>OW569328.1:19754444-22578940 GCA_937595015.1 Polyommatus icarus | reverse complement strand
GTCCTATCCGGTGTGTGGGCAAGCCCTCAGAGTCCAACGACATGCCGGAGACATTGTCGTCGGAGTCCTCGGGCCAGTCCTCACTGTCACGTCCAGTATCAGCATCCTCTTCAGGTGCTCTCTTACTCCACGACGGTCTGTACTTGGCGAACTCCGCCTCGTAGCTGTCAATTATAGGATTGCGAGGCCGCACCCCACGAACATCCCGAGTCCGCAACACGGGCGGCAAATCAGGTAAGTCCCGAATCGGGCAGCCCCGCTCCTTCTTCCTCTGCATGAGTCTCTTCAACCGCTCCACGCCGTCAGGCTGGGAGACGGAGAAGTCCACGTCCTCGTCCGTGATTGCATCCGCCGCCGGCGCGGTTAGGTGCGCCGGCTTCGGAGCTTCGCGCGTTGTCGCGCCCTCTCCTTCCTTCACCGCCTTAGCGGCCCCCTTACCCTCGCACGCAATTGGTGCCGCCCCGTATACGTGCGGCAGACCCCCGATGAATCGGGAGTGCGGGATTCTCCAGTACTGGTACTGGTACCCGCCCGGGGAGAATTATTCCTATTGCGTTTCTCCATGATCGATCTTTGAAGGGAGATTCTGCCCTAGTGCCCTCGTGACGTAGACCTCCTGCTCGCCATGCATCCCAAGGCCGGGCACCACAAACCGGGGATTAGGGACCCCACGGGTCCATCCGTCACACAAACACTCACACATTTATACACACAAACACACGATGCCGGCGTTCAGCCACCCCTCCCGTGTCACCGCGAAAAAGCTCGCGATGGTACGGGGGGGGTGCCCAGGGACACGAACGTGGACGGACCGGCATCGCCCCCAACCTAACCTAACCTAACCTAACCTAACCTAACCTAACCTAACCTAACCTAACCTAACCTAACCTAACCTAACCTAACCTAACCTAACCTTTTTTTTTTTTTTTTTTTTTTTTTTTTTTTAAGGAGGGGAAATGCGTTACGCATCCCCCGCCCCCTCGGGGGAGGGAGGCGGGGGTATGTGGGACTCCCTACACGAGGTTTACCCACTAAAACCCCCCGGCCCTTCAACATGCGCCTATTTCGGGTGGGGCGGGTACCGCGGAGCGATTTCATCTCCGCCCCGTTCCCGAGCGCGACCGCAACCGGCCTCTTCTCGCAGCGGTTTAGTCCGCTGACTTCTCCAAGAGCCCCCGGGCCAAATGGGGGCTTCCATCTCGGGACCCTTTATGCAGGACGGCGATCCCCCGATCACCGCCCGCGGGTCTAGGCCCGCACGGCCTTCGACTTCGGCTTCTGCCGAGCCTTCTTGGTCGGGGCCTTCTCGTCTCGGGGGGCCGGCTTTTTGGCAGACGGACATCTGCCCAGCACGTGCCCCCTTTCCGACCTGCCGGCGGCTTCGCACAGGACGCAGTTAGGCTCCGCAGCCCCGCACTCCGCCGCCTTGTGCCCCGATTTCCCACAACGGAAGCAAGTCCCGCTGCGGTCCACCGGGCACTGGCACTTGGCAGCCACGTGGCCGGTGTCTTGGCAACGGAAACAGCGTGTCAGCCTCGCGGCCAACAGCGTCACCCGCGCCAGCACCCAACCAACTCGCAGCCGCCCAGAGCTCAAGAGCTTCTTGGCGGCCGCGACTGGGAGGCGGACCCAACACGATCCGTCCCCCCGTGGCCCCTCTCTTATTTGCCCGACCCGGACATCACCGGCCAAGCACTCTCCATCCAGTACGACCGCTTCCAGGACTTCGGCGGTCGTTACAGAGACGTCGAGGCCGGCGACGCGCAACTCCGCGCAAGCAGACGGCCTCCCGATCTTCACCTCTTGTGGCAGAGCGCTTCTAAGCCTCGCGGCAAAGGCGTCCGCCCTCTTCCCGGCATCCTGACCTTTGATGGTCAGGAGACACCCTCCAGTACGGGCACTGCGGAAGCTCACCTGCGAAATGTCCAATTCCGCAATGCTCACCGTCCGCTTGGCCAACTCTATCGCCTTGGCGTACGTCAAACCCGCCTGCTCGGCCGTCTTCTCAATAGTGAGAGCGACAGCCGCACTGGCGGGGACGCGGAGCTTCGGCTTTCTCTTCTTCTTCGGAGCGGCTGTAGATGGTGTAGCCGCTCCCTTCTTCTTCCTGGCCTCAGGGCCTACAGTGGTCCGTGGGGCCTCAGTACTGGGGGAGCTGGTGTTCTGCCCCCCCTGCGCCGCCTCTTGAGCGGCCATTGATGGCCGCTTCTTCTTTTTCCGGGCTTTCTTGCCCCCTGACGCCGCCGACGTAGCAGGAGCCTCTTGCGGGGCAACTGCAGCGCCAGGCAGCTTGGTCGTCTTCGCCTTGGCCGGTTTCCCTTTCGCCTTAGGCAGAGGGGGTCCCGGCGCATCTTCGTCCATGGGCACATCAACGCTTGCGGGAACGGGAGGGATATCATTCCCGTCCGACGCAAGCGGCGGCCTCCGCCTCGGCTCCGGCAGGAGTCGGTCCTCCAAACCGGCGAGCCTGGCGTTAAGCATGTTGCCGAAGGTCTCTGCGTTCGCACGGGACACTTCGGCCAACAGCTTCTGCACGTCATCTCCGGTAGACTTCGAGGCCTGTTTGCGCATCTCTTCCAGCTCCTGGCGTAGCTCCGCCATTTGCCTTTCGAGACGCGCGTTCTGGGCCTCGAGTCTTTGAATCTCCTCTGAAGAGGAACGCCTCCTCAACTCGTCGACAGCCTTTGAGATGGTCGACACCGACTCCTTCAGGTACTTTTGGAATGTTCCCTTCAGGTTGGCGGATTTCTTGCCGACCATCTCAATGGTGTCCAACGCCTGCTCCACGGTTTTGGCCAAATCAGCGCCCGTCCTCTCCAAAGCCTCTTCTCGTGCAAGAGATGAGGTGGGAAGCGCGGCGAGGGCGGAACTAGTGGCTTTCCACAACGTCCTAGTCCTCCGCGCTGATTCGGCAACCTCTTCCTCGGCATCAAGCCTGAGGGCCTCCTCCTTCAGCCGGTTATGCTCGGCCTGCGCCTTGGCGTAGCCAACGTACTGGCCAGTCGTTGGCGGTCGGCCTCGTCCCCTTTTTGGTTTGGGCACCGCCCCTTTACTGATGGGCGGCTCCACGTCTTCGTCCAGGTTGCGCCTTTTCAGGCGAGTCCTATCCGGTGTTGTTGTGGGCAAGCCCTCAGAATCCAACGACATGCCGGAGACATTGTCGTCGGAGTCCTCGGGCCAGTCCTCACTGTCACGTCCAGTATCAGCATCCTCCTCAGGTGCTCTCTTACTCCACGATGGTCTGTACTTGGCGAACTCCGCCTCGTAACTCTCGATGATAGGATTGCGAGGCCGCACATCACGAACATCCCGAGTCCGCAACACGGGCGGCAAGTCAGGTAAGTCCCGAATCGGGCAGCCCCGCTCCTTCTTCCTCTGCACCAGTCTCTTCAACCGTTCCACGCCGTCAGGCTGGTAGACGGAGAAGTCTACGTCCTCGTCCGTGATTGCGTCCGCCGCCGGCGCGGTTAGGTGCGCCGGCTTCGGAGCTTCGCGCGTCGTCGCGCCCTCTCCTTTCTTCGCCGCCTCCACCGCGGCCTCCTCCACCCTCAACGTATCTTGTGCCGGCCCCGTATACGTCCGACAGACCCCCTCATTTGAGAGGGTGTGGGATTCTCTGGCGTCCACCGGATCACCAGAACCCACCCGGGGAATATTTTTCAATCTACGTTTCTCCATGATTGATCTTTGAAGGGAGATTCTGCCCTAGTGCCCTTGTGACGTAGACCACCTGCTCGCCATGCATCCCAAGGCCGGGCACCACAAACCGGGGATTAGGGACCCCACGGGTCCATCCGTCACACAAACACTCACGCATTTACTCACACACACACACGATGCCGGCGTTCAGCCACCCCTCCCGTGTCACCGCGAAAAAGCTCGCGATGGTACGGGGGGGGGTGCCCAGGGACACGAACGTGGACGGACCGGCATCGCCCCCAACCTAACCTAACCTAACCTAACCTAACCTAACCTAACCTAACCTAACCTAACCTAACCTAACCTAACCTAACCTAACCTAACCTAACCTAACCTAACCTAACCTTTTTTTTTTTTTTTTTTTTTTTAAGGAGGGGAAATGCGTTACGCATCCCCCGCCCCCTCGGGGGAAGGAGGCGGGGGTATGTGGGACTCCCTACACGAGGTTTACCCACTAAAACCCCCCCGGCCCTTCAACATGCGCCTATTTCGGGTGGGGCGGGTACCGCGGAGCGATTTCATCTCCGCCCCGTTCCCGAGCGCGACCGCAACCGGCCTCTTCTCGCAGCGGTTTAGTCCGCTGACTTCACCGAGAGCCCCCGGGCCAAATGGGGGCTTCCATCTCGGGACCCTTTATGCAAGACGGCGATCCCCCGATCACCGCCCGCGGGTCTAGGCCCGCACGGCCTTCGACTTCGGCTTCTGCCGAGCCTTCTTGGTCGGGGCCTTCTCGTCTCGGGGGGCCGGCTTTTTGGCAGACGGACATCTGCCCAGCACGTGCCCCCTTTCCGACCTGCCGGCGGCTTCGCACAGGACGCAGTTAGGTTCCGCAGCCCCGCACTCCGCCGCCTTGTGCCCCGATTTCCCACAACGGAAGCAAGTCCCGCTGCGGTCCACCGGGCACTGGCACTTGGCAGCCACGTGGCCGGTGTCTTGGCAACGGAAACAGCGCGTCGGCCTCGCGGCCAACAGCGCCACCCGCGCCAGCACCCAACCAACTCGCAGCCGCCCAGAGCTCAAGAGCTTCTTGGCGGCCGCGACTGGAAGACGGACCCAGCACGATCCATCCCCCCGCGGCCCCTCTCTGATCTGCCCGACCCGTACATCACCGGCCAAGCACTCTCCATCCAGTACGACCGCTTCCAGGACTTCGGCGGTCGTCACAGAGACGTCGAGGCCGGCGACGCGCAACTCCGCGCAAGCAGACGGCCTCCCGATCTTCACTTCTTGTGGCAGAGCGCTTCTAAGCCTCGCGGCAAAGGCGTCCGCCTTCTTCCCGGCATCCTGACCTTTGATGGTCAGGAGACACCCTCCAGTACGGGCACTGCGGAAGCTCACCTGCGAAATGTCAAATTCCGCAATGCTCACCGTCCGCTTGGCCAACTCTATCGCCTTGGCGTACGTCAAACCCGCCTGCTCGGCCGTCTTCTCAATAGTGAGAGCGACGGCCGCACTGGCGGGGACGCGGAGCTTCGGCTTCTTTCTTCTCTTAGGGGCGGCTGTAGATGGTGTAGCCGCTCCCTTCTTCTTCCTGGCCTCAGGGCCTACAGTGGTCCGTGGGGCCTCAGTACTGGGGGAGCTGGTGTTCTGCCCCCCCTGCGCCGCCTCTTGAGCGGCCATTGATGTCCGCTTCTTCTTTTTCCGGGCTTTCTTGCCCCCTGACGCCGCCGACGTAGCAGGAGCCTCTTGCGGGGCAACTGCAGCGCCAGGCAGCTTGGTCGCCTTCGCCTTGGCCGGTTTCCCTTTCGTCTTAGGCAGAGGGGGTCCCGGCGCATCTTCGTCCATAGGCACATCAACGCTTGCGGGAACGGGAGGGATATCATTCCCGTCCGACGCAAGCGGCGGCCTCCGCCTCGGCTCCGGTAGGAGTCGGTCCTCCAGACCGGCGAGCCTGGCGTTCAGCATGTTGCCGAAGGTCTCTGCGTTCGCACGGGACACTTCGGCCAACAGCTTCTGCACGTCATCTCCGGTAGACTTTGAGGCCTGTTTGCGCATCTCGTCCAGCTCCTGGCGTAGCTCCGCCATTTGCCTTTCGAGACGCGCGTTCTGGGCCTCGAGTCTTTGAATCTCCTCTGAAGAGGAACGCCTCCTCAACTCGTCGACAGCCTTTGAGATGGTCGACACCGACTCCTTCAGGTACTTTTGGAATGTTCCCTTCAGGTTGGCGGATTTCTTGCCGACCATCTCAATGGTGTCCAAAGCCTGCTCCACGGTTTTTGCCAAATCAGCGCCCGTCCTCTCCAAAGCCTCTTCTCGTGCAAGAGATGAGGTGGGAAGCGCGGCGAGGGCGGAACTAGTGGCTTTCCACAACGTCCTAGTCCTCCGCGCTGACTCGGCAACCTCTTCCTCGGCATCAAGCCTGAGGGCCTCCTCCTTCAGCCGGTTATGCTCGGCCTGCGCCTTGGCGTAGCCAACGTACTGGCCAGTCGTTGGCGGCCGGCCTCGTCCTCTTTTTGTTTTGGGCACCGCCCCTTTACTGATGGGCGGCTCCACGTCTTCGTCCGGGTTGCGCCTTTTCAGGCGAGTCCTATCCGGGGTTGTGGGCAAGCCCTCAGAGTCCAACGACATGCCGGAGGCATTGTCGTCGGAGTCCTCGGGCCAGTCCTCACTGTCACGTCCAGTGTCAGCATCCTCTTCAGGTGCTCTCTTGCTCCACGACGGTCTGTACTGTGCAAACTCCGCCTCGTAGCTCTCAATGATGGGATTGCGAGGCCGCACTCCACGAACATCCCGAGTCCGCAACACGGGCGGCAAGTCGGGTAAGTCCCGGATCGGGCAGCCCCGCTCCTTCTTCCTCTGCATGAGTCTCTTCAACCGCTCCACGCCGTCAGGCTGGGAGACGGAGAAGTCTGTGTCCTCGTCCGTGATTGCGTCCGCCGCCGGCGCGGTTAGGTGCGCCGGCTTCGGAGCTTCGCGCGTCGTCGCGCCCTCTCCTTCCTTCGCCGCCTTCACCGCGGCCTCCTCCACCCTCAACGTATCTTGTGCCGGCCCCGTATACGTCCGACAGACCCCCTCTTTTGAGAGGGTGTGGGATTCTCTGGCGTCCACCGGATCACCAGAACCCACCCGGGGAATATTTTTCAATATACGCTTCTCCATGATTGATCAGTTTAGGGGTGATTCTGCCCCGCGTCCTCGTTGCGTAGTCACCGACTCGCCATGCACCCCATCGCCGGACGCTACCAGCTTAGGGTTCGGGGCCCACGGACCCATCCATCACAGAAACACTCACACATTTATACACACAAACACACGATGCCGGCGTTCAGCCACCCCTCCCGTGTCACCGCGAAAAAGCTCGCGATGGTACCAAACCTAACCTAACCTTTTTTTTTTTTTTTTTTTTTTTTTTTTTTTTTTTTAAGGAGGGGAAATGCGTTACGCATCCCCCGCCCCCTCGGGGGAAGGAGGCGGGGGTATGTGGGACTCCCTACACGAGGTTTACCCACTAAAACCCCCCCGGCCCTTCAACATGCGCCTATTTCGGGTGGGGCGGGTACCGCGGAGCGATTTCATCTCCGCCCCGTTCCCGAGCGCGACCGCAACCGGTCTCTTCTCGCAGCGGTTTAGTCCGCTGACTCCACCGAGGGCCCCCGGGCCAAATGGGGGCTTCCATCTCGGGACCCTTTAATGCAAGACGGCGATCCCCCGATCACCGCCCGCGGGTCTAGGCTCGCGCGGCCTTCGACTTCGGCTTCTGCCGAGCCTTCTTGGTCGGGGCCTTCTCGTCTCGGGGGGCCGGCTTTTTGGCAGACGGACATCTGCCCAGCACGTGCCCCCTTTCCGACCTGCCGGCGGCTTCGCACAGGACGCAGTTAGGCTCCGCAGCCCCGCACTCCGCCGCCTTGTGCCCCGATTTCCCACAACGGAAGCAAGTCCCGCTGCGGTCCACCGGGCACTGGCACTTGGCAGCCACGTGGCCGGTGTCTTGGCAACGGAAACAGCGCGTCGGCCTCGCGGCCAACAGCGCCACCCGCGCCAGCACCCAACCAACTCGCAGCCGCCCAGAGCTCAAGAGCTTCTTGGCGGCCGCGACTGGGAGACGGACCCAGCACGATCCGTCCCCCCGTGGCCCCTCTCTGATCTGCCCGACCCGTACATCACCGGCCAAGCACTCTCCATCCAGTACGACCGCTTCCAGGACTTCGGCGGTCGTCACAGAGACGTCGAGGCCGGCGACGCGCAACTCCGCGCAAGCAGACGGCCTCCCGATCTTCACCTCTTGTGGCAGAGCGCTTCTAAGCCTCGCGGCAAAGGCGTCCGCCTTCTTCCCGGAATCCTGACCTTTGATGGTCAGGAGACACCCTCCAGTACGGGCACTGCGGAAGCTCACCTGCGAAATGTCCAATTCCGCAATGCTCACCGTCCGCTTGGCCAACTCTATCGCCTTGGCGTACGTCAAACCCGCCTGCTCGGCCGTCTTCTCAATAGTGAGAGCGACAGCCGCACTGGCGGGGACGCGGAGCTTCGGCTTCTTTCCTCTCTTAGGGGCGGCTGTAGATGGTGTAGCCGCTCCCTTCTTCTTCCTGGCCTCAGGGCCTACAGTGGTCCGTGGGGCCTCGGTACTGGGGGAGCTGGTGTTCTGCCCCCCCTGCGCCGCCTCTTGAGCGGCCATTGATGGCCGCTTCTTCTTTTTACGGGCTTTTTTGCCCCCTGACGCCGCCGACGTAGCAGGAGCCTCTTGCGGGGCAACTGCAGCGCCAGGCAGCTTGGTCGCCTTCGCCTTGGCCGGTTTCCCTTTCGCCTTAGGCAGAGGGGGTCCCGGCGCATCTTCGTCCATAGGCACATCAACGCCTGCGGGAACGGGAGGGATATCATTCCCGTCCGACGCAAGCGGCGGCCTCCGCCTCGGCTCCGGCAGGAGTCGGTCCTCCAGACCGGCGAGCCTGGCGTTGAGCATGTTGCCGAAGGTCTCTGCGTTCGCACGGGACACTTCGGCCAACAGCTTCTGCACGTCATCTCCGGTAGACTTCGAGGCCTGTTTGCGCATCTCGTCCAGCTCCTGGCGTAGCTCCGCCATTTGCCTTTCGAGACGCGCGTTCTGGGCCTCGAGTCTTTGAATCTCCTCTGAAGAGGAACGCCTCCTCAACTCGTCGACAGCCTTTGAGATGGTCGACACCGACTCCTTCAGGTACTTTTGGAATGTTCCCTTCAGGTTGGCGGATTTCTTGCCGACCATCTCAATGGTGTCCAAAGCCTGCTCCACGGTTTTTGCCAAATCAGCGCCCGTCCTCTCCAAAGCCTCTTCTCGTGCAAGAGATGAGGTGGGAAGCGCGGCGAGGGCGGAACTAGTGGCTTTCCACAACGTCCTAGTCCTCCGCGCTGACTCGGCAACCTCTTCCTCGGCGTCAAGCCTGAGGGCCTCCTCCTTCAGCCGGTTATGCTCGGCCTGCGCCTTGGCGTAGCCAACGTACTGGCCAGTCGTTGGCGGCCGGCCTCGTCCTCTTTTTGTTTTGGGCACCGCCCCTTTACTGATGGGCGGCTCCACGTCTTCGTCCGGGTTGCGCCTTTTCAGGCGAGTCCTATCCGGGGTTGTGGGCAAGCCCTCAGAGTCCAACGACATGCCGGAGGCATTGTCGTCGGAGTCCTCGGGCCAGTCCTCACTGTCACGTCCAGTGTCAGCATCCTCTTCAGGTGCTCTCTTGCTCCACGACGGTCTGTACTGTGCAAACTCCGCCTCGTAGCTCTCAATGATGGGATTGCGAGGCCGCACTCCACGAACATCCCGAGTCCGCAACACGGGCGGCAAGTCGGGTAAGTCCCGGATCGGGCAGCCCCGCTCCTTCTTCCTCTGCATGAGTCTCTTCAACCGCTCCACGCCGTCAGGCTGGGAGACGGAGAAGTCTGTGTCCTCGTCCGTGATTGCGTCCGCCGCCGGCGCGGTTAGGTGCGCCGGCTTCGGAGCTTCGCGCGTCGTCGCGCCCTCTCCTTCCTTCGCCGCCTTCACCGCGGCCTCCTCCACCCTCAACGTATCTTGTGCCGGCCCCGTATACGTCCGACAGACCCCCTCTTTTGAGAGGGTGTGGGATTCTCTGGCGTCCACCGGATCACCAGAACCCACCCGGGGAATATTTTTCAATATACGCTTCTCCATGATTGATCAGTTTAGGGGTGATTCTGCCCCGCGTCCTCGTTGCGTAGTCACCGACTCGCCATGCACCCCATCGCCGGACGCTACCAGCTTAGGGTTCGGGGCCCACGGACCCATCCATCACAGAAACACTCACACATTTATACACACAAACACACGATGCCGGCGTTCAGCCACCCCTCCCGTGTCACCGCGAAAAAGCTCGCGATGGTACGGGGGGGGTGCCCAGGGACACGAACGTGGACGGACCGGCATCGCCCCCAAACCTTTTTTTTTTTTTTTTTTTTTTTTTTTTTTTTTTTTTTTTTTTTTTTTTTTTTTTTTAAGGAGGGGAAATGCGTTACGCATCCCCCGCCCCCTCGGGGGAAGGAGGCGGGGGTATGTGGGACTCCCTACATGAGGTTTACCCACTAAAACCCCCCCGGCCCTTCAACATGCGCCTATTTCGGGTGGGGCGGGTACCGCGGAGCGATTTCATCTCCGCCCCGTTCCCGAGCGCGACCGCAACCGGTCTCTTCTCGCAGCGGTTTAGTCCGCTGACTCCACCGAGGGCCCCCGGGCCAAATGGGGGCTTCCATCTCGGGACCCTTTAATGCAAGACGGCGATCCCCCGATCACCGCCCGCGGGTCTAGGCTCGCGCGGCCTTCGACTTCGGCTTCTGCCGAGCCTTCTTGGTCGGGGCCTTCTCGTCTCGGGGGGCCGGCTTTTTGGCAGACGGACATCTGCCCAGCACGTGCCCCCTTTCCGACCTGCCGGCGGCTTCGCACAGGACGCAGTTAGGCTCCGCAGCCCCGCACTCCGCCGCCTTGTGCCCCGATTTCCCACAACGGAAGCAAGTCCCGCTGCGGTCCACCGGGCACTGGCACTTGGCAGCCACGTGGCCGGTGTCTTGGCAACGGAAACAGCGTGTCGGCCTCGCGGCCAACAGCGTCACCCGCGCCAGTACCCAACCAACTCGCAGCCGCCCAGAGCTCAAGAGCTTCTTGGCGGCCGCGACTGGGAGGCGGACCCAGCACGAACCGTCCCCCCGTGGCCCCTCTCTTATTTGCCCGACCCGGACATCACCGGCCAAGCACTCTCCATCCAGTACGACCGCTTCCAGGACTTCGGCGGTCGTTACAGAGACGTCGAGGCCGGCGACGCGCAACTCCGCGCAAGCAGACGGCCTCCCGATCTTCACCTCTTGTGGCAGAGCGCTTCTAAGCCTCGCGGCAAAGGCGTCCGCCCTCTTCCCGGCATCCTGACCTTTGATGGTCAGGAGACACCCTCCAGTACGGGCACTGCGGAAGCTCACCTGCGAAATGTCCAATTCCGCAATGCTCACCGTCCGCTTGGCCAACTCTATCGCCTTGGCGTACGTCAAACCCGCCTGCTCGGCCGTCTTCTCGATAGTGAGAGCGACAGCCGCACTGGCGGGGACGCGGAGCTTCGGCTTTCTCTTCTTCTTCGGAGCGGCTGTAGATGGTGTAGCCGCTCCCTTCTTCTTCCTGGCCTCAGGGCCTACAGTGGTCCGTGGGGCCTCCGTACTGGGGGAGCTGGTGTTCTGCCCCCCCTGCGCCGCCTCTTGAGCGGCCATTGATGGCCGCTTCTTCTTTTTCCGGGCTTTCTTGCCCCCTGACGCCGCCGACGTAGCAGGAGCCTCTTGCGGGGCAACTGCAGCGCCAGGCAGCTTGGTCGTCTTCGCCTTGGCCGGTTTCCCTTTCGCCTTAGGCAGAGGGGGTCCCGGCGCATCTTCGTCCATGGGCACATCAACGCTTGCGGGAACGGGAGGGATATCATTCCCATCCGACGCAAGCGGCGGCCTCCGCCTCGGCTCCGGCAGGAGTCGGTCCTCCAAACCGGCGAGCCTGGCGTTAAGCATGTTGCCGAAGGTCTCTGCGTTCGCACGGGACACTTCGGCCAACAGCTTCTGCACGTCATCTCCGGTAGACTTCGAGGCCTGTTTGCGCATCTCGTCCAGCTCCTGGCGTAGCTCCGCCATTTGCCTTTCGAGACGCGCGTTCTGGGCCTCGAGTCTTTGTATCTCCTCTGAAGAGGAACGCCTCCTCAACTCGTCGACAGCCTTTGAGATGGTCGACACCGACTCCTTCAGGTACTTTTGGAATGTTCCCTTCAGGTTGGCGGATTTCTTGCCGACCATCTCAATGGTGTCCAAAGCCTGCTCCACGGTTTTTGCCAAATCAGCGCCCGTCCTCTCCAAAGCCTCTTCTCGTGCAAGAGATGAGGTGGGAAGCGCGGCGAGGGCGGAACTAGTGGCTTTCCACAACGTCCTAGTCCTCCGCGCTGATTCGGCAACCTCTTCCTCGGCATCAAGCCTGAGGGCCTCCTCCTTCAGCCGGTTATGCTCGGCCTGCGCCTTGGCGTAGCCAACGTACTGGCCAGTCGTTGGCGGCCGGCCTCGTCCCCTTTTTGGTTTGGGCACCGCCCCTTTACTGATGGGCGGCTCCACGTCTTCGTCCAGGTTGCGCCTTTTCAGGCGAGTCCTATCCGGGGTTGTGGGCAAGCCCTCAGAGTCCAACGACATGCCGGAGGCATTGTCGTCGGAGTCTTCGGGCCAGTCCTCACTGTCACGTCCAGTATCAGCATCCTCCTCAGGTGCTCTCTTGCTCCACGACGGTCTGTACTGTGCAAACTCCGCCTCGTAGCTCTCAATGATGGGATTGCGAGGCCGCACTCCACGAACATCCCGAGTCCGCAACACGGGCGGCAAGTCGGGTAAGTCCCGGATCGGGCAGCCCCGCTCCTTCTTCCTCTGCATGAGTCTCTTCAACCGCTCCACGCCGTCAGGCTGGGAGACGGAGAAGTCTGTGTCCTCGTCCGTGATTGCGTCCGCCGCCGGCGCGGTTAGGTGCGCCGGCTTCGGAGCTTTGCGCGTCGTCGCGCCCTCTCCTTCCTTCGCCGCCTTCACCGCGGCCTCCTCCACCCTCAACGTATCTTGTGCCGGCCCCGTATACGTCCGACAGACCCCCTCATTTGAGAGGGTGTGGGATTCTCTGGCGTCCACCGGATCACCAGAACCCACCCGGGGAATATTTTTCAATATACGTTTCTCCATGGTTGATCTTTGAAGGGAGATTCTGCCCTAGTGCCCTTGTGACGTAGACCTCCTGCTCGCCATGCATCCCAAGGCCGGGCACCACAAACCGGGGATTAGGGACCCCACGGGTCCATCCGTCACACAAACACTCACGCATTTACTCACACACACACACGATGCCGGCGTTCAGCCACCCCTCCCGTGTCACCGCGAAAAAGCTCGCGATGGTACGGGGGGGGTGCCCAGGGACACGAACGTGGACGGACCGGCATCGCCCCCAACCTAACCTAACCTAACCTAACCTAACCTAACCTAACCTAACCTAACCTAACCTAACCTAACCTAACCTAACCTAACCTAACCTAACCTAACCTTTTTTTTTTTTTTTTTTTTTTTTTTTTTTTTTTTAAGGAGGGGAAATGCGTTACGCATCCCCCGCCCCCTCGGGGGAGGGAGGCGGGGGTATGTGGGACTCCCTACACGAGGTTTACCCACTAAAACCCCCCCGGCCCTTCAACATGCGCCTATTTCGGGTGGGGCGGGTACCGCGGAGCGATTTCATCTCCGCCCCGTTCCCGAGCGCGACCGCAACCGGCCTCTTCTCGCAGCGGTTTAGTCCGCTGACTTCTCCGAGAGCCCCCGGGCCAAATGGGGGCTTCCATCTCGGGACCCTTTATGCAGGACGGCGATCCCCCGATCACCGCCCGCGGGTCTAGGCCCGCACGGCCTTCGACTTCGGCTTCTGCCGAGCCTTCTTGGTCGGGGCCTTCTCGTCTCGGGGGGCCGGCTTTTTGGCAGACGGACATCTGCCCAGCACGTGCCCCCTTTCCGACCTGCCGGCGGCTTCGCACAGGACGCAGTTAGGCTCCGCAGCCCCGCACTCCGCCGCCTTGTGCCCCGATTTCCCACAACGGAAGCAAGTCCCGCTGCGGTCCACCGGGCACTGGCACTTGGCAGCCACGTGGCCGGTGTCTTGGCAACGGAAACAGCGTGTCAGCCTCGCGGCCAACAGCGTCACCCGCGCCAGCACCCAACCAACTCGCAGCCGCCCAGAGCTCAAGAGCTTCTTGGCGGCCGCGACTGGGAGGCGGACCCAACACGATCCGTCCCCCCGTGGCCCCTCTCTTATTTGCCCGACCCGGACATCACCGGCCAAGCACTCTCCATCCAGTACGACCGCTTCCAGGACTTCGGCGGTCGTTACAGAGACGTCGAGGCCGGCGACGCGCAACTCCGCGCAAGCAGACGGCCTCCCGATCTTCACCTCTTGTGGCAGAGCGCTTCTAAGCCTCGCGGCAAAGGCGTCCGCCCTCTTCCCGGCATCCTGACCTTTGATGGTCAGGAGACACCCTCCAGTACGGGCACTGCGGAAGCTCACCTGCGAAATGTCCAATTCCGCAATGCTCACCGTCCGCTTGGCCAACTCTATCGCCTTGGCGTACGTCAAACCCGCCTGCTCGGCCGTCTTCTCAATAGTGAGAGCGACAGCCGCACTGGCGGGGACGCGGAGCTTCGGCTTTCTCTTCTTCTTCGGAGCGGCTGTAGATGGTGTAGCCGCTCCCTTCTTCTTCCTGGCCTCAGGGCCTACAGTGGTCCGTGGGGCCTCAGTACTGGGGGAGCTGGTGTTCTGCCCCCCCTGCGCCGCCTCTTGAGCGGCCATTGATGGCCGCTTCTTCTTTTTCCGGGCTTTCTTGCCCCCTGACGCCGCCGACGTAGCAGGAGCCTCTTGCGGGGCAACTGCAGCGCCAGGCAGCTTGGTCGTCTTCGCCTTGGCCGGTTTCCCTTTCGCCTTAGGCAGAGGGGGTCCCGGCGCATCTTCGTCCATGGGCACATCAACGCTTGCGGGAACGGGAGGGATATCATTCCCGTCCGACGCAAGCGGCGGCCTCCGCCTCGGCTCCGGCAGGAGTCGGTCCTCCAAACCGGCGAGCCTGGCGTTAAGCATGTTGCCGAAGGTCTCTGCGTTCGCACGGGACACTTCGGCCAACAGCTTCTGCACGTCATCTCCGGTAGACTTCGAGGCCTGTTTGCGCATCTCTTCCAGCTCCTGGCGTAGCTCCGCCATTTGCCTTTCGAGACGCGCGTTCTGGGCCTCGAGTCTTTGAATCTCCTCTGAAGAGGAACGCCTCCTCAACTCGTCGACAGCCTTTGAGATGGTCGACACCGACTCCTTCAGGTACTTTTGGAATGTTCCCTTCAGGTTGGCGGATTTCTTGCCGACCATCTCAATGGTGTCCAACGCCTGCTCCACGGTTTTGGCCAAATCAGCGCCCGTCCTCTCCAAAGCCTCTTCTCGTGCAAGAGATGAGGTGGGAAGCGCGGCGAGGGCGGAACTAGTGGCTTTCCACAACGTCCTAGTCCTCCGCGCTGATTCGGCAACCTCTTCCTCGGCATCAAGCCTGAGGGCCTCCTCCTTCAGCCGGTTATGCTCGGCCTGCGCCTTGGCGTAGCCAACGTACTGGCCAGTCGTTGGCGGTCGGCCTCGTCCCCTTTTTGGTTTGGGCACCGCCCCTTTACTGATGGGCGGCTCCACGTCTTCGTCCAGGTTGCGCCTTTTCAGGCGAGTCCTATCCGGTGTTGTTGTGGGCAAGCCCTCAGAATCCAACGACATGCCGGAGACATTGTCGTCGGAGTCCTCGGGCCAGTCCTCACTGTCACGTCCAGTATCAGCATCCTCCTCAGGTGCTCTCTTACTCCACGATGGTCTGTACTTGGCGAACTCCGCCTCGTAACTCTCGATGATAGGATTGCGAGGCCGCACATCACGAACATCCCGAGTCCGCAACACGGGCGGCAAGTCAGGTAAGTCCCGAATCGGGCAGCCCCGCTCCTTCTTCCTCTGCACCAGTCTCTTCAACCGTTCCACGCCGTCAGGCTGGTAGACGGAGAAGTCTACGTCCTCGTCCGTGATTGCGTCCGCCGCCGGCGCGGTTAGGTGCGCCGGCTTCGGAGCTTCGCGCGTCGTCGCGCCCTCTCCTTTCTTCGCCGCCTCCACCGCGGCCTCCTCCACCCTCAACGTATCTTGTGCCGGCCCCGTATACGTCCGACAGACCCCCTCATTTGAGAGGGTGTGGGATTCTCTGGCGTCCACCGGATCACCAGAACCCACCCGGGGAATATTTTTCAATCTACGTTTCTCCATGATTGATCTTTGAAGGGAGATTCTGCCCTAGTGCCCTTGTGACGTAGACCACCTGCTCGCCATGCATCCCAAGGCCGGGCACCACAAACCGGGGATTAGGGACCCCACGGGTCCATCCGTCACACAAACACTCACGCATTTACTCACACACACACACGATGCCGGCGTTCAGCCACCCCTCCCGTGTCACCGCGAAAAAGCTCGCGATGGTACGGGGGGGGTGCCCAGGGACACGAACGTGGACGGACCGGCATCGCCCCCAACCTAACCTAACCTTTTTTTTTTTTTTTTTGCGTCGGGAAATGCTCTTACGCATCCCGGGGGAATTGGGGACTCCCCCACGGGTATGTGGGACTCGCTGCGGTCGTGAAGATGGTGAATTGACCGCAGCCCTACCCACTAAAACCCGACGGCATTCTTCTGCACTCCATGCAGGGTTGCGAGCACGCGTGAGCCTTCGTCCGCGGCCCTGCATGGTTTCGCCTGCGTTTCACGGCAGGCCCGTCTTCACTGGAGCTTTTGGGCTCCTAAGGGCCGAACAGAGGCCCCTTCGGGGCTTGCGTGGGCCCATCTCTCCACGGTGTCGCGATGCGCGAAGAATGCGCAGCGCATCGCGACCCACTCGGGGAAACCTAACCTAACCTTTTTTTTTTTTTTTTTTTTTTTTTTTTTTTTTTTTTTTTTTTTTTTAAGGAGGGGAAATGCGTTACGCATCCCCCGCCCCCTCGGGGGAAGGAGGCGGGGGTATGTGGGACTCCCTACACGAGGTTTACCCACTAAAACCCCCCCGGCCCTTCAACATGCGCCTATTTCGGGTGGGGCGGGTACCGCGGAGCGATTTCATCTCCGCCCCGTTCCCGAGCGCGACCGCAACCGGCCTCTTCTCGCAGCGGTTTAGTCCGCTGACTTCACCGAGAGCCCCCGGGCCAAATGGGGGCTTCCATCTCGGGACCCTTTATGCAAGACGGCGATCCCCCGATCACCGCCCGCGGGTCTAGGCCCGTACGGCCTTCGACTTCGGCTTCTGCCGAGCCTTCTTGGTCGGGGCCTTCTCGTCTCGGGGGGCCGGCTTTTTGGCAGACGGACATCTGCCCAGCACGTGCCCCCTTTCCGACCTGCCGGCGGCTTCGCACAGGACGCAGTTAGGTTCCGCAGCCCCGCACTCCGCCGCCTTGTGCCCCGATTTCCCACAACGGAAGCAAGTCCCGCTGCGGTCCACCGGGCACTGGCACTTGGCAGCCACGTGGCCGGTGTCTTGGCAACGGAAACAGCGCGTCGGCCTCGCGGCCAACAGCGCCACCCGCGCCAGCACCCAACCAACTCGCAGCCGCCCAGAGCTCAAGAGCTTCTTGGCGGCCGCGACTGGGAGGCGGACCCAACACGATCCGTCCCCCCGTGGCCCCTCTCTTATCTGCCCGACCCGTACATCACCGGCCAAGCACTCTCCATCCAGTACGACCGCTTCCAGGACTTCGGCGGTCGTCACAGAGACGTCGAGGCCGGCGACGCGCAACTCCGCGCAAGCAGACGGCCTCCCGATCTTCACCTCTTGTGGCAGAGCGCTTCTAAGCCTCGCGGCAAAGGCGTCCGCCTTCTTCCCGGCATCCTGACCTTTGATGGTCAGGAGACACCCTCCAGTACGGGCACTGCGGAAGCTCACCTGCGAAATGTCCAATTCCGCAATGCTCACCGTCCGCTTGGCCAACTCTATCGCCTTGGCGTACGTCAAACCCGCCTGCTCGGCCGTCTTCTCAATAGTGAGAGCGACAGCCGCACTGGCGGGGACGCGGAGCTTCGGCTTCTTTCCTCTCTTAGGGGCGGCTGTAGATGGTGTAGCCGCTCCCTTCTTCTTCCTGGCCTCAGGGCCTACAGTGGTCCGTGGGGCCTCGGTACTGGGGGAGCTGGTGTTCTGCCCCCCCTGCGCCGCCTCTTGAGCGGCCATTGATGGCCGCTTCTTCTTTTTA
Source organism: Polyommatus icarus (assembly GCA_937595015.1). NCBI lineage: Eukaryota > Metazoa > Arthropoda > Insecta > Lepidoptera > Lycaenidae > Polyommatus > Polyommatus icarus. The sequence goes on along the minus strand of OW569328.1, from coordinate 22,561,006 downwards.
CGGGCTTTTTTGCCCCCTGACGCCGCCGACGTAGCAGGAGCCTCTTGCGGGGCAACTGCAGCGCCAGGCAGCTTGGTCGCCTTCGCCTTGGCCGGTTTCCCTTTCGCCTTAGGCAGAGGGGGTCCCGGCGCATCTTCGTCCATAGGCACATCAACGCCTGCGGGAACGGGAGGGATATCATTCCCGTCCGACGCAAGCGGCGGCCTCCGCCTCGGCTCCGGCAGGAGTCGGTCCTCCAGACCGGCGAGCCTGGCGTTGAGCATGTTGCCGAAAGTCTCTGCGTTCGCACGGGACACTTCGGCCAACAGCTTCTGCACGTCATCTCCGGTAGACTTCGAGGCCTGTTTGCGCATCTCGTCCAGCTCCTGGCGTAGCTCCGCCATTTGCCTTTCGAGACGCGCGTTCTGGGCCTCGAGTCTTTGAATCTCCTCTGAAGAGGAACGCCTCCTCAACTCGTCGACAGCCTTTGAGATGGTCGACACCGACTCCTTCAGGTACTTTTGGAATGTTCCCTTCAGGTTGGCGGATTTCTTGCCGACCATCTCAATGGTGTCCAAAGCCTGCTCCACGGTTTTTGCCAAATCAGCGCCCGTCCTCTCCAAAGCCTCTTCTCGTGCAAGAGATGAGGTGGGAAGCGCGGCGAGGGCGGAACTAGTGGCTTTCCACAACGTCCTAGTCCTCCGCGCTGACTCGGCAACCTCTTCCTCGGCATCAAGCCTGAGAGCCTCCTCCTTCAGCCGGTTATGCTCGGCCTGCGCCTTGGCGTAGCCAACGTACTGGCCAGTCGTTGGCGGCCGGCCTCGTCCTCTTTTTGTTTTGGGCACCGCCCCTTTACTGATGGGCGGCTCCACGTCTTCGTCCGGGTTGCGCCTTTTCAGGCGAGTCCTATCCGGGGTTGTGGGCAAGCCCTCAGAGTCCAACGACATGCCGGAGGCATTGTCGTCGGAGTCCTCGGGCCAGTCCTCACTGTCACGTCCAGTATCAGCATCCTCTTCAGGTGCTCTCTTGCTCCACGACGGTCTGTACTGTGCAAACTCCGCCTCGTAGCTCTCAATGATGGGATTGCGAGGCCGCACTCCACGAACATCCCGAGTCCGCAACACTGGCGGCAAATCAGGTAAGTCCCGAATCGGGCAGCCCCGCTCCTTCTTCCTCTGCATCAGTCTCTTCAACCGCTCTACGCCGTCAGGCTGGGAGACGGAGAAGTCTACGTCCTCGTCCGTGATTGCGTCCGCCGCCGGTGCGGTTAGGTGCGCCGGCTTCGGAGCTTCGCGCGTTGTCGCGCCCTCTCCTTCCTTCACCGCCTTAGCGGCCCCCTTACCCTCGCACGCAATTGGTGCCGCCCCCGTATACGTGCGGCAGACCCCCGATGAATCGGGAGTGCGGGATTCTCCAGTACTGGTACTGGTACCCGCCCGGGGAGTATTATTCCTATTGCGTTTCTCCATGATCGATCTTTGAAGGGAGATTCTGCCCTAGTGCCCTTGTGACGTAGACCACCTGCTCGCCATGCATCCCAAGGCCGGGCACCACAAACCGGGGATTAGGGACCCCACGGGTCCATCCGTCACACAAACACTCACGCATTTACTCACACACACACACGATGCCGGCGTTCAGCCACCCCTCCCGTGTCACCGCGAAAAAGCTCGCGATGGTACGGGGGGGGTGCCCAGGGACACGAACGTGGACGGACCGGCATCGCCCCCAAACCTAACCTAACCTTTTTTTTTTTTTTTTTTTTTTTTTTTTTTTTTTTTTTTTTTTTTTTTTTTTTTTTTTTTTTTTTTTTTTTTTTTTTTTTTTTTTTTTTTTAAGGAGGGGAAATGCGTTACGCATCCCCCGCCCCCTCGGGGGAAGGAGGCGGGGGTATGTGGGACTCCCTGCACGAGGTTTACCCACTAAAACCCCCCCGGCCCTTCAACATGCGCCTATTTCGGGTGGGGCGGGTACCGCGGAGCGATTTCATCTCCGCCCCGTTCCCGAGCGCGACCGCAACCGGCCTCTTCTCACAGCGGTTTAGTCCGCTGACTTCTCCGAGAGCCCCCGGGCCAAATGGGGGCTTCCATCTCGGGACCCTTTAATGCAAGACGGCGATCCCCCGATCACCGCCCGCGGGTCTAGGCTCGCGCGGCCTTCGACTTCGGCTTCTGCCGAGCCTTCTTGGTCGGGGCCTTCTCGTCTCGGGGGGCCGGCTTTTTGGCAGACGGACATCTGCCCAGCACGTGCCCCCTTTCCGACCTGCCGGCGGCTTCGCACAGGACGCAGTTAGGCTCCGCAGCCCCGCACTCCGCCGCCTTGTGCCCCGATTTCCCACAACGAAAGCAGGTCCCGCTGCGGTCCACCGGGCACTGGCACTTGGCAGCCACGTGGCCGGTGTCTTGGCAACGGAAACAGCGTGTCGGCCTCGCGGCCAACAGCGTCACCCGCGCCAGCACCCAACCAACTCGCAGCCGCCCAGAGCTCAAGAGCTTCTTGGCGGCCGCGACTGGGAGGCGGACCCAACACGATCCGTCCCCCCGTGGCCCCTCTCTTATCTGCCCGACCCGTACATCACCGGCCAAGCACTCTCCATCCAGTACGACCGCTTCCAGGACTTCGGCGGTCGTCACAGAGACGTCGAGGCCGGCGACGCGCAACTCCGCGCAAGCAGACGGCCTCCCGATCTTCACCTCTTGTGGCAGAGCGCTTCTAAGCCTCGCGGCAAAGGCGTCCGCCTTCTTCCCGGAATCCTGACCTTTGATGGTCAGGAGACACCCTCCAGTGCGGGCACTGCGGAAGCTCACCTGCGAAATGTCCAATTCCGCAATGCTCACCGTCCGCTTGGCCAGCTCTATCGCCTTGGCGTACGTCAAACCCGCCTGCTCGGCCGTCTTCTCAATAGTGAGAGCGACAGCCGCACTGGCGGGGACGCGGAGCTTCGGCTTTGTCTTCTTCTTCGGAGCGGCTGTAGATGGTGTAGCCGCTCCCTTCTTCTTCTTGGCCTCAGGGCCTACAGTGGTCCGTGGGGCCTCAGTACTGGGGGAGCTGGTGTTCTGCCCCCCCTGCGCCGCCTCTTGAGCGGCCATCGATGGCCGCTTCTTCTTTTTACGGGCTTTTTTGCCCCCTGACGCCGCCGACGTAGCAGGAGCCTCTTGCGGGGCAACTGCAGCGCCAGGCAGCTTGGTCGTCTTCGCCTTGGCCGGTTTCCCTTTCGCCTTAGGCAGAGGGGGTCCCGGCAAACCTAACCTAACCTAACCTAACCTAACCTAACCTAACCTAACCAGTTCCGCTCCGACCGTGGCCCGAGCAAGACGTAAAAATACGTGCGAAATATTTTTTGAATTTTTTAAAATTATTTTTTTGCGGCCGAAATTGTGGTAGAAAGGCGTGCGATACGTCATTAGACGCGGCTCGAAAAGTGTAAAGTGACAGTGAAAACCGTGTGAAAAACCGACGTTCGTAGCCGAAGAAATTGCGGAAAAACCGAAATTTTCACCGGTTTTTGACCTTTCGGCGCGTGCGTCGGGAGATTAGTCGCGACGACCCCCCAGTTTCTCCACTCCAGACGACGTGCAAGACCTCGGAGCTGCTCCTCCCAAAAAAGCAGATTTTTCTGGCGGTTGGTTGAGGAGCAGCAGACCAGAAACCAAGAGGGGATCCAGAGGTGCGTGCGCGGGGGAGTGCGGGGGGAGAAGGCCACCACCAAAACTCGAAGCGGGACATCAGGGGCATCACAAAACCCTTCTTAGAATTAAAATCGGACAAGTAGTTTTCGAGAAAACTGCATATTAAAAAGTGCCAAATTTTCGGACTCCAAATTCTGTGCTTTTAAAGTGGCAACCCCAAATTTTTAAAATTTTGCCGTAAGTGCAGTGGCAGGAACTTGCAGTTTGCAAATTTTCGCGGCGATCCTGTGTGCGGTTTGGCCGGAAAAGCCGAAAAACTGCAAAGTCTAGACTGTGTCCTAGGCGATCTAGACTTGCAGAATACCAGCGGACCAGCACCGGGAGTCATCACTAGCAGCCGGGAGCCCGAGAGATACAGCTAAGTGGGAGTTTTTAACAAAAATAGATGTGAAAAAGACACAAACATTTTTAGACGTAAATTTAACTGACTTGTAAAGGTCCTAGGACTATAAATTTTAGTGACATTGTAAATAATTTAACGTAGAACGATAATCATAAAGCCCCATTAGAATTAAGTTAATAGTTTAAGAGAAATTTAGATTTTTAGTAAAGGAGCTTAACTCCATACATAAAAAACGCCTGGGCGGGCGCCACGCCCCCGACTCAGGAATTTGATTAATAGCAGCTAAAGTATTATCTCTAGAAACGTGACACTAATTTATAGGACAGGCCAAACCGCGTTATTTTGGGCCACAAAGTTTCAACAAAACCGGATCGGTAGATTAGCTTTAAATAGCAAAATTATAAAGAAAACTGTGACGTCACGATACAACGAAAACTAGGGCTGCAAATGACGTTCTTCGTCGGTCGAGGAATATTTGTATGATTTAATTTACTTGGTATGACATTCACATTGAGAACTAAAATATATATAAAATATTGAACATAAAACCGTATTAAAATTAGTTTACAATTAGTTCACAATTAACAAGACACAAATTCATATAATTTATATTAAAATTAAATTAACCACAGGTAGAAAACACATATAAAACTAACACCTTAATTAAAAAACTAACATCAATAGTTAATATAAAGCATAAAACAACAGTACTATATCTAAATTTAAATATACCACTTCAAGTTATACAGAATAAACAAAATCATTTTTACTATTCCCATCAGGTTGGTATCCGCTCGTTTGCTGTTCGGTTTTAATTTGCACGTCGCATTCCACTAGACGCCAACCCTGCGTTATCAGTCAGGGCGATCTAGCGCCCAAGAAATAGGCTCCTCCCCATAGTCCGGGACGGAACGTCGTCTTTTTAATAACTTAAATTAAACGCATTACTTTTACATATAAATACCATAATAAATTCTGAAAAATACATTACATAACAATTAAATTAGCTATAATAAATAATAATACTTAGAGTTCATAGTTAAAACCAATCAAAAATACTGGGCAAAAACTTTATAAAACTAAAAAATTTGTAAAACAACACATTCAGTCCAAATTATAATCGGAATTAATTTCAGATAGTTAAATTAAACAATAGTTAGCGAGTTACAAAATATCTTAAAAGTAAATTTTTACGCTCTGACTATATTCATCAAGACATAGTTGCGAGCACCATAAGTGCGAGCGAGATAGGTAGGGTTGACGCGCGAGATATCTGTCTCTCTCATAGCCCCGCCCACCGACGCGCTCAGGGCTGCGGAGCAAAACTTGTGATAACCCTAGTAAATAATTAAAACAATTTAAAATTTTAGTAAACTTATAAAATATAAATAATAATAAAAATAACAGTCCTAAATAACTTTAAATATAGTAATTTAATTATAAATAGAAATAAATAGTAACTATATAAAATAAAACAGTTTTGCGGTTTGAAATTTTTACATAATTAAGGTATAACATTAAATATAACACAATAGCTAAGTTTTTGGTTTTAAAATAAATATTAAAATAGATAAAATAAAATTAAATTGTAAGATTCCATTTAAAATTAAATAGATAAAGTAGCTTAATATAATTTTTAAAATATAACGTTAACTACATAACAAAACATAAATATTATAAAAACATATCAAAGTATACAGTATAAGAATATAAATAACAATATCTTTTTAATTTTAGCATAACGGGAAGTTAGGAAATCTCCGAATTCCCATCAGGTTATTCCCGCTCATTGAAAGACATAAATAGTACACCTTTCTGTGTGGCAGCCCTGACACGCCCACGTCACGCCCTAATCGCGTAACATTCCGTGCGCGGTCGAGGCGACTAATAGGGTAAAGGAGGGACGTTGCTATAAAGTTCCAACAGGCGCGTTGATATCCAAATTTAAGTAGCTTTTTCTTTTAAATAAAAACGATTTGGAATAAGAAAATAGTTAAAAACTAAACATACCAGAAAAATCTTGCGACTGATATAGCATATTGTCGATTCGGCCGACGAGGAGCGTCAAAAACTCGAAATAAAGACTGACGGAACGAGGTTTATAAAACCGAAATTAGAATAGGACCAGTTTGTCTCCTTTTGGAACAACTGCTAGTATATAGGAAGTAAGGTATAACTGTGATAACGAAAGTCTTTAAGACCGAGAAACATACAATTGATAATTGACCAAGTATTTTATACAATTAAATAAAACTTAAAAAATTAGCTTTAGTTAGGGATATTTATAAATTTATAGTGTTAGTATAATTAAGTATAAGACAGAATATCAACATACTTGGTATATCCGATAGTCCAGAATTAGGATATTGACATTTTTAAAACCTAAATATAAATTAATTCGGTCCCTGCGAGATTTTATGAGCAAAGAAATAAGACCGGATTGTGTTTTGCTCATGAAATCGATAGAATAACCGACCAAAAAAGGATACTAGTTAACAATTATAGACTGAAGATATATAATATATATTTATACATAGTGAATATATTTAGGTTTAGGTAGGATTATCACAGTTATAAGATAGGATATAGACCGAGTACATCATTTTTGGTGTATTCGTTAGGCTAAGGTTTTTATTTATACATCGTTTTAGGCATATATTTGAACAGTATCTAGGTTATACTTAGAACTTGACCTATACTACTTTAGGACCAGCTGTACCATATTGATACAACCGTTAAGATAACGTTTAGCCAACTGACCATATTCCCACAGGAAATAATCAAATTGACCATAGCAACAGACCAAGCGTTGTTGCTATTAAAAACTGACAGGCGAAACATTTTCCTTCTAGTAACAGTAATGTAATAAATTGGAACCCCTGTAAAGATTTAAAAGCAACAAGTTTTGACTCATTAGTGTTTTTGTAGTAAATTTATAGGCGATAGATTTTCAACCTTACCACAGGAAGTAAATTAAAACTTGCGTAAAATAAGTAGTAAAAAACTAATAAATAATTTAATATACAATAAATATAATATAAAATTAAAAATATAAAAAATTATACAAATTGGCTAAATTACATCTAAAATAAGATATTAATTAAAACATTTATATTTATCATTGAAGTAGTATACTATATAACATATACAATTTTATATTTACATATTTTAAAACCTGACGCGTTCCCCCTTTAAATTTTAATAAATAATTTTAGATTCAATATTTTAATTTACATTTTTCTTTGACTTTATACTTATACTTTATTCTATACAATTAATACGTTCCCTCCATTTTAATCTAATACTAATTTACATATCCTATTTATTTTAATTATTATAACCTAAAATGGCAATGGTACGTACCCCAAAATACCCTACAAAGAAGACTAAAAATAGACCGTCCCTCGACGCTTCCGGCAGTAGCGTGGGCGGCCTTAGCATGGCCGCGGAAAGTAGCCCAAAAGTAGAAAATTGGGACGTGGTACTGGAGGAGACGTCGAGGAAAGTACAAAAAAGTATTTATCTGCTGAACCAAACGAGAAATATGAAGGGTGAGCTGAGAGTTGGTATAGCAGATAATCTTACTGCCGTTTTAAAGCAGTTACAGAAAATAATAATGATGGATGATAGGCAAGATAAAAGGACAGTAGAGATAGAGATAGAAAAGTATGATGTAGAGACACAGTGTGAAATAAAATGCGAAGAAGAATATGAAACGCGAGTAAAAAATAACTGTAACTGCTTTGAAAAGGTAAAGACGGTGTTAAGCGAATTTAAGAAAGAGTATAGGCAGGATTTAAAAGATATTAGGGACTATTTAACAGAGGTGGCAGTAAGGAATGTGGATAGTATACATACTAGGATAGAACAGGAAAAGGGAAGGGTAGTAAAAACGGTAACACATGAGGTAGGGAAAGCGGTTAATACACTGAAAGACGTAATAGGAGAGCGGGAAGTTATCATCCATGAGCTTAGGGACTATTTAACAGAGACGGCAGTAAAAAATGTAGAGAGAATTCAGACAAAGATAGAAGAGGAAAAAGGAAAGGTAGTAGAAACGGTAGAACAAGAGGTAGGGAAAGTAGTAAATACGTTGAATGACGCAATCGGGGGGCGGGAGGTCATGACACAGGGCGAACCGGAACGGGAGACACCCCCAACTTATGCGAGTGTCGCCCGGGGCAAGCCTAAGTACAGGACCCTCCACTCCCTGATTGTGGCAGACAAAGAAAACTTTATGCCGACTACTGAAATAGTCCAGGAGATGGGAAAGATAATAGAAGCAAGAAAGGAAGGCATACAAGTCGATAGGATTAGAAAAGGGAAAGGGAGAAAAGTCATTGTGGGATTTAGGGACAAAAAAGATAGGGATAAAATTTTAAACAAAATAGAGAAATTGGAAGGGAAGTTGGAGGCACAAATTATAGAGAATAAGGACCCCCAGGTTGTGTTGTACGGGGTGCTCAAAAACAATACTGATGACGAAGTGATAGAGGCCATCAGATCACAGAATGGGCACCTCGTGGAAGACATCCTGGGAGGGCGGGAAGATAGAATAAAGGTAAAGTACAGGAGGAAAGGAAAGGATGATCACACTGAGCATGTGGTGCTTACTGTGTCTCCGAGGCTGTGGGTGCGTTTCACCGAGGCCGGACACCTATATATAGATGTCCAGCGCGTCAGGGTCGCCGACCAGTCCCCCCTAATTCAGTGCTCGCGCTGCTTGGGGTATGGACATGGGCGGCGATTCTGTAGTGGTGCCGAAGAGAAATGCGCACACTGCTCCGGGGCACATCACCAGGCTCAGTGTGATGATCGTAAGGAAGGTGTCAGGCCGTGCTGCGCTAATTGTAATCAAGAACACCTAGATGACACAGGTCACAATGCACTGAGTGCGGAATGCCCGGTGCGAAAAAAGTGGGATGTCATGGCACGTGCGACTGTCGCATACGATCCTGACGATCAATAGTCGGATACCTACGACTGTACTAAATGATGTATATTTGTAATTGGATGTCATTAATTATGTAATTAATACACCAATGCAAGCAATTTAGGACATTTGTAAATGTGTTGTGCGAGAAAAAAAAAAAAAAAAAAAAAAAAAAAAAAAAAAAAAAAAAAAAAAAAAAAAAAAAAAAAAAAAAAAAACACCTTTGCACTTACATGAAATTATTGTAAACAATAAGACAAGCATGTAAGGCATAAGCAAAAATATAAAAATAAGCATAACACATAGTAGGATCCATTTTATACCATCTGCGCTATCTGTAATTGCACGTGCCATGAAAATCGCCACAATTAGCATGATGCCATGTTATGATGACATAACACAATGCTAGCCAATATCGACCGGACATTCCGGGCTGGATGCCAGACTAAAATTAGCACAGTCATATTAAACCTGTACTTTAAGTAGGTAAATAAGTAACAAAGAAAGTAAATAAGTAACAAGTAAAAACTGTATCACAAATGTTGAAATAAATTATAAATGTATTAAAGATGTAATAAATATAAATGTAAAATTAAAATAAGGGAAAAATTGTATCATGAACCATTAATATTGTAACAAAATGTATAGTAATAAAAAATGTAATATAATAATAAATAGTAAACTGTAATGTGAATAAAAATATAATACTAAAAATATAAATCAAAATAAGTGAATTATAAAAATAAATGTAAAAAATGAAAAAACAGAATGTATCATTAGTAATAGAGAGGTTAACAAATATAATTGTAATATTAAAATAAAGGGATAATTGTAACGTGAAAATAAATATTGTAATAAAATGTATAGAAATAAAAATGTAATATATCAATAAATGGTAATTGTAAAGTGAATAAAAAATATGATAATAGGGTCAAAATAAATGTAATATAAATGAATTGATAAAATCTGTAATAGAAAAATCATAAATGTTGTAACAAAAATGTAGTAAAACTAGTAAATAAAAATAAAAATGAATACAAATGTAAAAAATTCACAAATGTAAGCAATTGTCCCTTTTACCGAAAGGGGGAACAAGTATTATACAAAAAAAAAAAAAAAAAAAAAAAAAAAAAAAAAAAACCTAACCTAACCTAACCTAACCTAACCTAACCTAACCTAACCTAACCTAACCTAACCTAACCTAACCTAACCTAACCTAACCTAACCTAACCTAACCTAACCTAACCTCTTTTAACCTAACCTTCATAAATCTCGGCTCACAGTTCACACTAATATTGTGTTGGCCTTGGCGGCATTTATTTGCTTATCTATTTTATTGTTTACGTGTTGTAAGAATTGTAACATGGAGAGAAACAAATACTTAGAATAAATTAAAAATCTGTCAAATACCCTGTTTTACATACTAATTAGTACCTACCTAGCTAGGTACACACTACACAGGGTCATACATCAAAAAATGTTACACTGTGTAACATTTTGACCTTTGGACCGCCCTTACCGCGCACGTAATAAGAGCGAGATTTGAAGTGCTTCTGTTATACCTGACATATGGCCTACCGTACCTATCAATTGTTATAGTATGATTAATTGTTGGATACTTTATATTATATTCCTACGAATAATAAAATATTCGAATGCATCTTCATTATTTTAATCCTTCGATCGTGGATTCTTGGAAATCTATTGTTATTCTATTGTGTCTTGCTCACCGGTGAGCTTATGGGGCTTACTGAAATTTTTACTAATATTAAATCCATACTAATATTATAAATGCGAAAGTGTGTCTATCTGTCTGTTACCTCTTCACGCCCAAACCGCTGGACCGATTTTGCTGAAATTTGGCAAGGAGATACTTTGTGTCCTGGGAAAGGACATAGGACACTTTTTGTCCTGGAAAAATGTACGGTTCTCACACGATAAACGAGTTTTGGCACAACGAAGTTGCGGGTATCATCTAGTAGAGAATTGAAATAATCTAAAAATAAAGTTTCACGTAAATATCGATTAAACAGATTAAATGATAATATTACAAGCACAATATTTTATTTTTATTTTATTTCCCGTTTCGTGGCAACCCTGGCATATCTGCTCGGTACCTACACCGGTGGCGGCATCGTGCGACATCAAAGGCGTTTCGTTACTGTAGGGATATTGCTATACTGTGGTAAAGGTATGTGTATATACAGGGCCGTGCCTGGATATATGGCCGCCTGCGTGCCAGTCTGTATGGCCGCCCCCAGGATAACATTAAAAAAAACTACTTTAATTTTTAATGTTTATTATTATACACAGGGCATCAAACCGGGAAAAAAATCAGTTTTTGGTTAAACGAAATCGAGAACGAAAAAAAATATTGGTTTTGTTCCCAAAACCGGTTTCTGAAAAGAAAAACCGGCTAAAAACCGGTTTTATGAGATTTATATGTTTGGATAAAATTTAAGAAAAAAAAATGCACAAAATAAACATTTTTTTATTTAAAATTTAAACAAAAATAATAACATGAAAAAAATTATGGTATTGGTTTTATAATCACAGACAAAATAAACTATTGATTTTTAAATTTTAGATTTTGCTTTAAAATAATTGAATGAAATTTTTGTAATTTTGATAATATTTTCGTAATATGAAGGCCCCGCGTTACTCTACGTTAAGAGTACACTCTTGAGGCTCTGGAGGCTTGTAGGTATCGCGCGGAAGTGAGAACGTAAGGGGGTGGTGGGAGGCGGAGCTTTTCGAAAATCAGCTCGATCGTGCACGGTCGCGCCGACCCCTGCGTTAAATTAAAGACTTTAATAATATCGGATCACACACAGGACACAAATAACGATTTATCCTCGCTAGTCTATAGACTAATACGACTAATAAGACGAATAAGACCGCTTACGCGACGCCGGTCAATTGAAAAAACTATTTCGGCTCTTCGCTCGTGCAATGTTCGAAAAAATTCGGATTCGCTGCATGACTAGGTATATAAATACTACAACGACATAATCAATTTTTATACATTTCTTATTTCTGAGAAACTCTTTTTAGATAGATTAGATTAGAGAAACTGTTTTTACTTCGTATCTTAATGAAAACAAACCGATTGTATTTTTGCCCAGTAAACAACTTGTAACGATTTGGCCGCCTCTTAATTTCGGCCGCCTGCGTGCGGTGCACGCAATGAACGCCCGTCAGGCACGGCCCTGTGTATATACATTATTAACATTTGTTTACTATCACAGATAAACATGAAATATTTAGATATTATTCCATCTTTTTACAGATTGAACACGGAACCAAAGGCCAACTTTTATACAAATCTAGACATCTTCTGACCGCCCCTTACTCATGGGATGCTATACATTCTTGCAGGAATGTGCAAAACTTGCAAAAGTGATGTATTTAGTAGACACTAAAGTCTCTCAAGAAGGAGGTGTAGACGTATAGAGGAATACTATTGTGAATGCGCTGCAGAAGTGGTGCATCTGCTAAGTGCAAACATGTATGTGTCATGGTCATTCATGGTTTACATCCACCATCTTAAACCAGCAGTTTTTGATACATAATTGTATAAAAATTATTGAAATGTAATAAAACCAAACAATCATTTATATGATCATATCAGCTTTTATTTATTTTTCATAATAAATTCTCTAAAGTTACAACACATGAAACATAAAAAATATTTTACTTGCTATTGGTTAATCCTATAATCCTCTCAGTATGAACACATTTTAGTACTACATTTTAGAACTGTGGTGCAACAAGTTGTGGAATCCTTACAGTAACTTTTCTATTAGAAAACATGTCTTGAATTTGCTTTGACACTTGGTCATAAGATAGCCTATTCCCATTGTTTGTCAATTACTTATAGATCTTGCATAATTATGCTAATAAACAGTAAGACAACAGAAGCTCTGTATGTATTTCTTAAAAATGTTTCTTATACCTCAGCATCTGAAAATATATGTTAGAATTTGTAATTGGTTTGTTTTTAAGAGGCATGTCTAGGAAATAATAAGTTTGGCTTAGGCTAGACAGCATAATTTAACGACTTACCTGTGTATTTACATCTTTCAAAATAATTATCTTCTGTGAAATGAAGTAAACATAAGCGTGCCATATTCTTTCTTTGAAATTTTTTATTCACAAGGCATTTTCCCACTTTTTTTTCACTTTGGGTCTTTGGGGAATATACGAACTCTCCGGTTTTTAAAACTCAAAGCACAACATTGAGGCATTTTAACGAAAATTGTATATTACTCTTGTTTACAAAAAATGTATGGGATTTGACAGCTCTAATGTCAAATTACGGTCAGTCGACGATGCGACGCCTATCGAGATAAAAAGTCAGTTTTGGTCATAAAGTTAATATACCTATCGGAATAGAGCAACAATCTCGAGCTGTCAAACGTAACCAAAATTGGTTTTCATCTGTGTGAAAAATATGTGTACGTATACACTTACACAAGCATGATTGAACATGAATTCTATGAGATTATATTGACAACGTGCGGCACGTGCCGACTGGACGTCAAAAAAAGAGTGCTGCTGTCATGTATCACACGTCTCTTTTTACCACGCGGTGTTACTGATAGTGGCATCTCGCTTGCTCAGGCCTTTGTTTCTCTATTCCGCTAGATATATTAACTTTATGGTTTTGGTCGTCATTGGACAGAGTACAAAAACACAATATTTATTATGGTTGCTTTAAAAACTACCTGTTTTTCTTTAAAATCAGGCGTTCTATTACTTTAGAAATAGGCAGTTTTTGAAGCAACCTTAATAAATATTATTGTTTTTCTGCTTTGTCCAATGACTAGTACTGTCCAATTTACTAGTCATTTACCCTATAAGGAAAGGTCCGCTGTCTTTGTTCGTCTTGGGACTTTCTCTTATGGCAAGCCTTATTAGCCTTCTTTACTTACCTATTAATTGATTCTAACTATAATAGTTTTAAGTTTTACTTGAATGATTGATACTAATTATAAAAAATTCAAGCACAATAATAATATACGACGCTTTTTGAAGTTGGTTGCATTAAATAAGCTAAGCTTGAACGGGTAAAGTTGAATAAAAATTATTAGGTCGAATGGAGATAGGTGCAGAAATGGCGTTAGATTGAATGGAGATAGGTTGAAAGAATTTAGGTTGAATGGAGTTATATTGAAAAAGGTCGGTTAAAAGAGGTTAGGTTAAAAGAAGTTAGGTTAAAACAGATGAGGTTAACCGAGGTTAGGTTAAAAAAAAGGTAAGGTTAAAAGAGGTGAGGTTAAAAGAGGTGAGGTTAAAAGAGGTGAGGTTAAAAGAGGTGAGGTTAAAAGAGGTGAGGTTAAAAGAGGTGAGGTTAAAAGAGGTGAGGTTAAAAGAGGTGAGGTTAAAAGAGGTGAGGTTAAAAGAGGTGAAGTTAAAAGAGGTGAGGTTAAAAGAGGTGAGGTTAAAAGAGGTGAGGTTAAAAGATGTGAGGTTAAAATATGTGAGGTTAAAAGAGGTGAGGTTAAAAGAGGTGAGGTTAAAAGAGGTGAGGTTAAAAGAGGTTAGGTTAAAAGAAGATAGGTTAAACGCTGTCAGGTTAAATAAGCTTGAACGGGTAAAGTTGAATAGAAATTATTAGGTCGAATGGAGATAGGTGCAGGAATGGCGTTAGATTGAATGGAGATAGGTTGAAAGAATTTAGGTTGAATGGAGTTATATTGAAAAAGGTCGGTTAAAAGAGGTGAGGTTAACCGAGGTTAGGTTAAAAAAAGGTGAGGTTAAAACAGGTGAGGTTAAAAGAGGTGAGGTTAAAAGAGGTGAGGTTAAAAGAGGTGAGGTTAAAAGAGGTGAAGTTAAAAGAGGTGAGGTTAAAAGAGGTGAGGTTAAAAGAGGTGAGGTTAAAAAAGGTGAGGTTAAAAGAGGTGAGGTTAGAAGAGGTGAGGTTAAAAGAGGTGAGGTTAAAAGAGGTGAGGTTAAAAGAGGTAAGGTTAGAAGAGGTTAGGTTAAAAGAGGTTAGGTTAAAAGAGGTTAGGTTAAAAGAGGTTAGGTTAAAAGAGGTTAGTTTAAAAGAGGTTAGGTTAAAAGAGATTAGGTTAAAAGAGGTTAGGTTAAAAGAGGTTAGGTTAAATGAGGTTAGGTTAAAAGAGGTTAGGTTAAAAGAGGTTAGGTTAAAAGAGGTTAGGTTAAATGAGGTTAGGTTAAATGAGGTGAGGTTAAAAGAGGTGAGGTTAAAAGAGGTGAAGTTAAAAGAGGTGAGGTTAAAAGAGGTGAGGTTAAAAGAGTTGAGGTTAAAAAAGGTGAGGTTAAAAGAGGTGAGGTTAGAAGAGGTGAGGTTAAAAGAGGTGAGGTTAAAAGAGGTTAGGTTAAAAAAGGGTTAGGTTAAAAGAGGTTAGGTTAAAAGAGGTTAGGTTAAAAGAGGTTAGGTTAAAAGAGGTTAGGTTAAAAGAGGTTAGGTTAAAAGATGTGAGGTTAAAATATGTGAGGTTAAAAGATGTCAGGTTTAAAAAGTTTAGGTTATCCGAGTTTAGGGTAACACGGTGTTTGGGTAACACGGTGTCAGATAAACACGGTGTCAGATAAACAAGGTGTTAGATAAACAAGGTGTCAGATAAACAAGGTGTCAGATAAACACGTGTCAGATAAACACGGTGTCAGATAAACACGGTGTCAGATAAACACGGTGTCAGATAAACACGGTGTCAGATAAACACGGTGTCAGATAAACACGGTGTCAGATAAACACGGTGTCAGATAAACACGGTGTCAGATAAACACGGTGTCAGATAAACACGGTGTCAGATAAACACGGTGTCAGATAAACACGGTGTCAGATAAACACGGTGTCAGATAAACACGGTGTCAGATAAACACGGTGTCAGATAAACACGGTGTCAGATAAACACGGTGTCAAATAAACACGGTGTTATTTACACGGCAAGTATTGCAGTGTTAGACCAAACGCTGTTAGACATTTAGGCTGGTTTTATCTTAAGCGTTTCAGCAGCGCCGTTGGAGCGCCGCGCGTTTGAAGATGTATGGGGGTAGTAGTAGCGTTTCAGAGTCGCGCGCTTGAGCAGCGCCGTTCGTCCGTACGTTTTCTTCGTCTTCAAACGCGCGCGCTCCAACGGCGCTGCCAAACGCTTAACTATAAAATCAGCCTTAAAATTTTATATTTGACAATAGGTACTATATTTAGGTTAGGTCTAATTTTTTTTTGCGTAGGTTCGTCTGCATTTTAATCATTAGGTTAGCGGTCCCGGAGGAACCTATCTTAGGCATCAGTCACTTTGACAGCTGTCAAATTGACTTTGACTTATGTCACCTGCCTAAGTATTACAAAACAAAAGGGTAAATAACGAGACTCTCTTGGGTATCATTTATTGTAATCAAAGTCGAGACGTATTCCGGGCAGCCGCTGCTCATCCGCACAGACAGCTCGTCTGGCCGCAGTTCGCAGGCCCGCACATTGGCGTCGTGACTGGGAATCTGGCGCGCGCCCGCTCCCGATAGCGTTGCGTACATGTAAAAAATAACAATGAAGTTTACTTTATTGTTATCTCCAGTTTATGTTCGAATATAACGATATCACCTTATTTCATAAGTCAATAACTGGATCCATATCTGGTACTTACATCTGTTATTCACAGAATACAAGAATAAAAAGATTTAAACATCTGATACACGGCAGTCAACGGCGGTTGACGACCACGCAAAATCTATTCAACACTGTGGTTGACAACAGTGTGGCTGGCAACGCGCATACACGTTTGTTGTTGACAACCGCCATTGACCACTGTGTATAGGGTTACCAACCGTACTATAATAATTATATAGTATTGTACTATATTTCGAGCCTGCGTACTATATACTGTTGAACTATTATATAGTACGCAAAAATACTATATTTTTAACACTTAAATTATCTCATTCCTGCTCTCTATTACCGCCACTTCGCCCTTCGGCATTCACAGAAAGGGTATTTTCGGTTATGAATTTGAAATGGCGGGAAGAGAGCAGAAGTATAGGTCTACCAGAATCTGAAGGCAAATCTTGACAGCAGATTTTCAAAAAATATCCTTGATAATTGGATAAATTTATATATTTGCATGCTTCACACACAGAATCAACCGCTATAAGGAAAAAAAATGATCAAAATGTTTTATTCCAATAGGCTACTTGACCTATATTCAATTTCATTGAACAAATGCATATTTCTAGTAGAACTTGGCCTAGGAAACCGTATTTCACCCTTATTATCAAATAAAAGCTTATGATTGATAAATAAAGTCGATTTGAAAATATGATTTTATGAAAATAGGAATTGTACTGACGAAAACGCTTTTGCAGTACTTCCGATTTGGATGTGACGTCATCCTCCTACTAATTTAATATCTTTTATTTATCGCGCTCGCTATATGTAAGTTTATTTGTACATAAATAATAAGAATAAGCCTATTATATATTTTCTTCAATAATTCAAATAAAACATCAGTTTTATATATATTATCTCCATTTATTGTAGACGGGAAATGAAATGGCCAAAACTTTTCTCCAAAAGTTTTCAACATTACAAATGATTTCTAATTTCTTATATAATTATTTTATAATTTTTGGGCACTTTTAGACTCGTACATTTAGCACATTAAAAAAATTCAATAAAGAGTGTTTAAAATGCAAAGCGTATGACGTCACACTATGGCGGACAGTGTTTTCGGCGCCATTTAAGAGGCATATTTTTCAATAAACATTTTTATGGGTTTCTACTGTGTAAAATATTAAAATATTAGTTTTTTTTGTAAAAATGAATGATTATGAAGCGATTAGCATGAAGAAAAAAATTAGGTCAAGTAGCCTATTACCCCGGTATTGCTAGAGTCAATTTATTTTTTCACTTTTTGCCATCAGATTCTGGTAGACCTTAGATATTTCTGTTTCTCTCTTCCCGCCATTTCAAATTCTCATTAAAAAAAATGAGCCTTTAATTTACATTAATCTTAAAATGAATGTAATAAAGCTTAATATGACACTTTTATTTTAGACAGAACATTGTTAAAAAATGCAAGAAGTGCAAAAAAATAGTTTTTATAAAAGTAAATACTTAATACAAGTTATGTATTTCATTGAACATTTTTTAATTTTTCCATAAAATACTAATTTTTTTAGAAGTGTACTATATTTTATTTTGAAAAATACTATATTTCGCTGGAGAAATGTTGGCAACCCTAACCGTGTATCAGATGTTTAATTAACTTACGTGTCTTACCTTTCGACTTTTTTCTATAACGCCCCTAAGGCCCACTTGTGCCAAAACTTTGAGTTAAATAAATAACCCGGGGCTTACTAACTCAGTGTTAACGTTTTTAATTTTTAACTCATACTGTATGTTGCACCAGAAGAATTTATCCCAGAATCAACTAACCCGTGCTTTAAGTGTATTGCTTTCTCTCGCTACACAGTACTTTAAATAAGGCTATCTCTTTCTGTCAAATTTGAAATGACACGTGGTTGTTTGTCACATTTTTTGCCCATCCGGCCTAATATAATAGAACAATGCTGAATGATTAGTTCATAGGCGCTGCAGCCTCACTGGAAATATAAAATTAAACAATATATTTGTAGGTATTTAAATCATTGCACTTGTGTCCAATGTATAGGTATCTACCTATTTATAAAGGAGTTCACTAAACACGCACTAATCCCTAATAATTCAATCTTTGGTAGGTAGGTACCTACTTACTTTTTATTCTCATTTGTATATTGCAATTTATTTTCACTTTTATTAAACCAGAGAGAACAGTTTCTTTTTCTAGGCAAAATCCTCGATGAAAATCTTTGTCTCTTTGTCAGTAAAAAAGATTGGTCCGTTCTGCAATCTTTCTGTCATAAGAGTGAATATTATAGAGAGAAGTTATATAATATAGAGAGAGAGTGTTATAGAGAGAATGAATACATTAGTCGAGAAATTATTAAATTATAAATTTAAATTAAATTACATATATTATTAGTTAAGAAATTATTGACTACATAACCTAAAAATTGCAGTTTTGGCATTACCAACCCAGAGTTAGTCGATACCCTCCCACATCAGTGGGTTAAAAATTTAAAAAATTAACACGAGGTTAACTCCTAACTCTCGGTGGTGCAAGATAATATGATGACAATTTAACTCCGAAGTATAATAATTTAACTCAGAGGTAATCGTGTTAACCCGGTCTGGCACAAGTGAGCCTAAGGATACCTATATACACCGTTAGGGCCACCTCATCAAAGCCACAACAGAGCGTTAAAACTACACTTATGTATGTACTGAGACTTCATGTGCAAATTCTGCAGGAAACTGTTACCTGAAACATAATTACCTACTACAGTCTACAGGTCGTATTAGCGTCGTCGTCGACATGGCGACTTTGTACTCAATATAATACATTCAAAATCTCTTTTTCACTTCACTGTTTGTATGTTTTTGAATTATTGCAATATAAATTAGCTGAAAAAACTGTTAAAAATTCGCGAACTACGTGAAAATCTTAGAGAAATTTTCAATAATGACATTGACGTTAGTCGTTACCATAGATTTTTTTTTAATTCGTCCCGGTCGAGACAGGCAAA
Organism: Polyommatus icarus; assembly: GCA_937595015.1. NCBI lineage: Eukaryota > Metazoa > Arthropoda > Insecta > Lepidoptera > Lycaenidae > Polyommatus > Polyommatus icarus. The sequence continues at coordinate 22,541,472 of OW569328.1, read as the reverse complement.
GGGAGATTACCATAGACTTTTTTTTTTAATTCGTCCCGGTCGGGACAGGCAATAGGCAGGCAGGCGTTGCCCATACAGCCATTTCTATGTTTTTCATCATCGTTTTCATGTATCGTCAGGTCTAAAGTCTAGTCAAAGTCTAAGTAAAAGTCAATGCAGTCAAGGAGTCAAGTCGGTCGATTCAGTAAAGTGGTAGACGCTTTACTGAAACTTTCGATGGAGTTTTGGAGGGAACACAAAATAGCACGTTTCTGGATATTACATCACTTTCCTACACTTGTGCATGAACACGAATATCTAATGGTTAATAATCTACCAATATTACACATTAAAAACCCAGCTAACACAATTTTAGGAAAATAATACAAAAACACAACAGCACTCTTTCACATGCCCGCCAAAACTCCTTACCATAGACTAAAGTCACAAGGCATTAAAATTTAGTTTGTTATTATTAGCAATATTCCGCGAAATAAACTTCCACCTCTAAGTTAATGAGTGAGTGCACGCATAGGCATGCGTACAGCACCTCCCTCCTCCCACACTGCCTATGCGCATTATTAATATCGATCCCTCTTAGTAAAGATAATTATCAAAAGGAGCTTAATATCACAGCTGAGCGTGTTGGAACAATTAGAGATCATAAAAGAAAAGAAAAATAACAGATTTGCATTGTTGAATGACCAAACTTGCTTGACTACGTCACCGCTTATTATTATGTTCGGGGGTACTGGTGAGGGTAGTGGGGGTAGTGGGGATAGTAGCGGGGCTTGATAGGGTATAAAAGGCGGTGTTTTGGCCGGCGGCGGCACTTGACGGACGTTGTTCGTAGAGTCCACATCCTGAGTAGTGGTGTTCCTAACGGCTATATTTTCCTAGCACGCTACATCGAATATGCTACCTTTTTCAAGCGCGCTATTTTTGACGCTACGTTATAACGAATGAAATTAACGATTCTTGACTCGTTGTTTTTCAAGCGCGCTATTTTTGACGCTACTGTTAGCGGATGTCAATGGACAAGCTACATAGTATTATAATTAGTTTATATAAATCTGTATGTTATGTTAGTCACTATATATAAGTTTAATTAGTGATTATTATATTTTGAATAGTAATAAGTAAGTTAATTGATTTTGACAAATAGTTAGTTATAAATGGACAGGAGGATTATTTACTTCCGTTATAACTTCCTCTTCTCATATTTAAGTAAATAATTATATTTAATATGAGAAGTACATTAATTAATATTTAGAATTATATACCCACTTACTCTTAGCCGTTCTTAATTTTTAATGTATTCTTTAATGATTTTACTATATTTGAATTGTCAACGGAAGTTAGTTTCTTTTGTGTAAAATGGTATAAAAGCCAGCCATATTGCATTGATGGGGGCATTCTGTAAATAACTTTGAAACGTGTAAGGTGAAACTCTGCTCGAATAAATACCGCTCAATGTATAATTATTCAAGACTTTTACTACTCCTTAATATTTCAGAAGTGGGATCATTTCAAAAATGTCTGGTCCTTATGCTGCGGGACTTGGCAAAAGGAGAAGAACGCCCAGACTTGTCCTGACTCTCGACGATTGACGGCGAAGAAAGTGATTTTTTTTTCTTTTCGAACATAAACAACAGTGATTGTGATAGTGAACCAGTGACAAAACGACGCAGAATTACTCAAGCTGATGCAAAAGTGATACCAAAGTTTGAACAAGAAGACGACGCTTGTAATGTAAGCTACATGGCTGCATAAAATCAACCAGCAGGAGGTTTACGGATGGAACAGTATAACCGATTGACAATTCATCGTGCAACTGCGGTTACGTGGGTCCGCTACGCAAATACTGCCTTGAAGCTTGTCAACGCCTCGGTCATACGACGCGACGGTTAACTGCTGGTTCGTGAATACAGCAGGAACAACTCGGCAACCGCAGAATTCAACAAGTAAGACTTTTTATACTTCAAGTAATATTATCTTAGTAAATAATATTTACAAAAAATTGTGTGGGTAGGAGCCAATGAACAAGAATAATGGAAATGAAATCTAAAGTTTTTACCTTCTAATACTATATTATCTGTTTTGTATCAATATCCGGAATCCATCTTGAGTCAAGCGCCTGTCTTTTTCGTCCACAAGTCCTTGCTATTGGTTGCCTCCCCACCTGTCCCTCTCTTACCGCTTCCTACCTCCCCCACCAACTGACTCACTTTGAAGGGGTTTCAGAATTTGTTCATCATTATAGCGTCGTTTTTCACGCCGTTTACAAGTTTTACTTGCTAATATATTTAAATTTAAATAATTTTTTACATTAAGTTTAAACCAAATTAAAATCAGTGAAAGTGTTACATTTTTTAGCATTTTTTATTATTTAATTTAAATTTAAATAAATAGTTGCCTCTCCGTTAAAATCATGGAAGATCAAGATTTGCATAATAGTAATGACGAAATAGTGGATGGTGCGATTGACGTTAATAATTCTCGAAAACGTGTTCGTTCAGTGTCGCCGGATATAGTTTGTGATCAAAGTGATTCGTCTAATAGTGAAAGTGATTCTTCAAGCCCGCCTAAAAAAGCAAGAAAACAACCGGATGCTGTGAGTGCTGCACATTTTCAATTTTTATCACAGCAAGTTGCATATTTAACCGATCTTATTGCAAGAAATAGTGAAAGCTCAAATAATTCGAACAGAGCTGAGGTTGACATCGAGAAATCCACTACTTCGAATGATTTACTGTTACGACGTCCGGAAAGCGTTAAGAATAATAAGCTTAGTATTCTTTCTGATATAAGTACAACTGTTAAAGATCCAATTTACCAAAAAGCAGACGATTCTTTTTTGGCGAAATTAAACCAGTTACAACGTTTTAAATGCAGTGATTGGTATGCAATTCGTTTCATTGATACACAAAAGAAATATTTAGCTACCCCCGGTTTTGTCGAGCTCGCTGTAAACGATGAATTAAAACAATTCGAGTCACACATGTTAAAAGACGACTCACGCTCTTATTTGTTAGAACGTTCATTTGCTGGTTTAACTAATGCTATTCTTCAGCAAAAGCAGGCCTTACAAAATGCTTTGCAAGACTTGGTCGATTGGGCTAGCGACACAAAAAATTCGTTAACGCCTAATTCACTGTTTGAAAAAATAGAAACATCTTTTTCTAAAGAATCTCCGTATAGCAAGCTATCAGACGACATTTTGCAAATAGTATGTGGTAGGCGGGCTGATTTGATCAATCTGCGCCGGGATAGCTTACTTCGTCATATACCCGAGGAATATCATCGCGATGTTCTGCATAAAATACCTCCTAGCTCTGAATATTTATTTAATGAAGAGTCAGTTCAAACTTACCTACAGAAAATTGGGGGGGTGGAAAAATTAAATACATCGCATAAATCAAATTCGTTATCTTACAACAAAGACATTTTTTATCGCAATCAACGGCCGTCTACTAGTAAACAAAGCGACGAAACCTTTTTTCGTCGAAATGCTTCCTCAAAAAAGGGTAAACGACCACCAAATCCTGCAAACCAACCTAGAAATAGACCGAGTAATGCCCACGAAAAACAAAAAAGCAAGAAAGCTCAAACTAAATCTTCCTACAAAAATAAACAACATCGCCAATGACTTGCGGACATTTCGAGGCGGCTGTCTGAAGCATTTCATAAGTGCTTGGAGCAATTTAGGGGCACCAAAGAAAATTTGCCAACTTCTCAATGGTGTACGAATTCCGTTTGTTATCAAGCCGCCTCTAATTTTCCCGAGTCAATTGGTAATGCAATGTTACCGTACCAAAACTTCCGCGAATATGACAGAGCAAATTCAAGATATGTTAGAATCGGGGGTCCTGGAACAAGCAGATCACAGCCCCAGCTACCTTTCGACGTTCTTTTTGGTTCCGAAGCCGGACGGATCTTTTCGTCCAATCTTCAACCTGAGGAGGTTGAACCAATTTGTAGAAATAAAACCTTTCCAACTTTTCAACCATTTCCGGGTCCCAACGTTCCTTCAGCACTTAGATTGGATGGTAAAATTAGACTTGAGCCAGGCCTATTTTCACGTACCTATATTACAAACGCACCGTTGTTTTCTAAGAATGAACTATCATCCAGACTCTCATCAAAATCAACTGTTACAAATGACATGCTTACCTTTCGGCCTTTCGTCGGCACCCAGAACATTTGCTACAATTACCAACTGGGTGGCCGAATATTTACGAACCCACGGAATACGGTGTGTAGTGTATCTCGACGACTTTCTTTTCGCACACCAATCAAAAGCTCAACTACAAGAGCACATAGCATTCGCGATACAAATAATGAAGGTGTTGGGTTGGACGATCAACTTCAAAAAGTCCGTTCTAGTTCCGACACAACGTTTAGAATTCCTCGGCATAACGTGGGACACAAAACGCAACGCAAAGTCCTTATCCGAGATGAAGTGCCTATCGCTACGCAGGGTACTTCAACGACAGCTCAGAACGAAAAAATGGTCCCTCAAACAGTATCAATCGCTAATGGGGAGACTCAATTTCGCAACATTCGTTACTCGAAGGGGTCGTCTTCACTGTCGAACGATACAATACTGCAGTCGCCAGCTATCCAAACAGCACCCTTATCGCCTGGTGAGTATTCCACAACCCGTTCGCCAAGAAATGCTTTGGTGGACCGAAGCTTTGGGGGGATCCATGCCAATACACATGAGTGGAACAACACATCTACTGACCACGGACGCCTCCGACATCGGTTGGGGAGCACAGATAGACGACACGATAATAACAGGTACGTGGACAAAACAACAGCAATCCTGGCACGTAAATCAAAAAGAAATGTTTGCAGTTTACGGGGCAATCGTACACAAACAGCTTTATATACGAAATGCCCAGATTCTTCTGCAAACCGACAATCGGACAGTAGTCTCGTATATAAACAAGGAGGGAGGAACAAAATCGAAAAAGCTCCTGAAACAAACCCAACAACTGTTGAAGCTCCTGGACAAACTGAATGTGCATTTAGTAGCCCAGTACTTTCCCGGCAGGTTCAATTGCGAAGTGGACGCTCTATCTCGACAGAAAGTTTGTCCCGAATGGCACCTGACAGCAACTGCAACCGAGCCGATATTTCAAAAGTGGGGCACACCAGAGATAGATCTTTTTGCGTCCAAAACAGCCCATGTCGTAGAGAAGTATGTGTCGATGGACGTTTTGGACGAGGACGCCCACCGTCTCAATGCATTTTGTCACCAGTGGCAGTACAAATTGGCATGGATCTTTCCTCCACCGAGTCTGATCCCCAGGGTACTGCAACACCTCAACCAGGCCCAGGGTCAGTACATACTGATCGCCCCGAGGTGGGACAAAGTGTTTTGGCAGGCCGATGTTCGCCACCGTGCTCTTCGGCCTCCATACACGATTCCGGACTTACCACACGTTCTCCTAGACACGACGACGGGAACTCACCCTCCACAAGTTCGAGACCTTCAGCTGGAGGCTTGGCTAATTTTGGGTGGCAAGAAATGTTGACCGACTGGACGGAGGAGGAACAGAAACTGCTCATGTCGAGTTGGCGAGCATCAACAATAAAAACATATAGACCAGCGTGGGACAGATGGAAGAAATGGTGTGAGTCGAATTCTATTAACTTTAAATATCCAAATGCCGATCAAGTTGCACGTTACCTTGCCCATTTACATTGTGATATAGGTCTCTCATATAAAACTATTTTAGTCCATAAATCGGTTATATCTACTTTTACACATTTAACGTCTCATCTTGATTTATCTTCTAATTTCTTTATTAAACATATATTAAAAGCTATATCAGTAGCTCGAGAAACTCCCTCTAAACCACCAATATGGAATCCAAGACAATTGCTGGTCCATATATGTGTATATAATTTAGATGAAAATAATTTATATCAAGTGTCACGGCATACAGCTACACTTTTACTGCTGGCTTCTGGCCGGAGAGTTCACGACCTTACTTTGCTGCGCGTGGACGGTCAAAGCTTGATTGACGAAGGTAATTCAATGATTTTATGGCCAGTATTTGGTTCCAAAACTGATAATTATAATTACAGACAGTCAGGATGGAGAATAAAAGCTCATCCCATCAAAAGATTAAATATTATATTTTGGATAAAACGGTTGATAGAGTTAGGTGCAGATCGAAGGAGTAATATAACCCACTTATTTATTACCGCCAGAGGTGATGTTAAACCTGCCTCCAGGACAGTTATAGGGAATTGGGTTAAGTCTCTGTTGTCTGAAGCTGGAATTCAGGCCACCCCTGGCTCTGTAAGGTCAGCTGTGGCTTCTCTTAATTTTGTAGAACAATTTCCTATAGATCAAATTCTTAAAACTGGTAATTGGAGATGTGCTCACACTTTTAGAAATTATTACCAAAAGGAAATATGTAGTTGATTGTAATAATGCAAATCAGTCAGTTTCATTATCTAATTATTTTGATCCTGTAAGTTAAATTGATTAACATATGCTTATATTATATAATTGTTATACTGAAGTTTTGTTATAAAATTTGCTTGTATGATAGTAATAAAATTAATATTTTGTAATATTTTGGGGTTTCTCTATAATCCTAAATTATTCATTCTATCCTAATTCCACACATTATAGCGTCTGTAGCTTACAGCATACAACACCAGGTGATAACAAACAAATCACTCAAGATGGATTCCGGATATTGATACAAAACAGATAATAGAGAGTTTTACCAAAAAATAAAACTTACCTATTATCTTTTCATCAATATCCGGAATCCAGGTAATGGCTACCTGGTGCATCATGAGTTTTTATAATGATGAACAAATTCTGAAACCCCTTCAAAGTGAGTCAGTTGGTGGGGGAGGTAGGAAGCGGTAAGAGAGGGACAGGTGGGGAGGCAACCAATAGCAAGGACTTGTGGACGAAAAAGACAGGCGCTTGACTCAAGATGGATTCCGGATATTGATGAAAAGATAATAGGTAAGTTTTATTTTTTGGTAAAACTCTCTATTAAAGGGTTTTGGAGCTAAAATAGATCAAACCATATTATAGAGACTGTAAAACAACTACCAAGCGAGATAGACTTAATTATTGGACAATAAATGATCAACCAGCCTGGTATTAGTTACTACAGCTAATTCTGCCACTTTTACTGAGGCTTTAATTTGTTTGACAGTTACAAATAGCTGACAAATATAAGTGATAGGTCCATGTGATAGGTATTTAAAGTATAATGTTTTGCTGAAGCGTGATACAATTTTACCTAAAAATAGTTGCTGTAATATTGATGTATTTATAGATATCGATCCCAATGGGAAAAATTCAATGGAACAAATCCAGTTTGTGTGCTATATAATTCCTGAATTTGTTATATAATTCCTGGAGGAGCTGTCAGTGTTGAGGGTCATTTAAAGGATAAACATTCGTGAAATTGAAATAACTTGGCCTGCACATACGTTAATTGCCCGGGCTGAAATTGTTAATATTATCGACTCGAATACCTCTACTGAAAATATGGCTTTTTCGATTATATCACAAATGGCATTGGAATAGAATGTGGTACAAAAGGTCTTACAATTTTACTGAAATGGTTCCAATATTCTATTCCAATATTATGCCTAATAACTAATAAGTGGCGTGCAAAATAATTTTTAACAATTGTAGGTACCTATAGCATTAACATCATAATAATTATTATAAAAGTTCTAAGAGAAATAACAACTCATTACATTAAACATAACTTTAATTAAATCCAATAAATTATTGAGAATTAATTAAATATAAAAGTCATAGGCATTAAACACGAAATAAATTAAAAAAATAAACAAACAATGTCAAATTGAGAATTAAAAAATAGCCTATTGACTATTCCCTGCATTTGCATATTATGGCAAAGTCTTGGATGAAGGATCAAACTGGATTTGACAAGCAAATAATAATACCGAGATTGACAAAGACGCAGCTATACATAAACTCATAAGAGTAATAGAGTCAGTAACATTTTTTTTGTCCTTGTCATAGTTTCACTTTTTGTTGTTGATCAAGAATCGCACTTTTGACCAACAAAAGATTTGCTCATATTGTACTTTGCGATATTCGTTGATTCTGTGTTTTTTTAGCGAAAAACAATATTGACAGTGTTAAAGTGTGTGTTAAATTTATTGCTAAACATGGTGATTTGTTACGTTTTAGGCTGTAAAAGCCGTAGTGAGCGGAAATATGAAAACATAACATTTCATTCGTAAGTACGATATTTTGCATTTAACATCTCTCAGTTTGCAGTAATATTGACTGTATGATTATCTAAAGCCGGCTGTACACTCTCGCCGAGACACAGCGAGGCGGCCCGAGTGCGAGAGTGTAAATGGGTGCGCTCGCCTCGTCTCGCCTGTCTCGGACCCTCTCGGTCCGTTGTCGGTATTTTGCGCCCGAGACAAAGGGTCTCGCGAGGAAAACGAGCGCACTACTGTACACTCTCGCGTCTTTCAGTACTAGTCCCGCCATTGGACAGTGTAGAAAAGAAAAATAACAATATTAAACGACATTATGAGTCATTATCTGTGAGAAATAAAATTAAATATGATTATAAATCTTTAGATTACAATGATATCTTTCGATGCATGGTGAATGGTGAATGGTCGTTTTCGTCCATCTTGTCTGAGTTCTTAACTGCGATTGAACTAAGCGAGAATGTACATGATCGCACTCGGGCAAGGGGCTCTCGCACGAGACTCTCGCCCGAGAGCTCTCGGCGAGAGTGTACAGCGGGCATAAGAATATTATTACACGAGGAATGATGTGTTAATTACATTATTACAGCGTAAAATAGTATTTAAAAAACATTGTTATTGTAGTAATACACAACCAAATTCTATAGGTCGTTATTTCAACAGCAAACCAAAGCTTATTAGTACTCTTTGATTTTGTCGCGTTAAACGATTGCAAGGGTTGCCAGCGCTAGTGTTGGAGAATTGCCTAGAATTGTTATTTGTTCATGTTTAATAATTATTATTTTTACAAAAATTATTATAAGTTTTAATACTTAAAAATCATTCAAGAATAATATTATATTGAATTGTCAATTGTCATCCAACATGAACTTAAACATACTACTTCAGATAACATAATATTATTATCTTTCTATTGTAAGATCAAAACATACTTTTAACTTACATTGTATGTTTTACATTCTATGATTTATAATAAAATAAATAACTATTAATTATTTTAGATTTCCAAAGGACTCCACAACTAGAAATTTATGGATTCAGTCAACAGGACGAGGCAACTGCTGGATTCCAAACAAATATGCTCTATACACTTTGAAAAAAGGTGTTTTAAAAAGAGAACTGAAAATAATATCTTGGAAAAATTCTCAGTGCCAACACTACACATTTGTACTCATCAGGTAAATTCTTTCGTTCGAGTCATATTCGAGTATTATTATTCACCGAAAACTATGTCCAGCTGTAGACTTCCAACATCAAAGTATCACAAAGTTGTATAATATTATGTAATTTAACTTAGAGATAAAATATGGTCATGTGTCATGACAAAAAATACTACACATAGTTTTTATAAAACAAAGTGATAAAAAATAGGAGATAATTTGTCGATCATTCTTTTCAGAGTCTACAGAGATGTGATGACAGTCTTAAATGCTCTAAATCTGAAAATCCTGTAACTACAGGAGGCGAAATGGATACAGAACCGAGCCAAGTAAGTACATTTTCAACAATTTGTTCAGATATTGTAGGTTACAATCCAATCCAATAAATAGGATGTTGACATTGTATAATTTTAAGTTACAATTATTGTAAATTTTATTTTAAAAAGATTAATTTTTCTCTCACTTTTTGACGTGACAACGTCTTATAATTCGATATGGGCTGCGCACATGAAAATACATGACGCAATATGCGGCGTTACCTCGCTCTGAGGCATTCCATTTAAGTTTCCTTTCCCGTTTTTAATATTATTAGTAAGATCTTAAATCTCAATCCATTTAAATACCGTTATTAAATTTACATATAGTATTTATGTATTTATTAAAGTATTACTATATTTTATAGATATAGCGTTTAAAATTATAACATTGATATCTATTACTGACTGACTTGTAATTTTTATGTATTATATTAGTATAATATTAGTTTTGCTTCGATGAGCACATAATATTGTTGTATATTATAATGTAATCATATTTGTGCACGTCCTATCTGCTGTTTTTAATCCTATCTCTCTCCGTAGGGCTGCTGGAAGAGATTTCTATCTAGAAATAAGCAGTTCCTTTGTGCCGTCTTTCTGTGTTAACTGTAATTATGTAATGTTTCCTGTGCACAATAAATTATAAATAAATAAAATAAAAATAGTACAGCAAGTAGGTACTGTAGTAATTAGCAAACAGCAATTAGTATAGTAAGTAAAATTATAATTTAAGTGCAAAGATTAAAATCCATAACAATTACCCCTAACATTGAGAGAACATTCAAGGCTTAAACATTTTGAAGCTTGACGCACATGCGTCGTCTCTCCGTGCGCCGCGGTGGAATGGAGCCCTCACGCGGATGAACTCACGGGAAGATTGCTAATAATAAAAATACAAAAAGTAATGGTAATATGTAAAAGGTATTTTTTGCCATCTGAAAAAATGATAAAAAAAATGATTTGGTGTGGGGAAAATAAATAATATTTGTATAGTCTGGTAACACCAGACAAAGTTGGCACTTTATATCCATCCCTTACGGGTGTACGCCCTTGTCAAGTCTACTAGATGCTTGGTTTTAGTGGCAAAGTACACCGCCAGGTTAGTGCAAAAAAAAAATAATTTAAAATAAATGTCATCATCAGTTAAGTCACATGTGTCACTGTCATACAAAGTTTGTAAACAAAATATCTTTATATGTAAGCATAGGTAAATTAAGCACTTGTTAACGCAGTGTTGCAAAAGTTCCCGATTTACCGGGAGATCTACTGATTTTGGCATCTCCCTCCCGATATCCCGATTTAACTGTCCTATCTCCCGATTTTTACATTGTATGCAACGAATGTTTAAAATTTAGTATTATTTTGCATTTTCGGGTAAGTAAACTCTATGGTAAGGGGATTCCCCAACTGAAAGAGACTGAGACTGAGAGACAGCGCTATACTGGGAAGTGAGAATGAAGTAAGGACATCTCTTTTCTCAGTATATGTAAATTTGTCCCTTTCAATGATACCGACTGCACATTTCAAAACCTCTACATGGTCTGAAATGTTTTTCGTTCGTCCGCACGGTTGTCATGGAAAGAAAGAAATTTTAAATTTTATTTCTGTTATTTGTTAAGTGCGCTATATGTGACGATGTCTGACTCCGATGATTCATGTAATAGTCCAAGAACGAGTACCTACTGTTATAATTTTGTTACGTTAAAGTTGCCAGTTAAAACAATATTGTGCAATGTTGTATGTATAAGAGCCTTTAACAGACCATACGCGATCTAAAGAAACCAAATTCAACGTGCTAACCCTTAACGAATAGCGTTGTCTATGGCCGGAGTCAAAACTGATCTGTAATATATTGATTTGTATATTCAATTCCATGATTTTATTGGTATATTAGAATAAAGATAATTGTTAAAAATCTCCTAGGTTACGAATTAAATAGTTGTAGAATTTTAAACACTGTATTTACGACTATCACTGTAACGAAAGGTAAATAATCTTATTGAAACTGAATGATTTAATTAAAGTAAGATTGTTAATAATTCTGTTTAATTTATTATGTAATGATAAGGCCTGTTTTATAATTTATAATATTGTATTTAATAAAACTACTTCTACGGAAGGTTACTTCCGTAGAAGATTCTAGAAATTAATTAATAATAATTATGCTACTCAAAATAACTGAATAACTTTTTATAACGATATTGTTAGATTTAGACTCTGTCCTTTAGTGAAATGTGTTGCAAAATTAGTATCACAAATACTACTACAAATTGTACTAGTTTTTAATGCATACTTTGTCATTAATTGTACGAAAATAGTTGTTGAATTGTATAATGGCTATTGGGTATAAAAAGCCTAGTGATATTAGGGGGATTCATTCCACTGCTAAGCTATCGAAGAAGCTGAACTTGTAACAAAACTGGTATCTATGTCTATTGATGTACTTGTACTACCTGTGTAACTAATAATTAATAAACTGTGTTACTGAACTGTGTTACTGAAGTCGTTTTTCTTATCAAGTCAGAAGTGGGATAGACCCACAAGGTAAATATTATTTTGAATATTGTATAAGTAATTTATCCTATTTTATTTCACCCATATTTTTTGGTGTTATTCTCGTAAAATCAGTTTGTAACTAATTATATATAGTTCGTAACTTTAACACTAGATAACGCTACTACACTGTCGTTTATACTTAAATAAATATTTCACTACAGTACATTATTTAGTTCTCGGGATTATACAATAAAAAAATATGGAGATTATAAAATCAAAATATGTGTGACAATAATTTACCAGTGAATTAATTTTATCTTGGGTTTTGTTTGGACAAAATCAGTTTGTGAGATATAGTTCATAACTTTAATACTAGATAGCGCTATATCACCGACGTTGATAAGTTTGAAGGAATATATTTTGATTACAGTACATTATTCGGTAAAAACAAAATGAAGGTTATAAAATCAAAATATTGTTTTATGTGTGACAGTTTAACAGTGAATTAATTTTATCTTGGGTTTCGTAACTTTAATACTAGATAGCGCTATATCACCGACGTTGATAAGTTTGAACGAATATATTATTTTGATTACAGTACATTAATCGGTAAAAAAAAAAAAAAAAAATGGAGGTTATAAAATCAAAATATTGTTTAATGTGTAACAGTTTAACAGTTAATTAATTTTATCTTGGGTTTCTTTTGGATAAAATCAGTTTCTGAGATATAGTTCATAACTTTAACAGTAACTACCTTATTTATTTTTCGAGATAATACAACCGAATAGAAATTATAATATCAAAATATATATAATATTTTATGCACGATAGTTGAACAGCGAAATCATTTTATTTTTCGTACGCTTCAACTCCCAAGCGGCCACATGTGGCCGCAAGAACAATAGATTTCCAAGAATCGGCGATCGGTTATATTATTAATTATACGTCATCAGTAGATGGCTCTATGACGCCATCGCTGACGATGTTTTTACTTGAACGACTTGATTGATTAGCGTACACATTAATACTCGGGCTTACTGTTAGATGATGTTATTTAATAATAGGTGATATTTGATAGGATCGCATAAATACGTACTAGTATGAATTTATAATTGATCTAAATAATTTTTGTTTACGATGGATGGTTTAAAAATATGTAGTTTTTTTTTTAAGATATGAGATAGGGCACAGTTTAGTGCCACGTTTTGTTATTAGGTATATGGATTATGGATCTTAAACCATAAATAAAAATTACTTCTCTTGAACTGATTTTGTTTATCGGTCTTCTGTGTTTTACGGATGTTACGTACATTTTTTTTTTTTAATGGATATTACAAACGTATAATAGGTACTCTGAATACTTGTTGTCTGAGTTCTGACGAATATCGTATGGTTACTAATTTGGATATGTTGATAATAACTGAAAGTCTTGCAATATTTGTTTACCTACTGATGGATAATATTTATAATTTTAATTGATAGTTACTATGGAATTTTTGCATATAAATCTTTGACAACGGATGGATGAATTCATGGTTGCTTATGAATACTGATGGATTAAATGATCTGAAATAATGGATACTTGGATTGTAATGGATACTCTATGGATATTTCAATACTGTAGCTTCTTGTTAGATATGTGACATAAGCCGTCGGTTTTTAGGGGGCGGTCCACGTTATTAAGCTTGGTAACGGGGTCGTCGGTTATTAGGGGGCGGTCCGCGTAACTAAGCTTGGTTACACGGTCGTCGGTTTTTAGGGGGCGGCCCACGTTGCTAAGCTTGGTGACGGGGTCGTCGGTTATTAGGGGGCGGTCCGCGTAACTAAGTTTTGTTACGTGATCGTCGGTTTTTAGGGGGCGGTCCACGTTACTAAGCTTGGTAACGGGGTCGTCGGTTACTAGGGGGCGTGCTATGAAAATTTTCGCATAGCTCGTCGGATATGGAATATGGATCACAAGGATGGATAAATAATTTCAGGTCATGAACAAAAGCGAGGATGATGTTGGTACTCCACCTGGTACGCCACCCAGGCGACCCCGTCGGAGTCAAAAGCACCGCAAGGCGAGACAGAAAAGTGCATCGTCGTCGTCAAGTTCATCTGATAATGACATGCCTAAGAAGATGCGTAAGACAAAATTTTCTTCTAAGGATATCTTGAAACTTGTAAAGCATGTATCAAAAGATTCATCTAAAACTTCTTATAACAGTAATTATAATAATGTCGTACCAGAATTTAACCCATCAAGTAGGGCTCAAACAATTGACTGTTGGATTAGAAAAGTTAATGAATGTGCAACTATATACGATTGGGATGAAAGGCAGATCATTCACTTTTCGCTTCAAAAGCTATCCGGTCTTGCGAAACGTTGGTTTGAGGCTCTGCCAACCGTAGTTTATAGTTGGCATGAGTGGCAAATAAAATTGAAAAAGGCTTTCCCCAGTGAAGATAATTACGGTCGTCTCTTGGAAGAGATGTTAGCTAGAACCTCCCGCACAGAAGAAAGTCTTAGGGAATATTTTTACGACAAATTAACTTTACTCACTAGATGCGAAATAATAGGCAAAAAGGCTGTTGACTGTATTGTACACGGTATTAGCGATCGATCTGTCCGGAATGGGGCACAGATTTTAAATTGCTCTGAACCTGAGGATTTACTCCACTTTTTGTCATCACAAAGAAACCAATCCTTAAATATTAGAATACCTCGTGAGCGTTTTACTGCAAAACTAAATTATAATGAAAATAACACTTCATCAATCAATTGTTACAATTGCCGCCAGAGGGGTCACCCTTACCACAAGTGTCCAAAACCGTTAATAAAATGTAAGAAATGTAACAGGATAGGCCATAATAACGATTCTTGTAATTTGGAACCCTTTGTATCAAATTTTAAATCCGGTTCGGGGAATATTACAGGCGAGAAGCGAACAATGATAATCCAAAACAACGATAAGAGTAATGCCAAATACTTTAAATTGGTACAATTAAATGGTAAATGTTTAAATGCTTATATTGATTTTGGCAGTCAGTGCACTTTACTAAAAAAATCTGACGCTCAACAGTTAAATCTAAATAAAAATTTCGATGATATCCCCGTAATAAGAGGTTTCGGACAATCTATAGTTACACCGATATACAAATCAAATGTTATTATACGCCTCGACGATATTGAATCAAATATCGATATATTAATAGTGGATGATATTCACATGCCAACGTCATTAATAATAGGTCAGAACTTTACGGAACTTCCTTTTATTACTGTTCTCAAAGATAAATACGAATTAACATTTTATAAGAGCCCCAATTTTGACACAAATGAATATTCCAAGGGTACCATGAACCTGTATGTAAGTAATTTCACTGAAGTAATAACAACCAGCATTGTTTCCGTTTATTCAGACCAAAGTTTTACAGGTAATTTATACATTAGTGGATATATTGTTTCTACCTCAGATAAGGAATTTAGATTACTACACGGAATTTACGATATGCATGAAGGGAAGGGTCAGGTCGTAGTGACAAACTTTTCTCCACTTAAATTAAAGTTAGAACCAAAAACTTTGATAGCTAGGGCTATACCGTTTAGTGATCCTAAAATTTGTGAAGTAAATCTAATAAGACCTGACCACCAATCTCTTAAACCTCTTAACAAGGAAGATATTAATGTGGGATCAGATCTGGACGATAAACAATTTGATAAATTATATTCATTATTACAAAGTTACCGTGATTGTTTCGCCACTTGTTTGAATGAGTTAGGTTGTGCTACTAATGTAGAAATGAACATTGAGATAACGGATAATAAACCAATTGTTTACCGTCCGTATAGATTATCGCATTTCGAACGTGAACAGGTTCGCGAGACTATTAATGATTTACTCCAGAATGACATAATTCAAGAATCTAAGTCCGATTACGCAAGTCCGATTTTAATGGTAAAGAAAAAGACAGGGGAAAATCGTCTCTGTGTAGATTTTCGCGCATTGAATAGTAAAACTTTAAAAGATCGTTTCCCGTTACCACTTATTGATGATCAAATTTCAAATCTTAGCGGCAGTAGATATTTCACTACTCTTGATCTTGCATCCGGATATTACCAGATACCCATGTCCAAGGATAGTTGTCACCTCACCGGATTCGTAACTCCGGATGGACACTACGAATTTAAAAGAATGCCCTTTGGATTAGCGAACGCACCTGCCACATTTCAAAGAATGATTAATAAAATCCTTGGTAATAGACGATTTGAATATGCCTTAGCTTATTTGGATGACATCTTAATTCCCTCTAGAAATAAAGAGGAGATGTTTAGCCGTTTAGAAGATATTTTAAGTATTTTAAGACAATACGGACTAACTCTAAAATTAGCCAAATGTAGATTTTTTGATAACAACGTAAGTTACTTGGGGTACGAAATCTCTTCAGAGGGTATCAAGCCCGGAGAAACAAAACTATTGGCAGTTAAAGAATTTCCAACTCCTAGCAACGTACATGAGATTCGCCAATTCCTCGGTTTAACTGGCTACTTTAGAAAATTTATTAAAGGTTATGGGGAAATAGCTAAACCTCTAACGTCACTATTACGAAAAGACTCGTCTTGGCGTTGGTCAGACATTGAAAACCGAGCATTTCAACTTTTGAGAGATAGTTTAGTAGCTCGACCTATCTTGGCTCTTTATGATCCAAAGCTTGAAACTGAAGTTCATACTGACGCCAGTGCGATGGGTATTGGGGGTATTCTAATGCAATGGCAGAGTGATGTTAGAGTATTAAAACCCGTTGCTTACTTTAGTCGACAGACGACTTCGGAAGAAAAGTATCTTCATTCTTACGAATTAGAGACTCTCGCAGTAGTCTGCTCTTTAAAAAAATTTCGTGTGTATCTCTTAGGAACTCATTTTAAGGTATTTACTGATTGCGCAGCCCTTCGAACCACTTTGACCAAAAGAGATCTTGTTCCGAGAATAGCCAGGTGGTGGCTACAAATATCGGAATATTCATTTGAAATTAATTACCGACCCGGTGTACAAATGTCACACGTTGATGCGTTGAGCAGAAACACCAAGCTACCCTCGGAACAAGATGATGAGTCATCAGTAGTCGTGTATACAATAGAAAAAGATAATTGGCTTTTATCCTTACAACTAGCAGATCCTGAAATATCTAGAATATATAAAATTCTTAAGCCAAGCGATGATCCGGAATGTAGAGACATTCGTCAAAATTATGTTGTTAAAGATCATACAGTTTATAAGAAAATTAACGATAAATTGTGTTTAGTCGTCCCTAAAAACGCCCGGTGGCAAATTTGTAGAGCTAATCATGATGAAATAGGCCATTTTGGTTACTCTAAAACACTTGAAAGAATACAACATTCTTATTGGTTTCCAAAACTCAGGAAATTTGTAAAAAAATATGTTGAAGCCTGTTTAGAGTGCGCATATAATAAAGATAATGTGTCCAAACAGAAAGCGGGTTATATTTATCCTATCGAAAAAGTTCCAGTCCCATTTCATACTATTCATATCGACCACCTTGGACCGTTCGTAAGAAGTAGAAACGGTAATACTCACATTCTTACTGTAGTAGATGGGTTCACCAAATATGTATTTGTTAGAGCTGTAAAAGATTTAAAAACTATAACTACTATTACAGTCTTAGAAAAGATATTTTATGATTTTGGTATTCCAGCCAGAATTATTTCCGATCGTGGTACTAGTTTTACATCAGCCGCCTTTCAAAATTTTTGCATATCTCATGGTATAAAACACGTACTTAATGCAGTCGCTTGTCCCAGAGCTAATGGACAAGCAGAAAGATTTAATCAAACAATTTTAAACTCGTTAGCAGCTCAAAATTCGTTAGGTCATGAAAACGACTGGGATAGATTTCTAGGCAAAATACAGTGGGGCATCAATAATACTGTTAACGCCACCACAAAAAAAACTGCTACCGAGGCAATGTTCGGAATTAAACTTCGCGATATTCTATCAAATAAATTATGTAATGGATTACAGGAAACTTTAAATAACGTGCAGGAAACTAGAAATGAAATTTCCACAAATATAGAAAAAGATCAAAATAATCAAAAACTGAGACATGACAAAAATCGAATTCCAGCAACTCAGTATTCAGTAGGTGATTTGGTTAAAATATCTCGTAACAATTTTGACAACAACAGCAAAAGTACGAAACTTATGTCTAAATTCGTTGGCCCGTATAAGATAACGGAAGTATTAGGGAATGATCGCTATAGGATAACTGATGTGCCTGGCTTTAGTAAAAAAGGTAAACCATATGCAACTGTAATAGCTGCTGATAGAATTCGCCCGTGGATACATATTAGAACATTAGAGTTGCACGAAACCGATGAGTCAAGTTCCGACACTGACAGTACGTGAGATTAAGTGTATGTTGTGACGCCAGGAGGCGACACATGAGTAGGATGGCCGAATGTTATAATTTTGTTACGTTAAAGTTGCCAGTTAAAACAATATTGTGCAATGTTGTATGTATAAGAGCCTTTAACAGACCATACGCGATCTAAAGAAACCAAATTCAACGTGCTAACCCTTAACGAATAGCGTTGTCTATGGCCGGAGTCAAAACTGATCTGTAATATATTGATTTGTATATTCAATTCCATGATTTTATTGGTATATTAGAATAAAGATAATTGTTAAAAATCTCCTAGGTTACGAATTAAATAGTTGTAGAATTTTAAACACTGTATTTACGACTATCACTGTAACGAAAGGTAAATAATCTTATTGAAACTGAATGATTTAATTAAAGTAAGATTGTTAATAATTCTGTTTAATTTATTATGTAATGATAAGGCCTGTTTTATAATTTATAATATTGTATTTAATAAAACTACTTCTACGGAAGGTTACTTCCGTAGAAGATTCTAGAAATTAATTAATAATAATTATGCTACTCAAAATAACTGAATAACTTTTTATAACGATATTGTTAGATTTAGACTCTGTCCTTTAGTGAAATGTGTTGCAAAATTAGTATCACAAATACTACTACAAATTGTACTAGTTTTTAATGCATACTTTGTCATTAATTGTACGAAAATAGTTGTTGAATTGTATAATGGCTATTGGGTATAAAAAGCCTAGTGATATTAGGGGGATTCATTCCACTGCTAAGCTATCGAAGAAGCTGAACTTGTAACAAAACTGGTATCTATGTCTATTGATGTACTTGTACTACCTGTGTAACTAATAATTAATAAACTGTGTTACTGAACTGTGTTACTGAAGTCGTTTTTCTTATCACTACAGGAATTAAGCGAAGAAAATACTCATTACTCACAAAATTTTAAAGAATGTTTGCAAAAATATCAACCAAAAAGTGGTATGAAAATAAATGATTTGCCATTTTAAATGAATCTTGTATGTTTTTAACAATACACTTTAATTTATGGCGTAAGATATTGTTGTTTTATTTGGCAAAAAAAATCTCCCGTTTTGTGATAACTCAAAAATCGGGCAAATTTCCAGGTAATTATCGGGAGATAATTACCTGGAAATTTGCCCGATTTTTGAGTTATCACTTTTGCAACACTGTGTTAACGTCAAACACAATAATTTACAATTTATTTTATAGCATAATATTATGATTAAAATAATAATAATAATAGAAAATATGAAATTATGTTGTCTTCTTCTTCTTTTTGAAAATGGCTCCTTTGTGATGTTGAAGAACAATAATTCGTTTTGTGACAATTCATTTGCTCCAGATTTGCTCGACAACAAGGTACATTGCCTTTTGTTTCAATTACTACCCACCTATAGAATATTCTTGCTAACAATAATGTTACCGTGTTGTCCTAAGCTTTGTTTATTATTTCAGCATCCAGATTACAAACTTTACATGAGGATATTATTATGTCATTCCTTTTAAAGATTGTTTGTTGTGAGTTGTGACATTACACTTGGTGCATAAAATACATTGAATCGGGAATTAGAGGGTTTAAGTAAGGTATTGCTGAAAGTTAAGATAAAAAAAAAATGATGATATTAGTTTATTCACTAGGAATACAAAAGATTTAGGGTATACAGATTTATTATAAATGAAAATATAATGCAATAGTTGATGAAAAGATTAACGATCTTTCGGAAGCTGGTATCATTTGTCAATTGTCACTCTATATCTGAATATGCTAGTCCGGTGATTTTAGATAAAAAGAAGGGTGGAGATTACAGGCTGTGCATTGATTACCGAAATTTAAATTAAGACACTCAAAGATCCGTACCCTTTGCCTCATATTGAGGACCAAGTACTTCGATCAAATATAGTATATTAGTGATCGAAGACCAAGTATCAAAATTGTGTGGCTGTGATCTCCAGGTTAGTACGGATGCTAGTGAGCTGGGTTTAAGGGGTATAATAATCCTTCGATCAGAGGTCCTGGGAATTCCCATTGTATTGAGAGATGAGAACGATTTGCTGTTCCCAAATTGGCAAAATATAACTTAATGCAGCTAAAATATGTTATCATGACCCCCAGCTGACATGAATGACACCCTGGCTTTGACAACAGTTTTGGTTTCCTAAAATGACCCGATATAATAAGGAAATTCATCAATTCTTGCCTTCAATATGTTTTCGGTAAGGCTAATAATTATGGAAAATCTGAAGGAGAAAAATTTACATCTTATAGAAAAGTACCTGTATCTATGCACACCCTTCTTGCCGATAACTTAGGATCATTTGTTAAGACTAGGAATGGCACAATTTGTTTTTGCTAAGCCCGAAAAAAAACTCTAGTTCCATAAAAACCATAAAGTACTTAAAAGATATTACTTTCCAGTTTACAAACCCAGTCTGCATAATAGCATAGAGGCAAAGCATTACCTAGCCGATCTTATAGGCGACTGACATTTTAGAATTTGAGACAAACAAACTCAATAGATGGCGCTCGAAAGGTACATATTTACTTATCAAGCCGTAGTCGATTTTAGTATTTTCAGAAATAATGTGATCACGTGGTAAACTCGACATACAGAGTAATGATTAACAGAGAGGCCATGTTCATAACTTATGCATAACTTGATAAACGAAATCTTTAATGAATTTTGTATTATAATAAAATGATGTATTTATAGATATTTAAATATGATGTTTGTTCTGTACTCACGAACATAAAAAAGTATTTCCTCATAATAATACATATACAAATTACAATGTATAACAAAATAAAGTATTACCCATACATAGTTCATCGCAAATGTTCATGATATTGGCGTATTTTCCATAGAAACATTGGAATTCAAAAGCAACTCTTTTAACGCTCCTACTTTCACAGTGAACTTTATATTTAAAGGGACACATACACATCCCAAATTATTAATACCGAAGAAGATTTAAAATTCGGTAAAGTAGATTCAAAAGTTCTTAACTAGAATAAAGCAGCTCGCTTACTGCTGGGAAATAGGGAGCTTATTTTATGACCTCCATGAGAATCTTGTGCTTGGGTTTATTGCAATAGCTTTAATAAATAAGAATTGTAGAGTGTAGCCCCATGATGATCACTTATATCACCTGGAATCAATATACCTAACACCCTCCACAAGTTCAAAAACGATAACTCTACTTGCAGTAAAGGTAACGTTTTTGTTTTCATTATAATAATAATAATATATTCGTTACACTTATGCAGATCACATTCATATTTTCTTTGTCATTTTAAATTTTTAGAAATCTGTTCCCAAAAGAGATATCCGTCTGTCTGTCTCCAGGGTGTATATCAAGTAAACTCGGTAGCTAGAGAACTTAAATTTTTAAGAATATTTAATCATTTTTGCTGTCACCAATCACCATAACAACCAAATATAGAAACAAAATATTTCAATGAATAATTAAGAGGTCTGAAATATTCAAAACAAAAATGCAATTTTAGGCCTTTTCTGCTCGACATTAATAATGACAACCGGTAGCGGGTAGGTGTTTGAAATATTTATCTTATTAAATTTAAGTTAAGGCCGCTCGAATTGTTGACTGCCATAGTGTTTCAAACAGCTTGGACCCCTTGGAATTACGCCGATATGTAGCTTCACTCTGCATCCTCTATCGGTTGTATCACGGGGAGGGCTCTGAGGAATTGTTCGGAATCATACCACCTGCAACTTTTCGCCATCGCCCCACGCGAAAAACATACCATCCTCATCACCTTGATGAGTGGCAGTCTTCCACAGTGCGTTTTTCACGTAACTTTCTCTGCGCACTGTAAAACTATGGAACGAACTGTCACCAGCAATTTTTCCGGACCTATATACGACCTGCAAACCTACAAGAAAAGAGCGTATTCCCTCTTAAAAGGCCGGCAGCGCACCTGCAGCTCTTCTGATGTTGCGAGTGTCCATGGGCGACAGTAGTTGCTTACCATCGGGTGACCCGTTTGCTCGTTTGCCCCCTTATTCAATTTAAAAAAAAAACTTTAATAATAATCTAAACTAATATTATAATAGTCTGTCTGTTACCTTTTCATGCCGAACCATTTTTTATGAAATTTGGTGAAGAACGGACGAAGGATACTTTTTGGTCCGGAAAAAAATTACGGTTCCTGTACATTGCATCAAATTGTCGTGAGTAAATAATTAATAATTGCATAAATACAATCTCTTTAGTTTTTACTTTTAAATGCCGTCGTGATTTTTATTCATAATTTATATTTTTTTGATAAAATCAAATAAGGTTTTAGGGCATTTCATTTCGATCACATTATTTTTTTCTTAAAGAATTTAGAATCCTTAGTTAAGGTGACGCAGCGTTAAAGTAAGAAACCGTGTTGGATATGTTTTAGATTGCTTGTTTTCTATGAGAGGCCGGCCTGGCCTCTTATAGAAAACAAGCAATGGAACAGCAAAAAATGGAAATGGCGTAAGCGACAAAATGGTTTTTGTCGCATAATTTAAAAACCATAAATACATTTCATATAAGCTATGCACAAATTAAAGTGCATGCTTGAACCAATTTATGTACTAATTTTGGAACCTTAAATCACTCTCCTCTGTTGGAAAAATAGGAATCCCTTTTTTTACAGAGGTCTTTTCGATTGATTATTCTGTGCTATAAAAGATGTCCAATCGTGCTATATTATGGGCAATTCAAAGACAAAGAGATGATGAATACTGACAATGAACTTCAATTTCTTAGCTTTAGTCATTGCTAAGAAAAATCGGCATCGCTACAGCCAAATTGTCAAGGCGTCGCCTTAATATTTCCTCCCGAGGTGCACCAAAATCATAGTGTAGTACTTTTAAATGCCGTCGCGATTTTTATGCATAAAATATTTTTTTTTTGATAAAATCAAATAAGGTTTTAGGGCATTTCATTTCGATCACATTATTTTTTCTTAAATAATGTAGAATCCTTAGTTATTTCCTCCCGAGGTGCACCAAAATCATGGTGTAGGTATCTACAAAATATCTAGATCTATCCGCATGATAATATTATTATTTTTACGATTTCTTGTGCAGATTTTATTACTCCAGTGCTAAGATGTAATAATTCTTTCTATTGCTATGGATTGGACATATCATATATCATTTTACAATGTTTTGACATGTATACGTAAAAATCTGTCTCTGTGTTGCGGTAATCTGTACATTGTTTTCTGACTAGCTGTAATGTTTACATTTTTTGACTTTCAAACCTACCAAAACCGTAAAAATGATCGTTTGGTGAATATAAATTATCGAATAGCTTCTTAGTAGGTAGTCTCTCGCCAAATAATTTAGGTTACAAAGCAATATTGTAGTATTTGTAAACCAAAATGTTGACTAGGTTCCGGAATAAAACCCAATATACTGACCACTGCCCAAGACGTCAAATTACGGCGCTATTTTGTACTGGTGTTCCACTAGTATTAGATAAGTATGACGTATTATAATTACATTACAAGAAATACGTATTCGACAATTCACTGGCAAATATTTGGAAAGAATCAACGGTATGGGACCACGGCGATTCTAGACGTAAAGAGCTGCCAGTATACTGGGATATATTTGTGAACATACTCTAGGTTTTTTATGATAGACAATCAGCCTCTGACACACAGATTTGACTGATGTCATTTATTTATTTTCCATCGAGTGCCTGTGGATTTTTTGTACCAAATATTCATGATCAGGCGTTGCTCTCACATATCAACAGATTGTTCAAATTTGTAAACAAAGCCATTTATCTTTATAATTGGTATATTTTATAAAAAACGAAGCTGATGGGTGCCTCCGGAATCATGATTGAAACATTTTGGCGTAAAAATATTTATTCCTGTATTTGTTTTCGCTAAATTCTAGAAGAAATAAAATTTTGAAAGGATTATTTTTAACGCACATTTTTTTAGTGGTAAATGGATTTAAATCAAAATTTTATGCTAACCCTAACCTTGGTAAGGAACGTAACTAACTTACAAAAAAATTTTGAATGCTTATGGTCAAAGTTCTAGTGAAAATAAAAACAGGAAATTTCACTAATCCTCGTTGTATGCGGCCTTAACTGAAAAATATTTTCATATCGATACAACTTATCGATAAATTGATGCAGCCCTAGTGTAAAATATATGAAAATTGTTTACACAAAATATCCTTAAATTGTGCACCAAGGCTAGTCAAGTTATGTTTTCCATTTATTGAACCCTTTAAAGAAGTGAGTTTTCAAAATCAATACCAATAACTCGTAGGGAATTGGCAAAAATAAACTTAAAACTAGGCCCTGTTGATATAGAATAATTCACCTGTGAAATGAATATTTGTCTGGGTTTTTTCGATGTGTCGATCCAGAATCATTCCACAAACAATTAACCATGTTTCTAGAGCAGTATTTCTAAAAACTATTTAATATTTAACTTAAAATCACAATTTTTCTGAGAGCCCAAATTGACAACGATCGGCCCAGGGGCAGACAGACTGTCAAACAGATGAAAAAATCTATGCAACCTCAAATCCAGTACATATAACTAATCTGTGCTCAAATCACGCTTCTCTTTCTACCACGCAGTGTTACTGATAGTGACATCTCGTTTGCTCAGGCCTTTGTTTCTCTATTCCGATAGGTATATTAACTTTATGATGCAACCTCAAATCACGCTTCTCTTTCTACCACGCAGTGTTACTGATACATCTCGCTTGCTCAGGCCTTTGTTTCTCTATTCCGATAGGTATATTAACTTTATGTCTTTAAGGCTCCAGTACACAATGGTCGATCATGGCCCACTGCAGGCCATCGTCAACTGTAGACCACGATCACTTTGTGTTTACACAATGGCGCATACGGCATAGCTCATTGCTACCCGGCAAGCCATTTGCGATGGACGTGGAAGAAATTACGGCTGCGGCTGTTTATTTATATTATGTTTACAAGCTTATAGGTAGGCATATTATTATATATTTTCTATACTAATTTTCGCGTGAATGCACACTCAGCTATGATAATCTATACTAATATTATAAAGCGGAAGAGTTTGTTAGTTTGTTTAATTGAACGCGCTAATCTCAAGAACTCCTGGTCCGATTTGAAAAATTCTTTCAGTGTTAGATATCCTATTTATAGAGGAAGGCTATAGGCTATATTTTATATATATAAGACTAATAGGAGTTAAGAAATAGAGGAAAATGTGGAAAAAACGGGGAAAATTATATGAAATGCTTATTTAGTAATAGTTTGAACGCGCTAATCTCATGAACTACTGATCCGATTTGAAAAATTCTTTCAGTGTTAGATAGCCCATTTATCGAGGAAGGCTATAAGCTATATTTTATCACGCTAAGACTAATAAGAGCGAAGAATTATAGGAAAGTGTGGAAAAAACGGGGGAAATTATTTTAAATGGCTTATTTGAACGTGCTGGAGCTATTTTCATGTTATTTGGCACACATGAAGAATAGACCACGTGAAAGGACATAGGTAGGTTTCTTTTTTTGCGGAAAAACGAACGGTTTCTGTGATATTCCTAACACATATCATAAAAGTATATTGTCCCACACAAAATACTTTTATTATTTGCGCGTTAACTAATATTCAATCAATGTACGGGAACAACTAATAAACTAAAGTCCACGCGGACTAAGTCGCGGGCAACAGCTAGTATATTATAATATTTCTGTGACGTCATGTGGATTTAGTATGGAAAATATGCCTAGCTATAAATATATTAATATTATATATTATATGATTTATAGCTAAGTCTGTGACGGGCTTAAGTTTAAAAAATATATTTAGTTGACTACTTATCTAATTAATACGATACGAATTTGTCATAAAAATCAAAAATTCTAGTTCACAACCTAGCACGCAGCAAAAAAGTGCGCTATCCCGGTCAGCGGTCGGTGACGAACTAAACAATGGCCGATTGTTTGAACACCACAGGCCACGCTACGCCACGATTCCTTTGAAGTGTGCCCGAAAAACCGTCAACTTCCCGATTGCGCACCACGCCCGGCCATCGTCCGCCATCATACACCATTACCTCGTCTACACAATGGCGATGGCCTGCAGTGGCCAATGATGGACCATTGTGTACTGGGCACTTTATGGTCTGGCCTAGTCTGGCGTCTGCGGGAGGTTTGGCGGGCCGCGGGAGCTTCGTCGCAATAGCTACCTCATAAAAAAACGGAATGTCAACTGTCATCGTGACTGTGAGAAATCTGTATTCTGTAATCTGTGACTGTCATTGTCAAGTCGTAAGTGTTTGCTGTCTGATTGTTTGTAGGTAATAATTCCTATTTCCTTCGGCCTTCCTGCCCAATGCTTTACATTTAAACAACCATGGTTCGTCTTTATTAGGCATTCGGAGCTGCGGATAGTTATTAGCAGCAATGAGCGAAGTTTCCGAGCCGGTCTCCGTCGAAGGCGAGGCCGATGGCAAAGACCTCGGAAAGGATAATGGCTCGATCGGTGTGAAAAAGGAGTTTGACGTGATCATTAAGGTGGAACCGAGCGAGTGCATGGTGTGCCTGAGCAAGAACACGGAGCAGTTCGACATAGCGGTGGGAAAGACGGCGGCCGGCACGCCGCTGCACGAGTTCCTGCACCGGCACACGCAGGCCAGTCTGGCGGACTCCCCGCAGCATTCCCGCCACATCTGCCGCGGCTGTCTCGACCTCGTCAATGTGCTGGAGCGCGCAGAGATCGAGTATATCAAAGTGAAGGAGGCCTTCGAGGCAATCATAAGTAAAAATCCGCTGTTCGAAGCGCGGCCGCCGTCGAACGTCGTCGATCTCAAAATAAAAAACGAAGGCGCCGATCGACGATCCCAGGGGAAAGTTGACGAAAACGATTCTGAGGATGAACCGTTGGCCCTCACTAAAAGAAAAAGGAGGACCAAGGTTGAAAATAGAAGAAAGAAAGCTGTCGCAACATCTAAGCGCAAATTGAAAAAGGGGGATTCCGATGAAAGGTCAGCCACCATGATAGAAAACTTTCTAAACATATTTATGGAAAAACATTAATTTCATATTTTTTCTGCCATAAGATTTATCCAATGTACTTTACATTTATCAACCAAATTTAGTAGCTTAAGCACAAAATTAGTAAGGGTATCTGTGACCTCTGCGACCAACACAATAAATTAGTTAGGTCTCTGCGACTTCTGCGAGCAACACAATAAATTTGTTAGGGTCTCTGCGACTTCTACGAGTAATACAATCACGCACTAAGGGTACCATAATTATAGAGCAAAATTAGCCCAAAAATTGTGTTTTTATATTGGAGCCCCCGCTTAATTT
Organism: Polyommatus icarus; assembly: GCA_937595015.1. Lineage (NCBI taxonomy): Eukaryota > Metazoa > Arthropoda > Insecta > Lepidoptera > Lycaenidae > Polyommatus > Polyommatus icarus. The sequence goes on along the minus strand of OW569328.1, from coordinate 22,513,518 downwards.
TTTATTGTATTTTAAATAATATTAAAGTGCACATAAAACTAAGGACCTTGAGAAAAATTCAAATAACTACCTGTTGCCATTATTGATATAGAGCCAAAAAGGCCAAAAAAATCAAGTTTGTTGTATGGGAGCCCCCCTTAAATATTAATTTTATTTTGTTTTTAGTATTTGTTGTTATAGCCGCAACAGATATAGGTACACAATCTGTGAAAATTTCAACTCTCTAGCTATTACCATTCTTGAGTTACAACCTGGTGACAGACAGACAGACGGACAGACATCGAAGTCTCAGTAATACCTTTTGGGTACGGAACCCTAAAAATATTTTGGGTCTGTCAAAAATGTCACTTCTAAAAAGGGTTCTGCCCAAAAAATCACTAAAAAAGTTTGAAAACTGGGCTTACTGAATACTTTGCTAATAAAAATTGAAATGCATTATAATATATTGTAATATAAAATCATTTATGTCACATAGGCCTTGTCTTGGTTTATTTTCTTGGAAATAATTTTAAAATAATAAAAATTAATATTAGCTGGGAGTGTTCGGAGTGCAATGCCAACGGGAATTCAGGCGGGCAGGTGTCGCTGGCGGCCCACATACTGGTGACACACACTGTGTCAGCACAGCCCACCCTGGGCTCTGTGAAGAAAGAAGAATCTCCTGACAGGTATATAATATATTATAGTAAAATTCTCGTGTCACAACTCACAATGTTAGTACACGAACTCCTCCGAAATGGCTTACTGATTTTTACCAAATTTTATATGCATATTCAGTAGGTCTGAGGATCGGCTACTGGGTACTTTATATATTGATAAGCGCATTTGTTGAATAAATAATAGTAAATTATTATAACCTGAGACTGATGGCGACCATTGTTTGTGCGACGAGATAGCAATTGACGTTGTCGTACTTATTTAGTCACTTCAATAAAATAATATGGGTGAAATACTTTATATTATTATGGCAAACGTTTGCCGGGAGACCTAGTATATTATAATTATTATACTGTGTTTGGCACATGCCAACTACCATAGCCATATTATTATTATTTTAAACTAGATGTCCCGGTGAACTTCGTGTCTCTTATAAACCTTCTCTGGACTTTCACGATCATTTTAAGACTAAAATTAGCCCAATCCTTTCAGCCGTTTCGAGTTTTAGCGCGACTAACACATTTGAAAATCCATTTTCATATATACGAAGATATAGATAACATGCAATCCCTACAATACCTTAAAACAGAATACTCACATTCACCTAACAGGCTAATTATATATATATATATATATATATATATATATATATATATATATATATATATATATATATATATATATATATATATATATATATATATATATATATATATATATAATTTTTTTATATGTTGAGAGAGAGACATCCTTCTATGACTGTTCAATTTTAGATGATAATGTTTTAGTAAATGTTTTAAAAGAAAGTACCTTATAGCCAGTATTAGAGAGTAGGAAAAGTCTTGAGTTATACATTGAGTAGTATTTATTCGAGCAGAGTTTCACCTTACACGTTTCAAAGTTAATTACAGAACGAATCAATCAATGCAACATGGCTGGCTTTTATACCATTTGAACACAAAGGAAAACAAACTTCCGTTGAAAATTCAAATATAGTAAAATCATATAAAATACATTAAAAATTAAGAATGGCCAAAAACTAAGTTAAGTATATAATTCTTAATATTAATTCATGTACTAAGATAATTATATACTGAAATATGTGAAGATGAAGTTATAACGGAAGTTAATAACCATTTGATTAGCTATTATAGCAAACAGGGCATGTTTTAATTGCATGTCTTCTGAATTTGAATTTGATTAAGGTATCGGCTAGGAAATGATTTGCCTCTATGTATTATGCGGACTGGGTTTTTAAACTGGGTTAGAATATATTTAAGTATTTTGAGGCTTTTATGGAACTAGAGATTTTGGCGGGCTTAGCAAAAACAAATTGCGAACGCATCATTAATGACAAAACGTATGTGTTGCCATTCTTAGTCTTAACAATACAACTGGACGCTACTTAATTTGCAGGTCATAATTTTGTATGCTAAGCCACCATTCGAGCAATATGAGGAACAAGATCTTTTTTTTTTTTTTGCTAAGGATTGTGCTTATCGGTGCATAATCTGTTATAACTTTTACTTGGATACCTATTATATAAATACAGGAATGCTTTAAAGATTTCAACAACGGCTAATGATTTAAAAAAAAAAAAAAAAAAAAAAAATAACCACAGCCGAACATATAACCTCCTCGTTTTTTGGAAGTCGGTTAAAAATAGGCTATAGGTTGAAATGTGCCGTCCTGCTGTTTTTGTATTAGTATACGCCCTAAACCAAGTTTACTAGCATCCGTATTACCTAGAGATCACAGCCACATAATTTTGACACTTGGTCCTCAATAGGATGCAAAGGGTAGATCTTTGAGTGTGTGAATTTAAATTTCGGTAATCAATGCACAGACTTCACCCTTATTTTTATCTAAAATCACTTGACTAGTATATTCAGACAGAGTGACGAATGATACCAGCTTCCAAAAGATTGTTAACCTTTTCATCAACTATTGCATTTTTTAAAGACATACCTATCCTATAGGGCTTACAAAGTATGACTTTATAAGTTGTCTTTATTTTCATTTCTAATAAATGACTGGATTTTCCAAACCGCTTTTTTTTTGCGCGGCAAGGCTGAAAACTATACAATTTTTAAGATAAGGTTTTCTTTTTTGATTTTAAAAGTAAAACATAATGCTTATAATTTGGCCCCATCGCGTCGTTATTTTTTTAAATAATTATTATTTTCCAAGATAATTAACATGAATAGGCGATTTCCAATTTTGGTGGCTTGTCGCCGACCCATTTTACTCTAGACCGAATTACAAAAAAACCTGACACTGGATTGGATTTTTATCTTTATGTAGTCGTTTAATATAGTTGACTCTTGATAATATATGAATTTTACTGTACTAAGTTCTGTAGTTTAGTTTTTATGACACAGTTTAGGTCTGTCGCGGAGAATTTTTAAATCGACGAAACGTTGTTTCTATAAAATACCATTGATCCCTTAAGTATAAAAATACGCCATTTACTTCTTTCAGACACACGCTAACCCGTTTAGGAGGTGGCTGTCGTACCAGTTTCCCGTAAACACTTTCCACCAAAATTATATAAGAAATGCAAGTTGTTGAAATCCACTCAAATCTGTGCCTCAATCTTTTGTATCCCTAGAAAATAAAATATGTTTTAAATATCTACCTAATATCATCTTTTTTTTATCTAAACTTTCACCAATATCTACTTTGCCTAAACACTAATTCCCGATTGAATGCCATATTTTGTGATTCAATTGATAAAGTCTTATTTTCAATAGAGGTATTCGAGTCGATAATATTAACAACTAGCTGTCCCGGTGAACTTCGTGTCACTTTAAAACCTTCCCTGGACATCTAAGAATATTTAAATACTAAAATCAGCCCAATCCGTTTTTTAAGTTTTCGAGTTTTAGCGCGACTATCACATTTGAAAATCCATTTTTATATATAAGACCTCAGTCCGGGCAAGTATCGTATGTGCAGGCCAAGTTATTTCAATTTCACCAATATTTATAACTTTTATAAATGACCCTCAACACTGACAGCTCCTCCAGAAATTATATAACACAAATACAAGAATTATATAGCACTTAAACTGTTCCATTGAATTTTTCCCATTTGAATTGATATCTACAAATACATCAATATTACAGCAACTATTTTTAGGTAAAATTGTATCATATCATGAAGTGTATTTTAGTTGTATTTATCACTTAGGTATATTTGTCAGCTGTTTGTAATTGTCAAACAAATTATTATAAGTCTCTGTAAAAGTGGCAGAATTAGCTGTAGTAACTAATAACAGGCTGGTGGATCATCGTTTGTCCAATAATTAAGTCTATGTCACTTGGCAGTATTTTGTACAGACTCAGATTTCATTATTCTTGTTCATTGGCTCCTACCCACACATTTTTTTTGTAAATATTATTCACTAAGATAGTGTTGAAGCATAAAAAGTGTTACTCACTTGTGTTGAATTCTGCGGTTGCCGAGTTGTTCCTGCTGTATTTGCGAAATAGCAGTTAGCCGTTGTAAGACCCGAGGCGTTGAAAAGCTTTATCGTCTACTATTCGACACTTGTAGCAGCGTTTATTCCTGGCTAAAGAGCTGCTGTCAATTTTCCATCACCTGCACCTTTCCTCCAAGTAGACTTTCGACATTGGCTTGTAGTTCATTCGGCCACCCTCGACGCAAGATATTGCATGCTCGCCCTGGATGTTGCGTTTCTTAAGCAAAGAGATTAATTATCGTGGTAAGATAATTATATACCTACTGAAATATGTGAAGATGAAGTAATAACTGAAGTAAATAATCTATTTGTCAAAATCAAGTACCTTACTTATCTATATATATAAAAGAAAGTTGTGTTAGTTACGCCACTTATAACTCAAGAACGGATGAACCGATTTGGCTGAAAATTGGTGGAGAGGTAGCTTAGAACCAGGAATAGCACATAGGATACATTTTGTCCCGGAAAAATGTACGGTTACTGCACAATATACTTTTATGATTTGCGCGTAAACTATTCAATCGATTTTGATGAATTTTGGTATGGAGATACTTTGAGTCTCGGGACAGAGCAAGGGATACTTTTGGTCCCAGAAAATGTACGGTTCCCGCACAATAAACTTTTATCTCAAGAACGGATAAACTGATTTGGCTGAAAATTGGTGGAGAGGTAGCTTAGAACCAGGAAAAGGACATAGGATACATTTTGTCCCGGAAAAATGTACGGGTACTGCACAATATACTTTTATGATTTGCGCGTAAACTATTCAATCGATTTTGATGAATTTTGGTATGGAGATACTTTGAGTCTCGGGAAAGGGCAAGAGATACTTTTGGTCACGGAAAATGTACGGTTCCCGCACAATAAACTTTTATGATTTTCGCCTAAACTATTCAGTCTATTTTTATGAAATTCGGTATGGAGATACTTTGAGTCTCGGGAAAGGACTTTTCGCTTAAACTATTTAATCTATTTTGATGAAATTTGCTATGAAGATACTATTTTTAATCTATTGTTTTCTTAATTATACCAATTCGAATTAAATAATCATCGTTAAGACAGGACAACGTCTGTCGGGTCAGCTAGTTACTATTTAAAATATAATTATCACAAATCAAAATTATATAAAGTGACTAACATAAGTGACCCACTTACATAATTTCTCGGGCAGCCCGTATGATGGAAGCTTTGATAGCAGCGCTTTATGCCAAACCCGATCAAAGGCCTTCGCAATGTCCAAACTAACAGCCAATGCCTCTCCCTTCGACTCAATTGCCTGAGCCCAACGATGAGTCAGGTACGCCAAGAGATCACCAGCCGAGCGACCCTTACGGAACCCGAATTGTTTGTCGCTTAGTAATCCCTGGCCGTCCAAGTATCGAAGAAGCTGGCTATTGATAATGGATTCCATTATCTTCGAAAAGAGAGAAGTTATAGCGATTGGTCTGTAGTTGGAAGGATTTGAGCGATCACCTTTTTTGGGGATCGGGTGCACCAAGGCTGTCTTCCAGGAAGCCGGGACGATGCCAGTGGAATAGGAGAGCCGAAAAAGACGCGTCAAGACCGGAGCCAACTCTGGAGCACACTTTTTCAACACAATAGGCGGGATTCCGTCAGGCCCACTCGACTTTTGGATATCAAGGGAACGGAGGGCTTTTCGCACTGAGCGCTGATGAAACCGAATATCCGACATGATGCTCGTGCATCGCGGTATGGTCGGAAACCGCGAATGAAAAAGTTCCATATCCTGCACTACCACATCGGCAACAGAGCTTGCAGTGTTGTTGGGATCATCCGGCGAGAAGCACACGTGCCCTCAAGGATAGGATGCAAAAAACGACCGCATCCCATCCCAGTCTGCCGACTTGTAGTGCCACACACGACGGTATTTAACAGCACGCTGTCTTAACACCGTCGTAAGTGGCACAGAACTCCTGACAAGGCAATGATCCGATGAACCAAGTGGTGCGGTTACGGATATTTGGTAGCCGTCAGGATTTGAAGTCAGCAGGAGGTCCAACAAGGAAGGATTCTGACCATCCACATCTGCTGCCCTAGCACGGGGATTGTCGATCTCGAAGACATAGATAAAGACAAGAAATAACTATAGTTTCTTAGATAATAGTTCCTGTTTGATAGAAAATAAGGTCGCAGATTCATCGACAACAGAAATATTTTTTTATGCATTTTTAATGTAAGTTTTACGAGCAACTTTTACGACCTATTGTTTTACGAACTCGGATTTTATAAAATGTTACAAAATTTGTCTAGCACTTTGACGATGTAGATTCATTGAGGGTGGAATTATCAATTTTCCCATGCTAAACAATGGGTAATAAAAACAGTTCACAAAATGCACTTAAAAATAAAATAACATTGATAATGAATCTACGACCTTATTTATTTTAGATGTAGAATCTTTTATAAAAAAAACTATAGGTATATTTTGTCTACGAAGATCGGAAATAAATTTCAATCCCCGTGCTAGCGCAGCTGGGATTCGCGTAGGCGTATTAACCAGTTGTGTCAAGTCGTTCGCAAGGGCAAAGTTGCAGACATCTCCCCGCATGATCAGATTTACTGGAATTCAGCCAGTCGGCGTGGTGGGCATTAAAGTCGCCAAGTATTAGTACTATGATATCTGCGGATGGGATCTGCCGCTGCACAAAATCTGAAGCAGCTTGCAGGTGCTCGAAGAGTCGTTCCGTCTCGGGGTCACCACTATGGGACCTGTATAGGCACGCATAGACGCGAGGGCAATCTATGCGGAGCCATAAGATCGACAGGTCCATGACCTCAAGATTGCTGAGGCGGCGAGAGCTGACATCATCTCTGATGTACACACACACTCCAGCTTTGGGTAGAAAGGAGTGCTCGAGATAATACCCTGGGTGGGAAAGGTATGATGTGTCACTCGGAGATGATATCTGCGTCTCGGTTAAAAAGAGCAAAGCCGGCTTTGCCGTCTCCAGGTGGTAATGGACGGCATTAAGATTGGAGTGTAATCCCCAGATATTACAAAAGTCCATGTTTAATATCGAGGGGGGTGCCTTAGTGTGTTTGCTCTTGCCCCGAGCAGATTGGAGCGCAGTTTTGCCCTCCCCAGAATACGAGGGGCAGCCTGGACGTCTACGTTCAGTTCCAGGGGTTCCTGAGCATGGACGTCCAGAAAGGGATTCTCCAACGCAGTTGGTACCCTCCTGGGGTAACAAATAGTTTTTCAACTGCGGAATTTCTAGGGGGGTAGGGGATTGGGCCTCTGGTAAACTCACTCACTCGGCGAAACACAGCGCAAGCGCTGTTTCACACCGGTTTTCTGTTAGGCCGTGGTATTTCTCCGGTCGAGCCGGCCCATTCGTGCCGAAGCATGGCTCTCCCACGGACAAACCTTGACTTAACTATGCTGCTATGGATATTGGCTCATCTATATTGTCCTGTGGTCAGGCTTACGTGGCACTATCTAGAGTAAAAAATCTTAACGGAGTCTATTTAATAAATTTTGATCCGAGTAAAATCAAGGCGCAAGAAAGCGCCATTGTGGAATATAATAGGCTACGGGAACTGTTTCGACCTGATTTACCCAAATTATCGCTTAAAAAACGTAGGGCCAAAAAAATTGCCGACCGGGAGTGGGTTCTGCGATCCAATTTAGCTCGAGTTCAAATTTCAGACGATTTGCCTACAAAAAAAGTTGATCGAAAACGCAAACACAACAATGGACGCAAGCGTGGCACCAAAAGAAAAAAATAGGTACCTATAATTTCTTTAAAAAAAAGGCACCAAAAGAAAAAAATATTTACCTATAATTTCTTTAAAAAAAGGATTGAATTCCCACCAAAAAATACCTGTTAAAATGAGGCCAAGTTCCTATTGGCTAATTGTTCGCTTTAAAAAAGAGTAGAAATCCAATCCAATGCCAAGTTTAGATGCACTTCAAAATCGATCATAATCATCTTCATCCACAGCCTGATCCTTAATTCTTCTAAATTTGAACTTGGCAGGTTTTCATTTTATACGTAGCACTTGAATGATTGTATAATTTTTAAATATTAAATATTTATGTGATTAAATAAACCTGCCAAGTTCAAATTAGAAGTATTAAGGATCAGGCTGTTGATGAAGATGATTATGATCGATTTTGAAGTGCATCCAAACTTGGCATTGGATTGGATTTCTACTCTTTTTAAGGCAAACATAATAAACAAATATTTAATCATCTGCCTGCTTTATATAATAATTCATATTTTAATTTTATTTTATAAGATTTGTGGTCATGGATAATGATGGAGGATCGACTCACGGCCGCTCCCCTCTTGCCTTTCCACGGCGCACCAGGGCGCCCGCGCCGCGGCGCACCGTTCGGGAACCCCTGCCCTATAGCCTTCTTCGATAAATGGGCTATCTAACACTGAATTAAATTTTTCAAATCGGACCAGTAGTTCCTGAGATTAGCGCGTGCAAACAAACAAACTTTTCAGCTTTAAAATATTAATTATAATCTTAATTACTTAGTATAGGTGATAGATAATTATGTATTGTATGCCATTCAGGTCTCAGAGTTCAATGGACGACGGGAGCGATATCTTCAAACTGGGGGGCTTTGACGACGACGACAGCTCCAGCCTGCTGATTGAAATGATTGACAAGAAAGACAAAAAAACGCCTCCAGCCCATAAAAGAAAAAAACAAAGCAAGCAGACCGAACCCCCGGCCACCGTGAAACAAAAGAGAGAGAAAGTGCTCCACTACTGTGATAAATGTGACGCCAAATACACGTCATTGGGTATGTTTACATTTTTCTTATATGAATAACGAAATCGGTTGCGCCGAAAATCGAAATTATATTTTATCGTAATATATCTAGAAACAATGACTTTTCTGTCTCTCACATTTTATATCGACCGTTAAAAGGAAATAGGGCATAAGCGACATTTTTTGTCAAAAATGAGTTTTAAATGCCATCTTACTTAAAATTTCCCGCTCTTTCGAATGCTCTCATAGCTCTACGATGAGTTTTTTGGCGTTTATGCCCTAGCAAAAATGCAATTTCCTAGTAGTATTTTTTGTAACCGACAAAAATTCAGGTCAGTTTGTCTGTAAAGGTGCTTGTACCCCTGCAAAAAATATTTGTCTACAGCTTTCGGCTGCTTATATCATTTAAACAATTCTTTAAAAATTAGAAACGTTGTTTATAGCCTTCTTCCATTTCGTAATTGATCATAGCTTTGGCGCTTGTACCCTATATATCCAAAAATTATTTTCATATTACTCTGTCGGTTATACCCTACAACCTTTTTCAACCATATTTCCATAGACTCACGCAATGCCAGTCGCCAGATGTTGATTATTTTTCTTTTCCTTCACTTTCAAACGACATTGTGTGTCACTTAAGTCTTATAATTCTAGTTTTTGTGAAAGTCTACTGTTACTTGTGTTCTATTAACTAATAAACGACAATAACACGACCTGTAAAAAGTATGTTATCCTTCTTTTCCTATAACACTAACTGAATCGTCTAGTCTCGTATTACTTTGCGATGTAAGAAATCAGAATGTTGTTTAGGCTTCTTATCCTCTAATATTTTTTTGTCACTTGTCTCTTATGCCATATTACCTCATTCAAAATTTTAAAGTAATTGTTATAAGCGGCAAAAAACACTTTAAATAGCACCAAATCATTAAAACTAACAATACCGGGAAGAGGCCCATTTTTTAACATTTTTTTTTATCTGTTTAAATTATCACGATACGTCAATAAATAACAGAGATACGTCAGTTTTTCTTAAACTCAAAACTTTAAACGACTCTCCTGAACATTTCACTTTTTGGCGCTTATACCCTTTTAACCGTTGATATTATATCTGTCGCAGCGCAGCCCACTTGTTAAAATAGCTTTTCTAGAAACGTTCAACTTGCACCAAGCAATAAAATTACAAACTTCTTCTCGAATATATTTTGTTTAAATTTGAATTTACTCGTATCACTCGTAAGTGCCCCCATAATTCCTGTCTCTTTAATAACACTTCTAACATACTTATATTTACAACTTTCTTTCCGAAAAATATCTTGAAATAATCATTATAAACACCGGCTAGTTGACGCCATATTGAAAACAAAACGCACCTAGCGCCGACTCAAATATTTAATTAAAAAGCTAGATGTGTGATTGAATGGCGTTGTTCAGTAAAAGGGCTAGCTGTTTGATTGAACGGTTATTTTGACCAGATGGCTGCGAAATAATATCCATACGAAATTTCATATAAATTGGTTCAGCCCTGCAAGCATGAAGAGATTACAGACAGGCAGATAGACGTACTTTTGGATATTTTGTGTAAAATGACTCAAGAATAAAAGGAAAATTATACTAGTCGGTACCCTATTCAGATTTAATCTTATAAGTTATAACAAACAAGAAAAATATAAGTACCTATATGACTCAAGAATAAAAGGAAAATTATACCTAGTCGGTACCCTATTCAGATTTAATCTTATAACAAACAAGAAAAATGTAAGTACCTATATAAATAAATTATTAAGTAGTTTTATTAGTTAAGTACCTAAATTTTAATACACTATTAACTATTTTATATAAAATATGAGATTTTATAAGTTACATTATTTTTACGAAGTCACAGTGAATTGTCCATGATTGAACAATTACTATTTACCATCGAGATAGACTATTGGAGTGAGCCTACATCGGTTTACAAGCGCGAAAAGCGTGTCAAGTTGAGTCCGAAATCCGAATCAGTCGGTCATAAGTTCATAACAAAAGAGTCGGTCAGCATATTTCATATAATAACAGTGATAAAGGTTTTTAGTAAACATTTTATGCCAGACATTGTTGAGTTTGAGGTTCCGCTAAATAATAAATTATAAACCATAAGAACGGCCAAAGAATGCCTCAAACACGTCATTAGATACGTAAATTTTGAACAACGTTTTTTGTCCTTTTCAATTGGTATTTTTGTAAACTAAAAAGATAATTTATAAGTTTAATAATCCCTTCGTGCTATATAAGGCATCGGTGATAAAATGTCACATCAAGTACTTAATAATTTGGCTACAAACTTTGCATAGGTTTTTCGTGTGTTTTAGGGATGCACATTACGTGAACTATAATAGTTTATCGATATCATGAACTAAATAACTTACTTTTCCGGATTATGATATGCTTTGAAACGAGCGAGGATAAAAATATTCAAGAAGATACACGCACATTACGGCTAATGGCTATGCACACAAGCACAAAACTGCCCCGCGATGTCGGGCTACTCGTAATACTCCATCTATATTTACCCTAAAAGTTTTAATTTGTTCGGCAATAACAAAATAGTAGGTGACTACTTTTAACTACTTTTCCACTGTCACTGACCGGCGACGGGTGTTGTTGTATGTTGCAGTGCGGCTGGAGCAGCACAGGCAGAAGCACGACGGGTCGCGGCCGCCGTACATCTGCGAGGTGTGCGGCGCGCACTACAAGCACAAGCGCGCCTGCGACGTGCACGTGGCCATGCACAAGGGCATCAGTGACTGGAAGTGCGCCGAGTGCGACAAGCTGTTCCCCAGCAAGGGCGCGCTGCAGCGCCACAACAACATCCACACCGGCAAGCTCAACTACCAGTGCGACCTGTGCGGCAAGTCCTTCATCCACACGTCCTCCTTCAAGATGCACAAGCTGTCGCACTCGGGCGTGAAGCCTCACTCGTGTGACGTGTGCGGGCTGGCGCTCATGACGCGCTCGCACCTCAAGCGGCACAAGCGCGTGCACTCGGGCGAGAAGCGGCACGAGTGCGGCGCGTGCGGCAAGCGCTTCAGCGAGCGCTACAACCTGCTGGCGCACGCGCGCTCGCACGAGGGCGTGCCGGCCGCCGCCGCCGCCGCCGGCGCGCCGCCGCGCAGCCGCCTGTTCCGCTGCGCCTTCTGCGTGGAGCGGTTCGAGCGCCGCTACATGCTGGAGCGGCACTGCGCCGTCGATCACGGCCGCAGCATGGAGCGCCCGCCGCCCACGCCGCGCAACACCATGAGCAAGCTGCTCAAGGCGCAGGCGCAGCGCCGCGACGTGGCGCACCAGACCGACGACGCGCGCGGCAGCCGCAGCCCCGACGCCAAGCTCTCGCCCGCCACCTCGCCGCTCAAATCCGCCTTACAAGGTATTTCTTCCCTTGGGTGTTATTAGTACGAATATTTTTTTAAGTCCGATTTTTTTATGCTCAACACAATATTTTATGAAATGTTATAATAGTTGCAACAACAACTTTTGACAACAATTTTGTTGACACCGCGTGGTATAAACTGAAGTCCACGCGGACGAAGTCGCGGGCAACAGCTAGATTTGTTATATAATTTTTATTAATAATTTTTATCGGCCTCGTGCAAGTTCGACTCTCGCAGAAATGGTTCCGTACCATTTATTGACATTGAGCTTCGATCACTAATATACAAGATACACAATCCGCGGCAAAAAACGACCTCACCAAAAGAGCACCAAACTCAACATTCTGGTGCACTTTTGATTTAGTAGTGCTTGAACGCTCCGCCGGGAAACATGCCTCGGTGCGCGTTTAATAATTGTAGAAATCATACGTCTAAAACCAAAAAAAAGGATGGAATTTCATATTTCCGGTAAGTATTAATTTTATCCTAATATATTTCTTACAATTGTATTGTAAATATTGGTATTTCTTTAAGAAATCACCAAAAGACAGTTTTAAAATTAAGTTGTAAATAAATCAACACCAGGTATAAACCATCTCAATTGCGAATACTCATACTAAAGGTACTTATCGTAGTTTATCATGCCCACTTGAAATGTTCGGGTTATAAGCTATGTTTCTGTTCCATTTGATGGAGTCGCTATTACTATTATTTTTTACTGAGGATTTTTTTCAGGTTTCCTCGAGATCCAGTTAGATGTGGTAATAATATTATGTTCCCATCTTCGATCAAATATAGTTCCCATTAAGGATTTTTTAAGTAGGTTAAAAAGTATGGGCGTTGGGTGATGTGAGTTGTCCTTTGTGGCCTATCGGAAAATGTATGTACACTTATATATATTTTGGTTAATGATAAAATTAGACATAACATTAGAACAACATAATATTACAAGTAAAAAATAATTACTCCTCACTTTATACATTAAACTTCGGAAAAATAAAAAAATGGACTATTAAAATTATTACAAATTACAATCAACAAAAAAAATTTGAACAGTTCGACTCCACTCATACTTCACTTCGCCCTGTTCCAGCGGCGAATTTCGGTCGTAAAATTGGATTTTTTTTTGGCACTATACAAATTTGAACTTAAATCATATACGCGGATGGTTGAATTTAGTATGAAGCGTGCATCGGACGTAAAAATTTTATTGCTTTGTAAACACAAATGTTCATTGTTTTATAAAAAGATCTTTAATAATTACTATAATTAAGGTTGATTTTAGATAAATGTATACTTCATTAAACTCTATTACTCGGGGACAGATTTTCGAGAGGTTTTGTATGAGACTGTGTATCTTGTATATTAGTGATCGAAGACATTGAGGAATAAAAGGATTTTTTATGATTTTTATAATATTTGAGTTGATTGAATAAAAGGTAAATTGCGGTTTACGATAGGTATATTATATTATTAGCTGTCCCGGCAAACGTTGCTTTGCCATAATATATTATGTATTTTCCATATTATTTTATTGAAGTGACTAAATATGTATGTTACCATGGCAAAGTCGATCGCTATCCCGTCGCACAAACAATGGTCGCCGTCAGTCTCAGGTTGTAATAATTTACTATTATTTAAATTCAACAAATGCACCTATCAATATAAATAAAGTACCCAGTAGCCGTTACTTACTCAATCCAGTCGAAAAGTATCGACGTCTGTTGGAATCTTTTGGAGTTAACAGATAATTGTGACTGGCAATTAATTATAGACAAATAATTTGCAATAAAATAAAATTGCGACTATAATTAAAGATTTAGATCTTTAATTATAGTCGCAATTTTATTTTATTGCAAATTATTTGTCTATAATTAATTGCCAGTCACAATTATCTGTTAACTCCAATAGCTTAGGCTATCCTATCTCTCAAGTTGAAAAAAAACACATTTAAAAAAAACATTAAAATCGGTTAAGTAGTTTAGGAATCCATGGCGGACAAACATCGTGACAGGAGATTTATATATTATATTAGATAATTTATGACGTATTAAAAAAACTACATAACATTAGATCTTGTTCAAACTAATTTTAGCTGGTAGTTTTCATAGTAATGTTATTCGTTTGTGTTGTAAACTCTGGCTGTGCTCTGTCCTTGTATGTTTAATAAAGATATTTTTATTTTATTTTATTTTATTTAATGTACTTGTAGAGATTAACTACGATAACATGGCCCGCCGCCCGCCCCTCCAAAATTCAAAACGTTTGAAAGTATATTTTGTGAAAATATTATGTACCACCATAATATCTGCGTATATTAGTAATGAAACAACTAAGGACATGCTGATGAGAAAATATTTATTTGCAGAATGAAGGTTGACACTTGACATTTAAAAGACAAAACTTATCAAAAAGGTAAAACTATAAAAAGGTTCTATACAAACACCACAATCTATACTAATATTATAAAGCGGAAGAGTTTGTTAGTTTGTTTGTTTGTTTGAACGCGCTAATCTCAAGAACTACTGGCCCGATTTGAAAAATTCTTTCAGTGTTAGATAAACCATTTATCGAGGAAGGCTATAGGCTATATTTTATTACGCTAAGACAAAAAGGAGCGAAGAAATAGAGGAAAATGTGGAAAAAACGGGGGGACATTATTTGAAAGGGCTTATTTGAACGCGCTAATCTCAGGAACTACTGGTCTAATTTGAAAAATTCTTTCAGTGTTAGATAGCCCGTTTATCTAGAAAGGATTTTAGCTATATTTTATCACGTTAAGACTAATAGGAGCGAAGAAATTGAGGAAAAAACGGGGGAAGTTATATGAAATTGCTTATTATCTTAAGAACTACTGGAGCAATTTTCATGTTATTTGGCAAAAATGAATAATAGACCACGTGAAGGGACATTGGCTTTTTTTTGCGGAAAAATGTACGGTTGCGTGAAATTCCTAAATTACGCGTGCGAAGCCGCGCGGATCATCTATATTATGATAAAACTCCCGGCAAACGTTGCTTTGCCATAATATAAAGTATTTCGCTCATATACTTATATTATTTTATTAAAGTGACTAATTAATAATTATGTATGTCGCCATGGCAACGTCGATCACAAACAATGGCCGCCGTCAGTCTCAGGTTGTAATAATTTACTATTATTTATTCAACAAATGCACTTATCAATATATAAAGTACCCAGTAGCCGATTCTCAGACCTACTGAATATGCATATAAAATTTGGAAAAAATCAGTAAAGCCGTTTCGGAGGAGTTCGTGGACTAACATTGTGACACAAGAATTTTATATATAAGATACTAGATGACGCCCGCAACTCCGTTGCGCCAAAATTCGTTTATCGCGGTGGAACCGTACATTTTTCCGGGATAAAAAGTATCCTATGTCTTTTCTCGGGTCTCAAAGTATCCCCATAAAAAAATTTCAGCAAAATCGGTTCAGCGGTTTGAGCGTGAAGAGGTAACAGACAGACAGACAGACAGAAAGACGGACAGACAGACACGCTTTCGCATTTATAATAGGTATTAGTAAGGATTATGTCGCATCAAGTTTAATTTGATTGTCAAACAGTTTCCATTTTAGTAACTAGATGGCGTATGGGTAGACAACTATCGGTAATACCAGGTAATACCATCAATACTTGCTACAAAACTGGGCAAAATACTGTAAAACTTGATTCATTTCAATTTTAAAAAGACGCAATAATATTCCAATGAATAGGATAATAGAGTTATTACAACGGTGTTTTAGTTAAAACTCACGGAAGAAATAGCCCTGTTTACCGATATTCACACCAAATGTCACAGGAAATATACATTTTGGTTTTGACAACATCTTACCTGCACTTGTGCAAGATAACGGATATTTAATAGCTAATATTTTACCAATAATGAACATCAAAAACACAAATAACACAATTTGGGAAAAAATAATAAAAACCACACCAACAATAAAAAGTAGAAGAAGTTTTGAAAGTGACATGCCCGCCAAAACTCTCTGTCAGTTGACAGTTTTCAGTTTGACAATTTGCGTGTTCCTAAACTGTTACCAGTACACTGGCCTAATCGCTTAGGCCAATGATGGCTTAGATTTAAGATATTTTGATTTACGTCACACTTGATAGTACACTGATATTTTTTTGAAACACTACCAATATGTTGTCAGTGATGCCAACCTGCAGATAATTTCAGATGGGTGGGGAATCAATAGAAAATCTAAAAGTGTCTACTGTCGCGCCGTCTGGTGGAGATTCAAAAAAGAAAACTTCCCATTCATAAATCATAAAATATACCTCCGGCTGCATTTTATAATCCACTTTCTTTTTCTACATTTTTTTATGTAGCCTTCTATTCATCTTGGCATGAAACTCGTAAGCAAGAGTCATATCAAATAAAACATGGATTAGACGCCTCCGGCAGAATTAGGTCTTGTTTCGGTCTTTTTAGTTAAAATTGTTTGATTTTTTATTTTTTTTATTTATCGTTCTATTTAACACTAGCT
The DNA here is from genome assembly GCA_937595015.1 of Polyommatus icarus. Lineage (NCBI taxonomy): Eukaryota > Metazoa > Arthropoda > Insecta > Lepidoptera > Lycaenidae > Polyommatus > Polyommatus icarus. The sequence continues at coordinate 22,496,704 of OW569328.1, read as the reverse complement.
GTTGCCCGTGACTTCGTCCGCGTCAACAAAATTGGTGTCAAATTTAAAAGTTTTTTAAAACCCTGGTACCCCTTAAATCAAAATACCTAAAAACAGCTGTGCAGTGTGCACATAATATTTAATTTTTTTAAACTTTATTTATACCAAATTTTTAGCTTTAAAACCATTACACAACTTTAAGGGGCCGGGTACCCTCGAAATTCTCATACATACGTAATTCCAAAATCATTTTCTCATACTAAAATATTTAACATGTTTGAGTTGTTTTTCAGTTTAAAATAGTAATTATCTAGGTTCCTGCACAAAAATTTACTTCAAAATATTTAAACATAAAAAAAAATTTTTTTGTTTTAAATTTTTTTTTTTTGTAAATTTAGTACTGAATATTTAAACACTAAAAATTAGAGTAAAACACAAAAAAATATATAAATAAATAGTAAATTTACTACAAAATACTTAAATACTAAAAAATATTTTTTAAAGTTTAAATATTTTGTAGTAAATTAACTATTTATTTATATATATTTTTAGTGTTTTACTCTATTTTTTAGTGATTAAATATTTAGTAGTAAATTTACTAAAAAAAATTTAAAGCAAAAAAAAATATTTGTGTTTAAATATTTTGAAGTAAATTTTTGTGCAGGAACCTACTATTTTAAACTGAAAACCAACTCAAACATGTTAAATATTTTCGTATGAGAAAATGATTTTGGAATTACGTATGTATGAGAAATTACAAGGTTACCCGGCCTCTTAATGGAACTTTAAACGGAGATATAATAATATTTTATGAATTAATCTTAAACTTGATGCGACATGCAGCATGCCTCCGACTGCATTTTGTAGTCCACTTTCTTCTTCCAGATTTTTTCATGCAACCTTCTATTCATCCTGGCATGAAATTCGTAAGCAAGAGTCATATCAATAATTAAAACATGGTTTCGATGCCTCCGGCAGAATTAGGTCTTGTTTCGTTCTTTTTAATTAACATTTTTTTGCAGTCGGGTTTTTGATTTTTAATTAATTTGTTTTTTAGTTTAAATCTTAGAACAACCAGAGTGTGCTCGCGCAAACTCAATATTATCATTTTAGGAGAACTATTCATAAATACCTCACATTTGTATCATGTTTGATGATTTCAATATTGGATACAGAAATACAGACGGACATGACGGTTTTGTTCGTAAGGGTTATGTATTTTTGTCATTTGGCTATCTAACCCTAAAAAGTAAAATTCATCATAAGTAACAAAGAAGGAGGGGCTCGAATCAAACCTTATTTTGATTCGCTTTTATAAATGGAATCTGTGCCTGTACTATACCATGTTAACTGTTGAACGAGACGTGATACAGCGTTGGGTAGGATTTGCCCCTCCCTGTTTTATTTTTGTATTTGTCTCATATCTATTACAATTATTACAAATATTGCAGGAGGCGGCGCGGGGGTGGGGGCGGGCGCGGGTATGGCGAGCGCGGCGCTGGCGGCGAGCGCGTGGGCGGGCGCGTACGCCGCGGAGTTCGGACTGCGGCCGCAGGACTACACGCACTGAGCCCTCACCGCCACTCGCCACTCGCCACTCGCCACCGCTAGACCACTGCGGCGGAGCCTTATCAGTTACGATTTTGTCACTCGCATCACAGTGTACCGTCGCAGAATATGCTGTTTCTTTAAAAAATCCAAAATATTCGAAAGCCGCTACTTGCTGCTAGAACTACATTTCGGACATAAAACCGCCGTTTTCAATCCTGATTTTCTATGGAAATGATCACAATAAACCTGCAGGGAACTTTAGGGTCAAAATATCGTATGAGAAGACGAATATTATGTTAATTTTATAGCTTTAATTTACTGTTTTACTAATTTTACTACATTTTACAATAATTATTATAATATATATTTTATCGACTCAAAGTTGAGCTCACCCTTTATTTTTAATAATAAGTTGGTTTTAACGTATACTTATTGGTTTTAAACGATGAATTAATGGTGTTTCCATTGCTCCTTGTTAATTATAACACTTACTCCAGGCTAACGCCAATCCATGTTGCTGTCTCTGTCGAGTGGCTCCTCCAACATAACGTCAGACTGAGATGGCAACATATCACTATTAATAACAGCGATAGAGTACTCTGTACTACCAATGTTGCTGTTTATGGGCATTGGTAAGCTGTTTTATTAATTATTATACTATAAAAAATTATTTCTATTGTATTTGTACATACAAAAATGATGATATTGTATTATGTAGTCGAGCGATTAGTGAGTAAGAATTGCGTAACCAGTAAGTGCGTATATTTTTATACGGTCATGTAAATTTAAACATAATTGACGAACAATATTATTATGTGCTATTAGTTATTGATGGTATATTATAATAGTTCTTATTATTAAATTATTCAAGCCTTGTTATTTTTTCTTCTGCCGCAACCTATAAAAGATAATAAAATATGCCTCCGTTGCGCGAAAATCGCATGGGAACTCTACATTTTGTCTGTAAAGTCGGTTTACTGACGATAGATGAACGTGACAACGTCATAAGAAAATGGAACGCCTCAGAGCGAGGTAACGCCGCATGAGCCGCGTGCAGCCGGCTTCACCGAATTATAAAACGTTATCACGTCAAAAGTATACTATGCCCTTTTCCGAGGCACACTCAATAAGAAAATCAAATCAAAAGAGATAACAGACGTACAATGTACTTAATATACACATTCGCATTTTTAATATTAGTACCTTTTCGATGCAGTTAGTTGGTAGAATGAAATAATCGGCCAAGTGCGAGTCGGACTCGCGCACGAAGGGTTCTGTACTATTATTAAGTATAGAGCAAAATTTGGCCAACATTTATGTTTTTTGATTTGGATTTGTTTTCGAGCCACCCTTAATTTTTTATTTTGATCCTTCGATCGCCAATTTTTGGAAATCTTTTGCTATCGCGGCCCACTTGGGCCTTACGGGGATTGATAGGTTGAAATAATTATTAAATAATAAAGTACAATGTACACATAAAACTAAGGATTGTGTGAAAAAATTAAGTAGATACCTACCTGCTGCCAGTATTGATATTTGATATAGACCAAAAAAGCCAAAAAATCGTGTTTGTTGCATAGGGTTGCCCTTAAATATTAATTTTATTTTGTTTTTAGTATTTGGTATAGTAGTAGAGGAGGCGAAGAGGGGATTTCGGGAGTAGCTCGAGCGTGTCAGATTAAGCTTGTATAGGCTTCCGACATGTGTCTAGTTATCATGCTATAGAAATCAGATTTCTCACGTGGTGGGTTAAATTTTTTTTTTTTTTTGAGTATTGAAATGTCATCCGATCTGTCAGATTAAGATAGGGAATGTTTAGTATACCCTAAAAAAGCTTCCATAAAAAGCACTGACGATTCAAAGGTTTGGTAAGCCCGTAGGGACATTTTAAAATATAAAAATATAAAGCTTTATATTTTCCTAACTAAGCTTCGCAGATATTTTATTTTGCACTAAACTAAATGATTTAGTCCTTGTTGTCTAAAATATAATAATAACTGACCGAAATAACCAATTTTCTGAATATATTTTCTTTTTCAAAACTTTAAAATGGCCGCAGTTTCTGAACCCACCGCTAAAATAAAAAATGCTCTTATTATTTTTTTATCAGTTTTACCTAATGTATACAACCTACTAGGTCTCCATGACGCTCGAGTGACTACAAAAATAGCACCTTCCCCTCCCCTACTATAGCGGCAACCTACGAATAATAAAACCTAAGGAAACGTAACTCCCATACTAATACAGTTTTGAATTTGGTTCCATTCGAACTGTCATGTAACGTCAGCCTTTATACCGCTCAAGGTCACCTAAATATTGCAAATGTATGAAAAGTGAACCTAAGGTACACTTTTTTGACAAGTATTTTATTATTCGTAGGCGGCAACAGATATAATATAATTAGTTATACACAATCTGTGAAAATTTCGACCAGCTATTACCGTTCTTGAGTTACAGCCTGGAGACATACAGACGTACAGACAACGAAGTCTTAGTAATAGGGTCTGGTTTTTACCCTTTGGGTACGGAACCCTAAAAAGAATGAGCATCTGGAGAGGGCAGACTCCCGGCAGAGGCTCTAGTTTGTAATTGTTTGTTATAGCTATAGGTTATATTAATAAGTAGACATCGGATTATATGCACGATCAAAGTGCCGAAATATGCATGCAAGTATGCACGATAAAATGGTCGAAATATGCACAAAATATGCACACAACACAATATACACAAAAGTCACTTATTACTAAAATTTATAATTTTTGTGAAGAGCTTACCGGTGTTGCCGTTAATAAAAGCGTCAATTTTATAATTTTATCAAATCCAGGATTTTTTATATTTTATACAGCACCAATAATTGAAATAATTGAATTTGTACCAACATTTTTTGACGACCTCCGTGGCTCAATGGTTAGAGTGTGTGGCAACTCAAGCCGGGGGTCGCGGGTTCGAATCCCGCCGACGCGCGACGGAACAAAAAGTTTTTCAATGTTCCTGGGTCATGGATGTGTATTAAATATGTGTATGATATAATAAAAATCTTAAATATATGTATAGTATAAAAGTATAAAATATATTTCCGTTGTCTGGTACATGTAACACTAGTCCTTCAGGTACTTAGCACGGGGCCAGACTGATCGGAATATTAATCCCTCGAACACCAATTCCAGGAAATCTTTTACGGGCCTTACGGGGCTTGAGGGATTAATGCCCATGGAAGTTTAAGAAATCGGTAACTATTTCATTCCAATTTTTAACTAATGTTGCCAACTACAAAGATAAAATTTAGTTTCTAGAAAGATCAGTGACGGATTAAGATTACTTGATGCCCTAAGCAATCCATGCCTGTTTAGCGGGCAGTTATAGGTATTCTGTTTTTTAAAGGGTTTTTTATATGAAAGTGGTAAAAAGTAATTCCAACATTGTATAGACGACTTTCTCAACAGTACATTGTATTTTGTTCATACCGTTAAGACGTCAATACAATCCATAAAAAGGTGATATTCTAAACCTTTTACAGCAAAAATCACAAAACTGTTTTGTGATTTTTGCTGGGTTTGAGTTGGATTATTTAAAGGTACTTACTTAAAAAATAAAATATAAATAAAAATAAAAATAAAAAATCTAGCTGCAACATTAAATTATAATTGAAATGATCTTACATGTTGTGCATTAAAACTTTACCTACCAGTGTGGAGGTAATAAGAATTATTTAAATACTGATTTACCGTGACCGTTTATTGTTGATGAGTTACAATATTGCGAGCTTAAAGCGAAGTGTCTTCGTAATTACGAGTACAAAAGGATGACTATTTATATAGAGCTGATGTTTAGTCATTCCTCAGGTACAAATTGGGAATGGTGCTACGGCATAAAATCCTAGATAATATGATGAGACCTAGATGACGCAAACATGAATGGCAAATAATAATTTGTTAACTATATAAAATAATACAATATGTAGGCACATCATTCCCCCCCATGAAAGAAAAGAAAATTCATTACAAAAGTAATACTTAATTAAAAGTTAATTTACATGACAAATATAATAATTATTATGATTAAAATAAATAAGTTTTAAGTTAATAATATTTTTGAAATAAATACATACGAAAATATCAACACCAATGTCCATAAACACTGAATAATTGTCTTTTATTTTACCACTGCACTGCGCTATTGTTTATTCACCACTTTTTAACACTATATATCACTTTGCGGTCACGGATGGGTTGAGGCAGGGTTGAGGTTAAGGTTACGTCCTAAAACGCACCGTCGTCGTCGGCTTAACGAGTCGCCCAGATCGCGTTCTATGGATATGTGGGTCAGATGCGATGCTCTTTGTTCCAGCTTGTATTAGGAGATCGGGCTTTGTTGTGCACTCCTTTTCCTTATACGGTTGGGTGTTCGTAACCAATTCATCATCGTTAGCTAGGAAAGCGGGTTTCAACCGGTCAATAGAAATTACTCTTTCGTCGTTAGCCATTTTTATCTTGAAACATTTTTCCCCCCCGTTCAATGACTCTGTAGGGTCCAGAGTAAGGTGGTGTGAGGGGTTTCGTAACGTGGTCACAGCGAACGAAAACATGAGAGCAGGACTGTAATGCTGGGTGGACGAAGATTTTTTCTTGCCGGTTCAGTTTTCTCTGAACGAATGATAATGCTTGAAAATGTTTCCTTAAATTTTCTAAAAATACGTCATCGAACGTAGATAGTTTTGTCGGCTCGAAAAATTCTGCGGGCAGTTTGATTGTAGTTCCATATGTTAATTCCGCCGGAGAAATTTCTGTGTCATCTCGTAAACTGGCCCTGAGTCCCAGTAGAACTGTGGGTAACTCCTTAATCCAGTTTTCTGTGTTTCCACGAGCCATCAAGGCTGCTTTCAAAGTCCTATGCCAATGTTCAATTTTGCCATTTGCTTGAGGGTGGTATGCGGTAGTGTGAATTCTCTTGATTCCGAGTCGTTTCGTCAAGTTTGTGAATAAATGTGATTCAAATTGTCGACCTTGATCTGTACTAATTCTTGCAGGACAACCAAAACGTGTGATCCAATCCTTGTAAAGAGATTCTGATACTGTTTCGGCCGTTATGTCCTTGAGTGGTATAGCCTCTGTCCATCGTGTGGCTCTGTCGATGATAGTCAGTAAATATCTATAGCCTTGACAATAGGTTAGAGGTCCCACAATGTCAATATTAATATGTTGAAATCGATCACTTTTAGGAAATGTACCGAGTGGCGAAATTGTATGACGCTGAGACATTCTATGCAATTCTTAGTCCAATGGTTTATGTCTTTGTTCATGTTGGTCCAAAAATATCTATTTGCGATCATTTTTCTTGTAGCGCGTATGCCGGGATGACTAATTCCGTGAATAGCGTTGAAAGCGGCAACACGAAACTGTCGCGGCAAATATGGTCTTGCTGATTGTTTTGAGGTTTCGCAGAATAAAGGCATGTCGCAGTTGAGATAATTAAATTTTTTAAATTGAAGATTTTTAGATGATAACAGTTTTTGTAGTTCCTCGTCATTGTGTTGCGCTCTTGATATCTCGTTGTAGTCGAGGGGAGAAGGCATGTCTATTTGTTCTCACTTCTAGTCTAGACAGCATGTCTGCTACGACGTTTTTCGATCCTTCTATATGTTCGATTGAAGTGCAGAATTGACTTATAAAATCGAGATGACGTATTCTACGAGGGGTATCACTAGTGCTTGCCTTCTTGTGCAATGCGAAAATCAATGGCTTGTGATCCGTATATATCGTAATTTGTTGACCAATCAATTAAATATCTGAAATGCTTGACTGCCATGTAAATTCCTAGCAACTCTCTATCTTTTTAGGATTTTTTTCACGGGAATTTAATGAAACTCAGCAGCGCTACAGTGCCTATCACTGTAGCGCTGCTGAGTTCCATTAAATTCCCGTGAAAAAAATCCTAGAGGTTGTCATTGGTTGCCAACTTTCTGCTGCAAAACTGCTTCTGCGCATGTGTTGGAGGCGTCCGTCATTATCGCTAGAGGTGCTGTGCTTATGGGATAAAATAATAGAGTTGCATCCCGTAAGTGAGATTTGCATTGTTCAAATGCCTCTTCTGATTCCTTGTTCCAGGTTATTTTAGTCTTGTCCTTACGCCTTGAACTGTGAATATATGAAGTAAGTATGGATTAGCACGAAGCGGCGTGTGGAAGATGATTTCGATAAAAATTTATCATGCCCAGGAATCTCCGTAGTTGATCTACTGTTTCTGGGCTCCGGGCTTCGGATACTCGCATATGGCTTTTACACGATCTTCTAGAGGGCTTATGACATCGGTTGAAACTTGATATCCAAGAAAACTTAATTCGTGCTTGCCAAATTCACTCTTTGCTAAATTAATTGTTACTCCGTATTGATTTAGTCGTTGAAATACTATTTCGAGGTGTCTGCGATGTTCTGATTCTGAATTTGAAAATATGATTGTATCGTCGACAAAATTGAATATGAAATCCAGGCCTTGAAAAACGACATTATTCATGAAGCGTTGGAATGTCTGTGCTGCGTTCCTGAGTCCGAAAGTCATCCTGGGAAATTCAAAGAGTCCGAAGGGAGTGATAATAGCCGTCTTCTCTATATCTTCCGGGGCAATGGGAATAAAATGATAGGCTCGAAAAATAACAATTTTTGAAAAAAAAAAAATCTTTCCGGCTAGAAGGTTTGTAAAATCGTGAATTCTTGGGATCGGGTATCGGTCTGGCTTTGTTATTGCATTCAGAGCGCGATAATCCCCGCATGGACGTAACTCCCCGTTCTTTTTGGTTACCACGTGTAATGGACTTGTCCAACAGCTTTTCGAAGGACGACAAATGCCTATCTGTTGCATGTAGTCAAACTCCTTTTTTATCTTGACATATTTTTCTGATGGAAATGGACGTGCGCGAGCGAAGACGGGTGGACCCTTAGTCTCGATGTGGTGCATAACTGGATGTTTCGGTGCATCTTTGTAGCAAACCGGTTTGGTGATGTCCGGGTAGGCTGATAGTAGCTCGTAGTAAGGGTTAGTGACGTCGATTGTTTTGATTGTCCCTCCGTCATATGTCACCATAGATCCGATAATGTTGAGACTTGTCACAGCGTCTATTAATTTCCTGTTGCTAACGTCGACTTCTGATGGCTTAAGAAGTCGGCGCCTAAAATGGGCTGTTTTACGTCTGCGAGAATAAAAGTCCAGGAGTACGGTCTTCGAAGTTTGAGATTCAGTACTAGATTCTTGGTTCCAAAGGTTTTAATCGGGGTCCCGTTGGCTGCATACAAATTATATTCCTTATCGTTTTTGCTGGTATAGGGTCTTTTGGTTGCAGGTAGAACGGAAACATTAGCCCCAGTGTCCACCAAAAAGCGTAGGCCACTGTTGAAGTCAGTCACGCATAGGCGGTGGGCTGGCGAGATGGTGCAGACATCCGCCGCTGGCTGCACCGAAACTAGTTTTCCGAATTTATTGCCATGTTATTTTTCCAGGTACACGGCTCTGTACATTTCTTAGCTCTATGTCTAAATTGATTGTGATAGTAACATAATCCTTCCGTACGGGGCTCGTGCGGCGTCATGTTACGGCTGCGCTCGCGTGATGATGATCTGTTATAATATCTATACATGTGACGATTATAATAGCTATTGTTTGGATTGTAATTCCTCCGTGTCGATCTTGATCTTCGTAATTCCATTACTTGTAGGCTTAACTGGGCAATCTGTGCCTGTAAACTAGCGTAGTCTCCGGACGTTGATGATTTATTGGCGATTTCCGATAAGTGGAGAGGTCTTGCGTTTTCCAGTACTTTGTCTGCGATAGCTGCCAATTTCTCTAGATCCTTGACATCGCTTACAGCACGGCACGGGTGGATGACGGTAGATGACCTTGCCACATAAAAACTCAAAACTCAAACTCAAACTCAAATTTTTTTATTCAGAATAAATTTTTGCAAATATTTTCTGAAAGTCTACATGATGCCTACCACCGGTTCGGGAACTAACCCGGCGAGAAGAACCGGAGCAAGAAACTCGCAGGGGGCCCACTTTATTTACCAAAAAAAGTGAGAAAAAAATTAATCTTTTAAAATAAAGTTTACAATTCTGTATAAACATAATATTCAAAGTATCGTCTGGGATTTTGTTTCGGGCTAAATCTCGCATGTGCCGTAGCAATTGAGAAGGTTTTTGGTCTCCCAATTCGATTTCACTCAACAGTTTCTGTAATTGGCGGTTTTCTGATTCCTCGTAGACCGCCAGAAGCCTGTCTTTAAGCGCCTGGTATTTGTTTGTCGTTGGTGGAGAGAGTAGAATATCGCTGACCTGTTGAATGACGTCTTTGCCCAGTTTGGTGACGACCAGGTTGTATTTTGCTTCATCAGACAGCTTCTGTGGTGTTAAAATTGCATTGGACGAACGATAGACGTGCTTGGTCACACCAAAAATCTGGAAGCCTTGAGGATACGGTGACTGCTGCTAGCTCGGGCGTAGCGCTGCTTGTTGAAGCGGGAGTGGCTGGAGGAAATTTTGATTGTTCGGGGTTGCTCATCTTGGATTTCTCTTTGGTCACTGACACGTCGCGCCGGCACAAAAATTATGTCGCCTTTTGAAATCTAAAATCGGTGGAATCCGCTTGTGGAAAGCCGATTTAGATGTGCGATTTAAATAGCGCCGGTTTTCCGTCGGGCCGTCGTCGGGCAGTCGTCGGGGTCATCAATTTACCTACCAGTGTGGAGGTAATAAGAATTATAAATTATTTAAAGACTGATTTACCGTGACCGTTTATTGTTGATGAGTTACAATATTGCGAGCTTAAAGCGAAGTGTCTTCGTAATTACAAAAAGATGACTATTTATATAGAGCTGATGTTTAGTCATTCCTCAGGTACAAATTGGGAATAGTGCTATGGCCTAAAATCCTAGATAATATAGACCTGGATCCCAAAAGCGTAAGACATAACTTACTTTCTGATGGATGAAACCATAGGTTCTTGGTAGTGCCTCATGTACTTAGAATACCTGCGAAATTGTGTAGCTCTAAGTGTGACACCTAGTCAGGTACCAGGTACCAAAGTGGACAAAAAATGAGTCTTACTTTACTTATTTTCTGATGGCTAATATTAATATATAATTTGTAGATTATTGTTCTGAACTAGTATCATGTAGTGTAAGACACTTTTCAATGACCAAAACTATTATCAGACGTTTTAAAAATAACTTTGTTGCTATTTTTTTGAAAGGCTTTATTTTTATTTTATAAATTAATATAACACCTCAGAAAACAATACGATATTACAAGAATTTTTTTTCTACTAGCTGCTGCCCGCGACTTTGTCCGTGTCAGCATACTGAATAGTATAATAAAAAAAGATGGATAATTTTCCCCTGTTTCCTTACCCAAAGGGTAAAAACGGGACTCGATAGTCGATAATAAAGATAATTCAGCCTGTCCGTCTGTTGTCTGTCCATATCCAGACTGTACCTCCCCTTTCTAACATGTAGTGAATATTATTAAAGTATGGATACCATTGAGTATTTTCTGGTCATATACCTAGTCAAGTGCCTGCCTGTTAGACCCAGATCCCAGAGCGATAATACTACTTACTGTCACAATATGGATGAAACCTTAGGTTCTCAGTAGTTCCTTATGTACATGGGCGTATATAAGGGGGGGGTCCTGGGGGTCCGGACCCCCCCCATTACTATCCATCTTACTTGTCCAGTCGACAATATAATATAACTAAACGTTCCGCGCGGCTTCGCCCGCGTAAATTAGATATTTCGTAGACAAATTAGTCCACAAAAAATAGCCTGTGATCCTGCACGTAGTCTACTTCTTATCTGTGGCAAATAACATAAAAATTGCGCCAGTAGTCGCGAGATAAGTCCTTTCAAATAATTTCCCCCATTTTCCTCTATTTCTTCTCTCCTATTAGTCTAAGAGTGATAAAATATAGCTTATAGCCTTCCTCGATAAATGGGCTATCTAACACTGAAATAATTTTTCAAATCGGATCAGCAGTTTCTGAGATTCGCGCGTTCAAATTAGCCCTTTCAAATAATTTCACCCGTTTTTTTCACATTTTCCTCTATTTCTTCGCTTCTATTAGTCTTAACGTGATAAAAAATAGCCTATAACCTTCCTCGATAAATGGGCTATCTAACACTGAAAGAATTTTTCAAATCGGACCAGTAATTTCTGAAATTAACGCGTTCAAATAAGCCTTTCAAATAATTTCCCCCCATTTTTTCCACATTTTCCTCTATTTATTCGCTCCTACTAGTCTTGCCATGATAAAATATAACCTATAGTCTTCTTCGATAAATGGGCTATCTAACAATGTAAGAATTTTTCAAATCGGACCAGTAGTTCCTGAGATTAGCGCGTTCAAATAAGCCTTTTCAAATAATTTCCCCCGTTTTTTCCACACTTTCCTCTGTTTTTTCGCTCCTTAATGTCACAGCGTGATGTTATATAGCCTATGCCCCATAGCCTTTCTCAATAAATGGGCTATCTAACACTGAAAGAATTTTTCAAATCGGACCAGTAGTTTCTGAGATTAGCGCGTTCAAACAAACAAACAAACAAACTCGTCCCAATTATAATATTAGTATAGATTAAAGTACATATAAAATTGAGGATTTTGTGAAATTTTCAAGTGCCTACCTATTGCCATTATTGAAGCCTCCCAATATTCATTTTATTATGTTTTTAGTATTTGTCGTTATAGCGGCAACAGAAATACACAATCTGTGAAAATTTTAGATGTCTAGCTAACTAGCTGTATCTCAAGAACCGCTGTTCTTGAGATACAGCTTGGAGACAGGCGGACAGACATCTAAGTCTTAGTAATAGGGTTCCGTTTTTACCCTTTGGGTACGAAACCCTAAAAATACTTTTGTTTTCCTAAACACATTACCTATTTGCTGCTGCGGAACCCTTCATGGGCGGATCCAACTCGCACTTGGCCGCTTTTTTACATTAGGGACCCCCCCCTTATCAGAGCTATATATACGCCCGTGCTTATGTACTTAGAATACCTTCGAATTTGTGAAGATCTACATGGAGCTAGCTCACTCTCACTCACTCACTCATAATGTGTAAAAATGTCTGTCTGGAACCTCTTCACGTCCAAACCGCTTAACCGATTTTGCTGAAATTTGGTAAAGATAAACTTTGAGCCCTGGGGTTAAAGTATACCTATCCGTTTTTCCGGGATTATAAGTATCATGAAGTTTATTTTATACCTTGACTATACATTTATTTCTATGTAATAATAATAATAATTAATAATTAATTAATTCAGCCTAGTGTGTTTAGATACAATTAGAGTTTGTGAGTAAAGAAGTAATATTCTATTCAAAATTACTGACGTTATCTTTTATGAAAGAAGTCTATTCAATATCATGATATAATTATGTCCTTTCCTGGGAAAGCACATAATTATTATTATAATATGATACTTTTTGTCTCGGATTTTTTTTTGGCAACAAAGTTGCGGGTATTATCTCGTATTTAATAAAATATATTGAAATAAAGGGGTATGGGTGGAATCGTCCCCACCCATTAACACGACTGCCCAAATGCAAGGGGTTCTCATGGTATCTTACGTTTAAACAAATATGTCGTTAACGTACTTATTGACAACTTATTCCAAAACACATGCTCATTTATGTATTCATTAGTGCACAGCACCGTGGGAGAGCCATGCTTCGGCACGAATGGGCCAGCGCGACCGGAGAAATACCACGGGCTCACATAATAATATGTGCTTTCCCAGGAAAGGATAGGTATACTTTAACCCCAGGGCCTATGAATAATAAAAAAAAACTAAGGAAGAGTAACTCCGTCAAAAACATGCTCCAAAATACTTGTCAAAAAAGTGTACGTTAGGTTCACTTTTCATACATTTGCAATATTTAGGTGACCTTGAGCGGTAGGTATAAAGGCTGACGTTACATGACAGTTCGAATGGAACCAAATTTAAAACTGTATTAGTATGGGAGTTACGTTTCCTGGTTTTATTATTCGTAGCCCAGGGCTCAAAGTTTATCTGTACCAAATTTCAGCAAAATCGGTTAAGCGGTTTTGGCGTGAAGAGGTTCCAGACAGACAGACAGACATTTTTACACATTATGAGTGAGTGAGTGAGAGTGAGTATAGCTCCATGTAAAAACAATAATTATTATTATAATGAACAAAAAAGTATGAAATAATTCTTACTATTAATAATGCCATATGCAGAATACTCCTAAACCTCTACTATTTCTGTACACAATCTTCATAATTTTGAAGTCGGTACCAGTCTTTAAAATTAAAAATATTTTGCCTAAGAACTCACCATTATTAGCTGGTATCGACTTCAAAATAATGAAGATTGTGTACAGAAATAGTAGAGGTTTAGGAGTATTCTGCATAAGGCACTATTACCTAATAGTAAGAATTATTTCATACTTTTTTGTTCATTATAATAATAATTATTCTTTTTACTCTGGAAGTCGGTTTTAATTTTTTGTTAAAAATAATAATTAGTTTTTAGTTACCTAATACCTAGTAAACCATCGCGTACCTACTATGTACGTAGAATAATACACCTGTATAATATTATTCTACGTATCTTATTACAAGCTCACCGGTGAGCGAGACACAAAAGAAAAACAATAGATTTCCAAGAATCCACGATCGAAGGATGATAGTAATAATAATAAAATATTTTTTTTCTCCTACAACAAGTACAATTGAGTAAATAAAACAAAATTAAAAATATGACATGTACATTTAAAGACTTGCAGTGTGGGAGACAGGAGCCCTGTGCCTTGGGACTCCTGGCTCCCCCTCTCTAGTTCTCTTAACTAACTAATAACTAATTTATTAACAGTATGCGAAAGAGTGCTGTTGTGCTTTTGTATTATTTTCCTAAAATTGTGTTAGCTGGGTTTTTAATGTGTAATATTGGTAGAATATTAACCATTAGATATTCGTGTTCATGCACGAGTGTAGGAAAGTGATGTAATATCCAGAAACGTGCTATTTTGTGTTCCCTCCAAAACTCCATCGAAAGTTTCAGTAAAGCGTCTATCACTTTACTGAATCGACCGACTTGACTCCTTGACTATATTGACTTTTTCTTAGACTTTGACTAGACTTTAGACCTGACGATACATGAAAACGATGATAAAAATTATAATAGGAGGAATATGGTTTTCCCGCCATATTCCTTACCTTTTTACCTTGTCTGTGGCACAACATACACATCCTTTGTGTCAAGTTGCCAAAAAAGAAGAAGAAAAAAAAGCCAAACCCCGGGGAAAAAAAAGCGCGGGAACTTCCAAAGGGCGGATGCGGCATTTTTTTGGAAAATTTTAAAATTCTTTTTATATTTATAATTAGTTAATTAAATAGTGTAGTTTTAGTTTTGATTTTCTTTCTTGTTGTATATATTAATTTTATTTGGTAAGTTTTTATATATATATATATCATAGTTCATAAGAATATTATGGAGGAGCCCGACTCGGGGGGACCTGGTCCCCCCGTTGGTCTTTATGTTACTGTATCGAATTATTCGGATACTGACACCTCATGCTCAGTAAATACTAGAAAACGTCCAGCGATTCCTAGGAGGCGTTGCAAAAAGTGCCAGAAAAAAATTAAAAAAGACCCTAATAAGGCTAAGCCTGATATCAATTGCATGTGTCTTAGCGATACCGAAAACCATAATGTTCTTAAACAAGACGTTATCCTTGAAACTCAACCAAATGTGAACACAACTGAAAAATCCCAGGGCTTAGTTTCACGAGTCGGGAGGATGCTGTATAAAGATACAGACTCCTCTCCGTATATTGTCCATGTTCAAAAGGTACCAAAGTCACCTAATGAAAACAAACTTTCACCCCATAGTGTTTGGCCATTACTTGAAAACAAATAACATTAAAAATATTGTAGATGGTAGTATTAAGAAAATAGCCAGAAACCGATTATCTGTAGCCTTTTCTTCATAAATAATGAAGCCAATTGTTTTATAAGTAACCCTCAATTTAACTCAGAACAATTTAAATCTTTTATTCCAACCTTTCAGGTAAGTAGAATAGGATTAGTTAGAGGTATACCTGCTGATTGGTCTGATGATGATGTTATTAATAATATTACTTTATCGATTGGATGTGGTGAAATCTTAAAAATTAGGAGGTTGAAAAAAAAAAACAATAGTTAATGGAACTGCTCAATTTAATAACACTGAATCGGTAGTAATAACATTTGACGGAAAGACATTACCAAAGAGAGTCTTCATGTGCTATAATGCACTTCCTGTAGACTTATACATATTCCCTACAATGCAGTGCTTCAATTGCTGTAGATACGGACATGTTAAAAACCAATGTCGGTCAACACCTAGGTGTTTTAGGTGTGGCCAAGGGCATGCCAGTGATAGTTGCTCAGTTGAGGAGGATTCAATTTATTGTTGTATTTGCCATGGTTCGCACATTGCAACTGACAGAAAATGCCCAGAATTCCAACGCCAAAAATCTATTAAGGAGTCAATGGCTCATAATTGTCTATCATACTCTGAAGCTTCAAAGATACATCCTCCCATTTCAAAACTATATTCTGACGTGTTAGTGTCATCTAGTGCTTCTCCATCATCACCTGTAAAAACACAAAAATAATTTTTACACAATAATAATAAACAGAATTTGAATTTAATGCAAGGGTCATATAAAAAAAACTTTTCAAACAACCAAAATTGCCACAGAAACAACAAAATGGGTTTGACAGACAAACACATAATAGTTTAATAAAAGATTATAATCCTCCAGAAGGAGATAATGGATCTGCATATCCAGATCCCGGTATTAACATGGATTCAATACATGAAACAATTTTAGCATTAAACAAACTGATTACATCATTATCATCTTTATCACCGTCCAACGCTGCCATATTCACCACTGAATCACAAATTAATACCACTTCCAACAATGGACAACATAGTCCAGTGGAACTGCCACAGTGTGGTTAGTAAAAAACATGAAATTATTTTTTTAATTAATAAATACAAACCTATCGTCTTTTCCTTACAAGAGACATGACTCAAGCCGGAATCACTTTTTAGGATTTCCGGCTACACTTGTCTCAGGGAAAACAGATCAGATGGGTATGGTGGTACAGCCATGCTTATCAAACACCATCAATCATTTCATCACATACCTCTTCCATCACATAACTCTGATTTTTCAATCATTGCTGCATCTGTAAATAACACATGTTTTGTTTCACTGTATATACCTCATCCTTCATACTGCATTTTCTCTGAAATAAAAAGTATTATTAGTCAATTACTAGGTAATACTAGGTGACTTCAATGCCCAGCACCAGTCATGGGGGAGTCACAAAGACACTCAATGGGGTTACAAAGTTTTAGACTTAATAGATTATAATAAACTGTGTATTCTTAATTCTGGCCAACCGACGCGTCGCACTGCTCCTCATGAAGGTTGTAGTGTACCAGATTTGTCAATATGTTCACCTAATCTATCATCTGTTTTTCATTGGTACATGTTGGAGTCAAGTCATGGCAGTGATCATTTTCCTATAATTCTATCATTTCCAGGTAAAGATAAAAGTAAATCAAATCAGTCTACATCAATAAAATATCACATTAGCAGTAATTCTAACTGGGATAAATTTCAAACTTTGCTCAGAAATCAGTTATCTTTTCTTCCCGAAATATCATCAGAAAATGAATCACTATGTGCTGAGGCTTTGACTTCAGCATTTATTAAAGCTGCTGATGAATCATTCCCAAAAAAAGAATACTTCACACCATCCTACACCATCTCCACCCTGGTGGGATCAAGAATGCACAGTTGCCATTAAGAATAGGAAAGAGATTGACAATATTCATCGACTGCATTGTAACGGTAAAAATGTAATTTTACAGTGGATCCCTGCTCATATTGGTATAGTTAACAATGAATGTGTAGATGTTTTAGCAAAGCAGGCTGCGGTCAATGGAGACCCATACAACTGTCTGCCTTATTTTTCTTATTTGTACTATATACCGAAAGACAGATGTAGCAAACTTTGGAAAGAGTACTTTGATGAAAGGTCTTGCAGTAAAGGTGTATGGTTCAAGACAGTGCAGCCTGAAATTCCAAGTAACTCCTGGATTGATGTGACCAATATGAGCAGGGATGAGGTTGTGGTGGCACTCAGGCTGCGGTCCGGCCACATTCCATGTAATAGTTTTGCGCATTTGATGGGAAAATCGCAATCCCCTAATTGTTCGCGATGTGCACGAGTGGAGGATGCTTACCACTTGCTAATGGAGTGTGACCGTATCGCAGATGAGCGGGAATCTTTATTTTCTGATTATAATTTTAATTATTTAGCTGTAGGTTTATGTAATACTGTTTTGTCCTGTCCTAAATCGGAATCTGCCAAACATTGGTATAAAATTGTTAACATAGGTTTAAGTCGCAGAATCACAGATAGTAATTAGTATGTGAGTTCATATTCTGATTGTTAGACTAGGGTGTCATTTTCTTTTAGAAAAAACCCTTTAAAAATAAAGAAAAAAAAAATAGGAAAGAGATTGAAAAACAATATACCTAATTTAAATCCAAACATAGCCAACTACCAGCTGTACCTTGATTGTCTTAAATATACTAAGAAATTATTTAGGAAAAAGAAGATACTAAGTTGGAGAAATTTTTGTTTATCATTAAATCCAGGTATTCATCCTACTATAGTATGGAAAAACATAAGACGGTATAGATCTGCATTCACTACTCCTTCTTATATATCTGATTCTTTAGCTTCTGAGTTTCTAGACAATTTAGCTCCTCCTATTTCTAACGAACCACCTCCTCCTTTACAAAATGTTATTTCTGAAGAACTAGATTCACTCTTTACAATAGAAGAGTTAAAAGGGGTAGTACAAAACTTGAAAGATTCATCTCCCGGATTGGATGGCATTCCATACTCCTTCTTTCAACATGCTGATGAAGAAATTTTACAGTACTACCTCAAGTTAATTAACCAAATTTTATTAAGTATCTGGTAATTTACCTGCTGCATGGAAAAAACAAAACGTTATACCAGTTCCAAAACCCAACAAACCCCTATCTTTGGCTACATCATATCACCCCATTGTGCTCTCCTCTGTTTTATTAAAGATTGCAGAACATTTAGCTAAAAACAGACTAGAATGATTTATAGAAAAACATAACCTCCTTTCGAATACACAATTTGGATTCCGTAACGGCGTTTCACACGAGACACGACACGACACGACAAACTGCGGTGACGATTCCGTGCGCCATACATTTCTATGTACCGTTTTCACACGGAACGACACCGCACAGCACGACACACGATTTTGAGACGACAATCCGCTATGTCGTCACGTTTTTTGTCTACAGATAATTAATAAATATTTTTTTTAATGAAAAGCATGATAAATCATAATTTAAGTTTTAACAGCCTGCCAAACTGTATAGCGGTTTGCCGGCGAGCATTACGCCACCATATTACTATAATATTGGCGACAGCCAAATATCGAACACACTGATAACTTGTTAAACACTTTATTTATTCACCAGTACACTTTAGTTCACAAGTTCTTTACACTTCCGTGCTCAGTCGGCAATTGCCACAAAATATGCAGCTATCTTCTTATAAAGCAACTGCCACCTCTACTCTAATGCCCGCTGTACACTCTCGCCGAGAGCTCTCGGGCGCGAGTCTCGTGCGAGAGCCCCTTGCCCGAGTGGGATCATGTACATTCTCGCTTAGTTCAATCGCAGTTAAGAACTCAGACAAGATGGACGAAAACAACCATTCATCATTCACGATGCATCGAAAGATATCATTGTAATCCAAACATTTATAATCATATTTAATTTTATTTCTCACAGATAATGACTGATAATAACGTTTATTATTGTTATTTTTCTATTCTACACTGTCCAACGGCGGGACTAGGACTGAAAGACGTGAGAGTGTACAGTAGTGCGCTCGTTTTCCTCGCGAGACCCTTTGTCTCGGGCGCAAAATACCGACAACGGACCGAGAGGGTCCGAGACAGGCGAGACGAGGCGAGCGCACCCATTTACACTCTCGCACTCGGGCCGCCTCGCTGTGTCTCGGCGAGAGTGTACAGCCGGCTTTATCTAATTAATACGTGTAAAGCAGCCATAAGTGAATGCGGTGTCGTCGCTGAAATCGTCGCTCGTGTGAAAACGTTCAAACGACAGCCTGTGTGACGTATGTCGTGCAATCTATATTTGTCTATGAATCGTGTCGTGTCGTGTCTCGTGTGAAAACGCCGTAAGAGTGTTTTCACACGAGACCCGACACGACACGACAAAATGCGGTGACGATTCCGTGCGCCATACATTTCTATGTACCGTTTTCACACGGAACGACACCGCACAGCACGACACACGATTTTGAGACGACCGCGACAATCCGCTATGTCGTCACGTTTTTTAGCACAGATAAAAAAATTACAAAGATATTATGAAAGTTGTCTGTGGTTCATTGATTCAGTTTGAATTTTGAACCAGGCCACTAAAATTACTGCCATAAATAATATTACATTATGCCCCGCGTACCACTTGACGTTAGAAAGGATCATCGAACTATCTTTTAAAATTACCTATATTGTACAAAACCCAACAATAGATGACATAATATTTTTAAGTACTAATGGCTGGTTTACACGTACTAAGTTGATAAGTAGTTAACTTAATTTTAAATTTGTAAATTGTAAACAAAAAATTTGGTAGCCAATAGCAAGTTAAAATTTAGTTAAGTAAGTATAGGGTCATAAGTTAAAATTTAGTTGACCATTTATCTACTTATCACGTGTAAACCAGCCATAAGTGAATGCGGTGTCATCGCAGAAATCGTCGCTCGTGTGAAACCGTGTCGTGTCGTGTCTCGTGTGAAAACGCCGTTACTATACAAGTGAATTTTGATAGTTTTTCTTAATTTTTATCAAGAAACCTCGAATGATATGGTTTTGGAATGATAAAATAATCGTCCCCCACTCATCACAGCCTTGGGATGCCTTGAAAACACTTCGTAAACATCATAAAACAGATGACCTCATCTCTAGATAACGAAAATTTCAAATGCAAATTTGGGAGATTTGGGGGGGGGGGGGGGTGTCCTGGCGGTGGAACGGTGGAAGTGGTAAGTAGGAGTTTTTCTCACCCATAAAACCCTCCTTGACCCATGTCGCCACCATAAAATAAACGTAGGCTTCTAAACCTTAGCCAGCGATTGTATAATAACTATAATAATTGGTATAGTTCTTGCAATCTGAGTGCGCGTCGCCCTTAGTTGTGTGAGTGACCATATCTATACACGCGTACATGGCTCGCTCGCTGCTGACTGCTCCGTCGGGACTCGGGTACCTACGCACACTAACGAAAATGTCTATTCACATTTCCAACTACAAATAAAGGCGACGCGCACTCTTAGATTGCAAGAACTATATCTAAAAACGATATCAAAATACTGGTATCTAAAGATACAGTAGGTACGTAGCAAATTATCGTGCACTATCACAATTCACAAGGTTATTACCTACATAATACAAGCGGAGATTGAACTGAAAGCTATGGAACCCGTTAAGGACTTAGTAATTCGGAAAGCCACAAAGGATGACATGGGAGCTGTAGCAGAAATGATACAAGTAGGTAAATATTACTACCTATGTAAGTATATAATATTTAATATTACTATCATTTAGAATAATATTTTTTGGAGCGAGGATCAGGTAGCCACCACAACTTACCTCAGATTTTATTACTATAATACCTACTTTAATAATAATAATAATAATATAATAATATAGCCCTTTATTCAGATCTTATTTTACAATTCACAGAATTACTTATTATTCACAAAGTTACTAATTATTAAATGCTCTAAAGTCTAACCTAGAATTTCTTTCTTACAAATTTTTTGCAGATCTGTTTGCCAGTTGGCAAAGGCCTCCTCCAACTGTTTTCATTCTATCCTATTTTGAGCCACTCTGTTCCAAGTCACGCCTGCTACTTGCTTGATGTCATCCTCCCACCTTTTCTGCGGTCTTCCTCTTTTCCTTTTTCCTTCTTGGGGGTACCATTTGGTCACCATTTTGCTGCATTTGTCATAGCCTCTTATCAGATGTCCTGCCCATCTCCATTTCAGTCTTTTTTTGTTATTATGTGTGTGGTTTTAGTTTTGCATCTGATGATTTTGCTTTTAATTTTGTCTGATTTTTTCAAGTTAAGCATGCTCCTTTCTATTGCTAGTTGGCACACTTCAAGCTTTCTTGTTGTTTCTTGTGTCAGTGGCCATGATTGGCAGCCGTAAGTGAGAATGGGTAATATGCAGGTGTCAAATAATTTGCTCTTGATTTTTATATGTAAGTAGTTTTTTGTCCTTCATAACCTCTTTTAGGCTCCAGTATCTCTTCCAGCTATTGTTTATTCTTCTGTCGACTTCTCTGTGCATAGATTCTTGTTGAGTGATTAACTGTCCCAAATAGGTACTGTCCCAATAGTCATCTGTGTAGTCTCATTCTGTTTCTCCTAATTTAATCTTATTTTTGATTCCATTGGTCATCAATCTTGTTTTATCGGGGTTTAGCTGTAAACCTACATTCTGACTTTCAGCTGCCAATTCATTAATCATTCTGCTTAGGTCTTCCGATGTTTTGGCAAACAGCACGATATCATCAGCAAATCTCAGCTGCGTCAACTTTGCACCATCCACGTTGATTCCTAAGTGGTTCCAATCGAATTTTCTGAATATTGACTCCAGTATCGCTGTAAATAGCTTTGGGGACAGGGGATCTCCTTGTCTTACGCCTTTTTTTATCTGAATTAGAGTACTTGACTTTTCTAATTGGATTTTTGCTGTGCAGTGGCTATATACATTTTTTATTAATCGGATGTACTTGTGTTCGATTCCCTGTTCCTTTAAAGCTTCCCATATTTTCCGGTGTTGTTGGTGATAATACCTATTTTACTTTTTCATATTTTTATGTACTTAACTGAAACAAATTATTTTATTAGGTAGGTACTTAATAGATATTATTATTTGGTTATTGACTTTAATGTCTGCATTCATTACATATATAAGAACTTGAACTTTTATTTAACCTAGGGCAGGGGTTCCAAACCTTTTTCAGCCTGTGGCGCACTTACAAGTCAATATTTTGTCACGGTGCTCTTCTTTGTACTTAGCTATTACAAAGATGTACATAATTTATGAACACTTTTAATGATTATAGTTAGGTTAAGCAAGTAAATAATAATAAACAAATATTTAATCATCTGCCTGCTTTGTATAATTTAACCTATCAAGCTCCATAAGGAAACCGGTGACCGCAACGACAATAGAATAACAATAGATTTCCAAGAATCCGCGATCAAAGGATAAAACATAATATCCATTTTGTTTTAGGAACTCGCAGACTTTGAAAAAATGTCAAATGGACCACAGCTAACAGTAAAAGGTTTCATCATTTGAGTATTACTACTTTTTAATGAATTACTTAAAACTTACAAAATACCATAACAGCCCTTACAATATGTGATGGAAATACTAACATTTAAAAGTCAGAAACATAAGGAAGTTTGATAACTGCACAAACTAGGACCTCAGTTGGTTAAAACACGAGTAAACATTTTGTTCAGTAAGCAGCATTTTATTTATATGTATGTTATTCCTTCCTATAAATTGAATCTTCGGCATTGTCTAGTATCATCTATCATTAAATTTCCTTTCCAGATAAACACTAGATAAAATAACTATAAAAGTAGCAAAAATATTATAAATTAAAAATTATTTTTTCTTATCAGACTTACAAAGAGATGGATTTGAAAAGGAACCACCCGCCTTCAGCTGCTTAGTCGCAGAGCTGCCCTCACAACATCGTGTCATTGGATATGCACTGTACTTCCCGACTTACTCCACTTGGCGAGGTGCATCCATGATGTTGGAAGACTTGTACGTCCGGCCCACTGAGAGAAAACGGGGAGTCGGGGACAAACTGTTCGATGCTGTTGCTGCGGTAACATATATGTAGTTTGTTTCTGTGATGTTCCTACATCCCAGGATTCACTTATAAGTGATTAACTCACGACAATTTTTTATTAGTACCTGCATAGCAGGGGCAGAGGGCGTCGATAGTATTCCTGTGCGTCAACAAGATGGCGTTTTTGAGAATACTAAGGCCGTGTTTCCACTGACGCGGTGCCGAATTGACCAATCACCATGCTCGAAATCTTCGCTCCGCTTCGCTGTCATTCCGCTGGAATAGCACGATTGGTCAATTCGGGCACCGCTAAGCTCCGCTCCGCTTCGGTGGAAACACACCCTTAAACAGCGACGTGTTGTTAGTGTTGTGTAATTGAAATACCTAATTTGTATTGCTTTATTGTAAGAATAGTTATGAAGTGAAGTAAATAACTTCGGTACTATGGCAACGACCAAAGGTAGCATAGATAAAGTAAAGTATAACGCGGTCAAATTAACTCGAAGCATGGCTTGATCATCCATGACGTTATTATGGAGCCGGTATGTTAAATAACAAAATTATCTACCTGATATTTGTTAGTGTGTCTCATAACAAATTGTAATAAGATATTATAACACAGTCACATCAACTTAACGCATCGCTGGAATGCATTTTGCATCCTAGCCATGCATCAAGTTAATGTGACCGGGCTATATATAATATTATGTCAGTCAGGGCTGGTTTACAGTTTACACGTCTTAAGTTGTTAAGTAGTTAACTAAATTTTAAGTTATTTATTGCATGTAAACACAAAATTTAGTAGCAAGTAGCAAGTTAAAATTTAGTTAAGTAAGTACTAAACAAGGAAATTAGAAATTTGACTATTCTCTATTATGTTGGCAGGCGAGGCTTGTCTCTTGACATATTTCGGGCTGGCACTTCAAATTAAGTTAAAATTTAGTTACTACTTATCTACTTAAGAGGCCGGGTACCCTTGGAATTTCTCATACAAACGTAATACCAAAATCATTTTCACATACGAAAATATTTAACATGTTTGAGTTATTTTTCAGTTTAGAATAGTAATTACCTAGGTTCCTGTACAAAAATTTACTTCAAAATATTTAAACACAAAAAAAAAATGTTTTAAATTTTTTTTTAGTAAATTACTACTAAATATTGAAACACTAAAAAATAGAGTAAAACACTAAAAAATATATAAATAAATACTAAATTTACTACTAAATATTTAAATACTAAAAAATATTTTTTAGAGTTTAAATATTTTGTACTCAAGTTTTTGAAGTGAAAACTTCTTTAGCGGCGTTGAGCACTTTTGTGGGATGGGTAAAAACTGAAACTCGTGTCAGATTTTTGTATTCATCGAAAAACCATTGAAAAACCGTAAGACGGTTGGAGAGTAATGTTTTGTGTCGAACTTGAACTCGAACTCGAAAACTCGAACTCGAAAACTCAAACTCAAACTCGAATTGTAAGGGTTTCGATAAATAAATAAAAAATCTTTTTTTTAATTTATCGATTTTCATAAAAAATGGGTTTAAAAAAAATGCACAACGTTAATAATCAAGTTTTCACTTCTGCCGGCACTCCCGGAGTGCAACCCGTCTTTTTTGTTATTTGTTGTAATTTTCATAACAATTATTAACATCCATATTCCATATAATCTACGAATAATAAAAACTACGGAAGAGTAACTCCGTCAAAAAACATGCTCCAAAATAGGTACTTGTCAAAAAAGTGTACCTTAGGTTCATAAGGTTTTCGATAAATAAATAAAAAATCTTTTTTTTTTATTTATCGATTTTCATAGAAAATGGGTTTAAAAAAAATGCACAACGTTAATAATCAAGTTTTCACTTCTGCCGGCACTCCCGGAGTGCAACCCGTATTTTTTTGTTATTTGTTGTAATTTTCATAACAATTATTAATATCCATATTCCATATAATCTACGAATAATAAAAACTATGGAAGAGTAACTCCGTCAAAAAACATGCTCCAAAATACTTGTCAAAAAAGTGTACCTAATTAGGTTCACTTTTACATACATTTGCAATGTTTAGGTGACCTTGAGCAGTATAAAGGCTGACGTTACATGACAGTTCGAATGGAACTAAATTTAAAACTGTATTAGTATGGGAGTTACGTTTCTTTAGGTTTTATTATTCGTAGCATATAATACATAATATAATCATGTCATCGTCTAATAGCACGGAAGCGGTGTCTGTGTGATAGTTTATTATTTTTTAATTACGAGCAGTTTGAGATAAAGCGAAACAGACGAACGTGTCGTGTATCTCGGGCGTAATTGCAGGCGGCGTGGGGCGCGGGCTGCGCGCGGCTGGACTTCCACGTGCTTAAGTGGAACCCGGCGCGCTCGTTCTACCACCGCAAGGGCGCGCTCGACCTCACCGCGGCGGAGGGCTGGTGCTACTACCGCCTCCCGCCTCCCGCCGAGCACGCGCCGGTCCCGCTGAAGAACGGACGAGGGGATTCGAATTAAATGAAACAATCGATGCTGGATTCCTTTTATATTTACAACTTTTAATAAATGCAATCACCTCCCTCGCCCCCGCCCGGTGGCGGCCGCGTCGGGGGGCGGGGAGGTCGCTTACGAGTTACGATACAATACTGTCTAGTGTCTACGACTACGAGCTAGGGCGAGGGTATTTACACGTGTGACGTGACGCGGTGCGGGTGTCCGAGGAACTAGTATCACCGCCGGGGGCGTCCTTCAATTTAATGTGTAATAATTAATACGTTAAGGTGACGCCGCGTTAAAGTGAAAAACCGTTTTGGCGCGTTTGTCTTCTATGAGCCGGCCGGCCGGCATCTCATACAAAACGACCGCGAAATGGAAAGGGTGTAAGCGAAAAAATATTTTTTGGCGCTTAATAATTATTGTAATTTAAAAACCATAAATATTTTATCTCATATGATATATGGGCCAATTATAGTGTATGATTTAACTGATCTATGTATTGTCAAATGTTGGAAGCTTAAGGCGAAGACAGCTGCCAATTCGACATCTTTGTGCAGTTTTCTAGACGTATGACTGTATTTCATTGATTGGCACAAAATAATATATATGATTTTTGATTATATTTGGAAAAGCTTCTTTATTTTAAATAATAAAATAATGTTCTCCTACTGGATGAAAAAAAAGAAAAAAGTCACATCTTCCAGGAACTTTAAACAGTTCTTACTAAAATAATATACAAGCTATGCTTTGGTTTGTTAATTTGATACCTTTTACAAAAATCCAAAGCTTGTAAGATTGAATGCGTGAAGCGTCCATAGATATTATAATTTTCGGTTCTGACATCTAGATTTCCCATAGTATTTATTTTTTCCTGTAACAAACGAAACATGTATCCACGCCACCTAGTGAACATTTCCATCTCTCGGTGCGAGACTCGAGTCAGTCGAGAGTGATGCCACATATATGTGAATCGTCAAGGTCATTGGCAGTTATCAGCGCCTTAAATCACTCTCCTCTGTTGGCAAAATTAGAATTCCTGTTTTTATAGAGAGATTCCTATCTTTTTCATTGATTATTCTGCGTTATAAAAGTTGACCAATCGTGTTATGCAATGGTCAACTCAAAGATAAAGACAAAAATAATATTATGATGAATACTGACAATGAACTTTAATTTCTTAGCTTCAGTCGTTACCTAGGTACTCAATACTCATTGTTGAGAAAAATCGATATCGCTACAGCCAAAACTTTAAATGCGTTACCTTATTTGGAGCTAAAATTAGTAAAATTTTTTGTTATATAGTTATGTGTATTAATTCAAGGCAGCTGAGTATTAAATTGTACAAAAGTTCTGCCGTTTTTATTTTCGGGTGCGCATTTTGCTAGCTTATGCATTTATTAGTGCGAACGACGACCTGTTTCTGAACATGATAATATTGTATTATGTTATATAATATTATTATGTAAACAATAAACATTGAGACGAGCGATGGTTTCCGTTAGATGTAGCCAACGCGAAAATAATTAAAGAGTCATTACGAAAAAATTAACTCATATATACCTATAATGCCGCTTTGAGAGTGCCTGAAAAGTTTGAAACTATTTTTACTATGTAGTAAAAATAGTTTGAAACTTTACAAGCACTCTCAAAGCGGCATATTTGTTTTTCATATAATTTATAATTATTATTTTGCCTGATTGATCGTCGGCCCGAATAAAAAAAGTCATACTTGATTAATAACCACGACGATAGATGGAGCTTTTGGAGTTCTATTAGGGTGAACTCGCGATTATTTCAGGATGTTCAGAAACGGGCCGTTATTTCAGTGGTTCTAAAAAGAATACGTGTCCACGTTTTCTTTATAACTTGTTTGAATTTTCAATTTTATTTAATTAACTAAGTTCCGAGTCGCACGTAGTGCGCGAGTCGCGACACGAGTCGCGACGATTTAGCGGGCGGCCGAAGCTAGAAACGACGTCGCAACCGCAACCTCGAGACGAGGCGGACGGGCGCGGAGTGCGGACACTGCGGTACTTAAGGCAGCTTAAGGTATTAGTTGATATTAGTATTTATTTACATAGTAATTTTATTATAACACGTGATCGCGGCCGACGCGCAACGACTGCGACAGCCGACATCCGACACGTCACACGACCCGCGGCGGGAGTCGGGACACACCTCGGCCTCCGCCGCCAGTCGCCACGCCGGCCGGTGACCACGACGCCTAATATTTACAACACACTCGAATTAACCTAACGCATTAGAAACGATAATATTTTACAAGAGGAGACGGGGGGGACGCTACGTGGAGGCCATGAGCTTGGCGTGCGCGGTGACGTTCCGCTGGTGCAGGAAGCCGCTGCCCTCGTCGTCGGCGCCGTACTGCAGTGCGTGCAGGTACTGCGGGTACTGCGGGTAGCCCTCGTACGCCGCCGCCGGCGCCGGCTCGCTCTTGATGCTGTTGATGTTGAACAGCGACGGGTTAGACAGGAAGGCGGGCGCGCCGCCCAGCCCCAGCGGGTACTGCGCCTGCCCGTGCCCGCCCGCCGCCCCGCCCGCGCCGCAGCCCGCGCCGCCCGCGTGCGCCGCCTCGCGCGCGCCTTTGACCGCCGCGTGGCCGGCCATGGCCGCTGTCAGCGGCAGAGGCACCTCCGACATGCTCGACTTGCTATCTGCAATATCATCACGAGAATGTCATTACGACGGCCCGATCGGGGAGCTCGCCGGGAAGCGACCCGCGGCTCGTACGGTAGGTAGTAGCTGGTGTCGCTCACCGTCCATGCCGGGGGAGTCGTGCTCGTCCTTCTTGAGGGTCTCCTGCGGGGGCTTGGAGCCGTTGCCGGATTTTTTCGGCTTTCGTTTTCTGGTCTGGATGCCGTCCTTCCTCATCGCGAGCGGCCTGCGAACGACACGACCCACAGATTAACTGACCGTTTAGGTAACGGCCGACAGGTATATGTATTTTTATTCGAGAATAGGGGACAATAGAAAAAGAGCGACCTAACTAGTAACTCGTTTGAATTGACTAGCGGGTAGACCAAAACGGTGAAAATATAATAATAGTGACCTGTTGATGCCGTGCAGCTTGTAGTAGAGGCCGCAGGCGTTGCAGACGGGCTCGCCGTCGTTGTTGCGACGCCATAGCGTGGTGTTGCGCGACCCGCAGTTTGTGCAGCACTGGCCGTGCCGCCGCGCCGCCGACTGCGCACCACACAACATTGTAAAATACGCGTCTCGTAGTACACGAAACTACATTTAGATCAGGGTTGTTGCGAATATCCGCATCCGCAAATGCGGAGCATCCGCATAGATTTGGACATCCGCATCCGCAATAAATCAATGCGGATTTTTATGCGGATGCAGATGTCATACAAGTTGCAACAAGAAAGAAAAAAACGGCGGGGCATGTGAATAGCGCGTGCCGTTTGCGCGTGACAATGACCAATGGGAGCAAAAAAGCCGACCAACTGCGTATCGGCCACGCACAATAGAGGGTTCCATAGTTCCGCCAGTTTTTGATAAGTTTTGTATGGTCAATGAATGTACAATTATAACAATATTATGTTTTACACTACTATCAACATCATCTTAGTTACATTCAAAGGAATTTGAACGAAAAGTTCCTTTGTACTTCTCAATAACTTAAATGAAGTCTTCTTAGCCGTAATAATTTTCTTTTTAAATTTAGCATATTTCCTACTCCTGTGAATTTTTCCACATATTTTTCAGAATCAACCGTTTATCTGGTAGAAGGGGGAGACACTGGACTATAACGATTTTTTTCACTTTTAAACTTCATATTTCACAAATGGATCCTTAAATCAGAAAATGATCTTGGAATACTCGTAATATTTTTAAAACCCTATCCAACGACATCACACACGGTGAAGTGGACGCGAAAGAAAAGGACGGGTTGCACTCCGGGAGTGCCGGCAGATTTGAAAACTTGATTATTAGCGTCGTTGTGACTTGTGCATTATTTTTTTAACCCATTTTTAATGAAAATCGATTTAAAAAAAAAACGTTTTTTTTTATTAATCAAAACCCTTACAATCGATTAAATTTTTAACCCATTTTTTTATGAAAATCGATTTTTAAAAAATCGATTTTTTTAATTATTAATCGAAACCCTTACAATCGATTAAATTTCTAACGCATTTTTCAAGAAAATCGATTTTTAAAAAAATAGTTTTTTTTAATTAATCGAAACCCTTACAATCGATTAAAAAATATCGACAATCGAAAAAAACCATAGATTGTTCGATTTATCGATTTCGATGTTACAACACTACTCTCCAACCGTCTCGTGCTCGTCTCGTGCTGATCGAAAAGCCGTAAGCTTTTCGATCAGCACGAGAATCTGACGCGAGTTTCACAGTTTTTACCCATCCCACAAAAGTGCTCAACGCCGCGAAAGAAGTTTTCACTTCAAAAATAATTATTATCCCCGCTTGATGTGTAAGGGAGGTCCCATATATTTTTAAAAGATTTTATGTTATACCATTTTCTCGACATCGTTTATTGTCGGCAGCTTTATTTTGATATGACGAACAACAATTTCCTTTGCGAAAGTGGTAGCTTACAGAGATAAAATATGATTCAGTATTTCGATTTGATGGTACTAAAATATAATTCTTCATTTAAAAAATATTATATTTATGTAGGATCCGAAACATCCGCATACGCGGATGTGAACCGCTAAAAATCCGCATCCGCATTCATATCCGCGGATGTGAAAAAATCGGCATCCGCAACAACCCTGATTTAGATATACCTATAAGGGCCGGGACATAAAAACACGGCACGACGTCGTACGGCGTCGTGTCGTGTTTTTGTGTCCCGGCTCCTAAGACTTAATAAAACTAGTCGTCAGAAGATCTTTTAACGTGGTGTTGCACAAAATCTCGTCAAGCGAGTAGGTTACTACGTTACTGTAGTAGGTACAGACTACTGTATCATTTTGAATACAAGTGACCGATATATTAGCTAGCGCCGTGTCATTGACATTGTTTCGCAGCCTCTCCCTCGTCAATGACAATTGACATCTCGTAGGACTAAAAGAAAAAAATTTAAAATATATTATACTTACTATACGTAGGTACCTACATAGCAAAATATGACAACACGTAGGTAGGTAACATTAAAACCATATGTTATCAGTGGCGGATTTACAAATTTGCCGCCAGTAGGCTATTCAATTTTTGCCGCCCCTAGCGCCCTACTGACCTTTGGAATTCAATACGTTAGTTTAGTTCACAATCATATTATGTACCTAGTTACAATTAAGTATTCTGAAATTGTAACTGTATGATGTCGTATTCGTTTCGTTTTTTCAACGCATAAAAGAAAATTTATGCAAAATTTGCCGCCCCTCTAAATCTGCCGCCCCTCTAAATCTGCCGCCCTAGGCTCCAGCCTACTTAGCCTATTGGTAAATCCGCCACTGTATGTTATTTTTACCTTATTTACTTGGGTAAGTATGTGAATGTTATAACTAGACAAGTTATATCTTATATATAAAATTTCCCTGTCACAATGTTAGTTACCGTACTCCTCCGAAACGGCTTGACCGATCTTTATGAAATTTTATATGCATAATCTCAGTAGGTCTGAGAATCGGCCAACATCTATTTTTCATACCAAAAATTATTTATATGGCAAAACAATGTTTGCCGGGACAGCCAGTGCTTCTATAATATTATGATACGGATTTACAAAGAATAATAATAATCAGTAACAAATTCAAATTTACTATTTTGGCTACTTTAAGACAACTACTGCCATCTTTTGGCGACTGGCAGTACTAGCCACTAGGCCTAACGAATAAATGCCCGCCGGCCGGTTTCCTGATGATAAGTCAAAAAAACTAAAGGTTCATTGGACTCTACAAAACAACATGGTTGATCTATACTAATATTATAAATGCGAAAGTATCTCTGCCTGTCTGTCTGTCTGTCTCGCTTTCACGCCAAAACTACTGAACCGATTGTAATGAAATGTTGTACACAGATAGTCTAAAGTCTGAGAAAGGACATAGGCTACTTTTTAACTGGACAAAGGGGTTGTAAGGGGGTGAAAATGCGTAAATTTGTTCAAATTAAGTTAGTTCCAATAATTCATAATAGATGGCACTGTGCATCTCCTACATCGCGCTATTGCTTACACAAACGTCTTTCTATAAGAGATGGTATCATCTTATATTTAGTTTTCGATTGTTATCATGTACTCTTTTACGTTATTTAGGGCCTGTTTCACCGCTTCCTGATAGGGCTATCCACCACTTAATTTGACAGATGGAGTATGGAAAATCTGTCAAATAACCCTATCGGGCACCTTATCAGGAAGCGGTGAAACAGGCCCTAAATAACTCAGTACTCTATCTACATATGCAGTGATGAGTGACGTAACCTTAAACCTGTCAATGATAAATAGTTTATGAGTAAAGTTGTGTAATGGGTTGTTTTCTTTTTATCATCTCCGCCAGACGGCGTTTAAAATTGGCATAAATAAAGTTTAATTAAAAAAAATGAAATAAGTTATGTGCAGCTGTTTTTGGGTGTTTTGATTTAAGGGGTACCAGGGTTTTTTTTATAAAAGCTTTTGACACCAATTTTGTTGACATCGCGCGCTATAAACTGAAGTCCACGCGGACGAAGTCGCGGGCAACAGCTAGTACTTGATATGGTATGGAATGTACTGTCACTTCTTGGTGGAAATTGTGTTGAAGATTAAATAATTAATTAAATAATCATACACTTTCCTTGCACTTATTCCACTTTGTTTTAATAGTTGATATGACATGATCTAACTAGATACCTACGGCCTATACCTACTAGGGGAACTGCATGCAAAACGGACCATGCAGGCAAAACGGAACTTTTAAATTACTTGAAGCCTAATAGGGCCATCTATTTGCTAGGTAACGCAATTAATTACGCGGGCCCTTCCCATCTCGGTCAGTGGCGGTGAAACTGTCATACGCGAGAGCGAATTTTTATCGCAAATAAGTATTTTTTTCAAGTTTTGACGTAAAAAACATAATTTTTGACCAGCCTGCACTTTTTTATGATTAATATTTTCAATTTAATGATATGACACGGTATTCTGCATGATTTTAACTTTAATATAGTATGTAAAGAATGAAAATAGGTAAAACGGTTAACTTCAAAATTTGACATTTATTTATGACCACCTAAAACCTTTTGCCCGGGCAAAATCGACCAAGTGGCCTTCATATATTTTTTATGTATGTATGATTTTTTTTTGTTTTTTCTATTTTATATGAGAACCACTAGTAGGCCAAGGAAATATGATAAAAGCTACAAAAAAGTGAAAATCAAAGAAAAGGGATTTAAAAAGAAGCTGAAATCTATAAGGTACCAAAGACTGCACTAAAACGAAAAAGACGGGTGCAATGCCTGATTTGTCTCCTCTCGTTACATTGTAGTTTAGTTGTATACAACACTTATTTGAAAAAGGTATTCCCCAGATTACATATGCATTGGGTCCATTTTGCCCTTTACTTGGTACAACTAATATATATTCTGTGCCTTTACCGTGATTCATTTTACCTTCACACGCAAATTTTAAAATGGCCCATAAGGAAGATTTTGGAAAATCATTCAATATCTTCAAATTCCGCGATTTGAATAAAGTGTGATTAATAGGAATTGTAGAGTGATTACTAATAAATATATTCTATTTAAAAAATCTGATAATATAGCTATTATTTGTTAATTATGACGAATTTTGCCTTAAGTTTACCATTTTGCCTTCAGTTCCCCTACCTATTATAATAATTAGTTACACGAGGTTTTTAAAGTAATAAAATAAAAATTCCGGATTAACCTATCAATCCCCATAAGATCACCGGTGATCGCAACAATAATTCACGATCGAAGGATTAAAAACAAAAAAAAACTTTAGTCTCGATTTTAGAAGTCTCATCGACTGAGCCAATAGATAGAGCTTTTCATTCTCAAAGTTTTGTAAAATGTACAGTTACCGAGCGTAAAATAGTAATTACTTAAGTACATTTGAAGTACCTACCTATAGTTTGGTGCTAGTTAATATAAGTATAGTTAATATATTCTGTGCTATAGTGAACTATTGATACCCACCCTACCCCAATTACGTAGCCATTTTTATTAACAGACTTCCAAAAAACGAGGAGGTTATACGTTCGGCTGTGGATTTTTTTTATGTATGTTCAACGATTATTCCGCCGTTTCTGAACCGATTTTCAAAATTTTTGTTTTGTTGTATTAGGTTTCACTCCAATTTGGTCCCATTTTCACAAAAGTGGTGACCTGATGATGGAATCCATGAGCAATCGAGGGAACTCCTCAAAATTCAAATGGAAAAATATGTTTTTTTTTTGTTTCATATGAAGTATTCCAGGCATATGTTACCAAAAAGTAAGATTTTGCACCAGGATATGCCATGGTTCGAAGGTGGTGAACAGAACTCCTTACTCCTTACAGATACATGTTTGGGGGTTTCGGCGTTGTTTTAAGAACTGAAAGCATATACTACTAAGCTTATTACATTAATCATCATCATCATCATCACCACCATTCCACCATACACCTTTACATTATGACCCTATTATAATTGTTAGGTATATTTTTTTCATAGTATTTTTAGATCAAAACGGATCATGGATGTCTTTACACATTGTTCTGTAAAAAGTTATTTTGAAAATTATTATATTATTTCGACCTGATGATAAGATCCATGAGTGATCGAGGGAACTCCTCAAAATTTATATGGAAACATAATATGGTGATTTCGATTTTATGAGAAGTATCCTCAGCAAATGCTACCAAAAAGCAAAATTTTACACTAAGATATACTTTGGTTCCGAAGGTGCTAAGAGAACTCCGGATTCCTTATAGATGCAAGTTTGAAGGTTTCGGCTTTGGTTTAAGAACTCAAAGCATATGCTACTATGCAAGTTACATTCATCATCATCATCACAACTACCACCAGTCACCACACCATGAATCATTAAATCATAACTCTTAATTTGTCGAACGATTTCAAAAATTATATTGTTATATCAAATTAATCAAAGTAAACGATTCAAACTTGGTGATCAGGTTACCAAGTTAGCAATTAGATCATGAGATCTATGAATTATGAGGTATGTCTATATGTAGGAAACTCCTATTAGGACAAAATAAATAGTTATATTAACGTAGTTCTTAGTAGTTTAAGCATAATATTGTATGAACATTATAGCGCATTATAGTGAGCAGATGCAGTGCGCAGTGCGCAGACTATCAAGGAGTGTTGTGATAGAAAGAAAGTCACTGAATAGAACTTTAGAGCCTTTAGAGATAGGCGCATGAACAATAATTTTATCATTGCTTGATTAACGCCAAGCTTATATTATTATTAATTATACAGTGATACGAGTATATTCTTGGAGTTGCTTATGCAATTCTCTATTCCGAGAGGGCGCTAGGTATATTAACTTTATGGTTCTCATATCATAAATGTGTATCCTGGCTCCAAAGTCACTTAGTAGAACACATCAGTATTTACAGAAAACCTTATAAATTACTTAAATTACTAAAAAGAGTGAAATTATTATTTTTAACAAAAAATTTAAACCGACTTCCAGAGTAAAAAACAATAATAATTATTATATAATGAACAAAAAAGTATGAAATAATTCTTACTCTTAATAGTGCCTTATGCAGAATACTCCTAAACCTCTACTATTTCTGTACACAATCTTCACGTTAAACATGCTGGGAAGGAACAACATCCACCTAGTATGGGTCCCGGGCCACAGTTACGTCCCCGGCAATGAAACCGCTGACGAAATGGCTAGGCTTGGGGCCGAGAGTCTCATATATGGCCCAGAACCAGTCTGTGGTATAACTCCCAGTACCACAAAGCGAGTGCTCAAGGAATGGGGTCACAGACTATGCAGGAAATAATGGGCTGAGACCCCTGGCCTTGAACATTCCAAGGCACTAATTCCTGACTTCAACAAGAAACTATCAGAATTAGTGCTCACCATGGGTAGGAACCAATTAAGAATCCTTACCAGAAGCCTAACTGGGCACTGCAAGCTCAACAAACACTAAACAGAATGGGTATTTGTAGCATGACGACCTGCAGATTCTGTAAGGAGGAGGATGGAACACCTATTCACCTTCTCCTCGACTGTCCTGCTCTACTATAGAGCAGGAACAGGCACCTTGGTCGCCACGAATACTCATCCACACAGGAAATTCGTGGCACCAACCCCAACCATATCGTTCAATTTATGAGCAGTATTGGGTTGGGGATGATTCTCTAGTGCGAAGGAGTCACAATAGATCCTCATGGGTCGCAGTGACGCCAGGGCTATAGCGACCTGCCTTCTTTAAAAAAAAACACAATCTTCATAATTTTGAAGTCGATACCAGTCTTTAAAATTAAAAATATTTTGTTTAAGAACTCACCATACTTAGCTGGTATCGACTTCAAAATAATGAAGATTGTGTACAGAAATAGTAGAGGTTTAGGAGTATTCTGCATAAGGCACTATTAAGAGTAAGAATTATTTCATACTTTTTTGTTCATTATATAATAGGTAATTATTAGGTATTGTTTTTTACTCTGGAAGTCGGTTTTATTTTTTTGTTAAAAATAATAATCTTATTCAAATTTTCTGTTATCTAATATTCCAAACTTTGTAAGTATTAATAAAGCAACAGTGGAAAGTCCATTACATACCCGAGCAAATCATACTTATGGCGAATCAGTAATGGTACCTACCTAGGTATGTCATGTGTTGTATGTGAGTTCAGACAGAAATTATAATGAGCATTCTACATTAGGAGGGGTGATCGGCCATGCTGGAGTTTTCAGGGGACACCGGACGCGGACAGGTAACAGGGGACAAGATGCGGGGCTCCCGGCCGCGCCCCACACACACGCATGCGCACGTAACGACGCAGATAGCGTCCGCACACATACATGCAGGGGCGGGGCCGGCCGCGCTCCGCCCCGGGAATCGCGGGGTTTGCTCCAATGTTGCGCCGTGAATTAATCGCCCTTTGTTACCGTGCAACATTCAGTTCTCTACGCTACTTAAAATTTATGCCTGCCGGTCGACAGGTATATTCAGTAACGAAGAGAACTAAAACTAATAATTAACATAGAAGCTTTAGCGGTGCAAGGGGACGTATAGATGGATGTCGAGTGCGCCGATTTAAAGACTGCAGTAATTATAGTGTGATAAATAGGTTACAACGGTAGGTAATACAAAAAATAATAAGTATACCGAGTAGTAGAGTACTCGGCAAAAACGATAGACGATGCAACGTAATTGAAACGAAATCATTGCATCGTCTGTCGTTCTTATATTATAAATCCTAGGGGAACTGAGGACCACGGCCGAGAGG
Organism: Polyommatus icarus; assembly: GCA_937595015.1. Classification (NCBI taxonomy): domain Eukaryota; kingdom Metazoa; phylum Arthropoda; class Insecta; order Lepidoptera; family Lycaenidae; genus Polyommatus; species Polyommatus icarus. The sequence goes on along the minus strand of OW569328.1, from coordinate 22,459,251 downwards.
CAGGACAGTGCATGCATACTGTACAGGGGAGCGGTAGCGTGTAGTTCCCTAACGCGGCGCGCGGAGGGCGGTGGGGGGCGGCGGGCGGTGCGGGTCGCGGGGCGGGGCGGGAGGATGGGGGACGGCGGGTCATGCACTAGTCTACACGCCACCGACTCACCTTCTTCATGCCCCTGGCCATGCCCTCGACACTCATCCAGCGCTGCACCGAGCCGTCCTTATAGAAGCGGGAGAGCAGCTCGGCGTCGGCACCTGGACATACACGAGAGTCGGTTAGGGGCACTCAGTACTCACCAGCCGCTTGCTGGGCTTGACGAGCGGCCGGTTCACGCCGTTGATCTTGTGGTAGAGGCCGCAAGCGTTGCACAGGTAGTGGCCCGTGGCGTCGCGCCGCCACAGCGGGGTGTTGTTGGCGCCGCAGTTGACGCACTCGCGCCCCTCCTCGTACTCCAGCCCGCCATCTGCACCCACCACACGTCACCACGTCGCCAGTCACCACACTCGCTCGCTCAACCCAAACACCCCCACTCACCCATCTGGCATCCGGCACATCAGCGCTCCACGTTCAAACTGACTCGTGGCAGGTACCTCGTCTCATTCATCCTCCTCTCACTCTATCTTTCTTACTTCCGCAATACTTTAATAAGTACCTATTTTTTATTATTTTTAAAATAATTTACTATTAAGTATTTTATTGACATTTTGTGGGGGAAAAATACAAAATGATTGATAGGTATAAATAAATTAATTATAATTTACGGTGATGATGTACCTACTAAGTAACAAGTGTCAATTTACCCTAGTAGCGGAGGCCGGAGGTTGTGCAATGTGCATAATATTATTCTGTCGGGTGAAGACTGAAGTAGGATAGCTGGTAGAGATTAGGTACAAATCTAAGTCAAACATGATTTGACTAGAGTAGGACTAAGATGACAAACGAACTGAACGAACGTAGAAATAAAATATAGTTATTATATTGTAAACTTTAACATCCATTTAACAAGTCTATATTTTTGTTTTTATCTGTTTCTTTCTTACGCTTTTAGGTACTATAAGCACTACCTACGAGGAGTCGATATACTAGCTCTACTCCAAGTTTAGTAGCGGATTAAACAGGATCTGTCGAAGTTCTGAACCAGCCCCGGATTTATAAATACATAGGTTGTTAGGCCACGGCCTGGGGGCGGCAGCGTTCATCATAGAGGCTTTACAGATTAGGTACGTAACTACGTACCTACATGGGGCGGCAGAAATAAAATCGCAAACGTTGTTTATTGTCCTGTGGGTGTGGGTAATGAGTAATGACTGGTCCGGGAATCCCGACTTGTTCGCAGCGTTCATTATAGGTACATTATAATAATATTATTATTACCTATCAAAACAGCCCACCATCCCACCGTAGGGGGTTCCGGGTAACGTATGTTAGGTAGGAATTGGATGTCCTTCTATTCGAGAACGTCTAGCTCAAACATTATTAATTATGTATTATTATTTTACTTTTTAGGATAAGATACAAACATAATATTATGTATTTAACAATTTTTGAAACAATCGTATGAGGTTCAGTAATCAGTTCCTCCTCGATCACCTTGGTGCTTGGACTGAGTATTCTTTATCGATAGACGCTCAATCGAGACTCATAACCGGTGTCTGCATGGATATTATAATAATTGTAATTTAAAATAGGCTAATCCACATAGATAGGGCGATGTAAACAGCCGCGAGATAAGGGCTGAGTCACACCCGCCGGCCGCGCCGCGATTACAGTGCGGTCCGAGTGCGGCTGAGTCAGCACCGCCGCGCCGCCGCACATTACGCAGAGCTATTAGCTGTAAACAGTGCACACTGCACAGTGCTACAATACAATAAAATTACTTATTTACAGTAAACCATCTTCACTGTCACCGTCGAAACAGCACAAGCCCACGTCCATTCCTACCTTTTATTAATACCCAAATGTGTTTCATTCACAGTACTGTGATTTTTTTGTTATACTTTCTTCAGTTGATCGACGGATTGAATCCTTTTCGATATATTATTATACTCTTAATATGTATTTGTAAAAATGTAAAAAAAAAGTTTTCTTTCGTAACTTTCTTATTTAAGATACGTCTTGAGCGTTTAGTTCTTTAACATTTTACCTGCCAATTGAAAATAGTTTAAAAATTGTATAAATGTGCTTTGTATGTTTGCGGCTTCGAAACTCATTAACAACCTATCTAGTTTAAGACAGATTATAAAATAAAAATATCGCTTTTTTTATTTAATATTTAACAATAATTATATTCAAAAGTTCAGGTTGTAGTATATTATACTTAATAATTTAAGATGTGATTAACATTACATATTCAAAATTGTCCGAATTAAGGTTATTATAGGCACGTCCAACGATTAGAATATAAGTTTGATTTTTCTCAATGTAAACTTTTTACTACCAATTATCTTTGATTTTAGCTTTATATTTGGCATTACTAATATTAATAGTTAATATTATAAATGTGTCTGTCTGTCTGTTACCTATTCACGTCCAAACCGCTGAAACGATTCTGCTGAGATGTTGTATGAAGATACTTAGATCAGAGTCCCGGGAAAGGACATAGGATAGTTTTTATCCCGAAAGAATGTACGGTTCCCGCGCGATAAACGAATTTCGCCGAAAAGAAGTAGCAGGTATCATGTAGAGCTTGTCTAATTTGAGATGACGCGCCCTACCACTTCAAAGTTGATATAAATGAAACATTTTTGTACTTTGAATACGATGGAGGGGCGCGTCATTTTAAGTTAGACAAGCTCTAGTAGAGTGTTGATGTGACAATATGGTAAAGCAGTAAGCACACTACACCTATACAATTGATATGGATATATTACAGATACAACTTAATATTTTGCTATGTATTTTGTATTGCAATACAGACTACAGTAGACCCGCGAATTAGACTAAAGTTTTGCACGACCGTGTCGGACATGGGCGCCGGGCGCCGGCAGAAATATATAAATATAGCCGGATTAGCCAAGGGCCGGATTAGCGAGGGTCTGCTATACTAAGTCTGTTTAAAGACAAAGCAAAAACCAACGGGAGTCCCAAGAGTGATTTCTGATCGGCGATTACTTGTGATTACCTGAATACTGATAGCTAAACAACGCCACAGAATATATTATATTAGTTGTGGCAACGCTAACGAGGACACAATCCCGTCACGCTCGTACTGTGTTGCGCGTTCCATTTTAAATACTCGCTGACTAACGTTTACTGTGATATATTATTACAGGTATAACATCATTTTATACTGCCATGCTGTGGTCAGTGGTAACAGCAGCCAACACAGATGATTCCTTCTAAACGATGAGTCGATTTTGTTCATGTAAAATGCACAAGTTGAGGGGTCGATTTGGATGAAAAACGGAGGGAGTGTTTTAGAGTGGTTGAAGAACTAAACGTAAACACGGCACGGATGATGAGGATTGAGATGGCCGACCTACGTAATTAGTTCCAAAATTGTCCAACAACGTTTGGTTCGTAGACGTTTGGTAATTCACTGTGTCATTATTGTGTATTAGGTACCTACCTAGGTAATAACTAATAAGTAATAACTATTACCTAGGTAGGTATATCATATCAGTATTTAAAAATTAAATTAAGAAATTAAAAAAAATATTTACTGACTTTAAGTTTAAATAATTCCTAAGAGTAAAGTATTATTTTAGTCCATAAATGTTGTCACGATGTGTCGGGGGACCGCCAACTGCCAAGTAAACTACCACAACAGCGACTTTTGCTTAAAATTTAGTTTGTTATTATTTTTAGCAATATTCCGCGAAATAAACTTCCACCTTTAAGTAAATGAGTGAGTGCACGCATAGGCATGCGTACAGCACCTCCCTCCTCCCACACTGCCTATGCGTACACTCGCATGCAAGAACTTGCAAACACCACCACCACACAAGCAATAATGTTGGCAAATCCGTGCAAGGTCCCTCACCACCATGCAGGTTGAAAACCTCGACGCGCGTTTCGCTCCAACACCGGAGCATCCTCAGGATGTGGACTCTACGAACAACGTCCGTCAAGTGCCGCCGCCGGCCAAAACACCGCCTTTTATATCCTATCAAGCCCCGCTACTATCCCCACTACCCCCACTACCCTCACCAGTACCCCCGAACATATTAATAAGCGGTGACGTAGTCAAGCAAGTTTGGTCATTCAACAATGCAAATCTGTTATTTTTCTTTTCTTTTATGATCTCTAATTGTTCCAACACGCTCAGCCGAAAGCCTTTATCGCATTTATGTAAAACTTTATAGGAATGGCCATCGGGCACGGTATGATTACTATCTAAAAGATGTTTAGCAAAATGTGACTTATCAGGATGACCATTCCTATAAGCCGCGATATGTTCTTTATACCGAGTCTCAAATCTGCGTCCAGTTTGACCCACATATACACTATCGCATTCAGGACAATCGATCTTATAGACACCGGACTGATATTTTTCATCAATCCGGTCTTTGTTATGACACAAATGATGTTTTAAAGTATTATTTGTCCTGAATGCGACATGCATATCGTTGTTTTTCATTATTTTGGATAAGCGTGCAGATACCTCTCCCATGTAGGTCAAACTGGACTTATATCTAACTATCCCCTTTTTGTACGCAGGTCCTATTGATAAGGAGATAGTTAGATATAAGTCCAGTTTGACCTACATGGGAGAGGTATCTGCACGCTTATCCAAAATAATGAAAAACAACGATATGCATGTCGCATTCAGGACAAATAATACTTTAAAACATCATTTGTGTCATAACAAAGACCGGATTGATGAAAAATATCAGTCCGGTGTCTATAAGATCGATTGTCCTGAATGCGATAGTGTATATGTGGGTCAAACTGGACGCAGATTTGAGACTCGGTATAAAGAACATATCGCGGCTTATAGGAATGGTCATCCTGATAAGTCACATTTTGCTAAACATCTTTTAGATAGTAATCATACCGTGCCCGATGGCCATTCCTATAAAGTTTTACATAAATGCGATAAAGGCTTTCGGCTGAGCGTGTTGGAACAATTAGAGATCATAAAAGAAAAGAAAAATAACAGATTTGCATTGTTGAATGACCAAACTTGCTTGACTACGTCACCGCTTATTAATATGTTCGGGGGTACTGGTGAGGGTAGTGGGGGTAGTGGGGATAGTAGCGGGGCTTGATAGGATATAAAAGGCGGTGTTTTGGCCGGCGGCGGCACTTGACGGACGTTGTTCGTAGAGTCCACATCCTGAGGATGCTCCGGTGTTGGAGCGAAACGCGCGTCGAGGTTTTCAACCTGCATGGTGGTGAGGGACCTTGCACGGATTTGCCAACATTATTGCTTGTGTGGTGGTGGTGTTTGCAAGTTCTTGCATGCGAGTGTACGCATAGGCAGTGTGGGAGGAGGGAGGTGCTGTACGCATGCCTATGCGTGCACTCACTCATTTACTTAAAGGTGGAAGTTTATTTCGCGGAATATTGCTAAAAATAATAACAAACTAAATTTTAAGCTATGGATTTCCGCAAAGTAACGCCTGATTCCATTAACTATTTAAAATCGGTGAGCATGACCGATCAGGCACGACTCTACATTAAGTTAACAAAATTACATCGTATAGCCGCTCAAAATGTTTGGTTCAATCAACAATGCAAACGTCTAAATGTTATTCCTAATTATATTAATGTAAGAACCAACACGCACAGCCGAGCCTCCAATATTGCTATCAAAAAAGCCGAGACTATCTGGCTTAACGAAGAGACACGTCACTGGTTTACCGTTAGGGATAATTTAAAATTACATCTCAAAGTTCTTTATACCGAGCTCTCTTTTAAATTACATAATATCGAATTCGATCGCTTAGACGAAAAGGCACGCCATTTCGCAGCAATCGAAGTGCACGCTAAATATTTAAGTCAAAAGAAAAAGCTTCAGACTTTGGTAAATAAAAATAGGATTGTCCAATCACATACAGAATCCAGGTCTGAACCTTTTTCCTTCCACCCTCGCGTCAAAAACTTAACCAGCGTACAATTTGCCAAGGATGAGATGACACTTTTGGAAAAGGGTCTTAAATATAATATCACTCCTAATATTAATCAGAATGCTTTGGAAATGCTTGCGGTGGATTCGGAAATAACTGCCGTAGTCAATAAGAAAGATAACATGGTTAAGGGCCTACTAGCCAACGAAATCAAAGGTACTCCTTCTGGTTCTTCTTTTCACCCCGAAAGAGTGGCTTTGAGGTCATTAAAACAAACAATAGATAATAATAACTTAGTAATATCTAAAGCGGATAAGGGTAACACAGTAGTAGTGATGGAGCGCGACGATTATTTGGACAGAGTTAATGATGTGATTCAGGGTGAACAATTTCTAAGGGTTCCTTCTGACCCAACAAACAAGTTTTTAGCTAAGCTTAAATTAGCAATTAATAATAATCAATATTTATTTCAAACTGAATCATCAAAGAAAAAACTCATCCCAATGAATCCTCGCGCACCATCACTGTACGGCTTGCCAAAGATTCACAAAACTGATATTCCCATGCGTCCAGTTGTCTCATACATAGGTGCACCAGCGTACGAGCTGGCAAAGTCACTTAATTTCATAATAAAAGAAAAGATCTCATTTCGGCCACCTTATGCCATAAAAAATAGTCTACAATTAGTCAACAAAATTAAAGATGTGACTTTGCCACCTCGTTGCAAATTAGTTTCACTTGATGTTGATAGTTTATTCACTAATGTTCCACGTAAGGAAACATTGGGTATTTTAAGGAATGCATTAGAAAAACGTTTACCTCCTGGTGAAAGTAATGAATTGCTTACTCTTACTAAAACCTGCATGGAACAAAACTACTTTCGATTTAACGGCGAATTCTTTGTTCAAGACGACGGTCTAGCTATGGGTTCACCTTTAAGTCCTTTGATGGCCGAAATATTTATGGATGATTTTGAACAAAGAAATATCGTCGTTAATAAAAGTATTTTATATTACTTTAGATACGTAGATGATTGTTTTCTTTGTTGGACGGGTACACAGAGACAACTGGACGTATTTGTTAAAGAACTAAATAAAAAACATATTAAAATTAAATTCAAATTAGAATGTGAAGATAATAACACCCTAAATTTTCTCGATTTGTCTATTTCTAGAGTTAATAATAAACACAGTTTTGGAATCTTTCGCAAGCCGACATATACTAATACTACTATTCATGCTTCGTCATGTCATCCTTGGCAACACAAACTCGCGGCCTTTCATAGTTACATTCATAGATTATTATCGATCCCTCTTAGTAAAGATAATTATCAAAAGGAGCTTAATATCATTTTCCAAATTGCGATATCCAACGGATATAGTCCAAAAATTATTAGTAATATTTTGAAAAATAAAAACAAGAAAGAACTGGTTAAGTTTTTGTACGCAGGTCCTATTGATAAGGAGATAGTTAGATATAAGTCCAGTTTGACCTACATGGGAGAGGTATCTGCACGCTTATCCAAAATAATGAAAAACAACGATATGCATGTCGCATTCAGGACAAATAATACTTTAAAACATCATTTGTGTCATAACAAAGACCGGATTGATGAAAAATATCAGTCCGGTGTCTATAAGATCGATTGTCCTGAATGCGATAGTGTATATGTGGGTCAAACTGGACGCAGATTTGAGACTCGGTATAAAGAACATATCGCGGCTTATAGGAATGGTCATCCTGATAAGTCACATTTTGCTAAACATCTTTTAGATAGTAATCATACCGTGCCCGATGGCCATTCCTATAAAGTTTTACATAAATGCGATAAAGGCTTTCGGCTGAGCGTGTTGGAACAATTAGAGATCATAAAAGAAAAGAAAAATAACAGATTTGCATTGTTGAATGACCAAACTTGCTTGACTACGTCACCGCTTATTAATATGTTCGGGGGTACTGGTGAGGGTAGTGGGGGTAGTGGGGATAGTAGCGGGGCTTGATAGGATATAAAAGGCGGTGTTTTGGCCGGCGGCGGCACTTGACGGACGTTGTTCGTAGAGTCCACATCCTGAGGATGCTCCGGTGTTGGAGCGAAACGCGCGTCGAGGTTTTCAACCTGCATGGTGGTGAGGGACCTTGCACGGATTTGCCAACATTATTGCTTGTGTGGTGGTGGTGTTTGCAAGTTCTTGCATGCGAGTGTACGCATAGGCAGTGTGGGAGGAGGGAGGTGCTGTACGCATGCCTATGCGTGCACTCACTCATTTACTTAAAGGTGGAAGTTTATTTCGCGGAATATTGCTAAAAATAATAACAAACTAAATTTTAAGCTATGGATTTCCGCAAAGTAACGCCTGATTCCATTAACTAGCGACTTTTGCATTTTGTATCGCCATAATAGTCGCTGATTCTCTCGATACGGGTCGCTGTGAACTGACCCTTAAACTATAATGATATGTGAAATCAAACATCTACATTAGCGGTCCCCCGACACGCCTTGACAACATTTATGGACTAAAATATTACTTTACTCTTAGGAATTATTTAAACTTAAAGTCAGTAAATATTATTTCATTACTTTTTAAAGTTTTTTGGCGGGGGTTTTTTTTAATTTCATAATTTAATTTTATTTTATGCTTTTTAAACTTGTGCAGAATAATTCCTATCAACTGGATCATATCCCAATGAATACCATCTATAAAATATGTCCTCTTGGATGAGGCCGTCAATATGAGCCCACACATGAAACCTCCACTTTGGGTTCATACGGAGCGCGGCTCCTATAGAATCCAGGTGATGCTGCAGCAGCAGCATGCAAATATTTACTGTTTATCTACGTCTTACTGGTTGTCGCAATTAAAATGAGCCCAAACACGAAACCTCTGCTCTAAGTTAGTGAGGAGTTGAGTATCCTATTGATTACCAGGTGATGCTGCAGCACCAGGTTAACTTTCCAATAATGTGTATATACCTATTCATAAGTGTCACGAACCATAATGCAAAATATAAAACTCATCAAACGACTGCAAGTTGATAATCGTCCTATCACGAACTACATAAACCATGATATTTCAGCAATGAGCAGGCTGATGATGATGAACTATAGCTAAGAGCACTTTCGGTCATGTCAGCTTTCAAACAAAAAAAAACTGGATCAAAATCGGTCCACCCGTTTGCTACAATGCCACAGACAGACAGACAGACAGACAGACAGACAGACCGACAGACAGACACGTCAAACTTATAACACCCGTCTTTTTGGTCGGGGGTTAATAAAACAAGTCTTTTGTAATCCATATTATGCAGCAATATCTCCCGACTGCTGCTAAGTGCCAACTAACAACTATAATTCAGGTGAAACTCAGACTCTACAATGTAGAGCGTTTGATTCTACGAGTAAGATCATAATAATTATTATTTACCTACTCAGCTAGTCTCTATGACACTTTTATGTGTCATATTATTATGAAGTTTGAGCGTCGACCGTAGGTACCTACACTAACTACTTAGTATCGTCTATTTCGTTACTGTACACACGAAATAATTTATTTGTCATAAGAACTTACACAATTCACTTAATTGAGAAAATAAATATTAGGTATACAATTATTAGTTTACTAACTCTAAGCGTACCGCGTGTACGGGCTTACAATCTTATATCTTTAAAGGAGCAATTCTAATATATATAATTGGAATCTCGGAATCGGCTCTAACGATTTTCATGAAATTTAGTATACAGGGGTTTTCGAGGGCGATAAATCGATCTAGCTAGCAATCATTTTTATAAAATGTCATTTTATTCATGTTTTATCGAATACCGAGCAAAGCTCGGTCAAATAGCTAGTAATATTATTATAAAACTTTGTCAAGAAAATTAGAAGGACTGCAAATTGCAACTATATTATGACAATTATTATTATTTTCTTTTTTATGAGGTCGAGCCTACTGTGTAGTATATATGAGCCTTCAATGCTTCAACCCGGTGGGCGGTGAACCTGCCACGTCGTTTGAGAAATAAATACTTATTGCAGATGTATCATATCGTATGACTAACTGGAAATGTTGGAACTCAAAGTAGTCCCAAGAACCTACAGGAAATTAAACGGTATAACGATAGCGACACAGCTGCTGATTACAATTATTTATATTATTTATAATGATAGCTTCGATTAATTGTATTTGCTTCAACGTTATTCAAATACATACATCTCGGTAATGAGCGTGTATCTAGTACCAACTACCAGGTATCTGTATAGATATTACTCATTCCGGTATATAGTATATATAGTAGTATTACTATACCGGAATGAGTAAGACGGGATCACACACGACCTCGCGACCTCCTCTACCTCCTCCGTCACAACACCGGACTCCCGAAGTACACCCACGGTCGGTCGCTCGTCAGGGTCGGATACTCACCGTAGGTCGGGGGCCGTTGCAGGGCGTCGTAGGGCGCGCACCAGGAGCCCATCACCATGTTCTGCGGGTACAGGCCGCCCGCCACGCCGCCCACGCCGCCACCGACGCCGCCGCCGCCTGCGCACACATCACAATTTAGACGACTCCGACTCTTCCGCGTACACGATACGACGATCGATCGGCGACTCGACGACGACGGAGACCATCGCAGGGGGGTGAGGCGGGGAACGCACCTGCCAGCAGCGCGAGGTTGTGGAGGAGCGAGTGTTGGAGCGTCGTCGTGTCCATGGTCGAGTGTCGCGGTCGGAGGTCGAGGGTCGACTGGCCGGCCGCGCGCCGTCGCCGACCTTATCTCCGCGCCCGCGACCGCCTGACGCCGGTCACGTGGCCGACGCACAGTGTGATAAAAACCTCGATTTTGTTTCACCGCGTTTTTCTTTCAAAATACTATAGTTGATAGCTACATAAACATTAGAGTAGAACTCCGAGATCGATATTCTTTGTAGTTATTTTTTTAAAGAGTGTCAAATTTGGCGATTTTCCGGGTCAAAAATTTGCATAAAAATTAATTAAAAAAAAGTAATCAAGTAACATTAATTTTGTTTATACCAATTGAACAAGCACGTAATATTTTACTTTTTCTCCAAATTTGGTTAACCTACTGTGATCAAGTAGGGAGATATTTATTTATTTAATAATTTTAGTTTTTCTTTTTTAATTTTGCGATTAGATCGAGTTAGAAAAAGTTTTAAGCATGAAACGATAGTGTGAGTAATCCTTTATCAATGTTATTGAAAATCACACTCTAATAACCTCTGTGTCAGAAGTTATATCCAATTAATTTTTTTAAAAATAAAGAATCGGATTTTTTGTACCTAGGGTTGTCACTAAAGGTCTCTTGTTTGGTTTATCCGGTTGATAAGCAAATTCGCAATCGATATCCTATACGAAAAATATCAAGATCACGTTTAGGTAGGTCTAATAATAAAAAATCTAAAAAGTGAAAAAATATGACGCAAACTAATGATTTTATATGCCCAAACAGTATCTAATCAGTAATCACCTTCTGATGTAGTCGGGGAAAATGAAATATCAACTTTAGTGACAACCCTAGGTATAAAAAAATCCGAATTTTTATTTAAAAAAATTGAATTGCATATAACTTCTGACATAGAGGTTATTAGAGTGTGATTTTTAATAGCATTGATAAAGGATTACTCAAACTCAAAAGGATTAATAAAGAAAATTAATGTTACTTGATTAGTTTTTTTTTAAATTAATTTTTATGCAAATTTTTGACCCGGAAATACGCCAACTTTGACACTCTTTAAAAAAATAACTACAAAGAATATCGATCTCGGAGTTCTACTCTAATGTTTATATAGCTATCAACTATAGTTGAATAGTATCACGTATTTTAAAAGAAAAACGGGGTGAAACAAAATCGAGGTTTTTATCACACTGTGCGACGCTGACCGACACCGCCGACTGCCGACACCCGCCGACTCACGCCGACACTCGCGAGAGCGGCCGCAGGGGATGCTCTCGTCTCCCTATATCGGGAGTCGGGAGCTGAGTCCCGTTTTCAGAAAGCACCGAAATGCTTTCAGTGGGTGGGTGGAGTTCCAAGTTTTGTATAATTATTGTACTCGAATCGGATAGGTGCTGCAGACTGCTGCACGTTTAACATCTAATAAGTATCGGGCTTCCGGGGACTCCTTCCCCGGAAGCCCGATACTTATAGCGCTAGCTGGCTCCGGTGAGAGGTGAGGATACTGAGGCGGGAGGCGAATAAGCAGCGGAGAGGCGGGACCGTCGACGTCGGCGCAGATATCTCGTCTCATTATCTCAGTCATTAAGATTGCGCTATCTCGGAGATAAACACATTAATATTTCATTACGCGCCGCCGGGACGACTACTATAGTCCGCCTGTCACCAGTTTCAATGTAAGTAGAGCAAAAACGCGAAATCGAATAATTTTAATATGATTCAAATTACTTTTGTTTACTACTACGGCTTCGATACAAGCAATCGATTACGACGAATAGCGATGACGAACGCACATTATATCGGGATGGTCGGATAGGGAAAACGTCCAGTATCGCGGTGGTCGGGGAAAACAGCGGCGGGCGTGCGTCAGCGCGACCGCAGCCCGTGACGCGCCCGCGGGACATCAGATACTTGCGTGTATTTCAATATTGAATCATCAAAAACAGTTAACACGGTGTGTTAGGCCGTGTTCCACTAAAGCGGAGCGGAGCCTAGCGGTGCCCGAATAGACCAATCGTGCTATTCCAGCGGAATGATAGTGAAGCGGAGCGAAGATTTCGAGCATGATGATTGGTCAATTCGGCACCGCTAAGCTCCGCTCCGCTTCAGTGGTAACACGGCCTAAGGGTACCGACTACCGAGTGGCATCGCCGTCGAAGACATTATTAATTCTACTTTAGGCATAATCTAAATATACCTACCTAGCTACATCTGATCAAACTCGTTCGATGATTTTATTTTATTAATATCTGTCGCGGAGATAACAAGAGATAAGCGCCCACCGCCCGCCGCCCGCCGGCTCGTCCCGTGTGCTCCGTAGAACGACAATATTATGATAATACGTTTCATTGTTTATGTATATCGAGAACAAACGAATTAATTAGCTTATCGCCGACCAAAGATCGCCCGATAAAATTTACGACGCGATCGAATTTAAATTCGGTCAATACTGTCAAATAAACCGTAAAAGGTCGAGATTAAACTATATTAGGGCGAAGAGCGAAACTAGACGGCACCGGCGGGTCGGGTCGACTCGGGACTCGGGAGCCGCGAGCGGGGTGGAGCACGTGGAGCGGGGAGCGTACCGTAGGAGTCGTGGTGGGCGGCGTGGTGGTGGTGCCAGGTGTGGTGGGAGGGGAAGGGCGCGGCGTAGGGCTGCAGGCGCCCGCCGCCGTACAGCCCGTAGCCCTCGCCGCACTCCCCGCCCGCGCCGCCGTACGCGCCGCCTCCGCCGCCGCCGCCGCCGCCGCCGCCGAACATCGCACTCGTAGTCGCGGTCGCTATCGCCGGTCGTCGCACGTCGCACGTCGCCTCAGCCGCAGTTCATATCAGGCCGCAGGGCTGCAACAACACAAACCGTAAGCTACATTCGACTGTCAATAATTGTAACTGTCCTCAACGACACATGACATACCAGCTCATGTATCATACCAGTACCACAGTACCTACTACCTACCTATCAGTATTCTTCATGTTGCTTTAAAATTTAGTAGATCATGACAAATTACGGTTCCCTAGCTATCTAAGAATTCCTAGCTAGCTAAATATTAAATGTAATACATGTGTAATGTGTATCTATGCCATTATTTAAAAAATTAAGAAATTATAATATTATGTTGTAACGATATCTATTACAATAATTAAATAAAAGAACCAAGGCGATGTCTTAATTGATATTATACTTAATATTTCTACTGTTCAATTAGGACATCGACAACCAGCCTAGAACTGAGATACTTAAGTCTTGACATAGAACTTGGCCAGTACCGACTTCAAAAGACTGAAAATTGAGTGCAGAATTCGCTGAGATTTAGTCGAATTTTGAAAAAGGCACTAATGAAGAATAAGAATTATTTCATACTTTTTAGGTAATTTTAAGAATTTTGTTTTTTCCTTGGAAGTCGGGTTAAATTTTTTGTTAAAAAATAATAATTTTACCCGTTTTAGTTATCTACAAGACAAGGCTTTATGCGTACATAGCCATTACGAAAATTAATTATCCACGTTATATTATATTGTAAGCGAAATATTGTGGTAAATGCTTGCAGTTATCTAAGCGATACAGCAAAAATGTGATACTCTTGGCTAGGGATGTAACGGAGGTAACTACCTATATCGGAACCGAAGTCGGAGTCGGAGTTTTCAAATTTGACTTATCGGAATCGAAACCGGAGTCGGAACCGAAGTCGGAGGTAGAGTCAGAAGTGGGGCAGGAGAGAGGTCTGTTTTAAGGAGCAATAAAACATGATTAAGTCACGAATTAACGAGTGAAAAAAATAATAGACGAAAGTACGCACATAGCGGGGGTGGGGAGGTTTCCTCGCGCGAGATATCCTGTACTACGAGTATATGTACGTGTTCCTTGACTAAGTGATAATACTTTAGGATGTGTACGTGTTGCTTGTATTGAGTTCATTGTGAAAGTAGCAGCGCTGAAAGACCAAATTTTTTTTGACTTTCGTATGGGCAAGGGCCCGAGCGTCACGAGTTTCCACATATAAAAGTGAAAAAAAATGGGTTTTCAGCACTGCTACTTTCACAGTGAACTCTATACAAGGAACACGTACACACCCTAAAGTATTATCGCTTTATTTTGTTACATCCTGTAATATGAACCTGTTTTAAATAACCGTTGACGCGGGCTGCCGCGCGCCGCGTTGTTCTGCTTCGACCTCCGATTCACCTCCGATTTGAAAGCATCGGAGGCGAAGTCGGAACCGAAGGTGTAATATTAACCGGAGGTTTTGACTTATCGGAGCCGAAGTCGAAGCTTCGTAACATCCCTGCTCTTGGCTAAAATCAAATATTGGATTAGTTAAAGAAACAATTTTGTATACAATTTACTTAATGAATATCTAATTATGTAATAATTTATGAAGAATGTTAATTTTAATTTTTTCTGTATACAGTAATGACATTCACACACCATTGTTTTGGTAGGATATGTAAGAACTATTAAAACCTTTGTTACCCTTTTGACTACATATCTGCGAATAAATGATCTTGATTCTTGATCTTGATTCTTATTTCTTATGCCAATATATTATCAGGAAATCTTTGCCATGGAAGCTGGGTAACACTCGCGAGTAAAATATTAAATAACTTTGAAGCGAGAAAATTAAAAAGTTTATATTACTAGGCCAACGAATTTGGTGAGGCGCGGGCCGCATATAATATTATATCAGAGGGGAGAAAAAGATGCGGAACCCGACTAAAGACCGCGGCCCCAAAATGATCAATGTTATTGCGACTATCAATTTTATTTTTTTCGTTTACTACTAACTAAGCTGTTAAGGGCCCCTAACCCCTTTAATATAGTAATAGCTCTAAAGAGTGAGGTCTTTAATCTACATAAAAACGAAAATTGCGTCTCGTTAACAATGGTAGAGTCTTTAGATAATGACAATTATAATATTACTAGCAGTCCCGGCAAACGTTTCTTTGCCATATTATATTATGTATATCACCCGTATTATTTTATTGAATTAGTGGCTAAATAAGTATGTCACCAATCACCATGGCAACGTCCATCGCTATCCCGTGACCCGCGTCGCATAAACAATGGTCGCTCTTTATAGACAAATAACTTGCAATAAAATAAAATTGCGACTATAATTAAAGATCTAAGCTATCCTATCTCTCAAGTTGGAAAAAGCACATATTTAAAAAAAATACATTAAAATCGGTTAAGTAGTTTAAGAATCCATCGCGGACAGACATCGTGACAGGAGATTTATCTATACTAATATTATAAATGCGAAAGTATCTCTGTCTGTCAGTCTGTCCGGCTTTCACGCCAAAACTACTAAACCGGTTGAAATGAAATTTTGTACACAGATAGTCCAAATCCCGGGAAAGGACATAGGCTACTTTTTAACCGGAAAAAGGGGTTGTAAGGGGGTGAAAATGCGTAAATTTGTTCAAATTAAGTTCCAAAAATTCATAATAGATGGCGCCGCGCGTCTCCTACATCGCGTTATCGCTTGCTCATGCATATTTCTTTAAGAGGTGATACCATGTTAAGTATCTTTTTACGATTCTTGCGATTGTAATGCACGTCGATAGTGCATAACTCACCACTCAGTACTTTATCTACGCAGTGATGAGTGAAGAAACCTTAAACCTACCAATGCATTGCTAAATAGTTTATGGGTAAAGCTAAAGTTGTGTAATTATGGGCTAAATAAGCTTTAGGTTTATTTTAAAAAATGAATTATTATGTGCGCACTGCACAGCTGTTTTTGGGTATTTTGGTTTAAGGGGTACCAGGGTTTTAAAAAGCTTTTAAATTTGAGACCAATTTTGTTAACACCGCGCGCTATAAACTGAACACCACGCGGACGAAGTCGCGGGCAACAGCTAGTATATTATATATTAGATTAGGAACCTATGACGCCCGCAATGGGCATTGTCCAAAAAAATCACATGTACTTTTTATATATTTTTTTCGTTAAAATAGGGTATTTTAAGAATATAAATTAAATAATTTTGAAATTCATTGGCTAGTTTTTTCTCAATAAATTTTTAAAGTTTCGCTCTGACGTCATCATCGGCGGCCAATTGACCTCTGCAGTATGTTTAAATTTCCTTTAAATCTTATTATAATGGCTGGTTCGTCAAATGCAAGTTCTCATTATGTGAAAACTGATACGAGAAGCTTACCAAAAGTTCGAATTGTGTGCCATTGAAGGTCAAACTAAGGTTAAACATATTTGTTCAAAAATATAAGTAACTAATGGGTATTTTTTTCGTTTATATACAGAAAAACGATCACTGACCTTATTCCTCGAAATGTTTTAGTAATGAGCAAAATTAAAAAAAATGGACAATCCCCATTCCGGTGCGCCAAAATTTGTTTATCGTCCGGGAATCGTACATTTTTCCGGCATACAAAAGTATCCTAGTATGTCCTTTCCCAGGACTCAAAGTATCTCCATACCAAACAGCAAAATCGGTCCAGCGGTTTAGGTGTGAGGAGGTAACAAACAGGCAGACAGACAGACACACACACTTTCGTATTTATAATAAGTATTAGTACGGATATATCTGGTGAAATATCGTTCGTATAATATATCGGAATGTAACTTATTTATAACGATTGTTGCATTTCGAATCACACACTTACCTACTCACCTATTTCGTTAAATTGTAGGTATCGTTATCGTGTCAACAAAGAAACAGCGTGTTTAGTAACGATTAGTACAAATCTAATCACGTACGATGTGACACGGTGCGGGGCGCGCGATGTGGAGCAGGCGGCCGCCGATAGAGCACGTCCGCGCGGCGCACGCGACTATCGCCCCTCCGCGGGCGACGCAGGGGCGACATCGGCGCGGCCGGCGACCGCCTCATCGCCTCGCTCACCTATTGCGGTATCGCGGTGTCGCCACTCGGCAGTCGATAGCAGATGTGGCGGCCGCCGGCGACCGTCCCGCCGCGCGCGATTGCATTCCGCTTATCGGCTCGCTGGTACGCAACGATTGCATGCTTCGTTATGGAATCGGAGACAAGCAGAGGAGTAAACTTGCCGATAAGCGATCGCCGTCCTCCATGAGTCGTGATGTTGAACATCCTTTATGGATGCCCCGGACACCATAAACCAGTCCAAACTCCAAACTCCAAAATCGTTGCGATTAAAAATTTAAACATCTCTCGTAATTCATATCGATTCCTTATTTGATACTTCGTCTATTTTAATTTCAAACTTTCAGCACTCACACCGAAATAAGAAGTTATTATAACACAGTTACCTACTCATCTTGAACAATAACGAGTCGATACGTAGTCAATCTCTACTATTCGTCTCGTAGTTTGCGCTTAAATAGGGAACGCCGCTAGATACTAACGACTAACGAGTATCCCTCTAATGAAGTCGCTATAAATCTTCTTTATTTCGGTACCGTTATACAGGGGTGGTGACTGGTGAGTATAGAATTCTGACTGGCGGCAAATATGCGAACATACGTCACAGCTGTCAGCGCGTAATCAGGTGACGAGGTGAGCTCGTTACCGCATTCCGGTAGTCGGGTTGCCAGCTACAGCTATCTAGTTACTACAGATGATGATGTACGGCGTTGGTGTCGCGTTACTCGCAAGTCGCAACTCACAATATTGCCGACTAAAACCCTCTCTGGTACGATTCATTGCTCTAGCCTCTAGCGTAGAATATAATATATTATATTAGTAGTGCCTCTAGCAGAGGATAAAATATTATTATTATACTAAGGGCCTGTTTCACCACTTCCATATGTCATCCATATGTGGTTGTGGATAGCCTATCCGACACTTATCAGGAAGTGGTAAAGCAGGCCCTAAGAAGAATATAAACATTTTCACTAGTGTTTTAAATACCTTATAGAATCGAGATATTATATAGGTTGTCTGTATAGAACTAGCTTTTTAGGGTTTTGATTGAGTTCTCGAGCCCTTGGACTTAGGGTAGACTTTAAACAAACACAACTTAATACATGAGTGAATTTTGAAAAATTAATTAGCGTGTGCAAAAGTTAGTTATTAGGGTTCCGTACCCAAAGGTTAAAAACGGGACCCTATTACTCTGAGACTTCGATGTCTGTCCGTCTGTCAGTCCGTCTGTCTGTCTGTCTCCAGGCTGTATCTCAAGAACCGCTATATCTAGACTTCTGAAATTTTTAAGATTGTGTATATCTGTTGCCGCTATAACAACAAAATATACTAAAAACAAAATAAAATTAATTTTTAAGGGGGGCTCCCATACAACAAACGTGATTTTTTGGCCCTTTTTTGCTTGTAATAATGGCATCAGGTAGGCACTTGAATTTTTTTACAAAATCGTCAATTATATGTGCACTTTAACAATTAATAATAAAATAAAAAAAAATGGAAAAAGGGGGCTCCCATACAAAAACACGATTTTGCCCAATTTTTGCTCAATAACGGTACAGTCCTACGGAACTCTTCGTAAGCGAGTCCGACTCGCACTTGGCCGATTATATTATAAAAGCCAAAGTTGTCCAAAGTGACCCGTTAATCTATGATTTCTATGAATGATTCTGTTTTGCATTTAATATCTATGAGGTCTACAATCGTAACATTTCAATATATCATAATCATTCTTACATTAAATTTATAAAATTTCGGAAATCAATTTACGAGTTATGCCAATACGATAAAATTCGATATTTGGCCCAGTCGAAATAGATGGATTCAATACCTATCAACCCCCATTAGGACACCGGCAACCGCGACTACAATAGAATAACAATAGATGTCCGAGAATCCGCGATCGAAGGATTAAGTGAGGTACTTACGTATTACCATTTTCCTTAGTCTATGATATTACTGATTTCAATTTTTGCATATTTTCCGGTTGTATCTAAAACTAAACTAAATAATTAAGTGCGTAATGAGAAAGCGTTATAGCGGTAGCGTTTTCTTAATGAAAGTCATATTTAAAGAAAAAAGACGGTTGGAGAGTAGTGTTTTGTGTCGAACTCGAACTCGAACTCAAACTCGACTCCAACTCGAACTCGACTCGAACTCGGTTGTCTGTAAAGTCGGTTTACTGACGATAGTTGAACGTGACAACGTCATAGCCTTCAATGGAACGCCTCAGAGCGAGGTAACGCCGCATATTTGACATTTGACGACCTCTGTGGCTCAGTGGTAAGCGCGTTGGACGCTCAAGCCGGGGTTCGAATCCCGCCGACGGAACAAAAAGTTTTCTATGTTCCCGGGTCTGGATGTGTATTAAATATGTGTATGATATAATAAAAATCTTAAATATATGTATAGTATAAAAGTATTAAATATATTTCCGTTGTCTGGTACCTGTAACACAAGTCTTTTAGGTACTTAGCACGGGGCCAGACTGACGTGGTGTGAAGCGTCCATAGATATTATATTATATTGCGTCATGTTTTTTCGTGCGCGCAGCCCATATCGAATTATAAGACGTTGTCACGTGAAAAACTAACATCTTATATATAAAATTTCCCTGTCACAATGTTAGTTACCGTACTCCTCCGAAACGGCTTGACTGATCTTTATGAAATTTTATATGCATATTCAGTAGGTCTGAGAATCGGCCAACATCTATTTTTCATACCAAAAATTATTTATATGGCAAAACAACGTTTGCCGGGTCAGCTAGTTATAATATAAAGTAGTTCGGAATCTCTACATTTCTCCTTCGATATACTAGTATTATTCGTTATTGTTGATGAAAGTGCTGGAAAAATACCAATGTTAATACTGATATATGCCATGAGTGATGAGATAAGCGCCGGCGTTCGCTTCGATTTATGTGGTGCATTAGCGCAGGTCCGCGAGGCGCCGCACCGGGGCATGGCCGAATGCGTCAGGACACACATTTGCCCAGGGCTGCTGCAACATCACGCTCGAGGGCTCGAGTCGAAAGTAGTTCTAGCAGAAGGTAGCTTCAAATGTCTCTATTGTGTTACGATAAGCGCTGCGACTTACGGACATCCAAAGTGAGAATACTGAGACACGAGTTTCAAAAAGCCGCGCACACACACGCCGCGGCCCGCTCTCCGCAGTCCGCAGGCACCCGTCTCACCCGCAGGTTAAGTGCTCGACATCTATTCATCCTTGTGAGAGCTATTTGCAGACTCACAGAGCGATCTCTGTTCAGTATCAAACGGCTAAATATAGAGATCCCAGCTAAAATCTAAATTCTTATTAAATAGTTTATAGACATTTTGTCACTCTAAATAATAAAATAAATAATGGGCCAGGAGTGAGTCGGACACCCGCACGAAGGATTCGGTACCGTTAAATAGAGCAAAAAAAGGTCAAACATTCAAAGAGGTATTATGTACTAGGGCTAACTAGGGTAAAAAATTGTGTTTTAATATGGGAATTGGGAGCCCCCTTAAATTTTCATATTATTTGAGTTTTTTGACGTGAAAACGTCTTATAATTCGATATGGGGTGCGCGCCCGAAAAACATGACAGTTCATGCGGCGTTACCTCGCTGACAGTCTCAGGCCCACCTGGGCCGCGCTCTTTGTTTCGATTATATTACGTATTTCGATGACTTAGAGAATACAAGTTTGGTTAGTTATGACCTTTGATATATTGACCATATGTAGACCATAGTGAGCTATTAGTATTATTTCGGCTATTCAAAATTGTGCTCTATTTACTACGTGTCAAGGTATGACTTGTGCTTTGTTCGAAGATTTTACTGGATTTCACGAATGTATGTAGTAGCGTTTTGTATTGCGAATAGTTTATTTTACTCATTATAAATATTTTTAGACAATCATTTGAAAGAAATACATCGGAATAACTTTAGATTACACTCGAAAAAGTTTGTTTATATTTATAGAGATTCGGAAGCGAGGGTCAAGGGGTTAAGGATAGTTGAACGTGACAACGTCATACGTTGTCACGTTCAACTATCGTCAGTAAACCGACTTTACAGACAACCGATTTTTTATTTATTGATTATTATTAAAATGCACATACCTACCTAATGATATTGTAATCGAGAATTTTGTGAAAATTTTAAGATTCTTTTTAGTATTTTTTTAACGGTAACAGAAATAGGTAGGTACACTATTTGTCGGTGGTGAGAAATCTAGCTATAGCGGTTTGAGATACATCCTGGATACAGACAGACAAACGGTCAGACAGACGGATAGACATTGAACTCTTAGTGATAGGATCCCGTTTTTACCCTTTGGGTACGGAACCCTAAAACAAAGAAATGTTGCTCTAGCCACTGACATAGTACGTACTACGTACTAGACTCGACAACGCAACGCAATGCTTGGTCACATTCAACGTAATCTATATAGCAGCAGTGCACTTAGTCGCCCGCGAGCTCTTCTGTGCGCCAGACGTACAACAATCAAAAACGAAACCAAAAAAAGTCGCACAAATGCCTAGTTGTGGGTTAAGATACTGCAAAAATGATTCCAGTAACACTTCCAAATGCAACGGAATAACATTTCATCGGTATTAGCATTCTTATTTAATTATTTTCAATTAAAATAGAAACATTCAATTACTAGGCGAAGACGCGCGCCATTTGCATTGTCATAGAGTAGTAGAGTCAGAGTGGAATGTAGGCAGAATACTGATCATGTACATACTTACTCACGTAGACAAGTTTGTATTTTGGTAATATTTAAAATATTACGTACATTATAATAATTTTATTATGGTACATATTCGAAAATATTTAAGTAATTTAGATAAGGTAATTAGCTATAGTGAACTATGCATCCATACTTAATTATAAATTTTATAAAAAAGTGAACTTTTATTTTTATTTTATCCACTTATTCAAATAGATTCTGCATTCATTCGAGTGTAGGCACAAAACTGTGTCACTTCTGCGGTGCTGATCTATAGCAATCACCGCCCCGCCTCCCACCCCGCTCATGCCTCAAGTGCGACATGTTTTTTGTTTGCAATAGCTGCTCTAGTACGTACTACTAGAGCAGCTATTGCTGTGTCAGTGTCAGTATCAGTGGCTCTAGCCCACATATTCGTAACTGGGGCGATACTCGATATGAGGACAAAATATGGGACCGATCTCTCAGTCTTCTGACTGACTGTTTTAGTCCGGACTCATTATGAACTCGCACAGCTCGTGAAGCACAAAAAGATGCATGTAACTGACATATCTTTGGAGCAGCGTACTTCGGTACTCCTCGGAGTATGTAACATGTTAGTTGTTATATTCGCCGCGTATCAGAACTCAGCAGCTGTTTTGCTGCTGCTGTCTATGTCACACGCCATTTACGCCGCAATGCATCGTCCCTGGACGTCGTTCCTGGATCGTCGACGGCCAACGAGTGCAGCGAGGCGGGTTATATAACCCCGCGGCGCGCGGCCGCGGCGGTAAGTGGAGTCTGACCCGGGCTAACCCGGCGCCGGCACTCGACGGCGGCGCCGCCAACACACGCCGCGCCGGGCTAAATATACCCCGCGCGCGTCACAGCCGCTGTGGTCTGTGGACGTGCAGCACCGGCGTCCGACAGACGGACATGATGTATCCCGAAATTCCTTACGTCCAGTCTATCGTTGTCGATTATTATTAACTATCTTACTTAAATTAAGTATAGGGTATTATCCATACTAATATTATAAAGTGCGAAAGTGTGTCTGTCTGTCTCTCTGTCTGTCTGTCTGTTACCTCTTCACGCTCAAGCCGCTGAACCAATTTTGCTGAAATTTGGCATGGAGATACTTTGAGTCCCGGGAAAGGACATAGGATACTTTTTATCCCGGAAAAATGTACGGTTCCCGCGCGATAAATGAATTTTTGCGCAACGGAGTTGCGGGCATCATCTAGTACATAATATTTTGAGTAAATTGTGTGTGACACAGTGATGCCTCCTTTCCAACATAAAATATTATAGTGTTTCGGAATGTCATCTGCTGCACTCGAGTGTAGTCTGGCGAGGCCGAGTGTCGGGATCGGGCTAGCGGTGCCCTATTCGCCTGTTCCCACAGGCCCGGGCCGCCGGCCACTCGACTCCCGCGCACGGGACCGGCGGCTCTCCGGTCCAGGATTTAAGGCTCAAAGTCGAGTGTCGGCGCGCGCATGTGGCGTCGAGTGCTACAGGTGGATGCTCTTCAGCTTCAGACGCGACTCTACACATTTTATTTTTTTGTGCTAAAACAATTAAAGCGGCCGCAGCAGCCGCATAAAAACTGAGCCGAAGATATTTTTAGCGTCAGTTTCTCACTCGTAGAGAGTCAAATCGTAGTTCGGCAGGTAGGTGATGTGTGAGCTGGGCGGGTCGTTATCGTTATCGTGGGTATCTGCACTATTATCGATCGCATTAGTTCGTCACGAGCGCGTCGGGCGCCATCTGTCAGAGATTAGATAGCGCTAAAATATATCCTCGCGAAACCTCCATACGGGCCGACACCACCGTTACTCTACAGCTATTAGCCAAATTACGATCGTCTGCCGCGCGACATCTGGGTACATTAACGATACAGATAAACAGACAATAACGTAAAGAATTACCAGGCATAATATTATCATGTTGAGTTAGAACTTAGAACGTTATAGGCATCAGTTTTAGAATGAGAGGCCTTTCTCTCGTATTCTTAAATAAAATAAGCCTTATCTATAAATTAATTAGATAAAGTTAGTAACTCAGTAGGTATACTCAACTTCCACAAAATAATGAACAGCATTCATCAGGGTAAGATCGATTGACATGAAGACTTTAGTCTTGTTGTTAATTTTAAAAAGTAAATGAACGGAACTCTGACACGTGTGACGTGTCAGAGTTGACCTATACCATCGTTTTGAATGTCGTTTAGATCACTGTAACCGGAGACCGAGCTATTTACACGTCTGTAGACTATAGTGCATACTCGCAGCACAGATAACAGCTAGGAGTTCCGAGCGACGTGACAGGAAGTGAGCGCAGGAAATATAATATTATGTGTGAAGTGTGACCGCCTCAAGCAGTCAGGTGTAAGGAGTCTGGAGTCCGGACACCGCGGCGCGGGGCGGGCGACGCTGACGCGAGGCAAATGGCAATTCAATCCTACGCCGGATATGCAACGTGCGCTATCAGATACTCTCACCATTGACCCTCATCTTGATGCAGGATTTATATAACATCTTTAAAATTAAAGCTACAATTTAATATAACTAGTTTTATACTTCATAATGTTTTTACAATCGTGTTGCTCATACCGACTACCGAGATGCATGTTGAGATGAATAGTGTAGGGTGGAGAGAGACGTAGAGTATTTTAGTGTCGCTATGACAGATTAAAAATTTAAAATTAAGCTTATGACGATAACGAGAGAGTAATGCGGTGGTACGGGTAGACAGGTCCTATACGAGCTTATTTAACATAGAGACTGGACTAAAACAGGGGGATGCTCTTTCACCAATGTTATTTAACCTAGCGTTAGAACACATAATAAGGAAGGTAACAGACCTTGACAGTGGCGTCCAGCTTAATGGAAAACATCAAGTAATAGGCTATGCAGATGATCTGGCTCTCATGAGTGAGAAAAAGCCCGACGTCGTGGATATGGCAAGGACCCTTGAGATGGAAGCCAATAAAGTCGGACTTAAAATCAATCATGGCAAAACTGAATATTTGCACATGCGGAGATACAAAGATAAACGACGACCGCCTGAAGATCTTGCAGTAGATAACATCTCATACACAGGAACAGCTAAGCTTAAGTACCTAGGCTGCACTATAACCGACACAAATTCAAGAGTAGATGAGATCGACATCCGAATCCAAAGTGCTCTTCGGTGTAGTGCGGCATTCCATAGAATTTTAGTGCCCAAGATTCTGAGTAGACGTACGAAGATACGAATATATAAAACTGTAATTCGACCTACACTCTTATACGGCAGTGAAACTTGGACTCTAACTCAAAAGGAGGAAACAAAGCTGTTTATAGTAGCTGAAAGAAAAATACTGCGCAAGATCCTCGGACCGACGAGGGATGAAGACGGCAGTTGGAGGCCACGGAAAAACCTCGAGATTGAAGACCTTGTGGCAACGCCCAATATCATCGGGGAATACAAAGGCCGTCCCAGATACCGTTGGAGGGATGAGGTAGAAAAGGACCTGAAGGCGTTACGAGCCGAATCATGGCAAGATGTTGCACAGGATCGGAAGAAGTGGCGTGTGCTTGTGGCAGAGGCCAAGACTCAATTTCGGTCGCTGCGCCGCAGTAAGTAAGTAAGTTATGACGATAACAATATTAAAATAATATTATATCTTATCCGATAAACATTCAATAGAAGTTATTCATAGCCTATAGCATTCAGGGACATCGTAGGTATACATTGGTAAAAGTTCCTGAGATTATCGCGTTCAAACAATCTCTTCAGCTTTATAATATTATGTATTAGTATACATACATGTTATGTACCTATAATTGTTTCCTATGTTTGCATTTTCTAACGAGACAGCGTCGTCCATTTGGAAATATAATGAACGACTGGCTACGCGCAGGTGGACCGTTTATTAAAATTGATGCAAAAACATGGAGCGTATTTATAAAACATTCGAGACATCTCAATCCTATAAAGCTGTCGGGAGGTGGATGGAGGTGGTTCTCGGGGTGATGAATGTTGTCGACGTATAAAATGACCACAACACCGCGCCGGTATGCAGAGGCTCACCCGCCTCGCCCCGCCCCTGCCTCCGCCCCGCGTGTCCGCCCACGTACCCGCCCGCCGGACCGGTCGAGCCTCCCCGCCTCAGGCCCCCTCCGAGTGAGTGAGCCTTCTGGATTACGGTCCGCACGAATACTCTAAGTATTCGGTCGGACCTGTAATACACACAGTACACACGTTGTAAGTTATAGAGTACTACCACAGAATATATATTACTACAACGTGTAGGTACTTTTGAATGATATTGTATAATTGTCCTTAAAGAAAATTGGGGACGGTGCAGATCAATCACAGGATTTATATAATTTTTTTGAGCGTTTACTGAAAACTGGAAAAAGCAGCATAATAGAGCCTACAATCTATATTATGTAAAAAGGTATATAGGTGAACTAACACTGAAATTGGCAAATGTAACGTACGTTATCTAATTAAATTAATAATTAACCCTATCTTTTTATTCGAATTACAAATATTTTGTTGCATATTATTTTGTGAGTAGCCAGTAGGTAATGTATTACATAAGTCACCATAACAGTTGCCTACATAATAATATTATAATATCTAATGATAATTAATGATGAAAATGATTTTTGACATTGACAGTTAATTAAGTCACATTAATATTTAAAGTACCTACGTAATGGATTGTTTTATTTATTTATTTATTAAAGTTAATAATAACGGGTTACCCCAATTATACAATAATGAACTACAACTAAGCATTAAGTAAGAGATATATTATCTGTATCATGTATCATTGTGACAATGTTATACCAGGTTATAAGTACTTAAAATTAATTATAACATTGTCACAACAAATACACTAACACTTAAATACACGAGTTAAAAAGTAATGGAAGACAACCTCTTTTCGCAAAGACTTGAGTTTAGACACACTGTCTTCACATTCATCCACTTATCAGCGAACACATCACACTCAGGATCGGCCGACAGAAGGGCGTCGACTAGTACGAGTAAGTTGAATGCTCGGTACAGCGGGGACTCAACTCTCGCGACGGTCAGACGACTCGGACCGTGATTCAAAATATTGTTTATCAGGCACATACATGATACAAGAGGCCAATTATTAAGGCATGGATTTCGGGGCGATCGATTATATCGCGAATAATTTTTAAGGCGACCAATATTAGGTCTACACCTCGTCCGAGGTCCGAACCTCTAGGATATTCGTAACCAATTTTGAATTTTTTGCAGCTTCAGGGACGATTAAGGACCCAGACACACGCATCTGTTTTCAGCTCGCTGCGTACTAGTACGTCGTAGTATAGAAATTTTATAACGGCGGGATTCTTAAAGTCAAA
Source organism: Polyommatus icarus (assembly GCA_937595015.1). Taxonomy (NCBI): domain Eukaryota; kingdom Metazoa; phylum Arthropoda; class Insecta; order Lepidoptera; family Lycaenidae; genus Polyommatus; species Polyommatus icarus. The sequence continues at coordinate 22,431,598 of OW569328.1, read as the reverse complement.
CCTAAGCGTTCTGTTAAAGTAGGTACACCCCTGAGCGCTTGATACAATGGACACGGGAAATAATAATATTATTATTATGACCAATGACCATCCACAGAATAATTAAAGATGTGGATGTTGTGGCTTCCGCCCGTAAGTCATTACGCTACACTTATTCATATTAAGGGCCTTCCCTACGGAGAATCCGTAATTTACCGTATTAAGAGCCTTATATAAACTCATAATTTGAAAGCTACAGAGTTATAATAAAAATACAGCAATAATCTCCAGTATCTCAACATTCCTTTGTGAATGTTTTGTGAATGTTTTCCCTTTTAGGGTTCCGTAGTCAACAAGGAACCCTTATAGTTTCGGTCTGTCCGTCCGTCTGTCTGTCTGTCCGCGGTTTTACTCAGAGACTATAGGACCTACAGAGCTGTAATTTGGCATGAATACACATATTAATGATGGCAACAAAATGGTACGTGAAATCGTAAAAATTTTTTTTTATGGTACCTCCCCTACTCATCAAGCGGGGTTGAATATTTTTTTCGCGCCCACCCCATCGTGTCGGATGTCGTTGAATAGGTTTTTTAAAAATATTGCGAGTATTCATAGATCATTTTTCGATTTATGGATCCGTTCGTGACATATTAAGTTTTAAAGTGGAAAAATCGTTAGAGTCCAGTGTCCCCCCCTTCTACCAGCTAAACGGTTGCTTCTGGAAATGTGAAAAAATTCACGGGAGTAGGAAATATGCTGAATTTAAAAGGAAAACTATCACGGCTAAGAAGCCTTCATAAGTTATTGAGTAAATAGTCGATCAAATAAAAAAAAATGTATTCGGCGAAGTATAAAGGAACTTTTCGTTCAAATTCCTTTGAAAGTAACTGAGATAGTTGGTAGTGTAAAACACGCTATAAATGAACGTTCATTGACCATAAAAAATTGTCAAAAACTAGCGGTGCTACGGAACCCTATATTGCGCGTGGCCCGACACGCACTTGGCCGGTTTTTCTTGCGTATATTTTGACTTTTGAGCACAATAAAGCATATTCTTTCATTCATTTATTCATTCCTTTCCACGTTTTAAATTTTCTATTTTTGTTTATTATCAAAGCGCACGGAGTGCGCGGCCAAGTTCCAGCAGGCTGCGCACATGCCGTGCACTATTTACACGAACCGTTTCGACGCACTTTTGACCCCCCTGTAGCTCAGTGCCTATTGCGAGTACAAAGATAAAATTATACCTACGTAATTATATACTAGTACTTACGCAGTATACCAAATTTCATAGATGTAGCTTCGGTAGATCCTGAAATATCTCCCTGTGAAAACAGCTAATTTTGGCACTGACTCACTCACTCATTCACTCACTCACTCACTGACCGGTAATCAAAACCTCTAGGCCACTTCCAATTGTCCTAGCGCTATGAAATTTGGCACACAGGTCGTGTGTTATATGTAGATTAACAAAAAATTGAGAAATTTAAGAAATCGGTCAAGCGTGAGTCGGCTCACCTACAAACCTGAGAGGCCACTTCCGATTTTCCTAGCGTTATGAAATTTGGCACACAGGTCGTGTGTTATAAGTAGATTAACAAAAAATTGAGAAATTTAAGAAATCGGTCAAGCGTGAGTCGGTTCACCTACAAACCTTAGAGGCCACTTCCGATTGTCCTAGCATTATGAACTTTGGCACGCAGGTCGTGTGTTATAAGTAGATTAAAAAAAATCGAGAAATTTGAGAAATCGGTCAAGCGTGAATCGGTTCATCTACGAATTTTAGATACCACTTCCAATTTTCCTAACGTAATGAAATTTGACACTCAGGTCGTGTGTTATAATATGTAGATTAATAAAAAAAATAAGAAGAAATCGGCAAGCGTGAATCGGCTCCTCTACGAACTATAGGTAAAAATTCTTATACGCCAGTGATACAACGAGAATTGGTTTAAAATATTGTCATCATGTATAATGCATACCGTATAGCTTATTAATACTTCGATTGCGGATTCTTGGAAATCTATTGTTTACGCGGTCGAATTCGACCGCTTGGGAGTTGATATACTTAGGTTAAATAAATACTGTTTACTTGAAAATTTCGCTTCTGTTGATAGTTTACAACTAGCGCCATATATCGAAGGTATTGTTTAAGTCGGGTGTGGCACAAAAAGAAAAAAATAGGTATAATTTCATGAAAAAAAGGACTGAAATCCCACCAAAAACATACCTGTTAAAATGGGGCCAAGTTCCTATCAGCAAATTTTTGGTCTAAAAAAAAGAGTTGAAATCCAATCCAATGCCAAGTTTAGATGCACTTCACGATTGTTATCATTTTCATCAACAGCCTGATCCATAATACTTCTAAATTTGAACTTGGCAGGTTTTCGTGCTTTACGTAACTCTGGATTAATTGTAAAATAAGATAATATAATTAAATTAACCTGCCACGTTCAAATTAGAAGTATTATGTATCAGGCTGTTGATGAAAATGATAACAATCGTGAAGTGCATCTAAACTTGGCATTGGATTGGATTTCAACTCTTTTTTTTAGACCAAAAATTTGCTGACAGGAACTTGGCCCCATTTTAACAGGTATGTTTTTGGTGGGATACCTACCTACTCATGATATCAGCTTCCAAAGTAAAGCCTATTAATTAAAATTCAAGCATACATTCAGCATCTCCTTAGTTTTTACAAATTAATTTTATATATCGATTATTATATATCGACAATAACATAAACTACATATTCTGTTTAATTTTTATTAGGTCAATTTTGAACTAAGATAAGTAAAAAAATAGGTTTTTGGTGCGATCTCGGCAACGTGGCAAATGTATGGTCAAGGTCATTTGCTCGGGGGACGGCCTTAAACAAAAGGTTGTTGGAAATACTCCAGCGTTGTACATCATCCGAGTCATTTTGCAGAAGAAGACAACGATAATATAGAGATTTCATGGTCATAATGATTATGCAGAGGTCATCAGCATACAGTAAACACTTAGCAAACTTAAAAATAGTTGCAAGAACGTTAACAGATGTAATATTATAAGAAATAAAAGAGGGCCCGACACCGACCCTTGGGCCTTGACTAACATCAGAGCGTGTATGATTTTAAGGGGGCGACTAACCCACAATTTTCGATTTTATAATTCATTTTTATACTAGAAAATAAGCCCCGAATTGTTTTATTTTCTAAAATTAGATAGTACATTATATTTCCAAGAATTCAATTTGAGCAAAAATACGATATCTTAAATTATTCTCGATAGAAAAAAATCACAAAGATGCATCTAATTTTCACGAATTTTTCATTTATTGCCATAACCGAGCATTGAACTAAGTTAATATTTTAACACATTGTATTAAATTCTATCATTGAGAAACCGACCTAGCGGATTTTTAAAACGTTGTATATTTATCGAGTTATTGAAAAAAAAAACTGATTTGGCGATGAATCCGCGTCGTCCTTTTTCACCTGGCATATGAAAGACGCCCGTGAGTGTGAAGAGAGAAGGACGATGTTTGATTTTTTGGGTTAGTCGCCCTCTTAATTCAGATCGAATGAACCGATTTAGATTGCGCATTGATATTAAATTTTTTTGTAGTTAGTGTTCGTTGAAACAAAAATTTAAAAGCTCAAAAGAGACTTTTATAAAAAATTTGCAACAACATTTATTTATGGGGTACGTCCGAAATTACGATATGCTAATTATTTACAGTAATAAATAAATATTATAATTAATTTTACATATTTTGAGGTTAAAAAGTAGTATTTAAATTGTGGCACTTAAACTTATTTATTTTGGCACCGATTATTTACATTATTATTATAGATGTCCCACGTGAACAGAATATTTTGTCTGGATAAAATAGTAGCCTAAATCCATACTTACTTACTCGTAATAATATAATAAAGTGTGTCTATTTATCCGTCTTTCTATCTGTCTGTTACCTCTTCACGGCCAAATCGCTGAACCGATTTTGCTAAAAGTTGGCATGGAGATACTTTGAGGCCTGGGAATGGACATAGGATACTTTTTATCCCGGAAAATGCAATATACAAATATTTGTGCAGTTTACGGAGTTGTGGGCGTCAACTAGTTAATTATATTCGGTTTTAATGCTATTACTATTCCAAATTTAATGCAACTCTACTCAGTAGTTTTGTGTCAAAGAGTAACAAATATATCTTTCCATTATTTTACAAACTTTTGTTTATAGGAATATAGGCCTATAATCACTTCACGTGTGACTTGTTATAAACATTTTATTTCTTTTTTCATTATGTTTGTTTTTGTTTTAAATTTAAGTTAACAATTTTATTATTACGCATTACAACATAATATTATTAATGTAATGTCCAGTCAGGCAGGCAACACGCGCGCGGCCAGAAGAATGTCACCCGCATGCGGACCCAGATCCGCGCGCGGGTGATAATGAGCATGACAAGCGCCTTAAGTTGATTATATTATTATATGTATACAATTTATAATCAATTTAGTTTGCAGCATTTTGTATGTAGGTTAGGTAAATACTAAATTACTTGCATTATCAGATAACCTACGAATTATAAAAATCGGCCAAGTGCGAGTCGGACTCGCACACGAAGGGTTCCGTACCATTGTAGAGCAAAAGTAGGCCAAAAATTGTGTTTTTTGTATGGGAGCCCCCCTTTATTTTTTATTTTAATAACTAAGAATTTTGTGAAAAAGTTAAGTACCTACATGTTGCCATTATTGATATTGAGCATAAAAGGCCAAAAAAATCACGTTTGTTGTATGGGAGCCCCCCTTAAATTTTTATTTTATTTTGTTTTTAGTATTTGTTGTTATAGCGGCAACAGATATACACATTCTGTGAAAATTTCAACTCTCTAGCTATTACTGTTCTCGAGTTACAGCCTGGTGACAGACAGACGGACAGACGGACAGACAACGAAGTCTTAGTAATAGGGTCCCGTTTTTATCCTTTGGGTACGGAACCCTAAAAACTAGTAACTGTGTCAAAAATTTGTAATACAAAATGAAACCCGAATACATGCATACTTGATGCATGTATTCGGGTCTCAATTTTGTGTATTTATAGAAGTGACAAGCCGTCGACAATACGGCTTAATATTTCGTCAACTTGAGTGTTAGTGTTTCGTAGCTTTGTCATATTTTAGTGTGCGAAAAGGAGCCAAATTCAAAATATGGGAGTAACGTTTCCTTAGTTTTTATTATTGGTAGCAAATAACATATATTATTACACAGTAAAGAAAAATCTGTGAAAGCGTATAGATTTTGGCCTAGTTATAATATGAATAATAAAAACTTTGGATAAATAACTGTGGTAAAAAAAAATTCGTTCTGATTTTACAAAATGTGACCCGAATACATCCAATACTTTATGCGAAAAGAGGCCCGAATACATAGGCTTTATTTTATCAATTTGAATGTAGTGTTTCGTAGCTATTGCCATATTATTTTAGTGTGCAAAAAGAACCTTGAGAACCAAATTCAAAAAGATTGAAGTACCTATGGGAGTTACGTTTCCTTAGTTTTTATTATTCGTAGTAGTTATACGAAATATTACTATGGATCGAGCAATTAAACGTGAAAGCCGGCGGCGGTGCGGCGGTACAACGTTACTTAATCTAGTTCCACGCTACGAGCCATAAATTAAAAACACATAAAATATTTAAAACTGTTGAATAAAACACGAGCGTTTTACGACCGAAGCCCTTCTGGAGCTAAACTCGACGAAAAAAATGAAGATTCAAGGCTGGAAGTCAAGGGATAAACACATAATATTTCGCTTTTTCATTTCTTTCATATTTATAAGAAAGGGCGGAGGAATTGCAACGTATCGCTATAGACTTATAATAATTGATTAGAAATATGGCTATTTTAAGTACCTCATTTCACACGACCGACATGAGCTTGGCTTTGTCTCTCTTTATTCTGCTTTCGTCATTTACGCGGTGGTGGCAGACCGCGCTCGTGTCGTGCTTTTAACACGTGAAACACACACATACACGCACACACATAATATAAGCACACACATATAGGTAGACAGTCGTAAAATTCATGTTCGAGAGTAAGATACTACGTCCAGATAAGCGAACATTTCTCATATATTATTATGAATAATTCTCCATGTTGTTTGACAAAACAAGTGTAAAAATATTGGATAATCTATAAAGTGTACAGTGTATATATATATATATATATATATATATATATATATATATATATATATATATATATATATATATATATATATATATATATATATATATATATATATATATATATATAGTAAGATACTACGTCCAGATAAGCGAACATTTCTCATATATTATGAATAATTCATAATAAAAATTTATATATAAATGGATTTTTAAATGCGTTAGTCCCGCTTAAACTCGAAAACGGCTGAACGGATTGGGCTGATTTCAGTCTTAAAATATTCATAGAAGTCCAGGGAAGGTTTTAAAGTGACACAAAGTTCACCGGGACAGCTACTATTGTTATATTTTGTCCGATACTATAATTAATTAGCTAATAATAGATAGCGTTGTTAGAACATTAAAATATTGTAGGGGGCCAATATATATGCGGGGGCCACATTACCACCTTTTCCCAATAATAATAGTATTTAATTACCTTTATTAATATATTTTAATTTTTAAAAGTCATAATTCCATTAATGATACATACAACAGCTGAACAGAACAGCTAGCAAGAGAACAATAATATTATCGAAATAAAGTATTATAACAGTATATTAATAAAATGATAAAAAAAAAACATATTAAGAAAAAGGGGAAAATAAGTTTTCGTAGACACAATGCATAGATGTCGTAGCTCGTCTGCTACGCGGGCTACGAAAGCACTTTCACAATCATTATTATTGGTTACAATTTTAGTGATATTGCACTCTGCTATAGTTTAGAATTAAATTGTTATATTTATTAATTTTCTATAATTACATATTATGTAGTGGAAATAATAATAGTTTGTTCCGTAAGAAAATTGTTTCTTAAAAAAATAAATAAAATATTATCTTATTAACCTATCCTATTTTTCATCAATCGTGGAGGTGGTAAAATTTATTTTTTAATTACCTGACAGTAATTTTAGTCTCGTAGAGTGAGGTAAACACTATGCAGTGTACAATGTACTACGTTCTATAATACTTGTTGTATGATTGTTTGTAACAAATAGGAGTGGTACTTTTGTATCGTTTAGCTGTCGCCTGTCTCTTATCGTTGTTACAAACTACACACTTATATAATACTAGATGACGCCCGTAACTCCGTTGCGTCAAAATTCTTTTATCGCGCGGGAACCGTACATTTTTCCGGGATAAAAAGTATCCTATGTCCTTTCCCGGGACTCAAAGTATCTCTATGCCAAATTTCACCAAAATCGCTTAAGCGGTTTGAGCGTGATGAGATAACAGACAGACAGACAGACAGACAGACAGACAGACACACTTTCGCATTTATAATATTAAGTAAGGATATGGATTTTCTGATGTGGTTTACATTTGACGGCGGCGAGCTACTATAGTACCGGTGATGATCGCGGCCTACCGTATACATTTATATGGGTTATTAGTTATAACCCCCGTGTCTACAGTAAAAAATCGACTCTTGTGATTGTTAGCCACCAATCGTAAAATTGCTTCCTCTAACACATTCAATAGCCGCATCGGTTTCGGGATCGTACGTAGGTACGATCCCGTGCAGTGCCGAACGAGTTACTTTTCGTTTCTAGATAGGTACGTCACAGAAGTATCTACAGTTTTCTTTTTATTATTTTGTATTGCATTTTTAAACTTCTGTAATAGGAAATTATCATCGCTACAATTTTTGATATCACGTGTGACATTCGATGCTCGATTACTAATGGATAATTTTTTTATGAACATCGTCGAAACCACTCAACGACCGACCAGATCCTTTAATATATTATCTTAATGTAGAGAACGAAGACTTTTAATTACAAAAGTATCCAGCGGCCGGAGCGAACGCGTCACGTAGTATTTAATCTTAACCTTTATTAAATGTAAACGAGGCGAGATAGCTCCCAATATACGATATGTTCGGCGACGGCCGGCGCGGCGCAGAGGACGAGGGTACTGCTGCCTGCTGGAGACATCCCTCCGCCGTGCAGGGCGGGGGCCGCTATCCCGGCATCAACATGTGCTTACGTATTAATTAGTGTCCGCCGTACTCCAGCCGCCGATAAGGGCTCGTTATATATGGCGGCGCCGCAGGTTTTCGGGGACACTTTCCCAGCCCCCCCGCGCCACGCGCCGACCCGCACAGCCCCCGCCCGCGCCCGCCTGGCGCCGCGGCTCTTAGCGCTCGCTCGTTTTTTTGTGAGCTCTCGATATGTGTTCGAGGTAATTAATTAGACTGCGGCCCTCTGTGTGCCGGCGACTCTCCCTCCTCCCCCTCCTTCCTCCTCCGCCGTCCCCCGCGACGGTACCAGGCACTAACTTGAGTCCACGTTTCGCCTTTTTTCCTCCGGTTTAATGTAGAAGTGCCAGATATATGTAGCAAATGCTAACTTCAAAGTACAATTTAGTATATTGGTATTAAGTAACTATGTATTTTTCATTTTATTTCATCAATACAGGTATGGTAACATAGTCACTTAGGCGGTCGTTGACCGCGAGTCGTGAGTAATATTTAGACCGCCACGGAAAAGATAGTGCTACGATTAGGGATTGCAATCCGGATACTTCGAAATCCGAAAATTCCGGATTATCCGGATTTTTCGGGCATTTGAAAAATCCGGATTTTTATTTTTCAAAATCCGGATTTTCGGTTTTTTCGAATAGTAGTTAAAATAATGAAAAGAAAGCTTTTACGCAATATAAAATCTATTTAAATGTATCGTGTAATATCTGACATACAAATTCACATTTGTTTTAAGGCGATATCACAATTTTGCGTGGTCTACACGTATCAAAGTCAGAATTTCGTATGTGTAACATTCCATTGTATAGTTATTTGGTGGCTGTAATTACATTTCTTTATATTTATTCATTTTATTTAAAAGAAAAAAACCACATTTCTTATAACCTAGCTCTCATTTTACTTTAAATTATTATGTTTTCTATATGACAATATAAATGCAATGATAATATAATTATTTTAGAACATTTTTGTATTGAACACAATGTTTTTTTCTATGAAATATGTTGTTTTTGTTTACATTGAGGTTATAATTATAAATAATAATTGTTTACGTAACCAATTCTGATTTGTGATTCTTTATAATTAAATAAAGGGATATAGTAAATTATAATATAACGAAATGTTGATTTACGCAAAAAACATACCATCCTCATGCCATGTTGCAAGTGTCCATGGGCGACGGTAGTTGCTTACCATCAGGTGACCCGTTTGCTCGTTTGCCCCCTTATTTAATAAAAAAAAATTAAAGTTTTAATAATTATTTTATGTCATTATTTTGTGCAATAGTTTAAATATAAATATACTATCCAACTACTGCGCAAAAGCGCCGCCCGAAGCTTTCACTTATCTTGCTCCAGCGTCACCGTTTACCAGCCCAGCTGATATGCCTCCAGTGGGGAGTTTATAACCATGTTCTAGCCTAAAATCTTCGCAATCGTTGGTTCCTCATTGGTAACGTAACCGCTGACGAGTTGGCTAGTAAAAAAAAAAAAATCCTTGCCAGAAGCCTAACTGGACAATGTAAGCTCAACAAGCACCTTTATAGAATAGCTGGTGTTAATAGCATTACGACCTGCAGATTCTGTGACACACCTTCTTTACTACAGAGCAAAAAATCTCCTAATTTACTAAAAAGAAAATGTGTGGTGCCAATCCCAATCACGTCGTTATGAGCAGCACTGGGTTGGGGACGGTACTAAGAGTCACAATAAATCCTCAAGGATCGTCGTAAATCGTAACGTCAGAATTACAGTGATCTGCCTTCGGAGGAAAAAAATACCTATAGAGCATAGCGCTATCTTTTCTTAGGCCTAGATACCCACTCAGTCGATATCCAGCCTAGATGTACGCGGATAACGTGACCAGCCCAATGCCACTATAGCTTGGCCGTCTTGATTCCTACGTCTGTGATTCTAGTTTGGGAGCACATTATGGTTTTTTTTTGTTGAGATTTGAGCTCTATTGCTCTTTGGCAGACCCTGAGTTGGAACTTTTGTAAATCGTAAATCGGTCAATGATCGAATTTGCGCATCGTTGGTTTTGACGAGCGAAATACATATATCAACGAGTCTACGCTTCATTGAGATTGGTAATCTTAATGAAGCGCAGACTCGTTGATATATGTATTTCGCTCGTCATATTTATCATGGACAAGGGGGGCTAAAATGATCGCATTTTGCAATTCCTCTAAAATCAATTCAGAAACTGAATCGTCAAAACAGTCAAACTGACGAATGTCAAATTAATACGAATTATGATTGCAAGCAGAATGACAATTTTCAGATTTTTTAAAAATTAATCATATTATGATTCCTAATATGATTATCCAAAGCGACCATTTTAGCCCCCCAGTTTTTCTGCCTTTCTGTTGTCATAAGAAACTAATTGGACCAAATACAGGTACTCGTTGACATAGTGAATTCCTTGCTCGTTTACCTCGACCCTACGTCTCGTATTGTTGTTCATTTTTGTGTCTTTGACCTATTTTTTGTTAGTTCTACCTCTAGCCTTGCAGGTCTTGGAACATAATTTGATAATGTGCGAATGACGGCTGTTATAGGCGCAAAAATGATCAAGTCGTCGATAAAACGGAGATTGCTTAGAACTTAGAACATTTTAAAATGTTAAAAATCAAGGTATTTTTTGGTTCTTAATAATAATATTTAAAGTACCAGATACTGTTATTTTGATCTCTTCCTTTTTTACACCCATGCGAAAATTGCTTACTTAAGAAAAATTATAATTTTTAAGACATTTTATTTTGCACTTTTAAAATTAAAGAATTAATAAGAAAATAACTCACATTTTAAGCTGTTTATCAAAAATCTTTAAAAAATTATAAAAAAATCCGCATTATCCGGATAATCCGGATTTGAGGATGAAAAAATCCGAAAATCCGGATTTTTTTCAAAATCCGTTTTTTGCAATCCCTAGCTACGATGTTTTAACTCCGGTCTCCGTGGCTACGAATATTGTTTCTAGATCTGCACCACAACTATAGAACAGCTGCGCATGTTTGCTGCTATTCTGAAAGTGTGGTGCAGACCGAACAGTTTCTAAATTAAATGGCCAGATAATTAGATATGTATCTTTTAAAATAATTTATCATATTATATTGGCAACCTAATATTATTTATGTATAAAGTGACATTTGCGACGCTGTCTGTTAGGTCGTCGCGGGTCGTTATCGCGTCGGCGACGCGCGTCCGCGGTTCGCATGTAATGTGATGCAGGCGTAAATGTTAAAATTATCATTCGGTATGTAAACGTGTTTCGTCGACGGCGTGGAATATTAACGCGGTGAGCTAGCGCCGACACCCGGCGCCGCCCGCGACCTCTGCGCGCCGCCGCCGCACCGACGCGGTTGTCGCAGCCTACGGGCTCCGGCCTGCCACCGCGGCATACCGAGCAACAAGATTAAGTTAGTGTATTTTTTTTAAATAAGGGGCAAATGAGCAATCGGGTCACGGGACATTAGAAGAGCTGCAGGTGCGTTGGCGGCCTTTTAAGAGGAAATGCGCGCTCTCCTGTGGGTTTGCAGGTCATTTTGGTCACTAGTAGTGACATTTCATTCCAGAGTTTTACAGTACATGGCAGAAAGTTACGCGAACGCACGGTGGAAGAATGTCACTCATCAAGGTGATGAGGATGATATATTTATCGCGTGGAACGATGGCGAAAAGTTGAAGGAGGTATGATTCCGAACAATTCCTCAGAGCACTCCCCGCGATATAATTAACCTATAGATATAACCGATAGAGGATGCTACTCTCTTATTCAATATTGTTACGAGGGCAACTAACGCAAAAAATCAAATATCGTCCTTCTCTCTTCACACTCATACTTCACATGTACTCGTAGTATCTATGTTTAGAAAATGAAACAATTCGGGGCTTATTTTCAAGTATAAAAATGAATTATAAAATCGACAACTAACACCCGGTTTCTGAAAGGCTGATCAACACTAAAATTAACTAATCGCCTGTTGAAAAAAGTTTAAAAAATCTCTTGTCAAGTACCAATTGGGTTGCTAGAAGCTTGATTAGTTAGTTTAATTTGATCAGCGCGTCAGTTGACACGGCTGTTCAATTTGACTCGAGAATCATATGTCAACCGCCATTTTGGGTTTCCGAAACGCTTGTCAAGCCGTGATCATAGATTAAACGTTTGTCAAAAGCTGTGTCAACTAATCGGTAATTGTGGGTGAATTAACTTATGAATTCAATTGATTTTTTATGTAAATCTACATTTTCACTTTGAACCTACGTTACTTTATGGTTTGTAAACACATTTATTATGAAGTTTTAATAAAACTTCGTAATAAATACGTCGATAATGCAAATAAACTGTTTTATTTGCAATACTCGTTTTATTTTCAAAAAATGTATATTATAATCAATTTCATTTCTATAATGAAGAAGAATTTAGGAATCGATAACGTCTAAAAAATTGAAAATCAAAATTCTGACAAATGAACGAAGATAAACAAATCGCATGTCAAATCAAAATGATCACAGATTAGTTAATTTTCGTTTGATCAATGATTCAGAAAACATCAGATTTAAAATTCCCAGAACATTTTTGATAGCAATGACAGTCTGCAATTCCTGCTTTTGACATTGCATTGGCATTTTTGATAGTTAATAGTGAAGTAATGAACGAAAAATAACAAATCACTTGTCAAATTAAAACTGATCATAGATTAGTTAATTTTTGGCTGATCAATGTATCAGACACTCAAATTGATTTGACATCCATGCTAAATTAACAGCAGTGTTAGTTGATCAGTGATTTGACAGACCTTTCAGAAACCGGGTGTTAGAGTTAGTCGCCCCCTTAATTACTATATATCAACTCCTACAAGTTTGTTGTATTGACCTCTACAAGCCGTTCGGCCTTCTAATTTTTATAGAAATTATTGGAAAAAGCATAATATTGCATATCACCTAGTTTGACTCCCTAAGTATGAAACATAGGCAATATGTAAGTTCATGATATAACTACAGAATTTTATTGTTTGCGGCTATTCACACTAATCATGTGGTAGAAATATAATTTCTTTTCTGAGAGAATTCGAGGAACGATGCGGTTAATATGATATTTAATTATGGATTAAATAGGTATCGTGAAAGTGAGTCTATTTGTGCCTTTCTTTTTTAGGTTATTCATAGTTAGGCAAGTAAAAGTTGCCTCCTTTCCCGTGTTTGTTAGATCCGGGATATCCCTCCGTTATACGGCTGAAGGCGAGCCGCAGGTGGTTTTAGTGAGTAGGAGTCTCACATACCCCCGGGGTACCCAACCCGGGGAACCCATGATGGGTTTTCCCTGCGTTAAAAAAAAAAGTAAAAGTTGCCTCGTATTAAAAACTATTTCGACATGAGCCGATGTTCCTCACAAGACACGACTTCTACAACAACAACAATAATATGTGTGTTGAACTGACCTGTAACAGGAGCAGGAGGTGCGAGCAGGCCGCGAGTAGGCTGCGAGCAGGCAGAGGGTGCAGGCCGCGAGCAGGCAAGGGGTGCAGGCCGCGAGCAGGTAGGGGGTGCAGGCCGCGAGCAGGCTGCGAGCAGGCAGGGGGTGCAGGCCGCTAGCAGGCAGGGGGTCGCGCCGCGGGTTCTGCATCAACAGTAATGTCGTGTTCTTTATCTGCTCATCGATCGCTCGTCCGATCGTCTCGGGCTCGCCCATTAGATACTACTCATTTGCATCAAATTATTCATAAAATATTAAGCACATATTAATAAATTAATGATATTTTTCGTGAGACTGTTACCCAATACCCCGGTGACAAACAAACTAATTAGTTGGCAGGCGCGAGTCGCGCGGCGGACGCAGGTTCCGCACATTTGAGGACGATCATCTCCTCCACGCGGGCACTGGACGGAGAGAAACCGGGACCATTGAGGGTTGTTTGTTTTCTATTGACCTCTATAAGAAATCGAGTGAGAGAGTTAGCGCTCCACTGCACATTAAATAAAGTACCTAATATTAATTTGCACGTAATTATTTTTGGGATCGGAGACCTTTGTAAGTTGTACTCGGCCCAGGCGCGAGTAAGATTCTATCGCTTCAGTGTAATAGCGTATTCAGGATTATAACAAAGTACACATTTTGTGGAGTTCACCAGTACAACAAGTTGTGTCGTGAATTCCCAATACTATACTGTTCTGGAGGTACACCATGTCCGTGCTCACCGGACGCCTCTCGTCGTTTAGGGTCAATAAAACGACAACATCCACCGTCAACAGTAAGGTGGGGTCATGACACTGTTTACATTTTGATGACCGTTTACTCGTACTGCGTTCGTGTCATGTTGTATAAGTGTACACAATCTAAGCGAATTTAACTTTAGTGACATAAACATTTACATAATTTATTTTATTATTTATCATTCTATGAAATAAAAATATCGATAAAGGTATATCGTATTACGCTTACATAACTGTATAACATAGCTAAGAGCCACTCATCGCCGTACCTGATGTTCGAGTAACGAGGTTCTGATTTTTTGTTCAAAACTACGTTAATAATGATCTCTTGTCACTTCTTAAGTTACTACGGTGATAACTAAAATACCTTTTTCCGTTAGAGAAAAACATTCACGCGTCCCCGGCAGCCTGGGGAGGGCTATCGGGATTCGGGGTATGTGCCCCTGCTTTTCCACTTCAGGCAGAGCCACGGGATATGCGAAATACACGACCGTGACCTTGGCAGTGTTAAAATTTTATGTATCATTTAGTATAGGCCCTAATGATATATAAAACTGTCTGTTCTTCTGGACGAGACCACGTGAGAAGTGACCATGTCGTTACTGTCGTCACGGTAGATGATTGTATTAGACTGTCAGGAATGCGACATTCGGCACATCAATGACGCTGGCCGCTCCATTAGCGCGGCTTCCTTGACATCTTTTTACTTTTATCCGTAATTTTTTACGTTCGGGTTTATGGGCTTCGGACACACACACACACACGCACACACGCCGTACAAATGAGTCAGTGAATGAGATCCGCGCCGCGCATTGTCTCTAACATTAATCTTATTTTGGGGACTGGCGTGGT
This sequence comes from Polyommatus icarus, assembly GCA_937595015.1. Lineage (NCBI taxonomy): Eukaryota > Metazoa > Arthropoda > Insecta > Lepidoptera > Lycaenidae > Polyommatus > Polyommatus icarus. The sequence continues at coordinate 22,416,351 of OW569328.1, read as the reverse complement.
ACTAAACTCTACAAACTAATATAAAAGTAACTGACGACTGTTTTATATTAATACGGTCGCATGCTAAAGTATGATACTCTCGCTAAACATACACAAACGTTACCCGGGCAACATGAAATAAATGTTGTATATAAAAAGCGGGGACTACTAACTGTGTCGGACGACGTCAGTAAATAGGACGTTCACTGCTTTTAGTGACTTCGTTTTTTATGCATTTCTCTCCTGAATCCTTCGGTATCGTCACATCGTGCATAAAGTGAGAAGGTGGTAATGACACATTGAAACGTAATGTTTATGTGGCGACGGGCCGGACCGGAGCGTCAGGTACAAATTACAGTAATATATGGGCGCGGAGGGCTTTTATAAAGCACTCTGCAACAATGTCGGCGAGCACATTAAGTGCGAAAAATGTGAGGACCGTCAGTTGCGGTCGTTAGAGGCGCTAATGCGGCCCGGCCGGTGCCGGCGACGCGGTGTCAGCGTCACCGGGTGTCATCGTGACGTGACAACAGGACCGTCGTTAGCGACATCGGGCGAGTGGATTAACACATTTCCGGACCGACTTAAAAGCATTCCTTGCGGTGCTCCCCTGCTCCCACCTCGCCCCGCTCCGCCGCACCCACTCTGTCCGACGTCACGCAAAAAATTAAGGAGCGTGTAGATAGTGACACCAAATTAAAAACATCTCTTTCAACTCCGGAGATCGAGATACGGTCAGATAACACCTCATTAGATGTCTCGGAGACTAATTTTTTGTCCAACGTGATAAGGATATTATTACCGACTTCTGCTACTAACAATATAATATAATGCGTGCCCAATATTGCATCAGCATCACACATTTAACATTTTACCATAACCACTCCATTAAACGATCGAATCTTATCAGCTAAAATCTTGATCGAGTAATAGATAATATTTAAATTAGATAATATTATAATGATATTATTTTTATAGTGTTTTCCTTAATTTAATTTAATTTAATTTTATTAATTTTAATCTTTATAATATTAAGTTTCACATCGGATTAGCTCAACGTAAGCCGTTGTGCATAGTCACGAAGGTTACAGTGGAATTTTACTGGAATTTTTAAGAATGTATGTGTCGTACGTCTTTTAAGACGTAACATTAAACTGTTGACTCTACAATCTACATACTTCGTGCTTGATCACTGTTGCATGCTATTATAATCCTATAAATATCCCTCATATCGGTACAATTAGAACATTGGTGATTCGTAAATATCATAAACGCGTTCGTATACATAATATAATTAAGGAATAATTTGTATATTTAGACCACAGTATGGCCCAGTTTTTAAGGTTTTGTAAGCTCTATGTTCTGTACGCGGACGACGCAGGCACGACCGGTCCTCCTCGCTACTATAACGGCTCAAATTAATCGTATTTCCGTAATTATAGCCCGCGATTTACATACCAACAGCGTGCTGCGGTCCAACAAATATTTATAATATTGTGTAAAATGCTAATTATATTATTATATGCAAATCGCATAATATGTGGAGCAGGGCGGTGACCCAATTTTAAATCTTTGCGAAGGAAAGCTGTTTGTTGATCGATCCGTGACCCGCAACGTCAAATAGCATGATTCGCAAAGTGAGCAACGACGTCGTTGTAAAGGTATTACCTATAGGCTATACGACCTCTTGTAACACACCCCTAGGTATTACGGCTGCAAATCGCTCCGCAGGTAATTTCTGAAGCTACTCGTAAGGAAGTATTTACTGTACAATATTTTATATTTTACGTATTCGATACCGAGATCCGCGCGGGGCGAGGAGTGGTGCAGGCGGCGGGTGCGGGGCGCAGGGGGAGGCGGAACACGGAAAGGCTTTCGACGAGGCGCTTCAGAGGCCGCCGCCGCGCCTGAGGTACACCGGGCTCTATCATGGGATATTCGAGGCGAGGTCACATAGTATTGAGATAATAATAAACGTACAAAATATACATTAAAATAAGTTACATACACTGTTTATATTCTTTTTATCTTTTAAACTTTCGACTGTATCTAGATACAGTAATCTCTAGGATTTAATGTGTAATATTGAACAACAGTCTAATAGCATGAGTAATATTTATTTATTTCTAGTTAGATTCCTATCGGGTCCACACTGACACCAGCGTCTCCCGGCTGTGAAGCTCGGTGTGTCGGGTGTGGCGGCGATTAGCGCCGGCGCCCCACATTACGCCGCTGATCCCCCCGTGCCCTACCCTCCCACCTGCCCTCCCTCTGCCCCCCGCAGGGCACCGGCGGTAATCGATGTCCCCGAGTCATCGCGCCGCAGGTCCCTTTGACCGCGGCCAGACCGACGTTTTTGATAATCCCGACGAGAGTGGTGGACACGTAATGACGACATAGGCAGCGGTACTAGCTATTAGCTAACGAATTTAAATAATAAATAGTATAGTAAGGACATTACACAGGAAGATAACAGTAGATACAGGAGTACTGCAATGTGGAGGCGATCGAATAGAAACTTTACAAAATTCTGCCCAGCAACAGGAAAATGGAGAGTAATTGTTGTAGCAGGGGATCAAACAGCGTAATCCTATGTGTCTGACATCGGTGTGAGTGTGACATAATGTAATATCATACAAGTCGTCGTCAGCATAAAGAAGATCTAGCTACGTGGTCACCACACTTATTCCCACAATGAATTAGAGATTAGTTAAGAACGGTCAATGGATGTTTTTGTTTCATGCTTAACTTTATTCGTTCTGAATAAGATGAAACGAGTTAAAGTAAATATCCCGCAATTGACGCTAGGGAGAGCCGGCGTGGCATTACAATATTATATTCGGGCAGGACCGGTTCCGTCGGTCCTGTCTCCTGTCAACAACTAATTACCGCGTCAACGTCACGCCTCGCAACTCCGTGTCACTTGACATCGTTACACGCGTGTAATATGTGAAGCAATAGGCTACTTGACCTAATTTTTTTCTTCGTGCTAATCGCTTCATAATCATTCATTTTTACAAAAAAAAACTAATATTTTAATATTTTACACAGTAGAAACCCATAAAAATGTTTATTGAAAAATATGCCTCTTAAATGGCGCCGAAAACACTGTCCGCCATAGTGTGACGTCATACGCTTTGTATTTTAAACTCTCTTTATTGAAATTTTTTTAATGTGCTAAATGTACGAGTCTAAAAGTGCCCAAAAATTATAAAATAATTATATAAGAAATTAGAAATCATTTGTAATGTTGAAAACTTTTGGAGAAAAGTTTTGGCCATTTCATTTCCCGTCTACAATAAATGGAGATAATATATATAAAACTGATGTTTTATTTGAATTATTCAAGAAAATATATAATAGGCTTATTCTTATTATTTATGTACAAATAAACTTACATGTAGCGAGCGCGATAAATAAAAGATATTAAATTAGTATGAGGATGACGTCACATCCAAATCGGAAGTACCGCAAAAGCGTTTTCGTCAGTACAATTCCTATTTTCATAAAATCATATTTTCAAATCGACTTTATTTATCAATCATAAGCTTTTATTTGATAATAAGGGTGAAATACGGTTTCCTAGGCCAAGTTCTACTAGAAATATGCATTTGTTCAATGAAATTGAATATAGGTCAAGTAGCCTATTCGCGACACAGTTCTATAATTCCCTCGGTACCTAGCAGGGAGCAGGTGATGAGTTGATGACTCATGCCGCTTCACTCGAAATTATAGGCTATCGAATTCATTAATTTTACCAATAATTACTGAATTCGTTTTATGTCTGCGATCTACAATTCTACATACTTCAGCAAAAAAATAAAACACAAGTGTAAAATGCACTGTTATACCTGAAAATGTAAACGGTACAATGAATTCCCTAAAAATTGACATAATATATATCTAAATAGTATATATTAGTATATATAAAACTCAAAGGTGACTGACTGACATGGTGATCTATCAATGCACAGCCCAAACCACTGGACGGATCGGGCTGAAATTTGGCATGCAGGTAGATGTAGTGACGTAGGCATCAGCTAAGAAAGGATTTTGATCAATTCTACACCCAACGGGTTATTAACGCAAGCGAAGCCGAGAACAAAAGCTTGTATAATAATATAGACAATATTGTCAATCATCCGAAATTTTCCGTATGGGAAGAATGGTGTCTCGTTGACGGCTGAGTGACAGCCCCCCGCCGCGCACTAATCGCTCCGGTTCATTAACATTTGAGCTAAAGGTGAAGTATCAAATTACTCTACTCGCCTGAGCCAGCACTCGGCGCGCTATAACGCGACCGAATCGAGGAGTCGCCGAGTAGACTCGAGCTCGCCCGCGAAACGGTGACTTTTCTTCGGAAGGGTTACGGGACTAAGCACATTAAAATCCTATAAATTCGGTCGATCCATTTCTTAATTAGTTCGACCCTGACCGGCTCAGTATTGAATATCGCGGCTCGGCGTTTTATTCAAATTAGTCACCGGCAACACTTTACAGTTATTAGCTTTATTGGATAAAGCTTTGTAAAATATCATTCCTTTGATACTTCGGCTCTATTTTTTTTCGATAAGGTACTTTTAGTCGGTATACTCTGACCTAGTTCACCTAGTTGTATTAATTATGCAAGTCACAAGTGTGTATTTTTATAACATTTAAGATAATTTAATATGCAAAATACCAAAATTTTGCATACACGGTTACTCGCTCCAACGGTTGTTTAGCTTTGCAAATGATATAGGGGCTAGGAAAGGAGGAACTCAATAAGTAAGCGAACATCCTTCGAAATTTTTATGTTACGAGGAAATCATAATTAGGTATTCGCGAAACAGAAATTATGTTAAAATATAGGTTTATCGGCAGCTATAAAAACCACTCTTTACGGCCTACATGATGATTAGTGAGCGATCGTAGCAACAATCGAATGACGGGGGCATATGTAAACGATCTCCATTGGCCGAGGAGTCAAAATATGAGTTATGATACACAAGATAATAACATACCCGGCGATGTGTAGCGCGGTCCGAGAGGCCCCATTGGTCGCGTGCGGCGGCGCGGGCTGCGGTCGATACTAAATCACATAATATGAGGCCCGGCCGTCCTCCCTGCGCCGCGGGGGCTCGTGATAGCATCGCCCGTGTGGAGCTCGATAACTCGGTAGCGGATACCTCACACCTCTGTGGTGCTTAATGCTCCTCGAATATTTAAATGGGCCTTATCAAGATTAGGGACCTCGATTGAGGCGCGAAAGCATTGGCAGTAATTGTCGATTTTCGATTGTCGAATTATAATCCATACTAATATGACGTATTATAATTGCGAAAGTGTGTCTGTCTGTTTGTCCGTCTGTCTGTCTGTTACCTTTTTACGCCCAAACCACTGAACCGATTTTGCTGAAAGGTATGGAGACACTTTGAATCCTGGGAAAGGACATAGGATACTTCTTATCCCGGAAAAATGTACGGTTCCCGAACGATAAACGAATTTTGGCTCAACGGAGCTCTCGAAACGAAGAATACGCCGAAGTGATGAACATTTTTGTTTATTTTTCAATATAATGTAATTAAAAGTGATATTGGATTGAATCAATTTCGATATCCGCGGGGAGAATGGGGTGCCGCTCCGCCGAGGTCATATTCGCGGTTTCCGTCAGTGGATTTTCACTCTTCTGCTCCTTATCATAGCGTTTGGAATACTTCGACGGCGAGGTGCGGGTACGTCTTACGGAGCCGCGTGGGGAGCGGTGCCAATTAACTCATAAATATCGAGTAACTGGTGCGGTGTACACAGCACGAACGCTCCACATAATATCGGCTACCGAATACCGGCTAGAGTAACGCGCTTCTTTGTTCCGATGCCGAGTGAGTGAGCGGCGCGGGTAGAGCTAACCGAGCTATACTGTGTGATGTGTGATGTGTCTACATAAATATGTATTAGTATTCTCTGAAGCAAATACTTAAACGGCAAGCTAATTTCGTCGGACGTCCCGCCGTCAAAAACAATTTATACGTTGTAAAACATAATACAAAAATAATTATAATAACATGTGAAATATGTAGATTATAGAGGTAGTAATTTATAATGTCGGCAGGAAACTGAATTAAGGATGAATTTTTGTGTAGCGCCCCTGTTTGCTACCGTCGCGCGTCGTAATTTACATCATGCTGTGTGTCGTAATCGTTAATATGAGTACCCCGCAAACGATCAAATTGTTTGTCAAATTTTACGTGCTTTTCAAACAGTTTGATAGTGTACAGCTTTGTTTGAAGCGTTTGTCAAACAAACGACGTGTTTGACGTGTTTGAAAAAAAAATTAATTGGCGTAGCGTTTGACAAACGTGTTGGAACGTGTTCCGCTGTATTTGTCAAACAAGATCTCATGATCTCAAACCGATTCTAGCTAATTGTGTGACAAACTTGTTTGATGCACGTTTGTTCGTCTGCGCTGATGTTTGATGAAAACGTAAATTACGTCAAACATGTTTGTCAAACAAATTTGATCGTTTGCGGGGAACTGTATTATAGTATGGAGATGTTTTTTGTTCGTCTATATGCAATCCTACTGATATAGCATATTATACTAACTCTGATACACTAATATTATACTTACTAAAAAAATATGCTATTACAAGTTTCGCTCGGGCTCCTTGGTTCTCGGGCACTTCGACGTACACTGCACGAGCTGCATTTGCATTTTATTTTCTACTTCGTATATTATTTGTAATGGAAAAATAAAATACACGTTGAGGAGTCAAGAGCCGCTCGAATGGATTATAATAAGCAACAATTTAAATATATAATAATATAGAATGCAGCCTTTACCAAATTCTCCTTTTCACAGCTACGGCTAAGCAAGTATGTGCTCTCGTGATATGAATTAAAATCTCGTTTAAGTTTTTCTTCAGCAAATGGTTTTTTTTAAGTAAAATAATTGTTACGAGGGGGGATGTATTTTGTTCACTTTTATTCGCTACTAATTATATTTGACATAAGTATGAGTGTGTTGAACCAACAAACATCCGGGCGATGCGGAGTATGCGGCGGTGCGCGGCCCATTACCCCGCGGTATACTTTATGGCGGCCATTACGGTTTTACGAGGATTTGATTTCATCTCCAAATTGATACTTTACCTCCGCGCACATAATCACCTCGCGGCCGGCACACGACACCGCGAGAGAGTCAGGGGGGAGGGGGGAGACGATATTTGGGTGCATCTATAAGTAAGGTTCTGGATAGTTACGTCTCACTTGTTTACTTCTGACACAACAGTCCTAAGACAGGCTGAAAATCACATGGAAATGCTCAGTCTGTGTGAGACTGTTGTGTTTAAATGATTGGTCACCCTTCCGATCATATAAAGAATTTGAATTTGATATAATAAATAATTATTATGCGTCCCTTTGTTGTATTAGAGGTAGATCACACTAATGCAGCTTCATTGCCGCTGCGGCCTTTAGTTGTCAGGCACCATTTACCAAATACAAAATACCATCGAATATTGTTAAGTGTTTACATAATAAACGATGTTGTGTACTTTATCAGTCGGTGACTTTCCTAATTAATCGAGCGGCCGGGAGCCATTTCCGTGCGCCTTACGTATGACAAAACACAGTTACAACATAGACGAAGTATAAAATCATAGACAATGGACGGGGGCTATTTATCAAGCTGTCGCAGGCACTCGCGGCGCGGCGGCTCGCCCCGGCGCTGAATATTATCTATTGTTAATACGATAATCGACCGACAGCCACCGACGATAGCTGATTTATTCACGTTTTATAACCGTTCATTATTTACTATTGATCGTTATTAATGCGCGGCTATCGCGGCTATCGCGGCGGTCGGCTAATGGCCCTCGAATATGATGCAGCGGATAAATGTCAACCGTCAAAGACGGTAGCATTTTGAAATTTAAAATTATTATCAGGAAGGACACAAACAACTATTATTGATTATTATTATTCACAATCGCAGACCCCCGAATAAAATGCAGTACTTAAATCGAAAGAAGTTAAATTTATTGATGTGCCCCACTTTCACATCAGAAATGCTACACAATTTTGTGATTATCTAGGACCTGCGCAACTTGTAAGGACACAGTCGACTATTGGAGGTCTGAATTGTTTACTGCATAATCATTCAAATTAAAGTCAATATTCTGCCAGTAATAATATTATTTCTACTAACTATATGTGTAAAATATTGACTACATGTTATTGTTGTTTACCCCATATAGTTTACACTGTTTATATTGACAACAGTAAACGCTGAACCTCTGATGTTGCCGCCACCTCGATATACGTATGTTAATATACATATAAGACGCCTCGTACTCCCCGACATTTGCATCCAAATGGACTGCAGCCATCCCGAGCATTTCCCCGCCGTATACCTAGTTTATATTGTGTATACTGTTCCACAGATAAATTATTATAATACCGGCACGACGGGAACTATTGAAGCTGATAACGATGGAGTATTCGTAGTTTATATAAAAAGTCTGTAAATGTAATACATGTTAGTCTGTAACTTGTACTTTAGGGGTTTACAGTATTATAAAGAAATTACTGGGTTAACAAAATTAAAGGTATTATAAGAAATTATGTAACACTAGGTAAAAGCCGAGCTTTGTGAGGGCTCGCGTCGTTTTTCTGCGTGGCAATATTAAAAGCAGTTTTTTTTAATATTTTAATTAGTAACGTAAAGTGTTGGCAAAAGTGCTCAGGTTGTGAGATATACTAGGGCACACGTCTTCGTTCGCCTTGATTAAAAAAAAATGAATCAAGATTTTAGTTGTATAGGGAAATCGTAGGCCGCGTAAGGCGTAGCGGAGGGCTCTACGCGATAGAAAAGACTTGAACGCGCGCCGCAGCTCCTCTTTGAGGGTGGGTCTACGTCACAGCAGGTAGTCTAAGTTTTGTATCTATCGAAGTATTTGGACAGTAATAATAGCTGTTTGTGTAATAAATAAAATAAGAAAATATTTTCTTAAAATAAAATTTCACGCCTAGGATATTTCATAACTTTTTTGGTATTTACACTTCACAATGGATGTGGCCACTGAAAAGATAACGTAAACTGGCACACATCAGGTGGCTGTCAGGTGACAACCGACAAGCAAAACCGAAGGAATTAACTCGGCTCAATCTCCCAAAAGTAACAAAATAATTAAAATAATAATTAATGATCCGAGCGGGCCGGCGCTAATGGGAGCGTCCCTCAGGTAAAAACTTGCGGCTCCATTATTCGCTTTTAACATTTTGGTCGTAAAACTTTTGTTGTTATTGTGTACAAGCAAAGTTACTTTACTGCTAGTATCGGCGGGCCGCGGGTCGCGGGCGGCGCGTAGCGGGCTGCGGGTTGCGGGTCGCGGCGCCTAGGCGGGCCGCGGGTTGCGCAACCGGTGACGTCACCGAAGCTGACGGATCGTGTATTGAGCTGTCCCCGGCTAATTGTTTGCGGGAGAGGGACGACGCTAGGGCGGCGGCGCGCGTGCGAGCGGGACGGGGCGAGCGGCGCCGGCGCGAGGTGTCGCCGGCCCGTATCATCTCGCAGGTGACACAAAAAATTATACACATTAAGGTGTCGCTTTCCCGAACACACTTTGGAAGTTTTTGTCGAGTCTCGGGCTAATTGTATAATGACGGGGGTATCAAGCCGCGCTTTTTACGAATGGTGTTTGTGTGTCAGCTTGTGTCACAATAGGGCGCCCCTTCCTCCCCTTTTTAGAGGTTTTTTGTCGCCGGAGATAGTAATTAATTACTGTAATTATGTCATCGATTACCTTACAACTTTTTTCGCCCGGCGCGGCCGTTGAAATGTCAAAATCTGTTTCCGTTTTCTTTCTCGCTTCGTGCAGTTATTAATTTAAGAAATGTGGCTAATTATGGTAGTGAACAATGGCATCTAGGCGCGCGGCGGCGGTCGCGTGCTGTCGTGTCACGTGTGTCGGAGTGGTATTTCTTGTCGCTCGTCATAAAATGTACAATTTTATCGCGATTCTCGTTTACTTCAGTTTTGTCAGCCGTTAGAATATTATTTTATATTATTAATTTATGTGTTACGTCAGTTTTGCAATTACCTCGAATATCACGTCTTCAATATCTATTATATTATTTACATCCATATCCATACTAATCCATACTAATCTTATAAATGCGAAAGTGTGTCTGTCTGTCTGTCTGTTACCTCTTCACGCCCAAACCACTGAACCGATTAGGCTGAAATTTGGTATGGATATACTTTGAGTCCCGGGAAAGGACATAGGATACTTTTTATCCCGAAAAAATGTACGGCTCCCGCGTGATAAACGAATATTGGCGCAACGGAGTTGCGGGCGTCATCTAGTCATTTATATAACATACCTGTAATGCTAATAAAATTATCTATTTATAAAGTTTAGCTCGAGGTTTAAAATATTTTCGCTCCTAATTTCCAATCCAGTAAGTATATAAAACGAATGACTTAAGGCTGCTCTTTCGAAAAAAGCGTGCAGATGAAACAACTTTTCATCGGCATTAACAGAGAAATTATATCTGAAAAAAATAATTAGTAATCTACATGATATGATACGTAATTTCGTTTTGCCATATTTTTTCTATCGGTATCACATAATAAAGAAATAAAAAACCAAATCACCTCCAAATCGTTGAATGAAACCATTTTACTCCTTCATTATTTATCAAAAGAATATATAAAAAATTTCTACTGCTTTGCAATACATAAGTTAATAATTGGTTTTTTTACTTTTTTGAAATATGTATTATATTAAGCCTTAAAAAGGTTTTTTCTCCTATTTGGACGCGGCGAGCGTAGTAACAGCCGTAACCGTCGTAACCGCCACCGTACAAGGCGCGCTGTTATGAATGTTATTTTAATGTCATTTACGTCGATATTCGCACTGACAGAAATCGACCTGCTAATTTAAGGAGTAGAAGGCCCTTAAACGGAGACTTAAGACTACAGCAATATTGCAGGAGCGAGGCGAGTTGGACGTCTCGCGACGCGCGGCGGAAGTGGCAGGAAGCGGGATGACGCGGGAGGCTGCGGGACAGATCGGACGAGAGATATAGCGCCGCGTGACGCCGCACGGTGACGTCACGCGACGATGACACACGGTGACGCGAGCGACATATCTGTCAGGTGACAGTCGCTGGAACGACGCTAGTGACCGACGAGTAGATTGAGATTTACGGCGACGTCCGCGGAGCCGGGTCTGAGTGCGGTCTATTGTCTCAAGCCCGACGTGTCCCCGCGACCCCCGCCCTGCTCGACGACCGGGTCGGGACGTGTGCGGTGTGACGTCCCCCTGGCCCCTGCCCTCACCTACTTATGCGCTCACAAAACTATATTTAATGGTGTATGTCGCAACTAAATTAACATACTCGAGTCGGTAATAATTAATATAAAATGTTTTATTTTTATTGAATTTTAGTTTCGACCGTTAAAACTTAATGTAAATATAAAATTCGAACATTAAATTTGGAAGCGCTAATGTTGTATGAAACGTTACCTACATAAACAGTACCGCGAAGCATGCCAACTTTGCCAGCTTTTTTCGAATAATTTTAATTCTCGTAAAAAAATGTATGGAAGTGTAAGTATTTTTTGCCCTCTGCAACTACAAGGCTTCATGTGCAGGTGTAGGATTGTCAAAAACATTACTTCTGTTCATTTAATTCTATTTATGATTGATTTTCATGCCGGGAAAAGTTATCTGGACTTGTAGCCAACATTGCCCACCTTGATTTTTCACGTAAATATGAACTTTGTGCAGGTGGCATCCAAATCCAGTGAAAGAATTTTGGAAAAGATGGCGTTTACTATAGACATTTAAACGATATCGCGAATAATATCCGACTAAATTGACTGGGCAATGTTACCCTTACATTTTTTCCTTTTCCATACAATTTGCATTTTGGTCTGTAAGAGTACTAGGGCTTCCACATATCTATAAAATTACTCAATCATCTTTTACATTATTATCAGGAATATATTATAAATATTTAATTGCTTCTGTTTATTTATAAACCCATTATCATCATTATATTATTTGGCTGGCTGAGGAAGGCATACAGTTATAAAAAACCTAATACAACAAAACAAAAATTTCGAAAATCGGTTTACAAACGGCGGAGTAATCGTTGAACATACAAAAATAAAAAAAATAATATCCACAGCCGAATATATAACCTCCTCGTTTTTTGGAAGTCGGTTAAAAATGACATCGATTTTTAGTAAAGTATTTAAAAATGTCCGATTTGACCACCCTAAGGATTTTTTGATACCGGGCAATGTTGTCAATCGATGATCGGAACACTGCTGGGTTAGTTTGCCCACCATCATAAGTTTTATTATATAATTCCCTGATTAATTACATTATCACTATAATACTCTATAGATATTATTTTATAATATATCAAAAGCAAACTAACCTGTGGTTTTACCATCACGCACAATTTACTCACAAATCTGCACCACAATTTGCCCGCAAAAATACGTACCGTTTTTCAGAAGTTCCAACAAGTTACTGAATAAAGTTAGCACTACGGGGTTTTGTCAAGGTTATCAGTCATATAACCTATTTTCCGCCAAATTAAACAAATATTGTCATAATATTAAAATACCTCCGTACATCAAAGATTTGCTTAAGAATGGATCTTAGGGCAAAGTTATCCTATGTAGCAAAGTTGGCATGTTTTACCGGTACTAAACAAATAAAATATGACGCGCGGTGTTTTGTTCTCTAAAACATAAATTTCCCCAACAAAAGACATTTACCGGGGTAGGTATAAAATTACTGGAGATGACTTAAATTGTTATCCAACGTCAACGTCCGTGCATTACAATAATTTACAATGCATTATGATATTATGCGCCTCATACAATGTTTTAACTCGTACTGTATCTATACATATAATAAAATCGTAGGAAAGTCAATTCTGTACGTTGAATATTTTTGAAAAATAATACTTGGGACGTGATCTACTATGCTAACGCGGACGAAGTCGCGGGCACCAGCTAGTACTGTATAACGCACGCCCGTCTGACTACATTATGCCATAATAATATAATTGTTGTGTACATCTAAATATTCTAAGCAAATAAGTAATAACATTATTTTTCCATTATGATGACTGATGACCTATATTTTATAGTTACAGAAATATTTTTTGTACTGACTACTGAATACATATTTTGAAAACGCTGCAGCTACCGATACTCTAAAATCTAAATATAAAATTGTATCAACGCGTACCTACAGCTGTGTTGTGACTACAGAATAACGGGCACTATGTTCTGCTACACGGGGTGTGCGCCAGATACTCGTAGCACTAGACAGTAGAGTGTAGACACTAGTGCAAGTGCAGTGAGTAAGTGTTGCATTATTTGTGGAATTCTGTCGCGACGACAGCGGCGGGTGGCGGGCGGCGGCGCCGGGGCAGGTAGACCCCTACACCTACAGTCTCCGGACTCTACGCGCGGCTCTCATTGTCCCGGCTAAGAGTTACGAGTTACGAGTACGACGATCTCTATCGCGAACCCTCGTTATATTAACTAAGGCCATTATTTATTTTAAATAAAACAAAAGTATTGTTAAATTTTAAAAGTAATTATTTTTAATATGCCTTCGGACTGTGTCCGAAGTAAATTATATGCGCAGGAAAATAATTATTATGAAATTATTTGTTCGTACAGCGAACGGTCGCTTTATATTATGTGGGCTGGAGGCAAAAATGTGAATCTTAAGTTTTAATAATATAAGTTAGCACCCCCAGCTACCGATACCCGACGAGGCCACATTTTACTCGTTGTCGGAACATATTTATTTACAAATTACGTATTTCGATTACCAATAAACCGAAATGAAGCGAGTAATTGCGTTGTAGGGGCGCGCGGTGCGAGATGCGGCGCCGGGAGCGGCCGATAACATCTACACATTCCCCGCGCAGGCCGGTGCTATGGTCGCGACCATCGTGTCATGTGATCTGATGATCCCTAATGAGGTGATGGTGATTGTCGTGTCGGCCGTAAACACATCGTCTACACCAGTGACGACGGCCGGGAACTACAACGGGCAGCGGCGACCCGCCACTCTCGTGCGCCAGCCGTTATGTACGGTTCACCTTATTACCTGTATTGGCAAGCAAAAACACATGAACGTTAACGAGGTCCCCCCGGGTCATTAGTGCGGTTGATACTGGTAATGAGCAATTACGATGAATGACTGTTAGATTTACTTCCTCGGAGACGCTCTATAAAAAATCTACATCGGGCTATAAAAGTGTTACAAATATACTTTAATTAGACCGTCTACAATCTACCGTCACACCTTTAATAATACGCGTTTAAATTAGAGAGGGTACAGCACGTAATGTCGTAAAATTACAGAGGCTTAGAAGACGTAGTTTTATGATTTATGCTACAGTTATCGACACGAAAAATATCATGTTGAATGTATGGTCTCTATCTAAATATAACTTACTACGTCTTAAGTCAATACTATAATACGAGTAATAATTACAATAATTAACTTTTCATAACACCGTAAACGTATACGTATTATTTATATTATGTACACCCGAGCTCTCCTTATTATATGGTCGGGGTTCTGGGTCGAGCGAACTCACCAACTCCTCACGTTGAGATTGAGATAAGGTCACAAATCACAGTAAGGGTATCTACCTATTGTGTAAACAGTTCGCTATATACATAAGCAAGAAGAATACAAGAAAATTAATTGAATACAATTTGTCCTCGGACAAAAAGCCTCAATTATTGTGCGTACTTGTCGGGCAACTTAGAGATCTACCTAGACAACTACTACTTTGCTGGGATATTTTGCTAGAGCATAATATTCAGAAGTAGAGTTAAATGTCTCACGTTTTTGTGTGGTATCTAAGCCCAGTTAATATATTGATCACAATTATACCTTTTATGTCCGCGATTAGTATCGTCCCGAATATAACGTCGATAACAGTGAATGTAATTAGCAAAATAAATATGTACCGCCAGTCCGCCGACCGTCGCTATCGCGCACTCGTCGTCCGTCGACACACATAGTTCGCCGATAGCTGTAGTTATATCTACCTGGACGTGTTACTACACCTACCTACATTACGTATTAATAGTTCACTCTTATCTAACTTCAGAATTCTTACAATTAACTTCAATAATGAATACAAACTGCGAGCGCCGAACAAAATTTGAAGCGTGAAAACCTATTTGTAATGTGGTGTACACCTCGCACACCTCATGTACACGGAACGAGTACTAACATCACGGGGTGATAGCAGCAGCGAATCGTTCAATTACGAATGGCGGTACGTTACGGTATGTTACGTTATCGGCACGACGCGGTCGGCCCGACGCGACGGCTTTACTATCTGGGGGCACGGCAGTGGCCTAGCCAAGCTTTTTAGCAAAGGCACGGCCGTACCATACTTTTCTCGAAGCGGTTCGCGGCTATTTCACACCCCCTTTATCTTCAATGTTAACAAAGCTAGGGATTTAGAATTTCGGTTACTAGGAGCAAGTATTAAAACTAGCTTAACCTCCAAATTACATAAAATTTCGATAAATAATTCAATAGTTACGGATGGTCAAAGTTACTACATTTTGTCACTCACTGACATATAGATCATCAAAATTCTAAGGTACTTCTAGCAGACTTAGAACCTTGAAATTTAGCACCCGGATTCACAATGAAAGGAAAAATTATGAAACCAGCCAAGTACGAGTCGGACTGGCTCCCGCCCCCCTTAAATAAAAGGTTTATTTAATTTTTAAAGTTGAAATATAATTGAGTATTTTACCTGAAATTTCCAAAAACCTTACTGTTACCATTATGAAGATAGAGCAAAAAAAGCAAAAAAATCGTGTTTGTTGTACGAGACCCGCCATTTCTAAATTATTTTATTTTAATAGGACTATTCTATTTTATAGCGATAACAAAAATACATCATTTGTGAAAAATTCTATCTATTGTGGTTCTCGAGATCCAGCCTGGTGACAGACAGACAGCGAAGTCTTAAGACTTAATATTAATATGGTAGAATATTTTTAACGTGACCTAACGTGAAAAGAAAGAAACCTTAAAAAAAGAAATGAAATCCCACCAAAACATTAAACGTAAAAGGAGCCAAGCAAAATATTGCATAGCTATGCAATAACTTCTGTCGTAAAAAGTTTTCAGATCACATTCAAGCCAAGCCTTCAACTTATTTTGTAATTGAAATCAACATTCAGTGAATGTATCAATAGTTTTCTTTATTTTAAAATTATTATAGTGGCTTAGAAATGAGCACTAGATAAATAATCAGCGACTAATTGGATTTATATGGGTACCTGCATCGACCAGATGCGTCGTTACGATAAACTAAAAAAAACACTTTACGCTTGCCGTCTGTGTAAGCATGAACTCCTCCAAATATGCAGCTTTATATTTGTTTCTTAATAATTATTATGTGCTCGTTGCCGCGCCACTATAATAATTTTAAAATAAAGAAAACTATTGATACATTCACTGAATGTGGATTTCAATTACAAAATAAGTTGAAGGCTTGGCTTGAATGTGATCTGAAAACTTTTTACGACACAAGTATAGCATAGCTATGCAATATTTTGCTTGGCTCCTTTTACATTTAATGTTTTGGTGGGATAATAATATGACTGTAAGCTCAGCGCAAGTAGACGTTGATGCTGGTTTGACAGATTTTAATATAACAGACTTGTGTCAACACTCACGGCATAATTTGGAACTACGGGTTGAGCTTTTAGTTAGAGGGCTTATAGTCAAATAACATTCAATATAATTCGACGACAAACGACAAATTCGGAAACAAAACGTATGGGATTGTACGCATCTACGATTGGGTAAAATATTATGTCAACTATATATTATGTAAAATCTCAATTTTTTAATTTGAAATCAAATAAATAATAACAATATATTTCGCGATGGCACGAATACGTCCTATACTATAAAATTTTCGTGTCACAATGTTATATACCGAACTCCTCCGAAACGGCTTTACTGATTTTTACCAAATTTTATATGCATATTCAGTATGTCTGAGAATCGGCTGCTGGGTACTTTTTATATTGATAAGTGCATTTGTTGAATAAATAATTATAACTCGAAACTGACGGTGACCATTATTTGTGCGACGGGATAGCCGATTGACGTTGCCATGGTGCCATACTTATTTATAGTCACTTCAATAAAGTAATATTCTTTACAAAATATGTATAAAGAACTACCTTTTGCTGAAATTTGGCATGGAGATACTTGAGTCCCGGGAAAGGACATAGGATACTTTTATCCCGAAAAAATGTACGGTTCTCGCGCGATAAACGAATTTTGGTGCAACGGAGTTGCGGGCGTCATCTAGTTAGGTATATAGAAGATTTAAGTGCTCGATAAAGTGAAGGTTAGTAAAAACACGGTAGAGCTCTTTTAATTATAATAATACTATATTCTATAGTTATATATATAGTTCTGTGTTCTTTCGTCCTTTGTAAATATTTTGTTGTGTGATGTGCAAAAATAAACTTTTCTTATTCTTATTCTTATTATTATACTAGCTGTTTCCCGCGACTTCGTCCGCGTTAACATAGTATACCTATATAATATAGACTAATTTCATTTAAACTTTCAACCCCTATTTCACCCCCTCGGGGGTAGAATTTTCAAAAACGCTTAAACACGTATCCAATCATTTTTAATCAGTAGCCCAAACATAAAATTTCAAGTTTCTAACTTAAGAAATAACGGACTTTCATTCAAACTTTCAACCCCAATTTCACCCCCTTGGGGGTAGAATTTCCAAAAACGCTTAAAAACGTATCCAATCATTTTTAATCAGTAGCCCAAACACAAAATTTCAAGTTTCTAACTTAAGAAATGACGGACTTTCATACAAACTTTCAACCCCTTTTTCACCCCCTTTGGGGTAAAATTTTCAAAATTCCATCCTTAGTGGGTGTCTACTTACTATAACAATCCTACTCACCAAATTTCGTGGCTGTAACTTAAATAGTTTTTGCTCAGCGATGATGAATCAGTCAGTCAGTCAGGACTTGTAATTTTATAAGTATAATATAATATGATTCATACATTAATTTACGGTGCTCTAATCCTCAGAAGTTAAACTCAGATTAGATAAAAATATTAAGCACCAGATAAGCTTCGCCATTCAAATTGTTCACATAGCTATCGTATTATGTAAAATTTAATTGTATTTTGTTATTCCGCTCGAGTCAAAGCATATCAACTGCCAACTGGCCGAGACTCCGTCAGCGTTTATAATAACTCGTACTTACATAAAATATGATATTGTAAACATGTAAAGGAATTGTATGTACAATGTATCACCTTTTATTGTTATTTACATTTATTATATATCAAGCTTTATAAATTAATTACATATATCCAATCATATAATATACACCCACATTATCCTACCTATGTCATAATATGAGTCCAGTCTTGTTCTAAATGATCTAAGGAACATGACTGCATTCATAACTCAATATGTAATTTTTTGTGGGATGATACAAAATGTTTAACAGCGTCCATTAAAATAACTTAGAGCCCGAGTACAACTTATTTGGAGGTCCGCTTAAAACTAACTGCAACTTAAAATTTGCGTTGGAGAATACGAACTTTTCGTATAAGTGGTACTCAAAAATTTAAGCAGCATTTAAATGTTTGAGAGACGTTCCAGTATTCGGCCGTTAATCTCATTTACAGCTAGCTGATTACATAGTACTTACAGCTGATTACATAGTACTCACTCATACCACCATCATCATAACACATGGTTTATTTTCTTTTAAATAAAGAATTTGTAAACATTGCAGAAGAAAAAATGTATCATAAAAATTTTCTCAATTTCACGTTTTAAATGCATTTTAATAGTTTACATATTGAATGCAATATCTGCATACAATGGTTGTAACGTTTACAGATTGTGATAAAGTATTTTGTTCAGACCGTTATACATGCGGCCTGGGAACCGGGAAATGAGAAAACGTGACGTTCATTCTTCTGATCGAAATCAAACGAACAAATTAGGTGGTTAAAATAGCGATTAAGAAATTAAATTTAGGTAAAAGTCGGATTTTTGTTTCTGTAAGATAAAAATCTTATTTTGTGTATAGTTGAACACACACGTCGTCGTGTATAGCGCAAACAGTGGCCAGTATTGGGTGGTTGGTAGGTATTTTGCATAAAATTTTATTTACGATTGCATGTCTCTTCATTTACAGTATTTTTGGTTATTTTATGGGTTTCGAAGGTAAAGTAACTACTTTGATAACTATAATAGAAAAAAACTAGATCCGTATAAAAATAACAGAAACGTAGTCTATAGAAACCCTCCTAGAGAGGATTCCTTATATTACAGCTGTTGCTCTAATAGACCTATGTATTAAACAGGTTAAACCTAAATTAGATTATATAGTAATTTATAAATTATACTATCTCAATGTTTAGCCCTGATCAGGAACAGCATTAGCGAAAATGCGACCAAAATCTTTGCCCTCTATGTACTACTTAGGTACGTTAATTTTAAGAATTTCTGCTATGTGCCCCAATACCCATACCTTCTTTTGATGGAAGCCCAGTTAAACAGGTTGAACTTCCGAGTCGTTCTAATTAGGCCTATACCCTCCGCCCTATTTATTGTTGCTCGTGATCCGTCGTTCGGCGCAAGTATTTTTTTTTTTCAATTTAAATTACATATTTCGTTAAAAGTATGCATACAGCAAAAACTTTTTTATTAGAATAACGTATGAATGGAAAAAATATAAATTCTGAACCTTTTTTTGCATTTCAAAAGATAGGTAATTAATTGGTAAATTTGATTACTACCGCTATTTCTATTCCAAACACAAAACATTTACACTTTTATAGCTCCACGCCTAACGAATAGAAATTAGTTTTTTAAATAATTCGGTAAGGATTCCAATAAAATACGAGATTTTATTCAGAATTTAAGTAGTTTCGACGTTTATAGGCAGGTGTAATTTTATAAAAATTCATTCGTGAAGTGCTTAGCTCGCTGCCGGACATTTGCATAAGATTGCGATTTCGGTGTTAAAAGTGTAGGGCACCGGCGGGCCGCGGCGGAGCACTCGGGTACGAGCCGGGAGTACTGGAGACATTTGAAGTATGCTGGGTCTGGGCGACCGCTAATGGAGCCGGTACGTCACATAAATTACAGCTGAGCCTGCACTTAGCTGCGCCTGCGCCGCTCCCTCACCCCTGCCCCCCTGCCCACCGCCCGCCGCACCGGCCCCGCCCGCGAGAGTGCTACGGGCTCCGAGACACCAGATAAGTTTTTGAAATTATGACCTGCATTTGACGACCTCTGTGGCTCAGTGGTAAGCGCGTCGGACGCTCAAGCCGGGGGTCGCGGGTTCGAATCCCGCCGACGGAACAAAAAAGTTTTCAATGTTCCCGGGTCTGGATGTGTATTAAATATGTGTATATTATAATAAAAATCTTAAATATATGTATAGTATAAAAGTATTAAATATATTTCCGTTGTCTGGTACCTGTAACACAAGTCCTTTAGGTACTTAGCACGGGGCCAGACTGACGTGGTGTGAAGCGTCCATAGATATTATTATTATTATTATATTATTTTATGATTTTATCTGATAATTTTGTTTGGATTACGTTTTGGATATGTAATTTATTTCAGTTGTGACAAGGTCTATGACAAAATGAGAATAGTCCAACAAGTTTGTGCTCAATTTCAAGTCGAGGAGTTACGGCAGGGATGCAATAAATAATTATATCAGTAGTGAGGAGGCTACTCGTATAAGCCGATATCGTTATATTTTAAGATCATTTTAAAATAATTTTGAACTATTGCTGAGTTTTTTTTTACAAACAATGCAAAAAATATATTTTTTCATAAACATATTTTAATAGTATTATGGCGTCTTTAATTTTTTTATAACAGAGTTAGAGATTTTTCCTAGCCCTAGATTTTTTTTTTGTGATTACATACTAACAAGCTAATTTTTTGTGAGTAGCTACTAGGGCTTCACGCGAGAGCAAGATTTTTCTCGTCTCGTCTCGTTCTCGTCTCGTAAAAGCGAGACGAGAACGAGACGAGACGTTTTGAAAAATATTATGGGTAATACCGAGACCACATACAGGGCAACCCGAGAGTCTCGTTTTGGGTCTCGTTATTTTTTTTAAATGAAGTTTTTATTCGAAAAATCAGAATAGAACTACTTAGACAACAATTTATTTTTACAAAATATAAAATCTGGTAACCATCCAAACTGCATTTTATCATATAAATACGCTAGTCATAAAATATTCCTTATTCTCTTTAGTAAATTATAGAAATAAATCATTATTTACACTTAAGCGAGACGAGACGAAGCAACTGGTAATGAGACGAGACCGAGAATTGAACGAGACTCAATTTTTTGAGGATTGACGAAACCGAGACGAGATTTTTGTTACTCTCGCTTACTCTCGTCTCGTGTGAAGCGCAAGTAGCTACATTTTGACAAGTCGAACAACATTTTTATTTTCGAAAAATCTCGAAAGTGGTAGCTATTTAGCTAACAGAGATAGAAAGGATTTTATACTTTGACTTGATGGTCCTAAAATATGGATTGCTTTATTTGTAGGACAAGGTTACTCTTAAAATCTATAACTTTTTCTTTTTTTTATCAATTTTATATGAAGAAGTTAGTAGTTAGACTAGTTACACTACACTATTATTAGTTATATAGCTATTAACCTACCAATACCTATACAAAAAATCAGCTGGCTAGGGTTCCGTTTTAGGGTTCTGTAATCAACAAAACTTGGTTGATTACTGTGCCCTAAAACGGAACCCTAACCAGCTGATTTTGTGTATATTGGTAGGTTAATAATTATATAATTTAAGAGTAACCTTGCCCTACAAATAAAACAATCCATATTTTAGGACCATCAAGTCAAAGAATGAAATCCTTAACTATCTCTGTTAGCTACCACTTTCGAAATTTTTCGAAATTAAAAATGTTGTTTGTCTTTTCAAAATGTAGCTACTCACAAAAAATTAGCTTGTTAGTAATCACAAAAAAATTTGTTCTAGGGCTCCCTTTTTATTACTATTTTAGAGATGTCACATGTAGCCTGTAGCGAATGAAGCAGCGTAATTTTTTTTTCAGAATATTGTTATGTCTTAATGTTTTTATATTTATTTATAAAGTAGCTTTAATAATTTTGCTCAATATATACTTTAAATTAAACTATAATTAAACAAAAATCGGCCAAGTGCGAGTCGGACTCGCGCACGAAGGGTTCCGTACCATTATAGAGCAAAATTAGACCAAAAATTTTGTTCTTTGTATGGGAGCCTCCCTTATTTTTTTATTTTATTTTAATATTATTTATTAAATATTAAAGTACACATATAATTAAGGATTTTGTGAAAAAGTTAAGTACCTACCTGTTGTCATTATTGATATAGAGCAAAAAAGGCCGAAAAAATCACGTTTGTTGTATGGAAGCCCCCCTTATATATTTATTTTATTTTGTTTTTAGTATTTTTTGTTATAGCGGTAACAGATATACACATTCTGTGAAAATTTCAACTCTATTGCCGTTGCTATTGCCGTTCTCGAGTTACAGCCTGGTGACAGACAGACGGACAGACGGACAGACAACGAAGTCTTAGTAATAGGGTCCCGTTTTTACCCTTTGGGTACGGAACCCTAACGAAAATGCATAGAATAATTTCATAATGTACATTGTACAAATTATGATCATTCGAATCTGTCGACGCTATAACATTAATTTATTTTTAAAATAGATGTTTAACTAGGATCACAGTTACCGAAAGAATAAACACTTAGCGATTAATGCTCAGAATACAGAATAAAGTTTAGCGATTAATGCTCAGAATACAGAATAAAGTTTGTTCTGTATTCCGAGAAATAATGTTACATTTTATGATGTTCAATTCTAAATGTTTTAACAAAGGTTTGAGCTTTACCCGCTAAGACAGTACAGATTATTCGAAGACTTTGACAAAATATGACAGATATCCACCAGCTAAGTACCGCCCTAAGTGGGTGCACTTAGTGGGGCGACAATGGCAGTACTTTCCCCTGGTGCGGCGCTATCTCCAGCCAATACGCCATTACCCTATCGCGGCTTATCGCGGCCCCGCTATCTCCGCGCCACGATCTCTGCATCATATTAATAGCTCTGCTCCATTACACCGCATTATATAAACCATCGTGAATTGCAAATTGTACGTAAACTACCCGCAAATCTTATAGCATATAGCTGTACCATTTTGTTTAATTTAATGTATCCCGCCTATCCGCTGCTATTTCGCAAATAATGGCAAACGTGTATTTCTATTTACTTCAGACGCTCTCGAAAATCAAAAAGGTAGGATTCCCATAAACGTGTCAATTCGACATTAGCTAAACCCTCGAAGGGTTTCATGTTCGAGTGTATCCAAATGCGGTCCGCCTGCAAAAACACAAACACAAAAAATGTGCTCGACTCACGTCTCTCGAGCGTGTGACTCTCGACGGTGGAGGACGCCCGAGGGCGCCGCCCGGCCGGCTCCCAACTCCTTAATCCCGCGGTCGGGTCGCCACTGACCCTTATAATAAATATTCAGATAAGTATAATCGAATCATGCATTGATTGAATTCTCGTGTACCGCGCGCCGTCCTTTGTAAAAAAAAAACGTGGATAGTGTTTGAGGCCCGAGACCCGACGCCGGGCCCCGGCCCTCCGGGTCCCCGACTAGTCGATTACAAATTAGTCCGCGTTTCATGTTTGTGCGTAATTGATAGTGCCGAGCACCGACGGGCGCCGCGCTAGGCCAAAACGAGCCGCGGTCGCACCGCTGTTCAGGCGCTAGGTTTTATACGAAGGGGGACTCACGAACTAGCGGGAGCATAATTAGTAGCGCAATTAAAGTAGGTATTTTGTTTACGAGTAATTAGGAGTTTGGAGACCAGAATATAAAGTAGGTTAAGTATTTTAAAATAATAACTTTACTAATTGGGTTTAAAAAAAAAATTGTTAGCCCTAGGTTTATTATGATGTTGTTAAATACTGCGATAGTAAAACTTGATAATTATTATAATTTAATGTTTAATAACGTAGATAAAAAAGTATAGCATTCCAGTAAAGTTAAAATATTATATAGATTTTATGATACGTTTTCTATATTCAAGGACATATTCCTCCTTGCAGTGAGTAAATTTAGACTTTCGAGACTCATTTTTTTATTACAAACAACAAAGACAACACGGTAGTCTGTAACTCCATACTATAGACATAGTATAATATCAAGCGGTCACTTACCGTAATACGCTGAGTGTATCACGATCTCGGCCGCCGAAGATACTAACGTGTCGGAGAACGATCACTGAGTTAATCACTGTATCACAGTCGCGGGTCACCAGGGCGTACGGGGTGACTCGGGGTGAGCGGGTCACTGGCGGGACACGCGCGTGCGGTCAGTAGCGGTGGCGGCGGAGTACTGGCGCGGCGCGGGGCGCGGCCGGCCCGGGCGGGCGCGGGGCAAGGCGCGGGGCGGGCGCGGGAAACACGAGTTTCCCGGCGGAGGGCGGAGATTTACGAGCGGGCGCGGCCTATGCCGGCGCGGCTTGGCACGAGGGGCGTTCCCCCCGCCACCTCGTCGCCCCCGTGCCGCCCCGTGCCCGGTAGCGCGCTAATTGGGGCCGGCTCGCGACGTGCGCCGCGGAATGTGCCGACAATGTTCCTATAAAATATACAATCAATTTGTGGGTATTTTCTACTCCTTTGTTTTTTGTGGATCGATTATAATTCACTAGTAGGGGAGAGGGGGGCTAGTACTAACAGATTTTGAATATTGTCATTTATCTTCTTAATTCGAAAACTTTATGTTATTATTTTTATACCCGAGTAATGGAAATTTATATGGCTTGCATATACTTAGCTAAAATTCATCTAAATTACTTGGATTCGAAGGGAGACGCATTTTTTTTAAAAAGTCAGCGGTTAATACTTGCCCCGTTTCGGGGGCAAATATTAACAGTGACGGGGTAAGTATTAACGGTAGTATACTTATTAGAATTTCATTTAACCATGGAAGTAAAAAACATAACAATATTAAGACGATAATTTATTTATTTTTTGAAATGCAAATATTAAAGAACAATAACAACTTCTGTCAAATAATATTAATTTCCTTTTATGTCATCCACCCTGAGCTGTTTTCAGCCCCTATGGATTCCACTTGCAACAAAAATTGAATCTGATCCTCCGATGTATGAACGTCGGTGGATATGGTGTTGCCGGAGTGCCGCCAGATTGATCGGCGTACCTCCTTCGGCAGATGTGGTAGCTCCAACTTGCTTATAATACCAAATAATACGGGTTTATACTTACCCCGTTCCTTTTGTTAAAACTAGCCCCCGAGGACCTTTTTGGATATAATTAATTATTATTAAAAAACTATACGTATATTTAATAAAATAACACGGAAATGTAATTAACAACTAGATAACCATTAATTATATAAAATCTGCAATCGAAAAACCAAATAATTAAAGCATGAATCAAAAAATTCGAGACTTAAAAATGTCCGCTTACCTGTATTTCTGCACCGACGCGACGTACCATAACTTCACAACACTCTTGTCGCAAATTGTTCACCGACGTTGCCCGAACTTATAACATTAAACGTCTTACCGTATCGTCATTTAATTTAGTAGCTATAGGCTTGTTAATACTTACCCCTGTTAATTCTAGCCCCCCCTATAGTTATACCCTTCTAGCAAAAGAGATTATATTTGAGATACCGTCATGAAAAAGATAACAAGATACAGAAAAAAACGCAGTACCAAAAGTATTCCATGATTCTGAATAAATGTATAACGCAATCTAAGAAATTAAACAACATTAAATATATTTCAAAGTCGAAAAATATCGCGAAACCGACATGGAGCATAATTAAAAATTGCAGAGAAGGGGACAGTAATACGCAAAGTACAATTCCTAAAATAATTAAAGACGATAAAGAAATTACTTGTCCACTCAATATCGCAAAGACTTTTAATTCATTTTTAATTGACAGTGCACAAAATTTTAACACAATAACTACGGACACAAATACTGATAATATAAACTACATTCCTAATAATACTAAAACAATTTTTTTGACCATGACAAACACACAAACATGCAAGTTTATAGACGATTTAAACAATTCTAACTCTACAGGATACGATGACATTAAAACTAACATTATAAAATTATGTAAAAATTCAATAGCTACTCCACTAACCCATATAATCAATCTATCTTTATCGCAAGGTATATTTCCGGCAGCTTTAAAATACTCGATTGTGAAACCCATCTTTAAAAAAGGCGATCGTACAAATCTAAACAACTACAGACCAATTACACTCATACCGATATTCTCAAAAATATTTGAAAAATGTATGTATGATAAATTCTATAACTTCTTTACAGAGTGTAAAATATTGAAAACAGAACAATATGGATTCAGGAAAAAAACCTCAACCGTACATGCTTGTTTCACGTTAGTTAAGAAAATCACAGAATGTTTCAATTCTAAATCTTTATTATCAGCAATATTTCTAGACATGACAAAGGCTTTTGATTTTGTAAACCATGCTATTTTACTAAAAAAACTATATTGCCAAGGCATCAGAGGCGTAGCCTACAAATGGGTTGAAAGTTTTTTGTCCAATCGCCAACAATGTGTGGAAACAATTGAAATAAATACAAACTGTAAAGCAATTTATAGATCTCCATACATGCTTAATGACGTTGGTGTACCTCAAGGCTCCATATTGGGCCCATTATTCTTTCTGAATTATATTAACGACCTGCCAGATGCATTAGACCACGAATCTATACTGTATGTCGATGACACCACAATACTCGTCGAGGGAAAGAATCCAACGATCATCGAGGCTGAAATAAATAATGCCATCGCTAAAGCAATGACTTGGCTGAAAAAAAAACAACCTAAAAGCTAATATATCTAAAACGAAACTTGTAAACTTCAAATCTCGAAAACAATCACATAATAATCAAAAAATATGCTATGAGAATTCCGAGATAGAAGTAGTAGATTCAGTCGTTTTTCTAGGCATTACTGTGGATAGTCTATGTAATTGGAAAGATCACATTAATAACATATGCACTAAACTAGAGAAATATATGTATGTTGTTAAAAATATTAAAAAAACTGTAAATACATTTGCAGCACTTCTTTGTTACCACGGCTACATCTCCTCCGTACTGCGATACGGTTTAATTATATGGGGAAACTCTGTTGACCAAATAAGAGTGTTTAGACTCCAAAAGAAATTTATTAGATGTATCTCCAATGTCAGCTACATCGACCCTTGTAAACCTCTATTTAAGCAGTACTATATATTACCGTTACCTTGTCTGTATATCTATGAAATGTGTTTATTTGTGAACAGAAATGTAGATCGCTTTTTTGTAAAGAAAACTGAAGTAGCCACCAAGAGCTTTAGACACAAATTTAAATTGGTTGTACCCCACCAAAGACTAAGCATTTGCAGTAGAAATGCTTACTGTATGGCAGTGTCTATTTACAATAAGCTCCCTGATCACTATAAAAAACTCCCTGAGAGAAAACTACAAAAAGAGCTGCATGCATGGCTACTTCATAAAATGTATTATGCTATAAATGAATATTTTAATGATAGAATGGATGACGTTAAAACCTAATATTTTCTGACATGATTCTAATTTTATTTTAATTGTAATACTTAAAACATTGACATTATATACATTAAAATTAACATTTGACATTATTAAATATTCATTAATTGGACAAAATAATTTTAAGAAATACAGTTACTTAACTAAGTAAAATAGAATGACATAGGGAAATTATTTTAATAACAATGACAATATTTGCACACTATGTTAATTAGAATAGAATATGGCTGAACCCATAAAAATGTAAACACCTACTGTACCATATTCTTAGCAAATAAATAAATTTCATTTGATTTGATTTGATTTGAGACTACTGTTTGATGAACAAAATTACAAAATTTGCATCTTTCAGATAAATTATTAGGTACGTATATCGGAGGTAAAAATATTTTTATCTTTCATTATCATTTAAAAATGGTTTTATCATCTGAATTCTGATCCTTTCTACCTAAGCTAATTTTGCTCTATGTGAGCAGCCTGTGGTGTTCAAGAAAATAACATGCAGAAAAAATGAGCGCTATATTTTGGACAGCCAAAGCGCGGCGCGCAGCACCGGTAGCGCGGGTGACTACACGCGCCGTAGCAAACACAGTGCAATTAGCAAGTTATGACTTTGTCAAATACATTTACATTATCAAATAATGCTACAGAGGCTTATTACAGATGAACGGCACTTGTCGACGGCAGTCGCTGAATTTTATTTCATAAAAGTTTTTTGGCCTTTTAATGCGTTCTGTCGACAAGCGCTCTTATGTGAATTTTCCTCTCCTTGTAAGTAATACATAATTATTATATTTTTATACTTAAAATAATTTTTGTTAAATAAATTCCTCAGATTCATTAAAGAAATTACCTACTAGATTCTTGAAGCTAGATAGTTCGCTGGCAATGTAGTAATGTAATATTATATGTTGCATATTAAGAACTAAGTTTCAACTACTTAAAAAAACTGGAACCTTGGTCATTTTTATGGGTAAAAGGTAAGTTTATTATAATAAATTATAATCCACAGATTGTTATAACTCCATCGCTTAATGTATATGTTACCGTTAGAATGCAGAATACGTTAACATGCACATTACCTAGGTAATCTGCAGATTCCTTGATACCATCTGTTAAAGTGTGAAATTTAAATAAATAAGCTTATATTTGCACTTTAACCTGGCTAGTTTGCATTTTCTTTCGTCTTAAAAGTCCTAAAAACTTTGACTTAAGCTTGTCAACCTAAGACTATTTTTGTTATGATTGGTTTTAACTAAGTAACAAAATATAAAGTATAAGTGCTAAATTCCAATCTGAATAATAAAAGTTGCTTTTTAAATTTGATATTTAGGCATGCAAGTATATAAATAGAAAATGAAAACTTGTCAATTAACTTGAAGTAGGTACTTATTATCGATTATATTAGGTATTATTATTATCACTATTCCTGGATCGCAACTTCAGTGTCCTGTATCTCGTTAAAATTGGAACGGAAGATTCTATTTGACTCGTTTTACATATTATAAAAATATATTATAATAGTATCAGCTTAGAAAATGTGGTAACATTCCCCGATAAGAGAAATTTTGTCATTTGATAATGCGGAGGTAATAGTATATTCACACTAGTTTAATTGTTATATAACAGAACACTGAACAACGCGAGTCTCGTTGTTCTGTAGCGAATATTATAAAGAACTTGGTAAGAAAAGTCAAAGATACTGAGAGAATCTAGTAAATTGTAGGTTTACAATATTTTGCTAGTACAATAATTATTAAAATGAATCGTAAGCGAATCGAAAGCAGAGCAACTTTCAAAAATGGGAAAGCCTTCGAGATCTCTATACCGGGAAGTTAACTAAAAAAACGGCGAGTTTTTTTTATTAAATAAGGGGGCAAACGAGCAAACGGGTCACCTGATGGTAAGCAACTACCGTCGCCCATGGACACTCGTAACTTCAGAAGAGCTGCAGATGCGTTGCCGGCCTGTTAAGGCGCATAGAGTCGTCGATAACCTTGGACGTTTGGGCGTGGCTTAGGTCCCCCTGCTCTGCACTCCCCGCACGAAAACATCGTACATAGATTAAGCGCGCGTATGACGAACAGAAGCACTCCTGACTTATCACTGCCTATTTTACTCGAATCCACTACCTACCTACTACTTGCTTTAAAAATGTGCAATTTATATGAAAATGAATTACTATTGTGAATAAATAGATGTTTGACGAATGACTTTAATACGTTTAATGCTACACGAATTACGATTTACGCTTAGTATCAAGTATGATATTTATGTCTAATTTATTAAGAGGCACTGAAAAAAATGAAAAATTAATTAGTAGGTATCTAGATAATTTTTCAAGTCTTGGCTGTCTTAGTTAGGTCCGCGCTTGTCTTGCCTAAGCTAGGGCATCGCAACCCGGGCCCAATTTTTAAAACCCGGGTTTTCGGGTTTTTGTTGATTGAAAACTGGGTACCCGATTTCTTTTTCTTTTTAACATTAATTATATTTCTTCGCTTCATTGTTCGATACAGGTAGTCCTTTGTTTATTTGCTAGGCAATCGCGTTTTTTAAAGACGTATGTAACGACGTATTTCTATCGACGGTCCCTACGTATAAAAGGTCATATCCATAATAGCAATTTTTTTATTGCATCATGCACTTCCATAATATTATAATGAGACGCAAATTCCTACATTTTTTTTTCTATCACAAGTAATTCCGAAGATAAAAAGATGTAAACGACGACAAGTTGGGAGTTTTATTAGATTTTACTGTGGTAGATGCGGACATCTATACTTACCGTCTTGTACCGCGTTGGAAATTACGCGCCGTCCCGCGTCATGTGGTACTTGTCCGTTTCTACCTCTAAGGTAGAGAATTATTTATAGACTTGTTATCATTTACGTTCAGTTATTATAAGATTTTTGTTCGACTAGTGCCACACATTCAATCAAATTTGGACTAATATGAATATTTAAGTGTTATAAATAATCTGCGACGTGATATAATAGCTGCGACGAAGGCTGAGGCCTGAGGCTTCTTTGCATGATGAATTAATAATTATTCTAAACTTTGCATACGTATTATGATTTATGAGCTAATGGAAATACAAAATAAATACATCAGGATTCATCAGCTAAACTTTATACTTCTATTTTTTATAACGACATAGGCATGTAATACTGGGAACTACAAAAAAAGGGTGCGCCTTTTATTATTCTGGCAACTCTGTCTTTACGTCAATGACACATGATGCGGCATGTGTCAGTTTACAGCAAGATGGCGCGTGAAGTTTGTTTGTCAGTGCCATTAGAATTTAACGAAATACTCCATAATACGAATTTTGCGGATATAAGTTGTCGACTCGAAATCAATATTTTCTATTATTCACATAAGGTTTCGATCGAGTCTATCGTACCCCTGCACGAAATCAACAAAAATTTCGAAAATCGGTTCACAAACGGCGGAGTAATCGTTGAACATACAAAAATAAAAAATAAAAAAAATATCCACAGCCGAACATTATATAACCTCCTCGTTTTTTGGAAGTCGGTTTAAATTATGACCTTCATAAATTCTTAAGAGTCAGCAAAAATTTACCTTGCTCAAGACGTATCCGAAAAGACCAATAAGAAGAAAAAGGCAACTTCAACATTATGATGTTTAGTTTTATCCTTTAGTGAAAACAGAATAATTAGTGAATACATTCATACTAAAATTTGTAGACTTTTGAAAACTATACAGTTTAACTTATCAAACAATCACATTTTATTTGAATTTTTCACTATGGACCTATAGTTATTGATGACGTGTCTTTTTATTCGATCATTATAACATAGAAAAAATTTCTTAAATTAGCAGCGTATAGAAAGATATGTCTGTGTTTTTAGTTTTTCTTACTGAAGAGCCAAAATTTCTATTACATAAATATTATAAACTATGACAATAAGATTAATTTTATAAAGTGTTGAATGAATTTAGGACCTAATATAATATTTTTATTCTTACAACGTAAAAACGGACACGTACGACTTACCCGTTTTTACGCTGACAATTCAAGAATCGTCTTGAATTGACAGTCTTGAATTGACAGAGCGTAAAAACGGTCATCTTGTAATTTTGGCGAAAATATTGAAAATATTTAAAATTGTGTTATATCATCCAAACGGTAGGCCGTTTGGATGATATAACACAATTTTAAATTTACATTAGCCTTTACAAATCAACCAATAACTGTGTTCATGTTTAATGATAATCTACAGTAACAGTTTGAATCTTAAAAACGCGAATTGCAAAAATCATGAACTAAATAACAATTTAGGTACTGTTCATAAGAGCGTCCATACACCTATACACTTGTTTTATTTAAATACTTAAAATATTAATACTATAACGTGGAACAATCAACTTATAACTTTGACGACCTCCGTGGCTCAATGGTTAGAGTGTGTGGCAACTCAAGCCGGGGGTCGCGGGTTCGAATCCCGCCGACGGAACAAAAAGTTTTCCAATGTTCCTGGGTCATGAATGTGTATTAAATATGTGTATGATATAATAAACATCTTAAATATATTATGTATAGTATAAAAGTATTAAATATATTTCCGTTGTCTGGTACCCGTAACACAAGTCCTTCAGGTACTTAGCACGGGGCCAGACTGACGTGGTGTGAAGCGTACATAGATATTATATTAGATATTATATTAGATATTATATTATTTAACTAAAAATAATCATGAAGTTATTTACTTCATTATAACATAGAAAAAATTTCTTAAATTAGCAGCGTATAGAAAGATATGTCTGTATTATATATTATAGATATTAGTTATTATATTATTTAACTAAAAATAATCATGAAGTAAATAACAATTTAGGTACTCTTCATAAGAGCGTCCATGCGCGAACCACATTACAACCTTTTTACGTTGATTGTATTCTAAGTCTAACTACTCTACATAAACACTCATGCAAATATTGTAGTGTTCTAATACACACAAACAGACGCTCGATAGCACACACACAGGCGCAAGATTTAGCAACGAGTGACACAGCCTCCCCGTCTGAATGCTAGCGGACGACTGCCGCCCGCGCCCGCGCAGACCACCTTTGAACCAAATCGTTCGGAAATACTGTTTTTCGATATCTTTTCAAAGAAAATATTGTTTGATTTTTATAAAAAATGCTGATATTCAAGAAAAACAGATTCCAAATATATCTACGCAAAAAAAAATACCGTATATCACAGCCGTTTAGGAGGAGTCCCGATTTCAAATCGAAAATCGATGTCACGTATTATTTTTTTATTGAAGCAAGGGTAAGACATAAAGCAGAAAAAAAATGTTGATATATTAGTTGTTGAACTGATCTTTTACATATATTTTTTTCAACTTTTTCCTGCCAGAAATGAATGAGTAGTTACAAAAACAAAATGACCATTTCACGACTCTATACGCCTTAAGAGGGAATACGCTCTTTTCTTGAAGGTTTGCAGGTCGTATAGGTCCGGAAATACTGCTGGTGACAGTTCGTTCCAGAGTTTTACAGTACGCGGCAGAAAGTTATGCGAAAAACGCACTGTGGAAGACTGCCACTCATCAAGGTGATGAGGATGGTATGTTTTTCACGTGGGACGATGGCGAAAAGTTGCAGGTGGTATGATTCTTAGAGAAGCTTTAAAAAAAAAGTTTTTAATTATTTGTCGCGTTTGACTTACAAAAATTAATAATTTACAAAATTTAATAATTAACAAAACGCTAGTAGTTCCGATTTTAAAAAATAAGACCGGGGACTTATCGGATAAGGCCGATTACAGACCCATCTCTCTAGCAACAATTACTGAGGCAGCTTGTCAAACATCTCCGTATAAGTGATGCACAATTTGGGTTTCGACCTAAATTATCTACCGAATGTGCAATATTGTCGTTAAAACACACCGTTAGGTACTATACACAGAGGAAGACCCCGGTGTATGCAGCCTTTCTAGACCTATCGAAGGCATTTGATTTAGTCAAATACAAGGTCCTCTGGACTAAATTGCGAAGGGCAGGAGTACCCGAACCGCTCATCCGCACTTTCGAATATTGGTATAGTGAGCAGACTAACCAGGTTAGGTGGGGTAGAGAGCTATCGGAGGTGTACAAACTTGAGTGTGGCTTGAGACAAGGTGGACTCACTTCGCCTTCCCTATTTAACATCTACATGAACGATCTGATTGAGGAGCTGAGTAGTACCGGTGTCGGTTGCTCGATTGATGGTGTTTGCGTGAACAGCATCAGTTACGCGGACGACATGGTGCTGCTTAGCCGACGGGCTAAGCCGGCCGGGCCGGGCCGGGGGCTGATTGACGAATCAGCGCGCTCAGGCGACTGCTATCGATTTGTGAGACCTACGCGAGTGTACACGGCCTTCGATATAACGTCTCCAAGAGTGAGCTTTTGGTTTTTAAGGTGGGTAAAGCAAAACCTGTGCATGTTCCACCTGTTACTTTAAATGGGGCCGCGCTTAAAGTAGTCACGAAATTAACATACCTGGGACATATCATAAACGAGGACCTCAGAGATGATGATGATATGGAGAGGGCAAGAAGAGCGTTAGCCGTGCGCTGCAATATGCTAGCCCGCCGGTTTGCGCGGTGTACAGTGGAGGTCAAAATTGCACTTTTTAAAGCTTTTTGTCAACCACTGTATACCTGCGCCCTGTGGGTGGCATATACGAGGCGGGCGTTTGACGCTCTTCGTGTCCAATACAATAACGCTTTCAGGGTGCTGCTGGCGCTCCCGCGATACTGCAGTGCATCTGGCATGTTCGCTGACGCTAGAACTGACGACTTTCCGTCAGTTTTACGCAAGCGTACCGCATCACTGATGTACAGGGTTCGCGGGAGTGACAACAGCATACTGAAGGCGATATGTAGGCAAGCCGACGGCGCGATAGCGGCGCACTGGGAGCACGTCCATATCCATGTCCCCAGTGCGCCGGTACCGTGGCGCAAATACGGCAAATAGATAAATTATAATTAAAAATCACTGTGCATTGTTTACTAACATAGGAATAAGATTTTTGTTAATACTAACCTCTATGGGCTCTAATAGTCTGTAATAAACGTATTTTATTTTTTATTTTTATTTTTAATGCAAAACCGAAAACTCTTACATAAATATCAATTACATATAAAATATAACAAGGCAACAAACAGCAACATTATTTTTAATTAACGAATTCGTTTCCCTCCGCCGCGAACATAACCCGCCGGGATTTATGTTCGCTACCTTGAATAATATTATGTTAACTTGGGACGTTGTTAATAATATTTAAAAATTTTCGGACGTATGACTAAATAATATTTTATACACAAAATAAGAGGACATAAGAAACAAAAGCTTCTTGTCTTTTAATTAATACATCGAAATGAAGAAGGCTACCACTTAAATTCGGCGTTGAAAAAATAAGGAGGTTCAGGACTGCACAAGACTACCTGTCCAATATAATTTATAATAATTTACTCTAAGATTTAGCAATACATCGTTACAAAAGGCTAGGGTCGTGTATATCATGCTTTATGGGATAGCACTCTCTATTTGTTCTAGGCCTGGTGCGCCGTGCGATGCCCCTGGAATTAGCAGCCTTGCGTTTGGCCCTCGTATTACTTCTCATCATGACTTCCGTTTCCGGGTGACTCACCGTGTTTTTTGTGCTGGCTTTTTACGGGGTATGCAACTGTTTAGGGGCATTTAACTAGGTGATAAGGACAAAGGGCGCGTTATTTACGACGGGGTCTATCGGGCGCTGCCGGCGACCGACGTGGCCGAGCCCGCCCGAGACCCGGCGCCGCGCCCTAACTGTACCGCCGACCGCACGACACTCGCCAGACGTACAAATATGTGGCCCTACACGACTACACGAATACACACTTAGTTTTGGTAATAGGAATAACTTACTTTGAAGATAAACTATGTCAAACGTAGTGTATGTGTGTGATGCAAAACGAGTCGAGAGAGAGAGAATTTTACTTTATTCCTAAAAATAATATAATAATAATATTCCTTAAAAAATATACTACCCTCACCACCTTGATGAGTGGCAGTCTTCCACGGTGCGTTTCTCGCGTAACTTTCTGCCGCGCACTGTAATACTCTGGAACGAACTGTCACCAGCAGTTTTTCCGGACCTATAAGACCTGCAAACTTCAAAAAGAGAGCGTATTCCGACGCACCTGCAGCTCTTCTGATGTTGCGAGCGTCCATGGGCGACGGTTGTTGCTTTCCATCAGGTGACCCGTTTGCTCGTTTGCCAGGGGGCAAAACTAGGGAGTTTTAATTAAAAAGTGAGAAAAGTGTGTCAGCTCCGACGCACGACTGGAGTTTACTCCTTAAGTACGAGTATCTAACCATACGCAAAAAGAGTTTATTCAACTGAAAAAAGATTAATATCATAATCCCACCAAAAACATAAATGTAAAAATGCTGAGCCAAGTTCCATACAAACATTATATTTCTTGTCTATGGACTTCGCCGTAAAAAGGATGGGGATCTAAATGAGTGCCAAGTTTCATTGAAAATCGAATTATGTACGTATGGGAACCAAATAACATTATGAACAAATAATAGAGTCTATTTCTTTGCTTTATTGAATATCTATAACAATTGATGTTATTTAAATAATGTGAGATCTTAATCTAGATTAGATCTAACTTGGCCAGTTTTCATTACGTCAGTCCTTTTTCATAAAGTTATTGAACATTTTAATTCTGATGAAAACTAGCTTGAGTATTAGATGAATAAAACAAAGAAAATCCAAGCGAATGGAAAATGCAGCTAACATCAGAAGGCATTGGAATAATACGGTATAACACAAGTGTATTTTCAACCATTAACTATAGTGTACAACATACTGTGCGGAAGATAAGTAGCTATCATTATAGCTGTCTAACAGACAGACAGCCAAACAGACGGACGGACAGACTGACTGACAGACATATTGAAATAATTCTATGTCTATTCTCGGGACTCAAACTATATCTCCATACCAAATTTAAGAACAATCGGTACAAGCAGTTTGGGCGTGAAGACGTAACAGACAGACAGACACTTTTCATAAAGTCACCTTCTATTCATTTCAAGTTTTTTCAATTCACAAATAAATGTTTACGGGGAGCTCCCATACAATATACGTGATTTTTTGGCCTTTTTTGCTCTAAATCAATAATGGCAGCCGATAGGTACTTGAAATGTTCAAAAAATCTTTATTTATATTTCTTCTTTCATATTAAACAATAAAAGTAAAATAAAATATATATTTAAGGGGGGTCTCCATACAAAAAACATAATTTTCGCTCTGTACGACTCGCACTTGACCGATTTTTTATGTTTTCGGATTTTTCCCTACGCTTACACACAATTACTGAGCTGGACTCCAAATTTTAGCCTTCTAGGTCATCTGAAAGTGGGTTAGAATTTTGATCTATAGGTCAGTCAGTCAGTGATAAAAATTTAGATTTTCGGACGTTAATATCTTAATAACCGTTTAAGCCGTGCTTATGAAATTTAGAGCATGTATTTATCTTGCAAGTATCATTATATGAGCCAAATTTGAACCGTTTATGTGAAATAGTTTCTGAATTATGAGGGGGTGAAAAGTACCTGCAAATGGTTCGTGTAATATTACACACGGTGCATGCTCGCCATTCTGTTATGCTGGAACTTGGCTTGACACTCTACCGCGTGTCTAGATATGAAATCAGATGTTCCGGCAATATTATCTACACCCCATTCTGCCATAGTTATTTCAAAATACTTTTAGTTCACTTTAGCCAGTATAATGATAAAAATTATAACTTCACAATAACAATATTAATTAAGGTGAAGGGAGCAATGTGCGCCTACCGGACAAGTGCGCCTACCTCAAATATATCGTAAACTGCTGACAATATACTAGTAACGACATCTTACATCGATGTAGGAAACTAAAACATAGCTCTGGGTAATGGCCACAGATGGCTCTATAATTGTTAACTCGAAATAAGCGCCATCATTTTTTTTCTGTCTTTGAAAGTGGTAAGCAGAGTTGACCTCGTGAAAGTGATCGTTAAAAATCTCAAGAAGCTAAATGTTTTCCAACAAGAAAATATAATATGTAAATAATTAAAGCATGTTATTTTTAGGCTTTAAATTTATTTCAGTTGTAACTAGTCAACTTTATAAAATTATAGAAGATAAAAATTTCTAACCTCAAATTTGGCAAGTCGGCTAAGTGCGCCCTATCAGTACGCATATGGCGCACTTCCCCGAAATACAGCGGTTGTAAACATTTTAAAACGTGGCATTTTTAACTCTCTTAAGAATGACCTTATAAAAGACGTGGCGTCTCCACTTATTTAGTTTTAAAGTTAACTAACTTAGGTTTGACAAATTAATATGTATTAAAAAATAAAATAAGTACTATAAAAGAACACTAAGTACCTACTAATGTACTTTCGTTTAAATAAATTTTAAATTAGCGGTAACGTATTTCTTTTTATTGCTATTTTTCAGAAAGTTCTTCAAAAGTTAGTTTTTTTGCCTTAGATTTGATTAAAGCTTACTTGTTGTTATCGTCAATACTTATCATAGCGATGATAAAGTTAAACAGAAAAAAAATGTTTACAACTCCTGATTTACAAATATATGGCGCACTTTCCCGCAAATTCGTTTTTTTTCTGTAGATATTATATGAGGATGAGATAATAAAAAAAAACAAATTTATGCGTGTTATTGTTTTTGCTCTGCTATAAAAATATGTTTTATTTATTAATCTAATGCTTTGAAAATATGTTTTAACTCCACCAGGCGCACTTCCCCGTTTTTGCGGGAAAGTGCGCCTATCGTACATGTTTTTGATTTTGTGCAAAAATTTCTTTATTTTATTGCTGGATTTCACTAAAAAAATTAAAAACAAAAAAAAATAATTTTTAAATATTTTGAAGTAAATTTTTGTGCAGGAACCTAGATAATTACTATTTTAAACTGAAAAACAACTCAAACATGTTAAATATTTTCGTATGAGAAAATTATTTTGAAATTACGTATATATGAGAATTTCGAGGGTACCCGGCCCCTTAAGGAGTAATCTCCAAAAAAAAAAACGTCTACAAAAATTATGTAGAAAACAAAGTAACAATGACAGTCAAAGATTATATTCTTTTACGGTAATTCCAAACTCAGAAAGTGTGATACAATTATGTAAACATGCAAGAAAACTCTGTAACTTCCATATTATAAACAAGTGTTTGGGTAACCTAATGAAGTAGTCGGTGCCCGCTTATTTAGAAAGCGTCCAGTGCGCACAGTTCATAAATAAAAATGCCCCTAAATCGTGTGGACGCGATAAACAGAGGTCCACGCTCATATTAAACATCTCGTGTTTATCACCGAGATTGTATAACTCTACTTTATAGCGACGACGCGGCGCGGGGTGGGTGCGGGGCGGTAGCGGGGCGGGAGCGGGACGCGGGGCGGGCGGCGCGGGCGCAGCGGCTCTGGGAACCTCCCAAATATTTTAATTCCCAGTATCTCCATCACTCTCCCCGGAGCTCTCTCCGAATCGATATTGGTTTTTAATTAAATGTCCCCATTAAACTGACTCATAATCTATATCTCGAGGAAAAAATATTTATTCCCAAACCTCTTAAGATACTAACGATCTAGTGTTAGAATAAATTACTGTAGAGGTGCCCACTACGGGCCGTTACTTAGCTCACGATATCATAACAAAATAATATTACCTATTATAAGCCCGGGTGGAAGAAGTGACGACTGACAAAGTCATTGCTTTTAATATTATAAAATGCGAAGTTTGTGACATACACATTTTAATGAGCAATATTATAACATAATATTTAATTCATATTATATTATAAAGTATTGACATATTGAAGTCATTTATGAAATATGAGAAATAATATAAGAATAATATAGATGATTTTTATTCTGTCATTTGCAAATAAGGTGCAAATTTTATCTTTATAACATTTAAAGCTGAGCGTGGAATTTTCTACTACGTAAGTGCTACACCGTCGACGCAAGTGTAAGAAATTATGTGTATTTTATGCAGTGTATAAAAATAAATACGTTAGCACGGTGTATTTTCATAATTCATACAGTAAAAAGATAAGCGCGCCGAAATATAATACTACTAATATTCACAATAAACACTTAACGAACGTTCCCAAACATATCTTCCTGGTTAGTCACTCGACGTAACATTATCTCGAAGCGCAAAAAACGAACAATAAGCGAGTGAGTAGGGCAGTAAACGTGATCGTCGCCAGAAACAATGGCCGAGCTGCGGGCGGGCGGCGGCGGGCGGCACGCGCTCTACACTACAACACTACAATATGTATTATGTAGAGTTACTAAGTACATACTAAGTAGCTTTAAACGTGTTGAGGAAACTTCACGTGTAGTGTACACGTCTTAGAGTCTCCCCAATAAATGTACTGAGTAGTTTCAAGAACAACTTTTAATACAAGAAATACTGAACATTCTTATCTGTAACAAGTGACCAAAGTTTTTGATCAAAGTTCGATAAATTTCCGCCCATCCTCAGCGACTTTGAACATAAGTAATTCCGGAAGTTTCCGAAAGTTTTTTCCGGAGTTACAATATAAAATTTCAATTTAGACGATTTGAAAACTTTGGTATCTTATATTGACTGAAAGGTATAGAAATAATAGAAAACTCAATGAAAACATATTTTGATGACGTTATAGGTCCTTTTCAATTTTGATGTCTGTTCTGTTGTCTAGAAATAGTGAAACTCGAGAGATCAGACCGTATTATACCAATTAACATACCATGTATTAAAGAGTGGTTAATAGTTATATTTTATCCAACTACGAAAAGCCCAAGGGTGGGTTGCACTAACATACTTTAACTATAACAAAATGTCAATTCATGTCTGTTTAGAGCATAAAGGAATAGAGAAACAAAGGCCTGAGTAAACGAGATGTCACTATCAGTAACGCTGCATGGTAAAAAGAGACGTATGATACATGACAGCAGAACCAATTTTTTTCATCTGCTTGACGTCCAGTTGGCACTTATCGGCACGTTGACAATTTAATATCTTAGAAAGATGCTTGTGTTAGTTTATACGTAAACACATTTTTACACACAGACGTAAATCAATTTCGGTTTCGTTTGACAGCTCAAGATTGTTGCCCCATTCCGCTAGGTAATTATGTTAACTTAATAGTTCAAAGTCAATCATGGACGCCATATTCGACGATAGTAAATATGGCGTAACCGTGCAATTTTGCACTCAACCCCATTAACTTAAGCAACAGGCATTTGTCAAATTCTGTGGTAATTGTTGTAGTTAGGTATAGTTAAAGTATCCTTAACTATCATAATATAATGTTAACTTTGGCTCGTAACTGTAACTATGGTGGTATGCAATCCTCCCTTACAAAATTTATTATGTTTCACTTTGTAACACAGTACGTTTCTTGTTTTTAGTAATGTCTACTTAAATAGGTAGGTACAGGACGGCAGTTCTTATTTGGATTAGAGTACTTTTAAATTATAATTTATTTTGAATATCCTATTTTCAATCCTCATTCCTCATCCTTACTATATACAATTATAGTACTCGTTTTCTTTTAATTATGATTTATATTTTATGATTTATTTTGGCACACTTTTAAAGTAATTATAGAAAATATATAAACTCTATTTAATACCGATTTTTTAAAATATAATAATTTTTTA
This sequence comes from Polyommatus icarus, assembly GCA_937595015.1. Taxonomy (NCBI): domain Eukaryota; kingdom Metazoa; phylum Arthropoda; class Insecta; order Lepidoptera; family Lycaenidae; genus Polyommatus; species Polyommatus icarus. The sequence goes on along the minus strand of OW569328.1, from coordinate 22,374,878 downwards.
AATGCATAATTCCTAATCGTGCTTGGCGTAACTCGAAGCGTGCCTCCTGAGGCTCGAGTAGGTACCGCTCGTATCGTGCAGTCGACAGCACTGTAATTACTGCACGTATTACGTACGACCGTAGTAGGGAGATATCTCGGATGATGGATGCGGCAGTTAGCGAGCAGTTAGCGGGCAGTCACTCGCCAGCGCCGGCTACGACCACCACCGAGCACAAATCTATTAATTACTTAGTACTAAGTAAACGTATTAACGGTACTTAAACGTTTTATACATATTACAATCGATATCTAATGCTCGCAACTGTTAATGTGGAGAACATTAATACTATAATAAGTACATCTGAAATTATCTGTCTTCTATCATTAATAGTTTCATGAAACATCTTTAGGGATTTTAGGATTAGATTTTAGTCGGTAAATAAACTTTTTTGTTCAAAATTTTATACAATAGAGATGGACAGAAAAATAAATGTATTCCTACAATGTAGAGACTAAATATGTAACGATGTCTCGTCATAAATTATATCAACCCATTTAACTAATTAATACACCAATCATGTTATGTAGAATTTTAGCATGGAGAAAATTTGAATCCTTGGAAGGGATACGTCTTTTCTATTACACAAAACTATACGGTTTTCGCGCAATACTGAACGAACGTCTGCGTAACAAAGTTGGGGGCAATATCTATTCCAGTATAAAAGCCTACTGTTTCATAATTACATAATGATAAATTTGTAATGATATTGTAGTTTTATGGCGAGCGCTAATTACGATAACGTCGGCGACACGTCCGGCGCCGCGTCGTAAATCCCTCAATATAATGTAAACCGTAAATCATGCGCGACTCGCGAGCTACAGCCGACTCATATCAATATATTAGCCACCTTATTTATGACCGCGTGACACTTGCGACTGTTGCGAGTTGCGACTCAGTTGCGGGTGAGTATTCAGCGAGGCCGGAAAAGGATCTGATATTTTTTTTTAAGTTACTCTTGCCGACCATACATTTAATACTACAGTTGTAATAGGACTTGTTTTAAAAAATGGTTTAAAAAATTATCGCTTACAATCCTTGAATAGGAAATGCGTTTTCATCACTGAACGAACTTTTTAATCCTTCAAGTCCCATAAGAGCACCGGTGATTGCGACAACAGTAGAATACAATAGCATTTCCAAGAAATCCGCGATCGAAGGATTAAATTGCCGAGTCTCCCTCCTTCAACTTCCCGCTGATAGTAGGTATCACTATCACGATGGCTTTTGTAAACTTATCGTGATTGTTGAATTGTGTTAATATTATTATTTATTACGATGGTACATCTCTATATATTCTCTCAACATATTATATCTATAGGTATGTTATTTACGTCTCTACACATAGGTAGCAGTACATATACGCGCTTGACCGAGTTTGTAAATCTCTTCTTAAAACTGGATACCTCTGGCTTTCGCGGGGTCCTGATACACCAATACAAATACACTCTACGAAAGTTTATACCCAATATATATTTTATAACATTAACTCTGTAATGACACGTCCCGTGCGCGTGATTTACCGTGACGGGTGAAGGCTGGCTCGGTCACGTAGCTCGCTGCTCTGATAGGCTTTTATAGTAAATGTAGTGATATCTGGCTCTATCATAAGCTCTCAAATCTCAATAGAGTTTCGTAACGCAAGTTCGTCGCCAGCTACTTTTCGATTCAGTTTACGAGTGTCGTAAAAGCTCTACATTTTAAAGATTCCACTACAAACCTCAAATATATTGTTATAGCACTTATAATAGAATGCTGTATAATAGAATGCTATATATATTTTTATAAGTATTAAAAGTTCACGCAGACTACATAAATGCTAAAAAAAATGTAAACATAAGTAATGAAAATATTAAAAAAACGCGTTGGATAACTTATTCAAGAGGCAGCTAATATAATATAACAGTAAGTAAAGCCATGTTTAAAATGAAACGTAAAGCATTACAGCTTACATAATAATTAATATAGCTATAAATAATGAAAGCAGGTACCTATCCTTGTGCTGGCTGCGGAAGTTGTGAAGTTACAAAATAACACTGAAAAAAAACTCGGTGTATTTTTGCGAATACACCGAGGGTTCAAGCCAATTGGGATGAGTGATTAATACTTATATCTTTAATATTTTTCTGACGTAGTGATGATGATGGCAGGTAATTATAGTGCCGGCGAGAGGTGGAGGTGTGGTCGCGGGCGCCGGCCAATGGGCGGGTCGCGCGGCCTGCGCCGCCATGATTCGCCGCCTCACATGCCCGTACACGCTATCTAGGGCATCTAGTACATCTAGGCTGTCTAGTGCTCACGAGTCACGACTGTAGGACTCTAACTCTTGGTAATGTTTTATCTATCGCATTGTAGTAAACGGGCTCGAGCAAACGTTTCTAATATTTAAACATGTTTATGTCCAAGTTTTACAAATAAAAAATTATTATTCTTCTTAAAAACCTTAATGCACTTATCGTCCGATGTTTGAAATTGGTGAAGTTTTTTCTAGTAAAAACGCCATTCAGCAATGGTTACAATGTTTTAGAGGATAAGTTTAATTTCATATAGCTATCACCACACTGGTAGAAAAACTGAATATTATATACGCGTAACTCTAGACTGAAGTCCCGGAAAACGATTTTTTCTTATTAGCGATGAGATTATATTTACACAAGTGACAATTTGTAAACTAAAGAGTTCTTTGCAACTGTCACTACTTCCTCTACGAACCTCGCGACTACTGGTAGCACCCGAGCTGATGATGTTGGGAGCAGGCTGTCCGTCAGTAGATCCCGTGTGACCGCTACTACACCTAGGTATGTAACATTAATTAGCAAATATTCTCAGAACTCGTAAAGTCGAGTGTTTCGCGGAAACTCTGACCGAAACTACAACTGCGCGGTTTTACGACAGTTCTACTTGGGAGGTTCACTTACTTTAATTAAAAGCTTTGGCCGCGACTCACTTTGGACACATAAACTACGAACCCCACGTTAACCAATCCTAAATCCATACCGATATTATCTAATGCTAAAGTATGCCTATCTGTTACTTCTCCATGGTTAGGTCACTAAACTCGTTTGGATTAAAATTGTTGAGATATTTTGGACCCCAAGTCGTTGCACACATCTAGTACTCGTAGTATTGGAGCTGTTTAATCTGTTTGCGTGTGTGGCGAAACTCTCTTGTGAGGATAAAAACTTTGACGTTTAATATATAAATAATATTTACAACAGGAACTAAAAATTTAACAGAACCGCCTGTCACGTGCATCATGTCAGAGATGACCCACGATGTCACGCATGGCGTAACACCCTTTTTGTTACCTATATTTGAATATTTCTTTACTAAAGGTACAGAAATAACGTTAGATTCCACTTACACAGTTAATTATATGTAGCAAACCTATGAGGGGCTCCAGCCGTAGCAAAACTTTTTTGGGCCCCTAAACGAAGTAAATATAATATTATATCCTCCTTGTTGCTCGGGGACCAAGCGAAACAAGCACGGTGATACAGCAGTACCACCTTGAATCACCAAATAATAGTAGTTAGTAGTAGTTTTTCAACCGTTCTTCTTATGACTTTCTGGCATAAAAAAATTGACGATTAAATTTTTGCGACGAAAATGTTAAACACCTTCTGCCGAAACAGCTATTCGTCAAAATGTGTTTTTGAGGTTTTTCTAAATTATTATTTTTTCTGTTTACATTTAGGCAATGTATCTTAATTTTTTGTAGTTTTATATTTTTATTATTTTTTGTTTTTTATTTATTTATTGCTAGCTTTAAGTATTGTGATGTCAATCTTTTGGTCCCATCAGAAAACCAGTGCAGCAGAGTCGCTGCTAATGCTGAGCTGGGTCCAGTTTTGACGTCACACAATTTAATATTATTGTAATTTAATAATTTTGTGTTCTTTATTTTTTTGTGTACTTATTTTTGTAATAATTTAATAGTGTGTTATGTGATTGTCAAAATAAACTTTTCTTATTCTTATTCAAAAAGAGGGAACGATGTTAACAAAAATTGAAACTTTTCCACAGATTAGGCATGTAAATGGGTACGAAAAGTTATATCGGTATTATAACTACTGTTTTAATGATTTTCCGTTATCTTCTTAGTTTTAATTACTTCAAAATTAAATATGCACAAGACATTAGCCAAATTAATTATATCATTCGAAGCTCGGATTTTTAAATCACCGGTGTTTAATATTATTTACGGTGCTCCAGCGACTCTATTGATTTTAAATTTAATAATTAATAGAATTATTTTTAATATTAATGTATACATTATGAATTATAATCGAATAATGAATTTAGAATGAGCATTACAACGAGCGAGATAACAGTCGGGTACTGGGCAGTGGGCAGGTGCCTCGTAAACTTAATATTACAACTAATTTATGTTGGACGCAGCAGGACCTTGCACAACTCCCGATACCGCTCCGACCCGAGATATACTCCATTTCATGAGGTCTAAGGTATTTTTATTACTATTTCAGGATATAAAAATTGACCCAATAATCCCCAAGCGGCACCCGGCTGCCGCATAACAATTGAACATCTAAATTTGTGTCTGCTATTCACACGATCGAGGTATTACTTATATTCACAACATAATTTAACTTTGCCTTAGTTGCAAGAAAAATCCACGTTAAATGCATTTTAATTTGCGAATCATATCTGCGCGCGCATCTGTCAAAATATAATGATTTCTCGATTTTTTTCCAATGTTGCAATGTTACCTAGGAAGGTGCTGAGCAATGTAGCAATTTGCAACACTCAGCACCTAGGTATGCTATATTTAACATAATAATGATATTATGAGATGAAAATTTACTGATCCAAGTGTACTTGCTTATATTATGATCTATCGCCTCATAATAAATTATGTTTTCGTAGCAGTGGCAACTGGTAAGGAACTTAGTTCCTCACTTAGGTACCTACTCTAGTATCCAGTAGAGCAAGTTAGAAGCTAGCTAGTAGGGTAGGGAAATTTTGAATTAATAATAATTATGTTACAGTGTAAATATGATGCACTGACAATAGTTAGAGTTAAAATATATTTTTTATTTGACTTTCTTAATGACCGTACTATACAAAAAAGGAGAGCATAATTATAATATGGACAGTGTATTAGACCAGTATTAACAGGCATAGTTGTAACAAGGCCTGAAGTTCATCTTAGATATTACCTGTAACTAAGATGAACTTCAGACTGATTTGTTGGTTAAATATCAGTATTAGTAGTAGCAATTACTCCTTATCTATGTGCAGTTTTCATACGGTGTGCTCAGTGGAGGGGTGTTTCGAGTTACGTAGGTGCGGGCACAGAATACAGTACGGGCAAACACCTCAAATATAGGTACTAGCTGCGATAGTGCGCTCGTAAAGCTTTGTAATGTTGCCATAAAATATATTTATATAATACTAGCTGTCCCGGCAAACGTTGTTTTGCCATTTAAAGTATTTCTACTTCATCAGTTGATACAAAATCTTACCCCCTCTTTTGTCTCCTAAGAGGGGTGGGGTGGAAAATTTTATACACCAGATGTTAAGTTGAAAAAAACAGTTAATAATATGACGAAAGTCCATTAAGTTGCAAGAAGACAAATATATCTGCGAAAACCGCATTTAAATCGGATCAGTAGTTTTCTTGTGATGTTGGAACAAACATACAGACAGACAGACAGACAGACAGACAAAAAAACTAACCACATTTTTGGCTTCTATAGCGATGTAGTAACACCCCCCGCTTATTATTTTTTGAATATCTTTAATGTACAGAATTCTCATTTCTACAGTTTTATTAAATGTATAGATTCGTTAATTGCCTTTTCCTTGTAAACTAAAAATCTCCCCCAATGAGGTCACATTACAATTTTTTTGTCCACAGTTACGCTATCTTGTCGTTTATTGCATTAAACTTGCAAGTTGTATTATGGAGTCACATTAACATTAAACGATAAGTTTTTGCTTACTTTTTATAACTTTTCTATTTCCACCAAAAATCGTTTCATAACAAAAATCCTAGAAATAACTAGGCAAAACGTTATCTGCATATAATTTAGGAAACAAAATGTTTCGGATAATATTGAGCTGAGCCGCGATAAAAATGCAGTTCGTTATTTTGCAGTAATGAGTGCGAGGGCGAGGAGGGAGGGGGCCGGGGGGTGCGGCAGGTGCGGACTGAGCCGATAACGATGACGTTTTGATGGCCGAACTTGGGGTCCTCGTCCATTAGTGTCCGGCCTATTGGTCCAGTAATGGCCACTTTCATTAATGCCTCGCTCCAGGATTTATTGTTGCGTATGGACGGGGAAGGGGGAGGGGGGGAATCGCGACATCTGATGGCTCCGATAACTAATGGAGAACTAAAAAGTTGACGCGCGTCACGTGATGCCACCGACGACAGAACACATTCGGGTGTTGTTATAACTTCGTTGTATGTAACATCGAGGAAATTGATTCCTAGGCTGTTGACAGACCAATGTCATTTGGTCGGATCATGTCAATTCAATGTTAATTGTGATCTGTCGGCTGGGTTTGACGTAACGCGACCAAACTACGTAGGTCCCCGATCTGCCTAGCAATCAACTTCTCTGATAGTACCTATGTCTGCAATGTCGCAAGCAATCACACTACTGTGATTGCTTGCGTTGATACTTGATTGCTTACTGAGTAGACATCAAATAGAGCTAGATCTCTGTCTATCGTGTATTATTAATCGATGTATCTTGCAAACCTACTATGTATGTGACTTAAAATAAAAAAATAATAATTGTAAAATAAAACATAATAATATTCTAAATACAGTTATGACTCAGTCCTTATGAATATTGGGAATAGAAAACTAAGTAATTACAGTCTGGATTGTATGTTTTAATAACGTTCAATTAAAAAATGATGAAGATTAAGAAGAATCCCATATTCAAACTGTCGAAAAAATCAAGTAATAATACGTGTCAAGAGTCAAAATGTGACCTATAGCTTTATGATATTTTTGGAGCGAACTAGAATAACTTCACGCTCAGCAACTTGCTTGGTTTACAGTAAATTAATTTACAGTAATTTAAATTACATAGCAAAGTCCTTATTGAGTGATCTAGCATCAGTTCATATACCTTGTAGATAATTTAAATATAGCCGATTCTACGATGTTTTAAGGTCTTACGCTTGACCGTAAATTGCAATGGGGACGTCACATTTCTAACATAGCAAAGAAACTTAGTTCAGCCGTTTTTGCTATTAGGAAAGTAAGACTTTTGACGAATGCTGAAATAGCCCGTATGGTTTATTTTAGCTACATCCACAGTATATTGTCTTATTAGGGGAACTGCAGCTGATATCTAGACAATATTAATTATTCTGCAAAAACGAGCAGTACGTATTGCTCGTTTTTGCAGAATACATTTACATATCGACTAAGACCCAGGGATTCTTTAAAAGCAAAATTTAAAGAAATAAATGTTACATCAGCTAGTGACAGTTGCGTCCCAGTTTATCTTTGACAATAATAACATGTACGTTTATAGAAAAAACATTCACAATTATGACAAAAGAGCTGATATTCACCCTTTCAATACCAGAAATAAGATCAGGTTAGCTATTGTGCTCTCAGCCTATCTTGTCTCTAGCGTTTATTCACCCTACCGCTACCATGTTTCGAAAAACCTTGACGTAATTTATCGTTTTCTATCAAATCGCGACAGAAAACGAAGCGATAGAAGTTTCATAATACCTCATCCAAATACGTAGTGTCGTAACAGAGAAATTAGGAATTTTTGAAGTTGGATTTCCTTAATTATGATATTGTCAGCAAATTCATGTTATTTGTATCACAATTATGATAAGAATTGATATTTTTCTGAAAAAAAAACGATTTTCAATTTTTTTTTAAATATTAGGTTTCTCTTAGTTTTGTGCGTGTTAAATAAACAGTTTGCAAATAATATCATCAGATAAAAGTGAATCATTATTTTTTTACGAAAACTACGCAAGAATATCAAGAAAATAAAAAGTTATATTTTTCACCAGCTCTGTCATTTACATAAAACCAAAAATTTAAGTTACTCCTGTTTTGTCACAAGTATCTTTAACTTACCTTTCACAACCTACATGATTTTTGGTCACCTTTTTTATGTTTGCATTTGAGCTCGGAATCTCCTTATGCTCGCTATAGAAATTACCTAAATAATACACAAAATATTTTATAAAATAAATTGATTCTTCAGTAAAAGCTGAACGATTCCATTTCATCTTTCGAGCGACGAAACGAATCGATTGTCTAAGTTATAACTTATGATAATTGTGGTCGGTACTAATTTGCAGGTTAGTAGGTACTTGGTACTAATATGCCATGATAAGCCAAAATACGTTCCTATTAATTTAGGTAGGATAAAAAAGGTAAACGTATTGTGGTTTTAATTTAAAAATATCCCTATAATTATAGCGAAAAAAAAATGAATGTGGTATACTTAAAATACTTAATATTATGTAAGAAGTAAAAATTCATTATGACATTTTATTTTTATATTATATTTACAACTTCAATGAAATTAGTTAGCCAAGGCATAAAGAAAAAAAAATAAAAGCCGAATAATTGAGTTATTACGAAATCTTTATTGGACTGTTCCTATATTTTGTTCTAGAACATTCTACAGATCAAGATTCAAGTTGGCAGAAGATTTTACGAATACGCGTAGGCCATAATAATAATTATTTTCACGAACTTCAAAGGAGTACTGAAACGAGATGGTGATATTTTGCACAAAGAACAAGATACTTAGTGTAAACAAAAACGTCACGTTTTTCACATTGCTTCGAAATTTCTCTCATATATTAATAAAATATAAAAAGCTCTACTTCATTGGGTATTTTCTCTTCCCCTCTCGAATAAAGGTCAGTTTTATATATTAACCTCTAAACAGGCAAAGGTAATCGCGCAGGAGCAGCCTTTTCACTGATTTCATATACTTACATTTTGATATCTACTTAATTACAATTAATTAATACAAAATGTGTTTTTCTTATCGAGTAGCAAAATCTTGTTGTGTCACAAAAAACGTCTTCGCTGACTTTTTATTTCACTGTATACTTTTAGTTATTTGTAAATTAGAAATAATAATAATAATAGAAATAACTATATTAGTTTCCCAATGAACCTATTAAGTGATAACTGATAACCCAGCCCCTTTCATACTCCACACTAAAATAAAAGACGGTTGGAGAGTAGTGTTTTGTGTCGAACTCGAACTCGAACTCGAACTCGAACTCGACTCGAACTCGACTCGAACTCGGTTGTCTGTAAAGTCGGTTTATAGTTGAACGTGACAACATCATAGCCTTAAATGGAACGCCTCAGAGCGAGGTAACGCCGCATATTGCGTCATGTTTTTTCCTGCGCGCAGCCCATATCGAATTATAAGACGTTGTCACGTCAAAAACAATGTTTTATATATTAATTATGTATGTTTAGGTCTCCATCATTTTAAAAATATAAAATTGCCCCTACAAAAATAACCGTTGAGAAATGTAAATTATGCTTCATCGTGGGGTAAATGTCTTATATTTCTATGTGTTATACCTCATCCGTTAGTCTACAATATTATATACTAGTAATCTGTGCCCGTTACTTTATAATATTGAATAGCTCATGCTCGTATCGTTCTAAATTTTTTTGCAATTTTGACAACCCTTGTTTAAGGTCTACCTTCCGTGAATCAATATCTATATTGATTCATGTATAAACTTAGTTTAAAGAAGCGACATTCTGCAGTCACCAAATAAGAAGCTGACATAGTATATTGTCATATAATAATAATATATTATTTTTTACTCTAAAACATGAGTTGCTTATAGCATGATTTATTTGATAACAATTAAAAAAAATAACAAAATAAGTAATTTAAAATAAATGATATTATAGTAGCTTCATAATTTCTCCGAAAAATATTTCGTAAGAAAAAGAGGTTCGTGATACATGGCGGGGTCACGTTTCCTCCTGCTTGCTCTACTACGAAACTCACGGTCATTTGAATTTAGAAACTTTTTGACAAAAACGATGCGATAGAGCCGATAGATATCGCTACATCTGTAAAATATAATGGTAGACGAGATGCCGGTAACCGCTAGAGACAAGACTGATCGTTTGAACCATAGTAACTATTCACGGGTTCACAAAGTTCAAAACACAATTGTGGGACTCGGCACACGTTTTTATAATAGACTAGCTGCTGTCCCGGTGAACTTCGTGTCACTGTAAAACCTTCCCTGGACATCTACAAATATTACTAACTAAAATCAGCCCAATCCGTTCAGCCGTTTTCGAATTTTACCGCGACTAACACATTTGAAAATCCATTTTTATGTATAAGACTAGCTGTCCCGGTGAACTTCGTGTCACTGTAAAACCTTCCCTGGACATCTACAAATATTTTAAGACTAAAATCAGCCCAATCCGTTCAGCCGTTTTCGAATTTAAGCGCGACTAACACATTTGAAAATTAATTTTTATGTACAAGACTAGCTGTCCCGGTGAACTTCGTGTCACTGTAAAACCTTCCCTGGACATCTACAAATATTTTAAGACTAAAATCAGCCCAATCCGTTCAGCTGTTTTCGAATTTTAGCGCGACTAACACATTTGAAAATTCATTTTTATGTATAAGACTAGCTGTCCCGGTGAACTTCGTGTCACTGTAAAACCTTCCCTGGACATCTACAAATATTTTAAGACTAAAATCAGCCCAATCCGTTCAGCCGTTTTCGAATTTTAGCGCGACTAACACATTTGAAAATTTATTTTGACGTGACAACGTCTTAAATTAGGTTGCGGCTGGGAGTCACTTATGAAAAAGTGTAACGCTCGGTAACGTTACGATGAGTCACCGAACGAGAGAGAGGCCCGCCGAATGCCTTGCGTCTCTCTCCCACACGTTGTCACGTAAAATCTTCGCCCGTAAAACCGACTTTACAGGCAACCATTTTTATTTATGTATAAGACTAGCTGTCCCGGTGAACTTCGTGTCACTGTAAAACCTTCCCTGGACATCTACAAATATTTTAAGACTAAAATCAGCCCAATCCGTTCAGCCGTTTTCAAATTTTAGCGCGACTAACACATTTGAAAATTCATTTTTATGTATAAGACTAGCTGTCCCGGTGAACTTCGTGTCACTTTAAAACCTTCCCTGGACTTCTACGAATATTTTAAGGCTAAAATCAGCCCAATCCGTTCAGCCGTTTTTGAGTTTTAGCGCGACTAACACATTTGAAAATCCATTTTTATATATAAGAAGACTAGTTGTCCCGGTGAACTTCGTGTCTCTTTAAAACCTTCCTTGGGCTTCTAAGAATGTTTTAAGACTAAAATCAGCCCAATCCGTTCAGCCGTTTTCGAGTTTTAGCGCGACTAACACATTTGAAAATCCATTTTTATATATAAGAATTGCCTGCTGAGATTCTAGACTTAAGTACCATTTACTAAGTTTAAGGGATGTATCAAAAATATATTATTGAATAAAGGTTATTACTTATTAGTTATTACACAACAAATGAATTTTAATGACATTCAACCATAGAAATGATAACAATACGAGTATAATAGGGACTCTTTCACAAAAAGTTAATACTTTTTGTAGTACTTATATAATAATTTATAACTACTTCCCACGTTTTAAAAAGCTATAAATTTCTAGGACACTGTTTTGGACCTAATGTACTAATGTAACAATTATTATAAATCAGAGAAATAGGGACTCTTTTACAAAAAGTATTATTAAATCTACTTCCCATGTTTTAAAAAGCTAAGTATAAATTTCTAGGAAACTGCAAAAAAGTACCACGAATTTTACGATGAGGTAATGAAATATGAGAGCAGCAGTATTACGTCGTCCGGCAGTAACATGAAATACTTGCGGACGATTACAATGATTTATGTCCTAGTAATAGTATACTGTGTACCTACTATGTATGTACTTGTATGCAGCCCGGAGTATTGTCTCTCCCGTCGTTAAACTGTAATGGCCGCTGCTAGAGTTTCAGCGAAAACGTTCACGTCATTCTCTTTATTAGGAACTTAAAACTCGCTAAAACAATATAATTATATTTATTACTCACCACTAGCTGAAAATAAAATATTAAGTAGTTTAGCTTGGAAAATTGTAATGAAACTTAAATTGTTGTAATTTTCAGGCTTGCAAAATGAAGACTATAGAGAACTTGTACTTACAATTTACTCTTTGCAAATTTTCAGAAACAACGCACTGGAACATAACTATTTGCACGGGATTAAATTATAATTAGTAATTATACTATTTTTTTGCCAAAAGCTTTAGACTATAGATATACTCCTATATCTAGAAAGTATAATAAAATATATTATGCTTCTGAGATAAAAAAAGAAAGTGAAACATCAAATTCCTTATCCTTTGTAATTAATCAATATTTAAATATTAATGTGAGTTACATTTGACATACCTATCCAAATAAAGATAACAACATATCTGGGATTTTATTAAATCTACATCATTAATGTTATTATCACAATGTATTTCATTACTCATGTGGTATTTTATGGCCGGTGCCTAAATACTGTTTTGAGCTATTTAGAGACCAATCGAACACCTTCTGAAGCTCCTTCCTGATAAATGACGATCAAACAGAGGGAGAATTAAAGGAAAAATTGTGAAATGATGAGTAATAACCAGCGACTACGCTTGCCTAACGTTAACCTTAAAAATACCTTCACGAATGTATTCCAAAAATTTAATAGTTTTTTTATGACTTACGACGCATTTTATTATGAGCATTGAGCATTAAAGATAATCTGAAAGTATTTCAGCACGAAAGCGTCCGGCTACGGGCGAGCTCCGCCGACTGGTAGGACGCTATAAAACTTATCTTTACGATGAGTTTCATGAACATAAAACTTTAATTACAAACTAAACGGTTATTTAGTCGATAACTCTTTACTCCGCGGTTAGTACGCATGTACGGTATCTCGGCGTAGATTTGGTCGGGGCCGATAGCCGACTGAGTACCGAGTAGGAGCTGAGACTGAAGCGATAAACTTATACTTTACGGACGGTCAGCAGAGGAAAATTTGCTTTCTTAACATAAACTTTAACTTTACTGAAAATAAAAATAACATTACCGTAATAAATATTACATATACATAGTTATATAAAATAATAATAAATTGGGAAGTACCTGTTTATTATTCAGCAATCTGTGTAAATAGGTACGTAATATTTTGTACGATGGTTACTTATACTAATGATAATATGTATTCTGTGCTATGGTGCCACAAACAAGATAACGTAAACGTAACGGAAAAAAATCTCGGAAGTAACGTAAAGTCTACTGAGTAATTTATAATTAATAATATTGTACGTGTTAGTTTCACTGCTTAATTATAATATTATTATCGTATAAAACCGCAGTCATTTAAATACAATAAAAATGTATCGGTGGAGTCGCCGATAGAATACAATAAATAATAAATTAAGTAAATATTACACCTGTACACGGATAAAAACCGCAAATAAATCTAATATAGATACCGACGGACAAGACTTTAATTGTGTTTAAATTAAAAATTAGCGATAGCAGCGGGAGGTATGTGGTGTATAGTGCGAGCTAACTGTAGATAGCGGAGTTTACGTCGCAGATAGCGCGGCCCCCGTGCCCCTGCCCCCCCGCGGGCCCGCGCTAAATGTATATATCATATATTATTATAATTAGCTTTATCTTCCAATTCAATAATTATAAATAATTTATTATGTTATACGAGGCCGAGCGGTCGAGTCGGCCCCGCCCCGAGGAAAACTACGCCGATATGTCCCAAATTAAATCGAATTCATCCTCGTAAATAATACATCGACTTATAAATTAATTAATATTAAGCACCGTCGACACCTCGCTGCCGATTGCCAATGTCGGTCGCTCGGAGTTCGGACATTTTTCTATTGTAGCCGGGCCCGGGGCTGATGGCGGGAGTATTCCATAGACAGTAACGGCATGTAGGGTACAAAGTTCTTTGAAATCATTTGCAACTCGCATCTGTCTCCGGCGACCTACTTATCGCGCCTAACGAGTATATCGGACAATGGAAATAATGAAATATTTTTGTACACGATTCTCTTATCATCCATATTAAGGCAATTTAGATAAGCCTGCGATTACATTTTATATAACAGCCATATTAATGTTTTGTTTATATGTAACATTACGTTATAATTTGAGCAGCCAAATCTGTGTTCTATGAACATAGTAGGCGTGTAGTTCTGGAATACGACGGAGCCCATATTCCTGCATTGCGTTTCGTCGGGATCCGTTACAATATTGTGGTGGCGACGGATCGAAGTGGGCTCTGTAGTGTCGGTATAAGAGCGGGCGAAACAAATGATTGCGACACATATCGTGTCGATCGCGGGTCGTTATCGCGTCATCAGATGTTCCCGCGATAAGCCCCGCGCCGCCGCCCGCCGCCGGGAGCTAACAACGTGCTGTTACACGATATACATTATGCATAATATTATATTAGTTCAATTGACCTAATAGTTTTCGGAAAAAGTAATTTCTGTCCATCTCATACCCCAAAGATACATAATATAGATCTTTCGACTTTTTGTATCTTCGTCCTAAATCCACAACAGTGTTTAGTAAGTAAGTATAAACAGTAACACAACAGTGTTTAGTAGGTTTGACGACCTCTGTGGTTCAGTGGGTGGGCTGTCGGCAGCTCAAGCCGGGGGTCGCGGGTTCGAATCCTGCCGACGGAACAAAAAGTTTTTCAATGTTCCTGGGTCATGGATGTGTATTAAATGTGTGTATGATATAATAAAAATCTTAAATATATGTATAGTATAAAAGTATTAAATATATTTCCGTTGTCTGGTACCTGTAACACAATTCCTTCAGGTACTTAGCACGGGGCCAGACTGACGTGGTGTGAAGTGTCCATAGATATTAAAAAAAAAAAAAAAAAGTAAGTAAGTAAACATTTATTCAGTACAAACACATTACACCACATTACAATTCGATTCATTTATTTAAAGACAGCCAATATAAATGCATGACAATTTTTTAAAACTACTTTGGTATGTTAGTAAAAGTGCCATAGTTTTTGCAATTTAACATAAACATAGATTTAATCCACGATCCATGTTGGATCGTAACAATTTAAATACTCTAATGCGGCTCCCGTCCCTTTGTAGTCGGGAGTGGAACACGGAAACACGTTTAAACCTCTCCCGGAATGCTGGAACATCGCCTGGTGTCGGGCCCGCAGCTCCGCACTCCGCAGGCCGCGCCACTCCACACGTCGCTAGAACCTGTCCCGAGCCCGACCTAATGTGGAGGTAATATACGGCCGGCGGCACTCTACACTCTACATACAATATATTCATGCAGCTATATTACGTTATATGTTAGTATAACAGCTACACACACCACTGTAACACTATAAATAAGTGGAGAATATGTGGTTAGAACCACATATTCTCCACTTCTTCTTTTATTCTTTATAAAAGAAGCCTCGAAGAAGATTGGTGTTCTTAACAGAGCGAGACAGTACTTCAGTCCGGACTAACGCCTACAACTCTACAAGGCGCAGGTTCGGCCTCATATGGAATATTGTTCTCATCTCTGGGCAGGGGCGCCAAAATACCAACTGCTCCCTCTGGATCGTATCCAACGAAGAGCCGCTCGAATTGTTGACTGCCATAATGTTTCAAACAGCTTGGACCCCTTGGAATTACGCCGAGATGTAGCTTCACTCTGCATCCTCTATCGGTTGTATCACGGGGAGTGCTCTGAGGAATTGTTCGGAATCATACCACCTGCAACTTTTCGCCATCGTCCCACGCGAAAAACTTACCATCCTCATCACCTTGATGAGTGGCAGTCTTCCACAGTGCGTTTTTCGCGTAACTTTCTACCGCGCACTGTTAAACTCTGGAACTAACTGTCACCAGCAGTATTTCCTGACCTGTACGACCTGCAAACCTTCAAGAAAAGAGCGTATTCCCTCTTAAAAGGCCGGCAACGCACCTGCAGCTCTTCTGATGTTGCGAGTGTCCATGGGCGACGGTAGTTGCTTACCATCAGGTGACCCGTTTGCTCGTTTGCCCCAAAAAATTCTGATCGCATTTACAGTAACTTTATTTTTGTGAGAAATGCAGTCAGCGATAGGTCGCTACAGCTGTAACAATAGACTTTGTAAAATATTGGCGTTGAAACAGGAAAATGAACGCTAATTGTATACAATTTGAAGGGCGAGCAAATGTAAAATACTATAATGGACGCTGAAAAGTCTACGGGCGTAGATAGCGGGGGCTGGTTATCTGTGTTTTATTACATCTCGCCGCGCGCACTCGCCTCTAAAGTCTAATTTATGATTTTTGTTTAATTAACAATCAAACGTTTCGTTGTATAAATTAAACGACCGATGACGTTTGTTATCTGGGAAACTCGTGTAATAAATAAGGCCGCGGCCGCTCCGTACGTTTCGATATATCACGCGTCGCGAGCGCATTTTGAAGATAATTTAAGCGGAGCTCGGCCTCCACTCTCGAGCCCCGAGGGTCGCCGGGGTCAATACGTTCACAAATCACGGGCCCTTGCCGAGAATTCATTTTGTTTGTTTCCCTTTTATAATACTTATAAAAATCTAATTTAGGTACATAATTTATCATTAGGACAGGAGAAAATACACAAAGAGCCCTTTACGAGTCTACGGCACAGGTCACGAGTCACGACGACGAATGATTGCCATAAAACTTCTACTTTTGGATTTCCACTTTATAATATTATTAAGAAATTTTGCCAAACTTTGTTCGCTTAGATATTATGTGCTCATCACACAGGAAGAACAAATATAGGTCCATTACTGTGACTAAACATATGGGTAGGTACCTACGAATAATAAAAACTAGTAGGTACAAATATTATTATTATTATCATTGGTTCAGCGCTTAAAGTGCGAAGAGATAATTAACAGACAAAATATGTAGACTGATACACTTTTGCATGGATTTAGATTTTCATTGCATGGTATATACTTATTGTATTGTTGATAATTGAGCGTTTTGTTTGTTGGGATGGCGTGTTGTCGGTAATCGAAGATAGGCCTACCGCGCCGCGCGGACCGTGGTCAGGCGGCGGGCGGCGGGCGGCGGGCGGCGACACCGGCCGGTGTTGGAACATTAATTATATTGTAATTAAACGTACTCGTAACGTTGTAACGTTTACGAGTACGTTATCTACGAGAAGTTTACGGCTTACCTACGTGCGCCGTAACTTTACCACATTTAACTATATTACTCGTATTGTAAATTATGTAAACGAGCCGGGCCTCGCTAAGTAGGTAGTAGGTATATAATATTCCTGCTCTAGCATTGGCTAGAGCAGGAATATTATAATTTATAATATACTTTTCGAGTAAGTATTGACTTACTCGAAAAGTATACGACTAAATAAAATCTTTCATTACAGATATAAAATTTATTGCACTTAACGAGTAACTAAGCTAGAAGGATTTTTCAAAACTTTTAAATATTACTTATATTGTATTTGTAACTAAATATTGGGACTTTTCCGCGGCTGCGTCTTGCTCCTAACGGTAACCAATAACTGAAGAGATTTCATTTTGGACTCTACAGTAACTACTGTTTTTAAACTATCGGATAAACGAAGATAATATTGTAGTTGTTGCCAATCAAATTTTCAACTTTTGAAAAGCTGCGGATATAATTTATGATTGTATTATGTTTTACAAAACAACTGAATGTTACGGAGAAAAGTTGCTTATGATATCATAATTTTTAATTAAGGAATAATTATATCCGCAGTAAATAATATTGTAGGTCATAATAAATGTAATATTTTGTGTAAATTAGTAGCAGCTAGTTAGCGCCACAAGAAGGTGTTATCTAGCGGATACAATAAAAGTCTAGTAACTTACGACCTAGGTCATACATTATTATATTATAACTCGGTAATGAAATTCACATTTCAAACGACATTTAAAAATACAAGTATTTTAAAAATAACCGCAGAAACTTCTATACTTGCTGTAGTCAGTAGATATCTTCGCGATGCGCGTCGATTGTTACGGTCGTACACAACACACAACAATAAAACATACACTCGACGTTCACAACATCATTAAGTTTTCGTCTATTTACAACATTTACGATGTTACACGAAATTTAATATCTTGTTGGAATTACTCGGTAAATAATATTTTAATTAACCAATTTAAGTGCAAATTACAAAATAAGAGCTCCATGGTTATGGTATACGTATAGTAGCGGAGTGAGGTCGCGTCCGCGCCGGAACGAGGCCAACAGTACGGATACACATTACACATCGTATAATATTATACGCTAGCTCAGCTCCTATCCGTAACTCTATATATTACTATGAGTTATGACTCTGTGCTCTATATTCGTGAAGGAAAATTACAACCTAAAATTAGCCTTAATTTTAGTATTTTTAAGTTAGCGTCGAATAAAGATTTCTTGGATTTACGCGAGTATCCATACTATCATACTAATATTATTATAAATGCGTATCTAAGTGTGTCTGTCAGTCTCTCTGTCTGTCTGTTACCTCTTCACGCCCAAACCGCAGAACCGATTTTGCTGAAATTTAGCATGGAGATATTTTGAGTCCCGGCCCCCGGGAAAGGACTTAGGATACTTTTTGTCCCGGAAAAATGTACGGTTCCCGTGCGATAAACGAGAATAGCTTTGTCCACATTGTGCCTGTTCGTCAAGGGCATGCGTTATAGCGCAGTCAACAGCGAACGTGAGGCATGCCCGCGACGCATGACCGTATCCAAAACTTCAAAAATTACAATGTTGACGTTGCGTTCGTTGACGCATTCAATTATTAAATACGCCAAAACGAAAGTTGAATGAAAGAAGATGACGAAAATTTAAGACGAAAGCGCCTATAGTGTGGGCATAGCTTTATGGTGCAACGGAGATGCGGCCGTCATCTAGGTGTTTATACTGATACAAGTATAAGCGCCGGGATTTTAGTCGCGGAGCATTACTCCTATTTCCGCGAATCCCGAATTTCCGATGTTTCGACTTTCGGCTACAGCTATTTTACACAGAATGTTCCTGTCAGTCAGTGCCTGTCAGTGTTCCGCCGTAGCAGTGTTTTATATTAATGTAAAATGCCAACCATAAAATTTTAGTTCACCAAAGGCATGAAGGCATTTAATTTTTTTCATTACATAATAATGATTGTGATTTGTGTTATGTTGCGGTGAACTTAGCTCGCGAAGATTTCCTAAAACTCATTTATTATAATATTATTCTGTGTTAATGTAAACATGTGGTAGTATGAGCTTGCTTGTACTAAGAGTTAATCATGGAGTTATAGACCCGGACTCCGGAGCAGTTAGTTTAGCTCGTTTTAAACCATCTCGTGTGAAGTCGGCACAGTCTGGCGATTTTGAACCTTGATTCCTAAAAATAAATAAATTCAATCATGTTTATGCGATAAGGCATACCTAGAACTTAGATGTGTTCCCGAAATTATTTCAAAAGACCATTATTAAGTTCATAAACACAATGATTTCACACTTAGAGCTGTTATCGATTTGGTTTGTTGCTGGTTGTTGGAAAGTTTGGTTGTGGTAGTTAAAAATTATTAGAAAATTGGATAAAAAGAGTACTATGCGACTACTTTGAAACCTTCTAAATATTATATTTAGTTATTAGTATTCTCACTTAAACTGGAATCAACTTTTCCTACATTAAAAATAGTTGAGTCTATAATATCTTAATATGTTCTTGAATAATATTATTCATCTCTTGCTATAAAAACGAATCACCTCTTGTCGCACTAACCTAAAGTATTTGATATAAAGAGACCGAGCCGAAATAAAAGAAAATGCTCCAAATTAGTGAATGATTTCGACGTGGCCCAGACTCGCCGCTGCTTGGGAGATAAGCGCCAGACGACTTTTGTTTTACCGTCCGATCCACCTTAATGAGAGATTATAATTACGGATTATTAGTCCTCCGAGCCCGACGATGAGCGACTGTAGCTGCTGTGTCGCCAGACGAGGAGGCCAACTCGACGTATTGCAGTGAGAGTTCCGACCGTCCGACGGCCCTGCGACGGATTTTTTTAAAGTTCTTTCGAGTATCTACTGGAGCTGAGTACG
Organism: Polyommatus icarus; assembly: GCA_937595015.1. NCBI lineage: Eukaryota > Metazoa > Arthropoda > Insecta > Lepidoptera > Lycaenidae > Polyommatus > Polyommatus icarus. The sequence continues at coordinate 22,354,663 of OW569328.1, read as the reverse complement.
TTTAAATTTTTTTTGCCATTTTAAGATTTTTTAAGGGTTGCCATCGTAAACTATTAAGCAAAGTATATTATTCGAAGCTGATATATAAACCAAGTATAATAATAATAATAATAATAATAATAATAATAATCTTTATTTGCACAAATATGGTCATAAGATGGTACAAATTTTACAGTGTCTCACATATTTTGGTCGATTTTCTCGACATGCAAACATTAAAATATGAACATTGGTCGAGACTCAAGTTAGTAACATTCATTTCATAATAATCATTACATTGTCATAATCATTACACCATTATTAATCGAATTTATAAGTAATTTAGTCATATATTATCGTATTGTATAACATGTCAATTCATAAAATCTTAAAATTAGAGTACAATGCTGAATAGTTACAAGATTAGCTTCAACATAACTCTACACTTCTACAGTACAATTAATAACTGAGTCCCAACTCCCAACTATCTAATACATTGCGGTCATGTAATCAAGTTATAAAATTGCTTATTATTTGATTAAAATAAATGAAATAAAAATGTCAATCCAATAAAATTCTGGTCAAATTAGTCAAATTTACAATTTAAAATTATATAATTTACCAATGTCAAAGAATTTAAAATTACAGAATTATTTATATTGTAGTAGGAAATTCTAAAAATAGCAACAATCTAATTTTAACTTAATCAAAACCTTCCCTCATTTTGTCTGTCTTCAAAATATTCTTTATTTGAATAGAAACATTTATCTAACAGCCAAGAAAACAAATTATTTTTAAATTTATTGTAGGTTGTTATATTTTTTATATTATTTGGTAGCTTATTATATATATTTATTGACATGATAAATGCATTTCTACGATAAATTTCTAGGTTTTGTTTAGGTACCCAAATTTTATGCTTATGCCTACTTGACCCTTGTTTCTGCATTACTTGATTTGTTGGAAATAGATATTGGTATTTTCTAACAAAGAGACAGATTTCAAATATATACTGGCACGGTAAGGGAAGAATTTTCAGGTTTTTAAATAGTGGTTTACAATGTTCCAAGTAGTCAGCTCCAGCTATAGCCCTTATGCATCTTTTTTGAACGATAAATGCCCTTGAGACATCTGATGAGTTACCCCATAATATTAACCCGTATCTTAAAATAGATGCAACATATCCATGGTATGCCATTAGTGCTGATTTAACAGATGCTATATTTCTAATTCTTCTCAACGCGAAAATAAATCGATTCAATTTATTACACACATAGTCAACATGGTATACCTGGGTATACCTTAGTACTAGCCGGGCACCGGAGCGACCACCGACTGCCGAGTCGTCCAGCAGGCGCGCGGTGGTCGGCGACGGCGCGGCGCTGCTCACGAATGTGGACAGCATTCCGCCGCGCCGTAATGGTGCCCTTTAATAAATCGAGGCCCCGAGATAAGATGCCGGCTGCTTTGTACCGATTCTATTATTTCATGATCCGATAAAAAAGGAGTAAAGCCTCGGCCTAAACGCAGGAATGTCGGGGAGTTCGGCGGGCGCCGGCGCCGGGCGCATTAGCCGCGCGCCCGCGACATCGCTTACACATTAGCTCTCCGCGCGCCGCCGCCCGCGACCGAACGACGCAACCGCCGCCGCCTGCGAGCCGATCTCAACTCTCGCCCCGGGCCACAGGGTCGTCGGCCCCGGAGCCGCGAGGAGGACTTGCGTCGTGGAGAGGTTCGGGCCCGGAGAAGCGGCGCGGCGGGGAACGGCACATGTGACTATCGCTGCACGCGACAATTGCCCCTCGGCCGGGGATGCACGGGGTTGTTTAGCGTGCAGGGGATCGGGCGCTGGCGCGCCGTGGCCGACAGGCTCCTCCCGCCCACTTATCGAGCGGACACTTTGTGCGGGTGTAATATATCAGCGGCGGCCGGCGCCTAATGAGTGCCCCGGCCCCCACCCGGCCCGCAGCCCGCGGCCCGCCGGCTGCTTATCTCGGGGCTGAACCCGCGGGACTGGACGTGAGAACTGTCAGAGACAGCAGCGGAGTCTTCCTCGCCCTCAAACTGTAAAGAGTTGGTCACTCTCGCCCTCACCCGCGTGGCAGGACTAGTATATATGCAGATAATTTTAATTAACAGATAATTACATACCACTCGTCTGCTACTATTGCTGCCAGCCATTAAACTATAGTATGAATTAGTAACTGTTATCCTTTCATCTTCTCGATAATCGATGTTTTAGTCTATGTCAGGTCTGAAATTTGAGGTCAAAATATGACTGGCCCCTCTACAGGATATCTTGATTGGATCGGCCACTCTCCGGTTTGGCATTATTTGCCTCATTGTCGTAACCATTTTTTTTTCCTCGTCGATTTGACTTAGACACATAGAAATATTAAAGAAATGAAAGATACGAACACAATAATAAATGTGGCGTGAAACAGTTATTTAAAGTTTTCTGAATAATGAGACTTAAAAATTTATGGGTACGGTAATTAGACAAATGTAGTGTTTTACGTAACGACGCGATACAACGACACAATTGACAAAAACTAGCTTAGGGGAACGTAGGCCAAATTATGTAACATTAACAGAATATACATAATAAAAATCTTATTTAAACATAATTGAAAAGTAAACAGTAATTAGACAAGTTTGTAACCAAAGCTACGGTAATTAGATACTAACGTGCTTTATCGACGGCACACTAACATTAACGACGTGGGACCGCTGATGGGCTATGGCACACACTAAGGAGAAACAACCCGTGCACTCGTAATGTGCCAAATCCTGATATTTTTGGATGGCCATCCAAAAACTGCAGGTGTTACGGTAATTAAGACTTTTGATCGGGCAAGCGATTATTTAATGATAACTATTTATAGGATGGGCCTATTGAATCGATATTTTGCAATGCGATAACCAATGTTTATAGGCGTTTAAAACCATGAATAGATTAAATTAAATAGGTATAAAAATTACAAGCAACTTTCGAGATCAAGTTGGCGTGGGGACACGTTACGGTAGTTAGAAAAACATGGTTCTTGAACACGACTTCAATTAATTTAGTCTGAATTACTTAAATTAGAAGCCTGTGTTTAAGTTTGTAGCTAGATACTGATGCTATCTACCGTTTAAAAATATTACATACTTGAATAAGATAATATCACAGAGTATGCAAGCCCGGGACACGTAAATTTTGCTCTCCTGAGAATAATACCGGATACAATAAAACATAGTATTTGAATGTCATTTCTGAGGCCAAGATCTACTTTGGGTCGCTGAGCCAGCGGAGTTAGATAATTAGTTATTTGAATGTCGAACATGATATTGGAGATTGCGTATTTTATTTTAAGATAATATTATTTATTTTTGTGAACCTACGCTAGTGAACATAAAATAACATCAAAGCCATGACTTATTAAATAACTGAAATAAGGGAAAGTACCTAATGGTAGACACTGAATTAATAGATGACACTTATTACAAAAATACCATAAAAATAAGAATTACTCTAATTATTTCTCACCACTGTACATTTTATAAGCTTCTCAAGCTATCTGTTGAATTGAAAAAATATATTAGAGACGCCTTCGGGAACAAAATTTTAAAATGGGATCAGTTTTCGTAAATAATATGACCGCGTCATCACGCGCTCGGCAATTTCTTAGCAAATAGGTTAAGGAAGGCGAAATTTTGCACGTAAGTTTTGAATACATTTATTTGATTTTTTGTAATTTCTATTGATTTCATTGGATTAATGGTCATGTTGTATACACTAATTAATGTTTATTTAAGATTTTTTATCAATTTTCCCTAACAATATAAAGGGTGTCTACTATTTGTTTCTTAAAATGTAAAAAACCTAATAGATGACATGAATCTCATCTTTGAGTTTTGCAATACATACTAAAGTTATTTTGTACTTTATTCTACTGCAAAAATCATCACTATTCTCTGAAAATATAATTCTATTAACAATCTAAGCACTTAGAACTACTGACATCATGGTGTCTAATATTAGACCTTGTACTGATCTAAAAATCGATTGCTTTAGTTTTTTAGCAGTAAATAAAAGAAAAAGGAGAGCTGAGAAAAGAAAGAAGAAAAAAGAAGAGGCGAAAGAAGCATGGAGACTAAACACTGAAAATAAATTTGCTAGGAAAAAAAAAGTCATTTCTTGAGTTAGAAACATGAAAGTATTTTGACGTTTGCGTTTGACGTTTGCTTAAATAGGGTCCCGTTTTTACCCTTTGTATTAGGAACCACAAAAAGGGGAAAACTATCCATCTTTGTTATTATATGTATCTACTATGTTAACGCGGACGAAGTTGCGGGCAACAGCTAGTGACTAATAAATATAATCTATGAGTCTAATGTGTGAGTCTAATAAGCGCTGAACGTAATGTTGCTGATTTCTCGTTAAAATTCCTCATATCGTATCCTCCAATTGCAACTGAAGACAGACGGACGGACAGACAGACATACACTTTCGCATTTATAAATTACTAGGGATGTGTAGGATATAAAATGTATAAATATTAATTTGTTGGTAAGTAAGTATACGTTTTATAAGCTGTTGCTGTTTAAAAATCATAGGTGCTCGAGGTATCATGCAAAATATAATAGTAACTAGCTATTTGATCGAGCTTTGCTCGGTATTCGATAAAACACGAACAAAATTACATTTTCTAAAAATGATTCCTAGCTAGACCGATTTATCGCCCCCGAAACCCCCTTATAGTAACAGTAGTAAAAATAGATGGTACTATAGGTGATGGTAGGTTGTATGTTATGGGGACCCCAAAAATTTAAAAACACTTATAATATAATACAGCTAAACCTGGATGAGTGACAACTGGATAAGTGAGAAAACTGTATAAGTGAGAGTAATAGCTAGGACCCGTCATTTTAAGCTCCCAAAACCTCTATGAGCGAGAAACAGAAACCTCTGTTAGAGAGAGTCGTTTTTGTCTCATGGACCTTTGTGAGCGAGACTGCTTCTTTTCTATACCTCTATAAGCGACAGTCGAGGTTAATTTTTTATGTACTTACACAGTAACAAATGAGAAAACAAATTACAAATTGAACATCTGCTACAATTTAACAACTGCTATTTTAAGACGGTACGAATTAAAACTCCAGCTCCAAAATGTGTTCAGGAGCTCGAGTTGGCGCTACTGGAGGAGTAGAAGAATATCCCACAGGAAATGATTGACAATCAAAATGCAAGCCTTACGCTCGGTACGAATTAAAACTCCAGCTCCAAAATGTGTTCAGGAGCTCGAGTTGGCGCTACTGGAGGAGTAGAAGAATATCCCACAGGAAATGATTGACAATCAAAATGCAAGCATGTATTGGCGTATCCAGACTCTCTTCAGATCCATAGAAGGCATTACACGCTGTTAACATGGCATTTCTTCAGTAAAAATGAAGAATTTAACTTTAAAACTTACTACTGAAATTTCAAAGATTTTTCTTAATTTTAGATTTTTGCAGATTTTTTTAATTTTACACGTTTTTATGCTCTAAATTTATATAAGTTTTATTTTTTAATCATCAATTATTAAATTAATAAATAAATATATAAAAAACAGCAATTAATTTTCAAAAAAAATAAAATTTTATTATGTTCCGCTAATTTTGACGGTGTGTATATTTAATAATATCTTCTTATATATAAAAATGTATTTTCAAATGTGTTAGTCGCACTAAAACTCGACAACGGCCAAATGGATTGAGCTGATTTTTGACCGACTTCCAAAAAAGAGTGAAATTATTATTTTTAACAAAAAAATAAATAAAACTGACTTCCAAGGTAAAAACAATAGTAATATGAACTAAAAAGTATTAAATAACTATTACTCTTCAATAGTGCCTTTTTCAGATTTCGTCTAAATCTCAACTATTTCTGTACATACTACAGTCTTCATTACTTTGAAGTCGGTACCAGTTCCAAAAGTTTCAGATATTCTGACATTACTGAATTCACTATTAAATTAGCTGGTACCGACTTCAAAATAATTAAGACTGTAGTATGTACAGAAATAGTTGTGATTTAGACGAATTCTGAAAAAGGCACTATTGAAGAGTAAGAGTTATTTAATACTTTTTAGTTCATATTACTATTGTTTTTACCGGTTTTAATTTTTTTATCAAAAATAATAATAGTCTTAAAATATTCGTAGAACTTAGAATTCCAGGGAAGATTTTAAAGTGACACGAAGTTCACCGGGACAGCTAGTAATCTAATATATATGTTACGCTCAAAGACCGAAAACGCTCAGAGAGCGAAAAAATGGCCCACAACGCGTTGTGGTCATAGTGAAACGGCCACGACGCGTTCTGGTAATCACAGAAATACCACAAAGCGAAATTCGTGTCGTGGCTGACGTGCTATTCGATCACAACGCGTTGTGGTAATCGGAAAAAGCCATGACGCGTTTTGAGCATTTAAAAACAGCCACGACGCGAATCCGTGTTGTGGCCCTAATGAAAACGGCCACGACCCGTTCTGAAACCAGGTTAGTTACTCAGGGATAATTTTATAGCGCCCAAGTGTGTGCGCAATACACAAGAGCACTCCGGTTTCAATGAAACCAGGCCAGTTACGCAAGAGTAATTTTATAGCGCCCAAGTGTGTACGCAATACACAAGAGAACGTTACGCAGGAGTAATTTTAAAGTGCCCAAGTGTGTGCGCAATACACAAGAGCACTCTGGTTTCAATGAAACCAGGCCAGTTGAGCAGAAGTCATTTTGAAGTGCCCAAGTGTGTGTGCGATACACAAGAGCACTCTGGTTTCAATAAAACCAGGCCAGGTAGGTACGCATGAGTTATTTTATAGTGCCCAAGTGTGTGCGCAATACACAAAAGCACTCTGGTTGTTACGCAGGAGCTATTTTATAGTGCCCGAGTATGTGCGCAAATCACAATACACAAGAGCACGTTACGCAGGAGTAATTTTAAAGTGCCCAAGTGTGTGCGCAATACACAAGAGCACTCTGGTTTTAATGAAACCAGGCCAGTTGAGCAGAAGTCATTTCATAGTGCCCAAGTGTGTGTGCAATACACAAGAGCACTCTGGTTTCGACGAAACCAGGCCAGTTACGCAGGAGTAATTTTATAGTGCCTAAGTGTGTGCGCAATACACAAGAACACTGGTTGTTACGCAGGAGTTATTTTATAGTGCCCAAGTGGGTGCGCAATACACAAAAGCACTCTGGTTTAAATGAAACTAGGCCAGTTAAGCAGAAGTAATTTTATAGTGCCCAAGTGTGTGCGCAATACACAAGAGCACTATTCTTTACTCTCATAAGTCATAACCCAATGGAGCGGAAGACGGAATTTCATAGTGTCCAAGTGTGTATTGCGCACACACTTGGACACTATAAAATTACCCCTGCGTAACTGGCCTAGTTTCATTGAAACCAGAGTGCTCTTGTGTATTGCGCACACACTTGAGCGCTATAAAATTACTCCTTAGTAACTATAACCTTGTTTCAGAACGCGTCGTGGCCGTTTTCATTAGGGCCACAACACGGATTCGCGTCGTGGCTGTTTTTAAATGCTCAGAACGCGTCATTGCTTTTCTCGATTACCACAACTCGTTGTGGTCGAATAGCACGTCAGCCACGACACGAATTTCGCTTTGTGGTGTTTCTGTGATTACCAGAACGCGTCGTGGCTGTTTTCACTAGGGCCACGACGCTTTCGGTCTTTGAGCGTAACATAATATATAAATCTCCTGTCACGATGTTTGCCCGCGATAGATTCCTAAACTACTAAACTGATTTTAATATTTGACCTATCTCTGGTTTTGCCCTACTAGAGATAGGGATAGCTCTCATTAGACCTTAGCTAGAGACATATTTTATGTCAATTCAATGTTAGCTGCGATCGGTCGTATGTCGGCCGTTAGTCACTAATACGGGCGTTAAACTTTATTTAATATGGCAAAGAAACGTTTGCCGGGACAGCTAGTACATATATATAAAATTCTCGTGTCACAATGTTAGTCCACGAACTCCTCCGAAACGGCTTTACTGATTTTTACCAAATTTTATATGCATATTCAGTAGGTCTGAGAATCGGCTACTTTATATATTGATAAGTGCATTTGTTGAATAAATAATAGTAAATTATTACAACCTGAGACTGACGGCGACCATTGTTTGTGCGACGAGATAGCGATCGACGTTGCCATGTCGACATATTTAATTAGTCACATCAATAAAATAATATGGGCGAAATACTTTATATTATGGCAAAGCAACGTTTGCCGGGACAGCTAGTAATATTGTAATATAAAACTTCGACTGACTTACATAAGTAAGCTATCAACGCACAGCTCAAAGTCCAAACCACTGGACGGATTGGGCTGAAATTTGGCATGCAGGTAGATGTTATGACGTAGGGAAAGGATGTTGATCAATTCTACCCCTAAGGAGCTAAAATAGGGAATGAAAGTTTGTATATTATAATATGCAATACTAATTCTTAGCGCGAGCGAAGCTTTACAGACAACCGAGTCCTCGAACTCGACTCGAACTCGGTTGTCTGTAAAGTCGGTTTACTGACGATAGTTGAACGTGACAACGTCATAACCTTAAATGGAACGCCTCAGAGCGACGTAACGCCGCATATTGCGTCATGTTTTTTCGTGCGCGTAGCCCATATCGAATTATAAGACGTTGTCACGTCAAAAACAGTTTTCAATCAGAATTCAGAATGCAGCTAAGCATAATTATTTTTAAACTCAAATTTTGCGTACTGTACAATCACTGCCATCTATTGGTATACGACAAAAGTCCGAGACCAAGACCGGAAACTAAAAAGACGGCAAGAAAGGTTAAAAGAAATATCGAAAATTCATAATAAAATCAAATGTATTCAACAATCAATCTTTTCAAAAATAAGAAACAGTTTTCAATCAGAATGCAGAAGTTTTTTAAATAAACAAAAAATTTGTATACTGTACAACCACTGCCATCTATTGGTATAGCTAGCTAACACTGGCCAACAGCTAACGACATATTATTTGATGGTCCAACAACAAAACACGTTCTGAGAACGAATTTTTCACAAACATATTATAATTATTATGTTATCGACATAAAAATATTATTAATATACTTGATTATAAAATATATTCATATTAGGGGTAAATATTTAGAAAAGTAAATACTAGCTTTAAAAAAACATTTGACATGACGCCATCTAGTAGCTTAGTTCAGAAACATTATTTAATATTTTATTTTACGAACATAATCATAGATGGCGTAGGTGGTTTCATTTCACATAAATTACACGTTAACTGTTAGCTTGACGCTACACGTAATCTAATAAGTAATAAATATTATTGTAATCGAACATGATGGCTTAAAATGATGCTTCACTTGTTTTAGCAACACAAATTATTGTTAACAGACAAATTGATAATAATAATAATAATTTAGTTTATTTAATTTACGTACATCACATTACACTACCATAAGACAATTATACACAATATTACAATACATAAAGAAAAATAAAAGAAAAAAAATGGGTATTTTGTGTCTCTTATGTAGAGTTCATTGTAAAAGTCGTACGTGTAGCACTGTTTCATGTAGTTACCGGGTTTGTGTATTTAAATATATATTAGGCTAATATTAGGTCATAGGTGTCTATTCGTATTTTTGTAGTTTTTGGAAAAAAGCCTTCCTTCTGTAATATAATGTGTGACGATTTTGGTAGAGATTAACGTAGAGCTACAATTATAGATTCAATAAGTATAAACACCTACTTTATTATTTTTAATAGCATTTCAGCTTCTTACTAAACTCAATAGGCTAGTAGTTATTATTAATAATTCTAATATTTTGGCATATTTAAACACGCCGTGTCCCGTTGTGTTATAGAACCATTGGAACAGAATTTCACCTACAGTTAATGTGGACTTGCACCTTGTAGGAGAACTACATTTATTGTGATTAGGTTTTCGCAGGACTTTTAAAAAGCCCAAGAATATATTTCATGGGCATCCATGATCCAAAAGACAGTAATAAAATGGGGGTTTCTTGTTAGGCTGGATCACAAGAATTACAATTTCAGGACTTTGTTGCGGACCAATTGCTCCAATGTATGCATGAACAGTTTGCTCAGATGAAAAACAGGATGGCTTATACTTAATACCAGGTAAACACGAAATAAAACTCGGCAAGATATTTATTAAATTACAAATTTTCATCACACACACTATGTACAACACACGCACACTCAGACATGACACATACACTTTAAGTAGATAATAATATAAATATATTAATAAATTCGTAATCCGATAAACGACTTAACTCTTATCGTTTATAATCGCCATTAACTAATTACGTACAATAGGTAATAGGTATTGTCCAATTCTTATTTCTTACAGGTAATTTACAGGGCATGTAAAAATTTAAAATACTTTAATTAACAAGGAAGTATTGATACCAGTAAATCTTTATACGATAGGCTTATTTTTTACTAGACGCGCTATACTAGACTCAGAATCGTAGGACAATGACGTAAAACTTCTTATTAACAAAATATAATATTTCATACCGCATCATACGATTTTCACTTGAGCACATCTCATACATTTTAATTTAGTAAAAACCCGCCCCAAAAATATTCCTTCACAATAACATAACTATTTGTTCGTTCAACATTTGATCAGTACACAAAATCAAGCTAATCTAAAAACATAATTACACTATCATGACTGTACTTCGCACTTTTAGTTCGATATAAAAAATCTAGAGTTTTGAAGTATTTTCAAAATATACTGTACAAAAGATATTTTAATAGCATAGCGCGATGGGATTGCTGGTGAAAATTTTGTAATATTATTAGTTTACCTGTACCTACTATAAAACACGTGATCGAAAAAATTAAAGATTGAACATTTTTCGTACCTATCGGAGATCTCAAGGTGATCGACATTAGTATGAATTCTATATCTTACTGATAATAATCAAGGCTTCAAATTGTATTTATCTAGATTTAAACTGGTATTTACATTTGTTTCTCTACTTATACTACAGGAATGTATAACAGTATGGTCCCGAAATTTACAAGTTGTAGTGTTTACTTACATTATAGTTTTGTCTATAAATAAGTCATAAAATATTTCGTTGTACTCAATATCTTCTAAGCTATCTCTAAATATAGCAATATTTGGTTTTTTAATTGGCACTTAAATGGTAAGTCTTAAGTTTTTTCCTCTAGCAAATAACTACACTCAGTTCGAAGTTAATTCAATTCGGACTGTAAACCTTACGTCGTCGGCATAGAGGTGTAGTCGGAGGTAAGACAACTACAAACGACCTAGACAAACAGGTAAGAGCGAGATATTAAAGGCACAATATAAACACATACAGAAGACCATCTCACTACGAAACCACCCGATTCGGGTGCACATATTAGCACGATATCAGAGTATTAACTTGAGGCGGCGAAATAACGCACATAGCAACAACAAGTGAAACTCTTATATGTATTGAGCAAGAAAGATCTATCCGCTTGAGTTAGTCTGCTGTATGATATTTATACTGTGCTGGAGCTCCACGTTGTCAGGGCGTTATCTCCCGTGTTTGCTCCCCGCAGGCTGCGCCGCACCGTGCGGTTACCAACGCTCCGGCGCGGCGCGGCGCGGGATCACCGATCATTTACAATGTTTGCCCTCGCGGTGTAATGTGGCTTATAATAATTATAGCAGCTCCAGGCATCTGAGCATATGCAGAAGTACAGCGCCGAGTTGGCAAAGTATTGCGTAATACTAGCGTCGTTTACGATAGTTATTGTTTGGACAAATTTACAGTTGAGCAGCGCATTTCATGCGATTCTATCGGAACTTACGCTAACCTTTGGCCGGTCGAGAGACTAAAATTAGCGGGGACGTCGACGTCCCTCCTTTGACGAATATTTGGTACTCTAGCCGATGAAGATACTCGGGTAATCCAGGAGCTCCCTAGAAGCTCCCGGATAATATTATAATTTAAAATTTTCGAGATGGAGCACTAAGACTAAACGTGAGACGAGCGACTTCCCCGTGCAGTGCGTCCGCTGCCGGGTCCTGGCGACGCGGCGCGGCGTTACGGCGGGCGGTAGTGCATCGCGGACGTCGACGCCGGCCGCTCTAGCGCTGATACCCTGCAACACACGCGCGCGTCAGTCGCCAGCCGGAACACCGAGTCCGACACAGATGAGACAGGAGCGGAAGCGATTAGTGCAAGTGCGGGTGCAGAGATAGCCGGAGATAGCCGGAGATACACGCGCTACTCACATGTCCTGGCGGCCGGGCAGCAGCAGCAGCGGCGCCGCGCCCGCCCCCGCCCCGCCGCCCCCCGCGCCGACCTCCACCGCTGCGTACAGCGGAGGCAGCACCTTGTGCGAGTGTGCCTCCACTGCGCACACATACACACGTAAGCGTAAGTTACGCGGTCACTCGAACGTCGAGTCGCCTCCAAGCGAACGATCGACGCTTGCATATTAAACTGAGCATCGTGCAAACGTTCCTCTACAAGTCGAGGTTCGCGCGACCGCAGTGGGTGCCCTACCGCCCCGCTACTCACCGGCCATGCCGCCGCCGGGCCGTCCCACGCCGCCGCCCATGCTCTTGGGCTTGCGCTTGCGCGTTTGGATGCCGTCCTTCTTCATGCTCAGCGGCCGGTTGACCTGCGCACACACAAAGGAAGCGAATGACGCGGGGAACTCCTCGTAATCGCTATCATCCTTTACATAAGCGTATCTCCGCGAGATAATTGATAAAAGATTATTTATCTCATTACGAGTATTCGGGGCCGCGATGATAATTCTCTATCGGTCGGTAGCCCGAGTTATCTCGGGAGATTAGATGAGACCCTGTGTTTTGATTTTTTATACGGGTCCAATATTTGCCGAGGAGTTCCCTGATAACCGGCGGCGGCGATTAGATACCAGCGGTATCGGCGCGCCGCCGCCGCCGCCCGCCGTCGGCCACGGTCGCGTGGTACTCAGTACTCACGTTGTGCAGCTTGTAGTAGAGGCCGCAGGCGTTGCAGACGGGCTCGCCGTTGTTGTTGCGCCGCCACAGCGTGGTGTTGGAGGTGCGGCAGTTGGCGCACGTCACGCCCACGCGCCGGTTGCCGTTCGTCGGCTGTTGGACAAAACGGCCGTCAGTAACCTACCGAGGAGGGGCATTACGGAAACTTTATTTCGGTGAACGTTCGCTCCGGCGAAGAAGTCGGAGATATCACAAATTGAAAAAGTGAAGAAATAAAGGTCGAAACGACCGACGGCCACTAGCTCGAGCAGACGCTCCCGATCCATTTTTTTTTTCAATATGTGTTTCTGCAATCTGTTTCATCGAACATTCAGCAAAAGTTTAAATATGTATTTAATCTTGTAGGGTCGGCTAGCCCAGTGGCTGCTCCCTCTAAATGTGGCTTTCCCTATAAGTCTCTAGGGGTTTTTCTCTTGAGCCTTTTAGTTTATATTAATGATCTTCCGTATGTAATTGACGAATGTGATGACATTGTATTGTTTGCAGATGACACCTCATTGATTTTTAAAGTAGATCGGAAAGATAGTCAGCTTCTGCATGTTAACAACACACTGAAAAAATGGCTAAGTGGTTTAAAGCAAACAATCTTGTTCTTAATGCGAAAAAAACGAACTGTGTTAGATTCTCTGTACCTAATGTTAAATCAATCGAATCCGAAATCATAATAGAGAGCGAAAAAATTAATTTGACTAACTTAACTCCTTTTTTAGGCATTCGATTGGACTCGAAATTACAATGGAATAGTCACATTGAACATCTTTCGTCTAAACTTAGTGCTGCTGCTTATTCTGTAAGGAAAATACGTCAACTAACCGATGTAGATACAGCAAGGCTTGTTTATTTTGCATATTTTCACAGTTTGATGTCTTATGGGCTCTTATTATGGGGATCAGCAGCCGACTTGGACAGTATTTTTATTTTGCAAAAACGTGCAGTACGTGGTATAAATGAAATGTCGAGATTCACTTAAAGAAAAATTTAAGGAAATTAAAATTATGACTTTGCCCTCGTTATATATATATATATATATATATATATATATATATATATATATATAACGAGGGCAAAGTCATAATTTTAATTTCCTTAGAATATATACATTTTTAAACAAAAATGTGATTACCATAATAGAAACATTAGAAATAAAAATAAACTGTATGTTCCTAAATTTCGCTTAACTAAAACAAGTAAGTCTTTTATGGGCAACTGTATAAGATTTTATAATAAAATACCACATGAAATAGTTTGCTTGCCAGAAACAAAATTTAAAAAAATTGTGAAAAGAGTGCTAGTCGGAAAAGCATATTATAAGGTTGATCATTACATAAATGACAAAGATATTAATTGGGTTTAGATCTCTTTTATATTTCCCTGAATTATTCTGCTCATTGCTCCTCATACATTGGTGATTTTATTATTTATGGTGATTTTATATTTATGCAATGTTTTAATTTTTGATACTTAATATATTATTGTTAAGTAATTATTATGTTGTCCTGATATTATGAAATCTGTTAATGTAATTGTGATTTTAAATCTAAATTGTAATTATCTTTGACGTCAAAAAGTGTTTTTGTAAACCTATTTTGAAGAAATTATTTTGAAGTTGAAGTTGAAGCCTTTGAAATTTTGTATCAATGTTCGTTAACTAGTGTGTTAACAAGTGTGTTTGGATATGATTTATCAGGCGGACTTAAAACATAAAATATGTAAAATATTTCTCGACCTGGTCACTCACCAGCGCAGCCTGCGGCTTGACCTTCTGCTTGTGCGGCGGGCGGTTTACGCCGTTGATGCGCGTGAACAGGCCGCACGCGTTGCACAGGTAGTGGCCGGTGCCGTCGCGCCGCCACAGCGGGGTCGTCGCCGCCGCGCAGTTCACGCACTCCTTCACCTCGCCCATGCCCGTCATACCTGCACAGTGCACAGATAGTGCGTCAGGAAGTATCACACATCTTGTTGAGATTTGTAAATTTCATAATTATTTTCTAAGTAAATTTAGTTTCGTAATTCAAACACAGATGTCGCTGTTAGGCGTCTACATCGCGGTATCGCTTGTTCGACGAAATTTAATATATGTAATTCGGTACAATAAACTTGGTCTTTTCGCTCACACTCACTGGTAGTTTTATTTCATATTACGCCAGAGGGATCTACGTCCCAGGGTAACCCTACAGAACCGTAAGACCAGTATCAGGCGTATGACGTCTGTACATGGTCTTCGAGCCGGAACTCGGGTAAAGTGTTGAGCGATTAGTCCGCCATTTACGCGGCGGTTGTGGCGTATCTTTTTGCCCATCACGAACAACGACCGGACAAGTGGTTTGCTTGTGCTAACTGGTCGTCTACAGCAGCTGGAGCTTGTTGGCAGACTGCGACGAGCGGCAGCAGACGGCGCAAGGTGGACGTGCCGTCAGGAGGTGGAGTACGTGCCTGTCAGGAGGAACAGGTCGTGCCTATCAGGAGGAGCAGCTCATCAGGAGGAGCCTGCTCATCAGGGTGAGCGGGTGAAAAGGTACATACGAACTACAGTCCATTGGAGGTGAAGCTTGAAGAAAACTGTGAGTTATTTTGAACCTTATTATCATAGACTGATTTAACTTGTGAAATTTGAAGAAACTTTTCTAAGTGTTTTGCCAAAGTGAATAACCTAATATTAAATTAGTAAATTTAGAAGTAGTTTTAACATAGTCGTTTAAGCAAAATTCTCTGTTGAGACGGGGAACCTATGCCCGATTTCTTCACAAAATTTGTAACACAAAAACACTTGTAAAATTTTAAATTCTTGTCATTTACTTGTAAAAATTTTTTCGAAGTTAACGTAGTAAATTTTATAAGTAGATTTAACTTAGACGTTTAAGCAAAATTCTCTGTTGAGACGGGGAACCTATGCCCGATTTTAAATAGTAACAATAACGTAAAAATACTTGTGAAATTTTCATTACTTACTATTAACTTGTAAAATTTTTCAAAACTTTTCATACTTGTGATTTTTTTTTTGCATTGAATTATATAAAGTAAAATAGTTTAACAATGGAAACTCTTGTCAAATTGCAAAACAATCTGAAAGAGAGAATCTCGAAGGCATATATTAATTTTAAAAAGACGCCTAAGGAACGTATTAGTAAAGAGTATGTGCAGACAAGAATGGATATGTTACAAGAACTTTGGGCTCAAATCAACAAAAATCACAATAAAATTATTGATGTATGTAACGATTTAAAGGAACCGTATTTCGAGGAGAATGTAATGGACAACATCGATGATTTATATGTTGAATATCAGACCAAATTAAAACGGGTCATGATGACCCTTCAAGATCCTGTAAGTCCTACTACAAAGGATGGTGTCAAAGACAATAATAAAGTTGATAGTTTCACTAATAATATAAAATTGCCTCGCATAGTAATACCAACATTTAGCGGTCAATATTCTGAGTGGATCACATTTAGAGATCTTTTTACTTCACTTATTCATTCTAATGCGCAATTGGATAATGTTCAAAAAATGCATTATTTAAAGGGCTATTTAACAGGCGAAGCCGAGCAACTTTTGCGACAAATTCCAATTTCTGAAACTAATTATGAGAGATGTTCGACTCTACTTAATTCGAGATTTAACAATAAAAAATATTTGTCTCATTTCATTTTAAAGCGTTTACTAAGTCAAAAGAATGTTTCTAACGAGTCATCTATTGCTTTGAAAAATCTGATTAATACTACAAATGATTGTTTAAGTGCCTTAAAGAATTTAAATATAGATGTAACTACTTGGGATATAATTATTATTCACATAATTACTTTAAAATTAGACCCAGAATCTAGAAGACAGTGGGAGTTTTCTGTAACCAATGTTAACACTTCTGACGAATTGCCTACATTCAATCAGTTTTCTGAATTTTTAACTAATAGATATAGAGCTCTAGAATTTTTAGATTCTAAAACACCTGTACATCGAAACAGTAGTAACAATAACTCAAATATAAATAAAGTAAATACTTTTCATACGTCTTCTTCTGCTTCTAAGGGCAGATGCTTGTTTTGTAAAGACAATCATAGTATAAAAAATTGTAATGGTTTTGCAAAAGAAAATGTAAATTCTCGACGCAACTTTGTCCAAAACAACAATTTGTGTTTTAATTGTTTGGGAGGTAACCACGCAGCCAAATTTTGTCGATGTGCTAAAACATGTCGCATTTGTCGAAAACGCCATCATTCCTTACTACATCCAAACAATATACCTGAAACCAAAGTTGACGTTGATAATAATTTAGAGGACGTTACGTCATCGTATTCAAAACAGAATTTTCCCCAAAAGATAACAAACAACGCCAATGAGCTGGCAACCTTATTTTCTACAGGGCAACCTAGAAATCAAGTGCTATTAGCTACAGCATTAGTAAAAGCCGCTTCAATTAATGGAAACCATGTGATTATTAGAGCATTATTGGATCAGGGATCACAAACATCATTTGTGACTGAAGCAACAGTCCAATATTTGGGATTAAGAAAAGTTCCAATGACGGAACATGTATCAGTGTTAGGTGGTGATACTCGTATATCCCCAAAGGGAATGGTTAATATTAATCTTAAATCTTTGGTTGACTCATCTTATAATATAACTGTAAAGGCTTATGTTTTAAAAAGTATCACTAATTTATTGCCCGCCACAAAATTAGATGTATTCGAATGGCTTAGTGCACTAAATATAAACTTGGCAGATCCAAACTATCACACTCCTAACAAAATTGACATTCTGTTAGGTGCTGATGTGTACGGCAAGGTACTTAGGGAAGGTATTAGAAAAGGTCCAATGGGATCACCAGTGGCTCAATCTACTGCCTTTGGGTGGATTGTGTCTGGTGAGGTATCTCAAACCTCATGTAAAGAATTTCGAACTTTTCATTGTCGAACGGATGACAATGAGTTACTCAAGAAATTTTGGGAATTGGAATCGGATCTAGAATTAACAAAGCAACAAAAAATGACAAAGGAGGAATTAAAATGCGAAGAAATATTTAACACTACTACAGAAAGGGACAATGATGGTAGATACATTGTTCACTTACCTTTTAAAACGGATGATCCAAATTGTAAACGTAGCTCTTCTCGGGACATAGCTGAAAAAAGATGGCAGAGATTAAAACTTAAATTAAATGAAAATTTAGAATTTCGTAATAAATATGAATCGGTAATGGAAGAATACTTACATCTCGGTCACATGGAAGAAGTGCCTACATCAGAAGAGAATGCACCAAATGCAGTCTACTTACCCCATCACGCAGTTGTGCGGGATGACAAGGATACGACGAAGCTGAGAGTTGTATTTGATGCATCTGCAAAAGGAAAAAACGGAGTTTCTTTGAATGATTGCTTACTGGTAGGTCCTACTCTTCAACCTGATCTTCGGCACATTCTGATAAGATGGAGAGTACATCCGATTTGTCTAGTAGCTGACATTGAGAAAATGTATAGGATGATCAAGGTCACGAAGCAGCACGTTGATTTTCAGCGAATAATCTGGAAAGATAAGGAATCCAATAAAGATAAAATTTTTAGATTACTTACCGTTACATTCGGAACAGCTTCTGCGCCTTACCTCGCAGTCAAGACACTTCAACAACATGCAGTGAATGAAAGTGTTGATTACCCTTTAGCTGCAAAGGCAACTTTGAACGATTTTTACGTCGATGATTTGTTGAGTGGATGTGAATCTCCAGCGCAGGGTCTCACTCTGTACAAAGAAATGGTTACTATGTTAAAAAGAGGTGGTTTTAAGCTACAAAAGTGGTCAAGTAACAGTAATACATTGTTAGAAAGTATAAAAAACGAAAACAAAGACGAAGAAACTATAGAAGACTTACATTTTAAACTAGATAATGTTTTCAAAATATTGGGACTTACCTGGGACCGCAGCAGCGACTCCTTTGTGTACTCGGTGAATCTTCCGGAAACGCAGCAACCTGTAACAAAAAGAAAAATATTAGCTGATGTGGCACGCTTGTATGATCCACTGGGATGGGTGGCACCAAGCATTGTTATAGCAAAAGTAATGATACAAAAGCTATGGTTAGCTGGTTTATCGTGGGATGAGATAGTGCCCCAAAGTTTATTAAATGAATGGTGTACTTACCGCAATGAATTGAAGTTGCTTTCAAATTTTCGCTTACCAAGATGGCTAGGCACTTCATCCGAGAACACCACAGTGGAATTGCACGGATTTTGTGATGCTTCCAAAATGGCATATTCAGCTGTTGTTTATATTCGTGTAATTAATCCAGATGGACTTATTCATTGTTCACTTCTGACAGCAAGAACAAAGGTGGCTCCAGTCAAGCAGGTGTCAATACCAAGACTGGAATTATGTGGAGCTGTATTGCTCACCAGATTAATGTTGGAAACATCTAAGGTTTTGAACATTCAAAAGGAAAACTTGCATGCATGGACGGATTCAAAGATTGTCCTTGCATGGTTGAATAGCCATCCAAACAGATGGAAAGTATTTGTTGCTAACCGCGTCTCTGAAATCTTATGTTCATTAGATTCGCATCAATGGGCGCATGTAATGTCAAGGCAAAACCCTGCAGACTGTGCTTCTAGAGGACTCCAGCCTACAGAATTAGTGAATAATCAAATGTGGATAAGTGGACCTAAGTTTCTTACTGAGAGTACAATACAGTATACAAAGCCTAAGAATATAAACACTGATTTAGAGCAAGTAAAGGTACATTGTGCCATGGTTGACATATCATTAATAGAAAAGTTTTCATCTTTAACAAAATTAATTAGGGTTTTGGCATATTGTCGTCGTTTTATTGTTAAAGCTAAAAAATCTAAAAATAATAATATAATAAAAACTTACCTTACAAGTGAAGAACTATCCGATGCGTTGGACGTATGTATTCGACTCGTTCAACAGGAACATTTTCTTGAAGAGATATCTGAAATAAAAAATGGTAAAGAATTAAAAAGAAACAATAGACTTACCTCGTTGAATCCTTTTCTTGACGAAAAGCAATTGTTGCGCGTTGGTGGAAGATTGGAACTCTCAAATTTAAATTGGAAGAGAAAGCATCCAATATTGCTTCCGCAATCTTCTCATCTTACAAAATTGATTGTAGAAAATGCACACAAGTGCACGTTACATGGAGGACATCAATTGATGTTAACTTATTTACAATCTAAATATTGGATATTAGGAGCGAAGAATCTTGTAAAATCTGTAACAAGAAAATGTATAACTTGTGTGAAAAACAATGCTGTAACAAAAAATCAAATAATGGGGCAGCTCCCAACATCCAGAGCAACACCAAGTCGTCCTTTTAAACGCAGTGGAGTGGATTACGCTGGTCCCATTCAGATAAGAGCTTCTAAGGGTCGTGGACATCACACTTACAAGGGATACATTTGCCTATTTGTTTGCATGTCCACTAGGGCAATACATTTGGAGGTTGTAAGCGATCTTACGACACAAGCGTTTTTACAAGCCTTTAAACGGTTCGTCGCTCGCAGGGGCCATTGCCAAGATATCTGGAGCGATAATGGAACTTGTTTCGTCGGTGCAGCTGCAGAACTAAAGAAAATGTTCACGTCTGAAGTTGCAGGCATATTTAAGGAAGTAGCAGAATCTTTGGCGGTAAATGGAACTAATTGGCATTTCATTCCACCCCATTCACCCAACTTTGGTGGATTATGGGAGGCAGGAGTGAAATCTGTTAAATTTCACCTGAAAAGAGTAATTGGTGATTCTACTCTAACCTTTGAAGAAATGTCGACAGTCTTGACACAAATCGAAGCTTGTTTAAATTCTAGACCAATGTGCAGTATCAATGATCCACAGGTAGAAATTCTTACTCCGGCACATTTTCTTGTAGGCGAATCTTTAGTTGTACCTCCTGAATATAATTATGAACACGATAATGTATCGTCTCTTCGTAGATGGCAATATGCACAACGAATGGTGCAGTCGTTCTGGCGACGTTGGTCACAGGAATATTTAAATAAATTTCTTGTTAGACATAAATGGTCACAACAAACTTTGTCACCGGCTGTTGGGGACGTGGTACTTATAAAGGAGGATGGTTTGCCTCCTTGCAAATGGTTATATGGCCGTATTGTTGAAATTCATCCTGGCTTGGACAAGGTTGTTAGAGTAGTCACTATCAAAACCAATAAAAATACGATATTGAAGCGACCTACGTCCAAAATTTGTATTTTACCTGTAGGACAATAAGAAGGTCTTTAAGTATTTGTATAAGTATAGTTTTATTTTATGTGTAATTTTGTTTAGATTCTAATTCAAAGTGCCATGGTGGGCGGTACTTAATAAGGACATCACTGTCCTTATGGTGGGCGGTATGTTGAGATTTGTAAATTTCATAATTATTTTCTAAGTAAATTTAGTTTCGTAATTCAAACACAGATGTCGCTGTTAGGCGTCTACATCGCGGTATCGCTTGTTCGACGAAATTTAATATATGTAATTCGGTACGATAAACTTGGTCTTTTCGCTCACACTCACTGGTAGTTTTATTTCATATTACGCCAGAGGGATCTACGTCCCAGGGTAACCCTACAGAACCGTAAGACCAGTATCAGGCGTATGACGTCTGTACACATCTTAAAACCTTCGTTCTCACTGTTTCTAGAAAGAAAAGGATGCCTCTATGGCATCTCTATTTATTATTGAGGGTGTTTTGGAATAAAATCGGTTGTCTTTTTTATTATTCGTAGGTTGTCTGTAAAGTCGGTTTACTGACGATAGTTGAACGTGACAGCGTCATAGCCTTAACCCCTCAGTTCCGGGAAAAATCTATGCAAAAAGTTTGCAGGTCAATGTGCAAAAAAAAATGGCGCCCGGCCTACCCTCTTTGTAAAATTAATGTAATATCCTTACATACAATCCACATTTTATGTTTGTGTGACCTACATTATAATATATGCTAAATCTTCTATCTATCAAGCCATCATAATATAGTATTCAGTCCGATGTGATATTAGTTTCTCAATTATAAACTTTCGAAACTATAATTAGTGACTTGTTCAGAAGAAATAAACGAATAAATTACTCATTATAAATAAAATATTTATAATGAGTAAAATAAACTATTCGCAATACAAAACGCTACGTACATTCTCAATTTACAAATCTTCGAACAAAGCACAAGTCATACCTTGACACGTAGGAAATAGAGCACAATAATTTTAAATAGCCGAAACAGTCCGAAATAATACTAATAGCTCACAGATTGTTTATTTATTTTTCATTCAGAGTGTGGTCAATGTATCAAAGTTCATAACTAACCAAACTTCTTCACACAAAAGTATTCTCTAAGTCATCGAAATACGTAATATAATCGAAACATTATTATTATTATTAAACAAAGAGCGCGGCCCAGGTGGGCCTTACGGTTGTTGAGAGGATAAATGGAACGCCTTTAGAGCGATCAGCGAGGTAACGCCGCATATTGCGTCATGTTTTTTCGTGCGCGCAGCCCATATCGAATTATAAGACATTATCACGTCAAAAACCCGTTACGTTACTTTATACTAATTTATCGAAGGTTAGGGAGACCTTCAGAACTGGAACTCCTCCTAAAGTAACCGTGACCGAAATTATATAGTTGCTGGTCGCTCTTATCATTATAATAGGGTTTACATACAGGCAAATGTCCAGCTTTTATAAAATGACAAAGATCGGCTCTCGAGTTAATAAGCCCGATTACTTTTTTGAAGGCGTCACTCACTAGGATCGAAGCCATCGTCGATGGAGAGCAGGTTGTGGGGCGGCCAGGGCTGGGCGGGCGCTGGGTAGCTCTCCACCAGAAGCCCGCCCTCGTACCCCGACACCGGCACGTACTCCACGCCGCCCTGCGCCAGGTACTCCCCGCCCACCTTGTACTGCACCGTGTTGCCGTGCGTGTACAGCGTCACCTGAACACAACCACCATTATACACCCCGGGTAACAATATCGGCACAGTCGTTCGGAACGCGCGTAGTCACCTGCTGCGAGTTGGGGCTCGGCGGCGCCTCGTAGACGGGCTGCGACTGCGGCACGACGGGGCCGTACACGACGTGCGCGCCGCGGCCCAGCGACGACGACAGCGGCGGGTCACGGTACAGTAGCTGCGGCGGGCTGTCCTCCCCGCGCCCGTACAGCGTCAGCAGCTCCTTGCCGCCGTAGCCGTAGCCCGCCGCCGCCGCCGCGTACTGCGGGCTCTGGCCGGCGTAGTAGCCCCCGCCACCCGCGCCGCCGCCCGACCCGCCCGCGCCGCCCGCCTGCGACACCGGCTGCAGCGCCGCGTACGTGCCGCGGTCGTCCGCGCGCGCCTCGTACTTGACTGGCTGGTAGGCCACGCCCACCGCCTGCTGGTCCGCCAGCGACGTGGTCTGGATCATCTCGAGTGTGGGCTGCTGCTGCTGCTGTTGCTGCTCTCCCATGTACTGGCGCTCGTGATCCGGCGCGAACTGCTGCTGCTCCTTGTGCTGCTGCTCGTCGTCGTCCGGGCCGGCGGGCGCGCCGTAGCGCAGCGCGGGGCCGCGCGGGTAGGCGGCGCGGGGCGGCGGCGCGCGGTACTGCGGCCGGCGGTCGGGCGACTGCGGCCGGTAGTCGGGCTTGAAGGCGAGGTATCGCGCCGTCTCGGCCTCGGCGAGGCGCAGGCGCTCCTCGTCGTAGTGCTGGCGCTCGGCGAAGTGCAGCTGGTCGGCGTCGAGCGCGCCGGGCTCGGGCGGCTCGTCCTTGACGCCGTCATCGGGCAGCTCGGTGGTGGTGATGTGGCCGGCGGCGGTGATGGTGCGCAACGCCCGCCGCGATGTGATCACGGACTGCGGCTCGCCTTCGCCCTCCCCGCTGCCCGCCGCCCCCGCGCCTTCCTCTCCGCGCTGCTCGCTCTTGACCAGCTGCAGCGCCTCCGCCTCGCCGCTCCCCGAACCCGCGTCATCCTCGCCCCGTGACATCGCCTGTACGTTGTCCATGTCGTGTCTGCGGGAAACGTCATCATATTAGTGTGATCGCGGCCAGACGACGCCCGCGGTCTAGTGTTAGTATCGGCCGGGCTGGGTCGAGTTCCTCGGGCCGGCGGCGGCGAGCAAACACGCCGAAGGCTTTGAACCGGAAGCGCGCGTTAGCTCGGAAATACAAATAGGGAACCGGCGCCGCTGACGTCACGCGACTAGCGGACAAAGTGTCGTTTCTTACGTATTTTAAGTTAAAATACAATAGTGAACCGCGGATGAGAGACCAAATATCTGGAGGCACGGCAGTGCCCCAGGCAAGCTTTTTAGCAAAGGCACGGCCGTACCATACTTTTCTCGAAGCGGTTCGCGGCTATTTCATACCCCCTTTATCTCCGATGTTAACAAAGCTAGGGATTTAGAATTTTGGTCACTAGGAGCAAGTATTAAAACTAGCTTAACTTCCAAATTACATGAAATTTCGACAAATAGTTTAATAGTTACGGATGGTCAAAGTTACTACATTTTGTCACTCACTGACTGATACATCATCAAAATTCTAAGGTACTTTTAGCATTCTTAGGATCTTGAAATTTGGTACGCGGATAGGTCTTTATTCACAATGAAAGGAAAAATTATGAAACCGGCCAAGTTCGAGTCGGACTGGCGTACATAGGGTTCAGTACCGTAAATTTGTATGGGAGCCCCCCTTAAATAATAAGTTTATTTAATTTTTATTGCTAATTATTAAAGTTAAAATACTATTGAGTATTTTCTGAAATTTTCAAAAATCTCACTGTTACTATTATGGATATAGAGCAAACAAGGGGAAAAAATCGTGTTTGTTGTAGGAGGCCCTTTATTAATTATTTATTTTATTTTAATTAGACTATTAGCTTTCATAACGATACAAGAAATACATAATTTGTGAAAATTGCAACTATCTATATATTGCGGTTCTCGAGATCCAGCCTAGTAACATACGGGTGGACGACGGACAGAGTTATACAGACGTATTAATAATAGGGTCCCGTTTTCATCCTTTAGGTAGGGAAATCTAAAAACTGAACAATAATATAATAATAATATGCTTAATACTTTATTAAATAAAAGGAAATATTTTTATGTTTGTAACTTTGCAAGAACAGTATGAGTCTCGACTGCATATTTGTCTTACGTACAAAAGGCTTTAAGTTAGTCATGTACTTAATGAAATGATATATTAATAGTGAAGTGAAAAATAGTATTAACGACGTTAACAATGAAACAATAATTAAATATGATAAAAATATAATTTTAATCAGTACTGCGATAATTATATTTACACTCCTTACTTGCTCGATGCATTATGGGAGTTTTAAGTTATCAGTCATGAAATAAGGTCTGCACCTTTCCTGTGAGGAACGTCGAGAGTCAAGACGCTTACATCAGTCCTGCTATGTATTCAATGGTCAATGGTAATGGTATAGTATGTAAGGACGCATGTGGCCGATGGTACCCAACAAATCCAATTAGTCGCTGATTATTTATCTAGTGCTCATTGGCAAGCCACTATAATAATTATAAAATAAAGAAATATATTGATACATTTACTGAATGTTGATTTAAATTACAAAATAAGTTGAAGGCTTGGCTTGAATATGATCTGAAAACTTTTTACGACAGAAGAATTTAATAGCTATGCAATATTTTGCTTGGCTCGACATGAACGACAAAGACATGATATTATAGTGGAGCTCGCATTTGACGCTTTGAAATCCTTTGTTTGCAATAAAAATATACACTGTTCTGAATAATTATAGGACACCGACGGTCTGTGGACTATGTAAGCTTCGCGCTTGATGGATGATCGCGAGGCGGGGCGGTGTGGAGGGTGGAGGGAGGGTATTTGTGATCCCGAGATAACGGGCCCCACACCACCCGATAAGGCGCATGTTTGTGTAGGCCCCGCACCGCGACACCGCCGACACCGCCGGCGTGACACCGGGTCACTGACATACTGCTCGACATACAAGCTCAGTTTTATATTATCAGGACTATCCCTAGGGCTATATTTTACCGAGACATATAGGACGGAACCGATCATGTCAAAACTACAAAATTATAAATTGTTTAAAATCGCATACTGCATTTAATATTAATAGTTAGATAGATAGAGTTTCGATTAAAAGTTTTGACGTACCTATCTAAGTGCAGTAGTCAGCCGGCATAAGCATCTTCTTATCACCCAGCCTTAAATATCACTTTAAAACTTCACTCCCAAAAACCACCTAAAATCAAAAATTCTTCATCCTTTAACTTCTCAAAAGCTAACTATAAAAAAATAAGGGACGAACCAAACTGTCGATGAAACCATCGATGCGTCTTATAGCGTACTCATCAAATAATACAACAGAATACCCCAAAAACTCATAATCACAGTTGCAAATATCCCTTCTGGTTTAGTAGGAATTTAATAAAAACGCTAAAAGAGAAGAGTAAGTTACATAAGAAGCTTAAAAAGTTCTCTAACCCCAGATATTTATTGTCTATGATATGTTACGCCAGAGATCCAGGTTAATGTTGCAGGAATGCCTCAACAAAAATAGTTCAAAATCTTTAATTAAAGATTCTCCTTAAACCCGTCATATTTTTGGTCATTTATTAAATCCATTAGATCCAATAGCAATGAAATACCAGATGAAATGTATTTCAACGATAAATCTGCTCAGGGTTTTCAGGATATCAGTAACCTTTTTTTTTGACTAACCAAACAAATTGCAATTTGTTGTCCACGAGCAGGTAGTCGTCTGCATAATATGAAAACTTTTAGCTTGTCCTTATCTCGGACTAATTACTGTCAGCACTCACAACTGTACCGTATGTGTTCAGCTTATAACAGAGTCAGCAATGATATAGATATATTTAGCGCATCAATTCGTTGTTTAAAATTACATCTATTGCAGAATTAGGAAATTATTATAATTATTATTAATAATTATAATAATTTCCTAATTCTGCAATAGATGTATGTCTGACAAAAAATATAAGTATCTTCTTATATATAAAAATGGATTTTCAAATGTGTTAGTCGCGCTAAAACTCTAAAACGGCTGAACGGATTGGGCTGATTTTAGTCTTTATTTATTTATTTATTTATTTATTTATTAAGTTAATTACAACGGGTTGCCCCAATTACAATAATTAACTACAATCTTGACTTAAAATTAAAACTTAAAATTAATTATGACAATGTTAGAATACATACACAAATTAAATTAAATAGTAATAGAAGAAACCCTTTCGTACTTATTTTCACAAAATCTAACACATGCTCTCTTCACATCTATCCACTTATGAACAAACACATCACATTCAGGATTGGCCGTCAGAAGGGCGTTGAGCAAGTTTAGTGCTCGGTACAGCGGGGACTCAGCTCTCGCGACAGTCCGACATGACGGCAGTGCGAATAATTTAGGCCGACGGTTAGAACGTCTTAAAATATTTGTAGAAGTCCAGGGAAGGTTTTAAAGTGACCTGTGACACGAAGTTCACCGGGACAGCTAGTTAGGTATAAGTACATGTACTTATACCTAATACTTATATTTTTTGTTAAAGTAATGATAGCGATGTACTATCGACAGAGTTCTTGACCGACTAGGCACTTGGTGCAGGTCGACAAGAACTCTGTCGATATTGTGGCCAATGTTAATTTTATATTATTTTATACTAGCTGACCCGACAGACGTTGTCCTGTCTAAACGACGATTATTTAATTCGAATTGGTATAATTAAGAAAAAATAGATTAAAATTCTCTGTCTGTATATGGCTGTAATAGTCTGCAATAAACGTATTTTATTTTTTTTTACTTTATTCTATTGAAGTGACTAAATAATATGTCACCATGGCAACGTCCATCGCTATCCCGTCGCACAAACAATGGTCGCCGTCAGTCTCAGGTTGTAATAATTTACTATTATTTATTCAATAAATGCACTCATCAATATATAAAGTACCCAGTAGCCGATTCTCAGACCTACTGAATATGCATATAAAATCCGGTAAAAATCAGTAAAGCCGTTTCGGAGCAGTTCGCGGACTAACATTGTGACACGAGAATTTTATATATAAGAAGATAGAGATTAGCATGCTATGTTCACATCAAGAATGTCTTACACAATTGTTATATTACATACAATACAATACAACAACACTTTATTGTACACCAAAAAATACAAAATGAAACAATTTTACTTAAAACAACATATTCCAGATGAACATAGTTTACGCAAATATTTTGTTAAATTTTAAGTGTTAGGCTAGTTTTGTGAACCTTTATAATAATAAAAAAAACAATAAAAGAAATCTGAAAGTCTAAATTGTAGGAGGATTGGGGATTGGCGAACTAGATGAGAGATCACCTCGCCTAGCAAATTACGAAGTGACGTTACGGACTCGTTATAGTTCACCTTTAGCAATAAAACCCTCAAAATTTATTCTTTGAATATCGAATTTCTCCAAACATCATCATGTGTAACTTGGGTTTTAAACAAAACGATTATCATTAAAAGAAAACAATTTTATTAGTGCAGCAGCTGTCTTACTGCTAATGCTGAGCTAGGGTCCATCTTTGGCATCACACAATATAATGATAAATTAATTGTACTTTGTCCTTGTTTTTGCGTCTGTTTGTAAATATTGTGTTGTGTGATGTGCAAAATAAATTTATTTTAATTATTTCTTATTATTATTTTTGGTTTTCAACTTTATTTCCTTTGGTTGTGTACTTAATTTACTCTAAAGGCTCATATTGTCACTCATTCGCAAATTGCCACTATGATCAGCTGCAAACGAATACGTTTTTATAATATTACTAGCTGTCCCGGCAAACGTTTCTTTGCCATATTATATAAAGTGTATCGCCCGTATTATTTTATTGAATTAGTGACTATAAATAAGTATGTCACCATGGCAACGTCCTTCGCTATCCCGTGACCCGCGTCGCATAAATTACAATAGTCGCTCTTTATAGACAAATAATTTGCAATCAAATAAAATTGCGACTATAATTAAAGATCTAAGCTATCCTATCTCTCAAGTTAGAAAAAAGCACACATTAAAAAAACAAACATTAAAATCGGTTAAGTAGTTTAGGAATCCATCGCGGACAAACATCGTGACAGGAGATTTATATATATTAGATATAACAAATAATATCGTAACTTTCGCGACGGATAGACGAAATCCAGTGTCCGCTATACATTATAAACAGGACATTTGTGGCAAAATCTTTGATCGTTTTAGCGACTATTTTAGGCCCACGAATGATATCTTGTTACTACTTTTGTTTCTTGCATTAATGAAAAAAATATTAACCAAACTGTAAAAAAAATAATATATTACTTAACAATATTTTGTAATTTACAATACAATAATAATATCCCGTAGCCACCAACAGTAGCCTCGTAGCGCGCTACGGCGTAGCGGCTCTACGCCGAGCTACTGGCCAGTGGGCGATCTCCACAACATTCATATTGCACATGCATTGTTTTACGAGTTATAAAAGACAATAACCATAATTTAATCAAGGGAATAATAATATTATATTTAGGCCCTTTCCTCACCTTTAAAAGATAAAACAAGATATTATTTGGTTGTAGCCCTAATATAATTTAAAGTTAAATAAAACTTAATTATGTAGAACTTGTATTAACATTTTTAAAAGTTTCTTTTTTATATTGCAAAATGTTTTAAAAGATACATAGTTAGAAGAACAATTTATTTGGTTTCGTCAATTATTTTTATTGACTTTCTGATGTAATCATCAAAAATATACGGGCTATTTAAAATAAAAAGTGAGTAAATATATCACTTAATAATAATAAGCACTAATTTTTGTTGAAAAAATTTTAACACTAATTTTAATACAGGCTTTTTTCCTTGTACGGTCGTTTGTGGTTTATATGCTACACATTATTCATATTAATTTTTATGTTTTAATTTAATATGCATTGTTCTATTATATCTGTATCCAGTAATTTAATTACACTTCAACTGCATAAAAATAAAATATAGTGAGTGTATCGTCTTGAATCTTGATATCATAAATTCATTTTGGATCAACAAATAAATTTTATTTAAATTGGATAGTAATAATAAATATTTTTAAGTATTAATCTATTGCTAATTATTAATTTCTATTATTTTAGATATGTGAGTGTTTTATTTATTAACTATACTATACTGAACAAAATTACATATAATTTTGGCTTGCGCATGGGCAGAGACGCGACGGTAAAAAAAGACGGTAAAATATATTCTGTAAAATGATTATTTGTAATTTACGTTAACACACGTCATGTATCTTTTAATAATAATCAGTCACTCATACAACTTTCTTCTTGTTAATAGGGATCTTAATTATATTTTAGTTACTAAAGTCGATGCTAATTATCACAAAAGTTAAGTGACCGTCGAACAAAAGAAAATGTTTTGGTAATACACCAATAATAATACATCGAGTAAATCATACACCATATTTTTGGACATGATATATAGCTAAGAATGGAATTGGATGTTTTCAAACTGTACAGGTACTTCTACTTGTGAGAAGCAACTCATCACTGTCTAAAGAACTTAAAATGTTTTAGTTACACATAGTTTAGTCCCAATCCTACCAACCGTTTGTAAAAAGTTATGTGCTCGCTATTATATTTGGGGGAGATTTTTGCTCCTCATCTTTTTGTAAGAAAACAGTTAATCCAGCATTAACTATAACATACCGCGGTGAAATTGTCACATTGTACTGCCGAGGTAAACGCACACGAGATGGGAACGCCGTGAAATCTGGAGGAACTACTTTGTAAACACACGATACGAGTGATAGCACAATCTAGCGATAATGCTGATCTATGCTCACCTGTGCTGCTGTCTACGTGCCTGGCGCGGGCATAGCTCCGGGCCCACTATCACGCGCGGTATCTCAACATCGACTGTTATCAGGGCCGGTGCGGGGGCGAGCGGGGGGCGAGCGGGGGCGCGGGGTGATGGGGGGAGGGGCAGGGCGCACCAATGGCCGCCGCCGTAGCGCGCTCTCTTTTCAGCTTCAGGTTTCGCAAGCGCTCCCCACGTCCAGAAATTCCGACCGAAACGCAAACACGCCTGACACGAATAGACCTTATCGTGGTACTCTCGCACTCGACACGTTATTAGACCACAGACGAAAGAATTTTCGTTAAGAAACTTAGTTCCTACACGGTAGACAGCCTCTATTGATTTTTCTTATTCCAGCTCAATTGAAACTTAATTCCTTAATCTAAAGTAGATGCTTAATCAAGATCGATTGCTTGTATTTTACTAGCACCATGAATTAATATACATATTATTATATTGAGTAGTGTATAAATCTATGAAGTAGGTATCGTCGGGTACATATTGTTGCAATATATAATATAATATAATATTGCACACGATATCGACCTTCACTCCTCACTCTATGACGCACTACATGTAGACTGTGGGCACGACACTCGGTCTATGCATCTGTACTTTATCTTTGTTTAACTTTTAAAACAGCTGCAAGAAAGATAATATTGAGATTCTAGTCCTAAGTCCTAAATAGTCTGGGCGGTTTTACTGAATGCAAGTTTATTATAATCATGGAGACTGACGTCGAAATATAAAAGAGGCAGCCGAATAGACGCAATATCATGCCAGCTACATTATTTTGGGCTGTTTGCCTATTATACAGCTCTACGCTAGTGTCTGTCTGTGTGTTTGTACTCTTGACACACACATACAGACAGAGCCGCGCTAAACCGCGAGCACACAATGTAACAATTGTGTTCTGTAAATAACATACTTAATACAGTTTGTTGGTGCATGTTTGATCATAGAATTATACGATGCTTCAGCAGTACATAGCATGCGCAATACAGAAAATGTTCTACGACTTTCTTCAATTAGGAACTCTGCGTCATGTTAAATCTTAGCTAATAATATACAATATCTATGAGTGTATTCTTGCTCGAACCACTAAAGTAATTTAGATTTGTTCTGAGTTAATGGATAATCTACAAGACTGATCAAGATTCATTAGACTTACTTGAAACAACTTTACTTACTTAATAAGTTCGTACGAAGGGAAAGGAGGCCGCAATAAGGTAAACCTTTGAAACGGAACTTTTTTTAACCACACTTTTAAATCTCCATACAAAACTATTGCGGTGCACACTACAGTTCAGCCTGTTCAAATATTGATGTGTATTTTCTTATAATGATTTCTTAAGTTTTCGCGAGTATCACTCATGATATTATATGTTTAAACACTTACGGATTTTGTCGCGGAGCACTTTTATTAATCCCGACGTTTCGGCTCCTTTACAGCGGCCGTGGTCACGGGTCATTTCTTACATAATATATTGTCCACTAGATACCTAGAGCCAAGATCCACTTTGGGTCGCTGACAGCGGCGTAGCTACTAAGGGGCTAGGCGGGGCAGTGCCCCGGGGCCCTCAAGCTCAGGGAGCCCTCGAATCCTTAGCCCCAGAATTCTAGATCGAACTGAACTTTTAAAATTTTTAACTGAATTTTAACGAAGTTTTATTGCAGACATTGGCATAGGGTCAAAACGATATCTGCAATAAAATTTCGTTATTTTGATATTAACAAAGCATTATCAGAAATAGTTCTAATAAGTCATGATAAAGATGAGCGGTGTGGGAGTGCTATTATTATTATTACAACGTCTCAATTTTAAACTATTTGTATATTTCATATTTTTATTAAATAAAACCTAATACGTTTACGTAGCAGTGGGGCCCCATTTTTTAATTTGCCCCAGGGCCCTTGGTTACCTAGCTACGCCACTGGTCACTGAGCCATCGTAGTAAGATATCGTATTTTCGCTAGGTCAGAAAACCATCGGAAATATAATATAATGTTATATTATCTATGTTTAAAAAATGAAACAATTCGGGGCTTATTTTGCAAGTAAAAAAATGAATTATAAAATCGACAATTATTGTGCTTTGTAACGTCTACGAGATTCGTAGCACGGAGCACGCCACTCAACGCAGCTACGGTTTATTAAAAAAATCCCTACTATATCTTTGTAAATGAACATTGGATGAACCTAAGCTCAGTATATTATTGTTATCACGAACTACTATTTATATATATTATTACTAGATGATGCCCGCAATGCCGTTGTGTCAAAACTCGTTTGTTGCGCGGGAACCGTACATTTTTCTGGGACAAAAAGTATCCTATATCCTTTCCCGGGACTCAAAGTATCTCCATACCAAATTTCAGCAAAATCGGTTAGTAGTTTGGGCGTGAAGAGGTAAAAGACAGACAGACAGACAGACGGACAGACAGACAGACACACTTTCACATTCATAATATTAGTATGGATAATAACTTCTGATTACATATAATATAACAAACCATTATTACTTATTAATTAAATAGCTCCTCTTACTACTATGTCGTTGCTGCGAAGAGGCCCAAAATATTAGTAATTTAATTCTTTCTCGTGTAGTTAATTGTTGACATTTTATTATTTACGATTTAGAGCCATTTATGAGGAGATTACTCCACCGCGGCGGGGCGCGCGCGGAGGTGAGGGGTGCAGGGAGGTCGTTATCGGTACAATAAACGCGATAAGGTCGGCGTTATCGGCTTACCGGCGATCGATCACAACCACCTCTACATCTTTCTGCTAATCCAAGACATCGTTGTCCGCGGCCACCACTCAGCAGGCACTTCTGGGAAAAGTAGTGTGGTTCAAAAACTTTACACTACGACTGCGCTAGCGCATGTAGCTTTTTGTACGGCAGTGTGCATCATAAGCAGATGATTCTTAACGTGAAGAGATTTAATTACACACTGCTTAAGCCCAGGTTTCCTAATATGGGTGTATTACTCTTAATACTATGGGAATTGGGGTATATTCTACCTAATATGGGATAGATACTCTTTTTTACTTCCATAGAAACGCTAGCAGGGCTTAAATCATTATTCGTCAGTTGTTTAAATACTATGTCAAAGTTACACGACGAATTTTCGTTCCAAATATTCTTTGGATATAAAACACCATAAAAGTTAACTTACGTAATACGTATACTAACCCACTAACTTTAAAAAATAAATTGTCGCTGAACCCACAAGATGCAGGGACAATTATTTATATACCTGAAGCAACCGAAAAAACGCAACATAATAATTATTTCGGAAATGTTATTCGTCTTTCCTTTCAATTTAGCAATCAAATAAGAAAATTCAATAGATACTCCAGACACATTTTTCATTAACAAAAATACGGAATTTCAATATTAAAATACTCATATAAAAACCGAATGCAAAACGCCGAGTAAACCTAGTTCCAATCCAGTAATAATAAATTACGAATTATATTTATTATTCCGAGTGTAATGTGGTAAATGTGGTGATAAACATCAGTCATTAATGTTTTCGTTAATTCTGTGTTATCGCCGCTGACTCAAGTGATACGCTGCAGATCGCCACGATAGCTGACACCTAATTAATTAATAATAATCCCAGTAATTACGTTCAGGACGATGGACTCATCATTTGAAAAGAAAATACGACTAATTTTATTGGACTTTATGACATTTATCAAGTACGCCATATGAGTAAAAAATAACAACACAATGTATTTTATAGGTAAAAATTAGCCAAAACACTATTGCTTTGGCTATGGTTTTAAAACGACCCTATGGTTATTTTCAAACCAGCACAAGAAAATCATTTTATTTAAGCCCATGTCTACAGCACTGTGGCATTAGAGTGGTAGACAACTTTCAGTACTAGTCCATTCTATTACTTGTTCAGAGACTATAACTATGCTTTATAGTACTTAGCTAGCTAGCATCTAGAATCTAGATCGTTAAGTGTGGTTTATTTATAGAGCAGGTATTAAGTCGCTCGTCACAGTTACCTGAACAGCTCTCAACACTCAACATCAACAACACATACTTAATAATGCCCTGTTTTGTTAACTATAATTTTATTGTTTACAATGAAACGTATTACTAATATTTAACATTAGTAATATTATATTCTTATTTCTGGAATTCCTTAGTACAATTTACGTTTATAATATTACAGACGTAATAGCACGATTTAAGTTATAACTAATTGTCATAGCTAATTTATCAAAAAGAACTTTATAAAGTCAGACATATTATACTAAAGATACACAACTGGGGATTAACGGTTTTACCCCTTTATCGCTTGTAAATTTTTCCATCATGATACCTCCGGTTGTTTTGCTCAATGCCGAACCTTTTTCCCTCACCTTGTACATTTCCAACGAGCTGTGAGTCACCCGATGGTGCGCGCAGTTCCCGAGAGAGCCGTTATCAGCACTCGAGTGATAACAACCTGCCAGTAAATTGGGACACTGAAACGTGGAAGACTAACACTACCCATATACATCTGATATTTTTGAAACATTCTTGTAGAAAATAGTAGAAGAAGGCGACAGACATACATAACAAATTATAATATTATTATATTTGTTTTGTTGTTGGATTGAGGTTATCATCGATCGAAATAAGGCGTTATAATTCATAAGTTATATTTTAATTCGTCACAGGCCTTAGACAAAATGGCATCTTAAAAGTGATGAAGTCTTAACTTGGTGACCTAGTCCTTATTTATCTTAAATCGAGTTGTTCTATCTACATGCTCCTAAACCGTAGTGCAGGCTTGTCTTTGGACACTGTTAGGGTTACGCCAAGCGTAGCGGTGGGGTATTGTAACGATTCTACCCTTACGCCAAAAAGAAAGCCCTAGGAAGTTCATTCCAATTCATCTTCAAAACATAATATTATTTATTTTGATAGAGAGATATCAGGAGATATTCTCGGTACATAAGAGGGCTGTAACAGGTGACGGCGGTATCTCGCTGTCACCCGTCAATACTGATAAGGTATGTCGCTAAATCGGACTGTCATCTCAATAGACAACACTTCATGTTGACGTAATACATTTTCCACAGGTATTGCTATATAGGTCTACCAGAATCTGATTGCAAATTTTGATGGCAGATTTTTGAAATATATCCTTGATCATTGGATAAATTTTTATTCTGGTAGACCTAGACATATTATTATATATAGTTTATAGGTATGTAGGTACTAAGTACAATGGGGATTGTCCATTTTTTTTTAATTTTGCTCATTACAAAAACATTTCGAGGAATAAGGTCAGTGATCGTTTTTCTGTATATAAACGAAAAAAATACCCATTAGTTACTGTTTTTTTGAACAAATATGTTTAACCTTAGTTTGACCTTCAATGGCGTTAAATTAGCAATAAATTCCACCAACATTACGTTTCAAACTTTTGGTAAGCTTCTCGTATCAGCTTTCACATAGTGAGAACTTGCATTTGATGAACCAAGCCTTTGCCATTATAAAAGATTGAAAGGAAATTTAAAACATACTGCAGAGGTCAATTGGCCGCCGATGATGACGTCAGAGCGAAACTTTAAAAATTTATTGAAGAAAAACTAGCCAATGAATTTCAAAATTGTTTAATTTATACTCTTAAAATACCCTATTTTAACGAAAAAAAATTTAAAAAGTACATGTGATTTTTTTTGTCAA
This sequence comes from Polyommatus icarus, assembly GCA_937595015.1. Lineage (NCBI taxonomy): Eukaryota > Metazoa > Arthropoda > Insecta > Lepidoptera > Lycaenidae > Polyommatus > Polyommatus icarus. The sequence continues at coordinate 22,318,050 of OW569328.1, read as the reverse complement.
TGCCCATTCGTGCATGTTATGATAATAATTATTAATCAATGAAGTCTATGTAAAAGTTGTCTACTCTAGACTCTACATATATTTTGAGAAAGCGATCTACACAAGGTATAACTTCTCTTTGTTTTTCACTATAACTCGTGTCAATCACGCCTTCATTTGTATCCGATGAAAATAAAAACGTTTATAGATTCATAAATCTACCATTCTACTTTAAACCAATACGATATTTCTCGATAACCCGTAGAGCCGACAGCCGGCTGGAAAATATTGTAGGAAAGGCAACGAGGACTAGTAATATATTTTCGTAATAAACTGATAACGATATTTGGCAACTCATTAGGTCCCGATAAGAACGCATTATGCCTACACATTTATGTAGACCGCCTTTACACGCATAAAAGATTATACCTAATCGATGCTGATTTTATCGCCGCTAACATTGACTCAAAGTATTATTCATCGTTGTCGTACTAGGGCTAATAGTTATATGGCTAGGACTAAAGTTTTATGGCCTAGGGTTAGCTGAATTCTCACGTAAAACAGCTAGTGAAATACCGACTCTAGTGTACCAGATTACATTATTTATGTCAGACGTATATGCTTAGAGTTTTCAGCAAAAACTGGGAATGTAAGATAGGAACTAAGCGTGGCGTCCTAGAAACAAAGTCCCCGTTTTCACTTTGTGCTACGAAATATCATTACGGCGACAGTTGTAGTTAGACTTAGGCTAATTAACGAGTAAACACTGACGATAAGAGATGGAAGTATTAGAGTACAACACGAAGATGTAACGTTTGCGACTCATCCTTGCATCACCTCAGAGGATGTTCCCCGCGCCCCGGGCTCGCGGCATGGCGGTGCAACGACCCCGAACTATCAACGTAAGATATGCAAAGCGTTATCTCCTTTATCTTAACTAGCTGTTAATGTGAGATTCGCTATCTTACGCTAGATAGTGTATCAGATACAGTATCTAGCGGGCGCGCCGCCACTGCAGTCCTAACCCGAGGGACCCGGGAATCGGTGACTCCGGCCGCTGTGGTGCTCGCGTGGCCCCGTGTGGCCCCCTGCGGCCCCGTGCGGCGCGCTGGGTGTGCTCGCTAGCGCCGCGATAAGAGGAGCAAACAGCTCTATGCTAATATTTGTCGGCGGCGTCGGCCCCCTCCCCCCCGCCGGTATCTACGGCGGGCGAGATATCGCGATACCATCCCCGATAGTAATTATCAGATAGAAGCCCGGAGATTCGATTACGAGAGCCGGCGGCTCATTAGTGTCGGCCCGCCGGAGATGGCTGGAGTGTCCGGGCGCGGCGGGACGTCGCCGGCCGCCGGTCGAGGTGATCGCGATGTTATCAGTTGTTTTTTTCGTCGAACGTTTTCCGTGAAAAGCTAATGCGGCGGGCGGCGAGGCGGGTGCGGCGCGGGCGAGGCACGTGACGCGCGCCGGAGCGCCGCCATATTGTTTCAGTGTCCCTCCGCCCCGCGCCCCGCCGCCGCCCCGTAGCCGCCCCGCGGCCGCCCCCTTCAGCGCGGCTGAATCGCACCGCGGAGGAGCAGGTACGATCCGTGTCACCAGGATATGACGCACACCGAGCGCATGCTAAACTTATTACGCACGACCTTAACATCAGTTTTGAAAATTTATATAAACTCTCCTTTTGATAAAAAGGTACATCAATATTCATATAGAAAACCACTCTATCAACCTTCTACAGACACTATATTGTATTATTGAAAATTAGTAAATTACTAATTTTCAATAATACAACTCTGTCGAACAACAAGTTACAACGTTAACATTCAGTATTATTAAATATAATAATACTACATTCCCATCCACAATTTAATAATACTGAATGTACACTCGGGGAAGTTGATTCCTATGCATTTGAGAGACCAACGTCATTTGGTCGATTATGTCAATTCAATATTAATTGTGATCTGTCGGCTGAGTTTGACGTAATGCGACCAAACTACGTAGATCCCCCATTTGCATAGGAATCAACTTCCCCGAGTGTACAATGTACATATTGAAAATAAATAAATATATTACATAGGTACATTCAGTATAATAATAAATTGTTGTAATAATATCACGTTTAATTTGTATCGATAGTATTTTCATTTCCAGAATATTACTTTTAAAAAGCAAAACAGGTTGTTGTAATTTTTATTTTTTCTTAAAAGTACGTATGATGAATGATGCGTCGATTACAATACAACGGCGCATCATGCGTATTGCGTAGGCCTGTCGACTTACGGCAAGCCGACGGAAATTATTTTACCGCCGGCGCCGCACTCAGAGACGAAAATTAATTATTTTACTGTACTAATTAAATGAAGATTTTGACATAAGCCCCATACATTATCTGTCAAAATCTTCATTAAATTCAAGTTTAGTTAAAATATGTCTCTGATTGCGACTGATAGTTTTGTATTTAACACGACGAGTAATAAAAACTATAATTATTCGTAAATTTAACAGTTTAAACAAGTCTACAACTACATAATATATCTCTTTAAATGAAATTAATTGTAATTTCTACCAAGATAAACCATTATTATCTTTACACTAGTATTTTTTGAAAAATTTTATTAATTATGACGAGAGGTAAATTTTTGATTTATATTATTCGTAATGTTTTAAGCGTGCTTATAAATTTTTCGGTGAACACTTATTTTACTCTTGACGTTGCAGTCAAGAAAAGAAAGTGCCCGTTAAAAAACTAAAGTGTTTTAAAACGTACAATATGTACACTATTGCATATTTATACCACACTTACCTTGTTGACTTAGCACATTACAATTAAACGTATAGTATATAAAACTCAAATATAATGTTACAATTATGATTAATCACACTCTACGTACATACATACATAGGTGTTATTTAAAGGAAAATTGTCGTCGCTAAGTCACTTAAGTAGATTTTATAAGCAGCAAACACTTGAATACAGCTCACTTTAGAATTTCTTTGTTGTGCAATATTGTCATGATGCAGATCTATATACTAATAGTATAAATGCGAATGTTTGACTGCTTTTCTGTGCTGCTGCTCAGCTTCTGCAGCATATGCAGTCAGAAAGATTAGGGAAATTTCTGACGAAGACACTGCACGATTATACTTTAGCGATTTTCACAGTAGAATGTCATAATATGGTATCCTTTTATGGGGAAACGATGCCGATATTAATACTGTTTTTGTGCTGCAGAAGCGAGCCATACGTTCGATTTACAAAATGTCTACATTTGAATCTTTGAGAGAAAAGTTTAAAGAAATTGGTATTCTGACCGTAGCTTCTCAATACATTTTGGATAATGTAATCCCACCAAAAACATACCTGTTAAAATAGGGCCTAGTTCCTATAGGCTAACTGTTGGTCTAAAAAAAGAGTTGAAATCCAATCCAATGCCAAGTTCAGATGCACTTCATCGATCATAATCATCTTCATCAACAGCCTGATCCATAATACTTCTAATTTGAACTTGGCAGGTTATTTAAATTATATTAATATTATCTAATTATATAATTAATCAAGTGTAACGCATAGCACAAAAACCTGCCAAGTTCAAATTTAGAAGTATTATGGATCAGGCTGTTGATGAAGATGATTATGATCGATGAAGTGCATCTGAACTTGGCATTGGATTGGATTTCAACTCTTTTTTTAGACCAACAGTTAGCCTATAGGAACTAGGCCCTATTTTAACAGGTATGTTTTTGGTGGGATTTCAATACTTTTTTCAAGAAATCCTACCTATGTTTTCTTTTTGTGCTACGCCCGATATAAACAATACTTTCAATAGATGCCTCATTATATCACTGGTACATAAGAATTTTTATCTAAAGTTCATAGATGAACTGACTCACGCTTGACGATTTCTTAAATTTCTTAATTTATCGTAACACATACATAATAATATAACACACGACCTGTGTGCTAAATTTCATAACGCTAGGACATTTGGAAGTAGCCTCTAAAGTTCGTAGATCTGCCGACTCACGCTTGACCGATTTCTAAAATTTCTTAATTTTTTGTTAATCTACATTTAACACATGACCTGTGTGCCAAATTTCATAACGCTATGACATTAAAGTTTGTATGGGCTGTAGATAGGCCGACTCACGCTTGACCGATTTCTGAAATTTCTTATTTTTTTTAATCTACATATAACACATGACCTGTGTGCCAAATTTCATAACGCTAGGACAATTGGAAGTGGCCTCTGAAGTTCGTAGATGAACCGACTCACGCTTGACCATTTTCTACAATTTCTTAATTTTTCGTTAATCTACATATAACACACGACCTGTGTGCCAAATTTCATAACGCTAGGACAATTGGAAGTGGCCTAGAGGTTTTGATTACCGGTCAGTGAGTGAGTGAGTGAATGAGTGAGTCAGTGCCTATATTATGTTAGAAAAATTATATGTAAATTTAAAGCCAAAGGTAACATTCATTGTAGAAACACCAGAAATAAGCACAAGCTAGATTTGCCAGTGATCAGACTTATTAAAGTCAGTAAATCTTTTAAAGGTCTGCCTTGCGCCTTTTCAATAAAATCCCAGAAAACGTCCAAAATCATTCCATTAATAATTTCAAGAAAGTAGTCAAAGAGCGTTTGTGTGCCAAAGACTATTATAAGGTCAAAGATTTCATAAACGATGGCACATATTGCGAGTAGGATGGCTGCTTGCAAGGCTACTTCTACATTATTGTATGACTTACAATGGGGATTGATCATTTTTTTTAATTTTGCTCATTACAAAAACATTTCGAGGAATAAGGTCAGTGATCGTTTTTCTGTATATAAACGAAAAAAATACCCATTAGTTACTTAGATTTTTGAACAAATATGTTTAACCTTAGTTTGACCTTCAATGGCGTTAAATTAGCAATAAATTCGACCGACATTACGTTTCGAACTTTTAGTAAGCTTCTCGTGTCAGCTTTCACATAATGAGAACTTGCATTTGACGAACCAGCCATTATAAATAAGATTGAAAGGAAAAAAAACATACAACAGAGGTCAATTGGCCGCCGATGATGACGTCAGAGCGAAACTTTAAAAAATTATTGAGAAAAAACTAGCCAATGAATTTCAAAATTATTTAATTTATATTCTTAAAATACCCTATTAACGAAAAAAAATATAAAAAGTACATGTGATTTTTTTTGGACAATGCCCATTATGTTACATGTATGTTGATATATTTTTTTTTTGTAAAAAAAGTGGGCCCCCTGCGAGTTTCTTGCGCCGGTTCTTCTCGCCGGGTTAGTTCCCGAACCGGTGGTAGGCACCGTAGTATCTACATTCTGAAAGCATTTTCTTAAAATCTATTCAGAAATAAAACAATTTTTATTTCTTTTACTATTATTTATTTTAACCCCTTCGTGTCTCTTTAGGGTTCAGACTTCAGTACGTAAAGGGTAATAAAAAATCGGCCAAGTGCGAGTCGGACTCGCGTACAAAGGGTTCCGTACCGATACAGAGCAAAATTATGCAAAAAAATGTGTTATTGTATGGGAGTCCCCCTTAAATTTTTAATTTTAATATTATTATTAAATATTAAAGTACACATGTAAAAAAATAATGTGTGATAAATTCCTCTTCCTTCCTAATACCTCTTGCCATTACTGATATAGAGCGTTTGTTGTATGGGAGCCCCCCTTAAATATTAATTTTATTTTGTTTTCAGTACGAGTATTTGTTGTTATAGCGGCAATAGATATACACAATCTGTGAAAATTTCAGAAGTCTAGCTATAGCGGTTCTTGAGATACAGCCTGGAGACAGACAGACGGACAGACAACGAAGTCTTAGTAATAGAGTCCCGTTTTTGACCGACTTCCAAAAAGGAGGAGGTAATACGTTCGGCTGTATGTATTTTTTAATTTTTTTTATGTATGTTCAACAATTACTCAGCCGTTTGTGGTCCGATTTTCAAAATTCTTTTTGTGTTGTATAGGGTTTGATTCGAATTTGGTACCATGTTCATAAAAGTGGTGATCTGATGATGGGATCCATGAGTAATCGAGGGGACTCCTTGAAATTTGTATGGAAACATATAGTGATTTCGATTTTTTTTGAAGCATTCTAGGTAAATGCTACCAAAAAGTAAGACTTCGCACCAGGTTATACCCTGGAGCCGAAGGTACCGAACAGAACTTTTGAATGCTTATAGGTACATGTTCGGGGATTTCGGCGTTGTTTAAACAGCTGAAAGCATAAGCCAACACATCAATTTGATTGATCATCATCATCACAACTATAATTATATCATGGGTCATCACACTATGACCCAATTATTGGTACTTTTCGCGATAATTTGCATCGAAACAGTTGTTTTTGATGATGATTTCGCTGTTTGTGGATCGATTTTCAAAATTCTCGTGTTATTGTATATGATATAATCTTAATTTTGTATAACAATTACGAAAGTGGTGAGCTGATGATGAGATCTATGAGTAATCGAGGGAAATCCTTGAAATTGATCAAAACACTCATAGTGGTTAAAATGTTGTTTCTAGTAAGTTAAACAGATGTTACGAACAAGAGAAATTTCATACGAAGGTGTCTCTTGGTCCAAATTTACTGAATAGAACTCCTGAACCTTTAAAGATAAAAGTTTGGAAATTGCAGCATCGCTTAGATAACTGCGAGCATTTACCACAATTTCGCTTACAGTAACATAATGTGAATAGTTAACATTCGCATTGGTTATTTACGCATAAAGCTTTATTTTGTTGATAACTAAAAAGAGTGAAATTATTATTTTTAACAAAAAATTAAAACCGACTTCCAAGGTAAAAACAATAGTAATATGAACTAAAAAGTATTAAATAACTCTTACTCTTTAATAGTGCCTTTTTCAGAATTCCTTTAAATCTCAACTATTTTCGCCTCTGTACCTTTGTGTGCAAAAAGTATAATAAAAAAAAATTTGAATTATCTTTGTTTTTTCAAGGTTAAGTGTTAGGTTTCTTGAATTTAGCCAGTTAATTATTCTTTTTAATGTTTTAATTATTTCAGCTTCATGTGTTTCTTTATCTTTATTTTGTATCAATATTGTAGTATCGTCTGCGAAGAGAATAGATTTATACATTATTATATCAGGAAACATATTTATATAACATAGGAATAATAAGGGTCCTAGAATTGAGCCTTGAGGCACGCCATAAGAATTAAGGATATATGAGGACTTGTAAGTGACTCTATGTTTACCTTTGATTATACTCAATTGAACACATTGATACCTTTTGGTAAGATAGCTTTTGAACCAGTCGTTAGCTACGTCTCTGATTCCTTGCTTATGTAATATGTCTAATAGTATATCATGTGAGACAAAATCGAATGCCTTTGAGAGGTCTAGAAAGATAGCAGTTAGAGAATGCTTAGCATTAAGGCTTTCTGTGATGTATTTTACTAAGTTAAAACACGCTAAAGTTGTGGAACTGTTTTTTTGAAAACCGAATTGTTCCGGTTTAAGAATTTTATTTGAGTTGAGGAAGCTATAAACCTTTTGATACATTACTTGCTCAAAAATTTTTGATAGTACTGGGATTAGTGTTATTGGTCGATAATTGTTCATATCTGTTTTTTTCCCTTTTTTATAGACTGGCTTAACAATTGAAAACTTTAGTCTCGTCGGAAATACGCCTTCACTTATTGAGAGGTTTATGATATGACTCAAGGGAATAGCGAGACTTTTATTACATTTTTTTAATATGCTAGTTTGGATTCCATCATATCCTACTGAGTTGGTGTTTTTAAGGCTTATTATAATTTTTTGTATTTCGGTGCTAGTTACCGGAGTTAAATAAATAGATTTATTATTAATATTACTTTTAAAGTCTTTGTTATTCTTGTTATTTCTGTTATTTTTATTTGTCATGTTTATAAAATGAGAATTGAAATTTTCAGCTATTTCTTTGGTGTTACATACCTCTATATCTCCTACTTGTATTTTTGTTATGTTATCATGCGTAACAGTGTTACTATTATATTTGATCATATTCCAAGATGCTTTGTATTTTGTGAATTCTTAATATAGTTTATGTTGTTAAGTCTCTGAGAATCATTTATACATCTTTTTAATATTCTTGTGTATGTCTTATATCTCTGTTTGTTTAATGTTTTATTGGATTTAGAGAAACGGTATTTTAAGTATAGGATCCTTTTGTTTACGCAACATCGTTTTAAACCTTTAGTAAGCCATTTATTTTTTATTGGTTTCTTGAGCTTTTTTACTGAGATAATAGGAAAACAAAGGTTGTAAAACAAAAATAAATCATTGTAGAATACATTAAAAGCCTCATCAGTATTTTGTATTTGTAGGGTCTCTGTAAATGATAAGGAATTTATACAGTCGCAGAATTTTTTTATATTGTCTTTGCTTAGATCTCGAATCTTTTCAAAAAAAAGGGGTGTTTTACTTTTATAGACAGATTCTGTGGGTACTTCAAAAGATTATGTTTGGGCCGTTTCGTGGTCTGAAAGCGCAAGATAATGGGTATTACAGGATATATTATTTTCTTGTGAGAGGTTACTGCTAATGAGGTCGATACATGACTCTTTACGAGTTGGATGTGAAACATGATTTTTTAAATTGTAATTGGCCAATAGTGCAAGTAAGTCTTTAGATTGTTGTGTACTTTTTAGCATATCTATATTCCAATCGCCAGTAAGTATAGTATATTTTGATTTAAGCATAGTCATATTATTTAAAAGGTTATTTAATTTATTAAGAAAAATGTTCGCATTTGAGTTTGGGGTACGGTATATACAGACTATATTTATATTTAGACTAGGTATACAGGTGGCACAGTATTCAAATTCATTCTGTAGAGGTGGGATTTTCAAATTAAGCTTACCAGTGTTCAAGATCTTTATGTAATAAGATACAGGAGCCACCTCGTTTCTGATGAGTGCGGGAGTAATGCGAAACAAGTTTGTAATTCTGTAAGTTCAGATTTAATTCACATCCGGATTTTATAAAGGTTTCAGTTAAACAGATTACCTGAATTTCTCCTATTTCGTTACGTAAGTCCTGTAAGGAAGCTTCCAGAATATGTGTTTTATTTAAGATACCAGCAATGTTTTGATGTAGAATCCTTATACGTTGATGATTAATGCTTGCGAATTATTATTATTTTTAACAAAAAATTAAAACCGACTTCCAAGGTAAAAACAATAATAACATTAATGTGAGCTAAAAAGTATTAAATAATTTTTACTATCTAATAGTGCCTTTTTCCGAATTCGGCTAAACCTCAACTATTTCTGTACTCAATCTTCATAATTTTGAAGTCGGTGCCAGTTCCAAAAATTTTAAATATACTGTCAGAGGACTGAAGATTCAGCTATCTGGTACCGACTTCAAAATAATGAAGATTGAGTACAGAAATAGTTGAGGTTTAGCCGAATTCGGAAAAAGGCACTATTAGATAGTAAAAATTATTTAATACTTTTTAGCTCACATTAATGTTATTATTGTTTTTACCTTGGAAGTCGGTTTTAATTTTTTGTTAAAAATAATAATAATTTCACTCTTTTTAGTTACACTAGTAGATAAATCTTCGCGTATATTTTACGTATCTTATTACAATTTGTTAAGAGTCACAACTCACACTCACAAAATAATATAATATTATCAGTGAAGTGAACAACAACAACAACATATTGTGCTAAGTAATTTAACAATTTTAATATTTCAAGCCCGAAGCGGTCACCGGCGATTGCGATAACAATAGAAAGGCTATTGTGTCTCGTTTTTCCACGATCGAAGGATCTATCAGATAAAAAATTGTACAAACTTGCATAGGATGTAGCGTAGCATAATATTTAATATTATCATAATTATTGACAGCTGTTCTTGTTATCAAGAATTCAAATCGATAGGTACTTAGTGCACCATCTATCGATTAATAAGTATAACTAATTAAAAAGACACTTAATGACTTTGTTTTGTTTAAATGCTCTTTTTAAAATAACTTTATTTTAATTCTATTTGTCTATTAAAATTTTATAAAGTAGTAAAGTATTCGATCTGTATATTATAAAGTAGTTAGTAAAGTATTCGATATTCTGTCTTCGCGCGGCGGCGCTGGGCGGCGACCGACGCCGACCGCCGTGTATTAAAAACAAACAGGTGTTGTTAATTGTTATACAGTACATCATTATTATTATTAGTATAATATCCATACCTATGCCTTGTACTATTATCTATTCTGTGCCATGAGACATTCGTGGCCTTAACACGACGTGGTAATGATGATGATGACGATGATGATGATGATGATTATGATGATGAATATGAATTGCATAGTAGTTTATGCTTTCTGTTCTTAAAACAACGCCGAAACTCCCAAACGTGTATCTATAAGGAATCAGGAGTTCTCTCAGCATCATCGAAACCATGGTATACCTTGACCCAATATTTGACTTTTTGGTAGCGTATTCTTAGTACACTTCACATAAAACCAAAATCACCATATGTTTCGATATAAATTTCGAGGAGTTCCCTCGATTACTCATGGATCCCATCATCAGGTCACCACCTTTGTGAAAATGGGACCAAATTGGAGTGAAACCTAATACAACAAAACAAAAATTTCGAAAATCGGTTCACAAACGGCGGAGTAATCGTTGAACATACAAAAATAAAAAATAAAAAAAAAAAAAAAATATCCACAGCCGAACATATAACCTCCTCGTTTTTTGGAAGTCGGTTAAAAAGCTGGTTGTTTTGGCTAGACTTTTTTGTAAAGTAATATGGTAAAGTACCTTTTTTGGGACTTTTATTGTGAGGACTATTATAGCTGTTGTTCGAAGTATGCTCATAATTATTGTTGTCTTTAGTTTTGGTTAATTTGGGAAAAAACGACAAGATAGTTTTTTGTTTGAGACATTTAAGGTTACTTCTTTTAGTATCAGTGACTAACATCTGAGCATTTTTGTTGTGAGAGTTATTAGTTTTATATTTTATGTTTTTGATAAATACATTGTAATAGGCTAGGCTGTCAATTTCTATATTTAGTTTTAGACATAGGGCTTGAAGGTACATATTATTATAATTAGTTTTAGACACAATATTATGGCTAGTAGGTATCTCAATTAATTTACAGTTAGAATACTTACTACACAATAGTTTTATATGATAATTTAAGAAACTTACATTTAGGTTCAAATTGTTTCTTATGCTAATTACAAATATTTTATTATGTCGGAATTGAAACAATGTATTACATAAATTAGTAAAAAGTGTAAAGGGGTTGCTGTCATTCATTCCTAAACCCAATATAATTATATCCTTTTGGTCAATATTTTCTTGTGAGTTCATTAGGCTGCCGTAGTATATGAGAAGATGAGGCACCCGGTTTGATAATTGATGTCACACAATAGTTGTTAATCCTTTATATATATATATATATATATATATATATATATGCTGTGTATAGAAAATGATAAGTTTTTGACAGGGAGTCAATGACCGCTACCGCCATGTTTCGCCGAGTACATTATAGTCAGAAGAGGATGAGGACACTGTCAAATTTAATATTCTATGTCCGAAACTGAGAGCAGTGAAAGCTTATTGTAATTACATTAATATGTATATTATTAACTATCACAGAATTTGATTCCTAGGCAGCTGGCGGACCATATTTTCTTGTTTTGTATATAATAGAAGACCAGCCACGAATTTGTTGATCACCAAATATTCTAATTTTATGTGAGGTTGTTTCAGCGCCATTTATGTTTTGAGTAAGTAGACTGTGATCCTCGGTAAATTGATTTGTTGGCTTTTTTGGACTCAGGATATTTGTGACTCGAGTTGGTGAGCTGTTGAGTGGATTTACGGCAGGTACAGTAACAGTGTCTTGGATTTTTATGCTATTCTCATTGATGTTGACCAGTGAATTTTCTTTATCTTGTTGTGAAGTATTCATAGTAGCGTCTTTTTTTGTAGTTGAGGAGAACAGGATTTTGGATGAGTTGTTATTTTGCATATCTCTTATCTTAGACTTCTTATTTATTCTAGGAGTGTTTGTTAAGCACGGGCTGCTGTCAAAGTTAACTTTTTTTAACAAATTAATTAGTTTATCTTTCTCCTGTATTGTAAGATTAAGCTCTCGGTTTTCGCAGTTTAGGTTCGAAATTTCTTCATGTGCTATTTCTAATTCAGTTTGCAGATCTAGTATCTGTTGTTTTAGTTCCAGAACAATAGGAGAGTCTTGTTGGTCCGATTGATGGGGAAGACTTCGCATGGATATATCAATAGCAGTAGAAGAGGATATTGAAGAATAATCATGAGACATGATTGTTAGGTTGAGGTCTGATAATATTTTTCGGAGTTTAGATCTGACAGTTACGTTTTCCATCTTGGTCATGTAATAATTTGTTATTTTAAGTTTAACCGAGTTGTTAAATAATTCTTCATATATAAATAAAATTAATTAATGTTCATTTGGTGTTAAAGCGCCACCTAGGTTTGTACTGCTAAGTGCTGGAGCGTGTTGTTTGATAAATATTAGTTTTTTTGAAGTCGGTACCAGTCCCAAAAGTTTCATATATTCTAAGTTCTGACATTACTGAACTCATGAATAAATTAGCTGGTACCGACTTCAAAATAAGTAATGAAGACTGTAGTATGTACAGAAATAGTTGAGATTTAAACGAATTCTGAAAAAGGCACTATTAAAGAGTAAGAGTTATTTAATAATTTTTAGTTCATATTACTATTGTTTTTACCTTGGACGTCGGTTTTAATTTTTTGTTAAAAATAATAATTACCCTTTGTGTACGGAACCCTAAAAACGGGACCCTATTACTAAGACTTCGATGTCTGTCCGTCTGTCTCCAGGCTGTATCTCAAGAACCGCCATAGCTAGACATCTGAAATTTTCACTTTTCACAGATTGTGTATTTCTGTTGCCGCTATAACAACAAATACTAAAACCAAAATAAAATCATCATCCCATAAAACAAACATGATTTTTGTCCTTTTTTTGATCGATATTAACAACGGCAACATGTAGACACGTGAAATATTCACAAAATCCTCAATTGTACTTGTACTTTAATAATAAATAATAAAATTGATAATTAAGGCGGCTCTCATACAAAAAACTTGATTCTTTGCCTATATACTCGTATTGCTATAAAATAGTACGGAACCCTTCGTGCTTATGGGTCCAACTCACGTTTGTGCGATTATTTTATACCTATGCTTAAATGCTTAACGGGTCCGCCGGGGATCCGTAAAGCATTTAAGCATATAAAATAATCGGACAAGCGCGAGTTGGAATCATTGGCGTCGGTCTATAACTCTACACTCTTACCGAGTACAGGCTACCCACTACCACATAATGCCCCACTCCTCGCTTATACGGGTACGGTAGAACCTCCCGCAACTCTACCCGCGACCTCTACACGCTTGCAGGCCCCCCGTCACACCGTGACAACAATTATGGACTAAAATATTATATTTACATACTTTACACGTCAGGAATTATTTAAACTTAAAGTCAGTGATATTATTTCATTACATTTTAAAGTTTTTTGGCTTTTTTTAAATCATCAATCAAAATTTCTTAATCATTTAAGATTGTCTATATGGCATACTTTATAACATTCTTTAGGTAGTAGGTATATTGTAATAATTATAATTTAATTTGTAACAAAGAATACAGTTATCAAGCAAACCAAACCAAAAATGTGAATCTATTATATTTTTGTAGTTGACATAATGCATTACCATAAAAAAGTTATAATAAGGCCAAATGTTTAGGCCTACGGGATAGAAGTAGGATGGAGACTACATTTTGTGTAACAATAATTTATTCATCTACTTGATAAGAGATGGCGCTACAATATACAAAATGTAAATTTAATGATGCATGAACAATTATTCCAAATTCCATACCGTATTATTAACCGACTTCAAAAAAACGAGGAGGTTATATGTCCGGCTGTGGATATATATTTTTTTTATTTTTGTATGTTCAACGATTACTCCGCCGTTTGTGAACCGATTTTCGAAATTTTTATTTTGTTGTATTAGGTTTCACTCCAATTTGGTACCATGTTCACAAAAGTGGTGACCTGATGATGGGATCCAGGAGTAATCGAGGGAACTCCTCGAAATTTATATGGAAACATATGGTAATTTTGGTTTTATGTGAAGTGTACTAAGAATATGCTACCAAAAAGTCAAATATTGGGTCAAGGCATACCATGGTTTCGAAGATGCCGAGAGAATTCCTGACTCCTTATAGATACACGTTTGGGAGTTGTTTTAAGAACAGAAAGCATATTATGCTACCACGCAATTAAAATTCATCATCATCATCATCGTCATCATCATCATTACCACGTCGTGTTAAGGTCACCAATGTCTCATGGCACAAAATAGATAATAGTACAACTTACAAGGCATAGGTATGGATATAATAATAATAATAATGTACATAACAACACCAATTATTAATATAGGCTGTTTATTCACGGCGGTAGGTGCGGCGTCGCCGCACGCCGCCGCGCGCCGCGCGGCGCGTCCGTAAACATCGCGGCATTGCGTCGTACCTATTGCATCGCATTGTCAGGGCATGCCGCGCTGCGAGCATTTTGAGTGTCATAATATGATTTTAAACTTTATCTTCATTAATATAATACAATATAGTATCGCTTGAGAAAGGCGCAGGCGGCCGCGAGGCCGGCTTTCCAAGTTTCTCATGCGATAGTAATAATAATAATAAATCCTTTATTTGCACATAAACATACAAAATGAAGAACACAACACAAGAGACACAAAACAATGAAAATACAATAATAACAATAAATTTTACAATTTATAAAAAGGTGCAAATTGGCGGCCTTACCGCTGTGAGCGGTTTGTACCAGGCAACCATCAATTTTCAAAAATAATCAAAAAACAATAGTATAAAAACTATGTATTACAATAATTAAGGTAAAGATTAATATCATAATATTATTATGACACTGAAAATATACTCGCCGCGCCGCTGGGTGTGATTCGGCTCATCCTTCGATCGCGGATTCTTGGAAATCCATTGTTCTGGCGGCCACATGTGGCCACTTTGGAGTTGAAGCGTTAAATTGTTAAATTACCTAGCACGCATAGGGTTGTGTTCACTTAGATTTTTTTAAATGTATTGTTTAAATTTATCTACCTGATATTTGGGCCTTGGGGTATGACTCTTAACAATCTTAACAAATTGTAATAAGATACGTAGAATAAACGCAGTAATTCGAAGCGTAGGGTGGTATGGTCACTAACTCACTACTCACTAGTTCACTACCACCGACGACCACTTATAAACTCGCGGACTATGACGGAGGTCATCTTGGAGGGTTAATTAATATTTCTAATAACAATACGAGTACGAGATCAATAATTACCACTCAAAATGTTGACTATTCAAATTTCAATGCTCACTGCTCACACCAATGGTGACACATTTCTGATTTCAAACAGCCAATACAACTATATAAAACTCCAACGTACAAGCGATACTGCGATTCAGGAGCACCTCAGCGAAATCTATTGAACACATCGTGTAACTAAAACTATATGAACAACAATCGGAGTTCGGACAAGCGATAGCGCCGACAGAGCGCATCAATGACATATAGTGAAGACAATATAGAGCAATGTTTACCTATATAATTTAAATTGGCACTAATTATAGTTTATCTACTAGGTAACTAAAAAGAGTGAAATTATTATTTTTAACAAAAAATTAAAACCGACTTCCAAGGTAAAAACATTAAGTAATAATATGAACTAAAAAGTATTAAATAATTCTTACTCTTTAATAGTGCCTCTTTCAGAATTCGTCTAAATCTCAACTATTTCTGTACATACTATATTCTTCATTATTTGAACCAGCTAATTTAATCGTGAGTAAATCAGTCAATATCAGAATAGGTATAATATTATGAAACTTTTGGGACTGGTACCGACTTCAAAGTAATGAAGACTATAGTATGTACAGAAATAGTTGAGATTTAGACGAATTCTGAAAGAGGCACTATTAAAGAGTAAGAATTATTTAATACTTTTTAGTTCATATTATTACTTAATGTTTTTACCTTGGAAGTCGGTTTTAATTTTTTGTTAAAATAATTCTTAATTCTAATGTTATTAATGCAAAATTGTATTCATTGTCTACTTGTTCTATTCTCATAAAGCTCAATACGCTGAATAATTTATTTTAATTAAACTCGGTACAGAGACTTATATTGCAGGTAACATCCATCCATATCCATATCTATCCATAGTAACTAATATAATTACGAAAGTATGTTTGTCTGTCCGTCTGTCTATCTGTCTGTTTACTGAAATTTGTTATGGAAATACTTGGAGTCCCGGGAAAGGACATAGGATACGTTTGAATTTTGGCGCAATTTAACAAACGTTCTATTCTATGTTTATAATGTAACGTGAACCAAAACAGTTTGTTTACAGTATGATTACTACATTTAAAAGGTGAGTATTAAAAGAAAACGACTCGAATGTATTTGCTAATAAATCACTTTATTAAATTGTACTTTTTCTTACATTATATTTACAGACGTGAGGCGGCGCGGGCGGGGCCGAGCGGGGGGAATCACAATATACATTTACAACATATACAACTAAATATGTACTCTAACTTATATAATAATTCGTCTATACAGAGAGGTTCGCCCGCTGCGCGCTGCCAGGCGGGGACGAGCCGACCCAGCCGTGCCGAGCACCCCGAGCACGCCACTGATTGCAGTGCACGGTCAATTAATATTTCAAAATATTGGATAAAATTTACATAAAGCACTTGAATAGTAATGAAGGAAGCCTTTTCCTGGCACGTTGGAAAATTCAAGCGACAGACAATACATATAAGGAAATCTTTACCTTTGGCACTTTAATTCAATTCAATTCAATTAAAGTAAGTGGATACAGCAATATTATTATGTTCTGATAAATTATAACGATACCAAAAAAGTTGAACGTAGGCGGCGCGCGGTGGGCATTGAGCGAATTGGTTATACCTCTACTTACACTAACATGACTCTATAATATTTTGCAACACTCCGGAAATGAATATAATTTGTTCAACTAACTATACAGTTAGAGTGAAGATCTGAATACTGAGATCTTCAATATTTAAAATAATAGTTAAAAGAACAGAAATGCAACAATAGCATTAATAACATAATCTAATGATATCAATTATTATTTTGATTTTAATTATTATTTTTGTAAAACGAGATATGATAATAATCATTGACAAGGAGTTATTCACACATAAAAACACGATTTTCCAGGTGTTATGGAGACGAGGTGTTCGCGGCTTCTCGCCGACACCCCCCACCCCCCAGCCCCACCACACACACTATATTATGCTCATTAAATAAACTAGCAGTTACACATTAGTAGTTGGTTCATACTTTGGTCGAGTGCCATATTTTATCTTTACAAAATGTTACATCTTTTGATCAATACGTTAGCGATGTAAAACAGCGCGAGTTTCGTACCCACTTCGATTATATTCGACATCATCTGTACAGTTTTTCATTGTACTTTGGTACTTAAATTAATAAAAACATAATATTCTAAATATCTTCTAGGTCGAGACGTCGCAGGAGGCTCGCTCGGAATGTACGCAGAAGTCATGGAGTTTAATGGTACAATATCCATCCAAAATATATAGTCTCTACATAAAATTAACATAATATAATATAATTAACATATCAATATATGCATCTACATCTCCTAGCTCTACAAAATAAAGGACCCACGTTGCGGTTCGCGCTGCACAGTCTCAACGTTCCGATACAACTCGCGGGGCCACCGCGGACCCCGGCGAACGCAACTCTACTTAACTAAGGGACTGAGATTCTGTTTATCATGGAGAGGGGTCCCGCGGCAGGTGCGGGGCGGGCGGGGGCGCTCAGCTGCCCAGCGACACGACGGTGGGGCGGTCGAGGCGCGCCGCCTGCTCCGCCGCGCGCCGGTACTCGCTGTCGCCGTAGAAGGCGAGCGCCTGCGCGTGCGCGTGCGACATGTCCTGCGTGTGCGCGTGCACGTGCGCCTGCGCGAGGCTCTGCGAGTGCGCGGGCGCCGGCGAGCCCTTCTCCAGCTTGACGGTGTGGGGCTGCGGCGGGCCCGCATGTGTCTGCACGTAGTAGCCGATCGGCGACCGCACGCCCGACGCCTCCACTGGAATAATAAAATACGAGTAGCTCGATGAGTTCATTCATCATGATGAATTCAAATATTTTTCTATTTTATTTATTTAACTCTTTATTGCACACAACAAAAAACACGAAGATACAATTAACATGGAAAGCCGAAAGACGACACAAAGGAACTGGTTATTTCTAAAAGAAATCTCTTACAGCTGCAGCGCTACGGAGAGATACAGTGTAAAAGACAGCAGATAGGGCGTGCACAATCAAAAGTTATAAATATAATACCGGTTACCACGTGTCATCAGCCATGTGCCATAATAGTCATATTATTACACTCACGTAGGTTCTCGAGCTTGACGTTGCGGCCCATGTGCGGCAGCGGGCTCTTGGCGATGGCGTGGCTGGCCTTACTGACGCCGCGGTCGGACTTCATGCCGTTCTTTGGTTTCCGTTTCCTCGTCTGAAATGCCAGTAAACGGTTCTGTTAGAAAACGATGAAGGATAGCAGGGAGTGAATTGTATCTTTCCTATTTCGAGTCTTCAATAATAGTCTGACTGAAGCGGACACACAATTAGGGTGAAATCAAACTTTACTTCAAACTTTACTTTAAAAAATCTTAGCTAAGCTTAAGCTTAGCAAAATCTTAAGTGAATAGGAGGACCTAACAATGGATGTTGGGTCCTCCTATTCACTTAAGATTTTGGTAAGCTTAAGCTTAGCTAAGATTTTTTAAAGTAAAGTTTGAAGTAAAGTCTGAGTTAAGTCTAAGATCGCTCTATAGATTTCACCCTAAGAGTTAAGGGTTAACTTGTGCCTTAAATAAACATAATATTCAATGTGTTGATTCAACGACGTGTTTCACCAGCGCTGTGGCAATAGATCCCTAGAAGCCTCGGAGCATTTTTCAAAACTTTTTCTTCGAGCTTCAAAAGTTTTTACCAATGCGAAGATACATAATCGTGTACCTGTATAGAGTCCTTCTTCATGGCGAGCGGTCTGTTGATGCTGTGCAGCTTGTAGTACAGGCCGCAGGCGTTGCAGACGGTCTCGCCGTGCGCGTTGCGGCGCCACAGCGACGTCGTCGAGGTCTGGCAGTTGCTGCACATCACGCCCGGCCGCTTCGGCCCGCCCGCCTGCGCACACGCCTGATTACCGCGAGTTCGCGTGAGGGGGTGACAAGCAACGTGCTCCCGAGAACTTGCTTTAAAATATTTCATTTTATCAATTATCATTATGCATTTTCAACACGGTGCTAATGTTATATTGAGTTTTAGATCCGTAAATCGAGTTTTGTTTATGGTTAGGATTTTTACGCGGTTTCTCGATAGTTTCTCATAAAAGACTTAGGTCAAAGCGCGATATAACATTTGTACCGTTCGACGTATTCAAATATAAAATTTAGGTTATGTTCTCGGGAGTAAAGCGGGGTTTAGTGGTATAACGGATAGATGTCTGTTAGCGGATGGCTAGCGAGCCGTGAGCGGGAGTAACATGGCGGGTCGAGGAGTGGGGTGCAGGGCGCGGGGTGCGGGGCTGACGTACCCCTTTCTTCTGTTTGTTGTAGTCGGGAGGGGTGTTGGCGGCGAGCGCGGGCGTGGCGGGGAGCGCGGAGCCGACGCCGCCATACAGGAAGCCCTTGTAGATATCCGCGCCCGGCGGCGCCCCCTCGGCCACTGCAACAACATGACGCTCGTCACGAGACGGGTATAGGACGGCCCGAGGCGGACGCTATCGGGCGCGGATCGCTGGGCGGGGGCGGGGTGTGAGCACGCGGTGGGGGCGGGGGGTGAGGGGCGAGCTGAGTGCGTACGTCGGGCGCGGCCGGGGGGAGCGCGTGCCGCTGACGTACCAGCCGCCGCTGCTGCTTGAGCGGCCGGTTCATGCCGTTCATCTTGTTGTAGAGGCCGCAGGCGTTGCACAGGTAGTGGCCGGTGCCGTCGCGCCGCCACAGCGGGGTCGTGATGGCGCCGCAGTTGACGCACTCGCGCACCTCCACAAAGTCCTCGACTGCGCAACACACCGTTAGCTCGTCTGCCCTGCCCGACCGACCCGACCCGGCCCGGAGCGTCCGCGCCGTTCGCGCCGTACGCGCCGTCCGTGCCGCGAGCATATCACGTCTACGTCATCGTCCGTCACTCATCACACTCGTGGCCTTGACAGTGACCGTGCTTTGTCGGCAATTAGCGGATTTGCGGAGTGCGCGAAAAACAAGGTCGTGCGTGCGCACACGCCAGGGCCGCGTCAGCATAATGGATTTCAAAGCTGAACGTGTACTACATTATTATTTTTAACAAAAAATTAAAACCGACTTCCAAGGTAAAAACAATAATAACATTAATATGAACTAAAAAGTATTAAATAATTTTTACTATCTAATAGTGCCTTTTTCCGAATTCGGCTAAACCTCAACTATTTCTGTACTCAATCTTCATTATTTTGAAGTCGGTACCAGATAGCTGAATCTTCAGTCCTCTGACAGAATATTTAAAACTTTTAGAACTGGCACCGACTTCAAAATTATGAAGATTATGAGTACAGAAATAGTTGAGGTTTAGCCGAATTCGGAAAAAGGCACTATTAGATAGTAAAAATTATTTAATACTTTTTAGTTCATATTAATGTTATTATTGTTTTTACCTTGGAAGTCGGTTTTAATTTTTTGTTAAAAATAATAATAATTTCACTCTTTTTAGTTATACCAGTAGGTAAATCTTCGCGTATATTTTTTACGTATCTTATTACAATTTGTTAAGAGTCACAATTCACACTCACAAAATAATATATTATCAGTGAAGTGAACATATTGTGCTAAGTAATTTAACAATTTTGATTCTTCAAGCCCCAAGCGGTCACCGGCGATTGCGATAACAATAGAAAGGCTATTGTGTCTCGTTTTTCCACGATCGAAGGATCTATCAGATAAAAAATTGTACAAACTTGCATAGGATGTAGCGTAGCATAATATTTAATATTATCATAATTATTGACAGCTGTTCTTGTTATCAAGAATTCAAATCGATAGGTACTTAGTGCACCATCTATCGATTAATAAGTATAACTAATTAAAAAGACACTTAATGACTTTGTTTTGTTTAAATGCTCTTTTTAAAATAACTTTATTTTAATTCTATTTGTCTATTAAATTTTTATAAAGTTGTAAAGTATTCGATCTGTATATAAAGTAGTTAATAAAGTATTCGATATTCTGTCTTTTGCCGCCACGCGCCGCACGGCGGCGCTGGGCGGCGACGCCAACCGCCGTGTATTAAAAACAAACAGGTGTTGTTAATTGTTATACAGTACATAATTATTATTATTAGTATATCCATACCTATGCCTTGTACTATTATCTATTCTGTGCCATGAGACATTGGTGGCCTTAACACGACGTGGTAATGATGATGATGACGATGATGATGATGATGATGATTATGATGATGAATATGAATTGCATAGTAGTTTATGCTTTCTGTTCTTAAAACAACGCCGAAACTCCCAAACGTGTATCTATAAGGAATCAGGAGTTCTCTCAGCATCATCGAAACCATGGTATACCTTGACCCAATATTTGACTTTTTGGTAGCGTATTCTTAGTACACTTCACGTAAAACCAAAATCACTATATGTTTCCATATAAATTTCGAGGAGTTCCCTCGATTACTCATGGATCCCATCATCAGGTCACCACTTTTGTGAAAATGGGACCAAATTGGAGTGAAACCTAATACAACAAAACAAAAATTTCGAAAATCGGTTCACAAACGGCGGAGTAATCGTTGAACATACAAAAAAAATAAAAAATAAAAAAAAATAAAAATA
The DNA here is from genome assembly GCA_937595015.1 of Polyommatus icarus. Lineage (NCBI taxonomy): Eukaryota > Metazoa > Arthropoda > Insecta > Lepidoptera > Lycaenidae > Polyommatus > Polyommatus icarus. The sequence goes on along the minus strand of OW569328.1, from coordinate 22,296,033 downwards.
TCCACAGCCGAACATATAACCTCCTCGTTTTTTGGAAGTCGGTTAATTAAAATACACTACGTACTACATTAGAATACGCTCTTTAATCGATAGATAATTTTCTCGTTGTTTCGTCTTTACTGCCGCTCTCGGAGACGAATATTAATATTTACTTAGCTGTAATTAAATGAAAATTTCAAAGTTAACGTATGGGGCTTTTGTCAAAATTTTCATTTAATTACAGCTAAAAAATTAATATGCGCCTTTGAGTGCGGTATAGTAGGGCACTCCTTAACTGTCTTATTGTTAAATTATTACCTACAACGAACATTTAAGTACAAACGTACGCATTACAAATCATACTGTCGTGTCAGCTCGACTATATTTAGCGCGCCGTTAGTCACTGCGGGTCATAGTGCAGTGAGTCGGTCCGATTCGACACTAAAAACTATCGCCGAGCAAAAAATCGCTTATCGCTGGTGCTAGTTATAATAGGACATTATTAAGTAAAGGATGCTGCGATAACGCCCACACGTACGGCGTATACGTACACGAGCACACGCACACGGACACACTATTTTTTGTAGCGGTCACCCGCGATAGCCCTGACATAACTCCATGCGAGATAGTGTACCCAAAACACGCCGATAAACGCCGATAAGCATCATCATTGTCTTCTCGCGGTTTCTCGCTCTCGAGTGCGAAGCTCGATTGCCACTTAAACCGTCGTCATTCTGCGGCTCGACACTTATGTTTTTTCTGCGGGTGGTACTTTTCTGGGGTTACAAGTAAAGGTTTACACCACGCAGGTCCCCGTTGAGAGATTTGTGTGAATCTCAAGTAGGGCTCAGTCCTGACATCAGTTTTTGTTTCAGCAGAATTCGGTGCGGATATAGCACATTAAAATACTCGTTAACAACTTTACATTTTCCTGCCTGAGTTAATGAGCAAATTTAAGGCTCATTCGGCTATTCTAGTTTACTTTTTAATGTTTTTTATTTATTTAAGAAACTTTCAATATTTTTTATTTTGTTTAATTTAAGCCTGAACGGGACAGGGCGATAGTCCATCTCGAAAGGCACTATGGTGTTTACAAACAGGGTCGGTCAACAGAGCGGCGGGTACGTCTGTTTGTGTAGGTCGCGTCGGGCCCGCCGCCCGCAGCCCGCCGCCCGAGGCCCGACGGACCGTATACGGCGGTCAGGCACGTGCCCGCAAACAACACGTCCGGCGCAGGCGCTTCGAAAGGTTAAAGATACTAGAAGATAAAGAGACCTAGTTGACTTAATAGACATAGCCTTTTTTCGATCACAATATCCGTAACACGAAACATAAGTATTTAGGGATAGCCTATACGATTGCGAGGTTATTATTTTTCCTGACATATTACACGAGAAAAACATTTAAATAATTATGGGACACTGGTCAGTATCGTCATGTGGGGTCTGGTGTCATCGGACCATTAGTGTGTCCGCACATGGCCACATGGCCCGCGGTAACCGTACACCGCCGAGTCTGCACCGCACTGTCAGTCGTCACACTCAACTGATATATCTATATTTATTTACTCTGATAAAGATGAGAGTCATTACTATGTCAATTATAGGAAAGTAATCAACGATTTAGAGTAAATTGTGACGTGATGGCGCTTATTATTGAAAGCTGCATGCTATCAACATTACCTAAACTCTCATCTAAGGGATGTGAGGCTAATTGTAGCGGAGACTACAGCCTCATAAACAGGCGGCGTAAAAGTTTTCACAAAGTAATAATTATAATAACTGGAAGAAACTGCGACCGCCTTTTTGCACAATTTTGTAATTTTTTATACTTTTTTGTTGTAGTTATTTCTTTTGTTTATTGTCTCTTTTATGTCTTTTCTTTTGTGTGTGAAATTAAAAAAATATATTATATTATTATTATAGTAGTTGCTGGGTTGTTATGAAACCAAATGCAATGCTCAGTCTGTGAGTCTCGGCAACAGGAAAACCGTCGGAAAACAGACTAAGAAATATCGTCGGAGGAACTACAGCCCTTAGTTGCTGCTATAGAACAGCACGGAGTACCATCTTGGAGTTGGAAAGTGAACATTCTAGAACAAAGAGATGAGTCACGGCGTCCCCGGGGGAAAGTCACGTCCGCGCCACGTGATCACGTCGCTTCCGTGTTACACGATACTTGCTCGCGTTTGTATGACCAAAACGAAGAGCAATTATTATTCATTTAATTTGATTATTATTATTAGCTGCAGTAGCAGTGAATTTAAGTCTTGTAGTTAACAGTTAATTTTCTTAACGTGCCAAAAATGCTTAAAATATCATAGCGAAGTGAATACTCGTTACTTCAAAATAAATGACTTAATTTCCAAATTACTGATAATTGTCCCAACAATCCGAGATGAGAAGTAAAACAACCGCCAAATAGTAGTTATGATGAAATGATCATTAATGACACTTGGAACCAACGCTATTAACAGTCTATTAATAGTTAAAATATAACTGTAATAAATAATTGTCGCAGTTACAATGAACAGCTATCATTAACTGGCTCACATTACCACCCAAATGCACTTACGAATAATTATTTGTTAAATAGATAGAAAGTAAATATTGGGTTTGTTTTAATAATAGTTATAACGTGTGAGATAAGATAATAATGTTATGGTCGCCCTTACTAAAACGTTATTTTAAAATGTTGGTGATCAATTGTATCTCCTTCTAGTACTCCGATTTTTAATCTAACGATAAGCGATAACCCATAGCTCAACTTTAGATTAAAAACCGTTGATCGCATTATGTTACACAAATACACACCCAACATGCTAAATGCCAACAAACCGCCGGATTTAGCTACAGAATAGAGAAGGCTTTCAATTTTATTACAGGAGACGTGACGTATGCGTAATATGCTCGAATTTTATAACTCTTAAGCTTTAGGTGTCAATATAATATCTACTTAGATAGTGATAATGACGAAGGAATTAATCACCTGTAAAACTACTGTACATAAAAATTAAGGAAAATTTATCAAATATTATGTATGTCATGGTAAATAACATGAGAACATTAATTTTTACATAATTTGCACACAGTAGAAACACAGCAGAGCTAATGAAGATTATAAGTTGTAAACTATAAATAGTTCCCGAACATAGACAGGGGCAAGCGCTTACTTCATATGACTAGGAAATAGGAATCTTTATCTAAGCCTTCTAAGGGTTACTGTGTACAATTTGCCAAGAACTCAAGACCTAAATAATCTTTAGCTGGTAGATTAGACTGTTCAAGCTAGACTCCAATGCAGAAAAGAGTATCTATTTCTTTGTAAGATATAAGAGACGTGTCGGTAATGAAAGTACTCACAAGCTGAGAGGCTGGCGGCGGCGGAGTACTGCGTCCGGCGGTTGTCCAGCATCGCGCCGACTCCGCTCCACATACCCTGAAACACACCGCCCCACACGTCAGACAAAACGACAATCACAGGTGCCCTAAGGCTAAATTATTAATTAATGTCAAAATATCCTTACTTTACTATCCATACCATACTATGTATTTTAAATGCGAAAGTGTGTCTGTCTATCCGTCTGCCTGTCTGTCTGTCTATAACCTCTTCACACCTAAACCACTGAACTGATTTGGCTGAAATTTGACATGAATATAAGTACTTTGAGTCCCGGGAAAGGACATAGCTGATACCTTTCATCCCAGAAAATAAACGGTTCCCGCGCGATAAACGAGTTTTGGCGCAACGGAGTTGCGGCCGTCATCTAGAATTGTTATAAATCCGAAAGTCTGTCCGTCTGTCTGTTACCTCTTTACGCCCAAACCACTAAACCGATTTTGCTACCTTGAGTCCCGGGATAGTAGTTATACTTTTTATCTCAGAAAATATACAGTTCCCACGCGATAAACTAATTTTGGCGCAATGTAGTTGCGGGAATCATCTAGTTACTTAATATATTTAAAGTATAGTCAGAAAATATCCTCAACGTATTTCTGACGGTTCGGTTTTGGCCCGCGGTGGGTACGGTACTAATCACCATCGCCACTCATCACCGCTATCTAAATATGCCGATAACGCAAACATTTAAGGGTTAACATTTTTCTCATTGTTGCCTATCCGGGCAGTTGTGTCATCGTGCCCATGTTGCACATTTGTTGTTTTGACTCATTTTAGATGACTCATTAGACTAGTTTTATTGAAAAACTATATTTGCTCTCTTGCTTCGTCGAAGAAAATGTCAGCAAATTTTTTGTTAATTTAATACTGTCATATGTAAGAATAGGGAACTCTATTTCCACAAGTGTCGATCCCGCGGCCCGCCACGCTTCGGTACAGCCGCTATCAGTACCCGCACCGTACCCCCAGCTGACTTCCCGACATGTACAATATGAATGGAAACTCTTGTTCACTAATTACACCCGGTCATCAAGAAAATGTTTGAAGAATTGTGAATTTACTTTTAAATAAAGCCTTAACATCATTTTCCAAGGAAAGTTATGCAGAATAATTTCTTTAGTACGCATTTAACTAGGACTCAAGGGTATTTACCTGTTGCTCATAAGCATTAGTGGTGATGGCTGGGGATCCGTATACCGTTCCGGGCCGGCTGGTGGAGGCGAAGGCGCCGGTGAAGCGGCCGAAGGGGGGCAGCGCACCCCCCGCGCCCACCTCACCCCCCGCACCTCCCGCCTCGCCCTCCGCGTATTCCTCCACTGTGGCGTAGCTCGGTGAGGTGCCTGCAGACAACAGTATCATTTTTACCACAAATGTCGAGCATTTAAGAGTTGCCAAAAATAGAGCTCGCTCTTAGCTACAATAACTAATGTCATAATTTTAACTGATACTTCAGATGCTCAAACTATTTTAAGTTTTAGAAGTATGCTAAAGATGCTAAAACTTAAAAGTACTGAACAATTAAACAGCCCAGTTTCTCTTTTTTAAGGCACAAGAAACAAGTCAATGTAATTTTTAAAGTAATGTTAAAAGTGGTATCACATATTGCAATATTATGGAAAAACAAGGTTTAGGGCGTGTTTCCACTGGAGAAGAGCCAAGCTGCGTTGCGAGGAATGTGTTTTACAAACAGGAATAGAATCGTTGCGTTGAGTGTGGTCACGCAATTGAAGCATTTGTATTGGTTCTTAACAACGCATTCCTCGTAAAACAGCTTAGCTCAGCTCTGATGGAAAAGCAGCCTTATGCTAAGTACCTCCGCTGGAGTTCCATAACTGCGTCTGCTGCAGGTCCGGGGCGGGGAAGTAGGGCGACCCGGCGCCGGAGTACGCCCGCGAGTATATCGCGCCGCTGCCACTGTGGACACATCAACATCATCATTCACATTGTTTCCTACTTCGATATCACCGGCCACCGCCATCAACAGTAACATTACAACAATTTTAACAGTAAAACATTACAACAGTAACATTGCAACAACATTGAGTAGTCACTAGTCTCTAAATGTGGAAACGTGTAAATGGTGTCTAGACTTTATACATCCTTCTATAAATTAATTTTATAAACACTGTATGTTTTCCAAATATGTAAATAAAAATAAAATAAAATTACAAACCGCAAAAATTCTGCTATTACTTATCACTTAACAATTATCACATAAGGACATATTGGATAGATTAGGGCAAGTTACAAGTATTACTCTAGCTAGTCCAACAGTTTTATACTAAACTAGGACTGTATTTAGTTGTCAGTTGAAAAAATTAACGTCTGTACGAACTGAATAGTTGAAAAGTTTGCTCTTGGTTTTGTGAGACTTCCATGAACAATATTATTGAGTACATTAGGTATATTAAACGACCTCGCAGTTAATATTCCGTTGTACGTTAGTAAAATTACTACTATAATTACTGTGTTGTAGCTTGTCCCTGTTGTACATGTAACTTGTAATCTACATTTAAAATTAGTCACTAATTCAACTGTATAAAGTTCAGAAATGATTTCATTTCATCGTCTCGTGATTCTGTAATAGTATGTTTGTAGTGTCGCATGTATTATGTTTATTATGTATGCATGTGTGTACATGTGTTTGCGTATGTGTGAGTGTGTGGGCGCTTATCGGCGACAACCACAGGAACCGCGCCGATGTATAATTAGCCAGGAACACGTTTAGGGAAAATTATGCGACGAACTCAATACAGCTATTGTGTTGATGATAAAATTCTCTATATTTGAAATAAATTAAAAGATGTAATAAATCGAGCATAGGTGTAACACGAATATTTTTATACAAGCTAAAGTTGAGAAAATATTAGCACTAAGCACAGAAGTATAACTCATAAATTATTCCGAGAAACCTATTTACGATTTAACTGTCACAGCCACAGAACGACTCACAAACAACAATGAACTCGTTCGCTTGACGACGAATAGTAAACCAATTTAACGAGAAAGTTAAACTGATAACGTTAATTACTGACATTACAGCAGACGCTCGAAAATAACAAGAGATAAGCTATCGGACACGAATTAAACATTATAATATGAATTCAGAAGCCGGTGCAAGATAGATAATAACTCTATATAAACCACAGATTTAACACATATTTTGCCTGAAGATAATATTTATGTCATAGATAATTTTGCAAGAAAACAAGAAGCAACACAAAAAGTAGAAACGCGAAGAAATACCTATAAAGAAAGTGAATATTTTCAATCACATAGGCAGTATTTTTTTTAACTTTGAGGTTAAAATAAATAATAATTTTAATGAACTAAGTTGCAAATCTTCTTTGAGTTCAGTCATGAAAATGAAAAACAAGGCAATAATAATTATAAATGAAGCAGGAAAACCTTAATTAATAATTATTATAGTCATCGTGCTGCCGAGCTGGCGTCGGAAAGTTATAAGGTAGGATTGTCACTCAACACGACCAAAACTAAGATCTTAACAAATGGCCCTCAACAAGATATTCAAGTAAATAATGAAAATATAGAGTATGTGACCGAGTATACTTATCTTGGACATCTAATATCATTTGAACATAACTGTGGGAAAGAAATACAAAGAAGGATAACTTTAGCATGGCAAAAATATTGGAGTTTAAGAGAAATAATGAAAAACAGCTGTATAAATCTTAACTTACGAATTTACGAAGCAACAGTGTTACCTTGTCTTACGTACGGTTGTCAGACGTGGTCTATAAGAAAAGAAGAAGAAGATAAGATTGCTATCTGTCAACGTAAGATGGAAAGAAGTATGCTAGGAATTAAATTATCCGACAGAATTCGTAACACTGATATCAGAACCAAAACTAAAATTACAGATGTTACTATAAGAATCCGAACACTTAAGTGGCAGTGGGCTGGACATGTTTGTAGAATGAAGAATAGATGGACAAAACGGTTGACGGAATGGATACCAAGAAACATAAAAAGAAAAAACGGCAGACCCAACAAACGATGGAGAGACATTTTCAGAGACAGGTGTGGAAATAACTGGATGCAACTAGCCCGAGAAAGAATTATTTGGAAGGATTTAGGAGAGGCCTACGCCGTAGAGGCGACTACTACCAAAAATTAAGTTACATTAAAAAAAAAGAAAAAAAGAAAAATTGTAATATTAAAAATATATACTTAGATTTATAGTTGAAAATTCTATTGTAAGAGAAATGTTAAATTGTTTTGTTATGTTTAGTTAGTATAAAAAAAAAAATTGTGTTTATTCTCTAGTATAATTCTGTAAATTGGTGGTAGGAAAATAAAGGCTATTTTTATTTTATTTTATTTATAGTCATCGTGCAATCTCTCCCAACTTTGGACAGAACGTGCCAAAGCTTTTGTTGCGTCAGCACTTCCTCATCCCTTATGTGGACAGTCTAAAGGTGTACGCTTCGACAATTACGGACTTAGACACTCCTGCGGAAAACATAACCTACTTTGACTAATGACTAATGCTAACGAACTAATTGCAGCGAAGTTTATGAGCGTTGTTGAAGTGAATATACTTAGAATAAATTATTATATGAAATTTAAGAAGATAGGTCTCTGGCTTAAGAATCGGTGGCTTTGCAACTATGGACCTCATATTGTTAATTCCTTGCCGATATTTCCTCGTGACATAGTTCTGCATGTTACTCTTCGCTAGCAAATTCGTCAATTTCATGGCGTGTCGTACTGGTAGCTGTGACCTCAATGCATTGCGGTGGCAAGTGGAACGGCTCGGCTAATGGTTCGTAACGTCTCGGAAGTGCTGCCTTATCGCTGCACCCCCCGCCCCCCGCACTGCACCGCCGCCCGCTTGCGCCCTCGACCCGCTTGCCGTCGCCGAGGCAACTGCCTTCAATAGCAACATAATGCGTTTTCATAAGGATGGGTATACGCCATACGGTATACCATTTAAATCATCCTTAAGTCATAACTCATAACATCCATAACTTGTACGTAAATATATTGCCAGAACCTTAAATTATAATGCAATATTTTTCTGTATGTTCCTTTGTTTGAATGTTTTTTATGAATAAGCTTTAAATCCATCGATTTATTTCAAACGGACTTCGTCTAGAAACTCATGATTTTTGAATTTATTAGGAACCAATGTATCAAAAGCTCCCGTAGAGTTCCTTGACCTTCCATGAGACGACGCTATCGGCCGTAGTACTACGAGATGATAAGATTAAAGCCCACTCGGAATAATTACAAGTTTATCTTATCGCTAATATTTACATGTATCACTGAAACTGCGAGCTGAGATAACTCGCAGATTAGCGGCTATCGGCGACCTGCCGCCCGCCGCCCGCCGCCCGCCGCCCTGTCTGGCTCTGGCCCATGCAGCAGTTTTGTTACTGTGTATTATTCATTTCTATTTCTTTTATTTTAGCATATTAGATATGTAGCGAGTTCATTAAGTTGTCTGGGCCTGTATTGTAATTTGTATCTATACGGTGGCCCTAGCAAATATATTTTTGAATGTTTTATTTTTATAATTAATGCTACAATGTAAATGAAATCCTCTTAAATTTTAACTACGTCCAAAATGTACACCAAATTATGAATGTTCCAAAATAGGAATATCGCCACTCGCCAGGATAAGCATTGTAATCATCACGTGATGGTTCCGGACGACTTATCAAATAAACAATATACAATATGGGGCTTGCAATACGACACTGGATGGTCACGGTTCCGTGACACTGGGTGTTCCCGACATGTCAACATAATGAGCCGCTAATGACGATGTCATACGGGCAGCGGGCACGCGCTGGCCGCCAGGCGCGCGCACGTGCTCGCCCCGCACTCGGCCCGCGGCCCGCCGGAAGTGGGACCGAGGACCGAGCAGACCAGCGTTATTTGCACGAGCGCAGGCCTATACAAATAACTCATTTGAGACACTTAACTTGTCACTCGACGCTCACAAAAAACAAATCTCCGAGTGCCCTCAAAACGTGTAAAATAGCGCGTTAGAGCGTTCACAAAAACGGGCGCAAACAGCCTAGCGCCACACCTGCGCAAGCGCACCCATCCACACTGCGACGTATTATAGAATTTGGCCTTACTTGATCTTCTCGTTTAATACTCTTTAATTTTTATTATTATTTGTTCGTTAAATTCCTTAAATATTGGAACACGATTATTCTTTTACTACACAATTGACTACTCTTATATTATAGCTTTTCTTTTTGATTTCACGTGTGTTGTGCTTCTTTTTCTTTAAAAATTTTCTATAATTATTGATTCTTACTTCTCAATTATCGTTATTTGGAGAAACCTGGCTGGTAGAAAAATTCTAATATGTACATAGTTATGAGACTATGAGTTTGTGACACTTAAATAAATGTGTATAAGTAAAATGATTAACAATATAAAAGTGTACCTACTTAGTTTTTGAATGTCACACAATGCAATCAAAAGGTCGCAAGTCGCGACAATCAAAGACATTGAATAAGAACATAAACACAATGTCTTTGTACTCGACGCCGATAACGGACGAAAACAAATCTCACAACTAGAACAAATACTACTAAAATCAAAGCTACTAAAGTTATAATGACGACCAATCCATTACATTTAAACTATTTTGGTCATGTTTGCGGTTTGTTAAAAGGATTAAGTACTAAAATTGTTACAATAAGACATAACAAAACATGGGCTGTCCGGTATCCCATAAAAAGTAAGAAAAGTTATTAATCTTACTAGTCTATACAAGGATTAAGCAGAGGTGAAATGTTCGACTTTTTGGGGTTGTAAAATATATTGTAATGTGTCTGCTGAATCAATTTCTAAAATACTTTTACGAACTAAAAGCTAGGCAGCTTGTGAGTAGCATTGGATTGAATTATGATATTAATAAAATTAAATTATAGAGATTTTATGTAAATCCTGTATATCACAAATACCTATTTTAAGACCATCACGAACCACAATGCGTCAGGACGTTAAGATATCGTACGTCGTCAGTGGTAAACTTAAATTTCTCAGCTTCTATTTATATAATAGCTACTAGCTATTGTCGAGTACCTGAAAGGCACTTAATATAATATGTAATTTTATAATTTATTAAAGTCTAAGCTATAATATATTTTATTAGCAGCTCATAGCTACACAAATATGTAGGTAGGTGTAGTTTAAACAAACCAATTAAAACGAGGAAAATTCCACTTCAACGTAACAAAATAATATGTTGAATACAATACGTGAATACCTACATAGCTTAGTTATTTAATTTAATTTAGTCACAGTTGTTTATCGGTGGCACAATAAATTTAAACCTACCTAAACCCTAGTCGAGCAATATAGTCAATAATTATCACAAGGTACAAGGAAAACGATGACGAAATAAACCATAAAGGAGAGAGCTCCAATTTAAAAAAAGAGGTAACTAATTCTTCCAAAAGATTTTAATCAGTTGATCAAGAACAAAGAAATATTGTTCAATTTACAAACAAGGACGCACAACAATGTCTCGAACAATAATTGAGAGGAAACAAACAATAGGGATAATATGAAGAGCAAACAGACGCGACAAATATATTCCCCACGACCTTCGCGTTTTTGTCGAGCCCTCGGAGTCGGAAAAAATGGTTATTTGCGCGAGCCCGTGTGCCCAACTACTTAGCACGGCTCCGGCAATTAATGGCCCTGCAGATGATCAAATATTGTTTTCTCAGGACGTATTACACTTTAATATTCCCATCAAATTTTGAGGAAGTCGTTAACGACCATCACAAAACTGAAAACATAAATTGAAGCGTACGACCAAATTCCTCGATACGGAGCGATCACTTGCTCATCGACCACCCACACTAGCATACTAGCCAACATTATTGTAGATATTAATTTTATCATGTTAGATGAATGTTTTAAAATGTTTTTTTTTCTTTGGATTATGGCGTTATGTGGAGTACTTTTACTGCACAAAAATAAATCCGCGGTACTGCCGACTGCGTGTTAGGCACGATCATACAACAGGTTTAAAATCATTACCAGGTGAAGCCAAGTTCATAGGCACTGGGTCAGGCGCGGAGCCGGAGGATGTCGTTATACATTCGCGGAACAAACATGCACACATATAAACAAATACCCACACATTCGCACCGCAGGGCCTCAACCTCTTTGTTGACGTTAGGAAACTGTAACGACCGCGATCATGGCTCGTAAGTCGTACCTGGCTGAGCTTTGAAATAGGAACCTCGTGTTCTCAACCGAGCACCGTTAAAAATATTTCATACAGTAATAAATAATAATCCTACTAATATTATACCTTAAGGCGAAAGTTTGTAAGGATGTTTGGATGTATGTAAGTGGTGTCCTGATGAAGGGATCCATAAGTAATCGAGGGAACTCCTCAAAACTTTACTACGGAACCCTAAAAAGATGTTTTTGCGATGGAAACGATCCTACTTATTTGACAGTTAGAGGTTTCCAGAATTTACCTACAGGCGACAGTCAAAACAAACTAGATTTAGTTTTAAAATAGTGACTTCTGCGAAGTAAGCTGAAGCTGTAGCGGCTAATATGACACTAACTTGCCGAGTAAGATGTTGGGGTCGGGCATCTCGCGTCTGGGTACTGTTTCATTCATGGGAAACGTGACGTTGGCGAGGGGAATAGGGTGGGGAGGGAAGAGGGAGTTGTGACGTAACGTCCGCACCTCTCAAGTGACAGCCTCCATTCATCGTAAAAGAGTCGGTCAGTGAAATATTTACATTTCGAAGGTATCGAATTCCCTGTTACGTATTTGTATCTGGCTGCTGGCAGGACTGCGGTCTACAAGGAGGTGGGTAAAAAATGACTTGACATTTTCGTGACATTGCTGTGATCCATTTATTTAACTAGCACAAGATAATAATATGATTTATGAAATATCTAGAGCCAATTAAAAATGGAAACGAGCCTGGCGTACGCAATAATATGATTTATGAAATATCTAGAGCCAATTAAAAATGGAAACGAGCCTGGCGTACATTTATACACACATATGAAATATTGAACAGTTGTAAAATATTTTCAATTGAAATGCACGGAAACAGCACGAGTTAACGCGAGCACACACAAACACTTACACATACATAAACAGAATCGTACGTACACGTGGGCGCCATCAATATAATAATATTATTGGTGATAACGCGAGGACAGCCGACAGCTACAGGCTACAGCTACAGCGTGTACAATTATTTTATTTAAATTCAGACAACACTCTTATTTCAACGACATAAGGATTACTCTTATTTCAGCGATATAAGGAAAATAATTCTAAACACACATTACAGTAAACACCAGAATCAATTACTATTCATCATTGCTGTAAACACCAAAATCAATAACGATCAAACAGTGCAGACGTGAAAATACAATAATACATCATACTCAGTACTCCTGCGTACTGCATGGTGACTTTGTAGTAAACAGAATCCCACCAAAACATTAAATGTAAAAGGAGCCAAGCAAAATATTGCATAGCTATGCAATACTTCTGTCGTAAAAAGTTTTCAGATCACATTCAAGCCAAGCCTTCAACTTATTTTGTAATTGAAATCAACATTCAGTGAATATATCAATAGTTTTCTTTATTTTAAAATTATTATAGTGGCTCGGCAATGAGCACATAATTATTAAGAAACAAATATAAAACTGCATATTTGGAGGAGTTCATATACTTACACAGACGGCAAGCGTAAAGTGTTTTTTTTAGTTTATCGTAACGACGCATCTGGTCGATATAAATCCAATTAGTCGCTGATTAATTATTTCTCTAGTGCTCATTGCCAAGCCACTATAATAATTTTAAAATAAAGAAAACTATTGATACATTCACTGAATGTTGATTTCAATTACAAAATAAGTTGAAGGCTTGGCTTGAATGTGATCTGAAAACTTTTTACAACAGAAGTATTACATAGCTATGCAATATTTTGCTTGGCTCCTTTTACATTTAATGTTTTGGTGGGATTTCATTTCTTTTTTTAAGGTTTTTTTCTTTTCAGGTCACGTTGAAACTATTTTACCATATTAACAAAGTCTTAAGACTTCGCTGTCTGTCTGTCACCAGGCTGGATCTCGAGAACCGCAATAGCTAGATAGTTGAATTTTTCACAAATTATATATTTTTGTCGTCGCTATAAAATAGAATAGTCCTATTAAAATAAAATAATTTAGGAATGGCGTATCGTAATGGTACAACAAACACGATTTTTTTTGCTTTTTTTTGCTCTATCTTCATAATGGTAACAGTAAGATTTTTGGAAATTTCAGAAAATACTCAGTTGTATTTCAACTTTAATAATAAATAATAAGGATTAAATAAACCTTTTATTTAAGGGGGGCTCCCATACAAATTTACGGTACAGAATCCTATCTACGCCAGTCTGACTCGAACTTGGCCGGTATCATAATTTTTCCTTTTATTGTGAATAAATACCTATTCGGGTACCAAATTTCAAGGTTCTAAGTCTGCTAGAAGTACCTTAGAATTTTGATGATCTGTCAGTCAGTGACAAACTTTGACCATCCGTAACTAGTAAACTATTAATCAGAATATAATGTAATTTGGAGGTTAAGCTAGTTTTAATACTTGCTCCTAGTCAGCGAAATTCTAAATCTCTAGCTTTGTTAACATTGAAGATAAGGAGGGTGTCAAATAGCCGCGAACCGCTTCAAGAAAAGTATGGTACGGCCGTGCCTTTGCTAAAAAGCTTGGCTGGGGCACTGCCGTGCCCCCAGATAAAATGAGAAATTTAGAAGCTAAAGTTATAATAGGAATATTTTACAGTCGTAATTTTAGTCGTACGTACCTACGCCTAAGGTTAAAGAAAACTGCCAAGTGTAACTTTGAAACCAATATTTATAACGTCCAAAGACGTTTGGAAAAAAATGGATAGGTACAGGCTATTAGTAAGTCTAAGTCACAGGTTACACCTTCAAATTTTCATCTATCTGATCACTCAGTCCGGTACAGATTGACGAAAATTTGGTCGTCTAACCCACGGATTGATAGATTGAACGTATTTTTAATATGAACTTTTTATAACCATCAATATTCCGTCAATCAGATTGATGAAAATTTGACCGTGTAACCGGCGACTAAGCTGCACGCCTAACTGATGCAGCAAAGTAGTCTTAATTTTAACAATTCAATGTTTTAGCTGGTGTCGTTAATAATATTAATAATAATTAATACGACAAATGAGTGTGTTATTGAGACCATTATATTACCAACAGAAAACCGCAAGGCAACCGTTGTGCCTCAATGCACAAATCGTTTGAAATAAAATTGAAATTTTTGTAACCTTCATGAAGATTTAAAATAATGATAACTTTGTTGCTTCCAGACTAATAATTATTATTTATCGAATACTAAGAAAGCCTACGGAAAATTAAGCACATGTCGTGCTGGGGATTATCCAGTATCCTAAAAGTCAGGATTAGGATTAAGAGCTTTTAGCTTTTAAATATATTATTATTTTGTGTTATAATATTATAAGTATCTAGGCGAAATAATCATTGTTTTAACAAAAAATAACCAAAAAATTGCGCCAAAAAAAACAATGAGCAACAGAAAATCAATTGTAGGTTCAAGAATGAGAATATATCGGATAACATTCACAGCTGGTCTCATCGAGAAAATACAATTATACGAATATGAGGACGTGAGATTGTCGGAGAGTGTGGTCACTGTGGTTGCGAAATTGTGGAAAAGTACGGCGCAGGCACGGCGCGCGTGACACGACGGAATGTGGAGGTGGCTGCAGGCACGTCCGGCCTTATCGCTAACGCAACCCCGGATCTGCATCACCATCCGATAACCATGAAGCAACCCCTCAGCTGCATATGAAAACCGACCATCCAGCAACAAATCTACATAAAGATCACAACCGTTCAGTAACAACGTAAGCCCAGTGCAGTTCACAAAGTCACAGGGAAACTACATCCTTAACACGGCACACCAGTCTTTAGCAGTATCGCTGATAAGACGATTCTTCTTCTTTTCAAATAAGGCAGTTTGGAAAATATGTTCAACAAATCCTACATAGTTTTAGAGGATTAAGGTGGAGACGAGTAGAGGAAATCTCGAGAAAACGACTCGAAATAATACGGGTGTTTGACTTTATATTGGTCTTTATTAAATGAGATGCCACTTGCCATGATTGTTAATGTTGAATTTCTTCATCGTCTTGATTAGCGATAACGACTACTCAAAAATCAATCAATAAAAACTAAAAAAAAATTTACAAGTTAAACTAGATTTCAGATACCTGATCGTTTGCCAAACTAAATGGCACCTTTGATTTTATAAAACATAACTTTCTATATTATTTTGTTATAAGTTATAACGTAACGAAAATATTAGGAGTTTTTCTTCGGTATTAAATTTAGTATTAATCTACAAAACATTTCGAAAATACAAATTATAATTTCACCTAGCGCCAATTAACCTGAAATATTTAAATGTGTTAAGGTGAGTGATAACACAGCAATTTGGCGAATTGTAATTCGAACGACACACGCGCCTGATAGCGACAATAATTTATGTTCGCGGGTTCAATGCTTCCACACACTTCAGCGAATTACTGACAAGGTATTTTCGGATGCTACACGCCCTCTTTTGCGACTTCAGTGACTAAATATTTTAGCCTTTTTAACTTCCCTTGCATATTATAAAATAATCGAGAATAAATAAAATACAATTATCCTCATACCGTTTTATGTATGTATTTTAGAGGATCAGAATATCTTTAAAATTCATCCAGTAGAAATTTTTATAGAATTAAGTAAAATTGAAAAGGAAATACGTCACAGTTCACAAACAATTCTCTATGGAATGCATAGATAATTGGAAACATAGCTCGATTATAAAGTCATTTAGACTTTGATGAATAAATGGAACAAAATTCTAAGCAGATTGACTGAAGTTACAAATTGGAAAACTTTACTAGATCCAACTTGCTTACCAACTTGTGAAAATAAATAAAATACACGTATAAGGTGTAAAAGGATTATAAAGCTGATGTCCTCATTTCGTCAGCATAATCCTATTTTACTTTAATCTTTTGATCGCGGATTCTTTAAAATGCTATTGTATTCTATTATTGTCGCGATCACCGGTGCTCTTATGGGGCTTAAAGGATTAATACACGTATTCATCTTAATTAAAATTCAAAATTCTTAGTCGGAAACTTCTACTGTTTAGTGGCGTACAAGACGTATACGGTATATAGTCTGATTAACAAGTGCCATTTTCCTCGAAACCTGATCTCATTCACCAAAAATTATGATTTTGGTCTCATTCGATTCGGAATACCATCTAGAACATTCTATCAAAATTTCAAGAGGGGCTGAAAAAAAATGCAATATTTATAAACAATTAAGTAAATATAAAAAGAAGGGTTTGGATTTTTTTTAATATTTCGAAAACTATTTAAGATAATCAAAATTTGAAAATATATCCTTAAACAAAGGGGAAATTTCCTAAAAAAAATCTTAGATCCTGGAACCTTACCAATAATCCTTATAGCTTTAAATGAGCGGCGAAAGTAACGGTAAAAACGCGTAGTTCGAGTTTCGCGTGAATTGCCGCAATCTGCCACGCGAACTAAAAAATATATTTTAACTGATTAAATATTAATATAAAGAAATAAATAAAATTGGGTACTATGTAGACATATCAATAAACAATAATCCGCCAACAAAAATAAATTATCACAGTTTGTTTAAATGGTATGCTTTTGTTCATTTGTTAATAGTCACCATTTTAATGTTTACATAAAAACGCTGATTATTTCTAAACAAGAAATCTAGAAATTTTTATTATTCTTTTGAGATAATCTTAAAAGGGTTTAGAAGAGATATCCGGTGGAAAAATTCAATAATTTAGATTTTTCACTTTTTTATGAACAATCAAAGGCATTCATGAAATTTTCATGTAAATAAAGCAATTAGGGTTTTTTCATCAATAAAAATGATTATTTAAATTTTATTAGTTATAAATATAAAAATATATATTGTTATCTGGCATCTAACAACAAAAAAAAATAATAACAATAATTGGATATAAAAGTACCGTAATTGCTTTATTTACATGAATAATTTTGGAATGCTTTTGAATGTTAATAAAAATTTAATTTTTCCACCGGATATCTCTTTCTGTGAGCCCTTTTAAGATTATCTCAAAAGAATAATAACAATTTCTAGATTTCTTGTTTAGAAATAATCAGCGTTTTTATGTTAACATTAAAATGGTGACTATTAACAAATTAAGAAAAGCATAATAATTAAACTAATTGTGATAATTTATTTTTATTAACAGATTATTGTTTATTGATACATATCAATAGGAATAAAAAAATTGGGTACTATAGACATCTATCTATAGTACCCAATTTTTTTTATTCCTTAATATTAATATTTAATCACTTAAAATATTTTTTTTGGTCACGTAGCAGATTGCGGCAAATCACGCAAAACCTGAACCACGCGGTTTCACCGTTACTTTCGCCGCTCAATTAAAGCTATAAGGATATTTGGCAAGGTTCCAGGATCTAGGATTTTTTAGGAAATTTCCTGCTCTTTAAGGATCTATTTTCAAATTTTGATTATCTCAAATAGTTTTTGAAATATTAAAAAAAACCAAACCCTTATTTTTGTGTTTACTTAATTGTTTATAACTTTTTCATTTTTTTTTCAGCCCGTCTTGGAATTATGATAGAATGTTCTAGATGGTATTCCAAATCGAATGAGACCAAAATCATAATTTTCGGTGCATGTGATCAGGTTTCGAGGCAAATGGCACTTGTTTACTAGTGTAATAGTCGCGCGACGATCCAATTAATGAAGACAGAGGAGTGATAACAGTTACAACCGATTGTGTAACACTTATCTTATCTGCGTAACACCAAGAGCAAGTCACGATCAGAGAACCTCTTCTTAACCACCTAACCAGGGGTCTTATACAGATAAAATAATCTCTGTACCTATAGGTTCAGTGCTGTAGGAAATCCCTGCACTTTTAGAATTTTTAGATTTTATTATTTCTGATATTTTTTACTATCCTTTTCTAAAGGAATTATGATTAAAAGTGACTTTCTTTTTAAACACATTTTCTAAATACAACTAAACATAAAATACTTTTTGCTATACTTAAAAATAGTATTTTGGTCCTAATAGTATAAGCTAAACAAAGCTGCAATTTAAGAATCTAAGCAAACTCTGATTGTTATACTTAATTACTATTGAGCAAGTGCAATTTGATCTCGATACATAACAATAACATGAAGATGTCCTGATACTTATTATTCGCGACTTAACGCGACTTATATTCTAGTAGTAGGTAATGCTACTACATACTTAAATAAGTATCAAATATAATGCAACGCGAAAGTTTTAAAGTTCATATAAATGAAGAAGTCCTACTGTGGATTTAAATTAACCCCTTCATTTAAAGTTGTTTTGCTCGGCATACCTAAAATAACCATCAACCAGTAATTTTCTTATTTTCAGCAGTAGCAGTTATTCTGTGGTTTTGTGACATCGCAATAGTTATACATGTAAGTGTGTTAAGTATATTATATTATGCAGCTGTGTACATTTCCATTATAAATCCTTTTGGGTCAATACGTTTTCCTGTTATTGTAAAATAAAGTAATTTTACTTCTTGACAATATTGTATAGCTTTGGTTGAAAATAGGGTAACTTGAACATATCATTGCGTTCGATAATTTCAATAAAAAAAATAATTTGTGATTTGAGTTTTGATATAACGTTAACTAACGACGCCTTATTTCAAATCCAATTCAATTCTACTTTCGGAACAAGTAGATACCGAGAAGGTTTATTCTCGTAGTTAAGTTTTCGCATTCGCGCATGTACCAAATGATGATTTCAAATTATTTTGGGAGCGTGACAAAATACTATAGGTACTTATTACTGAGTCTGAAACAGTACTGCGAATCGCACGTTTTTTATAACGAGAATAAGTATTTTCATGGAATCTTTAGTAATCATTAGCATCTACATCTTGTATCGAGTACATCTCGGGCGCCGTCGTTATCGGGACATTAGTGTCCGAACCAATATTTACGTCATTACTAATCGCCTCCAAGCAAACACACGTGATGCGCGACTGTTCGTGATCACTGATCAGTGATCAGCTATTAACTGGACAACATTAACTGCTGTAATGTCTTTATTCTGTTAATTATCATCATAACCTACTATATTATGTTTATCACCATGATAAATCAATAATCATACATGTCATTGCTGAGAAATTAGCAGTAGCCCAACAGAGATAATTGTTGCTATTCTGAAATACTTCCCACTGAGTTTGTACTCTGGCATCTATTACACTATTTACTTAATAACTATCTACCAGAACTATAAATCTACCAGGATCTGATGGCAAATTTTGACGGCAGATTTTCAAAAAATATACTTGATCATTGGATAAATTTTTGTATTTGTTTGTTTAACACACACAATCAGCTGCTACAAGGAAAAAAAGGATCAAAATGTTTTATTCCAATCACCCCGGGATTGCTAGAGTCAATTTATTTTCTCTGCACTGTTTGCCATCAGATTCTGCTAGACCTATACCTACCTACTTGACTGTTATTGAAGCTTGCACGATTAACATTGCATGAAACGATTTTCCGACAAGATTTACCTACTTCTATTTATTTTTAACTTATTTTTAATTTTGGTTTATTATACTAAAATTGTTTGGAGAAACTACATATTATATTAATTTATTATTGTAGTCAAAGTTTTTTAGTTTTGTATTCCAATTAGGTATACAGGTTCTACAGTTAGAAGTGTAATTACTTTGTTGATGGCTTTGAAACATTTGTTTATCAACAATTTTAAATTAATTGTTTGAACAATAAGATCGCTAATGTGATATGTTTAAGTAGCTTATCATTACGTTGCATTGTTTTGTCTACAACAAAAATAATAGAGGTAAAATAAGCTGTAAATCACTAGCATTAAATCACCAAAACATGAACATTTTGTAAGCTGTTGTTTATTAGAAAAATTCAACTATCACGATTCGGATAAACGAGAGCTGTAACAGGACATTATAGTGTTTCACTGACCTGTCAATTTGATGATGATGGTCGTGGTCGTAGGGCGGCGGCGCGGGGTGTGCGGGGTGCGCGGGGGGCGCGGCGGGGTATTGGTACTGCAGGCGGTAGTCGTCCGCGCGGTCCGGCGAGGGCGTCAGGTCGCGGCGCAGGTAGGCGCCGTCCGTCGAGCCTTTGAACAGCGCCTCCTCGAGGTGCACGTACGCCTGCATGTCGCGCGCGTGTGAGCCGTGCGCCGGCCGCAGCTCCTCGTAGCGGCGCGACGGCGACGGGGCGTAGCCCTCGGGGGGCGGGCTGCCGTCCGCGTCTGCGCACACACACACAGCTCAGCGCACCGCCATTGGCCGCGCGCGCGACCCCGAGCCCGCGCTGGGGCCCGCGACGCGCGCGCCTCCAATGGCAGAGCACCCGTCTGTCACTCCCGATAGACTCGTGAACGATCGTAATTTGTTATAATGTAGCGTTAGTACACTCGCGTGGTATCGGATTCGCGTGTGTTCCCGACTTACCTTCTTTGACCGAGTTGTTGTTGACCTCGGCGAGGAACGCTTCTATCTCGGTGGCGGAGGCGGGCGCGCCGCGATGGTAGGAGCTGGGCCAAATCTCGTGTAACATATCTGCGCACGAGCTCACTGCGCGGCGGTCGGCCGGGAACTGGCTGCGCGCGCGCAGCTCGCACCCCGGCGCGGCGGCCGGACTCGCGCCGCCCCCCGCCCCGCCTCGCAACCCCGGGGGTGGCCCGGCCGGGGTGCGGGCGAGGGTGGCCGTCCCAGCCCCGGGGGTGAGGGCCCCGACTAATAATGATACCACTGATACCTACATAATATTATAACAGCGATGGCGGTATGGGCTGAGCTGAGCTGTCGTGTTTGTGGTAGTGCTGTTGAGGAGGCAGGGCACTGAACACTCACTATTGCTGTATATAATATGTGTAGGTGGAGGCCGCGGCGAGGGTCGCGTATGCCGCGATTGATCACGTACCGCCGAGCTCAATGTCACTACTACACTACGGCACCGCACGATATTGTCTCCAACTCACAGACGTTTTTATTCATAACAACATACCTATACAATATACGTCATGCACTTCTGTTTAAATAAATTGTAAACCTACCTGCACATTGCCTAATGAGCCCAGGCCCTAGACTAAACTTACTTAAAAGTGACAGAACCTACGAATTTTTGTGGTTTGAACTAATGTACTATCAGAGAAGTTGATTCCTAGGCAGATAGGGGACCTACGTAGTTTGGTTGCATTAAGTCAAACCCAGCCGACAGATCACAATTAACATTGAATTGACAATAATATGATTCGACCAAATGACTTTGGTCTGTCAACTGCCTAGGAACCAATCCCTGGATGGTACAACTAAAACTTATAACAGAGTCGCTTGAGTGTCAGGTGAGGCAGTGCAGCATATCGCGTCAGCTGACTGATAGCGGGTATCGCACGTGGCCGCTTATCGCCGTATCTCCTGACCTACGCCACACCCCCTAATGCAGCTACTGAACTGAATGTAACTGCACAATCAGTCTGAATCTTCAGAACTGGCTAAGATTACGAATTACTAGATATTGTCCGCAACTTTCCTTTAATTTCGTGCAGGGTCGGACGTCCTTACATTTTCTGGGAACAAAATCTATGCTGTCCTTACCAGAGACCGAAAGTGTAAAATCTAACTAATATACCTATATAACAATTTTCATCCAAATTGGTTAAACAGATAGTTTAAGTGTGAAGAGGTAACTTATAGTATTTTCAATTATTATATTTGCAAGGTATTTTTAGGTACGCCCACTGCAACTTTAGTCCGTACCATTAGCGTTATAGCTGTTAGTTTCTACTTTCAAAATTCTGATATAAGTTATAAACTATTAAGCCCATAAGAGAGTGTAGAAAATCTTTTTCATTTCGACTTTAGAACCAAAAAAATATTGATACAGAGTACAGACTGCGTAATTTGGTTATATTGTTGATAATATGACTTTTTTGCTTTGATTCCTTCGAAGAAATTCATGCCTAATGAAGTGATGAGACATTGAAACTATTTAGGATGTGCATTGTGCATTGAAGTTATTATCCGACCCTAGTCTACTAAAAAAGTATCAAAATCTATATTCTAAGAGACTACCACAAACAGAGTGTTTGTTACATTAAACCTACGTATAATTATAATGGCTACAAATCTGAGCTACTTAGAACTTTACAGATTATGAATTACAATATAATACCCTAAAGCTAAGCTAAGCTCGATACCTAATACCTAACAGTGTCTTTCCTGGAAGCCATTAGAGTGCATTGTTCTACATAATGGTCCACAATTGTAAATAAAATATTATAATACCTACTTGTTATTATTGAGGCATACCATTCGCCCACCAGTCACCAGTTGTGTTCATTCCGCAGAAACTGCACACGTGTCCTGAACTTCTCTTAATTAATTTAGATTGTAGACCATCAATACATTTTCAATAATAAATAATAATATTGAAAATGTATGTATTGCGATATGAATTTTGGAATTTGAAGTTTGTCATTGCATTGGAATTTAATTTTTTTCAATCTAACAATTTATAAAACAAGAATTGACGTTCATAATAATGTTATTTAAAACCCTTCGACATAAATTATAAAATTTATAGTAGGTATGTAATCAGGCTTTTATCTTTTTATTCGACAATAGCATAATATTGTGTTCCTTTCTCAATAAAAACAACACTTTCTTTAATACAACAAAAGTTTCACTTTGAAAAGCCGTTTAGCTCATACATTTTAAGTGGCATGTAAAATGTTTTAAATATTAAAGCATTTTACATGTCCCATAACTGTACCAGGAACCGGCATAGAGCTTTTATTATGAGCCATCAACTGAACTTTGACTAGCTATCTATTCGCGGAAATAAGTAGGAATGTTTCACCGATGTATATTATTAAATATGTATATTTTATACTTTGAACTTTAAGCTTTTTATATTTTTTCTACTCCCACTTACTATTACCTACTATTGCCAGTAGGTAGTCAGCATATTATACGTTATATAATATATTATACGTCACACTATTCTACCGTCTACGTTAATCGAGTTGAATAGCTATGGAAAGACGTAACTGCCGATAAAGAACAGTACTTACATACATTTTGCGAAGTTGGGGGCGATATGACTACCAAAAAAATTATTTTCTTTTCAAAGAAAATGATATTTATAAGACTGCAATGAGAATTTCCCGTTATTTTCCCTCAGTGCGGCCGACTACACTACACTGTATACAATATAATAATACATAATGAGTGCGGTTTGACGATAAGCGACGCGATTAGTTTATCGCTCATTCACAAGCGCGAGCATGTGCTAATTGTTTGTTTACATCTGTATGACGGATCCCGGCGGGACACGACAATGGCGCGCCGCGGGACGCTTCTACCCCGCGGTTTTTGCGTGCGCTACTCGGAAGCGCTACGGGTTAATACTACTGAGACAGGTTTATGGGGTCAGAACGGCCACGCGACTGCAATTTATGGCCCGCAAAAAAATTACAGTTACCAACTAGCTGTTGATGGTGTTACGATCACCAGAAACCATAATACGTTCTAATTTACGCGTTTGATGATTTCGTTACTGACGGACGAGCCCGCTACGAAAAAATCTACAGTTATTCGATGAATTTATGGCTTAGGAGCGGATGATCATCGGGACCACAAATTATGCAAATACTTATCAAAGTATAACAAACATGCGGACAGAGGAATTCTGTCGTTGTGGTCACTCTACCTAATTAGGACAACAATAGAACTTTTATCCCGCGCAACAACAAATACATTTTTTGCAACATTTGTGTATGACTTTGTTTATTGTTTCAACTTAACCCTGTGAATGTTTTGTAATTTACTGCCTGTTTACTTCTTCCTATGGGGTAAAAATATCCTCCCATAATCTCATGTACAATATAATGTTAAGAAGGAAGTAAAAAGACTACGAATTCAATATCCATAATTAATTATGTAACTCACTTTTACTGGTGGTGTACTAATATGTATTTTATGCTGGTGGTATAACTAGGAATACTTGGACTCTGTGATCTGTCTTTTTTTTAGGAATATAATATTTTGTAGCTGTCAATAATTTCAACCGAATGATCTAATAAGTAAATACTGATAACATTAATTTTAGTTTTATCAGTATTTATCAGTATACCATGTGATGTGTACATTACATGGTAATTGTATGGCGTTTTAAACCGCATTAAACCAACATTAGCTATTAACATACCTTCGTGAGTGTAAGACGTATAGTGACAGTAGTGAGTAGTGAGCCAGTGAGTTATGTCAGTAGCTAGTTATCTGCGTAATGGCGGCCGGGGTCGGGGCACAAAGTAATAGGTAGACTCATCGTCGTAAAATGTCTACTGCCGTCGACTACCGAAACCAGAGATATGGTATTATATTTATGGTTACAGTAAGTACATAATAATTGTGTTAAGGCGAAGTATATAAAACGTGATCTAAGAAATGACCCCACTTCCGCTTGTGTTGAGTAACTTGTGAGATAAACGCCATGCTACGTCCTGAGCTGGAAAATCTTTGATTACAAACATATTTTAAAAATCGACTTACGTTTCTCAGTATCATGATATCTGACCCGTTGTTGTGATTCCATATAATATATAATACGGAAGAGAAGGCTTATTTTGACATAGGGTTGGGTATTGCTAATAATTCTGCGCTATTAATTCTGAGTGTTGCCACTGCACCTCAAAGTATTACCTAGAGTCCCAGACGTACAATAAGTACTTCTCGTCTCAACCCATTATGTACTCTAAATTTGTAACCACAAACGAGTATCACACCACTCACCGCAAAATGTCGTTTGTAATTAAAAACCTATCAACTGTGACTTGTGTGTTCGTTAAAAACAAGAAAATATGTATACAGTTTTGGACATTTAACGTCCTCTACATTTTGCTAAACGCCCTACACTATGCAACTGTAAAGTATAAATGACTATAATATGGTTTGCGGACTACTAGATACTGTTACAAAGCTATGTAAATAATATAGCGAAAAGTGTATTTTTGACCGTTTGCGAGTTTCGTGCGCTGTGGTAGATCAACACGTAGGACATTTTGAAAGTATTTGCTGCATTCATTAATATATATTTTTTTATTTTTATTTAATACTAGGTGATGCCCGTTGCGCCAAAATTCGTTTCTCGCGCGGGAACCGTACATTTTTCCGGGATAAAAAGTATCCTATGTCCTTTCCCGGGACTCAAGGTATCTCCATGCCAAATTTCAGCAAAATCGGTCCAGCGGTTTGGGCGTGAAGAGGTAACAGACAGACAGACAGACAGACACACTTTCGCATTTATAATATTAGTATGGAAGTATGGATGGTTATGAGTTATGCTTATGACTTATGACCCTCAACATGTTCCGTTTCAACTCAGTTTGTAACTCGATCAAATGATAGTGCTTTGCAATTCTATTTTGCGCGGTTGATTAAAGTGAGTGATATAAATTGGAATCGTTAGGGTCTACACAGACGGACTGCATTTCAACTGCAATCCAACTGCAAATCGCAGTTGGATTGCAGTTGACACGACTGCAATACGACTGCAATAGAACTGCAAACCAAACAGTTCACACGACTGCACGCCGACTGCAACTGAACTGCAATTCTATTGCAGGCGTTTCAACTGCATTTAAACTGCAATCCGACTGCAATTCGCAGTTGAAATGCAGTCCGTCTGTGTAGACCCTTATATCCGCGCCGTAGTCGTCCGAGATTTGCTTTATTTACGTTTAAATAAAAATTAAGAAACTTTAAACTTTAACGGTCTTACTACAAAAGATTTAAGCACTTGTTGAACAGTTGATTAGAGAAAAATTCAGTACAAAATGGTCTCAAAACAACTGTTCAATAGATGTTTAGTTTTTTGTGGTAAGACCGTAAGAATTTAATTTAGAAACATTATTTCAGTATTCCACAACAAACGCAAATATAAGGCACAAAAACTGGGAGTACAATAATGATACATAATAACCTTTTTAACTAATCACAACAATATGAACAACAAACATGAAATATAGTAATGAATAGCTAACAAACGTAATCCCCATCACAACCTCTAACTGAACTATTACTGATTAGATAATGATGGGTAATAATTTCCGATGTTGTGACAAGATAAACTTTTTGTTTCCGAACATTTCGACTGCGGCCTGCAATATTTACGGCTGCGCGGACAAAAAGTTCACTTTTTCTAGCTTGTTGTTGGAAAAAATTAAGTATTAGGATTAACTTGTTTGTAAACTATTAACTCAACATGGATACTCGTTAAATATTCATAGAAATGTATACGTCTAATATTTAAAAAAAATTATTGACGAATAGAAGAGAGATTTTGTGGTAATGTTGCACTTGCGACTTCTTGGATATTGTGATATCAGGCGATACGTTTGTTCATTTGTCGCCTAAGTTTTGAATGTGTACATACTCAACTACGAACTATGAAGGTAATTTCAGCGTCGCTCCTGGTAGAGGCTAGAGCCGTTCGTCCTGCGGAAGCGGGCGACAGTTCAGCTGTTATCGTGTGTGACGTCACAACTTTCCATTTCCCTCCCGTGCCCAACGTCCGTGTCATTTGTACTAGAGCCTACTGTAGAAAGTAGTTACACTCTCTCAATCATAATATTTTAGGAAGTAGATAAAAAAATTGCAGCGAAACATGCGTAACATACTCATGATGCTTTCCCACGCTTTTCCAATGGTATTCTTCTAAAGAATATCTGTGAACTTTGATGTTCCGAATTTCGTACACAATTTATTATAATTAACAAAAATCATGTAAAGATTTGCATTTTCTTAAAAGTTTGCATTTCATAAGCAAATCTTTTTTCAAAAAGATTTCTTGTCGCCACTCGCCACTGATCATTTCAATTGTTTTTGCATAAGCTTTTAGAGCTTATATAAAAGTTTTGCAGCGTTTTATTAGTCATTTATTAAGACAATGTATTGACTTGTGTGGTCTAGGCTACCTGTAGGTTGTAAACAATAGTAATCCGCGTCCTATTGTACCCGCTGTTCGGAATATGCGTAAGATACAATAAGGGTTGAATGTTTTTTAAAAATTGGGCCCATTTTAGTGAAACAAAGGGAGAGGTATTATCGGTGACTAATGCGACTGTAGACTGTAGAGGGCGGACTGCGAATATTTAGCTCGTTACTCACTTCCATTCCCTTAAAAATAATTCAATATTTCCTTTCCACCTTCCATATATTTTTAGTGACAGAGCTGGTGCAAACACTCATATTAGTAGGTATATTACGTTGATATAAAATGCGTCTGTCTTTATATATAAATCACAGAATCTTTTCAATCGTTATAGAAATACTTTAAACCCTAGGGAAAGACATGGAATATAATGAGTGTGGAATACTGTAGACCCTACTAAATATGAGTAAGAAAATTACCATTGAATCAGATGGTTTAAAATTAAACCTGCATAAAGTCGAGCTTATCGTTAAATAGTAATTAGAATTAGTGATTACAGATTTATATTATTAGTACACAATTTGCCCTATTGATTTTGAACATGTAAACAAATTAGTTAATGGGGAAGAAGCGAAAAAGATTTAGTCGTTACAAAATTTTAAATTAAAATAGATTATAACTTTTAAGAAAACCAACTGAGCTGAAAAAGACACTGAAAACTTTTTTTGTATCATTATTTACACGTATTTCGTACAGAGGAAGCAGCTTTACCACAGACTACTAAAGCGTAGGTATATAGTAGGTACTAGTCTCTACCTTACACCTACCTACTGATGTTAGGTGTAGCCTTATAGCCTGCGATTTGCGAAGTATTGACCAAAGCCTTAACCCATCGATCGTGGCAAAACGAGACACAATAGCTTTTTCATTGTTATCGCGGCCGGATGTGGCCGCTTGGGGCTTGATGAATATAATTAAATACTCATCGAGCATAAAAACTTGTCCTATATGCCTTCCAAACCTCAAAGTATTTATTAATTGGGTTGGGACGTAGACAATTATGTATACCTTATATATTTCCGCACCCCCGGCGGATTGAGTGATTTCGGCTGGGGTATACTTCGCATAATCTACCCACTATAGCCCCATATCACTACCCGCTGAGGGCGAAGTCGCGGGAATGACGAAAGCCGGTGGTTTTATCTGGCAGAGTAACCTAGACGTGGACGTATCAGTCAGCTGTTATAAACAGCGGGCGTCTGCAGCCGTATCAGCATTACTCAGAGCTTCCCCGCGACGCCGTATCACCTCACCGCAGATAAACCAATTATCTAACTCAATTAACACTGATACCACCTATCTCCCATATCAATGCTACTACGAGTAGTATACTCTGTTCTACATTCAGACCCAGTTTAATCTAATTTAAACAAAAAGAAGACCGACCAATAGTGAATGTGTTAGGTATTGTATTTCTTATTCGCACGGTAGTTAAGTGGTATTGATATGAGTAGCTATATATACTGTTAATGTTTTTCTTTGAATTGTATGTAAAGGATCATAATAATAATAATATTACACTTGTTTATCTTGGACGTCAATGACAAGAAAATTTTGGCCGTTACGTGGAAATATACCGGGGTCGGCCATGATTCGGTTGCTAGGCAACCGTGGACAGGGGGAGGGAGACGAGGCATATTTAAAATAAATATTATGATATTAATATTTCGAAGCGGGGCCGGAGGGCAGGCTTATCAGTGTTTGCCCTCCCCCGCGCCTCTACCCCGCGCCACCATTATGTACGGCCAACGACGCACTCGCTGTGCCACGTTTCGACTCTATTTCAATAGCAATAAGGTAGAATATACCGCACCGAGTTGGTCAGCGACAGTACCGGCGCACGCGCAGCCATAGCGAGGCGGATGTCACAGTAGTGATGTACCCGTGCAGCTGAGTAATGTGGCAACTTTGTTCTGTCAATAGGTACTTGTTATCTAGATATACAGATAATTTAAAAAATAAATAGCTTTCATATTTGACACAGCTGCATATTATGAAATTCAGTCCCAAGATTCGAGGGCTTTGGTATGAAAAATGTAACGAATACCTAAACACAGAACGATTATAGCTCAGTTTCATGTTACTTTTACTGTGATATACTAATAGATACAAAAAAAAACAAATACTTATGCATATTTCAAGTAAGTAAGCTTAATTATTAAAAACAACAAATACTTACTCAATTAAAACAAATGACTTGCGATTTGAGAAACATTTATTAATATTGCTAAATGTTTTGTATGTAAGCTTTGCTATTATTAATAACAAAGCTTACATACATTTATTATTAACTAGCTGTTTCCCGCGACTTCGTCCGCGTTAACATAGTATACCTATATAGGCTTTCATTTAAAATTTCAACCCCTATTTCACCCCCTTGGGGGTAGAATTTTCAAAAACGCTTAAACACGCATCCATTCATTTTTAATCAGTAGTCCAAACATACAATTTCATGCTTCTAACTCAAGAAATAACGGACTTCCATTGAAACTTTCAACCCCAATTTCACCCCCTTGGGGGAAGAATTTCCAAAAACGCTCAAATCCATTCATTTTTAATCAGTAACCCAAAGATAAAGTTTCAAGTTCCTAACTTAAGAAATGACGGACTTTCATTCAGATTTTTAACCCCTATTTCACCCCCTTCGGGGTAAAATTTTCAAAATTCCTTCCTTAGTGGGTGTCTACTTAATAAAACAACCCTACTCACCAAATTTCGTGGCTGTAACTTTAACAGTTTTTGCTCAGCGATGATGAATCAGTCAGTCAGTCAGGACATGTAATTTTATAAGTATAGATATGTACAGTCAGAATAATAATCATAAAAATATGATTTACTTTGTTAATAACTTATTTACATTTCAATATGTACAGTCAGAATAATAATCATAAAAATATGATTTACTTTGTTAATAACTTATTTACATTTCAATAACCACTTATATATCGTTAAATCGATAAAATATCGTTTTGAGTAAAAAACACGTTGACAAATGTTAATTTATAGGCATGACAATAAATTTTAAGACACTTTATTTTATTTCATAAAAGAGTAATTGATATAATTCTATTAATAAGATGAATTACTTAATAGTCGATAACTTTATATGAGATGGAATACCTTCGATGCTATTGGGCCTTTTTAAATTAAATCTATTTGCCGACTGGCCAGAACAATAGAGCAGATCATGCACACACATGGACATTGAGCACTTTTTATCGCTAGTTTCTGTAGTTCTCATTGTTATTGTATTAGGCGCAGCGCAGACGACAGACTATCCGTGGCGCACTTTTTAGTCTGTGGGAAATATAACCTGTGCAATTATATACAAATACAAATACAAATATCTTTATTTCAGACTACTATGGTCCATTGGTTAGTAATACAAACATATAAAAGTAAAGATTATTGGGTTAGTAAAAATAAAACATGACTTAAAATAAAAACTTAACACTAAAAAGTTAATCATGCACCCAATTAGAACCACGGGCGGATATTGTGTCCTAGAGATCTGCTCTCGAATTCATTCTTTATCCGCACGTAGTTCTTCAATATGGGTGCATGCGGATCATCTGCCACAATCCTCAGGATGCTGTTGTCACTTCCCCTTACGCGATTTATTATAGATGCAGCTTTTTTGCGAATGAGTGCCCGGAAGCCATCAGTTCTTGCTTGCGCAAACATCTCAGGTGCACTACAAAATCGGGGAAGTTTCAGCATCATCCTGAAGATATTATTATATTGGATGCGAAGGGTGTTTAGGGATGCTTTGGTATAGCTGATCCACAGGCCGCCCGTGTACAGATTCTGACAGAACGCTTTAAAGAGTGTGATCTTAACTTACTGCAGTAACGCAGTAACGCACACGACGCGCAAAAAGTAAGCATATAATTGCATAGGTTCTATTTCCACAGACAAAAAGTGCGTCACGGATAGTTTGTCGTCTGCGCTGCGCCTTAACATTGTTATGAGAGGTTGATAAATTTTAAAACCGTTATTTTTAACATTGCTACAATATATTTTTCAGTCGGTTGTATAACTCGGAGCTACCATCCTCCTCGCGATATCGGCGATGCCCCCCGACCTCGTTATCGCCATGACAGTTACACTCGATGCTACAGAAACACACATTTTACTTTTGCCCTAGTACATATAACGTTATGTGGTATGATGATAACATAATTTAGTTAACTTTGAAAGATCTATGATTAGAAAATTCAAATATTTTACATACCGTTATAATTTTATGTATATTGAAATTTAAATTGATGATTGATAGATAGATTATTATCAGTCAGAGATTGCTCAAAGAGATTCACACACACACACAGTTCTGCGCCTCATTTTACGGGTTTCGCTAAAGTTTTTTTACACGAATTAATAAACAATACGTATAGGTAGAACAATATCAGATAAGATAAGTATAGTCTGCAGTCTATACGCTGCCCTAGTCTGTTAGTTTGGGCTCCAAGTCTCTTACAAATTGCTTATGTAATTCAGGAGGAATCAAAATAATATGTACCTATTATTACTTTACGTGATTGTAACATCTTTTTAAATATTGTTCGTTAGGCTGTTTATATTCATCATCATGAATTGAACTTAATATTCCAGTCAGACATAGCCAATAACTAGACAGTAGCTAGCAGTTGGACTATGTTGTGACATCACCTGCAGACTGCAGTCACGTATTTACTTTACGCAATTGTTTTCCTGCTATATATTTTAACAACAAAACTACACATTAAGTATAAACAAACGTTTCGAAATGCGAAAAATAACTTAAAGTTACATGTTTTGTCATAAAAAATAAAGTTTTGTCAGGTAGAGTCACGTTATGCTGAAACTTGTTATTGGACATGTGGAAGTGCACTTTATTTCCATGGACTTGCAATATACTGACTAAACTGAGTTTTATAATAGGTACAATTAGTTCAATTAGATTTGAGCTTGAGTTTCTAAATAAATGTCAACAAGATATTAACTGCGCGACACTAGGAGCGATAAGATTAGTAAATTATATTTAATAGTCTCTAGTCACCTAAAAATGTGTCTCGAAAAGATTTTCATATTTTATATGATCAAAATATATGATGTGTCGGAAAAATACCGGTGGAAATTGCTGGAAAATGCGTATAAATTTCCCCGTGGCATGGTGACCACATTCCGACATCACGGCTCTAACGCGGCGCGGCGTGACCGAGACCAATACACAATGTGGTCCGACTGAGTGGTGACTGGTGACTAGTGACTGCACGAGCAGAACTGTTACTCACTGCACCGAGATTAATTATTACTTATATGAATCCATGCTAAATATTAATATATAAAACTCAAAGGTGAATGACTGACATGGTGATCTATCAACGCACAGCCCAAACCACTGGACCGATCGGGCTGAAATTTGTCATGCAGATATTGTTATGACGTAGGCATCCGCTAAGAAAGGATTTTGATAAAATTCCAACCCCAAGGGGTTAAAATAGGGGATGAGGTTTTGTATATAAAAATTCTTCTTAACGCGAGCGAAGCCGCGGGCAAAAGCTCGTCTTAATATATAAAACTCAAAGGTGACTGACTGACATGTTGATCTATCAACGCACAGCCCAAACCACTGGACGGATCGGGCTGAAATTTGGCATGCAGGTAGATGTTATAACTTAGGCATCCGCTAAGAAAGGATTTTGATCAATTTAACCCCCAAGGGGTTAAAATAGGGGATGAAAGTTTGTTTGTATATGCGAAACCGCGGGCAATAGCTCGTCAAATATAATAAAGACAAAGGGTATTCGTCTGAATTTATCTCAATTATTTATTTATCACTAGAGTGCAGTGTACAAAGATGGCAATTAAATTGGAAAACGATTTTAAGTACTGGGAAAGGACATAAGATAGATTTATCCCGAAAAAATAATACACGGCTACCGTGGGATGATTGAATTTCAGCGCAACGAATTTGGGGGCAACTAAAATAATTGTAGAACATCAATCGTTTAATCCTTCAAGCCCTATAAGAGCACCGGAGATATAAGAATAGCATTTACAAGAATCTTTCGTTATAATCTAAACAGTTTTTCTGTTTTTGGAAATTAGACAACAGCCTTGGAAAATTTTCAATTATTAAAGAAAATTTCATAGGTCTTTGACAATATTACTCAGTAATTTTCTTTCGCAAATAGGCTGAAATCTTTGTTCGTCGTTAGAAACCTCGCGCACGGCGCGGCGCACTGTAATTTGCTCTACATAGAGCTAGCGAGGTACTATTAGGTCACCATTGTTTCACGTTTTATGGTCGATCGCGTTGATAAGCTAGAGTAGCTAGACCATACACTACGAGTGCGCTATTTTCCTACACTTTTCCCCATTTACACGCTGGTATTTGTTATAATAAGTGAGGAAATATATCAGTATGTTAGCTTATCACGCTTAAAGCTGAAAATAACGTTCTGATTATGCTGATGCGTTTTAGATAAATTTGGCGTTTAATGTTTACATTGATTTGCGTCCAGGAGAAGGATATGAAATAACTACAATACGGCGATATTTTTAGTTTCCATAGGAAGATAATGCCCAGTATTTTTATATAAAGAGGCAGCTGATTTTTAACATAAAAACAATTTAATATTTAAGACACACGTAAAATTGTTCATCATTTTCTTTTTTTCAAATTTTTTATAACTATTCTCTGGGAAAATGCAATACTTAGCCTTGAAAACTAAGTACTTTCCACGTGTATATTTAATTGTGAAATGTACATCCATTCAACATCACACGCCGCGCGCGCGGACTCTACATAATGCACGAGGCACGTTTGTCAACACCTTGAGTACGTTTTGTTTCAATTATTACACGTAGTTTATTTCTTGCTCATATTTTAAATATACTATGTTAAAAATAACTATCGAATTATAAATTACATATAATAAGGTCATATATAAAATGTTTTCCGAAAAGTAAAGTTTTACGAGATTTTCCAAAATGTAGAGTTTCTTCTTTTTCGTGTCTCCTGAACAGTTTTAACAGTTAATTTTTATATATTTATGTATAATAGAATCTCGCAAAAAACGAAAAAAATTCTGCAGTAAAAACTAGCCTCAGAATGCCTGCTGTCCGCTCTTTCATCAAAAACGGTCCAATATTTTCGGATTAGATTCTTTCTCTTTATAATATCATACGAATTATTAAAGCGATTTATACAAGACGAGCTTTTGCCCGCAGCTTCGCTCGCGTTTAGAAGTATTATTATATACAAATTTCGATCCCATATTTAAACCCCTTGGAGGTAGAATTGATCAAAATCCTTTCTTAGCGGATGCATACGTCATAACATCTACCTGCATGCCAAATTTCAGCCCGATCGGTCCAGTGGTTTTGGGCTGTGCGTTGATAGATCAACATGTCAGTCAATCACCTTTGAGTTTATATAATATACTAGCTGTCCCGGCAAAGGTTGGTTTGCCATAATATTATATTTGCCATATTATTTTATTGAAGTGACTAAATAAGTATGTCACCATGGCAACGTCGATCGCTATCCCGTCGCACAAACAATGGTCGCCGTCAATTTCAGGTTGTAATAATTTACTATTATTTATTCAACAAATGCACTTATCAATATATAAAGTACCGAGTAGCCGATTCTCAGACCTACTGAATATGCATATAAAATTTGGTAAAAATCAGTAAATCCGTTTCGGAGGAGTTCGTGGACTAACATTGTGACACGAGAATTTTATATATAAGATTATATAGATTTAAGAGTGTAGATTAACATAATCATCGTCAGGCTGTCCCGTGTGCACTGTGCTGTATGCTGATTGCTGACGCAACTTCCAATACTGTAGAGTCTAGGCAATAAAATATGATGTTATGTTTAGCAAACGTTAGCAGCGGGCAGTTGGTGACATGTAGCTGGCGGGGGTGAGGTGCGGGGCGGGCGGGGCGCGGGGTCAGCTGCGAGCTGTTATCAGCACCCTCCCTCCTCTACCCGCTGCCCCGCGCCGCCCCCCGCCGCCGCCCGCGCAGGTCGACAGCTCCATCTCTACATACAGTTTTATTTAAGCGAGCAATTTTATTTTATTTATGAATATGTTTAAGGCTTAAAAACAAAATTTCAATAAAAAAAGTTTTGAAACCCAAAAACTTCGCTTCAATTATATTATATCAGAGATTCAGTAGTATCAGTGATAATCTGAGAAAACTTTTATAGTCTGAGAAAACTCCAGATACCTACATAATAATTATGTCCAGGCTAGAGAATAATAAAATTGTAATTTCATCAAAGTTACTAATGCATTCACCGAGATTCACCGCCATTTTATTGATAACAGCTTCATCTATCGTACATAATCGTACATAAAGCATTTGGCATAGAAACAGAGTAGATCACGAGGAAGTACATAGGCTACTTATTATCGGGGCATATACCTTACTTTTTATACCTGGAATTTTTCTCTCATCTAGTTAAAATGTTACCGGGAATATTATACACCACCTATTAAGTCGATTCATAGCCAAAATATATTTGACCTTCAACCATAATAATATGATATTTGAGTGTATGAATGAAGGAGATGTTGAGTTAAGAGGCACGCAGTCCTGAATGAGCTTCACCCGACACCGTCACAAGACGCCGTCAGTGAACCGGTGTCAAGTGCAGCGCCAGGAGAGTCCCAGACGGTGGGATCATTTAGCGAAAACATTGCTTACAATATAATATTATATTGAATTTTGGATTTGAGATACGTCTTTATTATTTTTAAGAAAAAAATTAAAACCGACTTCCAAGGTAAAAACAATAGTAATATGAGCTAAAAAGTATTAAATAACTCTTACTCTTTAATTATGCCTTTTTAGGGTTCCGTACCCAAAGGGTAAAACCGGCCAAGTGCGTGTCGGGCCACGCGCAATATAGGGTTCCGTAGTACCGCAAGTTTTAGATCAATGGTCAATGAACGTACATTTAAAGCGTGTTTTACACTACTAACAACATCATCTCAGTTACTTTCAAAGGAATTTGAACGAAAAGGTCCTTTATACTTCGCCGAAAACATTTGTTTTAATTAATCAACTATTACTCAATAACTTATGAAGTCTTCTTAGCCGTGATAGTTTTCCTTTTAAATTCAGCATGATTGCTACTCCCGTGAATTTTTTGACATTTCCAGAACCAACCGTTTAGCTGGTAGAAGGGGGGGGGGGGGGGGGGGACACTGGATTCTAACGATTTTTTCCATTTTAAAACTTAATATTTCACAAACGGATCCCTAAATCGGAAAATGATCTATGAATACTCGCAATATTTTTAAGAAACCTATTCAACGACACCCCACACGATGGGGTGGGCGCGAAAAAAAAAATCATCCCCGCCATTCATGTACCATTTTGTTGCCATCACTTATATGTGTATTCATGCCAAATTACAGCTTTGTAGGTCCTATAGTCTCTGTAAAACCGCGGACAGACAGACAGACAGACGGACAGACAGACCGAAACTATAAGGGTTCCTTGTTGACTACGGAACCCTAAAAACGGGACCCTATTACTAAGACTTCGTTGTCTGTACGTCTGTCCGTCTGTCCGTCTGTCTGTCACCAGGCTGTAACTCGAGAACGGTAATAGCTAGAGTTGAAATTTTCACAGAATGTGTATATCTGTTGCCGCTATAACAACAAATACTAAAAACAAAATAAAATAAATATTTAAGGGAGCCCCCCTTAAATATTTTATATTACCATACATTTGCGAGTGTCCATATGGGCGACGGTAGTTGCTTACCATCAGGTGACCCGTTTGCTCGTATGCCCCCTTATTCAATAAAATAAAATACAACAAACGTGGCCTATAGGTAGGTACTTAATTTTTTCACAAAATCATATTCAATAACAATCTTAGTTATAATTATGTGTACTTTAATATTTAACAATAATATTAAAATAAAATAAAACATTAAGGAGGCTCCCAATTCCCATCCAAAAAACATAATTTTTGGCCTAATTTTGCTATATAATGGTACGGAACCCTTCGTGCGCGAGTCCGACTCGCACTTGGCCGATTTTTATTCAGAATTCGTCTAAATCTCAACTATTTCTTCTGTACATACTACAGTCTTCATTATTGTGAAATCGGTACCAGCTAATTTAATCGTAAGTTCAGTAAAGTCTAAATATCTGACTTTTGGGACTGGTGCCAACTTCAAAGTAATGAAGACTGTAGTATGTACAGAAATAGTTGAGATTTAGACGAATTCTGAAAAAGGCACTATTTAAGAGTAAGAGTTATTTAATACTTTTTAGTTCATATTACTATTGTTTTTACCTTGGAAGTCGGTTTTAATTTTTTTCATAAAAATAATAATTTCACTCTTTTTAGCTGTGTACAAAATAAGGCTTTATGCGTAAATAACCAATACGAATGTTAACTATTCACATTATGTTACTGTAAGCGAAATTGTGGTAAATGCTTGCAGTTATCTAAGCGATGCTGCAATTTTCAAACTTTTATCTTTAAAGGTTTAGGAGTTCTGTTCAGTGCCTTTGGACCAAGACACACCCTCGTATGAAATTTCTCTTATTCGTAACATATGTTTAACTTACTAGAAACATCATTTTAACCAACATGAGTGTTTTGATAAATTTAAAGGATTTCCCTTGATTGCTCATAGATCCCATCATCAGCTCACCGCTTTCGTATTGTTATACAAAATTAAGATTATGTCCTATACAACAACACGAGAATTTTGAAAATCGGTCCACAAACAGCGAAATCATCATCAAAAACATCTGCTTCGATGCAAAATATCACGAAAAGTACCATTAATTGGGTCATAGTGTGATGACCCATGGTATAATAATTATGGTTGTGATGATGATAATCAATCAAACTGATGTGTTGGCTTATGCTTTCAGTTGTTTAAACAACGCTGAAATCTCCGAACCTCTACCTATAAGCTTTCAAAATTCCTCAAGGATTCCATCATCAAATCACCACTTTTGTGAACATGGTACCAAATTCAAGCTAAATCCTATACAACACAAAAAGAACTTTGAAAACGGCTGAGTAATCGTTGAACATACAAAAAAAAGATACATACAGCCGAACATATTATTACCTCCTCTTTTTTGGAAGTCGGTCAAAAAAAGAAGAACAATACTCTACAGTCTACATGTAATGGGAATTGTTTGATTGTTTGTCTCTTCTAATGGCAGGCACTAGCCTAATTCGATGGATTATACGATATACACCCCCTAAGCTTTTGATGACAATATGCTGACACTCGCAAATACTCGGTTAGTGACAAGAATAAACTGTGAAATTTCTGTCTGTCAGAATGTAGCAGACACCCGAAGTATGGCTTCGCTCAGACTAATATTACTTTTGAACTTCATGAAATAGATATGAAATGGATAGTCCAGAGAGGCACCGAGGTAACATAACTTCCAAGTTCGATCGCACTGTAGCGTTTGTAAGGCTAGCCGTAATAAAGGGTTCGTTGTAACCTCGCGGAAGTACCCAGCGACCTACTTACCGTGCCGTATGCCGGTACGCTACCTACTACGTTATAAGGGAACATGCGCAAACTACTTGACAACAATTTTGATTTTTATAACCTTTAATCCTTTCCGTACTACGGAATACATATTAGTGCAAGTACCTATCTGTGCTTACTGCTTAGGGACTGATTATTATTATACAACAAAGACTCCTTCCTTTCAATACGTACACTCCTTCTTTGCAACTAAAGATCTCTACTGTGACATTTTCCGATAAGACATCTATATCTATACATATTATAAAACAAAGTCGCTTTTTTCCCTCATGTCCCTTTGTTCCCTTTAATCTTTAAAACTACGCAACGGATTTTGATGATTCTTTGAGTGTTAGATAGTCCATTTATCGAGGAAGGATATTGGCTATATTTTATCACGCCAAGACTAATAGGAGCGAAGAAACAGATGAAAATGTGGAAAAAACGGGGCAAATTATTTCAAAGGGCTAACTTGAACGCGCTAATCTCAGGAACTACTGGTCCGATTTGAAAAATTCTTTCAGTGTTAGATAGCCCATTTATTGAGGAAGGCTATAGGTTTTATTTTATCACAGTAAGACTAATAGGGGAAAGTGGAAAAAACGGGGTAAATTATTTGAAAGGGCTTATCTCGCGAACTACTGGAGCAATTTCTATGTTATTTGGCACAGATAAGAAGTAGACCACGTGAAGGATCATAGGCTATCGATTTTTTTTCAGTGGCTACCTATATATTTTATACCCGTGCGACGCCGGAGCGTCGGAACTACCAAGTGTAGTTTTGTCATAATATATAAGTTACGTATTGTGAGTATGTTCCCTAGCATCATACCAGCATATTATGCATACTACCGCACTACCTATACCGACGCGTATGTTTTCCAACGTGCTGCGTAGCGAGCTTTTACTAGTTCTGAGTTATTTTTCCCGGAGGTAGTTAGAGAGTGATCCTTATGTACTTTGCATAAAGTTCTATCGAAGGTAAAATAGCTCCGAATATCTTGTAATTCTCACAATACCAACGCGGCGCCGAAGCCTGGCAATAAACTATAATCCCATGAACTTTTGTAAATGAAGCGATAGCTTTACTAATGTTATGATGATATAAAATGGGTTTATTGACAATAATTTTTATATTTATTTCGAATCGACAATATTAATAGCAAATCGTCGTTATGTTTATAAAAAATTCATACAGGAAAATGACGTGAAATATGGCAAGCCAGACGACACCCATAATGTTTTGGGCGGAAAATTGGGCGGTTTTCGTTTATCACACAGTTTATATGTACTTACTTATTCTTACAAGGTTTTTTGGGCAGACCTTAGGATTTCAGTTGATATGATTTAATAATCCACATGGAATTTGGCATACCAACATTGTAACTATTGATTTCCGTGTCTTGCATGTGTGTGACCGTGTAGTGTGTTTATGCAGCATGATTATGTGTGGATGTTCGCCGTTTTGCAAGTGCCGAACACTACAACACTACGATCGTTCACGAGTCCCCGCTACCGGGCGGAAGGCGCACCTACGTCGGGGAGCACATCACAGTCGCGGGCGCAGCGTCGCTGCTGCGTGATGCCGGATGCTGCACCGTGCTGCGCGGTGCTGCGCGGTGCTGCGCTGCGGAAGCGCGCTCGCGGCGCGGCCCGCACTCGTCTACTGCGGCGGGAGGTTGAGCGATTTCGCTTTATCTAATCGGCGGATGATAACACACTCCGCCCGCGCACCTGCGCTGCACCCGCGACTGCAGCCTTCTGGCGTTCGCGATACAACAGTGCTATTTCCCTAGATGAAAATCAGTGTCATGCAATTATTTTTTTTATTTTTCTCTGCGGTCCGCGCGCTGGTTCTGGCGCGATTCGTGTGATGCAGTTTTAACGTGAAACTCACCATAGGGGTACTCGGTCTTCGTGGTCATATCGTCGTGGTCGTGGTCTCGGTGGTGGTCGGGCGGGCGCCCGTCGTGGTCGTGCGCGGCGCGGATCATGGCGGGCGCGTGCGGCGGCGGACTGCGCGCGAGTCCCGCCGCCCGCGCCGCCCCCGCCGCGCCCGCCCCGCCCCGCACCGGGCCACAGGCCAGCGGACACCAGCACATTATACCTACGATGAAAAAAATATAAACAGCCGGTATTAATAGCTAAATAACGTGCAGCTTCATCTGATACATATTATTGCGATCGTGCCAGCCATCGCCAAGGTAGACTTTTACTTCAGAATTCATAGCAGGGTACTAGCAAACCCCGCTACTAGCAGGGTTGGCCGGCTCGCTAGACATACGTTTTTGTATTCATAACTCTTTCTTCTCTGTTCGGGCCTTTATAAACAACTTCTACTTGAAATGGCAGTTTATAAGATCTACATCATCACGTACTGAAGTTAGTTTATTATGAACTTTCTTTTGTAGTTTAGACTTTCACCCAATCGATAATTAACCCTTAAGTAACATCGTGTGGTAAATTTCTACCCCAC
This sequence comes from Polyommatus icarus, assembly GCA_937595015.1. Classification (NCBI taxonomy): domain Eukaryota; kingdom Metazoa; phylum Arthropoda; class Insecta; order Lepidoptera; family Lycaenidae; genus Polyommatus; species Polyommatus icarus. Next base: position 22,254,467 of record OW569328.1, on the reverse strand, counting down.
TTGCATAAAAACTGCTATAATTATTTTTCTACTGAAAGTACATTTAATTCCTTCTAAGTATTCTCAGTAAATCGCACATTTTGAAGGGTAGTGGACTCATAGTAGGTGAAAAGTAATCCGTTTTTAGCTGTGCAGACCTATGGGGTAAATTTTTACCCCACGATGTTCAATACGTATGTAGTTTTTTTTATTATCCTAAAAATTTGTTTTGTCTATATTTATATAGAGGCCATATAATATTATGAGTATTTTTTATCTAACAAATTAGTTGCTTACATTCTAAAAGACGAAGCTTTTGAAGAAGAACAAGATTTATGGCATTCCATTGTACAATTTTAGAGTTGTTTATAAAACGCGCCGTCATACCGCTGAAATCATGAAATTGACACTGAATCGGAGTGCAAAGTGGTAAAAGTATAAAAAATAGAAGAATTACATAGAATTGAATCTTTCTAATGTTTGAAAGAAAAAAATTTTTTTTTTTTTTTTGAGAAAATTTTGCAACATTTTTGCTGCAGAAAAGTAGTTGACATTGCTTTTCTGTTTATTTCATTGCATAAATTATAATTAAATTTTTATTAGCTATCTTGCATTAAACAACTCAAATATATTTAAGAAAGTCAAGCTACACCGTGTTTAGGGTTCCGGAGTCAACAAGGAACCCTTATAGTTTCGGTCTGTTCGTCCGTCTGTCTGTCTGTCCGCGGTTTTACTCAGAGACTATAGGACCCACAAAGCTGTAATTTGGCATGAATACACATATTAATGATGGCAACAAAATGGTACATGAAATCGTAAAAAAATATTTTTTTTTATGGTACCTCCCCTACACATCAAGCGGGGATGAATATTTTTTTTCGCGCCCACCCCATGGTGTGGGGTGTCGTTGAATAGGTTTTTTAAAAATATTGCGAGTATTTATAGATCATTTTCCGATTTAGGGATCCGTTCAGGAAATATTAAGTTTTAAAGTGGAAAAAATCGTTAGAGTCCAGTGTCCCCCTCTTCTACCAGCTAAACGGTTGGTTCTGGAAATGTGAAAAAAAATCACGGGAGTAGGAAATATGCTGAATTTAAAAGGAAAACTATCACGGCTAAGAAGACTTCATTGAGTTTTATTGTTGTTGAGTAATAGTCGAATAACTAAAAAAAATGTATTCGGCGAAGTATAAAGGAACTTTTCGTTCAAATTCCTTTGAAAGTAACTGAGATGATTTTGTTAGTAGTGTAAAACACGCTATAAATGCACGTTCATTGACCATAAAAATTGTCAAAAACTAGCGGTACTACGGAACCCTATATTGCGCGTGGCCCGACACGCACTTGGCCGGTTTTTACTGTTGTAATTAAGAATTTTGTACAAGCCAAATGTAAAAATGGTTAAAAAGTGGCTTCTTTCCATAATTAGAATTATAAAGATATTTTTTTAAACAAATGTTGATTTTGTGTTTATATTACGCTCAAAGACCGAAATCGCTCAATGAGCGAAAAAATAGCTCACAACGCGTAGTGGTCACAGTGAAACAACCACAACGCGAAATTCGCGTTGTGGCTCTAATGAAAACGGCCACGACGCGTTCTGGCTATCACAAAAAGGCCATTACGCGAAATTCGTGTCGTGGCTGATATGCTATTCGTTTTTCTTGATTTGTTCTTGATTGATTAATCGTCCAATTGGTATGGAAGGAAAGAATTACCACGCGTACTACAAAATATTTTTTCTTTTACTAAATCACTGCATAATGTGCTTAACTGGCTATCATTACATTATTTATATTATATATCTGTCTGTCTGGCGCAACGTTTTGTTGTTTTTTTTAAATATAAAGTAATCTGATCTAAAATTATAAAAATATATTATGTAGTTTTATTTTAATTTATTTAAATATAATACCTACTACTAGTTGATGCCCGCTACTACGTTGCGCCAGACAGACAGTAATAATATTAGTACCTACGAATAGTATAAAACTGTGGATATTTTATAAATAATAATGATAAACACGTTATGCAGTGATTTAGTAAAAGAAAAAATTATTTTACGCATGGTAATTCAAACATAATCTTCCATACTTAATATGGATGATTAATCAATTGATAACAAATCAAGAAAAATGAATAGCATGTCAGCCACGACACGAAATTCGCGTCATGGTCTTTTTGTGATTGCCAGAAACGCGAAATCCGCGTCGTGGCTGTTTCACTGTGACCACAACGCGTTGTGGGGTATTTTTCCGCTCACTGAGTGTTTTCGGTCTTTGAGCGTTTATATATGTGTTTATAATATGCTAGTCTACTATATAAAATAATAAATTAGAGTATTTTTTTTAAGCTTTACATCATATTTTCTTGAAGTTTTTATTTGGGGTAAATTTTTACCCCACGATGTTAGTAGTGTAACAAAAAATCACCGTGTTACTTGAGTGTTAATAGACTTGAGCCAATGAGGTATTAGATTATTTTATTTGCCGGGGGCATGTGATGTCCAACTCAATTTATAGAGTTGAGCCATGAGGGTATTAGATTATGTATTTTATTTGCCGTTAGGGGCAGAACCGACTCAAACGCAGCGCCTGGTGGACTCACGTTTCCAAAAACTGTCAATAAGAATTTTCCGACATCTCCAAGCTACTACGATCAGGTGCTTTGCTACCGTTATTGTAGTTTCTCGTCACTACATGTTAAATAGCTGCCATAATATGCCATGAACTTTAAGTCCCTCATTATCTAGATCTATACTTATAAATACTTATATTATAAAGCGGAAGAGGTTGTTAGTTAGTTAGTTTGTTTGTTTGTTTGTTTAAGGGCCCTCTCTTCCTAAATTAGCAGGTCGATTGTCTGTCAGAATATCGACGTAAATGACATTAAAATAACATTCATAACAGCACGCCTTGTACGGTAGCGGTTACGACGCTCGCCGCGTCCATGATAGGGCGAAATAGAGAGAAAAAACCTTTTTAATATAATACATATTTCAAAAAAGTAACCAAACCAAATTATTAACTTATATGTATTGCAAAGCAGTAGATATCTATTATATATAAATCTCCTGTCACGATGTTTGTCCGCGATGGATTCCTAAACTACTTAACCGATTTTAATGTTTCTTTTTTCTAAGTGTGTGCTTTTTTCCAACTTGAGAGATAGGATAGCTTAGATCTTTAATTATAGTCGCAGTATTATTTTATTGCAAATTATTTACAACCTGAGACTGACGGTGACCATTGTTAAATTTGTGCGACGGGATAGCGATCGACGTTGCCATGGTACATATTTATAGTCACTCCAATAAAATAATATGGCAAATACATTATATATTATTGCAAAGCAACGTTTGCCGGGGCAGCTAGTTTATATATATTCTTTTGATAAATAATGAAGAAGTAAAGTGGTTTCATTCAACGATTTGGAGGTGATTTGGTTTTTTATTTCTTTATTATGTGATACCGATAGAAAAAATATGGCAAAACCAAATTACGTATCATATCATGTAGATTACTTATTATTTTTTCCAGATATAATTTCTCTGTTAATGCCGATGAAAAGTTGTTTTATCTGCACGCTTTTTTCGAGAGAGCAGCCTTAAACGCGCTAATCTCAGGAGCTACTGGTCCGATCAAAAAAAATCTTTCAGTGTTAGATAGCCCGTTTATCGAGGAAGGCTTTAGGCTATATTTTATCACGATAAGACTAATAGGAGCGAAGAAATATAGGAAAATGTGGAAAAACGGGAGGAAATATATTTGAAAGGGCTTATTTGAACGCGCTAATCTCAGAAATTACTAGTCCGATTTGAAAAATTCTTCCAGTCATAGATAGTCCATTTATCGAAAAAGGCTTTAGGTTATACTTTATCACGCTACGGCTAATAAGAGCGAAGGAATAGAGGAAAAAGTGTAAAAAATAGAAGGAAATTATTTAAAAGGGCTTATTTGAACGCGCTAATCTCAGGAACTACTGGTCCGATTTGAAAAAATTCTTTCATTGTTAGATAGTCCATTTATCGATAAAAGTTAAAATCTATAATATTTTATCACGCTACAACTAATAGGAGCGAAGAAATAGTGGAAAATGTGGAAAAAACGGGGGAAATTATTTGAAAGGGCTTATTTGATCGCGCTAATCTCAGGAACTGCTGGCCTGATAAGAAAAATTCTTTCAGTGTTAGATAGTCCATTTATCGAGAAAGGCCATAGGCTATATTTTACTACGCTTTGACTAATAGGAGCGAAGAAATAGAGGAAAATGTGGAAAAAAACGGGGGAAATCATTTGAAATCTCACGAACTACTGGAGCAATTTTTCTGTTATTTGGCACAGATAGGAAGTAGACCACGTAAAGGATTATAGGCTATTTTTTGTGTCCGTGAAATATCTAATTTACGCGAGCAAAGCCGCGCGGAACGTCTAGTAACACAATATTTAGTCCCAACTTCACCAATGCCACTTATTACTTGTTTATTACAAAAAAGAGAAAGCACAATATGACTCAAAATTTAAAGTTTTGTAACTTTAAGTTTAACAGACAGATGCTGTGAAGTTCGGACAGACTAAATACTGGGATAAAGCACAGGTAAAGCTAGGACTTTTAGTCGTAAATCACAGTCATAACATCACAAATCAAAATAAATAAATCGTGATCGTGATCACGTACCATCTAAGGAGCTTTCTCCTTAGATGTTACGTGATACTACAAAAGTCCTTAGTTGTTTCGCTACTCTACAAAAAACATTATTTACTCTGTTGTCATATACCTAAACTAGACCTGGCGAATTTGGACGGATAATGTCCAAATTCGCACAGGATACAATAAGAAACTGATTGTATCCTGGCGAATTTGATGATTATCTAATATATATAAATCTCCTGTCACGATGTTTGTCCTCGATCGATTCCTAAACTACTTAACCGATTTTAATGTTTGTTTTTTTTAAATGTGTGCTTTTTTCCAACTTGAGAGATAGGATAGCTTAGATCTTTAATTATAGTCGCAATTTTATTTTATTGCAAATTATTTGTCTATAAAGAGCGACCATTGTTTATGCGACGCGGGTCACGGGATAGCGATGGACGTTGCCATGGTTATATACTTATTTATAGTCACTAATTCAATAAAATAATACGGGCGATATACGTTATATAATATGGCAAAGAAACGTTTGCTGGGACAGCTAGTAACTTATATAATATTAAAAACCACGACTGACTGATGACAACACATCTACATGTAAATAAAAATTACTATGTTGAGGCACAAATCAGTGGGCGTGATAGTTTTTCCGTAAAGTGTATTACAAAATGTAAACATCGGCCTCCTCGATACTTGTAACTGTAATAATATATATAAGTATTTTAATTTTTTTTATATGTGTATTGTATAAACTCACAATTTTATTTTATTTTATTTATATTTATTTACTTATTTATTTAAAATACTACTTGTTGTCTGTCAATCGCCTGACAACTACTATATAGGATCCACAGAATACCAGGGATCACGGTACAGGTATCCTATACCGTGATCATATCCTGAGTGGAATCCTTTTCAATGATAATATTATATTCGCATCGCACTGACTTACATCAGGGTACCTAGACCATTTCAGTTTTTTTATGTTCCTATTATTATTATTATCATTGTTTTTTTTTTTTGTCACTTTGTCTTGTTTTTTCTTTTGTTTTTTTGTACCTTGTATCCTGTATATTTAATAATATTATGTGTATGTGTAGTGTGGTGTGAGTGTTTGTTGAATAAATGTTGATTATTATTATTATTAAACTAAGCCTAAAAAATGTAAAGCGAAGCGAGCCCTACTATACATAATATTATATCTCGAGCACTATAATTGTGGTACACTTTACGAAAAAACTATCACGCCTATTGATTTGTGCTTATGTTATGCTTAGTAATTTTTATCTATCTATACTTATTATAAAATGAAGTCACTTTTTTCCCTCATGTCCCTTTGTTCCCTTTAATCTTTAAAACTACGCAACGGATTTTGATGATTTTTTCAGTGTTAGATAGCCCATTTATCGAGGAAGGTTATAGGCTATATTTTATCACGCTAAAATTAATAGAAGCGAAGAAATAGAGGAAAATGTGGAAAAAACGGGGGAAATTATTTGAAAGGGCTAACTTAAACGCGCTAATCTCAGGAACTACTGGTCCGATGTGAAAAATTATTTCAGTGTTAGATAGCCCATTCATTGAGAAAGGCTATAAGCTATATTTTATCATGCTAAGATTAATAGGAGAATGTAGAAAATTATTTTAAAGGTTTTAATCTCGCGAACTAGTGGAGCAATTTTTATGTTATTTGGAGATAAGAAGTAGACCACATGAAGGATCGTGATGGGCTATGGATTTTAATCATTTTTTCAGTGGCTATATATTTTAGTCCCATGCGACGCCGGGGCGGGTCGCTAGTTTATATTATGTAGATGTGTTATCATCAGATTTTAAACTCGACCTATTAAATGATTATACTTAATAATATTATAATTATTAATGTGCATTATGTGTTTAACAAATAATTTGGTAGTTTGTAATAATTTGTGATTCCCCATGCCGATTAATACTATTGATAATCATACAGACGAACATAAACCTTCTCCTTTTTGGAAGTCAGTTAAATAAGTAATTATTTATAACATGACGCGTTGCAAGCGCCAAGCAGGTCTCCTAGCGCCATCTAATCCAATACTTCAAAAACAAAGTGTGCTAGAATAACGTCGCGTCGGGCTATCTGCCTCGCATTCCGAGCTGCATAATGTCTTAGTTCCATGTCCTTTCCACAGATGGCATTATGTGTTAAGCAAAGGGTTTGCGTTAAAAGCGCCATCTAGTATAAGATACGTGAAGTAGTGCTGTCAATTATTAATAATATTTAAATATCAGCTTGACATTGGCAATGATTCCATCCGGCTTCGTGATTGGTTCACAGAAATACACCGCGTGCTCTCGCGACTCGCAGATAAAACAATCTCTTGTTGCTGATCGAATCAGATACTACTGTAGTCTGTAGTTATTATTTAATTATACAAAATGAATGCGGTAAATGTTGTAATTCGTGATATGACTAGGGAGGACGTTCCTGTTGTACATCAGATGATCAAAGTAAGTTTGACATTGTACACATCCCATTATTAATACTTATATACTGTCAACTAGTGTTCGACTCATTTTTTTGGTACTGTCACTGAAACTCGTTACAAACATTTCTATACAATATAATAATAATTAATAACGCTTCCTTTGGCTTCACCGTAGTTGGGTAGACAATAGTATATTAGAGCGCTTACAGACGAACGGCACGTGTCGGCGGCACGCGTCGGCGCGGCGGCAGTTGACGGCAGCCGTCGACAGTTTATCACGCTTGCAGTTGTGATGTAACGCGTAAAGGTAAGCGTCCACAGGTCGGTATCGTATGCAACGGACGTTTTGCATCAAACGGATATTTTTGACGTGACAACGTCTTATAATGGGGCATTTTCTTATTTTTTTAATTTGAATGTCAAACAGCTTCCATTTTAGTAACTAGATGGCGTATGGGTAGACAACTATCGGTAATACCAAGGAATACCATCAATAATTGCTACAAAACCGGGCAAAAGAATGTAAAACTTGATACATTTCAATTTGAAAAAGACACAATGATATTCCAATGAATAGGATAATAAAATTATTATAACGATGTTTTAGTTAAAACTCACGAAAGAAATAGCCCTATTTATCGTTATTCACACCAAATGTCACAGGAATTATAAATTTTGGTTTTGACAACATCTTACCTGCACTTGTGCACGATAACGGATATTTAATGGCCAATATTTTACCAATAATGAACACCAAAAACCCAAATAACACAATTTGGGAAAAAATAATAAAAACCACACCAACAATAAAAAGTAGAAGAAGTTTGAAAGTAACATGGCCGCCACAAGGCCGTTCAGTTGTCAGCAATGATTGTCAGTTTTCAGTTTGACAAGTTTTAACAGCATGTTCCTAAACCATTACCAGTATAGTAGCCTAATCTCTTAGGCCAATGATCGCTTAGGTTTAAGATTTTTTTATTTATGTCATACTTGACAGTACACTGATATTTTTTAGAAACACAACCAATATGTAGTGATGCCAACCTGCAGATAATTTCAGATCCGGTGGGGAACCAATAGAAAATCTAGAAGTGTCTACCGTCGCGCCGTCTCATGGAGATTTAAAAAAGAAAACAACCCATTCGATATGGGCTGCGCGCACGAAAAAACATGACGCAATATGCGGCGTTACCTCGCTCTGAGGGTTTTATTTAAGGCTATGACGTTGTTACGTTCAACTATCGTCAGTAAACCGACTTTACAGACAACCGAGTTCGAGTCGAGTTCGAGTCGAGTTCGAGTCGAGTTCGAGTTCGAGTCAAGTTCGAGTTCGAGTTCGACACAAAACACTACTCTCCAACCATCTTTTTTTACAGTACGTCCACTGTATAGGCAGCGTACGGATTACCGACTAGCCAGTATGTTTATCTTCAAATTAGTCCAAACAAAGTTCCTAATCCAAAATTTTTGCTTTTGACTTTTCCATCCACACCTGCATTTTGAGCATTCATTTACTAGGCTAGTCGGTAATCCGTACACTGCCGATTCATCGGACGTACTGTGAAAAAATGTCCGTTTGATGCGTGACGTCCGTTGCGTACGATACCGACCCGTGGACGCTTACTTTGCGTGGGTACGTTACAACTGGGGGCCTACCACCACCTCTACTAAGCGACACCGTTTGACTGAGAAACATTTATTACTTTTACGTCAAGCTAGCGATATTAAAAAAGGTGATATTTCACAGCGAATTTAACAATGTTTTGCATTTTTTACTGTTTTTTTGTAAAATTATATTTAAAAAGTGAGTACGGTAACTACGGTTTCGATTTACAATAACGGTACGGTTATTGTAAATCGAAACGTGCCACCGACTGCCATCGACTGTCGCCGACACGTGCCGCCGACTGCCATCGACTGCCGCCGACACATGCCGTCGATACGTGCCGTTCGTCTGTAAGAAGCCTTATATTACTGCAATGTTTTCACGCTAGAACCAGCAATCAGCAAAGACAGTAAACAAAAAGTTTTGATAGACGTTTGACAACGTTTCTGTCAGCAATCTGATATGACGTGCTCCACATGTCAGGTTTTGGTCGAATTATTTACCGTATGTGCTATAAAATAAAATTGCGACTATAATTAAAGATTTAAGCTATCCTATCTCTCAAGTTGGAAAAAAGCACACATTTAAAATATAAAAACATTAAAATCGGTTAAGTAGTTTAGGAATCCATCGCGGACAAACATCGTGACAGGAGATTTATATATGTATATAAGATATATAATATATTTAGATCTCCTGTCACGATATTATGTATTAAGTATTATGATTTGCGCGTAAACTATTCAATCGATTTTAATGAATTTTGGTATATATATATATATATATATATATATATATATATAGATGAAAAACATTTTCTCAAATAATAATAAAACATTTAAATAACAAATAAGAAATAAAACATTTTCAAAAATATTTTTAAGTAAATTTTTGTGCAGGAACCTACGTAATTACTATTTTAAACTGAAAAACAACTCAAACATGTTAAATATTTTCGTATGAGAAAATAATTTTGGTATTACGTATGTATGAGAAATTCCAAGGGTACCCGGCCTCTTAAGAACTTTGCAGCTTTACGTTCTTGCGCAGAACGAGCTTCTCTTTTATATTTAAACTAGCTGTCCCGGCAGCGTATTTACAAAGGCTATACCATTTGAGTCACAAGCCAGACTCTAATAGCTGATGAGCTTTCGTTTATGCATATTACTCGAAAATACCTATTCTATCTCAGTAAAAAAAATTGACTCAAGTGGATTAGGTTTTTGCCTTGATATTTTCAAAGAAAATGCACGAAGAAAACCTAGTACTGTATTATGAATTACTGAACTTGAATTAGTGAAGTGAATATGAATTAGTGAACTTTTGCATCGATCAGGAGTGGATATGTGTTGATGTGGAAACGCTAGGCCACGACTCTGAAACTTTTACATTTATAAGTGAAGCCCATGGTAGTGTGAGATGGCTTGATCACTGCTTAGTTACGCGTGGCGCACGCCCATCTGTTAAACGTATATGGGTGGAATATGACGTGAAGTGGTCTGACCATCTTCCGCTTTTTGTGGAGTGTGATTTAGGCAAAATTAATCATCAGTCTCTCTCTGAGCCTGTCCCAGCACTTCAGAGTGGCGTAGCATGGGGAATACGCTCAAAAGATCAAATTTTAAAAGATCAAAATATTTGTAATTCAAAATTAAGGAATATGCATTTTCCGGAAGAGCTATCACACTGCTGTGATGGGATCTGCTCGAACAAGAGACATAGAAATACTTTAGATAAGATGTACCTCGATATTGTCTCTGCTCTCTCAAGTGCTGCGATCGTTACTGGTAAACGTGGTAAAACCCGAAGGATGTTACATAGCTGGTTGGAACAAACACGTAGCCTATTTCCACAGACAGGCCAGGTTAAGGTTTTTGGCCTGGGTGGAAGCTTGTAAACCAGCTCAAGGCCGTGCCTATTTTGATATGTGTGAGAGCAAAAAAGTTTTTAAACAAAAGCTCTAATGGTGTCAAGATAGGCAAGAGCAAATTAAAATGGATAATCTAGCCTATCATCACACAGCCAAAAACTTTAATCAATTTTGGAAAATTACTAAGAAAATGAATTGTAAGCCTGGCCTGCCTGTGAGTGTAAATAATGTAAATGATCCCAAGAAGATTTCAGAATTATTTAAAGAATATTTTAGAGTGAAACCAGCGTGTAGCAGCCCTTCTGTTCGTGGAACTTCTAAAGTGCCCTATTCTGGGACGATCATGACTTCAGAAAAGTGAGATTTACAGCTAAGCAGGTGCGTAAAGTTATACTTAGCATTCAAAATGGTAAATCATCGGGACATGACGGTCTAAGCGTGGAGCATTTAAAATATGCAGGTGTACATCTTCCACGACTGCTGTCAATGTTTTACAACTTGTGTGTGTGTCACGGCTATTTACCTGAACAGCTTACTAGAACGATAGTGGTACCGATTTTAAAGTCTAGGTCAAGTGATGCATCGGAGAAGACTAATTACAGGCCTATCTCGCTGGAACGATGCACAATTTGGCTTTAGAGCGGGCCTATCGACAGAAAGTGCAATCTTAAGTCTTAAGCATACTGTCTCGTACTACACGAGCAGAAGGACAGCAGTTTATGCCTGTTTCCTGGATTTGTCCAAAGCTTTTGACTCCATTTTATATGAAAAACTTTGAGAAAAGCTATTCAGGGCGGGTGTGCCTGTTGAACTTATCTCTGTACTGAAATATTGGTATGGTCAGCAGCGCAATCATGTGAGGTGGGCTGGGGTGTTCTCCGATGCATATGGCTTAGAATGTGGCGTTCGACAGGGGGGAATCACGTCACTCATTTTGTTTAACTGGTACATAAACGATCTCATCTGTGAGCTCAGCAGTACACATACCGGATGTATAATTGATGGAGTTCCTGTTAATAATATTAGCTATGCCGATGATATGGTACTGCTGGGCCCATCAGTTGGGTCATTTAGAAAACTGCTATCTTTGTGTGAGATATATGCACAGGAACATGGGCTCAAGTATAATTCCAAGAAGAGCAAAGTCGTTGTATTTAAAAGCAGTGGAGATAGAACAGCTCATGACCTTCCAATAATGTTAAATAATATTGCACTAGAGTCTGTAAAAAGTTTTAGATACCTAGGACACATTGTTGCGGATGACTTGTCAGATGACGATGACATAGAGCGGGAACGAAGGGCTCTGGCTGTTCGAGGCAACATGCTGGCACGAAGATTTGCGCGCTGCTCGTGTGAGGTTAAGATAACACTTTTCAAGGCCTACTGTCAATCCTTTTATTCGAGTAGCTTGTGGTTCCGTCATCGGCGTCGGACAGCCAGTGCCCTTCGTGTACAGTACAACGACATTTTCAGGGTGTTGTTGCGGCTGCCTCGGTTCTGTAGTGCTTCGACAATGTTTTGTGAAGCACGTACGGACGACTTTTATGCGATTATTCGCAAAAAAGTAGCGTCTATGCGTCAGCGCTTACTTGAGAGCAGCAACAGCATCCTGCAAATGATCTATGCAAGATTCGACTGCCCCATTCAAGATAAATGGATGAAAATCTTGATGGGACTAAAAATAGGATAAGTGTATGTAATAATTAATTTAATGTGAAATGTATACAGTAAAATTAATAACATATATTTTTTTTGTTTTGCATAATATATTGTATTATTTCTGATAATATGTAGGTATTGTAACGTAATTATTTAAAAATGTTATGGATATTAATCTGAGAATAAAATTATTATTATTATTATGTTTGTGTAAAGCATTCCTTGCTCACGGGCAATTAAATCCTGGACCTTTGGAAGGCATGCGTGGGGCCAAAGCCAACACGTAGAGGCCCGTTACACAGTTTTAATCTAGATGTAATGTGACACCGGCCGGCAACTCTCCCTGTCCGAACTATAGAAGTACGACTAAGGAGAGCCAGCGGCCAGTGTAGGACTATTGCAGGGAATGGAATTAAAATGATATCGGGCTATGGGGGTGAGGTGCTAGTGGACTGGGTAACTGGGACTATTGAAGGACTATGGCGTCTGCCGATACAATGTTGTAACATGTATAAAGTTGGCAGACGGTGACTCGCCAACTCTTTGAATGGACCCCTCAAAATGGTCGCACGTACGGTGCACCGAGGCGGCAACATTGACAGAGCGGCTTGAGGCAGGAGAGGTGTCGCTGGACTTTAAACGCCGATCATTTGCACCCTCAGAGGGTCCCATCACGTCGCCCACTCGCCACTTACGCTTCACATCCTGCCTCCGAACCGAAGCTCTCGCGACTCCACTCTGACCGGCTGGTTAAGGCAAGGCAGAGGTAGGGCCTGATTCTCCGTCAGTGTTCACTCTGGCCGGCCGGTGGAGGCAATTTGTCCATGCAATAATCTCATACAAATATTATGTATGATGCCATCCGAAATGGCTTATTATACCCACATTATGACGTCATATATTATGCACGAAGACTCCGTATATTATGAGGCTGACGCGATCAAAGTAAGATTATACGAGAATGATGTCTCTGACTCTAAGGTCCCGTTAGGAGTAGAGTAACTCTGAAAACGCTGTAGAAGCCCTACTATTTTATAGGAATTCTGTAATAGTGATAAGATGTACTCGCGTAATGTTCTTAGCTAGGATAAGAAGTAATCAAAGTGATATTTAAAGGTTGGGTTTAGATAACAAATAAGTTTTAACATTATGTTTTTGTTTTACCCTAACAATCGTTGATACTGTCTCAAATTGAATGTGATTTGTTCGCTGTTTAGTGTGTATTTTGATTGAAAATACGTAACGTTTATACTCTATTTAAACTCATTTTGATGTTAAAGTACGAGTAACAGTAGCAACTAGCAACTCGGCCATTTAGTACAAATAGGCCTCAAAGGCCACAGTATACTGGACCTGGATGACATGCCAATTGTAATATAGGGGCCCAGTTACTGCACTGAAGCCTCAGCCGCAATATCCACTTCATCACATTTGCTTTAAATAACCTACGGGTTGATCGCAGGTAACCAGGGGAAAAATATCCTTAAATTAAGTTCATTATTGTGCGATTAAAACATGGCTCAATTAAATTAGTAGCAGTGGGCCGTTCACGCTGAGCTTTTGTTAAAAAAAACATTATTAACTACACAATGTACATTGGCGCAGGAGCTGGCGGCTTACGAGGGAGTCCCCGACGGACCCAAACTGTCACAGGAGGGTAAGTTGTATTAGGATAATATTAAGATGTAACTGTCGTGTCTTAGTCTATTTAGGCCGGCAACGCAATTGCAGCTTTCTAATGTTGCGAGTGTCCATGACTTTAGTTGCTTTCCATCAGGTGACCCGTTTCCTCGTTTCGAGTCGTTCATTAAATCAACATTTAAAAAATTAAAATTTTCCGCTGCCCATACAAACCGCAACACTAAATGCTCATTAAACATGAAATTCCACACTTATAATGGCTTTAGTAAGAGTCTTCAAAGGCTGATCGCTCTCAACCCATGATACTGTTAGGTTCTTCTAAGTATATAATATTGTCTTACAGTGGTATTAGCAAACCAGTTGTAAGATGGAATAATCTTAACGAAGACCACTGTAAAACATTAATAAGGGGAAATTCCCTTATAAAGTGCGCCCAAATCGATACTTATAGAAATCTGTAAGTGTTATATAAGTATTTATAAATTTAGTCTTGAGATATCTTAAAGACAATATTTTGCTAGTTGGGTAGTGTGTATAATTATAACCTAGCCTTTTTAGTAAGTCGATAAAGTCATGTTATAGGTATAGGGACAGTACATAATTAACATTACATACTATTATAATAGAGACTCAAAGGTCAAATTTGCACAACGTTATAATATATTGTGGCCTTTTTAAGCTAAATTTGCTGCCGCGAACTCAACTCAACTCAACTCACGGAATATTGTTAACAGTTTGTGCCCGCTTATAAAACCTAGACTCGTCTTTGAGTGCGATTGAACAGTACAATTTTTTCCATGGTAACAGGAAACCAAAAGCAGACATGACAAGCGAATGACAACAAACTCTTAATTGATAAGAGATAAATGATAAACTACTTAGGTTTTCCTCAGTCATGGTGAACTTACAGTATCTGATTTAGATGAATGAATAAGGGTTGGACCTCATCTGGCAGCACGGAATCGCCTTTTTCCGTCGCCCTTTCTCTTTCTGTCGCTTAGAACTGCCATTTGCTAGACCGAGACAGAAAGCATAATGCGATAGCCTCGAGGATTCCGCCGCGTGCGGTCCAACCCTAAAACAACTTAATTATTTTTGTTCAGTCTACAATGGAGCTCACACTTCAAAATTTATTCGAGTAGAAACTTAACAATTTTACTGTTTCAGAAGTCAAAGAAAACTTTAATCCTAATAATTTGTTTGAACAAAGCGGTCAAGATTGGGACGAAAAAAACGAGGCGTTTAATGAAGTTTTTGGAGTATTTGTCGGCAAGGGACTATCCACTATTCCACCAATAAAAAAATCATCACAAACATTACTATCACAAATAAAAAATTATAATAATGAATAGTCTTTACTTTTTGTTTTGATTGCATGAACATATTATGGTATGCCTTGGTTCTAACCAAGGCATACCATTATACCATACCATATCTCTAGATAAACTCTTATAACATGAACTCAGGTTATTGGGCAGAGTAACATGTTCGTTTTCAAGAAATTTTCCCAATTGTTTTCTCAAACCATTGTGCCAATAATATCCAGTGCCTATGGCAGAAATTCGGATTTCTTGTTTATTTGTCTTTAAAAGCGAACGGGCATCTTTAGGTAAAACATTCTCATATCTCTTGTTTATAACGTCAAAAAGATCATTGCATACCATATGCGGTATATTATTTTTAATGGCCCACATTTTAATGTTCTCCTGAAACATTAAATCTTTGTCCAAATCTACTAAACAAAATGCTCTCAAGCAACGAACTATTAAAGAATACATAAAACTCTTCCAAGACGAAATGAACTTAAACAATACTATTTTATACTTCAGTTCTTAAATACTACTTCACTAAGACAAATTGAACTTAATTTTTGTTGCGTTTATAGCAGCTTTAAGTAAGTATTTATTAAGAACAAATCTAATAAATATAAATCTCCTGTCATGATGTTTGTCCGCGATGGATTCCTAAACTACTTAACCGATTTTAATGTTTCTTTTTTTTTAAATGTGTGCTTTTTTCCAACTTGAGAGATAGGATAGCTTAGATCTTTAATTATAGTCGCAATTTTATTTTATTGCAAATCATTTGTCTATAAAGAGCGACCATTGTTTATGCGACGCGGGTCACGGGATAGCGATGGACGTTGCCATGGTGAATACTTATTTAGTCACTAATTCAATAAAATAATACGGGCGATATACTTTATATAATATCATTAATATGGCAAAGAAACGTTTGCCGGGACAGCTAGTATATTATAAAGCATGTAGTGCAGACTTTACTCAGATAAATTATCTTCTGAAATGCTTATTTAAGTGTACAACAATCCCGAAGACCAATGAGTCTTACATAATACACTTGTGAAACCTCTATTCTGATGAATATCTTATAATGACTTCTTATAAACGTCTTTAAACGTTGGTATAAAGATCGAATGTTCTTTAAGTGCAAAAGGTTATAATTAATACATTTATAAGAGTTTACCTCATGGTCAAGTTACGCATAAGCTTTTCATAATACTGTAGCACTTAAAAGGACTCGGTATCAAGACAATTTTGCAAGTTGGGTATGGACACAAAACCTCAGAATATTATGAGGTTTTATGTCTAGCGATGTTTATATTGAGATATCGGTTACGGGTTGAGCTGATACTTTCGAACTCAGTTATGGGGGAACCTAAGGCAAATAACGACGATCAAATAACGACCGAAGTCGCCGTATCCAAGGGCCTTCAGGCATAATATTATCTTTTCTCACCGACAGATCTCATACGGGACGGTTTTGAGACGTCTCCGCCGTGGTACTTCGGTCTGATCGGCGAGCTCGACGGAGAAGTGGTGGGGTACGCGCTGTGCAACCGCACCATCTCCAGCTGGACCTGCCGCGCGCTGTACATGGAGGACCTGTACGTGCGGCCGGCGGCGCGCGGGACGGGCGTCGTGGGCCTCATGCTGCAGCGGCTGTGCCAGGTACTGTGCGGGCGAGCGCGGGGGGGCGGCGCGGAGACTACAACGCCTACTCCAGCTGGACCTGCCGCTTCCAGCTGGATCCATGAACTTCAGGCTATCTGGAATCCACCTATATCTAAAACTGCCTACACCATAAACTTAAACTAAGATCTTGTTCCTTACTAGCCGTTACCTCCAGTTTAGTTTATAGTATAAGACCATCTAAATCATTAATACTAGACATTGCACTTGAATACCTAAGCAATTTGAGCCCAATTACTATGTTCGCAGCTGGCGGTGGAGCAGAACGTTCACCGCGTGGACTGGCACGTGATGCTGAACAACTCGCTGGCGCTGGGCTTCTACCGGCGGCTCAGGGCCAAGGATCTGTGCGTGGTGGAGAAGCGCGCCGCAATGCGTCTGCTACGCGACCGCATAGAGGCCGACGCGCGCGGCGAGCTGCTGCCCAGAGACCAGTAGCGACGTCACGGATATTATGTTGTTTACGTCATTTATTATTTGAGCAAAGTTGTTATCACAATATTATAAGGTTCGGTAAAATGAAGAGAAACCGTGTGCTTATTATTTACGTCGAAGGTAGGATTTTCCTGGTAACTTAGATGTTTGGCAATCTTTAGCAGAAATTTTCTCTCGTTACCTATTTAAGGTTTAATAAAATCATCAAGGATAAGCACCAACGTTTTGTGAAAAGCGAATGAAAAACTATTTTTGATAATATTTTATTTACTGTGCTCGTTGCTAAAGTGTAGTATTTTGTAATACTAGCTAGCTTGAAAAAATGTTAGTCCATTGAAATGTGACAATTTTAGGACCGAATATTGCATTTACTAGAGGACGCAATTTTATTTTTGAAATATGTTGGGGGGGGGGGGGGGGGGGTCAATAGAAGCTTAACCTCAGGTTAGTGGGGTCGCCACTATTGTCCGCCATCTTGAAAAAAGGGGTGACAACACTATTTTCCTGATATCTCGGAAACTGTATGTTTTACAGAAAAATTTTAAGAACATAATTTGTTGCAAATTATTTTGCAACAAATTAATTTTGAAATTAATTTTCTGCAGATGCAAAGGAAACTGTGAAAGCATGTGTGGTTGCAGCAAAGCAGACCTAAAATGCTCTATAGTATGCCTACTATTCTGTAAAACTTTTCAGGACTGCTTTTCTGCAGCCACAATCTACAGTATGCCTACTACACTACACAAATATATGCAAACTATATTATAGTATGCCTACTATACTAGTCTGCACTGCCTTCTATACTATAAAGCATTTCAGGCCTGCATTTCTGCAGTTTCCTTTGTATCTGCAGAAAATTAATTGTATGGGATCTTTTTCTTAAAAGATCATCGACAAGCTTAAAAAAGTTGGTCTAAGGTATTTTTTTTTTTTGTAAAATGTATTGAACAAAGTTAAAAAGTGATAATAAACCTTTTCAAAAATTTTCTCACTTTTTTGCTTATAACTTTTTAAATTTTTAATTTAGGGTAAAAAGTTATAGAAGCATATTTGTAGGAAAAATAATTTGCAACAAATTATGTTCCTACAAATTTTTTGCAAGACGTATAGTTTCCGAGATATCAGGAAAACAGTGTTGTCACCCCTTTTTTCAAGATCGCGGCCGGGGGACAAGAGTGGCAACCTCACAAAATTGAGGTTAAGCTTCTGTTGAGCCCCCCAACATATTCCAAAAATAAAATTGCGTCCTCTAATAAATGCAAAGCAAATGTAACATTTCAATGGACTATGTACGTAGCTATGCGCTACGACGCGTAGCTACGCAATCGTACCGCCACCGCTACAGGTGCTACGTCGCGCCGTAGCAGGACGTAGCGCTACGAAGGGTGGCGTAGCCCCTACAAAGTATAATATGTATTATAACCAATTATGTCAGTTTGATTATACCGAATTACGCGCTCACTTGCATTATAGTAGCGGGACACGGTGATTTAACTTTTTATGTACTCGTACTGTAACTTGTTATAATAAATGAATATTTATATTATTTGTATTTTTTATTTCATTAAAATCATGTATAGTCATACATCATATTATTATATAATACCCGCATTATTATGATCTTAAAATTGAAATTCATAATATTACAGTCATGATAAATATTAATTTAGCCCCATCTAATATTTATGTTACAGTTATAGACTACGTGATGTCGTAAAGGTTACAAGTTGTGTATTACAACTTGAATATAATGATTAATGAAGCAATTTCGGATATTGCTAAACATAATCATCTTTGATTACATTATATTATAATATTTTTAAAAGCAAGAGAAAATATATTGCTCATTATATTACACTGTCACAAACAGGTACGTCTTTGAAACTTTCCTTTTTAATTATAATACGAAAATTCAATCCGTATTAACCCCCTCCACCTCTCTCCTTTTCAGAGCATCGCTCTCTGTACCTCCTATTATACCTCCTATATAACAATAAAGCTCGGAATCCAAATGTAAAATCAACGTGCAGTCGGCGCTCTAAAACGCCTTCGATTAATTTTGTCGAATAATTCTCAAAGTTGTAAGGAATTCTGTGGCGAAAAATTACATTAGTCGTAAGTTATTTGCGCCGCAAAGCGAATACTACACGAGGCGATATCAAAAGGTGGCGAAAGTGTCACCCCCTGTCGTACCCCGGCCGGTGAGATGTAACGACAACAGACGATTTGCATACCCGAGGGCTTAAACGGTTGACCTCATACATACGTTTACCGCCAAAAGACCAGGCGAGATGGGATCCTTTGAATACATTAAACATTCGAACACTTTATTTACAATTTCATCTGCATTATTTAATCTAGATTCTAGGTGGATAAAATGTGTTCTCATTATTAAGGTTGTCGGTTGAGCGCACCGTAATTGACGTCTCATTTCAGGGAACGGTCGAGAAAATTAAACTTAGCTACACTGTAGGACCGAATTCAGTCATTCGGTCCTACACAACTGAACCAACAAAATTTTTCAACTGTCGGAAAAGGATGAAGACACTCATCTATACTTTTAAAATTACACGTCCTGACTGACTGACTGATTCATCATCGCTAAACAAAAACTGTTTAAGTTACAGCCACGAAATTTGGTGAGTAGGGTTGTTTTATTGAGTAGACACCCACTACGGAAGGGATTTTGAAAATTTTTTCCCGAAAGGGGTGAAATAGGGGTTGAAAGTTTGAATGAAAGTCCGTCATTTCCACGGTTATTTCTTGAGTTAGAAACATGAAACTTTATTTTTGGGTTACTGATTAAAAATAAATGGATACATATTTAAGCGTTTTTGGAAATTCTACCCCCAAGGGGGTGAAATTGGTGTTGTAAGTTTGAATAAAAGTCCGCCATTTCTTAAGTTAGAAACATGAAAGTTTATTTTTGGACTGCTGATTAAAAATGAATGGATAGATATTTAAGCGTTTTTGGAAATTCTACCCCCAAGGGGGTGCAATTGGGGTTGAAAGTTTGAATGAAAGTCCGTCATTTCTTGAGTTAGAAACATGAAACTTTATTTTTGTGCTACTAATTAAAAATGAATAGATACGTATATTTAAGCGTTTCTGGTAATTCTACCCCCAAGCTGGTGAAATTGGGGTAGAAAGTTTCAATGAAAGTCCGTCATTTCTTGACTTAGAAACATGAAAGTTTATAGCGTGTGACGTTTGCTTAAATAGTGTCCCTTTGTATAAGGAACCACAAAAAGGGGAAAACTATCCATCTTTGTTATTATACTATGTTAACGCGGACGAAGTCGCGGGCAACAGCTAGTCAAATATAAGGTTATGCTCTCCAGCATTGGCATGCCAACTTTATGAGAATATGAAAAGCTTTATGAGAAATGTCCTGGCAATAAGGGGCCGAGATGCTTATAGTTCGGCAAGTTCGAGTGAGTTGTATCGCTCGGCGAGATTAAAGTTGCCGCGACTCGCGCGACACCACACGCGCCGCACGACCAGTCTGCGCGCGCCCTTACACACTCTCGCCCTGCACTACACAGTATGTTCGAATTCCGAATGTAGATATTTTCAGGCGCATACACTCGATGCACAAAAGCGCGCGCTTATTTACGTGTTGCGTGACCCTCTTAGTTGACCTTACGGCCGCGGCGTGCCCCCGGCAGGACCCGTGCATCTCGTCGGGCCTCCGCCGAACCCGAATTATAAATAACCTTTACCCGCCACTTTTCGGTATAATGACGGTGACCTTCGACCCTGAGCTCTGTTGCAACTTAAATGACACTCAAATGAGCGACGTCGGTTTCACCGGAGTGGTTAATTATTTCCACTATTTTCTGAAATTCAATATTTTATTGCACGGCGAAGTAAAAAACGAAGTTGTAAAGAAATGCTGAGAGCATCTAGACACGCGGTAGAGTGTCAAGCCAAGTTACAGCATAACAGAATGTCGAGCGGCACCGTGTGTTATATTACACGAACCATTTGCAGCTACTTTTGACCACCTCATAATTCAGAAACTATTTCACACAAACGTTTTAAATTTGGCTCATATAATGAGACTTTCGAGATAAATACATGCTCTTAATTTCATAAACACAGCTTAAACGGTTATTAAGATATTAACATCCGAAAATCCAAATGTCTGTCTGTCTGTCTGTCTGTCCGTCTGTATGTCACAGCTATTCTATTGAAACTTGGTAAGTAGATGTAGTCAGTGACCCGCAAAATGGATACAAAAATGGAAAAATTATTAAAAATTTTAGGGGTTCCCATAGGTACAACTGAAACAAAAAAAAATTCATCTGGCCTATGCGTCTGGGGTATCTATGGATCGGTTTTGAAAAATCATATTGAGGTTTCTAATATCATTTTTTTCTAACCTGAATAGTTTGCGAGAGAGACTCTTTCAAAGTGGCAAAATGTGTCTCCCTCCCTCTAACTTCAGCTAACTTAGCCAGCTAACTTCTATGTCAAAAATCTCAGAAATTTTAGGAGCTGGTACCGACTTCAAAAGTATGAAGATTGAGTACAGACATAGTTGAGGCTTTGGCCAATCCTAAAAAAGCCACTAATATAGAACTAGAATTATTCAACACTTTTTAGTTTATTCACCGTAGTTTTTTGTGTGGAAGTCGGTTACAATTGATTGTTTAAAAATAATTATTTTTCTCTTTTAAGTTATACTAGCTATATGACCGAGCTTCGCTCGGGATTCAAAAAATTCAAAAAACACACATAAAATGACATTTTATGAAAATGATTCCTAGCTAGATCGATTTATCGCCCCCGAAACACCCTATATACTAAATTTCATGAAAATCGTTGGAGCCGATTCCGAGATTCCAATTATATATATACAAGAATTGCTCGTTTAAAGATATAAGATATATAATGAATAATATGTCCATTATGTATATCATACGCAGTCAGTTTGAAAATCAAACAAGAAACGGCGAGAAATCACCATGAGAAGTACCAATTATAATAGGCTCATAATAATAATATGATGGTGCGTGGCATAATAATTATGGTGATGATGATGATGATTGATGAAATTGATGTATTGGCATTTGCTTTTAGTTGTTTAAATAACTCCGAAATCCCCGAACATCTATCTGTAAGGAGTCAGGAGTTCTGTACAGCACCTTCGGAACCAGAGTTTACATTGGTGCAAAATCTTACTTTTTGGTAGCATATACTTGAAATCCTTCAGAAAAAGTTAAAATCATTATATGTTTCCGTATAAATTTTATGGAGTTCCCTCGATTCCTCATGGAGTTCATCATCAGATCACCACTTTTGTGAAAGTGGTACCAAATTTCAACTATATCCTTTACAACAGCAAAAGAATTTTGGAAATCAGTCCACAAACGACGGAGTTATCCGCGAACAAACATAAAAAAAATAAAAAAAGGACATAATATATACGGTCGAGTTGAGAACTCCTCCTTTTTAGAAGTCGTTTAATAAGCATGGATAAAGCTAGGACTTTCATTTCATGTGGTTAATCACAATCATAAAATTACAAATCAAAATAAATAAATCGTGATTTGTAAAGCTCCTTATATGTTACGATGATGATACTCTACATTGTACAAGGCCTTCGATAAAAGTCTTTAGTTGTTTCGCTACTCTACAAAATCCATAATTTAGTCTGTTTTCATAATATACCTAAGCTACACCTCGTGAATTTGGACGAACAATGTAAAAAGCCAGATACAATAAGAAACTAAGCTTATGAATTATTAATGTAATCAGGGCGAGCGAAGCGAACCCTACAATATCTCGAGCACTTTTGTCAGTTTTGTGGTACACTTAAGTCTTTACGGAAAAACTATCACGCCCATTCATTTGTGCTTTAACATAGAAATTTTTATTTATCTTATATATAAAATTTCCCTGTCACAATGTTAGTTACCGTACTCCTCCGAAACGGCTTGACCGATCTTTATGAAATTTTATATGCATATTCAGTAGGTCTGAGAATCGGCCAACATCTATTTTTCATACCAAAAAGCCCAAAAATTATTTATATGGCAAAACAATGTTTGCCGGGACAGCTAGTATTATGTAGATCTGTTATCATCAGATTCTAAACTCGACCTATACTATTATAATATTATTATTATTGTGCATTATTTGCTTAGTTCTTAGATGCGTTTAACAAATAATTTGGTTGTTTGTAATAATTTGTGATCAAACGAACATAAACCTCCTTTTTGGAATTCAGTTAAATAGTTTAGTACGTACTTGTACACTGTGTGACGTTGCAAGCAGGACTCCTAGCGCCATCTAATCAAACAATTAAAAAACAAAGTCGTGCTAGAATAACGTCACGTCGGGATAACTGTCTCGCGTTGTGAGCTGCATAATGTATTAGTTTCGTGTCTTTTCCACAGATGGCAGTACGTGGTAAACAAAAGTTTTAAGTTAAAAGCACCATCTAGTATAAGAGACGTGAAGTAGTGCTGTCAATTATTAATATGAATAATGAACTTGACATTGACACTGATTCCATCCGGCTTTGTGATTGGTACACGAAATAAGACCGCGTGCTGTCTCAGATAAAAACAATCGCGTGTTGGCGGTGTAACTGATTAAATCAGATACTACAGAGAAGATACTCGTTATCAAACGTGTAGTATTGTTGATTATTACAAAATGAGTGCGGGAAATGTCGTAATTCGTGATATGACGAGGGAGGACGTTCCTGTTGTACATCAGATGATCAAAGTAAGTTTGACGTTGTACACATCCCATTAGTACTGTCCTGTCACCTGTAGAGTGTTTGACTCAATGATATTGTATGTTACTAACGTAACTAGATTGGCAGTCTACGACAGAAACGCGTCACCACTTTGAAGATGCCTGCAGGCATATCTGCCATACATAATGACATAATAACATTATGAAGTGACATTGTCTTTTGGGCTATCAAGTGGTTACGCATTTTTTGCATCAGTTTGTGAGACATTGCCACTCTAGTATTTTAGAAACTCATTGGTTTGACTCACTCCAGTGTACTCTACATTCGTTCTTAGGTCCAATGTAAAGCAGTGATTCAAAATAAATCACTGCAGTCGGCGGTATTTTCTTGTAATAGGATCTAATTATTAAGCTAAACACATGTGAAGTGATAAATATCACGAGTTATAACTTATAACTGTATGAATTGACGAAGAAGCAAGATTTTGACATCAGAGTAAAACTCGTATTAGTAAAATTAAATTGTGACTTGTTGGTAGTGTCCAACCGAAGGTCTGTTTTTGGCCGAAGCCGAAGCCGAAGGCTTATAATCTTAAGCGCTCGACTTTCAGTAATTAATTTTTAACCGACTTGAAAAAAAGGAGGTTTACGATTCGACGCGTATGTATGCAATATTAAATAAAATAAATAAATAAATAAAATATATTTTTATTCAAAATAGGTATCATGATACTCTTTTTGAAAATCGAACGAAGAAGCTATGTTGCCTACCACCGGTTCGGGAACTACCCCGCCGAGAAGAACCGGCGTAAGAAACTCGCACGGGGCCATCTTTTACTAAAAAAAATGGAAAATTACAATGTTATGGCTTACAGCTATGTAACAAAATTAAAAGTAACCTGCATGGAGCCACCCTATTCCCAAGGTGTGCTGTCCTCGATGAAATCATTGACTTTATAATACGCTAAAGCACACAAACGTTCTTTAACTGCTTTTTTAAATTTGTTTAAAGGTAGATTTTGAACATTTTCTGGGATTTTATTGTATAGGCGTATACATTGGCCTTTAAAGGATTTGCTTACTTTGGCTAGTCTGAACATTGGTATTGCTAACTTGTTCTTATTTCTAGTATTTACATTATGATAATCACTTTTCTTTTTGAAAATATTTATGTTCTTTCTAACATATAAGAGATTTTCCAAAATGTATTGAGATGCGACGGTCAGAATTCTTATTTCTTTAAATTTTTGTCTTAGAGATTCAAAAGACGACATCTTATAAATAGAACGAATCTCTCGCTCGCTTCTGCAGCACAAATATTGTATTAATGTCCGCCGCGTTTCCCCACAAGAGGATGCCGTAAGACATTATGCTATGAAAGTAGCTAAAGTAAACTAATCGCGAACCAGAACTGCCTAATTTTCGTATATTATGTTAGTCTGTAATCTGTATCAGCGTCTGAACAAATGTGCCGAATTACAGGTGTATGTATGTATGTTTTTAGTTTTGTGTTCGCATATCTCGGGAACCACCATTCAGATTTCAGTAATTATTTTTTTGGTGTACTAGGTACTGTTCAACTCAAGGAATAGTGTAAGTTTTAATTCTCAATCACGTATAATTTTGAAGTCGGTTTTATCTTTATTAAATACAGTTATGTTCAATATTGTCTACAAGCTACAATTAACATTAAAATTAAGTATTTCAAACCTTAAATATTGAAGGTTTACCTCTATATTGACTGTCTCATAGAGAAGTTGATTTAAAGATGGTAATAAAAGTTTGTGATTTAGTGATTTATTTATTACTTAATAATTTTTGGACTACAAATAATAATTAATTAAGTGGAATGACTCAAATGTGTAGTTCGAAAACGGATGAGAATTCAGAAAAAGTGTATAGAATTAAAATTATAGAGATTTTAATAAGTTTTTTTTCATCGTAGAATGTTTTTTGCTACAAAGCATCGTTATTATTTATTAGCCAAAAACCAAAAATTGAGACTTTTGGCACACTCTCCTCACCTCCTAGACTTCAGGACTTTTAGTGTATTTTTCTCTAAGCACCCTGAATAAGTTCCAGCAGAAATCTCTAAGGTTCCCGCTCACGCATTCTACAACTACTTTATTGACTGAACTATTGTAAAAAAATAATAATTTATTTATTATTTCACAAATAACAGTAATTAGAACAATCAACTAGTCTTTGTTTTACTCGACTAGACCAAACCTAGACTAATAAATAAAATAAACAAACACTAATTTCTTTATATTTAATGATTTATTAAAGAAATTAGTGTTTGTTTATTGTATTTGACAGTGTCTCCCAAGTCTCAGCGGCCTCTGCATACACGACCGGTCCGTCGCTCTCTCGCGACTCACTCAGTCTTTCGAAACAGTTTACAGTTGGTTCAATTTCGACGGTTGCTCGGACCTTTTTAGACCCGGGTTTTAGGCCGAAGCCGAAGGTTTCGCCGAAGGTGTTTTTTTTGGCCGAAGGCGGCCGAAGCCGAAGCCGAAGCTTTGGTCGGACACTACTTGTTGGGTTAGGTTATCTTACGAGTTATGTAGAGTCAAATGTTTAGCTCCACATTATACTTATTATGACGTGTGACATAACTTTTAATTCTAAGTATTTTTGTAGATCTTGGCTTTATTTTAAAAACTTACAACGAAATGTTTATTTTTTGAGAATATGATACCAATTGAGCGAAATTATATACCTAAATATGTACATTGATCTTCAATTAAAGTTTAATATTAACCTAAATAAAGTGATTTTATGTTACCCATAATATTATATACAAGATGATACTTTACCTAATAAACTAAGTAATGAGTAATGACCAACAATAAATATTATTATAATACGTAGTAGTAAAATGACCACAAAATGATACTTCGCATAAATATACTAAAATATTTTTTTCACGTTTGCACAATATGTATTAGAACAAAGTAAGTACTTATATGGTATAGTCAGTCAAATCATAATATCATTATGACTATAACATTACACTAACTCTTTTTAGAGTTAGCAGGGCCGAGTCAAGTGAAACAGAACAAGAGAATTAATCGAACCAACCAAAACAGAAGCATAGACGAAGACGTTACAAAACCTAAACTAAGAAATTTTGAGAGTAATTTTCTACTTCATAAATTTTCTACTTGACAGAGGCAAAAGATTTTGTGAATTCAGAAAAAAATGATCTCGGATATTCACACGAGTGACAGAAAATGGGCAAAAGCAACTTTACAGATTTAGTGAGATACAACTCAGTTGCACCAAAATTAGTTTATCACGCGGGAACCGTACATTTCCTGGTATGAAAACTATTGTATGTCCATTCTCGGGACTCAAAGTATCTCCATGCCAAGTTTCACCAAAATTGGTTCAGCGGTTTGAAACGCTCAAGCGTGAAGAGGTAAAAGACAGACAGACAGTTCTGTCACACACACACACTTTCGAATTTATAATATTAGTATATATAAACCGTTTATATTTTTTTACATGCCACAGTTTGCTTTATTTAGACCTCATAATGTCGCACATGCCACATGCCACATAATGCACTGGTATATTATCAAGTTTGTCGGAAATTACAATATAGGTACAGTTTGATGTCATTAAACATCTCAGACATTATCATACGGAACATTAGCGCGCCCGTATATCGACTGAATACGAAAGATAATACTTAATTAGTTTTCCTTTTCGACCTAATTACATTGTCCAGTCGGGAGAACTTTTATCTTTGATAGAGGGACCACGCGGCCAGAATTTTGGATTTTAAACTCAATCCCACCAACACACCAGATCTTTTGGCGCTAGAGTTATCTGTTAATTTAGATTTTAGTAAGGGCCTCATACAAGAAGAGAGGTAAGCGAGAATAACAAAAATCTCGTCTCGGTCTCGTCGCCTCGTTCAAGTCTCGGTCTCGTCTCGTCTCGCTTAGTTGTAAATAATGATTTATTTCTATAATATAACTAACAGAATAAGGAATATTTTATGACTAGCGTATTTATATGATAAAATGCAGTTTGGATGGTTACCAGATTTTATATTTTGTAAATTATATATTTGTCCTTCTCTGATTTTTCGAATAAAAACTTCATTTAAAACAATAAACGAGACCCAAAACGAGACTCGCGGGTTGCCCTGTATATGGTCTCGGTATTGCCGATAATGTTTTCCAAAACGTCTCGTCTCGTTCTCGTCTCGCTTTTACGAGACGAGACCAGAAAAATCTTGCGTGAAGCCCTAATTTTAGTGTCATATGAAATACCTCACCTTAGATGTAAAATTTAATGAGTGCTAGTTCCATAGCTCTGACACTGAAATGCAACGGCGAATTGGAAATAATGTATTCCAATCTACATACAATCAAATCCTAAAGGTGTTTGTACGCTACTTATTAAAATGACACGTATAATTAAAAAATAAATTGCTTCCGGCAGCTAGTCCGGTTTTGCAGCTCGAGCCTGGTGACCTTACTCTCTGAAGGCAATATTAATACTCCGTCTCGAGTAATGAGATTAAATTGGCAATTATAACTTTTACGTTTCTTATCTCCGTTTCATTAAACGACTGAAGTATGATGAAACACTACAATAGCATGTGTTTGACCCAGAAGAGTGAAAATTAAAATTTACGTAAGCAGCTAACATTATTTAGTCTGCAAAATATGATAACTGATACTGAAAATAACTTCGCTGATAGTAACTATAGAGGTATCTACATACTTTTGGAGATTTTGAGCGTACTCGATAAGTCAAATCGGAAAATACTTTCCGGAATATCGGAAGAGTAAACAGGAAAACAATCCAATTGTATAATCAGCCTATAGGAACTGTTGCAACGAGATTTTGATAAATGAAGTTTTTATTTTTTATTTTATTAAATTCCTTGTCCCCCTATCTGTATCAGGGCTTGTTCTTCTCTGTTCATCTTATTAAATTATTTATACTACATTATTAAAAGTTCTTATACATAAAAATTCCAATAAATTGCTAAATACTAAACTTCAGTTCTTTGCAAATTGTGTTTTTTCATTCCGTTCGCGTTTATATTTTGTTTATGTTAGTAATCATACAAATGGCCGTTCCAGTAATTACAATAATAACTAAATAATAGCTAACATTGTAATCAAAATAGAAGTTACAATGTAAAATTGATGTCACTTAAAGAATTAAAAATTATTTTCTTCTAAAAAAGCAATTAATTTCAAAACTGTTTAGTTTTAGGTACTGTATGACCAGTTCTTATATTGTCTTAACACACTAGGTAATAATAATAATAATAAGCCTTTATTCAGATCTGGTGGGCTATTATGACCTCTTATTTCCAGCCAGTTTACGCCCAAAATGTACCGTTTTCGGGCGTTAACTGGCTGGAAATAAGAGGTCATAATAACCCACCTGCTTACTTACAATTAAAGTTTGTAGACACTAAATACAAAATCATGGCTATCAGAATATTACAGTTTTAAAGTGGTGCTAACTTAGATGGGTGCTTTCACAAAAAACACACACTAGGAATAGGCCGGAAATACGCGGACGAAGTTCGGCATGATTCCGCCTGCCATGTATTTTAAATTACCGATGACACACCTGACACCATGGCGAAATAAGAAATTACATCGCGTAATATTGTATGCGTTTGCGTTCCAATTAAAATTACAATTTACAAAATATGTCAAAATTAAAACAATAAAAGTATGGCCCAAAGTTCAACTACCCTAATATCACAGCTTACAATCACAATAGTTTACTAGAATAAAGAATTTCTGTTGTTCGCAATAGAATAGTGATAAATGAAGTTGGTTCACAATTATAACATCTTATAACCAATTTCCTGAAATAAACGATTCTGATTCTGATTCTAAATTGAGCTCCACTTTGTAATATACCTTAGTGTAGTATGTACCAATATAAACAAGTATGAAGTAGTTATAATAATAATATATGTTTTACTCAACAATATAATGAAGTAGGTTAAGCGGGGAACACAAATAGAGGCTGCGCTCGCCACATCACGCGAATTGGCTTCATCAATATTAATATCACTCAAACGACCTCGCGCCAGACTCTATTACGTACACGATACTATTATGGAAGTACCTATAGAGACTGGACTCTATCACCCTCTAAACCTTACGTAAAATATTTCAAATCTATTAAAACTATTTCGTGGGAATAAAGATTGAAAGTTTTTCCTGAGCTAGACAGGAAGATTAATATTGAAATGCTACACTCGCGTCAAATTTTGTTTTGATAGTCACAGATATAAAGACCACAGAACGGTTGCTTTATCTCGCGGTAAAGAATATGTACGGTTCTCGTTAGCTACGTTTGCGTAGGTGGTGCTGCTGAAAAACCCATTAATAATACTCGTAATGTAGTAACACATTTACGATATTAGATTTTGTTACACTATCGAAATATGTAGAACGAATATAAAATATCTACATATTGTATTAAGTGAACAAAATCTTTGTTTGTATTTCCTCTGTCTTTCTATAATCACAGTGTTTTTAAAATTCTTTTTTAGATATAATTTAATCTCCATCATACGAAATAATGGCGGTAGGCCGCATCTCAGCACACATCAAATTCGAATGAAATTCCACATAATTTATATGAGGCAGATCTCGGCGATACGAGGGATGATGTTTATTCAATAAATTATTTGCCGATATCGAGAATAATGGACTCCAGTTTTTGTTTCGCAATATTGCGGAATATACGAGTAAACTAGCTTTACGACCGTAATGTCATGAATATTACCAACCCTGCGTAAAGAACTTTGCAGCTTTACGTTCATATAGGAGTAGGTGAATAAAATGGATAAATAGTTATTATGAAATAGTTACCAACGACCATAACACACATACCAGCTTTCAGCTAGTATCGTATTCAACTAACACCCTAGTATAGACATCTCTAGTCTATACTAGGGAGTCTCACTTTTGCAGTAACAAAACCCCAAGTTGGTACCATAGTCAATACGTTTTAGAAGCCCTGACAGGTGGAGATGAATCCTGGATCGGAGCAATTATCATCTCTGGGCAGGGACCCCAAAATACCAACTAATCCCTTTGGATTAGTTGGTATTTATCCAACGAAGGGCCGCAGTCAATAGACTGCCATAATGTTTCAAACAGGCTGGACCCCTTGAAATTACGCCGAGATGTAAATAGCTTCACTCTGCATCCTCAATCGGTTGTGTCACGGGGAGTGCTTTGAGGAATTGTTCGGAATCATACCTCCTGCAATTTTCCGCCATTGTTCCACGTGAAATATATACCATCCCCATAACCTTGATGAATGGCAGTATTCCACCCTGCTTTTTTCGCGTAATTTTCTGCCACGCACTGTAAAATTTGGAATAAACTGTCACCAGCAATATTTCCGGCCCTATACGACCTGCAAACCTTCAAGAAGAGAGCGTATTTCCTCTTAAAAAGACCGGCAACTCGCCAACAGCTCTTCTGATACACTTTACAATATCTCTTCGAATAACCTTTACAAAAAGCAGAAAAGACGAGAAATTAGTAAAAGGTTAATAGAATAGCTGTGATTATTACATTCAAAGGTTCACCATCTGCAATGCGGCATTACTAATAGAAGTTGCTTGCATTTTTACAAGAATAATCGTGCAAGAGTCATAACCCAAAGAAAAAGAAAGACACGGGCGCCAGACTGTTTTAACACGTTTCTTCTGGTGAACTCAAGTAAACAAATAATCTGCAATAGGCGCATGTTTTATTATTAATGTGATATATGTTATTATTTTTTCCGTACAATAAAGGTCTACATGGCTATAAAGTCAAAATTACATAGGTGTATCATAGGCCATACAAACGAAAAATAAAATTTTTTTTTGGGTAAGAGCTCTTGCACGTTTATTCGTCAGGGCCATCAATATATTATGCACGAAGACTCCGTATATTATGAGGCTGACGCAATTAATGTAAGATTATACGAGAATGACCCTTATGCCTCTGACTCTAAGGTCCCGTTAGGAGTAGAGAAACATTGAAAGCGCTGTAGAAGCCCTACATTTTATAGGAATTCTGGTGTCGCTATAGTGATAAGATGTACTCGCGTAATGTTCTTCTATATCTATACATCTTCTATCTTAATATATATAATACTTCTGTGAGTGTGTATGTCACTGAACTTCTCTCAAACGACTGGACCGATTTTGATGAAATTTTTTGTGTGTGATCAAGGGGATCTGGGAATGGTTTAGATTCACAATTTTGTCCGCTGGACAATGTTTTTTAAATTAATTTTTAATTTATTAGTTAGTTTATTCGAACATTATTTAAAATTTGACACTGCGATGGTAGCGCCGTCTGTCGGATCCAATGTAAAACATTCCAAATTCAACAATTTTGGAATGTTTTACATTGGATCCGACAGACGGCGCTACCATCGCAGTGTCAAATTTTAAATAATGCTCGAATTCGAATTTTTGTTTTAGTCTGTCCCGACAGTTAGCGCTGCGATCAAATTAAAAAAAAAATACTTTATATACTTAATTTGGCAAAGAAACGTTTGCCGGGAAAGCTAGTACGAGTACTCATAAAACAAAGTCACTTTTTTTCCCTCATGTCCCTTTGTTCCCTTTAATCTTTAAAACTACGCAACGGATTTTGATGATTCTTTCAGTGTTAGATAGCCTATTTATCGAGGAAGGTTATATTTAATCACGCTAAGATTAATAGAAGCGAAGAAATAGAGGAAAATGTGGAAAAAACGGGGAAAATTATTTGAAAGGGCTAACTTGAAGGCGCTAATCTCAGGAACTACTGGTCCGATTTGAAAAATTATTTCAGTCTTAGATAGCCCATTTATTGAGGTAGGCTATAGGTTATATTTTATCACGCTAAGACTAATAGGAGAATGTGAAAAAAACGGGGGAAATTATTTGAAAGGGTTTATCTCGCTAACTACTGGAGCAATTTTTATGTTATTTGGCACATGAAGGATCGTGATAGGCTATCGATTTTGATCATTTTTTTAGTGGCTTTATATTTTATACCCGTGCGACGCCGGGGCGGGTCGCTAGTAATATTATAAAACAAAGTCTCTTTTTTTCCCTCATGTCCCTTTGTTCCTTATGATTTTAATGATTCTTTCAGTGTTAGATAGCCCATTTATCGAGGAAGGCTATAGGCTATATTTTATCACGCTAAGGGCCTGTTTCACCGCTTCCTGATAAGGCTATCCACCACTTAATTTGACAGATGGAGTATGGGAAATCTGTCAAATAACTCTATCGGGCACCTTATCAGGAAGCGGTGAAACAGGCCATAAGACTTATAGGAGCGAAGAAATAGAGGAAAATGTGGAAAAAACGGGGGAAATCATTTGAAAGGCCTAACTTGAGCGCGCTAATCTCAGGAACTACTGGCCCGATTTCAAAAATTCTTTCAGTGTTAGATAGCCCATTTATTGAGGAAGCCTATAGGCTATATTTTATCACGCTAAAACTAATAGAAGAATGTGGGGGAAAAGGGTGATATTATTTGACAGGGCTTATCTCGCGAACTACTGGAGCAATTTTTATATTAATTGGCACAGACGAGAAGTAGACCACGTGAAGGATCATAGGCATTTTAATCATTTTTTCAGTGGCTATATATTTTATACCCGCGCGACGCGGGTCGCTAGTAACTAGGATAAGAAGTAATTAAAGGGCGATTCCATTATCGCGGGTGCAACAGTTTGACACACTTAAAGCTTCCTACAGGCAAAATGAAGCAAATTTATTAATCAAATATCCCGTAAAGGGATACATTTTAACTAGTTTAACAATGATTTATAAATGAAAACCTTCATCAAATGTATGAAGTGCCATCGCGGGTGCAACTAATTTGAACCTCCATTAAGAACTGTGACTGGTACATATGTGAGTACTAGTTATTGCGAAACTTTTACAAAATAACTAACCTATATTGTAAAACAAAGAAACTATGTAACAAGATAAAAAAAATTATAGTACCAAGTACTAGAAATTATTAACCATTTCTACGATCGCGGGTGCAACATCAAAATTTTCAAATCTCTTAAAGGTGAATTATATCGTAATTCCCTAACAAATTTTAAAATTTTTGATATGGAATAATTAATTATACTAGTAATTTGTAATAAAACTACACCAAATTGTAGTTTTTTTTTTTAATTTTCAGTTATTTACTGGCCTGACAAAATTAATCATCTAAATCACTAAAAACGGTTGAATAGTGTAATTTACACAAAAGATTTCGACGTATTGCTGTATAACTATACTACAACTAATCATTAATTTGAAATATATGGTATTTTAATTAAAAAATATGGGAAAAAACATCGCATTCTTTAGATGATAATGCTTAAAAACGCTCTAATTTATTCGAATTCAATTTTTTACCGATAAAAGTTGTTTTGTTAGTAAATACACATCTTCTTAATTAATTCCAATTAAAAAATGCAACTAAAAACACATTTTAAAAATTCTCGTTAATTCTCTCTGTAGCAGAATGGCCCCAAAGTGATATTTAAGGGTTTAGTTTCGATAACAAATAAGTTTTAACATTATGTTTTCGTTTTACCCTAACAATCGTAAATAGTTCGTTTTACCCTAACAACCCTAACAAAAAAACGTGTGTGATTTGTTCGCTGTTTAGTGTGTTTTTCGATTGAAAATTCGTAACGTTTATACTCTATTTAAACTCATTTTAATGTTAAAGTTACAAAAGCAACTCGACCATAGTACAAATAGACCTCAAAGGCCACAGCAAACTGGACCTGGATAACATGCCAATTGTGATATAAAGGCCCAGTTACTGTACTGAAGCCTCTGTCTTCTGCTTATAACCTAGGGTAGGGGTTGATCGCAGGTAACCAGAAGAAAAAGATCCTTAAATTATGTTTATTATTGTGCGATTAAATCATGGCTCAGTGAAATTAATAGCAGTGGGCCGTTTACGCTGAGCTTTTTGAGTTAAAAGAAAACATAGTATTAACTACACAATGTATATTCGCGCAGGAGTTGGCGACGTACGAGGGAGTCCCTGACGGACCCAAACTGTCACAAGAGGGTAAGTTGTATTAAGATAATATTAAGAAGTAATTGTCGGGTTTTAGCCATACTAATGGTCTCTGCTAATATTGAAAATGCGAAAGTGCTTTTGTCTGGTACCTCTTCACACCCAAACTGCTAAATCGATTTTGCTGAGCGTGGAGATACTTGGAGGACAGAGAAAGGATAATTTTTATCCCGGAAAAATGTGTTTCCAATAAACGATTTTGCGTCATCTAGCTTACAATTATAACAATATTTTTAAAGAAGTAGAATTGAATAGAAAATATGTAATAATTTATTTGACTTAAACCAAAAAACATTATTTTAAACACAATGCAAGAAAAATGTATTCCAATGCGCGATCTGACTTTTCAATGCAGTTTCTTCCATAGAACCTTTAACTTTAGGACCAGTTACATGTTTCCCATTTCACCATAATTTGTCGCAAACTTCCGATGCAAATTCACCCTGTATGTTGTGTGCCAGATCTCATAAAAATTGTTAAGTAGTTTCAAAACATTTTCATTTCCAACAAACATTCAATAACAATATACTTTATCCCACTTAAATTAGATATTATGTACTGTACATATTATCTAATTTAAGGTAGTTGATTTCACGACGACTGTAGAAAACCTAAGTAGTTTATTATTTATCTCTTATCAATTAAGAGTTTGTTGTCATTCGCTTGTCATGTCTGCTTTTGGTTTCCTGTTACCAAGGAAAAAATTGTACTGTTCAATCGCACTCAAAGACGAGTCTAGGTTTTATAAGCGGACACAACCTGTTACATTATTCGAATGAAATTCCGTGACCTGACTCGCGGTTGTAAATTTAATTAAATGCCGCAATATATTATGATTTATGACGTCATGCAAATATTGACCTTTCAGTCACGGTTGCCATTATAACATTATGCTTATAAAATATTATTATGTACTGTCCCTATATCTACATGACATGAATTAATTATGATTTTAATTGGCTATCTTATCTCTCGACTCTCGACTTACCAAAAAGGCTAGGTTATAATTATACACTACTAGCGACCCGCCCCGGCGTCGCACGGGTATAAAATTTATAGCCACTGAAAAAATGATTAAGCGATAGCCTATGATGATCCTTCACGTGGTCTACTGTTATCTGTGCCAAATAACATAAAAATTGGTCCAGTAGTTCGCAAGATAAGCCCTTTCAAATAAAATAAAGTCTTAGCGTAATAAAATATAGCCTATAGCCTTCCTCAATAAATGGGCTATCTAACACTGAAAGAATTTTTCAAATCGAACCAGTAGTTTCTGAGATTAGAGCATTCAAGTTAGCCCTTTCAAATCATTTTCCCCGTTTTTTCCACATTTTCCTCTACTTTTTGCTTGTATTAGTCTTAGCGTGATAAAATATAGCCTATAGCCTTTCTCGATAAATGGGCTATCTAACACTGAAAAAATCCTCAAAATCCATTCCGTAGTTTTAAAGATTAAAGGGAACAAAGGGACATGAGGGAAAAAGCGACTTTGTTTTATAATACTCGTATGTATAGATATAGAAGATGGACACAAAAAAAATTCTTTCAAACTCGGTTATGGGGGAACCGGGGTCGGCGTACGACGCCGTACGACGTCGTGCCGTGTTTTTGTGTCCCGGCCCTTAAAGGCATATTATTATCTCTTCTCACCGACAGATCTCCTACGGGACGGTTTCGAGACGTCTCCGCCGTGGTACTTCGGTCTGATCGGCGAGCTCGACGGGGAAGTGGTGGGGTACGCGCTGTGCAACCGCGCCTTCTCCAGCTGGACCTGCCGCGCGTTGTACATGGAGGACCTGTAC
Organism: Polyommatus icarus; assembly: GCA_937595015.1. Lineage (NCBI taxonomy): Eukaryota > Metazoa > Arthropoda > Insecta > Lepidoptera > Lycaenidae > Polyommatus > Polyommatus icarus. The sequence continues at coordinate 22,217,554 of OW569328.1, read as the reverse complement.
GTGCGGCCGGCGGCGCGCGGGGCGGGCGTCGCGCGCCTCATGCTGCAGCGGCTGTGTCAGGTACTGTGCGGACGAGCGCGGGGGGGGCGGCGCGGAGACTACAACGCCTACTCCAGCTGGAACTGCCGCTTCCAGCTGGATCCATGAGCTTCAGGCTATCTGGAATCTACCTATATCTAAAGCTGCCTACACCATAAACTAAGATCTTGTTCTTTACTAGCCGTTACCTCCAGGTTGGTCTTTGTAAGACCATCTAAATCATATTACTAGGCTTGCACTTGAATACCTAAGCAATTTGAGCCCTACGGCAATTTGGGAACACGACACGACAATTGACGTGGGAGAGCCATGCTTTGGCACAAATGGGCCGGCTTGACCGGAGGAATACCATGGGCTCACAGAAAACCGGCGTAAAACAGCGGAGGCCCGATCCCCTACACTTTTTCCTTTCCTATCCTCTGCTATTATCCCTCTTAAAGGGCCGGCAACGCACCTGCAGCTCTTCTGATACAGCGAGTGTCCATGGGCGACGGAAGTTGCTTTCTATTAGGTGATGGAAAACAACTTCCGTTTGCTCGTTTGCCCCCTTATTTCATAAATACTATGTTCGCAGCTGGCGGTGGAGCAGAACGTGCACCGCGTGGACTGGCACGTGCTGCTGAACAACTCGCTGGCGCTGGGCTTCTACCGGCGGCTCGGCGCCAAGGACCTGTGCGTGGTGGAGCAACGCACCGCCATGCGCCTGCCGCGCGACCGCATAGAGGCCGTCGCGCGCGGGGAACTGCTGCCCAGAGAACAGTAGTGACGTCACGGTTATGTTGAAGTGATTTGTTATTTGAACAAATAATGTTGTCACAATATAAGGTTTGGTAATATGAACAGAAACTTTGTGCTTCTGATTTACGTTGAAGACCTGTAATGATTCTCTGTGGGATTTTCCTGGTGACCACATTGCACTTAGATCTTTGGCAATCCTTAAGCCGGGTCCAGACGACTGTAACGTGTAATGTAAGATTACGTGTAATTTAGCGTCAACAGTGTGGACGGCACACGAACTCAAAGCGAATTGTCCAAACGAGCCTTTTTTTTTTTTAATAGAAGGCAGGTCGCTAGCCCTGGCGTCACTGCGACCCATGAGGATCTATTGTGACTCCTTCGCATTAGAGAATCATCCCCAACCCAATACTGCTCATAAATTGAACGATGTGGTTGGGGTTGGTGCCACGAATTTCCTCTGTGGATGAGTATTCGTGGCGACCAAGGTGCCTGTTCCTGCTCTGTACTAGAGCAGGACAGTCGAGGAGAAGGTGAATAGGTGTTTCATCCTCCTCCTCACAGAATCTGCAAGTCGTTATACTACAAATACCCATTCTGTTTAGGTGTTTGTTGAGCTTGCAGTGCCCAGTTAGGCTTCTGGTAAGGATTCTTAATTGGTTCCTACCCAGGGTGAGCACTAATTCTGATAGTTTCTTGTTGAAGCCAGGAATAAGTGCCTTGGAGTGTTCAAGGCCAGGGGTCTCAGCCCATTGCTTCCTGCATAGTATGTGGCCCCATTCCTTGAGCACCTGTTTTGTGGTACTGGGACTTATACCACAGACTGGTGCAACACAAACGAGCCTTTGTGCTCGCGCGACAAAATCGACAGCCGATGGATAAACCCCGAGCGTTACATGTAATGCTTGTAGTGCTATCCACACGAAGAATTCGTGTTACATTACACGGTGAATTACATTACACGTTACAGTCGTCTGGACCCGGCTTTAGCAAAAAGTTTCTCTCATTACCTATTTTAGGTTTGATAAAATCATCAAGCCTTAACACCAACAGTTTTAAAAAGCGAATGAAAAACTATTTTTCGAAATACTTACTATTTACTATGTTCGCCGTTAAAGTGCAGTATTTTGTATATTATATTATAGGTTGGAAAAATGCTGTAAGCAGCTATGCGCTACGATGCGTATAGTCCGCCCAGAACTAGTTGGCCGCGCCTTAGGTAGGGACAGGGGTGAGGGGGCGGGTTGCTTGCTGCTCGCAACGCACATGAGATTAGACAGTGACAACCAATCTCGCGATATCGTGAACAATAATATTATTTAATTATTGAAAAGAATAAATTAAAGACAATTGATCAGTTTCATATTCTAAACCTATTGACATAGGCTTTCAGTTTTTTAAAAAACGTATGCACTTTAATTATTATTTTCTTAGATTGTCTTTTTATCGGCGGACTCATCTTGCTATAGCAAACTCTTATGCGTTTTGTCTAAACTAGCCAGAACTGTCAAAACCAAGCGCCCCCGCCTCTCCGTCCCACCGCTCACATACCTAAAGCCGTGTTTCCACCTGTAAGCGAACTCGCGGAAGTCTTGCGTGACTTTCTTGCAATATTGTTTACATTTCATACTAATTTCTGAAATTTATTGCTGCAATAAATGTCGTGCGAGAAGCTCGCGGACAAATGCCATACGAAACTAGACCGTATATCTGCGGTGACCCGTAGCGAGATCTGGCGCGAGTCCTCGCAGACATGTTTAGACATGCTGTCGCAACTACTCGCAGGACAGGACAAATTGCCGCGACAGCACTTGCTACGGGGTTTACATTTTCAAGATGATGTCAGACAGACTGTAAGACACTTCTCGCGACAGTTGTCTTGCAGGTGGAAACACGGCCTGGCGCGGCCAACTAGTTCCGCGCGGACTATAGCTATATTCGTAGCGCTTCGCTATGCAATCGTAGCGTCACCGCTACGAGTGCTACGCGCCGTAGCAGGGCGTAGCGCTGCGCTCCGCGCGGCGCCTACGTAGCGCTACAAAGGGCGGCGTAACTGTCACAAAGAACAATACACTGCCAATGATGTCAGTTTAGACCATAAAGTTAATATACCTAGCGGAATAGAGAAACAAAGGCCTGAGCAAGCGAGATGCCACTATCAGTAACACCGCGTGGTAAAAAGTGACGTGTGATACATGACAGCAGCACTCTTTTTTTGACGTCCAGTCGGCACGTGCCGCACGTTGTCAATATAATCTCATAGAATTCATGTTCAATCATGCTTGTGTAAGTGTATACGTACACATATTTTTCACACAGATGAAAACCAATTTTGGTTACGTTTGACAGCTCGAGATTGTTGCTCTATTCCGGTAGGTATATTAACTTTATGGATTATACCGAATTACGCGCTCACTTGCATTATAGTAGCGGGCCACGGTGATTTAACTTTTGATGTACTCGTACTGTAACTTGTTATAATAAATGAATATTTATATTATTGGTATTTATTATTTCATTAAAATCACACATACTCATACATCAAATTATTATCTAATACCCGTATTATTATAATCTTAGAATTGAAATTCATAATATTACAGTCATGATAAATATTAATTTAGGCCCCATCTAATATTTATGTTACAGTTATAGACTACGTGATGTCGCAAAGGTTACAAGTTGTGTATTACAACTTGAATATAATGATTAATGAAGCAATTTCGGATATTGCTAAACATAATCATCTTTGGTTACATTATATTAAATATTTATAAAAGCAAGAGAAAATAATATATTGCTCATTATATTACACTGTCACAAACACGTACGTTTCTGAAACTTTCCTTTTCAATTATTATACGAAAATTCAATTTGTATTAACCCCCTCCACCTCCCTCCTTTTCAGACCATCGCTCTCAGTACCTCCTATTACGAAGTTATAATAACATGGCTACCACAACAAAGCTCGGAATCCAAATGTAAAATCCACCCGCAGTCGGCGCCCTGAAACGCCTTCGATTAATTTTGTTGAATAATTCTCAAAGTTGTAATGAATTCTGCGGCAAAAATTAAATTAGTCGTAATTTATTGCGCCGTAAAGCGAATACTAAGGCCGGGGCTACACGAGGCGATATCAAAAGGTGGCGAAAGTGTCACCCCCTGTCGTACCCCGGCCGGTGAGGTGTAACGACAACAGACGATTTGCATACCTTAACGGTCTTACCTGCTTAAACGGTCGACCTCATGCATACGTTTACCGCCAAAAGACCAGGCGAGATGGGATCCTTTGAGTACGTTTAACATTCCAACACTTTATTTACAATTTCATCTGCATTATTTTATCTAGATTCTGGATGGATAAAATGTGCTCTCATTATTAAGGTTGTCTGTTGAGCGCACCGTGATTGACGTCTCATTTCAGGGAACGGTCGGGAAAATTAAGCTACACACTGGATTTGACCCCACACGATTAAAACAACAAATTTTTTCAAGTGCCGAAAAAGGATAAAGACTCATAAAATAAAAGGTTAAGCTCTCCAGCACTGGCATGCCAACTTTATGAGAATATGAAAAGCTTTATGAGAAATGTCCTGGCAATAAGGGGCCGAGATGCTTATAGTTCGGCAAGTTCGAGTGAGTTGTATCGCTCGGCGAGATTAAAGTTATATTAAGGTGTGCGAAGAGCGCAGGCGCGGCGGCGGCTCTGGGCCAGTGGCTCGCGACCCGCCGACAGCAGCGGCCGCGCGACTGCCGCGACTCGCGCGACACCACACGCGCCGCACGACCGGTCAGCGCGCGCCCTTACGCACTCTCGCCGTGCACTACACAGTATGTTCGAATTCCGAATGTAGATATTTCCAGGCGCATACACTCGATGCACAAAAGCGCGCGCTTATTTACGTGTTGCGTGACCCACTTAGTTGACCTTACGGCAGCGGCGTGCCCCCGGCGGGACTCGTGCATCTCGTCCGGCCTCCACCGAACCCAAATTATAAATAACCTTTACCCACTACTTTTCGATGTAATTACGGTGACCTTCGACCCCGAGCTCAACCTACATTCTGTTGCAACTTAAATGACACTCAAATGAGCGACGTCGGTTTCACCGGAGTGGTTAATTATTTCCACTATTTTCTGAAATGCAATATTTTAATGCACTGCGAAGTAAAAAAAGAAATTGTAAAGAAATTCTGCGAGCATTTTATTTATACATAAATTGAAGTATTGTATTATATTTATTTATACCGTTAACGAATAGACCATGTCCAGCTCAAAATATTTTGAGCTTCGAAATAATTGAATCTACACATTTGCATAACCCTTTACTTTGTTTATATGCCACTCTTTTGCTGAATCCTGAATTAAGTTACGGCTCCTCTCACTTATTCGTACTTGATTTACCTTAATTTATCGGTACATCTGTAGTATAAACAGACTTGCGCAAAAACTTTTGTAGACCAGTGCATTATCAGTAAAATTATTGTAGTTAACGATTACAATTACGTACATATAAACGATAATTTTAATATCTAACTTGGTAGTGCTAATTTCTTAATTAGTACTTATATCACTTTCCACGAGTTCCTTCATTAATTTCGGAAATTAATAGAGGATAATTTACCTTTTAGGATAATTTTATATATAAGTGCCATTTGAATGTACGTGTACCTAGCTAAAATAATATTCACGATAAATACATTAATTCTAATATATAAAACCTCCCTTTTTTATGAATGTACGAATTTTCAGTCTAGAATTAGTTGGTACTTTTATAAAAACATCAATTGGTCCAGTAAAAAGCAATTGAACAGGTACAACGCTCGATAAAGACTTTCAGGCGAGCGTCGTAGTAAACTTAAGGGGAGTCCCCTTAATTGTGTGCTAAGTGTATGAAACCTTTTTGGAATCCTTTTAATGCGCATTACTTGATATTGCTTACTTTAATATATTTGAACGTTTACAGGATTTTCTGTTCGCCACACAACCTCAAGAAAACTATGAGTTATACTGGGATTACTCCTTTCCCGGACCTGTAAATTGTTTTAGTGGTTTGGCGTAAAGATATAACCGAAGCAAAGGGACAGACAATCATTATTAATACACATTGTAATTTATAGTGTAAACATGGATTCATATAGCTTCAAGTTGCGGTAACTTTAACCGGCACGCTGCTGCTCTTAGCCGTAATTTTGTAATGCCGAAACTCTTTTATATCGCTATAAAAAAAAATTTTGGAACTAAAATGCATATTATATTATTATATCTCCTTTCACAGAATTTAAAGTACCTCCTTGCTGAATTGCACCATAATCGGTTGCATTGTTTAAGTGTGAAAGGAGATGTTTGGATTTTACCAAAAAAAGTTCATGAAGTGGTATCAGATAGACTAATAGACAGACACACCTTTTCATTTAATCTATTTATAATAAAAAACAAAGTCGCTTTTTTCCCTAATGTACCTTTGTTTCCTTTAATTTTTATAACTACGCAACGGATTTTGATGATTCTTTCAATGTTAGATAGCCTATTTATCGAGAAAGGCTATAGGCTATATTTCATCACGCTAAGACTACTAGGAGCGAAGAAATAGAGGAAAATGTGGAAAAAAAGGGAAAAATTATTTGAAAGGGCTAACTTGAACGCGCTAATCTCAGGAACTACTTGGTCCGATTTGAAAAATTATTTTAGTGTTAGATAGCCCATATATTGAGAAAGGCTATAGGCTATATTTTATCACGCTAAGACTAATAGGAGAAGGTGGAAAAATTGGGGGAAATTATTTGAAAGGGCTTATCTCGCGAACTACTGGAGCAATTTTCATGTTATTTGGCACAGATAAGAAGTAGACAACGTGAAAGATCATAGGCTATCGATTTTAATATTTTTTTCAGTGGCGATATATTTTATACTCGTGCGACGCCGGGGCGTTTCGCTAGTTAATAATATTTGTATGTATTGTGCAAGTGGTCACGTGCGGCGGGCGCGTGTGGCAGGCGCGAGGGCGGGCGGGGGAGGGGCGGGGTGACTCGTTCAATCTGATCGAGAGCTTCATTTCCACCTCGTTATCGGCTCCACAGAACTATAATTCCCAGTTATTTCGGTGTACCTGTCACTTAATCGCATTAATGTTTGGTGAATTTATCAAATAATTTTTATAATTAACAAACGAGCCTCCTTAAAAAGATTGTCTACGTAATAATATAGTCAGGGAGTCCTAGAATTTTTTTTTTATTACTCACAAGCATTTTTTTGTGAGTAGCTTCATTTTAATAAGACAAACTACTTTTTTATCTGCGAAAAATCTTGAAAGTGGTAGCTAACAGAGATAGAAAAGATTTCATACTTTGATTTGATGGTCCTAAAATATGGATTGTACGATCTATTTGTAGGACAATATTACTCTTAAATTATTTAACTATCAACCTACCAATATACAAAAATCTGCTTGTTGGGGTTCCGTTTTAGGATACCGTAGTCAACCAAGTATTTTTGATTACAGAACCCTTAAACGGAACCCTAACCAGCAGAATTTTTGTATATTTATATGTTAATAGTTATATAATTTAAGAATAATATTGTCCTACAAACAAAATAATCCATATTTTAGGACCATCAAATCAAAGTATGAAATCCTTTCTATCTCTGCTAGCTACCACTTTCAAGATTTTCTCGCAGATAAAAAGTTGTTTGTCTTATTGTGTTGTGCTTGTTAGTAATCAAAAATAAATTTTTCTAGGGCTCCCTCACTAATAGACTTGCATTGTAAGAACTTAAGCGTAGAAGTAATATTATAATGTTAAAAGTTAAAATTGTAACCCGATTTCGCATATAATAATAATTGTAACCTGCGGCATGGTTACGAATCTTTTGAGTTCACATCACACATTGATTACAGTTACGGTAGTACGGGGAACAACAAACAAATGCAACCGAAATTTCGCTATAGACTCGCCGTACTCAATTCAAAAGGGTTCCAATACTTTTCCGAGTGTTTACGGATGTCCAATACAACTCCAAAAAAAAGAACTAACAAGACCTCTCGAACTAGGTCGAGCGTCTGTTGTTGACAAGCCATCAAATACGCTTTGACGATATGTCAAGCTATTACTTGTGCTATTACCTCGTATGTCTAACTACATCTATGTTACTTAACTTCTCGATAAAAATGTTTGAGGGTAATTTACTTGGTGTATTATACTTGGTTTGTTATAAAATAATATTATGTTAACGATTGTCTATGATGTTTTTTATTATTTATTGTGTAAAACAAAAAATGCTTAAGTAATTTTAATAACTTTCGATTAAAAAATATGGGAACCCTAAATAGTGCCTCGTCACTGAGTACTGAGTAGGGCACGTACCGGTATGGTACTTAGAGTCTAAATAAAATTATATGAGCCTGCTTAAGAATGACAAGGACAACATGCACTTTCATTACGACTTGATTTAGATTAAATTTCAGCATTCAGCCGTATTATTAACAACAGAACGTATGGCTGATAATGATAGACCCGTAATATTGTAATGCGAGTAATATGATATGCGCGTGGTACATTAGCATGAGCTGATCGACGATGTTTGCTCCCCCCAGGGACCCCTTTACGCCAGTTTGTCTGTGACCCCTTTAAGGGGGGACCCCTCTAGCCAATTTGTCTGTGACCCCTTCCCGCAATCGCGAATTCCCCGTTGTTTACGGGCCGGCGGAGACACATCTTATGTCATTATTCCCCGCGACGTAATACGTTATTGAGGCGACTGGGTTCATTTTACGGGGCTTTATATATTAATACGGGGGATACAATGAGATATTAATTGTATTGCAAGATTAAAATTATATTTTTTTTTACTTTTCATCGCTCAAAAGTGGAAGTTTTTCAACAAAATGTCTGAAATGTGTCTGGCTCTTTTTACAACATCATCATAAACTATGATTTACTACGGTAACCTGTAAATTATATAATTTGCCCTCAAAGCTATCTGCAGAACAGACATATCACATAACTATACTAGTACCCTGACTTCAAACAAAGTAACGACTCGACGCAAATACCACTCAAAGCATGCTTTGAATGATTGAGCAACGCAGTGTATAAGATTAAGTTACATGAATAAGAATAATATCACGTAGACTTTCTGAAAAAAATATATTATTTACTCAGAAATAAAACAATTTTATTTTATTATATTTATTTTTACCGTTAAAGCCTTTGAACATTTCGCTGGAGTGTATGAGGACATAGGTGTCCCAAACGTTACACAATCAATACGGCCCGTCTGAAGTGAGGCAGGGGAGCGTGAATCAGGATCCAGTTATTCCAGCCCGCCGTCATTAGACCTCCTTTGATACGGATTTATACCTAAATAGATTTTCATGTTTTACTAGATCGCCCGCAACCTTGTTGAATTTCCTCGGAAACTATTTTGACTACAAACAAATACGGCCTCCCTGTAGTGTGCATCTGAGTCATTAAAATAGATCACTCCTCTTTGCAATATAAGTTTAGACTAGCTATTGCCCTCCAATTTTCCGATGTGAGAAAATTATACGAGGTAAACAACTGTATAAATCTCATGCGGTACAGTTTCAGATAGCTAATAATAGCTTATACCTGTAAATCTGCTTTTAAATTAACCGGACTTTTAGCCAAAAGTGAGCAAGCGTTACGCAGTTGACTGAATTTATGCATTTTTACCAAAATGAGGTTGTTTGATTTCCGGTATTGGGAAATTTATTTTCAGTGAACAATTTTTGTCAAAACTGAAATTAAAGCATTTTACGCCATGTCTAATAATATAATAGTTTCGGAAAATAAAAGAAAACAACATAATTAGCAAAACATTTCTTAAAAAAATTGTGTTTTGTGTCGAACTCGAACTTGAACTCGAACTCGAACTCGAACTCGACTCGAACTCGAACTCGACTCGAACTCGACTCGAACTCGACTCGAACTCGACTCGAACTCGACTTGGTAAAGTCGGTAAAGTCGGTTTACTGACGATAGTTGAACGTGACAACGCCTTAAATGGGACGCCTCAGAGCGAGGTAACGCCGCATATTGCGTCATGTTTTTTCTTGCGCGCAGCCCATAATTATCGAATTATAAGACGTTGTCACGTCAAAAACATTGCTATGACAAAACTTTTAAGAAATAAAAGCACCTCTAAGTGGACCTGCGTTATAAAATATAATGGTGATTATCCTGAAGGTTGAATAATACTATTCATTATTATGATTTATAGTATACTACCTACCACGGCATCGCGTAAAATACAAACAAGCGCTTATAACATGTCAGCTAATTAGTTATTACATTGTTTGTATTCTTGTTAATCCCAGTACTACATCCCAATAGGCAATAATAATTAAATTGTTCTACGTGGGCTGAGCTAGTCTCGTCAACTTGACACGTTCTATCGATAATACGAGTAATAACGACTGAAAGCGTATTTGATAAAATTAACTGGGAGTTGGGACGTTATTAAATCACCGTTCGAGCGAGGTTCTATAAGTTCATCGGTGACGTACCTCATTTCGACCCGGCTCACGCCCCAAACAGGCCCGCTCAGGGCGACAGAGGCACCAGGGGTAACAGGGGTAACAGGGGCGAAAAGGGGCAACACGGGTGTCAAGTCAATTTAGTCTGTTTCGGTTTTATAAATTCGTTTTTACAGCTCCGAAATTTATTTTGAGCGATGAATCTACTCAGCCCCGCGGTCGTTAAATGTCAGGGAGGACTTACGACTCTGTTTTATACAAATTTTTATTTTCATGTAACGTCCCTTAGGTGTTTTATATTCACAAAATAAACTCGAATTTTTCATCATTCCTGCACAGTTTATGGTTAACATATTTTTGTAGTACGTAAACGAAATTTCTGGTTACATTTTCGAACTGTTACAAAACTTACCTAATCAAATAAGTTAGTGGCTACTAGCAAAATAAAGCGCAGCTAATGAACTTTTGACTTAAATGGAACCGGTTACAACGAAAAAATTTTGCAAATAATAATAACATTATTTTGCTGATCACTTGATCATCTTCCTACTATATTATTAATATTCAAGTATGTTGTATGAGAGTAGAAAAATAGAAAATGTAGTGTACTGCGCACACACTTGAGCTCTATAAATTATAAGTCTTGCTTTTCATTATAAGTATTACTAAAGTAATGTAAACAAAGTGAAAAAAACTACTGTATTTTCTTAGCGAATATACGTGTCAAAGCGAATATACGTCAAAGGTTTTCCGATCACTAAAAATACAGGTACATTTTATCTAAATCCAAATGCGCGGTTTACTGATATGTAAGTTGCGAGTCGCAGTTATGCCAGTCACCGAGCACTCTATATTCTCCCGCGGCTGAACGAAACTCGATCCAATTGAATTTACTATTCCGACTTCGGAGAAATGTGTCGACGTTCCTCCTGTATTTCGCACCAAATTTATGTATTCAATAAAAATAGCTGCGACATTTCTAGTTCAATTTACGAGGGAGCCGTCTTTATTTTCCTTTCACGCCTCCTCGTTCGGTTTGCCGATGTAATTCGTAACTCAAATGAAACATCAACACGAGCACCTACGGCTCTAATCTCGTAGACGACGTGAGAAAGGTCTATCTCCACTTAGTAATTATTAATCATAGGCATTATACTTACTCCTACAATTATAATTTATTTACAGTAGTAACACTGAATAAGCAATATCCCTCACCAAAGACAGTGCCTTTATTTATTTACTATTTACAAAAAATATTATAATGATGGGTGTGACCTAAATGACTTATGGAACGCGACGAGACGAGGGAGCCGTGAGATCGCGGGGCACCGCAGCCCGGGGCATGCTGCGGGCGCTGGCGCTGCTGCTGCTGGCGCCCCTGCGGGGGGGCCCCGCGGCGCCGGCGGGCCCCGTGCCCCTGCTGCTGGTGGCGCGCCCCGGCTGCCGCGCCCCCCGCGCGCTGGACCCGACCCTGTTCCGCCGCTACCTGGAGGACACTCGCTCGCCGCTGCTGCATAGACCCTACACGCTTCTGGAATACGAAGGTAACTAGTCAACTGTCTATTATATTAAGTATGTCAATTTTTATCGGCGGGTGGAGTCAGCGAACCGTAGATAATGCTGTGATGAACAACTTATTCTAGTCAAAGGTATTTATAATTTGACGATGTAATTAGGTGAAAATTACTACACCATTAATTAAATTAAAGATGCACAAATGAGTGCAAAATGACGTGCTTAGTGTCGTTGAATCGTTGAATATTATAATATAAGGTGATAAAGAACGAGGGAGTTATTCAATACTTTTCTGTAGTTCCAGGGATTCTTCTATAGAACTATAATAATTATTATCTAGTTTATAGTTAGTTGTTGTTAACTAACAATATAATTATGTACCTAACTAACTTAAGCTATAGCTTATTGTCAAATTAAAATCTCCATTTTTGGTTGGCGGTTTGCCTACCAAAAAAGAGATTTTAATTTGTAGTGCGTTCCTCACCCATTGTCAGTTAATTAAATGGTTTCATTCAATGAATCGCTAATCATTCAATCAAATATGAAATAGCAGCAAGATTCAACCAGATAACTGCGACATAATAATATCTAAAGCAATCGCATTCTGCATATTTTATTATTAAGTGTCTGGCAGGTTTTGTGAACCTTAATAAAAATAATAATGTCTTGTTATTCTCATTAGTAATAAATAAATTTTGTAGATTAGGTGAAGCCAAACCCTATAATAATGTAACAGCAGCCGACAGCAAGCCAAACCAGCGTGTATGTTCTTTATAGGTCACTACGAACTTTTTCCGATATCATAACTTCAAAGTCCAAAATAATTTAGATCCGAACCACCGCTGAATACAGAGCAGAGGGAACTCACAAGTCACAACTTTCCTCCTACTTCGGAAACTAATATGGGGGTAATAGAAAAACTTGTGTATTTTCTGTCACCTCGAGAGTCGAGACGCGCGACGCGAAAACGTCGAGAAACAAGGAATTTTATATTCGCCGCAATTTGCTTTAATTCGTATAATTTACGCCAGTATTATAGTACTTTGTGGTATAATGATTCGTAAATATACCCACATTTTAATAATAATTTTATGTGTAGATTATAGACAGTTCGGGATACAGCTGTAGTAATGTATTCTTATATAAAATAACCTGTCACAATCGATCGCCGACCTGTCGAGTTGTCGACCCACGTCAGGCCGCTGGAAGTTAATTTTTTCTGCTGATAGTGTCAGCAGAAAAAATTAAAACTACTTTTCTCGACCTTTTTTAATAGAATAAGTTATACTTAACCATCTCGATATAAATATATCTGATTTGCATGCTGAATCTGCTTGTAGTTGGGTTTGCACCTCAATAATGGCCATTGTCAAAAAAAATCACATGTACTTTTTATATTTTTTTTCGTTAAAATAGGGTATTTTAAGAATATAAATTAAATAATTTTGAAATTCATTGGCTAGTTATTTCTCAATAAATTTTTAAAGTTTCGCTCTGACGTCATCATCGGCGGCCAATTGACCTCTGCAGTATGTTTAAATTTTCTTTCAATCTTATTATAATGGCTGGTTCGTCAAATGCAAGTTCTCATTATGTGAAAACTGATACGAGAAGCTTACCAAAAGTTCGAAACGTAATGTTGGTCAAATTTATTGCTAATTTAACGCCATTGAAGGTCAAATTAAGGTTAAACATATTTGTTCAAAAATATAAGTAACTAATGGGTATTTTTTGGTTTATATACAGAAAAACGATCACTGACCTTATTCCTCGAAATGTTTTTGTAATGAGCAAAATTAAAAAAAAATGGACAATCCCCATTGTCGTGCTTGTAATATTAGTAAAATAAGTTTTTACAAGAAGCAGACCTGTCGGTAGACCTAATAAATAAATAAGGGCGGACGGACGACCACGGACGCCATGGTGACGTGGCCAGCTGCGAAGCCTACTAGTTCTATTGAGATGTATGACGGATAACTCACCTGGCGATCGGCTGGTGACGTTGCCAAGTAGCCAGCGTAGCCAGAGTCGACCGCTCTGCATGCGGCGACTGTTGATGTTGCCAGTTATTTGCACATCTTTGTATGCTCCGACACTCAATCTGTCGCTGATTTTAGTGATATTCTCAGATAATCAAACATTTTTCAAGGTATTTTCTTAAATCTTCATAGAATTTAAGAAAAACACCGCTACGTAGAGACGTAACGACATAGAGACGCTAGACTGCCAGGGTAACGTCACTGGCCACGTCGCCATGGCATCCCGGTGAGGTATGGCTCTAAATGTTAAAAGAAATCGTACGAGGAATGAAGAGTAAATCTGCCGTGCAATCACTAAAGCGCAGTAAGTGCAAAATCATGGTTAGGAGAAAAACGCATTTAAAGTTTAAAAATGTAAAAAATATATTAAACAAGACGTAATGAATGCCCTGAAAACCCCATGAATAGTTTTTTACAGGCATTAATATTTTTGGGGCCCCTTAAATGCACAGAAAAAAAAAAGAGAATTACATATTAAAACGCAGTAAAAAAGGTGCATTACTGCATTTTAGTTAGTTTTGTGTTCTGGGATATAAAAGCAGTAGTGCATACAAATGAAACAACATAATAATTTAATTATGAAAATTTTATTTTTATTAATCAAATGGGATGCGTTTTTCATTTGAACTTCGTTCCTAAGCTAAAAATTTATTAAAAAATCTGCATTTTTGCATAAAAACTGTTTGTATGGAGTTAACATATACTGCGTTTTAATTAGGTTCTCACGTGACTGTATACGGAACTTTTTAAAAAACACTATTTTATTTGTATTTACTGCGTTTTAATCTGGAATCACAAAAAAATCCTTGCAGCAAGTGATTTTACTGCGATTTATATAGCAATAATGTCTTTATGGCGTCAAACTTTGTGGTTAAAAATAAAATAGTTCCATTTAACGAAGGATAATGCGAGTGAGCCAGAAATAAAGATAAAAAAATGTAGATTTAGAATATATCAAAAACGGAAAATCAAAATAAATAAATGAATAAACTTGGTAACGTTTAACTAGTAGTGGTGGGAATTGTCATTTTTATATCTACTGCAACTTGACAGAAACATGCGGCGATCGCTGGGAGGAAGCAGTGGCGCGCGCGACTGTGGCGGCGTATGGTGCCGGCAGGGGCGTAGTTACTGTGGGGCACCTGGGGGCTACGCTGTGCGGCACCGCGGCGGCGGCGGCGCGTGCCGTGCGGCGGCCCCCGCCGGCGTCGTGCGCCCTTCCACGCGCCCGCGCCGACGCCCTCGCCTTCCTCGCCACGACGCTGCACTGGCGCCGCGTGCTGCTGCCCGCGCGTGCCGCCCCCGACTGTGCCTTAGCGCTGCTGGAGGTGGAGCGCGCGCTCACCGCCGCCGGCCTCGTCGTCACGCGCGCGCCTATCACCCGGGGACTACAGACGCACGGTGAGCGCCGATAGGCTCATAATATTTTTTTTTTTTTTTTTTTTTTTATTAAATAAGGGGGCAAACGAGCAGACGGGTCACCTGATGGTAAGCAACTACCGTCGCCCATGGACTCTTGCAACATCAGAAGAGCTGCAGGAGAGTTGCCGGCCTTTTAAGAGGGAATACGCTCTTTTCTTGACGGTTTGCAGGTCGTATAGGTCCGGAAATACTGCTGGTGACAGTTCGTTCCAGAGTTTTACAGTGCGCGGTAGAAAGTTACGCGAGAAACGCACTGTGGAAGACTGCCACTCATCAAGGTGATGAGGATGGTATGTTTTTCGCGTGGGACGATGGCGAAAAGTTGCAGGTGGTATGATTCCGAAC
The DNA here is from genome assembly GCA_937595015.1 of Polyommatus icarus. Classification (NCBI taxonomy): domain Eukaryota; kingdom Metazoa; phylum Arthropoda; class Insecta; order Lepidoptera; family Lycaenidae; genus Polyommatus; species Polyommatus icarus. The sequence goes on along the minus strand of OW569328.1, from coordinate 22,201,960 downwards.
AATTCCTCAGAGCACTCCCCGTGATACAACCGATAGAGGATGCAGAGCGAAGCTACATCTCGGCGTAATTCCAAGGGGTCCAAGCTGTTTGAAACACTATGGCAATCAACAATTCGAGCGGCCCTTCGTTGGATACGATCCAGAGGGAGCAGTTGGTATTTTGGCGCCCCTGCCCAGAGATGAGAACAGTATTCCATATGAGGCCGAACTTGCGCCTTGTAGAGTTGTAGGCGTTGGTCCGGACTGAAGTACTGTCTCGCTCTGTTAAGAACACCAAGCTTCTTCGAGGCTAATTTGGCCTTACCCTCTAGATGATATCGGAACTGAACTTCGCTCGATATGTTGACGCCAAGTATCTCAATGCTAGGAGAGATGGTTAAAGATGTGCCCTCGAAGCGAGGATATACGACCATTGGTGACTTTTTTGTGGTAAACGCGCAGACTTGTGTCTTGGCGGGGTTGAATTGGACCAAGTTACGTCTACCCCATTCAGAGACCTTCTCCAATGAATTCTCCACCTTAGACACAAGTTCGTTTCGACTCTCAGTGACTTTTTGCCGAGAAATATTTTGGGAGCCGGTATATACAGCATCACCTGTACTGTCATCCGCATAGCAATGAATGCCGCTGGTCTGCAACATGTCATTGATATGCAGTAAGAATAGAGTAGGCGATAGCACACAGCCCTGAGGCACACCAGCATCAACAGACTGAGTTTCCGAGCATTCGCCGTCAACAACGACCTTTATGCTTCTGTCTGCCAAGAAACCAGTGACCCACTTACATAATTTCTCAGGCAGCCCGTATGATGGAAGCTTTGATAGCAGCGCTTTATGCCAAACCCGATCAAAGGCCTTCGCAATGTCCAAACTAACAGCCAATGCCTCTCCCTTCGACTCAATTGCCTGAGCCCAACGATGAGTCAGGTACGCCAAGAGATCACCAGCCGAGCGACCCTTACGGAACCCGTATTGTTTGTCGCTTAGTAATCCCTGGCCGTCCAAGTATCGAAGAAGCTGGCTATTGATAATGGATTCCATTATCTTCGAAAAGAGAGAGGTTATTGTGATTGGTCTGTAGTTGGAAGGATTTGAGTGATCACCTTTTTTGGGGATCGGGTGCACCAAGGCTGTCTTCCAGGAAGCCGGGACGATGCCAGTGGAATAGGAGAGCCGAAAAAGACGCGTCAAGACCGGAGCCAACTCTGGAGCACACTTTTTCAACACAATAGGCGGGATTCCGTCAGGCCCACTCGACTTTTGGATATCAAGGGAACGAAGGGCTTTTCGCACTGAGCGCTGATGAAACAGAATATCCGACATGATGCTCGTGCATCGCGGTATGGTCGGCGGTTTCTGCCCCCCGTCATCCAGGGTCGAGTTTGACGCAAAGAGCTTGCCCAGAAGATCGGCTTTGTCTTTTGCGTCCTGGGCCAACGATCCATTTCCTACGTGTAGGGATGGTAGGGTTGGCTTGCAGAAATTTCCTTCAATAGCTTTGGCCAGAGACCAGAATGCACGGGTTCCCGAGGGGAGGCGCTCAAGTCTCTTGCCAATTCTATTGACGTGCTGTTGCTTTGCCCGAGTAATCTCTTTCTTGAGGGACCTAGAAGCAAGGTTGTACTCCTTTTTATATGTGCTGGTATTTAAATCCCGAGCAGACACTGCGTTGGCCCAGGATTGGTAAGCCTCCTGCTTCCGGCGAGAAGCTTTTTTGGGGGATGAACCAAACCAGGGACGAAATCTGCCGCCAGTTGGCACTACAGAGGACGGAATGAAAAGTTCCATCCCCTGCACTACCACATCGGCAACAGAGTTGGCAGTGTTGTCGGGATCATCCGGCGAGAAGCACACGTGCCTCCAAGGATAGGATGCAAAGAACGACCGCATCCCATCCCAGTCTGCTGACTTGTAGTGCCACACACGACGGTATTTGACAGCACGCTGTCTTAACACCGTCGTAAATGGCACAGAACTCCTGACAAGGCAATGATCCGATGTACCCAGTGGTGCGGTTACGGATATTTGGTAGCCGTCAGGATTTGAAGTCAGCAGGAGGTCCAACAAGGAAGGATTCTGACCATCCACATCTGGGATTCGCGTAGGCGTAGTAACCAGTTGTGTCAAGTCGTTCGCAAGGGCAAAGTTGCAGACAGATCTCCCCGCATGATCAGTTTTACTGGAGTTCAGCCAGTCGGCGTGGTGGGCATTAAAGTCGCCTAGTATTATGATCTCTGCGGATGGGATCTGCCGCTGCACAAAATCTGAAGCAGCTTGCAGGTGCTCGACGAGTCGCTCCGTCTCGGGGTCACCACTATGGGACCTGTATAGGCACGCATAGACGCGAGGGTGGTCGTCGCAATCTATGCGGAGCCATAAGATGGACAGGTCCATGACCTCAAGATTGCTGAGGCGGCGAGAGCTGATATCATCTCTGATGTACACACACACTCCAGCTTTGGGTAGGAAGGAGTGCTCGAGATAATACCCTGGGTGGGAAAGGTATGATGTGTCACTCGGAGATGATATCTGCGTCTCGGTTAAAAAGAGCAAAGCCGGCTTTGCCGTCTCCAGGTGGTAATGGACGGCATTAAGGTTGGAGTGTAATCCCCTGATATTACAAAAGTCCATGCTTAATACCGAGGGGGGTGCCTTAGTGTGTTTGCTCTTGCCCCGAGCAGATTGGAGCGCAGTTTTGCCCTCTCCAGAATACGAGGGGCAGCCTGGACGTCCACGTTCAGTTCCAGGGGTTCCTGAGCATGGACGTCCAGAGAGGGATTCTCCAACGCAGTTGGTACCCTCCTGGGGTAATAAACTGTCTTTTAACTGCGGCATTTCTAGGGGGGTAGGGGATTGGGCCTCCGGTAAACTCACTCACTCGGCGAAACACAGCGCAAGCGCTGTTTCACGCCGGTTTTCTGTGAGGCCGTGGTATTTCTCCGGTCAAGCCGGCCCACTCGTGCCGAAGCATGGCTCTCCCACGGACAAATACCGGCGTTCAGCCACCCCTCCCGTGTCACCGTGAAGAAGCTCACGATGGCACGGGGGAGGTGCCCAGGGACACGACGTGGACGGACCGGTATCGCCCCCCTTATTATTAATATTATTATATTATAATTATATTAATTATATAATATAATATTATTAATATTATATTATATAATTAATATCTCGCTTAATTCGGCTTGTCTGTAGTTAAAACTGAGAAATCATAAACGCATGAATATTTTGACATAGCGTCGCTTCAGTAGCTTCGAATCACGTTCGCTAGCTGCCATAAAATAATTGTCGTAAATAATAATATTTTATTACCATTGACTAATACAGTTTTAGCACTTTCACGTCGAATCACAAATCCATAATTTATTGGCGTCATTATCGGGTGACCTTCCCCAGTAGTAAATAATGCCGGCACTACAAATAGGCGAACGCGTTAGCCAACGCATTGGCCAACGCGTCGGCCAACGCGTTCGCCTATATTATGTAGTGCCGACAAAACGCGCGACCAACGTCTAAATACCTACTGCCAACGCGCGAGTCGCCCGTTCTACACATTGGGCCGACACGTTGGCCAACGCTTTGGCCAACGCGTTCGCCTATATGTAGTGCCGACATAACGCGAACGCAATCCAGAGTCGCAAACATTAATCATTCGGATACACTCGTGGAGCGATAGTGGAATGAAATAGTTCACAAACGCAGAGGATGTGCTACGCTCGCTTGCTGCATTTGGCGCGTCGGTGTGCGGCGGTGCATGTGTCGGCGCACTGCAGGCCCCCGATTAACGCACGTTTTGATAAACCGCAGTAACTATTGCCTCGTAGCTGTCGTGGTGTGCGACCGGCGCGGGGCCGCCGCCGCGCGCGCCCTGCCCGCGCAGGTGATGCTGCTGCACCTGCGCCCCGACGCCGAGCCCCCGACCGACGACGCCTCCGACCCGCCCGCGCCGCGCGCCAATCGCACATCCAGGTCTGTAATGTTTATCGTTTACTTCCTATTTCTCATCAGGAAGAAAAATAAAATATTGATATCGGGCGTGTTTCAGTTCGCAAAATGCTACAGACAATAATACGACCACTACAGAAGCGAGTAAAACGGAGGAACATGACTTTCGATCCCCGAAAAAACAGCTCATTCTGAGCGACGACTTCCAAGACAAACCCGGGGCTACCGAATCACTCTACGAGGACATCGTGGACTCCGTCAGGCAGTACGACGAGGACGAGCGAATCAGAACGCAGTATTACAACAGCACGTTCTATCTTCTCGAAGCTTCCATCGAGGACGACACCCCCGCGTGGAACCGCGTCGCCATCCTCAAAACCTCCTCCATGCTGGCGCTCGACTCGTCGAAGGATTGGATAACGAACGTTGCTATAGACTACCTCATCGGAGTCCAACGTTGGAGCGCCTTGCGGGGCTCGGAGCTGATAGACATAGAGCTGCACAGAAACGATGGCCACGACCTCCCGGCGGTCGGCATCCTGTGCGTGGTGTGCACGTTGTTCGGGGTGGCGATAGCGGCGGGCGCGCAGCTGGCGAGGAGGCTGGTGGCGAGACGGAAACCTCGAAGACCTCGGGCTGCCCCGATCCTGGCTCTGTCGGAGTTTCAGTTCCCGGCGGACGACCGCCGGCGCGTGGGCGAGGGGATGGAGACGATGCTGTCGTGGCTCCAGCAGCTCCACGACTTCGGCGGGCCGGAGACCGAGCGCCCGGACCTGCTCAAGCGTCCCGAGGCCCTGGCGCCCTCCGCTCCCTCATCCACTTGCAGCGTTACTCGTCTCGCGCCGGACAATCGACCGAGATACAAGGTAAATAAAAAAAATTTGAGAAAATAATGTTTTTATTTAACTTTAAATTCAGTATTTTACATTCCATTTTGTCATAGAAATTGCGCAAAAAATACTTTTCTAAGGCGTTCTTGCTCACATCATAATAAAAATCTATGCAAAGCAGACAATATAATTACTCTCCTCAATGCTGTGCAGTCACAAGAAACTAGTACACGAGTTATCTGAATTTTGAATCTAATTTTGTATTAGTTGTAACTTGTAAGTGATCCACATTATTGCTATGTATTAGTAACCCATTAATTTAAGTTTATTTGTAACTATATTTGCAAATATTTTTGTAAAAAACTATTTTTGCCTTAACAAATAAACTAACTAAATTATTATATGATCTTTCAAACTTTGGCGTTGCAGTATATTTTAAACTTATTAAGGGAAGGGATCTAATGGCAGACACTATAAGGAAACATAAAACATTTAAATGTTATAAAATATATATTTATGAATATAAAGGATTGATAACTTCTTCCATGTCTTCAGTAACTCTTACAAAATAAAACTATTATAATTATTCTCTGACAAATCAATTAAAAAGTATATTATTTGTCTTTTTGTAAACTTAGTCATAAGTACTAATAGATGACATCACAAAAACGAACATCACTAATAGTAGACACCAATATGAACTAATAGTAGACATAGAACTTTACATTACATTTTACATTAATTTTCCTATTATTTGGTCTTTATTTGCCATTTTTCAAAAGATTTCATTTACTTCATCATAGTAACTACATGCATCAGAAATATTATCCACGTTGTCTCCAGATTATATACATTATTCTTCCATGCTGAAACTATCTTTCCTTTTATTTTTCATATTTTTAAAGTGAAAACTTCTTTAGCGGCGTTGAGCACTTAATTTGTGGGATGGGTAAAAACTGTGAAACTCGCGTCAGATTCTCGTGCTGATCGAAAATCCTTGGAAAAACCGTAAGACGGTTGGAGATGGAGAGTAGTGTTTTGTGTCGAACTCGAACTCGAACTCGAGCTCGAATTCGAACTCGAATTCGAACTTGAACTCGAACTCGAATTGATTGTAAGGGTTTCGATAAATTAAAAAAATCGATTTTTTAAAAATCGATTTTCATAAAAAATGGGTTAAAAATTTAATCGATTATAAGGGTTTCGATTAATAAAAAAAAAAACGATTTTTTAATAATCTATTTTCATAAAAATGGGTTAAAAATTTAATCGATTGTAAGGGTTTCGATTAATTAAAAAAATCGATTTTTTTAATAATCGATTTTCATAAAAATGGGTTAAAAATTTAATCGATTGTGAAGGTTTCGATTAATTTAAAAAAAAACGATTTTTTTATAATCGATTTTCATAAAAATGGGTTAAAAATTTAATCGATTGTGAGGGTTTCGATTAATTTAAAAAATCGATTTTTTAATAATCGATTTTCATAAAAATGGGTTAAAAATTTAATCGATTGTGAGGGTTTCGATTAATTTAAAAAATCGATTTTTTAATAATCGATTTTCATAAAAATGGGTTAACAATTTAATCGATTGTGAGGGTTTCGATTAATTTTAAAAAATCGATTTTTTTATAATCGATTTTCATAAAAATGGGTTAAAAATTTAATCGATTGTGAGGGTTTCGATTAATTTAAAAAATCGATTTTTTAATAATCGATTTTCATAAAAAATGGGTTAAAAATTGCACAAAGTTAATAATCAAGGTTTCACTTCTGTCGGCACTCCCGGAGTGCAACCCGACTTTTTTTTCCTAGCAAATTTATTTTCAGTCTTTAGTCTCCATGCTTCTTTTGCCTCTTCTTTTTTCATCTTTCTTTTCTCTGCTCTCCTTTTTCTTTTTTATACTGCTAAAAAACTAAAGCAATCGATTTTTAGATCAGTACAAGGTCTAATATTAGATACCATGTCCATTTTTAGGTACAGTAGTTCTAAGTTCTTAGATTGTTAATAGAATTATATTTTCAGAGAATAGTGATAATTTTTGCAGTAGAATAAAGCACAAAATAACTTTAGTATGTATTGCAAAACTCAAAGATGAGATACATGTCATCTATTAGGTTTTTTACATTTTCAAGAACTAATAGTAGACACCCTTTATATTGTTAGGGAAAATTGATAAAAAATCTTAAATAAACATTAATTAGTGTATACAACATGACCATTAATCCAATGAAATCAATAGAAATTACAAAAAATCTAATATATGTATTCAAAACTTACGTGCAAAATTTCGCCTTCCTTAACCTATTTGCTAAGAAATTGCCGGGTGCGTGTGCCGCGGTCACATCATTTACGAAAACTGATCCCATTTTAAAATTTTGTTCCCGAAGGCATCCCTAATATATTTTTTCACATCAACAGATAGCATACGAAGCTTATAAAATTTACAGTGTTGGGAAATAATTAGAATAATTCTTATTTTTATGGCATTTTTGTCGTAAGTGTCTTCTATTAGTTCAGTGTCTACCATTAGCGCCTTTCCCTTATTCGGGACTTAACGCGACTTATTCTAGTACCAACGGCCGTGGTCGCGAGGGGACTGCAGGAGCCCAATGTCTTCGTTTGCACCGGGCCGTCTGATCTACGACTACACTCGAATTGTCCAACATTTGTGTTCCAATATATTTAGAGTCAGTAGGCTCAGTGCGACACACAACACTCACTGTATCCGGATTAACACTTATTGACAAAGGTAACTCACGCGGTTTGTACTTATTAATCACTGGATTCCAGGTTGGAAATAATTTGAATCTGTCCTCACGATTGAAATTCTTGTACTTTTTAATTTCAATGGCTTCACGTATTACTCTTGAGTGGAAGTGACGATCTGTAGAGAGGATTTTGGAGTCGTGTAGCTCCATCCAATGATTAGTCCCCATATCAAGCAGATGTTCTGCTACCGTGGATTTATTCATCTGGCGATTTTTCACTGCGGCTATATTGTGTTATTTCACTCTTTCGCCAATAGTCCGTTTCGTTTGGCCAAATGTACGAACTACCACAGCTACATTCAATTTTATAAACCCCAGGTGTTTGGAAAGGTAAGGAATCCTTTGGTGACCGTAGTACTTGTGATATTTTACGTAACGGAGTATGTAACATAGTTTTAATGGAGTATTTCCTCAGCTCTGTTCCAATTTTGTCCGTTACGCCTTTTACGTATGGTAAAAATGCTGCTTGATGGATACCTCGTTTTCTCCTTCCGCCCTCTCAATCCACTTGACACCCTATATCCGTTCCGTGTACTTACACGGAACGGATATAGGGTGTCAAGTGTACCTCCTAAACATGTGTTAGCTCCTTGGGTAAATGTTCTGGGTCACAAAGGTTATGAGCTCTGTTCGTTAACAATGATATAAAAGATTGAAGATGCCGAGGATGATGGTGAGAAGATGCGTGTAGATATATCTGTCAGTGTGTGTAGGTTTTCTGTACACAGTGTGGGATAATGTACCATCTTCCTTAAACCTTGATTTCCAAGTCCAAAAATGCGAGGCATCTGTTCTTCTTTCTTCTCCATCTCGTAGGTGAACTTTATTTTTGACCGACTTCCAAAAAGGAGGAGGTAATACGTTCGGCTGTATCTTTTTTTTTTTGTATGTTCCTCGATTACTCAGCCGTTTGTGGTCCGATTTTCAAAATTATTTTTGTGTTGTATAGAGTTTAACTTGAATTTGGTACCATGTTCACAAAAGTGGTGATCTGATGATGGGATCCTTGAGGAATCGAGGGGACTCCTTGAAATTTGTATGGAAACATATAGTGATTTTGATTCTTCTGAAGCATTCAAGGTAAATGCTACCAAAAAGTAAGACTTCGCACCAGGTTATACCCTGGATCCGAAGGTACCGAACAGAACTTTTGAATGCTTATAGGTACAGGTTTGGGAATTTCGGCGTTGTTTAAACAACTGAAAGCATTAGCCAACACATCAATTTGATTAATCATCATCATCACAACTATAATTATACCATGGTCATCACACTATGACCAAATTATTGGTACTTTTCGTGATATTTTGCATCGAAGCAGATGTTTTTGACGATGATTTCACTGTTAGTGGACCGATTTTCGAAATTTTCGTGTTGTTCTATAGGATATAACCTTAATTTTGTATAACAATTACGAAAGTGGTGAGCTGATGATGGGATCTATGAGCAATCAAGGGAAATTCTTGAAATTTATCAAAACGCTCATAGTGGTTAAATTTTTGTTTCTAGTAAGTTGAACATATATTACGAATAAGAGAAATTTCATACAAAGGTGTCTCTTGGTCCAAACAGAACTGAACCTTTAAAGATAAAAGTTTGGAAATTGCAGCATCGCTTAGATAACTGCAAGCAATTGCCACAATTTTGCTTACAGTAACACATGTTAACATTCGTATTTTTTATTTATGCATAAAGCCTTATTTTGTAGGCAACACTAAAAAGAGTGAAATTATTATTTTTAACAAAAAAATGAAAACCGACTTCCAATGTAAAAACAATCGTAATATGAACTAAAAAGTATTAACTAAGTAAATTAGTAACTCTTACTCTTTAATAGTGCCTTTTTCAGAATTTGTCTAAATCTCAACTATTTCAGTACATGGTCTTCATTATTTTGAAGTCGGTACCAGCTAATTTAATCGTCAGTTCAGTAATGTCAGAATATTTGAAACTTTTGGGACTGGTACCAACTTCAAAGTAATGAAGACTGTAGTATGTACTGAAATAGTTGAGATTTAGACAAATTCTGAAAAAGGCACTATTAAAGAGTTATTTAATACTTTTTAGTTCATATTACGATTGTTTTTACATTGGAAGTCGGTTTTCATTGGATGGATTGAGTTAAGGTGATTGGTATACTGTTCTATTTCCTGTTGACCTCCATTAATAATGTAGAAAACATCATCAACTTACCTCTTCCAAAGCTTCACAGTACATGGTCCAGTAGCTAAAGCTAGGTCTTCAAAGTGCTCCATCCAAATATTTGCAATTATCGGTGCCAGAGGGCTACCCATTGCAACGTCATCGATCTGGATGTAATACTGATCTCCGAAGAGAAGGTAATTACCGTCCAAACAGTTTTCAATACTGACTCTAAATACATTGGAACACAAATGTTGGACAAATCGAAGGTAGTCGTAGATCAGACGGCCCTCGTGACCATGGCCGTTGCAACACGGCCAAAACGTTGAGAAAAAGTATGTATAACATGGTCAAATTAACTCGACGCATGGATTGATCATTGATGGCGTTATTATGGAGCCGGCATGTTAAATAACAATATTATCTACCTGATATTTGTTAGTGTGTCTCTTAACAAATTGTAATCGGTCACGGTCATAACACGGGCAAATCAACTTGACGCATCGCTACAATGCATTTTGCATCCTAGCCATGCGTCAAGTTAATGTGACCGGGCTATAGTGGTATTACTACTAGAATAAGTTGCGTTAAGTCCCGAATAATAAGTTTCAAATAATTTATTACATAAATGTAGGATAAGACTGGTTTTTTATGATACCTGTTGAACTGTTTTAGGGAGATCCTATTCACATGAAATACTTACCGACGGCTGCGTTGGAGCTGCGAAGAAAAGCGACAGATGTGCTACTGGTGATGCAGAGTATACGACATGAAAATCTTAATCCCTTCATAGGTAATTTTAATTGTAATTTTCAAACATTTTAATATGAATCACTTTATTATGATTTTGGTAAAATGGCCATTTGTGTAATGGGGTCATAATAATATTACCTAAGAATAAGATAAAAAAATAAAATAAAAAAGCCTTTTATTTCTTGCTTTACATTAAGACAGAAATTACATTATTAATTTTGTTGTTATTTTTAAATAAAAGGCTTTTTATTTTATTTTATTTTATTTTATTTTATTATTTTTAAGAATAAGATAACCACTATAATATATGAGCGAAACTGAAAGCTGACTGCTTGCGACGACAGGTCTATATTATTTCCGTATTGAGGTTCTAATTTGGAGTGAATGTGTCAGGTTGTCTGCCCGAGGTGCGTCCTTCGCTGGTGTGGTCGGCGGGCGCGCGCGGCTCGCTGGAGGACGTGCTGGTGGCGGACGACATCCGGCTGGACTGGACGTTCCGGCTGTCACTGCTGACGGACCTGGTGCGCGGGATGCGCCACCTGCACGCGTCGCCGCTGCGCCTGCACGCGCGCCTCACCTCGCGCAACTGCGTGGTGGACTCGCGCTGGGTGCTGCGCGTCACCGACTACGGCCTGCCCGCCTTCGCCCGCGCGCAGGGCCTGCCCTACCCGCCGCGCTCCGCTAGGGGTAAGTGACAGCTTTATTTAGACCTTTGTACAGAAAAATGTTGTATGTGCATCATATCAACTTTCTAACAAAAAAAAACTTGATCACAATCGGTCCACCCGCCTCCTACTTCGCTATGATGTCACGAAAAGACACCGAGACTGTCAGTGGACAGATAGACACATTAAACTCATAACGATATTTTTGGTTCAGGGTTAAAAGAAAGGGTAAAAAAACATCCAACTTATATATTTAAGGGTCAATTCAGACCGCAACGCGACGCGTAGATGTAAGGATTTGACAAATTTGCATGACGTCTCACGCAATTTAAATTTACTTTAGAAATGCATCTACGCGTCGCGTTACGGTCTGAATTGACCCTAAGAATGCTTACAAATAATCATGAAAGATACGTTAAGTTTGAAAAGCCAAAACGCTATGTTTTGTTACTGCCGAATACTTTGTTGTTGATTATTATGGAGATAATGGTGGTGATGATATTGATGTTCACAGAGCTGCTGTGGACGGCGCCGGAGCTGCTGCGCGAGGCGAGCGGGCAGGCGGTGCCGAGCGGCACGCAGGCGGGGGACGTGTTCTCCTTCGCCATCATCATGCAGGAGGTCATCGTCCGCGGGGAACCGTACTGCATGCTCTCGCTCTCGCCTGAAGGTATATCACATCTTCTATCTCACTCTTGAGATAATCCAAATTTTACAGCAACTTAGCCATCGCCCATCGCCCACTCTACTGAAAAGCATGAAGTATAGAAAATTTCATTTAATTGCTGAAAACTAATCCCCGTTATGAAATTAGTCATTACTAGCAAGTAGCAGTATATAGTTATTACTAGCGACCCGCCCCAGCGTCGCATGGGTATAAAATATATAGCCACTGAAAAAATTATTAAAATCTATACATTTTAATAATTTTTTCAGTGGCTATATATTTTATAGCCTATGATCCTTCACGTGGTGTTCTTCTTATCAGCTGTGCCAAATAACATAAAAATTGCTCCAGTAGTTCGCGAGATAAGCCCTTTCAAAAAATTTCCCCCGCTTTTTCTACATTCACAGCGTGATAAAATATAATCAAATCAAAATCAAATCAAAATCATTTTATTTGCTTAGGAATATGGTACAATAAAGTGTTAGCTTTCATTTTCCACATTCTACTACAATGAGTGTGCAAATATTACTACTAAGTCATATACCTATTATATAATTTAAGGTTAATATATTAGTTATTACCAACTTAGAAGATATTTATTACTTACACAGAAATAGAAATGTCGATAATTAATTATTCATTTACTTATTACGTTTCAATAGATAGGTCATAGGTGCATTTTATAATTTGTCAAAAATCGGTTGTCTGTAAAGTCGGTTTACTGACGATAGTTGAACGTGACAACGTATGGCGTTGTCACGTTCAACTATCCTTAACCCCTTAACCCTCGCTTCCGAATCTCTATAAATAGAAACAAACTTTTTCGACTGTAACCTAAAGTTATTTCGATGTATTTCTTTCAAATCGACCTTATGCAAAGAACAAAGTTCTATTTGAATATATCACCAAAGTACTTTTATTGTATTTTTACTGCTATCGAACCTCTACATTTTATAAAAAAAATAAAAATTTAAAAATGTTACGTAAAAACAATAGTTACTACAAGTGTCACCTCACTACCAACTTCGAGTAGCAAGTAATCGACAATTGCAGCACTTACGTCAGCGTCTTGTTGGCCCAGCGGGATAAGCTAGATATCACAGCGCCAAGTTCCTGGATCGCGGCCACGCGGCGGCAATACTTACTTTTCGCTTTCTTTAAAATATAAGCATCGCTCACTCAAGTAGAACTTAGGAGAGAGACGGATGTCGAACGCTGCCGAACGCAAAGGCCGATTGTGCTTCCTTGTTGGCTGTCGCTCGTTCCGCGCTCTCGCTTGCACTTCAAGCCTTATATGGAACGCCTCAGAGCGAGGTAACGACACATGAACTGTCATGTTTTTCGGGCGCGCACCCCATATCGAATAGGCTTGATGACAAATTTTTTTTCTTATTGGTAATTGAAAGACCCTTAAAAAATAGAAACATTGCTGATAGAATGACTCTCATAGCTTAAAAATTTACCAAGATATGAACAATTCAAACATCTCATAAAATAGACCTGCCCGAAACGCCCCATACAAAGTGCTAAGAAAGACTGACGTCAGTCTTTCTTAGTTTGTACGGGTCGGGAGAGAACTTTGTTCGATAGGTATATTAAATATTGCGTTTATGAAAGTGGTTTCATACCAAAAGTTGCTTTTAATTGCATAAGTTATCGAATGGTATACAAATATTAAGAAATTTAATTGAAAAAAAAAACGACTTGATTATCCAACTTTGAAGGCGCCTAACAAAAAAAATACAAATGCTATCGAGCTGAAATTTTGGTCACGCTTATTTTTTGCCGTGCTTTCTTTATTTTATTAACAAAAGTCGCTAATCTTTGACCTTGTCATCATCCCTATTATAAGACGTTATCACGTCAATAACAATTTATTAGAAATATATACTTAAGTTACGCATTAATTTTGTTTAAATTAACTCATTCATAATATTTTTATCATCGAAGAATTCATTTACTGAATAATGCATTTTGTTAAGGAGCCAGATGTGTAGTTTATTTTTATATTGTTTTATAGTCAGTTCTTTAAAGCAGTTGGGTAATTTGTCATAGATCGGAACTGCCATACAATACGCGTTTTTACTACAAATGTTGAGTCTTTGGTCAGGTATAACAAGTTTATGTTTATCTCTACTACTTTTTGTTGCCAGGTTAATTTTTTTAGTAAAGAAGCGATCTAGATTATTATACACAAAAACGCAAACGTCAAATATATACTGACAAGGCAGCGGTAGTATTTTAAACTTTTTGAACAACGGCTTACAAGTTTCAAATTTTTAGCGCTCGATATACATCTGATACATTTCTTTTGTATTTTGAAGACTCTGTGCATGTCTACAGAGTTGACCCATATAACGAGACCATAGCGGAGAACAGAGGCAACATGGCCATGATACGCTATGATGGCTGCTTGAACAGACACTGTGTGTTTTAGATTCAATAGTACGAACATATATTTTTCCATTTTAATACATATTTTATCGATATGTTCCTTCCATGTGCATAAATAGTCCACAGTTAGGCCTAAAAATTCAGTCAATTCTGTTTCTTGTATTTCCACGTCGCCGAAATTTACTTTTAATATTTTTTTTTTGTATTTTGTTTGCGAGTTTGGAAATGAACTAATTTTGTTTTACTTAAATTCATTTGAAAGTTGTTTTGTTATAGCCAATTATAGCCTATATCCTTATTCAATAAATGGGCTATCTAATACTGAAAGCACTTTTCAAATCGAACCAGTAGTTCCTGAGATAAGCGCGTTCAAGTTAGCCCTTTCAAATAATTTTCCCCGTTTTTTCCACATTTTCCTCTATTTCTTCGCTCCTATTAGTCTGAGCGTGATAAAATATAGCTTTTAGCCTTCCTCGATAAATGGGCTATCTAACACTGAAAGAATCATCAAAATCCGTTGCGTAGTTATAAAGATTAAAGGGAACAAGGGACATGAGGCAAAAAAACGCGACTTTGTTTTATAATAAGTATAGATGTATAGATGTACTATTTACTACTGAATACTAATTATTTATATACTATCAGAGAAATTGATTCCTAGGCAGACGGGGGACCTGCGTGGTTTGGTCGCGTTACGTCAAACCCATCCGACAGATCACAATTAACATTGAATTGACATGATCCGACCAAATGACGTTGGTCTGTCAACTGCCTAGAAATCAATTTCCTCGATGGTACATCTACATTGTACACAAACTATGGCTATAGTAACACGTTAATCAGTCTCTCAGAAAACATCAAAGGTTTAAGAAATGTTAACCTTGAAACCAATAATTTTGAACAAGTCATTACACACGTTTACAGCAGCACAGCCTCTTAAGGGGCCGGGTACCCTTGGAATTTCTCATACAAACGTAATACCAAAATCATTTTCTCATACGAAAATATTTAACATGTTTGAATTATTTTTCAGTTTAAGATAGTAATTACCTAGGTTCCTACACAAAAATTTACTTCAAAATATTTAAACAAAAAAAATAATTTTTTTGTTGAAATTTTTTTTTTAGTAAATTTACTACTTAATATTGAAACACTAAAAAATAGAGTAAAACACTAAAAAATTTATAAATAAATAGTAAATTTACTACAAATTATTTAATTTCTAAAAAATATTTTTTAGTATTTAAATATTTAGTAGTAAATTTACTATTTATTTATATATTTTTTAGTGTTTTACCCTATTTTTTAGTGTTTCAATATTGAGTAGTAAATTTACTAAAAAAAAATTTAAACAAAAAAAAAATTTTTTGTGTTTAAGTATTTTGAAGTAAATTTTTGTGCAGGAACCTAGGTAATTACTATTCTAAACTGAAAAATAACTCAAACATGTTAAATATTTTCGTATGAGAAAATGATTTTGGTATTACGTTTGTATGAAAAATTCCAAGGGTACCCGGCCACTTAAGAGTGGCACCTTAATATATCTTTTCGTTCCACCAGAAATTATAGAGAAGCTAACCCGTCCGCCGCCGCTCATCCGACCGTCAGTGTCGATGGGCGCGGCGCCGCCCGAGGCCGTCAGCGTCATGCGGCAGTGCTGGGCCGAGCAGCCCGAGATGCGACCCGACTTCAACCGCCTGTACGAGATCTTCCGACACTTGCATAGGGGAAGGTTAGTTATAGAAATCATCATTGATCTACTTAAGTTATCTACGGTTGAAAACTGAAAACTACTTTTCTAATAACCTGGATCTCCTATGTTGATCTTGGACTTTCTTGTTTCAGAAAAGTGAACATAGTGGACTCCATGTTCGAAATGTTGGAGAAATATAGCAATAATTTAGAAGAGTTAATACGAGAGAGAACGGACCAACTCGACATGGAGAAAAAGAAAACTGAACAACTCCTGAACCGGATGCTGCCCAGGTGCCCTAGAAATAGAGTTTATAATAATAATTACTATCCATTTACTTTAAGATTTAAAATGAAATAAAAAATGTAAATTTTCAAGGTTGGAAAAAATACATTTTTCAAATATACATAATGAAAACTAGTTTGTGAACTTATTAGATCTGTGGCGGAGCGCCTGATGCTGGGTCTGCGCGTGGAGCCGGAGGAGTTCGAGGAGGTGTCAATCTACTTCAGCGACATCGTGGGGTTCACCGCCATCGCCGCGCGCTCCTCGCCCGTGCAGGTGGTCGACCTGCTCAACGACCTGTACACCGCCTTCGACGCCACCATCGAGCAGTACCGCGTCTACAAGGTGGAGACCATCGGCGACGCCTACATGGTGGTCGGCGGGCTGCCGCTGCGCTGCGCCGACCACGCCGAGCGCGTTGCCACCATGGCGCTGCACCTGCTGCACGTGGCCGGCCGCCTGCGCGTGCGCCACCTGCCCGGCGCGCCACTGCGCCTGCGCGTCGGCCTGCACACCGGGCCCTGCTGCGCCGGCGTCGTCGGCCTCACCATGCCGCGCTACTGCCTGTTCGGCGACACCGTCAACACCGCCAGCCGCATGGAGTCCACGGGCGCGGCGTGGCGCATCCAGGTGTCCGCCGCCACCGCCGAGCGCCTCGCCGCGGCCGGCGGGTTCCGCCTGCGCCCGCGCGGCCTCACACAAATCAAGGGCAAGGGCGCCATGTATACCTACTGGCTGCTCGGCAAGGACGGCTTCGATAAGACGCTCCCCACGCCGCCGCCGCTTGAGTGAGTTTCACGAGGGAAGCCACTAGTTACTAAGGCATTATGTGCACAATTTCGTTATTTATAAGCATTGTTATTTCAATACTACAGATCCGAGGAAGTCCTCTTCGAGGCGGACAGTGAGAACGACAGCGAGGCCAGCGAGGCGGTGGCCGCGGCCGAGGGCCACATCCCGGGCGTCGAGCGTCAGCGGTCCGACCCCTCCCCTTCCACGGATAAATTCGGTAAGTCGGTGCCGGAGTCCCTAGATAGGCTCAGAAGGGTCTCACAGTGACTTGAAATTTACTTTGTTCGGCAGCGTGGCAGCGGTCGGGCGCGGTGTCGGCGGACAGCAGCCCGCCGGCGCTGGGGGCGTCGCGGTGCCGCTACCTACGGTCGTCGGTGTCGACGGTGTGCGGGCCGGTGGAAGCGCGGCTGGCGGATCGCTGGGCAGCGGGCAGCGCGCGCGTGCTTCGGCGCCAGTGGTCGCTGGAGCGCGGCGACTCGCTGGCAGCGGCGGCAGCCGAGACGCCGGCGCAGGCGCAGGCCGAGCCGCTGGCCCTGCGCGCCCCGCCCCCGCGCCCCGCGCCGCCGCGCTACCGCACCCGCCGCGACACCACCTCGCCCGCACCCCCCGCGGATCCCGCGCCCTCGTCTCTTCCCCCGTGACTCCGCTCCCCCCCGAGTCCCGAGTCCCGACCCTTCCCGACAATAATTTTCTGGACGCGGCCAGGGGCGCCGGCTGCCGCGCTGCGTCGGCCGCGCCGCGTTCTAGTTGTGGTTCGATAGTGAAATTAGTCGTAGCTTGTGATGAACGATATTTTTTTTACAAATTCTTCAAATTAATTATTAGCAGTTAACGTCAAATGTATTTTTAAATTTTTCATCTAGGAAATAAAGAAAATATTTGATTCTAGAACTATTGCTTATTATTTCAATAAGAGATTGAGATCCTTTACTTTAACGATTGAACATTATTGGAAGGCATTCAGCCTGAATGTGCCATGCCGGTAAAATTTGATGACAAACCATTAATGTCTGATGTGCGGTCAACGCCTTTCTCATGTCTACTAGTAAAAATTACACACGTGACACGCTAGAAGCTGGTGTTGTCTTCAGGCAGATGCAACATTTTCACGGTTCAGCGCCGCGGCCGTTGGAAAGGTAATTAGCATGGGGCAGTCGAGTTCTGACGCCCGCAGCGTGCGGACGTATCGTGCTACAGGATATTTGTAGCTGTGTATGCTCTACACGCGGTAGTCTTGAGTGATTGTGATATCATAGTGGTGTTGTGACTGGATCTGTATTGAACTGATTGTAAGTGCGCGTATGTAAAAGTTTTACATGGTCTTAATTGGCAAAAGCACATATTACTCACATAAGTTACGACTTCACTGCCGAAATGCAATTTGCAAGGATATTGCTACCGCCGAAATAAAAATGTGACCGTTTAAAAAGGTGAAGCTATCGTAACACTGCAAACTACATTTTTTGTTACAAAGTATGCGGTATGCACTTATCATTAGTTTCTTTTGAGTCTACATCGTAAATTGTAAAAAAGGATCCATATAGCTAAAAGATTAAAATCGTAATGATATGATACATGTACATCATAAGTGTAATTAAATTTACAAATGCATTACACTACAGAATATGCTCTTACTTTATAAACAACTAGCTGACCCGACAGACGTTGTCCTGTCTTAACGATGATTATTTAATTCGAATTGATATAATTAAGAAAACAATAGATTAAAATTAGTATCTCCATGCCAAATTTCATCAAAATAGATTAAATTGTTTAAGTGACAATCATAAAAGTTTATTGTGCAGGAACCGTACGTTTTCCGGTACAAAAAGTATCCCTATTCCTTTCCCGAGACTCAAAGTATCTCCATGCCAAATTTCATAAAAATAGACAGAATAGTTTAGGTTAAAATCATAAAAGTTTATTGTGCGGGAACCGTACATTTTCCGGGACAAAAAGTACTTATCCCTTGTCCTTTCCCGAGACTCAAAGTATCTCCATACCAAATTTCATCAAAATAGACTGAATAGTTGAGGCGAAAATCATAAAAGTTTATTGTGCGGGAACCGTACATTTTCCGGGACCAAAAGTATCCCTTGTCCTTTCTCGAGACTCAAAGTATCTCCATACCAAAATTCATCAAAATCGATTGAATAGTTTACGCGCAAATCATAAAAGTATATTGTGTAGTAACCGTACATTTTTCCGGGACAAAATGTATCCTATGTACTTTTCCTGGTTCTAAGCTACCTCTCCACCAATTTTCAGCCAAATCAGTTTATCCGTTCTTGAGATAAAAGTTTATTGGGCAGGAACCGTACTTTTTCCGGGACAAAAAGTATTCCTTGTCCTTTCCCGAGACTCAAAGTATCTCCATACCAAAATTCATCAAAATCGATTGAATAGTTCACGCGCAAATCATAAAAGTATATTGTGCAGTAACCGTACATTTTTTCGGGACAAAATGTATCCTATGTCCTATTCCTGGTTCTAAGCTACCTCTCCACCAATTTTCAGCCAAATCGGTTCATCCGTTCTTGAATTATAAGTGGCGTAACTAACACAACTTTCTTTTATATAATACTAGCTGTCCCGGCAAACGTTTCTTTGCCATATTATAAAGTATATCACCCGTATTATTTTATTGAAGTGACTAAATAAATATGTCGCCATGGCAACGTCGATCACAAACAATGGCCGCCGTCAGTCTCAGGTTCTAATAATTTACTATTATTTATTCAACAAATACACCTATCAATATACAAAGTACCCAGTAGCCGATTGTCAGACCTACTGAATATGCATATAAAATTTGGTAAAAATTAGTAAAGCTGTTTCGGTGGAGTTCGTGGACTAACATTGTGAGATGAGAATTTTATATATAAGATATAGATTTCTACATTATTGTAGAAATCTATATCTTATATATATCTTATATCTATATCTTATGTAAGTGATAGAGCATCGTTTCGTTTTAATTAAGTATAATAGAAAGTACATAGCATTTAACTTTATCACCAGCTGCCCTGTAATAAGAAAGGCTGCTTAATTTGTTGGTAATATTTGATGAACACATCACTTATGATTCATGAATCACATCACTTATGATGAGAAAGAAAAGTAGCCTAAAGTACCCACAACATCAGATTTCATCCACCCCGCCCGCTAAAATCAGTTTAGTAGTTTTAGCGTGATAGGGAAACAAATATTATACAAAATTACAAATTATTGTCTTGATAATATTATTTTAGAGCTAAAGATAGGTACTTAGACTATTTTCTAGTATTTTCTATACAGGTGGATGGAGTACAGTAAGGTAGTGGTAGAGTTAAGTTTGAACAATCAGAGCGTGGTTTTGACACACATGCTCGTTCATATTGTTTCGACTTTACATCCGAAGGTTTTTATAACGTAATATAAAACTTAAACATATTTATCATTATGAGATTTTTGACTCTTATTTGCCTCATGTCTGCCATGTGATGTAGAGAAGGTTTCAAGTAACTACTTAACTTATACTCTAGAACCGAAGTAACAAAAACTCTATAATCTCTACAACGTCCTGTCACGTAACAAGTATAATTTTAACTTAAAATATTAAAATACCTAAAATATTTTATTAAGGCCGTCCCCCGAGCAAACGACCTTGGCCATACATTTACCGCGTTGCCGAGATCGCACCAAAACCCTATTTTTTTACTTATCTTAGTTCAAAATTGACCTAAAAAAACGGGGAATATGTAGATTATGATATTGTCGATCTATTGGCGTGAGTTTCAAATAAAAGTAATTTGTAAATACTAAGGAGATGCTGAATGTATGCTTGAATTTTAATAAATTAGCTTTACTTTGGAAGTTGATATCATGAGTATAATAAACGAAAATAGAAAATTTAAAACGTGGAAAGGATTATTGAGATACTGAAGATTATGGCTGTATTTTTATTATAACTCTGTAGCTTTTAAATTATGAGTTTATAAGGCTCTAAATACGGTAAATTACGGATTTTCCGTAGGGAATGCCCTTAATACTGACCAGCTGAACGTAAACTTATGATGACTAGGGTTGCCAGGCGTCCGGATGATGCCGGACACAGTCAGGCTTTTTGGTTGCGTGTCCGACCAAAATTAATAGGTGTCCGGCTTTTGTAGAGCTTTGAATTTATAATTTTATATGAAAATCCTACTAATTTCAGACGGTTTTACATCTAACGAGAGGTAATATTTTATCAATCAGATATTAAATTGATTAAATTAAACAGAAAATTTGTACAGGAACGTATATTGCTATACTGTGAATTGAGTTTGAATAAAAGGTTCCGGCTTTTTTATACGAATATCCGGCCAAACTTAATGAAGCACAGTAAGGTCGTACCTTTATTCAAAGCGGGAATTAAATCAGATCCGACTAATTACCGGCCTATTTCGATTTTACCGACTCTTAGTAAAATATTTGAAAAAATAATTTTACAACAATTACTGTTACATTTTAATTTAAATAATTTATTACACAATAACCAATACGGTTTTACTAAGGGTCGTTCCACAACGGATGCTGGTATAGGTCTTCTTTGTAACATATTTGAAGCTTGGGAGGAGTCACAAGATGCCTTAGGTATTTTTTGTGACCTCTCTAAGGCATTTGACTGTGTCGAGCATGCTACTTTAGTCAGAAAATTGCACCACTATGGCATAAGGGACTCTGAACTCAGCCTTTTGACTTCTTACCTCAAAAATAGGACTCAAAGGGTTGAAGTTAATAGTAAAAGATCCAATGGGACCAAAATAGAATTAGGTGTACCACAGGGATCTATTTTAGGACCATTTCTTTTTCTCATCTATATTAATGATTTACCTTATCTAGTTAAGGATAATGAGATAGTACTTTTTGCTGATGACACTTCACTTATTTTTAAAGTGAAGCGACGGCAGTCAAATTACGACGAGGTAAATAGTACTCTCTCAAAAATAGTACATTGGTTTAATGTTAATAACTTACTTTTAAACTCTAAGAAAACCAAATGTTTAAAATTTACTTTGCCCAATGTTAGGCAAGTTCAAGCCAATTTACTATTAAATGATGAGAAAATGAATTTGGTGGACTCCACTATATTCTTAGGCATTACATTAGACAGTAAATTACAGTGGGGTCCTCATATTACTAACCTTGCAGGTAAGCTCAGTTCTGCAGCACATGCAGTCAGAAAAATTAGGGAAATTTCTGATGAAGACACGGCAAGACTAGTTTATTTTAGTTATTTTCACAGTAGAATGTCTTACGGTATCATTTTATGGGGAAACGCTGCCGACATCAATACAATTTTTGTGCTGCAGAAGCGAGCTATACGCTCAATTTATAAAATGTCAGCTTTTGAATCTCTGAGAGAAAAGTTTAAAGAAATTGGTATTCTAACTGTTGCTTCTCAATACATTTTGGATAATGTGTTGTATGTTAGAAAGAATCTAACTAAATTTAAAACTAAAGGTGATACTCACGGTAGAAACACTAGAAATAGGCACAAGCTGGAAATGCCAGTGATCAGACTTAGCAAAATAAGTAAATCTTTTAAAGGTCAATGTATACGCCTTTACAATAAAATCCCGAAAAACGTTCAAAATCTATCAATTAATAAATTTAAAAAAGTAATTAAAGAACGTTTGTGTGCCAAAGCCTACTATACGGTCAATGATTTCCTAAACGATGGCACATCTTGGGAGTAGGATGGCTGCTTGCTGCTGCTTCTACATTTATTATATGTGACTTACATTTCATGTTGACTTTCTATAATGTATTAGATTAAGTTATTTACATTGTAAATTTTTTTTTTTTAAAAGACTAATTTTCCACTTTTTTAGTAAAAAGTGGCCCCGTGCGAGTTTCTTACGCCGGTTCTTCTCGCCGGGTTAGTTCCCGAACCGGTGGTAGGCAACATGTAGCTCAACGTTCTAAAAACATTTGATTCAAATTTATTCAGAAATAAAACGATTTTTTTTTTTTTTTTTTAAACTGCCTATTTTATTCGGCTTTTCGGCTGAGCGACTTGGCATCCCTAATGATGACTATATTATTTGTGCCTGGGTTAAACTCAATATTGGATTTATCACGATATCAATATTCATACCATATTTTGAAAAATTAATAACCAAAGACCAGTGGGCCCACCCTCACAAACTAACATGTTACAACGTATACAAACACAAGGTGTACAGCTCGTGACACATAGCGCAAGTAACAATACTCCAAAAGTAATTAGCCCCAGATGAATCTAGAACCTTCAAAATGACAGCTAAATTATGTTTTTTGTTTTGACAAACAACAGCTAAGAAGTCTCAGAACTAGCAGCTACAATTTGTTCAGTCTGTCCGGAATTGCTTTACCTCTGACATGGTCTCTATGACGACTACTCAAGAATTAATATCGAAGTAAAGTACTCGTAGCAGCCGGACAGTGTGACGGGGGCATCCTCGGACCTGTCGCGCACGCTCTAGTGGGCACCAGGAAGCGGGGGGTCACGGCTGTGCCCCTGTTGCCTGTTGTCTCTAACTACGCCCCCTCTATTTCTAATACCAGCCGAAGGTACTTGTCGTTAGTTCGTTGTAATTGTAGTATTGTTAGATTGTGTTCATAATAATAATAATCTCTAGCAGATTATTATTATTATGAACACAATCTAACAATACTACAATTACAACGAAATTTGAAGTTACTCTCTAAAATCTAACGTCGTTAAAAGGGCTACTACAGCTACAGGTACATGCAACTCAACGTGCAATTAGGATCTTATCATTGTTGTTGCTTGCACACAGGAGTCAGAACTGAGAACACGTATTTAATAGAGTTTACTAACAAACTAAGCTTTTAGTAATCTGCGATACCTACTCCGTTCTCGCGTTTTTTCGTAGGATCCAAAAAGTAAAACTAAAAAACTAGACTTCTATACGTTTGACATCTCTTCACACGTAGATTTAATGGTACGAATATATTATAAACAATCTTATGATATGTATACTCATCATCAACTACTACGAACCAACAATGAATATATTGTGATTTGTGAGTGGCACCAGCTGACCGCCTTCCCCGCTCCGCCGCGTGCGCCAGTCGCTCGGAACCGACGACGTCCCGTACCCGTAGCGCCTAGCGGTCCTAGCAAGACGGGCTTATAGAAGGAATTAAGTAGTACACTAATCGCCCTTACCGCTATAGTATACCCAAGATCAACTTTGGGATGCTGTTTTAAATGTTGTAATATGGAGTACTAATAAACACACCTGTGCAGTCAAAAATATTATGTTAATTGATACTTGAGCTGTATCTTTAATGTGGTCAAACCTTGATTTCAGTGCTCTCTAGGCTCTGTGTTACAATTTGTTCTACATATCAAACTAATAAAACACCACCACAAGGTACTAACTTAATGCGTAGAAGCTAAGATTGGTAACTCAAAAGTTAAAGTATGAGAGTGGTTTATTAATACTGGTCGAGGACCTTGTTTCTAGATCTGTGAAGTCTGGCAACAGACAAGCATATTTTAATAAATCTTAGGCTGCAGACTGCAGTCTACCAATATATTATGACAAATCTAATCCAATTCCCACCATGGTTAAAACACTTAAATGTTACATCTCTGTAAAACCGTTTTGCTCTTTTACCCAAAGAAGTCTTCTCAAATAGTTTTTGGGTGTCAGGGAGCTATTTTAGCTACGTGGGTCTGGAGAACTCAGAAGTCAATGTCACTAAAGTAATTTACCAGTATTCGTATTATATTGTAATACGAGTACCTGGTGATGATGATCTGTAACAGTAAATCACACATTATGTAAACGTTAGCACATTGCAACGAGCGGTGAGTGTACCGTTTGTCTTGGTATGTGTTGCTTCATCCCAAGCACTAGACACTGATGAATACTGTAAGAATATTAATCATTAGGTACAATAATAAATCATTAGACCGTACAATAACAATTCTCGAAAACAAAATATAATATGTGATTACTGATTACCATGCGGCATGCACTTTGCTAATAATATTATTGTGTCTTTCTAGCGATTATTATGTCACTTGACAATGAAATCTGAAAGGCTTGGAAATCATATTATGTGTATGGGATAAAGTCTATGTTCTGAAATTACTTCATTGTACGCCACTAGTTGGTCGTGGCTGCTCTACAATAATAATAGCATTCACTCCTTCCGACTAAATATCAATCTCTGAATATAAATGCCTATGCCCTATGAGATGACATCAAGGTATTATGAGTCTTTTTATAACCTAGCACACTTGATTCATACTATTTCAAAACACTGGATCAAAATCACGACCAGTCCGTGTGTTCCGTGAAATGATCACTCGTGAGATTAGGACTCGGGTGCTCACGCGTTAAGATATAGAAGTCTTATCGTCCACCATCTGAACAGCAGTGGGCACTCGTGGTGGTGCGGGCGCCGCATCAGCTGCGTCGAACAAAGCCGCATGCAAATGGCAGAAAGCGAAAACAGTCCCGCTCAGATATTAGTACGCTTTCTAAACAAAGCTTACCAGAGATTCGGTAACAGAATAATTCGCTATTGTATTACATTAAATGCTAAATTATGGAAAGGTCGGTCAGTTCCGCTAAGGTTGTGATAACAAATCGAAAACCGCCTGAGATAATTACGTCTAAATAAAACAATTATGGAGAAACATTTCTTATTTACTGCAATTGAGATACTCGTAAAAGTGAGAGAGTTGCTATCATCATTATCATCTTCAACAAAGTATTATACATTTATGTACTTAAAATTGACGCTTGACGGACGTTGTTCGTAGAGTCCACATCCTGAGGATGCTCCGGTGTTGGAGCGAAACGCGCGTCGAGTGTGTAGTGGTGTTCAACCTTCATTTACTTAAAGGTGGAAGTGTATTTCGCGGAATATTGCTAAAATAATAATAAACTAAATTTTAAGCTATGGATTTCCGCAAAGTAACGCCTGATTCCATTAAATATGTACTTAAAATGTTAACATTTGACACAGGTTTTATTTTAGAATGAACACTAAACACTGAACAGTTCCACTACCGTAGACATGTACACAAATCAAAATACACATACACTTTCAAAAGCTGAACAAAGCCTCAGACTAGTAACTATATACTATGTTCAAAAAAGTGTGTATATATTAATATTATATTGCTACAAAGTGCATTTACGTATAACAATAATATATTACCTGATACCGATCTGGTGAAATGTGCAATCCGAGCCCGCGTGCACACATCTCAGTATCGTGTTACACTTTACAATCACTTGCTACCTGCTCTGTAGGCGCTGTCAATAAATTTACTCTAAATAATTCCTACAACCTACTTGGACACAAGATTAAGATGTTGTGTCCTCTGCCACAGATTACTAAAGAGAATACTAAGTAACCTCTACTTGACTTTGAGGACTTCAAGAGGAACTGGGTATTTATTAAAAATATTATCTAGTTTTAATTTAATGAAGATTTTAACAATATTTTCTGTTATTTTTTTTTATAAAAGGCTATCACACGAATTGTATAGACTATAGACGTTGGATGACGACCTTAAAGAAATTATTATAAAATATGTATCTGAGTTAATCAGACAACATCAGACATCTAAAATGGATAATATTTGACTTTAGGTTTCAAACTTTGCCTTACAAATTATTGCCTAAAGGGCCTGCTACGGCGAAGTATTCAAAAAGTTGGATGTAAGAACTAAGAACATTATGTCCGTTTCAGGGTCGGATCCAGCGTTGCAGGGCAACGTGATTGAGGGCACCTGTGCGAGGGTGGTCGGTGTGATGTTGGGGGAGCGGTAGCAGCATGGCCGCGCTGCTCGGGCTGGCGGCGCTGCTGCTGACCGCCGCCTCGGCAAACAACCAGGGTAAGTGTCCTTTTGAGTAGCTTAATTAAACCACAAGGGCCCGTACAATTAGCTTTGTCCACATTGTGCCTTTTTGTTCATCAAGGGCATGCGTCATAGCGTAGTCAACAGCGTACGTGAAGCATGCCCGCGACGCATGCGCTCTGACTGTATCCAAAACTTTCGCGAAGTTCTGTTTTTTTCTGGAATTTCTTATGACCAAATAAGCCGCTCATATTCCACCCAGTAAAACGTTCTCGTTGCACATGTTACAAAGCTGATAGACACTACGACTGAAAAAAATAACAATGTTGGCATTGCGTTCGTTAATGCCTAGTTGACGCATTCAATTAATGAAAGCGCCAAACGAAAGTTGAATACAAAGAAGATGACGAAAATTGAAGACGAAAGCGCCTAGTGTGGACATAGCTGGGTTGTTTCCGCGATACGATGCCGCAACGGAGTTTTGCGGCTTGGAAGTTGCCACTAAAGCCTAATAGAGTCGGCGAAGTTGCAAAAGTCAAATCGTTTATATATCTTGATTGACACTCATGATTCCCGTTATTGCAATGTTATGGTATGTGGTAGGCTTTCTGTTGTATAATAATACTTAATAGGAAGTATCTACAATCTACATAGTCAAAAGCATCTAATTAACTATTATATCTTATACTTGTCAATTAAATGCCATATATTATCATATTTTATATCCGTGCACTGACCGCTGTAGTTTTAATTAACAAACGAAAGTTGTACATAAAGAAAGTTGTAAGAACAAAACGGAAGCAATATTGTGAGTAACATTACGATGTGGTTTATCTTTCCTGTATTACTTGCCTGTAATATTTCGTGGTGACATAGGTCAGGTATTAAATAGCAAATCACTGTAATAAAATTAAATAATAAATAGAAATGTTACAAACTATAAAGCACTTTAAAAATAGTGTACAGCGTGACACAAAAACATGTGACGTGACGTCGTATCACGCGGTGTCACGTTGCACGCTACGCGCCCGCAAAAAACGGACGTGTATGATATACCGTAGTCCGTAAATCGTCCGTTACCTTTGTTTTTAAATTAGAACGGACTGGCCGATAGAGCAAGTAGCACAATTTTCCGTGAAAAGTGTGCTCCATTGAAATGCTTGGCAGTTGGCACACTCGACTAAAACAATAATGACTATTAACGCCTTCCAATTCGTGCTCTACCAAACGGAAAGATCCTCAATAGATAACTTCAAAGATCCTATTCAAAGACCTTAAAGACATACATCACAACAAAAACATTTCCTATTATATTAGCCTAATCCGACAACACGATGCATTTATCTACAAAAAGCCTAAGATTTATAAAAGCCGGTCGAGGCAATTAGTAATCACGACAGGTCAATGTAAATGACCCCCCGGCGAACACTCCCGACACCCCCCGGCACCCCCCTGTCGGCCGTTCACTCCAAACAAAGGGGTCACTACCGCCCAGTGCCTTACAGGTTGAAATATGACTGGTCGTTTACATGGCTATCTACACGTGCGGGTTGTGAGCAGGGCAACTTTTAATTTACTTGCGAAACTTTGAGAATCATTAATTAATTGTTGAAAGGCCCAGAAAGTCTCAAACAAAGGGTTTTATCATCAAAGAGGTTGTATTGAAATAATTAATTACTTGCCTTTGACTTAGGGCTTCCGGACGAGAAATCTCGGCTAAATCGGTTCAGCGGTTTAGGCGTGAAAAGGTAACAGATGGACAGGCAGACACATTTTCGCATTTATAATGGCAGTCCGGATAGAATCGAAATTGATCAAATTTGTAATTTTATTATAATGTTTCGGTAGGGAACCCTGAGGTGAAACAAAAGCGTCGATCACAACGACCTGCGCCGAGCTAAATTGGTTGCAGTCAACAAAAAATATTATTATGCATTGTTTCAGTATTGTGCAATACGGCACCAGTTACACAATAACACACACATTTGTGATGTGTGTATGTATGCGTCAGAGCTATGTGCTATACCTGCTCGCATATACGAATAGAAAGTGTTATTCTCATATAATTTGCTCCTAAATTAAAATTTTCCATAATTTTTTTTTAGACTACATCTATTTTTAACTTTTTAAGGCAATTATGTGTGGAGCTTAAGTAAAAGTTGGTGCTAAGAATGAGCCGATAATAAAAGGGCTCGGTTTCCTTCCCTACTAGACATTTCCTTTAATATTTCATTTACACGATTGTAGAAATCTGCGGTTGTATTACCTTCCAGGATTGTTTGTATATTTCTACAACCAGCACTTAAAGGTGTACAAAGACCAAGGTAATAATACCATCGCAGTGCCAAAAACGAGTGCGTAACGTCCGCGTGAGGCAACCGACCGACAGACCGACAGACCGAATACGGCTTTCCCACTGATTGTTATAATTGTTCTGTTTATGTAAATGTAATGGGCGCTATCCCGGGTGACGGCGTTGCGCAGGCGCAGCCGGACGACCGGTGCTCACCACGGGCCCTTCCCGGTGCGAATACGCCCCTGGTTTAACACCTTACCTGTCATATTAGATTCGCACCCATCCGGTATACGACTATTAAATTAAATATTATATATTGCGAAGAGAGGAAGAGTATAGACGGGTTTTAGTGGGTAGGGCTGCGGTCAATTCACCATCTTTTTTCATTCATTTGACGACCTCTGTGGCTCAGTGGTAAGCGCGTTGGACGCTCAAGCCGGGGGTCGCGGGTTCGAATCCCGCCGACGGAACAAAAAGTTTTCAAAGTTCCTGGGTAATGTGTAATGTAAATTAAATGTGTGTATAATATAATAAAAATCTTAAATATATGTACAGTATAAAAAGTATTAAATATATTTCCGTTGTCTGGTACCCGTAACACAAGTCCTTCAGGTACTTACCACGGGGCCAGACTGACGTGGTTGTGAAGCGTCCATAGATTTATTATTATTATTATTATTATTATTATCTTTACGGCCGCAGCGAGTCCTACATACCCGGGGGAGTGTCCATTCCCCGTCTCAAAAAAAAAAGTTAGGCAAAGTTAAATTTTTTGAAGTATAGTCAAATAGCAAATCCTTATGTATATTGTTAAAGAAATAAAAATTACCACTGAAAAAGTTTGAAGAAAAAGAATCTAAGAATATGTTTTCATTTCCGTAACAATATTATTTGCCTTTTTGATGAGACAATGTAGAGTCCTCTCGAGACCATTATCATAATATTATGTTTGGTGATGTAGTCGTGGACTAGTCACAGATCTATGATCTGGTGACATCATCGTGGTCTTCCGAACAGCCCTGACCGACTGAAGATCCTTTCCGCTTCCTCTAAGTACTTACGATATAATTCACCGTGCATTCTCGAAATATCTCTTGCCGGATAAACTTAATTACATAGCGAAAACAATGTACGGTCAATGACTTTTAGCTAAGGTTAGCCTTACAATAAGGTCGAATTAGAAGGACTTAAAATTAAAAAAAAAATACAAACCTGGAATTCTACGCCAAATATAGAGTCCATGGTGCTTTTGAACGGGTGTCGAAAACTGTGTTTATTTGTACCAATTTTTTCCGTAATATTATATTAGATTTAATCATAAATTCATTTTAATAATTTAATATTGTACAGTTACCTACCTCAAAATACATTTAAAGTTTGTACTCCTGCAGCGCCAAACAACCGCTATTATACCATCACATTTGTTTCGTTTAATTAATAGTTAATTTTTGCCTACATATATTATACTGGATGAAACCTATCCCACGTTCTATCCCGGCACTCAACGTACCTCCACACCAGAATCATCACAAAAACGATTCAACGGTTTAGCGTTAGTTGATAATAGATACACACTTTCTTAAATTAGTATGGACAAACATACAAATTGACTTATTAACTACGTAACCTACACTATTAACTGCTGTTAAACCACTGACAGCTTGTTAATGAGTCATTGAGAACAATATAAGTATAGTCGGTAGCTTCTCACGGATAGCTTAGAGACCATTGTCTGCAGTCTGATAGAGTACAGAGTATAGATCAGATACAAGACAATGTATCGGATGGGCCTTCACGGCAGACGAACACTTAGCACCTGCCACTAAACCGACACTTAAATTGAATAACATTAATTAAATGTGGACGCAAAAGGTCGGTAAAACGAAATCTTACCTATTAAATATTGCTTGTGTGTATAATGTAGATACATACGTAATATTATTCAGTACTAGCTGACCCGACAGACGTTGTCCTGTCTTAACGATGATTATTAATTAATTCGAATTGGCATAATTATTAAAAAAAGTGTGTTTATTTTTTAGTTCCATCGTGCACTCATCCCAATTCCCAAACTATTAGTTTGCTCTGCTGCAACACTTTGGCCATCGCTAAATTTCTCGAAAGGTTGCAAGTTAGTGTTTAATTTATTTGTGGATTCATTTTTATGTATATTGATATATAGATATATTAAAATTAGTATCTCCATACCTCATCAAAATAGATTGAATAGTTTAGGCGAAAATCACAAAAGTTTATTGTGCGGGAACCGCATATTTTCCGGGACAAAAAGTATGCCTTGTCTTTCCCGAGACTCAAAGTATCTCCATACCAAATTTTATCAAAATAGATTGAATAGTATAGGCGAAAATCATAAAAGTTTATTGTGCGGGAACCGTACATTTTCCGGGACAAAAAGTATCCCTTGTCCTTTCCCGAGACTCAAAGTATCTCCATACCAAAATTCACCAAAATCGATTGAATAGTTTACGCGCAAATCATAAAAGTGTATTGTGCAGTAACCGTACATTTTTCCGGGACAAAATGTATCCTATGTCCTATTCCTGGTTCTAAGCTACCTCTCCACCAATTTTCAGCCAAATCGGTTCATCTGTTCTTGAGTTATAAGTAGTGTAACTAACACAACTTTCTTTTATATATATAGATTATTAAGCGTCCGAGCCGTTGACTCTAACGAAAGTTACTTAAAACCTTAAAAACATAAAAGCTGGGAATAGAGCTTACTTGCCTTCTATTTCGTTAAGAATTGGGTAATGGTAATATTATAACAAAATTATCAGAACCTTGGTAAGCAGTGAACGCTTCGATATTGACGACCTATAGTGAATAAACCTTTATTGCACATCAGTTTCAAAACAAAAAAAAAGTTTAAAATTAGCAACAAAATTAGCAACCATAGACCTGTTAAACTTTTACTGCTCCTTTAAGCATTGTTCTAGTAGGGATGTTCAAATATAAGCAACACACTTGAAACTTCCCTCGTATCGTAGGAATTCATATTGCTCTTGTTTACAATCTATCTCTATAAACTACGAGTGTTATTACGTTATAAACCGTTTACCATTGACATCTCATTTTCCTGCTAACCAAGTTTACGACATCCGTAGTGACCAGATCATCATCAATATCTCGCTCGTTATCACCGTTACGTGACTGAGGATGCTATGGGCAGGTTAATGTGAATTATCGCTGCAAATCGATACCATGTAATTGCCCCTTACGTAATAATTATGCAAATTCTTGCATAACCTAATCATTTTTACCTGATTAGAACGGCCTATAATAGGAAGGTTTCTATTCTAGCAAACCATTGAACTGCTCTTAATAAGTTGTTAATAGATTTCTTATAACAACATAATGTAACAAAGACGAGATAATTTTAAAAGTAGGTTGTTTGGGGATTATAGTTTTTCGTTGATTCATTAACTTTGTAATATTGTATTGTCTTCTAAATAAAATAGGCTATCGTCAACTATTTGCGCCGCTTCATTGGTCGACGACGAAGTTTCCGTAACACTGGCCTACTTTGCAAGAAGTCAGAATTTGCAATTAACAAAGTTTCGAGTCTAAAAGAAAAATTACCTGCCCTCTTTTGAAAGTCCTTTTAAACTTATTTGTGCTGTTGTATAGCTATACTCATTTTTAGAATAGGCTACTTGACCTATATTCAATTTCATTGAACAAATGCACATTTCTAGTAGAACTTGGCCTAGGAAACCGTATTTCACCATTATTATCAAATAAAAGCTTATGATTGATAAATAAAGTCGATTTGAAAATATGATTCTATGAAAATAGGAATTGTACTGCGCTTTTGCGGTACTTCCGATTTGGATGTGACGTCATCCTCGTACTAATTTAATATCTTTTATTTATCGCGCTCGCTATGTGTAAGTTTATTTGTACATAAATAATAAGAATAAGGGCCTGTTTCACCGCTTCCTGATAGGGCTATCCACCACTTAACTTGACACATAGAGTATGGAGAATCTGTCAAATAAGCCTATCGTGCACCTTATCAGGAAGCGGTGAAACAGGCCCTTAGCCTATTATATATTTTCTTCAATAATTCAAATAAAACATCAGCTTTATATATATTATCTCCATTTATTGTAGACGGGAAATGAAATGGCCAAAACTTTTCTCCAAAAGTTTTCAACATTACAAATGATTTCCAATTTCTTATATAATTATTTTATAATTTTTGGGCACTTTTAGACTCGTACATTTAGCACATTAAAAAAATTTCAATGAAGAGAGTTTAAAATGCAAAGCGTATGACGTCACACTATGGTGGACAGTGTTTTTGGCGCCATTTAAGAGGCATATTTTTCAATAAACATTTTTTATGGGTTTCTACTGTGTAAAATGTTAAAATATTAGTTTCTTTTGTAAAAATGAATGATTATGAAGCGATTAGCATGAAGAAAAAAATTAGGTCAAGTAGCCTATTTAAATATAGATATTGCAATCAAAGTATTTCATACGTTAATAAAATTTTTGTATACGCTCAGATCAAATAAAACTCAGAATAGTATGACGACGATAGTAATGCGGTAATGTAAATTAATAACTGCGTACAAGGATGTGGCTGTTTGACCACGACTGATACAGGCCATTCAGAGTTATTTAACATCTGACAGGACCTTATACCGACAACATAAGAGTCATACTTATAGTTTATTTAAGGGCACCCTACACGTTCTGTGTAGGGTGCACAGGAAGTGCGCTTGGAGTGCGCCCCCACACACAATATTCGTAACCTCAAAAACAAAAAATTTGAAGAAGGATACCAATTAAATTGCCTATAAAACTATAAAAAATTATTGCTATCAGAAAGGATTTATATAAGCAAATATTTTCATATTCAATCATATATGGGGTTTATCATGATTTATACTGAGTTCTAATTCCAAATTGTGGAAACAAGTCCGCAGTTTTAGTGGAGATCATTTTCATTGTCTTTGTAGACCTTAAATGTGGTGTACAACACCGTAATAAGTTTTCAAAATAATATATATTTAGTATTTACCCTCCCCAGCGTCATTCGCGGTGAATATTAAATGTAGGAAATGAGGGTTCCAAATTTATCGCTCTACCATCGCTGCCCTACACCACCTACACGTAGAGTCCGACGCAACTGTTACCTGACCCATACAATTGTGTTTTGTTAATTTCATTATTCTGAATATGTGTGAGTCATTAAGCTATGGGTATTATTTAAACTGATGAGTGAAGTTACACGAGGACAAACTTAAAACAGGGTCCTACTCTAGTCGTAAGCTCTAAAAACAGTACGAGGAGAATATTCAACCTCTACCGACACCTGTAATACCTTCATCAAAACTACAGGTTTGTCCATTACACCATTTTTCCACTGGCACAATTAATATTATACTCAAGAATTATATTATTTATGTCTTGTTATGTTACAATGTAAGGATCTATGTAAATCAGTGTTGAAGTCTTGAAATACATGCTTTTAATAGAACAAAATATATAACATGTCTCGAAGCAAGTATTTCATGTTACTAACGTATGTTTGTAAACTAGGCGAGCCGGCGCTGCCCGTGTTGGCCCTCGCCCTCCGCTCTCGGGGTAAGTCGCTGTGGCCATGTTATAGATGTTGTAGTAGAATATATTGTATTATTTAAGTAGATCAGCAGGCACCGCACTAAGCGACAATACACTGCAGCGGACAATATGGAGCATGAAGCGTCACACAGCTGCAGCTTAGTGCCGTCTCGCCTTTTAAAAGTAGTCGTAATTTGTATTGCTTATACGCTAGTTTCGACAGCGAACTTACGAGTCAAATTATTGATATCTAACTACGCTATCGAAACTTCCTACAAGTATTCTATAGTGAAACAGTTCACAGTTGTTAAGTAGTGAAGTAGAGTTAGCGATATTAAAGTTGTATGACAGCGAATACTCGTAAAGCAGTCACATCTACAATTCTACACGTATTGTTTAATCCACTTGCATACAATTTCATATCTTACTTTCACAATGCACTGTACAGCACATAGCTACGTTTAAATGTTTTAAGTTTTTTTTATCACATCACTGAGATATAAGTACTACGTATATCACATAAATTTTAAACAGCCTTCTACAAGGAAAACTTAAACGATTCTCGCGCTATACAAGAGTCCATACTTCCTTATTACTTCCATCTCGGACCAAATAAAAACTCATTTGGTCTGAGACTTCCATACTAATGTTAAAAATGCGCAAGTGTGTCTGTCTGTCTGTTACCTCATCAGTCATCACGCACAAGTCGCTGAACCGATTTTGTTGAAATTTGGTATGGAGATACTTTTAATCTTGGAAAGGACATAGGATAGTTTTTATTCCCGTGCGATAAATGAATTTTGGCGAAACGGTAATGTTGCAGGTGTCATCTAATATCTAAGTAAAGAAAATTACAGCTCTCAAGCATAACGATCGTGTGAATTTTGAAGATGATCCGCCGCTGCTCACGAATTTCGAGAAAGTGATGAAAGTGCGGCATAATAGAGTATTATGTTACAGTTCCGGTGTACGCCAGTTCGTGATATACACTTGGTCGTAAACCATATTATTATGGTACTTAAATACAGCTCAAACATCATAGTTCGAGAGGTTAAAACCGCGCATTATAATGTACCATCGAGGAAATTGATTCCTATGCAATTGATAGACCAACGTTATTTAGTGGAATATGTCAATTCAATGTTAATTGTGATCTGTCGGCTGGGTTTGACGTAACGCGACCAAACTAAGTAGGTCCCCGATCTGTATAGGAATCAACTTCTCTGATAGTACAAGCATTTTTGGTACTAACTTCTAAATACTTAAACCTACAAGCCCCATACGAGCACCGGTGATCGCGACAACAATTATAGAATATAATAGCATTTCCAAGAATCGCCGATCGAAGAATTGAAGTAAATAAAGAGAAAGGTACTCTTTTGTATATCAATAAACATAGCCAGTTTCATCTTTCTAAAGTTATCGAAACATTAAATTTATTATTGCTGAGCTAAGATACTTTTAAAAACATAATAGGTATTTCGCGAGATGAAAAAAGTAGAGTCAAGTTGATACGTTGAAATATTCATAGTTTAATTCACACATAAAAGTGAATATGAAAGTAACATTCTAAATTTTACGTCGAAAAGAATTTAATATAACTCCAAGTGCCAAGTGCGAAAAGGAAAATTTGTTTGTTCAGTCCTCCACCCCGCCGCGCCGCCCGCTTCGCCGCTCTACTTCAAATATAATTTTAGATAAAGCTGAACATTTTCAAGGCACAACGCTAAAAGTTTTATAACTCAAGCATACCTTCATTATAACACCGTTACCGCCATAATGGTGTTATAATAAAGGTATATGACTTAAGGTCGTCCCCCGAGCAAACGACCTTGGCCATACATTTGCCGCGTTGCCGAGATCGCGCCAAAACCCTATTATTTTTACTTATCTTAGTTCAAAATTGTCCTAAAAAAATTTTAAAACGGCGAATATGTAGTTTATGATATTGTCGATCTATTGGCGTGAGTTTCAAATAAAAGTAATTTGTAAATCCTAAGGAGATGCTGAATGTATGCTTGAATTTTAACAAATTGGTATTACTTTGGAAGCTGATATCATGAGTATAAGAAACAAAAATAGAAAATTTAAAACGACAAAAGGAATGTTGATATACTAAAGATTATTGCTGTATTTTTATTATAACTTTGTAGCTTTCAGATTATGAGTTTATAAGGTTTTAAATACGGTCAATTACGGAATCTCCGGACGGAACGCCCTTAATACGAAGGAACCAAAACTTTATGTAATATAAGTAATAACTTAATCCCAGAAATCATAAATGTGACGCAGGTGTAAAACCAAAGGGTCCACTTCCCTTTCCCCGTGCAAATCAATTTGAACCGTGACACCCACGTTTAGAGCTCAATTCTGTTCCATCAGTTCTGCTCTACATTTTGTAATTCATTTTTATGTTCAATTTCATAGTCCGTATTAATTGCACATTTCTTTATAGAGCATGTAATTAATTGTTGCCTAATTGTTTTGGATATTTCGCTGTCACAATATATAGCATATTATTGTGATATCAGTAACATATCTACCTATATTACCAATCAAATTACAATCAGATGAAGACTTATTTAGGAAACGATTCTTAACCTTAGTAATGTCTAGTGAAGCTTACATTCACCGATTATAATATTTAATAATCCATTTCCAATGTGGTAATCACTGATGACTCACTGCAAAAATGATAAAAAACCGACTTCATATTTAATGTTATTATTGTAGCCAAAATATCTGTATCAACCATTATGACAATAACATAGAGATTTGTATTACACTCAACAACATTATCCCCCTTCTGAATAAGGTTAATGGTTATCGATCATGTTATGTATCTGTGTCGAACAATTGTCATTCATTCAATAATGAAATGATGATCCGTAATACGATTGTGGGGCAGAAAACTACCCATCATGCGCAGTCAGCGTTATGTAGGCTAAGTAGAACATCAATGGGTATTGCTTGATAAAAGTTATAGTTTATGATGTTTATTATTATGATGTATATTTTATATTCCTGATCCTACGTCTTAGTAACTAGACTAGTAGATATGTATATGATATTTAACTTATGCCTGAGTTAATATTTTTGTAGCATTGCACTTGTAGACGCTTATTAGTTAGTAGCGTAGTTGTAATTAAAATAAGTTAAAACTATTATTGATAAAAATATTTACCTATTTGGAATCAATACGAAAAGTTAGAGAAAAAAATTACATTAACTAAGTTAATAGATCTGATATTTATCAACTTAGTCAATATAATTGTTTTTAACCGACTTCCAAAAACAGGAGGTTATACGTTCGGCAGTATATAATTTTTTTTTTGTTATGTTCCAGCGATCCAGGACAGCCGCTGCTACCTGATGAATGGCGGCGCCGTCGAGAGCTTCTTCGTCAGCGAGGACACGCCCGTCGGCAGTGTTATTGGTCAGTACAATGTTTTTTATTAGTGAGAACTCATTGCAGCAACTAGCAACTAGCAATCGGCAGGCTATTCTACAATAGCCTGCCGTAAAAATTCTGTAAAAAAATATAGTAGGCTTAATACATTTTGGGGCTCCTGGTCGAAACTTTGTGTGATCATCATTGTATGAAAGGCATCATTGATGATGAAGACAAAGAAGAGAAAACGACAATTTAGTTGTCAAAATGTTCCAGGCACTCTGAGCGTGAACGGTTCCCCGGGCGAGGATGGCGACATCACGCTGCGGGTACAGGAGCGCGGCGCGGCGGTGGACATCGCGCCCGGCTCCAAGAACATCACGTTACTGCGCGCGCTCGACCGCGAGGAGCGCGCCGGCCCCGCCAGCGTCTACGTCAACGTGCGCTGCGATAGGCGGCACACTACTGATCCGGTGAGAGATGACCCTTTGTAAAAATATCCAGAAGGATTGAGCTTGAATAAAGCAACGTAATGTGAAATGTGTGGGAGCTGTCAAGACCTGCTTCTGTGGCTGAATGTTACACGCAGTACTCTTGTCCGTCTCTATTCGTCAACGATTGTATGGTGCCTTGAGTAATTAGGGACAATGTCTCATGGCTTTAGATTTTAGAGCAATGAAATACAAAATCACATAAATACGTGTCGGTGACTGTAATAAAATGACATCATAGAATATTACCGCTACCCAATTTTAGATGAATAGATACCCGTAGGCCGTACCCATAAGCGTTAAATCTATGTCTAAGTTTAATGGTAATGTTCCAGAGCTTCGTGATCCCAGTGTCGGTGCGCGTGTGGGACGTGAACGACAACGCGCCGGCGTGGGCGGGGGCGCCGTACCGCGCGCGCGTGTCGGAACTGGCGGCGGTGGGCACGCGCGTGCTCAGCGCGCCCGCCACCGACCCCGACCAGCCTGGCCCGCACGCCACCGTGCGGTACAGCGTGCTGCCTGGACCCTACTCTGTAAGTTGATCCCATGCACTATGTGCTATCAAAGAAGTTGATTCCTAGGCAGATAGCGGACCTAAGTAATTTGGTCGCATTAAGTCAAACCCATCCGACATATTATCACAGCTAACCAGTGATGAGCAAAGCAAGACCAAGACCAAGACTCGACCAGTCTTGGTCTTGTCCTTGTTCTTGCTTGTGCAGTCTTGGTCTTGGTCTTGCATAAATCTGTCTGGTCTTGGTCTTGGTCTTGCAAAAAGCAAGACTCTTGCAAACTTTTTCAAAACTTTTTGTAAACGTTTTAATTTTCTCGAAAAAACATATTTTTCAAACCTAAAATAGACTACTAGCACTACTAGCTACATGATCATAACTTAACTTGATATGAGAATGATTCTTGAATAAAAATACATACTAATGAAAAGTCGAGAGCCAACTCAGCATAGGCTGATCTTTTAGCAGCAATAATATGTCCTTATGAAAAATGAAAATTTTGAAAAAAAAGAACTTTTTTTTTATTTTTAGGGTACCGTAGCCAAACGGCAAAAAACGGAGCCCTTATAGATTCGTCATGTCAGTCTGTCTGTCTGTCCGTCCGTATGCCACAGCCACTTTTCTCCGAAACTATAAGAGCTATACAATTGAAACTTGGTAAGTAGGTGTAGTCTGTGAACCGCATTAAGATTTTGATACAAAAATTGAAAAATTATTAAAAACTGTAGGGGTCCCCATGAGTACAACTGAAACAAAAAAATTTTTAGGTTCGTTGCCTGCACAGAACAATAAAGTTGCCTGTTTCCAGGCTGTATCACAAGAACTTGAAATTCATCTTACGTAGATACATTTTATATTGTTATAAATATTTTATCTCATGAATATTATATAGTCACTGCGACTAAGTAAATTGTA
This sequence comes from Polyommatus icarus, assembly GCA_937595015.1. NCBI lineage: Eukaryota > Metazoa > Arthropoda > Insecta > Lepidoptera > Lycaenidae > Polyommatus > Polyommatus icarus. The sequence continues at coordinate 22,161,969 of OW569328.1, read as the reverse complement.
TAGTCGGTCTTGGTTTTGGTCTTGTTCTTGCACACCTAGGTCTTGGTCTTGGTCTTGCTAGTCTTCGGGTAGTCTTGGTCTTGGTCTTTGTCTTGCAATTTTTGCAAAACCAAGACCAAGACCAATTTTGCTCATCACTACAGCCAACATATTACAATTAACATAATGCCGACCACATGACGTAGGACGTAGGTCCGTCAACTGAATAGGAATCAATTTCCATGATGGTACATTGTACAGTCAAGGAAATTGATTCAGGCAGATGGTAGACACGCCACAGATTTGGTTAGGTTACATTTAATAAACAACAAAGTCAAAGCACAGTTTATCTTTATTACGCTGTATAGATATATCGGTCAACAAATAATTAAATCCGCTATGTCTGCATCATGAACAGTACATCGCAAATCTGTTAATAACTAGGACAAGCTATAAAAAACATAGCTAAGGTGTAAGTGGGATAATCTATTCCCAAACAGAACAACATCCTTAGCTTGCAAAAGTCGACTCATTATGATTGAACATGAGATGACTGCTAACACTCACAATAAGGGTTCCTTTATTAACCACAATGTTTTATCAATCTAGTGTCGGTGATGGATGGTCGTATTTTTAACTCCATAGCATTCCCAATTCTAGGATCTAGTTGGTTTCGCGAGCGAGCTGGACAGCACGGTCGTGGTCCGGAAGCCGCTGGACTTCGAGAAGGTCCGGAATTTCACTGTGACGCTGAGGGCGGCGGACGGCGGCGCGCCCCCCCGGGAGAACCTCACCACGCTGCGAGTGGACATCATGGACGCCGACGACCAGAACCCGCGCTTCTCGCACGATCATTACACCGCCGTGCTGCCGCCTGATGCTGTTGAGGTGATTGTGCAATAATTAATTCTCCAATAATGAATTCTTATATCCACGGCGAGTTCTAACATACTACGCTCACAGTAGATTCTTGAGATCCCTTGAAGATTAGCAGATATAGTTAAGTCCATCTTAAATTAAAATATGCTTTCAAAACTGTATTTTAAATTCTTCATTCTTAGTGTCAAGAACCCTTGTATCAAATATTTACAAACAATACTTCTTACAATCATAAGATAATATAGCTCTTTAAGATGTTCTTACGTACAACAGGGCACAATACTCGAGACATCGCCCGGGCCGATATCAGCAATCGACCAGGACTTGGGCATAAACGCTCCCCTGTACTACGAGGCACGGGTGGAGGGGGCGAGCGGGGAGGTGACAGGAGAGGGGGAACCCCTACTCCGCATGGACAGGGACACCGGCCGCGCCGCTGTCACACGACGACTGCTAGCGCAGACGCTGCCGGTCACCGTTGTCATTAAGGTCAGTTTCATAAGGTGCTGACTTGACTGTAGTAAGTACTAACTTTGGTTGGGTAAACACGGTTGAAACCAGCAAGATTAATACCAAAGCCTCAGTCCTAAAGTTTGTTTAAAGCCGGCAGCAGCCTTGTTTAGTTTAAAGGTTTTGAACGTAACGTAATAGCTTTAAGTAACTTAAGTCTCAAGAGTCATGATTAAACAAGGATATTTTATTCATCACTATTATAATTATTAGCTTATGCCCATATGCCGTTCCCCTTGGTTAGTGCCTCGTGAAAATAATATGTCTTCTAGTTTCCTATTCCATGCAAAACATGAACCATTCCAGGCGACACAAGTGGACAACGCTGACCGGTACGCACTAGCGACGCTGACAGTGCGTCCCGCGCGGGGGGCGGGGCCTCCCCCTGCCCCTCCTCCGGCCGGCGTGCACTTCATGCGACGGGCGTACTCCGCGCTTGTCCCTGAAGACACGAAGCCCGGCGCCGTGCTCACCAGCCTGCAGACCAGTCAGGCTGAGGTAAGACTCAAGGCTTTGAGGTTTTAGCCAAGTGACCTTGACTAATAATGTTTGAAAGAGGACATAAGCATTATCAGACAAATCAGAGAGCTTCACATCGCCAGCTAAATGAGCCCTCTCATTCAAACTAGATAGTTATTTAAACTCAAACTTTTCATCGTAAATAAACACAGAAACTAAGCTGAGCTAACTTTGTTGTAAGCCTCGTAGGTTGATTGAGAGTGTTTGCTCCGCAGGTTCTACTCTAAATGTTATTGAATCAATTATTTAGTGATATTTTTCGAACTCTTCTATGTCCAATTATAGTCGTCACTTAAAGTATTCCTTTATACTTAGTCTAAGTTATAACCCCGAATGTTCCAGAAACCTCTGCAGTTCTACGTGTCGGAGCGTAGTTTCCTGGAGAAGTTCGCCATCAACAGCGCGGGGGAGGTCCTGCTGCGGCACCCGCTAGACTACGAGGCGCGAGACAACTACCAGTACCAGGTCATGGTCACTGATGGACAAGGGGTGAGTTAACATGACTGCGTAAAAAAAGGTCACACTTTTATCGTGGTTGTTAAGATCACCGCAATCAAGCTTTTCGAAGAAAATCAACGTGAATTACCAGTGGATGTCTGATGTCTGAAGACCTACAGTCCAAGCAGCATCACAAGCTGTATGTGTATTAAAGGTCGTTTATACTCTTAATGCTGTATTTCCAGGCTGCATATACCTTGTATAAGCGCTTATACAGCCCTTATACCCCTGAAATGGGCATAAATGATGTATAATTTATGCCCATTTCAGGGGTATAAGGGCTGTATAAGCGCTTCCTGATAAGGCGTTCTGTTTTGTGTTATATTGGTTGTACAGTAGCTGTATAAGCATAAACAGGCTGTATAATAGCTGTTTTGCGGCTGTACTATGGTGTACGAAGAAACCAATACACTCTAATTATTCCATTGTAACTCACGTGTTCAGCTTTACGCTGTAAAAAGTCTGTTGAACAGAGTAACAAAAGAATTAAAACGAAACAGAAGATATTATATTTTAATGATGGCGTTTATAATAACTGTTGATTAAAGTAACATATTATAAACGCTGTGTTTAAGGAGAATCGATAGGGGCAGGATACAGTGCATTATCGTGCAAAAATAAATTTATTGAGGTTATATACAGGGTGTCCCAGAACTCAACGTCAAGCCGAAACGGGGCGACAGGATTGATTGTAACCATCATGAGAAAAATCACAAAAAAATCTATCCTATGCAGTTTGAAAATTATGGGCATTTAAGAAAAACCTAAAAATTTGGTCAAACTGTAACCATTTTTCGGTTATTGTGGTTAATTTTTATTACTTTTGTTCATTTAAACTTTGGAATCGTAAACCTAAATAACATTTCTAGAATCACAGTCAAAAATAATGACACAATTGCCCCAAGTTTCCTAGAATTAAGACTATTTGTTAAACTATGAATTTTGAAATTTTCAAAATTTGTTGACTTTGAAAGGCCCTCCTTTAAAAAAAATGTACTAGAGTGCCTTGGCAAGTGCCATAAAAAGTTGGCGCATTTAATCAGGATTGTAAAATGGTACAATACCTGTTAGTTTCGTACTAAAAAAATGAGTAAAAAATTAAAATCCTCAAGTAACCCGATTTTTGCTAACCCATTTTAGTCAGTTAAAATGTTTTTTATTCGCACAAGCTGTTGGTAGGTTCTTAATTTTACGGCAAAATGATGAGAGAGATGGGTAGTGGACATGTTTGCCATGAGTGAGCAAGACAGTCCTGCCACTTTTACGAAAGTCAACAAAAGTAAAATCAATAAAATAATGAAAAATCTTGCCCTAGTTTAGTTTAGGTTTATTGGAATAAAAGTCAGATAGGGAAATAACATTTTTTATTACAACAAATGTTCAAATTGTTTACCATCAGCCTCAATACACACCCTACATCTTCTTATAAAAGATCTACTTATCTAATCTTATCTATCTACTTATCTACTTATCTAAGATCTACGTAGCGTCACTATCTGTCTCGCTCACTCATAGAAAACATGTCCACGATCCATCTCTTTCATCATTTTGCCGTAAAATTAAGAACCTACCAACAGCTTGTGCGAATAAAAAACGTTTTAACTGACTAAAATGGGTTAGCAAAAATCGGGTTACTTGAGGTTTTTAATTTTTTACTCATTTTTTTAGTACGAAACTAACAGGTATTGTACCATTTTACAATCCTGATTAAATGCGCCAACTTTTTATGGCACTTGCCAAGGCACTCTAGTACATTTTTTTTAAAGGAGGGCCTTTCAAAGTCGACAAATTTTGAAAATTTTAAATTCATAGTTTAACAAATAGTCTTAATTCTAGGAAACTTGGGGCAATTGTGTCATTATTTTTGACTGTGATTCTAGAAATGTTATTTAGGTTTACGATTCCAAAGTTTAAATGAACAAAAGTAATAAAAATTAACCACAATAACCGAAAAATGGTTACAGTTTGACCAAATTTTTAGGTTTTTCTTAAATGCCCATAATTTTCAAACTGCATAGGATAGATTTTTTTTGTGATTTTTCTCATGATGGTTACAATCAATCCTGTCGCCCCGTTTCGGCTTGACGTTGAGTTCTGGGACACCCTGTATATATTTTGTGATAAAAAATAAACGCGCCAGCAAAATAATCAAGGAAGAGATATTAAATAAGGTTACTAAATATGGTTTTTATAGGTTAGAAATTTAAAACGTTTGAATTAATGGACGTAGAGCCTCATTGGTTGTTGGACAAACTAAAAATATTGATAAATATAATAACATTAGTCTAATTTTTATGTACTCATGTTCGTAATCTTCGATTTGTAATTGATAAAATGGCGACAATTTGCTAAGCAGCCTAAATTCTATTTTGATGGTCTTATAGCATTAATAGCTGTATTATGTAGGTAATGGATATAGTATCATATTGTTAATCTTGCAGGTAGGCTCAGTTCTGCAGCATATGCAGTCAGAAAAATTAGGGAAATTTCTGACGAAGACACGGCACGATTAGTATATTTTAGTTATTTTCATAGTAGGATGTCATATGGAATCCTTTTATGGGGAAACGCTGCCGACATTAATACAATATTTGTACTGCAGAAGCGAGCCATACGTTCTATTTATAAAATGTCTGCTTTAGAATCTCTGAGAGATAAATTTAAAGAAATTGGTATTCTAACTGTCGCCTCTCAATACATTTTGGATAATGTAATATATGTTAGAAAAAATATAACAAAATTTAAAGTTAAAAGTGACATTCACTAGAAATAAGCACAAGCTATATATGCCGGTGATCAGACTTAGTAAAGTCAGTAAATCTTTTAAAGGTCAATGTATACGCCTTTACAACAAAATCCCAGTAAACGTTCAAAATCTTTCCATTAATAAATTTAAAAAAGTAGTTAAAGAACGTTTGTGTGCCAAAGCCTATTATAAGGTCAATGATTTCATAAACGATGGCACACCTTGGGAGTAGGATGGCTTCTTGCAAGGCTACTTCTACATTATTATTAATAGGACTTACAATTATGTATGTGGATATTGTATATATGATATAATATAAAATATAATAATAGTTTCTTACGCCGGTTCTTCTCGCCGGGTTAGTTACCGAACCGGTGGTAGGCATCATGTAGGACATTCTGAAAATATTTATTTTAAATTTATTCAGAAAAAACCAATTTTGATTTTGATTTTGATTTTGATTTTGAAGCTGTAGAAGAGTGTTTGGCTACTCCATGATACAGAAATAAGATTTGAGGACCACCTTAATACAGCTCTAAGCTGTATTAAGTTAATGACGGTATGCATAATACAGCTATTGTACAGCTTTAATACTAAAATTCGGATCAAAGCGTTGCAGGAAACATAAAGCTGTACATTTCGATACACTGATTTTTTTATTTTTATTTTTCTTTATTAGGAACAATAAACAGTTACATGTTAAAACTTAGTTATTACAATTACCTATGGTTTAGAAATGGTAAACACATAACCCACACCATTGTTCGCATATTAAAAACGGAAAGCACAGCGTATATATGGATAAAAATATGTGACAGTAAGACTAGATACAAAACTACAAAAAGCAATAACACATTAAATTAAAGATAATAAAAAGAATTAAAACAAATGATATTTTCAATGTAAAATTTAGAACTTTAAGCGTACTTTGACTTCTTAATACAGACTTAATACAGCTAGAGCTAAATAATTACTCCTAAACCGACATTATAACACTACAATATCTCTTCAACGCTCTTATATAGCTCTAAAACATAAGTGCTATATTAGCTGCTTTTGAGGTGTTCATTACGCTTGATTGCTGCTTGGGTAGTTCGGTTTACCGACTCTTAGGGCCTGTTTCACCACTTCCTAATAAGTGCCGGATAGGCTATCCACCACTTAACTTGACATATAAAGCTGTATGAAGTATGGAGAATCTGTCAAAAAACTTGTGGATAGACTATCCGGTACTTTATCAGAAAGTGGTGAAACAGGCCCTTAAAGTGGCATAACAGATGCTCACGACATAAAAATTGTCACCATTCATCATTTGTGTTTACTCTGTTCTTGGTCCAAGGTTCACAGCATCCTCAACCTTTCTCAAATCCTCAAATATTTTAAATACAAGTGGAAATTTCAGAACGACACAGCGGCCATCAACATCACGGTGGGTGACGTGAACGAGTGGGAGCCGCGGTTCCGGCACGCGCACTACGAGTTCGGCGTCACCCTGGGGGACGTTGAGGACGGGGAGGAAGGCCGGGGGGCGGGAGACAAGCGCGTCGGTCGGCTGCAGGCACACGACGGGGACAGCGGCGACCGACTGACGATACAGCTGTCTGGACCGGATTCCAAGTGAGCACTGAGCATTCTTATACTTGAACTTAGGTAGAGAAGAAGGTACTGTGAAGTCTGTGACTAAAATTTTGTTGGAAAAACATGTCATAAATCCAAGCCGTAACAAATTGTTGATCAAGCGTAGAATGCCTCTGGCAGGCATTCTACGCTTGATCGTGTTAATAGTCAGCATATCAAATATGATTTCGCTATTTTATAACGCCAGGCGTTATTTTTTTATTACCTTGAATAATATACATACCATGTGTTTTTTGCTTAGAACATGAAAGCAGTTCATGCAGCTGCTTATCTACCTATCAATATGTTTCTTCGTAGATACTTCTACGCGGACGAGGACGGCACCCTGTACTTGCGCGGGGAGATGGCGGCGGCGGTCAACGCGTCGGCGCTGCATCTCGTCGCCACCGCTGTTGACTCCGGCTCACCACCCAGACAGGTAATAATTTATCTTCATGTTTCTTTTCCTAAGCATAAACTTGAAATGATAATTCACTTCAGGTCTGGTCTAGTCATCATCATCGTCATTATAGTGCCACATTTATATCGAAGTTGGGTCGTCAGCAGGTTGAATATTTTCAATCATGAGTTACTTTTAGCAATTTTGGGTACCTAGACTTCTAGGAAATAAAGAATATTTAAAAGAGCTCTCAGGTTCAATTTCTATTTTCATATTTCCTCTGGAATAATGTAGAACTTAGAAGCAAAACCAGAGTGATATGTCGCTATTAGGGAATGTATATCCAAGTATAACTAATGAGTGTTCTCTGTTCCAGTCTTCAGTGCCAGTTGTGGTGCGAGTGCGGGGCGGGGCGGGTGAGGGGGCGGTGAACGCGCGGGCGGGGGGCGCGGTGCTCGGCGGGTTTAGCGCGGCGCTGGCGTTGCTGGCTGTGGCGCTACTGGGGCTTCTAGCTTACCTGTGCAGACTGTAAGTTTTTCTTCTAAATACAAGTGGCTATTTTTATCGAAGTTAGTGCTAGAGACCAAATCGTTTACATTGAGGACATGATCCATACTTAGGCGCTCCGGCAGTCAATAGGCAACAAAGCTAACAGGATTAGGCTGAGTTTGTGGCAAATGTGGGAAAAACCACACTATATCCCATATCTGTCAACAGGCGTCGTCGTCAAGCGCCTCTGAAATCCCCCGCACCAGCTTCGGAGGGTGGAGAGAAGGCGGGATCGCTCCTGTCTGTGTCCGCCGGCGCCAGCAGCATCCTCGCCGCTTCCTGCTCCAGCCTCGACCGGGACCCACCCACCACAGGTAAACGCCCTAGACCAGGGGTCACCAAATGGCGGACCGCGGTCTGCTTCCGGACCGCCGACCTATTGTGTGCGGACCAAGCATTTTGGAAGATGAACTTCGTTAAAAATAAATTTCGGTCTCAACTTACTGATGAACCTCTCCAGGATTTAATGACAATAGCTTGCACCTCTTAATATGGACCCCGAGCGAAACTAATAATTGGTGACCTCTGCCCTAGACAGACTATAGTGGCAACCCTATTTCGAACTAAGAACACAACAAAGTGATTACAAGAACCCGTGGTACTTATTCGTGGACTTATCTAATATACTTAATTGTGAACCAAAGCTACTCTTAATATTGCATTTTACCAGCATCGTAAGGAACTGTTGCCGATCTTGACTACTTTAACATGGCAACAATTAATGGCGTTTGTTGTAACTTTATGTACAGTAAGAGAACTAAGAAACTTAAGCAACATAACAAAAGTGCTGCTGCATCTGGCACTTATTGATTATTTTCCTTGTCAGCCAACAAGCCCCGGTCTAACGGCAAGTCGCGCGTGGCACCTGCAGCACCTGTAGCGGCGCTGAGCGACCACGTGAGCGGCGGCGGCGTGGCGGGGCGCAGCGGCGTGGCGTGGCCGAGCGCGACCATCCCCGCACGCGTCAAGAAGCTAAGCTGGGACGACGCGCCCTCCACGGTTAGTGAGCTGTAGCAGGCCTGTCCCACTCGCGCCTGTAGGCATCGAACTGTAAGTACCCCTCTAGGGGGGCACTTCAGTAGGGTTCGTTGCATGCGGCATGCCTACCTGCGCGTGGTACTTATTCATTCGCTGTCACCGAATTGATAAATTAATCTGATCACAATGGACAGTAAAAAAAAGGGCAAAGAAATATTGCGCAGTGTTTAACTGTCTTAACACGGAATGTGGACCAAATTTAACTTTCTTTAAGCTCCCTAAGGACGATGACGGTATTATAACTTTTTTAAATTGTTATTATAATTATTTAAATTTTGTACAATTTATTATAGAGTAAAATTACGATTACTTATGATTTAAATAGTTTTAAATACTACACACACCGGCAAAATTAGCGGAACATAGGTAAAAAGGGCCACAACTTGAATTCAAGTGGGTCGGGCTGTGTGAAATCCTTTTTTATAGTTTCTAAGCTCATTTAAGAAATAAAATATTGAACACAACTGGGAAGCTAACAGATTTTTATTGCAATTATGCCCTACTAAGTGTTTTTCGATGATTGACGTTGTAAGTGTTTCTGATAAGAATGGCGTTTTTAGCGGGGTGTAAGGTATGCCAGCTCATTTGATTGTTTGGTTTTTGGAAGAACACATTGCTTAGCATCTACGACTGCTAGAGCTGTAACCACGATAGCAAAAGGTCACACCTACCGTTCGGTCAGTCAGGCCTTAGGTGTGTCGGCTTTCGTGGTCCATCGTAACTTTCAACGCTACAGAGAGACTGGATCTTACGTTTGGAGACGAGAACAAGGCAGATTTCGGGTGGCAATGGTTCAGGATGACCGTTTTGTAAGGGTACAAGCCTTAAGAAATCGACCTCAAACTGCTTTGCAGCGACGAAACCTGTCGGAACAGGTCCGAGATGGACGTGTAAGTGATTGTACAGTAAGAAGAAGAATCAAAGAAGTTAAATTAAACTCAAAAGTGCCAGCAAGGGCACCAAAACTTGAGACAGGACCGCAAAGAGCCAGGCTAAGATTTGCGCGTGAACATCAAAATTTAACAAGTGAGTGAAATTGTGTGCTGTACAGTGATGGGAGCAAACTCTGTGTAAATTTTGTTGACAGGCGATAAAGAATGTGGATAAATCGTAAGGAACGCTATAGACCATCAAACTTAACGGACACAGTGGCCTATCATGCAGGCTTCGTAATGGTTTTTTGGGGTGGCATATGATTTGGAGCCCGCACGGTGCTGATGATTGTTAATGATGGTACTTTGACAGTACAGGGCTATAGCACAAACATCCTAGAACTAGGATGTTTGTGCTATAGTGGAGAGGTCAGCACGGTCTACGGATGTGGATCCGATTGAGGACGTATGGCACATCAATTGGTGAACGGTACGAGTTAAAACTCCAGCTCCAAAATGTGTTCAGAAGCTCGAGTTGGCGCTACTGGAGGAGTAGAAGAATATCCCACAGGAAATGATCGACAATCAAAATGCAAGCATGGAATGGCGTATCCAGACACTCTTGAGATCCATAGGAGGCATTACACGCTTTAGACATGGCATTTCTTAAGTAAAAATGAAGAATTTAATTTAAAAACTTACTACTGAAATTTCAAAGATTTTTCTTAATTTTTGATTTTTGCAGACTTTTTCTATTTTACACGATTTTATGCCCTAAATTTATATAAGTTTTATTTTTTAATCGTCAATTATTTAATAAATAAATAAATATATAAAAAATAGCGAATAATTTTCAAAAAAAATAAAATTTTGTTATGTTCCTCTAATTTTGCCGGTGTGTTTAGTTGAAGTAGAATATATTAGTTGGGTTACCTTAGTAGGTAGATACCTACCTTTATTAGTAGACGTATAATTAATAAGTAAATGTATTTCATTGTCAAATAAACACATTATTTAATAAGGTTATTAGTTATTACTAATAGTAAGAATCGTAGGTGTACTATTCGAAACCTCATTTGTTTACAAAAATAACTAAGTTATACAAACACTTTAAGTAGATAATATAAGACCGGTTTCAATTATTAAGAATAATTAAGATTAAGAATAAGTAACGGTACTTATCGAATCTAAGTACGCGTAACTAGTGACACGCGAATTTATGATAATTAAATCTACGTAGTACTGACATAATATCTTAGAGACTTCGATTATTTCGAGTTAAATAAAATGTAAATAGTTAATTAAATGTAAAGATTATAATATTATTTTTAAAAAGAGAGCGTAGATGTAGGCAAATATAATTGTAGGCACCTAGCACTGCGCGGTCGGAATTTGAACTTTATAGTATCGTAGCATGAATCGTTAATTCTTTATACGGGTTACGCCAGTGGGAATTCTGTTGGTACAACTAATATATATTCTGTGGCTGTAGTAGCTACACTCAGTATAGTCAGTTTACAGCTACAGTAACGTAGTGATACACTCACTACAATTGTTATAGGGGATGTGATCGACACTGTAGGTACGACTACATAGAGTTCTACAAGGAAGTGAAGAGAAGCTGATCTAAATTAGTGCCGTTAAGATATTTCCGTATACACAGAGAGACTGAGCAGCTGGCACAGCATACAGCAACATATTAATGTTTCCTCCTGGGTTAAGTTCGGCAATTTAATCCAGTAACTATATTTCCATAAGTAGAGTACCTAAACTTGCAAAAATGCGACACCATTAGGGCTCAGGAAAAATACACACAGAAGAAGCACAAATGCGTTACCTACCTTTCAGCTGTTAAGCCTAGTATCCACTTGAGCATGCTCGGGCGAATGAACCGCTCATTCGTGCGAATCCGAGCGTGCTCAGGCGTCTCCACTTGAGCGGCTCGGCCAAATGAGCCGCTCATTCACCTGAGCATGCTCATTGCTCAAGTGGATACTAGGCTTTAGAATTTTGTTCATTTGGTTAACGTAGGAAATTACCTAAACTAAGGGTGTGCTCATAAATTGTGTGTTGTTTTAGGACGAGACGGGAGCGGGCGTGCCGCGAGACCCGCGCGACGTGACAGAAGCCACCAACACCGCCGTGGGCGACCACATGAACCTCACCGTGTACTTCTAACTGTGAACTGTGGCTATCCAAGTGTTGGCGCGAGTTTTCGCCCCTCCTCATCATCAATTTGTACAACACCGAGTTAGTTCATATTATTTCCGCGAGAGGTACTTTTTCGCCGTTGTGACTTGTGACAAATACTCGTAAACAGAATGTAGAGACGAGACCTGACCACGAACTTCAAGGGGAAGAGTTTCGTGTCTCATTGTGTGTTTGCTTAGAACCTGTGTTTATATTATAAAGGACTAATGGGTGAAAAAAGACGATAATCCAAAGATGAGTAGATACCTTCCTGAATACAGTTCGACAAGGCTTTAAATGAATGTGTCAATGATGTCAATGTGCGCTGCTGGTAAAGGAGAACTGAAAAAAATTACATTTTTGTATGATAGAAGCGTTAGTTCCATTTCTCGCCACGTTCATAAACAGTCTTGTCGAACTGTACATTGAGTGATTCAAAAGCTACAAACTTGCCGCTAAAGATAAGCTTATGGAGCGTTGGGACCATTTCCACAGAACAAAGTTCATTTACAAGCCCGTCTTTACGAGATGTGAAAATTTTTTAAAACAAAAAAATAAAAATACTTAATCTTAGAAGCTATGTAAAGAATTTAATTAAAAACGTCGTAAGGCTGATTACTCACCATTACTGATTACTTAGATATACTTACATATTAATGAAATAAACTTCTTATAGCTTTTGAATTATCAAAAAATTTTGTGATTGCATTAATATAAGATTTTGAGAATTTTATAAAATGAACTAAACGAAACTGTAAATAGAAAAAAAATATTTGAATATTACTATTAAATTAATTAAGTACTTACATTAAAGTTAAGGTTAAAGTTAATATACAAATTTTTATAATTGTTTATAATTAATAAGAGAAATTTTAAAAGAGAAAGAATCATGTAACAAATATATTAATTTACATAAAAGAAGAGCATTTATTTGGCTTTGTTACGCGTGAGCTTTCCTAGGTGTCTTCTCATATTATTTACACTAAGGTCCGTGTTGTGACTTGTAAACCGCTCTTATCGCTGAGATTTTATTAAAGATCATTTATGGGATGCTGTTTTAGTCGATATAATATCGTTCTTGTAAGCCGTACTTGTGTGGCATAATAACTACTAAGTGCCAACGTATAAATAAATTAGGAGTCCTTTCCTTGAGCGGCTGTTTGTTTCTTGAGTTTAGTCAAACCTTGACTTATCTAAGTGCAAAGCTCTTGGTTCTTTCAAACTTGTAATATTAATTAACGACAATCTTATAGGACGCTGAGAGCGAATCAGCCAACATTGATATTGAGTAGGAATATGAGAGCGGTTTCTTAGTTCCGAGTTCGGATTAACAGTAACTTGATAATATCTTTGTAATTACTACTAAGTTAATAATATTGTTTATAATATTGTACTATGTTATATTATCTTCCAGTGATATGTGAATACCAATTGATATTGATGTTATTAAACCTTTGTTGATGATTATGTTTTTTATTTCGATTTAGAAAAACATTGCTTCAATTTTATCAAACGTTCAGAGTCCATCTCATTATATTATTAGGTTTCTGCTTAGGAAGTAGAAACAATAGGGGCACGATTCACGAAATTTTTATGTTATGATTACGCCAGGAACACTTACTTTTCGCAAAATAGTCGTGCCTGGCTTACAGTCCTTATTAACCTTCGAACGTGGAAAAACGAGACACAATAGCTTATCTGTTGTTACCGCGGCCGGATGTGGCCGCTTGGGGCTTGATGAATTAAACATTTAGGTACTATCAGAGAAGTTGATTCCTAGGCAGATGGCGGACATAAATAACATAATACTTATTTAAAGGTCAAACCCAGCCGACCGATCACAGCTAACATTGAATTGACATGCCGACCACATCACACATGACGTACTGTAAGGTCCGTCAGCTGCCTAGGAATCAATTTCCTCGACATTATTCAAGTAAGCTTTTTTTTTACTTAATAATGAAAGAGCGACCTCAGTCCTCGCCTCCTTTACGATATGTTTTGGTGGCCACTGGCCAAAAAAAACTGGCCAAAAGTTAACAAACAATACTCACAATATTATATCTAGTTAGATTATTTTCTTTTCGCCGGGTTAGTTCCCGAACCGGTCGTAGGCCTCATGTAGACACGACGTTCTAAAAGTGTTAACTCTGTTAACTTATTTGGAAATATAATATTTTGATTTTATGCACATCCTCTACAATGTAACATGCTGATAAGTGATCACGGATATGTTATGGACATGTTGGAATAACCCCGACTTTCGCCGAGATGGTAGTGGTGGTACAGCCACAACATCATAACACGGTGAGCCGCGGCCGCGAGTGTGTGACAGTGGCGACAGTGCGACGTCTTTCTCTATACAACGTGAGTTTGTTTATTTTTAAAACCAATATAATTATACTTGACGGATAATATGCGATAGTGTATACACTATTCTGTTTCATTTAGGACAACGGTACATAGCACAACCCTTGTTAAAACTTATTATTTTTGTAGTATTTAACGTCACAACTGCAATCAAAATAAAATATTTGTAAACATTTGAACTGGCTAGCTAGCATAGTTAAGGAGGAGATGTGGTAATGAAAAGACGTGACAACCCCAATTTTTAATTTAACATTAAAAGATTCTTCTAGGACCTAGACCTATAAGATGTTAGTTTTTGGTATCCCAAAAAGTGTCCTTACAAAGTCAAGGAAAATAAGTACAAGGGGGAACCTGCAACAATGCTGAAGGCTTCAGAAATATTAGATTAATAAGGTTTTTGTAGGAATGCCAGTATTACCATTTAAACATAGCGTCTGCCGTTTATGATTTATTGAATGTAGAGCCTCAGAATATTCGTAAAAACCAAAAAATATTTTCGCGCACTTAAACCTAATAAGTCCTTGGGCAAATAGTTCGGACGGATCTAACATTATATAAGGCTACCTAAAACGTCCGTGAATGTGTGACTCATCATCGTTTCAACACCAACTCCCGGTGAAGCAACTCTTTGTTTGGGTTTCCCCGCGGGCTGCCGGTCGCGTGCGGGTTACAACTTGCGGGTTGCGGGTCGCGGGTTGCGGGGGGCTACTCCACTTTCTCCGTTACATAACGCAACCGTGACCTCCGCGCCTCCGGGTTCAGTGTTTATAACCCATTGTAACCACTGAGTATGGTAACGCCTAGGTAACGCTAATCTAAATGGAGAGAAATCTAGAATGTAGCGGAGCTGTAATGTGACCTAGATCCGGTCATGTAACATACCAAGATGCATACAGTTAGAAAATATAGAGCGTTTGGTGTATAATAACGAAATTACTTATGTCTTTCGGTAGGTAACTGACTTTTTTCGCAAAATATACGTCAGTTTTTAGATGCGTGGGTTATACTGGAGGATAAGTAAACTTCTTGGAAGCAGCTCTTTAATTGTTTTTAGTCTCCAAAGTCCGAATAATTAACAGAGGGGTGATTGGTGAATAACTTGGCTCCGCTCTCAAGCATAAGTAAAAAGATTTCGTTTCTTTTCACGTTATTAATCTTGAATGTTTCAATAGCTCTTCATCATCAGCTTGTTTATTGACAATTGCCGTGATTATCGAATGTTTATCTTATTTTATTGCTGGCTCAGTGTGTAGATACAATGTACCTAAGAAATGTTGACAAAGCTGAGTCAACTCCTTCGCAGAGAAAGTGAATTAACTCGTTATTGCTATAATAAACACATTTACATAATCGTTTTCTCCTGCGCTTTATTTTTAATGTTATTCGAGGACTATAAAAAGATGTCTTTATTTTCGCAAATGTATAAGTACGTACGTAACCTACCAACGTTTTCAAAAACTAGAAACAAATATGTAAATAAGTCCTAAAATAAGATTCGGTAAGAAGTGCTTAACTATAAGGACTATTTAGCACTTGCACATTCGCAGGAATGAAGGCATTATTAGGATGAACATACAAGTATAAAAAATATACACAGCCGAGAGTACATAGGTATAAGTTAAAACCTCCTCCTTTTTGGTCGGTTAAAATGACCGCACAAAGAGGGGTATGATGTGGGGACATAATTATTGTCTGAGGGATTTAATTATTATCTTATTGATATTTGTTCTTATGGTCTCATATTTTTCATACGATTCATTAACTAGGCAACGTTGTTCTCAGTACGGGTTTTCAGAACAAACTGCGTTTCTTTCTGCGCTAGTAATCAAATTGACCCAAATGCTCAAACTGCGATGTTGCATCTAGTGTAGTGCAGTGCAGTTGCAGTCTGCAACGGCAATTCATTAAACTAAGCGGCTGCAACTTGCAGATGTTGCATCTAGTGGTCGCAGCGCTGTTGCTAGTCGGCGTGAGCTCCGACAACTCCACCGACACTGCAGATTTGTGCGTGGGGCCTTGGAGCCAGGCGCTGGAGGACTGGGCCACCGCACCACATTCGGAGAGAACTGGTAAGACTTACAAAAGTTTATATAGACTTAGAAACTGTTGTGAAATGATGTGGCAAGCGACCTCTGTGCTTTGTTTGGACAGAAGATCATTCTTTTTAGCACATGTTTCAACCTACAAATACATAAGTAGGTAATCTATAATCGCATTTAAGGCCGCATCATGGTCCTCGCTCCAGCCAAGGGCTACTACGTGACGGAGCGCATCGACACGCCCCTGACGCCCCCTCCCCCGCCGCCGCCCGCACCCCCCGCCACGCCGGCGCTTAAGGCCAGCTACAAGCCCCACACGCCACAGGGGTACAGCGAGTGGGATGGCTCTGGACCCGGCAAGATCGTCAACCGCCCGCCTAAGCCGTACGACAAGTTCAAACCGAGCTATGTGAGTATCAGTCCTCTGAGGTTTGTATTTCCTCTTAATTCTTATGTCAGTCATCCATTGACAGGAAATACGAACATCTTTGGCAATACTGTCTGCCAACAGGGAAAAGATAAACTTGACGAAAATTCAGAACTAAACATAGTTAACAACGTCCCTGAAAGACAAAGACATTCTACCCCTACCTAGGGCCACAGACCACAGTTGAAAGTACATTGGTATGTTCCTACTTAAAAAGATACGAAAACGGATAAGGGTGCGTCCACATTTGTATCATTTGCGCGATCAGATCCCCGATCGGATCTCCGTCTCGTATCATCGAAACGTGTCAAAATGATGGGTGTATCATGATACGCCCCGATCGCTATTAACCGCGTATCTGACACGTGTCGAATCAAATACACGCATGATCGGCAGATAGGCGTCCACACTATGATACGCATACTTGATACGGCGCGATGATCGCGACGGATATCTGATCGGTGATCTGATCGCGCAAATGATACAAATGTGGACGCACCGTAATATTATGTTTCCGCTGCAGCAACGCTACTACAAGCAATGTTTCCATTGGCCTGAAACCCATGCAACGAGTAGGTCAAAACTTTTACGTCTTTGTCAAAAAAGACCTGTACTCATTACAGCCGGCACCTCCACCCCCGCAGTACGCGGTGGACCGCGTGGACGATCCGCCCAAGCGCGTGTCGGAGACGGACCTGTACCTGCTCACCGCCATAGAGAAGCTCGTCTACCGCGCTGACCTCACCGAGAAGAGACTGAGGAAGATCGAGGAGGCGGTGCAGCTGCTGCTGGGAGGAGAGATTAAGCCAGGTGAGAGAGGGGAAACAGGGACAAGTTGTAGATGTCTAAATAGGTTGTACAGGTAAATCTGTGCCATGTTTTAGTGACTCATAAGTCATAAGCGAGGTCGTGCTATAAAATGGACGCCAAGAGATGTTTCTACTTTTCAACTTTGATGAACGTGATCGACCGGGTCGTATGATTCTGGAAAGTGGATAGTTCGCATAATAATAATATTATATTGTATCCAATTCCAGTCCACTGTAGTTCATCTAACGCCATCTAGTATTGAGTAGGGGGTTTCATATTATCTTTGTTCTTATATGGCTCCACTGGTTGACGCTAGATGGCGCTATAGTTTATTTGTGCTTTATATTGTGTTCGTAACAATTTATTATTTATGTCGCATCCACTTCCGTCGCATCTTCTTTAAAGCTCATATTTGAACATTAGCAGAGCCATCATGCGCGACTGACTTCACCCGCGTGGGCAGCGGCTGCTACTACTGGTCGCGCGAGGCAGTGGACTGGAAGGACGCGAGCCGCGCCTGCCGCCGCCGCTCCGCGTCGCTGCTCGAGCTGCCCAGACGAGAGGACGCCAGAGCCGTAATTACTGCGCTTCTGAGCGATAAGAAGCTTAAAGGTAGAACTTAGCTCGATACCTGTACATTGCACACACACTAAACCACAAAAAAAACATTGTACTATCATAATATCAGGAAAATGATTCCGCAATAAATTAGTCAAGCACAGCCGTTTCGCAGATTTACTTGACACCGACCCAATATCGTGGGCCCGACATCTGTCTATGAATAATTTTCTCTGACGGTACAAAACAGTTCTACAAACTGTTGCAGCAATTTCTTGCACACAACCATAGGGTCCTCAGCTGCCAGCCCATTAAGCCAGGCTGTTGCAACCGTCGACATGGTACCGCAATAGCCTCTAACTAAAGAAACCGGCAGCTACCAAACCTACTCACCTAAATACTCGTATTTTGTTATGATAATGGCTACAAAACTCCTTTTACAGGCGACGACTTCTGGACGGCCGGGCTCAACCCCGGCCTACTCTGGATCTGGTCGGGCTCTGGCAGGCCGATACAGTCCAACACGACCGACAACGCGACGGTCACTATCAGCGGTGACGGGCGCTGCCTGGCCTTGGTGCACGAGTCCGCCGTCCACAGCTACATGTATAGAGGCCAGGACTGCGGCATCCGACACAGGTACAAACCACAGTTATTAAATACTTATTTCATTCACTTATGCCATTTTATCTTTTTATAATCAATTCTACGGTGTGTCACTAAACACCTCCTAAACGGCTGGACCGATTTAAATAAAAAAAAATATGATAAATAAGAAATAAGATCTAGTGTTATAGGCTATAGCGCTCCATGTTTAGAATTTAGATTCACTAATCAGCCCGACAGATGGCGCTGCAATTGGTATGCGGGACGTCTGCGGGTCTAAATACATATTTTTACACGACCTATTTCTCCTCAGGTTTCACACCAGTTGGTATAATGCGGGCTCGACACTCGCGGCGCGAAAGCCCGCGAAGGCCGCGAACCGCGAGTGTGGAGGGTTTCGCGGCTTCGTATTTGTTCGAATCGTGTTCACGGCGCGAATCGCGGCCGCAATTCGCGCCGCGAGTATAGAGTCCGCATAACAATTATCACACGAGAGAACGATTAAAATAATATATCGAAAACGGTCATATAAAAAGAATATAACTCATTAATTAAGTTGTAAAATATTGTATTACTTACAGCTACTGTGAAACATGAATTTCCATCAAGAAGTTACAGTACATTTAATATCATACACAGGTACATATGCCAGCTAGAGGAAAAACAAGAGAAGTTGAGCAACGAAATAGAGAAGACGGCGCGCGCGCTGCGAGTGCTGCGACACGACAACAGGCGAGCGAAGATACTGTTGGACTCTATACAAGAGAGGATTGTTCGGTAAAAATGTGTCTATAGTCTTTACTCTTTAACGTTTTGCAGTGTGTGAGCTGTATATAAAATGTATAGGTATTACAACTTTTAAACCACACTGATGATATTGTAAGCTAAAGCTGTAAATAATAATAATATCAATATGCACAAAATATTGTAGAATTGTAAAGAAAGTGCGCTTAATGAAAATATTCTACAATATTTTTCAAACACGTATCATTCTAAATACCTAGACCCTTAAGTAGATTATAAGTTTTAATTTATTATTTAAATAAATTATTTTGATTATTATTAGCATTAAGTATTTTTTTTCAAAACTATGTCCATATCATATTACATAGCTGAGCGAAGTTTATGTTAAAATTATATCCAAATAATATTATGAGACTCTTAATTTCAGTTCAGTCTTCAGGGTATAAATAAACACATGCTCTGTTGTAAATCCTTATAATTACAATATATTATGTACATGTTGAGACGAGCACAACTGACTTATCGTACAATAAATATCAACAGTCGGCTATATACATCCCTCACTTTCAACAGTTCCGTATTCAACCCCTAATTTGAACCCCTGATAATGCTAATGTAGGGGTGAAGCACTGAACAAGCCCTATGGACGTACGCGGTGACAATTTCAACTGATATAGTGCACGTAACAGAGGCCCAAGTGTGAGTTTTTAATTATTACTATTAACTATAGCAAGATGTACTACGATCCTAGTCACAAAACGTATTTTTTTAAAGATGAATCTGCATATAAATTCGTAACTAGTAGTATTTGCCTTAGAACAGCGCCTCTAGCGGAATCGTTAGGAAAGTATTTGTCATATTTTCTACGACCGGACCCAAGTAAGCGAGTAACTATTAAAAACTCACGTATATACAAAATATAACAATAGTCACTAACATTTTGATAAGTTGTTCTGTCAAGTAACTATATGTATGGTATATATCACAATATAATGTTGGTACCGACAGAGAAACTAGCTTAAAACGTACATTTTTACTGCCTGAATCCTGATATACTTAATTCAGCATACAAGTTTTAACAAACATTTAAGCTAGTCACAGCAATCAAATACGGAAAAATAAGACACTTTGGTTTATTACTCCGGTATTACATGTGCACATTTTGGATTACATTTTCAACTTTTCTTAAATACTTAGCCTAATGTCTAGTAAAACTGGCCCTGTCTCAAATTGGTGTATCGAATAATTCTAAATTGCATTCATACAGTTATTCTAATTATTGTAGTTTACTTTCAACATTAATTTATTACTTTATTTTACCTCCTTCTTTAAGGTTACCTTGACGTAGAGACAGAGGTTAAAATTATAAGGGTGAAGCCACAGGAGCGTATTTTTTGAGTGGTCACGTTATTTCGGTCGCGTAATTTGATTTCTGCAGAAATCTGTTGGGCCACAACACGAGCGAAATGTATTTTTATTCTTTAAACATGTGCGTGCGTATGTGCGCAGGGCTTCACCCTAAGAGAAAGAAAATTAAAGTATTTGAACATAAAAGTTTTAAGATGGCCGACTCAACCCGTTGAGATCTTGACAACGGAACATGAACAAGATTAATGTCCTGCATCATCGTGATGTCATGACATGGCGTCATGTCATTCATGTTCCGTTGAACTCATAGCAGACATGAACTAGTAAAATATAGTAAGATTCTAATTACAAAACATTTTTCGATTCATTTTAGTACAAACTTAAGCCTTCTTTTTGGAAGTAGGTTAAAAGCGGTTCAGATTAAGGCTAAAATTAATAACAAGCATAAAGCATTAAAAATAAAGTACTGAAATGTTTTTAAGCATAAACCTATTTTCTCATATTATAGTAATTGAAGTTTTGGAAAAGAATCAATATACAGTTGCAAAAAATAACATGATGATATTATGAAAAAATAACTTTGTAACAGTGATATAAATTATTTGTACTCTGTAGCAACATAGTTGAGGTACAAAAACTGAAATAAATAGCAATAACCATTTAATAGACTATAATATAGATATACAATAGACTGTAGAGGGTGGGATTATTACATCATATCGAAGGACAATTTTGTTTAGTGTCATAATTTTTGTTGTTTTAACAACATATTTTTACAAGGTATAATTTTAATTTCTAGTCTCGAAATCCTTAGCTTGACACACTAAAACCAACTACAAAATAAAAAACACATTATAAAATAGGACAAATAAAATATTTACAAGTGGCAAATTTAGTTGTAAACTAAACGATATTTACATGATCACTCGAGCTCAGTCATTCTAATTTACACATCACATCACTTGTAAAGAAAGGGACTGGGACAAAAGATGATCCCATATGATATTTATTTGTCTCTTATATATCTCTGAGTTATTTAGAGTTATTGCTCATGTTTTTTCTTTATGTATATTGTGTAACGTCAAGTTTTTTCACACAAAATGAATGCCACAGCCAATCTTTTGTGCGGTTGGATTGATGACAATATAACATGGAAATAACTCCATAATAATTTAAATGCGTCTCCGACGAAAAGGTACCGTTTGACAATATGAAATATTATCTCTACAGTAGAATTTCAGAATTAGCCAACACGTTTTCTTTATAGAATCGCCGTTTAAATGTTCCAAACATTCTTAATCGGCGATTCTATAAAATAATTTGACGTAAGTTCGATATTGTGAGGTCGACATTCGACTCATGCCATATCAATTTCATACATTTTGGCGTTTCTAATAAGAAGCGTTATGAAAAACGTGTTGGCTAAGACCGCAGATTGGATAATGATAATGTTATTTTCACCAAACACTGGAGTGAGCATCTTGACAGTAGATCTCGGATATGTTGAAGTGATTTTCACCAAACACTGTGTCTATGGGGTGACAGGCGGCTAGTTGAAGTGGAATTTGAACTGGAAGGGGCTGCCGTGGTGGAAGTGGGCGAAGGGGGAGTGGAAGTCAGCGCGGCCGGACTCGGGGTCCAGCGGGTCCGTGCCCGAGTCGAACTGCGCCCGCTTCTCTGGGTCCGTTAACACCTTGAATTGAAAAGTTTTGTGTTGGTAAGCAATGCGACACTAGACACCACAGAAAGTTACTAAAAAAAACGCGTCGAGTAGGCTCGTAGAGATCAACTACGATAACATGGCGCGCCTCTCCAAATGACTCTTTCAATGTGTAGCCACATCCATATGAAAGAGTTTGTATGTAGTAAGTATTCAACCAATCACAGTACACGTAATATTACACTTAATGTCACTTATTAGTCTAGTGATCGGAATCTGGGTGTAATTTTCAATGTAAAGAATAATGTGGATAAGACTTGTAATCCCAGGAATCCCGGGAATCCCAGGAAAATTAGAAAATTTCCGAGTATGTAATTTTAAATTTATAAATGAATCAAAATTGTATTAATTAGTTTATAAAATGATTCATATCATATAAAATAGTTTGAATAGAAATTTCCAAATATTAGGGCGGAATGAAATAGGAAACATGAAATGAAAAAAATAAATAATTCTGTTCTACATATACATACTTACATTACATAATATTATATTGTACATAACTTATGCTGGTAAATAAAATGAAGAATGTTTACTTATTATCTTTTTAGCTCTCCGTAAACTATGTCGAAAATTAACATGCGTGTCGATGGCGAGTACCTCGAGCGCTCATAGAGATTCGTGCGGCTCTAGTGGTTATTAGCTCCCTGGTTGAAACCTGCCAGTAGTAATATAAATGCTTGTCTCAAAGATTTAAAGCCATGCATGTCTCAGTGCAAGCCGTATTAAGGCGATACCGCGAATGGCTCAATATATCAGTTTTGGTTCCTTAGATCTTTCTGAATTTTTTTATTATGTTTCGAATGATTATTTTTCTGTTTATTTGTAATGATCAGTTGTTTTGTTAAGAAAACAATATTGTAATATAATTACTACAAAAAATCCTTGTTTTAATTTTGGTTACACGTTTTAGTATATTATCGATTTTCGTTGCCCAGTTTAGAAACAAAATAATAGTTTTATACAGATTTTTTTTGTGAAATCACTGTAAACTGTTTTTAATTATTGTACTACCTTTCTGGATTCCGAAAAATCTGATTCCGGGAAATCCCGGATTTTTGTGGTCATATCCATATTCATATCAATCACACCCATGATTCCGATCACTGCTTATTATCAAGATTTGTTGGTCAACTAATCATAACTAGCCTACCGCGCAAGACAACGCATTTCAAACGTTTTGAATTATGAAGGGGCGCGCCATGTTATCGTAGTTGATCTCTAGTAGGCTATTTTCTTTTTATAAAATAAGGGGGCAAACGAGGCACCTGATGGAAACCGACTACCGTCGCCCATTGACACTCGCAACATCAGAAGAAGTGCGTTGCCAGCCTGCCGTTATTGTGCTGGTTAGCCGCAATATCGCATTGCGGCTTACTACGGCCACTCATTAGCGTATACTAGGCATCAAGTAGAACATTCCGACAGTTACTAGCCAATTTAGAAAAAAATAGCGTCGAGTAGGCTCGTGGTAGGCTACAGTTATAGGCCTGGCCGAGCATACAAACTCACTCGGCCGGGAGGTCTTCATTTGAGGCTCTTAGGTGATCGAAGCTCTTAGGCTGATTTTAGAGTCACGCTGACCGCTCGTTGACCGTCGGCGCCGACACCGAAATGTATGAAATATCAGCGCTGACCGCTACGCGTTATTCAAAACGCTTCCTACAATTTCATACATCTCGGCCATCAGCGCCGACGCGACGGTGCGCGCGCTGTCAGCGTGACTTTAAAATCAGCCTTAAAGCATTATTCCACAATACTTACATGTTTTGCGTAGTTTTATGGAAACTAAGATCCAATATTCTTTAATTCTAAACTCGCTCTAGAAGTTATTAACGCAAGTTTTTAAAGAACATTTTTTAGACACAAGTTTTTTTTTTCTATTTGTGATGAAAACAATAAGGTTTTATGGTAAAAGCTCTTTATTGAAATAAAGCTAAAGAAAAAACAATAAGGTGTTACCTCTTTAGCGGCGGCGACGTCTATGAACTTCTTCTCGGCAATTTTCTTCTCATCCCCCTGGTAGTTGTCGGGGTGCCACTTCTGCGCCGCCTTGCGGTACGCCTTCACTATCTCCTGCTTCGTCGCACTCCTAAACATTACACTTATATTTAGAATAGAATAGAAAACTAATAAAATTAAAACTCGACAACCTTAGAGTATCACTTTTATCACTTATTTCCTTCATATAATATGTTACACAATAAACCCATACAATGCCGTTTCTTGTTTGTGTAGCGTATTTTCTAGCTACAGTCGGAGCATTTTAATAGGCCATATTTGACATCTGTCAGATTAATTTCCATAGTGAGGAAACTGCGTAAAAACATCGACCAAAACGAATAAATCGATATGGAGTTCATACGTTATTTGTAAAACCAAAAACAAATTCATGTCCTATTATTACTTTAATTCAAAGAGCAAAATAAGACAAGTACATAATTTACAAAAAAATGCATTTATTCCTTTGAATTATAAAAAATGTTAAATTTAGTATTATCATTATTCATTTCACATAAATATGTGTTACTTTTCACAACGTGGTTATTAATTTATGGGGATATTTCGTTACAAGTAATCAATGCATCGATACTATTTATTTGCTTTCGATTTTTAGAGTAACATCCCTAAAGTTTAAAAAGAAAAAAGGTCAGCTGACGTAACATTGTAACGACGTGCAATTGTTAAGATCAGAGTTTGTTTATTAAGTTTAGAATTGTTTATCAGTATAAGCAAATCGTTAAATAATTCGTATTGGTCACATTTACAATAAATATGTAATCGTAATTGAAAAAAGTTAATCAATTGTGCAGTTATAACAAAAGGAAAATATTTATTTTTTATGCACGTCGCTACAAGGTTACGGTGTGCAATTTTGATGAACTGTCAAATGTGGCCTATTAAAATGCCTCGACTAAATGTAAAAGGAGTTTGTTATGTTACCTAATTAAACATTTTTTTTCATTTCATTTCGAAAAAAGTTTCCAAGCGATTCCAAGTGGATAAAAGGTTGGCAATTTACGATTTTTTCAAGATCAAACTTTTTTTTTATATTTGGATTTACTATATAAGATTCTTAAGCCCACTTGCAAAAATTTGTTGGAAGAACTTAGTAAATAACTTGCAATATGCAATTAAACTAAGTAATATCGTGACGTCTGACCTCTTAACGCCCAGTATCTGGTAGTAGTCTCTACTCTCCGCCTGCTTCTGTAGTTTCTGCGCCTTGCTGATGCCCTCCTTCGCCCGCTGCATGCCCTCCTCCACCTCCAGAGCCTCCTTGTACGCGTGGATCGCTGTAGAACACAAATCACATGTTTCAATAAACTCATACACTTATACATCTATATTCTATTGTAACTCCAATATATTTGACTAGATGTCGCTCGCAACTTCGTTACGCAAGATATCGTTGGTCGCACGGGCACAGTCAGTTAAGCGTTTGTGTTTACACATTACACAATGTGTATACTGTATGTGTGTAAGGTGTGTGTCCGCATGCACGTGTGTGAGCATACGCCTGCGTGTACGTGCGTACGTGCTTGCGCGCACGCGCGCGCGTGTTTGTGTGTGTGTGTGTGTGTGTGTGTGTGTGTGTGTGTGTGTATGTGTCTGTGCGTGCGTGCGTGCTAGTGTGAGCGTGTGTGTGTACTGACCGTCATCATACATGGCGAGGTGCAGCAGCGCGTCGGCGCGCTCGCACAGTATCCGCGCTTCGCGCCGAAGCTCCAGCGCGCGCCCGCACTCGCCCAGCGCCTGCGTGTACTCCTCCTCCTGAAAATCACAAATACATTTGTGTAAACACCCTCAAGTGTGCAAAACGGTCAGTAAAAACATGAAAAGCGTCTTTGTAAGTGTTTTGAAAGTACACTTGCAAAGTGCAATTAAATATGTTATTTTAGTTAAGGAATAGAAAGAATAGAGGTTATTCCCATCTTCAAAAAAGGGGATCTGAGCAATGTTACCAACTACAGACCCATATCCATTTTGGGAAATGGGAAAACTGTACGAGTCTATGATCCAAAAGACACTACTTCATCACATTAAACCACACATTAATTCACAGCAGCACGGCTTCTTACGGAAGATCAACCGTGTCAAACCTTCTTGGCTATGTCAACGACATCGTAGAAGCAGTCGAAAATAGTAACGAAGTTCACGCTGTATACACTGACTTCTCCAAGGCGTCCGACACGGTGGATCACGATCTCCTCATACAAAAACTGGGTCACGCAGGAATTTGCGGCTCACTGTTGAGATGGTGCGACTCGTACTTAAAAAATCGCACACAGCTAATTATAGTTCGTACCTTCAAGTCTCCGATCAAAAAGGTACCGTCAGGTGTCCCGCAAGGTTCACACCTCGGGCCTATTGTTTTTCCTCGTATTTATTAACGACCTCTGTTCTGTGTATTAACTTCCATATTTAAAATGTTTGCAGATGATTTAAAAATCTACAGAATAATACGGTCCAGGAATCGCACACTTACAGGCAGATCTTAACTGACTAAGCGTCTGGTGTGTTGCGAATAAAATGATACTCAATCTTTCAAAATGTTTTTACATAAAATTTACTCGGAAAAGAAACAACGAGAACAGCCGTGTGTTTATGTAATCATTAATCAACAGCACACGGATTAGTCAGATAACTAGCGTTCGCGATCTTGGTGTTTTAACGTTATTAGTGGCGGCCGAAAAGGAAGATCTTCCGACCGAGAGAGATAGCATGCTCGGTCAGGCCGAAGCCCACTGACGTCATTTCAGACGTTGACAGACATATATCTTGCCGTTCTCCGAAACTTCGATAGCGCGATGTAGGATTGTTAGGCGAATTGTGGGTACCGCCACAGTGTTGTCTTGGATCAGAAGTTAGACTTCTGACATCAGTCATCACATTGGCCATACTATTAAGAAATTTATAAAATTGTTTTAGTGATACAGCCAGTTTGTGAACTTTTCAATAAAAAAAATTAAGAATATAATAATTAGGCAAAAAGCAGTACCAAAATTTATTAGCGACTTACCTTATTATAACAAATGCACAGCCATTTCCTAGCCTCATACACGACTAACGTAACTTCATCTTCTATCTTCAACACTTTGTTAGCACTCTCCACGCAGCCCAGGAAGTCTCTGTTCTCACTCTTCTCTTCACAGTCTAGAAGTAACTTGTCCACCTTCTTCAGCTTCTTGTAGAACGGGAAGCACTGTTTGTGTTCTGGATCTAGCTTTAGACATTCTCTGATTTCCTGAAAATTGTTTGTGACTTGTTATTCCTTATTATTCTTATGGGCCTCATTTCTTAAAGTAAGAGGATAACTCTTTCATTTTGAAAATTTAAAAAAATCAAAAAAAATTAAAAAATGTTAGGTGAGATGTCTGTCTGACTGATACTGTAGACTTTATTATTTGACAGACAATGGTACATACAGAAATTTACTAACCCTTGGAATGATATTGCATATTGCTTTTACTCTAGTTTCATTTACCATACTCTCTGTAGCGGCCCTAAGGATTTGCATAGTATGGTAACACAAGCTACAAAGGTATGAATATAATATGTATTATTTTACTTTATGGTATGAATGCTAAAACCAGCTGCAGTGTAGAGGCTAGTCAGAATAAACGCATTGACTTTACCGGTTGTTTGATATGTCACTCCGACATCCACCTTAAATCTCCTTCAACCCTCATATGCCGGATCCACTCATGCGCCGGCTTATACCGCCGGGTTTGCCACCTGCTTTCAGACTGCCTTGCCGCCGAAGCCGGCGGCATGTGTGGATACGGCATTAGACACTCACTCGGCTACACAAAACGCATATTATACACCGGCGAACTTCCATGACACCGTGGTGTCTCACCTTGAGCGCGTCGCTGACGTGTCCCAGCTGGTAGAGCAGCTCCGCCAGTCGGTAGTAGCCGTCCGTGGAGTCCTGCTGCAGACGGTTCACCGACCTGATGTCTGACACCGCTGAGAACAGGTCATCCTGAAACATCATAAGAAATTACTGAAACCGCAACTAATCCATAAATAATAAAAATCCATACTAATATTATAAATGCGAAAGTCTTCACGCCCAAACCTCTGAACCGATTTTGGTGAAATTTTGCATGGAGATACTTTAAGTCAGCGTTTCTCACGCGATAGACGAATTTTGGCGCACGGAGTTGTGGGCGTCATGTAGTATTTTATATTCCAAACGAATTCTGGTGCACGGAATTGAGTTATATGGAATCGAAAGAAATCTTGCCAGGCTTTAGATGAGTAGTTTAGGGGCTACAGTAGAATAAATAATACCAGTATACAAATATGACTGTACTTCTATTTAGAATAGAATAGAATAGAATAAACGTTTATTTGCAGCTATAATAAGATAAATAATAATATTTAAAAAAAATACTAATTAAAATAGAAATATTACAAAATAATTAATTAACATAATACAGGTAGGTACATTAGCCGCAAATTGGACCAAACTCGGCATTGTTGGCACACCCAGCAGGCAACCAACGCCGGTCTTCCGCTTGACCCATTCCGTGACCTCACAACCATCCCAACTTTTATTATTTCTTTTATTATAACTATTTCTTTGCCATTGTCATATAAAACTAATATGGAACATTTATGTAGAACAATAATTAAAAAACCTATTGACAAAACATAGTATAAGATCACTGGACTGTGGCTGCAGTGTTTTTGCATGTCTATAATATTCTTTATTGTTCTTGTTTTACTTAAAGGTCAACATGACCTTTAGTCAAGTCACTATTTAAACACTTGCAGTAACAACCTTGTTTTTTTTGTTACTGTATGTAGATATGAAAGAAGACCTTTGTTTCTTTGTTTGCATTGAAAAGGCTTCCAACCTACAAGACCAATCTATATTTTTCTTTTTTAGCACTGATGTCAGATACCATGGGGAAGGACATATAATCATAGATTAAATAAATTGCAGCAAAATATAAGGTGTCATTGCCTTTGGCTCTTACAATTTTGTAAAAGTAAGCTATAATATCGCAGCAAAGTATACATCGTCTGTGTGATTCTTACAAGCCAAAACATTGTAAAACTAACTTACAGTAGCAATATAGCACTGTGCCCTCAAATGCCTGAGCTGCGCGGACCAGGGCGACAGCTCGAGCAGGCGCGTAGCTAGCTCCGCGGCGGCGCGGTACTCGCCCCCTCTGTAATACGCCTCCGCCAGCCGCAGGTCGTCGGCTAGCTCGTCGATACGGTGGTACCATGATACCGCCTCCTCGTTGTACGGGTCGCTGTATGTCTGAAATTATTTAATGTGACATTGCATTTTCAGGTCCAACCAAGGTATACAGTATAATACTACAGCTATGATCATTTTAAAATTTTATTTTCCTCTTATGTAGGTAAAAAACTCTGGATCTAATAAGCAAAAAATGGAAATTCTTATGCCAATAGAAAATATATTAGTAAGTGTTATTTTAGGCTATAAAGATTTCTTGTAAATCTGTAATTTATTTCTTTATAGTTGCTTGAAATATTTTAATTAAATACACAAGCAAAGTTACTTAATAATCATACTGTTAATCACTTATAATACACTTAATTTATAAAACTTTGTAATAGACTCGAAACAATAACAAGTATTATCTGGCACTGATAAGCAATGTAGGTACGGTTGCCCTGCCTTTAAGGTGACGCAGCGTTAAAGTAAAAAACCGTTTTGGATATGTTTTTGATTGCTTGTTTCTCCTGGCCTCTCATAGAAAACAAGAAATGGAAAAGCAAGAAATGGAAAGGGCGTAAGCGTCAAAATGGTTTTTGTCGTGTAATTTAAAAACCATAAATATATTTCATATACGCTATGGGCAAATAAAGTGTATCCTTCACCCAATCTATGTACATACAAATTTTGAAAGCTTAAGTCACTCTCCTCTGTTGGCAAAATTAGAGTCCCTTTTTTTAACCGACTTCCAAAAAACGAGGAGGTTATATGTTCGGCTGTGGATATTTTTTTTTTTTATTATTTTTTTATTTTTGTATGTACGATTACTCCGCCGTTTGTGAACCGATTTTCGAAATTTTTGTTTTGTTGTATTAGGTTTCACTCCAATTTGGTCCCATTTTCACAAAGGTGGTGACCTGATGATGGGATCCATGAGTAATCGAGGGAACTCCTCGAAATTTATATGGAAACATATGGTGATTTTGGTTTTATGTGAAGTGTACTAAGAATACGCTACCAAAAAGTCAAATATTGGGTCAAGGTATACCATGGTTTCGATGATGCTGAGAGAACTCCTGATTCCTTATAGATGCACGTTTGGGAGTTTCGGCGTTGTTTTAAGAACAGAAAGCATAAACTACTATGCAATTCATATTCATCATCATAATCATCATCATCATCATCGTCATCATCATCATTACCACGTCGTGTTAAGGCCACCAATGTCTCATGGCACAGAATAGATAATAGTAAAAGGCATAGGTATGGATATACTAATAATAATAATTATGTACTGTATAACAATTAATTTTTAATACACGGCGGTCGGCGTCGTCGCGGCGCGTGGCGGCAGAAGACAGAATATCGAATACTTTACTAACTACTTTATATACAAATCGAATACTTTACTACTTTATAAAATTTTAATAGACAAATAGAATTAAAATAAAGTTATTTTAAAAAGAGCATTTAAACAAAACAAAGTCATTAAGTGTCTTTTTAATTAGTTATACTTATTAATCGATAGATGGTGCACTAAGTACCTATCGATTTGAATTCTTGATAACAAGAACAGCTGTCAATAATTATGATAATATTAAATATTATGCTACGCTACATCCTATGCAAGTTTGTACATTTTTTATCTGATAGATCCTTCGATCGTGGAAAAACGAGACACAATAGCCTTTCTATTGTTATCGCAATCGCCGGTGACCGCTTCGGGCTTGAAGTATTAAAATTGTTAAATTACTTAGCACAATATGTTCACTTCACTGATAATATTATATTATTTTGTGAGTGTGAGTTGTGACTCTTAACAAATTGTAATAAGATACGTAAAATATACGCGAAGATTTATCTACTAGTGTAACTAAAAAGAGTGAAATTATTATAATTTATAACAAAAAATTAAAACCGACTTCCAAGGTAAAAACAATAATAACATTAATATGAACTAAAAAGTATTAAATAATTTTTACTATCTAATAGTGCCTTTTTCCGAATTCGGCTAAACCTCAACTATTTCTGTACTCAATCTTCATAATTTTGAAGTCGGTGCCAGTTCCAAAAATTTTAAATATTCTGTCAGAGGACTGAAGATTCAGCTATCTGGTACCGACTTAAAAATAATGAATATTGAGTACAGAAATAGTTGAGGTTTAGCCGAATTCGGAAAAAGGCACTATTAGATAGTAAAAATTATTTAATACTTTTTAGTTCATATTAATATTATTATTGTTTTTACCTTGGAAGTCGGTTTTAATTTTTTGTTAAAAATAATTACAGAGGTCTTTTTGATTGATTATTCTGTGTTATAAAAGTTGACCAATCATATTATGCTAATGGTAATTCAAAGACAAATACATGATGAATACTGACAATGAACTTTAATTTCTTAGCTTTAGTCATTGCTGAGAAAAATCGATATTGCTACAGCCAAATTATCAAGGCATCAACTTAAGTAGGTGATTATTAATTTCATAATTTATTATAAGTAATATAATAATATAATGTTGCCATAAATTATAAGTTATAACAATTTACAGTGCATTTCAATATTGGTTGAATTTTTTGGGACTTGATGTGTGTCTGATATTTAGTTTTTAAATGGAATAAAGTCTATGGTTATGGAAACTTACAACTTGTAGATAGTCTTCCTTAGCGTCTGTATACTGTGCCAGCTTGAGGTACACATTGGCTCTGTGGAGTCTGGCCGCTGTGAAATCTGATTTTAGCTCTAACACCTGTAAACAAAAAGTATGTTAATATTATATGCAATCATTTTGTTAGGGTGTTTGGTGGAAGATACATTTTCATGAGGTAGGCCTCATGTAGAGTACATTCTATAAGTGTTAACTTTGTTAACCTATTGAGAAATAAATATTTTGATTTTGATTCTGTTTTTATATATTCTTGTTCTTTTTCTTCCATTTTTTTTTTTTGTTAAAACTATTTCCAAATGAACTAAGTAATATCTTTTCCTGTCTTTCCTTGAAACCACACAATAATTAAGTAAGTAAACCATGTGAAACTATTCCTAAATTTATGTCAACATATTATTATCTTGTGTTCAATCATTTATATGCATAATATGAAATGTAAACAAAAAATAATTAAAGATCAAGTATGTTGAATTGTATTTCTTTACTGCAAGCTGGTGGCATAACACAGTCACACATACTGATCTTTGTTTACATTTATATCGAAATGAATGGAACTATTGTTGTACAATGTAAATGGTTTAATGATAAATAAAATTTCATGTATAAGTTATAACTCCTACCTTAGTGAAGTCTTGTAGGGCAAATTTAGCTTTGCCAAGGGCGTAGTACACGGTGCCCCTCTTAAAATATGTGAGGTAGTTGTTGGGGTCGCCCTCTGAAATGGTTACAATGAGTTATTGAAGACAAAACAAACCCGTTTTGGTTCAAAAAAGACAACTTTTTTTTATTTTTTTTACCTCATTTTAGATCTAGGTTCCTATTTCAAATTGTGTTATTTGTTATTACTTTTCTACAGACTGCAGGCTTTAAGAAGTGCATTATTATAAGTGAGGCCTGTCCAGTAGGTCAACAAGATGCAAGAGTAACTACAAGTGTACCATATGTATCACACATCGCAGGAGTTACTTACCCACTGCAGCATGATAGTGGGTCAGCGCATCCGACAGCTGCCCCCGCGCCAGGAAATCCCGCCCTAGCTCCAAGTGCTTGTTCACTTCAGCTTGGCTACTGCACTCTGAAACTGTAGGCATTTATTTAGAAAAACAATCCCTCAGTCTCAAAATGCAAACCGAAAACAAAACCCACTTACACTCTAATAACACTTCTAATACTAGTAGCATAAGGCATGGCGTGACTTTGTTCCAGTTAATATTCGTAAGGTATTCCATTATGATACATTTATTTTAATATCACGTATTAAAATTAAAGCAATAAGGTTTCAATTTACATTAAAAACTAATTATTTGACGGAGACACAATCCATCTTCCTTCTTATTTTTTCGTGGTCTGTTCTGATTGGTCCAAATCATTGGATTTTGAAGGCCGGAGGCAACCATAGACAATTTGACACTGTCAATCTAACGTTGACATTGACATTCCTATTTTTTCTTTTGCTTTTGACACTAACAACTTTACAGTTCGTGAAAAGAACGTGGCGAGAAAAGGAACTAAACGCTTCTATCCAAAGAAAAAGAAAACCCAGTCTGTTTAAGCGTCTCCGAGACAGACGCGCCCTGCGGTGGCGGTGGCGATCAGTTGGATGACTTGAGAGTTCTAGGAACGACACAGACACACGCGGCCACGCGGCCAAGTCATCCAACTGACCGCCACCGCCACCGCCACCGCAGGCCGCGTCTGTCTGGGAGACGCTCGCTTCTTCATGCATAAATGAAAAATGGCATTTTTGACATGTGTTTGACAGTTCTCCTTTATATACCAGCAGCGCTCCCGTCAATGTCACCCACGTTCGTAAAGCCTTGTCGAGCTGTAGAAAATTGTTGTAAATGGAAAGAAAGAAAGAAAGAAAGAAAACGTTTATTTGTGCAGGAAAACATACAAAGCTAGTTACAATAAATAATAATACATCATAAAATGTTTCCGAGCACAAGCCGACGCAGCTCAGCATATGCTGACTGCAAGCAATCAGCGCTGATCTTCCGCTGGGCCGACAGGTGACGTCACGGACATCAATCCGGGTTCACAAATAATTCATAGATACAATTAAAGTTTATATAACTTATGAGTTATGACTTATGACAATAATAAAATAAATGGGAAGTTTTCTTTTTTAAATCTCCACCAGACGGCGCGACGGTAGACACTTCTAGATTTTCTATTCGTTCCCCACCCATCTGAAATTATCTGCAGGTTGGCATCACTGACAGTGTTTCAAAAAAATATCAGTGTACTGTCAAGTGTGACGTAAATCAAAATATCTTAAATCTAAGCCATCATTGGCCTAAGCGATTAGGCCAGTATACTGGTAACAGTTTAGGAACACGCAAATTGTCAAACTGAAAACTGACAACTGACAGAGAATTTGCATATGGCAAAGGACACCGCCGGTGTCAGTGCCAAAAAAAAAAAAAAAAACTGACAGAGAATTTTGGCGGGCATGTCACTTTCAAAACTTCTTCTAATTTTTATTGTTGGTGTGGTTTTTATTATTTTTTCCCGAATTGTGTTATTTGTGTTTTTGATGTTCATTATTGGTAAAATATTAGCCATTAAATATCCGTTATCTTGCACAAGTGCAGGTAAGATGTTGTCAAAACCAAAATGTATATTTCCTGTGACATTTGGTGTGAATATCGCGTCCTTCAGTACTAGTCCCGCCATTGGACAGTGTAGAACAGAAAAATAACAATAATAAACGTCATTATTAGTCATTATCTGTGAGAAATAAAATTAAATCTTATATATAAAATTCTCGTGTCACAATGTTAGTCCACGAACTCCTCCGAAACGGCTTTACTGATTTTTACCAAATTTTATATGCATATTCAGTAGGTCTGAGAATCGGCTATTGGGTACTTTATATATTGATAAGTGCATTTGTTGAATAAATAATAGTAAATTATTAGAACCTGAGACTGGCGGCGGCCATTGTTTGTGATCGACGTTGCCATGGCGACATATTTATTTAGTCACTTCAATAAAATAATATGAGCGAAATACTTTATAATATTATGGCAAAGCAACGTTTGCCGGGACAGCTAGTATGATTATAAATCTTTGGATTACAATGATATCTTTCGATGCAGTGAATGGTAGTTTTCGTCCATCTTCTCTGAGTTCTTAACTGCGATTGAACTAAGCGCGAATGTACATGATCGCACTCGGGCAAGGGGCTCTCGCACGAGACTCTCGCCCGAGAGCTCTCGGCGAGAGTGTACAGCGGGCATAAAAATGGAAAGCCAAGTTCCATACAAACATTATTCTTGTCTATGGACTTCGCCGTAAATAGGATGGAGATATGAGTGCCAAGTTCCATAGAAAATCGAAATATGTATGTATAGGAACCAAATAACATTATGAACAAATAATAGAGTCTATTTCTTTGCTTTATTGAATACTAGCTGTTGCCCGAGACTTCGTCCGCGTGGACTTCAGTTTATAGCGCGCGATGTCAACAAAATTGATGTCAAAAGCCTTTATAAAAAACCCTGGTACCTACCCCTTAAATCAAAACACCCAAAAACAGCTGTGCAGTGTGCACATAGCTTATTTCATTTTTTTAAATTAAACTTAATTTATGCCAAATTTTAAAGTACATTTAGCCCAATTACACAACTTTTGCCATAAATGCCATAAATATCATTGAAAGGTTTAAGGTTACGTCACTACTCACTGCATAGATTTCTGAGTTTTTTAATAACGTAAAAGAGCACATAATAACAATCGAAAAAATCGAAAACCTAATATAAGATGATACCACCTCTTATAGAAAGACGCTTGTGTAAGCTATAGCGCGATGTAGGGGACGCACAGCGCCATCTATTATGAATTTTTGGAACTAACTTAATTTGAACAAATTTATGCATTTTCACCCCCTTACAACCCCTTTGTCCAGTTAAAAAGCAGCCTATGTCCTTTCTCAGACTTTAAACTATCTGTATACAAAATTTCATTACAATCGGTTCAGTAGTTTTGGCGTGAAAGCGAGACAGACAGACAGACAGAGATACTTTCGCATTTATAATATTAGTATAGAAGTATAGATATATAACAATTAATGTTATTTAAATAATGTGAGATCTTAAACTAGATTAGATCTAACTTGGCCAGTTTTCATTACATCAGCCAATTAATAAAGTTATTGAACATTTTAATTCTGATGAAAACTAGTCAAGTAGAATCTAATCTAGTTTAAGATCTCAAATTATTTAAATGACATTAATTGTTATAGATATTCAATAAAGCAAAGAAATAGACTCTATTATTTGTTCATAATGTTATTTGGTTCCTATACATACATATTTCAATTTTCTATGGAACTTGGCACTCATTTAGATCTCCATCCTTTTTACGGCGAAGTCCATAGACAAGAATAATGTTTGTATGGAACTTGGCTTTCCATTTTTACAAATTTTATGTTTTTGGTGGGATATCATTACTTTTTGTAAAGAAAACTTTCCGAGCAAGGGTACACATAGTAGACATCTTAATCTTCCCAGTTCAAACATACATAATATTCGACTATATTCAATCGCAACCTTAAGGTGTTGTTTCACCACTTCCCGACGAGTATCGGATATGCTATCCGCAACTTATCTTCATCTATCAAATACTTCATCTATCAGATAAATTGTAGATAGCCTATCTGAAACTTAACTGACAGATCCAATATCTGTCAAATAAGTTGTGGATAGCCTATTTGAAACTAATCAGGAAGTGGGGAAATAGCCCTTAAGCCTTATTGAGTATCAGACTAATAAAACAAAGAAAATTCAAGCGAATGAAAAAAGCAGCTACCATCAGGAGGCATTGGAATAATACGGTATAACACAAGTGTATTTCCAACCATTAACTATAGGGTACAGCTTATTGTGCTGAAGTAAAGTAGCTATTATTATAGCTGTCTAACAAACAGACAGACAGACGGACGGATGGACGGACAGACGGACAGACAGACAGACAGACGGACAGACGTATTAAAAGAATTCTATGTCTATTCCCGGGACTCAAACTATATCTCCATACCAAATTTAAGAACAATCGGTACAAGAAATTTGGGTGTGAAGAGATAACAGACAGACAGACATACTTCATAAAGTCACCTTCTATTAAATTCCTAAAGTTTTTTCACTTCACAAATAAATATTTACGGGGAGCTCCCATACAATAAATGTGATTTTTTGGCCTTTTTTGCTCAAAATCAATAATGGCAGCCGGTAGATACTTGAAAATTTAACAAAATCTTTAATAATATTTTCATAATTTATAATAAAAGTAAAATGAAATAAATATTTAAGGGGGGTCTCCATACAAAAAACACAATTTTTGCCTAGTTTCGCACGGTCCGACTCGCACTTGACCGATTTTTTTTGTTTTCTGATTTTTCCCTACGCTTTCACACAATTACCGAGCTGGGTTCCAAATTTCAGCCTTCTAGGTCATCTGGAAGTGGGTTAGAATTTTGATCTATAGGTCAGTCAGTCAGTCAGTCAGTGATAAAAATGTCGATTTTCGGACGTTAATATCTTAATAACCGCTTGAGCTGTGCTTATGAAATTTAGAGCATGTAGTTATCTTTCAAGTCTCATTATATGAGCCAAATTTGAAACGATTATGTGAAATAGTTTCTGAATTATGAGAGGGTCAAAAGTACCTGCAAATGGTTCGTGTAATATTACACACGGTGCATGCTCGCCATTCTGTTATGCTGGAACTTGGCTTGACACGCTACCGCGTGTCTAGATATTTTAGGTCAAATATAAATGTTCAGCTTTGTACACGTCCTGTAGGGTCGGACGCTAGCTGTCAACTGAATGCAGGCGAATGTGTAAACAGTAAGTTCGTATTCGCTATTCGTGCCCTTTGATTCGCGTCCGAAAAACCGCTACCAACGCGAATGCCACGAATCGCGAGGCGAAGTGCGAGGCGAATAGCGAGCGCCTGTTTGCACATTCGTGTTCGTTAGGGCCGATTCACACCGGAATGTCAGCTTTTAGTGTCAAATAATTTTAAACTTTATTTTCATAGTTATAAATAAATAAAATAAAAATAAAAAACTCTTTATTCAAACCGCTAATTAAAAAAGTCAGTTTACAAAAGTTACAAAGAATGAAAAGAGTTTGAAATGGCGGCCTTACTGCTGGAAGCAGTTTCTTCCAGGCAACCATAAACTTAATTAACAAAACAAATAACAGAAAATATTAATTAAAAACAAAGATAACAAATAACGAAATGATAAAATGAGATACAATACCTATATAATTTATAATAAGATAAATAAATATAATGGATACAATTTATATTAATAAACAAAATAAACATATAATGATACGAAGAAGAAAATAAAAGAATTCAGAGTTTTAAGAGTTCGCAGATAGATCTAAGTAGTGTTGCTTAAGTTTTTTCTTGAAAGTATTTATAGATTTCGAATTTTGTATGCTTTCGGGTAGAGCATTCCACAGACGGATAGCAGAGACGGTGAAGGAAGAGTCATAGAAGTTAGTGTTGTGAGAAGGGAAGGCAAGAGTTAGTTTATTAGCAGAGCGAAGTGTAGGATGTTTGTGTCCAAGAAAGGTAAAGTTTTGTTTGAGGTAAGTGGGAGATTTTGGATTAAATAAAATATTGTAAAGAAGATATAACTACTAGTATCGCTTGAAAACTTCTAAAAGGTCGCGCGGCCGCCCGCGGCGCCGCGCGTCCGTCGGCGGAAAGTGCTCGCGGCTGCCCGCATCCGCGCGCGGCCGCCCGCGGCACCTCGAGCCCTTTTTGAAGTTTTCAAGCGATACTAGTAGTTATAAGTATGTAAATATTACACCTGGGTACGAGTGCAAGTTTGTACAAAATGTTTGAAATTCTCCAAAGTGTCGTCGTTTCTTCCATAAGTCATGGACCCACATATCTCTTTTAATTTTTTCTTTTCTTTCTTTTTTTTCTTCTTTCTTTTTAGGGTTCCGTAGCCAAAATGGCAAAAAACGGAACCCCTATAGATTCGTCATGTCTGTCTGTCTGTCCGTCCGTATGTCACAGCCACTTTTCTCCGAAACTATAAGAGCTGTACTATTGAAACTTGGTAAGTAGATGTAATCTGTGAACCGCATTAAGATTTGGATACAAAAATGGAAAAAATATTAAAAATTTTAAGGGTCCCCAAAGGTACAACTGAAACAAAAAAAATTTTTTTCATCTGGCCTATGCGTGTGGGGTATCTATGGATAGGTCTTCAAAAATCATATTGAGGTTTCCAATATCCTTTTTTTCTAACCTGAATAGTTTGCGAGAGAGGCTCTTCCAAAGTAATAAAATGTTGGTCCCCCCCCCCCCCTCTAACTTCTAAAGTAGGGGCATGATAATTCTAAAAAAATATATGATGTACACTATTATTAAAACTACCAACGAAAATTTGTTTGAACGAGATCTAATCTAAATTTTTTATACGTCATAAATGGTAAACCTTAATTTAACTTTCATTTAATCAACTAAAATATAAAAATAAATCAAAAACCTTTTTATTTTATAGAAATAAACCTTATTGCTGCTGCGGAACCCTTCATGGGCGAGTCCAACTCGCACTTGGCCGGTTTTTTTTTTCTTCGGCAATAAGTGCAATAATAACCAATTCCACCATGTTGCTGCAAACACACGACACGAGTTTCCTTGCCGAATGTAGAATCTAAACTGAAAGGCACGTATGCTCTGCATTCCGATGTGAATCGACCCTTATTCGCCTCGTGATTCGCCTCGCTATTCGTGCGAATGTATAAATGCGGTATCACACACAAAATAAGCCGTAGTCCAATAAAAAAGGATGAAATTAATGTTTTAATTACAGCTATTTTTCCTATTACTCCAGTATTGCTAGAGTCAATTTATTTTATCACTTTTTGGAGTTTTTGCCATCAGTCTGGTATTAATAATTATATTTTTTTTTGGAAATAAAAAGTATGGCAACAATGAACATTTTTTAAATTCACAACTTGGCAACACTGTCTTTTTCGTCCTAGAATCAAGATCGTCCGGTTAGTGTAGAAAATTTTCAATTTTTATGATATAAAATCGTATATTTTTACAGAAATATTGGCATTTTCTAGATATTAAGAACAGTGTATATCGTATTTCGAAGATTTCAGTTATGGATTTGTGATTTATGGCAAAATAAATTGTGATAAGTTCAAGTCTGATGACAGTATAACCTAAACAGTGCTCTCCAATTTTAACAAGTAGTGAATATTTTAGGAATGGCTGACGCTCCGTCAACTGCGCCTAAGGCGAAGGCGCCTAAAACTAAGGCCCCTAAAGAGAAAGCAGCGAAGGCTGCCCCAGCTGCGCCCGCAGAACCACAGAAGGCAATCCGTAAGGTGTCTTCCAAGCCCAGGCATGGCAGGCTCTACGCCAAGGCAGTGTTCACAGGATACAAACGCGGTCTCCGCAACCAACACGAGAACACCGCTCTCCTAAAGGTTAGTAAAATGCAAATATTAGGCATGATAACCTCAAAGTTTGACTTTGTTATTGTTTTGAGGTTATGGTAGTGACAGAAGTGGTTGGCCGAGAATCGTTTTAGATGGTTATCCTAAAGATTCTTGTATAAAGGCTTATCAAGTTTTAAGTAGTGTTGATGATTTGTGTAAAATTAGAATAATGCTTGGGGTTTAAGTTGTAGGTACTTGATAGTCCAATGGGAATCCACACATAATAATAATTGATTCAAGAAATCAGAAAATCATCATCCAATGTACAGAGGATACAAACAATACAAAGTTAAGGGCAAAAGAGGTTGAACCTAACCATCAACACAGTTTATTTGATCAGTGGAATACCATTCCTGGCTATTTAAGTATTACTTTGTTCAAAACATAATAAACTGTTTCATTCTATTTATTATTAATAATTTTATTATTAACACGTTCTCTGCCGGTAGTACAAACAAGAAAAATTACAAAAAATCTTTTTGGTCGAAATAGATGTATTAGGTCAAGACATAAACCATGACATCATTTAGGGTTCGATGGGGTGCAGGGTTCCTGAGATATATTAAAAAAACCCCTTGAGGTCACATGTGACCTACGCGGCGCTGTGGTACGGAAAGTACGCAATCTTTATCACTGCGCCGCACCGGTCACGTTTCCGGTCACCACAGTCTGTCTGTCTCCAGGCTGTAACTCAATAACCGCTATGGCTAGACTTCTGAAATTTTCACAAATTATGTATTTCTGTTGCCGCTATAACAAAAGATACTAAAAATAGAATAAAATTAATATTTAAGGGGGGCTCCCATACAACAAACGTAATATTTTTGACCTTTTTGGCTCGTAATCAATAATGGCAACAGCTAGGCACTTGAAATTTTTTCAATATGCTTAATTTTATCTGTTGTCTAATAATTAATAATAAATTGTTAATACCATTATTGATAAATGAATAAAAAGTTATAGAAACAGTTATTTTTTCCAGTACTTTGAGATTTTGCATTAAAATTTTCACGTATAATGAACACAGGTGAATACCATGTGAGAGTA
Organism: Polyommatus icarus; assembly: GCA_937595015.1. Lineage (NCBI taxonomy): Eukaryota > Metazoa > Arthropoda > Insecta > Lepidoptera > Lycaenidae > Polyommatus > Polyommatus icarus. The sequence continues at coordinate 22,120,127 of OW569328.1, read as the reverse complement.
TTGCTCTACAACGCCGCGCCGGTCACTTACTACAGAGAAATGTACGATAAACGTGTCCAATGGCCTACGAGTTCGATTCAAAAACAGGTCTGCTCTGAGGTCACCGGTGCCCTAAGCGGCGGGTAGATACAGGTAGGGGTCCGGGCACATGTGACCTACGCGGCAGAGAACGTGTTAACTTTATTTATGTAGAATAATTTTGTTACAATGATGCTTAGACATTTGAAACCTGAACAACTGTGTTGTCAAAATTTCACTGAGGTATCTGTTCACATACATACACCGCAAACAAATGGGACACATTTTCTTACATTTTATTTGTTTGAAATTTCAGATTGAGGGTGCCAAGGACCGCAACGATGCTGGGTTCTACGCCGGCAAAAAGTGCGTGTATGTATACAGAGCTAAGAAGAGGACCCCGATTCCCGGAGGTCCCCGTGGCAAGAAGACCAAGCTGCGCGCCATCTGGGGCAAGGTGACCAGGACACACGGCAACTCCGGCAGCGTGCGCGCCCGCTTCAAGTCCAACCTCCCCGCCCAGGCTATGGGCCACAGGATACGAGTGGTATGTTTGTTGTGCTAATAATATAAGTTACTATAAAAAACTAGTTAATTACATCCATACTATTTACTAATAATAAAAATGAGAAAGGGTCTGTTGTTACTTGTTAACTCTTCACACCCCAAGTGCGGGATCAATTTTGATGAAATGTGGTATGAAGATACTTTGAGTCCTGAAAAAAGATATAGGATACATTATATTCTGGAAGCTTGCTAAACATAAGGAAGACCGACAGAATAAGAAACAAAACCATTAGATAACGTACAAAAATCGAGGATGTAATAACAAGAATTAGGAAACTAAAATGGAAATGGACCAGCCACATAATAAGAGGCACTGAAAAGTGGACCAAAAACGTAGTGTTCTGGCACCCAAGAAATGGTAAAAGAAATAGAGGAAGGCAGTTCTGGAGGTGGGAAGATGAATTAAAAATGACAGCAGGAAAAACTTGGACAAGGACAGCGCTAAACAGAATAGAATAGAATGGAAAGAAATGGGGGAGGCCTTTGCCAAAGGGCAAAGTGCAAACAGACCGAGTCTATGGTACTAAGGACCTGCTAGAGTCAGCGGGTTAAGCTATAAGAAAAATCGAACAGTCTGAAAATAAAGGCTATAAATAAATAAATATTGTGGAAAATATTTCAGTTCCTGAATGATAAATGAATGTTGTGCGCAATGCGGAGACTACTCTGCCTACTAAGGCATCATCTAGTTTCTTAAGTTTACCCAAAAAAGTCACTAAAACACAAGTTTCAAAGCGGAGTAGTAGCAGTGTCTGTACTAAACTGATAAATTTTTGTATTTGAAGTAATTTCAGCTTACACAGTGTCACAGCCTTGAATTTTTACACAAGAATAACAATGACATGTTGGGCTTAGGGATAGATACATTTTTGATTTGTCAAAACAATACATAAGTATAATCAAGTAAACTTGAATTTTGTTTATTAAAAAGTAGATTAGGGACAAGTCATAATATACCCTTTAAAATGTAGCTCTGTAAAGATATGAGGCAGAAAATATAAGAAGTGTTTTTAAAATTAGATGTCCTGTAGTGGTAGGTGTATTTAAAAATAGTTATCTATTTATTTTTAATATCAAAATTCTCAAAAAGCTGGCAAAACTAATCTTTACTCAAAGGGTCTTTATATTTTTGCTCCGAAGCGAGGAGATTATGAGAAAATATTGTATGAGTTTATATTTTGTTATTGTTACCAAATATTATTTGAGCTAGTTCTAGAATTTAGGGTGTATCTAAATAAATATAGGAATACTAGATGAATCCTGCTACTCTGTTGAGTCAAAATTCGTTTATCGCGTGGGACCCGCACATTTCCCGCGAAAAATGAATCCTATGTCCTTTCTCGGGACTTAAAGTATCTCCATACCAAATTTCATACAAATCGGTTCAGGGGCTTACCGTTTGGCGAAAGTGTGTGACACACTTTTGCACTTTTATAATATTAGTCTAGGTTTAAAATGATGTCTAGACATTTGAAACCTGAGTAAAATTATTATTGTGGACAAAATATTACTGATTTTTATGCTGTTACATGCTAATTTTATTATTAAAATTATAATTTTTAACAATTCTCTTCTTTTGTTTCAGATGTTGTATCCCTCAAGGATCTAATTATCCATCTTATTGTAAGAATAAAACATAAAAACCCATTCTGTTTATAATTTTATCCCTAATTTTTCTTAATATTATTATGTAGCTGTTCTCATATACTAAAATTATTACATACGTCACTGAAAATATAATCTAAAATATACAGATATATACAAATTTTAAATAAAAATCCCTAATTCATTAAAATATAAGTGTATAAAATGACCAATTATTTGCCTACATTATATTTGAAATATAATAAAAGCAAATAATAGCTCTTCAAACAACAAAAAATTATTAAAGAAGTTTGTGTGCAAAGGCTTGTTAAAAGCATAGTGAAAATAAGGTAGGTAATTGATTTTAAATAGAATTAAATGACAGCACACCTTGGGTAAAATAGGCTGACAGACAGGCTGCTTCTTTGCATACTTTTTGTAATTTTTATTTGTGTTAAGTATTTTTTATTTTGTTCTAAAGATACATTTTTCTCAAAATTTTTGGTTAAAGTTGGCCCGTGCGGGTGCGAGTTTCTTACCCCGTGCATCCCCGTGTTACTTCCCCTTGTTTGGTGTAGGCACCAGTGGTAATGACGTCGGTCTATTAAAAGAAGAAATTAAATCGGCCAAGTGCGAGTCGGACTCACGCACGAAGCGTTCGGTACCGTTATAGAGCAAAAATAGGTCAAAAATTGTGTTTTTTGAGTCCCCCTTAAATTTTTATTTTATATTAATGTTAGTAATTATTAAAGTACGCATAATATAATAATTACTTATGTCATATTTGAAAATTTCAAGTGCCTACCTATTTCCATTATTGATAACGAGCAAGAAATCCAAAAAAATCACGTTTTTTGTATGGGAGCCCCGTTGGATATTAATTTTATTTTGTTTTTAGTATTTGTTATATCGGCAACAGATATTCACAATATGTGAAAATTTTAAAAGTCTAGCTATAGCGGTTCTTGAGATTCAGCCTGGAGACACACAGACAACGAAGTCTTAGTAATTTAGGGTCCCGATTTTACCCTTTGGGTACGGAACCCTAAAAAAGATACAAAGCCTAAAACGACAGCAAAACGAGAAAGTGTTTGTGGTCCGTATGAGTACCGCTTCCAGGCCAGGTTACAATATTATACACGCTAATGCCATGTCATGTGGATATGTGTCTGTTACCTCTTCACGCTTGAACTGATTGAATAAAATTTCGTGTAGAGAAACTTTGAAAGACGGGAAAGTAACGATAGTGTTGATAATGTACGGGTGTGAACTGTGAATTAGCAATGTTTAAAAACGTGAAAATTATTTTAGATATATTATGACTAGAGCAGCGCCATCTATTGGAACGTTCTGCAATTATATTTTAAAAAATTAAACGGACAGCGCCATTTATTAGAGAAAAGTTTAAATTAATAATTTAGCATCATCTATCGTTCAGAAGTTAAAAAATATTTAAACTTTACTCAATAGATAAAGCTGCATCACAATTTTTTTTAAATTATTTTTCAAGTATTTTAAAACTTTTATATGCTCATTCAGACCCATACCAATGGCAATAAAAACTATCTGTGTAGTTTCCCGTGTTTCAAATTTCTCTAAAAGTACGAAATATTGGTATTTTTTTATTTTATATTTTAGAAAATATTTTGAGTAACACAGCGCCATCTGTTAGGACATTCTGAAAAACTTATTAATTAATCCTCAAGGACTTTTTTCGAATTTTAAACTCTTGCTCAATAGATGGCACTGCAACTAATATATAAATTCCTACATGGCGCTGTCCTTGAGGAGAATGTCCTAACCAAAGAGGATATAAACTGTATAAGTACTACTAGGGATTGCAAAAAACGGATTTTTAGAAAAATCCGGATTTTCGGATTTTTGCATCCTCAAATCCGGATTATCCGGATAATCCGGATTTTTTGTAATTTTTTAAATATTTTTGATAAACAGCTTTAAATTTAAGTTATTTTCTTATTATTTTTTATTTAACATTCATTTTAAAAGTGAAAAGTAAAACGTCTTAAAAAATATCATTTTTCTTAAGTTCCCTTTTAATCTCTTCCCTTTTCACATGGGTGTTTTTACACCCATGTGAAAAGGGAAGAGATTAAAATAACAGTATCTGGTACTTTTAATATTATTAAGAACTTAAAAATACCTTGATTTTTTCAACTATTTAAAACTATTAAAAATGTGAAATTTTAGTTAACAAGAAAATTTTAAGCAATCTCCGCTTTATCAACTCCTTCGTGATTTTTGCGCCTACAGCCGTCAGCTGCACGTCATCAAATTATGCTCCAAGATCTGCAAGCCTAGAGATGGAACTTACAAAAAATAGCAAGACTCAAGACACAAACAATGATAAACAGTGCGAGACGCAGTGTCGAAGTAGACGAGCAAGGAATTCACTATGTCAACAAGTACCTGTACTTGGGCCAGTTAGTTTCTTATGACAACAAAAAGGCAGAAAAACTGGTCCTTGAAGAATGGCGACTTACCAATCTCAATGAAGCACAGACTCGTTGATATATTGTGTATTTCGCTCATCATAACCAACGATGCGCAAACTCAATCATTGACTGATCGAAATGAAAAGTTCGAACTCAGGGTCTGCCAAATAGCAATTGAGCTCAAATCTCACAAAGCAAAAAAAACATAACGTGCTCCCAAACTACAACCACAGACGTTCAAGACGGCCAAGCTAAAGTGGCATTGGGCTGGTCATGTTATCCGCATACATCTAGGCTGGATATCGACTGAGTGGGTATAGGCATAAGAAAAGATACGCTACGCTCTGGAGGTATGTTTTTTCCTCCGAAGGCAGATCACTGTAATCCCGTCGTTACGAGGATCCTTGAGGATCTTTTGTGACTCCTTCGTATTAGAGTACCGTCCCCAACCCATCAAGTAGAAGGTAATAGCCAATAGGTGTGTCACAGAATCTGCAGGTCGTAATGCTATTAACATCTATTCTGTAAAGGTGCTTGTTTAGCTTACATTGTCCAGACTCCAGTTAGGCTTCTGGCAAGGATTTTTTTTTTCTTACTAGCCAACTCGTCAGCTGTTATGTTACCAATGAAGAACCAACGATCGCGAAGACTTTAGCCTAGAACACGATTATAAACTCCCCACTGGAGGCATATGAGCTGGGCTGGCAAACGGTGACGCTGGAGCAAGATAAGTGAAAGATTCGGGCGGCGCCTTTGTCCAGCAGTTGGATAGTATATTTATATTTAGGCTATTGCACAGAATAATGACTTAAAATAATTATTTAAACTTTTTTAAAACTTACTTTATTCCTTCATTTAATTAGACAGAATCACAAATCAGCATCGGTTACGTAAACAATGATAATTCATAATATCCCTTCAGCTGTGGCGGCCATATTGAAAAAAAAATGCGCATCTGTGGGGCTACTTCTGGATGTTCACGCGTGATGCGTTAAAATGACGATAACTCTAAAATTCCTTAAGGGGGTGCATATTATAACTATGTCATTGGAATCCGTATGAATTAAGCTGAGATAATAAAAATAAATTAATCCAATTTTGCTATGGTAAGTTTTAATAATTTTAATTTGAAATCGGAATTACAAAAAAAAAACAGTTTTTTGTCCTTTAACAAAAAAAAATGAAAAATGATTTAAAATATTTTTATTAAATTGACATAAATATACGTTATTTCACATTCATCAATAAGATAAACACACTTCTCCATAAATTTTTTTCAACCTACAAGCTTTACAAAAAACAAAAATCGACAAAAAAAAAAACAAATATTAAGACAAGGGTCAAGTTTAAAACTTCTAGCAATCGTCGTAAGTGTGTTTTAGAGCCATTAGAAGTGATTATAGCCCGTCTTTGTTATATTAAGTACACTTTGTGCAAGTTAGAGCGGTAAAGATATAGTTTACGATATACTGTGGTTAAAATAAAACATGAAGGTGATAATCGAGCTCCAGGAGAGCGGTCAACAGATTCGCGCATTTTTGACATCGAGCTCCTAGAGCGTGGTCAACAGTTGAGGGGATATTATAACCTCAATTTAAACAAAAACAACATATTTTATAAAAATAAAACATTGTATTTAATACTAAAATGTTCTCAAATAATTGTAAATTTATCAACATTGCATTAATTATATTATCATATAGAAAATATAATAATATAGTAAAATAAAAGATAGGTCATAAGAAATTAAAATATGTCATTATTTCTTTTAAATAAAATGATAAAATATAAAGAAATGTAATTACAATCACCAAATAACTACACAATGGAATGTTAGACATACGAAATTCTGACTTTGGTACGTGTAGACCACGCAAAATTGTGATAGCGCCTTTAAACAAATGCGAATTTGTATGTCGGATATTACACGATACATTTAAATTAATTTTATAATACGTAAAAGCTTATTTTGCATAATTTTATCTACTATTCGAAAAAACCGAAAATCCGGATTTTGAAAAATAAAAATTCGGATATTTCAAAGGCCCAAAAAATCCGGATTATCCGGATTTTTCGGATTTCGAAGTATCCGGATTGCAATCCCTATATACTACGTAACAGTCCTAACGGAATATGGCGCTTTGCTACTCAAAATATTTTCTAAAATATAATAAAAATTTACTAATATTTCGTACTTTAAGGGCCGATTCATACCGGAATGGCAGAGGCGAGGCGAGCAGTTTCAGTGTCATATGATTTTAAACAACTAAAAACACGGGAAACGACACGAATAGTTTTTATTGCCATTGGTACGGGTCTGAATGAGCATAAAAAGTTGTAAAATAAGTACTTGAAAAATTATTTGAAAACAATATTTTAATGTGTTGCATCGCTATCGATTGAAAAAGTTTAAATAAAATCTTTAAATTTTACTCAATAGATGGCACTGCAACCAATTTTATTTTAGTAAAATTTTAACTTTTCCGCTGTCCATTGAATTATTTTACTATTTTCAGAACGCACTAATAGATAGCGCAATAATTAAATTAAAATAAACAGCTGTAATCAAAGTTTGTTCATCGGTAAACTTAAAAAGTGTTTTTTATAGGTATTTGCCGTAAAATTATGCCGCATGGTGGAACTCTACCTACTAGTCATCAAAGTTTTAACACTTTGTTACCTCATAAATTCATAATAAGGGAAATGCGCTAATGGTAGACACTGAACTAATAGAAGACACTTACGACAAAAATGCCATAAAAATAAGAATTATTCTAATTATTTCTCAACACTGTAAATTTTATAAGCTTCTTATGCTATCTGTTGATGTGAAAAAATATATTAGGGATGCCTTCGGGAACAAAATTTTAAAATGGGATCAGTTTTCGTAAATGATGTGACCGCGTCAACACGCACCCGGCAATTTCTTAGCAAATAGGTTAAGGAAGGCGAAATTTTGCACGTAAGTTTTGAATACATTTATTAGATTTTTTGTAATTTCTATTGACTTCATTGGATTAATGGTCATGTTGTTTACACTAATTAATGTTTATTTATGATCTTTTATCCATTTTTCCTAACAATATAAAGGGTGTCTACTATTAGTTCTTGAAAATGTAAAAAAACCTAATAGATGACATGGATCTCATCTTTTAGTTTTTCAATACATACTAAAGTTATTTTGTACTTTATTCTACTGCAAATATCATCACTATTCTCTAAAAATATAATTCTATTAACAAACTAAGAACTTAGAACTACTGTACCTACCTAAAAATGGGCATGGTGTCTAATATTAGACCTTGCACTGATCTAAAAATCGATGCTTTAGTTTTGTAGCAGTAAAAAGAAGAAAAAGGAGAACTGAGAACAAAAAGAAGAAAAAAGAAGAGGCAAAAGAAGCATGGAGACTTAAGACTAAAAATAAATTTGCTGGGAAAAAAATATGAAAAATAAAAATAAAAGGAAAGATAGTTTCAGCATGGAAGAAGAATGAATAGAATCTGGAGACAACGTGGATAATATTTCTGATGCATGTAGTTACTATGATGAAGTAAATGAAATCTTTTGAAAAACGGCAAATAAAGGCCTAATAATATGAAAAATGTAAAATGTAATTTAATGTTCTATGTCAACTATTAGTTCATATTGGTGTCTACTATTAGTGTTGTTCGCTTATTGTGATGTCATCTATTAGTACTTATGACTAAGTTTACAAAAAGACCAATAATATATTTTTTTATTGGTTTGTCAGAGAATAATTATAATAGTTTTATTTTGTAAGAGTTACTGAAGACATGGAAGAAGTTATCAATCCTTTATTTTCATAAATTATATATTTTATAACATTCGAATGTTTCATGTTTCCTTAAAGTGTCTGCCATTAGGTCTTCTGCCTTACAAATTTTAATTCACAAAATTTTATTTCTTTATTTCTTTATTATTATTAAATTCTCGTTTTGATGTCAATAAAATAAATTTTTAGTTGTATTTTTTGTCTCAATTTGCTCATAGGTATATGTCAAGTTTGTTGTTATTTTACCTGTAAAATAATAGAAAATCGACTCAAGTGATAAAGTTTATCATCATAATATATCTTTATCACTTGAGTCGATTTTCTATCGTGATTTATTTTTTTAACTAAAAAGACCTTAATTCTATTAAAGCCATTATTAAACTAACAACAAAATCGATTTGACATTAATTTCGTTTTTGTTAGGGTAAGTAATAAGTGGTAGCGCGTACAATGAAAACATTATGGTAGATCCTCATTCCCAGCGCTATTACGGTAACAACCACCTAATTCCGGCTCATTTTCTTATAGAAATTGTAACTACTTTAACCTTGAAATTTCCTCGTGTTTTGGCTTTCTGGGCGGCCGTTCATTGCGATCGATCGATTCGACCCTGTTGTTAAACTAATATGTATTCTGTGCCTACCCGGGAACCGTAAATTTTTTTTCGAGATAAAACAATCCTGAATCTCCTTTTACGGGAGTCAAAGTTTTGGTTGTCTTCAAACTTAATTATAGGTCAGAAGCTGCAGCATGTTTAAGGTAACGGGCCTCAGATAGCCCCAGCTGCCCTTACCGCCCTAGCCCGCCCTGGCCTGCCCCGGCTTGCCCCAGCCGTGACACACAGACCCACTTATGTATCGATCAGAATACAATGTGTTATTCATTTTTTTTTTTTTTTTTTTTATTGAAAAAGCACAATACACAGTACAATCATAACAATACAAAGCTGTTGTTTACATTATTATCTAATCTGGATTGCAACGTAAAACTATGTGCATACAACTAATCTAAATTTATTAACAAGTTAGCTCCTCTAATATAATTATAACATGATAATATTGTGTTGTTGTTATATAAAATTATTGTTGTTACACTTCAAAGTTGTTAGAAATAAACAAGTTATGGAGGATGTCTTTCAGACTTTTTGAAAATGAATTAAAGTTTTTATTAAAAATGTCCAATTCTGAGTAATCTCTAGCGAAATCATTGTATTGCCTGGCCATGCGTGTCAGCGGGTTAAAGTAGGAGATGTTATTCTTATATACTTGTAGAGTAAAAACATTAGTACGTTTAGCCCTGCGAGCACTATATTTGGTATTTAAGTGAATGTTTGAGAGCAGATCCGGTGATTCAATAATATTGTGAATAATTTTGTAAAAGTGTACTAAATCAAAATAAATGCGTCGGCTTTCAAGGGTCTGTGTTTTGAATTCTAAAAGTCTGTCGTGGTATTTTGATTTTGAGCGGCCCGGGCTATAGCGGTAACTAACTAGTTTGAGAAATTTTCTTTGAACACGCTCAATATTATATATATGTGTCTGGTAATTTGGTGACCATACAGGGCTCCCGTACTCTAAGATTGTTCTCACTAGGGCTGAATATAAATATAGAGCACTTCTAGGCTGTCTAAAATCTTTAGTTGTTCTAAGAACAAATCCCTGTATTTGATTTGCCTTGTTTATTAAGTAGCTGTAATGAGTTCGAAATGAGAGTTTTTCATCAAAGAAGATGCCTAGGTCTTTTATTGATTGCACGCGGTTGAGTGTATGACCATTGATATTATAGTTCCATATAACTCTGTAATGTTTTTGGGTGAAAGTTATTACTGAACACTTGCTAGTGTTCAAATGCATGCGATTAGCTTGACACCATTGAGATATTTTATCAATATCTTGTTGGAGCGCTTGACAATCTTCTATGTTTGCTATGAATTTAAAAATTTTCAGGTCGTCGGCGTATAAAAGGCATTTGCAAGTTAATTTTGAGATAAGGTCGTTGATGAAAATAACAAATAGGAGGGGTCCTAGATGTGAACCTTGAGGAACTCCCGATCCTACTGCAGTAGGTGAGGAGACATAGCCCTTTATTGCGACCAACTGAGTTCTGTTCTTAAGGTACGAGCATATCCACCTGTACAGGTTTCCGTGTATACCGTATGATGCTAGTTTTTTACAAAGCAGGCAGTGATTTACTTTGTCAAAGGCCTTAGAAAAATCGGTGTATACTGAGTCTACTTGACCACTGACAGAAAAGACCTGACAAAGATAATTTTTATATTCCAGTAGATTTGTCACCGTTGATTTACCTTTGACAAAACCATGTTGTTTGTCGGAGAAAATTGGTTTGAAGTGATTATATAAATGGCAGTATACTAATGATTCAAAAATTTTTCCAAGACATGATAATATGCTAATGGGACGGTAATTTGTACAGTTAGATTTATCACCAGACTTATATATCGGGATTATGTGCGCAGTCTTCCATCGATCAGGGAAGATACCGCTGACTAACGACTTGTTGTAAATAATGTGTAATGGAGTAGATAGTTCTTTGGCAATACGTTTTAAGAAGAAAGGAGGTAGCAAATCCGGCCCTGCTCCCTTATTAGCATCTAATTGTTTTAATTGTGACAATATAGCCTCCCTTTCAATAGATATTTGCGACAGAGTTCTAGTAAGGAGATTGCTAATTGGACTTGAGTGGTTAGTTATATCGTCTAAATCACCATCACCATTGCAACCGGTATCAAAAACTGAGCTAAAATATCTCGAGAAAAGATTGCAGATCTCCTGACCTTTAGATGATGTCAGCCCTTCATAGCTCATGGTGTTGGGTACAGTGATTTGACCTTTTCTGCCGTTAACAAATCTCCAAAAGGATTTGATATCCTTCTTAAGCGAGTTCTCTGTATCTGAAATAAACTTTTCATAGCATATTTTGGTGAGAATTTTGCATCTATGACGTAGCATTGAAAAGACATCATAATCACGGGGATTTCCATATTTTTTATATAATTTATGAAATTTATTTTTCTCTTGGTTACATTTAATTAGGGCTTTATTATACCAAATAGGATATGATGATGATTTATACGATGCAATAGGAGTGTGTCTTTTAATTATGTTAAATAGTGTATCATAAAAAGTCTCGGTGCACTCATTGATGTCTTTGGAGTTTAAAATGCATGGCCAGTCTACAGAGTTTAGGTCACGCTTAATATTTTCGATATCACATTTGTTAAAATTAAACAACTTCGAGTTAGAACGTTGAAGGTTTTTGGAGATGCTGGGTGAGGGTAAAGTTATTAATAATGCAGGATGATGTTTGTCCAACAGGCTAATCGCGTTGGCTTCTTCTACTTGTAAGTTTATGTTAGATAAAACCAAGTCTAAGAGACGGTTGTTAGTGTTTGCGACATGATTGTGTTGGGTGAGATTACACAGCGACAAGAACTCATTTAGAAGATAGAGTTTTCTACTTTGTGCTGGTGGTGTTGCTGTGTCTAACGTGCTAGAATAGATAAAGTTAAAATCGGGAGTATTAAAATCACCCACAACTAAGAATTTATCAGCAGGGAAACGATTTAAGATCAATTTTTGACAGTGACTGTAGAAAAACTCCAAAGAAGAATAACTTGAGTCTGGTGGTAGGTAGCATACACATAAATTAAGTCGCGAATCAGTGTGCGAAGGCAAGAGAGTAACCCAGACATCCTCCATTCCACTGTCCCAAGATGCCTGACGGATGACTTGGTATTTTTTGTGAATAGCTAATAAGACGCCGCCACCTTCAGTTTTATTTGATAGAGTCTCTTCACGGTCTTTTCTAAAAATATTATAACGAGAGTCTACTATTTCACCATCAAATACACTTTTATTGAGGTTCGTCTCCGTCAAGCAAATAATATCGTAATTACAATTAAGAACATTTAATCGAAGTTCTGAGAGCTTACTACGAATTCGGTTAACATTTTGGTAGTATAAAGTAATCATTGTAGATAACTTAAACTTGTATGTATATATATAATATTATAAACCTTATCTTAACAAAACTAAGAGCCTTATACTAGTTTTTTTAGTATTTCTGCATTTTTTACTAAGATTGCCGGACTAGTTTCATTTTTCCTAATGTAAATGTTGCCAAAACGAATCCATACGAACTTGTAGCCCTTGTCTTTACAAAATTTACGCGTCAGGCTGTGAATTTCCTTAATTTCAGGTGACAAGTGCTCAGCTAAGAAAATTCTATGACTAGTGCCAGGTAAACCAATATGCTTAGAAGATAATTTATCGCTTGGATGGGACTTATTGAAACGGGTAGCGGCTGATAGTAGGGCGTCGCGGAGGCGTTGCGTTGAGAGGGTGATCAGAATGTTTCGTGGTCTCTTCGTGCTGGGGTCCATCTTCGCCACACGACGACAAGCCTTAAGGTCACTATCTGATACCACGACGTCTAAGCACTGGCAGAGGTTCTTGAACAGTTCAGTCAAATTTTCTGTTTTGTTTTCAGGAACCTCGTGTAACTCAAGGTTTAGGTCGCGCGATATTTTTTCCATAGTGGACAGCCGGACTTGGAGTTTTGATATTTGCATTTGGGAATTGGAAAGTTCAGATTCTAGTTCCTTTATGTGGGTATTCTTTTCAGCGATGTCCTTTTTAATGTCGGTTTGTTCCAAGGTTATAAAATCGGTTGTTGCTGTAAAATCCGCTTTCAATGCTTGAATAGTCTGCCCAACTTCCGTAGCAACCATGTCCTTCATATCCCTTAGAAGAACGGATCTTAGGTTTGACATGAAGGGTGAATCTAGAGACAATTTTTGGTCCAAGAGTTTACTTATGTTGTCCAAAGTCACTGGCTCGCAACTTTTTTCAGCGCCTGTTGGAATGTTCATAGCAACATTCGGGTCGACGGTTGCCTGGCTGAGTGACGAATTTAGGGTTGTTGTGGTAATGTCGTATTTCTTACTAGGGCGCACGGGAGTGTTGTCGTCATTATTTCTGCGCCTCGTTACGTTTCCGCAAAACGGACATGTCAAGGAAGCTAGTTGGGTAGCATTTAATTGTTTATTTGCTTCCACAGGAACGTCTAGACATTCGTAACAATATTTGAACTGACAACCGTTGCATTTTAAAAATTTGTTCTTGCTTATGATATTTTTACAGCCGTGGCAGTTCATACTCGTTGATAAAGAACCAGGGAATACGAAGGCGATTGTTAAATTTGTGGCGGCGGCTCACGTCCTTGTGGTCGAGTGGTACGGGCAGCTGTCACAACTCGCACGCCCCGAGGCACCGGGTTCAAATCCTGCCGGTCACTCACCGCTATTCAAAATTTTCACCGCTCGCGCCGTACTGCAGAAAGCCGTAAGCCGGGACCAAGCCCCGTCGCGCCGCTCAAGCTGAAGGGGCGAAGGCTCCAAAGCAGCAGGGCCTCTGGTGACTTCAACGTTCACAAAGCAGAAGGGATTGCAAAATCAAACACAATATTCACTACGACGAGGAACACGTCCGTTCACTGTGAGAGCCGGGAAAGAAAAAAGGATTTGGCATTGATGCCACGAGTCCACAACTAGTCGATACGTTAAGATATAGCAAATAGCAATGAATGACGCGTTAGATAAATGACTTACTTCAATGATTTGTAGAAAAGACATCAAAATCCTAGTCAAAGACTACTTATTAAGACTTTGAGCTCATTTGTTTGAAAGAGAAAAAGTACGATGTACGATAAACAATGATTTTCAGAAACACGTCAGAAAGGTTGTTATCATATTGTAATCATTTTAACTATAGTGTTTAGTCCTTTACATATAAGTTCAGTCTATAACACTGGATAAGCAACGTGAATCGTTTTGCCATTATTCGTTTCGTGATACAGAGGTCTATGGTGTTTGTTTTTACTCGCAAAGTAAAATTAATTGAAACAAACCATACTTAGGTATCCTCTAACACGTACATAGGTTTAATAGAAATGTTCGTACATTATTTAAAGTAATCAAAGGGCTATCCTCGTCAAGTGGCCACATTGTAATATGACAGACGTCGTATCGTAATTCGTAGACGGCTCCGACACGTGTCGTAACTCGTATCGTGAGTCGTGAGTCGTGACGTGTGTATTGTATTCAGCTGTAACATAGAATAGATTTGATAAAATATGATATCGTGTTAGAAATAGCGCAGATGAAAATATAACAATACACAATGCAAGAAATCAGTAAAGTACTGTAAAAAACGGAGTTGCTGTCAGTAGTGTCGTGAGTCGTGATGATGATGCTGTGTAGTTCCTTTCCCAGGACTCAAAGTATCTCCATACGAGTACCGAACAGCAAAATCAGTTCAGCGGTTTGGGCGTGAAGAGGTAACAGACGGTATACTTTCGCTTTTATATTATTAGCATGGACTTAACGTAACTGCGGTAATCATCAACCTATGATTATGGTAGTGACTGATGTCTTTAATAATGTGACCTCAGCCACTACAGAACCCACGGTCGTGCCGGGAATAGGTCGCAGGAGGCAGAGGGCAGGATACACACAATTTGGCTATTCTTGGCGCTGCTAACTGGGTAATGACTGTTGACGATGACGCATCATGTCAAAATAAAGATCTGGAACGTTCTTTATTGTTTGTTTAGGTTTTCTATACTGTACTCTGTGAAACATGGCGGTAGCGGTCATTGACTCTGTCAAAAACTTGTAATTTTCTATAGGCAACTGACAATGAAGTGAAGATGATGAAGTGTCAGATGTTGTCAATCGCGGCTTTGTATAGAAAAATACAAGTTTTTGACAGGCAGTCAATGACCGCTACCGCCATGTTTCGCCGAGTACAGTATAGCAGTAAGTATAAGGCTGACCGCATACGCACGTTTTCCATATTCGGAAATCCGAATGCATAAAAACAGTAGAAAATACGCACACGTTTGCATTTTTCCGTTTTTCCGAACGTAACGAATTCCCTTAGTAGGTACGTTTCAAGTAGCACGTTCGCACGTGAAAAAAAACAAACTTGTGCCGTTAGCGCACAACTTGTGAATTGAAAAATGTGAATTTTAATCCAGGGTTATCTTTAACTCGGTCAGGCGCAAGAATGGCTAACCATGTGGCTATTTCACAGTTCGCTACGCCATTGCTCGTTTAGCGCGCAATTCCTAGAGGGGGTGACGAGGGGGGGGGAGTGTGTACAGGGGGGGGGGGGGGGCACAATTGTCACTTTCGGCGCGGCGGTAATCAAGCTGCAATCTCCACGGCAATTTGCGTTTACCGCTTAGTGAATTGATCGTATAGGTACCTAGGAACATGAGGTAGGACTAGAAATACCTCTGTACTGGCTAGCTACGCTTATGAAGACAATATAAACGATAGCGCACAGACCATAGACATAAATATTACTATGGCACAGACATAGATATAGATAGATACCGCATGTCGCTCCATTTGTATGAAAACGAGCGTGCCACTTTTTTCCTATATACTGTGACGTACCGATGATAAGAAACGTGTCTATTACCTAGGCCAACGTTTCTATTTGAATTTCTATTGCAATACGGCACTTTTAGGTATATATGCATTTTTAAAATTCCGATTAGCCGCGAACTGACCAAGCGAGCCGCCTCGCCGCGGCAGCCTCGCGCGCATTTGCGGTCAGTACGTGTCAGTGCGCGGCAAACGTCCGAGCATCGACCAAAAACCGACAACTTTTGGCTCGGCCGCGGCACGCTCGGGCGAGGCAGAGCAGCGGCTTGCTTGGTCAGTACGCGGCTATTGACGTTCGATTCCGATAGCAAACTAAAGAACAGACTTTCGAAAGACGAGCATTGCTCGTCGTTTGGGAATGCGAAATGCACGGAAAATACATACACATGCGGTATCTATCTTTATCTATGTCTGTGCTATAGCATTTAGGTATATTGTCTTTTTTTTAATTCTTTATTTTTAAAGGGTTTTTTCTAAAAGAAAATGACACCTTATAGTGTAACAATCAGAATATGAACTAACATACTAATTACTATCTGTGATTCTGCGACTTAAGCCTATGTTAACAATTTTATACCAATGTTTGGCAGATTCCGAATTAGGACAGGACAAAACAGTATTACATAAACCTACATCAAAATAATTAAAATTATAATCAGAAAATAAAGATTCCCGCTCATCTGCGATACGGTCACACTCCATTAGCAAGTGGTAAGCATCCTCCACTCGTGCACAACGCGAACAATTAGGGGATTGCGATTTTCCCATCAAATGCGCAAAACTATTACATGGAATGTGGCCGGACGGCAGCCTGAGTGCCAGCACAACCTCATCCCTGCTCATATTGGTCACATCAATCCAGGAGTTACTTGGAATTTCAGGTTGCACTGTCTTGAAACATACACCTTTACTGCAAGACCTTTCATCAAAGTACTCTTTCCAAAGTTTGCTACATCTGTCTTTCGGTACATATATAGTACAAATCAGTAAAATAAGGCAGACAGTTGTATGGGTCTCCATTGACCGCAGCCTGCTTTGCTAAAACATCTACACGTTCATTGTTAACTATACCAACATGAGCAGGGATCCACTGTAAAATTACATTTTTACCGTTACAAATTTACCGTCTAATCCGGGGCTCCGGGCAAGGATGGGAACCTGCCCGCAAGCTAGTCCCGGCTAGAGGAACGCCGAGGGGAACGCTTCAGTTTGCCGGAGCGTTCCCTTTGGTGGAAGTCCGGTCTCTTCTGAGGTAGACCGGCCGGTCGTGGAGGGAGTCCTGTGGTAGAGAGAACCAGGATATCCCTCCGTATACGGCTGAAGGCAACCGCAGGTGGTTTTAGTGAGTAGGAGTCTCACATACCCCCGGGGTACCCAACCCGGGGCACCCATGATGGGTTTCCCCTGCGAAAAAAAAAAAAAAGGCTGACGGAAGTCCTCGAAAAGTCGAGTTGCAACGAGCCAAGTGCTCCAAAGCACTCTTACAATCAGACAGTATTACATAATTACTGGAATCTAAATCATTTAGATATAATAAGGTTTCACTTATTGCTACCAACTCAGCGAACATAGATGAAACACTAGAAGAAATGCAAAATTGTTTATTAATTCCTTTCTGTGGATCTAAGCAAGCTGAACCACTATCTCGTAAAATTTTAGAACCGTCGGTATAAATTTTATAGTGCTCACTGTAATATTGATCGATGAATTGGTAGCATTCGTTTTTTAATTCATAATCATTACAATTTCTTTTAGACGTCTTTAAAAATTCTAATAAGTCCACACTGCTGACCCAATAATCCAGAGAAAACATTTCTAAAACATTACTAGAATGAATCTGTACATCCTTCAGGTACATATGAACTAATACTAACAAGGGTATAGCTTCTTACGATGCCAGTACCTTTGTGAACACTAATTCTAGTATATTCAATTGATCTATTATAAAATCGTTATTTTTTATTGATTTACATTTCAACCAAAATTTTGCAACTAGTAAATGTCTCCTTACGAATAAGGGCTGTATATTCAATTCTACTTCCAGTATATTGTCTTCATAAGCGTAAACATTTATTGCGCTGCACTGTAAAATTGCTGGTTTTTTATCGGGGAGTATATTTTAGTCAATCGCAAAGCCAGTATTGTACAGAAAGTTAAGCTTAAGTACGAGACGATAATAATTAATAAGCAAAATCTTGGTTATTTAGCTTTACGCAATCTGTAATGTTTTATCGTGGGAATTTAAAAGGCGTTAAGTAAACATATTGATCTTGATTTGTATTAAGGTCCCCCGAGCAAACGACCTTGGCCATACATTTGCCGCGTCGCGTTGCCGAGATCGCGCCAAAACCCTATTATTTTTACTTATCTTAGTTCAAAATTGTCCTAAAAAAATTTAAAACGGCGAATATGTAGTTTATGATATTGTCGATCTATTGGCGTGAGTTTCAAATAAAAGTAATTTGTAAATCCTAAGGAGATGCTGAATGTATGCTTGAATTTTAACAAATTGGTATTACTTTGGAAGCTGATATCATGAGTATCAGAAACAAAAATAGAAAATTTAAAACGACAAAAGGAATGTTGATATACTGAAGATTATTGCTGTATTTTTATTATAACTTTGTAGCTTTCAGATTATGAGTTTATAAGGTTTTAAATACGGTCAATTACGGAATCTCCGGACGGAACGCCCTTAACGACTCATCGTTGCGAACTATGTCTTATGGCTATGGTCATTATACAATACAAGGATGTTTGATATGGGGACATTAAATTTCATACAAAACATTTGACACCTAATGCTATGATTCTTTGAGACTACTCTCTTGATATTGACCATACTATATTGACCATACTAACAGTCGTAAATAGCATTAGTTCCTCCGAACTTCACACTTATTATTTTGTTGATTATATAACTTGAGCGATGTTTCCCAAGTACCTCTTAACCATGTGTTTCCCCGATTTCTTGAGCCCAGCCTGTCGGGCCGCGTGCCGGTCATGGCCCAACTCCCAGCGCGGCGTTACAATGTCACGTGGCCTGCCCACCGGGTTATAAAAATAAGGGTCAATTTAAAACGCAATGCGACGCGTAGATGCATTTCTAATTTTGTATGGATTCGACAGCATTGCACGACGTTTCACGCAATTGAAGTCTGTCAATTCAGTACAGTACATTACAGTAGAAATGCATCTACGCGTCGCGTTGCGGTCTGAATTGACCCTAAATTTCGAAATAACAGATGCCAAATAATATTACGAGTATAAATTCCTGTGTAGTCCATTGAAATGTTACAATTTTAGGACCGAATATTGCATTTATTAGAGGACGCAATTTTATTTTTGGAATATGTTGGGGGGCTCTATAGAAGCTTAGGGCCGATTCACACCGGATCCGCTGCCGATCGCGCCTCTGCCGACCGCTGCCGGCCGCTGCCGATCCGGTGTGAATCGGCCCTTAACCTCAAGTTTGTGGGGTCGCCACTCTTGTCCCCCGGCCACCATCTTGAAAAAAGGGGTGACAACACTATTTTCGTGATATCTCGGAAACTATATTACGTCAGTACAAAAAATTTGTACGAACATAATTTGTTGCAAATTATTTTGCCTACAAATATGCTTATATGACTTTTTACCCTAAATGCAAAGCAAATTTCAATGGACTAGTGAGGCTGTAGAATCTTTAATAAATGAACGACGACCTCTGTGGCTCAATGGTTGAGTGTGTGGCAGCTCAAGCCGGGGGTCGCGGGGTCGAATCCCGCCGACGGAACAAAAAGTTTTTTCAATGTTCCCGGGTCTGGATGTGTATTAAATATGTGTATGATATAATAAAAATCTTAAATATATGTATAGTATAAAAGTATTAAATATATTTCCGTTGTTTGGTACCTGTAACACAAGTCCTTCAGGTACTTAGCACGGGGCCAGACTGACGTGGTGTGAAGCGTCCATAGATATTATTATTATTTATTATTATTAACTACCTTCATAAAAAAGCTTAGGCAACAAGGAAATTTAAGTATGGAAACGTCACACACACACTCTGTAAGATGTGAACCGATTATGACAAAAGTTTGCATACAGACGACGGTAAAGGCTTGGCTAGAATAAAATGTACGGTTCCCACAAAAAACTGCGCGTTCAAACATCTACTAGTACGATATTATGAAGTGTTATAATACGATTATAAAGATATATTACGTACTTAGGTATCACGTGCATAGTGGTATCCGAAAACCCGCGCATTGTATGTTAATGTGGGAAGTGCTCGGGTGCTTTACATTTATTTTTGCACTAACTATTATTATATTATAAATGCACTTATTATTCATAAGTCACACTTTTCAAGAAGTCATTGTGTCATCGTGTCCAAAGTCATATAAGTCAAAAGGTTGCGAATTGCTGAATATTGCATTTAGTAATTTTCCTGCTTAAAGAATTGGCAAACACTTTTGACTATGCCACTGCTAAACATAACAATAACTTGTCCTACAAAATATCCTACTTATTGAAAGGGCCAACCAAGTTTGTGCAACTAGCTAGACCCTGTAAACTGAAGACATGTAGAGTCCGAACTCAGAAGTATGACAAAAGATCTGTAAGTTTTTGACAGTGCCAGCTTGTGATTTTAACTTGAAATCTTTATATTTTGAGAACGTACTTCAATATTATTATATTATTTGTACTTGCGGAGTTATTACATAACTTATGAAGCGAGAGATTGCTATCATAATGTGTATCATGTTATGTCGAGTTCGAATTATTGTTCCACATGTGCTCATGTTAAAATTGCATCTGATCACGAAATCATTAAACAGAATTCTATAGAGTTTTACTGCGCAGTAAATCTCTATAGAATTCTGTGCAATTTGGAAAACAGGGGAAAAATTTGGTTGAATACACAGCAGTGGAAATTTACTCAAACATTATAGGTAACCATAGGCAAGTTGTTAGAACTAGGTCCTTTTATACCGTGACCTAGTGCTTGTGCTAAGGTCGGCGCCTTGAATAAGCAATACCTATTATATCTAGGTAATAGGTATATTTGTTTTGTTATACGACAATTCTTGACATACTTTGGTCACTAATATATTGTGACATAGTATAAACTTAAAATCATGTTTAATTCTTGAATCAGTGTGTTAAGTATCTTCCTATCTTAGAAACAAGAAACTTTCCCATCTCCATCTGTTGACCGTTTATATTTTTTGTCTTATATCTTAAAATGTCCTAGCCTTTAGAAGAAAACTTTTCCTAAATAGAATTAGATATGGAATAGATTATGATAGGGGCGTGAAAAGGCAATTCTGCCTGTCTTTCGCACTTGAAGTATGAATTGCAAGTGTATTTGAGAATAACTAGTATTTTTAGATAATCTGAAACATTATCCACTGCAAGATGACGCCCGTCCTTGTTCGTTTATCACTCGGGAAGCGTACATTTTTCCGGATGAAAATTATCCTATGTTCCTTCCAGGGACTCAAAGTATCTAAATTTAGATACTAAATACCAAAATTTAGAAACGGGGATCGGAATTAATTTTCCGGGATAAAAAGTATCCAATGTCCTTTATCGGGACTCAGAGTATTCATACAACAATTTCAGTAAAATCGGTTCAGCGGTTTGGGCGTAAAGAGGTAACAGACAGACAGACACACTGTCGTATAAAATATATAATATTAGTATGGAAATATGGATCGTGATTCGTGACGAACAATGTATTTTTTTTCATTATACTTACCTGGAATATGCCAGATATACCAACATTTTAGCAAAATCGGTTCAGTGGTTTTAGCGTGAAGAGGTAACAGACAGACACACTTTCACGTTTATAGCATTAGTATGGATAGAATCGCAATTAATACTCACCAACTTTATACATCCGTCCCCAAACAGCAAACTTACTTACAGCTACTTGCCAAACGCCACTAAAATATGCCCACTCACGTTAAGATTTGTAATCTGATAAGGGTGAGGCTGAGGGACACATGACCTCCGCCGTGACCTCGACCTCACACCGCAAGGACGAGGTCATGTTTGTGCATATCATGAACATATTCATTACTTATTCATATAATTTACCTTGTCCTTCGAAGGGTTGTTTAATTAATTAAAAATTAAAATTAATAATAATTAATAATAATTTATACTTTATACATTAACTAGACTCCGTTGCGCCAAAATTCGTTTATTAACCGTTAATTTTTCCGGGGAAAAAAGTATCCTACATCCTTTTCCCGGGACTCCAAATGTCTCCATGACAAATTTCAGCAAAATCGGTTCAGCGGTTTTGGCGTGAAGAGGTAACAGACAGACAGTACTTTCACATTTATAATAATATGTTAGTATGGAAGTATGGAATTGTCACGAACAATGTTTTTCATATCATTATACCTGGATGTGATCCGAAAGTACTATACCGGCTTTCAAAATCACGTCTCTTGCATGGTTTTGTTAAGTTTTAAAAGACGAATCTCGCCTATAAAATCTAAAATAAGTGTTCATAAATGGTGTCAAATTAAATATTTAAAAGAATACACGTATTAAAATATTTTTAATCTGTAAAAGAATTATGTCTCATGAGTCTCATTTTAAATTATTATTTTAACATAAACAGCTCTATTCACGCAATTAAAAATTACACTTAAATGGTGGTAATTGATTAAACTTGATTGGTAATAATGCGAATATTATATTTATATTTACTATAAACAGTCAACTTTAAGCACTCAAGTTGTTTCATACACGCACAAGCCCCGTAAGCTCGGAGCTTTGGGCGGAAAGCTCAGTGTGTCCCACGCCGCGGTGCGCGCCGCCCGCCCTAGTAGTACTACGTCGAATTACGTACAGTTACGTTATTACGTGGAGGTAAGTTTACGTACAGTAGTTGTTGTAGAACATATTTTGACTAATATATAAATATTATGTTTTTCGTTCAAAAATAAACTTCTTAAATTATATTATGTATATTGAGAAAAGTGTCGATATACTAGATAGAGCTGAATTTTAAGTACTTCTGAACAGAACATTTATTTGTGTATTGACAGCAATAACATTAACACTTAAATCACTTTTAAAGGAATTGGAGTTTATAATAATGAATTACAATGATTATTTTTCCGACCCAAATATCGACCAATAGAATTGCACCATTCGACGTCACGTGGTACAACCTACATGGTATTATACTGATAATTTTTTGAAAATGTTCTCTGGTAGTTGCTATATATAAAAAACAAAACATGATCCAGTCAAATTAACCACACGTCAAACTGACAGGTTGAATTCAATTGTGAAAATTGGAGATTTTGCATGATTTTCGGATGCTGCATGATTTTTTTAATTGCACTAGCCTGAATCTTAATTAAATGTTGTTTTATTCATTATGAAATTCTTATTTGTTAACTGTACATTTCGTCTCATGGTGCAATTCTATTGGCCGACATTTGGGACGGAAAAATAATCCCCCGAATACCACACGAGCTTCAAAATTATCTGGCATTTCCCTCAAGGTTCCCTGCAAACAAATAAAGTCGTCAATAATATGTAACTATGATCAATATATACTTGAGTATTGTATTAAATATGATCAACTTAAGTTTTTCAGGAAAAATCACTCGCGCTTCGCGCTCGTGATTTTTTAACCTGAAAAACTTGAATCCTTCATTTGTTTGCAACGAACCTATCGGGAAATACCCGATAATTTTGAAGCTCTTGTGGTATTATAAGTGACAATTTGATTGAATCACTTTGTTTACAAAATTGGGAAATTTCATTGGAGTAGGCGGGATTCATTAATAAAATCAATTTTATTTTTCAGTTTTCAGAACAAAATCTATTTTTGTCGTGTGTTCATCATTATCTAGTTTAATGAAGTAACTTCAGTATAAAACTCGTTACCGAGTTTTAACACCTTCATTGATTTACTTAATTAGATTTAGAACAGATTTTCCTTTGCTGAATTAGGCTGAATATTATTTTTAATAATGTTTTTTTTTGTTATTTACAATAAAAGTCGTGCCCTGAGTTTTGAAATCTTTGAAATAATCTGTTGTCGTTTTGCAACATTAAATATTAAATAAGCTACACAGAATAAGAAATGTACTATTTCTGTTGAATGTATTTCCTTATCCATGTTTCTCTTCTATGAATCTCTTTGACTAACGGAATGAAACACTTTAATTAGTTTAAAACACAAGTCTGCTTTAGATAATAGCACAAATCTTTGTCTCAGTCAAACCTTGTAAATGTAAATACAGATTGTGAGAGCAGCACACTTAGTTTAGTTGCGATGAATATAGGAGATTAATATAGTAATTTAAACAAAGACTTAAGATGGGTTAAAACTGCACAAAAATAAACACGCAAAAATAAACACACACACACACAGCTTAGGTGTGATAAAACTTTGACGGAAACAATCAAATTCTCTACTATAATCGGGGTACTCAACAGACGGTTTTTCAGCCGGGTTCAATATCCACACTAATATTACAAATGCGAAAATGTGTCTGTCTACCTGTTACTTCTTCACTCCCAAACCACTGAACTACTTTTGCTGATATTTAGTCAGACAAAGGACTACGAATCCCGGGAAAGGATATGAGATATTTTTTATTCCGTAAATCCCGGGAAAGGACATGAGATACTTTTTATTCTGGAAAAATATATGATGCTGCGCGATAAATAAATTTTACACGAGTGTGCATGGACTAGTGAACAATTGTTTGTTTTTATTGTTTAAGGCTCCTCTCGCGAAAAAAGCGTGCAGACGAAACCACTTTTCATCGGCATTAACAGAGAAATTATATCTGAAAAAAATAATTAGTAATCTACATGATATGATACGTAACGTGGTTTTGCCATATTTTTTCTATCGGTATCACATAATAAAGAAATAAAAAACCAAATCACCTCCAAATCGTTGAATGAAACCACTTTACTCTTTCATTATTTATCAAAAGAATATATAAAAAATATCTACTGCTTTGCAATACATAAGTTGATAATATGGTTTTTTTACTTTTTTGAAATATGTATTATACTAAGCCTCAAAAAGGTTTTTTCTCCTATTTCGCCCTATCATGGACGCGGCGAGCGTCGTAACCGCCACCGTACAAGGCGCGCTGTTATGAATGTTATTTTAATGTCATTTACGTCGATATTCGCACTGACAGACAAAGATCAAGGTCATTGGCGTATATAGAGGCCTTAACTAAATAGTTCAGTCATTTTTAATTAAATCACGAAAGTTGTGTGGGCGGCCACGACTTAGGCACGTGTCACGAAATTAATACAATAACAACATGCCCTTTGCTTCAGTGAAAATGTTAATTTTGTTGAAACATTAATATTCTATGATAATTTTTATTTTGCAAGTGATTTACAAAATAAACAAGCTTTCGTTAAAATTTCATCAATATAAAATATAAAAATGGATTTTCAAATGTGTTAGTCGCGCTAAAACTCGAAAACGGCTGAACGGATTGGGCTGATTTTAGTATTAAAATATTCGTAGAATTCCTAGGAAGGTTTTAAGTGACACAAAGTTGACCGGGACAGCTAGTTTTTATTAAATAACACCAATTACAAAAGTCTTGTTTATTACTCATTCGTCTTATTTGGATACTAGGCTTTGCTAGTTTTCTTTACATGTCTTTTTTCCTACACAAATACCTAGACGTGACTTACTATAACTAGTCAATGTCCGCAATATTGTTGCGCCATAATTCGTAAATAAAATAAAAATATTATGCAAATTCATAAAGAAATAAATACTTTTTGCGATTCGCAAAATTATCCACGATAGGAGATTTTTTCGTGTGAATATTCTGAAAAGATTTAAGTATAGTTTTCACACGTACTTATTACCTAATAATTACACCGACATTACATAATTGTTTACCGCCGCGCGGTAAAAACTCGCCAATAACTATTACTTTGTTACAGTACATAAGATCGTAATAAACTAATAAGTAATAACAAAGTCATAAATATTAATATGAACCATACTCATATTATAAATACGAAGTGTGTCTGTCAATATTCACGCTTAAACTCTTATGGAGATACTTTGAGTCCCGGGAAAGGACATAGGAAACTTTTTATCCCGGAAAAATGTACGGTTCCCACGGGACACGCAAATTTCTGAACAACTTGCGGGAATCAACTAGTAATATTATACTTTGGTGGCTCGTCTCGGGAATTACATCATATTATAAGCTTTTAATATCAAGAGCGAGCCATCGACAATCTATTGAATCCGCTGCAAGCGGCGGACTGCGAGTATATTCTATTGTTCTTGGCATTGTTCTCTACAATTCCACTATTCCACTATAGAATTCCACTATGCGCTATCTTACCCGAGTACGCCGTGACGTGAAGTGTGAGGATTTTAACTGTCTTTCTTTAATATGTTTGTTTCTTCGTGACCCTTATTCTAAATGAATAAATGACGTGTCAGAAAATTCTTGGTAATGTCTCTGGTAACTTAGTTGATAAAGCATTTGTGTATGCTTTGTGTACTCACCCACATTTTTTGACGTGACAACGTCTTATAATTCGATATGGGCTGCGCGCACGAAAAAACATGACGCAATATGCGGCGTTACCTCGCTCTGAGGCGTTCCATTTAAGGCTATGACGTTGTCACGTTCAACTATTGTCAGTAAATCGACTTTACACACAACCGAGTTCGAGTCGAGTTTGAGTCGAGTTTGAGTCGAGTTTGAGTCGAGTTCGAGTCGAGTTCGAGTTCGAGTTCGAGTTCGACACAAAACACTACTCTCCAAAAGTCTTTTTTTTGTTTAATTTTGAATGCTTCGTGTTCTAAACGATTTAACCCATCTATCCTTAAGCGACACTCGGCTGTCGTAATAATTTAAAGTGTAAATTGTGTCTGCGATTCCCACAATCGATAGTATTAAAGAACATAACTGCATTTATAATTCAATATCTAATTTTGTGTGGGATGGTACAAAAATATTTCTCAGTACATTATTATTTCTCAGTGGAAAGTCTTTAGCGTTGCTAGAACTTAGAAATTTTTAATGTTTTCCATTACTACGAGAAGTCAGAATACGTTTCGATGTTGAGTAATCAGTTATCCTGTCGGGTTGTGGAGCGGAGTCGGATTTCCGGCCTCGAGGCCTCCGCTAAATCCGATACCTTCCTGATGGGAAATTCGGAAATAGAAAATTTTGGATAATCTAGAATGTTAATTCTGGAAGTAGGTTTAAGGCGTTACAGAAGGAGGAACATTCATACTAATATTATAAATACGAAAGTGTGTCTGTCGACTGTCTGTTACCTCTTCACGCCCAAGCCGCTGAACCGATTTTGCTGTTTGGAATGGATATATTTAGAGTCCCAAGAAAGGACATAGGATATTTTTTATCCCGGAAAAGTGTACGATTCTCGCGCGATAAACTAATTTTGGCGCAACATCATCTACGACATCATCAACGTCTTCTAATTAGCTATAATATGATACAGATGCTCAATGCTCATCTCTCAACAGTCATTATGTCGATAGTATTGTCCACATCTCTACATCCGGAGTGCGTCGGTAGACAATGGCTGACCTTGCCCAAGGTCACGGGCTGGATAAAAGCACTCCACATACGTGACATATTGGACTATTTTTAGAAAAGGTCTACGTATTAGGAAAGCAATATCATTATAGACCAAGAGTCTCTATAAATATTGACGTAATCATACTATGAATATAGACTAAATGTATTAATATCGAAAAATGTGTATCGTGCAGGAACGATTCATATTTCCTGGATAAAAACTAGGATATAATAATATATTGCCTTCGCAGGATTCAAAATATATACTTAATATACTTAACTTTATACTTTTAAATAAAAATTGCCTTAGATGTTTAAGCTGAAGGCAAACATGAGGCGAACACACTTGCACATTTGTACTTTCCAAATACTCGTATGAAGAATTGCTGGACCAGTTTTGATAATTACAGATATAAATATATCCTCCTTATCGATTTCGATAACGGCGACCCTAGAAATTAAGGATTGTTTCTATTATGGGCCCTAATATGACTTGCTAGACCGAACTTGGTTTTGAATGTCCTACCACATGTGCTACAGTTAGGGAATGCAATACCGGGATACCGGGATCCCGAAATACCGGGATCCCGCATGCATTATGCGGGACTAATCCCGGTCGAAAATTTTGCGGGATCCCGCGGGACTGGCGGGATTACAAAGAAATGTGATTCATATGCGTAACTTTGCGCGCGGGGGTGCGTGAACTGGCTACATACAGCCCGCTTAACAATTTAGCTTCAATCTCCTATAATTCACTTTAAATGACAATTGAACTAACCAGCGTGGATGCTGAGCGAGCATTTCCAGCTGCTAGCTACCTTTTGTCGAATATCAGGAACTGTTTCGGAATCTTAGGGCACAATTTTTACCTATACATATTTCGAAAAAAGTTTCGATAAGAGATGGACATAATTCATAAATAAGCGATTTTTTTAGTTGTTTTTAAACTATTATTATTACGAAGCCATTTCCAAAAAATGATTAGTTTTTCTTTCATTTTATTATAAAGTCTGAAGTAATAATGGAGGTGTTAATAATTAAACCCTTGAAAAAAGTGTCCGATAAAGTTTGTTTTATTTGAGATTAAAACGGGGTCTATCAAGTCAAGTCATTATAACGATTTATTTTAAAAGTTAAACTTTTATCCACCCAGCGGGATCCCGCAAATACCGGGATCCAGCGGGATTGTGATGGTTCAATCCCGCAAATACCTGGATTGCATTCCCTAGCTACAGTAGAGCACCAAGATCAAAAAATTTGAGAAAAACCGTCTACACTCTACAGACGCTTGAAATAAAGCGCCAATGGAGTAAAGAGAGACCTAAGCCTTCCTACATCTATACTTACAACTCTGCCGGTCTCTATAGGCATATACGTACTGATTACATTTTCAGCTTATTTTATCATTAGTTGTTTTATTACGCAAACAATAATATTTTGACGGTGCAAAATATACCACTCTATGCAATAAACACAAATTGTATAAAAACAATTAATACATAAGTGCAAATAGATGTTTTTCACACTTCATACAACATAATGGAAACTACCATGGCTCTATAATAATTGGTTGTCGGATTTTATTTAAGTCTAATATATTTTATTATTTCCATAAAAGGCGTCCAGGATCTTAAACTTATATTTTCTTGACGCACGCAGAAGAAAAAAGAAGATTCCAGCAAAAAGTTGTCCGTCTATGATTTAACGATTTCGACTCATCATCGACACAAACAATTAAGTAACATTAAGCATAATAAAATTCAGCGATAATCGTAGTAATCACACCGCACAAAATCGCTATAAACTTAATGATGTGTTGTTACACGACCCAGAGTAAATAACGAGAATATTTCTTCTTAATTAGGTACATCAAGATGTTACTAGTGAAAATTCCAGCGGACACCGTATAGTCTGCGATAGCTGGCCTAAAGGTACAATTCCGTGCATCGCGATCGATCGCGGTCGCGCACGACCTACGACTGTCGTCGGCCGCTCGCGACCATAGTCAGCGTATGAAAATGTATGGCACCGCTTCCGAGGCCCGCGACTGATGCGCGCGGCTTACGACTGTCGTAAGCCGCGCGCGGCCGTGCCATAATATAACTTTGACACGGTCGTGCGGGGCCTACGATAGACGCGCGCGACCGACGACAGTCGTAGGCCCCGCGCGACCGTGTCAAAGTTATATGGCACGATCGCTACGGCGTAGGGGAGAGCTACGACGATAAAAAAACGACATCATTAATTTATCATATTACCTGCGAGATAGGAAATCAGACGGGATTCTCGAATTTAACGTCAATCAATAATTGAAAAGTATAATAAAATAAATAAAATAAAAATTGTTTTATTTCTGAATAAATTTGAATGAAATGTTTTCAGAACTACATGTGGTAGACAACTACATGTTGCCTACCACAGTATTCTATGTCTTTCCCGTGGTTCTATAACTGGGTACTGTTGAATTAAAGGTGTTTAATTCCGACACTATTAGGGACAAATTCGGACAATAGTGCCAGAGAGTATTCAATGCAAAAAAAACAAATCTTTTCTCTTTAGAAGAGTGTATCTATTGTGGACGTATTTTCATTAATTAGTCTCTTAATAAATATTGCAAAAGTTGGCCCAAATATTTGACGACACAAATTCTGCCGACATTTTGCTTGCGCGAGTAAAAAATATGAGGCATTGCGTTGCAGCATGGTTGGCAGAATATGAATTAAAATTATTTTGCACATAATTTTATAATACTGGCCATGATTTTTATAAAATTTTCAAATAATTTAATATCCCTTAGTGCCGCACTCAGAGACATTTAATTATCATTCATCTTCAATTTAATGAAGAGTTTGGCAGATAATGCAGGGGGCTTATGTAAAAATGTTCATTTAATTACATTCACGTAATGTTCGTCTCTGAGTACGGTGGTAAAACTTGGAGTACGGTGGTAAAAAAAGGTAATCCAAGCAAGTTTAAGTGAAGATTTACAATCCGTCCTTCATCTCTTCACCTTCTATTAACTCTAAAAGGAAAACATCTCACGTGGCCATGTTTCAACAAGTCTGTTTCGGTGTTTTCACACATTCGGTGACATTGTCGCGGTCGTTTCCTTTAAGGATAAACCGCAAAATACACCAAGGAGAAGGAAAATTGCCCGGAAAAGCGACAAGAAGGAAGCCGTAAATAAAAGTTGTAAATGTTCTTTAGAAGGAAGATTGTGATAAATTTTACAACAATAAGAGTGCAGTTCACATATTATACAGAAGGTATACATATGAAATGATGCCAAAGATTTTTTTAATCCAATAAATATTATGATGCTTTATTCCTTCAATCGGAGATTCTCGGAAATGCCATTGTATTCTATTGTTGTCGCGATCACCGGTGCTCGTACGGGGTTGATGCCTGATGGGTTAAAAAAATAAACTGAATAGACATTCAAGAAGGTCGTATAGTTTTCGAGATGCATGCTATCCTACATTGAAGTTTGATATTGGCGTCAGTGTTTACTAGTTATTTTTATTTTGCATGAACATTTTTTTTTAAATATATGTGGTGCTATAACCCTGACTTTTGGAATCTTTGAATTTAGCTATTTTTTAGGTCATTCGGCGTTTTCTAGGCTTGATTCTTGTTTATACTTATGTATAATTTTGGCGTAAAATGTCCACTATGTTAGCCTACTACGGAATAGTATAGGCAATTATATAGAAACCGTCATATTCGCCTGTCTGTCCGTCCGTGACGCGCTGTGGTGTTATTTCTTCAGCGGCCGGCCACGGTCCGCGCATTTCGCTATCGAAACACTTTTGTTAGGTACGTAGAAAGTTCTAGAGAATGTTAATATCTACCACGCTCCCCTGGACAGAGAATTACTTGGAAGTATCAATCAAGATTTATATTGACAGCAGTTGTATATGCTAACTCAGGTCGCACGGTCAGGGTTAGATTTAACTCTTGAGTTAAACAATAAACATTATGTTTTATTTATTATTAAATACATACGATATTAAATACTTAATTTTACCCGCAACGGCTGCAATTGGTCTGCGAAAGTTTACTTAAAGAATATGATAAGGTAAAGATAGACTGTTTAGGGTCAATTCAGACCGCAATACAACGAGATGCGTTTCTTAATTTGTACTGAATTGATAGACGGTAAAAATTTTTAAATATGTCGCTATTTTAAGGGGTTGCGAGTGACCATTAACCAACCAACCCTGTTGGTTTTCCATAAAACTATCCTCTGTCTTGTCACAGGGCTAAAGACTAAGATGAAAATTGGTATGTTCAGTAGCGTTACTTTAGGAAGATATTTAGACTCATATTTCTATTAATTATAACATTACATTAGTATGAATATTACACATATTAGGAAAACACAGTAAGGATAAAATCTCAGAATTCTAAGCACGTTAAAATTATTTTGAAACCGAATAAACTTTTCAGTTCATATCTCAAGGATATTCAAGTAAAAACACGTTGTTTCAAATGTATAAACGAACAGAAATTCGTGCGTACTGTTATATCCCAGCCCTGTAAGGGTAAATGCTGATAACAAGCTGTATCAGCATTTTGGTGGTTAGTTATAGGTCTCAGTAGTTCGGAGCGGAGTTCAGTTGGCTTCGAGACATCATCCGTGACGGTTCTGCCTAAGGGTCCCTATCGTAATCCAATGTTATATTTGTGATAAAAGTTTAATAAAAGTGTGTAATAAAAAATCCTTTTTTTTAAAAAGCCTTTTGGAAAAGGGGCCCTAACATTAATGGTGGCAGCGGTGGGATACGGAAATCCCCAGTGTCCAAAAAACTATCCGCAAAATTAACATATGAAGTGAATAAAAATCCGTCAAAAAAAAAATTAAAAAAAAATCTCGAGTGAAAGTGTATGTGCCAACTCCATCCGTTATCCAGTGATCCAGTGAAAAAATAGTGAAATCAGAAAGAAAATCTGTATCAAGTGCTAAGTGCCAAATCCATTGTGTTTAATAAAATCTGTGATCGAGTCTTCCTGTCGGGCATGCATCGCGTCGCCGTGCAGCTTATCGTCGCCGCCCACGCGCTAGTTCTGTGAGTCTTGGTCATTGTTTATATAATTCAGCCTTCTAGGGTTACTTAGGGTTCAGTGGTCGAATAAATTAAAACCTTTATATTAATTGTATATTAATTGTAACTGTGTTTAAATATTTTAATTTTAAATCTTTATTTTCAATATGTCGAAATCCGATAAGTCAGTAGAACAGCAGCTAAAACTTTCGATACCGGTAACCGATCCAGAAGCCGGTACATCTGGGCCGACCTCACCTAAATCAGCATCGCGAAAAGGCGCTAGTGCCACGATGATCGAATTAGATTTAAATACGCTTTTTAAATTCATTAAACCGTTTGATGGCTCTCGCGAGAGTGTAAATTCATTTATAATAAATTGCAATAACGCTTACGACTTAGCTACTGAAGCACAAAAGCCAATTTTATTCAGATATATCTATAGTCAATTGCAGGGCAAGGCTGAGACTGCCTGCTCAGTAAAAGAATTCAAAAAATGGGAACAATTAAAAGAATTTTTACAAAATCAATTCTGTGAGCGTAAACACTATGCCCACATACTCATGGACTTGCAAGAAAGTAAGCAAAGTCCGAATGAAAATGTTATGCAATACTCTCTGCGCGTAGAAACCTATCTTTCACAACTTTTAACAGACGTAACCCTATCACATTGTCCATTAAAAGAAATCCCGGGTCGTTCCGCAGCCATGGAGGACCTCGCGCTCCATCATTTCCTTATGGGTTTACATCCGCGTGTTTCAAATATTGTGCGTTGCAAAAGTCCGCGAAATTTGAATGAAGCAATAAATATTGCTATTTCCGAAGAACGTATCCAACAAACTTTGTATAAGCGGCCTCAGTTAGAACCAAGAGCTAGTAACTATAGCCAAAATAATTTTAGAGCTAGACCGTCTCAACCTAGATCTTATGGACAACCGAATACATCTCGTTTCCAACCCTCGTATCAACCAAAATTTAATTCACCGAGTGGTAATTTTAATAATAATAATTCCGATAAAACTCCGTCGGCATTCTGCCGCTATTGTAAGACTCCGGGCCATGATATTAGAGACTGTGCTAAGAGAGAATATAATAATAATCGGTTCAATAATAAATTCCGTCAACAACCAAACCGAATGAATTTTGTAGCTGAAAATAATGATGATGAATATAATGCAGCGGATGACTCATCCCAATCCAATGATAATAATTTAAACTAAATCCCGTCTCGCTCTCGTGTCGTGCGGGACCAAATAAGTCTGAAATCGACACGAAAATTTATTCTAGCGTTATACGACAGGGTAACCAGCCCCAAAATGGAAACGCCCATATTAAATCTCACAGCACTATACAACAGGGTAACCAGCCCCAAAACGGAAGTGCTCTAAAATCACGCGTTATACGACAGGGTAACCAGCCCCAAAATGGAAACGCTCAAATTAAATTCCATAGCATCACACAGCAGGGTAGCCAGCCCCAAATCGGAGATGCAAATATTCGAGTCATGCAGCAGGGTAACCAGCCCCAAACCGAAGACTCCCTCGTAGTCGAACCTGAAAAAAAAGAAATATATGAGATTAATATCGATACAACTAAAAGACGCTTACCTCATGTGCTTGTAGAATCCCAGGTGTCAGATATTCCTTTATCCTTGTTGGTCGACTCGGGTTCGTCGATCTGCTTACTGAAAGAAAGTCGTATATTAAATAGCCAAAAATTAATTAAAGAGCCTATAAAACTTAAAGGCATTGACCCTGGCGATGAGCCGACCCTTACAGAAGGTCATTTTCAATTAAAACTAAAATTTAATGATAAGAAACCGTTAGCATTTAAATTTCATGTAATCAAAGATATTAGTTTGCCGTATGACGGAATTATTGGTACAGACTTCTTGTCCCAGTTCGGCTGTAAAATAGATTACACAAATGACACTTTAAAGATAGGAAAATTAGAAATAAAATTACTTTTCACTGAGCCATTTTTCATTGTTCCACCTAGAAGCGAAGCCGTTATTGAGTGCTCAGTGCAACAAACTAATTTAAAAGAAGGTATTGTCGCTGATCAGCATCTTACAAAAAAATTACTTATTTCTAATTGTATTGTTAAAATTAAAGATAATAATCGCGTTAATTTAACTGTTGCCAATACTTCTGAAAAATATGCTCATGTCAAAAGAAATCTTAACCTTACTGTTGAACCTTTAAATTTAAATAACATGTGTTCAGTGAATTCAAATAATTTGTTTACTCCAGAAAGATCCGAAGCTGTAATTAAAGAACTTCGAACCGAACATTTAAATTCGGAGGAGCGCAACTCTCTTACCAACCTGTGTAGCCAATATCCAGATATTTTCCACTTACCTAATGACCAGCTTACTTATACTTCTGCAATGGAGCACACAATTAGAACAGACAGTAATGTTCCCATCCATACCAAATCATATAGGTTCCCCGAATGTCACAAACAAGAAGTAGAAAAACAAATAAATCAGATGCTTGAACAAAATATAATAGAACCGTCATCCTCTCCTTGGAGCTCACCCATATGGGTAGTTCCCAAAAAATTAGATTCCAATGGCCAACGCAAGTGGCGTATTGTAATAGATTACAGAAAACTTAACGATATAAGTGTAGGTGAAACGTATCCTATTCCACAAATTTCCGAAATCCTAGACCAACTTGGTAAAAGTAAATATTTCACAACCCTCGACTTAGCTTCCGGGTTCCATCAGATTCGTATTTCAGCCGATGACGCACCCAAAACTGCATTTTCTGTTCCTCAGGGTCACTTCCAATTTAACCGTATGCCATTTGGCCTCAAAAACGCACCAAGTACATTTCAAAAATTAATGAATACCTGCTTATCAGGACTACAAGGAAGCCGGTGTTTCGTTTATTTAGATGACATTGTAATTTACTCATTTGACCTTGAATCACACATAGATAATCTTAAAGCCGTATTCGATAGACTCCGTAAATTTAATCTAAAATTACAACCTGAAAAATGTCAATTTCTTCGTAGGGAGGTAGTCTATTTAGGACACACAATCGGCGAAGATGGTGTAAAGCCAAACCCGAAATTAACAGAAGCCGTAACTAAATTTCCTACACCGAAATCACCTAAAGACGTAAAGTCATTTCTTGGACTTGTATCCTATTATCGGAGATTTATCCCTAACTTCTCTAAAATAGCAAAATCACTTACTAATCTACTAAAGAAGGATGCGCCATTTTCTTGGAAGGAAGAGCAACAACTTGCCTTTGAAACTCTTAAACAAAACTTAACTAGTGCCCCTGTATTAGCTTATCCTGATTATAGCCAACCCTTCATACTTACCTGCGACGCATCAAATTATGCCATTTCAGCAATCCTATCCCAGGGTCCAGTCGGCCAAGACCGCCCTATAGCTTACTCCTCTAGAACCTTAAATAAAGC
Source organism: Polyommatus icarus (assembly GCA_937595015.1). Taxonomy (NCBI): domain Eukaryota; kingdom Metazoa; phylum Arthropoda; class Insecta; order Lepidoptera; family Lycaenidae; genus Polyommatus; species Polyommatus icarus. The sequence continues at coordinate 22,084,176 of OW569328.1, read as the reverse complement.
CGAAACAAATTATTCTGTTACTGAAAAAGAATGTCTCGCTATAGTATTCGGCACAAAAGTTTTTCGTCCTTATCTTCTCGGTCGCCGCTTTAAAGTTATTACGGATCACAAACCTCTAAATTGGTTATTTAACTGTAAAGATCCAGGCTCCAGACTGATCCGCTGGAGACTAAAACTCGAAGAATTCGATTACGAAATTCAATATAAAAAGGGAAAAATAAATACAAATGCTGATGCTCTTTCCCGGTATCCTGTGAACCCAATCCAAGCCGATAATCCATCCCCTTCGGCGTTAGCACCTCAAGAAGTACAGCCATATTCACCTGATAGAGACCTCTTAGATTTATTAGTAACTCCACCATCCTTTGATCCTGAAAGAGACCTCATGGACCTTTTGCCAGAATCAATCCCTGAATTAAATCCCGAACCTCAATCGGACCTCTTGATTACTCCTCCTAATTTATTTAATGACAACCTTGAAGACGCTTTATCCTATGAACCTAGTGAGCAGCCTATCACTCATCCAGATTTTGAAATTCCTCTTGAGCTACCCGAGCCAACTCCTGACGAACCTATAATTGAAACAACCCCTTTGACTAACTCAAATCCAGATACTCCTGTAGACGATTATCCTACTCTCTTGAAATCTATGTCAGATAAAAGTAAAACATTTAATACCATGATTGAAGAATATAACGAAAGTTTACTTAAATGTCCTGCTAAAATTATCCTCGTACCAACATCCATTGACCTCGACGAATCCAACCCGTACCTCGAAGAAATCCTGTGCGATTCTGAAACAAAGAAAACATTAGTAGAATCTGAAAGAGAACTATTTGGTTTTTATAAAATTGAACGTAATAATAAAACCTTCTATTTGTTATTTTATAAAATTCATCATTTCGATGAAGCCTCATATCCTGAAATCTTTGAAACCCTAAAGAAAATTCGTAATGAATTACTCGTATTTGGAAACACTAATGAAATAGGTATATCCGATATGAAAAATCCTTTTGAGAAGCATTCATTTATAAAGATATTTAATATATTGACTTACCTTTTCCATAACACGCAGATTAAAATTAAGATATATCATAATAAAATTATTTTCCCAGTCCCAACTGAAATAAAGAAAATTTTACACGATAATCATGATATCCCGATCGCTGGCCATTTAGGCTCAGCTCGCATGTACAATAGGATAAAAGAAGTATATTATTGGAAAGGAATGCGTAGCGATATAGAAACATATGTTAAACAGTGTAAGTTATGTCAGGAAAATAAAGCGTTACGCCAAATAAATCGCGCGCCAATGCAGATAACTAGTACTTCTACGGAACCCTGTCAACGCGTAGCTCTCGATATTGTCGGCCCGCTTCCCGAAGCTGGCCCCGGTAAATTAAAATATATATTAACAGTTCAAGATGACCTTACGAAGTTCTCCTCGGCTTATCCAATTAGAAGTACAACTGCGGAAGAGACTTGCGAATGTCTCTTACATTATATTTCAATTTTTGGCATACCTAAAATGATCCTTACGGATCAAGGAACAAATTTTACGTCGGGTCTCTTCAAAGAGACATGTAAATTTTTAAAAATTAAAAATCTCTGGGCTTCGCCCTATCATCCGCAGACACAAGGGGCTCTTGAACGTTCAAGTTCGTTCGTTCACGTTCACGATTCAACCCTGAAAGAATATTTAAAGTCATACATAAATGAAGAACAGTCAAACTGGCCTCGATACATATATACAGCCATGCTAGCTTATAATACATCTGTCCATTCTACAACTCATTTTACACCTTACGAATTAATGTTCGGCACAAAACCATTTATTCCCAATTCTATTTATGATGAGTCACCCGGAGCTACATATCCCGAATATGTCCGTATGATGCAAAACCGTCTTAAATATTCCAGGCAAAAGGCTATCGAATTTATTAATAAATCAAAAGAAAATTCCAAGACTTATTATGATACACGATCACGCCCAGTCAGCTATCATGCTGGGGACTATGTTTATATTAAGAACCATTTAAGAATGCGTAAGGCTTTGTCCCCGGTCTGGAAAGGCCCCTATAAAGTTATAAAAATAAACGGTAATAACACGTTAACCCTATTAATTAATCGACGACACGTCGTACATCACTACGATCAAGTTAAACCTGCCCAAGTGCAGACTTAATTTAATTTCAGCTCATAATATTATGTACATATTTTTATATTTATAAATTATCTTTACATAGTTATTACAATTAATTATAGCAAGATATTTATTCTTGCAGAGCACATCAGCAAAATGATTACGTTGAACAATTTCAATCAAGCCCAGGAATCTACTTCGATTATCTCGGCAAACTCAGCGCTACAAACGGAAAGTTAAATATTTTAATGCCATTGGACTTGTCCCACTTCAATTCACATATTGAAAATATAGATTCAGCTCTTACATTAGTTAAGGATCTTTGTGTAAAAACGACATTCAACAATGTCGATTGCCACCACCTCCTCGAGCCGCTTGCCGTCAGATTTAACGACATGTGTAAGGAATTCGATTCTGTGTCTCATTTAGTAATTAAGAAATCAAAACGCGCTTGGGTGAGTGGCATAGGCTCAATTATAAAATATGTATTCGGAAATCTGGACGAAAACGATGGTTTTAAATACAATGAAGCCATAGACATATTGTTTAAAAATCAAAATAAATTGGCATCTCTTGTTAAAAACAACATTTTAATTACCACCTCTACAATTTCAATGTTTAATGATACTGTGAATAAAATTAGATTAAATGAATTAAATTTAAATGATGCTATCGACAAGCTCTCCGTTCAAGTCCGTAATATATCTATAATCACTGATGAACTCTGGTCTCAAATGAGCATCAATCAAGTAATTAGTCATTTAGAAACTTCAATTTTAACACTGTCTTTCCAATTGGAAGACGTCACAAACGCTATTTTATTCAGCACACAAAATATTTTGCATCCCTCTTTAATAACAACGCAGCAGCTTTTTAGAGAACTTGCCGATAATCATCAGCACCTACCTAATAACATGAAATATCCCGTGAGCCTAGACATTGCCTCAATGAATGTCATTTTAAGTATTTCTAGGTTAAGTACATTTTATATAGATAATAAGATATTCTTTGTTCTTCAAATTCCGTTAGTGTCAATTAAGGAATTTATGTTATTTCACAATATAGGACTACCGACCCCGCATGACTCTAGCAACCCTAATTCTTTCAGTTTAATTATTCCAAATTCTAAATATATAGCAATGGCCAAGGACAAATCTCAGTACTGCATTTTGGAAGATTTAAATAATTGTGACTACATTTTAAACGGAAATTATATTTGTGATGTGTCAAACATTTATGTAACCAAAACAAAACCAACTTGCGAAACAGAATTTATGAGCAAAGTAATTAGTATAGTTCCGGAAAATTGTGAAACTAAATTAATTTTTGGAAATTTAGATATCTGGAAACCACTTAAAAACAATAAGTGGATTTTTGTACAATCAGCACCCGGCAAAGTCTCAATAGACTGTAGAAATAGCGAAACACACGAAATTAAAATTTTAGGTACTGGTATTATGTCTCTCCCTAATAATTGTATCGGCTACCATCAGAGTACCACTCTTGTAACTCAGCACAATTCTATTTTTAACTCTAGCATTGAAATCGGAATGCCCGATTTCAACCTTATTAATGATAGCTGTTGTAATATTAAGAAATTAAATTTAAGTATGAAAAATGTGACCCCTATTAAACTACAAAACTTTGATTTAGATAACATTAAATTTAATAAACAAATATTTCTCAAAACTCCTGAGGACTCAACTATCCTAGAGGATCCTCATATAGTTCAATATGGGACACATTACTCTATTGCTGTTATTTTTATAATTGTGTTAATTTTTATTTACTGTCTGTTTAAAATTTATAAATGTGTGAAACCTGGCAGCAGAACCGTAAAATTTAACATAGCAAAGAAAGATAATAAAATTTCTAAAGATACACAGTGTAATATAATACAAACCAACGATCAGGAACAGGACGCCATAGAAGTTGAAAACATAAATAACATAAGAAGTAAATTTTAAAAAACATTTTCAGCTTTTTAGATTTTCGGTTGTAACTTCGTCGTTTCCTCGAAGTTACATCTTAGGGGGGAGGTGTTATATCCCAGCCCTGTAAGGGTAAATGCTGATAACAAGCTGTATCAGCATTTTGGTGGTTAGTTATAGGTCTCAGTAGTTCGGAGCGGAGTTCAGTTGGCTTCGAGACATCATCCGTGACGGTTCTGCCTAAGGGTCCCTATCGTAATCCAATGTTATATTTGTGATAAAAGTTTAATAAAAGTGTGTAATAAAAAATCCTTTTTTTTAAAAAGCCTTTTGGAAAAGGGGCCCTAACAGTACGTGCACAGAATCCGCCGTTTATCGCGTCATGTACCTCACTTCATTGTAATGCACAGACCATCCAGAGTTCACACTTTTTCCAACTCACGACTCTTGTTTCATCACCATTCACACGTACCGCCCTTGAGTTTTAAATTTCGAACGTAGATTAGGCAGTGTTTTTAAAAAAGTAGACGGCTGGATTTTGTTATATTGGAGCCAAATTAGAACAGAAAACGCTGGATGAAAAGTCTACGTTTTGGACAGGTTTTGTAGCCTATATAATTAGGTAACTGTTTAATAATGTGTAAGTTTAGTGCTTCTTCTTCTCGTTATCTCCTCCATTCAGAATTACTAGAGTTATATTTCATACTTCCTTTAAGTGAGCTGACAAATTAGTGCCATCTTCAAGAAGTCCTCTTATTAGTAATGTATAGTTATAACCAGTCGGCGTACATGAGCAATGTGGCGACGCGTCTCACGTCACCGGGGACTGCCGCGAACACAAGTGGAATATTCATGAGCACCGTCAAACGATGCAACCGATTCATGCGAGTAGTACCTTATCCACTTGTTTTGTTGATTACTATAATATATTTTAATATTGCCTTCAATTAACGACTGCTAATATCATTTTGTGCCATTCCACACTTATTTTGCCAGCTGAACTCTCGTGTTAGTTAACATTATGAATTCTTCGAATTATAGTTTACTTACATATTACTTATATCGCTATAGTGAGCTAGTAGAATAACTCAAAAATAGCCACAGAGATTTTCTTTTATGAGAATTAGGGGCCTCGAGAGTCGGATTTGAATTTGTCAGCGATTTAATTAATGTCTAGGGAATCGAAAATGTCGTAACCTAACTGTTAAATTATAGAAGAATGAGCGTTTTGCTATAGAGATTGCAGCAACTCAACCTCAACCTTTGGTTTTCCAAAACCACTGCAACTATAACAATATGAACCAACCAATGAAGCGTGCGATTGTGTACCACATGAATTATTCACACGGATGGAAATCGCCAGATTGGCCAACCGGGGTAACGCAGGGCTGCCGCTGCAAGGTTATTAGTTAAGAATTTCGCATGTATTCTGTAGCATACATTTCGCGTAGCTGCCAACCCTGGTACCACCAGATTGGGCAATACCCTGGTTGCTAAATACACAACTGGTTAAGGAATCTGTGGTTTTACGTAGGAAAGTTTTCCCGCAGTCGCCAGCCCTGGTAACGCAACAGACACATATATCAATCAGCCTGTGTCTGCTGCGGTCCATCGGTCATCGTGGCTTTACCATATAGAGGCTGGTCTGGTTGAGTTTCCCAGCTAGCCCAGATTGTAACTATCTTTTAAGCGATATCTAAAACCTACAGCCCATAGTTAAGCGTAAGCTCGTTAAGCTAAGCGTTTTGCTCTAGTATTCCAAACTAATATTACGAGTAGAAAGTTTTTGTACGTTCGTTACTTTTCTATGCAAAAGTACCTAATGGACTGGGATAAAATTTACTATTGTAGTAGCTATAGAAGCTACACGTGCGCTAGGTACTTTCATGCCAAAAAAGCTATTTCCATTGGAGACTATATCAAAGGTAATTTTAAAAATTTATTATGTTGTAAATACTTAGTAATGAAAAATCTTACAAATAGCTGGGTCTCAATAAGTATTGAAATTCTCTCGTATTCCTTCGGGAAAATCTGCCAAAGCTTTTTAAATGAAAGGGCCTTATTAAGTAACGGCGACTTAATTGACAATGGAATATTCTGGATGATCGATGCGCAATGCAGGGTGACGCCGCGCGCATATTTAATGAAATATGCGCCGATGACTTAATAGTGGCTGAATAGATTACATCTGATGTAGCAAAGTCACTAATTAATGAGCTAAGTGCTGATTTACAGTGTCAGAAGCGGGTAATAGTGTCACTGGATTCAGAATGTCCTGTCCAACATAATTAAGGCGGCTTCCGACGAAACGGCGTTGTTAGTTTCAGTAAATATTATGCTTAATAAAACAATAAAGAAACCATATTTGTTAAACACATTAGGAACAAAGACCAGCAAGAGTTAGTAAAAAGTCAGAAGAGATAATAATTCAACATTACACACTACATACAGCAACGTTTAAGTAACTTACAAACATAAAGTACTGTGTTATGGATATGCCAATGCCATGATATACTTTTTAACCGACTTCCAATAAGGAGGAGGTTGTATGTTCGTCTGTTTATTGTATATAATATCTACATTTTCCTGGTTTATTAACCTGTAGGTTTACAGCCTACACACTTTACCAACATAAAAATTATATGCCATATAATATGATACTTACCTGGTGATAAAATTCTGTCATGTGAAAAAGCCATATAGCGTGTGTGACCCGACAAGGCCAAAGGTCGTGACAACGTGATGTGCAGCTATCATACAGCAACTTCTGAGAAACTGAGCTAAATAATAATATTGTCTGTTAATACCATAGTATGATTGCTTCTCGTCTCTTCGTCACTACGCCGGCTTCGAACACGTCTCTTAACTTGGAGATTGTAAGCTAACTCAACAACCCCCATAAGCTCACCGGTGCACTAGACACAATATAATAATAATGGATTTCCAAGAGTCCACGATCGAAGGATTAAATTTCCGCGTTGGAGAAAATATGTGTCATATTTTTGTTAGAACAATACATGTGGATCAACTTATTTTGTGATAAGGTGATCCATGCCTCGGATAGTCATGATGAAAATCTATCCCGCGCATGTCGTTTCAGTTCATCTATCCCACGTTACAAGAGTAAAAGAAGAGAGTCATCTTTCAGTACTGTGCACACATTTAGGTTGTACCCTCCTGTGAAACTGGCCTAGCATCAATAAAACCATCCACTATTACTAAAATCTACTAGGCACTGCACTGTTATCATTATTGACCAAATCAAATATGTACAATACAATAAATCAAAAGGGCTTAACCAAGTTTGCTTTGTGAATCATGAGAAGGCCAGATCAATTGTAGTATCAAATCATCTCCGGTTCATTAGGTCACATACCTTCCCCCCTCCTCTCCTCTCAGCTGGCGAGGAGGGGTCAGGGACGAGTAGCCGTGACCTTGAAGTGACGTTGTCGTGACGTTTCGGACTAATTCTGACGAGTTATTAGTTCGTCGGTACCAATTATGGTGATACGAGTAACATGGTAATGGTGATTGAATTAGCATAGGCGCATCATGATCATCATCTTCATTCCAAACGAATACTACAAATTCGAAAGCGTTTCTGTCTGACTATCGTCTTTCTATCTGTCTGTTTCTAAGCTGTTTACCAATACCTTTTGAGGCCTCAACTGCTGAGCCAATCCCCGGGAAAGGATGCAGGACATTAAATTATTAATTTGCAGAAAATATGCCGGTATGGCCGTTTCCAACTCTCTTCTCTCTCTTTCCAACGGCCGGAGTATATTATATAGTACGGCGTTATTTTAAAGTCAGTCACAGTCACTGCTTGCGTGCGTGTCTTCAGCGGGCGCGCGGAATTAGCAACAGCAACATTTACTGCTGCACTGAGCGCTTACAAGCTGCGAATTGCTGTAGACCTAGAAAACTACGAGATAAACCAATTCATTTCATCTACTCAGTACTCAAGCATAAACAATTGGGTTACTATTTTAGTGCTACTAATTTAAATAATTTCAATTAGTACAATATAGGTTTCTACAATTAGTTATGTCCACAGTCCACACTATGCGCTTTCGTCTTCAATTTTCGTCCTCTTCTTTCTATTCAAATTTCGTTTGGCGTTTTCAATAATTGAATGCGTTAGCGAGCGCAACGTCATCATTGTTATTTTTGTTCAGTTTCAGTGTCTGCTAGCTTTGTAACATGTGCGACGAGAACGTTTTACTGGGTGGAATATGTGCGGCTTAATTGGTCATAAGAAATTCCAGAAAAAATAGAAATAAGTAAGTGAAAGTTTTGGATACGGTCAAAGCGAATGCGTCGCGGGCGGGCATGCCTCACGTACGCTGTTGACTGCGCTATGACGCATGCCTTTGATGAACAAAAAAAAGGCACAGTGTGGACAAAGCTATTGAACTATAGTGCCTACTTAACTATTTTTGATAAATTTTGGAATGACGCATGGAACATTACGATTTTATCTTATAGCTATAGTTTAAATTAATAATTGTTGATAGTCATGGTGATTTTGACATAGTAAAAACATTATTCAAGAATAGCCGATAGGCTAGCGACAACCAACAATATACTATCTCGCTAGCCCATGGATGGGGGGTAAGTACCCCTCCATTATCCAATTCTATCTTGCTATCAGCTTATTTCAGCGTCGTATCTGTCCGCACGTGCGTCTGCGTCGTAAACTCGTAAAGCGCGGCATGCGCCATGATTTTCCTCCATAAACTTATTTATACCGAGCGGAAGTTGTTTATTACGGGAACGGCACCGAGTTTGTTCTGCCGGTTATATTCGAAGTTCGGAAATGCAAGTAATATTTAAAATACAAACAACGTATACTAAATCTTTACTTAACTTACACAGTCATGACAATAAGAGGAAATCTTGTAAGATTTTGTCGTGCAAAACAGCTAGTGACACCCTTTCAAAGCCTAGCAAGCAAGCAAAATCTATAATAACTATTTAAAATATTTGTCTAGAAATCAAAGACCTTTGAAACAGAAAAGTATAGCCATATTTTACAAAACCTTTTTGCCTTGACATGGCATTTTTGATCTATTGCAGAAAGATTTCATCAACACTACGTAGCCGATACTCTGGGTATATTAAAGATTTATTCATGCATTTAGCATAGCTCAAGTTTTTATCTCGCCACATACCGGGCTAGGTATGAGAGGAGCTGTCCTTATTAAAGGTCACTTATTAATTATTATTATTGATTCAGCCCTGTTTATTACGGTGTCAATTTTCTCATGATTGGTTATCCTGGAGGGTTTCGAAAGGAACCAAGTAAATTAATTAATTTTATGGACCAACTGGGCGTGATTCTCCGCGTAAATACTCCTACGGTTGCTGACATTGTCGTTTTTTTAAATAGCCTAAACTACTATCGAGTTTCATTTAAAGTCATTTGAAATTACTTTTTGGGCATCATATAAATTTTCGGACCACTACTTTTAGTCTAGGGAGTCTATTAATTTAGCGAAAGAACTAACAAACAAAATATCTTTCCTCTTTAGTCTTCGTAATACGTTGAAGATAGGACCATGCGCTTCCTATTTCCCTATAAATAAGGAAAATCATTAGGATAGTTTTGAAATGTGTTTACTGAACGTTTATAAATACTGTTGTCTGTTGCTCTTCTTTGTAATGGCGTAATTAAAATTTAAAATAGATATTTAAGCACGTGCAGTAGTCTTCTGAGCGTAATTAATTTTCCAATTCAAAAGTTTTAAACATAATATTAATGTTCTTTAAGTACTGCCACTTTTATAGCGGACTCATACACACCCAAAGGGTCAATTCAGACCGCAACGCAACGCGTAGAATATGCATTTTATATTATCCCTTACACTCTGTAGACAGTATGCTATGTACAACGTTATGTTACTATAAGTGGTGCTATTTAACCTTTATATACTATTTTCACACATCTGATAATAAATCACGTTCCTGTTAAACAATAACATTGCACCAATACCATCGTGGCTGGAATAGTATCGGCCAATCAGCATACAGTTAGTTTTGGTGGAATGTGTACAAAACACGTAACATTATCCCTCATAGATGCTATGTGTTCTATAATATAATATGTATAAAGTGCAGTCCGTTACAATGTAAAGTTGATTACATATAAGGACACAGGATACAGAAATAGCACAGGTATTATGCTAGTAATTAGGCCGTGAACACACCAGTGAATGCGCTTCTGAGATGCAGCTTATCTTTTTAGGGCTCTGTACCTAAAGGGTAAAAACCCTATTAGTACTATGATTTCGCTGTCTCCCCGTCTGTCTGTCTTCAGACTGTCGTACTTGGTTGATTTTTAATATAAATTTCTCAATTCATCATTTTAGTATTTAAAAAAATGTTTGTACCGAGGCAATCATCCCAGTCTTGTTTTAGTCCAGAGACTTCAGACAGACAGACAGAGCGTCATTTAGAGCCTATTTTCACAAAATAAGTCCCTCATTTTCAAGGAAATCAAGCAATTTGAATACTAATAGAAAAACTATGACGTATTAAATACACTAACTCAGACGCCAACCTGGAGAAAAATGAAAGTCGCTCATAAGAAAAATAAGTTTTTTAGTTTGTGTGCAGTGTGAGCCTCATTTGGGCCGTGGGCGGTCTAGTATGACACAGTCTACTGAATACATCTCAATGACTGAATGTTATATTGTGCTACTACCTCTAATAATGAACTACATCTGACATTGAACTAAAGTTAAGTCTACACCTGTTGCGGTAGCCCGCAGGCCGCAGTAACTCTACACGTTTGAGACTATTTCCTTACCTCGCGTTTCCTGCCGGTATAACTCCTAATACAATCAGCGTTTCTTCAATTTATTGTAACACAATCCACTGTTCAGGCTACATTGTTCTACTCTGTAATATTCGCATAAACAATTGTCGCCGTCAGTTGAGTTATTTATTCAACTAATGCACTTATCAATATAAAAGTATTCACAAAAATCGGTTGAGCTGTTTAAAAGGAGTTTAATTTCGCACATCGTGACACGAGAATTTTATATATAGATTTATTATCATTGTAAAGTTTGGTCCTTGAATGTCAGATTATTAGGTACACCTCAACTTATATTCTATGCTGCGATGGATGGAAATGAACGATTAGAAATCAATAGTTGCTATATATTATATACAAAATAACGTTTTCTTTCATCATTGGCCCAAGCAGGAGCAATTGAAAACTACGTCCTTGTAACGATACCATATCGGATGTACGTTTGTTGGAGCCGTAATCTTCATAGAATTTCGTTACGAACGTAAATAGCTATCTATATTGCTAATCCATACAACCATATTGTTTCGACGACGCACGTCATCATATCATACATAATGCATACAGGGCTCGATACAGCTCCTAATTGAGGATGTCCCGTCTTCCATGAACAAAGGTCCATCACTTAACGTGGTGCAAAGTGGACAATAAAGTGCGCGAAATCAGCGTATTGTGTGTTCATTTACATTGGTACAGTAGCTGGCACTTATCTGGCTGGACTTATCTGCAGATGATGCTTACTTTAAAGGTTTTTAGGACAGGCTTCAAACAAGTCACTTACGTCAATTTCAAGCTTAAAATATCAAAATAACCTCAATACAACAAATTGACAGGAACAAGCTTTTAGCATCGACCATCCGATATAAAATTACTAATAACTTTAAAATATCTAACGTAAAAAAATGAACAGAGTTGAACATTAATAGTTGCAACATTAGTTGCACCCAGAAATTTAATCCAGTGATATTGACTGCTGTCTTTTGTACCAATGTAAATCAGCACGTTGGATAAATAAATGTTGTGTGAGATGAATAACAGTACAAGAAATGTTTTTATTTTAACAATACAGCAGTAAAAATAGCACATTTACGCCAGATTCCAAGCCTTTATTTCGTATATAAATCCTCCGAATTCTTACCTAAGCAGACGGCATAAAATTGCTATCCCTAAATATTTCCGTGGTAATCCCTGAATTTCCACCTCTACCCTTCGTAAGCGGGTTATAAGGGCGAAGGTAGTAGGTAGAGGGTAGTGATAGTTGAACACTGGAATGGCACTACTAACCCAGTTTTGTTGTATTGATTAATGTGTGCCAGTAGATACGCCATCTTTGAAAAACTATAAACTTTTGTTTCCTTGTTTTTCAATTTAAAAATATTTTAACAGCAACTTAACGTGCAGAAGGGATCTATAGCTATTACTTAGGTCATAAAAATAATAATAATTTCACTCTTTTTAGTTACACTAGTAGATAAATCTTCGCGTATATTTTACGTATCTTATTACAATTTGTTAAGAGTCACAACTCACACTCACAAAATAATATAATATTATCAGTGAAGTGAACATATTGTGCTAAGTAATTTAACAATTTTAATACTTCAAGCCCGAAGCGGTCACCGGCGATTGCGATAACAATAGAAAGGTTATTGTGTCTCGTTTTTCCACGATCGAAGGATCTATCAGATAAAAAATTGTACAAACTTGCATAGGATGTAGCGTAGCATAATATTTAATATTATCATAATGATTGACAGCTGTTCTTGTTATCAAGAATTCAAATCGATAGGTACTTAGTGCACCATCTATCGATTAATAAGTATAACTAATTAAAAAGACACTTAATGACTTTGTTTTGTTTAAATGCTCTTTTTAAAATAACTTTATTTTAATTCTATTTGTCTATTAAAATTTTATAAAGTGTTAAAGTATTCGATCTGTATATAAAGTAGTTAGTAAAGTATTTATAGTATAAGTATTCGATACTAAGTATTGTAAGTATTCGATATTCTGTCTTCTGCCGCCACGCGGCAGAAGACGGAACTGAACGGACGGACTGGGCGGCGACGCCGACCGCCGTGTATTAAAAACAAACAGGTGTTGTTAATTGTTATACAGTACATAATTATTATTATTAGTATATCCATACCTATGCCTTGTACTATTGTCTATTCTGTGCCATGAGACATTGGTGGCCTTAACACGACGTGGTAATGATGATGATGACGATAATGATGATGATGATTATGATGATGAATATGAATTGCATAGTAGTTTATGCTTTCTGTTCTTAAAACAACGCCGAAACTCCCAAACGTGTATCTATAAGGAATCAGGAGTTCTCTCAGCATCATCGAAACCATGGTATACCTTGACCCAATATTTGACTTTTTGGTAGCGTATTCTTAGTACACTTCACATAAAACCAAAATCACCATATGTTTCCATATAAATTTTGAGGAGTTCCCTCGAATACTCATGGATCCCATCATCAGGTCACCACCTTTGTGAAAATGGGACCAAATTGGAGTGAAACCTAATACAACAAAACAAAAATTTCGAAAATCGGTTCACAAACGGCGGAGTAATCGTTGAACATACAAAAAAAAAAAATAAAAAAAAAAAAAAAAAATATCCACAGCCGAACATATAACCTCCTCGTTTTTTGGAAGTCGGTTAAAAAAAAGCATTTTTTCTCATTAATGTTATTGGTATTTGGTATAGAAGTAAAAGTTCAACTTACAATGAGCTAAGGAGATTTCTAAAATAATCCAAACATCGAAACTCGATGGTCATTATGCAGAAACCAGTAGAGACTAGAGACGCTATAAAGGTGCTAATTTCTAAAACAGTGTCACGAGATTTCACGTACGATATTATAATGTCCCCTCTCCCCTTATGTCTTCCCCTCTTTAGAATACTACATGCTTAGTATTCTATAGAGAAATGTTTGTATGTAAGAATTTTTGTTTATATTTTGTACTGTTGCAAACCGCCAAAGACAGAGATAGGTGGAAAGAAATTAAATTAACATAAAAATCATTAATGATAATGTTTGTGCAGTAAGTAACTAAGTATACATAATTATTACATAATACATACGGAAGTTTGTGATGATGGATGTTTGTAACTTTTCTAAAACTATTGGACGAAAAAGTCTGTGTTAAGGCCGTCCCCCGAGCAAACGACCTTGGCCATACATTTGCCGCGTTGCCGAGATCGCGCCAAAAACTTTTATTTTTACGTTCAAAGACAAGTTCAAAATTGTCCTAAAAAAAATTTAAAACGGCGAATATGTAGTTTATGATATTGTCGATCTATTGGCGTGAGTTTCAAATAAAAGTTATTTGAATTTTAACAAATTGGTATTACTTTGGAAGCTGATATTATGAGTATAAGAAACAAAAATAAAAAATTTAAAACGACAAAAGTAATGTTGATATACTGAAGATTATTGCTGTATTTTTATTATAACTTTGTAACATTCAGATTATGAGTTTATAAGGTTTTAAATACGGTCAATTACGGAATCTCCGGACGGAACGCCCTTAAGCATTAGACACTTTTAAATTCTTATACTCTACCGTGGTTTTCTTGTACTATAATGTAAATAAACGAGGCAAAAATTCGAATTTCATACAAAATGTGTCATTTTATATTACGAAGTTTTGTGCGTTTTGACTTTAGTTTTAAAGACCACGGAGAAAATCTATATGATGTAGATTGTGATTATATTATAGGAAGGTGCGAACGTGTTAATAATTTTAGTAGTTTTCAACCTTATATACAATGGATAAGTGCTAAAACACGCCATTGTGTCTAGTTGAGACTTCTATCACGAAGTGACATGGTCAAACATGGTCATGGTCATTGATCATGAACCTGTCATGTGATCATTTTAAGAAAATTTTAGAATTAAAACTACTTAAAGAGTAGTCTCGTCATGTAAATTGGCCATAATTCAACTAGATACTGATCACGATTTCGTGGGCTCTAAGAAGAATCTTGCGAGAACCGCACAATTTACTCCGATGATGAGCAGACCACGTACTTCTACTTAATTTACTCTATGACTGTAATGTTGCAAAATTTTATCAAAATCGGTCCAGTAGCGCTTATGATATTCTCACAAACAAAACAATTGTTGTGCCTACTGTCTAGCTGTCTGTCTGTCTGTCTGTTGGAACCATCGCGTCGTGTGATATGTCCTTCCGTTCCCGATGTTCCTTCTATCTTATTGTTCTTTGGAATATAGGTTTCTAGTCAACGCTTTAAGACATTATAATAGAGCCTAAAATTTTGTGTATTTTGTTATTTAATCATATTAATATTCACAATTAAAATTATAATCTTTTGTTATCTTTATAGTGGTAACTTTTCGTTGAACATGTTAATAATTGTAGAGTCAGCTATTTTGTGACCATTTCCAATTTTTAGTTTCGAACTGGTTTTATCGTTTGAGAAACTTTATATTTTTTATTAGAATTCATAAAATATTTTTGAATTGACCTAATATAATATAAAAATATCATAAAATGTAATGTAACTTTAGAATTAACTTGTTTATAGAATTTAGAATTTTGTACTGGTCACTGACTTTTTGCGAACTCTAATCCAAATATTTTATTATTTTTTATTATCATGATTGTTATCAAATGGAGTGTAGATAATATTATTATGAAATGAATTCGGCAATAGTGTACTCAACCCTATTGTCTTATCTATCGATAATGTTATAATTGGGAGCATCTATACTTCTAATATATAAAATTCTCGTGTCACAGTGTTCGTGCGCGAACTCTTTCAAAATGGCTCAATCGATTTTAAATATATTTTGTATGTAAATTCGTTAGGCCTGAGAATAGGTTTTTATCCACTTTTTATATTGATACCAAAAATAATTTAAAGGGCACAACAACATTTGCCGGGTCAGCTAGTATAATATAATAAACGCGAAAGTGTGTCTGTTTGTCTCTCTGTCACCTCTTCACACATGAACCTCTGAATCGATTTTAATGCAATTTGGTATAGATATATTTTGAGTCTCGAGAAAGGATAGGATACTTTACGAACGAAACTAATTTTGGCACATCGGAGTTGCGGTGTAATCTAGAACTGTAATATAATATTGTGTTTAAAACTTACTATTTTGAAAATTAACTAAATAACTAAATATCTTTCTTTGATATCAGAACGAGCAAAGTCCTTTAACTCAGGTTTTACCCAAAAGAGGGCCCAGCCACTTGTAAAACAAACGTTAAAATTACTGAATAAAGACTTTTCATTATATAGAGAAAACATCATATTTGTAGCTGAATGTATAACAGTCTCTTTTTAATGTTGCCATATTAAAAATACAAATACAAAGCGATAAACGCAGAGTATGAGAATCAGGTCCCATAATGAAAAAAAAACTAAAATTTGAATTCAGAAGAAAATTTATATGTGTGTGTAAAGATAACCTTCTAGTGAAATATCCATAATATTCGTACAAAGACTCAGTATTAAGGTAAACAAAATAATTTAATGGGAATTTTCGTAAATCATAAAATGTTTTAAGAGCCATTACTACGTACGAAATATTTAAAATAATGTAATTAAGTATTAATTCTCCACATTAACATGCCGCGGGAGACGATGCAGTGTCAAGGCCAATGGAAAACTCCTTTATAATAAAGTTGATATACTAATGTTAGAAATGTCTCTCCGTCTGTCTATCTGTTTGTATGTCTTTTACGTCTTCATGCTTGTTGATACTTCCTTCCCATTGACATTACGAATTATGATATTCCCTTGTCCGAAATCCAGCTTAAACAAAAATCACTGGTCGAGCAATTTTATAAAGCATTTTCAATCATAAATCCCGATTATTACTTCGCTAACAAGCTTAAAAGCTTTGCTTTCAATATAATGGTTTTGAAGTGAAAACTTTTTGGCGGCGTTGTGTACTTTTTTGGTGGTGTAGTAAAACAAAATATCGCAATCGCCTATGTTGTCGCATTATAGGTTAGAGGTCTGCAGTTATAGATTTGTTATACTCTGATGTTATACAAAATATTCAAACTTTATTACTTAATTAAAAATGATATCATGTGCAAAAATGTAGAGTTCGACGCGATCCAAACCACATACATATTTTGTTTGAATTAATAATAATTTATCCACGTACAAGACTCGTGTTGCATTCTCTTTGTTAACATTTGAAAAATGTAGAGCAACACCTGAAACGATAATAAACTCTATCAAAACAACTGTACGTGTGCCGATGACACAGTTTTATAATACTTATGTCAGCTCTACCTAGTTACATCAGCTCGGTAGCATGCATGTAGATTGTGATACGTCGTTACGAACACACACGGTGGAGGTATGCAATGTTCGCAGTAATCGAACTCCACACCGTCATTGTTCGGTCAAAACAACGGCGTAGTGACATAGCGGTGAACGGTGATAGTGTGTTATCTTGCAGGCAGCAGGTTGTCGCCGCGGGATTAACGCCGCACCGAGTCTCGGATCATTACGATCGAGTCGGGATCGAGTGACCGGCGCGGTGCGCGGGCGCCGCCTGCCGCGCCGCATTCCACCGCCGCGCGCCACGATAGACGCACGCGTATCAGCTCTGCGTACATTTCGAAACCGCGACTCGCGTGATAACCACCCGCCCGAAACGATTGTGTTCTAGTGTTCCATCGATATAAGAAATAGCAAGGGCTATAGTACCGCAGGCGAGCCGAAAATCGCCCAGTTCGCCCCCGAGAGGCTGCATTCCAAACCGGTGTCGCTCCTCGGTGGTCGCGTAGTACCGTGTGTGTCGGTCGCCCGCAACTGGTTTAGTGCCGAGTTTCATTAGGACGAATTTCTCTTTAGTGCTTGTGCTCCCGCGTATTTAACTCATAATGTAATACGGCTCCCGGAGTGTTTCCCGGTAAAATGGCTCGAGGCTCCCCGAGCGAGAGCGAGCGCCGCCTCGACGGGGCCGGGAGCCGCACCGGCGGCGAGTGCCGGGCCGGCGCGGGCGGGCTGCGCGTCCGCTTCCTGGACGAGGAGGGCAACACCGAGCGGACCGTCAGCGCCGACGTCGTCGACTGCGCCGTCTCCCGCGTCAAGAAGATCCACTTCCTGAGGAGCAGAAGCTCCAGCGAAACGAGCATCCTGCTGCGGAACCCCTCGCTGCTGCGGCGCCGCTCCAGCGGGGACTGCCGCGCCGACGTCGCCGACACTCTCAACAACAACTCCTCCAGCGAGAACCTCAACGGCAAGGATGGCGCGGCGGAGGCCGCCCACGAGGAGGGCGAGGGGCCGCACTACAAGCGGAACTGCAACGTGTACAGCGTGAACCGGGCGCGGACGCTCACGCTGGACCGCAAGAAGTCGCTGACGATGCCCCGGCTGATCGCGCTGCGGGAGACGGAGCAGGCCAAGTCCACGCTGCCGGCGGAGGTGAGCCTGGCGGACCCGGGCGCGGGGGCGGCGGGGGCGGGGGCGGCGCGGGCGCTGGGGCGGCTGTCGCGCGGGCTGGGCCGCCTGCTGCGCCGCACCAACAGCGTGCGCATCAGCGAGCCGGACCCCGTCTACAAGGTCGCCTACCTCGGCAACGTCCTCACCGGCTGGGCTAGAGGTGAGTCCTACTAAATACTTGTTATTTTTTATTTATAAGGGTTTTGTCAAAGATATAGTCGTAAGTTTGCGACTATAAATACTCATCTCTATATTTTAATATCTTTGCTTAGCTCTAACCTAGATAGAGGGCTCAAGAAAGGTTACAATCAGAATTAATAATTTTCATCAAATTAGTTAAGTCAAGTTCTATGTAAATAAATAATTCCAAGTAAATAGCATAGAAACATAGATATGTTGATGTAATAGGATAGGCTTAAAATTCTGAGGAAAATAAACATACAATGTTATGTTAGGAATTTTTGATATTTTCACGACATTACATATTACATTGTAAAAATGTGTACATTTGTGACATTTAATTTTCTTGGGACTAGTCATTAGTTAACTTAATGATGATTACTTAATTGGCAGTTTAACGAGAATATGTTTTGAATCTCGAAGTAATTAAATATTGATGTTATCGATTAACAAGGACAGGCAATCGCAAACAATGGCAAAAACTTTAGTTAGTTTTAAACATTTTAAACTTGAATGTACACATATTTTGAGTAGTTTTTGCAACTCAAGCACAATGTGGCAAAGTATTTAGCGCTGGTGATATTATAACGTCATGTTAAACTGCAGAATGGTTACGAGAACTTCACGCAACGGTAGAGTCAAATCAAAGTGCAAATTACAAATATTTTGTTTACTAAAATTACATACAAAACCCAGAATTCATGACAGATCCCTAAGTTACATAATATTATTATCTCTAAGTAACTCAGCAGTGTCGTTTAAATCCCTTATTAATCCTTCGATCGCCAATTCTTGGAAATCTTTTGTTATCGCGGCCCACTTGGGCCTTACGGGGATTGAAATATATTTGTTCTCTTAAGTTACCTGAAAATATCATTATTAATTATTATAAATTTTTAATTATAATTAATTATCATAATTAAGGTAATATGGAGTATGAAAATGTAGAGTCAATTAAGACTTGTTTTACCTCATATTTTCTATAAATATGATCCTTATATCCTTGACATTAAGGTCACTTGACACAGGTCTACAGATAGAGTAGGTATCTTTTGCTGTTGTTTAAGTAGGCACTGCAAAAGTGTTTAGCATATTTAATATTTTAGGTAATCTTATGAAATCTAATATAATGTACAAAGCAGGTAGCAAATATTATGCAACATTATGACGAGATCAAATTAATGTTTCAGATTATTCAATGTTTTTACAAAAGTTATTGCACGGTGCAAAACTTACGTGATTCGTTTTGAATAATACGGATTATGCATCAGATTTATGTTAATGAGAAGTGTGATTTCATGAAGTCAAATGAAGTGTCACTTTATTATTATCATGATATAAATAATTAGTATATTAAAATATGCAACAAAAATATGGCAATAAACAACAATCAATCCTACAAATAAGATTCCCCGATGGAACAAGTCAAGTTTACATATTTTCAAAAATGTCTGTATTCTTACAAATTTTGTGTTATTTCCCTAATTCTACCAAAATCATTTACTGATGTACATTTTTATAGTTCTTTATAAAAAACCATAAATTTTTTATTCAAAAACAAAATCAGTATTTAAAACCTCCTGTAAAACTTTTTTGTGTTCAGACTTCAGAGTGTTTCTAAATATACAAGATTAAGTCATGGCTTTTATGAATGTAGTTATCTTAATAAATAATATCACACAACACTTTTATTAAGATTAATTATTTTTATAAAAATACCATAATAAAATGTAAGAAAAAAAATTAACACATATTTTTGCACAAAGGCGTTATTAACAGTTTATTGCTTCGTGACATCTAATTTATTGGAACAAAAAAATGTGACGTAAATCAAAAAACTACCGATCTCTACATATTGTGACGATGTTATATGTATGTATGATCTATAGATCGACGTTACGATGTAGTGGATCGATTTTATATAACGTTCGGTTACACCACGATCGACGAAACACTTGCACATGTTTTGCGCAATTTACTGGATTTTCAAATATAATCACGTTTCAATTGTTTATTTATTTCTTTGAAGTGTGTCATCATAACACTTTGCCGGAAAGTATAAATCGTTTTCCAAAAATACATTACTTTTAAATCGTGTCATTATGTATTTACCGTATAATTATTGTACTTATTTCAAACATTTTCTTTGTACGAAATTACCAAAACTTGTAGTGTAAACTCTTCATCCAATACCTAGCTTTTAGTGTGGAATACGAATAAAATAAAGAATATTCTATTTTCTATATGAATGAAAATCTCAGAAGTAATACAAGTGCCAATAATAATTAGGAGTACAATTCATGAAGGAACTTACAGCTAAGTATATAATATTTCCGCATTCATTATAGTTATAAATTATAATAGTAATTATTATTTGTATTAATTGTAAGGAGCAAATACGCTTATCTAATGAGTAATGAGTAATATTTACAGAAGTGCACTGTGTAACTTGTAGTACATGAGATAGCGTAAAACAATACGACTAAGATAGTTTATTCAATATTAGCTTACTAGACTATGTAGAGTCGTGCTTTTAAGATAAAATATAGAGTACTACTAGCGCGTGGTTAAGTTGTTTTTATTGTTTTGTGAGTTAATCTACATAAATCCATACTTGCATATAACTTATTACTAATATTATAAATGCGAATGTGTGTCTGTCTGTCTGTCTATCTGTTACATCTTCACGCCCAAACAGCTGAATCGATTTTGCTGGGCGTGGAGATACTTTGAGTCCCGGGAAAGGACATAGGATACTTTTTATCCTGGAAAAATGTACGGTTCACGAACGAATTTTGGCGCAACGGAGTTGCGGGCGACATCTAGTTAATAATGAAATTAAAATGTTAGTGTAGCTTTAAACTCGAGAATGGCTAAACAGATTTGGCTAATTATTTTAGTATTGAAATATTCTTGGAAGCCCAGGGAAGGTTTGTATTTGGAGGAAAGTGAATACGAAGTTCACCGGTTCACCATCTTGTCTTAAGGTCGTCCCCCGAGCAAACGACCTTGGCCATACATTTGCCGCGTTGCCGAGATCGCGCCAAAACCCTATTATTTTTACTTATCTTGGTTCAAAATTGTCCTAAAAAAAATTTAAAACGGCGAATGTGTAGTTTATGATATTGTCGATCTATTGGCGTGAGTTTCAAATAAAAGTAATTTGTAAATCCTAAGGAGATGCTGAATGTATGCTTGAATATTAACAAATTGGTATTACTTTGGAAGCTGATATCATGAGTATAAGAAACAAAAATAGAAAATTTAAAACAACAAAAGGAATGTTGATATACTGAAGAACATAAGAAGAAGCACATATGTATATTGATGTATTTTTATTATAACTTTGTAGCTTTCAGATTATGAGTTTATAAGGTTTTAAATACGGTCAATTACGGAATCTGCGGACGGAACGATTGAATTTTCTCTTTCAATCTTCATTTTAATAATAGGGTTGACATTTTAACAAACGAAAAAGTAGCTGTAACTAATAATGACTATTACTAATTATATTCCATAGTAGATTCCATAAGAAGTCTACGTTGGACTATGATGAACAACCACGATTGCCATCATCGAGCCGTAACCGTAGCAGGTATGGCATGGTCGATGTCAATCATAGGCAATCATTGATAAACATGCCCCTATACTCGTAATCACTTAAATATTGGTCCATAACGGGTACAAAGTATGACATTTACATGTACTAGGTAATATGGGGATATTAAGAAAAAAAGTTAAATCAAATTATAAATTGCTTCTAAAGTGACAAAAACGTCTAGAAGTTGCTGAAAACGTTTTAAAAGCTGTGGATAATCGCCTTTCGCTCGAGCTCCACATTACACACAGTTGGCCAACTTCCTGCATCCGATTACGTTACACTTGGATTATGCGATACATAAGCCCAGTTTAGTTTCTGAGTTTTTCTGAGCAGTTTATTGCTATACATAGCCAACTTTTTTGAGTTTTCCTAAGGAGTTTAATCGCTGGTGATTTTGATTTGCTAACGTGAAACAACAGAAATGCTGAAAGGATAAAGTCCTGTAAAAATATACTGGCCAAAAGTAGAAACAAGGATTTAGTTTAAAATTATGTTGTAACTTAATTTAAATTATTGATGAAACTTTATTCGCTACATAACAAATTTACAATATATGCTGGTAGGGAAAACCTGCATTTGGCAAGATTCCCATATCGTTAACTTTGTAAATTGTAATGTGATGTTTAACAGACATAGAAACATTTAAATTATTTTGTACGACTGTTGTATCTGCTAATATACAGACTTACAGTGCTCCAAAAGTAATAATGCGCATGGACATTTTCGTAATTTTTCGGCAACGGTCGTATTTGCCGAGCGACGGGAGACGATATAGTATTTTCTAATTGCATTGCGTTTAAGATACATGTATTAGTCAAAGTTCGTCGTGATATTCCTGTAGCTTTTGTAACACGGTCATTATTCACGGTCACTCATGCGCATTATTAATTTTGGAGTACTGTACAGATGTTCGGTTTCTAAGGAGAATTTTTCTTATTAATAGCGCCTCTATCAGTTTAAAAAAATTCATAGCAGGCAAAATATTTACAAATCATTGTGACGTGCTCAATTTGTTTGACTTAGAGTTAACTTTGATAGAAACGCGTTAAACAGTTAAAAAAAATTAAACAGTTTGTAATAATTAAACAGAGTCCAACATGAAAATGATGACGAAAATTTAGCTGACTGATTTTATGCGTACCTAATTTGATTTACAGCTCACATAATATTTAACTGTAATTATATTAGGTATATAAATGCAAATTTTTACTGTCGTTTATTTATCAACTTTGGGCTAAGGATCGGAACTGGTAGAGCAGGTTCGACGAAATCAAGTTTAAACTAAGCGATAGACCGCCGCGAATCTCCGAATTCGCCGTAAAAACTTTACTCAGAAATCTTGATAAATTATTATACTTCATATTTCATAGTTCACGATATCGAATTGAAACTTGAACGCACCTGCAGCTCTTCTGATGTTACGAGTGTCCATGTGCGACGGTAGTTGCTTTCCATCAGGTGACCCGTTTGCTCGTTTGCCCCCTTATTTAATAAAAAAAAACACACTATCTTTTTGTATAATGTTACTTTGTACACAATGCACCATATAAATTATCTTCAAAATTATTTAAAGCATCCAAAATATTATATTAGACCTTTGGGTCACAACTCACAACGAACTGATATGAGAAAAGGTGCTATTTAGCAACGGAAAAAAATCTACAGCCTAACACAGAACCACTTCCTTTTTGGAATTCCGTTAATAAAAGGCATACAAAGTTGAAATAGCGTAACTGCGTAACGTTGGTTGATTTTATAATTATTTTGCATCACTTTAGTACATTGCCGTGCATCTCGTCTCGTTTCAGATTGAAGTTTAAGAATGTTTCTTGTATGTTGAGACGGGAATATATTTATAATTTCTAACACCAAGAGCCAATTTTAACATAGTTTAATAAAATAGGTGAGCTTAAATAACTATATTTACCGAAAAAAAGGAAGAAATAAATGAAACTTGGTGAAACAAGTCTAATAATTTTTATTAATTAATTTACATAACTAGCGAAGTTATCAATTTAATATTATGTATCATTTATTCTCTCATTTCAAAGAATACCTATAAGTTCGCTTTAGATTTTTATGATTTCATCGTAAACATCTTATTATGCGAGACTCTATCACGAAAAAACATTCTCTTATTTTAATTGATACAAAATTTACATAATATATTCATGAATCTTGTACATAATAATATCTATAAGCCAAAAAAATATTATAGCATACTTCTGTACTTTGTATTGTTAATAACATAACATTTCAATATTATAATAAAAACGTACTTTGAAAACCGCAGTCAAAATTCTAAATTTTTCGTGTTTGCGATCCAGAAAAAGTCTCTTACAAAGTATTTTGAAATGTATATCTAGATGTAGATATGACGTATATTATCCACTACAAAATCTATAAAAACAATAACGCAAATTTCATCTTCAAACGCGAAATTATGTAAATTTATTCGCGTACAAATATTTTTTATCCTACAAAAAACATGTGTACATCGCGTCTTGTATTGTGTGCATTGAAAAAACTAAGCAAATGTAAATGTGCACCTAATAAAATATTTAATTTACTAGTTTTTGCCCGATCTTCTTTACGTCGGGCAAAAATACTTAATACTCCTCGCCCTAATAAAGATAAGAGTTATCTCGATCAACAGGTTCAGTATCAGAAATAAACCACAGTATTTATAGCACAAACCAAACACATCTCGCTTCATTCGTACTTAGTGTATCTTATTGAATCAACCATAATATATTTTTTGCAAATAAATGTTCCTTTTCTTATTCTTACGCAAAAGTTTGAATCAGAAAGGTGAATGCCTAAAGAAACCCATAGTCGATTAAAATAATTTATATACAGCAAAGAAGACCATTAATAGTAGATTATAAATATGTAACTCATTTTATTCAAAACCATAACCGAAACGGATAATTTGAAAAAATAAATCTGAGATTTTGAGACAGCGCTTTGAATCAACTATGTAGTTTCTTCCTTTGTTTTTGTGTTTTCCTTGTAAAAACGATGATGACACGTAAAAGAATATACAATTTAGGAGGCGTCCACAAATTGAAAGTTGAAAGTTTGAATGAAAGTCCGTCATTGCTTGAGTTAGAAACATGCAACTTTATTTTTTGGTTACTGATTAAAAATAAATGGATACGTATTTAAGCGTTTTTGGAAATTCTACCCCCAAAGCTTCGATCACTAATATACAAGATACACAGTCTCATACAAAACCTCTCGAAAATCTGTCCCCGAGTAATAGAGTTTAATGAAGTATACATTTATCTAAAATCACCCTTAATTATAGTAATTATTAAAGATCTTTTTATAAAACAATGAACATTTGTGTTTACAAAGCAATAAAATTTTTACGTCCGATGCACGCCTCATACTAAATTCAACCATCCGCGTATATGATTTAAGTTGAAATTTGTATAGTGCCAAAAAAAAATCCAATTTTACGACCGAAATTCGCCGCTGGAACAGGGCGAAGTGAAGTATGAGTGGAGACGAACTGTTCAAATTTTTTTTGTTGATTGTAATTTGTAATAATTTTAATAGTCCATATTTTTATTTTTCCGAAGTTTAATGTATAAAGTGAGGAGTAATTATTTTTTACTTGTAATATTATGTTGTTCTAATGTTATGTCTAATTTTATCATTAACCAAAATATACATAAGTGTACATACATTTTCCGATAGGCCACAAGGGACAACTCACATCACCCAACGCCCATACTTTTTAACCTACTTAAAAAATCCTTAATGGGAACTATATTTGATCGAAGATGGGAACATAATATTATTACCACATCTAACTGGATCTCGAGGAAACCTGAAAAAAATCCTCAATAAAAAAATAATAGCAATAGCGACTCCATCAAATGGAACAGAAACATAGCTTATAACCCGAACATTTCAAGTGGGCATGATAAACTACGATAAGTACCTTTAGTATGAGTATTCGCAATTGAGATGGTTTATACCTGGAGTTGATTTATTTACAACTTAATTTTAAAACTGTCTTTTGGTGATTTCTTAAAGAAATACCAATATTTACAATACAATTGTAAGAAATATATTAGGATAAAATTAATACTTACCGGAAATATGAAATTCCATCCTTTTTTTTGGTTTTAGACGTATGATTTTAACAATTATTAAACGCGCACCGAGGCATGTTTCCCGGCGGAGCGTTCGAGCACTACTAAATCAAAAGTGCACCAGAATGTTGAGTTTGGTGCTCTTTTGGTGAGGTCGTTTTTTGCCGCGGATTGTGTATCTTGTATATTAGTGATCGAAGCCCCAAAGGGGTGAATTTGGGGTTGAAAGTATGAATGAAAGTCCGTTATTTCTTAAGTTAGAAACTTGAAATTTTATGTTTGGGCTACTGATTGAAAATGATTGGATACGTGTTTAAGCGTTTTCGGAAATTCTAACCCAAGGGGGTGAAATAGGGGTTGAAAGTTTAAATGAAAGTCCGTCATTTCTTAAGTTAGAAACATGAAAGTTTATTTTTGGACTGCTGATTAAAAATGTATGGATACGTATTTAAGCGTTTCTGGTAATTCTACCCCCAAGAGGGTGAAATAGGGGTAGAAAGTTTCAATGAAAGTCTATCATTTCTTGAGTTAGAAACATGAAAGTTTATTGACATTTGCTTAAATAGTGTCTCCCCCTCACTCTGACATTGGCAACTCACCAAGGAGCCATTTTCAAAAAGAAGAAGAAGAAATAGGGTCCCGTTTTTACCCTTTGTATAAGGAACCACAAAAAGGGGAAAACTATCCATCTCTATTATTATACTATGTTAACGCGGACGAAGTCGCGGGCAACAGCTAGTATAATAATATATTCTGTGCTTTCGTCAACAATACCTGCAAAGATTATTGACTTTCAGTAGTTTCTTTTTACATCCCTCTTTTTAAAAATAGTTTACATTATGCCTTTTAAAACACACTTTGTATTCTAATTGTAACCAGCGATGTAATCTGACGAAAAAAACCTTTTGTAGTCTAAAAATAAAACAGATTACCTATTGTACCGCTCGGTAGCTGATCGTATAAATATCTGACCTAGCCGAGGTCGGGTGTCAGTTTAGCTGACCCGGCTTACGGGGTCAGTCAGATAAGCAGGCAACGACCGTGATAGTGAAAGTCAGAGCAGTCGGTTCTAGCGTGACTTTTTATCTTGTGTTTACATAAAGAATTGAACTGTTTGATATAAGGGTTTGTTCACATTGAACTTTTTAATGAGCCTTGCATGTAATATTTATACAAACTATTTATTACGTTTATGGACGGTTCACATTATTCCAGTCCAGTATTCCAATCCAAAGCTGGATTGCTACTGGAACAATATAAACGGACACTGGAATGCAATTCAGTGTATTCCTGTACATTCAAGTACCTGTTTAAATTATTCCAAAAGCAAGCCAGCGCTGGATTGGAATAATATAAGCCGGCCCTGACATTGAAATCAAGTGTCAAGTGACATAAAATCATGTCAACAATGATGTCAGATGAGTCGCGTCAGCTAATCGCCGCGGATCATGTTGGCGGCCATGCTTAATCTGCACATGTGCGTTACACCTTATGTATGACGTACTTGATTACACTAACAAGGTTGTTTTGGCGCGTGGCCAAAATCAAAGCACACTAAATACAACTAATAATTGTACTCAAAGAGTATTAGCATAGGCGAAATCTTAAACATACATCGTCGCGCAGTAGAAAGGGGAGATGACTTCTAGAAGATCTAAATTCTAATTTCATTTCGTCTGAGGAATTTTCGTCAAAAAAGTACGCCGCCATTGTAATATTTTTTTATTATTTTTTTCCTCAATAAACAGTTTAATATTGCAGTTACTCATCGCGCATGCACATTACCTAATTATACATGACTAATGTGACAAAATGATGTATCGATTGAGTCGTTAATTGCATATCATCGACTCGGTTGTTGACTGTTGTACAGACTCATAAAATATAATGTCATTAACTATTGCACTTACATTCATCATGAAACGCCTCCGTGGTCCTGTGGTTAATGGGCTCTTGACTCGGAGGTCACGGAGTCAATAAGCGCTTTAGTAATCTTCAAGTTCAGTAAATAACAATTCAGGCTGATAACCTAAACCAGCAGTTTTTCCGGACCTATACGACCTGCAAACCTTCAAGGAATGAGCGTATTCCCTCTTAAAAGGCCGGCAACGCACCTGCAGCTCTTCTGATGTTGCGAGTGTCCATGGGCGACGGTAGTTGCTTACTATCAGTTGACCCGTTTGCTCGTTTGCCCCCTTATTCAATAAAAAAAAATCTGACAAGAAAGATTATGCATGCGTCGCGTGAGCATAAAAAGTCCCTTCTGTGCCTGATCTCTCGCCAGTTGAGTCAGTCATTCGTTCTGCTGGGTATTTCATCAATATCAAGCAAGATGTCGGTTGGGCTTGACATAATCCGATCAAGTTGAAGAAGTCAAGGATTGAAAACATTTATAGGTCTATTTTTAGAGTCAATTTTGATTCTTATTTGTCCTTTTTAAAAAGGTTTTATTGACATTGCTATATTTATTTGTATCTTGATGGCGAGAACCCTTTCATAATTAAGTATCTAAAAAAAACACAATGACTTAAATAATTACTGAAAAAAGAGGGAAACAGTACTACACCGGTTTTACAAGTTGGGTAAAGCCCCAAAATGTTGTGGAGATAAGAACACCTGTGACGTTTTGATATCATTTATAATCTTATGAATAATTGTGATAATAGTATAATCTTGTAATCATTATTCAATAGTTAGACGTAATGATAATAATTACTATGTTTGTAAAGAATTTGACAATAGTGAAAAACAATTAAACAAGATTATCGAAAAAACAAATAGATAACGGGGATTATTGTTGTATCTATGTGCAAACAATTTTATTGAAAGAGTACAAAAACTATCTAGTTGGCCAAAAAATGGTTGTAGAGTCGAGCAAAGACAAATGAAAATTGTTGCTATGTTCAACATATTTATTGCTGTCGACTTTGGGATTATCGTTGTGTTTTCTCAACAAATAATGTGTAGGTATGCATTATATTTTGGGGGGCATTCAAAAAATACGTTCGCATACAAGGGGGGGAGGGGTTTTGCCGAGTGTGACAAGGGGTGACAGGGGGTCTACGGCAGCGTGACGTTCGCCGTTCTTTAAAAAAATTTACTGTGTATGTATTCATCCTCTCGACTTTTTTTTCAATTTTGTAATGATAGAAGTCATTTATTTCGTATTAGTAAATATATAATATACCGATATTTAAATGTATACATAATATAATATATTTACTACAATAAATTGTATAGTGTATTTAACAAATTATTGTAATAAATATAAATAAATATATCAAGTTAAACTTGATATAATTTAAATTTAACAAAACACACTGAGAAAATAACACTCCTTCATACATATTATTTAAAATTTATATAATATAGTAAAAATTTAAATATTTAATAGAAATTATATTACTTATTTATTTGTTTGTTATTTAAAGATATGTAAGAATATTTAAATTTTATTATACAGGGTGCAATTTAACCTTCCTACCAAATTTGGATAGATTGATCCTTGTTAAAAATAAAAATACACGTATTTCTTCTTTTATAAGCACTCAGTTCTAAAATTTTGAGAAATAGCCTCCGAAAGTTATCCTACCAAACACCAAAAAATATGGACACATGCGCGGCCCGACCCCGTCATTCGATTGACATTCTTGTTATTATCATAAGTTGCGAATTTTCCCTTCATACTTTGACGGGCTTAGGGCCGTCAAAATGTAAAGGACGTAGAGAGGTATGTTTAGAATAAAATTAATTTATACATATCAAAAGAATGGAAAATTACAACTTTTTAATTACGAACTATCTAAACCACATCCTTTGCATTTAGGCGTATTTAAAAATTCAATCAACTTATGTACTCAGTACAACTAATTAAAATCAAAACCACCCACCTCTAAATCTTGTTTACTTCCATCTTGTCTACACTTAACATAGTTCAAACTTCAAACTGCAATCCGTTTTGCTCTAAGCAGAGTCTGCCGCGTTTTGCACATTGTCTTACACTTTAAAAGTTTGTTAAGCACAACTTTGTCACTTTTAACCTCGTCAGAGGCATGTCTTCGAGGCTGGCGAGGCGTGTGCAGGTGTTGCGAACCTCTTTGATTGTTTCGCGATTCAGATTCAGGGTACAGCTGCTGCATTCGAGAATCATTAATCAGCTGTGACGAAGACGAGCAAGAGCTCGCACAGTCTCTGGGTTCCGCGTAAACTTTCGTCACTCAAAATGTAGCACCTCCACAGTTCATAACACTCGATCGTGGTTAGAGTACATTTTCACATACACTAGTCACTAATTATTACAAGCGCGGGGGCCGGGGGGCCGTGACAAACAAAATAATTACGTGTTAGCTATACAACTATGCGCGTGGTACTAAACGGCCCCCGGCGGCCGGCCTCCCGCCTCCCCCGCGCGTAACCCCCGCGTAACCGGTTTCCCGACTGGAACTGTGCGGGGCGATGGACTAGCTAGCTCTCGCAATATCGTAATTATTATGAACTTATGAAGTGACCATTGTGCACCAGATTTTTTTGGGATAAAATATGTTATTGTAAAAAATTAACACCCTATTTTTTCTGGTATAATGGACTCACCTAATGATACCTAAGCCCCAAAAAAAATTTGGCAGGTAGGTTCAATTGCACCCTGTATAAAAAATATTAATATATATTTTTTTGCCTGCTTCTACCAGAATCACTTCGAGTGTAGTGCGCGTTAGACTAGCAAGAGAGACACCAAAAAATGAGACTCCTTTTAGTATTGATTTAAAAACAACGTCCGTGTTACAGAATTCATGCGATAAATATCGTGACCAGACTCACGTGGTGTGGATCATAAATATGTATATTGTATGTTAATGTATTTGCTGCAGGTAGAAAGAAACACGATTTTTTAAGTTACACCCAGTGAGTAGTGACTTCGTAATACGTTTTAGGGGCATGAAAAAGGAGTACGTTATTCTTTTACATCCAACAGAAAAACTGTCAGTGCCACTGGAATCAAAAAAGTATAAAAATGTCGTGTTCTAAACTGAAATGTGGCTCAGGATGGGCACCAATCTATATATATAAAAGAAAGTTGTGTTAGTTACGCCACTTATAACTCAAGAACGGATGAACCGATTTGGCTGAAAATTGGTGGAGAGGTAGCTTAGAAACAGGAATAGGACATAGGATACATTTTGTCCCGGAAAAATGTACGGTTACTGCACAATATACTTTTATGATTTGCGCGTAAACTACTCAATCGACTTTGATGAATTTTGGTATGAAAATACTTTGAGTCTCGGGAAAGGACAAGGGATACTTTTGGTCCCGGAAAATGTACGGTTCCCGCACAGTAAACTTTTATGTCAAGAACGGATAAACCGATTTGACTGAAAATTGGTGGAGAGGTAGCTTAGAACCAGGAAAAGGACACAGGATTCATTATGTCCCGGAAAAATGTACGGTTACTGCACAATATACTTTTATGATTTGCGCGTAAACTATTCAATCGATTTGGATGAATTTTGGTATGGAGATACTTTGAGTCTCGGGAAAGGACAAGGGATACTTTTGGTCCCGGAAAATGTACGATTCCCACACAATAAACTTTTATGATTTTCACCTAAACTATTCAGTCTATTTTTATGAAATTCGGTATGGAGATACTTTGAGTCTCGGGAAAGGACAAGGGATACTTTTGGTCCCGGAAAATGTACGGTTCCCGCACAACAAACTTTTATGATTTTCGCCTAAACTATTCAGTCTATTTTTATGAAATTCGGTATGGAGACACTTTGAGTCTCGGGAAAGGACAAGGGATACTTTTTGTCCCGGAAAATGTACGGTTCCTGCACAATAAACTTTTATGATTTTCGCTTAAACTATTTAATCTATTTTGATGAAATTTGGCATGAAAATACTAATTTTAATCTATTGTTTTCTTAATTATACCAATTCGAAATTAATAATCATCGTTAAGACAGGACAACGTCTGTCGGGTCAGCTAGTTACTGATAAAAATAACACGAAAAAAGATTTAGATCAAAATAATAATTGAAATGGATAAAAATTAGAATATATTAGGCTACAATATTTTCGATTCGCGGACGGTTGCCAGAAATTATATTATGGACCTTATTATAACTACATATCTCTATAATTTTTCTTCGATCGTGACTCATGAGTATAATTTTTCTTCCATAAGTATAGAGGTAATAGGACTACAATGATATCAAAAGAAATGGAAAATAATAATAATTAATTATTAATAGGTACTTTTATAACAATGAGGCGTGATTTGTGAAGTAAAACAATAAGTCGAGACCACTTCAGATATGAAATATGAATATGAATTATTAATTATGATTTATGATAGGGGGATACAGGTCATCTAAGCAAGACCTATGCGGGTCAACGAACTCTATATTGTCAGAATTTATTATAAGTAATTTTTTGTACAATTTTAAAGTAAAAATGCTTCTCTTCTTTAATAATTTAATTCTATATTTATATAAAACAAATTGCTCTACATATTAAAGTCTGGAATCTCTGTAATAAAAATTGCATTATACTGTATCTCCAATTGATTTCAGTCTGAGAATAGATAGCAGAGCAAACACAGACTCTTGGAATATTATTATCTTATTCTATAAATTGTATTATCCGTTGAACAGTCTAAAATCTAAATTAATATCAATAAACAGTTCGTTTGATAAACTTTGATACAACTTATGAACAGTTTGGTAAACGATAGTTTGTTATAAGCATAGAGTAATAAATATAAGTTATAACTTATAAGTTATTAATTATTATATACCAAGTAAAGCTACTAGACATAGCTACGTAGTTACCTTTCATAATAATATAACCGCCATCTGGGCTATCGCTGATTTCCTTTTAAAATATCATACCTACCTTTTACATACTTAAAAACAAGAGAGACAACGTCATTTAACCAGAGATTAACAGTCGCAATTAAAAATATTTCATGATAACTTAACTTTAAATAAGAGTTTGGTATCAAATATATAAAATTTATGTCAACATTTACTAAACGCTATATAACCTTGATCTCTTTGCGATCGGCCGTTAAACTATCTATGGTGTTAACACTTCCAAAACCCTTCCTTGTCCCTAAGGATGTCCACTCGAGCTCATCGGTCACACCTCGTGAGTCCAGTTCGGATACTTTCGACAGGTTCCTCGTGTCCCCCACCGGAAGCCCTCTCACTCCCTCTCGCTCCCTCCGCACCCCTCTTGCTCGCACATTCCAGACTGATTGTTTGTTCGCTCCCACAGATACGCTTCGGCGCACGCGCATTGAATACTCCGTAATGTAAAAGCAGCTCAATTGTAATGGAGATAGAGTTTTATATTCATTGCTATTTGTTATGTTTGTCACAGTATTTTTTCGTGTTTCTTTGGTATCGTCGTCAAACAGAGCTCGGGTTTTGGTTCAAGTTAGACACGCATGGGTCGAGAGGTTAAGGCCAATGTAAGATAGACTGCGTGCACTATAATAAATGTAGATAGTGAAAATCAAGGTTAGAAGGAGTTGAGAAACTTTACGGCCACAGTCAGAGACATTCAAGTACTTAACTTGAATTTAATGAGTATATTTATTGACATAAACTCCATACATTTTCTGTTAAGCCATTCGTTAAAATATGACAGTTAATCATTATTAAAGGACGCTGCTGTTAATACCCTCAGCTCAACTCATTGACATAGGTTTAGTTTCTTATGTCAATGAGTTTAATTTAAAGGTCTTTGGCTCAACTATTCTTTTCTTAATATGCTGTCAAAATTTGAAATTTAAAAATGGAATGAAAAAATGAAATGACGTAAAGGCCAAATCTAATATATAAAATTCTCGTGTCACAATGTTAGTCCACGTACTCCTCCGAAACGGCTTTACTGATTTTTACCAAATTTTATATGCATATGCAGTAGGTCTGAGAATCGGCTACTGGGTACTTTATATATTGATAAGTGCATTTGTTGAATAAATAATAGTAAATTATTACAACCTGAGACTGACGGCGACCATTGTTTGTGAGACGGGATAGCGACCATGGCGACATACTTATTTACTATTTAGTCACTTCAATAAAATGATATGGGCGAAATACTTTAATATATTATGGCAAAGCAACGTTTGCCGGGACAGCTAGTATAATATAAGATCATGTAACATAGTTACATTGCGATTTGCGACGCCTTTACATTACGTCAAGTAGGTACATTTTTGATTTCGAACAGTAAACTAATGAGGGACTTGAATAAGTTCACTGTTTCTACTTCTACACCAGTAATAAAAGATACGGCAGGTGGTTAAATAGTGTACAATTTAAAATGAATATGAAAATGTAAGGAACCTCCAAAATCTTGAAGTTATTCAACTGGTTACATGAATATTAGTTATCAGCACTTTCCATCAGGTAACCGTCATGCTCGTTACATAAACTATAATAATATGAAGGACTCCGAATCATCTCACGAATTATAACATTCTAAAACAAAATTCGAGACATCGTAGTTCGTAGACTACAATAGGACTATTTTGGGTTCTATAAATTAATGTTAAGTATTACGCACTTATATTTAATATTATGTAACTTCTCAAAATATTCATTATTTTTTTTTATATTAAGGCAAGATAGTTTATATTATTAAGCTTGTAACATTTACTTAAACAGCAACAAAGGCTATTTTAATTGCCTAATTTATTATTACAAACGTCTTCAAATAATATTATTTACATGATGTTTTGATTTACGTTATTAAATATTTATTGCAATAATATAATGTAGCTTTCAAAAACAATAAAAAATATTATTTACGAGCTTACTTATCTACAATATTATATTATGTTATTAGCTGTTGATATCATAATAATATTTGTTACGATAAGATATCGTTTATCTTTTAATCTAATAAATGGCTAGTTTGAAATTATTAGTTTTTACCTCCAAGATCAGGTAATACTAGACTTGAGTTTTTGTACAATCCTATAATTTTGTTGATCAATTTATTACTAATAGCTAGATTTATAAAATTATTATATCCTTACAAAAGTGATAAATATGATATATTTATTCCAAAACATAATTAAAATATTTATGTATGAATTTCACAAAATATGACTTTTCCAAATCATCACTTGCAACGTTTTTGCAATTGACTCAGCTTATAGTTAAATTGTAACAAATGAAAGTGAACTAAATCCTGACCGCAAAAATGTAACTGTCATAAGTAATAAAACATTTTTTAGGAAATACACTTTCTATAGCTCATAAAGCCTGGTTTCTATTTCTTTTTTACAGTACTTAAGAATTCGTAAAGAAATAACTTTCAAACATTGAAAAATAATATATAAGTGTAAAATTCTAAAGTATAAATGTTAAATTTTGGTCTCGTGTCACTATTTACACTCATAGAAAACCGGTGTCAAAACGTTTACAATCCGTACCATTTTATGGTGATTCGTCCATATTTTCATATTTTAATCTAATTACCTGCGAAACAAAGTATTTGTAATTGGCGTGATGATTTTTTGTTCCACCATCACGGTCCCACGGACACGCAGACAAACTAGTTTGATTACTGAGATCATAACGAATATCGCGGAAACTGCTAACCGGCCTGATAATGGTTTTACTGCGATCGATTGACCTTTACAAATGTTAGATTCGCGAATAAAAAACGCAAAATCCCGGTTGCTACAGTTTGCTCGCCTGAAGATTTCCGATAGAGACAAAATTTGGCATCAAAAAAAGGCTTAGACAAAATTCCACGCATGTGAACGTATATATTACAATTTGCTACCTAAATTTTCATTACATAGGCTAAGAAAATTTGGCTATGAATTAATTAAATGACATTTTTCCGAGATGACAATTTACTTACAAAATTGTAACTTGTACTTTTGTAAGACAAAATTGTAATTGAACTTGAATTATTAAACTCTGACCGTGACATAGAGAAATAAAAGTTAGTATGGGTCATTTTTATAATAGGTACCATATAATGTTATGTATTTATTAGTAAGAGTCCTGGGAAATTAGCGACATGACACACAGTTCAAGTGCAAAGGTCAGCTCAGGCCAGCTAGTGTAATTACTCACCAATTAGTGGCCATTATGGATATAGAGCATTTACATGAATCTATCTTTATAGTTAACAATATTACAATATGGTTAAAGTAAGTGTCGTCATAATAACGCGAAATGATGAAATTTAGTATCGAAAGAGAGAACTTTAAATTGCGGAAAGTAATATAGGATTGTTTTTTCATCCTGGAAAAGGCACAATTCTCTTCAATTTTATTCTATTAAATATTATCATATCAGTTAATAGATGACTCGGTGAACTTTGTATCACTTTCCTCCTAACATAACCCTTCCCCGGAATTCCACGAATATTTCAATGCTAAAATCAGCCATTTTTGCCATGCCTGAATGACAGATGAGCAGCCTGCATTGTGATTGTCCTGATCACACTGGGAAATTACATTTTTCTAACGCGGGAATCTAGCCCAACTTCTAACAACTAACAACACGAAAACCTACCCAATAAAATTAAAAATACTAACCTACGACAACTGAACAGGCAGCTACTATGTCCTAACTTCTAAACTAAACTAAACTAAACCAATGGAACACGGAGGCGATATCGTAGCCTATATACAATATGTCGAACTGTCATTAACTACAGGGTAGAGCCTAGAGGGTCTGATTGATACACGACCCGTCCTCAGACCAGATTGATGGACTCTGGTTGATCTATATTAAATTGAAGCCGGACTTCCAGCGATGTATTGTTTTCAGTAACCCAATTTTAAAAACATTTTTAAAAAATCTTTATAAAAAAATAGTATGTAAATCCGTATATATAAATAAAATAGCTACTCGCTAGTTAGCCTCAAAACTTAATTCGTGTACAAAACTTAATTCAAAAAGATGATTACGAATAACAATGTGACTCCTTAAATAAACCAATTATTAAAATGAACACGCCTCTAATGAGATTCGAGGTATAATACAGGAATAATCACAAAGACTTTAATAAAATAAAAATCATTACACGTGTATAATTTAAGTATAAAATTTTATAATTTATGTATGGTAACCAAAATCATTTCAAAAATATAAGTAATGAAAATGAATGAAAACTATTATTTTTCTAATAAATAATGAATTGCAAATCACTACATAGTTACTAATATGTATTCTGTGACATCGTATAAAACAAAGTCTAATAAATTATAAGAAGAGCAGCAGAGGTATGGTGCAATGTAAAAGTTTGAAATAGAGTAGGGTTGTTGAGGAAGTGATTATGAGGAAGAGGAGGAGGAAGAGGAATTGTAACACGCAAATTTAGAGGATGCGGATGAGGAAGAGGATATTTTATGAGGAAGAGGATGCGGATGAGGAATAGGATGATAGGAAATTATAAATACTAGCGGACCCAACCCAAAAGAATTTGTCCTGTCTGTACAACAATACACAAAAAAGGCGGGTTGCACTCCGGGAGTGCCGGCAGAAGTGAAAACTTGATTATTATAGTTTGTGCGCAACTAGTTGGCCGCTCTGCCGGTGAGTATATGGGCAGAGCGGCCAACTAGTTGCGAACAGACTATAATGTTGTGCATTATTTTTTTAACTTTTATGAAAATCGATTAAAAAAACGATTTTTTTAATTAATCGAAACCCTTAAAATCGATAAAAATTTTAACCCATTTTTTATGAAAATCAATTTTAAAAAAAATGATTTTTTTATTAATCGAAACCCTTACAATTTTTTACCCCATTCTATGAAAATCGATTTTTTTTTTTTTTTTTTTTAATTTATTTAAGGTCGCTTGGAACAACAGGGTCATCAGCGATAATCGATTTTTATTAATCGAAATTCGAAACCTTTACAAATTACAATCGATTAAATTTTTAACCCATTTTTTATGAAAATCGATTTTAAAAAATCGGTTTTTATTAATTAATCGAAACCCTTTAACCTTACAATCGATTAAAAAATATCGACAATCGAAAAAAAAAACAATCGATTGTTCGATTAATTGATTTCGATGTTACAACACTACTCTCCAACCGTCTTACGGTTTTTCGATCAGCACGTGAATCTGACGCGAGTTTCACAGTTTTTACCCATCCCACAAAAGTGCTCAACGCCGCTAAAGAAGTTTTCACTTTAAAAAGCATTTTCCAGTGGACCAAACTATGAATCTAAACCATTCTCGAAACACACACAATATAGAATCATCAAAATCGGTCCAGCAGATAAGGAGGAGTTCGTGTGCCTAGTGTGAATTTTTTGTGTTTTACATTCGATCGTGAACGCGTTTGGCGTTTACTAAGATTTTGTATGGGATTTGAGTGTGCCCAGCCCAGTGAGTAATCCCATACAAAATCTTAGTAAACGCCAAACGCGTTCGCGATCGAATGTGAAACAAAAAACTCACACTCGGCACACAGTAACATACACAACACACGCACACAAAAAAAAGATGATATAATACAATTCTCGCGCTCTGGCGTGTGCGTTGCCATGATTGGATACGCGACGCGCATGCGCAGTGAAATTCCTCATAAATTCCTCTAAAATTTTGAGGAAGCGATAGCGGAAGAGGATTTTTTTATTTTTATTTATGAGGATGCGGTAACGGTGGATGAACCCAAAATATTGCGGAACTTCCTCATTATGAGGAAGCGGGTGAGGAATCCTCAGCAACCCTAAAATAGAGTGACTCGGTTCGCTCGAATTCGTCGCGTCGCACATAGTTACGCCTACTTTTGATTAGTTAATTTGGCATTAACAAGTATAAATAATAAACAGAAAAAATGTAGGAGCGTCTTGCAATAATAAAAGTGTGTTTTGGTAAGGTCGTCGGAAGTCGTCGGCCTTTCTATGCAGAATTAAACAGAAGGTTGGCTCCAGAATTACGTAAGAAGTCAGAAGAGTGTAAAAACCGAGGCAACCTATGCCTTGAACGTTCCTAGAAGGACTATGTTACTAACGACTTATTAATAAACCTTTGTTAGTGTGCGAAAAATCAGAGATGTTTTATTGTCTAATTCAAGTTTTAATCGTTTTTTGTTGTCTAAAACATGGAAAATTATACCCAGTTTTAAAAACTTCTATGTAAAATAATAACTAGGTTTGTTGTGAATTAGTCAGTAATTATATTAATTATACAAATTAAAAACTAGAATCCAACCATGCAAAAGATACTCAATTTTGAAAAAAACATTACATTAACATTAAACGATGTATCATTAGTCATTAGTTATTAGTAGAGACCGGATTATATGCATTTGCATATTTGCATATGCATTTGCATATGCATTTGCATATTTTAGCCAGTTTTAGCAGTAATAGCATATTTCACCTAAGATCTACTTATGATGCATATTATCGGTACATTTACAACATTTTTCACTAATGCTGCGTTTTGAAATGCAGCCAAAAGTAACAATAATAGAAACTTTACAAAACATAAGGGCTATCGACATGCTATCGAGTAATAGTTGTGACTTGTGACTTTTTGCTGCATTTCGAATACAGTCAGTGGCCGTGCGCATCTTTTGTTTTGACAGTTACGATAGTAAAATGAAAGACACAGAAGAAAGTCGCGCTCGCTAACTACAAATTAAATGGCAGAACTTTTGCCAGAAACTGTAAGATGTGCTTAACATAGCACCCAAGTTCAAATTCTGCTCAGTTTCCTCAGTGAATGTGGAGCGAACCTTTTCTATTTACAAAAATATTCTAAACTAGCTGTGCCCGCGACTTCGTCCCCGTTAGCATAGTAGATCACGTCCCAAGTATTATTTTTCAAAAATATTCAATGTACAGAATTGACTTTCCTACGATTTTATTATATGTATAGAAGATATATGTATAGATATAGATAGATAGATGACTTACTTTGTTCTTCAAGAGCAGAAATAAGACGTGTCATGAGAAGGAAGAGTGGGGGAGGGGTTGGTTTGAGAAAACCCCCAAGAAACGACCGGTGCCAAAGTTCACCGCATAGTAATAAAACGACACTCGAAATCTGTATAGATAAGATACATAAAAGCTGGTAGCAAGGCAAGGAGTGGAGATAGATACATAGTGTAAAGGACAAATTTGTAGGAAATTTTATGAGCTTTCTTTTTGTACCAGACATTTTTTTGCTACAACTAACCGTTTAAGCGATATGAGCAAAAAACTAAAAATATGGAAAAATGAGCCCCTCCCCCCACCCTACGTGATATCGTTAAAATTTATAGCCTATGTGTTGACCCGACCTCTAAGTAATATTCGTGCAAAATTTGAAGTTAATCCATCCAGTACTTTCTGAGTTTATCCTGGACATGCATACAGACAAACAGACAAACAGATAAACAGACAAACAGACAAAAATTATAAAAACTATATTTTTGGCTTCCATATCGATTGTAGATCACGTCCCAAGTATTATTTTTCAAAAATATTCAATGTACAGAATTGACTTTCCTACGATTTTATTATATGTATAGATGATCGTAGACACAATCTTACTACTGAAAATTTAGAAAAATATTTGATTGCTTACCTTTACAAATTTAAATAATTTTAATGTCTATAATGTTATTGTACGGTCTTTTACCGCCTATCAAAATATAATTTACTAATAGTATGCAGATTTTGAATTTGCATATTGTCATATAATTTTGCATATTCGTCCAATTTTCGTGCATATTTCAAGCATTTTTCATGCATATTTGCATGCATACCTATAACAATCTTTTTATGTTGCATATAATCCGGTCTCTAGTTATTAGTCTTATTACTTATATATTGATACCTCCTTTGAATCAGAAATAGTAGTTCAGCCGCTAATAAGGCACATACATACCTACATACATTGATAGAAAGACATTGAAAGAAAATCATTAATTAGCCTTTCTTTTGGCTCCGCCGTAGTAAAAAAAAAAAATTTGAAATGCCAAAAAACTTTAATGTGGCAACCCTATTACTTTGTAATAAAACCTTAGATGAGGTTCTCAAATTTTCTTATTAGATACAATATAATAACTATTATAATGATTACGGTATACAATATACCTAATTACAATGCAACCCAGCTGTTATGATAGCGGTCATCGACTTTTAATCTACTTCGCGAGGTTACTTTGCTCCATGCGTTGCATCGCCGCAGCAACGATTAGGCGATTAACATACACATTTTTAATATAATACACATTTTTTATGTTACTATACCATTGCTGCTTTGTTAGTCGAATGCCTTGTTTTGACGGAGCCACTGGCAAAAGATGAAATAGGAGGGTGAACGCATTGTCAATGTCTTGTATTGTTTTCGCGGCTTGGGCGTAAATGCAACGCAGCTATGTAGCATACAATGCGTCATTTCATTTAGACATCGCACGACCAATTTCATGGCCTTTATAATATTGCTAACTGCACAGTTACTGACAATGACTTAGTCGACACTTGCCAAGTGCAAACACTGACTTATCACTTGCCGACCTTTTTCGCCGACACTTGTCGACTCCCCGACACTTGCCGACTTGCCGACACACTTCACAGATGCTTTCTCTAGCATGTTACACTTTTGGGTAATTACAATATTCATTTATTACCATTTACCATACTAAATGAGATTTAAGTACTCTAATTACTACTATTGTTATAGGGATACTATCTATATCTAGGCATACTTCCATTCTTTTAATATTCATACTCTTTGAGTGTGTCTGTCTGTCTGTTACCTCATACTCAGGACCAGCTTTAATTTGTAATTTAGCCACATGCAAAACGATACTACGAAAGTATGAAGCTGCCTCTCTAAAAACATACAATAAGAGCTTAAAGAGCATTCTAGGTCTTAACGTTAACTATTGTTTGTTCCTTCACAACGTAAACAAAGGGCATTGGCCTCAACTAATTAAGATAAAATCTCGCACTGAAATGTACGTAAACGATGTTACTTTAACGTACGCTACGCTTAGAAA
Organism: Polyommatus icarus; assembly: GCA_937595015.1. NCBI lineage: Eukaryota > Metazoa > Arthropoda > Insecta > Lepidoptera > Lycaenidae > Polyommatus > Polyommatus icarus. The sequence continues at coordinate 22,041,945 of OW569328.1, read as the reverse complement.
CTTAATAGCTTTCCCAGTTTTTCAAGTAAAATTTGATGGTGAATTTTTCTTTCATCTCTCTTGTGCAGTATGATTGTATATTTAATATTATAAAAGGACAAGATCTGTTTTTATGAAATAGGCTCCGAAATCAATGTTTTAACCTTGAAAAAAGCCGGACACGCACTTGCTTCTCCTCCGGTATAACTGGTGCCTAGAGCTTACGGGCTACGAGCGACGATAATCACTTTCCATCAGATGATTCATTGGCTCATTTGCCCCATAACTCCTTGTTCCAATACATTAGTGAAAAGTGATAGTCTGAGCATATAGTTTTAGTTTGTAACCGATATAAGTCAGGTCACCGTGAGCGGAAGTAGTCGCGCCGTGACGTGACTTCCGGCCCATTGTCTATGGCCGCGTCATGACGGGCCTCATAACCCGTGATACCTGTATGGGGAAGATATCACGAAATGAGGTAGTGAAGGTATAACTGTTGAACTATAAACTTGACGGAATATCAGGTATTCCGTATTATAATTATTTATTTCATTTGAGCCACATAGATTTAGTTTTGAGTTGCGTATTAGTGAGCGTGACTTATTAACCCAACAATCCTCAATGGCACCCGGTCGTCGCATAACAATTGAAAATCTATTGCATCTGCCATTCCCACGATCAAGGTATGAAATTAGTAAAATAAAAGATTTGTGTAGCTAACTGCCGCACTCAGAGACAAATTTTAATTAGATGACCGTAATTAAATGAAGATTTGGACATAAGCCGTATACATTATCTGTCAAACTGTTCATTAAATAGAGGTTTTATCATCACACAATAACACAAGTTTTTACTTAGCATGGGATTAGACGACGTGATGTACGTTACCTAGCTTTTATACTATTGTATAATTATAATTGTATGCTTAATAAAGAATTTTTAAAGAATTTGAATTTTAATAAAAAGTCTCAGTGCGGCAGTTGCGGCAGAATCAGCAACTTGGCTTACAATAGATTTTTTTTTATTAAATAAGGGGGCAAACGAGCAGACGGGTCACCTGATGGTAAGCAACTACCGTCGCCCATGGACACTTGCAACATCAGAAGAGCTGCAGGAGCGTTGCCGGCCTTTTAAGAGGGAATACGCTCTTTTCTTGAAGGTTTGCAGGTCGTATAGGTCCGGAAATACTGCTGGTGACAGTTCGTTCCAGAGTTTTACAGTGCGCGGTAGAAAGTAAAGAAAGTAGATCTGATAATGTTTTGACAGTGTCAACTGCCTGCTAGTAATCTCGCCTTGAATATATTTTTTAATTTTAGCAGCAATTTATTACAACTATAAAATGCCAACAGCATTTTATTTTTTCTCTTTTGGCTTCCTACATTTAAGTACTACAAAACTAAGTTCAATTTTTAACTTTTTTTCGCTACATCGTATTTAGTTTTTCCTTTGCTATGCTCTAAAGATTTACTATACTAAACGGTTTTCTGGAACACACGTTTGCTCATCTATTTAACGAACCTAGACAAGTGTCTTAGATAACTAATTCATTACATAATTAATCACGAATTCCTACCATACCTTTTAAATTAGCAGCATAATGTATGCGTTGGAAAGGCTTTTGGTAGAAAGCCTCTATTTGGCTTGCTGATTTGAGGAGAGTTGTTCAAAGTCCGTGACTCTCGTACAGAATGCGAATCTTCGTATGCAACGCACTTGTGATGCTTCTGGTGTTGTTACTTTCGAGCTGCTTATAGCTACGAATCAAATTAAGAAAGAGTCTATGTACTATTAGAAAATTTTATTCTGAATACGAAGATAACCTACGTAATTTGTTCATGATATATCAATCTCTGCCGACAAGTCATGACTGTTATTAACTTGACCAATAAACGTACTAGGTCTGTTTAGTGCCTATGAACCAATGTCTCTCATACATATTAATAATAATTCTGTGTTAACGCTACATCAATTTACACAAACAAAACACTTAATGGTACTGCAATTCAACAATTTAATTAGAAATTGTAGATAGAATCCTATTATACGATACGACATACGTCTAGGCAGTAAAATATGCAAGAATTTCAACACTCCATCGTATTGATAAAATTTTATAGTCGCCATTAAAGTAAAATTTATCGATAAGTGGTATTGAGGACGGCTAAATCTCTGTTTATAGTTTCAAACTTATTTGTTTATAACATTGTTAAAAAAATTGGGATTATAAAATGTATTATTGAAAATCTAGATTTGTGTTTAAATCCTACCGCAAGAACTATTATTCATTAAATAAAACCCCAAGGAAGGAAAAAAGGTATAATATAAGCTCTTAAAAAATTAAGTCATAGTGTAGTGAAAAAAATACAATGAAAGAAAAGTCAGACAAAATTTTGCTAATAAAAGACATAAACGCCCATCAGTTTTGTGATTTGTCACATGCTTCGAATGAAGCGAAAATAATAAATGATTTATATTCTTAGAGCTCGTTTTACACATAATTAATTCATAGCTAATCTGAAACTTGTATTTCTATTATTCCTTTATAAAACATTGCGTTCATAAATAATTATTAAATTGAATCTTCAGATTGAGCATACAATTATAAAATGTAGCCTCGTTAATAATAATTGTGTAATGTGTTGTAAATTATTTTAGGAAATACGTGGAAACAGTTAATTATGGACCTTGCGAATGTTTAGTTTCTTGCCAGGAGACTAGACTGACGTGGCGTGATTTGCTATGATTAAATATTAATATTAATATTAAATACTAATGTTATAAAGCGGAAGAGTTTCTTTGTTTGTTTGTTTGTTTGAACGCGCTAATCTCAGGAACTACTGGTCCGATTTGAAAAATTATTTCAGTGTTAGATAGCGCATTTATCGAGGAAGGCTATAGGCTATATTTAATCACTCTAAGACTAATAGGAGTGAAGAAATAGAGGAAAATGTGAAAAAAAACGGGAGAAAGTATTTGAAACTGCTTATCCCACGAACTACTGGAGCAACTTTTCTGTTATTTGGCACAGATAAGAAATAGACCACGTGAAGGATCATAGGCTATTTTTTGTGGATTAATTTATCTGTGAAATATCTAATTTAAGCGGGTGAAGCCGTGCGGAACATCTAGTACTTATAATATCTAATTAAAATTAAAAACTACATCAAAATTAGTTCACGTCTCGTTTGGATGCTACGAATAAGCTACGATGACACACACACATATTTTATAGTACATGGTATAGCGTGGACAAAGTTGCGAGCAACATTTAGTTACACAAAAACACATACAATTACATATTATTATGTGATGAAAACAAAATGCATTTATGTAATATCTTGAGCTATAAATAATACATTGTATAGTACCAATATACTACAGTACATACCTAGGTACAATATAACGGGTTTGGTATACATCTCGAAAGTTCTAAAACATAGAACTAGTAAACAGTTTCAAACAACACTGATATTTCCATAATTATTATGTATCTTATCTTGTATGTAAATAATATATTATATGGTTGATAGCGTCTTCTATAATGTTACCCTGAACTTCCTTCAACAGAAATTTGTTCACGCTTGAACCGTAAATTTTTCATGAACACTTTTATTTAAAATACATACTAGGTAATGTCCATAGCTTCTTGGTAATCAATTTATTGTAATGTGTAATAAGAATAAGACATTAAAATAAATTAATTACCAATTCAATTCAAAATATACTCAATAGAGTCACATGTTTTCTACCGGCACTACAATAACTGTAATTCAAAATTTCACTGAATTTAGTTCAGTGGCTTAAGCTTTCAAGAGATAGACGGGTAATTAGTATGGATTCAGTTTCCAGCCAGCATATTGTAGCTCCTTCAGTCCAGCTGTATCTAAAGTCAGGGTATGTTCACTCGTCGGTCAACAAGTCAGTAATTTATTGCGATGCTTGAAACAACAGGTCCCGAACTCCGAAACCCGAAATTCGTGATTATTACATGACGTCAACAGTAATTCGTGTGTCGTCGCAAAATACATTTATTGTTATTATTGACGCGCGCAAAATTAATACGCACCAAAATAATAATATTATAATGTAAAAGTTTGACCTCTACACGCCAATACTGCTTATATTTAAATACGTTTCGGACAAGAATATAACATAATATTATAAGCACGTTTTACACCAAAAAGTGTAGTGTATCATGGGCCATAGTCTTTATGGTGGCGAAATGTAATAAACGAATTTCTTTTTACAAACGATGTTGCGGGTTACATCTATCAACAAATAATCACCACAGACGAATACTTAGTATAACGCTACTCAATCTAAGTAGCTCTCACATGACGTATTAGCTTCATCATACTGCCAGTGATGTATACTGTGCAAAAACTTGTAGAAGAGCAAGTTATTAACAAGTTATTCAATATTTGGCAGTTAGCAACAACGATAATATACCGATAAGAAGTTAAAGATTTGATGGTCAAATTCAAAAAATTATCTGAATAATCTTTCATCTCACATTTAACAGTTAAACTGTGATTAATAGCACAATGACGTACAAGAAAAGTTATTGTTAAAACTTAACAATAATATATCGATACTGGCTAGCATTGAGTTTTCCAGATGTTTAGGTCTGCGAAGAAAATGAGTGTCGACGTTATGTCATTTCATATCAGCTACGGTAAAACCACTTTAATTATGTATAATAACGTTTATTTTATTTATATACAAGAATATTAGCCGGCGTATTAGCTTGACCCGCGATGCTTAAAGAAAATATAAAGTCGGTCTAGCGTAGTAACTAACACTTAAATTTATAACATCTTAAATTAACAGTACCTATTAGTAAATTGTTAAGCAATTATCATAATAACATAATAACTGTACTAAATAATAATAAGCAACCTGATCTTTATCGAATTAAGTTTCGAGCAAATTATTTCGAACGCAAGAACAAATAAGTCACTTTTTGAATATTCATGACGTGTAAAAAGTTAATATCATCCAATATGAATCGTAATAAATTATAATTTGTAACACTAACATTGTCTAGATACTAGATACCTGTGCTAGCTAGTTAGCGCTCTAATTTTGGAGTCATATTGTTGTGCTTACTCTAAAAAATTTTTCTCATGGTTTGATTTTGAGGTTTCCTTTTCAATACTGTTATTATTTTTCGATAAATTCTGAACATTGCGAAATAACTATATTTAGTGTAGCTTTCACGAAGATCTGCGATAATTGCAGGGTGTATGAGGTGCCCTAATCGCTCGGGTGGCGAAGATGCGGTGACGATGTCACGGCCGACCGCTCCGTAGTTGTAATGTTGTAGAGCCTCGCAGGCCGCAGCCTGCAGATGCAATGAGGCGTGCTCCGGGGTCTTTTATTATAGCTTATTCTGATTTAACTTACTTTTGATCACAGTGCAACCAAGAGTTTAAAGTTTAAACAAAATACAGTGACATTTCACATTCCTTTATAGCACGTTTGGTCCACGAAATTACTGTGCAATTTTTTGAACTGATATTGGGCTTTGTTTCCAATTAGTTCTGAGTCGTACACCAGCGATATTAGAGTCACTCCCTTAGAATACTTGAGGAAGAATATTGCTGAATGCACTATACACATTGCTCGCGACTTAGGGTGTGAAAGAAACAAGGTGTAAAATTAATATCTTTATATCTTACATCGAAATCCGCTCAGTAATTTTTGCGTGTAACATCCGTCTATTCTCACAAACTTTGATGTTTAGGATGGCACTCAACATAATATTGTACGTGGTCCCACTCGAACATGAATATTAACAACTTGAAGCGAATTGTTGAATGCTCTGACGTACTTTATACTTCTTTATCGCCAAAAATATTTTCCTTGTTCACACAACACATTATTTCTTCATGTATGTATTGGAAATAAATATTAATTATTGATAATTTTAATTGCTTATTTAGTCATTTTTCTTGAAATGAAACAGGAACCGAGTTGGATCACCTGATAGTAAGCGATAGCTGCCGGACATCGTGAGTCGCAAAACTGTGGGAAATATACATTATCTTGTAAAGAGATGCAAGGGTTGAAGGGCAAATTAATATTCTTTTAATGAACTTTTACACATCAACTACTTACAGGGGCTTTTAAATCCCAAACCTATATTATACTGAATTTTAATACAGACGTATATAAGATCTAAGCCTGTATTAGATAGAAAAGTTTTTAACTAATTGTCTGCTTATAGTATTAAGTATCCAAAATCACTTCTATAAGGAATTCTATTATCTCTATTATATCAGACACTGATCCATTCTCTAACGGACTTCATTTTTAACCAACTTCCGAAAAAGGTGCTTATGTTATGTATATATTTAGATAATTCGTCGGTTGTTGACCGTGTGGCGAGTCGTCACAGTGCGACCTTTTAGCTAATGTATAGTCAACTGACGTCAACTGACTTAATATACCATTAATAAAACGAGATAGATCAGATTTATATAGTTCACGCTAATGATTTATATTTTATTGTACTTGTATACCTACAGATAATATACGAACGACATTTGTATATTTTGCTAATTTTAGCCAATTTAAGTAAGTAGGTAACAGGGAGAAAATCATAAATTTTTATTAGTCTGACATAATGTTTTTTTTTTATTCAAGAAACGTTTAATATCTCGCACACCCAAAAACGATTCGTCATCATTATTGAACTACGAAAATATTTGCGCAGTTTTGTCGATTAGGATGGAAATATTATGGGAAAATATCTACCCAGTTAATGTAAAGTCTAGTTGTTATCTATACGTCAAGTTCTGCACATTTGGTTACAGATTAGGTCTTGGTTTGAAAAATAAAGTCTCTAAAAATTCTACTAAAACTGAACTCTACTATCTAAGCACTTATAAATTGTTCAAATACATTGAACCATTTGTATATTAATATTATTCTGGAATTTACATAACAAGTCAACAAAATCTTGTTTTGAATACGGCGCGTTCTCCGAAACTATTCGTGGAAAGGCTTCGGCGCCAATATACTTGTTACTTTTTACCTGGTTCGTTTAATTTTCCTTATGGGGGCTATACTTTACTATATAGTATATATATAACTTGGTGGGATGTAGAGAGAGACAGAGAGACTAGCAAATGTATTTATGTGATGGTATCTTACACTGCCAAAGAAACTTGCTTGTTGTATTTTGGCAGCGCAACATAATATGTTGATATTATATCGTCGATGCTACGCTCGCTCCTATTAGTATAAGTGTGATAGAATGTAGCCTATTCCTTGATAAATAGGCTATCTAACACTGAAAAAGTTTTTCAAATCGGACCAGTAATTCCTGAGATTAGCGCGTTCAAACAAACAAACTAACAAACTCTTCCGCTTTATAATATTAGTATAGATACATGCTATGTACGTTTTCGCGCCTATTTTAATGGGTTCACTATCCCTAGAAATAGTATACATTTTATAATTGTTATAGATTTATTCGGTAAATAGATCTATCATTATCTATCGAAGACTTATCGTCATACTGCAATGTCGAAAAAAAAAAACGTGTGGGCCGTTCTTAACTGCGTCAAAATGACCCAGATTTCTCAGACTATTTAATTATAATAGTATAGCGTGTGGTATATTGCGCTAACTATATTTAGTATTTACAATTAATATTAATTTATTCAAGTACAGTTGCCATTAAGTCGCGCAATGTTATAATTCATTAGACACGTTGTTACGATTTGTATATGTAAGTATAATACATTGCTAGTATGCAGTACATCCATATCCATACTAATATTATAAATGCGAAAGTGTGTCTGTCTGTCTCTCTGTCCGTTACCTCTTTACTGTTTTATTAGAAATATTTTAATTTAGAACTTTGGCGTAACGGAGTTGCGGGCGTCCTCTGTAAATCTTATCAAGCTTAGTTCAACAGCTTGAGAAGGTTCTCACCGTAAAATTTTATGAATGGCAAAAAATATTTTTCCTTCTAGGTATAATTATATTACTAATAATATTATTATAGATGTGTGGTGTATACGTTTGTTCCGCTTTATTAATTATTCGTATTGAACAATGTGAAGATACTTTACAGCAGTGTGTCAGGGCCGACGTGTACATTATTTTGAGGATACGCCAATTTTGTACATTTTTAAGGCTGAGCAGCTACGAAATGACTATAAAGTATAAAGGTAAGTTGGAACCGAGCGACACGTCGCAACTGCAGACGACGTGTCGTTGCGACACTACTGGTTTCTATGTATTTCTATGAATAAGTGCCGCTAGCTCCGCGTCGCTAGCTGCGGAGGTTATTTCATAGAAGTACGTAGAACCAGTACTGCCGCGACGACATGTCGCCTGCAGTTGCGACGTGTCGCTCGGTTCCAACTTAAGGCCGTCCCCCGAGCAAACGACCTTGGCCATACATTTGCCGCGTTGCCGAGATCGCGCCAAAACCCTATTATTTTTACTTATCTTAGTTCAAAATTGTCCTAAAAAAAATTTAAATCGGCGAATATGTAGTTTATGATATTGTCGATCTATTGGCGTGAGTTTCAAATAAAAGTAATTTGTAAATCCTAAGGAGATGCTGAATGTATGCTTGAATTTCAACAAATTGGTATTACTTTGGAAGCTGATATCATGAGTATAAGAAACAAAAATAGAAAATTTAAAACGACAAAAGGAATGTTGATATACTGAAGATTATTGCTGTATTTTTATTATAACTTTGTAGCCTTCAGATTATGAGTTTATAAGGTTTTAAATACGGTCAATTACGTAATCTCCGGACGGAACGCCCTTAATTAACTTTCGCATGCGGGGTCCAATTCTCAAACGTTTTATTCTATTCGATGGTTATTGGCAACACATAGTCTTGACTAAACTTTAACTAACAGCGTATTATGTTTCCGAATTCGAATTAAACGGGGATTATGAGTAACCCTTAAGTCATTTAGGTATTTTTGTCTTATTCTTGTCTAGAGTAGATGTACTTTTTACAAAGTTTTCTCTAGAATCCGTCGAAGAAACACGCAGAACGGTATCATGTGAACGTGTATTGTCGACTCATCTCATTATAACATCGTAATTACTGTACAGTAAAGTAGGGTGGTAATACTTTCCAATTCCTAGAACTATAGTAACTGTAGAAGAGGAATGCAGTGTGAATTAGACAATGTGTTCGTGTCTACTATTAATACCCGGTTTTTGACTAAATATTAACCAATCAACGATGCTGTTAAAAAGATAAGTTACAGTCAAAAAACCCAAGAAAGCAGACATCAATATCAATACTATAAAATATGTTACTGCTATAAATACGGAAGTGTTTGTCTGCGACATAGCAGAACCGGTATTGGTGAAATTTGGTGTGGAAATATTTTGCGTACTAAAAAAGGACATAGATAAATTTTTCCCGTGCAATACAAAGGTTCCTGAACAAACTTGCGAACAAGATCAAGTAACAGTTAGAGCAGAGTAAACTATAATGTCGAAGTTCTGTAATATCACATATTTGTAGTCTGCTATCAAAAGTTCATAATGAGACCATAATGGCGAAGTTATCTTTGACTAGTTGATAGAGTTAGCAGTTAGCCCAGTTAATTAGGTGATAATAGCATTTTTGTAGCTAGGCACTAAGTAGTTGTTACATTCTTGTGGTAATTTTAAGAGTATCTTAAAACAAAAAATCGTCATTGCTTGAATATCGTGAAGAGGTTTTTGGAATTTTCACATTTTAAGTAAATATATTTTTGTAGCTTTATCATATTGCGACTGTTCTGAAACTCTATCAAAACTATTTTATAGCAAGACGTCCCGGCAAACGTTGTTTTGCATAATATAAAGTATTTCGCCCACATTATTTTATTGAAGTGACTAAATAAGTATGTCGCCATGGCAACGTCGATCGCACAAACTTAATGGTTGCCGTTAGTCTCAGCTTGTAATAATTTACTATTATTTATTCAACAAATGCACTTATCAATATATAAAGTACCCAGTAGCCGATTCTCTGACCTACTGAATATGCATATAAAATTTGGTAAAAATCAGCAAAGCCATTTCAGACGAGTTCGTGGACTTACATTGTGACACGAGAATTTTATATATAAGAAGAAGATTACTAAGCAGAATTTACTACTAATTTTTATAACTATCCCAGACAGATTTTATCTGGGACAGATGTTCCCGTGTCGTGGAAATAATTCGTACATATAGCCCAATATACTATCAATAAAATATAATTTTGATCAATGTGCCGCGGAAGTTTGACCTCAATCTTCGCTCTGTATCGATTAATGCAGTATCACTAGCACTTTGCACAACAATACACGGAGTTTACACCAAGTAATAAATCATATTTCAAAGACTTCATGGCTAATTCCACCTTAAGCAATTCCAGCGTAACGTTGTTAAAACTTAGGGAACATCCACAAAGTACGCCACACGATTTCCATGATATTTAGACCCCCTTCCCCCTTTGTCACACACCATGTCCCGTGGCCGTTACATGAAGATGTGGCACTATGCATGTGTACAATGGCAGATCAATACAGTATACTTCATACTTTCTGTATATTATCTAATATATATAAATCTCCTGTCACGATGTTTGTCCGCGATGGACTCCTAAACTACTTAACCGATTTTAATGTTTTTTTAATGTGTGCTTTTTTCCAACTTGTGAGATAGGATAGCTAAGATCTTTAATTATAGTCGCAATTTTATTTTATTGCAAATTATTTGTCTATAAAGAGCGACCATTGTTTATGCGACGCGGGTCACGGGATAGCGATGGACGTTGCCATGGTGATATACTTATTTAGACACTATTATTCAATAAAATAATACGGGCGATATACTTTATATCATATGGCAAAGAAACGTTTACCGGGACAGCTAGTATAGTATAGTTTTATGTAGTTGTTTCTAGCCTGTATTAGACGAAGCATCACTCATTTAAACAAAAAACAAATGTCAACCAAGGTCGAAGTAAAAACGACACTATGAGTTTTGGGGTTTTTCACTTTAACAGTCATTGTCATTGCAAAAAATCCAGTTAAAATAAACAAAAGAGTTTCCGCTCCAACTATAAAAAGTTAACGAGGTTGACCAGAGACAAATATTTTGTTTCACTAATTACAGTGCGGTCAGTTTTAACATCTAACAGGGCTTTTATATCATTGGCATTAAAGTTAGGTATCTACTCTCTTAATAATAATTCCGAGATAAACATTTTAATACTCTACGAATACTATTAGAGTAGTTTTGAGTAAGCAAGGTTGTATTGTATCAAAACCAAAACGAAAAATCAACTTTTTTACTAAACCAAGTGGAGATTCACTAAAAAGCCTTTTCTTAAATACATAATTTAAATAAATAATTATGAAAATGCAATTTCACAACTTAGAAAATCGATAAAATCCTGCTCGATCAGATTTAAAATAATACTTTAATAACCCATAATATGCATGGTTGAATTGGTTGAATGGCAATTTTGCTCATAATAGGTACATTGAAAACACATTTCATTACATTATATAACATTATTATAACAAATTTTATTACTTGTCAATTTCATTGTAATTAATTTCCCAGAGGCCGGTGAAAAGCTAACAATAATAAATAAACAAGCTCTAACTTTTCCCCGCTGACGGCAGAAGTTTCCATTAATTAATATTATGTTTGTTTGTTTACAGGTAAGACAAGTTCGTGATTATCTAGTCCTAAGTTTTATCAACAGGAGTTTATTAATTTTGGTATGTATTTCTTTAAATAAGTACCATACATTTTGATAATACAATGGAAATAATGATAGAAATAAATCAAGAAGGCGGTTCAATATCATTATTTAAGAACTTTTGCTATAAACTTGTATTACCATTTCTTTTCATCTCTATACAAATAAATGAAAAGGGCAGACAATCCGTCATTAATAGTGTACGAGATTTAAATTACGCGTATGACTTATGAGTAACGAGCTACTCGAAGGTAACAATCAGACCTACGTGCATTTTGCGAGCGCGGTGAAAACCAACAATTATAGTACGTTAAATCCCCCGGTCCGGGTGGGTCCCGTTAGCTAACGGTAAGGGGTCACTGGGGGGGAGCAGGGGGAGCTGGCAGGGGGACCACTCGCTTTACATTGAATGCCCCGTTTGTGGGTGAATGCAGAACGACCCCCGCCGTTGCACTGTTATAATGCGTTTGAACTTGCAAATTATCATCGGAACGCAAATCTTTATGGCCACGGACTAAGATATCAGGGGTTCAATTCTCATACCATGAATGTCATTTCGATCGTAGGTTATCAGGATACTAATACTATGTTCATGTTCGACAGTTTCGAATCTGGTATCAATGCATATTAAATATGGTTTTGAACATGCATTTGAGATATTTTCATTGAAGATATGAGTATAAGAGTATGAGTAGTAGGACATAGACATACTTATAAAAACACTGTTATTTCTATTAGTTTTGTCCCACTTCTAATGTAGCTGTATTAAAGCAATTCCAGTTGTAATGAGTTTTTCACTAAAGGGCTATAAACTAATCCTTAAGGGCTTAGCTGTTTAGTGCGATACAATAACCCTAAAACGAATCCTGAGGGATTACAGGGCTTCTAACCTTTATCAGACTTCAGTCACTCGAGTAGTGCTCGACCAAAATTGCAGCTTCGGCTAACTAAAATGCGGCCCAAGTATTAATTTCAGGTTGATATCTTGTCCCTTTAATTCCATAGTAAAAAGCCGAAATTGTATGCATTGTTTACTAAAAATTAATCTTCATTTGTATGTAATGTTTAACAGGCAAAGTTTTCAAATCAACTAGGTAAATAAAAATATAGTATCTGGATTAAAATCTCTAATGCCCGTTTCCTCAGGTTGTTTAATGTTTAGCATAGGAGTTTATTAATTTACTAACGCCTTTGATTGGCTGCCGTAAGACAGTAAACTGATTAGTTATTATTTATTGATTAATAACGCAATTAAAAGATAGATGCCAGTTAAACATCCTAATAAACTATCAAATGGTAAAAAAATTCAGACGAAAGACTTCAGCCGACAATTTGATGATTATTCATTTATCGGCTTCGGCTTGAAAACTACTTTTAGTCCGACCCTATTTAACTTAATGACTATAACAGGGTGTTTCGGAATGTTTGTTGGAAAATTTGTCGCCATCAAACTATATTATGTTCCCATTAACGTGAACATAATATGTTTACTGTCTGTTGTCGCATTTATATTATGTAAATGGTTATTTTCCTAAGTCGATTCTCGAGAACATCGTAGACTTTTCCCAATTTTGTTAATATGGGAATTCTATTTTGGCAAAGGAAATTCGTTAGATAGTGATTAAGTGTTATTTATTGTTTTAGTAAAATTTAAGTAAACTTCTAAACTTTAGCAAGATACTAGTTACAACTTTGTAAGTCGTAACAGTTACTTCTTTAGTGACTTCTCCGATGTTGCGGGTATTTTCCTTTATCAGGCGATCCATTTGCTAGTTTGTGAGTTAATAACAACATAAAAAGTGTAACAATTACAGGTGTAATATGCGGTAACATGTAATACTTATAGGTATGCTGTACGAAGCTGTAATTTTTACGCCTTACTTCACAAGTAACGCGAAAAATTACAGCTTCGTTTGACAGTAGCACACAGTATTTTTTCTGCTATAACTGAGCTGCCACAACTCTCAAAAATATGTTACAGTGGCCTATGTGTACAAGTCACAAGAGTGCTGCAGTATACAACATTGACAACTATGTTACCCTGTGCTCTGCATACGCATGTGCAGTATGTTACACCTCTGTTACGGTATCGCAATTAGCCGGCGATCACTGACCTCACCGACGTTACGTTCGTGCTCCAGTTACCGCTACAATATCATAACTTGAATATTCGACCACTTTCCGTTAAATAATTTTGCTTCAACTCATTAGTACAACTTTTTAGTATACAAAACAGAAGAAAGTATTGCGATTTTTTAAATAAAATTTATTATTTAGTGAACGGTTAAAATGCTACGTTCGGATTTGACGGCACAAAATTTTATGTTTAAATATATATTGTAAATCAGCTAAACAAGCACTTTTATGTATTCATTCCAACTTTTGAACAACTATAAAGCTTTCCATAAAAAGAGTCCAGCAACAGCAAATAAAGCAAAAACTAAAATGACTTACTGAATCATAAAAACTTCTCAGCAATATCAGTCTATTCTATTGTAGGCTGTAGCAATTTCTTCTGAGACATTCTAAAGACTTGAAGGCTACATTTTGTCACGCTAAATGTATCGTTATCTCGAAGTCGCCTTGAAGTCGTAAACTATACAATATACATTGATTATACACAATGAGTAGTAAATGTTATCAGAGCAGGCAGTACGCAGTGTACCAAGTTGGTGTGACGAATCACTTAGTCTTCTATTTGCGCAGTATCAAATGCTTATGACTTTACATACCTATTTGGTATAGAAATGCCCTCTATGCATAAAAGGCCACTTCTGCAATATGGGTATAAAATGAAAGGGCTCATTGATAGTAACTCGGAAACGAATGTTATGTCATCCATGCTTGCCTTTGATGTGATTTTATAATACTAAGTGGACACAATTCTTGAAATTAATACTACCTCCATATTACTATATTTCGGTAACTTTATATTAACTACATTAAAACGTAGAACTATCACAAATATGTAGCTAAAGCGCGCGTGACAAAAAAATCTAAATTTAAAACCTGCTAGCTTAGTCTAAAGCCAGATCTAAAAGGCTAGCGTGAGCACATTCAAAAATCCACTCCGTATAATTTTCAACTCCGTACTCAACCCTAAAGTGCAGTTGCATAATGCATGTCGCCAGATGCGAGGGTCGTTGAGGGTTAGCTCGGTGGAGCGTGGCGCCCAGTACTGGACGTGGTCTATTACGTTTATATTTAGATGGTTATCACTTTCTTATGATACGGTTGCAGGTAAAAAATCGTGTTTTGACCCATAGATATAACAAATCAATAGACATACACACTTTGCGATGGCACACTTATCGTGGCCCTATGAAAACTATTTTTCAATGGGCTGTAACAGAAATTCTTTGTTTGTTAACTCTTCATTTTTAAGCCGCTGAATTGATTTTCTTGATATGTGTTAGTATGAACGAATATATCGTACTGTTTGATAATATTGCCACCGGGCAAGTGTGCTACATAGCTATAATTCCATACTGCTAATGTTAGAAATGTCCAATCAACAGTATTATAGGTACATGGCGCACTTGCCGGGGTGGTGCGTTTTGCCACACTCACTATGTAATATTGTATAGCGATATAGAATTTCATAATATTTTAAAGCTTTTGAATTGTACCATCTTTTTCTAAACTCACAATCATACAGACCATGATAATAACATGCATTAATTTACGGAATAACCTCAACACTGTATAGTGTATGTACCTAGTTATATTTGCAGGCCGCAGCTAGAATACATTAACGACGTGATACTAAATTTATGTTGATGAAATCATTTTCCTAGTTTTCATACAACAGCCCGAGGGTTGAGTTTTTTGAGTGAGAGAGCCTGTGATCGAAGAGACTTTCGAGGTCTGAGAATTAGGTCCCTGTTCTCCATTTACTTCGCAAATAAATATTAATCTTAAATTCACATTTTAACCTGAATATGTCGGGCAGATAAACAGCCAATATACGGACTCGTTATCTGGAGCTTGTAGGAGCTTTCCCTTGAACTTTAAGGCTTTCTCCGCTATATCACATTTAGTATGTAGTATGTACCATGGGAATTATGGACCTGGGAACTAAAGGTTAATGTTAGGGCTGAGTAATACTAACATGTTTCAATGAAGTGAACCTAAATATAAATGTTAAGGCAAGTTTCAAATTGAATTAATCTGCCCTACGATTAGGACCCTTACTATCATTGCACAGCAGTGCATAATTTTACGTTGCGACGCCGCACCGCAGAGTTGTGTCTTGTCGCTAAAGACCAATTTATGCCAGTGGTCGGCAACATTTTTAGTCCAAGGCATGTCCAAGGAGACAAAATACTTTTTGATGAAATCAAGAGCCACAGGTTGCATTTTTTAAATTAAATTAGAAGGCAAACGAGTAAACGGGTTACCTGATGGATAGCAACTACCGTCACCCATGGACACTCGCATCATCGGAAAAGTTGCAGGTCGTATTGGTCCGGAAATACTGCTGGCGACATACAAAGAGTCACATGTTTCTGACCCCAGACTTAGCTTATCAGAGTCTATAAAAACATAATCAGTCAAGGCTGAGAGGTTGAGGCTAAAGTCAATGTTAATGTGATCTATCGGAAAGGTTCGACATAACCCGATAAAATTACGTTGTTTCACCATGACGTGTTCTCTGTAGGATTAAAGCTTTGAGAATCCATATTAATATAATAAATGCGAAAGTGTGTCTGTCTGTCGAACCGATTTCGCAGAATTTTGGTATGGAGATACATTGCGTCCCAGGAAGAGACATATACGAGTATAATACTTTTTATCCCGGAAATGTACGATTCCTGCGAAACGAATTTTGGCGCAACGGATCCTGGGGCGTGATCTAGTATTATTGTTATAAATGTTGTGCAGGAATTTGCCGATGTTATGCATCTTGTCATCATGTAGATAATATGAAGTATAGACAGCTTTTACTTAGCTATTCTTCTCGTATCTTGTGATCACGTATATTCGTACAAACATCCGCCGTATGTGATCCTTTCTCCTTACATCTGCGTGTCGCATGCGATACTTTCACTCGTCAAATATAAATAGTCAGACTTTTCTTTATTGTTGACCATGTAGGTCAAATTAAAGGAGCCGAAATTCTTAAGACCGATGTGTTTTTCCGGTTTTTCTAGCTTGAAACTCTCACGGTCTTATTAATAAAAATGGCCTACACCCAGCACAATCCGTCCTTACACTCGGAGTTGTTAATCCAGGAGTAAGGCCGACTTAGCTCTGGTATTAAATTCTTATTTATAAACGTGGAGTAAGCTTGGAGTAACAATACATTCCTTACATCGAGATTAAAGAGTGCATTATGGCAACCCTTCCAATTTAAAAGAAAAAAGTGTCACTGAGGGAATGAACTTACGTCAGAAATGACATTTATGACACTGACAGTCAACATACTTTGCCTGTTATTATTTCAAAATTCAAAATATGTGCGGGTTTTGCTGTGGTGCATGCCGTGCATGGGGTGCTAAGGTGTTTAGTTTGTTTTGTTCTTTGGTTTTGTTAGTAAGTACTGTTATTTTGTGCAAGTTTGCAACGTTACCTCTTTGAACTTTTGTACTTCGAATATGTGTTGAAAACAAATAAAATATATAAATTATCGAATACAATGAGCAAACAAACAGCGTATTCGTTATAGTAATAGTAGTAATTGGGATAAACTTTTTTTTGTTCGCTCATTGTATTTGATAATTTATAATAATAAATATTATTATATATTTATTTGATAATTTATAATTAAATATTATTATATTTATTTGATAATTTATAATTAAATATTATTATATTTATTTGATAATTTACAACAACAAATATTATCATATTTTAAATATAATAATATTTATTATTACAAAATATAAAATACAATAAGCGAATAAACAAAATGTATTAGTTCCAGTAATTGGGATGAAGATGAAAAAGTAAGTTTTTACGATAACGTTCGCGTTAGACATCTGGTACCTATAAAATGTTGGGTCGATTTTTTGTTCCAATGTTTTTTTTCAAATGTCAAAATACACCTTTGTTCTATACTTAATCTCTCCTTAAACTAGGTAGTGTGAAGGACTAACTTTTATTCCGAGAGTAGATTCGGATTAGTTTACTCCTTCCTTATTCCATGTTTATTAATACTGAATTTTATTACTCTTACCTTAAGCCTAGGAGTAAAGTTATTCTTGCTCTAGTCTGTATTTATTAATAAGGCTGTTAGAGTAAAATATTTAATTTCGTACAAAAAGTATTTATATGTTTTAAAAGTTGTTACAAAACTTACTTTCTTATCTTTGTAGATTTCTATGTTGAAATTCTAAATGAAAAATGTAATCTTTTAGGCTTTATAGGTTAAATGAAATCCTAATATTTATGTTTACAATTTCGAGTTTCGACAGTAAAATAAAGAAAACATCTTAGCCAAGGGCCTGGCTTATCAATAATGGCCTATAAATAAATCTGATACAATTGAAAACTTCATCCTAGCTAGTTACATGCACACTTTAGGAGATGCGCTCGGATGAACATACCTACATAACTACGTACATAATGGACTATGATTTACTGCGATGAGCTCTAACAATACGTGAAGGTCGCCGCGTGCAGGTAGTAAATAGGAGTGCACTTATACTGAGTAGGTAAAAATATACACTTACAAACAGGGAAACTGCTACGTAGCTAATGCTGTCAGTTCACATTAATAAAAGCGTATGCTTTTAGATATAACTGAATTTTAAAAAGATAAAACCGACTTCAAAATTGTACGTAATTCAGAATTAACACTGTTCCCTAAGTTGAACTATACCTATTACAACAAAAAAGAATTACTGAAATCGGACTTCTAGTTCCGGAGATATGCGAACACAAAACACATTAAATCATACATACACTTTTGAAATTTGGCACATTTGTTCAGAGTTCAGACGCTGACGAAGACTAACAAATATACAAAAACTGAGCAGTTCTGGAAATATTACATACATCGTCGAATTGATAACCTCCTTTTTTTGAAGTCGATTAAAAACTCCTAGAAGAAAGTTCTAAAACGCGTTCTGCCAACTCCTATCACGAACTCCTCATTATGTGCCCACAGGCTCAATATGTCTATATTGTTTGCTTATAATTATGTTGTGGTACCTAATAGAATACATGCATAATGTATGCTTGTAGATCTGATTGCTGATCGTCATCTATTCCTCCTAACTAACCTATGTTGAGCTAGTTTGATTTCAAGGGCACAACTGATTCAGTTATTTATATTATTAATACTGTGTCTAAATAGAGTATAGTTAGGAGCATTCGTAGTTAGGAGCACAATGTCGGTGGTGCGTGAACCGAGGTCGCGGGTTCGATGCCGAGGTCGACTCTCGCTTCATTTGACAATACGAGTACATGACTGGCTTCTGTCACGAACATGGAACAAATTCTCACACTTTGAATGTCGCTTCGATCTGGATGTCAAACATCCATCCATCCATCGGAAAGCTGTTGCAATAAAATTAGTCGAAATTTTGATGTATTTATCTATAACTAGCTGACCCGGTAAACGTTGTTTTGCCATATAAATAATTTTTGGTATCAAAAATAGATGTTGGCCGATTCTCAGACTCAATATGCTCACAAAATTTCATGAGAATCGGTCAAGCCGTTTCGGAGGAGTACGGGAACGAAAATTGTGACACGAGAATTTTATATATAAGATATAGTCCTGCATTTTAAAATGAGACAACAAGAAAAATATTTGCGAAGACCAACAGAAAATTAATGTTTTTATGGTTTCGATGAAAATTAAAAGGAAATTGAGTCCCGTTAAGACATTAAATACTACAGAATGTAATGTGTGCAACCTCTCGATTTAACAGCGCTGCGAAAGTAACTTAAATTTTTCTCATTTCTTCGCGTACTCTTTCCATCAATTTTCATTTACTCACATGAAATGTGAGACGTTAACGATGTTTCCATTTTATACCTCCCCTCCCCCCTCCCTAATGTATGGAGATGAGGAAAAATGATCGATAAATAGGCTTTCACGGATAAAGAATTGTGTAAATACGATTACGCGTGAATAAATTTCGTTGATGTATTTAGGCTACAAATTAGGTTGATGAATGATGAAAGTTAATTCTCCACGTACAAAATAATGTACCCGTGGAATAAAAATATAACAAACACATAATATTATGTCTATTGCCTAGTTTTATAAAATTCCTACGAATCGAGCAAATCGAATATGCTCCGAACGAAACTAATGTTATATCCATTTTGTTAAAATTTGAACGGATAAGGTAATAAATAAGGCACGGAAAAGAACAAAGTCTGCTTTTATTGCAAGGCTATATGCAAATCTAGTTTGTGTTATAATAACTTACATATCGTTATATTATAATCATTCTATAATAAACACTTCCAAAAATAACATATCTCCTTATAACTCTGCTAAAGATAAGAAAGATATAGTAAGCAATTATAACACTGGGTCACCCGTCTCACACCTACATATTTAAATACAAGTCACACACTCAGTGCGATAACGGTAGTGTATATTGCTGTATAATTATACAAGAGTGCTATACATTACATCGCAAAAAATGTTTCATATAGAACTGTCGTAACGGCTCTACATTTCCGGAAGAGTGAATTAAAACAGTTTTTTCAGGGTTGCGTTTTTTGTACTCGGACTACTGATTTTATTCAGTTCCATTTGCGAATTTGTTTTTTTTTGATATTGTTTGTTATTCAATGTAAAAGAACCCTTCACCATCTGTACTGATAAATTAATTTGGTATTTCTAGTAAGAAAGTTGTTGTCAAGACGTAAAAGCAATTCTGCAATATTATAAAAGTCTAGATGTTCCGCGCGACTTCGCCCGCGGAATTTAGGAATTTCTCGGAAACCGTACATTATTCCGCAAATAATATCCAATGTCCCTTCACGTGGTCAATTCTTCATGTGTGCCAAATAACATGAAAATTGCTCCAGTAATTCTTAAGATAATAAGCAATTACATTTTCCTCTATTTCTTCGCTCCTATTAGTCTTAGCGTATTAAAATGTAGCCTTTAGCCTGTCTCGATAAATGGGCTATCTAACACTGACAGAATTTTTCTAATCGGACCAGTAGTTGCTGAGATTAGCGCGTTCAAACAAACAAACATTAAACAAACAAACAAATTCTTCCGTTTATAATATTAGTAGGTATAGATGTTATGGCAATATTTCAAACTTTGGATTCATCCCGGAAAATAATCATATTGTTTCTGTGTGATATTTTAATAATGCTCCATGCTAGTAACTCATTTTTTCAGGTCCCCATTTCAATATTAAAGTACTGCTACGTCGACGAAATTTTTGTAATTTATTCGTAGGATGCACTTCCCGGCTTGTGTGTCAAGAGGCTCCGAGGCTGAGTCGAGGGTGCTACAACTAATTACGACCTAAATTAATACCAAGGCAGTCTAGGGAAGTGCTAGATTATTACAATGAGCCACAATTTTTACTTGTTTATTAGTGCCTAATAAATAACGCCCGCAATTTCTTTGCTCCGAAATTTGTTTTTCGCGCGGCAACTGTGCAATGAAACATAGCATTTAGAGATAAAAAGCATATTGTGTCCTTTCTCGTGACTGAAAGTATCTCTATACCAAATTTCATCAACATCAGTTTAGTGGTTTGTTCGTGAAGAGCTAACAGACAGACACACTTCCGCATTTATAATATTGGCATTGCGTCGTTTTACCTTGTGTACATGAAAAATTAACAAGGTTATATTTTGATATTTGTTTTTACAAGTTATGTACTACGTATTGCACCTTTGGAATGTTGCAGTTTTTGTTAGTAGTTGTGTTTGACACTTGAAGAAAGGTTACAGGTTAGATCATACGCTTTCTGTTGACAGTATGGAAAACAGTGGAACTTCCTTAAGCACTTTTTTTTCCTAGGACAGAATTCTAGTACACCAAATCTTATTTTGAGGACAGTCTTTAAGGTTAACCTACGTTTTGGCAAATCACAGACCCGGGAATGTTTTTTTTTTAAATTTTATTTGAGATTAGGTGGAAGGCTAGAAATTCGTGACAAATCTTAATTTTCTTTTACGAATAGAGGGAGGACAGATACCTTACTACGTCCTCGAACGTCCTCTAACGTTTTTAATGAACATCCTTAAACCACTAGCGATTTCAATAATCAAATGATTGGCCACTTACACCACGATAACAACAATTAGCAGGTGCAACTGCAGCACCTATACTCTATGCTCTATAGTATTACAGCATCCGGAAGTGTAGTATGTTGGTCATGGTGGCTGCTAAACATGCCTATTTCCTCCAGTACAACCTTCGATTCTATTGTTATTGCTTCATGACAATAAATAGATTTATTTACTAGGTGTTGCAGTTGCTATCCTACATTTTACAGTTGTCAGTATTAGAAATACAAATGTATGTAAGTACATAATATATCTGTTACCCGTTCACGCTTAAAGATGTTAATCTATCCTTCGACTTTAGATCCGGTTAAAGGATAGTTTTTGTTTCAGTAAGGACAAACTCTAATGAAGGAATTATATGTTTTCCGGGCTTTATTTTTGAATGTATTTCATTTTTGTTTGAGAGTTTAGGCACTTCAGTATAACATATTATATTACCTAAATCATATTTCTTGCATTTACCTCAGATAAAACGGTAGTTTTTCTTGTCATAAAATATAAAGCTAATGAAGACGATTCATGTGAACAATAAAACTGTACTACACACCGCCGTACCAGTTGTTACCAGATAACAATGGTATTTTATAATTGTGGTGCTGTACCACTAACTTGCTTGTCATTCCGATGTAGATGAGCACGCTTGTGATTACCATAATATCTTGCTCGTGACTTAGATATTATATAAGGTTTAGTTTAAACCAAAAATCTCAGGAAACTATGTGTGCCGACTAGAGGTTCCGCGTGGCTCTGGCATTATGGGATGTGATTAGATGGCATAATTTTTAAAGCATGGTAATTATTTAAGTACTATCGAGGAAATTGATTCCTAGACAGTTGACAAATCAGCGTCATTTGGTCAGACCATGTCAATTCAATGTTAATAATAATTGTGATCTGTCGGCTGGGTTTGACGTAACGCAAACTACGTAGGTCTCCCAAATTCTCTGATAGTACATAAACGTTTTTAATTAATCAAAAAATCAATATATTTCTAGCTAGTTAAAAACACTATATTTGTAGCTAGTTATTTCGTTAAATTAGAGTTATCTTGACGCTTTAAACTGTGTGCGCTTAACTGCGGTTTTACATTCCGTTATCAATTTGAATACAATGCCTTGTTTACTGGTTGTAGGTCGTTTGCTTAGATGCTCTTGCACTTGCCTCTAAAATTGCTGTTGAACAAAAGGTTTATCACTAAAATTGTTAAATTATTAACAAAATACATACTGAATATTGCTGGCATATTCCTAGAGGCAATAGTAAAATAATGAATGAATGAATGAATTTAATGAGCATAATATATATGCAAATACCTCCAGTGCAAATATTCAAACGCTTAAAATGAAGAGAGTTTTAATGATATGGTTTCCACTTTCCTGTTTACCCCATTCATGTCAATGAATGATGCTGATAAAAAAAAACTTTTTCTTGGCCAACTTTAATTTACAGCTGCATCACATTCTTATCTCTACGAAAATGTCAACCGAGTGCACTGAGGCAATAAGTACTACGTAGTACTTATAATATGTCAGTGTGCCCGAGTGGTATAAGATCCTTGTACCTCTGTAATCTCTGTGCAGGCCGTTATTCGTTCTGTAATTACCGATGAGGCAAGTTTATATGCAAACTATATATGGTAAATAATTGTTCGTCCGTCGGTGTTTCGACAGACGTTGCCCAACGTCGCGGACAGTGCATATCCTCTTGCCCAACGCATTCCAGTATCTAGTACTTTCACGACGTGGATTCCAGCTACTAGCAATGTGAACGCAACACGCAAAACAAATTTCAAACAAGTTGTATGTATGTAATTTATCTAGAGTCAGTCCGCGGATGATGCAAAAATTCACTTCTTGAACTTAGCTACTCGTATCTTTCATTCCTGAATCTAAAATTTCTCGATCCTACAGGTAATACTATACGTATCCTCCACCCCTTCGGGGGAAGGGGCGGGGGTATGTGGGACTGCCTACAAGAGGTTTACCCACTAAAACCCCCCCAGCCCTTTGTCATGCGCCTAGTGCGGGAGGGAACGGGTACCGCAGAGCAATTCACTCCGCCCCTTCCCGCGCGCAGCCGCAACCGGCCTCTTCTTTCAGCGACTTCGGCCGCTGACCTCACCGAGAGCCCCCGGGCTAGGGGGGCTGTCTACTCGGGACCCTTTATGCGGGCGGGGATCCCCCGATCGCCGCCCGCGGGTCTAGGCCTCCGTCTCCATCGCGACAGAGACGGGCGGAGCCCGCGCGGCGCCCTTAGGCTTCGGCTTTTGCCGAGTCTTTTTGGACGCGGCCTTCTCTTCTCTGGGGGCCGGCTTTTTCGCGGTAGACGGACAACCGCTGCCGCCCAGCAGGTGCCCCCTTTCGACCCTGCCAGCGGCCTCGCACAGGGCGCAGTTTAGCGCTGCAGCCTCGCACTCCGCCGCCTTGTGCCCCGATTTCCCGCACCGGAAACAAGTCCGACTACGGTCCACCGGGCACTGGCACTTGGCAGCCACGTGGCCGGTGTCCTGGCAGCGAAAGCAGCGCGTCGGCCTCGCGGCCAACAACGTCACTTTCGCCAACACCCAGCCAACTCGCAACCGCCCAGAGCTCGAAAGCTTCTTGGCGGCCGCGACTGGGAGGCGGATCCAACACAACCCGTCTCCCCGTGGCCCCTCTCTCATAGGCCCCACCCGGACATCGCCGGCCAGGCACTCTCCTACAAGTGCGACCGCTTCCTTTACTTCGGCGGCCGTCACTGAGTCGTCAAGGCCGGCGATGCGCATCTCAGCGCAAGCAGCCGGCCGTCCGATCCTCACCTCTTCAGGCAGGACGGTCTTCAGCCTCGCGGCAAAGGCGTCCGCCTTCTTCTTTGCATCCTCACCGGCGATAGTGAGGAGGCGCCCTCCAGTTCGGGCCTGGCGGAAGCGGACTTCTGGGATATCGAACTCCGCAATGCTCATCGCCCGCCGGGCCGTTTCAATTGCCTTGGCGTACGTCATACCCGCCTTCACGGCCGACTCTTCTATGGTGAGAGTGACGGCCGCAGTGGCGGGGACGCGAAGCCTCGGCTTCTTCTTCTTCTTCGGGGCGGCTGTAGATGGTGTAACCGCCCCCTTCTTCTTCCCAGCCTTCGGACCCACCGTGGTCCAAGGGGTCTCTGGTACACCAGGGGAGCCGACGGTCGCTCTCCCTTGTGCCGAATAATAATAGACCTAGCTATTAGCAATTGACAGAAAAAGCTAAAGCATTTTGGGTTTTTGGCCTAACTGGTGTCTGGTTATTTCTGATTTTAATTCCTCGAATTAATAGTATTTAAACATCTTATGAAACTCAGTCATAAAAACGTTAGATGCAAAACTGCACAGATTTTACGCTGGAAATAAAGTTTTATATAGTTTTTCCTGTTTGGTGCGGCTGACTAATCTAAAAATCTATACTAATCTAATATAGGTATATTGTATTGAATAATTATAATGAAGCATAATTATATAATATGTTTTGAACCTAGTTCCAGGGAAAATATCTGTGAAATTCCCATAGAATTATACTATTTACCATACCATTTACCATTTACCATACCACACCATTTACCATACCATTTAAGATAAAATTTACCATTTTATTATACAATTTTTTAATTATAAAACTTGGCACTGCGATCAGTTGCTATCTCATTCAGAAATTGTTATAAGAATAATTGCCCATTATTATATTATGTTTAATTTTTAAATTAAATAAATGAGAGATAATGATGCAACTTTGCAAAAACTAAACGATAACGACTAAACGAAATCCAAAAAACTACGAATGGCCAAAAAAGGATTAAACATCAGCAGTCATTATGAACTAATGTGCCATTTTGTTCGTCTTTGCTAGAGGTTAATTAGAGAATATTTTTTACGCTTAGAGTTTGCATTTGCAGCACTCATGACTTACGAGCATGTTATTCTTAACAAATTAAAGAATAACGTGCTGAGTGCTGAGTGAGATTTTATGACTTTATGCAATTTCTCTAGATGCTATATAACTGTAATTTGCATGAATTCGAATCAGATGCAATAATTGCAACTGTTTTGTCTATTGTTAACATATTTTTAAAGATACAACGTCTCTATGAACGTGAACCTCACACTCAGCACTCAGACTGAGCAATATTGTCACGCACTATTTATTTCTGGATATAATTTATATAATGTGTGTGCAATTAAATAAAGAATTCCAAGAAAATAATTCACTAGAACTAAGACAGTTTCATAATATATTATTGTTAATCGAAGTCTAATTTATACCCGGTAGGCCAACTTCAAATAAATCATTTATTTCAAGTACTTATTTAGAGTGCAAATAATAAGGAAGTCATCAATCAAAAGACAATACTAATGATCTTCTTTGATGGATTGTTTCAAGAATTTGTTTACAATTCGCACCATAACTTTGAAGTCTTAATTTACATAACTGTAAGTTACGCTTGCGCACGGCGCGCGGCGCTGCCCGCGTAGATACATTTTTTTTTTAATTTCACCCCCGTTTTACCCCTTTTTGGGTAGAGTTTCATAAAATTTCTTCTTGGACATCCATATTCTATCTCTACCTGCCATATATCAACGTGAAAATTTCTTTACTTTCCTAGCCCGTTCCACCTTAACCCAACCGTCTTTTGGATTAACCGTCGTCCTAATCTTTTCCAATAACTCTTCCCCATTGTCATTGTCTTAGAAAAGTCGTCATAGGATGCATAAATGAGGAGGAGAGAAACAAGGTAAGGGAGAGACTAGGTAAGAATGAAGGACTAATAGTTGAGGAAGTGTGGAATAAAAACTGCCCAATTTTTGCTAGCAATAGATATGATATTGAGCAGAAATTGGGCATATCGATGACGGGTGAGAACCTGCCTTCCATCCTGGGGGGAAAAAAACAGGGAAATATTTCTCTCCTTTTGTAAAAAGTTTGTAAATTATGTAAATAAGATAAACTGTAGTAAATTGTGTGATGTTAGCAATTGTAGGCTTAACTGTGATATTAGGGTTAGTTGAATGTTGTGCCGTAGTTTTATCGTTTTACCATTGATATTATTTACTGATTATTGGATTTTAATTGTTGAATTTTATTAATTATTGTATTTTATTAATTATTGTATTTTATTAATTATTGTAAATTATTTTAGTGTAGTTAAGAAAGCAGAAAACAAGCCCTGATGTTGTTAGGGGGATGGTATTCAATAAAAAAAAACGTGAAAATTTCTCATTTTTTATTTATCAATCAAAAAAGCACAAAAAGCAATTGAAAATGGAAAGTATGATCGCAATTTTTACCTAGATCATTACCAATCGATTTAGGAGTTAATCGAGTCGAGTCGGAATCGGTTCCGCGCGTCCGTGGCGTGGTTACATAACCATTAAGTAACGCTGGAGGTCCATTGACCCAGTATAAGGCTCGGCTTTCACCGCATGACTGGTGGATCTATGTGCCACTTAATATTGGGCTTTGACATACTATGTGTTACGAATATCACGTTTAAGGAAAATCTATACTATACTCAAAATGACGATACGAGGCATATTATATAATTTCATTATTTTTTAGGTTTTGTGCCACGAGCCGCCGTTTGGACGGTGTCCATAACTTCGTAGCGCTAAAATTCGATTACGGGGCTCTATATTTATCTAAGACAGACACTATCCTATGCCATTTTCCGAGATTCAAAGAATTTCTACACTACATTTAGTCAAAAACAGTTTAATCATTCGATCGCGGATTCTTGGAAATGCTATTGTATTCTATTATTGTCGCGATCTCCGGTGCTCTTATGGGGCTTGAAGGATTACGCGCGAAAGGGTAAAAGGAACACTTTCGTATTTTTTTTTCATAAAAAGGGCTTTTGTCACCTGCGAATTATTCTGCACAAAAGCAAATCCCGCCGAGGTGATACTTTTTACCTCGTTTTATAGTCTGTAGTTTTATTATTATTCGTAGAGTTGGTACGTCTAATCGGTAATGCAACTAATAACTTGACATTTTAATAACGATATCTCTGCAACAGCTGGTAATTAACTTAACAGGATAATAGCTGGTTTTCCTCACTCCGATCTACGTAAACATATTGTGTGCTATATCGAGAGACCTTTGAAATAATCTTAACTGTGAGATTGAGAACACCCTCAATTTTTCTATAGTTCAACTCACAAAACTTCATCTACTATATAAAATTCTCGTGTCTTTTGTATGTACTATCAGAGAAGTTGATTCCTATACAGATCCGGGACCTACGTAGTTTGGTTCCGTTACGTCAAACCCAGCCGACAGATCACAATTAACATTGAATTCACATATTCGACCAAATAACGTTGGTCTATCAACTGCATAGGAATCAATTTCCTCGATGGTACATTCGTTAGGCTTGAGAATAGGTACTTTTTATATTATTTATACTAGAAATAATTTATATTATGGCAAAACCACTTTTGCCGGGTCAACTAGTAATAATTGTAAAAATTTGTTTGTCTTACTTATTTTATTGTACTTATGTTTCAAAGTTAGAATTAACGATCCTGAAAGCCCATAACAGTACAGAACAATCTTAATTTAAACGCCATATTATATCTGAGGGATTAAACTTCCTTACTTAAGGTCATACATTTCCAAGGGTTCATATAGGGCTCCCCCGAGTCAACGACCGCTATCTCCTCTAACGGAATTGCTCCTAACGAGAGCACATCCTCCATATAACGAAATACTTCAGCCATAAAACATTTACAACTTGTATCGAGGGGTTTGTACAGTTGCCAGCAGATATACCTACCGCTTTTATTTAGTGCTACTTCAGACACAACAGAAACCGCGCGTTTTCCATGCGGAAACCGAGTGGTTAAGTGTGAATAAGCTGAAAGCGGTTAAAACACACGGGTCTAAACTGCGCTAATTCCGCTGTGTCGGAACTAGCCTTTATACCATAATAGCGTAGCTCGCGGCTCCGCTCGCGTAAGACGTAGGTATCCCTCAGTAAACGTACATTTTTCCACGAAAACATAGCGCGACATCTTTAATGGCATACATTATAAGGTCAGCTTGCATTGTCCAATGGGGATTGTCCATTTTTTTAAATTTTGCTCATTACAAAAACATTTCGAGGAATAAGGTCAGTGATCGCTTTTCTGTATATAAACGAAAAAAATACCCATTAGTTACTTATATTTTTGAACAAATATGTTTAACCTTAGTTTGACCTTCAATGGCGTTAAATTAGCAATAAATTCGACCAACATTACGTTTCGAACTTTTGGTAAGCTTCTCATATCAGCTTTCACATAATGATAACTTATATTTGACGAATCAGCCATTATAAATAAGATTGAAAGGAAAAAAATATACTGCAGAGGTCAATTGGCCGCCGATGATGACGTCAGAGCGAAACTTTAAAAATTTTTTGAGAAAAAACTAGCCAATGAATTTCAAAATTATTTAATTTATATTCTTAAAATACCCTATTCTAACGAAAAAAAGTACATGTGATTTTTTTTGGACAATGCCCATTCGGGAAACTTTTCCAGAAATCCATCAAAAACAGTTTAATAGTTTAGGCCTGTTGACGTCATAGAGCTACAAGCGCATCATCGTTTTTATAATATTATTATTATAGATATTATGTTTATTACGTGATTTTTTGCACGTGATCGTTATAAACGGTGTCACGTTTTTCATAACGTGAAAGTGTTTAAAATACAGACGTAAATAATCACCTACAATGTTCAAGATATACTGCGAATCCTTAAGATTATTATAACATTTTTAGTTGTAATTATTTCTTTTATTTTTTTTATACTTAATGACTCTTCGCTTAATTAATTTTAGTACATTTTTAATTATTTATTTTATTCTTTTCAGGTAAATATTGCTGCCATTATATCTGCAATTCGGAAAATATATAATATAAGTCGTAAGTCAAATATAATTTATATACAAAATATGTGTACACATGAATGATATAATTTATGTTAATAATAATTATTAAAGCAATCATAAATGTGTAGTAATCATCTATAAATAGAGATAATTCTTTGCATGTGGTCGAAATTTGTGTAATTTCGAACTTAAACTTTTTGATGTTTTTTTTTGCTTCTTAGATATTATAATTATTATTATTTTAAGGAACACTGTTTTTTAGTTTATCAATACGATTCTTGGTTGGTAAAGGTAAAGGAGAAACAATTTTTGGTGAGATTTTATTACTAGAAATAGAGATAATGGGTTTACGATTCTTACATCTCGAAGGCAGCTTACTCACACATCACAAAGCTGTGAATGCAAGTCAGACAGCCAGCAAAATTCGAGTTATGAGAATAGGGCCCCTGGTCCTACCTACAACCTACGAAACAAACAGTCTCTACACTGTCCACTCGTACACTAGCAGCCAGCAGATTGCATTGCGGAAGCACCGCCTTCCGATAATGACGACCGGTTTGAAGGCTCTATGTTATGCTCTCCTTGTCCTTTACTTGCTAAACGCTCGCGCTAAAAACTACAATATTGCTCCTTATATAACTACATACGTCATTCAGCATAGTAACTCAATGGAGTGCTTAAAAACGGACGTAGATACAAGTTTTCGAGCTATCTGAAATCTCGCATATGTGTGCGTGCGTCCGATTCGGGTAGTCTAGTATGAAGTTAATAATATAATATTGTGAATATTCTACAAAACATAAACTGATTTAAGCAAAAAGAAATCCCATAGAAAGTTAACTCCCAAGAAACTCTTAAAAAGTCTTTTTTAACCGACTTCCAAAAAGGAGGAGGTTATACGTTCGTCTGTTTATATATATATTTTTTTTTGTATGTTCAATCATAACTTCGCCGTTTATGGACTGATTTTCATGATTCTTTTGTTGTTGTACAGGGTTGAATCCGCAGTTGGTACCATGTTCACAAAAATGATGATCAGATGATGGGATCCATGAGGAATCGAGGGGACTCCTTGACATTTATATGGGAACATATGGTGATTTCAATTTTTTCTGAAGTATTTTAGGCATATACTACCAAAAAGTAAGATTTTGCACCAGGATATACCCTGGTTCTGAAGGTACCCAACAGAACTTTTGAATCCTTATAGATACAAGTTTGAGGATTTTGGCTTTATTTAAACTACTCCAAGCAAATCCTACATTATTTGTGCTGAACATAGGCTAAATTTTATTTTGGAAAAAATTGGGTTTCGTAAGATATTTGGGTTTTTCGGACGCCAGGTGAAAAAATCAACCATTTTGCGTACGCTGCCGAAACTATAAAAGATAGAACCATAAAATGTTCTAAGTATTGTAGATCTTATAAATATCTACAAAAAAGTCCGCGACACATTATACTTATCTATGTCGAGTGAGGCACAATAACCATATTTTTATTTAAAAATCTTGAATTTTTTTGGACAACATTTAAACGCGTTTATTTTACTCATGCCATTAATCCTTATCAAAATAAATTATTTCATCACTAAGTACAGTTTATGTAGATAAAATTTGATCTTAGAATGATTAAAATTGGACGTTTGGTTTTGAAATTATGGAGAAATTAAAATATTCCGATAGTAGGCGTCACCAAGCGGGATGCGCTTGCGGTAGGAAGACAATCTGTGCAGTGTGCACTGTACACTGATAATGATTGCGTCCGCGTCGTCGATGTCAGTGTCGGAGTCTGTGAATTGACCTGGGAATCATTTTGCTGACCGAGTCTTTCCTGGGTAGGCTTTTTGCAGTCGTAACCGACATCCACGCGGGCAGAGCCGCAGGCGACCGCTAGTAATATGTACAACTCTAAGACAACAAGCTATAATACGAGTATTATAGCCTTGTCGTCTCATATTATGTAACTAAAAAGGGTAAAATTATTATTTTTTAACAAAAAATTAAAACCGACTTCCAAGGTAAAAACAAAAGTAATACTTATTCTTAATCTAAAAAGAATCAAATAATTCTTATTCCTTATTATAGTGGCGTCTTCAGTCTTCGCCTAAACCTCAACTATTTCTGTACTCAATCTTCATGCTTTTGAAGTCGGTACCAGCCCGGAAAAGTTCTGAGATCCTTGACATAGCAATGGGGATTGTCCATTTTTTTAAAATTTTGCTCATTACAAAAACATTTCGAGGAATAAGGTCAGTGATCGCTTTTCTGTATATAAACGAAAAAAATACCCATTAGTTACTTATATTTTTGAACAAATATGTTTAACCTTAGTTTGACCTTGAATGGCGTTAAATTAGCAATAAATTCGACCAACATTACGTTTCTAACTTTTGGTAAGCTTCTCGTATCAGCTTTCACATAATAATAACTTGCATTTAACGAACCAGCCATTATAAATAAGATTGAAAGGAAAAAAAAACATACTGCAGAGGTCAATTGGCCGCCGATGATGACGTCAGAGCGAAACTTTAAAAATTTATTGAGAAAAAACTAGCCAATGAATTTCAAAATTATTTAATTTATATTCTTAAAATACCCTATTTTAACGAAAAAAAAAAAGTACCTGCGATTTTTTTTGGACAATGCCCATTGCGCTAAGGTAAGAATTATTTGATTCTTTTTAGATTAAGAATAAGTATTACTTTTTTACCTTGGAAGTCGGTTTTAATTTTTTGTTAAAAAATAATAATTAAATAGTTTGTATGTAATTTTTGCAGGATCATTTTCAACTAAGTGTAGTTGGTGTAATTTATTTCCGCTCACGCTTAGCTACTTCACAAACATTTTAGTAACTGATACCATAAATATCTGAGGAACCACGTCCTGAATATACAATTAACCTACGAATAATAAAATCTAAGGAAGAGTAACTCCGTCAAAAAACATGCTCCAAAATACTTGTCAAAAAAGTGTACCTTAGGTACACATTTCAATACATTTGCAATATTTAGGTGGCCTTGAGCCGGTATAAAGGCTGACGTTACATGACAGTTCGAAAGGAACCAAATTTTAAACGGTAATAGTATGGGAGTTACGTTTCCTTAGTTTTATTATTCGTAGCAATTAACCTTTATATTATACTGCAGTTTATTTTACGTATTACCTATGTTTATTACTTAGCTACATACCTACGTATTGTAATTAAATTCGTATGTATGTGTATACGTACTGTGGTTAAAATTTTATGTTACCTAAAGTCTTCTTCATAATTTAATTTAATGATTTTAATAAAGAAGGTACAAACTTAAAATTATAGATGGAAAATAATTATTTTTCTGTTCAACAGTTATGGATGAGTTATGACACAATAATGTACTTAAATAACCATTACGAGTTACGTATTAATATACGTAACTTGTAAGGATTATACAATACTAGCTGTCCCGGCAAACGTTTCTTTGCCATATTAAGTATATAAAGTATTTTTTTAATTTGATCGCAGCGCTAACTGTCGGGACAGACTAAAATTAAAATTCGAATTCGAATATTATTTAAAATTTGACACTGCGATGGTAGCCGTCTGTCGGATCCAATGTAAAACATTCCAAAATCAACAACTACTAATAAATTAAAAATTAATTAAAAAACATTATCCAGCGGACAAAATTGTGAATCTAAACCATTCCCAGATCCCCTTGAACACACACAAAAATTTTCATCAAAATTGGTCCAGTCGTTTAGGAGGAGTTCAGTCACATACACACGCACACAAGAAATATATATATTAAGATATCTTATAAAGCGTCAAGATGATTCTTGACACTTTGTAAGATATGATGTCTATTCTACGTAAAAATTTTGACACGTTCAAATTCTAAAGCTAGGCTGTAGGTATAAAATAAAATAACAGGGAATATTACGCCAAGGTCGGAGTAGAGGGCACTACTAACACACACAGTGAATAATACGACGATAACCCGACATGTTGCACACGACGTCATAGCAGAATATTGACAGAAACGTTCTTTTCTTTTTCTTCTTTTTTGGCAACTTGACACAAAGGATGTGTATGTTGTGCCACAGACAAGGTAAAAAGGTAAGGAATATGGCGGGAAAACCATATTCCTCCTATTATAATTTTCGTCGTTTTCATGTATCGTCAGGTCTAAAGTCTAGTCAAAGTCTAAGTAAAAGTCAATACAGTCAAGGAGTCAAGTCGGTCGATTCAGTAAAGTGGTAGACGCTTAACTGAAACTTTCGATGGATTTTTGGAGGGAACACAAAATAGCACGTTTCTGGATATTACATCACTTTCCTACACTTGTGCATGAACACGAAT
The DNA here is from genome assembly GCA_937595015.1 of Polyommatus icarus. Classification (NCBI taxonomy): domain Eukaryota; kingdom Metazoa; phylum Arthropoda; class Insecta; order Lepidoptera; family Lycaenidae; genus Polyommatus; species Polyommatus icarus. The sequence goes on along the minus strand of OW569328.1, from coordinate 22,007,790 downwards.
ATCTAATGGTTAATATTCTACCAATATTACACATTAAAAACTCAGCTAACACAATTTTAGGAAAATAATACAAAAGCACAACAGCACTCTTTCACATGCCCGCCAAAAAACCGACAGAAACGTTGTCAAACGTCGAATAAAACTTTTTAAACTTTTAAAACTAGCGTGAAAACATTGCAGTAATATAATATCACCAACATTGACAATTTATAAGTCGCAGCCATAAATCAATCTTAAGAAAAAAACAAAAGCTTAAAAATAATAATTGGCAATTAAAAAAACACTTTGGCGATTTGTCATCCGTTGGTTAACAAATTGCTGCGCCGTGAAAAACATATGTTGAGATAACTATTAATTTAGATATAACAAAAAACCTATGTCAACAGTCAACACATTAATATACTATGACGTAGGTTAGTAAAAACGTGGCTAATTGATTGTTACGAGCCAAAGGGCCAAAGGGCAAAGGCCTTATTTAAAAGGAAAATAATCCGTTTTTATTCATTTTGATCTAAATGTAAACAAAGCTTTGTGTGCCCGGCTATAATGCTACCAAATAAAATCTTAATCATTATTATTTTTAAACCAAAAATTGAAACCGATACAAGATAAGTAAAACAACATAATTATTATTTAACGCTTTTTATTTAGACATTTTTTTATGTCGAAATAAGAATTTAAAATAATTAATAAATTCTTACTCTTTGATAGTGACTCTTTTAGAATTCGCATTAGTTTCAACTATTTCATTACCTAGTCTTCATTATAATATGGACCGGTTAAAAATATTATATGTACCAACTATAAGTAGACTCAAGTCAAAAAAACATACTAAAAAATGTGTTCAGTTTCCATAAAAATTTACGTATTATAAAGACAAGCGTTTAAAATATCTCGAACGTAACGTACAACGTAGGTACGTGGACTTTTAGAAAACATATTCCTTTGCATTTGGGTAAAACGAGTATTATTGCAGAATACGTCTTTTCAATAGAAAAGTAAAATATTCTAAGTAAATATACTTTATGAAGTAAAGCAATTTTACTTCATAAAGTATATTTACTTCATCTTACAAATTTTTTGGTTAACACGTTAACACCTACCCATTGGCGAGTTTAGAATGTAGTTTCAATAAGTAATTCATCGCACGTCGCAGTGTTCACTGACCTCATGTCGGTGTTGGAATTACAATTTCACACCTACCCACTACCGCAGAATAATATTTACTAAGCAGATGTTTATGTACTAAATAGATGGTTAAACTATAAAGAGATTAGTTAGCATCTTACTCTTCTAAACTACTTTTGTGTTAAATTTGTCACAAGTGTATAGTAGTTTAATTTAGTTTAATTTTATCAGGGTATAGTATATATTTCTTGCATGATTCCCTTTTAATTGCCGAAGAAACATATCGAAAGTGCTAATCAACATCATTACTTTGGCTACGTTCCAAGTTTGTAAAAATGTATACAAATTACAAGGTTACTACAAATTAATATAAGTTTGCTGAAACTACGTGCGAACAGAGTATAATTTAAAAAGTTGCGTGGTACAAGAAGTTTCTTAAGTAGGTACTTGTACGAAAAGCAGAAATCGATTCCGACAAACAATTCAATTAAATTGTTTATATCCATACTAATATTATAAATGCGAAAGTGTGTCTGTATGTCTGTCTGTCTGTCTGTCTGTTACATCTTCACGCCCAAACCGCTGAACCGATTTTGCTGAAATTTGGCATGGAGATACTTTGAGTCCCGGGAAAGAACACCGTACATTTTTCCGGGATAAAAAGTATCCTATGTCCTTTCCCGGGACTCAAAGTATCTCCATGCCAAATTTCAGCTAAATCGGTTCAGCGGTTTGAGCGTGAAGAGGTAACAGACAGACAGACAGACACACTTTCGCATTTATAATATTAGTATGGATTTAAATTTCTGCACTCAGATTGGGAAAATATCGTCGAAATGGACATCAAAGCGCACGGAAGTGCGCAAGCCTAGTTCCAGCAGGCCGCGCGCATGCCGTGCACTATTTACACGAACCGTTTCGACGTACTTTTGACCCCCCTGTAGCTCAGTGTCTATTGCGAGTGCAAAGATAAAATTATACCTACGTAATTATTTACGAGTACTTAAGCAGTATACCCAATTTCATAGATATAGCTTCAGTAGATCCTGAGATATGTCCTTGTAAAAATAGCTTATTTTGGCACTGACTCACTCATTCACTCACTCACTCACTCACTGACCGGTAATCAAAACCTCTAGGCCACTTCCAATTGTCCTAGCGTTATGAAATTTGGCACATAGGTCGTGTGTTATATGTAGATTAACGAAAAATTAAGAAATTGTAGAAAATGGTCAAGCGTGAGTCGGTTCATCTACGAACTGCAGAGGCCACTTCCAATTGTCCTAGCGTTATGAAATTTGGCACACAGGTCGTGTGTAATGTCGGCACTACAAATAGGCGAACGCGTTAGCCAACGCATTGGCCAACGCGTCGGCCAACGCGTTCGCCTATATGTAGTGCCGACAAAACGCGTCGGCCAACGTCTAAATACCTACCGCCAACGCGCGAGTCGCCCGTTCTACACATTGGGCCGACACGTTGGCCAACGCGTTGGCCAACGCGTTCGCCTATATGTAGTGCCGATATTATATGTAGATTAAAAAAAATAAGAAATTTTAGAAATCGGTCAAGCGTGAGTCGGCCTATCTACAGCCCATACAAACTTTAATGTCATAGCGTTATGAAATTTGGCACACAGGTCATGTGTTAAATGTAGATTAAAAAAAAATAAGAAATTTTAGAAATCGGTCAAGCGTGAGTCGGCCGATCTACGAACTTTAGAGGCTACTTCCAAATGTCCTAGCGTTATGAAATTTAGCACACAGGTCGTGTGTTATATTATTATGTATAGTCAGTTCATCTATGAACTTTAGATAAAAATTCTTATGTACCAGTGATATAATGAGGCATCTATTGAAAGTATTGTTTATATCGGGCGTAGCACAAAAAGAAAACATAGGTAGGATTTCTTGAAAAAAGTATTGAAATCCCACCAAAAACATACCTGTTAAAATAGGGCCTAGTTCCTATAGGCTAACTGTTGGTCTAAAAAAAGAGTTGAAATCCAATCCAATGCCAAGTTCAGATGCACTTCATCCATCATAATCATCGATCTTCATCAACAGCCTGATCCATAATACTTCTAAATTTGAACTTGGCAGGTTTTTGTGCTATGCGTTACACTTGATTAATTATATAATTAGATAATATTAATAGAATTTAAATAACCTGCCAAGTTCAAATTAGAAGTATTATGGATCAGGCTGTTGATGAAGATGATTATGATCGATGAAGTGCATCTGAACTTGGCATTGGATTGGATTTCAACTCTTTTTTTAGACCAACAGTTAGCCTATAGGAACTAGGCCCTATTTTAACAGGTATGTTTTTGGTGGGATATTATTAACTGAAATGACATAATTTATGACCTATTGTTGTGTTACAATAGCATTTTTTCACTGAACACGCCCGCTTCGCTAGATGTGATAATAACAATGAGTAATACGTCATTAATTATTAGGTCTTAATTAAAGAATAAAGACATTAATTACTATTAAGTTAATATTATAATCATTAAAGTCTCATTTACTCGTATTCTCCCCCAGAACATATCTGTAGGCGATAGTTAAAAAAATGTGATGACGATAGTTTTTTTTTACCTATATCATAGTAAATGATTCATAAAGTATATCATAAAGTACATATCAGTCATAAAGTATAAAAAATCCACAGCCGAACATGGAACCTCATTCTTTTGGAAGTCGGTTAAAAATAAACTAAAATGGAGCCAAACAATAAACCGTCTGGCTATTTTCCTACTATTCTCTATCAGTCGCAAATACATACAATGCATTGTTCTAAGCTTAGTGTTATTTATTATAATATTGCTTATTAATATGTAACGATGTTACGAACAATACAAGTATCACGCACACCTGGCGCTCTACACAAGGTCAAGTATCAAAACTGTTCGATCCAATATACGTAGGCGCAGATAACCTGATAGACAGAGATAAAACACTTCTTAAATTGGTCGCGTTTGTTCTTGATGAATGAATTGATGATAATGCCGATTTACATGTTATCTCTAGTTCCTAGACATAATATTTAACATAGCAATGTTCTGACATAAGTACAGAACCTAGGCAATTTATGATAGCACAAATCATCATAAAATGCACGTTTTGTCGAAGTCAAATTTCGGAATGGGGAAGGTTTCTTGTTAAGATGTAAGCCCTGACCTTTACATAAGACAGTTTTTTATGATCTTCAAGAAAATGGATTTGAAAATCTGAATGGAAAATATCTCACACCATGGGTCTTCTCTGTAATTTTTAAACAATATAAACATCAAAATATAATGTATGAAACTAATATCACATCCTGGGTAAGGTATTAGTTTCATAAATATTGTGATCAATAAGCCAACGTCCTCGCGTGAGTGAACGATGTTGACTCCTCGCTAACTAAATCACAATTTTCTCGACCCTTCTTGCACCCTAATGCTAGAGCCACATTGTAGGAAAACACCGTTTTAGCAACAAACGTTGCGAGTGTCTATGGGAGACGGTAGTTGCTTAGGATCAGGTGACGCGATTGCTCGTTTGCCCCCTTATTTTCTAAAAAAATAATAACATGCATTTTCCTGGATAGGCCCTGAATTCCGGTTGAGCCGGCTCATTCGTGCTGCATGGTGCTTCAACATTTAGAGCAATTGTGACACTGTGAACTCTTTGGTGTAAACTGTAAACGGTAAACCACAATAATATACTTCGCAGTTCGCAAAAAAGCGCTAATAATCGCGTTACTAAAACTAGCCGCATTGAGGCTGGCCGCAATCGCACGTTTTCCGTATTCGATTTCCGAATTCATTTCTCCGTATTCGGGATTCCGTGAGACTACATTCGTTTTTCACGCTCGAACGCGCCGGCTTGCGCTTGAAACGTACGTGCGGAATTCTTACAGTACGGAGAAAAAAGAACGTGTGCGGCAGATAATGAATGTATTTTCTACTGATTCCGTGCATTCGGATTTCCGAATACGGAAAACAAATTCGGAAATCGTATACGGGAAACGTGTGTTTGGGGCTGGCCTAAATGTATCGGTACAAAAATTCTAGAAGTAGCATATTATCGCAGTTTTAAATGTAGCTATTTTTCTGGTCCTTAGTGTGGCCCAATCGTAATGAGCTGCAAAACATCTTCCCCCGGGTGTCGTAGAGTTTTCTAGACATTAGACGAGTCGTCGACTCTCGTCGGATGAATTCCCTCTTTATAGCGGTTCGTCGAACTATCTGCGGGAATAAAAGACTAATAAAGTTTACTTTATGCTTATTCTGTTATTTTGATATTGAATTTTCGGTATGAAATTTAATTTAAACGTCTATTATTTCACGAGACAATTTCTCTTTCTACAGATATAGAGAAAATTCAAACATAATATTTTTTATTTAATAAGGAGAATGAATGGGATTTTTAATTTAATTATGGGATTTTTATTTTTATATATTGATAACGGATGTTAAAAATACGTATTATATTATGTAGAGTCAATGTGTTATTTAAAATGTAATCTACGACGTCGATTGTGCATGTTATACAGTATATTATATCTCCGAACTATCATCACAAAATTGGACGCTGTTAAGCATTCGTGCACTAACTCGCATTTATGTTTAGATAGTTTAGAACAAGACTACATTCAAATTCAATAAAAAAAGGACACAAATGTGTAACAACGACCAATTATAATATTACGATTTTATAGATGTCTTATAATAACAAAATATAATTATCTAGATTTTGTAATATAATCTATACACAGATACAAATTAGTAACCGCAGAATGCAATCAATATAACCGGCTGTGATGTGATTGCCAACTGCCAATATTATGTTGCGCTATGTTTGTTAGTTAACATAGTTATGTTATGTTAGGAGGTAACGGGTATTGACCCGTTGAACTTGTTTTTTTTTAATAGATTTTCAGAAAAAAAAATTAAATAAAAAAACTTACAGACAAATAAATGAAAAAAAAATAATTTTAAAAACTTTAAACGCGTTGTCTCGAAAGTTGATTTTTTGAGCTGTGCCCTTCTAATATTAGTATTTCATATTAGAATATATAAGCAAAAATAAATTATATTCAGCTTACACATATACAACATAGTGTTGTATATGTGTAAGCTGTGTAGTGTAAAAGGCGAAACCCAACAAATAGTAATAAAGAAATGTTTAAAATTTACTCTAAAAGACTAAGAAAGATTATAGGACTAACCCAAAAAGCACAAAACAATCATCTTATTGCAAATTCCTCTAACAAATCTAAAACTATATGGCAAATAATTAACAATAAAAAAACTACAAATAATCCTATTACACAAATAAATTTGAACAATACTATCATAACTGATCCAACACAAATAGCGGAGGCCTTTAACAATTTTTTTATTGACCAGATTTCGGACATATCTAATCGTAAGTCTAGCGATGTAAACAAAATTCCCTTCAATCAAAACACAATGTTCATGCCACCAGTTCTACCTCATGACGTCATGCACGCTATTAAAAACCTAAAAAACAAAAAAAGCTGTGGCTATGATGAAATTAGTACGAAAGTAGTTAAATTTGTCTCACAAAGCATTTCTAAGCCTATTGCTCACATAATTAACCAATGCACTACCTCAGGTATCTTCCCTCAAAAACTTAAAACCTCTATTGTAAAACCTCTTTTTAAAAAACAATATCGTACTGACATGGCCAATTATAGACCTATTGCTTTGATACCTGTCTTCTCAAAAGTAATAGAAAAAGTTTTATATGAAGCCATCTATATATTTTTAAATAAATTTAATATACTCTGCAAAGAACAAAAAGGGTTCAGGAAGAACAAAAACATTAATATGGCAATATTTGATTTTTTGTTGCAAGTGATGCCAAGTATAGATAATAAAAAGCCCATATGTGCAATTTATACCGACATGTCCAAAGCATTTGACTGCGTTAATTTTAAAACTTTGTTGGATAAACTAAATGCATATGGCATCAGAGGGAATATCCTTGACCTAATAAAATCTTATCTGCATGACCGTACTCAATACACCGTTATTACTAGAACATGCCCAAAAACTAAAAAAGAATTTGCATACGTTTCTTCAAAGAGAAAAATTATGTTCGGTGTTCCGCAAGGTAGTGTTCTCGGCCCGCTACTCTTTTTGCTCTACATAAATGACCTACCTATCCAAATTCCATTTCCATCCATATTATTTGCAGATGATAGTACACTAATTATAGAATGTTTAAAAAAAGCAACCTATGCAAAAGACATTAGTGACACACTACAAAAAATTATAAATTGGCTGTTTTCCAATAACTTAAAAATTAACATCAATAAAACTAAAATAATGCATTTTTATCAAAGAATTATACCTAATGGCATTCAAATAACCTATAACGATGAATCCATTGACAAAACTAATGTTGCTAAATTTTTGGGTATAATAATAGATAGCCAGTTAACATGGAAAGCACAAGCCGAAGCCATATGCCAAAGAATTAGCTCATCTGCCTATGCCCTATTTATATTATCAAAGAAGGTGAACATTGAAACGGTCATAGTAGCTTATCACAGCATGGTTGTATCCATTTTAAGATTTGGCATAATTTTCTGGGGCAATTGTAGTGACAAAGACATTATTTTCAAGTCCCAAAAACGATGTCTCAGAGCCATGTTCGGCCTAAAAGTAACTGATAGCTGTGTCCCCTACTTTAAAACTTATAAACTGTTAACATTTCCCTGCTTATACATATTGGAAGTTGCAATATTTGTAAAAACGAATAAACATCTATTTACCACTCTAACTGAAACTAGAACTCGCACAAATTGTTTGAGATCCAAATATAAACAGCTGTTGTGTACTGGAGGATACAAAACCTCTCTGCTAAAAAAGAGTATTCTTTGCATGGCACCAACTGTGTATAATAAAATCCCCAGCAGCATAAAAGATAAACCAGTTCAAACATTTAAAAAAAATCTGGTAAAACTGTTGACAGAAAAGTGTTATTACTCCGTTCAAGAATTCCTAAACGATTCTTTTTGACTGTTTGGACATTATTATGAATATTGAATACTGTTTGTCTCTTAATTACTCATGTGTGACTGTATATTGCTATATTAATTATATAAAACTAGAACCATATAAATTACATTTTTGCATATTATATTTTTATTATTATTATTTTGACAATGATCTAGACAAAATTATTTTATTGTGACATTAGACCCTGACTAAATTGTATGATTAGGTACTTATTTTTAAATTTACTGACGCATTGATTTTATCAAATAGGTTTATTATTATTTAAAATATTGATTAGCTCCAGCAAAATATGAACTCTTAATGTAAATAATGTCGTGACTTAAAAATACCTAAGTATATGAGGATAATAGTAATTATGTAAAATTGGCTTCTTTATAATATATAAGTTATTAAATATTAATATTATAACCACCTACTTATAGAACTTCACACACCATGCAAAATCATGGTAGAATGTAAGAACTAAATATACTACCTTACCACCTACATGTACATTGTAAAACTACATTCTGTGAATAAAGAATTTGAATTTGAATTTGAATTTGAATTTGAATTTGAATTTGAATTTGTCAGAGCCTTCCAATCATAATAATATGTCGGCAAACACTGGCGTTGTTTTCAATTTTCTTCAGAAAACTTTCATTATTATAATGGTGTTTGTGAGCGGTATGGATATTAGATATTATGAGCTAGCCGGACATAGTATAAAATAATCTTGGTAATTTAGATAATACAACAATAAGGTAAAATAAACAGGAATAATATTTTATGGTACTTATTAAGTAATTAATATTTCCTATATAACTCCGTACGAACAAAATGAAATTTCGTGACAACTAAACATTTTCTGTCGATAATAAATCCCACCAAAACATGAAAATATGTAAAAGGAGCCAAGCAAAATATTGCATAGCTTTCAATAAGTACTTCTGTCGTAAAAAGTTTTCAGATCACATTCAAGCCAAGCCTTCAACTTATTTTGTAATATAATCAACATTCAGTAAATGTTTCAATAGATTTCTTTATTTTTTAATTATTGTAGTAGCTTGGCAATAAGCACTAGAGAAATAATCAGCCACTAATTGGATTTATTGGGTACCGTCGGCCACATGCGTCGTTACATATTAAAACACTTTACGCTTGCAGTCTGTGTAAGTATGAATTCCTCCCCATATGCAGTTTTATATTTGTTTCTATTGTGCTTATTGCCAAGCCACTATAATAATTATAAAATAAAGAAATCTATTGATACATTTACTGAATGTTGATTTAAGTTACAAAATAAGTTGAAGCCTTGGCTTGAATGTGATCTGAAAACTTTTTACGACAGAAGTACTTATTGAAAGCTATGCAATATTTTGCTTGGCTCCTTTTACATATTTTCATGTTTTGGTGGGATTTCATTTCTTTTTTGAAGGTTTTTTTTCTTTTCTTTTCAGGACACGTTATAACTTTTCTGTACTTAGCTTAGCACCCATTCCCTATCTCCTTTATATTTTTTCTTTGAGGCTTCGTTAGTTCTATAGGTGGACAACGTAACGTAAATACTTTTAAGTTCTGAGTCGATTATTATATTCATAATATTATATACCTAAATGACTCTTAAGCTAATACATGAATGTGGTCATTTTTATCTTTACCGTTGAATACATGGTAGCAGCACTGTTGTAAGCGTCTCGCCATTCCTCGCAGGAAAGGAGCCTTATTTCATGTGATAACTTAAAACTCCCATAATAATTGTATCGAGCAAGTAAGGAGCGTATATCTCAGTACTGATTAGTGATTACATTTATATTTAAATGGAATTCAATTATTGTTTCATTATTAACGTTGTTAATATTATTTTTTATTTAATTAATGCCATTTCATTAAGTTCATAACTAACTTAAAGCCTTTTGTACGTCAAACAAATATGCAGTCGAAACTCAAACTGTTCTTGCAAAGTTACAAACATAAAAATCTTTTATTTTATTTAATAAATTATTATATAATTACCTATTATATTGTTTTTCAATTTCAGTTTTTAGGTTTCCCTGCCCAAAGGATGAAAACGGGGCCCTATTATTAATAAGTCTTCGCTGTCTGTCCGTCGTACATCCGTATGTCACCACTCACCAGGCTGGATCTCGAGAACCGCAATAGCTAGATAGTTGCGATTTTCACAAATTATTTATTTCTGGTGTCGTTATCAAAGCTAATAGTCCAATCAAAATAAAATAAATTATTAAAGGTGGGCCCCTCATACAACAAACACGACTTTTTCCATTTTTTGCTCTATATCCATAATGGTGGCACTAAGGTTTTTGAAAATTTCAGAAAACGCTTATTTGTATGTTACTTTAATAATTAATAATAAAAATTAAATAAACTTCTTATTTAAGGGCTGCTCCCATACAAATTTATGGTACGGAACCCTATGTACGCCAGTCCGACTCGCACTTGGCCGGTTTCATAATTTTTCCTTTCATTTTGAATAAAGACCTATCCGAGTACCAAATTTCAAGGTTCTAAGTCTGCTAGAAGTACCTTAGAATTTTGATGATCTATATGTCAGTGAGTGACAAAATGTAGTAACTTTGATCATCCGTAACTCCTAAACTATTTATTGAAATTTCATGTAATTTGGAAGTTAAGCTAGTTTTAATACTTGCTCCTAGTGACCGAAATTTTAAATCCCTAGATTTGTTAACATCGAAGATAAAGGGGGTGTTAAAGAGCCGCGAACTGCTTCGAGAAAAGTATGGTACGGCCGTGCCTTTGCTAAAAAGCTTGGCTGGGGCACGGCAGTGCCCCCAGATAGACATATAGCAGATCACAAGTAAGGGCATATCCTTTCATGTGGTCTGCTCTGTATTTGTAAAAAATTGCATCTAAATCGAGCATCCAGATCGGTGCAATACCTTGAGAGCAATGCATAACATTTCTGTTGAATATAACGATATAATAACGATGTAAAGGCTGTAATCAAAATGATTCTATACCTTACCATTCCTTTATCAGCCTGTCTTGCTTCTGCGGAAATTATAAAACAAAACCAGTTTCGAGGCATAAGAATCGGGTTCCAGAACTTAGGACCCATAAAATCCACATAGACGGGGAGCTCCAGAGTCCCGGTACGATGAGCAATGTTTTATTTATAATGGGAATTTTTCTGACCTCATTGTACTGATTCGTCATTATTGTTGGTATTATTATCAGCTGTGATATGTTATTGTATTAAGCTTTGACCGAACATTGTTACAGGATAAACCTTAAAACACAGAATAATGAATTTATGAACAGGCAGATTAATAATTAATTAGCTACACCCAGATTTGTTATACACATACTCATTGTTCTGTCTTTTGGCTTTCATAATTTAGGGAAATTCGTATGCTCGTATTTCAAAATTAAAATAAAATTTCTTAAATCCTATTTAATATGGGAGATTATTTAAGAAGTACATTAAAATTAATTAAATACCAGCGTATATGCCGTCTGAAGCAATCGTTAAAGCAACTTCCTAATTTATGCTATGACAGTCGATAACTTTTTAATTTAAATGCTCAAATTATTGGCATCTCGAGACGGGAAATTACTAGGAAGCGGCTGCCATCTCCGGGGATTCCCGGTATGCTCTTCGACCTCTACATATTATTAAATACTAGCTGTCCCGGTGAACTTCGTGCCACTTTAAAACCTTCCCTGGACTTCTATCATTCGATCATTTTAAGACTAAAATCAGCCCAATCCGTTCAGCCGTTTTCGAGTTTTAGCGCGACTAACACATTTGAAAATCCATTTTTATATATAAAAGAAGATGTATAAAATGTTTTTATAATTAATATGACGCGATTGGAATAGTTTATGTTTTTCTTTTCAATGAATTTGCCACTGTACAGTGCGCGCTTTGGAGCTGTTATGTGACGTGGCTACTCTTTTATTTTGTGGCTCACAACGACCACAAAATAAAAGAGTACGCATCAACATTGCGACTTAGATCAATTCGCGTCAGTTCCGCCAATTTCTGACATAATCTGACATAATGTCATGACACTCATGATGCAACAGAACGTGTCCGCACACTCGTCTCGACGCTTTCGACCATTTCCTCGTTGCAAAATCACGCGTTTATTTTACTCTGAAAAAATGTAGAAATATATTTAAATATCTTCCTGACCGGCTGATTTGAAATTTAAATTATGTAATTAGGTACTCATTATGTTTCGAATGGGCGACGACAAAAATAGAACAAGTTTGAATTTCTTGTTATGAAATATTACGAATTTTAAGTATAACAGGCTGGGCTGGCAATTAAATTTTTTATATGGATCATAAGAACAATACTTACTATGAAATAATGTCACGTTGTTTGTCGATGGTAAACGCTAAAGTATACCTTAAAAGGTTACCCATTTTGATAAGGTTTTACCGATGTGCTAATTTGTGGGTACATAATTTGAACCCATTACAAATGATTATATGTCAGTTTAAATTATAATAATTATCGAAATTCCCATTATTTTAAACCATTCATAACGTTGACTTTAAAAATGTTAACAGACAAAATGTCATTTTCTCTACATGGAATTTTTATACAACACTGTCACTTTCCTTTAACGTCATTATGTCAGTAAAGGTCAGAGTGACATTTGGACAATGGCGGGGCACGCGGAAGACTCGCTTCCTGCTCATCACCTGATAATTACACTCGCAGTCGATGGGTTATTATAGTGATGTATGGCTTCATCTTGAAAGGGTTAAGCCGCAATGTATGTGGGAACTTTGAGGAAAATGTATGGGTGTAAAATATTTTGACAGGATTTATTCAAAAATTTGATTGCCTGGTTTTAACATCATGTACTTTTAAAGCTGTAAATCATATCGTAAATTGTATGTTCTGTTGAACCAAACTCTTTGTAAATTTTGTATTTAATAGAAGACTAACAAATACAATTTCACCAAGTTGTTTCAAAAATTAGTTATATAAAAAATACATGCTGCATAAAATATGCTAATTTTATGCAGCATGTGCTGCATAAAATTAGCATATCCCACAATCTTAGCTCTTTTGTGGTACTTACATTTTACGGAGAATGTATCACGCCTATTGATTTGTGCTGTAACATAGTAATTTTATTTATATGTAGATATGTTTTCATCCGACAGTCAAGGTTTGGTTAATATTAAAATATAAAAAAGTGCCTTAAAGATTATTACCACGCAGAAAAGTGACGCGAGCCATCACAAAGCTCGTTATTTATCTAATATCGCAGTACAAACTTCACAAGGTATTTCCATTACCTTAGTTCGAGCTGACAATCTATTGTCAAGACTTTCAGAGAAAAGTGCATTCATGTCAAGAGGAAAAATAACACGAGCATTGTATTGAAGTGTGATAAATAATTTGAGATCACAACGCGACGCTAACGGTCTAGGCTATTGTTGTGTGACCTGGATCTAGATACTAAATATTACAGACATTCCTCAGTTATTGTTCGAATGCCCTAAGACATTTCTGAGGACATTACAATTTACAACAAAGCTTTTCTTATATTTATTTGTTAATTTGTTGCAATATATTAATAGCAATAATTGGTAGCACATACGACTACATTATTTTGTACTAGATCGTACAGATAGAATATACCCGCAGGTATCGCGTATTTTTCAGCTGTGGCTAAAGTGGCTACTTGTCTTTCATTGTTAATTTGATTCTATACTATCATAATGAGATAAATAATACAATGGGTTGCCAAATTAATATACTCAGTATGAGATTTTTACATAGATTCGTATTGGTTGATTGTTTAGCCATTTTGTGTTTTTAGTTTTAGTTTTTTCTTTTATTTTTTGTTACTTTAGGCTGTCTTCTACATTTTATGAGTCAGTAACATTTATTATTCAATAATAATCTTGTAATAATAACACCATTTAGTACGACAGTGACTTATGCCAATATTTTCCTGCGTTAAGTGCGTGCAATAGGGAGTTAGACACAGGCGCTAAAAATGTTTTTGCGTGAAACGTGTTATAAAAAGCAACACTTAAGTCTTACCTATTTTAGTATAATGTATAAATAATAGGTATTAACACATGATTCTAGTGAGTCTTGGTTATTTTTTGTGATAATGTAATTTTAAGTTAAAATAATGAAACATGGGAAAGAATTAGGACATTTCAGCTAGAAATAAATCTAAAATTTAGACACCTTCGAGTCATATCAATCATACCCGGAGAGAAATTGCGAGATTAGTAGGCGTTTCTCAGTCTACACTTTGAAATATAAAAAAGTGATGTGAACCTAAAAAAATCTTTGTCCCCATAGCGAGTTGATAAATGTGGTAGAAAACGTCTTTCGACTGCTTGAACAGGAGAGGAAACAAGGCATTTTATTGTTGGGAACAGAAGAAAACCCCTGAAAGTCATAAAAGTTTTGTTAGATGATGCTGGGCTTTATCTAACAGAATGCTAAGGCGAAACTGAAGAAACTGAATTTCAGTTGTTTCCGTCCTTCGAAAAACCTAAGTTTACCCCAGATGCATGCATGCTAAGCGATTGGCGTTTGCTACAATGTAAAAAGACTGGTCTGAGAAATACTGAAAGGAGGAAAACAAGTTATTTTAATTTCATTTTTTTTAATTATAAAGATAAAGGCGTGACCTTAATATGACCCAATTGATTCAGATCCTCCAGGACAATCCCTAGTTTGTTCACCGAAGGCGACATGATTTTTTTTATAAAAGCTGTGTTATTGAATGAGTGAAACCTCCTTCGTCGGTTACGATATGGGGCGAGATTAGCTCAAACGGGAATGGTCGACTACACGTGGTTGAAGGAACCATGCGTTAAGACCAATAGCTGCTAGTTTTACAAAGTCATCTCCATCCTCAGATGGCTGAATAGCAGCCAGACGGGACCTGCATATGTATACAGGACTCTGCACCTTACCATAAGGCTAAAAAAATTATTAACTTTTTTAAAGATAAAAATTTTTCCTTATGAGGCACAAAAACGTATTGTTTTTCAAGTGAGTACAATAATTTGGCCACCGACGGTATATTCCGAGCATTTACAATGTTAGTACAGATTATAATATTAGAACACTAAGATACAAGTTGTAAAAAAATGTTCTAAAGAGACCGATAATTAAGTAACTTTAGACGTCTACTGTGATCTAGCTTTGAATAACAAAGTTTTGAGTTGTTTTCCAATATTGTAATGTAACTTTAAAAATAAACGTTAATATTTTTTACAAGCGTCTCTGACGTCATGGAATAATAAATTGTAAATCTATTGTAAATAGATGCTTATTATTTACATAATATTATTAAATAATTTGAATTGAAAACTAAAATTTTATTCAAATTATTAATCGTCTGAAATGTTGGGATGGAATATGGGTTACATAATAAAAATACAAACTAAAATAAAATATACAAATATATACAAACTTAGAATATAAAATTATAAAAAGAAAAACTTTCCCAGGTCGTCCCCATCTGGCAGAGTGCCCAGCAAGCTGACAGCATTGCCGCGTTGAATTGCAATTGCTATTCGCTGTGCTAGGTAGCTCCCGGCTCTGGGGTCTCGGGTGGCTTCAATAAGCCTCTTAGATATTTCGCTAAAAAGCTTATGTGCCCCCGGACCCCATGCGCCTAGGGTTTCTACCCCAAACGGTTCAAATATGAGATCTCCGCCGAGGTTTTTTTTTTATAATGTTACATAATAGTATTACCTAATATGTTTTTCGTCTTACTTCACCAGCCTGAACATTAACATGATAACTAAAATTATACCCTCTTGACTCACTCTATCTAGTAGATCTAGTGTAAAAATTTCATTAAAATCTGTTGCGTAAGTACTTGTAATAATCTCATCAGATAGAGGCAAGTTGCTTTATTTTAAACAATGCAATGTAGTGATTAAATTGAATCTAGAGAGGTATTGGCATCCTCATATTACCAGCTAAAAGCCGAGCTTTGTGAGGGCTTGCGTCGTTTTTCTGCGTGGTAATAATCTTTATGGTAGTTTTTTTTTATATTTTAATAGTAACCAAACCTTGACTGACCGATGATAACACATCTACATATAAATAAAAATTACTATGTTAAAGCACAAATCAATAGGCGTGATAGTTTTTCCGTTAAGTGTACCACAAAATGTTCAGGTTGTGGGATATACTAGGGCTCGCTTCGCTTGCCCGTAAACCATACCCATAAACCATAATATGCATACAGGTTACTGTAGCCAAAATAATGTTGTATGGGCTCTCTGACTTAGTCAACGGGATCAACGACTTTGTGGCCTTCCCCGGCCTTTTACGACTCCGCCTGCTTCGTATTTGGCCCACACTCCATGAATAGTGCGGTTTGACATTGACTGCTTAGGCCCACTTGCACATCTGCCGGGCTAGCACGGCCACCCCTAGAAATGCGAAAGTATGGACAAACTGTGGACATAAACTTAGGGTGCTGTTCCGATCTTTACCGCGGCTAATCGCGACCGACAAAAATTCAATTAAAATGCCACTTTATAACAGACTATAGTCTATGTCATAATGTAGGATATTATTTCAATTTTTAGGACTATAGTCTGTCATAAAGTGGCATGTTAATTAAATTTTTCGGAATGAAAAAAGATCGGAACGGCACCTTAAGTTTATCTCCACAGTTTGTCCATACTTTCGTATTTCTATTGGTCCGTATGCTAGCCCGGCTGGGTTATCTTGGTCTCTCTATTATTATTCGTTTTAAATGAGAGATATAAATTATAATATTTAACTCAGAGCTAATATTTACCAATGCAATTTTGCAATGAAATTTTAATACTAACTAAGCTGTACTAATGTTTAGGAGATATTTATTTTAAGCGCGAAAAGATTCAGGAGAGAAAATAAATCTAATAATTGATCCACTAAGCCCGTATATTTTTGAGTTAAGTATCGTCTTTGAAAACCACAATCGAATCTCAAAGCCTGATCTCCTAGATTTTTAAACTTTGCTCTGCAAAACAAAATCTATGATTCATTGCTTGTCACATAGAACTTTTAAACTTGGTACAAACTTGGTGCCCGGAGCTGTAAGGTGTTATTGACTCTTGTATGTATATTGTACGAGATAACAATATACGGGTGTGACGAACAATCGATTTTCGATTGTAATTGTGTTACCGTTCAGAGTTAATTCACCTGTAACGTGACCTCTATGCTGTTGGCACAGGGACCACATTGGTGGAAACTTCGAGACTCCGAACCGAAGCCTATTGTGAAACCTCACCCGTAAATGGAAATTTGGCAACAGCTCTGTCGATACAAGGTCGCGATCACATGCCTAACTTTTAGAAGTTAAATTGATAATAAACAACGAATTAGCATTATTAAAATCCAATTATTTTTAAACATTTATTGCTTTCTTAACGCTAATAGACTTTGAGAACATAATTGTGTTTTATATTCCAAAATAAAACTATTGGAGACAAAAACGTCCATTTTACCTCTTCACACCTGTGTGTGACTGTTTAACATATTTTGATATAATATTCTACGTAATTTGAGCATTCAAAAAGACTAAAAGAATATCGGAAGAATCCGATAAAAACCATTATTTATCACCTCGAAATTTAAGACAAATCGTACAACGAAACAACAATACAACGAAATCTTCCTCCAATGAATACCTCTTCTTGAAAATATTAATGCTAGATTAGTAGCGATCAAACTTTGATATTAAAATATATTTTATTGAGGATAAAAATACGATTTTGCGACACGAAGTTACATTATGAACTTTGTTAATTCTGTTATACTTTTAAGTCACTTCATTAATATTAAGTACTCTTAAAACCCTGCAACTAATGGGATAACGGTAAACCCAAATTAATGTTATTTAAATTAATTTTGTTTATATTTTATTCTGATGGCTGCATATAAAAGATTATAATCTGAACTGGTTTCACCGGTACAATTATTTTTTTTGAGAAGAAAAAATATACTTTTACAACTCGCATCGGATACAAGTTTTTTGAAAATAAAGCGGATTTGTATTAGTCATCGACGCACCGTGTGCATTCTTGGTGCATTAAATATCATTACTTACATTTTTTGCAAAAAGCGTTGGCGGGCAAAACTACCAGAACAAAATCGTTTAAAATCATTTTTTAAATTCATTTTCTAAAATATCAAAATGTATTATAAAAACTTAACAGTGTGCATTTGTTACTATTCTATTAACTATTTTATCTACCCGTTATGCTACACAATATCTATAATACAAACTATAATAATATTATAATAATAATCTATTTTATACCTACGTGAAATAACCAGTTGTAAAAGGTCTGATTATCTTTGCGTTAAAGATTGGCAGTCCAGGGCCCGTAGAGAAAGTCCCTTTCGTTAAAAACGATGACGAAATTCGTTATCAAAATGATTTGACATTAGTCTTCGCAAACGAAATATCATTTAGCGATGGCTTATGTCAAATCCCATACATTTTGATAACGAATTTCGTCATCGTTTTTAACGAAAGGGACTTTGTCTAAGGGGCCTGACAATGACAACCTCACACGGCAGACAGAAAAGCGAGCCTTGTAAAATTATTGAACACACAAAAAAATCCACAGCCGAACATATAACCTCCTCGTTTTTTGGAAGTCGGTCAATAATTATTGACTGCATACATGTTTATTAGTAAAAAGATGACGCCTGCAACTCCGTTGCGCCAAAACTCGTTTACCACGCGGGAAATGTGCATTTTTCTGGGATGTCCTTTCCTGGGACTCAAAGTATCCCCATACCAAATTTTTGGCAAATCGGTTCAGCGGTTTGGACGTGAAGACGTAGCAGACAGACAGACAGACACACTTTCACATTTATAATATACTAGCGACCCGCCCCGGCGTCACACGGGTATAAAATATATAGACACTAAAAAAAAATTATGCCTTCCTCAATAAATGGGCTATCTAACACTGAAAGATTTTTTAAATCGGACCGGTAGTTCCTGAGATTAGCGCATTCAAGTTAGCCCTTTCAAATAATTTCCCCCGTTTTTTCCACATATTCCTCTATTTCTTCGCTCCTATTAGTCATAGCGTGATAAAATATAGCCTATAACCTTCCTCGATAAATGGGCTATCTAACACTGAAAGAATCATCAAAATCCGTTGCGTAGTTTTAAAGATTAAAGGGAACAAAGGGAAATGAGGGAAAAAAAGCGACTTTGTTTTATAATAAGTATAGAAGTGTGGACAATGAGTAACAAGACTAGTCTATCAACATTCAGAGCAATCTCAATCAATCCTTGATATTCGGTCATTGACCCCGGCGAGTGAAAGTGCTGTGTTATGTAAACAACCGCCGACCGCAGCGCAGACCGGCACAGCAGTAAAAGTGCTGTGGGAACTGCGGCCAGGTGGATAGAAGTACTAAGGAGGTCAAGTTAGAACACAATTTGGTCAAATGAACCCACCTTATACGTTTGAAATTAAGACTTTAGCGGCGATGTGAACTTTTGGAATGGATCAAATTTGTCTTATAACACGTGTCCTGAGGAGGGAGGGATGTCATCGCCGTCGTAACTTAGAAGGAAAATAAAAGTGGAGAATACTACTCCCTCTCTTTTTAATGTTTTCATTTCTTCCACACCCTTTTTTAGGGTTCCGTAGTCAACAAGGAACCCTTATAGTTTCGGTCTGTCCGTCCGTCTGTCTGTCTGTCCGTCTGTCTGTCTGTCTGTCTGTCCGCGGTTTTACCCAGAGACTATAGGACCTACAAAGCTGCAATTTGGCATGAATACACATATTAATGATGGCAACAAAATGGTACGTGAAATCGTAAAAAAATATATTTTTTATGGTACCCTACACATCAAGCGGGGATGAATATTTTTTTTCGCGCCCACCCCATCGTGTGGGGTGTCGTTGAATAGGTTTTTTAAAAATATTGCGAGTATTCGTAGATCATTTTCCGATTTAGGGATCCGTTCGTGAAATATTAAGTTTTAAAGTGGAAAAAATCGTTAGAGTCCAGTGTCCCCCCCTTCTACGCTTTCTAGCTAAACGGTTGGTTCTGGAAATGTGAAAAAATTCACGGGAGTAGGAAATATGCTGAATTTTAAAGAAAAACTATCACGGAAAAGAAGACTTCATAAGTTATTGAGTAATAGTCGATCAACTAAAAAAAATTGTATTCGGCGAAGTATAAAGGAACTTTTCGTTCAAATTCCTTTGAAAGTAACTGAGATGATGTTGTTAATAGTGTAAAACACGCTATAAATGTACATTCATTGACCATAAAAAATTGTCAAAAACCAGCGGTACTACGGAACCCTACATTGCGCGTGGCCCGACACGCACTTGGCCGGTTTTTTTTAAACATTAGATCAACGCTTTTAAAATGGCACATAAAGGCCGTTAATATAGTTCTTTAGAGTTTTATAATAGAACATTATTCATTTTCTGTAATATAACCTATATTGTTGAATAGATTGTACGTGCTGAATCTGTGATCTCTACAACCTTGTAATATTGACACAGTTTAAAACTTTGACATTATTTGCGTCTATTATTACTATGTAGGACAAAATATGTGCATCACAGAGGTATTAAGTACTTAAATATACACAATTTATATACTTAAATCATTACCCTTCCTTTTGGGTTTTCGTAGTCGGGTGAAGTATAATCATAGTGCTACGCCGTAGCTCTCCCCTACGACGTAGGCCTACGAAAAATTATTATCATGTAATTTTTGCCTGATATATTTGCGTTGTATTTTATTCAGATATAAATCCACACAAATATATTGTATCTATGTTTTTTATTATTCGTAATATAATAGTTTATTTCCTCGTCATGTAACGTGTTATAAAACTTATAGTAAATTGAGATTAAAAACGCGAAGACGTCATAATTGTAGTTTTTATTGACTCCAAAGTTAATAGTTATGCTATAAACTACAAACTGTTCTCCGAATAACAAGAAATGACTATAAAACTTGGTAAATTATCATAGGTTTGTTGTGTAAATTAAAAAAAAAACTTGTTAGTCGATTGTAGTAATACCGGCTTCATATTATCCCAATCCAGTGATCTAATCCTTCACTGGATTACTGAAATGCAATTCAGTTCTCTTCAGTGCATTCCGGTGCATTCCAGTGCTTACACTATCCCAATAATAATCCAGCACTTGATTAGTACTACGACTAGATTGAAATAATTGATGATGATTTTTTTTGAGACCGGTCGTGTAGTTTGTTAAAATTTATTGTAATTTCTTAATATAATGGAAAATGTGCACGGAAAACTACGTTTTATTAGTGTTCAACATGAATTGCTACTAAGAATGTCGGGTCTTGACGTCGGGTGAAACATTACTGTCGAGTACAATCAATTACATATAGATTGAAATAATGTAAACCGGCCATAAAGTATTACTAGAAGCTATACTCTAGGAATTTCAGGATAACACAAAATAGGAAACACTATTCTTGCAAACAATTACGAAAATTAATTATTTATGGTACATATTCTGATAATTGTTTAGAGAATCATAAAAACACAACATTAACTATTTTACGTTTCTGCCAAAGAAACAAATTTGTCGGCAAAAACTTTACCTACTAAAGATCTTATATATAAAATTCTAGTTTCACAATGTTTGTTACTGTACTCCTCCGAAATGGCTTTACTGATTTTTATCAAATTTTATATGCATATTCAGTAGGTCTGAGAATCGGCTACTGGCTACTTTTTATATTGATAAGTGCATTTGTTGAATAAACAATAGTAATTATTATAACTCGAGACTGACGGCGACCATTGTTTGTGCGACGGGATAGCGATGGACATTGCCATGGTGACATACTTCTTTAGTCACTTCAAAAAATAATATGGGCGAAATACTTTATATATGCAAAACAACGTTTGCCGGGACAGCTAGTATTAATATAAAATAAAGTGAACGGAGAAGTATTCAAGCTCAATGTGACAGAAATGATTGACATTTGAATGAATTGTATTTATGTACCAAAAGTCCGCATATAAAGATCTATATTTTGTTATATTATCTAATATTAGCTAATACTTGTCATGCTTGGGTGATTTTTTTCTACTTTTTGTGCGTACAACTTACGTACAACATTATGTAAGACTATTTAAATGTTTTTAATAAAATGAAGTCCTTTTAAATAAAGAACTTTGCTTGTATTAGATATAGATAAATCTTTTTGTATACAAGGTATGAAAAATATACTGATAAAACTCATGTATAATTCCCGTATATTATAGAGTTCACTGTGAAAGTAGCAGCACTGTCAGCGGACAGAGCAGTTTTTGTGATTTGTATGGGCAAGCGCCTCAAGCATCATGAATTTTCTCATACAAAAGTAAAAAATCCTATTCCAGCGCAGCTGCTACTTTCACAGATAACTCTTTACAGGGGATTCTACAGGGGGTTTCCTAAAGTATCATCACTTTGTTTTGTTACACCCTGTATATTTATAAAGCCTTCTAGTATTATTATTTTTAACAAAAAATTAAAACCGACTTCCAAGGTAAAAACAATAATAGCATCCTTATAATATGAACTATAAAGTATTGAATAATTATTCCCATCTAATAGTGCCTTTTTCCGAATTTGGCTAAAACTCAACTATTTCTGTACTCAATCTTCATCATTTTGAAGTCGGTATCAGATGAATCTTCAGTTCTCTGACAGAATATTTGAATGATACTTTTGGAACTGGCACCGACTTCAAAATTATGAAGATTGAGTACAGAAATAGTTGAGTTTTAGCCGAGTTCTGAAAAAGGCACTATTAGATAGGAATAATTATTTAATACTTTTTAGTTCTGTTGTAGTTATTAGTGCAATGTAAATGCATTTCTTAGGTTTGCCACACTATTGTCTTTGGTTACTGTTCTCTGTGTTGTCTATGTACATTATGGCCTATGGCGTCGGTTATGTGAACTAGCTGTGTTAAGTGTGATATGTCTCAGAATAAAACAGTTTCATCGTTAATTAGGCTTTTATTTAACAACAAGTTCATATTATAAGGATGCTATTATTGTTTTTACCTTGGAAGTCGGTTTTAATTTTTTGTTAAAAATAATAATTTCACTCTTTTTAGTTACCTAGTAAGCCATCACGTACTATACGTAGAATAATACACCTGTATATTATTCTACGTAGGTATCAGCTGCAGCCTGCGGATAATTTTAAACAATACATTAAAAAAAAATCGAAGTGAACACGTGTGACGTGCTAAGTAGCCGGTCACCGGACTAGTTTCAATAGGCTGGCACTGACTCGCTCGACTTGTCACACACGCCTCGCACTGTATAGTGTTACATAGTACGGTACCCGGCCCGCGCCGCGCCGCCGCGCCGCCGAGCCGCTCGCTTGACAACCCTGGCAGATATGCGAGACGACAGTTATTGTACTAACGCTAAACGCGATGCAAAAGGTTGAAATTAGGTTGTTTTCCAGAATATCTCGGCGAAGTGAGACAGAATGTTACATGGTCGAAGCAACTTTAACTTCTGAGAAGTTAAAGTTGCTTCGACCATGTAACATTAAGACATAGGTATACTATGGTTCCGAAGATACTAAGAGAACTCCGGATTCCTTATAGATACTAGTTTGGGAGTTTGGGCGCTGTTGAACTGAAAGCATACGCTACTATGCAAATTACATTCATCTGATCTAATTACATTCATCATCAGATATATGTAATTTGCATAGTAGCATATGCTTTCAGTTCTTAAAACAGCGCCTAAACTTCCAAA
Organism: Polyommatus icarus; assembly: GCA_937595015.1. Classification (NCBI taxonomy): domain Eukaryota; kingdom Metazoa; phylum Arthropoda; class Insecta; order Lepidoptera; family Lycaenidae; genus Polyommatus; species Polyommatus icarus. The sequence continues at coordinate 21,983,856 of OW569328.1, read as the reverse complement.
CTAGTATCTATAAGGAATCCGCAGTTCCCTTATATATTTTGTATCTTCGGAACCATAGTATACCTTGGTGCAAAATCTTGCGTTTTGGTAGCATATGCTTAGGATGCTTCTCATGAAACCAAAATCATCATATGTTTCCATATAAATTTCGAGGAGTTCCCTCGATTACTCATGGAACATGGTACCAAATTGGAGTGAAACCTAATACAACCTAATACAACCTAATACAAAAATTTCGAAAATCGGTTCACAAACGGCGGAGTAATCGTTGAACATACAAAAAAAATATATATCCACAGCCGAACATATAACCTCCTCGTTTTTTGGAAGTCGGTTAAAAAGCACAATCACATCTTATTTAACATGTCGACATGGACTCATCAAGTTAAGACGCACAGAGCACACACACACACACACACACACACACACAAGGTCTTGCTCAACACAATTGACACAGTTAGCAAGTTTACATAACACATATTTACATACTAAACGCACAGTAATAGTCGAAGAGGTCAATAATTGCTATTAAACATTCACGGATAAGTATTAAGTTCCTTTTTACCTTCGTATAGGTCGCGCAAAACCTTAAGATTACTCCCAAAATCAAATACCGCACATTTCCCTCTATTTTTGACATGCGATAATGAAGTTGTCCGCGGCTTATCATAATTTAATAATGACAGGATAATTTCGTGATGTTACAGTAAAGCTAGGCTTGATTAAGGGATTTAAGCAAATGGTATGGAGGTCACGGTAGGAAGCTAGAAACAAAACTCTTGTATATCTCCAGTAGGCGTACCAGACAAATTTTTGACAGAATTTAGGGGCAAACGAGAGTATTTCGTCTATTCTACATCTTTCTCCAGTAGTCATGTGCTAGCATAGGCTATATTATTTGTGTAGTCAAATTATATTTTTAAATTTAGCTGATGGTGATGGATATTTTGCAGGCATTTACCTGAGTTTTAGTAATCATTCTAATGACAGATGAAGCAGTTTAAAAGCTGATTAAAGTTTTTGTTCACCAACCTTCGGGTGATTTATAATAATCGACGGTTTGAGCAAAACACTTTAATTAAAGCGATTGGCTTGCGACATGGGATCAATAACATAATAAATAATAATAAATAAAAGCCCGGGATAAAAGCTATTGCATAGCTTTTATCCCGGGCTTTGAGTGCGCCGACCGAATCAAGATATCTCGTGATGAAAATACCTAACACCACCACTCCGACCGCTGTGCCGGCCGGTGCAGCGTTGCTAGACTTTGGCACGGTTTTTGTGTACGTGCGACTAGATGTATGCGAATCATATTTGCTAAAGTTGATAAAAAATGCTATGCAATAGCTTTGCTGCGTCAGTCTCCGAGTGCCACACGATTTGTTTTCGTATATTTTTGTCTCCCGTTTATCATAATATAAATTTGACATAGATAAAATAAATAATTATTGTGAACATACATATTTAGTCAGTAGTTAAATTTAGAATCTATACTTATATACTTACTTATTATAAAACAAAGTCGTTTTTTTCCCTCATGTCCCTTTGTTCCCTTTAATCTTTAAAACTACGAAACGGATTTTGATGACTCTTTCAGTGTTAGATAGCCCATTTATCGAGGAAGGTTATAGGCTATATTTTATCACGCTAGGACTAATAGGAGCGAAGAAATAGAGGAAAATGTGGAAAAAACGGGGAAAATTATTTGAAAGGCCTAACTTGAATGCGCTTATCTAAGGAACTACTGGTCCGATTTGAAAAATTATTTCAGTTTTAGATAGCCCATTTATTGAGGAAGGCTACAGGTATAATTTTTCCAGTGGCTATATATTTTATACCCGTGCGACGCTGGGGCGGGTCGCTAGTTAGTATTATAAATAGCAGCCCTGCGACTCGTCTTCATATGGGCTTAAGTATCAAACATATATAATAGTAATATATATGGTCATAATTGTTATCCATACTAGTATTATAAATTCGAAAGTGTGTCTGTCTGTCTGTCTGTTACGTCTTCACGCCCTAACTGCTGAACCAATTTTGCTGAAATTTGGTATGGAGATACTCAGAGTCCCGAGAAAGGACATAGGATACTTTTTATCCCGGAAATATGTACAGTTCCCGCGCGATAAACGAATTTTGGCGCAACGGAGTTGCGGGCATCATCTAGTAAATTATAATATTACTATACCACACACTTATGTAACGATTAGTGCTGGAATTTTCCAAAAATCCTTCTACTAACCTTCAAAAAAACTCAAAAGTTACAGACATTGCGACGCGTTTTAACACTAATCCATCAAAGTTTTTCGTTATTATCGTTAAGTAAAAAATAAATATTAATAATTTACGAAACACATATTTAATGGTAAAACAAAAAATATTGCAGAATTTCCTAAACAAGAAATTTAATATTGTTTACCTACATGCTATACGTTACTTAGAATAAATAAAGAACAAAAATGAAAAATTCAGCAAAATAATCGTATTTAATTCATATGATATAATTATTGCATTACACCCCAAAAACGAGCAGTTAATCACCTGATGGTAAGCGATAGCCGCTTATACCAATTCACGCTCGCAACACCAGATGAGTTACAAGTGTAACTGCTTGTAACCGCAGGTACAAGTCACGCTGGTTTTCGTGATGCCGTGGTGTTGATCCATAACCATTAGTGCCGAAGCATAACTCTCCCAGATTTTGATGATAACATAATAAAATAAGTATCTAGAAGACCGAGCTTAGAATGGAATAAAAAATAAATGAGACTTACACACTAGACAAAAATAATGTTTTCCATAAGAATTATATACGAGAAAAAAATAATTTTATCTTCAAACTTAGTAATATAAGATTTTCTCGTTAAAAATGTGAAATAAAACAACACATCAGTAGCACACACTTTTCAAAAATCCTCATGAAGCTCAACAAAATATAACATTACTTTACAAAGGCTCCATCATCTGAGAACTTCCAGAGAAGATTTCCCTCAGGGTGTCCTCTCATTACTTTCATAGCTTTGCCCGATACTAAGATTGTTGTTAAGGAAAGAGCATTCTGTGTTTTTATAACATACTTTTTTAATAACAAGTAAAGAGTATCATACCATATTTTTGGCTCAATTACTCTTCCATGGTATAGACTATAGTGTTTCAATGTAATGAGTTACGATACTCTATTTTGATAGTAATGAAGAAGAGTTTGTGATGATGCTATCATAGATAAAGACTGCATCAAAGGGAAGAACATGGCTGCTTTTCAAACCTGCAGATCTTATTTGGCTTTGTAAAGTCGCAATAAATGTTTTTATTATACTTCTAATATCTAAGTACGATAAAAGCTTTGCAACTGGCCAAAGCTAACTGAAAAAAATGATTTCAGAGTTAAAAGAAAAACTAGATAAAATATTTCTCCCTATTACCCTTAAGTAAAAGAGTTAATACAAAACTTGTACAAGAACATCCAATGTTACTTGACATTGACAATATTATTGTAAGCCGCGTGTTGTACTTGAACCTAAGTTAGTGAGCACAACGCTGGCATGTTTGTGGTTCAAACTGATAGAAGCTCACACAGTAACAGGTAACTAACTTTTTCTAAGGCCAATAGTTTATCTCTAGATAATAGTAGTAAATCCTTTATTGCCCAGTAACTTTACGTTTTGCCGCATTATTTTTAAGTTCTTTCCCGAGACCAAAAGTTTACACCACATAAAATTTTATGCAAATGAGTTCATTCTTGGGGACTTTTTTAAACTAACACTTTAATAAAATTATATATTTTCCTCATTCTAAAACTAAGCATCTTTACTAAAAGTATGGCGCCGTGTGTTGGCTGTAATGTCAGGACCTGTGATATTTCATTTCAATCCATCTGCGTACAAAAACTCTAGTTTTTCTCGCATAAGATGATAAGTTGTGGCAATTTATTTATATATACAAAAATGATCAGGCATTTTATATTCGAAATCTCAACAAATGATATGCATTTATACAAAATCTTTATATTTGCAAGACCGGTTCCCGTCCGGTTCGTCGACATTTTCAATGACCGAGTACCGAAAGTACGGAGATCTGTTATGTCAGAACATTGCACTATTCTCAAGGGCCAAAAGAAAAAAAACAAAGGGTTGAACTCCGAGAGTGAGTGTGACGGCGGAGCTGAAAACTAACCGTACCGTACCGTTTCCGGGATTAAATAAGTATCTATTCCTTCGATTTCGACAATTCCTTTCCCGGGACTCAATGTATCTATGTCCTTTCCCGGTACTCAATGTATCTATGTCCTTTCCCGGTACTCAATGTATCTCCATGGCTAAATTTTAGCACAATCGTATCAGTGGTTTGGATGTGAAGAGGTCAGACAGAGACACTTTCGCATTTATAATAATAGTATGATTAAATAAAATTTAAATGATTATTTTTCCAACCCAAATATCGACCAATAGAATTGCACCATTCGACGTCACGTGGTACAACCTACATGGTATTATACTGATAATTTTTTGAAAATTTTCTCTGGTTACCACGTGACGTCGAATGGTGCAATTCTATTGGCCGACATTTGGGACGGAAAAATAATCCCCTGAATACCACCGAGCTTCAAAATTATCTGGCATTTCCCTCAAGGTTCCCTGCAAACAAATAAAGTCGTCAAGTTTTTCAGGAAAAATCACTCGCGCTTCGCGCTCGTGATTTTTTAACCTGAAAAACTTGAATCCTTCATTTGTTTTCAACGAACCTATCGGGAAATACCCGATAATTTTGAAGCTCTTGTGGTATTATAAGTGAATATTTAATGTCACTAATAAACTTTCAATATGACGCCGGCGCCAGCGCTAATAATTATAATATTTAAATGATTGTGTGTCTGGGACATGTATACCTAAGTTACGGTCCTACACCATACTAAGAACCGCATAACAATATATTTAGGGATTTTGTTATTAGCTTTTGCCTGTGATTTTGTATGATAACATCTATGCTTCATATTCTATTGTTTACGAATACTTAAAATTATCGTTTTGTTTTAGAGTTTCAAAATTTTGAGCTAGAGAGAAAAAAGAGCATTATATTATTATTCCTAAACAACGAAAATGTGGAGTATGTAAGTACTTCGAATGTTTTATGACTGTTTGTAATAATATACCTCTATATCTGTCACCTTTTTCACCTAATCCGCTTAACCCGGAAGAAACTCTCACTTAGATAATATATATTTTGAGTCCCGCAAAAGAACATAATATTCCGGTAGTTGTACTCTAGAAAAATGTACGCAGTTTGTTTATGCACGATTTTTGCTCAAGAAAGATCCGAACAACATCTCGTAAAATAATATTAGCCTAACTTGCACTTGATTTATCAACAACGAATAACAAAACTACTTTATCAATATCTTATTAAATAGTATAGAATGTTTGAGAACATGGACTCAACAGTTTCTGTCCTTCATACAGTTTGAAGTGTGAGGAGCGATTATGGTGAAACAGTCTATTCCACAATCGCCGCGAAGGCTGCATTCTTTGTGTTACGTAGTTCGTGAGTTACAGACCGAGATATAAATTAGCCAGACTTAGAACTTACTTCATGAACTATTATGATATAATACATTCATGAAAAACGACGTATCCATAAAATACGTCATTACATCAATTGTACACAATAAAATAAGTAATTAATTAGTTAAAAGCCGAGCTCTGTGAGGGCTCGCGTCGTTTTTATGCGTGGTAATAATCTTTACTTTAAGCACAAATCATTAGGCGTGATAGTATTTCCGTTAAGTGTACCACAAAAGTGCTCAGGTTGTGGGATATACTAGGGTCTAGGGCTTGCTTTGCTCGCCCTGATAATCATTCACAGAATTAATTACCTTCCTTACACACACTAGTTCGTTTAGATTTTTACTGACATATTTTTTTGATTTGCACATTCAACGCTTGGAAAAGCTCAACAAAACTTGAAAATAACGTTTTTGTTTCCAACACGAGAGTCTGACGATATGTATCACGTATCTCGAGTCGAGTTCCAATACGACTGCAAGCTCTTAACTATTGAAATACAAATGTGTTACAATATAGTTTATAGACAAACCAAATTTAGTCTAAGCTGGCAATTCTACCCGCAGCATATAGATCAGGCGATCTTTCCGCTGCGCCCGCGCCGGTCGGCGGGCGCCGGGTGGCCTCCACGCCGCTCTCACCCACACACCGACCTACATACAACCTGACACTCGTACTTAAATAGACCTTAGCTATGAATGAAATATGTTTAGTAGTGTACACTGTACAGTGTACAGGTTCCGTATAGTACTAAACGTATGTGCGCACTTGATGTATGACCTTAAGTATTTTACTATGTTGTAACTTGTAACAACATCAAGCAATTTCGAAACTTTCCACCGTCATGAAGTACTTACTATCCGAGAAGTTGATTCATATAATAGGCAGATGGCGAACCTCCTTAATATGGTCGCGTTATGTCAAACCTATCCGACGACCGACAGATCCAAAGACCTGACAGATCACAGCTAACACTGTATTGACATAATCCGACCAACTGACGTAGGTCTGGACGTAACTGCCTATGAATCAATTTCTTCGATGGTACATATTGAAAAGTAGTTATTTTGGGCGTATTTTTACCTCATAAGCCACGTCTAGTATAAAAATCTTTCCAGTATTAGAACATGCAAATGTCTCATCTTAAGGCGTGTCGCAAAAAAAATACAAAAATTTTCCTAAAAATTAAGATATAAATCGTATGCTAATTAGTTTTTACGCTGATGTCATATTCTGATATAGATTAAATACCAGCCATTAACCTGTCTCACACACCGCGAGATCGCTATCTGTTCTCGCAGGTTTACCGCGATTGTCGCTTAAAGACACAAAATTGGCCGACTATTATTATATACCAAAATATCAAAATAATTGCAAACCAAGTAACGCCTGTAATTGCTAATTATAATTGCGAGCTAAAGTTCAACACAAAAACTCACAATCGCCGTCTCTCGTTCCAGGCGAAGGCTGCATCGAGAAGCCGCTGGCGACGCTGTGGCGCAACTACCAGCAGTCCACCAAGCCCGACGTCGTGATGAAGCTGTCCGTCACCAACTCCGGCCTGAAGGGCGTGACCAAGGAACACGGCCTCACCGAGTACTGGTCCCACCGCGTCACCTACTGCGCCAGCCCGCCCCACTACCCCCGCCTCTTCTGCTGGGTCTACCGCCACGAGGGCAAGAAGCTCAAGCACGAGCTGCGCTGCCACGCCGTGCTCTGTACCAAAGAAACCATCTCGAAAAGGATAACCGAGGAGCTGCAGGTGAAGCTCAAGCAGGCGCTCGTCGAGTTCAAGAAGGACCGCATCTCGAAGCAGAACGCGCGGCTCAGCCTCGCCAACAGCGTGTACGACAACCCCAGCATGCCGCGCCGCAAGATCCTGCTGAGCGTCGGCGCGCTCAACTACCGGCCGCCGCTCGAGCGCTCCAAGTCCGCGCCCAAGCTCGGCGCCATCGAGGAGCTGTGGTCCGAGGAGGACGAGGAGGAGGCCGAGCTCAACTCGCGGCGGGCCGGCGACCTGGAGACGTACGCGGCGCGCGCGCTCGACCGCCGGCGGCCCGAGCTGCGGTCGCCGCGCAAGATGTCCTGCCCCGAGGGCGTCATGAACGCGCTCCGGCTGCCGCGCGACCAGGACCCCGGCGGGGACGACGCGGCCGAGCGCGACGACGCCCGCGCCGACGACCGACTGCTGGCGGCGATCACGGAGGCGACGGAGGGCGACGGGGGCGGGAGGCGGGGTCTCATTCAGAACTACCTCGTCACTGACAGCGACGACGGCTCCGTTTCGTCCGGCTGTGAGACCGCCAGCTCGCTGACGTCGTCCGACGCCGAGCCCACCTCCCTCCCCTCGCAGTTCCCGCCTGACGAGGCGCCCAAGAGCTTCGAGCGACCCTTCGAGCCCGCGACGGAGCGGACTCCGGACGAAGCGAACGACGGAAGCGTTTCTTCCGAAGTGATCCAGATCCCGATCGGCGAGAAGGCCCTGCGGCGGCGGTCCACGTACCCGCCGCCCGGCGCCGACGTCGACGCCATGACGAGCTTCGGGGAGAAGTTCGAGAGCCTGATGGATGACCTGACGGACGTGGCCGACCTGACAGACGTGACTGACCTGACGGACGTGGCCGGTCTGACGTGCGCCCGCGAGAGCGCCGGCGACAATGACAGCGCCTGCAGCGACGAGTCCGGCTACTCCGAGCTGCTGGACGGAAAGGACGGCGTCGTCGCGAATACGATTATGGTGTAAAGTCTAGTTGATACGTGCGTAACGTGCGACTTCTCAAACGCTTTTTAGAGGACTTCTCAACGGGCTCGGCGGACTGACAAGGCCGGCCTCTCGACTTTGAGAAGCGTTTGAGAAGCGATACGCACTAGTGTAATACAGGGTACGCCTGGTACTTCATCCAGTTTAGTTTTGTAGATATTGTATTATAAAATGTAAAATTTATGTCTCGAACCCTAGTTGTAAGTGAATTTCATATTTTAGAATATTATATCTTAGCGTGAATATTTATTATGTGGAGTATAGATTAAGCAGAGATAAACTACGATAACATGGCGTGCCCCTCCAAAATTCAAAACGTTTAAAGTGCGTCGTCAAAACATTTGAAGTGCGTTGTCTTGCGCGGTCGGCTAGTTTTGATTAGTTGACCAACAAATCTTAGTAATGTGTGACGTGAAATGTTACGAGTACTGGTTGATTGGTTGAATAATTAGTACATAAAAACTCTTTCATAAGGATATTATGACTACACACATTGAAATAGTAATTTGGAGGGGCGCGACATGTTGTCGTAGCTTATACTTAGTCTCGAGTGTCTCGGCCGTTCGGAAGCCGCTACATACGTTACGTTTTATTGTATCGATTACCTAGCGAATGTGGCTCTTTCGAGTTTCGACTAATCGTTGTAAATTAGGTATCTGTAGAGAATATACAACATTTGAACATTTAATCGCCACTACAAAACGTTACGCGTGTAGCGACGAAACTCATACTGTTACTGGATAAATTGAATTTAGTCGCTGTAAACATAGTTTAAATATCATACCTACTGTATGATATTGTATGATACTAACACAAAATTGAGGTACGCACAACATATTGTTTTGTAAATTGTCTGAAATCACGTTACTGTATAGAGATCAACTGCGATAACATGGCGTCTCCCTCCAAAATTCAAAACGTTTGAAGTGCGTTGTGCTGCGCGGTCGGCTAGTTATAATTAGTTGACCAACAAATGATGGTAATAAGTGACATTAAGTGAAATATTACGTGTACTGTGATTGGTTGAATACTTACTACATACAAACTCTTTCATAAGGATGTGACTACACACGTTGAAGCAGTACTTTGGAGGGGCGCGCCATGTTATCGTAGTTGATCTCTACGTGCGATTGGGGCGGTCTTTTTGATAAAATTCCCTATTGTATGATAAAATAGTCTACTGTATAATATAATTAAGGCCGAGATACTCGTACAGTCGGTTAGTCGGTACTTACTACTTACACATTCCGCTCACTGCGTCATCAAGTCATTTGTCAGTAGAGGAAAAGAGTTTACAAAAATACACGCTGTTAAAACTTCCGACAGACTTTTATTTCCCTTATATGCTATGTAACGTCGTAGCTTCTTCAAATCTCCAGGTTGGCTAATGATGCTTGTCCGTGGCGTAAGGTAATATTATGTATTCTGTGCCGTGGCCTAGTAGTTTGATCTTGTGGGTTCGATTCCCGCATGGAACAACTACATTTTTAAGGAGGGTTAGGAGTTAGGACAATGCAGGCAGATAAAATAATCAATTATTATATTGATGATGCCTCATGATTGTATTTGTCTATGTAATTTGAGAAATAAAGATTTATTTATTTAAAAAAAACAATTAAAAATTAAGTTATTTTCTGACGAGTAATATGGTCCTGCTGGTTTTACAATATACACCCCACAGGGTTATGAAAGAAAAAAAGAGAGAACGCTCCGGTCTAGCACTCAAAATTGAGCAGTTTAAAATCCGTAGCTACTATTATTTATTCCAGTACGTGTCATGTAACATGTTGACATGAGCATGTCAGCGGGGAGGCGGAGGCGGAGGCGGAGGGTGGGGGCTCGCCCGTCATTATTCAGTTGCCACAACGAGGTCTTCCTGCCGGCGCTGCGCAGTATTGCATTGTTTACTTACGAGTACTGACTACAGAACAAGAAAAAAAGTTAAGCAATAAACGCTCACTGCTTGACTTTTTAAAATCGCGATAACGAAGACAACAGCTTGTATGAAAAGGTGGATATTTTTTTAATTTGAGAAATAAACGATAAGCCAAAAAACGTAAAAAGATTATTGTAAAAACAGTCGCTTATTTTATCCTTTTTCAAGAGCATTTTTAGCCGTTTCAGAACATTACAAAGGTGCCTGTAGTATAGCATATTATCATTTCCCAAAAATAATTAGGTACTTATTATTATTATCCTTAGTGCACTTTACCTATCTACATAATTTTATACTATTATAGTAAAAAAGATTTATATAATAGATACACATTATGAAATTCTACTAATTTAAATGTTATATTATCATATTCTACCAGTGCAAGATTAAATATTATATTAAATTGCAAATTAATTTGATCGATTTAAAGAATCAATTGTGAATAACATTTATAAAACAAGAACAAATATGATTTACAGTCCGAAATCTCTTTTGTTAATAAAGCAATGAAATCAGCTGATCTCAAGGTTTGCATATGAAGTAATTATTGCATGTGATGCATACAGCCTTGAGGTCGTTCACCCCGCGGCCATCGCATTTTTTGTACGAATATTTTACGTATTATGTTTTATAGTTGCTTTTATTTGGCGTGCGAACAATCAAAACAAAACATTGGCAATATAAAGAGATCCCTTAATAGAAAGAGTGACCTCTTTTATATATTGCTAAGTTATTGCTGCAAGAACTAAGGAGCTACAAGTTCTGTCAAAAATACGATATTTTCTTAGAGGTCGCATAATCTTTTTTCGTATAACTACCACATTAAGTTGCAAAACTGAAAGTTGTATATTACACAAGAACCGTGACACATGTATGTACTATGTATGTACCTCTACATAATAATATTATGTCCTTTCCCGAGACGTAAATTATACCCATAGGTATCTACCAACTTTCATCCGAATCCATGTGAAGGAATAGACAGTACACAATTTTATAGTAAGTATTTATAGCATGTATAAGTACAGATATCTCTGCGAAATCTCAAAAGGAAATAAATAATCATACAGCGCTCTGTATATTAAGGGCGTTCCGTCCGGAGATTCCGTAATTGATCGTATTTAAAACCTTATAAACTCATAATCTGAAAGCTACAAAGTTATAATAAAAACACAGCAATAATCTTTAGTATATCAACATTCCTTTTGTCGTTTTAAATTTTCTATTTTTGTTTCTTATACTCATGATATCAGCTTCCAAAGTAATACCAATTTGTTAAAATTCAAGCATACATTCAGCATCTCCTTAGGATTTACAAATTACTTTTATTTGAAAATCACGCCAATACATCGACAATATCATAAGCTACATATTCGCCGTTTTAAATTTTTTTAGGACAATTTTGAACTAAGATAAGTAAAAATAATAGGGTTTTGGCGCGATCTCCGCAACGCGGCAAATGTATGGCCAAGGTCGATTGCTCGGGGGACGACCTTAAATGTATGCAGTATTCAAACACCTCTACCATTGCACAAGATCCTGACTGAAACAATCACGCAATCATGTGATAACAGGACATCCACTCCTCTATTATATACCCGAAGATACTACGTAGTAGCTATGCATATTACCTGCGTACTACGAGTATACAGGGTGTTACAAAAATAAGTGATAATACTTAAGGGGGTGTATGAGTCCCGTGTTTAGAGTTTAGTGTAAAAAAAGCAGCGATGAAAGCGCATTTTTTTTTCACTTTTGTATTGGGAAACTCGTGACGCCGGGGTGCTTTCCCATACAAATTACAAAAAAAAATGGTCTTTCAGCGCTGCGTCTTTCACAGTGAACTCTCTATAAGGAACACGTACACACCCTGAAGTATTATCAATTTACCACTATTCACTTAGTTTTGTTACACCCTGTATATTAATAATAATAATATCTATGGACGCTTCACACCACGTCAGTCTGGCCCCGTGCTAAGTACCTGAAGGACTTGTGTTACAGGTACCTGCAGACAACGGAAATATATTTAATACTTTTTATACTATAAGCTCATTTTGGGTAACTTTGAATTTCGTTTTAACTTTGAACACATACAAAAATTTACAAAAATGTATTGTTCAAAGTTAAAACCGCAATTAAAAGTTACCCAAAATGACTGTACATATATTTACGATTTTTATTATATAATACACATATTTAATACACATCCATGTCTCAGGAACTTTATAAACTTTTTGTTCCGTCGGCGGGACTCGAACCCGCGACCTCCGGCTTGAGCTACCAACGCGCTCACCACTGCGCCACGGAGGTCGTCAAATATTGTACGGTGGAGGTTTATTACTTTTGAACCATACCATAACATTAATGTTATAATATCGTCCTCTGTGGTATAGTCTGTAATATTTTAGAATGAAGGAAGGCAAATGTAAGGTACGGTCGAAAACATCCAGTTTATCACAGTTTTACCTTGTTCCTTGGCAATTCCATTTCAAAGTAGTACACAGGATCTTCGACTGTACCTTATTGCTGCTAAACTATTAAAGAAAAGTACAGATTTCTGAGGCCGATGGCAATTGGAGCCAATAGTATGAATATTGCAGTGTTGTGGGCCAGTTGCTGTGGTGACGACCCGCTTGCGATGGGGAAATACTACATATCGACTGACCCAATTTACTACTTTATAATGAAAATCAATAATACTCTAATAATGACATTAGCCAGGGGCCATGTGTTTCATGGTAAGTAATGTTCATCAAATCATATTAAATGGTAAGCAATGGCGATATTAATTTATAAATATATTCAGAATTATTATTTAAAATGAACTTTTAATATATCATCAAGTGTATATTAAAAGTTCATCAAAGGTAGTGAAGTGTGAACCCTTTTTTTGCCTACACCGTAGTCGGGTAAGGGAGATCGCGGCACACGTCACACTTTTTGTGTGATCGAGTCTGCCGTCAGCGGGTTACATATACAATCTGATGGCGCGCGCCATGCAGATTGTATGTAAGCCGCAGACTCGATCACACAAAAAGTGTGACGTGTGCGATCTTCCTGAAACTGTACCTACACCGACAGATTTGGTACGAATTACGATCATATAAGAAGATAAATTAAATTAATAATTTATAAATTAATAATAATTTTAAATCTCTGAGAGAAAAGTTTAAAGAAATTGGTATTCTAACTGTTGCTTCTCAATACATTTTGGATAATGTGTTGTATGTTAGAAAGAATCTAACTAAATTTAAAACTAAAGGTGATAGTCACGGTAGAAACACTAGAAATAGGCACAAGCTGGAAATGCCAGTGATCAGACTTAGTAAAATAAGTAAATCTTTTAAAGGTCAATGTATACGCCTTTACAATAAAATCCCGAAAAACGTTCAAAATCTATCAATTAATAAATTTAAAAAAGTAATTAAAGAACGTTTGTGTGCCAAAGCCTACTATACGGTCAATGATTTCCTAAACGATGGCACATCTTGGGAGTAGGATGGCTGCTTGCTGCTGCTTCTACATTTATTATATGTGACTTACAATTCATGTTGACTTTCTATAATGTATTAGATTAAGTTATTTACATTGTAAATTTTATTTTTTTCAAAGACTAATTTTCCACTTTTTTAGTAAAAAGTGGCGCCGTGCGAGTTTCTTACGCCGGTTCTTCTCGCCGGGTTAGTTCCCGAACCGGTGGTAGGCAACATGTAGCTCAACGTTCTGAAAACATTTGATTCAAATTTATTCAGAAATAAAACGATTTTTATTTTTATTTTATTTAATAATAAGTAAATAATTTTAATAATAATTTTAAGGAGCAAATAGACACTATCTTAATTATCACTTTTTCGATCTGCAATTTTGTCTAGATATTTCCATTTACCGTAGAAACAAAGCCTTTCACTGTGCCAGCTCTATGTGGAGTACTAGACAATGTAGGCAGCGCCATCTATGCGAACATGTAGAAAGTAATTATAAAGCGTGCGAGGTAAGAGGTTTTCAAATTCACCAATAGATGGAGCGCTTATAAAAATGTAGAGCTTAATAATTATAATATTATTATAGTAGCTAAATTAAGCCGAGCTTTGTGAGGGTTCGCGTCGTCACACCTTGACTGAATGATGATAACACATCTACATATAAATACAAATTACTATGTTAAATCACAAATCAATAGGTGTGATAGTTTTTCCGTAAAGTGTACCACAAAATGTAAATATTGTGGGATATATACTAAAGCTCGCTAATCGCTTCGCTCGCCCTGATTAATTTAATTATCAAGGTCAAGTTATTTTTTTTTTCACAATTTCACCTACCACAGAAAAAAAAATTTTTTTGCTTGCCTCCCGGCGCCATCCAGTATTTAATTGCTCTTCTAGAAACCAGACCCTGCCTGCGTAAACAAAGGAACAGTGGGACTTGGGAGAGCCGGTCGTATAAAAGTGCTATGGATCAGAATTCAGATAGATATGTCGCAGCCAACTGGTTTAAAAAGCCGATCAATCAAACAGCTAGCTGTTGAAATATTCAATTAAAAAGCTAGCCGTGAGATTGAATGGCGTTGTTCAGTCAAAGGGCTAGCTGTTTGATTGAACGGCTATTTTGACCAGTCGGCTGCGACAGATACATGAACAATTTTTTGAATGCAGATCGAGAAACCATAGAACTAAGGTCTCTTCTGCTCATCAAATACTTTATTTTGGAATCACAACCCGAAGTTAGGTCATAATAATTTTGCATGCGGAAAAAAATAGTGATTTTTAAATTTTAGGGGTGTCGACCTTTAAGTTCTGTGGTTTCTCGATCAAACAGCTGATGTCCCATTTTAGAAATTGATCCCTAGGCAGTTGACAGACCAACGTTATTTGGTCGGATCATATCAATTCAATGTTAATCTTTATTGTGATCTGTCGGCTGGGTATGACGTAACGCGAACAAACTAAACAAACAAAAAAAAGGGCGGTACTGTCCCCCATCTGCCTAAGAATCAACTTCTCTGATAGTACTGTACGGTATATAAATTATGTCACACTTCACAGTATTACAATCTACTGTAAACCTTTAGTAGAACTGGATACTCGAGAGTAATATTAAATTATTTACAACCCTGTCTGCAGTAAATCCTGGGACAGTGGTACCAAAAAGAGAACCGAGAAGAACTCGGCGTAAGAAACAGTAAACATGAACTTCACTTTGTAGTTGTAAATTTCATTTCTGTCAAGCGATAGCGCGATCTAGGAGGCGCTTAGTGACATCTGTGTTCGTTTTAAAGAACTAAACTGTTACTACAAAATAATCGTGGTTGACGTGAGCACGAGTATTATTTTGTAGCAACAGTAAAAGTTCTTTAAAATACTAAAGTCTTAAAATGATTTATTAAAGTTTATTTAAGAGTTAATCAATAGATTATATTTAAAGATAAGAAGTATAATTTTAATTAATCCTTCGATCGAGGCTTCTTGGAAATGCTATTGTATTCTATTGTTGTCACGATCACCGGTGATCTTATAGGGCTTGAAGGATTTAAACATTGTCAGTTAATTACTTATTTTTAATGACAATGTATTTATTATCCTCGATAATTATCTATATAATAAATAAAACTCAAAGGTGACTGACTGACATGTTGATCTATCAACGCACAGCCCAAACCACTGGACGGATCGGGCTGAAATTTGGCATGCAGGTAGATGTTGTAACGTAGGCATCCGCTAAGAAAGGATTTTGATAAATTCCAACCCCAAGGGGTTAAAATAGGGGATGAAAGTTTGTATATAAAAATACTTCTTAACGCGAGCGAAGCCGCAGGCAAAAGCTCGTATAATATAATATTTCAGTGGGTTTTTATATTTATAACGAAGTTTGTGATAATTTGATGTAGTAAGAGCCTACGTGCTACGGCCTACGACAGCTACGACGCGGCACACCGCACAGCTTCGAAAGACTTCAACGCGCGACAATTGACTGGTATAGTTTGAAATTTGAATTTTTAATTATTAAAATATTTGGCTTTACACGTTTTTAATTAAAACTCCAGTAACTAATTTGTGCCTTTCCACTGTTGGTATCAATTAGGCACTTGGGAAGTTTTACCTAAAATACATTTATTTATTTATGGTATTTCGGACTCTTGACATATTTTTTTCTGTCGCTTAGTATTTTTTTACAAACCGTAATCATATCAAAAATTCGATATAGTAAATTGTATCTCGCCGAAACTAAGATAATAGGTGGCGCTTGGTAACCTTTTACCTGCCGTTTTATTTATAAAGATTGTTACTTGGATACCAATTGCTGAAATAGTTATTGAATTTTAATTGTGGTTAGCCCAAACAAACACTTGACGCGTTGTCGCTTGTACCCGCTATAAATCATACCTAACATGGTGGATAGTAACGGTTTTATCGATCAGTTGTAGTTCCACTGTCGCTTAGGTAAGCAGCATGCGGGCTCTCGTGAATTGCCTTCCTACTGTTTTGTGGGATACGACACTTGGTATGTATTAAAATTATTATTTTCAAGCTACCTACGTGATATTTTTTTGAGATTTCTGTTTTTATAAAAAAATCTTCTAGTTCAACATGAATCGCAGTTGACGAATATAATATATACATAATTGGCCGAGTTTTTATTAATTTCGGGAGTGGAAAGTACTCGTAAACTCATACCAAGTATTTTACTGATTCCGTAGCAAAAGTTGATTATAAAATAAACGAATTTATGAAGAGAACACGAGAAAAAGAGAGTCTGTTTGTTTTGAACTGACTTCCAAAAAAGGAGGATTCGCAATTCGAGCATTCATAACTATGTTCTTTATTTTTGTTTGTTCGCGGATGACTCCGCCGTTTGTGGACCGATCTTTAAAATTCTTCTATTGTTGTACCTATAGGACATAATATTTGCAATTTGGTACCACGTTCACAAAAGTTGTGATCTGATAATGCGATCCATGAGGAATCGAGGGAACTTCTTAAAATTTGTATGGAAACATGTGGTGATTTTGACTTTTTAGGGTTCCGTAGTCAACAAGGAACCCTTATAGTTTCGGACGGTCTGTCCACGGTTTTTCTCATAGACTATAAGACCTACAAAGCTATAATTCAGCATGAATGTACATAATATTAATGACGCTAACAAAATGATATATAAAATCATTAAAAAATATTTTGTATGGTACCTCCCATTCACACCATGATTTATTTTTACCGTGTGAGGTGTCGTTTTGCCATATTTTTTCTATCGGTATCACATAATAAAGAAATAAAAAACCAAATCACCTCCAAATCGTTGAATGAAACCACTTTACTCCTTCATTATTTATCAAAAGAATATATAAAAAATATCTACTGCTTTGCAATACATAAGTTGATAATTTGGTTTTTTTTACTTTTTTGAAATATGTATTATATTAAGCCTTAAAAAGGTTTTTTCTCCTATTTCGCCCTATCATGGACGCGGCGAGCGTCGTAACCGCCACCGTACAAGGCGCGCTGTTATGAATGTTATTTTAATGTCATTTACGTCGATATTCGCACTGACAGACAATGATCAAGGTCATTGGCGGATATATAGGCCTTAAGTAATAAGTAGACATCGGATTATATGCATTTGCATACTAGCATATGCAAATGCATATAATGGCACTTTTTAGGCGATAGTGCATATTTTAGCAATTTTTCGTTGATTGTGCATATTTCGGTATTTTTATGCCCTCGTAGTCTCCAAACTAGCTATCATGACACACGCCGAGGCCACAAAACAGAGGTAGGATAGATCAAAACACTTCAAATATGTGGCTCCATCCCCATTAAAAGAATGCGATGCGCCCGATAGCACCGAAAGGTACCTACAATATCTTTCTAGAAACAAAATTTTTCTTTGTAGTTGGCACTTCGCAACAATATTAAAACAGGAATAAAGTAGAACTTACCGATTTATTAAACTTCCATGAGCATTAAGATTGCAATCGGAAAATGTTGGTAGAAAAAATATTATTGGCGCTGTTTAAAAAAATTAAAATCCTGGATTTGAGGAAATTATAAAATTGACGCTTTTATTAACGGCACCACCGGAAAGCTCTTCAAAATTTAATAAATTTTAATGATTAGTGATTTTTGATTGTGCATATTTTGTGCATATTTCGGCCATTTATTCGTGCATACTTGCAAGCATATTTCGGCACTTTGATCCTGCATATAATCCGATGTCTAGTAATAAGTATAATATTCATGAAATTTCGATCGTGAATACTCATACACCATTTTTTAACTATTGTTGCTCTATAATGGTATGAAACCTTTCCTGCGCGAGTTTAACTCGCAAGTCGCACTTGGCCGATTTTATTTACGATTGGCCTAAACTTCAACTATATTATCTGTGCCTACTCAATCTTCATACATTTTAGAAGACGGTAATATTGTTAAATGGTTTTTACTGAGGAACTCCGCTTCAATTATTTGTTTGAAAATAATTTATTCAAAGGCTTATTTAACAAACATTGTATTATACTTGATAGGTTTTTCTTCAACAGTTTTACTTCAGTTATTTTCGATTGTAGCATAAGTTCTATACTGAGCAAATTTCATCACTGAATCTAAAAAGTAAAAACTTAACAGAACTTTATTTGTCGTATAGTAAACATTGTTATTGTTATAATAATGGAATATTATGAAAGTTAGACATCTTTGCTTGTTCAATAAAAAAAATTTCTCTACAGTTTGTCCCTTTCTGCTTCGAACTATTTGGTTAAAAAAATATATTTAGACATCTTTACTAGATTGAAAGATAATACATTTTTGTCGGTTGGTAACTTTTACCTGCTTTTAAATTTAGGTAAATTGTAACCAAACGCCACTTCTACGCAAAATATACAGAAATACCTTTTTTTTAATATACCAGTTTATAAAGGCAATAAAATACTTAAAAAATCCGTTAGAATTTTTAAAATATCTCGAATAGTTAATTTTCTACGATTTTTTAAAGAAAAAATGAAACTTTAAACGGCTCTGCTGTAAAAGTAGTAATATGGCGCTTGGTAACTTTTGCCTTTCCACCGTCGATATTATGTTTGTGAGTTGATCGACTGTTTCATTATTTAATCAATCTGCCAACGTATGATGTAGGTATCATGTAGATGTTACCGGTGTGCCAATTTGCTTGTAATAGTTATTATTATATTTTTCATAAAATATGTGTTATTTTGTGGATAATGGTGTTGGTTGCGTAATTACCTTAATTTCATTGTTTACATAAGTGTTAGTATTAAGCATGTACACAATTGTTTACTGTCCCAAATAAAATAAAAAATAAAAAAATGTTAATTTAATAATTTAACATAGATTCTAATCTAGATATCGTCTAAGTTCGCTCGATGTGATTTGTAATGTTTACTTACATTGTTTGTATCTCTTTACTTTATTGTCTTTCTCATGTAAGTGAATTTATGTAAATTCTTATGAGAATAGATATGTCTTAAAACCTAAAACCCTAATTTTGTAACACGGCATGTTCGGCAAGCTCGCCGAGCCAATTATGCCGAGTGCCACCAATGTTGGCAACAACGGTCACAAAAAATCACTTTTGCAAGTGTGTTGTTTTAAATCTTTAATAAATAAAATATAATATCACTGACAAATATACTTTCACAGTTTATTTCCTTTCCTGACCTCAGACGATTAAATTCATTAGGAATGTACTCAACGCCATCTATGGAAATATAAAGGAACTATATTGAACGCTTGCAAAGATGTTAGTTTTCAGACAGAACAATAGATGGCGAGCATGACAAGTTCTATTTTAAAATTCACTGGAACCTGGTGCAAAACAAACTACAACCATAGACTTATTTAATTTTAGTGCAACCAAAATATTCCAGGACCCCAGTTACTAGTTAACGCATCTATTTACATCTCTTATATCTTCTTCTTATCTTCTTATATATAAAAATGGATTTACAAATGTGTTAGTCGCGCTAAAACTCGAAAACGGCTGAACGGATTGGGCTAATTTTAGTCTTAAAATATTCGTAGAAGTCCAGGGAAGGTTTTAAAGTGACCTGTGACACGAAGTTCACCGGGACAGCTAGTCATATATAAAAATGGATTTTCAAATGTGTTAGTCGCGCTAAAACTCGAAAACGGCTGAACGGATTGGGCTGATTTTAGTCTTGAAATATTCGTTGAAGTCCAGGGAAGGTTTTAAAGTGACACGAAGTTCACCGGAACAGCTATAAGTATTGTATAATATTGTATAGCTTTATGAACTATTTGCCTACTTGAGAGTTGGGACATGCGATTCAATTATAATATTATATCATATTATAATATTGTCCGAGCCCTAGCATTACCTTGGACCGGAATTTCAAAAAATCTCTTAGAACGTCGAATCGCTATCTTTGACGCACAACGTCGCGATGTAACTGCAGAATTTAATTTAAGGACTTAATTCAGTTTTGGTCAACCGATAGCGCGATGTAGAAGACGCTTAGTGCCATCTATGTTCATATTATGGAAATAAAATAAAAGTAAGTTTTAGTAATATTGAGCGAAGCACAACCTGACCATAGTGGTACACTTTACAGAAAAACTATTACTAAACTTAACTATTTATCTATGCTTTAACATAGTAATTTTAATTTGTATAATATACAGGGTACGTAACAAATATAAGAGATAACACTTTAGGGTGTGTACGTGTTCCTTGTAGAGAGTTCACTGTGAAAGTAGGTCGGCTCTGAAAGAATTTTTTTTTCACTTTTGTATGGGGAATCTCGTGACGCTCGGGCCCTTGCCCATACAAAAGTGAAACAAAAATTCGTCTTTCAGAGCTGCTACTTTCACAGTGAACTCTCTACAAGGAACACGTGCACACCCTAACTAAAGTATTATCACTTATTTTTGTTACACCCTGTAGATATTATGTATTACTAGCTGTCCCGGCAAACGTTGTTTTGCCATTAAAATTACTCTTTTGTCCCCTAAGAGGGGTGGGGGGAAAAATGTTATGTAGCACCAGATGTTAAGTTGGAAAAACAGTTAACTGTTAATATTATTAGTAAGGGGGCTGGTGTATAACCTCTGACACCTGACACCCCCTCTTTTGTCCCTTTAGAGGGGTGGGGGGAAAAATTTTTATACATCAGATGTTAGGTTGGAAGAAGACAAATATATCTGCGAAAACCGCATTCAAATCGGACCAGTAGTTTACGTGTGATAGTGCAACAAACATACAAACAGACAGACAAAAAAACTGACCACATTTTTGGCTTGTATAGCGATGTAGTGACACCCTCCGCTTATTATTTTTTGAATATCTTTAATGTACAGAATCGTCATTTCTACAGTTTTATTATATGTATAGATGTTATCACATATCAGTCAGTAAAACGACACGAGCCCTCACAAAGCTCGCGTTAAGAAACTAAAAATAGCAAGATTGAGTAGAGTGTACGTTAGTCCCAGGTACGTCCTAATAACGTCTTGCCACAGAACCGATGTACAACTTATATAATTCGAGCTACAAAAAAAGTACCACAGTCAAAAAACATTAGTTTTTGGTGCTCGCCCGAGGAACTGTGCAAAGATTTTTCCTCATGACTTTGCCCTAAGTCATAAGGCTCTTCGTCGACGCGTGCCGTTCGTTTGTAAGCGCTCTTAACGTGTAAACGTCCTAAAGTAGTTGTGCTTCTAACTAAACATAAAATATTTTTTCGCAAGGAAATTTAATGTTCTAGAAAGGATAAAAAGGATAGCAGATAGCTCATAAAAGTCAATATTATACACGGTAATCATCAACTCTAAATTCAAATCGACATAGTCTGTATAAATAGAAATGATTGCTTTATTTTGTTAGTCTCGCTATAACTCGAGAATGGCTAAACCGATTTTGTTGATTTTAGTCTCAAATTCATTGTGAAAGTCAGGGATGAGGGAACGTTTATAAGCAACACGAAGTTCACCGGGGCATTTATCCATACTAATATTATAAATGCGAAAGTGTGTCTGTCTGTCTGTCTGTTACCTCTTTACGCCCAAACCGCTGAACCGATTTTGCTGAAATTTGGCATGGATATACTTTGAGTCCCGGGAAAGGACATAGGATACTTTTTATCCCGGAAAAATGTATGTCACCTAGTTAAGTTATAATTTAGTTATTTGTGCAAGTACTTAAATATTTACATGCCAAACGTTGACTAATACCAAAGGCTGTCGTAATATAACAAAAACTGTCGTAAAATCCAAATTCCAAGTAACAGGTAAGTATAAATATTTTGGTTTGCGATTGTTTCATCACAAAAAGTCCAGCCTTTGTTGTATTATAGTTTTTACAGGTGAATAGCACCCCAGTGATCTGCTACTGGACCTCGGCACTGATTTTCGCCTTTTTGTAAATCGCTGTGTGACTAATTTTGACGCAACGTTCTTTGATGGACTATTTTGTTCCGAAACTACCGGGAGCTGAATATTAAAATCCATACTAATATTACAAATGCGAAAGTGTGGCTGTCTGTCTGTTACCTCTTCACGCCCAAACCGCTGAACCGATTTTGCTGAAATTTGGCATGGAGATACTTTGAGTCCCGGGAAAGGACATAGGATACTTTTATCCCGGAAAAATGTACGGTTATCGCGCAAAAGGAAAGCTCCTAACTATCTGAAAAAACCACACTCTCCTACATTTTTGACAACTTATCAGACGTCACGCAAAAACTTTACGAAGTGTATTGCCACCGCATTTTTCGGTGTCGCAGGTACATAAATACGGTATCGACAGTCGATATATACATACTATATAATAAAAAAAAATCCACAGCCGAACGATAACGTCCTCGTTTTTTGGAAGTCGGTTAAAATAGCTGTTATGAAGATATACATTTAGTATGAGAAAGGCAAACTAAGCGCGTGTTCAGACCAAACTGACTATACGGCGCTGAATGTGAGCACGCGTTACGCAGGCTCACTGTGAGACCCAGTGTGAACATGAAAATCATCCAAAATATAAATACGGTATCGAATGTCCGCGACTACGCCTAGCGTAATGGCGTATTATCTGTTAGGTGTGAACGAAAAAGTGAATATGTATGGAAATCTATTCACCTTCTCCTCGACTGTCCTGCTCTAGTACAGAGCAGGAACAGGCACCTTGGTCGCCACGAATACTCATCCACAGAGGAAATTCGTGGCACCAACCCCAACCATATCGTTCAATTTATGAGCAGTATTGGGTTGGGGATGATTCTCTAGTGCGAAGGAGTCACAATAGATCCTCATGGGTCGCAGTGACGCCAGGGCTATAGCGACCTGCCTTCTATAAAAAAAAAAAAAAAAATGTATGGAAATACAATAAACTGCGTAACGCTCGCTCACATTCAGCGGCGTATAGTCAGTTTGGTGTGAACACGGCCTAAGTAATCAACCGATAGAATATACTACGAATGCTCCATAAAGCTGTATTAGTGTTTCATTAAAATAGCAGAATACTATAGAATACTGAACTTGAACCACTGCTACTTTACCTACCAAGTCATAAAGGTGCAATAACGTTTGTATTTAGACACCCTGCGGTGTCGACATGTTTACAGCCCTATTGTGAGTGTCAGGTAGGTCGTTGCGTCAAGGTGACACGGTGTGACGGAACCTTTATTAATTTTTTTTTAATTTCAAGAAAAATTAAACAGTAGCTACTGTTTTGTATCACGTCCTTGTTTTTTTTTTATGATTGGGGACGCGCGACGCGTGTGTCAATACAATGACCGAATAAAGGACCTAGATGTTCATACATATTTTATCTTTTTCAATCCTTTTTTTTTGAGAAAAAGCCTTAATTTTTTACTTGAGGTGACCAGCGACTTCATGTGAGGAAATAAGAATCCTTTTGTGAACCGTGCATTTTGCTCCGATTAAATGTACTTACCCATAGATTAATCATTGGTACTTACCCTTTGTTCTTCCCCGTAGTCTATATCATAACAATATTATGGTAAATTTTATGAATTTCAGGATTAATGGATGCCCCCGAATAATGTGAGAAGCCGCCTAGCAACAGGAAAAGTAACGATATTTTTGCTAACTTTACATACTTCTGAAAATTGTAACGCTGACTGACATAATTAGTGAGGGCCCTGGAACAAATGGATTGTTCTATTTGTAGTATGTTCCATTTTAGGGTTATGTAATCAATACAACTTGGTTGACTAAATTTTATAATTTAAGAGTAACATTGTCCTACAAATAATTATGAACAATCCAAATTTTAGGACCATCAAATAAAAGTATGAAATCCTTTCTTGTTACGAGTAGCTACCGCTTTCAAGATTTTTCGAAGATAAAAAAGTTTTTTGTCTTATCAAAATGAAGCTACTCGCAAAAAATTAGCTTGTTAGTGATCACAAAAATTTGTTCTTAGGCTCGCGTACTAAATATTATATGAATCCTTCACCGTAGATTACAAATCCGTTTCAAAACCGTCATTATTCACATTTTTGTCTTCGATTACATTCAGAACGAAACTGGACCCTTTTAGTGACAATCAAGCTCAATCTGCTATTTATAACTTTGTTTGTTATGTGTTTGTTAATATTATTGTGTCTTGTGTATATATGCTAAGTATTCACATACGGTTTTGCTCGATAGTTTTACTCCGAATCGATGGAATTAAATATTTGACATATTTAATTCCATCGAGCCGGCTCGAAGCGAGACTTCGAGCTATCAGTTTTGCGGTCCACACGGTGGTTATTGCTCGATTTGGAGTAAAACTATCGAGCAAAACCGCAAGTCAGTACTTGGCATAATGTGTACTTTACTAATACCATACTTTACTAATATTATGAACGAGACAGTGTGTCTGTCTGTCTGTTACCTCTTTACTATTGAACCGCTGAACCGATTTCGATTAAAAGAGTATGCAGACACTTTGAGTCTCGGGAAAGGACATATTATAGGTTACTTTTTATGCCAGAAAAAGGTAAAGTTCCTGTATGATAAACGACTTTCAGCGCAACGGAATTGCGGGCATCAGCTAGTTGAAAATAGATGTTTCTTTATTTCAGACTGAACACACTTAGTCTACTCTTTAATCTAAGTTCTAAGCGCATTAGTCTGCTCTTTAATCTAGTTTGTGAGCGTAACAAACACTGCAACAAAGACCGCCTCGATGCCGCCGCGCCGCGGTCGCGCGCTCTATTTGCATTTTGGGTTAGCACGGTCCGACCACTTATAATTAGACATTCGATGGTTGAGACGGAAATATACAGCGTTTAGCTGTTGTTAATTAGGTTGACGAAGGAGGAAAAGAGTAGGGATTTTGCATAACTTAGAATTTAAAAATGGAACTTAAACTATCCCATGCGTGTTTGCAAAGCGTCAGATCTTTTAAACTACTCAAAGGCAGCTTTTCTAATGTATTGAGTTAACTCGCTTGAAATAATGATCAAGCGAGTAATTCGCTTGAATGACTCTACAAGGAATTACTTACCAAAAAACTAGATAAAATAATTTAATCCAAAACTGTTTCCCAAAACCATTAAAATGGTCTCGTGTTAGGTTTGGGGGTTTCTAAACAAAAAAGTCAAATCTTTTGTTTTTTTTATTCTTACTAAAACATTATTATATTAGCCGTGTAATCGACATTTAAATAAATGTTAAAAAGTACACATGTTGGTATTGCGCGTGACCGAACCAAAACATTTGGCAAAACAATACAAGCGATGATCACAAGAAAGTCTTTCATTACAGATAAAGCACATGTTTCAGACACGCACACAGCTTACAAAGTTGTGTAACAATGTTTAACAAAGTTTGATTTTTCTTTAAATATCTTACAGAGAAATCGATTTACTTGCAGCTATCAGATCTACCACATTTTGGCCGGTTATAATATTATCAAACTCAGGCTGACAGATCATGACTAAGGGCCTTATCACACTGGCAATTAGCGAGAGATTTGAAAGCGACGCGACTGCGTAGCGCACACGCCGCGATTGCGCGTTTTGGATACTCAGTAGCAAAGTGGATTCTGATGTCACATCCCTAGACGAGTGTACAAAATGGGGTCCACGACACGCCGCGACGACGCTGCGCTGTCGCGGCGTGCGCGCTGCGCAGTCGCGTCGCTTTCAAATTGCTCGCTAATCGCCAGTGTGATAAGGCCCTAACTGATTTGTTATAACCAGACTAAATAATTTAAAAAGTGTGCCTATGAAATAAAAAGTATGTAACCTATTTCTAAGGTATCTCCAATCTCCATTAACAATAAAAATAAACTGGCTTATGGTATCTCTATTAGCCATTTTGTGAATCCACATTTTTTGGCAAAGTTGATAAAAGTCAAACCGAAAATAAAAATCCTGTTAAATGAATCAATATTAAACTATGACTTTCTTTTTGATAAAATTTGCATAAAAATGACTATGATTTACTATGATGTCCTGATAAGTAAACTTCACTTCTCAGTTCGACTGTAGTGTGTGCTACGCCCAACGTTGTGGCGGCAACACGTGTTGACAACAATAATTACTTTAAACAATATAAAGAGAGGTCTTTCTTTTTAACTAATTTATTGTTTTGTTTAATGACAATTAGCTTTTTTACAATTTGCCGATGTTGACAGACGTGATGAGCGATTAACAATACAACTTTTTTCGTAGAAAGATTGATTTGTAAGAATTGTTCTACTAGTTTTAAAAACTGTATGAGCTAAAGTTAAAAAATGCTCAAATAATAATTAATTGATAAAAAGAAGTATTTATCTACTACGTATTTTAGTGGATTTCAAAGTACTTATAAATAGTATACCTATTATTTTTTAATATTATAAAGCTGTGGAGTGTATTTTTGTTGCTTGAACACTCTAATCTCAGTAACTAATGTTTTGAATTGAAAAAAATGTGTTCGGTAATTCACATAGGAAGGCTGCATAGAATCACGCTGAAATCTATTTGGATGGGAATGAAGAATCAGTGAAAATTGTGAAAAACTTTCCCGGTTTTTTATTTATTATTCATAATTTTTATGATAATATTATGTCGACGCAAACGAATTCGCTGGCGAGAGTGGCAACAGCTAGCTGTAGTTCATCCCTTGATACTTAAACCAAAATCAACGAAAGATTCCATTGCATATATTTTAATAGCAATATAATATAGTCTATTTCATGTCACATAGTCTGAGGTGGCCACTGGCCAATTCGACTACCACGTCGCGGTCAAGTTCTCATCGCTTTATTACCAGCGGCATACGGCTCAGAATCCCTCACCTCTACTTCTTGATAACATTATTAACGGTGTGCCACTTTGGTCACGCTCCCATATAATTGTTGTTTATATACCTGTTACTCTTTTGTAGTCATTTCTTTGTAAAAGTTTTGTAACTTTCTTTGGCGGCATCTTATAATAAGGTGTCGACGGATGGACATGTCAAAATGTTTTGTATAGAGCCATCGGGAAGAATATATTGTCTAGAAAATCAATTACGATTGTCGGCGAAGGATTTTTTATTGGAATCCGTTTAGATGTTGATTTAAAGTGGACGTATTACGGTTTCCTGGTTTTTGCTTCTCATGAAATAATGTTGAAATTATTTTTATGAAGACACTAAAACGGTATTATTTTGCAATTCAATTTAAAAATAAATAAGAGTAATATACAAAATGTACTCTTGAGCAGCCTTCAAAAGCTTTAAACTATGCTATCCATAATACAGTAACAAAATTTAAGCAAATTCAGAAGATCAATTTACCATTTAAATATGTTATTTTAGCTTATATTTTATATTTTAGCTTTATAGTATATAATTTATATTTAAAATTAATATTTTTGTATATTTAAATTTTAAGATAACAATGTAATAATAATTATTAAAGGTAACATAGTAACATATTCAGAATATAAAATTAACAATAACAATAATCTACAGAAGCTTAAATGAAAAAAAATAATATAACAATGATAATAATTAATTAAAATAAAAAGAATATGAAAAACTAAAGATCTTAATCAAAAAGGCCACCCCACAGCGTACCATGCTCAAACGTCCCCATCACACTGGCCGCGTTACCGCGCTGAATGGCTAGGGAGACGTGTTGGGCCAGGTACGCCCCGGAGCGGGGATCGTTACCCGAATCCCGCAACCGACGTCCGAGCTGGCGAACGAAAGCTTTCGCTTCGTTACACCAGGTACCTCCTGTTTCCACGGCAAAAGGAACGAAATGGTATTTCTGCTCCAGATCCGCATACTTAGTGTGTTTCTGTCTGGCTGCGTACTCGGCGGCAGACCCCGCGGTTCGAGCGGTGCCAGAAATATGCGAAGCGGCGTATGTGCTCACGCACGTGGCATCCCATAGGAGGCAACGACCTTTTTCCCATGGTATCAAAGTAAGGCCGTCCGGGCGTTTGCCGTCGCTCCTACTCAAACCGGGGGGCTCGAGAACACACGGTACGTCTGCTGACACCAAAGCTCGACGAAGGATGTCATTGAGTGCATGGTGTCTGGCAAAACGACCGGCTGCCTTAACGCAGCTAAGCCCGTGGTAACCGAAGGCATCAGTCTCAGTACCACAGGGGCAGCAGTGAGGCTCGCACACCACGCAACCCAGTCTCAACGCCACTGCTACTCGAAGGGTATTATCATCGAGAAGAGTGCCGAGGTGTGGTGATGGTAACGCCTGGAGCCAAGCGCCTGATTCCGGGCAGCTAGCTGCCTTGATTCGGGCCAGCGCAGTTTCCGAAAGTGAATTACCCATTTGCACTAATGAGGATCTGGAGCAGAGTTCGTCCCAGGCACGCTGGGAGGTGACATCTACGGGGGGGCTAATACCGGGATAACTTTCGTGCCAGGCATTTACTGCGTCGTTCATAAAGGGGATGCTGCATCTTGCACCTTGGACTTTTAAGATGCTAGTGACAAGATCAGCAACCCCATTCGACGACGCCAGGAATGCGGGCAAACCGACAGAACCCATACTTCTGATACCCAAACCACCGTGTTTTACCGGTAATGCTGCTTGCTGCCATTGCAGATCATCGAGAGAGATGTTGAGTATATGCTCCAGCGTGGATCGGATGATAGCGTCCAACTGGGAGACCTCTTTAGGGAATTGCCAGGTTGGAGCCGTTCTAATGATATAAGTGAGTTTAGGTAGGGAGAAGCAACAGCGGTAAAGTATTAAGGCGACGTGGGAGGATAAACTGCTGAGAAGCTCCCGGACTTTCGTCAGGGTTTTACTTTTATTTTCAAGGGCCGACGGGATGCCATTTGGGAGTATCGGCGCACCTAGAAGGGAGAATGTCGATTTATTGAGGGTTTTTATTCCGGGGAGCAGAGAATCGAAGGTGGTGATTTTGGCTAAGTCTGTCTCGCCGCAAGCGAATAATTCGCATTTGCTGGTGTTAATAGCGAGACCCAATTCCTGAAGACTCCTACTGAGCGTTCGGATATCTTCTGCGACAACCTCTGGACTTCCTCCAATTGTGCCATCGTCGAGGTACCAGACATTCAGGGGAGACATAATCAATGATATTTTCTTTTGAATGGCTAAGCTGAATATAAGGGGACCCAGGGGATCACCCTGTTGCGCTCCTACCTGTGATGAAATTTTATGACCGTTGTATGTTAAGTGACTGGGTGAAGCGTAGCACTGGTAAAGAAATGGATAAAGAGAAGGAATTAGTTCTTTAACCTCGTTTAGGATGGAATCCCTTTCAACGGAGTTGAAAGCATTTTTAAGATCTACCTTGACGATGACACAGTCGCTGTTAGCGGGGTTTAACGCAAAGGCCCGCGTCGCGTGAATTGCAGCCTCGCAGCCGAGGGCAGTTCCGAAGCCAACTTGGGTGGGCTGCAGATGTGTCGCCATAGGTTCCCTTACGGCTCGGCATGCGCATTTCGCCACGAGGCGTCTAAAGATTGAACCTACGGCTATAGGCCGTATGCCACCATCTTTTTTTAGGAGGGCACAGAGTGTCGCTCCATATAGGTGTGGAGCTACATAAGGGTTTAACTCGCCTTGCAGTAGGAAGTTGCAGAGATTTGCAAGTGATTTTAGCAGACGCGAGCCGTTATTGCCTGCAGAAGGCGACAATAATTCTTTAAGGTGTTGCGGGCGGATGCCGTCGGGGCCAGAGGCAGATGAGTTACTAAAGCTTTGTATAGCGGAAACGACATCTGCGGGGGACAGTACTAGAGGAGCTATGGACCCTACTGAGGACAAAGGGGGTATGGACAGTGGGCGCGATGGTGTGGGGTGTTTTTGGATCAGAGACTCTAGAGTGCTTGTGTCGGCGGGGGCGATTTTACAGTCTGAGACGAGCAGACGTGCCGCGCCTGCTAAATCACCTTCGTGTACTTTTATTTCAACCCTTTTGCACAGATTGAAGGTTAACCGAGTTGCGATCTCGCAAGGCGGGGGACAGGAGCTGTAGATATTGTGTTTCACTTTCGACGTGAGGGATGAGTTGGTTGTCTGATCCGGTACTCTAAGTGCAAAGAAAGCAAATGATAGAAAATCGTACCAAGCCGCTTTAGTGTTTTTGTTGACACAGGCATCAATCAGGTCCGCAAGTCTGCCAGCTGCAAGACTTCTGGCTCCTTTGGGCACGTGTTTCAGTACGCGAACACTACGCTTGAACATCGAAAGGCTGTCTAAATCGAAGTAGTCGGCACTGACCTGGTTGGGCTGAGCGGAGCTGCCGGGGGATGTCGAGATACAGGATGAATCAGACGAAGGTTGCGGGAGCAGGTTTTTATGCTTGCGGCTGATATGTATATTCAACCCGTGAACGCCGTTGAAACGGCGACTTGAGCAGGGGCAGTGCGGGCATGCGAAGCCCTGGCTGCTGTTATTAACATCCACAGACATTGTACTAAAATGTAACTTAAACTAGAACCTTAGAATATATTTTATTTACATAAATTACAAGGTAAAGATAAAAGAAGGAAAATAAATAATAATAAGATTAACTAAAGAAAAATTCAAATAAATAAAATGTAGCCGGTATGAAATAAGGACTTCGCTGCTTCTCCTTGTCATCTCTCTCAGCCTTCTTGGCTGTATCTTTCATCGTGCGGCGTACACTTGGGCATTATACTGTAGTTTGGTCGTGGCTCGTGTGCTAATTCTCCGGACGGTTCCCGGTCAGCATCAAATCAATGCCTATCAAGGCAACAGAGCGTTGGATCGCATTACCCTGTAGAAACAGCTCAGGCCTCTCTCTCAGTATAAGTTACAGTCATTGATCCAAACTAACAATATTATCTTCTCAAGTCTCATTTTGGCAATCAGGAAAGTACTTCTGCAAGGCCGGCAGGCAGCAGATCCATATATTTTCGCTACTTTATTTTGTCAAACAAAGGGCACCTTTTATATTGTTTTTATCGCAACGGCTTTGCACTAAGTTCTTCACCAATTATTTATTTTAAAATAGATAAGAATCTGTGTATTTCACTTCAGAAACATTGTAATATTAAGCAAATTTTAAATATTATAAATTTATTACGAGAATATCGGTATTGTTTTCTTGACAGGTCATGTCATATTTATAGTTATTTTAGCTCTGACTACAATAGCTTTATACCAATCGTATAAGAACCTCTCTTGCAATGCACTTGAATTAGTTCATGTTGTAGAATAATATAGGATCTTCATGAAAAGAGTGTGTTCCCTTTTAAAAGAACTACTCTTCTGATGAAGCGAGTGGCCATGGGCGACGGTAATCGCTTTCCATCAGGTAACCCATTTGCATGTTTGTCCCCAAATTTTATGTAAGAAAGAGTGATGATGGTGATGATGATGATGATGATGAGGTATTTGAACACATGTCGTGTGATGCGCTTCGCTCGTTGCGCGGAATTGCGTCCACGCGTTCAGCGCTGTACACCACAGTCGTCCAGACCTTACTAAACACGAACAACGCTAACAGCGCTTAAAGCGAACTATACAGTGATTTAATTATATTATTGCTCAATGGAGCGTGGTCTGTCGCGTTTTTTTAATTATTAGGAAAGGCATTCGCGTCTTCGCGAAGAACTATTCTGAGTTCAAACTGCTGATAGTTGGATAAAAGATGTGGCGGTACCCATAATTCGCCTAACATTCCTGCATCGCGCTATCGAAGTTTTCTGAGCGCGTCGGTATATATAATATACGACAGCTGAAATGTATCACGTGGGCTTCGGCCTGACCGGGCATGCTATATCTCTCGGTCGGAAGATCTTCCTTTGTGGCCAACACACATATATTCCACATTGGTGACCCTCGACAGAACACGCCTCCTTCATCATCATCACTCCCCGCCCCTCCGCACCGCGCCAGCCAGCATCGCCTCATCGGGTACCTCGTCCACTAGCCGCAATGTACCGCGGCCTGGGCGACTCCGCATCGGCATCATCGGGCTTTTCCACTACACCGACCGGTCAACAAGCAGAACACTGTATCTATCCTGGTCAGCACGTAGCATCGGCCCCGCGCGGCAGCTATCCGACTCACTGGATCCCGTGCAGCAGCTTACAGTTTCGACTCACTGGGACTCACTGCAACAGTTCCGACTCACTGGAACTCACTGGCACTGGCGACTCAAGCGACAAGACTTCAAGATTCGACCTCCGGTCTTCGGGGGGGAGTGATGTGGCGGTACCCATAATTCGCCTAACATTCCTGCATCGCGCTATCGAAGTTTTCTATACGACAGCTGAAATGTATCACGTGGGCTTCGGCCTGACCGGGCATACCACCTTGCTCGGTCGGAAGATCTTCCTTTGTGGCGGCCACGCATTATTCCCACAAAGATATTATATTATTTGGTAGGCGGTCGTAAAATAATCTAAAATATTATTTGCATTGAAACATTTGTTAATATACTTAATACTTATTGTTTTTTATAATGCTATACAACTTACCGACTCCATACACTTTGCATAGGAGCCGAATATCTGTGCCAACGTAGAAGAAATTATCTACAGTCGACACAGATAATAATTAAGGTATACGACAGGAACGGCTCCTTTTTATATCGTAGTGGGAAAATGTACAGTGCCCCATATCCATCAGAAACTAGTCATTTATACTTCTGAGTTAACAACATATTAATAAAAATCAAACAACTATATAAAGCTTATTGAAGAAGCCTTCTTCATTCACATTATTATACACAACTAAAAATACTCTAGCCTAAAAAAATCTCACAACAAAAATCCATTAGAATCATTTTTAAAACAGCTATCTAAACAATTTAATAGCTCAAACTAATTGTCTTAGTCAAATTCGTCGAGGGGGGCGAAAGGGGTCAAAAGGGGGGCGCGGGGTTAGCGGAGGGGGGCTAATTGACCCCCTTCCAACTAACGGTGCGGCGCGACGCGGTTTTTGCGACCGAAACAAACGCTAGAACAGGTCACCAACATTCTTTGTTCTTGGACACCCGAATTACACAGTACGAGATAAATAATTTTGTGTAAAATTGGAGAATAAGTAAATCGCTTTAGCATAGATTAATATCTATGTTGAAAAGTAATGCGTTTGACTGTTGAGTCTGAATGTCAGTACCTTTGATTATTTAGACGTGTAAATAATCAAAGGTCAGTAGTAATTATGGTATTAAAAATTTGAGAAGTATAGATTTACCTTAATATATCTCAAATGCAAAAAAGGTTGTGTACATACTAAATATCCATTTTTATAGCCTTAGCATCTTTGCAAATTTTAATCAAAATAGCTTCAATAGTTTTAGTACACATATTATGTAAAAAAAATCTTTAACAAGTTTATTGAAAAATGTGACAAATATTTTTTATTTTACTTATGGCCTGTTTCACCGCTTCCAGATAAGGTGCCCGATAGGGTTATTTGACAGATTTTCCATACTCCATCTGTCAAATTAAGTGGTGGATAGCCTTATCAGGAAGCGGTGAAACAGGCCCTTAAAAAACAATATTATGTGTTTATTTTGATATCGAAATAATGATTTTAGATGGTTAAATCACGAATAGCTTTGTCCGCACTGTGCCTTTTTTCTGTTCGTCAAGGGCATGCGTTATAGCGCAGTCAACAGCGAACGTGAGGCATGCCCGCGACGCATGCCCTCTGACCGTATCCAAAATTTCAAAAATGACAATGTTGGCGTTGTTGAATGCACCAAAACGAAAGTTGAATGAAAGAAGATGACGAAAGTTGAAGACGAAAGCGTATAGTGTGGACGCTAATGTAGCTTCTACTCGTAGCTAGAGCCTCCCCGCTACGGCGTAGCTAAGAAAAGACTTCAACGCGCGACTACCCAATTAACAACACGTACTGTATATTTCTTTGATTTCATTTTGAATATAATATTGTGTTGCGTTGATTCGAATGAACTAAGAAAAAACGTTCAAATTTTTTTTTCAGTTTAAATTTTCAACAGCGTAAAATATATCATTTTAAGTAAAAACTCCAGAATCAAAAGGATGCCCTTTTGATATTTATATTTTGATAATTATACTTTTTTTAAATTAAAAAATAATTTGTCAGTGTGTGAAGATCTTTCTGCACAACATTATTGCCTAAAAGTAGCAATTTTTATTCAAATATGATTATTGATAAGTGTAAGTTACATTAACAGTTAGAAATAAGTAGGTAATCTAAATATAATCATTATCAGCACTAATCTCTATCATTTCGGAGACAATGGCCGTATCCCACTGACAATAACTCAGTAACAGTAAGTAGTTAATACGTTTAACACGTTACAATGGCGGACAGACGGACAAAAGGTCTTATTAGCTCGACACAAATCCAGCTAATCACAAGATCGCTATAATAAATTGACTTAAAAAGTAGTTTTATCCCGTCGGAATCACACATTTTTTATATAAAGTGAATGTATAAAGTTAAGCGTGTTAAAAACCAAATGATGTATTAAAATAGATACATAATTTTTTATCAAAGCATCGTTTTAAAAACAATAAACCTATATTCTTAATTGTTTTGACGGTTGTTTTGGTAAAGAATTAAAAAGTATTTATAGGTGTCGACAAGTGTCCAAAAAATCAAAGAAAAAAAAATCTAGTAACTGCTGTCGACAAGTGCCGTTCACCTGAAAGAAGTCTTAGTGCTAAGTTCCATTCAAATCGCTAAAGAGAATAACAATCATCCTCACATACTTTAAGTATGTATTAAGATATCTGACGCGATGTTGTGCAACAGCTAACGGGATCGCGTCGCAGGTATTGGGGTCAAAAAATCGCCAAAAGTGACTACACCCAGAGCCGTGAGACGAGGTACAAAGCTATACAGTGTGTAACATAACTAAGTGCTTATACTTCAGGGTGTGTATGGGTCCCCTGTATATAGAATTCGCTGAGAAAGTGGCAGCCCTGAAAAAGTAACTTTTCTTTCACATTATGGAAATATTCAATCCGCTTGCCCATTCAAATAAAAAAAAAACATTTGCTATTTCGGCGCTGCAAACTCTACATAATGCTAAGTACTGACATACGGTTTTGCTCGATAGTTGTACTCCAAATCGAGCGATAACCACCGTGTGGACCGCCAAAACTGACAGCTCGAAGGCTCGCTTCGAGCCGGCTCGATGGAATCAAATTTGTCAAATATGTAATTTCCTTCGGTTGGAGTAAAACTATCGAGCAAAACCGTATGTAAGTACTTAGCATACGGGACACATAGTATTATAACCTACTATTGTTACACCCTCTATATTGAAGCTCAAAAGCTCTACGGACATCCGTGCCACAACTCATGGCTTGGACTACAGATAGTAGGTAGTTTTTTAGGTATTACTCATTTGCCGGATGCTGCACAGTTTTTGCGGGAGTTTTTGCAGAAAAAGATAGAGTGTATCATCTCTGTTCTTGTAGCAAAAATTTCATACATTTTATCAGCCGGTAGAATCCGCATTACTAATATTATAAATGCGAACGTGTGTCTGTCTGTTTGTTACGTCTTAACTCCCAAACCTCTGAACCGATTTTCCTGGAATAGGGTATGGAGATACTTTGAGTCCCGTCTTCGTTTCCCGCGCCATGAATGAATTTTGCAACGGAGTTGCGAGCTTCATTTAGTAATATAATATTTGTTCATCCGCCATACTCGCTTAGTAACAGAAATTCACTTTTATTGAGAACTCCAAGATTCGTCTCGCAGATGGGCGGTAAGTCGGCCAGTGGGACGGCTGAGCCGGATCCGATGTGACTTCAAACTTTAAATACATCAAAATAAATTACCATGATGTGACTTTTGATTTTTATTACGGTTATTTTATTTTAATGGAAGTTTTAAATTGTTATAAAAACAATAACCGGGCTATAAGACTATTTACATAAATATTATTTACAGCTATGTTTGCAGGATTTAATAATTTAGTTTCACAGTACAGTTATATTATATTTACTACATAAAAATCAATTTTACTAATAATTGCGATAAAATTGCATTTCTGTGTATTAGAACGATCTATAATATGAAACTTGTAAAGTTCCATAGTTTCACAAAATGTATGTACTATCATTGTACTATGTATATTTGTATGTAGCTAATGAGTACTTACAAAGTTCCTGCTTAATTCTTGAGAGTCCAAAGCAGTTATCTATTTACCGGTAGAAGGTAAGTTAAAACCAGTGTTAGTTAACTTCAAACGCGCCGCTCTGTTCTAACTAGCCGTTATTGCCGGAACCAAATTACCTAGTCAAGCGAAAATATAAAAAGATTTAAGTATCGCAACGGTTTTGTATAATCGATATATTTCATAAGATCTTAAATTATTTAACTTGGGATTATTATTATAAATTTGTTGACACCTCATTCGAGAAACTCGGATACAAATTAGGTATATTAAAATACATACCTAATATACAAAGACACAAACCACAAAGAGATCTTTCGTCGGGTAAGTTACTAAAAGTTGCAGGATGAACAAATTATTTTGATAAAAAGTAATATTTTTCGTATAAAAAAACTGACTTATGATGTCTAGACTTTTCAAAAAGTCTTAGTATTCAACGTCCAAGAGAATAAAAAAATACGAAAAAATTGAGATAATACAAGATTCTTCACAGTTAAAGAAATTAAAGCATTAAAGAAGGACTTTTGTCTTTTTTGTCTGGTTACAAGGTCCAGTGGACGAATATAGGCTAAACGAGCAGCCGGATCATCTGGTGGTTAGACACCAGACGATCCGCCTGCTCGTTCAATTAATTAATATTTATCTATACGTGTTAGCTTTAACTGCGGAACGGTACCGGCCGTAGTCCATCTCGCCTTTCAGTTATACGTCACACCGCGCGCACACCCATACCATATACCGACACGCGATAATACGCCTTATGTGCTGGCTCTAAGGTGGATTATACTGTGCGTAATTAATTACTGTAAATGGTAATATGTAATTAAGTACATGAACGATAGCATCTAGCTATGAAAACAATGAATTCTCTGTGTTTTGATATTCTAGTGTTCGTATTAATTTTATGATAAGTCATAGTCTTGATATGAAACCATGTCAGAATTATGTGCATAAATTATGATTTAACCAGAATAGTCCAAACCACGAGAAGAGTCACAAAACTTCACTTTGCCAAATGTAGTAATTTTGAATCTTTGTTTATTATTACTCACTACACAGTATTTATTCAAAGTAGAGCTCACCCTGCGATTTAAATTCAAGTACCATAATATTTCATATTTTAAAATATAAGTTAAAATGTTTGCAAGCTAAAGATAATATTATAATATATACTAGCTGTCCCGGCAAACGTTTCTTTGCCATATTACGAGTATATAAAGTATATCGCCCATATTATTTTATTGAATTAGTGACTAAATAAGTATGTCACCATGGCAACGTCCATCGCTATCTCGTGACCCGCGTCGCATAAACAATGGTCGCTCTTTATAGACATATAATTTGCAATAAAATAAAATTGCGACTATAATTAAAGATCTAAGCTATTCTATCTCTCAAGTTGGAAAAAAGCACACATTTAAAAAAAAACAAACATTAAAATCTGTTAAGTAGTCTAGGAATCCATCGCGGACAAACATCGTGACAGGAGATTCATATATATTAGATTATAAGGAAAATTATTTATTAACTTTATGTTTGTGTGAGCATTACTTGAAAAGCTTTTTTGTCTCGCATTAACTTGAACCATACCGAATTTCATAGAACAAAATGTTCGTAGAAGCAACGATAGTTTGGTGTGTATGTTACTATGTAAGTACACTCGGGGAAGTTGATTCCTATGCAAATGGGGGATCTACGTAGTTTGGTCGCATTACGTCAAACTCAGCCGACAGATCACAATTAATATTGAATTGACATAATCGACCAAATGACGTTGGTCTCTCAACTGCATAGGAATCAACTTCCTCGATGGTACATAACAATATACCTAGGTGATAAGCAAATTTAGTCTACCTAGGTAGTAAAGTAGATAGCATAAGTAATAACAATAAACAGTTATAATAACATTACGATTATTTTATTTCTTCATAATATATTTAATTTTATTAATAAAACCATTTTTTATATCATGTATCTAAGGGAAAGAGTATTTTTGCATTAAAATGCTTAAAAGACTTAAATACAGTATAAGAATAGGCTACTTCTTAGTTCTTACCGCAGGAAAATGTAGCCACGTTTTATTCCATGCATATGATGAGCAAGCAACGTCAAGTTTTAATTTTTTTATTTTAAATCGAAAGCTATTAATTTGATTAAATTATATGCAATCAATTCAAAAATTATATATTGATCTGCCTCACAACAATAACACACAGCGAATCATAAAAATATGAATAAAGAAGACTGGAATAAAGTTAATAATATCCGAAACCCATGGATTAGCGGTAATGGCATACAATTCGACCAGTCTCGACGATTCTCTTGATTGCGACCAGTTTGGAGTCGTGAATGCGGACCCATAAGATGTCAATCTGATGCCACACCTGTAACACATTTGTTTGTGTCTCTTTTGATAAAATTCAGTTACCTTTGTGTAGAAATATTAGTCGCTAGAAAGAGGTTATGTTTGGTTTAAGTAGTTTGGGGAACATCTCTGTAAACGATATAATGGGAAAATTTGAAAAAAAATCCGTAACAAATATAGAAAATCTTACGTTTATAAGTTTTATAAAAAATTTAATTCTTTCCATAAATTTTTTTATTTGCGCTTGTAAGACTTAGCCTTTATTGTGAAGGTAAGACTTTTTTTCGATAGTTGTTTAAATTAGATCAATCCTGTAAAGATCTGACTAGACTAGTATAGTAGAGTAGAGTCTACAAGCTGAGGTCTCCTCTTACTATGAGGAACCATTTCCCACCGAGGAACCATAACATGGTTGTTATGGTTCCTGGGTCCACACCACAAATGGCATCTGGGTGCTACCGGCGCACCCGAATTGATTAGGCTCAGGCTGATCGCCAACGATATACGCGGGGCAATTAATGACAAGTTCAAGAGGACCTTGCCGGGCCTCGCCGAAGAAAACCACTGGCCCACTTACGGACCACTTACCGACAACACCGCACGCGACTTTCCACCTTACCGCTTAGAAAATAAGGGGAACAATTAAGTGGAGCGTTTAGTAGGTCCCGAACTTTGGTTCACAGGATTGTATACTTTATTGTGTAGAGGTAAAGCTGAGGTTCGAGCGAATGTGTTAGTAGGTCTGTAGGCTGCGGCGGTAGGCGTGCGTGCGAGCCGGTGTGTACGCATCGGAGATAGTTGTCAGTGCTGCCCAACTTCGAGAGAAATGCGTCGCAACGAGTTTTAGTTATACATATTTTTTGGGTTACGTTTCATTGGAATCAAAAACAATAATATCAGGCAAAAATGTTTGAATACTTTTTAACAGGAATATGATTAATAACAATCTTATTAGAAATTTCACTATAAAAGATCAAGTAAAGATTCATAACATTTATTACAAACATTTTATACTAGAAAGTCGACAGAGAAAGGTTACTATTTAACTTATATTTGTTTAAACCTCAAAATTAACCGATTTTGACGCTTAAAATTAGCAAAATTAATTATCACAATAATAAAATAAGCAGAGTGTGGGAATCCGAAACACGTTAGCGCTCTAATTGTAATACTATCGTGCAGATCTCAAGTTAATCCGTGTAATTACTGTCTACACTCTGCTCGTGACCTGCATTCGTTAAGCTAGATTTGGGATGCAGTTAAATCTAGATCACATGGGCCGTTACTTCAAAAATTTTTGACTGCAGAGGTGTATTTATCTATATTTCAACCATGATCAAAACCATTCCAAAAACAGATTCCTATTTGAGGTATTTTGAAAAACGAATAAACTCAATTCAGGTTATAGAGTATCGGGCCGCGGAAAATGTAGTGCGGCCCCGCTTGAGCGGCGCGCGGCGGCGCGGTGGTAGGATTTCGGTTGGCGAGTGGGGTGCGCGCGCGCAGTCGTCAAGCAGCGCGCGCGGCCCCCGCCCGCCAGTGTAGTGCCAGTGACAGTGATATCGTGCAACTATCCGAACCGACCGGACTATCGAAGGCATGTGTTCGCATTGGCATCAATAAACCGTGCCCGTGACTCCTTCCGAGAGGACTTTGGATATTTCCGTTAGTGTTTTTCTTTCTCTTGAAAGGTCTTCCTGGTCCTTTTTATTATTTTTGCTAATCGCTATCCTACTAACCGCATGCTGGGCTTCACTACATCGGCTCTTTCTTTTCTAGTCCCAACCCTCTGTTCCCTGCGGCGTCGGTCGCGGTCGCGCGTGGTTGCGACACTCGGACACAGTGAATTATGTTCATTTGGATTTGACAGCTGATACTTTGATTGATCATTTCAGGTGAGTGATCTAGTTGTAAGTTTCAGTGCTACTTAAAAGGTTTTCAGTTAGTGGCAATTATCCCATTATTGTCAGTCAGAGTACATTTAAGTATATTTGAAAATAATCTAAAAGTAAATCGCAATAAGATTTTCTGTAGTATAAACTCTTAAATTGCCAATAATAGGGTGTTTTTCACGTCTGGAAAACAGTTACTTTTCAGTTTTCACGTATGTTAAAAATGTTTTGAACACTGAAAATATTTTGCGTAAACTTTTAGGAAGATCTTATTAGATTTGTCGCTGATAAAAACATAAAATAAAGGTAACTGTTATGTATTTAAATCGGAAATTATATTTAACTAATTTTCCTTAATTTTGTTGCTAAGTAGGTCCCGTTTTTTTTTTTTGGTAATTTTCCACTTGACCTAGTTTCAACTTAAAGTAGACTAAAGTAAAATACCATATAGCTATTGTACAAAATATTTATATACTTAGCTAATAAATATTTTGTTATTTTCTAAATAAAAAAAAAACATTTTAGATTTTTGGGTTACTTTTTTGGGACTTTTTGGCAATGTTATTAGGTCAACAAGGCTGTATACGCAGCTGTCTCTTTTCAACATTTGTCTCTTTCCCGCGGCCAAGCGGTGAACACACGTCACGGTGCGCGGCCTTACGCATTGTGAGAGGTCAATAGCCGAGCGTAAAACGAAAAAAAACTATATTACGAGTATGTTCATTAAATACCGTTTTTTCGCTGAAAATTTCAATTAATTTTT
This sequence comes from Polyommatus icarus, assembly GCA_937595015.1. NCBI lineage: Eukaryota > Metazoa > Arthropoda > Insecta > Lepidoptera > Lycaenidae > Polyommatus > Polyommatus icarus. Next base: position 21,942,033 of record OW569328.1, on the reverse strand, counting down.
TCTATTAGTTATGGAGTAACAAAAGCGGTGTGAAATGACGTGGCGAAATAACGCACCGCCCGCGCCATGGAAATAACATGAGAAGAGCAAAACCAGTAGCTTAACGACAGCTCATTAAATCAGCCCATAGACGAATATAAAGTAACCTAGATACTTCAAGACTTTCAGGACAACCTAGAGATACCGATTTATACAGATTTTAGATAAAGTACCATTGGTCCGTGTTGTATGTTTTACAATTCATCTGCCTCTAAAATGGCCTTTGTGTCGATGACATACGAACCATTCTCATAAAAACTGAAGGCAAAACAGAACGGGCTCGAGGATCGATTCGCGCCACTTGTAATGCACGAAACAGTTTTGACAATCAGCAATTACTGAAACTATGTTACCTCAGTATATAGACCGTAATGTATTACTGTATGCTAGTGTGTCGGCGAATTATCAGCGAATATATTGATTTCGGTTAATAGAAACAAGGTATTTAACCTAACCACTATTATCTATTTAAGTATATTCAAATAAATGATATTTTTGTTTATTTTCCGTATCGCTGACGGCCGAACATAGAAAAGAATATTCGCTAAGGCTCCTGATTGTCTACAGCTCACCAATGCTGACGTAGTCGGTAATGGCTGATGACGTCACAATTTCAGATTGTTTGAGTAGCAATGGTTTTATTATACAAGGCCTTTGCATCCATTGTGGATGATTTATACAGTATTTTCAGAGCGAAGTAACCATTCTTGAAATGCTGAAGTGTCTGGGACAAGATTTTTAAATGTCCGTCTGGTTGCCCAAGCACATACATCCTCGCAACATAGTCGGCCTAGCCCAGAGGAATGAGTTGGTCATTACGTCTGGGATCAACCATGTACGGGTTTCCTCGCGATGTTTTCCTTTACCGTACGAGTGGCGGTATCCGTACTTGAGACCTGAAAATGTCTCATTAGTCCAGGTGGAGGCGTGATCGAACCTACACCCTCTCGAGTGCCAACTAACGGTCTTTCCACTAGGCCACGGACGCTATTAATATTTAAGATCAACGCTTATACTAGGTTTCACTATCAGTATGAATTCGTAACTTGCGTATATGTATTGACATATTATACACGAGCACTCTTTCTTTGACTCTCCGCCGTAAAACAACTCTCAGACGTAGCATCGCCTGATTTCTCGTTAGTCTTAACTAACGAATGATTAGGCACAGAACAGACTATTTACATGCCCATCCGAAGCAAGAATCTTCTTTCTTATCAGACAATCTAACCTTGATACTGACAACTTTTTACTATGTAGATTGTAGGTAAATCAGTAAGTTCAAGACGAACAATAAACTCCCAAAGTATTTCGTAGCATGTCTCTACAAGCATCAGGATGAGTCAGCTCAGTCAGCTTAGCAATTGATTCCACATTTAGGCTACGCGGGCGCGGAACGGTATTGCACTAAAACGAGACGAAACATCACAATTATTTATGAGTTTATCTCCTAAACCTGTCTCTAGGACGGTTATTATATCTAAATTTGGCACGCGTCAAACAAAGAAATGGTTATTTAATTTTTTTATAAGGAACTAAGGACGTATCCAGTTGTTCCTTGTTACCAAAAGTAAGGCTGAAAAGGAGGTTCATCTACCTTTTTGAGGTAATACGTAAATTGCATGTATACGAAGGGCAATATAAACGAAGTTGGACTGTCTGTACTCCCGTACTGGAAATAGACCGAAACAAAACAACATAATTAGCTTTATCAGAATATTCTGGTAGTTCTGGATTAACGATGTAAACAACGTCTACGTAATGATAAATTGACAGATAATTACTTTCCTATAATTTCTATCTAAGTATCACCTCCCATTCGCAATTATACCTCGAGAGCCAGCGGCCGAATCAACATTCGAATTTCGAATTATAGGAATCTCGGAGCACCCTATGATGCGAACTTAACGCAAACATCACTAAATTAGGCTAATCACGTGTGTACTAAGCTTAGCTAACGGAATGCCGTGTCAGTGTAAGGCGGGGTGCCGACTGCGACCTTCATGGACATTAGCTGACTCACAGTTGAGCAACCCCGCCCACAGGTGAGCTCGTCATCATCAGGTCACAGCCTAAGTGTCTATACGGGTTTAACAAAACAAAATGATAGTACTTTAGGGTTCTTATGGGTCCCTGTATAGTTGACTGTGTAGCGGCGCTGAAAGAGTAACTTTTTTACCATTGCATGGGCAAATTCATGATGCTGGGGTGCTTACTTTAGGGTGTGTAGAACTCAATATAAGGGACCCCCCTTATATTGAGTTCTGTGAAAGTAACAGAACAGAAAGAGTTTTTTTTATTTGCATGGGAAATAAAAAAAACTCTTTCTGTTCTGTTACTTTCACAGAACTCAATATAAGGGGGGTCCCTTATATTGAGTTCTACACACCCTAAAGTAATACCACTTAGTTTTGTTACACCCTGTATACTGGACACTAGGCTTTAAGATAAGTTGCATTCGATAATTAATAGGCCCTTTAAAAAAAATCGCTAACGAAGTTGGATTTCAAATGTGTATGGGACTTGATGTAAGGTATCAAAAAGTGTTCCATGCTTGCCTTGTGTACCATACATTTTTGACTTCTAACTTTTCTTTAGAAGTTCGCGAATACATTTTGAATAAAGTTCCTACATTTTTTTATAATTTTTAATAATCTCAAAACAATCGTTATGTAATACATAAAATACTTAAGCAATTTTGTCTGCTATTTTAAGATAATAAGTGCTGTTTATCCAGAAAATGTGAATATGTGAAATTTACAAATAATATGTAGAGTGTAGATACTTATTAGTGCTGACATTCGAAAGAGAGTAATTACTCTCTTAACGAACTGTGAACACCCAGGTATTTCAACTTAAAAAAGTAGAAACAAAAACTAAATATGGATTTCAAAAATAACATTTCTACAAACTTAAATGAAATTTTATAAATGAATTTGCTAGAAACAACTTGCAAATATTTTTAAAAATTCAATAAGATATTTTTAAAATAAAGAAACATCAAAATAGTTACAGTTACGTAGCTGGTCTTTAATCTTTATAAGAAGCCGTTTCTTTTGTGCACAATTTTTAAGTTATAGTTTTTCTGAAATTCTTATTGAACATTCACTTTAATATAATATTAAATAATACTTGTTGTCCAATACAGGTATTCCATAAATATATTGATATAAAACTGAACTTTACTTATAAGTTAAATTAAAAGGAATTATTGTACGTGCTAAATTTACATTTTTAAGATATTGTTAAAATTCTCATCTTATTTTTTTTATTTCTTGTTCGTTGCCTATTTCAATCTTTTTATATGTTTCGCCTGAATGTTGCGATTAAGGCAGCAGTTTCAAAGATAGAGCACATGCTTATAGTTTCAGAAAACTAGTACAACTACATTAATGTATCAATTAAATTGTTACTAGATGTCGCCCGCAACTCTGTTGGACCAAAATTCGTTTATCGCGCGGGAAAGTATATTTTTCCAGGATAAAAAATATCCCTTGTCCTTTTCCGGGACTCAAAGTATATCCGTACCAAATTTCAGCCAAATTGGCTCAGTGGTTTGGGCGTGAAGAGATAACAAACAGACACACTCAGACACACTTTCACATTTATAATATAGTAAGGAAGTAAGGATTTGTTATATTAATTATATTATGTGTGGCAATGTGAATTTTCGCCATCGTCCCACGCGAAAAATATACCATCCTCATCACCTTGATGAGTGGCAGTCTTCCACAGTGCGTTTCTCACATAACTTTCTGCCGCGCACTGTAAAACTCTGTCACCAGCAGTTTTTCCGCACCTAAATGACCTGCAAACCTTCAAGAAGAGAGCGTATTCCCTCTTAAAAGACCGGCAACGCACCTGCAGCTCTTCTGATGTTGCGAGTGTCCATGGGCGACGGTAGTTGCTTTCCATCAGGTGACCCGTTTGCTCGTTTTTTAGGGTTCCGTAGTCAACAAGGAACCCTTATAGTTTCGGTCTGTCCGTCCGTCTGTCTGTCTGTCTGTCTGTCCGCGGTCTTACTCAGAGACTATAGGACCTACAAAGCTGTAATTTGGTATGAATACACATATTAGTGATGGCAACAAAATGGTGCATGAAATCGTAAAAAAATATTTTTTTATGGTACCTCCCCTACACATCACGCGGGGATGAATTTTTTTTTCACGCCCACCCCATCGTGTGGGGTGTCGTTGAATAGGTTTCTTAAAAATATTGCGAGTATTCATAGATCATTTTCCGATTTAGAGTCCAGTGTACCAGCCAGCTAAACGGTTGGTTCTGGAAATGTCAAAAAATTCACGGGAGTAGGAAATATGCTGAATTTAAAAAGAAAACTATCACGGCTAAGAAGACTTCATAAGTTATTGAGTAATAGTTGATTAACTAAAAAAATGTATTCGGCGAAGTATAAAGGACCTTTTCGTTCAAATTCCTTTGAAGGTAACTGAGATGATGTTGTTAGTAGTGTAAAACACGCTTTAAATGTACGTTCATTGACCATAAAAATTATCTAAAACTTGTGGTACTACGGAACCCTATATTGCGCGTGGCCCGACACGCACATGGCCAGTTTTTTAAATTATAATATTTTATATAAAAAAATAAAAATTATTAAAACACAGTTAGCTCTAATGGTGTGATTGTAGATGAGACAGATCACACCGTCTGAGTCCGAAATATTGATAGATCATGTTTTTAAATCGACCAGTCGTGGCCCAGATACTAAAATTAACGACTCATAAATAACATACTTTATTTTCCCTTCATTAATTTATATTGACAGCTTGATAGCTATGATCTTGTATTAAAACTTGAGTTTTTCTGAGGAATTTTGAGTCTATACTTGTTACTTTTGCGCCTAAAATTGTATGAACAAATTTGGCTTATATTACATTTTGATATCCTTCATAATATGTATTATGATTCCGCATGTGAAAATAAGAACTACATACATTATATAATTTTATGAAATCAATAAGTATTTCTTTTTCGTATGGTTTTGACGTTTAAGACTAGTTTAAATGACTCTTCAGTTAAACTGAGTAGTTTACTAGACTGACTGTAGACTTACAGTTGAAAGTTGCAGAAATTCCTTCAACTCTAGAAGGTAATAATTAATGTATTAATAGGGTGCCTCTTGAATATGTAAAAAAAGCAAATAATGGCGGCGCGTCACTCACCACGCTTTGAGACATCAAACGCTGATGTATGTTGACAATATGACAATATTGTCAACATACATCAGCACAAAAGTCACACACTAGGCTAGACCTAGTGCAATAGAAAGGGGACCTAGTGCTGACACATATCTGGGGGGGGAGGTAACTTTCACTAGAGGGAGGGGGGGAGGGGGGAGTGACCACGCGGTCAAGTGCGTTTCACCGTTCATGGTTAGGATGTTTGTTACGAAAAAGCTAAATGAAACCTGATAAGTCATGCTTATGCAATGCGAAAGAAGAGTTCATTTGGTGCTCTACAACATACAACGCAAAACGTTATGTCGCACCAGTAGCTATTCTGCTAAATAATAATCTTATTAAATAAAATACAGCTACAAAATAGCTTCGATGCAGTTTTCGATATAATATTCAAACGTGTTGTGATTGGTCAAAACTCAGTTAAGTGATATCAAAAAAATCGTCTTCAAGACAGTGAATTGAATGTCTGTAACTTAGCACAAGAATTTGGGATACTGATTTACTTAACATTGTGAAATATATTTTTTCTACTTGTTCATAAGATTTAATGATTCATATAACAGTATTTTGACAGGCGAGTGAGATGTAGCTAAACCTAGGAGGTAGAACAAAAAATGCTACTTACTATACTTATTCACCCGTGCCTACACTTAATTGTTCGATAACTGTACTCGTATCTTAAAAAGATGAGGCATTACTAGGTGCTACTACAATAACTAGTAATTGGAATACTACTTTTGTTTTACTAGAGCTTACTAAATGTTGCAGTAAAAAAAAGTAGAAACACTTTAATTTCGATGTGAAGCCAAATCCTGGGACCTGACGCGGACACGTGGACTCTTTTGCATACCAGCCCTAGTAGACAAGTGGCAAGCGATTATCGTAAACGCTAACGCTAACGCCACAAAATGTATGGGATTTGACATAAGTCATCGCTTCGCTAGCGAATACTAATGTCAAATCCCATGCATTTGTGGCGTTAGCGTTAGCGTTTACGATAATAGCTTGCCACTTGTCTACTAGGGCTGTAATTTTAATTATAGTTACAAGACTTTTCCTCACTTATGATATCTACGAGAGTTCCCTTGACTCGATCAAATAAATTTAAAATTGGAACCTTTTTTAACATCAGCCGACTAAAAATTTAAATACAAAAACGTATAGCAAAAGTTTTAGACAGAAATAGATTTCTCAAAAGTCACTTAAGAATGTTTTTCTGGACTAATTCTTATATCTTATAAGGTGTCCTTATTATTTAGAACACATGACACATACTAGATAATTATATGCATAGTTCTTCTGACTCAGTAGCTGAAATTGCGACAGTCTAGAGTCGGGTTTCATAACATTCGTCACTACTAAACAAACAGTTATTCAAGCTTTGCAACACACAGTTATCCCGAAAAATGCTGAAACTTCGATGGTCAAATCCTGACGCATAGACTACATCCGTTTACTATTGAAATAAGTACAGTTTTAGAGTTAATTTCCCTCGAAGCCTCGGAAAATCCTGTCTTTAATTGTTATTCCAGAGTACTAACAAAATAATTATCGGTTTTTAATAAGTGATGCGTCCTAATAATGACCTAGGTAACTTCCATATACAATTTACGTATTTACGTTTATAATAATATTGTAAGACTTATATCAACGGAAACTTTCTACAAGAAACTGTCATATCATATTATTTATTGCAAGTATAGGTTACAGATATTTTGGGAAATAATTGTACACATTTTAACGTTAAATATTAAGTTTTGAGACTGCCTTCGCGTTTTGGACCACAGCTTAAACATCGTAAACTACGGAATATTCTCTCCAGTCGTCGTGAAGTCGTCAAGGACGTATCAGACGTATCAGATTTTGCACATGATCTGTCCGTCCGTCAGTAGAAAGTGTTTTGGTCAATAACCCGGCTGGTGCCGTCATCGCGCGCCCGCAGCATACTAACGACCGGGAGAAAGTCAGCTGACTGACCTAGCGATACCGACCCGGGGTAGACAGAGACGCCTAGGTGGCCTAGGCCAGACACGCTGGCTGGGCCATTGCCAAATATAAATGAGTTTTTCGCCTTAATAGGTAAAGCAGTGGATCCACACCAAAATAGAGATAACTCAAGATCTAGGAAACTCTTTTTTGTGCATTAAATACATTATTTAAAAAATGACAGTGTGTTAAAGGATACCAACAACTAGTATAAAAATATTTTGTTTTAAAATATAAACATGAAATATAACGATAAAACGAATTCTTTGTTGGTGACTTATGTACAACCGTTCTTAAATAGATTTTTTAGCAATTTTTGTCCATTTTATGAGTTGTATTTAGTATTTGCAGTATTGTAAGTTGCTATAGCGTATAGCCTATATGTGTGTGTATGTGTGTGTGTGTCGCGCGCACGCACGTCACGAGAGAAAGCCAGCGCAGGCGCATCTCACACACTAACTCAATATCTCACTATGTAATATATTTATGTACTCTATAGAGTACGTACTATAGTATACTACACGATTTTAAAAACAAATTCAGTTAAAACATTCCTCTTCTATATAGGCCGTTCTAAAGTGCTACTTAAAATTAGGGCTATAAGCTATAAACTGTCACTACAATCTAAACAACAAGATAAAAATTAAAATAATATCTTATTAATATATTACATTCTTTGCAAGAAAAAGAATACGTCAAAATAAACGCGAACTTCGTAACGCGTTGATGTCTAATGTAAGAAATCAATAAATATTTAAATTGTTATGATTGGTTATGCTGCGAAAATATTTTGCTGTTGATTTTTGTTAGAATATTGATTGAATTTGTGACCCATAAAATTTAAAAAATGTTATATAAATTGGTTAACATTTTTCTCTAAAGAAGACCAAAAAAAAGAGACAATATTTTCGGCTATTTATTATATTTTGGTTATGAATAAGAGCACATGTTATGGTACAAAGAGATCACACATGTTACCAAAACCCTTTCCCATCGCGTGAGGCTTTCTCCGGCAGATGTCCAACCCTTCAATCAATATTTGAATTTGGAACTTATTCAGGTACTCTCGAAAATCCCGTGAGGCAAATTTAAACCTCATGCAAATAGCATTTAGGTTGAAATTCAGTGTTCGTTAATGTGAATCCATGGGAATTTTTTGGGTGTAATGGTATGAATTAAATCCTTTGTACTTTCTTGTCTAATTTTGATGTATCGATACAAGCCGGGGTGACAAAATTGATATTGAATAGGTATTATTAAAACCTTTTTAACTGCCGAATAAAATTGTTACTAGATATTTGTCTGTAACAGAATTCAGACCGCAGTCGTAATGACTTAGCAAAATAAGGATACATATTACATACTTTTAAAATCAGTTTTCTAAAGGTTTGAAAAGCGCTTATGAACTGGATGTATAGAAAAATATTTTTAAGTGTTTTAGTACACAATTAGTGGGTAAAAAAGTAAGATAAACTTAAGGCTAGATTACTTTTAATATTTACTACCTTAAGGTGATAAATTTTACACATATTACTTCACCTATAAAAAATGCATTCAAGTCTGAAGATACATAAAGAAGTCAGACTTTATATTTTGTTCCTGACGTGATAAGATTAGATAATAGAATACCGATCAAGTTTTTTGCTCCTTTTATGAATGAACAACATTTGCTACCTAGAAAAACCTTTTCCATATGGCTCTTATCCACTGCCACTTGTTGTCAAAATATTTGATCCCAAACATTATACGAGCTATCAATAATTTCACGCAGCTGTTATATTATTATAATTCGTATAATTAATGACGAAGCATCTGGCCGCAGTCTCACTTTTGTTCAGTTTCGGGAACAAGTGTCGAATGTTCCAATATGGTCACACAGGTGTATATTAATTTCGTAGAGCTGCATAATTAAATAGACTCTGTGGTCGCAATTCGGCCATAATTATAATTAATATTTTTTACTAATTTATGCCAAGTATTTTCTCTCTTAAGATTAGTTCACTTGTTTTTACTTTTAGATCTTTCTGAAAATGTTTTTTTGCTACCATATTATTTTCGGTAAGAAATTCCAAAGAAGCTTTGGAATTTCGAAGTATTCTTGTCGTCTGAAGTGAAAAGTACATATTTTTATAAAGTACATTTTGTTCGCAACTTTTTTATGTTACAAAACGGTTCAGATAAGCCTAAAATAATAGTATTATACCAAGCTACTGTTTGCACTGTACATTATAAGCACGGAAAATTCACATTTCTTAGCGGAAAAAACATTTTCGCATATTTGATTTAGTATACAAGCATCCATACTAATATTATGGATGTGAATGTGTCTGTCTGTCTGTCTGTTACCTCTTCACGCTCAAATCGCTAAACCGATTTTGCTCATCCTTCCTTCCTTCCTCCCGTCCTTTCTCGGGACTCAAGGAAATACCTTGAGTCCCGGTAAAGGACATAGGATAGTTTTTATCCCGTTAAAATGTACGGTTCCCGTGCTCAAGCTTTGGCACAACGGAAATGCGAGCGTCATCTAGTTTAAAAATAACATACTGTTGGTCATGAGACGGGTCACAAAATGTTGTATTATCCGCTACTTCTCACGTTTCGGACTATAGTTTTCTAAGTCAGCTGATACAAGACAGGTGGTTGAATCTAATGGCTCATCTCGTGACCCAGTCCCACGTGCTTCCGGTATCGAGTCGATATCCGGGAAGGGTTGTTTGGCTGTTTGCTATCCCAGGGATGGAGCGGATATGTTTTTATACCTATTAAATAACTAGTTACTAGATATTTTCTTAGGGTTGATATAATCATAGTGGTTTGTGGGAAGCAAATTACTTATTGCCCTTATCGTTTAGTTATTGATAGATGTTATGTTTAATGGAAATTGGTAGTTTAAGTTTTGAATTTTTTTGGTACAATTATTATTAGCTGCTTAGTTTTACCCTATGAGTAATGATTGTGCAAGATTGTCTGGGAACTTAGCCTATATTTTTTATATTATTGATTTACCCTCTAGCTAAAACTTGGTCAGTATAGTAGACTTAACTCTATAGAACTACTAACTGTCACGGCAAACGTTGCTTTGTCATAATATATTATGTATTTGCCATATTATTTTATTGAAGTGACTATAAATATGTATGTTACCATGGCAACGTCGATCGCTATCCCGTCGCACAAACAATGGTCACCGTCAGTCTCAGGTTGTAAATAATTTGCAATAAAATAAAATTGCGACTATAATAATTAAAGATCTAAGCTATCCTATCTCTTAAGTTAGAAAAAAGCATACATTTAAAAAAAAGAAACATTAAAATCTGTTAAGTAGTTTAGGAATCCATCGCGGACAAACATCGTGACAGGAGATTTATATATAATAGATAATATAAAACTTGGATATGTCTGTATGAGAATATTCATAAGAAGTTTTTTTTATGGTATAAGCCAGTGATAATTTTGATCACCTTTGAACTTTGTTAACGTCACATATGGCTGCATAGTAAGTAGCTTGGATACAAATATTTAGTATACCCATGACATATTAGATAATAATAATATGTACTCACAATACTATCAAAATAATCCGACATCTCCCAATCTCATACACTACAGCATTTCAGTCTACTTCCGCACAAAAAACGTACTCCTAGCCTAACTCCTGCGCCTCATTCAATGAAATGTGTGTCAAGTTGACAGAGCAGGACGTTGAACTCGCCGTCTCGCTCACACACGGTCGTCTCGCTCGCACGCAGGTTCAAGGATTCCTGTCACCTGCTTACGTCTAGTGTGTCGACTCGTAGAGGTAGTCTTCTAAGTGTTTATAAACAACTAGCTAGACCTCGTTACCCCATAACTTAGTTAATTGCGCGAGAAATGTACGTGAGAGGACAAAGTACATGGCAATGATAAATAATTGTCCTATCCTTTGTAATTTACTGCTTAACTGAAAGATATTCATTAAAATCAGCTCAACGGGTAAAACGTGTAAACTTCAAATTATTAATGTCACAATATAATAATATTAGGTATACTGCATTCAATGGGGATTGTCCATTTTTTTTAAATTTTGCTCATTACAAAAACATTTCGAGGAATAAGGTCAGTGATCGTTTTTCTGTATATAAACGAAAAAAATACCCATTAGGTACTTATATTTTTGAACAAATATGTTTAACCTTAGTTTGACCTTCAATGGCGTTAAATTAGCAATAAATTCGATCAACATTACGTTTCGAACTTTTGGCAAGTTTCTCGTATCAGCTTTCACATAATGATAAGTTGCATTAGACGAACCAGCCATTAAAAATAAGATTGAAAGGAAAAAAAACATACTACAGAGGTCAATTGTGCGCCGATGATGACGTCAGAGCGAAACTTTAAAAATTTATTGAGAAAAAACTATTCAATGGATTTCAAAATTATTTAATTTATATTCTTAAAATACCCTATTTTAACGAAAAAAAATATAAAAAGTACATGTGATTTTTTTTGGACAATGCCCATTGTAAGTCTAAAACAAAATATGAACTTTATATATCCTTGTATCCAGGCAGATCATATGTATTACATACATATGATCTGCCTAGCATTCTATGCCCAAATGGGCAAAAACTGTTAAAAGTATTCTGATTTAAAATATACTTATCAGATATAAGTATTAAACGTATATTTTGCGTTTGAACAAGATCAGTATACCTGCATTCTCATATTCTTAAGTAGATCGATTCTAATCTAAGTTAAAACATATTAGTGTGAAGGCTGTGCGGATGTGCTACGTGAGAAAGGATGAACATTAAGACGGAATTTAGTTCAGATGATCTAGAGTAGGAACGCCTCCGTGGTCCACTTGTATGCAGCTTTGCTCTTGGAAGTCATGGGCTCGATTCCCTTGTAGCAATAAGAGATATCGTTTGTATATTGGAGGCCAATCTGATTGTCTTATAAAGTCTCCCGCAAACGATCAAACATGAAATCGTCAAACACGTCAAATCACGTAGTAAATCCAAATTTTCTTCAAACGCGTCAAACATGTCAAACATGTAGTTTATATTGTGTTTGACGTGTTTGATGTTTGATCGTTTGCGGGGCACTTAAGTCATAAGTCGGATGTATGAAAAAAAAATATGATATTATATGCATGTACTGATTACCCTGAGCTCCTTCGTCTTTTTTATTATCGGTCTCAATACTTTAGTGTATACTTAGTGGTTTCCTTTTATTTTTTCACAATCAAATTATATTTAGCTAGTCTTCTTATCACAGTAAATTGTTATAAGGGGTTGTTTCACGACTTCCTGATAAATGCTGTATAGGCTATCCACTACTTAACTTGACAGATAGAGTGTGGAGAATCTGTCAAAAAAGTTATAGATAGCCTATCCGGCACTTTATCAGGAAGTGGTGAAACAGGCCCCTCTAGTGTTATAATATTATTAGTAATTGCTATTTTCCAGGAACACGAACTATATCTCAAAAAAACCTTACCTAAGAGAGCTCTCTTTTTCGAAAACTCGGTTAAAATATAACACAGCCATTTTATAAAGGCTTTTCGGTGGTGACGTTGACCGCGAGGTCCTCGCTCCGGAGTAACTGTACCGCAGGGCCACCGCGTGGGGTGACGTCACAACGCATAATAACAACCGTCTGGCTTTTTATGTCCTACGACTGATATAGTGGACAGCAGGACTGTAGGACTATATTTTAAAACCCCACAAAAAGAGGGGTGTTACAAGTTTGACGTGTCTGTCTGTCTGTGTATTTGTCTGTAAGTGTGTGTGTTTGTCCGTGGTATCGTAGAATCCAAATTAGTGGACCAATTTTCAACTGTTTTTTTTTTATAATTTTCATTTGTACCCTATATTATATGAATGTATGTCTGTCTGTCTTTTTGTATATTATCTGTCTATCTGTTTACATCTTTACAATCCTTACTCGTAATATTAATATATTTAACAATAATGTGTGTCTGTCGGTTTATATGTATATCTTTCTGTTTTTATACAGTGTGTAACAAAAATAAGTGATAATACTTTAGGGTGTGTACGTGTTCCTTGTAGAGAGTTCACTGTGAAAGTAGCAGCGCTGAAAAACGATTTTTTTTCACTTTTGTATGGGAAAGGGCCCGAGCGTCACGAGTTTCCCCATACAAAAGTGAAAAAAAATTGATATTTCAGCGCTGCTAATTTCACAGTATGTCGCTCCATCTATTTTCTTGTTACCTCTTCATGTTTGAATGACTGAACCGATTTTGTTACCGAACGGGTATGTACTCGTAGGTACTATGTAGTCCTTTATAGCCCAAGAAACTCAAATCCTGCTATACAATATTTTATAAGTATCTTACGTCTTGTGCAGTGGTCAGCAATATGTCCCTTTATTACGGGTGTTTCGGGTTTCCAATACAAATTTTCAGGTTTCATAAGTTAGTTAATAAATGTAGTTACAAGTTGTCAATATATTTTACTAAAGACTTTCTTGTTATTTCTTATTTTAGGATCATCCCACTAATAAAACACAGTATCCTAAAATACGGTTTTGGTAGTGACAAATTATACCAATCCAAATATTCGAAACCAACTGTTTTGGTCTTCGTAAATGTGTAACGATCCATTCTAGATTCCAATAAAACCTGCCAAATACCAAAACATTGCTACAACATAATATATTAGGAGTTCGAACATAATAATCAAACAAATCAGACGCTTCTAATCTCACCATATTAATACACAATGGTACCGTTAGCACAAAAATCGCGTGCACATTTCAGTGGGCACGTGCTCGGACGAGGAGGCAGTGGGGGGATTTGAAGAGGGGACGGGAGGATGAGGGGCGCTGAGGGGGGCCGACGGACGGCCTTGCTGTGCGGTGAGCCGCGCCGTACCGTATTCGCTCTACGTCACTAACTGTCCGCTACGACATAGTATAAATATGATATAGTAGAGTAAGTTATCTATAACCTTTAAATCCAACATTATCGACATAGAAATAAATCTGACCACATGAGTCACGTGATATAGCATTATTCTGCTATTTTAAGATATCTGAAACCATGTTTATTACGCGTGTCACAATTTAAGCAGCCTCATAAAGATAGTATACTGTATATCATTTATATTGCGGCCGCGCATCGTACATGCAGTACCGCTACGCGGAATGTATAATGCCGAAAATGCGGATCATACGCGCCCAAAATTATAGGATTGTTTGACCGAAACATCCATTGAACTGCGCGTCGCAGGAAATTTTATTCGACTTTGAAATTTTTTTACTTGATCTAGCTCTACATTATGCATAATTGGGATCTAGAATTGCATAATATAAACTTAGTAGTCATTATAATTTGTTTATCTTATTTATCTCCCATGATAGTTCACGATCCTGTGATATCTTTGGCCACTCTTTGTTGAACGCATCCAATTCGTCGCGCCATCATTTTGGGTTGGCCTCTGTAACGTCGATCGAATTAATTAAATATTATTCAAAAATCTAAAATTAAAAATAATAATCAAATTTAAAACTGCACAAACAAAAATTAATTGAAAACCTAAGAGCTAAGTATACACATCACTAAGTAGTACTAGAGCTACAGTACTGTAGCTCTACTAATCTTAAAGCTTATACAGCATAGAGACTCAAACAAATCGATTGAAATGAGTAATCTTCAACTCTGCAAAGGGGAATGCTTAGCAGTGGTTATTCTGTTACAACTTACAAGACGTTACAAACTCCTAGAAAAAAAACTACATCCATACTTATATTATAAATGCGAAAGTGTGTCTGTCTGTCTGTCTGTCTGTTACCTCTTTACGCTCGAACCGCTGAACCGATTTTGCTGAAATTTGGCATGCAGATTCTTTTAGTCCCGAAAAAGGACATAGGATAGTTTTTATCCCGGAAAAATATACGGTTCCCGCGCGATAAACGAATTTTGGCGCAACGAAGTTGCGGGCATCATCTAGAAATAATATATTATGATTGACTTAAGTACGTGATTAAAGTATGATTAGTACTATACAAAGTATGAAATGATTGGCAGTTAATGTAATTTGGGCAAATAATGCACATCCCGGCAGCTCGGGCTAATAACGGATGATAATTATCGATTATTGTTAATCCAAGATGGCGGCGGCGGCCTGCGGGAAACAATGACGCGTCGCGACGCTTTCTCCGCTGCTAAACAGTTTCTAACATGTCCAATGTCCACATACACATTATGCCGCTATAGATGACGCCCGCAACGGAGTTGCGCCAAAATTCGTTTATCACGCGGTAGACTTTTCTGGGATTAAAAGCATCCCTTTGTCCTTAAGGGCCCTCTCATCCTAAATTAGCAGGTCGATTGTCTGTCAGTGCGAATATCGACGTAAATGACTTTAAAATAACATTCAGTGGCGGTTACGACGCTCGCCGCGTCCATGATAGGGCGAAATAGGAGAAAAAACCTTTTTAAGGCCTAATATAATACATAATATGTATTTCAAAAATGAAAATGTAACCAAACCTAATTATTAACTTATGAATTGCAAAGCAGTAGATATTTTTTATATATTCTTTTGATAAATAATGAAGGAGTAAAGTGGTTTCATTCAACGTTTTGGAGGTGATTTGGTTTTTTATTTCTTTATTATGTGATACCGATAGAAAAAATATGGCAAAACCAACGTATCATCATCATGTAGATTACTAATTTTTTTTTTCAGATATAATTTCTCTGTTAATGCCGATGAAAAGTTGTTTCATCTGCACGCTTTTTTTGAGAGAGCAGCCTTAACCCGGGACTCAAAGTGTCTTCATATCTTTCAGCAAAAACACACTTTGGCATTGATCATATTAGTATGGAATATGAGATAAATAAACATGAAAATACGAGTACGTAGTAAAACTATCGAAGCCCCATTCTTACACTATAACTAAATGACCCAGTGAACTACGTATCACTTTCCTTCTAATACAAACTTTTCCTGGACTTCCACGAATATTTTCTTCTTCTAGTCCTCGAATTTTTATTTAAATCGATAAACTACTACGAAAATAGCTGTTAATAGGTAAATAGGTGTTATTCAAATTACTTCTTAACAGAGCGAGACAGTATTTCAGTCCGAACCAACGCCTACAACTTTAGAAGGCGCAGGTTCGGCCTCATATGGAATATTGTTCTCGTCTCTGGGCAGGAGCGCCAAAATACAAACTGCTCCCTCTGGATCGTATCCAACGAAGGGCCGCTCGAATTGTTGACTGCCATAGTGTTTCAAACAGCTTGGACCCCTTGGAATTACGCCGATATGTAGCTTCACTCTGCATCCTCTATCGGTTGTATCACAGGGAGTGCTCTGAGGAATTGTTCGCGCGTCTCACGCGAAAAATATTGGTATATTTTTACGCGAGTTACGCGATAAACTCATCAAGGTGATGAGGATGGTTCCTCATCACCTTGATGAGTGGCAGTCTTCCACGGTGCGTTTCTCGCGTAACTTTCTGCCGCAATAATATATAAAAGACCCTCATTATATTCTATCTATTGACCATCTGTCCAGCATGATAGACACCATTTATATATTCTTAAACACAAAGTCATGAAATAAACAGATTATATTGGCAACACGTTGAAAGGTCTCAGCTTTATTTTATTCAATGTCTTAGTCACTTGTAAGTACCACCATAATATTATTGGTATTGACTTCAATGTCATGACCGTTGATTAATTATAATTATTGATCATCTATCACTTACATATGAATGACATGAATTTGCGATGAACGATTAAGATAAACTCAGGATGTAAGCAGGATTAATTATTAAAACTTAGGGTCTACACAGACGGACTGCATTTCAACTGCAATCCAACTGCAAACTGCACTTGAACTGAAATTTGCAGTTAATGCAGTCCGTCTGTGTAGACCCTTTGAGTCTATACAGACGGATCGCATTTCAACTGCAATCCAACCGCAAATTGCAGTTCAAGTGCAGTTTGAATGCAGTTGATGGTTTGGTCCAATGGTTTGCAGTTCTATTGCAGTCGTGTCAACTGCATTCAAACTACCGGATTGCAGTTCGTCTGTATAGAACCTTAGTAGTTATATAAATTAAGGCGTTTTTTCCTTTGACTCAGCTCTACATTTTACACACTTACCAAAATAAAACTAATATCAGAGTATTTAATATCATCAAAGTATTTCTTTCTCGCACGTGTATGCAGTCGTGTCAACTGCATTCAAACTACCGGATTGCAGTTCGTCTGTATAGACCCTTAGTAGTTATATAAAATTAAGGCGTGTTTTCCTTTGACTCAGCTCTACATTTTACACACTTACCAAAATAAAACTAATATCAGAGTATTTAATAAACTCTGGATGGGTTTGTATTCTTTATGAATACAAACCCATCTCTCACTGTGTTCTGGCCGGCTCAGTGGGTTAATGTGGTATTAATATTTAATATTTATCACATTTTTCCCATCATTACCATTTATATCTGAAATACATAAACAACACTCACTGATTGTTATTTTAAAACGATTACATAGTTCTTTATCCAATTGTAGTTTAATAAAAACTCTGGTTGTCACTTATTTTGAATTTATAATGTATAGATGTAGTTATTATGTTGTTACTTGTTAGATAAAGTGATTTAGTTTTAAAAAATCTTAAATGTAATTCTAGAAAAAATCTATTGGTATAGTCTTTTATTCGTTTCATTATAATTATAGAAATAAACCACAAAACAAATAATTAATAATTTAGCTGGATATGAATAGAATCATAACGACAAACTCAAATTAATTACAAATTAGAGTAAAAACCGAATACTGAAACAAACTCTTTACCAATTAGATCCAAAGCCGAAAAACTAAAACATAAACTCAATATGAATTAGACCAAGAGCCGAAATGTTCAACTCAATAAGAATTAGACCAAGAGCCATCAAACAATATTCACCCAGTTGCGCGGTTCTCAGAGACATTTCACTTTCGCCCCTCCCCCCGCGCCGCCCGCCTTCACCCCCGCCCCAACCCACCGCTTGGCCGCGAAACCTCCTTTCAAAGTCAAGACCAGCCTACGCGCTAAGGCAGCGCTACGTCACAATTTTAAACGCTTTCAAGTTATGGTATGGAAAAGTTTAGAGATGGTGTAAGGAAAAAGTTGGAATTATATTTGTAACTTCTTTATAGCACGGTGAATTAATTGACGTTTAATTGATTGTAGTTATTAAAATGTAACTTTGCAAGCGTAGAATGGAAAGATTAAAATGTTGAAATTAAGATTTTTAAGACACGAAGATTAAGAAGATTCAGGGTTTTTAGTGTATTTCATATAAAAAGTCTAGTTAATCAGAATAAGAATTACCTTGTCGTACCAATTAAATCTTCACTTCTATGTGTATGTTATAGACATTTTACGTTTTTTTTTTTCGACTATTATGATATTTACTACACGTACTTCCAATATGAAATATACTATTTGCGATACTACATGTGCAGTGAGCAGAAAAAGTTTCTCCTATTAGTTACGAATATAGCGAATGTAACAACGATTATTCGACATAAAATTGATTTTGAGGTGTCTATCGTATGTGTGTCAGTATGCCACGAACATAAAAAGTAACATTGTTTTATATTTATAGCGAGTGAAAGTAAGCGCTAAGTTTGCGATTCTCCGAGCTTCCTTTCCCCCTTCCTGCCTCCTCGCTCCGAAAGAGCATGTTCCCTACTACAAAACTATCATTGGTCATGTTAAGATGAGTGACGTCATCCATTTTTAAGGCCGTCCCCCGAGCAAACGACCTTGGCCATACATTTGCCGCGTTGCGCCAAAACCCTATTATTTTTACTTATCTTAGTTCAAAAGTGTCCTAAAAAAAATTTAAAACGGCGAATATGTAGTTTATGACATTGTCGATCTATTGGCGTGAGTTTAAAATAAAAGTAATTTGTAAATCCTAAGGAGATGCTGAATGTATGCTCGAATTTTAACAAATTTATATTACTTTGGAAGCTGATATCATGAGTATAATAAACAAAAATAGAAAATTTAAAACGGCGAAAGGAATGTTGATATACTGAAGATTATTGCTGTATTTTTATTATAACTTTGTAGCTTTCAGATTATGAGTTTATAAGGTTTTAAATACGGTAAATTACGGAATCTCCGGAGGGAACGCCCTTAACTTAGTTTAGTTTAGTTACTATTAGTTATATTTAGATCAATTTAGACCGCACGAGGCGAGGCTCGGCGCGTCATAAATTTGTATGGATTTGTCAGATTTTTTTTTTTTTTTTAAATTGGGGCCGTCTATGGGCTTTTCGCCCATATCCTTTTTTTTTCTTTTTAAATTTATTCTATAGGTTTTTCGCACCAAGTATAATTGAAATAATATTATTAAGTCATTTTAATTAATTGTAGTCCATAAAGCCATGGATTTTTTTTTTTATTTTTTATTTTTATAATAATAGAATAGATTATAATATATACATATAATAAATAAATATATATTTATTGTTTTATAAATTATATAGTTATAATGTTAGTGTTTTGAACGGTGTGGTCCCAGTGTGGCGGCCAGTAGATCCGACATTTCCGATTTCCTTAGATAATATTATGCTGCTCCACCCTTTGCCTTTAGATGTTGTGACATTGGCTTGGTGGAGAGGGGTCACTCAAGCTGGGTGGAGTTTCTAGGATGTTAAAAAGATATCGTTCTGTGCCGAATCTACCAGATGCCAGCCAGTGGAGTCTGGGGTCCACACTTGGATTTTAACAATCTATTTATGACTAAGTTAGTGTTATTAGGTTTACTCTTTTTTTTTTTTTTTTTTTTTTTTTTTTGCCGATCTCTGGGGATCACAGGTCACAACCCGCTATGTGGCTGAGGACTTTATCGTTCCTGTCTTTTATAGCCATTTTTATGTTATAATCTTTTATGTGTTCGGTTGACACCTCCGTGGTTCTTTTTATGAAGCTTGCCACAGCGTCTCCGTCAGTGTCAGTGTAATAGACACAGGTGTTAGTGTGCCGGGATATAGCTACGACTGCATGAGGAACGCTGTCATGGATTGCCAGCTTTCGGGACTTGGTCTGTATGATGATCACCGAAGGACTCGTTAATCCCTGAGCTTCATGGATTGTGAGGACGCGAGAGTCCGTTCCCGATCCATAGCCTGTATTAGTGAGGGCTGCTTTCTCCTCCTGTGTGTGGACAAGATACAGGGTATTTAGATCGGTTTTAGGTATTCTCGCTCCTGTGTACTTCGTTAGCTTTAGGGACCGCACAATTTCCTTCGATGAATAGATGTTATTATAGACCATGCTTAGGGCGTATGCCACATCCATAGGGCTCCTGTGTGTGCAAGACAACTCCTGGGTGATGCCGGTTACCAGGTTTGGACGAGTGTAATTAAGTTTAAAGAGGATAAGATTTGTCAGATTTCAATTGCGTGAGACGTCTTGCGAATCTGTCAAATCCATATAAATTTAGAAATGAATCTACACGTCGCGTTGCGGTCTGATTCAACCCTATGACACATCTGTAACGATTGTCTGCCTTGCTACAATCGGCGTAAGTCTAAAACTTGTTTGACAATGCGTTGATGATTTACTAGCGTTTTAACGAGAATAGGATATGTACGATGAAAGTTATTGAACTGTAGATCTATGTTATTTTACTGGGTTATGTCAATGTTTGTCGTGATCTTCGACTGGGCTACACAAAACCTAACCATATGAGAGTCCCTGTCCCTATAGTAGTCATTCCTTTACCTTTCTCTGTACGATGAGATTTATAACATCTACATGTAGATTAGGTAGATAAACCAAGGAGTCGCATATAATTATATTGATACTTGAATGAAACCCAAAAGCTATTAAACTACATTCGGAATGGAATATTCCTAAGAAGGACCGAATGTAGAGCCTTTCTCAGAACGATATCTGGGTCAGCAGGATGAAGATATTACCGCCAGAAAAATGGTGAATCAAAAAATTGCCGTTGCGTAAAACTGAGTCAGAAGAAAGTATGACGTCAAAGCAGGATGCCGTAGGTATACCTGTAATGGTATATAATATCTTAACTCTTATGTATGAATTCATCACTTGTTTCTGTCTTTATTTAGTCGGTTTTACCACACATTTTGTTATACTAACTTGTTTGCCTTACAGTTTATGATAAGGATCTGTAACTTACTGAATAAGTATTTTAGTGTCAACTTGAATAGATTTGTTACATTTTTCAATATTTTTAATCAACCAGAAATAACGATAAATAGAGATAATTTTTATACCATAAAAGATGCAAGTGCTTTACAACTTCCCTGCTTTATAGTCCTCTCCCTTAGACCACCAATTTTCCTCATTTGGGAGAATCTCGTACGTTATTTTTAATCAAAATATCATGATAACCATGCCAAAGATGGTTTTTTAAGGGTAGTGACGTCATTTTTCTCTCAACAGACACCAGGCTACCAGGATGTAGTAGGTGCGCCTAAAGTTGTTTTTCCTCGAAATTTCAAGGAAAGTGATCCTTATCTCGTCAGCTTAAAGGTCCTATCAGGTGTAAAATAACTCTGGACACATTATATGTCTGACCCAATTCACACATTCCGAGCTTAAGGCTTCTGTTGATTGCTCATACACGAAGGATCGTATTTACAAAAAAAACAACTTTGAAAGAGGATTCTGTGGATCTCCTTTTAAAGTATTTTCATATTTTTTGTCAAAATATAATCTGCAGAGTAGGTTATGATTGAGTAAAGTAACAAATTTGAGATACAAAGAATAAGCTTCAAGTATTAGTTTTTGCTCACCAATTTAAATTAAATATCCTAGTATTTTATTCATATGCTTATTTCTTATGTCTTAAAGCGCTAATACAACTGTTTATAAATATTATATACTCACAACTTATATTATTTAGTTCAATTAGATATTACAAAAAAAAATATTTAAAAAGTAGACTAGGTGGTAGGCTAGTCTAGTCAGGTGACTGAAAAATTAAGTTTAAATCGAATGTGAAAATGATTCAAAAAGTAAATTAGTGACGAAGCGAAATATCAAAAGTGAAGTAAAAGTGATTTACTGTATTGATTTATACTGTAAATCTTACTTTCTACGTGACGCATCGAATTATACCATCACAGTCAATATCTGAACAAAAAATCAATACTAAGAATCACCAAATCGTTGTTGATTTTTCGCGTTTTAGGATACGTTTTATTATTATTATGATGAAGTTTTAAATGCAATTTTTTTGGATGAACTTACTTTAGATTTTTAATTTAATGGGCATTTTTACAAAAATACGATACGCTAAACTTAATAGAAAGTATCTACAGCTGTAGGTATTGTCTTTCAACTCATACCACTTTTTTTAAATATATTATTAAATAATTTTTAATCATATACCACGACCACATAAATAATTAACAGTTGATATCAATATTATTACATATTATACCGTTTTCATTAATTCTATTACAATAATGGTATTGTTCATCGACTTATCTTGCAATGTACAATCTACATACAAGCGTTATCGAGAAATACTCAATTTTTAATTACAAGAATAAGCTTCTCAATTTTTCAGTTTGTTAATGTATGTTTTCGTTATTTCAGGTAACAGAATACCGCGGCAGAGTGTGCGTGGTGCGGCGCCGCGGGGCTTCGTACATGGAGAGCGCTCGCCACTAGCAGGTCTCAACATCTTTATACTTCTTTATACCTAGGATTAGATGGGTCAGTTTATAATGAAACGAGACGAGGCACAGATGTGCATTACAACCGTATAGAATCAAAGTCGCAAGCCGGGTCATCCTATTTGAAAATTCAAGTTAATATAGCCTTAGGGTCAATTCAGACCGCAACGCGACGAGGCGAGGCGAGGCGCGGCATAGATTTGTATAGATTTGACAGCTTTCAATTGCGTGAGACATCTTGCGAATCTGTCAAATCCATATTAATTTAAAAATGCATCTATACGCGTCGCGTTGCGGTCTGTATCAACCCTTACAAGTCGCCAATCGTTTCGTCTCTCTTCGGTATAAACTAACCCTAAGCGATTCAATTCCTTCGGATCAAAAATCCCTAGACGATCAATTAATTGACTGTGCAATATCACGTATTGTGCAATGTTATTGACGGTTTGGGGTTAATATTGAACATCGCGCGATTTACAATTTTATTGTCAAATAAATTGTACAATAAAGTATTGTTCAATTTTATTGTAGGTTTCTTAACTGCCTAAGGCCCACTCGTAGAATTCGCGGTTATTAAACGGTTAGTCAAAATATCACACTAATTATAAACACAAAACTTAGGAGAAACAACGTCATGATAACTTCAAAATCAGTTGTTGATCATCACTTTTAACCTAGACCAGTGCGAGTGAGTTAAAGAGCATTTACAACCGTGTTCCGTTCAATAGTTATAGATCCAACATATTCATCATGAATAGGTCAATCGATTTTCTACTGCTACAAATTTGTATTTCACTAATTAAACATATAATTAGGTGACAGAAACAGCCATCTGCTACTAAAAAGGTTAGCAAAGTGCTAACCTTTTTAGTAGCAGAAGAAGAAAGATCGATGAGCCGTTGCAAAAACGTTTTATAGAATAAAATGGGACAGAAACGCATTAAAAGTAGGTATGTAATTTGCATTCGACACAAACATGCATTGTCTAGGTAACTTTAGAATTTATTAAGCATATTTTAAGAACGTAATTTTCATTAGATGTAAATCTTCTTCTTAGTAAGCAAAGCCACTTCAGACGTTTCAAATCAAGATAGAAGATTCCAGCTATATTTTAAGAGACATAAAACCCCAAAATTCATATTCATCTAGAAGTCCTGTACCGGTAAAAAGTATTGAGGTCGAGTCCCGTTACGAAACCTGTTCGGTTTGGGCAGGACACTGCCCGTCCGCTAGATACTGAGGGAATAAAAACTGATGTTACTGAACCGACGATAATCCCAAAAGTTTGTTACCCTTTACGCCGTTAGATCGAAGACTTCAATAGATGTTGTGTGGCGGTTTTAGTAGGAAATAATGCAAGGTGCTGAAATGTCTGCAAAAGTAAACTGATATTAAGAACCAAAAGAATGAGAAAAATATATCAAATATTGATTATCTTCATAATGCCTCATACATAAATAGTCACTGTTAATCATTTGTGTATTAACCCACAATTTTTTTTGTTGAGTTATGAATGAAGTCTTGTTGTAAATGGACTAAAGAACATGACTCCATTCATATTACTCATGGTGTCTAAATATGACATCCATAAAGCTTGTGATTTCCTTATTTCGCTTTGACAATTTTATTTGAGACTAGCTGTCCCAGTGAACTTCGTATCACTTAAAAACCTTCCCTAGACTTTAAGACATATTTTAAGACTAAAATTAGCAGAATCGGTTCAGCCATTATCGAGTTATAACGTTACTAACACAATTAGAAATCCATTTTTATACATATAGATTTTAAGCTATGTTAATAAGTTTATTATTTCATGCATCTCAATATTTTCATCTGTACATCGTACAGTGCGACCATGATGATGTTGAAGTTACAATCGGATGGCACATTTTCTGACATCGTCAGTACATAATACAAGGTGTAACATAACAAAAAGTTACTCTTTCAGAGCTGCTACTTTCACAGCGAACTCTATTTAGAAGACCTATACACACCCTAAAGTATTATCGCTTAGTAATGTTATACCCTTGCATATTATCATCACCTCGTAAATAGGCAAGTTCAATACGCTTAATATTTAACTTGGTAGTTGGTAGGACTCATGCATTTTTTATCCAAATCACAAAGTCTAAGGCCGAAGCGATTCATTTGAATATTTTAAGTAATAATTTTTTAACGAATTCTTCCTGTATATTTATACAGTTTAATTTTCGTCTACAATCGTCAATCAAGAAGTAATGAACATATTCAGACGTCCGTTACGCGTTTGACAGCTATATATATTTATATCAAACATCTACAACGTCTAAATTATGGTATTTAGACTACATTTTACCGCTATCTCGTTGTAATATAGGCAAATGAACCTGTGTTTATTGTTCAAATTGAGTATTGTGGTGGATTGGCATAAATGTATAATATAAATATTTTACTTCTCAATTGAGGTTACTCGTGTCAGGGTGGGAGAATAGCTTTTGCCTTTGTTTAACATCCATTTTTTCTGACACCTTTTGAATAATATTTACAAGACTTAACTCTAGATAGGAATTAAGATACATAATTTAAATTTGTACAAATATACACCTTTTTGAAAGCCTATAATTTAGCTGCCCTTAAATGATAAAAAAACAATTTCTACAGCAGCTACATAAGAATAAATAGCTGTACCAAGTTACGAATATACAGGCAAATATTTAAGATTGATTGACGATTAGCGTAGCAAAAATTAGTATCTACATGGTGTAACCAAACTAAGTGGTAACTGATAATACTTTAGGATGTGTACGTTCCTTGTAGAGAATTCACTGTGAAAGTAGCAGCGCTGAAAGACAATTTCTTTTTCACTTTTGTGTGAGGAAAGTCGTGACCCTGGGGAACTTGCCTACTTGCTCTACAAGGAACACGTACACACCCTAAAGTAATATCACGATTAAATTTACCTAAAGTAATAACATGATAGAAATAATCAATGTAGATTATTTCTATCTCTGTTTATTATGTCATTAGCAGGACATGTAAGTTTGCAGTGTGCAAGTGACCCAAAACGTGACGAGTGACGTCACAACGCATTCCTAACTGTGCTATCACACGAGCAAAACTTTACTTGACACACACACTTTTTGATGCTTTGAAGGTCACCTGTACTGCCTGTACAGTACAGACTGAAAAAGGTTAAATCAAATATTTTCAGGTACCCAATTGCCGCTTGTACCATCGAGGAAATTGATTCCTAGGCACTTGACAGACCAACGTCACTTATTGGTCGGATCATGTAAATTCAATTCAATGTGATCTGTCGGCTGGGTTTGACGTAACGCAACCAAACTACGTAGGTCCCCCATCTGTCAAGGAATCAACTTCTCTTATTTAGTACAGAAGGTATGAATTAAACAAAGTCGTGTGTACACCAAACTTCGTATTAACAAATAAATAGCTACTTGTAGACCTCTACTTACTACTACTAATCTTTTGCCAGAATATCGAGAGCTAGATTATCGAGATAATATAAAAAGCTCGATCGTACTTTAACATAGGGAATTAGCAGACGTATAATTATTATTATTATATAATATTAATAGCTTTTATAATATAATTATAATTATTATCTTAAATAGATGATTATATAATACGTTAAATATAAGACAATTTTGTTGTATTTCTATTAATTCTCTCATTAAATATGTCAAATTGAGTATTTAAAATTTTGTGACTAGCAACATGGCTTGGACCATATCTGAACTGGGACGGGGCCACCACGAATCTAACAACGTAATTTCACTAACACGATAATAACTGTACGTACGTAGTTATTAAAATAAATTATACCTCCGAAACCTGGGTAACGGATCAATGAATTTATTGATTAAACTGATTATAAATACACCTTGTCAAAAGCGCGGCGTCTCTTATGTTAATAGACCAACGTCTAAACCGATAATGAACTCTACGTCCTTGATCATAAAGTAGATTTTCACGTGAGTAAAAGTCACGTGTAGTTTGTAAAAATCTTAACTATGGCTGTCATAATTTATTAGAATGTTAAATGAAGTCGTGACTGATTTGGGTTAAGTCGTTTGAGTCAGAATTGATAGTTTTGGAACACGTCGTAATGACGCGAATAATGAAATGGAATTTCGATGAGTTATTATCAACTTGAGAATATTTAAAATACTTATTATTTAATATTTTTGATATACATATTGTCAATTTTTAATGATAGCAAAATTAAAACCCGACTGCGTCAAAAGGGTTTATGTTTCTCAAGTATTATGTAAGAATATTGGTTTTCATACTAATTCAGGAAAGCAGGCTGATTCACACATTAACGAAAAGTCAATATCAGTCGTGATTTTTTGTTCAGTCCAAGTCTGGCAAGTACAAAGGTATGCGAAACATTTGGTGCACTTTCGTAACCTTACATACAAAATTCTCACGTCGTAGTGTTTGTTAACAGCCTCTTCGAATATATTTCTTTTTTTTGTGTGCTAGAGTAGGCCAACATTAACTTTTTAGTTCCAAAATCGTTGTAGCGTGCCAAACAAAGCATCGTACACATACTTAAAATTCGCAGTAGGAACTTATAATTTATGTTTTAATTACACCCTAGTTCAATGACAGTGCACATAATATACGAGACTACCGAGTCAATAAACATTGTCGAATTAATGTTCCCGCCAGCACCTGCCTACTGCCCTTGGATTTAATCATTATTGAAAAACAATTTGCTTAAAATATGAATCATACAGTAGGTAATATACGAGTAGTCACGTGTAAGACAAGACACGAAACATCATAGCAGGCATAGAATTAAAACCAAAGCATTGACATCGTTGATAGCAGGTCATACATTTCTTTGTCTTTCTTACGGTTTTGCCTGTAGATGTTACTGGCTGAAATTTTGTCTTTAAATGCTTAAAAATCTAACTGCCACATTCAGAGAGCAACATAAATTACTTAATTGTAATTAAATAAAGATTTTTAGTTTTTACATAAGCCATATACATTATCTGGCAAACTTCATTAAATTGAAGGTTAATCATAATTAAATGTCTCTAAGTACGGCGCGGCGGTTAAACTCTGCTGCATCCTAGAAAGCGAAAAACCTCCTTCGTAAATGCCCACGAAAAGTATATAATAAGAACGTAAAAACTAATTTAAAGTTATTTCACGGAAGCACAGCATTAAATATAAAATAATCCTGTGTGTAAATCCAGAAATTAAATTATTACCACCAACAAAATTCATTCATATACCTATTATTTAATATGCATGGGCAAATAGCATCCAATATTCCGTCCAAATTTACAAAGATTTTGTCAACCTGAAAGTTTAACAATCATCATCGCACATTGTCTACTGACCTGTGTCACTCCGACTTTGCAACAAAGACGTGACATTTGGGCGCTCGCACCTGTCGGGTCACAAGGTGGCGCAGGCGTCGAGTTACGAATTCGATTCCCATTTCCCGCGTAATTATATCGACATCTATTTTACGAGGGCACGGAGTTAAGGTGCTCTGTTCACAAATAAAAATGGTAGTGGGGACGATTCTCATATATCGAAAGTCACTTCGATCACAGTCTATTCGATCGTAACATGTTGTTCCACGCGTTAAGTCAGAAGGTCCGCAATCCGGACAAAATTTGAGGCACATAAAGAATCGGGCCCAAGTGCCCAAGAGACATTGGTTGAATTGACTACCATGATTTTCAGCATGATTGCGATGTCATCTATAGCATTACAGAATCGAATATAGTATATTATCAATCACAGACGAATATTATGTCCCTCAATGTGTTCGTAGTAATAATTATTGTTTATAGTTTATACTGACCCACCATTGGCTAACGTCAAGGCGTACTCACAAAACATTTGTGAAAATGTAAGACCAAGTAACATTAATAAGACAGTTTTGATACAGATAAAACTATCCGACGTAAGTTATCGCATAACAACAACAGTACAAAAATGTAAATAGCGACATAAATTACTACAAGTCCTTGTCGTTTTAACCGGTACAATAAGGTTTTGTCAGCCAGCACTCTACCAGGGCAGAGGCAGCAGGCCGTGTAAGTATTCGCGGCTGTACCGTTAGCGATTGTGTCCGCGCCATTGTTGACAGTGGACACGATATGACGAGCTAATTGTACTGCCAACATTGTTACACTATCAAATATACTTGAAACGGTAGTTATTTCTAATTTAAAATAAAATAAAAACACTTTATTTTTCTCTGTTACTTCCTTTATCACTTAATCTCTCTCTATTAACGATTAGTTTAAAAAATCTTAATTGCTATATCGTTTGGAAAAGTTTGAAAAGTCGAGAAAAGAAGGATAGTTTTTATCCTGGCAACCTTTTTATGCAAATAAAATATTTAAAAAATATAACGTGCAGTTATCAAAAAATCATTACAAGTGAGGAATTAGAAGATATACAATACGTTGGTACCTTAATATAAACTAGCTATATGACCGAGCTTCGCTCGGTATTCAAAAAATTCAAAAAACACACATAAAATGACATTTTATGAAAATGATTCCTAGCTAGATCGATTTATCACCCCGAAACCCCCTATGTACTAAATTTCATGAAAATCGTTGGAGCCGATTCCGAGATTTCAAATATATATATATACAAGAATTGCTCGTTTAAAGATATAAGATTTATTAAGTAATGTTTGTCTGTAAGTTGTAACATAATATACAAATACACGTTTAAAGTATTTTAATTTATTTTAAATAATAAGTTTTAAATTTCACACATTACAATTTTTACTAATTCGCGTATAATGTTTTTAATTGCTTATTTACAGTTTTGGTGTAACTGTAACATGAACGGTTTAACGACTAACTGTCGGTTAAAACATCGGTTAAACCAGATCGATATATTTATTGTCCTTTCTACTCTATTTGAATAAGTTAAGGTGCTTTTAGCTGGTTTGTGCGAGGAATTGACACTTAACGATAGTGGACAATAAACTCTACTGTTAAATAGTAACTTTATACTATATTTATACGTTCGAGTAATACGAGTATAATTTAAAAAATAGCGCCGAATGAAATGTCAAGGGCAAATAACTATAGCATAACGTAAACATAAAAATAAAACCCCTAAATTACTAAGTAAGTAAAAAGAAATTTTGTCCCTAATTTTATTCTGGAACTTCTGACTATTAATATATTATTAAGGTTATACATTATTTTATCATAGTTATTTCAAGTAAGTTTTTAAAATTCTCAGACCTACCCCATAAGCAAACTTTTCTAGCCGTAACAAACACCGTGACACGAAAATTTTATATATAAGGTGAAGACTTAGAGTTAAGGCAGCTTGCTAAGATAAATAAGACTTAGAAGAAGATTAATCTTAACCTACAAATTTTATTACTCTATAACAAAATTAATATTAAGTATAAAAATATGATAATTTATAACAATTTATAAACAAATGTATTTAAATACGACTGAATAACAGCATAGTCATTAAATGTTGTTGTCAAATTAATTAAATATAACAACTTATTTAATACTTTATTGGTAAAAAACGGAAATTAGTATTAATTACTAGAGATTAGAATTTTTATTAAATTGTCAAAAATTAAATAAAATATAGCACCAGATGGCCAAGACTAAGGAAGTCGATCTAAGGTCAAAATCTACGGTCTTTATTAAAACCAGCGGCAAACTTTAAAATTAATGTTGCGCACATTTTGACGAGGCGCAGAGGGGCGGGTCGCATCTTCATTATGAGATATATTAAAAAAAGTATGAGAAGAGAGCGAACTCCCTCTTAAAAGGCCGGCAACGCACTTGCACCTCTTCTAATGTTACGACTTACGAGTCTCCATGGGCGACTCGTAAGTCGAACATGCTCGCTTGCCCCTTATTTTATTTAATCAAGAATTGCGGCATGCCCCTTTGCGCCAGTCATCATAACAGATTATTTTTCACACCTCAGAAGATCCATCAAGCTGACTTTAATACTATTTATGCCACTTACACACGTTAAGACTAACCCAAAAAATCAAACATCATCCTTCTCTCTTCATACTCACGCCCGTCTTTCATATGCTAGGTGAAAAAGGACGACGCGGATTCATCCCCTAATTAGTTTTTTCTCAATAAATCGATAATTTATAATAATAAATAAATAAAGAACATTTTTAAAATTAGTCAAGGTCTAATCTAAGTCTTTTTTTATTAATTACCATAACCGAGAATTGAACTATTTTAACACATTGTATAAAATTCTATAATAAAGAAGCCTCTCAATTATAGAATTTTATACAATGTGTTAAAATAGTTCAATTCTCGGTTATGGTAATTAATAAAAAAATCGTGAAAATTAGATGCATTTTTGAGATTTTTTTCTATCGAGAAAATTTTAAGATATCGTGTTTTTGCTCAGATTGAATTCTTGGAAATATAATGTAGTACATATCTAATTTGAGGAAATAAAACAATTCGGGGCTTATTTTCAAGTATAAAAATTAATTATAAAATCGAAAATTTTGGGTTAGTCGCCCCCTTAACGCACATACATGCCTGAAACTGCGCCACTAATCTAATCGTAAATAATTGGTCCACTGGCCATAGTGAAGCAGAGTTTTAATCACACATTTATAAAAAAGTGGTCTGTTTGCAGAACTTTGAAAGGATATTTAATTTTTGACTTTAATTTTATCTATACTCTTTAGTCAGTCAGACTCTGACACTATCAGAACATTCACATCATTTGTTTAATTTCTAATATCAAGTAATTACAAACAAATAATATTATAAGACATGACGTACATATACGTAAGAGTCGTAATCAACCTCTTCTACAAAGGCCCTTTTATCTAAAGTCTAACCACCAGTTCACATCCATCAAGGGTTATGTAAAGTACATTTACAGACTATCCCAGAGACTCAAGTTTATTACCGCTGGCCGTGATAATAGACATAGAGCAATATTGTACTATGTTCAGAGGCTACATTTTTGGTCATGAGCACAGATAATAATAATATAATATACCCCCACATCGGGTTCTGTGACGGTGGCCGATTTCATTGAAACGCAGGATATAGTGTATTCTATAGTGCCCAAGTGTGTGCGCAGTACACAAGAGCACTCTCTATTCCTTTACTCTCATAACCCAGTGTGCCGGACGACCGACACGACTGGCGAGAGATCAGGCGCAGAACCGACTTTTACATGCCCCTTCGACGCATGGATCATCTCACTTGTCAGACAATCAGGTGATCAGCCTGCATTGTTCTAACCAAACTTGGAAATAACATGTTTTCAACGCGGTAATCGAATCCACTAAACTACTGGACCAAGTCAGAGGCGTTAATAGGCACAGAGAAATATAGTACAGAGACTACATCTGCGGTCGTCAGTCACAGGACCGACGTATTAGTGTCACAGCTGGGGCCCTCTATACTTTATGTAGAGATACAATTTAATACAAATGCATAGGGTTGGTACAATCTTTATAAATAAAAATTAATTTTAAATTTTATTAGTCTCGCTTTAACTGTAGAATGGCTTAACCAATATGGCTACTAATTATAGTCTTAAAGTATTTCTGTAAGTTCAGGGTAGATATTTTATATCAGGACAGAAATAATACTAAGTTCACCGGGTCATCGCATTAAAGAAACAACGAGTTGCACTCTCTCTTACCTACTTTACGTATTCGCGATCATATCAAAATGATGTAAGTTAAAATTTTTTTACTTCGATAAAAGTGATAACGACGGGAGAAGTGGGATGTAATACGAAGATGAAAATAACTAATAAATGATACACTCGAATTGCAACGACAATTACAGTATTCTCCAGAGTCTCGGTAAATTGTGTAACAAAAATATAAAATTATGACAATATAAAATTATAGAAAAGTACAGATTTCAAAATAGTAAAAAAGTATAAAACACTCATCTGTCCAGCCAGTCGTCAACAAATGTACTACGGCAAACTACGGCTACGGCTAACATAGATCTCATTTCAAAAACAAAGGACTTAGTTAAAATATAGCCTTTTATCAGATATTATAAAACTACTTAGCTTTTTTTGAATCTAGCAATCACAAAACCGTTAATCTCTAAACAATCACCGTTAAAGTTTTACCATAATGTGTTCAGCCCTATCTCGAAGATAAATTTACTATTCAGTTATTGTAGGCCACAATAACACAGATTCGCACAGTACAGTCTAGGAAACGCAGTTTTGACCTTACCTAGTTATGTCTAAAGCTAGCAAAATCTAGTAAGCAAGGACTATGCAAGTGAAATACATCTTGATTAAATGCATTTAAATAAATACGTTTGTTTCCTTAACTACGAATTATATTTGTACAAGTCTGGGAAACACATAGGTAGTGATAAATTACAGTTTTCAATGTGCCCGGGTCTGGAAAGTGTATTAAATATGTATGTGTTAAAAATTATTAAATATATTTCCGTTGTCTGGTACCTGTAACACAAGTCCTTCAGGTACTTAGTACGGGGCCAACCTGACGTGGAGTAAAGCGTCCATAGATATTATTATTATATTATTATTTATTATAGTTATGGTTTCATACTGAGAGCATAAGAATGTAAAGTCAAAGCTTGAATACTTTTTAATCTAGATACACATAAGAATTATAAACATTACACAGTACATGATATTTCATACGAATTATATATTAATGATTCATTCATTCATTCATCACTAGAAGCAGCGCTATGCGAGCACTCTAAAGTCAGCTGAGGAATGAACGATATTATCAGACGTTCTTAGAAGTCGCAGCGTGTTGATGTCTTTTGCAGGAAGCTATTACTCCGGTTCGATTCAATAGTTATTTCGCGTGTATGTTTAATAGTATAGTATATAATTTACTTAATAATATTTTTACAATATTATAAATGGTCGCAGCTAAGCATTTGTGTACTAATCCACAATTGTTTTTGCAGTCTTGTTCTAAATGATCTAAAGAACATGACTGCATTCATAACTCAATACGTATTTTTTGTGGGATGATACAAAAATGCTTAAAAGCGTCCAACTAACCTAACTTTATAAAACACCCCATTGTCTTGATGTAAGTAGGTAGCAATTTTCTATCAAAATCAAAGGGAATATTAATATTCTCTTAGAACTCAATTTGACAGGCAAACAGACAGACAGACGGACAGGACTACCCACAGACTCTCAAAAAATTTAAAACACATCCTCCTAGCATAGGCAGATAATAATGTTTAATCATATTTTAAATGTAATTAAAATTAATATCATCAAGCATAATTATTGTGAACATCTATTTAACACAAACAAAAGCAAAATAGGCTGAAATAATTGCGATGTTTTTTCGTTGCCGCGCTATAGTTTGTGCGTTCTAAGATGATATGGGTGACAGTTTTCATATTCCTTGCTACGGAATTTTTTTACAAGAAAACAAAAAAATCTAAATGTAATAAATTATATGCCATCTACAAAAACAAATGTTTCCTATAATTGAAAATGAATTAAAATGAAAAGTTGCTAAATGCTAACTTAATAATATAAAATTATAAATATTAACTGTGAAATAGGAGCATAAAATTATTGTTAAGAAAACATTTGCAAAATGTCAGATGCATGAAACGGAACTTATGTTAATAGAGATTGACTCGGTTGAATCGAAATCAAATCGATAAAATGGGCGGCCATCTTAAATCGTCCGTGCCACTATAAAACGTCAGTACGAAATCGATAATTTCGATTGCAATTCCTTTATCAAGTGATTCGATATTTTTAAATAATTGATTACAATTTGTTAGGTAACTTCCCTACTATTGTCAATTATACTCGTAATGTGTCACGCATATCATCTTAAAACGCACAAGGTATAACAAGTGTCAGGCTGATGATGATAATGAACCCGAAATAGACAAAGTCACGGCGACTAACTAGCTATACAAACGTACATGTGAAAATCGTATTAGCGAGCGCTCGCGAAAGGTAAGAGCAGATTCGGCAATATGAACTCTATGTCCTTGTAATAAGGGTGACGGTTTTCTATTTGCCAAGTAAAAGTGTTTTGCGACACAAATATTTGGTTTGTGTCACGTGGTCACTTCATGTGAGTTATGGCTCAGTGGTTCAGTTCATAAAATCAAAAAGAAGTTTTACGATTCAATTCCGATCAGAAATTTAAAAAAAGTCATTTTAAGCCTAAAATTAAAAATAGAAATTAGAAACTTTTTAAGTGTTTTATTATATTGTAAATACATAAAAAATATATAAACTGTATGAATGAAATTAACAACCGAAAAATTATAACACCGTATAAAGTATTATGCCCACAATTAAATTCCATAAAGTTTTATATGACACTTAACTAATAACACCTTATTTTAGTATTATTTCATCTACTAAAATAAGTTGCTACTTGTCAAGAAAGTTTTAAGTTTTAACTTTTAGCTTGTTATTTTTTTATTTGTTAATTTAATTTAACAGCTTTGCCCCTTAATAATACAGATGCCGCCATTTAAATCATTAACTTAATGTTTATATTATTATAATAGTTAATAATATTACACCTGGTTTAAATCAGCTGTTTGAAAAGGGCGCGTTATCTTAAAATAAATGATTGGAATTATAATAATATTATGTTGCATACTTTATTTATTTAGACAATACTTACAAGCTGTTACAACTTATACCTAGGT
Organism: Polyommatus icarus; assembly: GCA_937595015.1. NCBI lineage: Eukaryota > Metazoa > Arthropoda > Insecta > Lepidoptera > Lycaenidae > Polyommatus > Polyommatus icarus. The sequence goes on along the minus strand of OW569328.1, from coordinate 21,906,445 downwards.
AACTTAGGTGTTTTAATAATATGACAAACTTGCCGAAACTACAATAGGTCTTAACTATATGCCCGCTAAACATATTATGTATTTCATTAATTTCATCCAACTAGCATCCTTTTAAGAAAACTGTAATAAAAAAGTAGTAGCAAATATTTACTATCATCCTGCCGTAATTAATAGGTTTTTGAGTGAGCTACGTATAACGTAACCTTTACTACTCTTTTCATTTTAAGGGATTTGAATCGTGTTATATTAGAGTTTAGACCATTCACCGTTATATTTATAATTCATACACAATTTTAATACAGTAAAGTAACCTCCTTCTAAGTGTTATTAACGTCACAGTTCACACTCATGCGGAATAGTTAAATTGTTTACTCCCATGTATCGTAATGCTGCAATGTTCTGCTCTCTAAAGTCATCTCAAATCACACAACGTGTGCTCACGCCGCGCTAGCCCTGTCTAGTATTATTAATATACAGGATGTAATAAAACTAAGTTTGTATATTGTGTTTTTATATAGACTTGACTGTGAAAATAGTAGTGCGCATTTTTTTATGATTTATATGGATAAGGCGCAAGCGCCCGAGCGCCATGAATTTCCCCAATAGTAGAATAGAGATGTAACTACATAATCACATGATTATGTAGTTACATCTCTATTCTACTATTGTACAAGCTGTCACAAAACTAAATGATAACACTTTAGGGATGTATGGGTCCTACGTATAGAGTTACTGTGTTAACTAAACTTTTGTGTGTAACTAAAATTTTGTGGTTTTCGATTGGAAACCTCAAATTCTAGGGCCTACAAACATTCCGGCCTAGTATGATACTCTGAAGATAGAGTAGTAACATCGACCTAAACCATTTTAAGGGCCTTTAGTCCTCTCGCCCCGTCAAGGCCGCGCGGGTCAGCGGCCGGCTCACCCCGGGCTATCCCGGACGATGACCCGGGACCGGGATAGGTCAACGCCCGCCTTTTTTGTGGGATACCGGAGATTTGGAGATAACGGGAACTATCAATGTTCCGGGATTCTTTTATTGTTTTATTGATTTTGTTTTTCTACTTAGAAAGGAGGCGTGTTTTGCTAATGTGTTTTAACTATCATATTATGTAGTTTGTTGTATAGATATATTATGTACTATATATAATAAAACGAATATATTAATCTCAAAATATATCCTATATTAGCTGACCCCGCAAACTTCGTTTTGCTGTTTTAAGAAAATCAATCTATGCGTGCCAGCCATACAGAGCAGTCAGTCTTTTGCCAGTTCTCAGTGATGGAATAAAGCACACTGTACCCTGAGCATTGCTCACACATTTGAGCACTTTCATATTCTGTCCAGCGTATTTGGATAAAAAAATGCATAGCGATTAGCGTGATAATAACTTTCCATCAGGTCATTTGGCTATGCATGAAAACTAACAATTAATTTGAGTAAGTGATCGATCCGCTTAAAAATATACTCCTGCCCTCTTACTAATAAAAATTTCTTAAACATGCGTTCAACGTGTGAATAGTTAAACAGGAGTTTTTAAGTTACACGCACGTTACACAGAGTCTATACAGAGAAATTAGTATGGAAATGACAGCATCGTTATACAGGTCTTATGTCAAAAAATGATTATTATTAGTGGAAAAAATCTTATGCAGTATGCACCCTCTATACACACTGTGTACCTTTTTATTAGAAAGAGGGTTGAACTATTAGACATGACTATTATGTAAGAAGTGGTTTGCAAAGCAAAGTTAACTTAAAAGCAAAAGCTTATTATAAAATATAATATTTGTATCGTGTAAGGTTAGTACGGTCGCCATGTTTAATTTAATTCATTTAATTGCACTAATGAATACTAATAAACTAAATTAAATACCGTAGCACCTGATACGCACACCTTCACTAATTAATAATATTTACTTTAATAAAATACATTAGATAAATAACTTAACGAATATTATTCACTTAATTCAGAAAGTCACATTTAAATTACGATAATATATTATTACTTTGACAAAAAATATTAATATGGGTCGTTACGCACTCATTGCACGCAGCTTTTATATAAACATGTAAGAACTAATAAGAAAATTAAGAGATAGGCTACTTAGCAAAATATGTTGAAATTTTATTTTATACAGCTTAAGTACTATATTATAAATTTGACGGCCTCTGTGGCTCAGTTGGTGGGCTGCTGGTAGCTCAAGCCGAGGATCGCGGGTTCGAATCCAGCCGACGGAACAAAAAGTTTTCAAAGTTCCTCGGTCATGGATGTGTATTAAATTTTTGTATCATATAATAAAAATCTTAAATATTATATTAATAGTGTAAACGTATTAAATATATTTCCGTTGTCTGATACCTGTAGCACAAGTCCTTCAGGTACTTACCACGGGGCCAGACTGACGTGGTGTGAAGCGTCCATAGATATTATTATTATAATATATAATGCATTATTTACAACATGCTGATTTGGCAGGCACATGTTACTACATATTAATCAGTTTTTTTAATTGTTTTACCATAAATATGAAAAAACAATTACTCACTATTTACTTTATTTGAACAAAAGCTTTTTGTTCTCCAACTCTACATTTGCAACCCTTTTCGCTACCGACACTCGTAAATCTTGAATTTGTCAAAGTTTATGTAAATTAAGGGCAGTAGTTTGCATATGCTCGTGCAATGCGCATTGTTCATGGTCTTTTAAGCCTTAAAGGCTACCTGTTGTGACTTGTGATGTATACTGTATAGTATGAGCTTTGTCTCTCTTTTCTTATTAAACAAAACATTTTTAAACCATTAAAGATTTTTGTATAATTTGAGTTAAGCTTAAGATGTAATGTAAGTATTTTTTCATTGAAACCAGAGCTATCCCCATCGAAATTAGTAATTCAGTAGCTATCAGACAATTCCTATTATTTATATGTATATATATTATTATATTTATTGTTATCTCGTGTATATGTATTTGGGTTAAGCTATCTTGTATAGGTATGTAATGGGTTTAAGAAACTGTTTAAACTTATATTTCAAAGTAAATTAATACCCATGAAAGGTGTAATTATTATTCATCATCAATTCGATGACCTCTGTGGCTCAGTGGGTAGGCTGTTGGCAGCTCAAGCCGGGAGTCGCGGGTTCGAATCCCGCCGACGGAACAAAAAGTTTTCAAAGTTCCTGGGTCATGGATGGGTATTAAATATGTGTATGATATAATAAAAAATTTTAAATATTTGTATAGTATAAAAGTATTAAATATATTTCCGTTGTCTGGTACCCGTAACACAAGTCCTTCAGGTACTTACCACGGGGCAGACTGACGTGGTGTGAAGCGTCCATATATATTAATTGTACTTCATACACTTTAGTGAAATTCAGGTTTAACAGTTCACACAGAACTTCATACACTTTTTCACTTTACTTTATTACTAGCGATCCGCCCCGGCGTCGCACGGGTATAAAATATATTATAGCCACTGAAAAAATGATTAAAATCGATAGCCTACCACGATCCTTCATGTGGTCTACTTCTTATCTGTGCCAAATAACATAAAAATTGCTCCAGTAGTTGGCGATATATAATACTTTCAAATAATTTCCCCCGTTTTTTCCACATTCTCCTATTAGTCTTAGCGTGATGAAATATAACCTATAACCTTCTTCAATAAATGGTCTATCTAACACTGAAAGAATTTTTCAAATCGGACCAGTAGTTCCTGAGATTAGCGCGTTCAAGTTAGCCATTTCAAATAATTTTCCCCGTTTTTTCCACATTTTTCTCTATTTCTTCGCTTCTATTAATCTTAGTGTGATAAAATATAGCCTATAACCTTCCTCGATAAATGGGCTATCTAACCAAAATCCGTTGCGTAGTTTTAAAGATTAAAGGGAACAAAGGGATATGAGGGAAAAAAGTGACTTTGTTTTATAATAAGTATAGATGATAAGCAAATCTTAAAACTAATTACAATTCATAGTTTTTTTGTATCTTATCAGGTAACTAGCACATTTTGGTCCTTCCCTTAGGTAGCTAAGGATAACAGTTACCTAACACTCATAAACTCATAAACATAAACAATTTACAAACAACTGAAAATATAACGGTACCGGCTACAATAGTCAAAGACGCCGGCACCCCGTATGCTAATGCCGCTACTTTTGTCTAACGTTTACCCCAAATTGTCGCTTTATTTTTACCCCATTTGTGTTTATTACCCAACAGGTTCAGACGACAATATACACGCACTGCTTTGCATAAAATCATCTTATTTAGGCGCTGGCGGACCCGACAGACGTTTAAATAGAAACTTTTTGAAAATAATTCTTTCTATCTGAACCACACAATAATTCTTGAACTTGAATCCATTAAACAAACAAGAAAAATTTCACAAAATCCGTCAAGTGGTTTAGGAGTTTAATCACATACGAGTAGAAGTTATTATGTTTAGAAAACAAGTTGAGTCAACGGATCTGCTCGCGTATATGTATATGCAAGGGAATAGTATGGCATATGCATTGGTACATATCAGACACAGACTTCAACGAGTTAAACTAGGTAAACCAATTACTTACGGTGTCCCTCAGGGCAGCGTATTAGGCCCATCACTTTTCTTACTCTACATCAACGAGATTGCCTCCTTGCCCTTAGCCTCTGCAGACATATCTACTGCTACGCGGATGATACTGCACTCATTTTCCACACTAAAACTGTAAGTGATGTCCGTCGAATTGCTGAAGAAGGATTAGCGCTTGTTTTAAATTGGCTTAGAGCAAATCTGTTAACAATAAATGCCTCGAAAACAAAATTTGTGTTTTTTCATAAAACCGCTGCATCAAACTTCAAATCTTTATTCTACTTGAGTATACATAGCTGTTCTTCCAATGAACGAGAGTCCTGTAATTGTCCCCAAATTCAAAGAGTACCAAACGTGAAATACCTTGGCATAATTTTAGATGAGAAGCTGTCCTTTGGAGAACATATCTGCCTAATGACCTCCCGTATTCGAAAAATAATACCAGTTCTGAAAAATCTACGCAACGCAGCGAACCCTCACTTACTAAGAACCATATACCTAGCACTCTGTCAGTCTATCATAAACTACTGCATACCTGTGTGGGGAGGTGCAGCGTCTACCACCCTTATCGCTGCCGAAAGAGCTCAGCGTGCTTTACTTAAAGTTGCTCTGAACAAGAGGAGAAGATATCCCACTTCTGCTCTGTATCAAGAATTTCATGTATTAAGTGTTAGGAAACTCTACATTCTAAGAGCAGGAGTGGCTATGCACAAGCATATCCTTAGCTCCTCCCAGTACATAACACTGCTGAAACAACGGTCTTTTAGGGTTCCCCCAGTCGCCGTTAAAACTGCGTTCGCTCAAAAATTTGGCTTGTTTCTCCTGCCTTACATATACAATAACCTTATTAAATTATGCCAAATTGATAAGTCATCTTTTATGAAAGCTAAGACTGTTCTTTTTGAAACTCTTCTTGGAAATTCGTACGAGGAAACTGAAAATATGTTCAAAATTATGGAATAAAGTCATGCGCACACACACACACACACACACACACACACACACACTTATAGTAACATCAATAGAACAACTTTGAATTTAGTATAATTATATTACTAGTTATTTTAAAAAATGTAATTATAGTAACTTCGTTTCGTCCCCACAGGACAGGCACCGCCTAGTGTGGGGATCCGTTATCGTATATTATGTTAACATTTTTTGGTAAATAAATATTTGTATTTGTACATAAACGTTAATATTTTAAACGTTAATTCACTACTATCTTCTTTTAGAAGCTTTAATAGTAATTACATAATATCCATAACCCACTTCAAAGTTATACAGCAAACAATACGCGCCGAATTCTCAGAATTGAATCGAATGCATACGACAAATTAATGACAATATAACTTAATTGACTTATTTAATGTCAACCTGTAAATAGAGTATAATTTGCATCGATAACTCACTGCAAATTTAAACAGCATTACGCCGTACGCGCCAAATGGGCATTGTCCAAAAAAAAATTACATGTACTTTTTATAATTTTTTTTCGTTAAAATAGGGTATTTTAAGAATAGAAATTCAATAATTTTGAAATTCATTGGCTAGTTTTTTCTCAATAAATTTTTAAAGTTTCGCTCTGACGTCATAATCGGCGGCCAATTGACCTCTGCAGAATGTTTTTTTTCCTTTGAATCTTATTTATAATGGCTGGTTCGTCAAATACAAGTTCTCATTATGTGAAAGCTGATACGAAAAGCTTACCAAAAGTTCGAAACGTAATTTTGGTCGAATTTATTGCTAATTTAACGCCATTGAAGGTCAAACTAAGGTTAAACATATTTGTTCAAAAATATAAGTAACTAATGGGTATTTTTTTCGTTTATATACAGAAAAACGATCACTGACCTTATTCCTCGAAATGTTTTTGTAATGAGCAAAATTTAAAAAAAATGGACAATCCCCATTCCCAGCAATGCATACAAGTTCATACAACAAAATATGACAGTATAACTCAATTAAATTATTTAATGTCAACCTGTCGTGACGCCAGTCAATAATGACATTCGCATCGAGCCTATTGCAAACTTATCTCCTTTGACAAACAATACGTGCTCCGAACTTTTACAGCCACTGGAGCATAGAGAAGGTCATAAACCAATAAATTTCGTCAAACGTTTCGCCATTGTCCCTGGTCACTCCGGGGGTTGGCCCTGGGTGTTGGGCCTGGCTGGTCATTTGCGTGAGGGATGTGTTAGTGAAGTGTTGTGTGATGACCCAGTGTGTGATGATGTTGGCGACCCCCTACGATTATATGAGGTGCGTGTGCGCATGAGTTTTTTTTTCTTTTTTAGATTTTTTTTTGCGAACTACGCTAGGATTTGAACTTAAACTGTGATTTGTATATTGTGCTACGTACAAATGCTACGTACAAGGTTTTTATTATTGTTTTAGTTACCATTTTTAATCTTACGAATTTTTCTTTTACAATTGTAATGATAATAATGAATATTTTGTAATTTTGCAAATATGGAACTAGTTTTGACCAAAAGCTTTTCGGACGAGATAGAAGAAAATATTAATTTTCGAACAAAATAAAAATGCGCAGTCAGGAGTCTAGACCATGTTACGCATCATTAGTCCTGTTTAATCAAATTAGATAAAGTTGTTTAAAATTTTTTATTCGTCATTTACATGAAAACAATTTGAAAGTATATTCTAATCTGTTCTGATAATATAATCATAAACATTTATGATTTACTTACTATCTATTACGAACATAACGAAAAAGAATTCACTAAGCGGAATTTTCGCAGAGTTTTTCCTCTTGGCTTGTTCCACGTGTTGCTACTTGCTATGCATTTCCATTGCATTTGTTATTAGTTAAAAAAAATTGTGCTAGATATATTGCGCACATTTTTTGTATCAAACCTTTACAAAATAATAACAACTATAAAAATAAATACAAAAACTACAAAATCTACAGTTTTATGCAGTACTTGAATATGCACGAATTAGCAGACACACAATTTACAAAAAAGTTGTTATTTTGTTATGACGAATGGCTTAGCAAAAACGAATTAGCTTAAGGCCGTCCCCCGAGCAAACGACCTTGGCCATACATTTGCCGCGTTGCCGAGATCGCGCCAAAACCCTATTATTTTTACTTATCTTAGTTCAAAATTGTCCTAAAAAAATTTAAAACGGCGAATATGTGGTTTATGATATTGTCGATCTATTGGCGTGAGTTTCAAATAAAAGTAATTTGTAAATCCTAAGGAGATGCTGAATGTATGCTTGAATTTTAATAATCATGAGTATAAGAAACAAAAATAGAAAATTTAAAACGACAAAAGGAATGTTGATATACTGAAGATTATTGCTGTATTTTTATTATAACTTTGCAGCTTTCAGATTATGAGTTTATAAGGTTTTAAATACGGTCAATTACGGAATCTCCGGACGGAACGCCCTTAACACATTGTGCCATAATTTTAATATAGTTTTTATGCACATTTTTTTTCGTACCTTTACAAAATAATTACAAATGTAGAGATAAATATTAAATACAAACTACAAAATGAACAATTTTTTGTTCGTACCGTAGACGAATTTTCATACACTCAATTTACAAAAAAAATGTTGTTATTTTGTTATTACGAATGCTTAAACAAATACAAATTTAGCTTAAACCATACTCCATAGCTATTAAACTAACCGTTTATATATAAACTAAACAATATGTTTAATAGCTACTATAGCTATTAAACATATTTAACTAGCGACCCGCCCCGGCGTCGCACGGGAATAAAATATTATATAGCCACTGAAAAAATTATTAAAATCGATAGCCTATGATCCTGCACGTGGTCTTCTTATTATGCCAAATAACATAAAAATTGCTCCAGTAGTTAAGCCCTTTCGAATAATTTCCGCCGTTTTTTTCACATTCTCCTATTAGTCTTAGCATGGTAAAATATAGTTTATAGCCTTCCCCAATAAATGGGCTATCTAACACTGAAATAATTTTTCAAATCGGACCAGTAGTTCCTGAGATTAGCGCGTTCAAGTTAGCCCTTTCAAATAATTTTCCCCGTTTTTCCACATTTTCCTCTATTTCTTCTCTCCTATTAGTCATAGCATGATAAAATATAGCCTACAGCCATCCTCGATAAATGGGCTATCTAACACTGAAAGAATCATCAAAATCTGACGACCTCCGTGGCGCAGTGGTGAGCGCGTTGGTAGCTCAAGCCGGAGGTCGCGGGTTCGAGTCCCGCCGACGACGGAACAAAAAGTTTATAAAAGTTCCTGGGTCATGGATGTATATTAAATATATGTATTATATAATAAAAATCTTAAATATATGTATAGTATAAAAGTATTAAATATATTTTCGTTGTCTGGTACCCGTAACACAAGTCCTTCAGGTACTTAACACGGGGCCAGACTGACGTGATGTGAAGCGTCCATAGATATTATTATTATTTAAAAAAATCCGTTGCGTAGTTTTAAATATTAAAAGGAACAAAGGGACATGAGGGAAAAAAGTGACTTTGTTTTATAACAAGTATATAGATAAAATATTTATGAAAATGATATTTAAATGTAACTTATTATTATAGGATGCAAACTATGTTCGACTTCTACATCCGCGTGGTATCCCCAAAATAAATGTTTATCGCTTCCCACTCAGTAACCACACCACGTACTCGTATGTAGAGCGGCATTCGATTGCAGGAACACTACTAATTCGAAGGTCCGGCCCAAACTCTACATTTTATTTTGGTTACTTTATATTTAGTACATTTTCTTTTATTTGTATGATTTTACCCTATTCTTTTATTTATATTATAGTCCTACCAAAATGTGTTTAGTCCAAGCTTAATAAAATAATTTAATTTAATCTAGCTTAAACATAATTTTTTGACTTCATTACTCGGAAAATAAATTACATTTAAGTGGACAGTATTATTACAGCTATTCTTACTTTGTTTAAGTATAGGTTATTGCAAATGCACTACCAATAATATTATTATTTAAAACATTTTAAAGTTTTGTTAAAATTTTGCCATTATGTAAATAGTAACATTCTACTATTGGAAAAGCTCAAAAATATTTTGTAAAATACATATAAGTAAATGAATTATTGCAAAGTTAATTTTTTTTTTCTTTCCTTCTTAAAAATTTGAATCCGAGTTAATAGGAAATGGAGGTAATTCCGAATTCGCAAACTACAAAATGGCCGTTAATTTTAAAAAAAATAAGTTAAAAAAAGCCCAAAATACCGGCGACCCATTGACCGAGATGCCGAAACGGAATCTTAAAAAAGTCCTCACGGACCCACACGCCGCCCGCATCGGAAATTTGTCGCCCCGTAGAGCGAGACGGCGAATATGTACGAAAAGGAGAGTGAGAGAGAGGGGAGATCGGAACGGGGCCGGCTAACGGTGCACGCGGAAGTGTGTCAGTGGCTCTACCGGCACTGGGTCGGAACTCTACATTGCATTTTGAACTTTAATTGCGCGTGATAAGCTTGAATTTTGCGCGCCGCGGGGGAGTTTTCGATTTTCACGGTGCTGAATCACAAAGGCTGTATACTAGAGCCTTCAGCTAACCTACCTCAAGGCTAGGTACAACGATTTGAGCTCTATTGAGCTTTATTAGGCTTTTATTGTGCGACTTTCGTAACAGTAGAATGATTTATATTTTATGGATGCTCATTAATTACTAAAACATACTAAAATATTTTAACTTAATTTTTGAGATTTTTAAAAAAAGTTTAATTATACAGCGCGGGGTCTCTCTGACCTGAAATCGGTTATAAGTATCATTATGCCATCAACAAAAAGAAATGGACCGTAAATGATGAAAATATTATAATGATGTCTTGCTCTTGGGAGAAAAGACATCAACGCGCGCACACCGTGACACATACAAATACATCAATGAAACTTTTTCAAAATGATCGTTAAATAAATATGAGAATTTAAGCAGATACGAGAGAAATAGAGTGTAAAATATATTATATTTATTGAAAACTTTTTATAGCGTACTCTTCTTAAATTGAATAAGCAGTAGAGTCTATAATAATTTATATTTTTCTTTTAGATGGTTAATAATTTATATTGTTTTCTTAGGTGTACAGATTTTAATCATTTTGAGAAATGTATGTTTTAAGGGGTTCCATCCATACCCAAAGGGTACAAACGAGACCCTATTACTTTTTTTTTATTATTACCACCCCCCCTAACATTATTAGGGCTTGTATGCTATATTATAAATAACACTTACTTCATAATTACTGATATTATAACAATATTATCTATAGCCAATTTTAACATTAAGCCATTACATAATTTAATCCAATAAAATACAATAAAACGAATTAAATTCAATAGAATAAAATAAAATTCAATAATAAAATACAATACAAATAAAAAAATAAACACTAATAAAATCCAATATCAATAATGAAGATAAAACTACGGCACAAACATTCAACTAACCCTAATATCACAGCATGTTACCTAAGGGCCTGTTTCACTGCTTCCTGATAAGGCTATCCACCACTTAATTTGACAGATGGAGTATGGAAAATCTGTCAAATAACCCTATCGGGCACCTTATCAGGAAGCGGTGAAACAGGCCATAAGACTATTATCAATTTATCACACTAAAATATCACAGTTTCTTTTGTTTACTGCTTTAACTATTTTTGTACAGAAAGAGAGGAACATATCCCTCTTCTTTCCCCCCAGGATCAAACGCAGGTTCTCACCCGTCATCGATGTGCCCAATTTCTGCTCAATATCATATCTATTGCTAGCAAAAATTGGGCACTCGAGTAACAGGTGAGGTACAGTCTCCTCTACTCCGGGCTGACACAGGCACGACGGATCCTCCTTCAGCTTGAATCTGTTCAAGTAGAAGGCGAATCCACCGTGACCAGTCAGTATCAGTGTTGTGTGATGTGTTATGTCTATTATTCTGACTACTTTGTGTGCAGCAGCAGCGCTTGGGAAAAAGAGCTTCGTGACTCCGGCCGTCCCACCTACTTCATATATCCCGCCCCATTTCTCAACCGTGTCCAGTCTTAAGATATGCTTGACGAATGAAACGGGACACAGATCGTAGTCAGGTTTCCTTCTCAATTTCAGCGCGGCCTCTTTGGCTAGTTCGTCAACCCTCTCGTTCCCCTTCAGCCTTAATCCAAAACAAGGAGACCTCCCGCCTCTGCAATGCAGCTTTTCGGAGGGCCGCCCTTGTTTGCACTGCCAGGGGATGAGGGGAACTAAGGGTGACAGCCTGGAGAGCCGATCTGGAATCGCTAAGGATACCGACCTTTGCCATTCCACTCTTGCAGGCTATACTTACTGCTCTTTGGAGCGCTAGAAGTTCGGCCTGGTAGACGGTGCAATACGGCGAGACCCTATTACTGAGACTTCGATGTCTGTCCGTCTGTCTGTCTGTCTGTCTCCAGGCTATACATATCTTAAAAAACCGCTATAACTGGAGAGTTGAAATTTTCGCAGATTGTGTATGTCTATATTGCCGCTATAACAACAAATACTATAAATTAAATAAAATAAATATTTAAGGGGTGCTCCCAACAAACGTTTTTTTTTTGGCATTTTTTGCTCGTTATCAATCATGCCAACAGGTAGTCACTTGAAATATTCAGTAAATATTTAATTATATTTAAAATTTTATAATTATTAATAAAATTTATATAAAATAAAAATTTAAGGGAGGCTCCCATACAAAAAACACAATTTTTTGCTTACTTTCGCTCTACAGCGGTACGGAACCATTAGTGCGCGAGCCCTACTCGCACTTGGCCGGTTATTTACTAAAGTAATGTCAAATTATATAAGTTAATTTTAGTTAATTATAAGAAACTTAAAATATTTGGCATAATTAATAAATTTGCAACATCAATAATTATGATGACTGACATGGTAAATAATTTAAACCCAGCAAAAAATAATTTAAGAATTCTAGAAAAAAACGACTGACTTTTCGCAAAGTAAAATTTTAAATTCTTTATTTCCTAATGGAGCGCCATCTAGTGAACAACCACTGAACTGTCTGCTTTTAAGATTTAGCAAAATCCATGTCTTTTTGAAACTTTGAGTGGATTGTTAGAACTTAGAAGTAAGTCTTATTTTATGAAATAACATATTTATTAGTAAATAACTTGTGAATTACGTTTGAAAATAATCGCAACATAATATTATGCCGGGTAGTTTTAATTTGACAGAATATTTACTTGATGCCAAGTATTAACCAAATTCACAAACTAAATACTGTTAGTTTTTTTTCTTTACTTTAAATAACCATTGAAGAGATACTGTCAAGTGTCACAAACACATTACACTCCTTATTAAGCATAAAGACCACCGCAGTAGCTTTTTAAAACTTTTAACACCAATAATAATAGTCTTAAATTATTTACGAGTTGTATGTACCTATTATTCTATTAAACATTAGTTATAGAGAGGCGTGTCTGAATTCTCCCAGCGTGTTCCAAATGTAGGTTCTACCTACAACATGAGGCTGTATAATTTACTATAGAACAACCATAGAGCTCGTTCTATTACCATAAACTAACGCTAACATACAATTTGATTTCTAAACTGCTATTTGCTTTTTAGTTTATACGTTAATTTTTTAAAAAGGTATTGCTATTAAAATTGTTTTAGGTGCTTTAAAGTCTGTAAGGGCGCATTTTCATTAGTCGTTAACTCGTACGGTATACAGCATGCGGAGAGTCCATGACAACTAATTGACAACTAATAGCGCATTGTCATTGGTCGTGGCATGCGTTTCAGAAATCTCCCGCACCCCGCATGCGGATTGCGGGCCCTATCGACCAGTGAAAATACGCCTTTATCAATATTTTTAGTTGCCCTCAAGTTAGTTTTTTTTTCTTTTGTATACAATATAATAATATGTAAACTGTTGTAATATCTGAGTAGATAGAAATACTGAAATGCACAATGTCAGTGTATTTTAGAATTTGGATAATATAGAATTGAGATATTTAAGGATTCCAAAATAAAACTATTAAAAAAGAGGGGAAGCATTGTGTCATGAGTTTTTACTGGTCATAACCGTAAGAGAAGGCACAAAACCTCATATCACTACGCAAAACTTCAATGAACTTCCGCCTCTCACGGCTTAACTAACGACATGTTATAGACTCGTCAAAGAAGCCGCCATTTTTTAATTCGCTAACACGCTGAGAACACAAAAATGTGTGTCAAGTGTAATGTCAATAGCGAGACTACTTTCACTCCCCCCCCCCCCCCCTCGCGCGTCGCCCGCGTGCGTCGCGCGGCGGAGCGGATAATCGGACTTTCTCGCGGAGGTCGCAGATTTAACGACATCTCTGGTAGTTGGGCAAGGTCTTAACCATGCTGGAAATGGCGGGAGCTGTAGATTTTTCGACGATAAAATTGATATCTCTGCTAACTTTCACGGGACTCGAATTCCATGTGAAACGGATCATGTTACATGTAGATCGGTAAATTTGAATTATTCGGTATCGGTTAATTTGAAATAGATAACGCTCACAACTGACATTGCGTCAAAATTCGTTGATCGCGCAATGACCGTACATTTTTCCGAGACAAAAAGTATCATAGTCCTTTCTCGGTAGTCAAAGTATCTGCATTTTCGATAAAATGGGTGCAATGGTTTGGGTGTTAAGAGGTAACAGATAGACAGACACTCTTTCACGTTTAAAATATTAGTATGGATGCATACCACCAACAGCGAAGTTATGAAATTGTCTTAAAATCGACAGTATGATACGGACTTCCAAATCCTAATCCTACTTGAAGTTTTATTGTTCTGGAAATTGCAGATAAAGTTATATACATATTATGTATATCTTACAGCCAAATTTAAAGCATACACTAGACTCTGCATAACATACTTTTTAATTGAGTATGTAGGTTGTGTCAAGATGACTAGGAAACAAATATATAAAAATGTATTGGCTTCATAAACACAGAATGGCACGTGCGTTTAAGTTTGACCTTTTATTTTTACGTCATAATAGATAAAACTTTATCGAAAATATTTCTTTGTACTTTCGTATAATACAAATAAGTATTTAAATAACCTATTATCAATAAGATAATGATAAAAATAATTCAAATTATTATCATACTTGCATGACCTCTGTGGCTCAGTGATTGAGCGTGTTGTCAGCGCTAAAACCGGGGGGCGCGGATTTGAATCCCCCCGACAGAACAAAATGTCTTCGATGTTCCTGGGTCATGGATGTATATTAAATATGTGTATAACCTAGGTAACACTTAAAATGTTTAGAAAATGAAAAATGGCTTAATGCAAAAAGTTGCCAATACTTTTATTGTTTTTAGAAGTAATCTCCGTTCCTCTTTACACATCGTCGCATTTGATGGAACCACCGAGAAAAGCAGTGGGCTGAGTCTTTCTTAGGAGTCTCTTCCATGGCATTTTTATACGCTTTCATCGCATCTTCAGGGCTCGTAAAGCGAATGTTATCTTTGTTTCTTGGGAATAAATTAAAGTCGCAGAGCACCAAAGCTGGATTATATAGCGTATGACTCAATATCTCGACACCTACCACAGTCAAATATTCAACAGTCCGTCTTGCGGAGTGCGCTGAGGCATTGTCGTGGTGAAGGAGTGTCCTGCTTCGAAGGCGCTGCATTCGAATTTTTTCCAAGACAACAGGCAAACAGCGATTGACATAGCATTCTGCAGTAACTGTCCTTTCATCTTCTAGCACAACTGTCGTAAAATTACATTTCGGACCAAAGAATGAGACAATCATCTTTTTGCCTTGACTTCTTCCTTTCTTTACCTTAGTTCGCCAAACCTCGAAAGGAAATACCCCTTGAGCTGATTGTCTTTTGTTTTCGGGTTCGAAGCAATATATCCAGCTTTCATTACCTGTGAGGATGTCAAATACAGCATTTGAGTCACCGCCGTTAAACTTATCTAACATTTGGCGACATCAGTTCATGTGAAGGCGTTTCTGGTCGTCGATTGAAGTATGGGGAACGCATCTGGTGCGAAGCTTCCTGACGCCTAAATGTTCATGTAATATTTTTTGAACTTGACTCAAAGCAATGCTTAGGCTTGCCCGTAACTGCTGATAGGTCACACTTTTATCTCCCTCTATCATGCGTCGTACAGCACTAATCTTAACTTCAGTAGTCGCTGTTAAAGGACGTGCCTCACGCAGATCATCACTGAGATTGTTACGTCCCCGTTTAAACTCGTGAAACCAATTGCAAATAGTGGCACAAGATGGGACTTCATTATGAAGTGGCAATAGCAGCCTATCAAAACTTTGTTATTGAGTAAGCCCACAACGAAAGTCATAAAAAATCATTAACTGAAAAGTTTCTCGCGTTAAGTTAATTTTCACGTGTAACAAGAGTTTTGGATTTGCCGCCAATTCACCAAAACAAATGACAAATGAATGAAACATACCACATTATGTTACCAAAAAGTTCCAAAATTGTAATTCAAAAAAAGTTTTCATTAGTAATGTTTCTAACTAGCTAGTTCTAAACACTTTCAGTGTGATCCATCATCCACGTATGTAATAAAAATCTTAAATATATGTATAGTATGAAAGTATTTAATATATTTCCGTTGTCTGGTACCCGTAAACACGTACTCAAGTCCTTCAGGTACTTACCACGGCGTCAGACTTTTTTTTTTTTGATGTCTAAGGGGAAACCTATCATGGGTGCCCCGGGTTGGGTACCCCGGGGGTATGTGAGACTCCTACTCACTAAAACCACCTGCGGTTCGCCTTCAGCCGTATAAGGAGGGATATCCCGGATCTAACAAGCACGGGACTCCCTCCACGACCGGCCGGTCTACCTAGGACCGGACTGGTAAGGGCCGGAAGGCAAGGGAACGCTTAGGCAAACTAAAGCGTTCCCCTCGGCGCCGGGGCTGGCTAAGCCGGGGAAGTTCCCATCCTCTCCACCACGGCGTCAGACTAACGTGGTGTGAAGCATCCATAGATATATAATATTATTATTATATTTTATTACTTAAGTCAGATTTATAATATATGTCATATAAAATCACGGCAAAAGGTAAAACCCATATTAATTACACTTTTAAACCATAGGTCTCAACTGAGAATAAAATCATGAGGTATATTTAGTCATCTTGTGATAAGATCACTTCTGATTTCTTTGTCGTGCTGTGTACGTTTTTCAAGCTCAAACTGAAATACGTCAAGACCACACGACTGATAGTCGTCAACTGATCCGGTGAAAAGAACCCTGAACCGCCATACTATTATAAACTCGTTCATGCTTATTCCTGAAACCCTAACCAATTTTTTTATTCAAAGGTTTACAAAACCAGCCAAACACTTAAAATAGAACAAAATATTTACTTATACTGTATTACAAATGTGTAAGACCTTCTTGCTACACAGCACGCCAATTTAAAAATATAATCATCAATTAAAATAAAAAAGGCACAATAATAATAAAGTTCCTGTCGACCCGCCCCAAGTACATGAATTTACATGATACATCCCTATCATTAGTTAAACGCTTAAGCTTCAACCGCATAACAATATAGTCTACCAATTTCTATAATTATTGGTCTAATTTCTTGGTTGCGCGACATTTTTTGCGCGGTTGCACAGCGAGCGTCGACCCGCGCTGCGCAAGCCAAGGCCGCGCACTTGGCAGCGAGACAAATCTGCGTTTTTGCGACTGTCGCAACGGTTGACCAACGAGGTGCGTGCAACTATTAATTGAAAAGTGCAATATTTTTTTATCCGCGTTATTGCATTATCGAAATACAATATGCTGTATATTTCGTGCGAGTTTAGATTTGTCAAAATGTTTATTGCGGAAAGTTTAGCACAAAGCACGGCCCTGCACTCAACCGCTCCTAAGTTACTGATTTCTAGCAGCTCGCAAACAGAATATACCTTGAGAGTCGCGCCTTAATATATTTCAATTTATCTGTCTGTCTTATACATTAATATTTGGGGCTCTTGGAAGATTTCAATTTTTTATATCAAACGTCTTCCTAATTATTACTTTCGTTCAGATTTTTTTTTCATTTCAGTCAGATTCAGAACTTCCGAACTCTTTTCCAGTCACGTTTTATGCAGATTTTGACTAGATAACATTTTAAACTTTCGCGTTGCATTATAATTAAAACTTATTATTCGGGACATAACGCGATTTATTTAAATAGTAGTGCAGAGTGCTACTACGAGTACATACTTTTTCTCGACGTTTCGGCCGTGTTGCA
Source organism: Polyommatus icarus (assembly GCA_937595015.1). NCBI lineage: Eukaryota > Metazoa > Arthropoda > Insecta > Lepidoptera > Lycaenidae > Polyommatus > Polyommatus icarus. The sequence continues at coordinate 21,888,622 of OW569328.1, read as the reverse complement.
ACGGCCGTGGTCACGAGGGGATTTCAGATTTTGACTATAGTTAATATTCATTTTGTATTTTAATTAATATTTTGTACCAAAAAAGTTATATTATTCTTGTAAAGTCTTTATTTTATGTTGTTACAATAGTAGCACATTCCGGCCCAGTTGGTCAACACGAGCACGGCTACGGCCGCCACTCGACTCGCTGCGCCTCGTGTTAGACATACATACTCGTACATGTAGGTACTTTGTGTAATGTTCAAATTTTTGTTGAATAAACGTTTATTTATTTATTTATTTTAACACATATCATAATGAACTATGAAAAAGTCATACGAAACTTAATGCTAGTAATTTAAGATTCAAATAGTGTAAGGATCTTTTGAATCGAGCGGCAAAACACTTGATGGTCAAAAGTAACACTGTCGGAAAAGCACGTGAGACGTAAGTCACTCTAAAGTAGCCCGGAAACGATCAAACATCAAACACGTCAAAACACGTAGTATAATCCAAATTTTCTTCAAACACGTCAAACACGTAGTTGTTTGACGTGTTTAACGTGTTTGATCGTTTGCGGGCTACTATAGAATCACTGTTGTTGCGACTTGCGGTTCGTTGCGTCGTCACAACGGAAAAGTGCATTATATTTACTCGTTGCGATAACGCACGCCAACTTAGTATACGACGGTTCTTCTGCAAAAAAAAAAAAATGACAACTGTTTAGTTCATTGAACATTAATTTATCCTGTATGGGTTAGATTAGGGCGCAAAAACGATGATATGAACTATAAAGAACGTAATTCGATTTTCATGATTCTTAGACCCCCGCCACTTTCCCTCCTTGTCACAAGTGGTCACAATGGTGAGTAACCCCCCCCCCCCCCCTTCCCTGGTGTGACGTCACAATTTTTCAATCTTACATCTAAAAAACTTAGCTCGAGTTTCGAACTAGCATTGACTGCATATCTCTTATTTCAGTCCTGAAAATTGTATTGTACTATAACTCCTGATACTGATTATCTCTACCTCCCGGAGACTAACAATGCGAATATAATCTAGTTAAGTCACCAGTCAGTAATTAAAGCCTAGATTATACAGAATAACATTAGAATTATCTGCTCAGCGTTAACCTACTGTATTATATTTACTGTTACCCGCTACATACCAACTGTTTTATTATAATTTTGACATGCTTTCTGTAGCGTGCAAGTTTTTGTTGGTTTTAGGTCAAAAGTATAATAGTAAAATTACTAGTTTGAATTTCAAACGTGACTTACTTAAAATTTTGGTATTTAAAATAAAATTCTTAATACTACACCAAATTTTGCGTATCTTCTAAAATATTGTTAATTATGTGGTACTTAATTACTTACTTACTGTATATTTTGATAGGCAGACATAATATTATATAGTACCTATTCGTAATATTTTCTGATTGGAAACTGGTCATAGAATTATCAGAAGCATTAGTTCATTGACTGATTGCGGACCTACTTAATTTGTTCGGATTATTTCAACCTCAGTCACCACTCACCACTCACCACTAACATCAACTTGATAATGAACAAGTAGCGTAGATCCGCCTACCTGGATGGAAAATTTAAGTGTAGTGCCTTTAGACTTGATGCATTTCGATCACCAAGCATAAGTAATTTCATGCAGCACCTTACATTAGTCAAATCCAACTCTAGTTTGCATATACTCCAACAGACTATTTAGTCACAGCCTCGCAACAAAACGCACGACAATTATAGATGGAGCAATCGCTTGCAAAATTATTATAAGGAAACGGTTTTGCTGTATATTAGAATAAAAATGTCGGCAACACCGATGCCTACTGAAGCGGAGCGGCCGAAACTGCAGACGTGATTTCGCACTCAACCTACTAAATTAATCAATAATTGAGTTTTTAGCAACGTTTGTGTCGACATTATCTTTTGTCGTATGCACAATGCTGAAAATAATAAAACTCTATCTTTTTCTTTTTCGATACGTATTTGTAACGGCTCGTTGGTTTTTCAGAAAATATTTGGTCAGATTCAAATGCTTTTAGGATACCAAAATTTTAGGAACAAAATGGCATAATATATTATGATGTTGGCTAGCATGCTCAAATGACTGTAGCCTTACCTCTAACGAAACTCCAAAGGGTCCTTAAAGCATTAAAATTTGATCATACAACTTAAGACCTTAAAGGATATGAATATTGAATATGGTATGAAGTATGCAAAAAAAACATCAAACAAGAAACGTATAAAACGTAACAACGCCTCCTTAAGTTAGAAAATGGCTACAAACACCCCCAAAGAGGGCAAATGAGTTGACTACGTTTTTGACTGCGATTATGCTTTTTTTTTAAGCACAGGGCAAACCCATCATGGGTGCCCCGCGATATAATATGCTATCCCACCAAGAACATAAATGTAAAAATGCTGAGCCAAGTTCCATACAAACATTATATTGGACTTCGCCGTAAAAAGGATGGAGATCTAAATGAGTGCCAAGTTCCATGGAAAATCAAATTATGTACGTATAGGAACCAAATAACATTATGAACAAATAATAGAGTCTATTTCTTTGCTTTATTGAATATCTATAACAATTGATGTTATTTAAATAATGTGAGATATTAAAGTAGATTAGATCTAACTTGGCCAGCTTTCATTACGTCAGCCATTTTTCATAAAGTTATTGAACATTTTAATTCTGATGAAAACTAGCCAAGTAAAATCTAATCTAGTTTCAGATCTCACATTATTTAAATAACATCAATTGTTATAGATATTCAATAAAGCAAAGAAATAGACTCTATTATTTGTTCATAATGTTATTTGGTTCCTATACGTACATAATTCGATTTTCCATGGAACTTGGCACTCATTTAGATCTCCATCCTTTTTACGGCGAAGTCCAATATAATGTTTGTATGGAACTTGGCTCAGCATTTTTACATTTATGTTTTTGGTGGGATATCACTACTTTTTGTAAAGAAAACTTTCCGAGCAAGGGTAGACACCTTCATCTTCCCAGTTCAAACATCCATAATATTCGTCTATATTCAATCGCAATTTGCAACCTTAAGGTGTCGTTTCACCACTTCCCGACAAGTGTCGGCTATGCTATCCGTCACTTATCTGGCAGATACATCATCTATCTGATAAGTTGTGGATAGCCTATCTGAAACTTATCAGGAATTGGAGAAATAGCCCTTAAGCCTTGTTGAGACTTGAGTATCAGACGAATAAAACAAAGAAAATCCAAGTGAATGGAAAATTCAGCTACCATCAGAAGGCATTTGAATAATATGATATAACACAAGTGTATTTTCAACCATTAACTATAGTTTACAACTTACTGTGTGGAAGTTAAGTAGCTATTATTATAGGTGTCTAACAGGCAGACAGACAAACGGACGGACGGACAGACAGATGGACAGACATATTGAAATAATTCTATGTCTATTCTCGGGACTCAAACTATATCTTCTAACCAAATTTAAGAACAATCAGTACAAGCAGTTTGGGCGTAAAGACATCACAGACAGACAGACACACTTCATAAAGTCACCTTCTATTCATTTCAAGTTTTTTCAATTCACAAATAAATGTTTACGGGGAGCTCCCACACAACAAACGTGATTTTTTGGCCTTTTTTGCTCTAAATCAATAATGGCAGCCGATAGGAACTTGAACTGTTCACAAAATCTTTAATTATATTTCTTCTTTCATAATAAATGATAAAAGTAAAATAAAATAAATATTTAAGGGGGGTCTCCATACAAAAAAAAAACAAATTTCGCTCTGTACGACTCGCACTTGATCGATTTTTTTTTTTGTTTTCGGATTTTTTCCCTACGCTTACACACAATTACTGAGCTGGATTCCAAATTTCAGCCTTCTAGGTTATCTGGAAGTGGATTAGAATTTTGATCTATAGGTCAGTCACTCAGTGATAAAAATTTAGATTTTCGGACGTTAATATCTTAATAACCGTTTAAGCTGTGCTTATGAAATTTAGAGCATGTATTTATCTCGCAAGTTTCATTATATGAGCCAAATTTGAAACGTTTATGTGAAATAATTTCTGAATTATGAGGTGGTCAAAAGTCGCTGCAAATGGTTCGTGTAATATTACACACGGTGCATGCTCGCCATTCTGTTATGCTGGAACTTGGCTTGACACTCTACCGCGTGTCTAGATGTCTATCTACGTCTATACTTGACTTTAAATATTTTATATTATTATTTTGAATCTTCCAAATGATCCACATTTTTGAAGCTTAAGTAGAGTAGGTTTAAGTTGTAACTCTCAAATCGTTGGAACGGTTTCTTTGACAATTCACCTATTTTAAACGAAATATTGTTTACATATTCTTCTGTTATCATTGGGCAAACCAGTGGGCCTTAATTTTTTTCAAGGTTTAATAATAATTAATTTACCTACCTAGAAATATAGTAGCATTTTCGTCGTGCTCAGATTTAAAAAATAGATAGTTTCATTACTCGTTCGGCTATAAAACGTAAGTAAGAAACAGAAGAGTCGTTTTATATGTGTGCGTGTGTTGTTGCAGATCTCGCGGCACCGGCAGGGTGGCGGCGTCCAAGTATGGCGGCGTGGCGGTGAGGCGCGGCATGAAGTGCGCGGCGGGCGCGGGCGACGAGCTGCTGCTCAGCGCCTGCTGGCTCGACCCCAAGCTGGACCCGCCGCAGCCGCACGAGCTGCTCGATTCCCTGCTGCCCCCGCCCCTCGCCGAGCTCAAGCCGCTGCCCCCCTTCACCGGCTACACCGGCCACCTCTCCATCAACGGCATCTCCGGCCACCACTTCCACGCCATCGCGCAGCGCCTGCCCGAGGAGAACAACAACTTCCCCGCGTCGAGCGGCTACGCCGACCACGACGTCGTCTCCTCCTCCACCTGCGCCGCCGACTCCGAGCCGCCCGACCTCGAGGACATCAAGCCCTTCCCGCTCGACGCGCCCGCGCCCAAGCCCTACGCGGACTCCGGCGCGGGCGGCGCGGCCGACTCGTGCGCGGCCTCCTGCTCGCCGCCGACCAAGCTGTTCGACGACATCAGCTCCATCGAGGACATCGCGGCCATCATCGGGTCCGCAATCGCCGACACCACCGTGCCCGGCCAGCCCGACGACCCCGAGCGCAATGACTCGCGCGACTCCTGGATGGACATCGACGCGTGGATCGGCGGCGCGTGCGGCCAGCAGGACAAGATCGTGCCGCAGGACCTGGCCGAGTTCGGCGTGCCCGACTCGCCGCCGCCGCAGCAGCAGGGGCTCGACTTCGGCAAGGAGTCCGGCCAGTTCGCGCGGAGCCCCGACTTCCTGCCGCGGAACCTCGGCCAGGCGGGCTCCACGCTGCAGCACATCCTGTCGCAGACGTACATGCCGATGCTGCAGAGCCGGCTGCAGAACGGGCCGCCCGTGAAGCGCGAGGCGCCGAGCTCGACGAGCTACGGGCTGGAGGCGATCTCGACGTCGTCGCCGCCGGGCAACGCCGTGTCGACGACGGACGGCGCGCTGCTCGACGGCCGCTACTCGCACTACGCACTCAGCCTGAAGGCGGAGGGCCCGTGCAGCCCGGAGCGGCTGCTGGGGTACGGGCCGGCGCACACCACCACGGGCACACCCAACCGGAGCAAGCGCAGTCGGGCGAAGGGCAAGCAGGGGGGCGGCGGCGTGCACGGCGGGTCGATGTCGTTCGCGTCGGCGTCGGCGGAGCTGTCGGGGCTGCTGGGCAAGGAGAAGCCGGTGCATCGGTGCGGGATCTGCAACCGCGGCTTCCTGAACAAGTCGAACATCAAGGTGCACCTGCGCACGCACACCGGCGAGAAGCCGTTCCGGTGCGACGTGTGCGCGAAGGCGTTCCGCCAGAAGGCGCACCTCATCAAGCACCAGCAGATACACAAGCGGATCGGCCGGGACTAGGTGCCACCGTGTGTGCGCAACCCACTGACTGTCTTGTATATTACTAATGTAACTTAAGTTCATTAACGTATTACTCGGAAACTTTGTAGTAACACAGGAAAAGTGCAATGTTAACTAGTTATAAGTATCCATATTGTTTCTTGTAGATAATATTTTTATATCGTTGCGGGGAGGTGTTTTATGTTTTCTGTTTGTTGGCGCGTGCGGGATGCGCGGTGCGAGGGGCGCGGGTGTGCTCTTGTATTTATTGAACACTTCGTAACAGTCGGTCGCTATGTTTAGTTTAATTTTATGCATTCCAAACGCGAGCGCACGAATCCGCTAATAACGAAATACTTCTACAGTTATGTCGTCTTAGATGCACGTTTTGCTCAAATTAACAATTTATTTTCGCTTCTAGACGAATGAGAATACATTTCCACGAAAACATCCATTCCACTATGTTTACCTTATCGTAGTCAGCTGTATGTTAGGTAGCTTATTGTATATTGTAGGTATTGACTATTGAGACAAAGCAAACGAGGCTAGTAAATGTAATTTATACTCTTTACGTTTTTTTTCTGTGACGTCACAAACGTATCATCACAATAATTTAGGTCAAATAAGACACGAAGAAAGTTCTTCTTATATTATTTTGTGAATATTTTTCTTCTAGATTTTTAGTTAAAACGTTGCCTTATTTTTTATTTATAAAGAATATCATTTCAAGTTTTCAAACGCTTTAAAATTAGGCAAAATACATAATGTTTTCGCAGCAAATAATTATACTCAAACATTTTAATATTCGTATAGCATATTATACTTCCAATAATGTGTAGATAAACATAATAATTTATTGTATATTTAATAATTTAAGTATATATTGGTGTCGCATAAATAAAGTTGTAACTATTTAACAAATCGCGAATCATCATCATCATTTTCAGTGTATATAATTATGAACTGTTAAATATACAGTTTACTACAATACTTCAATTGTGCATTGAAAAATTTAACCGCTTCTAGAAAATCCACGTCAAAAGCTAAAAAACCTTTAAATCTTGAAAACGATTAAATACCGATCGAGTAACTCAAAATTGGGCGCATATATTAAAACATCATAGAGTAGCAACAGTGTAGAATGGACAACGTATAATACCTAAACCCTTTTAATTGGTGGAAAAATGCGAGTAATCGGGCGCATGCGAGCGGAACCGGCGCGTCCGGGAAGCGATGAAAAACTTCGTTCTAATAGCGGCGATCCGTTCTTGCGCAATCTATTTAGGGCAGCTGAAAACCCTGAAATAGTATTATTAATTGCTACACTAAATACTTGTTGCATTTATACCGTAGTGGGACGCCTTGTTGTGTGCAGGCCAGGTGCGACTGCGCTAGAAAATTCCTTTCAGACCAAATCACGAGATGAAACACAAAAACTTCACATATTAGATTTCATTCTTCATTTGTATGAAGTTTACACCTGGGATTGGACCACATAGCTTACAACAGCTAGCAATAAAGCAGGCTTGCATTTTGCAATAGACATTGATTGGCTTGTAAAATAGTTACAGTTTCGTACATTCCACGTAACAATTTTTCTACAATTACATGACGATTTTAGTACCATCGGTGCGTCGCAACTGGCCTAGGCGTTAACAGACTACGAGCTGTGGGTAAGAAGCGCGATTGTGAAACGCTCCAGACTCCATAAATATAAATAAATCCCATAAATATAAATAAATTCCCATAAATATAAATAAATTCCATAAACAAAGTGTTTCACACTAGGCGTTCCCCACAGAGTAGGCTTTAAAGTACCTTTGTAGTCGTAAGGTAGGCTAAGTATTTATTTGTAACTGTAATATTGTAATTATCATGTAAATCCTTGAGTTAATCTTTGTTTCTGTAGCCCCGGCGGCGGGGACACGACACGTATTGTTAATAATGATCAAATGTTATATTTTCGAGAGGTTTTCCACTATCACATAAGTGTAAATTAATGTAAAATAAACTGAGATTTTTGTTAACAAGGCTTTTATTTCAGACATCGATGACTGTCATAATCCAGGTGAAACTTTACAGCGCAGCTAACCTAGATACTACATTAAGTTTAACGTCTCATTAAATCTAACATAGTACACTTATCTATATTGTAGCTCGTAATATATAATTACGGAGGTCGCGAAACGAAACGAAGACAAAAGTGTGAAAAGTAATTTAGGTCGAGAGATGAACAAAGCTGTGAAGTGGTAAGCTCACACAGGAAGAAAGTCGGATGTGAAACTGGTGTACAATGTGTGTACTGTGTACAATGTGTACTGTGTACACGTGTATGCTGTGCATAGTGCACGGAGTTTTTGCGGCAGGTGCAGGGCGGAGAAAACGTATGACAGTACCGACAGAAGACAAATAATATGATTATTTTAATTTATGAAATATGAGAATTATATGATGTGCACAGAACGTTTTTATTGTAGGTACATGTTATTTGAAAAGAAAAAACACAATAACATAAAATTACAATGATATTTTGTATTTAAGCAAAGAAATGAGTAGTAGTAGCTAACCTAACTATTACATATTTAAAGTAACATGAAATATTATTCTGTATTAACAACATCTCATCAAACAGAGTATTTAAGCGTAACATTTTGTCAACACATTTAAATACTATGATAATAACATTTAAAGGCTGCAAAGTATAAGTAAATTACAATGAAGTTTAGTAGTTTGTATTAAAAACTTTGCACAATAGCAACAGTGACGCCATCCGCTGTCGGCGCCGAAATGATTAATTCGTTGACCGACCGATTAATTAACAATCAGTTGATTTGTGATTACAAAATATGCTGTACCCGTAATTATCCTTATAAGGAATTTTGGATTAAACATCCAAATACACTAGCTTATCAATAAATTGACCACAATCATCGTCGTTCTAGACCAAACATTTTGTTGACATTTAATAATTCACAATGATAAATGATAATTTAGTAGGTACATATATATTTAATTTTAAAGGGGCTCTGGGGTATGAACATTAGGCTTTGTGCTTAAGTTTCCCCTTAATCCTTCGATCGCGGATTCTTGGAAATATATTGTTATTCTATCGTTGTCGCGATCACCGGTAATCTTATGGGGTTTGATAGGTTAAATTACTTTCGGAGAATAACAATAATAGATTATTTTCAACGCCCAAAAAAATATAGCTAAGAGTAATAGGCCATATCCATCAATAAAGTCTTATTGACCTCTACCTAAAATAAACTTTTCATGGTGTTTGTCTGCTGTCGGTACTCGGCGAGATTCTTTCTCCAACCCACTTACGTGGTTTACGCGGTGATTTCACCGCACATTGTATGCGACAGACTTTTTGCCGGCGATTAATATGGTTCCGATTTTTTATATGAGTATTAACCAGTATTAAGACAAGTGGAAAGTGCAGGTTTTTGAGGAATCAGAGATTAGTAGTTAAGATGTTTTTAGAGATATTATTGCGTTTTTTTTAGTATTTAGGTACACGATAGAAAATTAAAAATATTTTTGCATAAAACACTGACAATAGATTAACACTATCTGTTAATATAGCCCATAAAATTTTGGATACTACTCAAAAGAAAAGTTAGAAAACATTACTCAAAAATCCTATTGTTTATTTTATAAAAAAAACTAATTATGTAATTTAAAATTAATTAATTTCGACACTGTAAGTATTCTTAGGATATTTCTAGTTTTATCGTTCTTTCTTTTCTTTGAATATTTTTATAGGTATTTTGCAAGTAGAGAATTTCAAATGTGAACTTGAAATGAAAATGTTGCTCAAGCTACTGCAGTTCCGTGACCATAACTATCGGTGTCATCGACGCTGCGCCTTAAACCTTAAGGCCGCGCCGCCCTTTGCGCCGGAGAAATGCGCGCCCTTCAGCTGAACTTCAACCCAATAGTGACATTTCAAACACACATACCATAACACACCCTACACCAAGGACATAGAGCATACTTTCCCGTGGTAAGTTAAGTGTATCTTCTTTTAAAATTGGTATTTAATCGTAAACTCTATTAAAAGGAGGTAAAGTCGAGTTTCGAACGGTAAGTAATGTGTATCTTCTCATGTCCGCGCTGGGAATGAGAAAGTTTTAAACACAGGGTTGCTATGCTAAGTGTGACATACTTACTCAGAACGAGACAGAGTGATCGTCTGTCTCAGCTAGTCATCATCATGATCAGTGATCATGTCATTGATGATAACTAATAACACTCTGTAACTGTCTCCTAAAACACGATATTTTGGCTCAAATTCTACCTATAGATTCAGATTATCATAACTACTAAAAACAATTTTTAATATAAATTAGAAAGCATTAACAAGTTTTGATTTGATTACTACTTCTCTTTCTTTACACATTTCATCATAAAAAATTAAGTTTCAGAATGCTACGATGTCATAAATACCAGAAAATATTTTCCCATACAAAAGACTTCAACGCATTACAGCCTTATTTTTTTTTTTTTGCTTTAATTTTATGAGGATTGACAAAGAAAAGATGATGAAATATTTCTTAATATAATTGTCATAAATATTTCACTGTACATAATTACTTTAAATGTACAAGCCTTTATTAATTTATTGCAAATATACTTACTAAATTGGTTAGGAATTGTAGGAATTTTTACCCAATATTTTAAAAGATCTCAATATTTTAAGAGATAATATTATGATAATTTGGGATCCATTAAGTATAAACGTGAACAAAAAGACAATTTGGTCCAAATGAATGTTGTAACTTGTAAGTAAATAAGTTTTAATAAAAAAGATTAACAAATTGCTATTTTTGAACATTTTTATATCTGAGTAAGGTTTACGTTTAGATTAAATTACATCTCAACGAGGTACGTCATTAATGGCCGCACTTAGAGATATTTAATGATTAATTAAGCTTAATTTAATTAATAATAATAATTGACAACATCCGTTAAACTCTTTGAGTGGGGCCGATAATGCCGAAAACGGACAATATCATGATACCAATATCTTATCACTTATCAGTTATCACTTTATCTCTTATCACTGTTATCAGATAACACCTCCCAAAAAGGCTTACTACAGCCTTGACCGTGGTTGTGCGAGCGAGAGGTCGGCGTGCGAGCGGGACGGACGGTGGAAAGTGGGCCAGTAGCACGCGCGCCACATCCGTAAACATGCGCCAGCTATCAGATATTAAATACTGAGATATTACAATATATTACCATAGAGGAATGTTTACTGACATTGATATTCGCTTCGTTGCACCTAAATTCACTATCCCAGGCCCGGATTTATAAATAGGCCGTGGACTAGGAGCGACAACATCCCTAGGGGGCTAGTAGATTTCGCACTATCAGAGAAGTTGATTCCTAGGCAGACCTACGTAGTTTGGTAACGTTACGTGTAACCCAGCCGACAGATCACGAATAACATTGAATTGATATGAACCGACCAAATAACGTTGGTCTGTCTGTCTGTCTAGGGATCAACTTCTATGATAGTACATGGGGCGGCGGAAATAAATTGGCCTACAGTCCTAAAAATATGAATTTGGCACTACATTGCCCCTGTATACTATAGTTGATAAAACTGTCTTAGGGCGCATTTTCATTAGTCGTTAACTCGTACGGTATATAGCATGCGGGGAGTCTATGACAACTAATTGACAACTAATGGCGCATTGTCATTGGTCGTGGCATGCGTTTCAGAAATCTCCCGCACCCCGCATGCGGGCCCTATCGACCAGTGAAAATGCGCCCTTATGTCCTTTGAAGAGACTCAAAATGTCTGCATACCAAACATTGGAATCTGCAACCGCTTAGCATGAAAATGTAATAGACAGATACGCTTTCAAAATCAAAATCAAAATATTTTATTTCCAAATAGGTTAACAAAGTTAACACTTTTAGAACGTCGTGTCTATATGAGGCCTACCACCGGTTCGGGAACTAACCCGGCGAGTAGAACCAGCGTAAGAAACTCGCGCGGGTCCACCTTTTACCAAAAAGGTGCAATAATAACAATGCTAGCTTAAGCTAATTTACACTTATGTAAGTCAAGTAAGTAAGTGAAAATGTGGTACATTTATATAGAAGTGACCTATGGTCTGTCAGCTAATTTTTCCCAAGGTGTGCTATCATTGAGAAAAACTTTATAATAAGCCTTAGCACACAAACGTTCTTTAACAACTTTTTAAATTTATTAATTGAAAGATTTTGAACGTTTTCTGGGATTTTATTGAATAGGCGTATACATTGACCTTTGAAAGATTTGCTTACTTTGCTCAGCCTGGTTATAGGTATATCTAGCTTATGCTTATTCCTAATGTTCCTGCAGTGAATGTCAACTTTCGTTTTAAAATTATTTATATTTTTTCTCACGTATAACACATTATCCAAAATGTATTGAGATATTATGGTCAGAATTCTTATTTCTTTAAACTTTTCTCTGAGACATTCAAAGGATGACATTTTATAAATAGATCGAATAGCTCGCTTCTACAGCACAAATATTGTGTTAATATCAGCAGCACTTCCCCATAATAGAATGCCATAAGACATTCTACTATCTTCTTCTTCTTCATCACAAATTTCTCTAATTTTTTTGACTGCATATGCTACGGAACTGAGCTTATCGGCCAGTTTGGCAATATGAGGATCCCACTGCAGTTTATAATCTAGTGTTACTCCTAAAAACCCAGTAGTGTCAACAAGATTCATTTCTTCATCATTTAATAGTAAATTGGTTTGCACTTGCTTAACATTTGACAAGGTAAATCTTAAAAATTTTGTTTTATTAGAATTTAAAAGTAAGTTATTAACATTAAACCAATTAACTATTTTTAAGAGAGCACAATTTACCTCGTCATAATTCGACTGTTGTCGCTTCACTTTAAAAATAAGTGAAGTGTCATCAGCAAAAAGTACTATCTCGTTATCGTTATCCTTAACTAGATAAGGTAAGTCATTTATATAGATGAGAAAAAGAAACGGACCCAAAATGGATCCCTGTGGGATACCTGATTCTATTTTGGTGCCAGTGAATCTTTTACTATTGACATCAACCTTTTGAGTCCTGTTCCTTAAATATAATGTCAAAAGGTTGAGTGCCGAGTCCCTTAAGCCATAGTGGTGCAATTTCCTCATCAATGTAGCATGATCAACACAATCGAATGCCTTATAAAGGTCGCAAAATACACCTAAGGCATCTCGCGACTCCTCCCACTGTCTACTACAAAGAAGACCTATACCAGCATTCGCATTTACAATATAAGCAAGGATACAATATTATAATAACAATATCTATGGACGCTTCACACCACGTCAGTCTGGCCCCGTGGTAAGTACCTAAAGGACTTTTTTTAAATCTTTATTTAAAGGGCTTTTGCCATATGTGGCATGCCAGCCCACCTAAACGACTTGTGTTACGGGTACGGGGTACCAGACAACGGAAATATATATTAATACTTTCATAGGTAAGTACTATACATACACAATATACATATTTAAGATTTTTATTATATTATACACATATTTAATATACATCCATGACCCAGGAACTTTGAAAACTTTTGTTTCGTCGGCGGGATTCGTACCCACGACCCCCGGCTTGAGCTACCAACAGCTCACCAACTGAGCCACAGAGGGCGTCGGTCGTCAGAACAGCAATCATTGAGAGCTCCGAGAAATCGAGTGCTTCAGCCCGATAGATGATAAACAGACAGATAGGTGGTCTATGGTAAAATACCTCGCAGTTTCTTAGCTGTCGATCAAAGACGTGAGCGAAAGAACCAGATAACTAAAATTTTATGACATAAAGACAATTACTCATTTTTTCCCTTAAAATTTAGACAATCCTTGTAACTTACCTACTTCATCATCTGACTAATATCAACTAATATATATTCTGTGCTAATATATCAATTTTTGCCAAACTAAAAACACTTGTGCCATGACGCCTTAGTGACTAGGGCCTAGCCAATAATTACTACATTATTGTAATTCGATGTTTCTAGGAAAATCATTGAAATACCTGTATAGTACCTGATAATATCTTATCGAATTGATCGAAACTAGGTCGCAGATCGTCATCGATCGTCCCACTGACCTCCGATCGCCGAAATCGCCGATTCACTAAATACCACGAATACTACCGTTGTACGTTCAGTTTCCTTGTTTGTCACTAAAATTAATACTTGAGGAGCCATTAAGGTGTGCTGCTGTATTCGATGTGCAAGTTCGGAGATTTTTTAGTGTATGTAAGTATGCTTCAGACACAGAATACATATTAGTTTAACTTTAGCGAATAAGGATGAGGTTTAAATAGTTCTTTTTTAAACGTTTTCGGAGCTATTTGAATAGTCATTAAGTACTCTAGAACTGAAGAGTGTCAAAGCACGAAAATACTTTTTCGTGTCTTTTCCCGAGACTAAAGGAACAGATAGACAGTGCGAAAGTAAACTATCATTACTATAAATAACCCATCATAAGCGCTTGTGCAATACTAATCCCTAATAATAAACCCCGTAATTTATATACAAGCCTATAGTACCGAGTATTAAACAAATATTGGGACAATCACGCCAACCTAGTACAAGAACCGGTGGTAACGGACATTTAAATGTGTTCTGTTTGCTGTGAGTGCTGTGGGAGTAATGGATGCCATGCTTAATGCTTATGAAGGCTCATGGAGGTGATTATTAAGCGACACGTAAGTAATGGATCGAGAGTTTTTTATAAAATTAGGGAGCAAACGAGTCTCCTGATAGAAAGTTACTACCGTCGCCCATGGACAACATGCTTTATAAAGAAGATGATATTATCGCAGGATTATAGAATCTTTCAAAACCTCCAAATTTTAGACAAACTTCGATAGCGCAATTCATGATTGAGCGCAAAATCTGATAGATCCGCTACAACAAAGTTACGGGTATTGCCGATAGATGTTGGCTGATTCTCAGAGCTGATAAGGATACACCAAAAAATTGGTCCAGTCCTTTCGGGCTACAAACTGTGTGACACGAGAATTTTGTATATGACATCGAACAGCAAAACCGCAGGGCTATCACGTAAAAATAGCGATTAACAATCCACTAGCAATAATCGCGCGAGCGATTGCTGGGTATAATAAAAACAATAATAACATTAATGTGAACTAAAAAGTATTAAATAATTTTTACTATCTAATAGTGCCTTTTTCCGAATTCGGCTAAACCTCAAGTATTTCTGTACTCAATCTTCATTATTTTGAAGTCGGTACCAGATAGCTGAATCTTCAGTCCTCTGACAGTATATTTAAAATTTTTGGAACTGGCACCGACTTCAAAATTATGAAGATTGAGTACAGAAATAGTTGAGGTTTAGCCGAATTCGGAAAAAGGCACTATTAGATAGTAAAAATTATTTAATACTTTTTAGTTCACATTAATGTTATTATTGTTTTTACCTTGGAAGTCGGTTTTAATTTTTTGTTAAAAATAATAATAATTTCACTCTTTTTAGTTACACTAGTAGATAAATCTTCGCGTATATTTTATAAAAATATACGCGAAGATTTATCTACTATCATACACATACATATTAATCATTAACATACATATTAATCAAAAGTGTGTAATGTGTCGAGCCAGCGGATGGTCGCGCTCCACGTTATGCACACGCAACAAATATTATTAATTATTTATTAATATTTTCGCGAATCGCGCGGCTGATTGCCGCTGCACGTCACCATGGCGCTCGTGGCCAATGAGTTGCTGGCGTTTATCCAGCACGCCATCGACACAATGGACGAGGTGAGCATAATGCAGATCTGCAAGTCCTCCTTCACCAGCGAGGAGATTTGCCAGGGGAAGCATTTGCTCTACGAGACGCTCGGCCAGAGCGCGAATATGCCATCGCGACGGAGGGATGGAACAGAAAGAAGCGTGCAGGATATAATATCCTTGCTGAAGCAGACGGATCCGGATGAGGTGCCGGCTTTTGTGGCGAAAAAACTGCACAAGCTGCCGCCCGTGACGCTGGACCACGTCGACGTCGTCACCCTCTTAAAGGACATCAGATTCCTGAAAGAAGAGTTGGCCGAAGTTCGAGGTAGACTGCAGGCATCAGAGTCTACGATCAGCGATCTACGTAATGAATTATCACATTTAAAGAGTGGTAATTCAATATGTAGGTCACCTGATGCCGCGTTCGTCAATCGCCGACGCGGTGCGCAAAAGTTCAGCCCGTCAGCACTTTCAGACGGGTCAACGCACGAGCACGTCATCGCCGCCGCCGCCGCTGCCCCCGCCGCCCGCTCCCCGCCTGAAACGGAGCCGCGGCCGAATTACGCAAGTGTCGCCGCTTGCCCCCCGCCTCCTCCCCCGCGTTCCAAAAACAAAGGGAAAAAGGAGGCCCCTGCAAAGGAGTGTCCTCCCTCCGAAAAGGACCGAAATTGCGATGATGACGGGTTTATAAGAGTGGAGAGGAAGAAGAAGAAACCCGTCGTCCGCAACCATCGCGGCACCGCACCCGAAGGACCCGAGCAGCTGTTGCGACGTGAGACTCCCGCGACGCCGCTGTACGTGTCCAGGCTGCACTGGTCCACGACGGTCGAGCAGGTCGTGGACTACATCAGGAGCAAGACCCACTTCGTCTTGAGGGTCGAGCGTTTGGAGTCCCGCCACAAAGTGAATTTTAGCTCCTTTGTGGTGAGAGTCCCGACGCACCATCTACCGACCTTCGAGAAGGAGGAGTTCTGGCCGATTGGAGTCGTCTACAGGAGGTTCCGAGGACGACTTCCGAACACGTCGCGCCCCACGTCGCAGACAATACGTGTTTAGTGTTAGTGTTAGTTTTTAGTATAATTGTATGTATGTTAGTCTATAAGGTATTTATAATATGGGCCAAGATGCCTGAGTCAAATAAATAAATAAATAAAATAAATAAAAATATTTTACGTATCTTATTACAATTTGTTAAGAGTCACAACTCACACTCACAAAATAATATAATATTATCAGTGAAGTGAACATATTGTGCTAAGTAATTTAACAATTTTAATATTTCAAGCCCGAAGCGGTCACCGGCGATTGCGATAACAATAGAAAGGCTATTGTGTCTCGTTTTTCCACGATCGAAGGATCTATCAGGTAAAAAATTGTACAAACTTGCATAGGATGTAGCGTAGCATAATATTTAATATTATCATAATTATTGACAGCTGTTCTTGTTATCAAGAATTCAAATCGATAGGTACTTAGTGCACCATCTATCGATTAATAAGTATAACTAATTAAAAAGACACTTAATGACTTTGTTTTGTTTAAATGCTCTTTTTAAAATAACTTTATATTAATTCTATTTGTCTATTAAAATTTTATAAAGTAGTAAAGTATTCGATCTGTATATTATAAAGTAGTTAGTAAAGTATTCGATATTCTGTCTTCGCGCGGCGGCGCTGGGCGGCGACCGACGCCGACCGCCGTGTATTAAAAACAAACAGGTGTTGTTAATTGTTATACAGTACATCATTATTATTATTAGTATATCCATACCTATGCCTTGTACTATTATCTATTCTGTGCCATGAGACATTCGTGGCCTTAACACGACGTGGTAATGATGATGATGACGATGATGATGATGATGATTATGATGATGAATATGAATTGCATAGTAGTTTATGCTTTCTGTTCTTAAAACAACGCCGAAACTCGCCAAACGTGTATCTATAAGGAATCAGGAGTTCTCTCAGCATCATCGAAACCATGGTTAACCTTGACCCAATATTTGACTTTTTGGTAGCGTATTCTTAGTACACTTCACATAAAACCAAAATCACCATATGTTTCCATATAAATTTCGAGGAGTTCCCTCGATTACTCATGGATCCCATCATCAGGTCACCACCTTTGTGAAAATGGGACCAAATTGGAGTGAAACCTAATACAACAAAACAAAAATTTCGAAAATCGGTTCACAAACGGCGGAGTAATCGTTGAACATACAAAAATAAAAAAAAAATAAAAAAATAAAAAAAATATCCACAGCCGAACATATAACCTCCTCGTTTTTTGGAAGTCGGTTAAAAACAATAGTGTCATGTATAACGATCGATTGCAATCGTATTGCTTTGGCTGATATTGCTTTGGCTGATACAAGATACGAAATTGCGATTTTGGAGCAATTATCGCGCAATAATTGTTATCGCTCTCGCAAGATACGTAATATCACTGCTGGTAGTGTTATACTGCCAATACTAGATAGAGCAGCTTTCATACATGCCTTACTCTGTCTATTCTTACATCTAAGGTAACTTCTACTATATGATTATGACTATGGTATAAAGAAGCTATATTGTATTTATGATTATGAGCTATATTGTATTAGTTGCAGTTATAGTTCATATTAAGACCACATCCCGGGTTCGTCGAAATCCAAGAACAGTCTTCTATATTGCTGCTCTGTACCTGTTCTCTCGAGAGGCCATATTCTTAAGTTCAATTTATAGAGATGAACATGTGTTGGGTGCAACACCTTAATAGTCATCTGTAAAACTGTTCTGTATGTATGTTGGGAGTCGGGATACCATCTTAGCAGCCATATGAAGCTGCTCTACCTACTCTTTCAGACGCCATCTTTAAATTCACCTTACACCGTCCTATAATCGTTTGGGCCATCACTTTAAGATTACCTCCCTGAAATCTTATTATTATTTACAAAATACCATTATAAATTTATACCATTTAATAAATTTTTAATGTATGTTTGCACGTTCGTTTTAGTCGCCAATTAAGAATTATCTATCTATATCTATGGACGCTTCACACCACGTCAGTCTGGCCTGGTGGTAAGTACCTGAAGGACTTTGTGTTACGGGTACCAGACAATGGAAATATAGTTATTTAAATACTTTTATATTATACACAATATATTTAAGATTTTTATTATATAATACACATATTTAATTAACCTCCCTGACCCAGGATCTTTGAAAACTTTTTGTTCCATCGGCGGGATTCGAACCCGCGACCCCCGGCTTGAGCTACCAACGCCACTGAGCCACCGAGGTCGTCGAATTATTATCTATAAAGCTGCTATGTCCTTTGCCATCTTATAATCCACCTATGAAGCCTATTATCTACCTGTTAATTTACCGCCAATATACATGTAGATATTTGGTGTATCGCTGTTTACACAATCGTTTAAGCCACCACCTAAAGATTTATCTATGAAACTACTCTGTCTTTTGGGATCCCATGCTCAGGAGCGAGAGGTCTCCACCTAGCACTGCCACGTCTTTTGGGATCCCACTCTAACCTCAATCTACCTAATTTACCGCCATCTTGCAAATTGCTGTATCGCTGCGCCTGCGCCGGGACGTAAAAGTAAAAGTGCGCGGGAGTAACTGTTCCCGCACGCCGCACTCTCACTGACACACTTACAGCCGATAGCTTAACTAGCATACTTACTGTTCTTTTAGATATTTATTTAGGTTACATATATATAAATTACTAGTAAATTACATTTTACCACCACAAAAAGCGACTAGCGAATTTTATAAGACGAGGCTCTATAATAATCTACTAGATGGCGCCCGCAACTCCGTCGCGCAAAAATTTGTTTCTCGCGCGGGTACCCTACATTTTCCTGGGACTAAAAGTATCCTGTGTCCTTTCCTGGAATCATAAGTATATTCACAACAAATTTCAACAAAACCGGTTCAGTGGTTCGGGCGTGAAGAGGTTACAGACAGACAGACACATTTTCGCATAAATAATATTAGTATGGATAATGGATGTGGATTATCCTGGCGTTTCCATCCAAGAAATGTGAATGCTAAAAATATATGTCTTTCTGGCTATTTGTCAAAAATAGTTAGGGTCTACACATACTGACTGCATTTCAACTGCAATCCAACTGCAAATTGCAGTTCAAGTGCAGTTTGAATGCAGTTGAGACGACTGCAAAGCGAATGCAATAGAACTGCAAACCAAACGCGCAGTCGGATTGCAGTTCAGTTGCAGTCGGCGTGCAGTCGTGTGAACTGTTTGGTTTGCAGTTCTGTTGCAGTCGTATAACGTATTGAGGTCGTGTCAACTGCATTCAAACTGCATTTGAACTGCAATTTGCGGTTTGATTGCAGTTGAAATGCGGTCCGTCTGTGTAGACCCTTAGACAGCGAAATAATGTTCGGTTCTCGCAAGATACGCGTATTTTAAAATCATAATAATTATTAGTCATTATGTTTCGAACTTGGCTTAGCCATGTTGTGTATCTCCTCTAGATTGACTATGTAGGTATGTTAATTAACAACTCATTATTGAATCTTAACATGTCAAACAAAAACTGCAAAACGCCAACGCCAGCAACTTCGATTAGAAAATCGGGATGCTATATGGACCATTGTACAACCAACACCATAGCCTATGGTGTTGGTTGTACAATACGTACGTAATTAGTTGGTACAGACTAATTTATTTTGAACTACATGACGCCCGAAACTCCGTTGCGCCAAAAGAACAAAGGCCATTCGTCTAACATGCTTGGACTATAAAAATCTTATAAAACGTAACTTGATGAAACATCTGTAATTTCAAATGCCTATATAAATGTAACATAGCACGGCATTCAATATATTTTTAAAAGCTGGGAGTTTCAAGTAATTGTGTAATAAGTTTTGGAATTTTGAGGTTATAAAGATAGTTAATAATAAGCTGTACTATCATTTTGTGTTATGGTTTTAGTTTAAATTATATGAAACACACGTCAGAGTTTTTAAAAATAAAAGTAGGAGGCAAACGAGCAAACAGGTCACCTGATAGAAAGCAACTACCGTCACTCATGGACACTCGCAAAATCGGAATATGCTCTGTTCTCGAAATCCTCAAGAAGAGAGCGTATTTAAGCAGGTTGTATGGGTCCCTTTGAATGACAGAATATGCGTTCAATATAAAAAAAAAACATTATCCTGCGTTAAAAACACAAATTCAATATTCATATTTTTAGAGCCGATTATCTTTGTTTTCCCAGCTTCTAAAAATCAACTGTTTTTATTTAATTATAGCATTTTACCTAAACTACATTTTAGTTATAGTTCCACCTAGGTAACAAGAACCTTGTTTTTTTAGTCCATTTTGGTCATTGGTCTTTGTTTATCGCGTAGGTGCCGTAAATTTTTTCGGGATAAAAAGTATTTTTTCGGAATAAAAAGTATCCTATGTATTTTCCCGGGATACATTAAAGTATCTCCATAACAAACAGCAACATCGGTGCAGCAGTTTGGGCGTGAGGAGGTAACAGACAGACAGACAGACACACTTTCGCATTTGTAACCCATCAATCCCCAAGCGGCACCCGGCCGCCGCATAACAATTGAAAGTCTATTGTGTCTGCGATTCCCACGATCGAGGTAATAATATTATAGTAAAGTATGAATAAAGTATAGGTAACATTTACTACAGATCATTAAATTATATCCTAACGGTAAGTTTATCGAAAAAACTTAAAACATGAAAGAAGCCCGCTCGCTATAAAGTTACAACATGGAGTTTACCATCTCAGGGAACAAAGGACAAGTGCCGTTACCACAGAATATATATTAGTTGTACCAACCGTTACATATTTTATTGCGTTTACTTTGACTTTTTATGATACTCGTAATGGTAATCCACGAGGATGCTACGGTAAAATCTTTTACATACTGAGATACTACTAAGTAAAAAATATTTCTGTGCGGTAACTTCGATACGTTAGGCAAAATATTATTTTTATATTACCTAGTTAGTAGATTATAGTCTTATTCTAATACGTGTATAAAATTCTCGTTTCACAGTGTTTGTGCGCGAACTCCTCCAAAATGGCTCAACCGACTTCAATGAAATTTGGTATGTACATTCGTTTGGCCTGAGAATAGGTTTTTATCTACATTTTATATGGATACTAGAAACAATTTATATGGCAAAACAATATTTGCCGATTCAGCTAGTCATTTTTTTTTTATGTACGCAAAAGAAGCTTTGTTGTGACTCGTAATGACATAGTCGTAGTATATTATCCTGGCTCCTAAACAGATGTAGAGCAGACCAAAACATATTTAGTTCGGCTCTGCATCCGTTTAGAATTTTTGTGAAAATTGCTTTTGAAACCCTCAGACCATTTTGTATTGGTATTTTTATTTATAAAAAGTAAGTATTTTTATATATAAAGACTTTGTATTTGGTCTGAGTAGAATAGTAAAGAAATAAATGTGTAGCTTTCTCTATTGAGTCGGTATCCCAATAAATAATTCTCTATGATAGGCGAATAAGCAGAGGGTTCCTCATGCTTGTTGCTTTAATGATAAATTTTAGAAACGACAGGTTCTTTGCATCTGCCTGACAGTACTTTATAGTCAACTTTAGCAGTATTTAAGTTATAATTATAGACAATGTCGCCAGGACCTTTTCCGGGGCCGATCAATTTCTCCAATTATTTGATATGACGGCCATCAAAAACTTCATCAATTTAATACCGCTTAATTCCTCCCAAACATTGTCTAGCCTTTACTTTTATTACATATAAGTGAAAAAATATTTAAATGTGCCACCGTACCGGTAGTAGTTATGCCTGTCAATAAAATGGCGCCTCCTTAATATAGTAATAAATAAAGTGGTAGATTCTAGAGCAGATTACACGTAACCTTTGATGATAAATGGCCAGCTGCGTGTGGAGGGGCTATAATTAATTGACGTATTGTCATTGTAACATTTTCAGACGACAACATTGAAGTGTACAATGACAAGGTTATGTATCTACTGTATACTGTCTAGTGTCTAGACTTGTGTCTACGGCGACTAAGATAGTCAATATCTGTGTGTCTGTGGCTTTTAGGAGTTAAAATATTTTATCATTCACTTGTTTGGTAAAATATAAAATCATTAATAAAAAAGAACAAATGAGATTGTAGACAATTAGCAATTTGGTTTCACTATTTAGAGTGAACATAATATAGGCTATTCACTTGGATTGGTTCAAATCCGATGCCGAAACGGCTTAGTTTATTAGAACATGATTCCTGTATTATGCTGAAGTATGGGACGGCCTTCCTTTCGGAGATAACGTAATTTGCCGTATTTCAAGCCTTTTTAACTCATAATTTGAAAGCTACAAAGTTATTATAAAAATACAGCAATAATCTTTAGTAAGTATATCAACATTCCTTTCCCCGTTTTAAATTTTCCATTTTTGTTTATTACTTATACTCATGAGTATAGTTTCCAAATTTATTAAAAATCAAGCATACATTCAGCATCTCCTTAGGATTTACAAATTACTTTTATTTGACACATACGCCAATAGATCGATAATACGAGATGTACGGAGTAAGGAGATGCTGAATGTATGCTTGAATTCTAATAAATTGGTATTACTTTGGAAGCTGATATCATGAGAATAAAAAAACAAAAATAGGAAATTTAAAACGTGGAAAAGAATATTAATATACTGAAGATTATTGCTGTATTTTAATTATAACTTTTTAGCTTTCAAATTATGAGTGTATAAAGCTTTAAATAGGTAAATTACGGAATCTCCGTACGCACTAATACTGAAAAATGCTCTACAATATAATTTGTTCTCAAAGTGGGCAATAGACAAAATAGCTTTGGGAACCTCTGTCTTAGTTCAAAATAGTACAATTATTAGTGCTACAGTGGTAGCATAATTATGTCATGCGCTATCATTCCTAAGAAATAGGGATAAATAAAATTTGAACCAAAGATTAACTTTAACTGGGACTTACGCAAGTAATATAGTGAGGGAGCCCTAGAACATTTTTTTTATTAAGTACTTGCAAGCACTTTTTTTGTGAGTAGCTTTATTTTGATAAGACAAACAACATTTTCATCTGCAAAAATCTGGAAAGTGGTAGCTAACAGAGATAGAAAAGATTTCATACTTTGATTTGATGATCCTAAAATAGGGATTGTCCTATTTGTAGGACAATGTTACTCTTAAATTAGATAACTATTAACCTACCAATATACAAAAAATTAGCTGGTTAGGGTACCGACTACCGTAGTCAACCAAGTTTTGTTGATTACAGAATCCCAAAACTAGGGCTCCCTGACTATTAGTCACCTCTCAAATATTTTAATGAACTCTTCGAAATTCCAATATGAAAAGTGATACGCATATAATCAAAAATATGCTCGTCATAAAACGTGATATGCCACCGACATTTCGGCATAAAACGAGCCGTTATTATTTATTAGCGATAAATAAAACAGAATCGAACCCACGGCCTACCTGTTAACGATATGAGCCGAAAACTGACAGTTATAGAGATAGGCCGCTAATTACAAATACTGCCAGTCATGGGAATAGGCTACTATTTACTTTGTAGACATGATTCTGCTGTGACGGAAAGTTGGTATAGTTTAAGATCCAATGTTGAACATCTTTGATACTTGAACCTCGACATAAGGTATGTTAGCGTGACGTGTGTGTATGCGCGTGTGTGTGTGTGTCTGTAACATCATAGCTATTAAACTGATGAAATTAAATAAAGCTGGCGTGCTCGAGAGTCTCATCAACAGCATAGGAGTGAGCAATAAGCATAAATTCCTGTAGACAAAGTAATTGTACGGTTATATAGAATACTAAATGAATTAGTATGTAGGTGTCCACAGAAACTCTAGAACGAACTGTAGCCAGCAACGTATTTCCGGAATATTACCTTCAAGCAGAGCGCCTATTCCCTCTGAAAAGGCCGGCAATCGCAACTGCAACTCTTTTGATGCCGCAAGTGCCCATGGCGACGGTAGTTGCTTCCCATCCGGTGACGTTTGCTCGTTTGCCCTCTAATTTTATTTAAAGAAAACTCAAATCATAGGCTTTCCTGAATAAAATATATGCCGCAAATCGCTAACATAACAATAATATATATTATTATGTATTTGATAGCTGTTACTAAATACCAATCTACTGTTTCGGAGCTTCTGACTAATGTCTGAACATCTGAATATATTTGAAAATTACACTAATTATGACATGAATTGAGCTATTGATGCACATTGTATGTGTGAACATAGCTGCTACTCTATCTGTGTATTTGTGTGTGTATGTGTGTTCTTTGTGTGTGTCTGTGCAGGGTTTGTGTGTGTGTGTGCGTGGTGCGCGGCCGCGACGTCGTCAGTAGGTCAAGAAACAAGGTCGCGCCATTTCTCCGCCGCGTGCGCATAGGGAGGGAGGGGGGGGACTAGACGATTGAACTTGAATGTACCAAGGGCTTGATAGCATCGGCATTTAAGACAGTATTTAGGTACACGGTTTTAGTACTAATAGTGGTGAGTGATGGTCGTTTTCTATACATCGCCAGTAATTTCCTTAAAATAGGATCGAAGGATGATCAGGAAAAACAGACAGTCTGGCATAACGATACTTCACTATGTGTGCTAAAATCCCTAAAATAAATCGAGAATAAAAAAATAACGAGACTTGTCACTTCTCGCAGTAAAGTTTTAGTATCAGCACATGATATCTATCTCTACTACTAAAATTTTACGTAGATTCACTAGAGCAATACGATGATGAGTAGTAAATGATAAGATGATAACTAGAGTAAATTGTCTGCTTTTAGCACTTACACTAAAAGCAGACATTTAACTATTTAGCTTAATGAAAAAGTAACCTAACATCATCAAAACAGATATCCTAGTAGAGTTAATACTCTACGTAACGAAAAACTTTAATGCTAAGTACTCACATATGGTTTTGCTCGATTGAGCAATAGCGTCAAGCAAAACCCGCGGCTCGGACTTTCGTCCACATATTCAGCTTTGCTTGATAGTTTTACTTTAAATCGATATGTTACGCTCAAAGACCGAAATCGCTCAGTGAGCGAAAAAATAGCTCACAACGCGTTGTGGTCACAGTGAAACAGCCACGACGCGAAATTCGCGTCGTGGCTCTAATGAAAACGGCCACGACGCGTTCTGGCAATCACAAAAAGTCCATAACGCGAAATTCGTGTCGTGGCTGATATGCGATTCGTTTTTCTTGATTTGTTCTTGATTGATTAATCATCCAAAGTTATGTAAGATCAAATTTGAATTACCACGGGCCAGACAGACAGACAGTAATAATATTAGTACGGATAATAATATGGAACTATGGATATTTTATAAATAATTATGATAAACACGTTATGCAATGATTGAGTAAAATGAAAAATATTTTGTGGTACGCGTGGTAATTCAAATTTGATCTTCCATAACTATGGACGATTAATCAATCAAGGACAAATCAAGAAAAACGAATAGCATATCAGTCACGACACGAATTTCGCGTTATGGACTTTTTGTGATTGCCAGAACGCGTCGTGGCCGTTTTCATTAAAGCCACAACGCGAATTTCGCGTCGTGGCTGTTTCACTGTGACCACAACGCGTTGTGAGCTATTTTTTCGCTCACTGAGCGATTTCGGTCTTTGAGCGTAACAGATACATATAATTCCATCAAGCTGGCTCGCTTCCTTCGAGCTGTCAGTTTTGCGGTCCACACAGTAATTATTACTCGATTTGGAGTAAAACTATCGAGCAAAACCGTATGTGAGTACGTCGCACTTAAGATTGTGATGGTATAATAAAGGTGAACGCAGATTTGGGCCGCACCGCACGCACCGCAGTCGCCGCATTCGAATTCTTATGAAGTTGCGTCGACTGCGGCGCGGGTAGGTATGCGAGCTTGCCTATAAATTCATATAAAGAATTCGAATGCGGCGACTGCGGTGCGTGCGGTGCGGCCCAAATCTGCGTTCACCTTAACTATCACAGTCTTAAAGTTTTTCGACCCTCCACTACCCCGGCGAAGCCTGATTTTTGTCAAGCCTTAGGCGCAGCGCAGACGACAGACTATCCGTGACGTACTTTTTGTCTGTGGAAATAGAACCTATGCAATTATATGCGGACTTTTTGCGCGTCGTGTGCGTTACTGCATATTATAATTGCATAGATTCTATTTCCAACAGACTAAAAAGTGCGTCACGGATAGTCTGTCGTCTGCGCTGCGCCTTAGCCTGTGTAATGACTAATGAGCAGTCAAGGCAAGACCTTCAAGTCAAGAAGAACATAGTCAAGAAGGGTGAAATCGATAGGGATTGAGTTATGGAAACCCAGTTTTGTGCTTTAAAATAAAATCGCGTTGCTACTGGCCCTCGCCATGATTTTTTTTTTCTCTAATGAGCATAATATTAATTCACACATGCTCCAACACACCTCTCCATCACAATTACTTTTGACCCTGTGCTCTGCATATTACAATAGACAATTTTCAGGTCAAACACTAATGCCGCCCACGGCTGGGCTACCGGAGTGGGCTAACTATTGTCTCATGTCACAGAGTTGACCGTGGGGATAATTGTTATACGCCTACGGTATCCTTTTAGCAATGAGTTGATGCAAGTATTGTTTCAATATTTTTATTGTCACCTACCAAAAACAATCTATTAGGTACTTACAAACTAATGCCTGGTCGGCATTTTGTAGAAATCCTGAGTCTAGAACGAAATCTATAAGTACATACTATTATTCATACATCTATATATATAAAAGAAAGTTGTGTTAGTTACGCCACTTATAACTCAAGAACGGATGAACCGATTTGGCTGAAAATTTGTGGAGAGGTAACTTAGAACCATGAATAGGACATAGGATACATTTTGTCCCGGAAAAATCTACGGTTACTGCACAATATGCTTTTATGATTTGCGCTTAAACTATTCAATCTATTTTGATGAATTTTGGTATGGAGATACTTGGAGTCTCGGGAAAGGATAAGGGATACTTTTGGTCTCGGAAAATGTACGGTTCCCGCACAATAAACTTTTATGATTTTCGCTTAAACTATATTTTCGTCTATTTTTATGAAATTCGGTATGGAGATACTAATTTTAATCTATTGTTTTCTTAATTATACCAATTAGAATTAAATAATCATCGTTAAGACAGGACAACGTCTGTCGGGTCAGCTAGTATATTATAAAGCATTTGTTTGGTTGTATAATAAAATTATTTTCGTTTTGAACACTAATCGAGGAAGGTTTTCATTCGTTAAATTTATAGACTGTATAGTTAAATTTGTAGTCTATAAATTCAATCTGCGACTAATAGGAACGATAAATTTGTGGAAAATGTAGAAAAACGGGGAAAATTAGTCATCATGTGTTGATATCGCGCAGCACACAACAAAGTCGTGGGCATCAGCTAGTCTCAGTCATTCAGTCATTAACTCAGTCTCTACTATCTACTCTTCCAAATAAGTATCTGTGTTCTATTCCGGAAAAAAATAATGCTAAGAAAACAAAACACGACAGAGGTTTGCATTATGCATAGACCATTATTACATTACTACATTAACCATTATAGTGACAAACTCAATAGAAGTAGCTAGAGTCTCTACCAATACTCGTTGCGATGCGAACCCGCGACAAATCTGCGCCTACGCATCATCAAATTCGGCTCCCCCTCCCCCTTTTCACCTGCCCCGCACCTCTACCCTCCTTCTGCGACACACATTCCCAATTCAACGTCGCAACCTAGATGCTTAAAGCCTTTAAACTTAATAGTCAAACTATCGAGGTAATATAAACTTTAGGGTATGGTAGTAAAGCAGAGATTAGTTTGAGAGGTAGAGCTGCTGACAGCTGACAATGAAAAAAATCACTGGTTCTTTTAAGGTTTTATTCTAAGGATCTTAGGTCTCCTAAGTCTACTGAATAAGATTGATAATAATCGTTGTAATTATTGTGGTAGTAAGTCACTGGTAACACTGTAGGTTTGCAGTTATATCACGCCCAGAGTCCAGAGTCCAGACTAATAGTAGCGAAGAAACGGAGGAAATTCCTAATTTACGCGGGCGAAGCCGCGCGGAACGTCTACTTATTCGACATAATCAGCGAAATATGGCAGAATAATCGTTTGATGTTTGGCGTTACTTCCAGGAATTGCACAGGCATTACAAACATAATTATTATTTTTTAACAAAAAATTAAAATCGACTTCCAAGGTAAAAACAAAAGTAATACTTATTTCTTAATCTAAAAAGAATCAAATAATTCTTATTCCTTATTATAGTGGCGTCTTCAGACTTCGCATTAACCTCAACTATTTCTGTACTCAATCTTCGTACTTTTGAAGTCGGTACCAGTCCGGAAAAGTTCCGAGATCCTTGACATAGCAATTATGCTAAGGTAAGCTGGTTCCAAGACAAGCGGTCGCCCGCGGCTCCGCCCGCGTGGATGTCGGTTACGGCTGCAAAAAGTCTACCCAGGAAAGACTCGGTCAGCAAAATGATTCCCAGGTCAATTCACAGACTCCGACACTGACATCGACGGACGACGACGCGGACGCAGTCATTATCCGAAGGGCGTACACAGTTGACTGTACAGTGCACACTGCACAGATTGTCTTCCTCCCGCAAGCGCAACCCGCTTGGTAACGCCCACTATCGTAATATTTTAATTTCGCCATAATTTCAAAACCAAACATCCAATTTTAATCATTCAAAGACCAAATGTTATCTACTCGTACATAAACTGTACTTAGTGATGAAAGAATTTATTTTGATAAGGATTAATCCTTATCAAAATAAATTCTTTCATCAACCTGCCACCCATTCGCTGCGGCGGACGCCCATCGGCGTCTTTGGACGTCACATTCAGATGCGGCATACGCCCATCGGCGTCTTTTTTTAGTAGCTTATATTTTGGCTAAAACAAATTATAAAAGTTTATACGTGCAATATATGCTCAAATTTTGAAAATACAATAACGTAATGCACGCCGTTTTAATAAATTCAACTTTCTGCAAAATGGCCAATTCCTTTTTAGATGCGGAAGACGCCTAAAGGCGTTTTCCAGCTATTGACAACCTTTGGTTTTAATAAATTTTTCTTCAACTTTTCAGCCAACTGTAATACCATAAACATCTATAATAATATTATTATCTACATTCTAATTCAGATTGCTTCAAACAACGCGCGTGAAGCAGGTTTTATGTATGTGGTGCCCGGGCTTGTGTTGCCATGTTATTCAAATTACCCCAAAATTAATTAAATAAATATAATTATTTAATTGATTTTGGGGTAAGTACAGAGGCGGCGCAAGGCGTAGGCGACGTGGGCGACCGCCCACGGCCTCGCGCTCTAAGGGGCCTCGCGCCCCTAGGACCGAGAGGTTTTTTTAAGAATTTATGAGTTTGGATACCCAAATATTCATAAATAAAAGTATCAAAAATTATTTCTCTCAACAAATCAGTCCTCTTGCGTCATCCATCAGGGGCCTCGCAAAATATATTTTAGGGGGCCTCGCAAGATATAATCTTGCCCACATCAAATTTAGGTCTTGCCCCGCCACTGGGTAAGTATATAAAAATTTTCTACCGTGGGAGAGCCATGCTTCGGCACGAATGGGCCGGCTCGACCGGAGAAATACCACGGGCTCACAGAAAACCGGCGTGAAACAGCGCTTGCGCTGTGTTTCGCCGAGTGAGTGAGTTTACCGGAGGCCCAATCCCCTACCCTTTTCCCTTCCCTACCCTCCCTTATTTCCTTCCCTACCCTCCCCTATTTCCTTCCCTACCCTCCCCTATTCTCTTCTCTACCCTCCCCTACCCTATTACCCCATTCCCTCGTAAAAGGCCGGCAACGCACCTGCATCTCTTCTGATGCTGCGAGTGTCCATGGGCAACGGAAGTTGCTTTCCATCAGGTGACCCGTTTGCTCGTTTGCCCACTTTTTTCATTAAAAAAAAGTTATTATTAGACATCGGATTATATGCATTTGCATAATATGCAGATGCATATAATGACACTTTTTAGGCGTTAGTGCATATTTTGGCAATTTTTCGTTGATAGGGCATATTACAGTCATATTATGCCCTCGTAGTCTTCAAACTAGCTATCATAATACACACAGAGGTCAAGAAATAGAGGCACGATGGACCAAAATATTTCAAATATGTGGCCCCATTCCTATTTAAAGAGTTCCGCGATACACCCGATACCTGTACGCTGCCTTAGTGCTTGAATGGCCCACCGACCAAACCCCCCATTCAAGCACTAAGGCAGCGTGTAGGTACAATATAATATTTCTAGAAACCAATTTTTTTTACACATTGGAAAAAAAATTGAACATTACAACATTAAAAAAATAATACTAAAGTAGGTAATGAACTTTCATGGGATATGGGCAATAATATTGCAATCGGAAAATGTTGGTAGAAAATTATTGGTATTGTGCAAGAAATGACCAATCCTAGATTTAATGGAATGATGAATATTGGCGCATTTATTAGCGACACCACCGGAAAACTCATCGAAAAAATAACAAATTTTAATACTAAGTAACGTTTGATTGTGCATATTTTGTGCATATTTCGTCACTTTGATCGTGCATATAATCCGATGTCTACTTATTATTAATAAATTCAACATGATACCTGGGCTTCATAACATTATCAATTACCAGAAAAATAACGTTACGTACCATTATTTTCATAAAAGGGGTGTAGACTATTTTTAGGAAATATATTTATTTTACAGAAACAAAAAAAAATATATATGTAGGTAAGTAAATAATAAAATTATCTCTAAATTAATTAATATGATGATGTTATATGTTTATAAAAGATAGAAACAAAAAAATATGCATATAATATATTCCCTACTATCCCAAATCTCCAAAAAAATATCATAATGTTATCATAGTTTATTTTCAGGTTACTTATTAAAAATATTCTTGAAAATATGCATAATACGCTTACGGAAATTACGAAAAGGTTTGCCACCCCTGTTATTAATTTGTTATTAATTTATACTGATAATTTTGCTATTATTATCACTAAAAACTAAAATATATGAGATGTTAGTCGAAAGGGGGCATAATTTATTTAATTAATACAATTTACTTACCATTTCTCGCCATATTCAACCAATTTTCACCATATAACAATTGAAGGCCAATAACTGCACACAAATAATAATTTATGCCGTAAGATTAATTTTTACGCCAAATACGCTCTTGAACACACCACACGTTTGACGTAACTAAAGATTTTCCAATGAATTTAACGTAATAATGATTAATTTCTTATTAGTGTGCTGAAAACGCCGATCGGCGTCTTATTGTTACCCTTTGAGGTGCGGAAGACGCCCATCGGCGTCACGACGAAAATCGTCCCCGCACCTGGGTAATAAGTGTAGTTTTTATTGCCGCATGGAATGGGTTGCATGAGTATAATAAACGCGTTTATTATACTCATGCCATTAATGGCAGGCAGGTAGACCGGCCAAGTGCGTGTCGGGCCACGCGCAGTATAGGGTTTCGTAGTACCGCAAGTTTTAGATAATTTTTATGGTCAATAAACGTACATTTAAAGCGTGTTTTACGCTACTAACAACATCATCTCAGTTACTTTCAAAGGAATTTGAACGAAAAGGTCCTTTATACTTCGCCGAATACATTTTTTTTATTTAATCAACTATTACTCAATAACTTATGAAGTCTTCTTAGCCGTGATAGTTTTCCTTTTAAATTCAGCATATTTCCTACTCCCGTGAATTTTTTGACATTTCCAGAACCAACCGTTTAGCTGGTAGAAGGGGGGACACTGGACTCTAACGATTTTTTTAGGTCTGAGAGTCTGTTGGTGCCACGTGATTGGTGCCCTGCGATGAAAAGGAGCCGAGACGACAGAAACTCAAGATCGCTAAAGATTTCTATAATTTCCGGTAAATTAATTTTTTATTGTATAGCGCCAAAGATTATTCTAATTAACTTTTAATCCAAGAAAATGCATTGATTACAACAAGACGTAAAAACGCCATCTGGTGGAAATTTACTGAACCATAATAAAAACGATTGAACCATGATTCATGAACACTAGCTATAGTACGCAGCACGGGCGGTACCATTCGGGACCATGTTTTGTACAAGACTGGAAGGTATAGGTGGCAGCACATACCAAGCAAAATAGGATAACATTTTTACGATTTTTATAATAAATGCCATTCACCATTTGGACCCTAATTATCTGTGACACCTTCAAGCGACAGCGGTTTTCCGCAAGGTAATAGGTATAAATGTGTAGGTACACTACTTTTTCACGAAAAAGTAAGGTTTTTATGTAGAACTTAGAAGAAATACCTATAGGTACTTATATTGTAATTATATATAGAAAATAAACAAGGATATTTAGATATTATTTATTGATCCCAAAAGACACCAACACCATAATAATATTATGAACTGTCAAATATAATATCAAAGTCAATGAGAAACAAAAATAAAACTAAAACAACGAATCTCCGTTTAACAATCAACAAGTTTCTAATATATAATCAATATTAGAACTCAAAAAATAAGAAAATAATATCAAAGAACATGATAATAATAAAATAAAACTGATGTCTAGCCTCTTTCATTTGAAAATAAATTGAAAAAAACATAATATACATATTATTATATTATATAAAAAAGAAAATAAATTTTCAATAATCACTATTGCAACTTATTTTCTAGAATGCATAGCTGATAAATAAGATTTATGTTTCGTCAAATACCATAGTCATCATTTTATTTGAATGGAAAGTTCATTTTA
The DNA here is from genome assembly GCA_937595015.1 of Polyommatus icarus. Taxonomy (NCBI): domain Eukaryota; kingdom Metazoa; phylum Arthropoda; class Insecta; order Lepidoptera; family Lycaenidae; genus Polyommatus; species Polyommatus icarus. The sequence continues at coordinate 21,855,083 of OW569328.1, read as the reverse complement.
GCCACCAATGCAGCACCATTTACCACGGAAATGCTACTCCATTGTGTTGTAAAATATATATTGTATACTGTATATATTATATAAAAAACTATATTTAACTATATTCGATTTCGAGTAACATTTAAAACCGATACAAAAATCTATTCACTAAACGCTCATCAAAAGCTAGACAATCATATAAAACAAGTAGTCAAGAACATTATCATCATTATAAATAGTCAAAACTTAAATTAATAATACAATACTCGGCACGAATGTGTCATTATTTAAAAAAAAAAATCAGCGCCATCTATCGGACGCCTTATCAACATAGAAATCAGTGAGTCCTTTTCACGCAAGATCGCCTTACAACCACAATTACTCCCTAAGTAAACACTGATGCCAATATTTGGCTCTTACTAGTAAAAATACTAGCGAAGCGTATAACTATTCAAGGTCCGTTGTCCTAAGACAGTTATAATTGAAAAGCTGCATACAAAGTTTGCCAGCAACTATTCCAATTCGCAAAAGACAACAGACCTTGTATAGTTCGCTGTGAAATATTCTTATTTGTAAAGGCTTAAACATAATTTTACTTACTATAATCAGACAATTGTGTTACGGACTTGATTTTGAGACTGATTAAGCATGGTCATCTTTTCTATATCAATTTTAAGCATGAGCTCATGATTTAAGTCATCATGAATCATAATCAGAAAGTTGCGTTTTGGACTATCGTTCGAGGACTAAAGCATGAGCTTCCTCTCCAACGCCTCCCAGATTGGGTCGAGTGGGGCGTGGTTTTGGGGCACAGAGTTGGGCACAATGTTGGCGGTCGTGGGGCGAAGCACCATGTAGTCGTCAATGAGGTCGATCGGCGCGGCCTGTCGGCGCTTCCCGGACGCCATACGGACGCTGTGCATTATCGCTGTGGACTGCTTGCGTTCTGTGAACGTGTGGAATAGAATAGAATATTATTTATTGCATGAAATGAGGATTGTAAAGGTGTTACAATATTATAGTTGGAAGAAAGGATAGTAAATTATACAGGGCACGCCATTGGACATACCAATCACCAGTTGTATGTAGATAGTGATCAGACCATATTAGGATACCGACTGGCGACTGCTCCAAAAACCTTTTAATTGGACTGCTCTTCCTAGTGGCGCCGAGCGATCTTAATTTTTTTCGCGGAATACACAATAATTATTATGTAACAAAATTACATTATTTTTTTAAATTAAATAAGGGGGCAAACGAGCAAACGGGTCACGGGTTGCTAAGTAAGCAACTACCGTCACCCATGGACACTCGCAACATAAGAAGAGCTGCAGGTGCGTTGCCGGCCTTTTAAGGGGGAATACGCTCTTTTCTTGGCGGTTTGCAGGTCGTATAGGTCCAGAAATACTGCTGGTGCTTTTTTGTGGTACAAGTACGTTCGTTAGTACTATGTCCGTACCGCGGGTCGTCGACATACTGGAGCGAAGCACCTAGCACATATATTGCAGGCAGTAGATCTGCTCACCTTTGCCCGTTCATGAGTCATGACTACTGTAATCACTGATCATTATAATATTGTAGCGTAAAAGTCATGTACCTAACATTCACCGTCATGCAGCGAACGCGCCGCACCACCGGTACACGAACGCGCGTAACACTGTACACGTAACATGCATTCAAAGAGTAAACACACTAGGCTGAATTACGGCGACGTAAATTCCGCCGCGTTTACGCCGCGTATCATACGCATACAAAATACGGACGGAACGCGACAGAACAGACGAATTTTGCCGTCGAACCGAGTCGAACGTAAAGTTCGGCGGCGATTCGGCGGTAATGTTTTGTATAGCATTGGCAACACACTATAAGTTGGTACAACTTATATATATTCTGTGCTATAAGCGACGGAATTATCAAAACCGAACATAGCAAATCCAACCTTAACTCCAAAGCGTTAACGAATTTTAAATACTCACTTACGCGCGCGTTCCGCAACGGAAATTTCGGCTCTTCGCGTAATTTATAGTGTGTCGTATCAGACGGCTGAACGTAATTTCGGCCACGTAAATTACGCCGGCGTAATTCAGCTTAGTGTGTTTAGACCCAAAACAATCCACTTGCCACGGCTAAAGTGGTCTCAATACCGTTAACATAAGGGTCACTCACCGTCAGCAGTAGCCAGCGGGCAGTATTTGAGCGTGTGCGCGTTATCCCCGTGCGCTCCGCACCGCCGGCACACGAACGCGCGTAACACGGGGCATGTGACGCGGCCGCGCGCACGCAGGGAGTGGCTGCGGTAGAACGAAGCCCGTTCCCCGTTGTTCTTGCAGAAGCGGCACTCCATCTGAAATGTTTATGATAACGAAGATAATAATATTGTAATAAAATCTTATATATAAAAATGGACTTTCAAATGTGTTAGTCGCCCTAAAACTCGAAAACGGCTGAACTGATTGGGCTGATTTTAGTCTTAAAATATTCGTAGAAGTCCAGGGAAGGTTTTAAAGTGACACGAAGTTCACCGGGACAGCTAGTATATCAATAAATATATCAATAAATACAAATTTTGTTGATTTATTATCAAAAATAATTCGAGCATAGTTTGTACTATGCTCGAATATTTTGTTGAATTGTTTGAAAAAAAAAACCTGTTTGAATAAACTTTACAGGAGGAAATAAAAATTATAAATATTTTTTTTTATTTACATTTTCCTCTTTATCGAAGAAAAAACGAAACAATCTATCATAGGTTTCTCTGCATCAGCTGTATTTCTATGTACAGAGTTTTGAGGGAGGTATAAAAACATTCTAAGACTTATACCTCAAACCACACATTCTTTAACTAATATTATATACTTACCTAATATTTAGAATATAAAAAGAACTAACATCCCTGATCCCTCTAACTTGAAATATTATTTATTTTAAGTTAGAGGGATGCTAGTTCTCCCACTTACTATGATATAATTTACATAATATTATACAGAATTTCATTAAAAAATACATAACCAACCTGGTCCTGTTTCTTGGGGTTGACATACATGTCCCGGTGTTGTTCAATCTGCTTCAGCAGCCCGAACAAGACTCCGCTGGGCAACGTCTTCAGAACTTTCATCTGGTCTTCGGTGATCATGTCCCAGGACTCAGACACGGGGTCTTTGGAAAGATCCACTGCTGGAACTTACATATAAATTCAATATTATCATTTGCAATTATTTGTTGCAGTAAAAGTAGTAATTAAAAGATTTTAATTTTTATTGTGTTTGTAGACACTATGAAAGCACATTTTATTATTCGTCCTGGAAAAATTAATACTTAGTTATAAGACTATTGTAGTTTAACTTTAAATGATTTCTATAGCAGCTGTGCTGATTGGCTTCTTTTTGTTGGAGGCAACAGCTTATACTATAAAGCGCCATGATTGCCAGATTCAACATAAAATTTTTCTGCTTATTATTTTATATAGACTATACAGTATTGAGTTGCGGTGAACTTTTTTGCAACAAAATGGTTAACGACTTTCTGACTTTCAAAAAAGGAGAAGGTTCTATCTCGGCTGTTAATGATTTTTTTAATATCTTCAAAACAATTTGCATGGATAAGAGTCAAGAAGTCATACAGTCGTAACAAAACTAATCTATACTAATATTTCAATTCTGCAGAGTTTGTTTGTTTGAACGCGCTAATCTCAGGAACCACTGGTCCGATTTGAAAAATTCTTTTACTGTTGGATAGCCCATTAATCGAGGAAGGCTATAGGCTATATTTTATAACGCTAAGACTAACAGGAGCGAAGAAGTAGAGGAAAATGTGGAAAAAACGGGGGGAAATTATTTAAAAGGGCTTATTTGAACGCGCTAACTAATATCAGGAACTACTGGTCCGATTTGAAAAATTGTTTCAGTGTTAGATAGCCTATTTATCGAGAAAGGCTATAGGTTATATTTTATCACGCTAAGACAAATAGGAGCGAAGAAATAGAGGAAAATGTGTAAAACACGGAGGAAATTATATGAAATTGCTCATTATGAGGCCGGGTACCCTTGGAATTTCTGATACAAACGTAATACCAAAATCATTTTCTCATAGGAAAATATTTAACATGTTTGAGTTATTTTTCAGTTTAAAATAGTAATTACCTAGGTTCCTGCACAAAAAATTACTTCAAAATATTTAAACACAAAATTACTTATATATATTTTAGTGTTTTACTCTATTTTTTAGTGTTTCAATATTTAGTACAATACCCGGCAATAAATATTGCACATCGACCTTTGGAAAGAGACATTCGGCTAATTTCGGTTTCATAGAGCGTTATCTTTGTAGCACACACCTATTTGACATTATGTCAGTCGTTGTTCAAATTCAATAGAGTGCAGTCGCGTCCAGTTAAAAATATACATCTAGTGTTGTTAACACCCCTAAATTTGCTACAGCTGTAATTTTCCAAAAGAATTTTTAATACGTACACATAATTTGAACACCCTCTTTTATTTTATTTTACCCGAACCTAAAGCCATAACTTATAGAAAATTTGGTGTATTTTATACAAAGAATAATAAAATTGTCAAAAGAAGAGAACCATTATTGTTTTAACAGCTCCTAATATGTACCGGACTTTTTGTATTTCGTGCGTAAGAGATAACGCTCTACAAAACCGAAACTAGCCGACTGTCACTTTCCAAAGGTCGATGTGCAATATTTATCGCCGGGTACTGTAGTAAATTTACTAAAAAAAATTTTAAACAAAAAAATTTTTTTTTGTTTAAATATTTTGAAGTAAATTTTTGTGCAGGAACCTAGGTAATTACTATTTTAAACTGAAAAATAACTCCAACATGTTAAATATTTTCGTATGAGAAAAATGATTTTGGTATTACGTTTGTATGAGAAATTCCAAGGGTACCCGGCCCCTTAAGAGCTACTGGAGCAATTTTTCAATAATCGTAGAAAAATCAATTCTGTACATTGAATATTTTTGTACAATAAATAATACTTGGGATGTGATCTACTAGGCTAACGCGGACGAAGTCGCGGGCAACAGCTAGTTAGTGATAATTAGACATCGGATTTTATGCATTTGCATACTTGCATATTATGTAAATGCATATAATGGGGCTTTTTAGGCGATAGTGCATATTTTGGCATTTTTTCGTTGATAGTGCATATTTCAGCCATATTATGCCCTCGTAGTCTCCAAACTAGCTATCATAATACACACCGAGGCCACAAAATAGAGGTATGATAGATCAAAATACATAGATAAGTAGATCAAATATGTGGCCAACTCTTGTTTAATGACTTCCGCAATACACCTGATAGGTACAATATCTTCCTAGATAGTTGGCCACATTTGAAAAAAAATTGAAATATTGGCTTATGAACTTCCATGGGAAATAAGATTGTAAATTGTAATCGGAAAGAAGAAAAACATCCTGGATTTAATGGAAATATGATGAAAATTGGCGCATTTATTATGGGCAACACCAAAAAACTCTTCCAAAAATAATACATTTTTATAATAAGTGACTTTTGATAGTGCATATTTTGTGCATATTTCGGCCATTTTTCGTGCATATTTGCATGCATATTTCGGCACTTTGATCGTGCCTATAATCCGATGTCTAGTGATAATACTCTAGCTAGGGTGTGTATGGGTCCTCTTTATTTCGCTGAGAAAGTAGCAGCGCTGAAAGAGTAACATTTGTATGGAAAAATTCATAACTCAGCCCTCAGGGGCCGGGCGGTTGTATGGCCACACAAACAAAATATCTTTCAGCGCTGCTACTTTTACAGTAAACTCTATAGAAGAGACACAATACACACCCTAAATTATTATCGCTCAGTTTTGTTACACCTTGTAGATTACCTTCAATCGGCTGCGGTAATGGCACAGGTAATGGTGACCAGTCTGCCCTGGGCAGTGCCTGTGCAGGAGTCACCTCAGGCGCCGGCCACGACTTCTGACGGAGATACGACGGACCAACACCCAACACTGGAACTTTAAATATTCATTTATTAATACTTGTTTTTTTTTATTATTAAATAAGGTGGCAAACGAGCAAACGGGTCACCTGATGGTAAGCAACTACCGTCGCCCATGGACACTCGCAACATCAGAGGAGCTGCAGGTGCGTTGCCGGCCTTTTAAGAGGGAATACGCTCTTTTCTTGAAGGTTTGCAGGTCGTATAGGTCCGGAAATACTGCTGGTGACAGTTCGTTCCAGAGTTTTACAGTGCGCTGCTGAAAGTTACGCGAAAAACGCACTGTGAAAGACTGCCACTCATCAAGGTGATGAGGATGGTATGTTTTTCGCGTGGGACGATGGCGAAAAGTTGCAGGTGGTATGATTCCGAACAATTCCTCAGAGCACTCCCCGTGATACAACCGATAGAGGATGCAGAGCGAAGCTACATCTCGGCGTAATTCCAAGGGGTCCAAGCTGTTTGAAACACTATGGCAATCAACAATTCGAGCGGCCCTTCGTTGGATACGATCCAGAGGGAGCAGTTGGTATTTTGGCGCCCCTGCCTAGAGATGAGAACAATAATCCATATGAGGCCGAACCTGCGCCTTGTAGAGTTGTAGATAGTGTTCGATAGTGGGAATAGCAGACACAATAGATTTTCAATTATTATGCGGCAGCTGGGTGCCGCTTGGGGATTGATGGGTTAAATTGACCCACAAACATTTTTAAAACTAAAATATTATGTTCCGCAGCAGCAAATACCTACTCTCAAATACCTCCACAGCATAATTATTATTATGACTTAGGTATTAAGTATACTGTGAATAGAAAAAAAAATACATGATTAAAATCGGTGCGGTACATATGTACATATATATTATATTGTCGAATGGAAAAGTAATGGCCGATTTACACGGGTGTCTAAACTCTAAAGCCGCACGATTTACGCCGCCCGCACGGCCAAAATCGACCGCGGTGTAAATGGCAATTCGACTACGCCGCATCACGCATGCGGCTAAGTCGCAAGCCCCAAAGTCGTGCGGCCGATGGCCGGCGGCCGCATGCGGCTGGTGACTAAAATCGACCGTGTAAACGCTCGACGCTCGTCGCTCAGTCGCAACTCGCAAGCGATCGCTTGCTGCGAATACTACGTAGCGAGCGCAGACGCGACATTTTCACGCACGATGAACTAGTCACAGGCGATTTTTGTAAATGGGTAGCGATTCGACTGGTGACTTGCCGAGTGACTAAAATCGACCCGTTAGTCACCCGTGTAAATCGACCATAAGATGGATTATAATGGGGGGGGGGGTCCGGATTATCGGTGGTGCATAAGAATTGTTTTTATACTCACCAGTGGTCTGCGGCTTCTCGTCAGGGTCGTACGGGGAGTCGAAGCCGTTCATCTTGAACTCCTGCATCTTCGCCTCCAGCTTGCTCCTCGCGTCCACTGCACGTAAACACCGAACACGATCATTTTAATATTATCAATTATGGCTAACTTCAAAGAGTTATCGTGTATAGACTATAGAGTTATTATATATAGCTACGCTGGCTAAGTTACGCCGTGGTGCGCGCCGGTTTTTCTCGCCGATTTAGTTCCCGAGTTTAGAGTAAATTTAATCATAGGCAACCGCCTATGATTAAATTTACTCTAAACAGACAGAGAGACCCACGTAATTTGGTCGGATAATAGATAGGTATCAATAATTATTCAATGTTAATTGCGATCTGTCGACTGAGCTTGGCATCACGCGACCAAATTACATAGATCCCCATCTGCCTATGAATCAACTTCTCAGAATATAGTACACAGTGAAAACTTAAAATAGTCGTTACGACAACATTAAAGGTTTCCGCGAGATATGTACTTTAATAGTGGGCAAAATAAAGCGCGGCAGGCGGCAGCTTCCAAAGAGGACCGGCAGCGTCCATTGGGGGGCCGGCAGCGTCCATAAGGGGCCGGCATACACGGCAGTGTCCATAGCCGGCAGATTTCGTACATTCGGTGGAAATAAAGTGCCCAACACTCATAAACAATATTATAAATATTACATGTAATGGAGACTCACGTTCTGTAAAGCTGGAAGACCTCGGCCTGAGGAAGTCGTGGTCGCGCAGCCGCGAGTGGAACTCCTCCCACGTGTCCTGCAGGCCCCATGGCGACGACTGCAACATCCATATTAATATATATGACGTGTCTGTCTGTCTGATACCTCTTCACGCCCTAACCACTGAACTGAACAGTTTTTGCTGAAAAGTGAGAGGTATGGTGAATTTGACCTTTGAGTCCCGGGAAAGGACATGGGACACTTTTATCCTGAAAGAATGTACGGTTCCTGGCGCGATAAAGTATAGAAAAAAGGTTGAGTACCACTGAGCCAGAGGAACACCCGCATACCACACTCCGGTGTATCATGAATTCATGACCATTCGGCCTTGAGTAGTTCAGCGACAAGCGACAACAATAGCATAACAATATATTTCCAAGAATCTGCGATCGAAGGATTAAACATTCTCGGCCATGGCATATATTATGCTACTACCAGCTACTACCTACCCAGTCATCACCAAAACAGAAAAACGCAGTCGTAGCAAAACTATAGTAAAATTACATACTTAAATTAGGTATTAATTAATAAACGTAATATAGGTACCTACTAACTAATAAAGTAATAACTAATCATCCGGTGTCAAGTTTCATTAGCAAACTGTGCCGACATTACAAAATAAGCCATGTAGGTACACAGTACAATACCCGGTGAATTCAGAAATTCCCAGGGCACCTGTTGGCTGTTTCCAAAGTTTGAACATGTGTGTCAAATGTCAATACATTGCTCAAAATAAGCATGCTTATTTTGGAGTTCGAATAGCATACTTGTTTTAAGCATGCTAATAAGCATGCTGGTTTTGAGCATGTCTAAATGTAGCGTTTTTGCAAACATTGGTATCTAGTTAGGTAGGTACAATAAAATTTTGTACAAAATCTTACCGACTCGGACGAAGATGCACTTCCATAATCGCTGTATTTATTCAAACCCATAATTATTATTCAAGTAAAAGTTAAAACTGAATGCATAAAACAATAATTGATTTTAAGATTTTATTAGTAGACGTGCACACAAGTTGAATAAAAAAGACCGATTGACTTGCGATTGACTAAAAAAATATAATAAAACTGTATTCTGTAAACACTTCTCGAATCTCCGAATCGATCCACATGCGCCGACGCACGAAAAACAAATACAAATCGCTGATTGGTCCATTTGAAACAAAAACAAAATGGCGATATTTAATAAGGCCGACCACAGAGTTATTTTACTAAAACCATGGAATTAATATATACCACGTATAACTAGTACCTATATATTAATGCCATGACTAAAATACGTTTATTACTAAAATAATAATAATTTAAAATTATTATACAAAAGGAAATAAAAATACATATTAAATATTTAATAATTACTTTAATATTAATTGACATGTTTTGGAAATTAATTCGGAATAATTCCTCTTTTCTTATTAGTACGGGAGCCCTAGAACAATTCTTTTTTTAACCGACTTCCAAAAAACGAGGAGGTTATATGTTCGGCTGTGGATATTTTTTTTTTTTTTTTTTTTTTTTTTTTTATTTTTTTTTTTTTTATTTTTGTATGTTCAACGATTACTCCGCCGTTTGTGAACCGATTTTCGAAATTTTTGCTTTGTTGTATTTGGTTTTACTCCAATTTGGTACCATGTTCACAAAGTGGTGACCTGATGATGGGATCCAGGAGTAATCGAGGGAACTCCTCGAAATTTATATGGAAACATATGGTGATTTTGGTTTTATGTGAAGTGTACTAAGAATATGCTACCAAAAAGTCAAATATTGGGTCAAGGTATACCATGGTTTCGAAGATGCTGAGAGAACTCCTGACTCCTTATAGATACACGTTTGGGAGTTTCGGCGTTGTTTTAAGAACAGAAAGCATATGCTACTATGCAACTCATATTCATCATCATAATCATCATCATCATCATCATCATCATCATCATCGTCTTCATCATTACCACGTCGTGTTAAGGTCACCAATGTCTCATGGCACAGAATAGATAATAGTACAAGGCATAGGTGTGGATATACTAATAATAATAATAATTTTATACTGTATAACAACACTTTGTTTAAATATACACGGCGGTCAGCGCCGCCTCGCGGCGCGTGGCGGAAGACGACAGATCGAATATACTTTACTACTTTATATACAGATCGAATACTATACTAACTACTTTATAAAATTTTAATAAACAAAATATAGAATTAAAATAAAGTTATTTTAAAATAAAAAGAGCATTTAAACAAAACAAAGTCAATAAGTGTCTTTTTAATTAGTTATACTTATTAATCGATAGATGGCGCACTAAGTATCGATTTGAATGGATTTGAAATTGAATTCTTGATTACAAGAACAGCTGTCAATAATTATGATAATATTATATTATATACTAGCTGTCCCGGCAAACGTTGTTTTGCCATATAAATAATTTTTGGTATGAAAAATAGATGTTGGCCGATTCTCAGACCAATATCCTCACAATATGCTCACATAATTTCATGAGAATCGGTCAAGCCGTTTCCGAGGAGTATGGCAACGAAAACTGTGACACGAGAATTTTATATATTAGATGAGTAGCTACGCTACATCCTATGCAAGTTTATACAATTTTTTATCTGATAGATCCTTGGATCGTGGGAAAACGAGACACAATAGCCTTTCTATTGTTATCGCAATCGCCGGTGACCGCTTGGGGTTTGAAGTATTAAAATTGTTAAATTACTTAGCACAATATGTTCACTTCACTGATAATATATTATTTTGTGAGTGTGAACTGTGTAATAAGATACGTAAAATATACCTACGCGAAGGTTTACCTACTAGTGTAACTAAAAAGAGTGAAATTATTATTATTTTTAACAAAAAATTAAAACCGACTTCCAAGGTAAAAACAATATTAACATTAATATGAACTAAAAAGTATTAAATAATTTTTGCTATCTAATAGTGCCTTTTTCCGAATTCGGCTAAACCTTGACTATTTCTGTACTCAATCTTCATAATTTTGAAGTCGGTGCCAGTTCCAAAAGTTTCAAATATTCTGTCAGAGGACTGAAGATTCAGCTATCTGGTACCGACTTCAAAATAATGAAGATTGAGTACAGAAATAGTCAAGGTTTAGCCGAATTCGGAAAAAGGCACTATTAGATAGCAAAAATTATTTAATACTTTTTAGTTCATATTAATGTTAATATTGTTTTTACCTTGGAAGTCGGTTTTAATTTTTTGTTAAAAATAATAATAATTGATTACTACCTTTAAATAAGCTAATTTTTTTTAAGTTGCTTCATTTTGATAAGATGAACAACATTTTTATCTGCGAAAAATCTTGAATGTGGTAACTGGTAGCTAACAGAAATAGAAAGGATTTCATACTTTGATTTGATGGTCCTAAAATATGGATTGTTCTATTTTTAGGACAATGTTACTCTTAAATTAAATAAATATTAACCTATCAATAAACAAAAAAAAAAATTCGAACTCGAACTCGACTCGAACTCGACTCGAACTCGACTCGAACTCGACTCGACTCGAACTCGACTCGAACTCGGTTGTCTGTAAAGTCGGTTTACTGACGATAGTTGAACGTGACAACGTAAACCTTAAACGGAACGCCTCAGAGCCTTAGAGGTAACGCCGCATAGTGCGTCATGTTTTTTCGTGCGCGCAGCCAATATCGAATTATAAGACGTTGTCACGTCAAAATCAGCTTGTTAGGGTTCCGTTTTAGGGTTCAGTAGTCAACCAAGTTTTGTCATCAATATACAAAAGATCAGCTTGTTAGGGTTTCGTTTTAGGGTTCAGGTAGTCAACCAAGTTTTGTTAATTACAAAACCCTATAACCGAACCCTAACGAGCTGATTTTTTGTATATTTGATAGGTTTTAAAAAAATTGTTCTTGGGCTCCCGTACTATAATATTATTTTATAAAACTTAAAAAAAAACGCAATGTGTAAGTTGTTAATGGGGATTGTCCATTTTTTTTTAATTTTGCTCATTACAAAAACATTTCGAGGAATAAGGTCAGTGATCGTTTTTCTGTATATAAACAAAAAAAAATACTCATTAGTTACTTATATTTTTGAACAAATATGTTTAACCTTAGTTTGACCTTCAATGGCGTTAAATTAGTAATAAATTCGCCCAACATTACGTTTCGAACTTTTGGTAAGCTTCTCGTATCAGCTTTTACATAATGATAACTTGCATTTGACGAACCAGCCATTATAAATAAGATTGGAAGGAAAAAAAACATACTTCAGAGGTCAATTGGCCGCCGATGATGACGTCAGAGCGAAACTTTAAAAATTTATTGAGAAAAAACTAGCCAATGAATTTCAAAATTATTTAATTTATATTCTTAAAATACCCTATTTTAACGAAAAAAAATATAAAAAGTACATGTGATTTTTTTTGGACAATGCCCATTAGTATGCATTCTGTGGTGCAGACTTATTTTTTGTTGTTTATTAAGCATATTTATGTGGTTACCAAAATACCTACACAACGTGTGAAAATGCAATCATTTTTTTTAAATTCTATAAGGGGGCAAACGAGCAAACGGGTCACCTGATGGCAAGCAAGTACCGTCGCCCATGGACATTCGCAACATCAGAAGAGCTGTAGGTGCGTTGCCGGCTTTTTAAGAGGGAATATACTCTTTTCTTGAAGGTTCGCAGGTCGTATAGGTCCGGAAATACTGCTGATGACAGTTCGTTCCAGAGTTTTACAGTGCGCAGCAGAAAGTTACGCGAAAAACGCACTGTGGAAGACTGCCACTCATCAAGCTGACGAGGATGGTATGTTTTTCGAGTGGGACGATGGCGAAAAGTTGCAGGTGGCATGATTCCGAACAATTCCTCAGAGCACTCCCCGTGATACAATCGATAGAGGATGCAGAGTGAAGCTACATCTCGGCGTAATTCCAAGAAGTCCAAGCTGTTTGAAACACTATGGCAGTCAACAATTCGAGTGGCCCTTCGTTGGATACGATCCAGAGGGAGCAGATGGCATTTATGCGCCCCTGCCCAGAGATGAGAACAATCTTCTTCTATCTATCTATACTCATAAAATTACATGTCCTGACTGACTGACTGACTGACTGACTGACTGATTCATCATCGCTGAGCAAAAACTGTTAAAGCTACAGCCACGAAATTTGGTGAGTAGGGTTGTCTTATTGAGTAGACACCCACTAAGGTCGGAATTTTGAAAATTCTACCCCGAAGGGGGTGAAATAGTGGTTGAAAATTTGAATGAAAGTCCTTCATTTCCACGGTCATTTCTTGAGTTAGAAACATGAAACTTTATTTTTGGGTTACTGATTAAAAATGAATGGATGCGTGTTTAATAAGCGTTTTTGGAAATTCTATCCCCAAGGGGGTGAAATAGGGGTTGAAAGTTTGAATGAAAGTCCTTCATTTCCACGGTCATTTCTTGAGTTAGAAACATGAAACTTTATTTTTGGGTTACTGATTAAAAATGAATGGATGCGTGTTTAAGCGTTTTTGGAAATAATGAAAGTCCATCATTTCTAAAGTTTGAAACATAAAAGTTTATTTTTGGTCTGCTGATTAAAAATGAATGGATAGGTATTTAAGCGTTTCTGGTAATTCTACCCCTAAGGGGGTGAAATTGGGGAAACTATGTTAACGCGGACGAAGTCGCGGGCAACAGCTAGTATTCCATATGAGGCCGAACCTGCGCCATGTAGAGTTGTAGGCGTTGGTCCGGACTGTGGTCCGGACTGAAGTACTGTCTCGCTCTGTTAAGAACACCAAGCTTCTTCGAGGCTAATTTGGCCTTACCCTCCAGAATCTAGATGATATCGGAACTGGACTTCGCTCGATACGTTGACGCCAATTATCTCAATGCTAGGGGAGATGGTTAAAGATGTGCCCTCGAAATGAGGACATACGACCATTTGTGACTTTTTAGTGGTGAACGCGCAGACTTGTGTCTTGGCGGGGTTGAATTGAACCAAGTTACGTCTACCCCATTCAGAGACCTTCTCCAATGAATTCTCCACCTTAGACACAAGTTCGTTTCGACTCTCAGTGACATTTTGCCGAGAAATATTGGGGGAGCAGGTATATACAGCATCACCTGTACTATCATCCGCATAGCAATGAATGCCGTTGCACTGTAACATGTCATTGACATGCAGTATGAATAGAGTAGGCGATAGCACACAGCCCTGAGGGACACCATCATTAACAGACTGAGTTTCCGAGCATTCGCCGTCAACTACGACCTTTATGCTTCTGTCTGCTAAGAAACTAGTGACCCACTTACATAATTTCTCGGGCAGCCCGTATGATGGAAGCTTTGATAGCAGCGCTTTATGCCAAACCCGATCAAAGGCCTTCGCAATGTCCAAACTAACAGCCAATGCCTCTCCCTTCGACTCAATTGCCTGAGCCCAACGATGAGTCAGGTACGCCAAGATATCACCAGCCGAGCGACCCTTACGGAACCCGTATTGTTTGTCGCTTAGTAATCCTTGGCCGTCCAAGTATCGAAGAAGCTGGCTATTGATAATGGATTCCATTATCTTCGAGAAGAGAGAGGTTATATTAGCGATTGGTCTGTAGTTGGAAGGATTTGAGCGATCACCTTTTTTGGGGATCGGGTGCACCAAGGCTGTCTTCCAGGAAGCCGGGACGATGCCAGTGGAATAGGAGAACCAAAACAGACGCGTCAAGACCGGTGCCAACTCTGGAGCACACTTTTTCAACACAATAGGCGGGATTGCGTCAGGCCCACACGACTTTTGGATATCAAGGGAACGGAGGGCTTTTCGCACTGAGCGCTGATGAAACCGAATATCCGACATGATGCTCGTGCATCGCGCTATGGTTGGCGGTTTCTGCCCCCCGTCATCCAGGGTCGAGTTTGACGCAAAGAGCTTGCCCAGAAGATCGGCTTTGTCTTTTGCGTCCTGGGCCAACGATCCATTTCCTACGTGTAGGGATGGAAGGGTTGGCTTGCAGAAATTTCCTTTAATAGCTTTGGCCAGAGACCAGAATGCACGGGTTCCCGAGGGGAGGCGCTCAAGTCTCTAGCCAATTCTAGTGACGTGCTGTTGCTTTGCCCGAGTAATCTCTTTCTTGAGGGATCTAGAGGCAAGGTTGTACTCCTTTTTATATGTACTGGTATTTAAATCCCGAGCAGACACTGCGTTGACCCAGGGTTGGTAAGCCTCCTGCTTCCGGCGAGAAGCTTTTTTGGGGGATGAACCAAACCAAGGACGAAATCTGCCGCCAGTTGGCACTACAGAGGACGGAATGAAACGTTCCATCCCCTGCATCACCACATCGGCAACAGAGTTGGCAGTGTTGTTAGGATCATCTGGCGAGAAGCACACGAGCTCCCAAGGATAGGATGCAAAAAACGACCGCATCCCATCCCAGTCTGCTGAATTGCAGATTAAACCAGATGACTGCCACATAATACCAATAAATTATAAATTAAAATTAATATAATATATTGCGGCTTGCCTGATAAATTAAAAAATCAGACAGAAATACAAAATATAGACCTCCGTGGCTCAATGGTTAGAGTGTGCTGTGCTGTGTGTGGCAACTCAAGCCGGGGGTCGCGGGTTCGAATCTCGCCGACGGAACAAAAAGTTTTTCAGTGTTCCTGGGTCATCAATCATCATGGATGTGTACTAAATATGTGTATGATAATATAATGAAAATCTTAAATATATGTATAGTATAAAAGTAAATTAAATAATTACATTTCCTTTGTCTGGTACCTGTAACATAAGTCCTTCAGGAATCAGGTATTTATTATTAAGTTAAATTATTATTATTTTTTTATATAAAATTGATTTTCTAGATTCTATTTTCTTATTTGTAGACAAGTACCTACCTTTTTGTATCAGTACTTGTTCTAAAAAAGAATTAAGAATTAAGTACTCTCGAAATAATTTAAACTTTATGCATGCCCTTAAAATGGGTCTATTTTTTTTGTAAGTAAGTAATAAAATAATTATTGCAAGTTTATTGTAGGCTAGGCACTAGAGATGGCGCAAATTTTGAAATGAAAGGGTTCTTTAATCATTATTATTTGAATACCTTGGTACGTCATAGCCTACACCCCTTCTTATAGTCACCTAAGTACCTAGTTATTATCCTACAAATTAATTAATTATTTATTATTAAAACTTTCATTATTAATTATTATTATTATTAAGTAACAAGTTTTTGACAAAACAACCACAGTTGTCCGTCCATTTAAATCATATGTAGGTACTAGATACCTATTACATATTAATTGTAACCAAGTATGGACCTTTGATTATATTATATACTTAATCAAAGGTATGGACCATACAATATATTCTTTCAAGACTTTCTAAGTCAGCTATCCCCAACCCACGGAGGCGGACCGCATACCTTTTTTTTTTTTTTTTTTTTTTTACGTAGAGAAATGCTGTGACGCATTCCGCAGGGGATGGGGACTCCCACTGCGGATATGTGGGGCTCGCCGCGGGCGGAGATGGTGTGTGCCGCGGCCCTACCCACTAAAACTCTACGGTGCTCCTAGCCACCGCTTCCTGACGAAGTCGCGGGAACTGTACGACACCACAACTTCATCAGCGGACGTCTGCTTAGTGGGCTGCAGACTCTTCTCGATGGGAGCGTTATACTCGCTCCCCAGGCCGAGCAGAGGCCCCACTGGGGGCTTGCTTCTAGGCCATTCCACTGCGTTTTGTCGCGATGCGCAGGAGCACACTGCACATCGCGACCCTCTCGGGGACTCAGTGCAATGGGCGACGGCTTCTCCTTATCGCCGCCCTGAGCACCCCGGTTATGGCGGGACGTTGTTGTCGCCATTGTTGGCACGACGTCTTCGCCTTGGCCGTCTTCTGGGGTCGAGCGCCTCCCTTTCTCTTATGCGCTCGGCCTCCTCTTTGGCGGAGATAACTTCTTCGGCGAAGTCTTCCACCGCTTTCCAATCCGGGTCGCTGCGCAGCAAGGCTCGCACCAATGCTGGCAGCGTGATGTCAGGTCCGATTGCGGCCGTCAGGGCCGCGCGTTGTCCAGTCCAGGCGGGACAGGCCGTCACGGTGTGATCGGCCGTATCCCTGTCCGCGTCACAATGGTGACAGCGAAGAACGTGATTTTTACACCTAAAAAATAACGCTTTTGTTGCGGCCCGTGACACCAAGTCTTGGAGTCAAGTTCAAAACATGTTTGTGGCCCGCATGAAAAAAAGGTTGGGGACCACTGTTTTAAGTTTTAACTTCTACGCGACGCAACGTTACTTGGAAACTTGAGTTGACGTGTCAAGAAGAAGCTGAAGAGTCAAATTAAAGTCGGCGGCAAATCAAAGCTAGATCACAATGTATCCGTATAGGATTGTAGGTACTTAAAATCTATTCGAGAACCAAGCGGCTATTGAGTACAATGTATCGGTTTTCAAGCAACATAATATTTAATAATAAATAAGATCCATTGTCCACTGTCCAGCGCATTGCTATTTGCCACTCAACTTTTTGTTTTTGACTCCGAACATAGCAATCTACTGAATCTAGCATAGTTGATATGCTATATCTCTATAGCTGCAGAGCAGTGGTACTCAACCATTTTTTACGGGCCATTTACACATATTAGTATTGGTGTCGCGGACCACAAGGCACAACCAAAAGTTTTTAGATTTAAAAAATATAGTTCTTCGAATTAAGTAGGTACTTACCTATTAGCAAGTTAAAAGTGGAAAAATTTTCACGAATTTCAATTCTTTTGCCGGTAGGCGTAAATTTCAAAATGGTTTAAACTTCACGCGGGCTGGCACTGGTAATATTTATTTATTTCATCATCACACACTTAAACTATCATTACAGGGTTTACCTAATGCGATAGTAGTGTACATAAAATTGTATTACGAGTTAAGTTAAAAATTAAAATAATAATTTCATCAGTATCGACAATTAAAACAATAAAATTAATAACAATAAATTATAAAACCATAACCAGTATATATAAAATCCATCAACAATAATTATTGTAAATAAAATCTATCCTTTGTAAATAAATCTTAATAAATTAAATATGCTGTATCCACACATGCCGCCGAGTTTGCCACCGGCTTTCAGAATGCCTTGCCGCCGAAATAATAGGCTACTTGACCTAATTTTTTTCTTCATGCTAATCGCTTCATAATCATTCATTTTTACAAAAAAAACTAATATTTTAATATTTTACACAGTAGAAACCAATAAAAATGTTTATTGAAAAATATGCCTCTTAAATGGCGCCGAAAACACTGTCCGCCATAGTGTGACGTCATACGCTTTGTATTTTAAACTCTCTTTATTGAAATTTTTTTAATGTGCTAAATGTACGAGTCTAAAAGTGCCCAAAAATTATAAAATAATTATATAAGAAATTAGAAATCATTTGTAATGTTGAAAACTTTTGGAGAAAAGTTCTGGCCATTTTATTTCCCGTCTACAATAAATGGAGATAATATTATATATAAAACTGATGTTTTATTTGAATTATTCAAGAAAATATATAATAGGCTTATTCTTATTATTTATGTACAAATAAACTTACATATAGCGAGCGCGATAAATAAAAGATATTAAATTAGTATGAGGATGACGTCACATCCAAATCGGAAGTACCGCAAAAGCGTTTTCGTCAGTACAGCGGTTGTAAATGAACGGTCCAGTACCTACAGTCTGTTCTTTCTTGCTGCATTGTTGGGCCGTTTACATTCAGCTAGAACTTAGAAGTGGGAAGGGAAGTGAGCAGAGAAGTGGGCAGCGCGGCGCGAGAATGCAAATAGTCACTCGCGCTGCCACTCGCCATGCCGCTGCCGCTGCCCGATGTGCCCAAGTTCTCGTGTAGGCTGGTTTCCACCAGAGATGTGTTGCGAGGAATGTGTTGAGAACCAATAGAATCGCTTTATTGACATGAGCTTGCCGTGACCTCGCTCAGTGCATCGATTCTATTGGATCTTAAAAACACATTCCTCGCGACACATTAAAACGCAGCCTTAAACTAAAATACTTTGTTATATTTCTAGCATTTCGGTATCTTACTTATAAAAGGGTACATTAACAAAAACAACATACTATTAGTAACTTTATTACAGCCTCGTTTATTCAACAGATAAAATACTGACGACGGTATGCGCCACAATCTGAGATTCGCATACCACACTCAACAGATAATACAACACACCCAACTTCTATAACCTAGAGAAGACCGTACAAATATTAAGGTTGTAAAATTCTTGGAATTCTACGCTGTTTCACTGAGCATTCACAATGACGATCAATTTACCTTTTTAAGTTAACAATTAATGATATTGCAATATAATTATAAGAGCATGATGACATCATAACCAAACATCAGTGCTTATTTACACTGATGCAGTCGGTGCTTGATACTGGAATTGAAACATACACTAGATGCTGGCTATGTATCCTTCGATTTCGGATTCTTGGAAGTCTATTGTTTACGCGGTCGAATTAGACCGCACATGGGAGTTGATAGGTTAACTTTAGAACTGAAAGTAGATCAGCAATCAGTGCAGGAGCCGTACCACGAAAACGTTTTGAGACTCAAACAATCGAACGAGAATGCCGCGTTCTACTTTAACAAACGTGAAATGACGTTGTTAGAGCAGGACGCGGCATTCTCGTTCGAAAACGGTTTTTTAGTAGGCCTACTGGCATCCAGTAACTCGCACATGCATCAATATAAACGCACTTTCATTGTGAACGCTCAGCGAGTGATGTAGTCTAGTTTATTGTCCGTTGGCATCGTTGAAGTACTCCTTGGCTGCCTTGGTGTCCGGCTTGATGGTCTTGCTGCCTGGCTTCCAGTTGGCCGGGCACACCTCACCATGCTTGTCCGTGAACTGGAACGCCTGCACCAGTCGGAGGGTCTCCTCCACTGAACTGAAATGTAAATACAAATTTATATCATAAAATTTAAATATTTATTTCTATATAGGTTAACAAAATGAACACTTTTAGAAGGTCTACGTGAGGCCTACTACTATACATATAAGTGAAAGTTGATTTTTCAAATCATTAACGTTTACCCAGGCAATTGCCAATTTCTTAATCTCCAAAAATAATTTTAATTAAAGAAGTAATTAAAGTGCGTTACGAATTAAGAACGATATTCATCGCTTTTCACTATATGGCATTTTCTGGCAATTTACTTTAAAAAAAGGTCGAGAGATTTTGGCAGAAAAGTTTCACAGTACACTTGACTGTACGATTTAGGGCCGGGACACAAAAACACGACACAACGTCGTACGAAGTCGTGTCGTGTTTTTGTTCCCGGCCCTCAGTGAAATTCCACAAAACTCATCAGTTATATTGTTAGAATTATTAAGGTACGAGTTTTTCTATCGCGTGGACACTGAACTGACGAAGTCTATGCGTCGTTTAAAAATTGTCATCTTTATTCTTATGTAACAAAAACCTTATAGCTAGTAAATAGTTGAGTTGGTATAATACAAAGAGTTGAAGGGCCCGCGATAGAAATCTAGCATACATAGACATTAGACGGTTTGTAGTGTGTGTCTCACCTCCCTGCTATACTATAAGGTAGCATAAGTTATTAATAAGTTAGTTAATAAAGATCATTCGAGTAAACACATCTTTAATTACACTCCTGAAGCCTGCACATTGCAGGTTAATGCTTGAAATAACTCACCGTCCCACGGGCAGGTCGTTGACGGTGATCTGCCGCAGGTTCTGTTTGTCGTCGATGATGAAGAGTCCTCGGAAGGGGATACCAGTGTCCTCGTTAAGGATGCCGTACTCGCGGGCGATCTTGTGCGACTTGTCGCTGATGATGGGGATGTTCATGGGGCCGAGACCACCTGGAGATAGACCATTAATAAGATGACTAGACGTTTCCTGCAACTTACGCCTCTAGTACACCGACGCTGCGAAACGCGAAATATCTGCGAAACAGGAATAGAGCGAGATGCCATAAATGATAATAGAACCATATCTAAGAACGAATTGCCGTGTGACGAGTGACACAGCAAATCGGTTCGCCAATCGTCGCTGTTTCGCGTTTCGCAGCGTCAGTGTGCTAGTCGAGGCGTTAGTGTCGAAACACGCTAGGCTGAATGGGCATTGTCCAAAAAAAATCACATGTACTTTTTATATTTTTTTTCGTTAAAATAGGGTATTTTAAGAATATAAATTAAATAATTTTGAAATTCATTGGCTAGTTTTTTCTCAATAAATTTTTAAAGTTTCGCTCTGACGTCATCATCGGCGGCCAATTGACCTCTGCAGTATGTTTTTTTTCCTTTCAATCTTATTTATAATGGCTGGTTCGTTAAATGCAATTTATTATTATGTGAAAGTTAATACGAGAAGCTTACCAAAAGTTCGAAACGTAATGTTGGTCGAATTTATTGCTAATTTAACGCCATTGAAGGTCAAACTAAGGTTAAACATATTTGTTCAAAAATATAAGTAACTAATGGGTATTTTTTTCGTTTATATACAGAAAAGCGATCACTGACCTTATTCCTCGAAATGTTTTTGTAATGAGCAAAATTTAAAAAAAATGGACAATCCCCATTACGCCGGTGTAAATTCCGCCGCGTTTCAAACACATACAAAATACGGGCGGAACTCAAGGGGTGACACACTATTCCGTCGCGTTCCGTCCGTATTTTGTATCATGGAGTAAATACATCTGGTCTCTGTTTGTATGAAATTTTGAAACGCAGCGGAATTTACGCCGGCGTAATTCAGCAGTTACACTTAGTGTTGACTGTTGCGAAAGTAATCTTATGCGTACAAAATCCTAAAGCAATAGGAATTTTGTACGCATAAGATTACTTTCGCTTATCAAACTAATAACATGTTTCATCGGGGGAATCTACTGCTAACATGTTATTTCCAAGTTTGATTAGAACAATGCAGGCTGATCACCTGATTGTCTGACAAGTAAGATGATCCATGCGTGAGATGGGCATGTAAAAACTCGGTCCTGCGCATGATCTATCGCCGGTCGTTTCGGTCGTCTATCCCACTGGGTTATGTGAGTAGAGCTTGTCTAACTTGAAATGACGCGCCCCTCCCTCGTATTCACAGTACAAAAATGTTTCATTTATATCAACTTTGAAGTGGTGGGGCGCGTCATTTCAAATTAGACAAGCTCTAAAGGAATAGCCTCCCTGGCACCTACCATGAGCTCTTATAGCGGTATTATTTTAATACATATTACTTTTGGATTTTGTATTTAAAGCAAACATGATCTCTATTCATGCAAACAAAACTATGTTTTTTGTTTGTGCCAAATCTGAAAGTAATATTAAAGTAATACTGATATAAGAGCTCATGGTAGGGATAAGAACAGACAGGTGCTCTTGTGTACTGCGCACATACTTGGGCACTTTACATTACTTCTGCGTAACTGGATTTATGTCATACTAGATGATGCCCGCAACTTCGTTGCGCCAAAACTCGTTTATCGCGGTGGAACCGTACATTTTTTCGGGACAAAAAGTATCCTATGTCCTTTCCCGGGACTCAAAGTATCTCCATACCAAATTTCAGCAAAATCGGTTCGGGCGTGAAGAGGTAACAAACAGACAGACAGACAGACAGACGGACAGACAGACAGACACACTTTCGCATTTATAATATTAGTATGGATGTGTGAAGAGTGAAGGCCCAAAATGGTGATATCCTTAATCCCTTACCCTGCTTTCTCGGCGTGTTGATCCAGGCGAGATGGGTGAAGTGCGAGTCGGTGGAGGCGGCGATCACCTCGCACCCGATCTTGCGGAAGTCGTCGGCGCGCTCGGAGAAAGCGATGATCTCGGTCGGGCACACGAACGTGCTGGAATTGAGAAGGTTTGAGATTTAGTGTGTGTTTCCCCCCATAAATGTAATTCCTTTTCCTTTTTGTTAGCCTATGCTATCCCACTGCTAGGCAAAAGCCTCCCCATAGGTCTTTCACTTGTCTCGCTCCAGCGCCACCGTTGGCCAGTCCGGCTGGTAACCAGCTCATCGCGGCATCTTTTCCTATATAGCCTAGGATAAGATGGCGCGATGAGCTATGAGCCACGGACCACGGTTGTATTTAAATATGTTGCACAAATTGCATGAAGGAGCAGCTGGATGATGTAGGGCACCACGCATTTAGTGCGGAGTGTCCGGTTCGGAAGAGGTGGGACGCTATAGCGCGTGCAACAGTAGCATACGTCCCCGACGACAAATAGGCGTGTAATTGGTGTCATTAGTATGTAAGTATTATTGATGTAATTTAATTATGTTATATTAAATTAACCAATAATGTACCAATTATCCATCTCCTGAAGGAAGTGCGTAAGAAAAAAAAAAAAAAAAAAAAAAAAAACTATATCTTTGGGGATTTCGGCACTTAGTAATATTATAAAAGCGAAAAAATTTGTATGTTACCTCTTCAGGTTTAAACGGTTGAACTGATTTCTGAATCAGTTCAACCGTTTAAACGTGAAAAGGTATTATACAGCTGATAACATTTGAACTGATTTCTAAATCAGTTCAACAGTTTAAACGTGAAAAGGTATTATACAGCTGATAACATAATAAAATTTTGTACGGAGATACCACGTGACACGAGGAAGGACATAGGAAAATTTTAGTTAAGGAAAAATGTATGGTCTCCGTGCGAATACACGAATTTCGGCGAATCTTATTATATTATACTTCTTAATAAAACAGTACGTTTCTTTATAAGGTCACAAATAAAAACTGCAGTTTAATAACTACCGCATGTTATACTTCCACATGAATATAATATTTTAACGTT
Organism: Polyommatus icarus; assembly: GCA_937595015.1. Lineage (NCBI taxonomy): Eukaryota > Metazoa > Arthropoda > Insecta > Lepidoptera > Lycaenidae > Polyommatus > Polyommatus icarus. Next base: position 21,831,227 of record OW569328.1, on the reverse strand, counting down.
GACTGTAATGAAGACGTTAGGTAGGTCATAGGTGTGACCTTGATATCACGGTTCGCGCATTTACTCGTGAGAACAAAGCCACACGCGGTAAAACTTGATATTTTTTCCTACAATTTGCATTATCACCATCAGCCTATCCTGAACATAAGCCTCCTTAGCAGGCTGCGATGGATGGGATGCCTTCAAATCGTTATCCATTAAGATGCAGTGTCCTACGTCTTCCTAATCGTGGTCTCTACTCTTACACTAATTATCTGTTCCATCGTCTATTGCTGTTTGCTTGAATTAAGGGGCCGGGTACCCTTGGAATTTCTCATACAAACGTAATACCAAAATCATTTTCTCTTACGAAAATATTTAACATGTTTGAATTATTTTTCAGTTTAAGATAGTAATTACCTAGGTTCCTACACAAAAATTTACTTCAAAATATTTAAACAAAAAAAATTTTTTTTTGTTTAAAATTTTTTTTAGTAAATTTGCTACTAAATATTGAAACACTAAAAAATAGAGTAAAACACTAAAAATATATAAATAAATAGTAAATTTACTTACTACAAAATATTTAATTTCTAAAAAATATTTTTTAGTATTTAAATATTTAATAGTAAATTTACTATTTCTTTATATATTTTTTAGTGTTTTACTCTATTTTTTATTGTTTCAATATTGAGTAGTAAATTTACTAAAAAAAATTATAAACAAAATTTTTTTTTTGTGTTTAAATATTTTGAAGTAAATTTTTGTGCAGGAACCTAGGTAATTACTATTCTAAACTGAAAAATAACTCAAACATGTTAAATATTTTCGTATGAGAAAATGATTTTGGTATTACGTTTGTATGAAAAATTCCAAGGGTACCCGGCCTCTTAATCTATGTATAGCCATTAGCCATGTATAGCGAAAATTGTTGCACCATTTGGACCCTATTTCTATCGTGCTAAGGTTCATTAATAAAATCGATCCTACTGCTACATTTTCGATTACCCATAAAATACTTTAAATATTGGACTGTCGTTAAATGCTTAATTGCCTCCGGCCCAACCGGTCTATAGGGTTCAAGGATGTGGAACGTTCGAGAGTATCGAGTATCGATTCGTCGTTCGTTATCTAATCTATGCCTATCGGTGCGCAAGGTATTGGTATGGCTGAATTATTTCCTGAATATTTGGAAACACTATAATACTCATTATCGCTCAAGGATTGTTTGTCTAACATGGATGAACGGATATGAGAAACAAATCCAATAAATCATAGAATACCGATTGTATGTTTTTTAAGTTCAGGTATAAGGTTTAAAGATTGGTCTAGCTCGGCCCTCGCATCGCATTACGAGTTACGACCATGAACTATGAATCGTATACTATCTCCTCCATACTATACCTATCAAAATACATAAGTTCAACGGTCAACCGTTAAAGCATGAGGCAACCAAATACGTTACGTATCCCCCGCCCCCTCGGGGGAAGGAGCAGGGGTATGTGGGACTCCCTCTACGAGGTTTACCCACTAAAACCCCCCCAGCCCTCCGTCATGCGCCTATAGTGCGGGAGGGACGGGTACCGCAGAGCAATTCAACTCCGCAGCATGAGGCAACCAACAGACTGACATCATCGTATTACTACTAGATGACGCCCGCAACTCTGTTGCGCCTAAATTCGTTTATCGTGTGGGAACCGTACATTTTTGCGGGATAAAAAGTATACTATATCCTTTCCGGGAATCAAAGTATCCCCATACCAAAATTCATCAAAATAGGTTAGCGTTTTGGGCGCGAAGAGGCAACAGACAGACACACTTTCGTATTTATAATCAGTTGACCCGTTTGCTCGTTTGTCCCCCTTATCTTATATATAAAATTCTCGTGTCACAATGTTAGTCCACGAACTCCTCCGAAACGGCTTTACTGATTTTTACCAAATTTTATATGCATATTCAGTAGGTCTGAGAATCGGCTACTCGGTACTTTATATATTGATAAGTGCATTTGTTGAATAAATAATAGTAAATGATTACAACCTGAGACTGATGGCGACCATTAAGTTTGTGCGACGGGATAGCGATCGACGTTGCCATGGTGACATACTTATTTAGTCACTTCGGGACAGCTAGTTTTTTATAAAAAAACACATAATAATTATTATACTCACAAGTCTAGAGGGTAGAAGAACAGCACGACGTATTTGCCCTTGTAGTCAGCTAAGGAGACATCTTTGAATTCGCCGTTGACAACAGCGGTGGTCTTGAACTGAGGAGCGGGTTTGGTGAGCTGCAGAGGCATCTTGGTAAAGCTGGAATTTGATGAGAGAGAAATTAGTAAGTAATCGTGAAGATTGATTCTTATTTGTACTGGAATATAGTCGTAATTCCAACGTCGTAAATTGTTCTCCAACATACATTGAGATTGGAGTCCAGGACACTTGAAAAAAAAGTTTTCAGATTTTTGTCCTCAAGGTACAGAATATATATTAGTTGTACCAACTCAAGGCTCAATCTCAAACTTTTTTATGCAGAATATGTATTTTTTAATGTTTTCTGAACGTCTTACTACTGGTGCCTTGCACCAACAAATATTTTGTAGAATTCAGAGAAGTCCTAGGGCCGTCCGTTATTACAGCCAAGTGTCAATTGTCTTTAGGTCTATCACGTTGTATTCACGTGGCGTACACTCCATATCAGTTATATACTCATGTTTATGTATAAGCAGTAGGACGTCACAACTTTTTATACATAAAACAATGTTACTATCTGCGTAATGTGGTTAAAATTATAAACATTAATATGCTCGAATATTCTAGTATTTATGTATGAGTTTTAGTTTCCTTGAAGAGTAATAATTTAAGTATAATTAAGACTACTGAGGAGAATAATCTCAAAGTAAGTAATTCATCTACTGCAAGTGCAAGTTCAACTCTACCGCAATAATTGACGTACAAATCGTACTAAGTCATCAAATTATTATTAGTATGTATTTTTTTAATACTGAACTAAGCTGCTATAAATCCATAATATTTATAACATGAAGCAGTATAATAATAAATAATAATAAGTATAGTATTTAATTGATGGGTTGGTGTATTGATAAAACTATGTGTACCTACTGATAAGCTGCATTCATGTCAAATGTGGTTACCGGCTGAACTGATAAAGTTTAATAGCATGGATAAGACTTCGAGAACTTTCAGAACTCTCGCCTAGGTGCACTGTGTAATATATATTACATTTTTTTAACTTTTTGGTAGCACGTTAAGACAGACATCTGCGTATTACAAACTAAGCTTAGACTACGCCATGTACGTGCCAAAATACGCCTTTGGGAGGCATGTGGCTTTTTGTTACTGAATTAATTTTGTATAAAAAATTGCTTTGTATGACAAAGCTCTGCAATTTATAACAATAGAGGAAATTAAATTTCTCTAACTTTTTAATTTAACCAGTATTAGCTAAATCATTACGAACCACAATTCTCTTGTGACCCATCTTACACCATGCACATCGTGTGTTAAGCTATCAGTGACTTTCCAAATATTGGTAAGTAGTTTCCCATCGTCGAATACCTCGGCCAGTGCACCGCATTTGAACATGTTCTCTAGAGTCGTTTGGAGGTCATTGACCCTGGAAACAACGGGTCACATATTGTATTCTATACAGAATTTACATTTTGGTATAGATAACCACTTTGAATCGATTCCGAGCGCAATAAGCGTAAATACGCGAGAAATAGCATGAAATTTAATCCTGGGTTTACTAGTCTAGAATCTAGATATGTCCAAGTTCCAAAAATTAACCTACAGGCTACTACACTAATAAGTAACATACTACCTACTTAGAGATTTTCTATCAAAAGAAGCCAATGTCCTAGGCTCAAATTATTTATTAGCAGAATAATGTTCGTCCAGCCAGCAACGTAATTCACATGACTGAGTCAAGTCAAGGCTACCTTGGAGGGGTAATTAGTGGTGAAGGTACAGCGTCTTATGTAAGCAAGACATTCACGTAAAATCATCAACATATTAATGATTAATAAATTATATGACAAACTACAATAGTATTTTATTTTATCTGTTTTATGTTATTCACTGTCACTGGTCTGAATTCTGATTTAAATGTATGAAAAGTAGGAAAGACACGTTATATTATTATTTTAATGACATAAAAATAGGTAGTTGGTACTATTTGGTTCGGTCTGTAAAATACTACATAAGTACTAATATCTACTACGTAAGTCGTCATAATGACTTAGCATAATATTAATTACTTATTGGTAACTATTATCTATATCCTAGGAAACTAATCTGATTCAATATACCTTGATACCGTCACGCAATAAGATAGTGAAACCAGCTGTACAATAGATTGTAATTTTTAATACAAGATAATGTACTTACATAATAAGAATTAAGAGGGTTATCTAATCGATAACTCCAGTTTGGTCTAGAGTCTAGACTAAATCATTACATCAAATAAATCCATACTAATATTATAGTAATAGACTGTTAAATTATAGTAATAGTCTGTTCACGCCTAAGCCGCTGAACCGATTTTGCTGAAATTAAGTATGGAGATACTTGAGTCCCGGTAAAGCACACATGATACTTTTTATCCCGAAAAACGTACGGTTCCCGCGCGATAAACAAATTTTAGCAACGGAGTAGCATGCATTATCTATGTAGTACTTACATCATAAATTAAGACTTTACATCATAATTTAAAACCAAGGTTAAAAGGTCGAATGTTTGACGAGTTGTTTGCGCACCAGTCACCACTCACCATAATCAACCTTTTATATCAGTCATCCCCAAATAGGGATGCCATCACCTAAATTGCCGTCGCCGGTCAGGCACAACAAAATTCCCCGACATTTGGCCGAAATATGGCTATTTCCCCGGACGCCTCTTGAACAGTATTTACCATTACGTCTTGCCAATTTTTGCTTTTCCAACAAGAATTTGTAAAAATCTGATCACTGTCTGTCTGACTCAAGTCCGGATTTTACCTGGACACTTTTCAAAAACCCGGCCGGACGCTCCCCGGACGCCCTTCAAACTAGGACAAATCCGGACGCATGGCAACCCTATCCTCAAACAGCGCGGCGGGACCACAATTTCCTTAATGTGGGAAAACTTCTTATTTTACAGATTTGAGCTTTACACAATATAAACTGACTGATGAGTGAGAACTGAGATGACACACGCAACAGACTCTGTTGGGCTGAAATTCGTTTATCGCTCGGGGAACCGTACATTTTTCTTGGAATAAGTATTCATCAAAATCGGTTTAGTGGTTTAAGCGTTTTGAGGTAACAGACATACAGACACACTTTCGTATATAAGATTAGTATGGAAGTATGGATATGTGAGCAAATAACTCATTTAATGACTGTATTTTCCGTCAAGGCACATCAATTTAAATTCTTTAATTCATTAAGATACAGGGGCATTCAACCACAGCGTGAATGCAGCCGAGATAAATAAAAGCGATAAATTTTATATCTATTAGTAGCTTTTGATATTAACGTCATAGTAACGTGTGCAGATAGGGTAAATTATATCATATTCATATCAAACACTGATATTGTATTATTTTGGTAAAGCGACTTTAGGTCTTGGCTAGTCAGCTTTGGATCACAAAGGGTTCTTGAGCTATGGCCTATGGTACTTGTCTTATTATCTCGCCTATGATTATAATTACATCTCATTTTTAGGTTTCATAATTTAAAGTGAAAGAGGCTATAAAGATCTAAACCTTCAATTTAGAATTTGAATAACATTATATTATAAGGGATCAATAAATTAGTATGCATATATTATTAATGCTTAGGTAAGTATATTCTTTACAACTTAACATACCTACAAATAGTGCATAACGCAATAGCATTCTAATTAATGGTAGTATATATTTCAAACGCTATAAACTTCCCAGGGGTAATTAAAGTGTTTAACTAGCTAAGGAGTGCTGACTATTAGGAACTTACTTTTGTATCACTATGCAGCAACTTCCATTAACATCTTTACTATAGAACTAAACTATTAATCTGTATTATCATGGACCAACAAATAAAAGTGATGATAGCTGCATACATGTTAAGTATTTACAATTATTGAAGTTCTCAGAAAAATGTTACATAACATTGAACGGTTTCTCTGAAGACAATAGCACAATAAATTAATTTCTTTAAAATGTGGGTTCAGGGTTATGTTTTGTGTTTTTCCATGACTAGTTTTTTATATGTTTTATTTCTTTGATCCTTATACAATACTATATTATTACATCAACAGCAAAATACTATAAAATAATAGTACTCCCTACAAGCAAAGATTCCAAGTTGAACTATGTACTAACTACTAACACATTGATATAAGTAGCAAGATCATTATTCAATATTCTGATATTTTGTGTATTTTTAAAACTACTGCAACAATGTTTATTATTCATTTAACACTATGTCCTAGTATTACAATTAGGTGTTAATTTATATTTTAACAAGCCCTTGAAGGTAATAAAGGTGCTAAAAATTTGAATTTGGAAGACACCTGACAAGGTTACTCCAGGGTTTACGATAGAATAATAAATAATATCTATGGACGCTTCACACCACGCGCACGTGAGTATGGCCTCGTGCTATGTACCTAAAGGACTTGTGTTATAGGTACCAGACAACGGAAATATATTTAATACTTTTATACTATACATAAGTATATTTAAGATTTTTATTATATGATACACATATTTAATACACATCCAGACCTGGGAACATTAAAAACTTTTTGTTCCGTTGGCGGGATTCGAACCCGTGACCTCCAGCTACCAACGCGCTCACCACTGAGCCACAGAGGTCGTCAATAGAAAACTTGTCTGTTGTTTCTTGTCAGGTATTTTTCAAGTAGTTTTAAAGACAAGCACAAGAACTATGATATCTGTACACTGGATACACAGTCCGGCACTTTTTAAGGGGAAAAAGGGGGGAATTTTCTGGGCAAATTAAGTCTAATATAAATAAGAGTGACATCCAGGTTTTATGTCAGAGGTAAAATAAATTTGAACAGAACATACACATTTTAGTGCATTGTTGTAAAACAGGTTACTGATGAATAATGTAGATAAATATTACACAAGTATTTCAATTCAATGAATCATTCAATGACTTGTTGTAACTCCAGTTTACATGTGTATTTAACATAACGCTAATTTAAACTAATTTGATCAATGAATTGTCATGTAAATGTTACACTAGTTTACTTTTCTGGCTGAAACCACAATATTTTGAACACCTCGCTAAATCATCATAATGTCTTGTATTTTATCTAAGACTGAGAACAAAACCTTATTACAAAAGGTAACAAAAAGACTAACAAAATTACATAAGTACTAGATTAGCAACATTTATGACTAGGTATTGACTCATCTAGCTGAAATGCTGAGTAACAATGGTTTTTCAAAATTACTCGCTTGTTGGTTTCGGTAAAATGGAAACCACAACTTAAGGATAAACTTTTCCAAAGAAGTTATCCTCAACAGTTGGGCATGTAGACAGGAGGTACACCAAGTTAGAAATTATAATAATGACTATATTTTATAATATTATATACTTATTATCAGCGAATTACTGAAACTAGAAATATTCTACTTTACTAAGCTTTTACTTCTTTTTCAACTACTCGTCACTACAATTCTATTCCACTACATACAGAAATATAACCTCATAGAGAATGGTCTCATCATGGGCATGAGACGCTCCACATTTTGTTCAACATGCTCCGAGCTGTCTCCACTACAACAACATTTGGACTCCACAGACATCTTCGTTACAGTCTATTGGAAACATGATGTTAATTAATACGAAGTTAGGCTTAAAGAGCAAATTAACTGCCAAATAAATGTTATACAATATTTTAAAGTACTGCAATGAAAATTACTTTCTTTTGAGTTAAGTTTGTAGTGATTTGATAAACATAATATTATATATAAAATTCTCATGTCACAATGTTTGTTCCCGTACTCCTCCGAAACGGCTTAACCGATTCTCATGAAATTTTGTGAGCATATTGAGTAGGTCTGAGAATCGGCCAACAATCAACATCTATTTTTCATACCAAAAATTATTTATATGGCAAAACTATGTTTGCCGGGACAGCTAGTATTATGTAATATCATATCTTATTTTACATTATTTATTTTGTAAGAGTTTCTTTTACACAAATCGGTATTTAACAATTAATTGCTCTGAAACAAGACTTCCACAAGATATTGAATATGTACCCATATCTCCTGCAGTAACACTATAATACTTAATAATATAATAATTATTGAGAGGTTTGTCACATAATTTTATCAGAATGGTTCACAACAAGTTCACTGTTATCTCAACATGATTATAACAAGAAATTGTTTTCTATGGTCCAAGAGAGATAAGCAATAAAGTAAAAAAGAGACCAAAAACAATAACGACTTATGACTTGAGACATAGAAAAATTTTATTCTAGTAAAATGTTTAAGTTGTTCTCTTTGAGGGAGAATTCTATTCACTTTAAAAGTATCAAAGGTCAATGTATTGTTCAAGGCCAAGTTATGAACTTTTGTATTCAGTAACGTAAAATCTAAAAACTCTTTGTTTTTTTGTAATAAATTTATAATATTTGATACTTATTAAGCCATGCATTAGGGAATAAAATACAATATATCAAGTATTTCAATTTATAATATTATTATAATATAATATTACTAGCTGTCCCGACAAACGTTTCTTTGCCATATTAAGTATATAAAGTAATATTTTTAATTTGATCACAGCGCTAACTGTTGGGACAGACTAAAATTAAAATTCGAATTCGAATATTATTTAAAATTTGACACTGCGATGGTAGCGCCGTCTGTCGGATCCAATGTAAAACATTCCAAAATCAACAACTACTAATAAATTAAAAATTAATTAAAAAAACATTGTCCAGCGGACCAAATTGTGAATCTAAACCATTCCCAGATCCCCTTGAACACACACAAAAAATTTCATCAAAATTGGTCCAGTCGTTTAGGAGGAGTTCAGTCACATACACACGCACACAAGAAATATATATATTAAGATGTATTAACCGATCAAGCCCCATACAAGTCACTAGTCAGAAAAGTTTAGTCTACCCAAATATTTAGATATTCTATTAAGAATTTATTGCACAATGTAGCTACCCTTCAAATATAGAAGCCCCAATAAGCTGGTTACTACTTCATATTTTATGAACAAAAATGGCTAGAATTGATATATGAAATAGAGAACTATGCCTTAGGGTGCTTTTCCACTGAAGCGGAGCGGAGTGTATGCCTTCCCGAATTGACCAATCATGTTATTGGTCAATTCGTCACTGCTAAGCTCCGCTCCACATCAGCGTCAACGCGACCTTACTGCACCCCTATTTTACACAAAATAACAGTTTTAAATTAAATTTTGGTCACGTTATTTTAAAAAATGTAAGCACTAGTCTACCAAACAGCAGATTTGTTTGAATCTTACCTTACTTTGGTTATAATATAAAAAATCTTGTTTTATAGTAATACCAGTAATACCTCGATGGTGGGAATCACAGACACAATAGATTTTCAATTATGCGGCAGTCAGGTGCCACTTGGAGATTGAGGGGTTAACATCGTTAAGCTCAGATTTAACATTAACTTAGTAGGGCTAAAGTGCTCTATTTCATGTAAGTACATAATATTATTCTACCCTATTTTTGTCCAAATTAAATAAAACACGTTTAACTATAAGATCGACTCTCAAAACTCAACCCTTCACCGGTATATTAAACATGCGGTATCCTTATGATTATGGCAATTTGTACTGACTACTGACCTTTCTAGATTTAACTTTTTTGTTGGATTCCCATTTACCACATCCGAGATACTGCGTTCTCTTTTCCTATTCTGTACTTCCATATTCGAAATCTCGATCTATATTCAATAAAGATCGTTTTAACCGGTGTGGCAACAGATTATACTCCAAATTTGACGGTAAGTACCTAACATTTTTTATTTAAAATACCGACATTACAACGTAATATAAGTTTTTCTTCTACGAATGATTCATACAGAGGCAACGCTGCGATTATAATACCATGCCTCTAACGTTTTCTAGATGAATCTTGGACGTTGCACAATGAAAAGATCATCATTCCATTGTTGAACACAATGATTCAAAATCTAGCCTGACGAAGTCTATAGCGATACTGCTGGACGTGCAAAATTTGCTGTAGCATTATTATTAAATTGATGATCGGTACTTACAGAATTTACAGTTAAAAATGTTGACGAAATCGAAGAAAACAACCACGCACACGGCACACCGGTGAAAAAATTATTGAAATATGACAGCGGCGAAAAGCTGTCAATTGTTTAAATATCGAATTTTGACACTTCACAGACATTGACGTGTTTCTCAACTATGACGAATATACTGTCCAGAGCCATCTGACGTCTACGCAGCCAATAAAAGAACTTCTAACTTAAGGAATCATTTCATAAATGGCACTGGCCATTATACTCTAGTTTCGAAACACGCCTAATGACGCAACGTCGTCTTTAACTGTTGACTATAAATGTTAATGTTAAGGTGTTACAACTTAATTTAGTTTTATGATTTCGTCCTAGACCTATCATCATAATATTAATTATTATGCATTTCAAAATATTTTATGACAGGACACTTATTTTATTATTCCAGCTAGTAGTGACATCTAGGCATCTACCTCGTAATACGATTTTGCTTGGAGGCCGCCCGGCTGGAGCGTTTAAACTAATTTTGAAAAAGTGCGCTAGATGTCACTACGTGTATCGATATAAGATAATAGATAATACCTATTGGAAACATACCTACTTAATTATTTTTCGTTTTGTAAAAAGAAAATTAAAATGCACTAAGCTAAGTACCTAAAATTTTAAATTGATGAATAAAATATTCACATAAACTTAAGAAACCTACAGTAACCTAAATAATAATATTAAGTATTATTATTACTTAGTTACTTTTTGTATAGATTTAGGTACTATTAATTGCCTTATTTATACTACCTAGTACCTAACCATAATAATTTTGAGTAAGTAATTTTTCATCTAAGATTTTCATGTAAGTACAGTGATATACAGCTAAACCTGGATAAGTGACAACTGGATAAGTGAGAAAACTAAGCAGGTATAAGTGAGAGTAATAGCAGGCCTGTCTCACTTCCATACAAACGGCGCGGAATCGCCGAGATATTTACCTACTATTCTGGAAAACAACCTAATTTCAACCTTTTGCATAGCGCTTAGCGTTCATAATCTGCCAGGGCTGCTCTAGCGAGCGGCGCGACGGCGCGGGGCCGCGCCGGGTACTATTACTTTTGTATAGCGGATGGGTGCGCTGCGTATGCGATAAGTCGAGCGAGTGCCAGCCTATTGAGACTAGTCCTGTGACCGGACGCTTGCGTTTATCATACCTAAACTCGGGAGTGAGACTTCTGTACCGTAAGGTACTATTATATTATATTCTGTGGTAATAGCTAGGACCCGTCATTTTAAGCTCCCAAAACCTCTATGAGCGAGAAACAGAAACCTCTGTCAAGAGAGTCGTTTTTCTCTTATGGACCTCTGTGAGCGAGACTGCCTCTTTTCTATACCTCTATAAGCGACAGTCGAGGTTTATTTTTTTATGTATATATGAGATACAATGATACAGTAACAATACAGTAACAGATACAGTAACAAATGAGAAAACAAATTACAAATTGAACATCTGCTACAATTTAACATGTGCTATTTTATGACTTATTCTTAACTTTCGTTTTAAACTTCCTACCATTGTTTTTGTATTGTTTTCTCGACAATATTGTACCCATTCTATTTCGTTGAGCTAAAAACCGTTGTTTTTTATCGCATTATTTTCGAACGGACTTACTCAGTTTATAGGTAACCAATAATTGCGAAGGAAAGTTCTGTTCTGTATCATGTCAAAACGGAAAATTAAAGTACTGTCATTGAGTGATAAACTTCGATCACTAATGTGATAAACTTATTATTTTTTTAACAAAAAATTAAAACCGACTTCCAAGGTAAAAACAATAATAACATTAATATGAACTAAAAAGTATTAAATAATTTTTACTATCTAATAGTGCCTTTTTCCGAATTCGGCTAAACCTCAACTATTTCTGTACTCAATCTTCATTATTTTGAAGTCGGTACCAGATAGCTGAATCTTCAGTCCTCTGACAGAATATTTAAAATTTTTGGAACTGGCACCGACTTCAAAATTATGAAGATTGAGTACAGAAATAGTTGAGGTTTAGCCGAATTCGGAAAAAGGCACTATTAGATAGTAAAAATTATTTAATACTTTTTAGTTCATATTAATGTTATTATTGTTTTTACCTTGGAAGTCGGTTTTAATTTTTTGTTAAAAAAATAATAATAATTTCACTCTTTTTAGTTACACTAGTAGATAAATCTTCGCGTATATTTTACGTATCTTATTACAATTTGTTAAGAGTCACAACTCACCCTCACAAAATAATATAATATTATCAGTGAAGTAAACATATTGTGCTAAGTAATTTAACAATTTTAATACTTCAAGCCCGAAGCGGTCACCGGCGATTGCGATAACAATAGAAAGGCTATTGTGTCTCGTTTTTCCACGATCGAAGGATCTATCAGATAAAAAATTGTACAAACTTGCATAGGATGTAGCGTAGCATAATATTTAATATTATCATAATTATTGACAGCTGTTCTTGTTATCAAGAATTCAAATCGATAGGTACTTAGTGCACCATCTATCGATTAATAAGTATAACTAATTAAAAAGACACTTAATGACTTTGTTTTGTTTAAATGCTCTTTTTAAAATAACTTTATTTTAATTCTATTTGTCTATTAAAATTTTATAAAGTAGTAAAGTATTCGATCTGTATATAAAGTAGTTAGTAAAGTATTCGATATTCTGTCTTCTGCGACGCCGACCGCCGTGTATTAAAAACAAACAGGTGTTGTTAATTGTTATACAGTACATAATTATTATTATTAGTATATCCATACCTATGCCTTGTACTATTATCTATTCTGTGCCATGAGACATTGGTGGCCTTAACACGACGTGGTAATGATGATGATGACGATGATGATGATGATGATTATGATGATGAATATGAATTGCATAGTAGTTTATGCTTTCTGTTCTTAAAACAACGCCGAAACTCCCAAACGTGTATCTATAAGGAATCAGGAGTTCTCTCAGCATCATCGAAACCATGGTATACCTTGACCCAATATTTGACTTTTTGGTAGCGTATTCTTAGTACACTTCACATAAAACCAAAATCACCATATGTTTCCATATAAATTTCGAGGAGTTCCCTCGATTACTCATGGATCCCATCATCAGGTCACCACCTTTGTGAAAATGGGACCAAATTGGAGTGAAACCTAATACAACAAAACAAAAATTTCGAAAATCGGTTCACAAACGGCGGAGTAATCGTTGAACATACAAAAATAAAAAAAAAAAAAAAAAAAAAAATATCCACAGCCGAACATATAACCTCCTCGTTTTTTGGAAGTCGGTTAAAAATAGTGAATGCGTTTGAATCCGGAAAATCGCAAAATGAAATTCAGAGGGAGTTTAACCCATCAAGCCCAATATGAGCACCGGTGATTGCGACAACAATATAATATAACAATAGCATTTCCAAGAATCCGCGATCGAAGGATTAATTTACCAGAATCTACCTATTATAAAATTATAAATTATAAAATCAAAAGAAATTGACGGATTTTTTGAAATGTTAATAAGTTCTAAATAAGATAAAATTACATAGTGCATTAATTTTTGACTTGTAATTTCTGCGTACCTCTATGAGAGAGAATCGCTAACCTTGTACCTGAATAAGCGAGAAACTCGGGTTATTGAGAAACCTCTATGAGCGAGAATGAAATCGTGTTCCCTTGAACTCTAGCTTATCCAGGTTTGGATATAAATGATAGGCTATGTTCCGAAATGTACTGCGACCACTGCAGAGTGTGACGTCATTTTAGTATACTGCGAAGCCGTTCCTTTATAGTTAGTGTACTGTTGGTATACTGGTTACTATTTAAAACGGAACGCAATCCAGTATACTATCAGCCGCATTTTTGACAGCTCGTATTGAACATTTTCAACACAGTCTAATAAGGTTAATTTTTGCAATTAATCCAGTGTTTTATTATTATTAATCCAAATTAATTACAGAAATTTATAACTTTGGGATTAAAATGTAGGTACTGTTTTAAAACGTTAGACACTCGAGTGGTTTTGACACCTTGACAGTTGACTTTTGACAGTTGACTGATCACGTGATCAAAGTACTGCGAGTGCCTTACCTCGAAAACGCCAGTGCTCACAGTACAATATGGCGACGATTGATGACGTCATAATTATATTTCACTAGGGTACTGCGGCAGTGTACTGCAACTCCATTACGGAACGATTTTTTCTACAGTGACGTCATATTATATTTCACTGTGCAGTGGTTGCAGTACATTTCGGAACATAGCCATAATATTGTAGCTATGTTACGCTCAAAGACCGAAATCGCTCAGTGAGCGAATAAATAGCTCACAACGCGTTGTGGTTACAAGTGAAACAGCCACGACGCGAAATTCGCGTTGTGGCCCTAATGAAAACGGCCACGACGCGTTCTGGCAATTACAAAAAGACCATAACGCGAAATTCGTGTCGTGGCTGATATGTTATTCGTTTTTATTGATTTATTCTTGATTGATTAATCGTCCATAGGTATGGAAGTTCAAATTTGAATTACCACGCGTACTACAAAATATTTTTTCTTTTACTAAATCACTGCATAACGTGTTTATCATTATTATTAATTATAAAATATCCATAGTTCCGTACTATCCGTACTAAATACTAATATTATTACTGTCTGTCTGTCTGTACGGATAGTTGTATGGAACTGGATATTTTATAAATAATAATGATAATGAACAAAATAGCTCAACTCATTAAAATATAAACTTGTGTACTCTTTATATTATATTTATTTTTCTTGTTACACATGTTCTCATTACACCATTTTTTTCATACACTATTTTTCTCTAGAAAAAGTCACATTATAGAATACGTCACATTTAGAACACATAAAAAACTAAACATATAAAAAGGTCAAAATCATTTTCAACAGATAATAATTTACACGTTATGCGTAATTAAGTAAAAAAAAAATATTTAGTAGTACGCGTGGTAATTCAAATATTATTATAATCTTCCATACCTATGGACGATTAATCAATCAAGAACAAATTAAGAAAAACGAATAGCATATCTGCAGCCATGACACGAATTCAATTTATGGTCTTTTTGTGATTGCCAGAACGCGTCGTGGTCGTTTTCATTAGAGCCACGACGCGAATTTCGCATTTCGCGTCGTGGCTGTTTCACTGTGACCACAACGCGTTGTGAGCTATTTATTCGCTCACTGAGCGATTTCGGTCTTTGAGCGTAACAGCTATAAACAGGTAGACCTTGAAAAACACAAGTAACCCTTCAACGGCAGTGCAAAAATTTTGCCGAATCATGTTTTTGTCGTCACTCGAGTGAGTAGCACTGACGCAATGTGAGTTCACATTGTTACGTAGCTACGTACGCGTAGTACGTAGACCGTAGCTACGTGTAGTGGTACTTACTTCTTAATAGAAGAATGTATATCTAACTACATGACGCCTGCAACTCCGTTGCGCCAAAATTCGTTTATCGCGCGGGAACCGTACATTTTCCTGGGACAAAAAGTATCCTATGTCCTTTCTCGGGACTCAAAGTATCTCCATACCAAATTTCGGCAAAATCGGTTCAGCAGTTTAGGCGTGAAGAGGTAACAGACAGACAGACAGACAGGCATACAGACAGACAGACAGACGGACAGACAGACAGACACACTTTCGCATTTATAATATTAGTATGGATTATTCAACCCTTTATCATTATGTGGGATATAAGTACCCCAGTCACACAAAAAATATTTTGATAAGGATTGCATCATGTTTATAATATTACTAGCTGACCCGGCAAATGTTGTTTTGCCATATAAATAATTTTTGGTATGAAAAATAGATGTTGGCCGATTCTCAGACCTACTGAATATGCATATAAAATTTCATAAAGATCGGTCAAGCCGTTTCGGAGGAGTACGGTAACTAACATTGTGACAGGGAAATTTTATATATAAGATTATAGGTAAGTGATAAGTATGCCGTATGCAGTTCATGTAGCAAAAAGCGCTTGAAAAGCTTGCCTGAAAAAAAATTTTGCTTGGGGCCAGTGGCGGGGCAAGACCTACATTTTTTGTGGGCAACCTTGCGAGACCCCTGCTGGATGACGCTAAAGAACGGATTTGTTAAGAGAAAAAAACTCAAAGTTTTATTTACAAAACTATTTATTTATGAACATTTGAGTATCACAACTCGTAAAACCTTTAAAAAAACCTCGGGGTCCAAGGCGCGCGAGGCCCCTTAGAACGCGAGGCCGTGGGCGGTCGTCCACACCGCCCTTGGACGCCTTGCGCCGCCTCTGCTTGGGGCATTTGAAATTAAATTTTATCAAGCTCAATTATTACAGAATAAAATAATAGAAATATTTTTGAAATCTGTAAGCCAGTGAAGTATCGAGTATCGACTGTAGGTAGTGGTTTTATTATGTATTTTAGTAATCTGCAGTAACTACAACACGGTCAAATTAACTAGACGCACGGTTTGATGACGTCATTATGGAGCTCGCATGTTAATTTGACATTTCGATGCGTCAAGTTAATTTGACCGTATTCAACGAGTCGTTACAAGAGTTTCATAGTGTTATACTTTACTCGGCGAAACATGGCGGTAGCGGTCATTGACTCCCTGTCAAAAACTTGTCATTTTCTATATAAACCGCGATTGACAATGAAGTGTCAGATGTTGTCAATCGCGGCTTTGTATAGAAAATGACAAGTTTTCGACAGGGAGTCAATGACCGCTACCGCCATGTTTCGCCGAGTACAGTATAGCATAATATATTATTATGTTAATGTTTTTCACCCCGGATGGTTATATGGCTTACGTCATGCCATTTATCGCGGTGTCAAAGTCTCATTTAACCCTCCGCTGCATACGATCACGACGTTCTTGCGTGATTTCATGTCGGTAGTTATAAACAATCGCACAACGATTTGTCCCTATCCGACGCGTGAATCATCCTTTTTGTTAGACAATCATCATCAGCCTGTCCAAACCTGAACATTTATATGTAGCGAGATTCGAACCTATCTCAAAGCAAGTCCTAACTCCTAACCACTAGGCTGTAGGTAGTGTTAATTATCCTGTTTTTGCTTATGTAGCTGTGGTTTAGGGATTTCCAAAAATGACTCATGTCGCTCTTACCACAATTTGTTTTATAAATAACACTGCAAAATTAATGCGAAATAGTGTTTGATGTTAATTCAATACTAGTTTTGTAAATGAGAAGATATGTCTGTCTGTGTTACCTTTAAGAAAATAATATTATATAATCATCATTTTCAGCCCGTTTTCAGACATTTTAGAAAAGTATTCAGAGATTTTAGAAATGTACCTTATATTGGCCCTATGAACAATGTCAGTTATTTAGTTCTCTAGTGTCTATTCAGTTAGTTCTCTAGTGTCAGTTATTTAGTTCTCTATGTCTAGTCATACCTAAAATATGATTAAATTCATCTCACCGTGCGTTTTTCACGTAACTTTCTGCCGCGCCCTGTAAAACTCTGGAACGAACTATTACTAGCAAGTAGCACTATTTCCGGACCTATACGAGTACGTTCTGCAAACTTTTAAGAAGACAGGGTATTCCCTTCCTAGGCAACGCACCTCTTCTAATGTTGCGTGTGTTCATGGGCGACGGTAGTAATTACATAGTTGCTTTCCATCAGGTGACCCGTTTGCTGCAATCCAACTGCAAATTGCAGCTGGATTGCAGTTGGAATGCAGTTGACACGACTGCAACACGACTGCAATAGAACTGCAAGCCAAACGCGCAGTCGGATTGCAGTTCAGTTGCAGTCGGCGTGCAGTCGTGTGAACTGTGGTTTGCAGTTCTATTGCAGTCGTGTCAACTGCATTCAAACTGCAATCTGTGTAGACCCGAGTTTTTGGGACTGGTGAACTATGTAGGTGAATGAATCACTAGCTTAGCAACATGGATTGAATTGATAAAGCTAAAGCCCAGTAAAACTTCATGTACTTATATATATGTTACAGCCAAAGTAATAAATCTCGATATTATATATATTATCTAGCCATTATTTATAATGTCTACTCAATTTAGATAAAGTGATAAATGACACAGAATTAATCACATTAACTAGCAATTTTATATAATATCTTCAGAGACTTGGGTAATGTAATAAAACAGGTAGGTAAAGATTATAAAATTATATTTCAATTTGCTATTTAAAGCATACCTAACTATAATAATTATGTGTAGCAATATTTTACTGTTATTTAAAATGTAACAATATTATTATAAAGTTCAGGGCGCATTCTCATTAGTCATTAACTCGTGCGGTATACAGCATGCGGGGAGTCTATGACAACTAATGGCGCATTGTCATTGGTCGTGGCATGCATTTCAGAAATCTCCCTATCTCTCCCTATCTCCCTATCAACCAGTGAAAATGCGCCATTATTTTAAGAATTAAAATAACATTGCCATTGATAATATTTAGCTACGTTGATTAATATTGTTTGAAAGTTATTTAACTTTTAATGTATAAAGTAAATTTAAAGCTCACAAGCCATAAAAAAAGGGTTCTGTACCATTATAGAATGGACCTGGATTGTAACCGTTAATTATTATTAATTTTATTATGAATTATTAAAGTGTAAATACAACTAAGTAGTTGTATTTACACTTTAATAATTCATAATAAATTATATAATATAATATTTAGTGAATATTTCAAGTGCCTACCTGTTGCCATTGTTGATTACGAGCAAAAAAGGACAAAAAAATCACGGCTGTTGTTTGGGAAATCCCTTTAATATTCATTTATTTTGTTTTTAGTATTTCTTGTTATAGCGGCAGCAGAAATATACAATCTGTGAAAATTCCAGTAGTCTAGCTATAGCGGTTCGTAAGATACAGCCTGGAGATAGACAGACAGTCGGATAAAATATGGAAAGACATCGAATTCTCAGTAATAGGGTTCTTTTTTATGAAAGACTGCCACTCATCAAGGTGATGAGGATGATACCATCCTCATCACCTTGATGAGTGGCAGTCTTCCACAAACATACGTTTTTCGCGTGGGTCGATGGCGAAAAGTTGCAGGTATGATTCCGAACAATTCCTCAGAACATTCCCCGTGATACAACCGATAGAGGATGCAGAGTGAAGCTACATCTCGGCGTAATTCCAAGAGGTCCAAGCTGTTTGAAACACTATGGCAGTCAACAATTCGAGCGTCCCTTCGTTTGATACGTCATACGATCCAGAGGGAGCAGTTGGTATTTTGGCGCCCCTGCCCAGAGATGAGAACACAACATTCCATATGAGGCCGAACCTGCGCCTTGTCCAAACTAACAGCCAATGCCTCTCCCTTTGACTCAATTGCCTGAGCCCAACGATGAGTCAGGTACGCCAAGAGATCACCAGCCGAGCGACCCTTACGGAACCCGTATTGTTTGTCGCTTAGCAATCCCTGGCCGTCCAAGTAACGAAGAAGCTGGCTATTGATATATAAGGATGTTATTATTGTTTTAACCTTGGAAATCGGTTTTAATTTTTTGTTAAAAATAATTACCCTTTGGATACGGAACCCTAAAAATTACTACTTAGGTACGGTAGGTACTTATTAATTTTCACAATGTAAACATTGTAATTCTCAGAAATGATGTAAGTGATGATTAACAAAAGTTTTTCGGATAATATATAGCATTGTAATTATTAAATTAATAGTACATAATTATTATTAAGCTAATGAATCATACAACCAGCTAGTGCGATAGTTTACGCAACAAAATGGCCACTAGAGCATTGACGCAAGCGCATAGCGTGCGAGCTGAATGCTGATAAGGAGGTTCAGGCAGGTCGCCGCAGTCCGAAAAGAACAGAGCAGCGGGCATGTTGCTCATTTCTATTGTAACGTTGCTCTTCACTCATAATGGTATTTCTAGTGAGTATTGTATTTTTATTATTTATTTTTTGCTATTTCTCGACAACGAAATATAATTTATAAATTCTGTGTTCTAGGGATCCAAGCGGAGGAAATACAAGAACGAACAGCGGGTGTGCATAGAATAATACCGAACCAAGAACAACCGTTTCAAGATGGGATGCCCGGTGATGGAGGGAAAATTGTACTCGGAGCCGTAACTTATCAGAAAGGCATGACTTTTAACCTCGATCAGATGGCCCGACCGGATGGCCCGATCATGTCTGGAGCGTACACAAATCACGTAAATCAAACAATCAATTTCGTAAATCATACAGGTGATATCCAATATGGATCCTCATCTATACAGATTAATAATAAATATCGTTATCCTATCTATCCTTATCATAGCAAGGGTGCCAAAAACTCTAATAAACCACGTGAATATCAATCTGGTCATGCGCAGCCTGAAGCGTACTCGGCAGGACCCAACTCATCTAGTAAACAATTAAGTTTATCATTTAATAAATTTTGTTTATACGTTTTAGTTGTACTGTTCAAATATTGTTTGTTTTAGAATAAGTTCAGTGTGGGGAAGTGTAGCTGGGGGTGCAAGTGTGACTGCTTTAATTTTTCGAAAAATTGTTTGAGCATAAGGTGGCATCGACATCTGTTGTTGTGAGTAAAACTAATTTCAATGTACACAATCTCAATCCAGCTGGCACTGTTAAGAACTTTTGAAGTCAGTGGCGGGGCAAGACCAAATTTTTATGTGGGTGAGATATATTTTGCGGGGCCTCGGACCGGGAGGCCGTGGGCGGTCGCCCACATCGCCCACGCCTTGCACCGCCTCTGTTTGAAGTTGTTGCCATTTTGAAATCTGTCACATATTTTAAGACGAGCTCTAATTATTCACGTCATGACGTGTTTTTTCAATCATAAAAATCTTGGTGATTTTGAAGAACCTGATAATTGTATACCGCGACCGGTAAATTGTTTTTTTTCTAACTAAACATATTATTATTTTTATAATTTTGTTCGAATTGTTGCAAATAAAAGATTTATGTCCATTAATTTTAATGCCGGGGAAGTGTGTATGCAATTTAAGTCGCACAGTGAAAATAATGATTGTGCTACACTAGACTGCTGGGAAAAAATTGATATTCCTGGTAAAAGAATTAAACTTTAGTTATTTAGATCAATAATTGAATTACATACATATAATACATAGATTACCCTCAAATGGTATTTTGTAATATTTCTTGAATAGATATTTTTTAAAGCCAAAATAGTCAGATGAACAGTTCCATATTCAAATAGAACTTTGTTCTATGGAAATTATTAGATTTTATTGAAAAGCGTAAAAAATGGAATTTCAATTCATCCAGTCTTTAAAAAAATATATTAAATAATATGGTAATCAATGAGTTTTTTTATACTTGTTACTTTATTAGTCGGAAGTTATGTATAAAATATAGGGTCTATATGCAAATGTTACTTTGTTTGACGGAACTCATTTTGAAATCGTGAGGTCTATTTATAAATGAATTCTTGTTCTTGGTTATTACATTAAGATAAGACTTTGTTCTACTTAAAAAGTATTTAAATCTCAATAAATATTTATATATTTTTAAATTAAAATATAAAAATTTTAACATATTTCCACTTTTTTGTTTTGTTATTTGTAACGATGTTTTATTTCCATTCATTTTTGTTTGCAGAAAATGTTGTATGGTAAGACCTTTTGACGGCCAGATTTTCCTCATTTTACACTTGTTTGTTACCTTCACAGAGGTAATAACGACGAGAACTATGAAGTTTCAGTCGCGGTTACTTTAGGAGTTATCCAGTTCTGAAGGACATTTTTGAGAGTTGCTTCCCACTGCTAGACACCCTCAAAGTCTGTCAGTGTCTGGCAATGCGAAGCAAAGTTGCCAATAATGTCCGGCACTGGAAGACGAAATTCCTCCACTTATCGTGAAGAATGTAAGCTATGAAATTGGGCCTTACTCTTTCTCGAAGGTCAGGTAGCCCTTCAGAACTGGATACCTCCTAAAGTAACCGCGACCGAAACTCTATAGTTGCTGGTCGTTCTTACCTCTGTGAAGGTCACAAACAGGTAAACTTTCAGTTTTTTTCATGAATCAGGGTCATTTTTAACCGACTACCAAAAAATGAGGAGGTTATAATATGTTCGCCTGTGGATATTTTTTTATTTTCATTTTTTTTTGTTTGTTCAACGATTACTCCGCCGTTTGTGAACCGATTTTCAAACCATTCTTCGAAACCATGGTGTATACCTTGACCCAATATTTGACTTTTTGGTAGCGTATTTTTAGTACACTTCACATAAAACTAAAATCACCATATGTTTCCATATAAATTTCGAGGAGTTCCCTCGATTACTCATGGATCCCATCATCAGGTCACCACTTTTGTGAACATGGTACCAAATTGAAGTAAAACCTAATACAACAAAACAAAAATTTTGAAAATCGGTTCACAAACGGCGGAGTAATCGTTGAACAAACAAAAAAAAATGAAAATAAAAAAATATCCACAGGCGAACATATAACCTCCTCATTTTTTGGTAGTCGGTTAAAAATGACCCTGATTCATGAAAAAAACTGAAAGTTTACCTGTTTGTGACCTTCACAGAGGTAAGAACGACCAGCAACTATAGAGTTTCGGTCGCGGTTACTTTAGGAGGTATCCAGTTCTGAAGGGCTACCTGACCTTCGAGAAAGAGTAAGGCCCAATTTCATAGCTTACATTCTTCACGATAAGTGGAGGAATCTCGTCTTCCAGTGCCGGACATTATTGGCAACTCTGCTTCGCATTGCCAGACACTGACAGACTTTGAGGGTGTCTAGCAGTGGGAAGCAACTCTCAAAAATGTCCTTCAGAACTGGATAACTCCTAAAGTAACCGCGACTGAAACTTCATAGTTCTCGTCGTTCTTACCTCTGTGAAGGTAACAAACAAGTGTAAAATGAGGAAAATCTGGCCGTCAAAAGGTCTTACCATACAACATTTTCTGCAAACAAAAATGAATGGAAATAAAACATCGTTACAAATAACAAAACAAAAAAGTGGAAATATGTTAAAATTTTTATATTTTAATTTAAAAATATATAAATATTTATTGAGATTTAAATACTTTTTAAGTAGAACAAAGTCTTATCTTAATGTAATAACCAAGAACAAGAATTCATTTATAAATAGACCTCACGATTTCAAAATGAGTTCCGTCAAACAAAGTAACATTTGCATATAGACCCTATATTTTATACATAACTTCCGACTAATAAAGTAACAAGTATAAAAAAACTCATTGATTACCATATTATTTAATATATTTTTTTAAAGACTGGATGAATTGAAATTCCATTTTTTACGCTTTTCAATAAAATCTAATAATTTCCATAGAACAAAGTTCTATTTGAATATGGAACTGTTCATCTGACTATTTTGGCTTTAAAAAATATCTATTCAAGAAATATTACAAAATACCATTTGAGGGTAATCTATGTATTATAATAATAATATAATAATAATATCTATGGACGCTTCACACCAGTCAGTCTGGCCCCGTGCTAAGTACCCAAAGGACTTGTGTTACGGGTACCAGACAACGGAAATATATTTAATACTTTTATACTATACTTATATTTAATATTTTTATTATATCATACACGTATTTAATACACATCCAGACCCGGGAACATTGAAAATGTATTATATGTATGTAATTCAATTATTGATCTAAATAACTAAAGTTTAATTCTTTTACCAGGAATATCAATTTTTTCCCAGCAGTCTAGTGTAGCACAATCATTATTTTCACTGTGCGACTTAAATTGCATACACACTTCCCCGGCATTAAAATTAATGGACATAAATCTTTTATTTGCAACAATTCGAACAAAATTATAAAAATAATAATATGTTTAGTTAGAAAAAAAAACAATTTACCGGTCGCGGTATACAATTATCAGGTTCTTCAAAATCACCAAGATTTTTATGATTGAAAAAACACGTCATGACGTGAATAATTAGAGCTCGTCTTAAAATATGTGACAGATTTCAAAATGGCAACAACTACAAACAGAGGCGGTGCAAGGCGTGGACGATGTGGGCGACCGCCCACGGCCTCCCGGTCCGAGGCCCCGCAAAATATAATATCTCTCCCACATAAAAATTTGGTCTTGCCCCGCCACTGACTTCAAAAGTTCTTAACAGTGCCAGCTGGATTGAGATTGTGTACATTGAAATTAGTTTTACTTGCTACTTACTTGAAATTATAGATTCTTCGATCGTGGAAAAACGAGACACAATAGCCTTTCTATTGTTATCGCAATCGCCGGTGATCGCTTCGGGCTTGAAGTATTAAAATTGTTAAATTACTTTGCACAATATTATGTTCACTTCACTGATAATATTATATTATTTTGTGAGTGTGAGTTGTGACTCTTAACAAATTGTAATAAGATACGTAAAATGATAATAATTAATTTTGTATCAAAAGTCGATTTGGTACTCGTAATATTACGGGAGGTCACGACATTTTTGGTAACGATATCCAAAATGACTTAAATTTTAGATCGACAAGAGAAAGAGCAACTCTCTGATGCCAAATATGTCGGTCTGCCTGCGTAAATTAGTTGCGTTCTCTGTATAGGGCCTGAAAACCCAGTTATCATGACAAAAAAAAATCTGACCAAATATTCGGTTGCGTTATGAACTTATGAAGCAACGAGCGTTCAAACGTAACTTATTGTGACCAACAAAAAATGATCAGGTAAATGGCTGAAAATTACAAATCGTAAACTGTCAGTACGTACTAGCTTATTGGCACCAAAACTGACCAAA
Organism: Polyommatus icarus; assembly: GCA_937595015.1. Classification (NCBI taxonomy): domain Eukaryota; kingdom Metazoa; phylum Arthropoda; class Insecta; order Lepidoptera; family Lycaenidae; genus Polyommatus; species Polyommatus icarus. The sequence goes on along the minus strand of OW569328.1, from coordinate 21,806,181 downwards.
TATTTGGTTGCAATTCATAGTTATCGGCGACCTATGTCTGAACGTACCTATATTCTTTAAGTATTTTACTAGTAAAGTGCTTGGTTTAAAAACGAAAAACACACGCTTTTATTAAAATATCTAATCGCTAAAAAATCTGAAATCTCACCCTGCTCCGTCATCAGACTGTCACCACCAACCAAGTGTAGCGAATTAGGTCATCAGTAGAAAACAAATGAGCCCAAGCTCAAGTGGTTTTGCAACAGCCATGGAAGAGTTATATTGCCCACCACGACACCATTATCGATCAGCTCGATGGTAACAATTTCAATTATCAACGAACTCTTATAAATTTCATCATCATCGTCAGCCACTAAGAGTCCATTCCTGGACATAGGCCTCTTCCATTTCCATCCTTTACGGCGATCTTGTCCTTGATCCTCCTCATCCAGTCGTGACATATGTTATAAACTTACAAAGTTTCAAATCGATACGATAATTAGAAGTAGGCTGAAATTGAATTCCAAGATTTTCTTACATTGTGACTCAGTTACAGGTGAAGCTAATAAAAAAGCGTGTCAAGATACCCACACAGGTGAGATTCTTTGATTTACATAATATGTACTTATCATGATCCTAATAATCGTGATCGTAGGGTCGTGGGTTCGAATTCCAACCCGGACCTTGTACCAATAAGTTTTTCAGAAGTTATATTCATTACCGGACGCTCTTACGGTGGAGGAAAGCTCCGTGACGAAAACCTGCATGTATCAACTTTATTACAGTAGGTCATCCCAGCATTAAGACGTAAAAAGGCTGAACCGTACATTTTGATATCGCTAGTTACCTATCTATACCTACTAAAATAGGCACTACGCGCAACTTTGCAGCTCCCCCTCTGACGCCATTAGATTCTTTACATTTTACAATGACACGTAATCTTGTCTGCGTTTTCAAACTTAGCTTGTTCTTATTTGTAAGACTTCGAAACGGTAGTAGAAAAAGAAAACTCTGGTAAGTAATTCGAAGTAATTCATTCTGCAACGATTTTAAATGGGATAAAATATGTTATTGAAATAAAAATAACACCCATTTTTTTTTGTTAAAGGGACTCTCCTAATGATACCTAAACCCTGGAAAAAAATTGGCAGGAAGGTTTAATTGCACCCTGTATAGGTCACGATAAATCATGTTTGAACGCTCGTTGCTTCATAACGCAACCCAATATTTGGTCAGTTTTTGCACTACTGATATGAGAACAACTAGTACTTGCCTAATATAACTTACTCAGCCATTTACCTTATCATTCTTTTTTGGTCATGATAACTGGGTTTTCAGGTGCCCTATACAGAGAACGCAACTACTTTACGCAGGCAGACCGACATATTTGGCATCAGAGAGTTGCTCTTAATAAGTCATTTTGGATATCGTTACAAAAAATGTCGTGACCTCCTAATCTATAAGCCTGTTTTAATGGTGACTATTCAAAATGTACTAAATTTTAGATGATGGCCGAAGTCTTTTACAAGTCTTGTAGAATAAAAAGTACTGTCCAATTTTTACTTTTTTGACATAAATATTAACTATTCAATATACATACTTTATAACACACATTATTAAACTTTTGGTAACATGATACTTTTATCTACACACAAATTTGAAGTTAGCCTTAAAATTCTTACTATCTGGAGATCATCGATCGATCTGAACTAGTGAACTTGACGAATTACTAGTAGTGGTTTGATGTACTTGTGAAATATTCGAAGGTTCAAAGTTATCTACTGCTTTATTTTGTACGTCTTCTTTCAGCCAGAATGGAACAGAAGAAGAATCTGCTGCGCTATCGTCATAGTCATACAGATCGACTCCAGTTAGTCCTTAGTTTCGCTGTCCGAATTACCATTAATTAAAAATCTATGATTCGGTGTTCATAATGCATTATATAAAAATAAAATAAGCATTTGCTAGATTAAGTATAATATGTCACAAGCTGTTAAAAAATCGCAAAATAAAACATGTTACCAACAAAACAAAAACACGGTTAATACTAATGATCGCCTCCCAGGCGATCGAGTAGGTTATATTTTGAAAATTGGAAGTCTGGGCCGGACCCTGTTTGGTCTCAGGTCTGCGGAGTTGGCGTGAAAGCACAATTTGACTCGCGAACGTGTTTTCGAAATAATTGAAAAAAAAAGACTGACCGTGCGCGGCCTGTCGGGCGATGATTAGTACTCTAGGGTTAAAGCACAAATCAATAGGCATGATAGTTTTTCCGTAAAGTGTACGACAAAATGTTCAGGTTGTGTCTTGTGGTATATACTAGGGCTTGCTTCGCTCGCCCTGATAAATTTAATTTAATTGAAGTAATTCAAATCTATTCAGTAGCTTGACAGACAAACAGAGACAGGCCGAAAGAAACACCTTCTCATTCAATATAATATTAGTATGGAATTCTTGTTGTTAACTCTTATGTCGTGTTCGGCATCTGCACTGCCCGGCTGGCTGATTATGTATCTTGCAACAGCAATGCGACAGGCGTAAATTGTACAAATATCGCTGTCAAACATAATTTTTGTATTATATTGTATTAGCAACAGCGACGCGATAGCGGACAATCGATGGTAGCGCGCTCAAGCGAACAATTGAGGAACTAAAAGTGCATCAAAGCTCGTTGTAATGAAAAAAATCGGTATTACGAATGGGTCGACAGGATACGGAAACAGCCGAAATTTGAATTAAGAACATAAACTACGTATTGCACTATGAATTATTATGATGATCCACGGAGCACGTAGACTTAGTATCATACATAGTTTATGTTCTTAATTTAACCCTTTGCTGGTATCGCTATTTTTGGCTACACTACTGGTATCGTGGGTCAAATTTTAACCATACCAAAAAACCTGCTGTAGTATGTATGCAATTGTTTTATTTATGTAAATAGGGATAGAAATTATTTAAAAAACCTATTTTTTTACAAAATTATCTTAGTTTAATTTTAGAATCTTAAAAAGTAATTTAGTTCTACATGAATTTGTAACTTAGGATAGTTTTTGGCACTTTTTGGTAAGAGTGTAAGTATATAAAAAGAAATAAAATAATATAAATTCAAGAAAATCATAATCAAAACTAAGTTTATGGTACTTCTTATATCCTCTTAACAACAAAAAAGTATATTTCTCATGAAATCAGCCAATATTTAAAAAAATGATAATCAAAAACAAACGATACATATTTTAGTCTTATTTTTCCGACTGTTCTTGTATTTGTTCCAAAATTGTATCAATCTTTTTCTTTAGATCGGTGGAAAAATTAGCGTACCCCGTTTTCCGTGGCAATATCAATGGTCTTGTCAAATCTAAGCCAATTTTTTTTCACATACTAGTTCCTTTTCATACAAAAATTACAAAGTAGCTTTATACTTGGATTCCTTTGAGCATCTGACTCCAAATCATCATTTACGTCGTGCAAGTTGCAACAACTCCTCAATTTGTCTTTTGTTCATAAATCATCCCATTTTTATAGAAATATTCACTAAAAACGAAAAGTTTAGAAATCACAGTCAGTGAAAAAAGTTACGTATTTGGTGTCGTGGGTCAAATGTGACCCAGCCGACTCCATACCTCCTATGATGGTCACCGCGCTGCACGTTTGCCTCCTGCTGCAGCTTGCGACTTACCGAGAATACGTAGAAGAAAGCACTCGTACCATGAACATTAAAAGAATAATAACTAAAAATGTTTGCGTCTGGGTCAAATTTGACCCACGATACCAGCTAAGGGTTAAACTTCGCTTACTATCGCGTATCCTGTCAGCCCACCCTGCCTCGGGGCAGTGCAGATGCCAAACAAGATATAAGTATTGAGCCGACCCGATTGCGACAACAATCTGCCCATGAATCAATTCGTCTTACTAGTTACTGTGTATGTACAGAGAGGAATTGCTTCATGTGACAAGGCAGGGTTGAATGACCCCATATTATGATAGTCTTAGATACTTTATACTCTACATATAGTATCTTCTAGCAAAAAGTCCTCGTCCATCTAATTACGACGTCCGATGTCCCCGACGGGCCATCCGACACGCCCGGGGCCGACAGTCGCGCCCCGTAAATATTTACCCGGAAGAGCGATGCGTTCCCAAACTACACTACAATTTATCAACGTCTTGAAGCACTTACACCGTACGATTTATCGGACGTCTTATCGTCTTATCGTATGAAAATTGGTAGATTATAAAAATGTTAATAATTATTGTCGTGCTCGACATTATCTTTCAAGTTTCAGTAATAAAAAGTACCTACTCGGCACGCTGCTTCATTTTCACCTGTCACCATAACCGCCAGTTATATTACCTACTTTCGTTGCGCAGGCCGCAGCAAGTAGCAACTCGTAGGTATATCACCCGGTAGCAGTTCTTTATTACTGCGGCAGACTTAAAAAATTAAATACAGGCGCAATTTCGCTTTATAATGTGGGTGTGGAGCAGTTTTTATGCCCGCAATTCGGTTGCGCAAACATTCGTTATTCGCGCGAGAGCCTTCGACAAATCTTTTAACCCTTCCCGAGACTCAAAGGTGTTTCCATACCATCATTTTATCAAAATTTTGGGTTTAGCGGTTTAAGAGTGAAGGGGTAACAGACATACAGACAGACAGTCATCTGTCATACAAAGACACACTTTTGTATTAATTATAATCCCACCAAAAACATACCTGTTATAACTGGGCCTAGTTCCTATCGGCTAATTTTTGGCCTAAAAAAAGATCTGAAATCCAATTCAATGCCCAGTTCAGATGCACTTCATAGATCATAATCATCTTCATCAATAGCCTGATCCAGAAATTACTTCTAAATTTGAATTTGGCAGGTTAATTAAATTTAAAAAATTAATTAGTTAAGTGTTACGTAAAGGACAAAAACCTGCCAAGTTCAAATTTAGAAGTATTTTGGATCAGGCTGTTGATGAAGATGATTATGATCTATGAAGTGCATCTGAACTGGGCATTGGATTGGATTTCAGATCTTTTTTTAGGCCAAAAATTAGCCGATAGGAACTAGGCCCAGTTTTAACAGGTATGTTTTTGGTGGGATTTCAATACTTTTTTTCAAGAAATCATACCTATTTTTTTCTTTTTGTGCCACGCCCGATATAAACAACACTTTCGATAGATGCCGCAGTGGTATTTGTAAAACTATCAACAGATGCCAAATTTTTATGTAAACAGCATTTATTTAATATACTATACAGTGTGCATTACACATGAAAATATTTTATACCCCCCCCCCCCCCCCTCTCCTCCTCCTCATCGTATCATCTATCACTGGTTCATACGAATTTTTATCTAAAGTTCGTAGATTCTGACTCACGCTTGACCGATTTCTTCAATTTCTTAATTTTTTGTTAATCTACATATAACACACGACCTTTGTACCAAATTTCATAACGCTAGGACAATTAGAAGTGGCCTAGAGGTTTTGATTACCAGTCAGTGAGTGAGTGCCAAAATTGGCTATTTTTACAGGGACTTATTTCAGGATCTAACGAAGCTATATCTATGAAATTAGGTATGATGCCTCAGTACTAGTATATGATTACGTAGGTATAATTTTATCTTTGTTCTCGCAATAGGCACTAAGATACAGGGGGTCAAAAGTGCGTCGAAACGGTTCGTGTAATGTAAATAGTGCACGGCGTGCGCGCGGCCTGCTGGAACTAGGCCTGCGTACTTCCGTGCGCTTTGATATTAGTATGGATTAATATATTTTTTAATTATTGCAACTTGCAAGGCATACCTAAGTCGCATTTAACTCATATGAGTCATAACTCATAACTCATAGCTTAAGACGTATCAAATCCCTGTCCCTGAAAAACAAAGTTGTGTCGTCAGTCGGATGGTCTAAAAACGGTCTTATTCTTGCAATTAAGGAAATTAATTTTCTTATAAGTACCCTACTCCATTTATGTGTTTTTTGTAAACAATTTATTATAGTTATAAAATCTTGTGTATCGCTAGTGAACGATCTTTCGTGTTTTTGCTACACCGACCTATAATAGACAAAGTCCTATATTATATTAAAATTCTATATTAAAATGTTGTTAAACTTATATCATACGAGCTTTTGCCCGCAGCTTCGCTCGCGTTTGCAAGTATTTTCGATAACATAATATTTTCGTCATGTTCAGACGAAGCGGAAGACGATGTAGAATCACTTCATTTCTTCTTGGCATGTTTCAGTTTTCTTTCGATTTTTTTAAACTTATCATGCTTTGAGTGTTTCCTCTTACCCATGTTTGCGCTTTAAAAACTGAAAATAAAAATCTAAAAATTAAATAGTGCGTAATGGCGGAGCACTGTACTTGTGAATGACAAGCTGCAGTAGTGTATTGATAATTAATAAAGATGGACGCGCCTAATAGGTAGTGGGAGGTGCTTGGAGTGGGCGCTCGACTTCGGTCGGAGAATCACTTCTTCGCCAACCGCCGCCAGTGCAGGACAGTGTTCAGTTATACAGTAATCTGTGTTTAATTCATTCGCCCAGCCATTGTGCATACAGTACACAAGCAACCGCCAGATTCGTGACAAGTGAGTTTAGATTTGTTTTTAGGGTTCCGACCTCAAAAGGAAAAAAACGGAACCCTTATAGGATCACTTTGTTGTCCGTCTGTCCGTCCGTCTGTCAAGACCCTTTTTCTCAGGAACGCGTGGAGGTATGAAGCTGAAATTTATATCAATTACTCAGGTCTACTGTCCCTTGAAGCTGTGAAAAAATCAAACTTCTAAGCCAACGCAATCAAAAGATACAGCCGCTTATGCCGCAAATTTTCGACACTTGCAAGGGAATCAAAACCTACAGGGTGCTTCCCGTGAACTCAGAATCTTGAAATTTGGTACGAAGCAACGTCTTATAGCATAGATAAAGGAAAAATTACGAAAACCATAAATTTTTAGTTACATCACATAATATATATTTTTTTAATAATTTTAAACTTACTACCCATTTCCTCATACTCGATTGTCGTAATGAACGAACTTTGTAAACCTTGCAGGTTTGTACGGAACCCTCGGTGCGCGAGTCCGACTCGCACTTGGCCGGTTTTTTTTTTATCGATCTCAACTTTAGTGCAAGAGGTTAGAGGCGTCACTGTAGGCGTAACTACAAGGTGTAAAGAAGAACTTAATGCTAATCTCTTCGGACAAAGCAGCTCGTATAGTTATGATAGAACTTCACGTATAGGTAAGTTCGTTTAATCATTAATTATTATAGACAAACTTTGACCCCCTATTTTAACCCCTTGGAGGTAGAATTGATCAAAATACTTTCTTAGCGGATGCCTATGTCATAAGTTCTGTAGGGGCGAAGTCCTACATTGATTGAGGGGCTGATTGGGCAGGAGGAGATGCGGAGTTTATATGGGAAATAGGTACCTGTTGTTGAGACGTGCTGGCGGGTGCAGATGCCTTGAAATGCGCTGGTACGGTCACACGACACTCACACTATTGTCTTTATTCACACTATCACTGAGCTGGGTTTATTGAGCTGATAAATCACGAATAACTATGGGGTTAATCGCGAAGATTTGAGCCGATCGGCTAACCGTAAGCTTTTCGTATAACGAACGCGGAAGTCAACCGCGGAATGTGTCACTTGCGTGTCGCGTCTGACGTATGACAGTTCATAGCGCCGCACACGCTGCAGTGTTGCCAACGTCGCGCTAGAGTTTGGCGCGAACATCCTGGGGGGGCCCGGCAATGGGCGTGAGCTGATCCCCATCTTGAGCTTGAGCTGAATCCAGTGGGAGCCGGGCAATCTTGCCGACAGGTCTCCGCAGCTGGCCTAGTGAGGTGGCCAAGTCCACGACTCTGATGACTCCATCCTTCCCAGGCAGTAGACGTGTGATTCTTCCCATCTTCCATTGGAGCGGAGGCAGACTGTCCTCCTTGAGCAGAACCAGCTCCCCAACTTCGGGTGGAGAGGAAGAGGAAAGCCATTTGGAGCGGATTTGAAGGGTATGGAGGTAGGACTTGGTCCAGAGAGCCCAGAAGCGCTGAGAGAGAGATTGAATGAGCTGAAAGCGCTTAAGGGGGGAGATGACTCTGTCATCTATTGTATGCTCGGGGAGAGCTGTGAGCGGACGGCCTATGAGGAAATGGCCGGCTGTGAGGGGCTGATAGTCCGTAGGATCGGACGAGAGTGGGCTGATGGGCCGAGAATTTAATACGGCCTCAATTCTAGCGAGCAGAGTTGAGAATTCCTCAAATGTGAGGCGTTGTTCACCGATTACACGGTAGAGAAGTTGCTTAGTAGATTTGACATTAATCTCGTGGATGCCTCCCATCCACGGGGCCTTGGGCGGATTAAGTAACCAAGTTATATTTTGAGTAGAGAGCTTATGAGAGATGGCATCATTATTGTCATTGAGAAATTGTTGAACTTCTAGGAGCTGATTCCTAGCACCTACATAGTTTGTGCCGCAATCGGAACGTATCAAAACGGGAACACCGCGACGTGAACAAAATCTTTGTAACGTAGCAAAAAATGCGTCTGTAGAAAGTGCGGATACTGGTTCCAAGTGAACCGCCTTTGTAGTGAGACAAACGAATATACAAAAGTAACCTTTAATTAACTTAGCATTTCGTAACTGACTTGATTTAAGTAGAAATGGGCCAGCAAAATCTGTAGACACGTGACTAAATACGGGCTGAGGTGTAACTCTGTCGGCTGGAAGGTCAGCCATGACGGGCATTTCGGGCTGAGCGCGGCAACGGAAACATCTTATGCATTTATACGTTTTATGTCGAATGATGCGGCGTGCGGATAATATCCAGAATTGTTGACGTAATATAGCGTGTAATGTATCGGTGCCAGGGTGACAATGAATACGATGATAGTGATCGATGATAAGGTCTGTGAGCGGACTAGAACTAGGCAGTATGAATGGATGCTGAGCATCGTATGTGAGTTCCGAGCGAGTGAGTCTACCACCTACTCGTAGAAGACCGTCCTGCATAAAAGGTGATAATCGCTGTAGTCTAACTGTGCAGAGTTTGTTAATTTGCAGGCGGTGAATGTCTTCTGCGAACGAGTTCTGTTGAACAGAGCGGATCCAGAAGAGCAGAGCTTGTCTACGTTCATTTACAGTTAGTGGACCTAGTTCTCGTGAGTGTGTAGGTAATTTACAGTTTGAAATAAAACGTCGCACGTACGCCGTGACGCCGATAAGTTTATCTAATGAGCTAAATCGTGTAAGAAGATCACTATCGATACCGGGGATTGTGAAATGACATGGAACTTGTTTAGGTTTGAGTCCAGGTAATTCTTGTCGGGTGTGAGCTGAAGGCATCTTGGGCCAGGTATCCTCTGGCAGCTTGAGCCAAGGAGGAGACCACCATAGGCTATGAGAAAGAAGAGAATGTGCTGAGATTCCTCTGCTGGCACAATCAGCAGAATTTAAGTGTGTAGGTACATGACGCCAGATGAGTGAGAGAGAGTTATTAGCAATTTTGGTTACTCTGTTAGCTTCAAATGTTTGTAAACGATGAGTAGGAGTTTTAATCCACGCGAGTACAATGGTGCTGTCTGACCAACAGACGTGTTGAGATATTGTGAGATGAACGGAGAGATGTTGAGAGACACGAGACATCAGTTGAGATAAGAGTGTAGCCGCGGATAATTCTAATTTAGGAATTGTGAGTTTATTTTTAATAGGGGCTACCTTCGATTTAGCAATTATGAGCCGAACGTTAGCCGATCCATCGTGATTTAATTCGTGTAAATATACGACTGCAGCAAAACCATTTTCTGAGGCATCTGCGAAGCCATGAAGTGAGTATGTAGAAGTTAATTTGTGCGGAGCTACGTGTCTGGGAAAATGTATGTCTGAGATGTGCGGAAGATCATGAGAAATGCGTTGCCAGTCTTGTGTAATATTATCTGGAGTGGGGTCGTCCCAATCCAGTTTGAGCAACCATAATCTTTGTAGAAGTAATTTTGCGCGGAATATGACAGGAGTGATCCAACCGTTTGGATCATAAAGAGAGGCTACAGTGCTGAGTATTGATCGCTTTGTTATGTGAGTGATTGGTGGTAGGGAAATGTGATAGGTAAATTCATCAGATTGCGGAATCCATCTAATACCTAAAACCTTAACAGATGGAGAATCTGAGCTGATGTCAAAGTCCTTAGGCATTTCGCATTGATCATCTGGGAAACGTTGTAATAGTTGAGGAGTGTTAGATTTCCATTTACTGAGCTGGAAACCACCAAGCGATAATAAATTAATAAGCTGAGTTTGAAGGGCTGAAGCTTCCTCTATGGAGTCATGCCCACAGAGAATATCATCTACGAAAATGGAGTTACGTAATATATGAGCAGCTTGGGGATGGCGATGACCTTCATCATCAGCTAGTTGTAATAATGTGCGGATGGCGTGATAAGGACTTGAACGTAATCCGTAGGTAACAGTGTTGAGCGCATATGTGAGTAAAGGTCGATCGGGAGACGATCTCCAGAGTATGAGCTGATAATGACGTTGATCTGGATTAATAATAATATTTCTAAACATCATTTTTATGTCTGTGGTGAACACTACACGATGTGTCCTAAATGTCATAATTATATCGACAATATCACGCTGAAGGGCGGGGCCTGTGTGCAGACAATCATTCAGGCTGACACCATTGGATGACTTGCAACTGCCATCAAATACTGTGCGGAGTTTATCAGTACCTGATTTAAATACGCCATGATGAGGAATATAATAATGAGGCTTATGTGTAAAAGTAGAAGGATGACAAGGTGTCATGTGACCTAAATTTATGTATTCATTCATAAAATCTACGTATTTTGAGCGGAGTGAATGATCGGAGTGTAACCGCTTTTCTAAGTTGAGAAATCTACGGAGCGCAATAGCATGTGTACTACCTAACTGCGGAGCATTCGATAAAAATGGAAGAGTTACGATATAACGTCCCGATTGGTTACGAGTAGTTGTTGAGCGGAATAAGTCTTCACATTGTTCGTGTAATGGGTTTGAGTGAGTTGGAGACGGCTGGGGTTCTTCTGACTCCCAGAATCGCTCTAGACTTTTATTTATATCTTGATGAGAATGAGAATGAGCAGAAATAGCGGAGTTAACTTGAACTACTGAGTTATCGTTACATAATTGTTCAATGGGACCTATAAGTGCAAAATCGAAAATCGTGCCGAAGGCTATGGGCTTCCCCGGGCCCAAAGACAACTTAGTACCATCTAACACATGGCCTAAAACATCTGAGCCTAAAATGAGATCGATGGGCGCTGGAGTATGATAATCTTTATCCGCTAACGGAATGAGCTGACTTTCCGAGCCATGTACTACATCGGGAACTTTTTGCATAGGTAGGTAACCTGTGACATCCTTTAAAATATGGGCGGAAGTTGTGATAGAAGGCGTGTCACTACGTGTGGGCCGAAAAGTAATCGAAACATGACCTTTAGAATTCTGAATGTGCTGGTCACCTACGCCTGTAATTTTTAATGAGCAATTTTTCGGTTGTAGGTTAAGTGTTTTTACTAGGCGCTGAGTAATTAAAGTTATCATACTTCCACAATCTAGTAACGCGCGGGCTTTGTGATAGTTACCATATTTATCTGAAATTTTTAAAACGACTGTAGGTAATAATATGGGCGTTTGTAATGTGCTATTATTGTGCTGAGTGGTATTAACCCGGGCAGAATTATTATGAGCTGATTTATTCGGGGAAAAATTATCATTCAAATTATTGGGCTGATTTTCTAATTCTGAATGCTCCGTGATGGTAGGTAGTCATTGTTTAGTATTATGAGGCGAAGATGAACGAGACTGAGCAGATGTAGATGGTTGATGATGGACGACAGTATGGTTTGTGTTAGATGCATATGTGTGGGCAGTATTGTCACTACGACGACGTGGTTGCGCGCGCAAGTGAGCGGGAAGTAAATGGGCTGACGAAGTTGGTGAGCGTGGTACATCATGACGATGAAGTGAAGTGTGGTGATTAGGACTTCCACATTCCTTGCAGGCACCAGTCGACCTACATTCATTCTCGTAGTGCGGACCTAAACATTTCCGACACCTACTTTTTGACTCTATGAAGTCCCAACGTCCTTGAATGGGCTGATGATTGTACTTGGGACACGCTATCAATTTATGTTCGGTCGACCTACAGTATGGGCAATAAAATTTAGACTTATGACTGGCTTGAGCTGAGTATACGTGCTGAACCTGTCGGGGGGGAGAGGGGGGTGTATAGTGTTGGCGAGAATGGGATGGAGCTGGGCTGACATACGGGGTACGCATGGTATGTGCTGAGGGCGAGCGTTGATACGCTGGGCTGATGGGTCTAAAGCGGGGACTGCGCGGAGAACGGGGGGAGGGGGGTTGTTGACGGGAAGGGCCAGCTTGAGCTTGACCTTGAGAGTCAACGCGCGCTGGCGTCGGACATTCCGTCTCGATGCAGCGCGCGTGCTCTTCTAAAAAAGAGATTAAGTTTCCTAAGGTGGGCAGAGTGTCAGAGGCGCCGTATCTTCTCTCAAATAATGTGCGGAGCTCCCCCTGTAGCTTACGGACTACAATCGACACAAAGACATAATTACTGTCCATGGGTAAATTTAAATTTATTAGTGCACTTTGAGCGGAGATGAGTGGGGTTAAAAAAGTAGCCCGGATACTCGAGCGTATATGGATGTTGGGCAGACCGAGTATTATATCTACGAACCTGTCAATTAACACGCGACGGTTCTCGTATCGACGTGATAATATGTCGAGCGCAACACCATAATTCTCATTCGTAATATTTAAATGGGATATCATCGATAATGCCTCCCCCGACAGACAAGACAGCAGGTAGTGCAACTTTACCGCGTCTGACAGCGTCGCCATATCATCCATCAGACTACGGAAAATCGTTATAAAAGAGGGCCAGTTTTCTACTAAAGAATCGAACTTAGGGAGCTCAATTTTGGGTAGCACGGACGAAGAGAGCTGAGGAGAATCCGAAGTATTTGACGGGCTTTCGGCTGCCGTTAAAACAAAATAGTATTCCGAAATTGCACTATCGTAGTGCGACGTATATAATTGTTCAGTCTCTTGAGACAAGGTTGGGTCGTCCAGAATTTCATGATAAATATTCTCTAATCTTGTCTTTTGATAACTAATTTCTTTAAGGCGAGCATTGAACTCCTTCCTCAATGTATGAGCCGACTCCGAGGACTCGCCACTGGAAAGAGCTACGGCAATTTCTTTAAGCCTACCGAAGGCCTTAACGGCCTCTCTAAACACGGCAGCCTGGGACTTTGTAGGCATTTTAATGTAAAATCGACTGAATGTAAAATAAATGGGCGGATAAGACGAATGAAAAGTTGTTAAACTAAGTTACGAAAATATAAGTGTAGTAATGTGCCGAGCTAATATGTGTCTATGTAATTGTAACACAGGAACGGCTATAATATTATTAATTGAGCGGACATAAAACGTTTAAATGCAATGCCTAAGTCGGTTGTTATTGTATTAGTCGAAAACAATAAACAGATGTTTCTTATCGGAGCGCAGGTATGCAGCGGCGATCGAGCGATAAGAGATGGGACGCCCGACCGGTAATTAACTCAAGTACTTGCTCGAGGTGCTAAGTTATAACGTAAACAACTTAAAATATTTCAAACGAGCCGAACAAAAATAACACTTAATGTTATAATAGTAGAAGGCACAAACTATGCGATGTATGAATAATGTCCTTTGTTCTATGAGTATAACACGACGGAATTATGTTGGAGAAATTTTATATAGGTATTTTGGGCAGAAATATATTCTGGGATATAATTTAAATGCGATACAGAATTAAAATATGAGCTGGAAATAACTGGATGGTACTTATTTAATAAGATACAAAGGGATTTATTTGTCTTTGTTAACAATTATGGTGGGCGGACGAAATACGTATTTGGCAAATTTTTGCAAAAATATTGCCGTAGGGAATTAAAAAACGAGCGGAGGTTACTTAATTCGACAGAGTATTAATAATCAAACGGGATTCTAATTAGATTTAGGCAGAAATATGTGCAGAGTGGACTGTATTTTCAATTTTCGCCGGGCGGGGCACGTGACGACCGGGCGAAAATATGTTACGGGGTGGCTCGAAAAGGACCTGAGAGATCCCTGGACGGCTCGATAGGACCAGAAAATGTAGGGGCGAAGTCCTACATTGATTGAGGGGCTGATTGGGCAGGAGGAGATGCGGAGTTTATATGGGAAATAGGTACCTGTTGTTGAGACGTGCTGGCGGGTGCAGATGCCTTGAAATGCGCTGGTACGGTCACACGACACTCACACTATTGTCTTTATTCACACTATCACTGAGCTGGGTTTATTGAGCTGATAAATCACGAATAACTATGGGGTTAATCGCGAAGATTTGAGCCGATCGGCTAACCGTAAGCTTTTCGTATAACGAACGCGGAAGTCAACCGCGGAATGTGTCACTTGCGTGTCGCGTCTGACGTATGACAGTTCATAGCGCCGCACACGCTGCAGTGTTGCCAACGTCGCGCTAGAGTTTGGCGCGAACAAGTTCATAACATCTACCTGCAGACCTGCGTGCCAAATTTCAGCCCGATCAGTCCAGTGGCACGTCACCATGTCAGTCAGTCACCTTTAAGTTTTTTATATATTCATTAATTATTAAGAAGCTGATTTTCAAAATTTGAATGTTACCTGGACAAAAAGTTAAACCAAAGTACCACATGGATGAACTTTAAAGGGGAAGAAGTTTTTCTCATGAATGAGAAAACTGGAAGTTACATAAACAAAATTCAACATTAATTACGAAACAATGCATGGTTAAGATTTAAGAAAAATGTGATAGACACACATAGAAGAATACAACATAGATGTCGCAAGCAGATAGATTGACTGTCAATGCTGATTTACGAGCTCATTGCTAGAACAAATCTGTTCTATCTAGAATTTCAGACCAGATGTAGTCTTTTATTGATACATCCTATTTCCTTTAAGTATTTGTCTTGTGTTTTCTAGGTCACAAATATATTTTATTGGCTGTACGAGCTGTCGCCAAGACTATTGATTGTGTCACAACGAAAAGAAAACGAAGATTGGAATATAAAACGCCTGTTATGTTCACAAGTATGAAGTAGGTACTAGCTAGGAGTAGGAAAATTACTTATGTTACTAAACTGTGTTTTATGGGGTAATGGCCGTACTTAGAGATATTTAATAAAGAATTAGCTAGACAAAGTAGAAGATTGAGTTAAAATCTTTAATTTAAATGTAAGTTATCATAAAGTGTCTTGGGGTGCGGTCGTTACCCGTTATATTTAAGGTTTTCTTTCTTTTTTTATGCTGCAGGTAAAATTGGTTTTAATTCATTTTGATCATAATGTAAACAAACCTCCATATCATAATACTTACTTCCGATTAAAAAAAATTCAATGCGCATTAAAACTACAATAATATGAGAGTAGAGTTTTAACTTTTTGTTACATTTAGATAAAAATGAATTAAAATAGATTTCTACTGTTGAAAAATAATTTACGTATTTTCAAACATATTCAAGGAATGCATAAAATAATATGCAAATAGAAGGCAGGGGGGAAAATGAATGAAAATGCATTAAGAACGCATCTGCCTTGGAACGGAACGAGCCGTCTATTGGAATATTAAAAGAATTATTGATATTTTAATTGGCTAGAACTTGGCTAAGAGAATTTTAAATACTAGAATAGAAAATCATTTTGCTGCTAAAACAGAGGTAATGCCCTTAACGTAGTTTTTTCAGAGTGGATAACGATTAATATATTCTTATTACAATAGGTATAAATCATAACCTTAGTAAGTCCTGCCTGCAACTTTCAAAAAGGCCTTAAGTCCGTTTTCATTTCATACTCAATTTTGTCAAAATGTAGTCATCGGTAATCCACTGACTATAATTCCTCGCTATAAGTGTGAAGAGGAATGGTGAGAAGCTACTTTCGAATTTATATTGTTTTTTTTATTGAATAAGGGGGCAAACGAGCAAACGGGTCACCTGATGGTAAGCAACTACCGTCGCCCATGGACACTCGCAACATCAGAAGAGCTGCAGGTGCGTTGCCGGCCTTTTAAGAGGGAATACGCTCTTTTCTTGAAGGTTTGCAGGTCGTATAGGTCCGGTAAAACTGCTGGTGACTGTTCGTTCCAGACATTTACAGTGCGCGGCAGAAAGTTACGCGAAAAACGCACTGTGGAAGACTGCCACTCATCAAGGTGATGAGGATGGTATGTTTTTCGCGTGGGTCGATGGCGAAAAGTTGCAGGTGGTATGATTCCGAACAATTCCTCAGAACACTCCCCGTGATACAACCGATAGAGGATGCAGTGTGAAGCTACATATCGGCGTAATTCCAAGGGGTCCAAGCTGTTTGAAACACTATGGCAGTCAACAATTCGAGCGGCCCTTCGTTGGATACGATCCCGAGGGAGCAGTTGGTATTTTGGCGCCCCTGCCCAGAGATGAGAACAATCCATATGTAGTGTAACTAGACTGAGTACTAACTACTTCATATAAAATAAATTATTAGTTGTATAGCTAAATATATATTAGATATAAATAACAGCTGATAAAATATGTATTTACATTGTTAAAATCATTTAAATAAATAAATAACATAAGCTACATAAATACTGTTACATAAGTATATTTTAGGATACATTATTCTAAAATTATCTTAATATCTAAAACCTTACAACTAAATAATAATTTAAGTAAAACATTTCATTTTGTATATTTATTAGACGTGCGACGGACAATCGCATTTCGTTATATATAGTTGCGGCCGGGCGGCCCCCCTCCGCCGCGTCTCCTGCGACGCGCCCGAACCGGTCCGGTTACTGGTTAGCGCGAGCGCGGGGCGCGAGAGACGGGGACCGGCCGCCGCAACCGGCTACCTACCGATCGCCAGTCAAAAAATATTATCTTGACGCGGAACGTGTGTCGCTCGATGCGCGCCCGACACTTACGCTCTCGATTTAATTGTACTTAAAATTAAGTCTTCCTTGTCTCAATAATTATAGCGATCGTATTGTGCTTTTCTGGCTTTCGCATAAATTGTATGCTTGCTTTAGCCTGTGCTTTAACCGTCCCTCTCCTTCAAATAAACTTTTAAATAGAAGTGCTGTGGTTTAAGTGCTCCCTACCACTATCTCATTTCTACACTGGTGACCCCGTGGGAACACAATGGAAAACGGTGAAAAATCTGGAGTTGGAGGTAGTGTTGATCGAGTCGGAGTAAGGGTACCTCCATTTTACCCCACAAAACCGACACTATGGTTCGCCACATTGGAGAGCCAGTTTGCGATCGCAAATATTACTCAAGACGCGACCAAATATCACTATGCGATATCTCATCTGGAGCCCCATATCGCTGAATTGGTGGAAGACATCATCGAAGCCCCAGCCGCTCCAGATAAGTACGAGCGGCTCAAGACCGAGCTCACAAAGCGACTCACAGCGTCGCGTGAGAAGCAAGTGCAGCAGCTTCTGAATCACGAGGAGCTGGGAGAAAGGAAGCCATCCCAGTTTCTTCGTCACTTGAAGAACTTGGCAGGCCCAGGAGTCCCTGACGAATTTCTACGCAGCGTTTGGAGTAGCCGATTACCATCTAACGTGCAAACAATAGTTGCCTCCCAGGCAGCGAAGTCAACGCTCAAGGAGTTAGCCGAGCTTGCGGACCAGATAATGGACGTAGTCACGTCCACTCCACAAGTGGCAGCAGCGTCATCACACCCAGGTGCGTCAGAGTCGGCACAGATAGCGGCACTCACAAGGCAAGTCGAAGCACTATCCGCTAAGCTAGACCGAATGTCACGACCTAGGCAACGCCAAACGTCACATCGCCGTGGGCGCTCAGCTTCGACCAGGTCACTGTCCAGCTACAAAAAATTTCCAAACTGCTGGTACCACAACAAGTTCGGGTCGAAGGCACATAAGTGTGTACAGCCGTGCGACTACTCGGGAAAAGCAAAGGGCAGTCGGTAGACGCGGCCGACGGCTGTCCAAGTCCCGGTCGCTTGTTTGTGATGGATAGACGGACAAAAATGCAGTTTTTAGTGGACACGGGTAGTGATTTGTGTGTGTTTCCAAAAACTTATCTAAAAGTGCACGGCACAAAAACTAACTATGAATTGTGTGCAGCTAACGGTTCTGTTATTAGTACGTACGGGTACGCGCACATAGTGCTTAACCTAGGTTTGCGCCGCGACTTCGCTTGGCGGTTTATTGTGGCCGATGTGACGAAAGCGATTATAGGTGTGGATTTTCTTTCACACTATAACCTTATTGTTGACGTCCGACACCGACGCCTTATTGATGGTAGCACTATGCTCGCGGCCCCGGGTTCACTTACCTGTAAAAAAGACGTTTCCTCGATAAAGGTTATTTCTGGTAGTACTGTTTACCACGACATACTCGCTCAGTTTCCCGAGGTTACTCGCCCATCTGGCTTACATCGCACACCCACACACAATACCGTTCATTTCATCCGTACTACACCTGGACCACCGGTATCGTGCAGCCCACGCAGGCTTTCGCCTGAAAAGCTGAAAATCGCAAAAGCGGAATTTGAAGCTATGTTACAGATTGGTACCTGCCGTCCGTCGGAATCAGCCTGGTCATCACCACTACACCTCGCCCAGAAAAAGGATAACGGCTGGCGACCCTGTGGCGACTACCGAATGCTAAACGCCCGGACGATCCCCGACAGGTACCCAATCAGGCACATCCAAGATTTTTCACATAGCTTGTCAGGTTGCACTGTGTTCTCGACCATAGACTTGGTAAAAGCGTACAACCAGATCCCCGTTAATCCAGACGACGTCGCGAAGACCGCCATCACAACGCCGTTCGGACTTTACGAGTTCCCGTTTATGACGTTCGGGCTCCGTAATGCCGGACAGTCATTTCAGCGGTTCGTCGACGAGATGCTACGGGGCCTGGACTTCACTTACGCATATGTTGATGACTTCTTGGTCTTTTCAAAAGACCAGCAGACGCACAAAGAACACCTGCATCAACTTTTTACCCGGCTAAAGGAGTACGGCATGGTAATTAACACGGCCAAGTGTGTATTCGGTGCCCCTCAGGTCACTTTCCTTGGGTACCAGATTTCGGCCAAAGGGACCACACCGCTCCCTTCTAAAGTCGAGGCCATAACTAATTTTCCCACCCCAAAAACCGTTAGGGAATTGCGTCGGTTCCTGGGAATGGTCAATTTTTATAGGCGTTTCATTCCCAACGCAGCTCAGCACCAGGGACCCCTCAACACACTACTGACCGGATCTGTCAAAGGATCGCATCCTGTTGACATTTCAGGCGAGGCATTGCAGGCATTTCAAGCCTGTAAGGATGGTCTATGTCAGGCTGCCTTACTGGCTCACCCGAAGTGCGATGCCAAACTCGCCCTCGTCACCGATGCGTCGGACTCTGCTATCGGTGCAGTGCTTCAGCAGCATGATGGGAACGAGTGGCAGCCTTTAGCGTTTTACTCCCACAAACTCAGTCCCACGCAGCGGAAGTACTCACCTTATGACAGAGAACTACTCGCAATTTATGAGAGTGTCAAGTACTTCCGGCACATGATAGAGGCACGCGACTTCGTGATCTTCACAGATCACAAGCCGCTAACATTCGCCTTCCATAACAGAAAGGAAAACTGCTCCCCCAGGCAATTCCGGCATCTGGACCTTATCTCGCAGTTTACCACGGACATCCGCCATATCTCTGGTAAGGATAACGTGGTGGCTGATACCCTCTCCCGAGTTGACGAGATTGCGCAACCCGTCGATCTGGACCAGCTGGCAGTCGCCCAGCAGTCCGATCCTGAGCTTTGTCAACTCATCAAGGGAACAACTTCACTGCACATCAGGAAGGTTCCATTTGCCGGAGCGCAGCATGATATCTTCTGCGATGACAGCAACAACCGTCTGAGACCTTTTGTTCCCAAGAGTCTGCGAAAAAAGGTCTTTGACAGTCTCCATTGCTACAGTCACCCTGGTGCCAACGCTACAGCAGAGCTAGTTTCTGCCAGATTTGTATGGCCGGGAGTGAGACGAGATTGCAGAGAATGGGTACGCTCATGCCAGGCATGCCAGCGATCTAAAACCACAAGGCACGTCAGTGCACCCTTAGGCACTTTCAAACTTCCAGCAGCCAGGTTCAGATTCCTTCACATCGACCTCGTTGGACCGCTGCCAGTCTCTCAAGGTTACCGGTATTGCCTCACAGCTGTAGACCGATTTACACGGTGGCCAGAAGCGATACCGATACCGGACATGACTGCTGAAACAGTAGCAAAAGCCTTGCTGGGTGGATGGATCTCTCGGTTCGGATGTCCAACTGACATTGTGACAGACCGCGGTAGACAATTTGAGTCCGCTTTGTTTAAATGTCTGTCGCAAATTGCTGGATTCCAACATCGCCGTACCACAGCGTATCACCCAGCATGCAACGGGCTCGTGGAAAGGTTCCACCGGCAATTAAAAGCTGCCATAACCTGCCACGAGACCACTAACTGGGTCGAGACTCTTCCCCTGGTATTACTCGGGATACGGAGTGCCTTCAAAGAGGATCTCCAATGCTCTACCGCTGAGCTGGTGTATGGCGAACCACTTCGCCTACCTGGAGAGTTGTTGGACGCAAATGCCACGACTGATTATACTCCAGACTTGACTGAATTTTCGTCAAGACTGCGCAGTATAGTACGTAGCTTACAGCCTGCGCCCACCTCCCAACACACCAATAAAAGGACCATCTTCATTTTCAAAGATTTAGCCACCTGCAGTCACGTATTTTTGCGTGACTGTACTGTCGGCGGTTCTTTAAAGCCATCCTACACGGGTCCTTACGAAATTATTCAGCGAGGAGATAAGATCTTCACCATTATGGTAAACGGGAAAAGGGTGACGGTATCAGTAGACCGTATTAAACCGGCTTATATACTGTCCGACCCGGATACCCCATTACATTCACCATACACGCAATCAACACTCATACATCCCACACATACATCACGAACACTCACACATACAAAACCAACATCTACTCACACAGACAACCAGAACTTACCTGGATCGGAGAAGCCTATTTTCACTACTCGATCAGGTCGTAGGGTGAGATTCCCTGATTATTATCGCCCGTAACCCGGTCTCTGGAGGGGGGTGATGTAGTGTAACTAGACTGAGTACTAACTACTTCATATAAAATAAATTATTAGTTGTATAGCTAAATATATATTAGATATAAATAACAGCTGATAAAATATGTATTTACATTGTTAAAATCATTTAAATAAATAAATAACATAAGCTACATAAATACTGTTACATAAGTATATTTTAGGATACATTATTCTAAAATTATCTTAATATCTAAAACCTTACAACTAAATAATAATTTAAGTAAAACATTTCATTTTGTATATTTATTAGACGTGCGACGGACAATCGCATTTCGTTATATATAGTTGCGGCCGGGCGGCCCCCCTCCGCCGCGTCTCCTGCGACGCGCCCGAACCGGTCCGGTTACTGGTTAGCGCGAGCGCGGGGCGCGAGAGACGGGGACCGGCCGCCGCAACCGGCTACCTACCGATCGCCAGTCAAAAAATATTATCTTGACGCGGAACGTGTGTCGCTCGATGCGCGCCCGACACTTACGCTCTCGATTTAATTGTACTTAAAATTAAGTCTTCCTTGTCTCAATAATTATAGCGATCGTATTGTGCTTTTCTGGCTTTCGCATAAATTGTATGCTTGCTTTAGCCTGTGCTTTAACCGTCCCTCTCCTTCAAATAAACTTTTAAATAGAAGTGCTGTGGTTTAAGTGCTCCCTACCACTATCTCATTTCTACACATACTAATATTATAAATGCGAAAGTGTGTCTGTCTGTCTGTTACCTCTTCACGCCCAAACCGCTGAACCGATTTTGCTGAAATTTGGTATGGAGATACTTTGAGTCCCGAGAAAGGACATAGGATAGTTTTTATCCCGGAAAAATGTACGGTTCCCACGCGATAAACGAGTTTTGTCGCAACGGAGTTGCGGGCGTCATCTAGTATTCCATATGAGGCCGAACCTGCGCCTTGTAGAGTTGTAAGCGTTGGTCCGGACTGAAGTACTGTCTCGCTCTGTTAAGAACACCAAGCTTCTTCGAGGCTAATTTGGCCTTACCCTCGGAACTGGACTTCGCTCGATATGTTGACGCCAAGTATCTCAATGCTAGGGGAGATGGTTAAAGAAGCCCTCGAAACGAGGATATACGACCATTGGTGACTTTTTAGTGGTGAACGCGCAGACTTGTGTCTTGGCGGGGTTGAATTGGACCAAGTTACGTCTTCCCCATTCAGAGACCTTCTCCAATGAATTCTCCACCTTAGACACAAGTTCGTTTCGACTCTCAGTGACATTTTGCCGAGAAATATTGGGGGAGCGGGTATATACAGCATCACCTGTACTGTCATCTGCATAGCAATGAATTCCGCCGGTCTGCAACATATCATTGATATGCAGTAAGAATAGAGTAGGCGATAGCACACAGCCCTGAGGGACACCAGCATCAACAGAGTGAGTCTCCGAGTATTCGCCGTCAACTACGACCTTTATGCTTCTGTCTGCTAAGAAACCAGTGACCCACTTACATAATTTCTCGGGCAGCCCGTATGATGGAAGCTTTAATAGCAGCGCTTTATGCCAAACCCGATCAAAGGCCTTCGCAATGTCCAAACTAACAGCCAATACCTCTCCCTTCCCAATCCATTTGCCTGAGCCCAACGATGAGTCAGGTACGCCAAGAGATCACGACCGAGCGACCCTTACGGAACCCGTATTGTTTGTCGCTTAGCAATCCCTGGCCGTCCAAGTAACGAAGAAGCTGGCTATTGATAATGGATTCCATTATCTTCGAGAAGAGGATGGTATATCTACCTACCCTTGGATGGTACAATTATTTTTTATTTGCAAAATATTCAAAATGAAAACAAAATAATCGGCCAAGTGCGAGTCGGAATATAAAATTAGCCCAAAAATTGTGTTTTGTTGTAAGGGAGCCCCCCTTAATTTTTTATTTAATATATTATTAAATATTAAAGTGCACATAAAACTAAGGATTTTGAGTAAAATTTAAGTAAGCAACAGGTGGGTTGCTGTTATTGATATAGAGCCAAAAAGGCCAAAAAAATCATGTTTGTTGTATGGGAGCCCCCCTTAAATATTAATTTTATTTCGGTTTTAGTATTTGTTGTTATAGCGGCTACAGATATACTTAATCTGTGAAAATTTCAACTTTCTAGTTATTACCGTTCTTGAGTTACAGCCTGGAGACAGGCAGACGGACAGACAGACGGACAGAGATCGAAGTCTCAGTAATAGGGTCCCGCTTTTAAACTTTGGGTACGGAACCCTAAAAAATTAGAATAACTTTGATTTTAAATTGTGCACACTGGTGCACACTGTGCGAGCAAACATTATAATAAATTTACTCCTCTCAATTTAAATTCCTCTCAAAATGATCAATATAAGGTAACAGACACTAAGACTAAATTATCCGAGTGGTCTAAAAAGGCCCTCCACGGTAGACAGCTCCATGACCTACATCAGACAAATAATGACAAAGAGGCATCAAATGCATGGCTGTGCCAGGGGAACCTTTTCCCAGAGACTGAAGGGTTCATTATTGCAATACAGGACCAAACAATAGAGACCAGAAATTATCAGCGATATATAACAAAAACACTCACCAACGACACATGTAGAAAATGCCATAGTTGCCCGGAAACTATTCAACATATTACAGGAGCGTGTAAAATAATTGTACAGACCGACTATAAACATCGACATGACCAAGTTGCTAGTATAATTCACCAGAGACTCGTCAAACAACGAAACTTCATAACTGACATAGAACCCTACTATAAATAAAAACCTGAAAATGTCCTTGATAACACCTCCACGAAGCTATATTTTGACCGAACCATATTGACTGACAAAACTACATACTACAGTAGACCTGACATAACGCTAGTAGAAAAAACTGCCAAAACTGCATACCTGATCGATATAGCCGTACCGAACACACACAATTTACAAAGTACAATAACCGAGAAACTTACTAAATATATAGAACTCAAGAATGAAATAGCCCGCCTCTGGAACCTGCAAAAAGTAACCATAGTACCAATAGTCTTATCAACCACAGGTGTCATCCCGAAACAACTACATAAATATTTAAAAACCCTCAAACTACACCCAAACTTAATATATTTATTGCAAAAAGCAGTATTTCTAAATACTTGCCGTATTGTAAGAAATTTTTTACAGACTGATGATGAAGCTAACTACTTTACAATTTACATACATCCCAATCAAATCCACATACTCACACGTCATACATGTTAGAAACCGATCATACCAATCGTCATTCTTTTGAGACTCCTTCCACACATACTAATAGTTAAAACATTAATTACTTACCTGGTGTCTACTTGGCTTCGGCTCGTACATATCAGTTTACCGGTGAAAACCGAGAAAATCGAAATAGCATAAAAATAATAATAATATCTATGGACGCTTCACACCACGTCAATCTGGCCCCGTGCTAAGTACCTGAAGGACTTGTGTTACGGGTACCAGACAACGGATATATATTTAATACTGTTATTACTATACATGTATTTAAGATATTTATTATACGAGTATCATACACATATTTAATACACATCCATGACCCAGGAACATTGAAAAACTTTTTATTCCGTCGGCGGGACTCGAACCCGTGACCCCCGGCTTGAGCTGCCACACACTCTACCCATTGAGCCACAGATGTCGTCAATAGAATAATATTATGTCACATCATTTTTAGGATTCCGTACCCAAAGGGTAAAAACGGGACCCTTTTACTGAGATTTCGATGTCTGTCCGTCTGTCTGTCCGTAGGCACAGACATTCGATACCGTATATTTTCACGTTCACACTTGTTGCACTTCTTGGCTCACAGTGAGCCTGCTCACATTCGGCGGCTCACCGTCGGTTTGATGTGAACACGGCCTAAGTGTCGCCGCACACGAATCACACGCGACAGCCACGAACGCCGTTTAGTCTATTGTCGTAAAGCAAATCGTTGTAGCGTGTGGCGGCCACCAGCATCAAAAATGTATAACAACTAGAGGAAATATTACGCCGGCAGGGCGTTTTGTGGTTGTGACTTGTGGCCGGTGGCCCGTGTGCGGGAGCCCTTAAGACGCTCTAAGTATTATCTGAGATAACGTTTTAGGGTTCCGTACCCAAAGGGTAAAAACGGGACCCTATTACTGAGACTTCGATGACTGTCCGTCTGTCTGTCTGTCTCCAGGCTGTAACTCAAGAACGGTAATAGTTAGAGAGATGAAATTTTCACAGATTGTGTATTTCTGTTGCCGCTATAACAGCAAATACTAAAAACAAAATAAAATAAATATTTAAGGGGGGCTCCCATACAACAAACGTGATTTTTTTGGCCTTTTTGGCTCTATATCAATAGTGGCAATAGATAGGTACTTGATTTTTTCTCAAGATCCTTTGTTTTATGTGCATTTTAATATTTAATAATAATATTGAAATAAAATTAAATATTAAGGAGGGCTCCCATACAAAAACACAATTTTTGGCCTAAGTTTGCTCTATAATGGTACGGAACCCTTAGTGCGCGAGTCCGACTCGCACTTGTCCGATTATTTTTTTCGTAATATTTTGGCGAGCACATTAAAACTGTCCGGCTAAAAATGAACTGTCATGAAAGGTCGAAACGGGAGGAGATAATCTGGTATTTTATTTAATGAATATGGAGCTGTACGGCTTGTGAGCAATCTATTAGGGGGATTAGGGGTCATTTGCCACCAAACGACCCCTTATAACCCAATAAAGTCAGCTCAAAACGTGGAAGAGATTTATCTGCGAAACACCTAAGCCTTAAACTCGTTTGTATGTGTCCTTATATCTATGCTAATTAGTGGATTTTACTAATTACTTGCTTTGACAATATGCTAATTGCCATCTCACTTTTTCGTACAAAAACGATGGTTTAATCAAATTTGATGAGGTACTTAGTTGTCTGGTTTTGGTTTAAAAAAAGTACAGTAAGTATAATTTACTTTTTTCAAGAATATTATTTTGTTAAAAACTATGAAAAATTGTGTCTTTTGATTATGATTCTGCTATCAAGCGTCTTCAGGCTGAAACGATTCGAATGATTGGTATGAAAATGCTTTAAGTCCCAGTCCCCAGGTAAGTATGCAAGCTGCGAGGGCTAAAATGGTCGCATAGCAATTCCTCTCAATCAATTCACAAAATTAATTGTTAAAACTGTCAAACTCACGAATGTCAAATTAGTACGAATTTAGACCAATTTGTGAATCGATTGAGAGGAATTGCTATGTAACCATCTTAGCCCCGCTGGTAGTCCGTAGATTTAAAGCGGAATTTCTACGTGAAGTAACTAGCAACTTTTATGGAAATACCTCAATAACAAAACAGGTGATATCCAGTCGCCCTTTGCTCAAATCCCTCTTTTTGCCGTGTAGGGGCACATAATCCGTTCTGCCCATAGACATAGATCAAGATAGATACCGCATGTGTATGTAATTCGCGTGCTATTTCGCGTTACCAAACGACGAGCAATGCTCATCTCTCGAAAGTCTGTTCTTTAGTCTGCTATCGGAATCGGACATCAATCGGAATTTTAAAAATAGATATTTAGGTATTTAAAAGTGCCGTATTGAGCTGTAGAAGTTCAAATAGAAACGTTGGCCTTGATAATGGACACGTTTTTTTATCATCGGTACGTAACAGTGGTGAAAACAAAAAAGTGACAAGCTCGTTTTCATACAAATGGAGCGACATGTGTGAAGAATCTCTGTATTAGCTCCATGTGAAGAATATAATAAAATTCACTTAGCAGTACAATAACTTTATTCAGACTCGGCAAAGCTTCTCCCTTATAAAATTGTTCCGTCCCACCGTGTCGGTTTACAAAAGTACCGCTATTTTTATACCACAGAAAACAATAACCAACTGTCACTTTCAAAATATTCAATAACATCCGGAATTACAAACAAATACAAATCAGCAGTATAAATTCAAATTAAGTACTTATAAATATTATATGAATATTAAATTATCATGTATTTAATTAAATCAACTAAATTATATTCTCAATGTAATAAATTATAATATGAGTACGGATATGGATGTGACGTAATTGGTAATTAATTTGACAAATTAAAGTACTTGACATAAATTCTATTTTTACTACTCAGTTTATGTATGTTCCTAATACATGCGGTATCTATCTTGATCTATGTTTGTGGTTCTACCGCTAACTCGGAGGCGTTTGCGCGGAAACCTGCCATCTTGGCCGTTATCGAATTTGACGCGCTGATGACTCGCGTCATTACGACGCGCCCCACAATTTAGACGTCATTTCCGACGGCCCCTAGGGTATGTGATTTTAAAATTGTTACCATCTTGCTGAGAATATCCACGCTGTACCGCGTGGTATTGAACATGTCTCACCAGTCATGTTGTATATTCAGAGTTTTTGAAGTGAAAACTTCTTTAGCGGCGTTGAGCACTTTTGTGGGATGGGTAAAAACTGTGAAACTCGCGTCAGATTCTCGTGCTGATCGAAAAACCTTGGAAAAACCGTAAGACGGTTGGAGAGTAGTGTTTTGTGTCGAACTCGAACTCGAATTGATTGTAAGGGTTTCGATTAATTTAAAAAATCGATTTTTTAATAGGTAATCGATTTTCATAAAAAATGGGTTAAAAAATGCACAACTTTAATCAAGTTTTCATTTCTGCCGGCACTCCCGGAGTGCAACCCATCTTTTTTTTAACAAGCAAACGGGTCACCTGATGGAAAGCAACTACCGTCGCCCATGGGCCGCAACACCAGAAGGGCTGCAGGTGCGTTGCGGGCTTTGAAACTCAAACTCAAAATTTTTATTCAGAATAAATTTTTGCAAATATTTTCTGAAAGTCTACATGATGCCTACCACCGGTTCGGGAATTAACCCGGCGAGAACTTTTAACTCATTAACCGCCAAAATGAAACTAATTTGCGTTCCGTCTTTTCTCATAGTTAGTAGTGGTATCTGTAGCTGAAGCTAGTAAACTTTCGTTCTTGATATCCACTAATAGGTATAAAAAGTATTCAGGGTGATTTCAGGAGTCATATTTCTTACTTACGAAGGAGTGTCTATAGTAGCTTATGTTACCGTAACACTTTGCAAATGACAATTTTGTAGATATTATAATATCTATTCTAGTTGATACTAGCTTCATTTTTACTGACAAGATAGAATACTCTTACAAGGTTTAGCTACTGTCAAATCTCTTAGCTGCTATTTTACCTGCGTTTTTCTATCTACAACGTCTGTAATTTCAGGACGCAGAAATGTATAAGAGAACGGACATTTTCACTACGTTATGAGTTTTCTGAATGTAAATGATAATTTTTATTTACAAAAGGAGCACAAAATAGCTTTTCCTTAGGATTAATAACGATATAAGATGTTAAAATTAGTCAAACTCAATATTTAAAAATTCAGAAAAAAAAGGAAAATTTTGCTAGTGGATTCGGCCATTGTACTCAACTAGGTACAGTAGTGTTTGAATCACAATTTTTCCGTCTATTGCAATAATCTACCACTAACTTGTTATTTATTATATAGATAACCATGTATTGAATAAAAAAACAAACACATAAAGTGGTTGAATATTATGCGATTAAAATAAAGAGAGAATTTATGAGGTTACTCCTGCAGGTCGCAAAACTGTTAGTTTCAAACCTACCTTATGACTAAAAATATTGGTTTCCAGTATAAATTTGCTAAAACAAGTTAAAGCTTTATCTTTAATTAAATATATAAAATAAAAAACTGCGATGTGATACCACAAAATTTTGAACTATCCTTAATTTTGTAGGTGTACCCAATTGAGTACAGCGGCGGTAAATGGGTTAAGAGGGAATACGCCTTCCTGATGGGATCTTAGATTAAATTCTAGAGCACAAAATATGTCAATCATGAGGCATGCCCACAAAAAGTTCAAAGTAGTGCCATTAATTTGACCAAGGATTTCTGCTTCAACATGGTAAATGTCTATCATATTCATATACAATAATTGAAAGTACTTTAAGAGAAATTCATAGACCAATGGCAAGCGTACGTAATTTAGTCGGATTGCATCAGATCACGAGTCACGACTTAGTACTTACTACTTACATTGACTTACCATTATCCAGCTAAGTAACGTAGGCCCACTATCTGCTTTATGAATCAATTTCTCTGGTACCTAAATAATTTAAGCTGTCAGTGGCGGCGCGGCGCAACACCTAAATTTTATGTGGGCAAAACCCACACCGCCCACGCCTTTCACTGCCTCTGTTTACTGTATAGTCAGTCAAACAAAAATATTTATTCTTATTCCAGTGAAGTTGTTTATTAAATCAGCGAGCCTCATGCAATTAGAGCAACTTCAGCCCGTTCAGAATTATTTTGCCAGGACCTTATTCCAAAGGCATAAAGATCATTTTGGTGAAAACATGAATTAAAACACACTCCTATCAAGGGAATAGGGAATTGTCGATAAATAGAAACAAACTTGGCGACAAACTTGTATGTCGATAAATAGACTATGTGATGGCATGTCGAGGGAAATGGTGAATGCAGTATGGCCCACTTTGTGTTTATTTTGGGGCCGTTTTGATATAAATAGAGATTTGAGAGAGAAAAATATGTAAATTATATAATTCGAACGAATTTTCAAAAGTTGACCCCGAGTAAAGGAGTTTGAAAACCCCTATAATCTAAAGTTTACTTATAATTTTTTTTGTTAAAAAACATTATCGCGCTTTTGACGAAGAAGTTTGGTTAGTTATGACTTATGACCTTTGATACATTGACCACACTCTGAATGAAAAATAAATAAACAATCTGTGAGCGATTAGTATTATTTCGGATTGTTTCGGCTATTTAAAATTATTGTGCTCTATTTCCTACGTGTCAAGGTATGACTTGTGCTTTGTTCGAAGATTTTACTGGATTTCACGCATGTATGTAGCGTTTTGTATTGCGAATAGTTTATTTTACTCATTACAAATATTTTAAGACAATCATTTGAAAGAAATACATCGAAATAACTTTAGGTTACAGTCGAAAAAGTTTGTTATAATTTTTTTTGTTAAAAAACATTATCGCGCTTTTGACGAAGAAGTTTGGTTAGTTATGACTTATGACCTTTGATACATTGACCACACTCTGAATGAAAAATAAATAAACAATCTGTGAGCGATTAGTATTATTTCGGATTGTTTCGGCTATTTAAAATTATTGTGCTCTATTTCCTACGTGATTAGAGATTATAGAGATTCGGAAGCGAGGGTTAAGGGGTTAAGGATAGTTGAACGTGACAACGTCATACGTTGTCACGTTCCACCCGATGGTTGCTCGCCTTGTCGTGGCGGTGGGGCTCTAGTAACCGCGGCTTGGACAACCGCGGTGAAGCAAAGAGGCAACCAGGGCCGGCCGGTTGCCTCTTTGCTTAAAAAAAAATACGTTGTCACGTTCAACTATCGTCAGTAAACCGACTTTACAGACAACCGATTTTTTACACACACAATATCTCATATCCTAAAATAGATCTTTACAAGCAAGAAGACATAACATTCAGGACAAATAAAGGTATTTATTCCGAATTAAATATAAAAACTTCCACCTACGCCATACTACGGTTTCGCTACCTACGTAATTGTTTTCCTATTCAGACAATTGACATTTGAAATCGTCGCGTAGCCACGCTTGTCGACTCTCAACAAATACCTGCCAGTGAAAGGTGCCCCTGTGTGCCCCCGCGAGTTCAGTGTGCCTTGTGTGCCCCGTGCCCCGTATGCCCCGTATGCCCCCGCATGTCCCAGTGTGCCTCCGTATGCCTCCGCGAGTTCAGTGTGCCCCGCGAATTTAGTGTGCCCCAGCCTTAGGCTTAATAATTCATATACTAGCGTAGGCTGTAGATTCCATTCGCAGCAAAAAATCTATATGTATAGTAATCTTAATTTAATATTAATATAGTAGGTAATCTTAAAATATGCTTCCCAATATCTGGAACTGATTTCAACAAAAGAATACTTAATACCTATGTGGCATAACCATCTTGATAAATTACTTAATGCCTAGGGTCGTTCGAGTTTCTTATTTTAAGAATTTCGCTTCGCACCTACTGAAATCTCTCGTATGAATTGACCCTTATGTGCCCCGTGCCCCGATCGGGGCCTCGACCCAGGTTTTATGGCCCAAAGAATACAGGATCACAAAAACTAGCGAGCCGTACTATCACAGATATTTCCATAAAAATAAAATATGTTTTTCTCGTTTTTCCATGAATAAATCTTCTAGTTTTCATTACTATCTCGCAAGTAAACGAAATTCGCTGCGTTGGGTAGTTTTTCAGGTGATTTCTTATCGTAATATTATCTTTTACTTGCTTTTTCCCGTGACTGTCCGCAATAAACAAACGATATCCCTTGGGAACTGTGTTGTTCAGGTATCAAAGCGCACGGAGTGCGCGGCCAAGTTCCAGCAGGCCGCGCACATGCCGTGCACTATTTACACGAACCGTTTCGACGCACTTTTGACCCCCCTGTAGCTCAGTGCCTATTGCGAGTACAAAGATAAAATTATACCTACGTAATTATATACTAGTACTTACGCAGTATACCAAATTTCATAGATATAGCTGCGGTAGATCCTGAAATATCTCCCTGTGAAAATAGCTAATTTTGGCAGTGACTGACTCACTCATTCACTCACTCACTCACTGACCGGTAATCAAAATCTCTAGGCCACTTCCAATTGTCCTAGCGCTATGAAATTTGGCACACAGGTCGTGTGTTATATGTAGATTAACAAAAAATTGAGAAATTAAAGAAATCGGTCAAGCGTGAGTCGGTTCACCTACAAACCTGAGAGGCCACTTCCGATTGTCCTAGCGTTATGAAATTTGGCACACAGGTCGTGTGTTATAAGTAGATTAACAAAAAATTGAGAAATTTAAGAAATCGGTCAAGCGTGAGTCGGTTCACCTACAAACCTTAGAGGCCACTTCCGATTGTCCTAGCATTATGAACTTTGGCACGCAGGTCGTGTGTTATAAGTAGATTAAAAAAAATTGAGAAATTTGAGAAATCGGTCAAGCGTGAATCGGTTAATCTACGAATTTTAGATACCACTTCCAATTTTCCTAACGTAATGAAATTTGACACTCAGGTCGTGTGTCATGTAGATTAATAAAAAAATTAAGAAGAAATCGGTCAAGCGTGAATCGGCTCCTCTACGGACTATAGGTAAAAATTCTTATACGCCAGTGATACAACGAGAATTGGTTTTAAATATTGTCATCATGTATAATGCATACCGTATAGCTTATTAATACTTCGATTGCGGATTCTTGGAAATCTATTGTTTACGCGGTCGAATTCGACCGCTTGGGAGTTGATATACTTAGGTTAAATAAATACTGTTTACTGGAAAATTTCGCTTCTATTGATAGTTTACAACTAGCGCCATATATCGAAGGTATTATGTAAGTCGGGTGTGGCACAAAAAGAAAAAATAGGTATAATTTCTTGAAAAAAAGGACTGAAATCCCACCAAAAACATACCTGTTAAAATGGGGCCAAGTTCCTATCAGCAAATTTTTGGTCTAAAAAAAGAGTTGAAATCCAATCCAATGCCAAGTTTAGATGCATTTCATCGATTGTTAACATTTTCATCAACAGCCTGATCCATAATACTTACGTAACTCTGGATTAATTGTAAAATAAGATAATATAATTAAATTAACCTGCCACGTTCAAATTAGAAGTATTATGGATCAGGCTGTTGATGAAAATGATAACAATCGATGAAATGCATCTAAACTTGGCATTGGATTGGATTTCAATTCTTTTTTTAGACCAAAAATTTGCTGATAGGAACTTGGCCCCATTTTAACAGGTATGTTTTTGGTGGGATAATCAGTTTACAGTTCAGGTAGGGTAATAAATAGGGATGATGACAAGGTCAAATATTATTTTTGTTAATAAAATAAAGAAATCACAGTAAAAAATAAGTGTTCCCAAAATTTCAGCTCGATAGCATTTGTATTTTTTTTGTTATGCGCCTTCAAAGTTGGATAATCAAGTCGATTTTTTTTTCAATTAAATTTCTTAATATTTGTATACCATTCGATAACTTATGCAATTAAAGCAACTTTTGTTATGAAACCACTTTCATAAACGCGATATTTAATATACCTATCGAACAAAGTTCTCTCCCGATCCGTACAAACTACGAAAGAGTGACGTCAGTCTTTCGTAGCACTTTGTATGGAGCGTTTCGAGATATTTGAATTGTCATTTCTTGATGAATTTTTAAGCTATAAGAGTCATTCTTTCAGCGATTTTTCTATTTTTTAAGGGTCTTTCAATTACCAATAAGAAAAAAATTGTGATCAAGCCTATTCTACCGTTTTAGAGTTTCAGAGCATAAACCATTCATAATTATTATACCTTTAATGAAAATCATTTCCATGTACAGTCAGTGCTTTATTTATAACCGACTTTCAAAAAGGAGGTTTGTCGATTCGACCGTAGATAGTATAATACTGTTTTAGTAGAGGAGATTCTGCAGATATCTACATCATTATACAATATACACTGCGAACAATTCTCATTACATCTAAACAAACAAGGGTCGATCTCGGGAGCATCTAGAAACTCCAACTACCGGCTTTAGCACAACTTGAATCTTCTAATTGGGCCTAAACAACTTCACTTCCATTCTGTTTTAGGAAGTACCTCTATCAAAATATTCTTTAGCTTTTAATTTTTTTAACTGACTTCGAAACAGGAGGAGGTTATAATAAAATTATAACATCCTCCTTTTTAAAAACAGACGAACTGATAATATTATGTTCGTGTTTATATAGTATTTTATAATTATAGTTTTTGTATATTCAACGATTACCTACTTCGCCGTTTGTGTCAAAGTAGGTAATCGTTGAATAAAAAAAAATAATCGAAAAGTACTTTGATTGTACGTATAAGTAACCACTATACGTTGACATAAGATGGACACAAGCAGGTATGAATGTGTTGAGATATTCCTACTGAGATAATATGACAGTTTGTGTACAGCTTCATAATCATGGCTTTCCATCCTGGCACAACGTTTACAAGGCAATCCATCTAGATACAACGTTCTAGAAAGTAATTAGAACATACAAGTAGGTAATCTCGCCTAACACGACCGATATTAATACCGTCAACACTCCGCTAAACCCCCGGGACCTACCTGTATGTAGACATGATTATCCTACAGGAAAACCGATATCTCAAGCTACTTTAATATCTATCATGTAAACCATAAAGCCTGGAATTGTATGCTACAATAATTATCTTGACCCACAACTATGCAGGAAGGTGTATGTTGAATTGAAATTGATCAAGACAAGATTCAAATTAATGCGAATAAATTACACACGTATTATAGTCTGCGTATATAGATGATGAGGTTTAAAGGTGAACGCAGATTTGAGGTGAACGCAGATTTGGCCGCACCGCACGCATCACAGTCGCCGCATTTCGAATTCTAAAGGTGAACGCAGATTTGGCCGCACCGCACGCGCCGCAGTCGCCGCATTTCGAATTCTTCATATAAGGTGAACGCAGATTTGGCCGCACCGCACGCACCGCAGTCGCCGCATTTCGAATTCTTCATAATATAAGGAATGTAGAAGTTGCGAAGAGGCGCGGGTAGGTATGCGAGCTTGCCTATAACTTCATATAAAGAATTGACAAAACTCTTCCTTTTTGAAAGTCGGTTACAAAGCATTAAGCCTGTGCCAAAATCTTCATTAAATTCATGTTAAGTTTTCCGTTAAATTTCCCAAAATTTAAAGAGAATAAGATGAGAAAAAGTTGGGTAAAAGCTGGTGATGTTAACAAAACTTTAACCCACTTTGAACCCCTAATTCATATCACCACAATTATATACTACACTACTCAATCATTATTAGTTTTTTTTTTTTCAGAAACACACCAGGCAATGAACTTTTAACTCGTTAATTGTTTTCCAACTGCACTACAGTTCAGAAACAGTTTCTGAACAGTTCGGTAACAGTCGAGCGACTAGCGAGTAACAAACGATGGGGAATCCGGTTATCGCGCTTAAGTGGGGGTTTCTGTCCCCATGTCCCCATTTGCGTCTGTCAAACCTAAACATTTGGGTAAACGACAATTAGCCCCTTAGATGTTGCGTTGTAAAACTGAGCTTCATACTTTATCGAAGTTAGGTTTAGGTTTCAGAACTGGAATCTCGTAAAGTAACCGCGACCAGAACTCCATAGTCGCTGGTTGCTCTTACCTTTACAGGGGTCACAAAAAGGTAAACTTTCAGCATTTATAAATGACGAAAGTCTAACTGTCGCTGGCCCTTGAGTTAATCTTGAAATATTTCAATCTTCTTGGTGACATAATATTATGATGGCCCTCTGCGAATTTTTTAGGCCAGTTACAGCTGGGTTAGTTCGAAGACCAGTGGTAGGCATAAATAGCACGTAGACTCAACGTTGAAAATGCACATTGGTATAAGAATTAAGAACCCACCATGACAGGTCAACCATCCCTGATCTTATTAACCGACTTCCAAAAAACGAGGAGGTTATATGTTCGGCTGTGGTTTTTTTTTTTTTTTTTTTGTATGTTCAACGATTACTCCGCCGTTTGTGAACCGATTTTCGAAATTTTTGCTTTGTTGTATTTGGTTTTACTCCAATTTGGTACCATGTTCACAAAGTGGTGACCTGATGATGGGATCCAGGAGTAATCGAGGGAACTCCTCGAAATTTATATGGAAACATATGGTGATTTTGGTTTTATGTGAAGTGTACTAAGAATATGCTACCAAAAAGTCAAATATTGGGTCAAGGTATACCATGGTTTCGAAGATGCTGAGAGAACTCCTGACTCCTTATAGATACACGTTTGGGAGTTTCGGCGTTGTTTTAAGAACAGAAAGCATATGCTACTATGCAACTCATATTCATCATCATAATCATCATCATCATCATCATCATCATCATCGTCTTCATCATTACCACGTCGTGTTAAGGTCACCAATGTCTCATGGCACAGAATAGATAATAGTACAAGGCATAGGTGTGGATATACTAATAATAATAATAATTTTATACTGTATAACAACACTTTGTTTAAATATACACGGCGGTCAGCGCCGCGGAGGCGACGGTATCGCGGCGTGGCGGAAGACGACAGATCGAATATACTTTACTACTTTATATACAGATCGAATACTATACTAACTACTTTATAAAATTTTAATAGACAAAATATAGAATTAAAATAAAGTTATTTTAAAAAGAGCATTTAAACAAAACATAGTCAATAAGTGTCTTTTTAATTAGTTATACTTATTAATCGATAGATGGCGCACTAAGTATCGATTTGAATGGATTTGAAATTGAATTCTTGATTACAAGAACAGCTGTCAATAATTATGATAATATTATATTATATTACAAGCTGTCCCGGCAAACGTTGTTTTGCCATATAAATAATTTTTGATATGAAAAATAGATGTTGGCCGATTCTCAGACCAATATCCTCACAATACGCTCACATAATTTCATGAGAATCGGTCAAGCCGTTTCCGAGGAGTATGGCAACGAAAACTGTGACACGAGAATTTTATATATTAGATGAGTAGCTACGCTACATCCTATGCAAGTTTATACAATTTTTTATCTGATAGATCCTTGGATCGTGGAAAAACGAGACACAATAGCCTTTCTATTGTTATCGCAATCGCCGGTGACCGCTTGGGGTTTGAAGTATTAAAATTGTTAAATTACTTAGCACGATATGTTCACTTCACTGATAATATATTATTTTGTGAATGTGAACTGTGTAATAAGATACGTAAAATATACGCGAAGGTTTACCTACTAGTGTAACTAAAAAGAGTGAAATTATTATTTTTTTTAACAAAAAATTAAAGGTAAAAACAATATTAACATTAATATGAACTAAAAAGTATTAAATAATTTTTGCTATCTAATAGTGCCTTTTTCCGAATTCGGCTAAACCTTGACTATTTCTGTACTCAATCTTCATAATTTTGAAGTCGGTGCCAGTTCCAAAAGTTTCAAATATTCTGTCAGAGGACTGAAGATTCAGCTATCTGGTACCGACTTCAAAATAATGAAGATTGAGTACAGAAATAGTCAAGGTTTAGCCGAATTCGGAAAAAGGCACTATTAGATAGCAAAAATTATTTAATACTTTTTAGTTCATATTAATGTTAATATTGTTTTTACCTTGGAAGTCGGTTTTAATTTTTTGTTAAAAATAATAATTTTATGAAAAGTATTTTTTATTATACGCTTGTGAATCATTGGTTTTGACTGTGGTACAGGTTTAGGTACGAGTATGTTATTCGTTTTAAAAGCACAGCAAATGCCAAAATCATACAAATAACGTTGAGATGATTAAAGTTATTTTGATAATATACGCTGATGATTCAATAAAAACTTAACTCTAGTAAACAAGAATGAAATCAATTAAAATTTACTTAGGTAATTACTAAAGAAGCAAAAGGTTGTAAAAAGTGTACTTGTTAATTAACATCTAATAATAGCTTGCCAGTTTCCAAGTTGTCTTACAATTTTTTACAACTTATTAAAACACTGTAACTTGTTTTGATTGTCCATTCCCTCGCTTCTTCAAAGATAATTAGTTTGAGAATTTAACAGGAATATTAGAGAAAAATTAAATGAAAAATTTAAAGTTTTCATTCTGGCGTTTTTACCGACGGGAACATTCAGATATAAGTATTTTTTTATATAAAATAAGGGGGCAAACGAGTAAAATGCTCACCTAATGAAAAGAAACTACCGTCGTCCGTCGCCCATGGACACTCGCAACATCAGAAGAACTGCAGGTGTGTTGTGTACGAGGGAATACGCTCTCTTCATGAAGGTCCGCAAGTCGTATTGGTCCGGAAATACTGCTGGAGACATACAGTTCGTACTAGAATCCAGAGTTATAATGTGCACAACAGAAAGTTATTTGAAAATCGTACGCTGGAAGACTGCCACTCATCTAGGTGACGATGATGGTTATGCAGCGTATAACTATTAAAGTCATTTAACTTTTCCAATGTATTATGCCCGCTGTACACTCTCGCCGAGAGCTCTCGGGCGAGAGTCTCGTGCGAGAGCCCCTTGCCCGAGTGCGATCATGTACATTCTCGCTTAGTTCAAGATGGATTAGACAAGATGGACGAAAACGACCATTCACCATTCACCATGCATCGAAAGATATCATTGTAATCCAAAGATTTATAATCATATTTAATTTTATTTCTCACAGATAATGACTGATAATGTCATTTATTATTGTTATTTTTCTGTTCTACACTGTCCAACGGCGAAACAAGTACTGAAAGACGCGAGAGTGTACAGTAGTGCGCTCGTTTTCCTCGCGAGACCCTTTGTCTCGGGCGCAAAATACCGACAACGGACCGAGACAGGCGAGACGAGGCGAGCGCACCCATTTACATTCTCGCACTCGGGCCGCCTCGCTGTGTCTCGGCGAGAGTGTACAGCTGGCTTTAGACAAATACAAGAAGACCTTGCATAGTTATAACATGTAATTTTTTTAAAAACAATTCAAAAACAAGCATGAGGAACTATTGTCCGCGCGGAACTACTTGGCCGCTCTGCCGGTATGTGAGTATACGCCATACGGGCAGAGCGGCCAACTAGTTGCGCGCGGATTATAAGCACAAAGAGTGTAATAAAATTATTTTGAAACAAGTTTTTGTGATACTTATCCTCCAAAAGAATAATCATTAAATTGTCGACTTCTGAAATAAAAATGCCCTCACAAGGAGTCACTCAGCCATTTTAATGGGCTTTTAGTGTTTGAGCCACGGCCTACGGCCCACGGCCCACGTGTAACATGGTACATGGATGAAGGATAAGGATTTGTATTTGCGCCTGTATGAACAAAGGTACTCGGTGGGCGGACAAAGGTCTAGCACATAGTTTCTCAACCTTATTTTGCTCACCGCCCACTTTGAGAATATGTTTTTCTCTAGAGCACCATATTAATTTTACTCACCATCTGTCGCGAATTTAAAACAGCTATTGCCACGATTATATTAAAAACGTAAGATATTATAATATTATAGTCCGTAGTCGCAAGATAGGAATATGACCCCTATCTTATTTCTGAGTTTAAAACGAAGAATCAAAGAATAATGCAGTTTCAATGGGAGCAATTAAAACGCATGCTTAATTATATTGAGCAATATTTTGCATTGTATATGTTACGGGTAATGCTAGAAGGTGGAGTAAACCTAGGTTTATCCGGGTTGACTTAGTATTACCCAAGTCTTTTGGGTAAAGTCCGAATAATAAGAGGAATAAATTTTAATTCGGGTTTTACCCATACTCACCTAGGTATACCCAACTCTGGCTGGGTAAGGGGGCGTCCACAAATTACGTGAGGTGTTTTTTTGAAATTTTTGACCCCCCCCCTACCCCCCTGGTGAGATTTCGTGAGATTTTATTCAACCCATTCCCACCCCAAAATCTCACGTGAGATTATTCAAAATGTGAGTTTCTTACGTAAACGCGTTGGATTGTTAAATTGATGAAATCTTAGTATGAGAAAAAGGCTTATATTTTAGTCTAGTTTCATAATAATTACTTACTTATTAAATAGCATTAACCTATCAAGCCCCATTAGAGCACCGGTGATCGCGACAACAATAGAATAACAATAGATTCCCAAGAATCCGCGATCGAAGGATTAATTAAGGTGTACGTTAAGAAATGTTGCGTTTAAAAACTTGTACGGGATATGGTGGTTTGACAGTCAGTAGATTTTCTTTCGAACGAATTTGTGAATGATTTTAATCGTATATAACGATTACGCTTACGTATCTTAAGCATACGTACCATCTGGATGAAATGGACCAAAACAGCAATACTTTGTTGAGAAAAAAATTACGTGAGATTTGCCGAGACCCCCCCTCTCCCCAACGTGAGATTAGATGAGATTTCACTCGAACCACGGGCCACGCCCCATTTGCGCCATCTCATTGCCCCCTAATGCCCCCTAATTTTCTCTGGGTCTTCTACTGCCCACGTTGAGAATCTATGGTCTAGCAAATATTATAGAATACTAGATGACGCCCGTAGCTTCGTTGCGCCAAAAATCGTTTATCACGCGGGAACCGTACATTTTTCCAGGATAAAAGCCTATGACCTTTCCTGGGACTCAAAGTATCCCCATGCCAAATTTTAGCAAAATTTGGCATGGGAAATTGGTTTGGACGTGAAGAGGTAAAAGACTGGCGGACAGACGGACAGACAGGCAGACAAACATACTTTCGCATTTATAATATTATTAGTATGGAATATGGATGGACCAGAGTCCAGATGACGCCCGCCGCAGCTCTGTTGTGCCGTAAAAAGTATTAATTATTCTATATGTCCTTATCCGGGATTCAAATTATCTCCATGAAAAATTTCAGAAAAA
Source organism: Polyommatus icarus (assembly GCA_937595015.1). Taxonomy (NCBI): domain Eukaryota; kingdom Metazoa; phylum Arthropoda; class Insecta; order Lepidoptera; family Lycaenidae; genus Polyommatus; species Polyommatus icarus. Next base: position 21,765,502 of record OW569328.1, on the reverse strand, counting down.
TCGATTCAGCGACAAGACACAACTTGGCATTAATAATATTAGTATGGATGTGCCTTTAGAAAACGTCGAATACAAGTTTATGGACCTTCTTAGTTAATTGCAACAAGATAAAAAAAAGACGGGTTGCACTCCGGGAGTGCCGGCAGAAGTGAAAACTTGATTATTAACGTTGTGCATTTTTTTTACCCATTTTTTATGAAAATCGATTTTTTAATTAATCGAAACCCTTACAATCGATTAAATTTTTAACCCATTTTTTATGAAAATCGATTTTTTAATTAATCGAAACCCTTACAATCGATTAAAAAATATTGACTATCGAAAAAAAAACAATCGATTGTTCGATTAATCGATTTCGATGTTACAACACTAACTTCTCCAACCGTCTTACGATTTTTCGATCAGAATGAGAATCTGACGCGAGTTTCACAGTTTTTACCCATCCCACAAAAGTGCTCAACGCCGCTAAAGAAGTTTTCACTTCAAAAAGTTCAGAAAAAGCGATACAAAAGCTTACAAGGCGACGCGGATAAAAAATTGGAAGAAAAAAAATTGCGCTACATTAGTTAAAGCTTATGTCAATGGTAAAAGCCTACCCTAGCGTCGCGGTATATTTAAACCCACACATTGACATTTAATCCTTTTAAATGTGTAGGTCTTGACATAATTAAGTTACCTAACTTTTAGAAGATAGCAAAGGATTCTAATAATAGCTTACCGAGTAAGTTAATACTTAATAAGTTTTATCTCTAATCATTGTATGTGGCAACAAGAACAAAACTTGCCCATGACGATGTCATAATTATCTTTATATCTATCTATATAATATATATCACCTTGATGAGTGGCAGTCTTCCACAGTGCGTTTTTCGCGTAACTTTCTGCCGCGCACTGTAAAACTCTGGAACGAACTGTCACCAGCAGTATTTCCGGACCTATACGACCTTTACGAAAAGAGCGTATTCCCTCTTAAAAGGCCGGCAACGCACCTGCAGCTCATCTGATGTTGCGAGTGTCCATGGGCGACGGTAGTTGCTTACCATCAGGTGACCCGTTTGCTCGTTTATTTAATAAAAAAAAATATACAAATGGATTTCTAATTGTGTTAGTTACTCCATAGCTCGATAACGGCTGAACCGATTCTGCTATTTTATTCTTAAAATAATCCTTGAAGTCTAGGGAAGGTTTTTACACAAAGTTCACCGGGCCAGCTAGTTATCCAATAAAAACACCCCTTTGTCGATGTTATAAAAACGGCAGCAATTGAAGACATGAACAGATGAAGTGGGTAACTAACATTTAACAACACGAGAGCAATTTTATTCATTTTTCCCTCAAAATTGTTCCAATTCAACAAACATGTAATTCAGCTACTGTATCATCTAGTTTATTATGTATCTAACTGTATATAGAAAGTACATTTTCATTTATTGCACAGCTTTTATTGCGCGCTCGTGCGGCAACCGAATCAAGTTCGTAACGAAAAATACCCAACACTTGTTTAACGTCGTTTCAGTTGGGCAGACTTCGGCTCGGTTTTGGTATGCGTGTGACTACACGTATTTTCAAATTGTGAGTTACCCACTTCATCCAGTCACGTCTTCGATTTAAAAAGCGTTTTTCGCGAGAAAAAACAATGTTATAATTGGCACGTGACTAGGGCTCGATCAGCTTTGAGACGAGGGCTGAGCTGAAAGAGTTTCAGAGAATTTGTACCTAATGGGCGAGATGTTGCCGCTTCAAACGGCTTTGATTTACTCCAAGCTCCTGTATACATTTCAATCGTTAATCCGTGTTTCTTTTTAGCGTTCCGTACCCAATGGGTAAAAACGGGGCCCTATTACTGAGACAGTGAGACTTCGATGTCTGTCCGCCTGTCTGTCTCCAGGCTGTATCTCAAGAACCGCTATAGCTAGACTTTTGAAATTTTCCCAGATTGTGTATTTCTGTTGCCGCTATAACAACAAATGTTAAAAAAAAACAAAGTTAATATTTAAGAGGGGCTTCCCTCCTCCCATACAAAAAAAAACATTTTTTTACGTTACGTTACGGACTACGATACGGAACCCTTCGTGCGTGAGTCCGACTCGCATTTGGCCGATTTTTTTGAAATGACGTTTTATAGGCGATTTCACCAAAGAAATTGAACGCGCTCACTGCACACTAAAAGCAGCTTGAAATATTTTATAACAGGTATGTTATAATATTTGTTTATTTATTTATTTGCCTAAAAGTCATTCCACCAAAACATTAAATGTAAAAGGAGCCAAGCAAAATATTGCATAGCTATATGCAATACTTCTGTCGTAAAAAGTTTTCAGATCACATTCAAGCCAAGCCTTCAACTTATTTTGTAATTGAAATCAACATTCAGTGAATGTATCAATAGTTTTCTTTATTCTAAAATTATTATAGTGGCTCGGCAATGAGCACATAATTATTAAGAAACAAATATGAAACTGCATATTTGGAGGAGTTTATACTTATACAGACGGCAAGCGTAAAGTGTTTTTTTAGTTTATCGTAACGACGCATCTGGTCGATGCAGGTACCCATGATATAAATCCAATTAGTCGCTGATTATTTCTCTAGTGCTCATTGCCAAGGCACTATAATAATTTTAAAATAAAGGAAACTATTGATACATTGACTGAATTTTGATTTCAATTAAAAAATAAGTTGAAGGCTTGGCTTGAATGTGATCTGAAAACTTTTTAGGACAGAAGTATTGCATTTAGCTATGCAATATTTTGCTTGGCTCCTTTTACATTTAATGTTTTGGTGGGATATCATTTCCTTTTTAAGTTTTTTTTTATTTTCAAGTCACGTTAAAACTATTCTACCATATTAACAAAGTCTTAAGACTTCGCTGTCTGTCTGTCACCAGGCTGGATCTCGAGAACCGCAATAGCTAGATAGATGAATTTTTCATAAATTATGTATTTTTAACCGACTCCCAAAAAACGAGGAGGTTATATTATGTTCGGCTGTGGATATTTATTTTTTTATTTTTATTTTTGTATGTTCAACGATTACTCCGCCGTTTGTGACCCGATTTTAGAAATTTTTGTTTCGTTGTATTAGGTTTCACTCCAATTTGGTACCATGTTCACAAAAGTGGTGACCTGATGATGGGATCCAGGAGTAATCGAGGAATCTCCTTGAAATTTATATGGAAACATATGGTGATTTTGGTTTTATGTGAAGTGTACTAAAAATATGCTACCAAAAAGTTAAATATTGGGTCAAGGTATACCATGGTTTCGAAGATGCTGAGAGAACTCCTGACTCCTTATAGATACACATTTGGGAGTTTCGGCGTTGTTTTAAGAACAGAAAGCATATGCTACCATGCAACTCAAATTCATCATCATCATCGTCGTCATCATCATCCAATGCCTCATGGCACAAAATAGATAATAGTACAAGGCATAGGTATGGATACAATAATAATAATTATGTACATAACACCAATTATTATTATAGGCTGTTTATACACGGCGGTTGGCGCCGCAGCAGAGGCAACGGCGCGGCGTCGCTGCGCGCCGCGCGGTGCGTGCGTAAACATCAACAAGTTCTAACCGGAATGTCAGGACATGCCGCGCTGCGAGCCTTTTGAGTGTAATAATATTATGATTTTAAACTTTATCTTCATTAATGTAATACAATTATATTATAATATCGCTTGCGAAAGGCGCAGGCGGCCGCGAGAATTTCCAAGTTTCTCAAGCGAATAGCGATAGTACTACTATGTATTACAATAGTGAAGATACAGATTAATATCATGATACTATTATGACACTGAAAATATGCTCGCCGCGCCGCTGGGTGTAATTGGGCTCATTCTTCGATCGCGGATTCTTGGAAATCCATTGTTCTGGCGGCCACATGTGGCCGCTGCTGGGGAGTTGAAGCGTAAATTGTTAAATGACCTAGCTCGCATAGGGTTGTGTTCACTTAGATTTTTTAAAATGTATTGTTTAAAGGAGACTGGTCACGAACCATACAAAATCTACCCATGGCCGACACGCTGGAAACATATCCTATTGTTTTCGTTATAATAAGAGCATCCAGGATATGTAATTTTTATATTCAATATCAGTGGCTAACATGTTATTTTATTGCTTTCTTTTTTTCTTCAAGCGCAGTATGAAAAGTGAAAATATTAAGTATTTTTATTCAATATCATTGGCTAACATGTAAAAAGTGCTAAGAAATGTAATTAAAAACTATTTTCAAATTCGACTACTCCAGAATAAAACATATTTTTTCAATTTAAGTTAGGTAGGTACCCTAACGCACGGTGGATGTTGCTGTGAAGCAAACGCCGCTAACTGGGCCGCTGTAGTTTCGCCCCTGGCGGGTCCGGCGGCCCAGCAACATGCGGAGGAGGAGGCACCGGTGGGTTTTAGTGGGTAAACCCGGGTACTCACCGCAGCACCTGGGGAGTCCCACATATCCCGGCGGCCTTTCCCCCGGGCTGTCGGGAATGCGTAACGCATTTCCCATCGTCTCGCATTTCTCATCCCATTTCTAAATAAGTGAATAAACGTATTATTAAGAATTACTATTCTACTCACCAATCCCTGATAACTTGATGCTAGTTAAGTAGGACCATCAACCTCGGCAGTATGTTGCCGCATATTTCGCGCGAGATACAGTTTTCATGTTCATTAGCTAAAGAAAACTTATGTAGACCTATCTAATATAGGTAAAAACTTAAATAGGTTTATCTCGCCCTCAGTGTTTTATCACGCGTGATAAGATATAACATGCTGCAGAGACCGGATGATGACAATGACAATGAACATACTTGTAGACAATGGACATACTTGTAGAAGGTAGTGAAAAAAAACCTTTTTTTAATGTAGGTACCTAGGCCCTAGGGTAAACAAAAGAATATTTATATTTATTATGATTTTGTGTTTTTCTTTTAAGGGACGGTATAAAATAGTATATTTCTATGTGTTAGCCACTAATATTGAATATAATTACATGCAAATAACGATTCTTATTATTCATATTAGCACTTTTCATACTGCGCCTGAAGAAAAAGGAAAGCAATAAAATAACATGTTAGCCACTGATATTGAATATAAAAATTACATATCCTGGATACCTTTATTATAACGAAAACGATGGGATATGCCTCGGGCCTGTCGGGCCTGGGTCACAAATGTCCCGTCGCCTTTATCTGCCTGATATTTAGGCCTGGTATGACTCTTAAGTCTTAACAAATTGTAATATGATACGTAGAATTAACGCAGTAATTCGACGCGTAGGGTGGTATGGTCACTACCACCGACGACCGACGATTTATAAACTCGCGGACTATGATGGAGGTCATCTTGGAGGGTTAATTAATATTTTTAATAACAATACGAGATCAATAATAACCACTCCAAATGTTGTCAATTCAAATTTTAATGCTCACTGCTCACACCAAGCTCACACTTTAATATTTCACACAACAAAAATCTTTATCTATTGAATACATCGTGTAACTACAACTATAATATTATGAAGTATGAAACATTCGGAGTTCGAACAAGCAATAGCGCGACACAGGAGCGCCTCAGTGACATCTAGTGAAGACAATATGAAACTATTTTTTATACAATTATTTAAATTGGCACCAATTACAGTTTACCTACTAGGTAACTAAAAAGAGTCAAATTATTATTTTTAACAAAAAATTAAAACCGACTTCCAAGGTAAAAACAATAATAACATCCTTATAATATGAACTAAAAAGTATTAAATAATTTTCCCTCTCTAAATGTGCCTTTTTCCGAATTCGGCTACACCTCAACTATTTCTGTACTCAATCTTCATAATTTTGAAGTCGGTGCCAGTTCCAAAAGTTTCAAATTTTCTGTGAAAGAAATAAAGATTCAGCTATATCTGGTACCGACTTTAAAATGATGAAGATTCAATTGTTGTCGCTATAAAATAGAATAGTCCTATTAAAATAAAATAATTTAGGAACGGCAGGTCTCGTACAACAAACACGTTTTTTTTTGCTTTTTTTGCTCTATCTTCATAACAGTAAGGTTTTTGAAAATTTCAGAAAATACTTAATTGTATTTCAACTTTAATAATAAATAATAAAAATTAAATAAACCTTTTATTTAAGGGGGGCTCCCATACAAATTTACGGTACATAACCCTATCTACGCCAGTCCGACTCGAGCTTGGCCGGTTTCATAATTTTTCTTTCATTGTGAATAAAGACCTATCCGGGAACCAAATTTCAAGGTCCTAAGTCTGCTAGAAGTACCTTAGAATTTTGATGATCTGTCAGTCGGTAACGTAGTAACTTTGACCATCCGTAACTAATAAACTATTAATCAGAATATAATGTAATTTGGAGGTTAAGCTAGTTTTAATACTTGCTCCTAGTCACCGAAATTCTAAATCTCTAGCTTTGTTAACATCGAAGATAAGGAGGGTGTGAAATAGCCGCGAACCGCTTCGAGAAAAGTATGGTACGGCCGTGGCTTTGCTAAAAAGCTTGGCTGGGGCACTGCCGTGCCCACAGATAAGTTTCATTATATTTTTTTGTCATACGCGTATGTTATAATATTAATTGTCATACGCCTTGTATACGTCATTGCTTTAAAACTTGGACTCAAAATTATTATTTTTAACAAAAAATTAAAACCGACTTCCAAGGTAAAAACAATATTAAAATTAATATGAACTAAAAATGGTTGCCTGTAAAGTCGGTTTTACGGGCGAAGATTTTACGTGACAACGTGTGGGAGAGAGACGCAAGGCATTCGGCGGGCCTCTCTCTCGTTCGGTGACTCATCGTAACGTTACCGAGCGTTACACTTTTTCATAAGTGACTCCCAGCCGCAACCTAATTTAAGACGTTGTCACGTCAAAAGTATTAAATAATTTTTGCTATCTAATAGTGCCTTTTTCCGAATTCGGCTAAACCTTGACTATTTCTGTACTCAATCTTCATTATTTTGAAGTCGGTACCAGATAGCTGAATCTTCAGTCCTCTGACAGAATATTTGAAACTTTTGGAACTGGCACCGACTTCAAAATTATGAAGATTGAGTACAGAAATAGTCAAGGTTTAGCCGAATTCGGAAAAAGGCACTATTAGATAGCAAAAATTATTTAATACTTTTTAGTTCATATTAATTTTAATATTGTTTTTACCTTGGAAGTCGGTTTTAATTTTTTGTTAAAAATAATAATAATTTCACTCTTTTTAGTTACACTAGTAGGTAAACCTTCGCGTATATTTTACGTATCTTATTACACAGTTCACACTCACAAAATAATATATTATCAGTGAAGTGAACATATTGTGCTAAGTAATTTAACAATTTTAATACTTCAAACCCCAAGCGGTCACCGGCGATTGCGATAACAATAGAAAGGCTATTGTGTCTCGTTTTTCCACGATCCAAGGATCTATCAGATAAAAAATTGTATAAACTTGCATAGGATGTAGCGTAGCTACTCATCTAATATATAAAATTCTCGTGTCACAGTTTTCGTTGCCATACTCCTCGGAAACGGCTTGACCGATTCTCATGAAATTATGTGAGCATATTGTGAGGATATTGGTCTGAGAATCGGTCAACATCTATTTTTCATACCAAAAATTATTTATATGGCAAAACAACGTTTGCCGGGACAGCTAGTAATATAATATAATATTATCATAATTATTGACAGCTGTTCTTGTAATCAAGAATTCAATTTCAAATCCATTCAAATCGATACTTAGTGCGCCATCTATCGATTAATAAGTATAACTAATTAAAAAGACACTTATTGACTTTGTTTTGTTTAAATGCTCTTTTTAAAATAACTTTATTTTAATTCTATATTTTGTCTATTAAAATTTTATAAAGTAGTTAGTATAGTATTCGATCTGTATATAAAGTAGTAAAGTATATTCGTTCTGTCGCCTCCGCGGCGCTGACCGCCGTATATATTTAAACAAAGTGTTGTTATACAGTATAAAATTATTATTTTTATTAGTATATCCACACCTATGCCTTGTACTATTATCTATTCTGTGCCATGAGACATTGGTGACCTTAACACGACGTGGTAATGATGAAGACGATGATGATGATGATGATGATGATGATGATGATGATGATTATGATGATGAATATGAGTTGCATAGTAGCATATGCTTTCTGTTCTTAAAACAACGCCGAAACTCCCAAACGTGTATCTATAAGGAGTCAGGAGTTCTCTCAGCATCTTCGAAACCATGGTATACCTTGACCCAATATTTGACTTTTTGGCAGCATATCCTTAGTACACTTCACATAAAACCAAAATCACCATATGTTTCCATATAAATTTCGAGGAGTTCCCTCGATTACTCCTGGATCCCATCATCAGGTCACCACTTTGTGAACATGGTACCAAATTGGAGTAAAACCAAATACAACAAAGCAAAAATTTCGAAAATCGGTTCACAAACGGCGGAGTAATCGTTGAACATACAAAAAAAAAAAAAAAAATATCCACAGCCGAACATATAACCTCCTCGTTTTTTGGAAGTCGGTTAATTAGTTCTCTTTATAACTTCTATACGCACTTTTGAGTTGTGACCATAAAGCGAGAATAATTCTCCTCATTATCTTATATTCGGAATATTCGTGTGTATTTCGGACATGTCCAAAGCCTCTAGTTTTGTTTTTATATTGCTAACGAGGTAACAGATATCGGCCAAATATATTTTAACGTTCATTTCGGATGGATAAATTATTACCATGTTTACCGTGACTCTTTTATTACATGGGATTTCTAAGAAATGAAACTATTATTTTACCTTGTGTATTTCTTTCGTAGCTTACGGTTTGGTACTGATATGAAGTTGCAGTTTACGTTTTGAAAGAAATTTGGCTAAATTTGTCGCAGGAAAGGAAAGTTTTCAGGATAGTCACCATCCCGGAAAAATATACAATTCCTCCAACTAATTTTCTTCAAAGGAATTAGCGGGCAACATCTATCTAGTTTAATATGAATTATATATTGTAATATAAGGGACCTATCAGACAGATAGCGGTCACGCGTTCAAGCGTTCGTTCGCATTCTGCGTTCGAGCGGTCAATCTCACAAGAGGAATTCTGACGCGGTCAGAACGCCCCCTGTGTAAGCATCTCTATAATATAATGTACCTTAGTAGGTACATTATAGTATAGTTTTGTAGTGTTGTGTAATGTAAATTCTTAATTGTATTAGTATACAATAAATAACGCAAAACTGACCGCTTGAACGCTTGACCGCGTGACCGCTCTCTGTCTGGTAGGTCCCTTAATAAGAAATCCTCGAAACTACCATAGATAACATTGTTACTCAAATAAACAGTCTCTCAAGTATCGACTTAACACTGTCGGTGCACATTTAACTGAGTTGCCGGATATGTCTCATTAGCGCGGTTTATCTTGACACCCGGGATCAAAGACAAAGGAGATGTTTACTACCTGGTACATACTTGAGTTTGTGTTATTGTACAAATTACGTGTAATGTAAGTATTTCAACTTACAAAGAGGCTTAAATGTCCCCTTTCATGTTGCGCCATAACTACTGAAACTTTTATAAATGAGCAAAGGTTACAGACGAATATTTCCCTCATTACAAAATTCTAAATTGTAACCATTGTCTATCGCTGCCTTGTTTTTATTAGCATTTTTCTATCTGTGGAAACTTTTAATTGGCCTTCTTGTATAACTTATCTAACATGCACATAGAATCTAAATATAAGTACATACAATATAAGTTGTGTTATATTTAGATTCTATGTGTATGTTAGCTGTAAGTTTTCCAAAAATTATAAAATAAAATAAAACTACTACATGTAGTCGCTTGTCTTGATCCATCATAGGCCAATATGGATATTGGATAGCCCCATGAGGAAAAAGTTAAAGTAAAAAATTAAGTATAATCCAAACCTCTGGACAAGTCACAAAACTTAAAAAAGTGACTAATCGCATAGGCCATTGAACGTGCAATGGTGACAGACATAAAGTTTAGCATTTTAATGGCCTGTTTCACCGCTTCCTGATAAGGTGCCCGATAGGGTTATTTAATAGATTTTCCACACTCCATCTGTCAAATTAAGTAGTGGATAGCCTTATCAGGAAGCGGTGAAACAGGCCCTAAGTATTTGATAACTAGCGTATATCTGCCCCTTTATCTACGGCGCGGCGGCGATAAAATACTAACTTTTTATTGTAGCGGTCTATAAGATAAATAATTGTAAACCCAGGTCAAACAACATATTTATAACCAAATAATTATGACCTACTAACTGACGCCCGCAACTCCGTTGCGCCAAGGTTAATTAATCGCGCAGGATCCGTACATTTTTCCGGGATACAAAGTATAACCCTGTGTCCTTTCCCGGGACTGAAAATATAATCATTACCATGTTATGTTAGAAGAATCGGTTCAGAGTTTTGGGCGTGAAGAGGTAACAGACAAACAGACATACTTTTGCATTTTTATTATTAACTACACACACCGGCAAAATTAGCGGAACATATTTAAAAAGGGCTACAACTTGAATTCAAGTGGGTCGGGCTGTGTGAAATCCTTTTTTATAGTTTCAAATCAAATCAAATCAAAATCATTTATTCACATAGATCACACAGTAACACTTATGAACGTCACAATAATTGCAATATAAATTAATTGTAGTAAGTACTTATAAGATATGCGTTAAATTATTATCACAAAAAACCCATTGTACAATTTACATTCCTGTCACCACTTATTACTATTACCAAATACAACAACATAATATTTTACCATATTGACATAAAGATAAGTCATACATACTTAATAATTATTATTTAATGTCACACTTTGTTTTATTATATAATGTCCAAAAATAAAAAAATAAATTTAAAATAAATTACTTACTACTTAATTAATTATTAATCGTGAATGTGATAAATATTAAATACAATAACAATTGAATTGAATGTCGTAAATATTATAATTGATGTCAGATAATCAGATAAGATAATTGCAACTAACATTTAACAATTACAGTAATTATAACTCACATTACAAATAATTAGTAATCATTTCCATGGTTGAATGTCTTCAAAATATTCATTTGTTGTGTAATAACCTTTATTCAATAATTGATTTTTGATACATCCCTTAAACTTAGTAAATGGTAAGTCTAGAATCTCAGCAGGCAATCTATTATAAAAACGTATGCCGAGTCCCACAAATGTATTTTGAACTTTATGAAGCCGTGAATAGTTACTAACTAACTTGTTCTTATTTCTGGTATTGAAAGGGTGAATATCAGCTTGTTGGTCATAATTGTGAATGTTTTTTCTAATGTACATTATATTGTCAAAGATAAACTGAGATGCAATTGTCAAAATATTTATTTCTTTAAATTTTTCTCTTAGAGAATCTCTGGGTCCTAGTCGATATATGGCACGTATTGCTCGTTTTTGCAGAATAAATATAGTCTGAATGTCAGCTGCACTTCCCCATAATAATAAACCATAAGACATGATACTGTGGAAGTAGCTAAAATATACCATACGTGCTGTTTCAACGTTCGTCAAAAGTCTTACCTTCCTAATAGCAAATACGGCTGAACTAAGTTTCTTAGCTATGTTAGAGATGTGAGGTCCCCATTGCAATTTACGGTCAAGCGTAAGACCTAAAAACATTGTAGAATCTACTAAGTTTAAATTATCTATACCAATTTTAATATTAATTGTGCTAGTAGACTTAACATTTGGCATAGTAAATTTGACACATTTAGTTTTTTTTGGGTTTAGTAGAAGATTATTAGAATTGAACCATTGTAGTATGAGAGTAAGTATTCTATTTATGCTGTTGATATCTGGATTTTTACGATTGATTTTGAAAAGAAGGGAGGTGTCATCGGCAAATAACAAAATTTCACATAAATGTTCTATAAAAAATGGAAGATCATTGATGTAAATAAGGAACAAAAATGGTCCTAAGATGGAACCCTGAGGAACTCCCATTTTTGTATGCAAACCCGATGATTTCACACCGTCAACATCTGCGAATTGTATTCGGTCCGTCAAATAATCTTTAATTAAATTAAGTGCTGCATCTCTAATACCATAGTACTTTAGTTTGAGTAGAAGTGTGCGATGATCAACGCAGTCAAAGGCTTTTGACAGATCACAAAATACGCCAATAACATCGTGAGAATCTTCCCAAGCTTTAAGTATATATTTAATTAATGTTACACCAGCATCTGTTGTTGAGACACCCTTAGTGAAACCGTATTGACGATTGTGGAATAGTTTATTGATATTAAAGTGACTCTGTAACTGTATAAGTATGGCCTTCTCAAATATTTTACTTATTGCTGGCAAAATAGAAATTGGTCTAAAATTTGTAGGGTCACTTTGTGAGCCTTTTTTAAATAATGGTATAACTTTAGACTGCTTCATGAGTCGGGGAAACACCCCAACATCTATACAGCGATTAAATAAGGCGGCTAAATATGGCGATAATTCAGTAATAATATTTTTGAGCAATTTAACTGAAATACCCCATAAGTCTACAGATTTCTTCATGTTAAGAGTCTTGAATATCTTTAAGATGTCATTAGGGTGAATGTGTTTGAAGTTAAACAAAGTCACATTTTCTTGCACATTAGTTCTTAATAATTCATTGGCTTTTATTGAAGAGGAATCAAGGGAGTGAGTTAATTCTAAGGGTATATTTACAAAATAGTTATTAAAATAATGAGCTAATTCTAGATTATCAGATATTGTCAAACCATCAATGTTAAGTGATATTTTGCGTTCATTTGTTTTAGATCGCCCGGTTTCGTTGTTTATTGTATTCCAAGTGCTACGAATAATATTATTAGAGCTCTTAATTTTATTACTTAAATATAACGATTTGGCAGCCAGACAGGTCTTTTTGAATATTTTGGAATAATTCCTAACGTACTGATTAAATAGAGGGTGCAAATTATATTTTTTTAAGTCATACAAGTCGTATAATTTGTTTCTGCTGATGTAAATGCCAGGTGTCGCCCATTCACAAAATTTTATTTTATTATCAATGTTAAACGTCTTAGTCTTAAAAATCATGTCGTGTTCCTTTATAATAACATCAAGCAATTTATCATAAAAAATGTGTGGATCTTTTTGGGTAACGTCTATCTTGAGAATTCTGCTTGCGATATTATCTCTAAAAATATTTATTTTAGCTGATGTAATCGGTCTACATGTGATTGTTTTAATGGGATTATTAGTTGTAACTGGAAAAACCGCGAGCTGGCCTAGGTGGTCTGATGTTAGATCACTAAATAAGCACTTTTCTATGCAACTCGAATTACAGTAAATGTTATCCAAGCAAGTTGCTGAGTGTGAAGTTATTCTAGTTGGCTCCAAAAATAAGTATTTAAGGTCAAAGGTTGCAAATAAGTTAAGTAGCCTGTCACATTTTGATGAGTTCTCCAGTAGATTTACGTTTAGGTCACCGCATAGTATAATCTTTTTATGTGTCAGCAAACGATTTAGTACACTATCTAATGTCGAGTCAAAAGATTCAAAATCGCCCTGAGGGGGTCGGTACACACAGATTACTATGTATTGTTCCAGCTCAACGCACGAAATTTCTGCTGTACATTCACAGGAAAGTTTAACTATATCAGTACGTTCTTTATATTTAATGTCATTTTGTATATAAATAAGAGACCCACCGCGTATAGTTTCCCTTCTTATAAACGAACTAGCAACCTTATAAAAGTTATTATTTAAAGTATTAATTTGTTCAATTGATAACCAATGTTCTGTAACACAGAAAATATTAATATTGCGGCTTTTAAGGAATAGGTCTATTTCCAACTGTTTACTAAGCAACCCCTGAATGTTAATGTGAGCCAAAATTATAGTATTAGTAGTTTTAGAGGAGCTATTCTCGAAAAAATATACTGTCATCTGGTGCACTTTTATCATGTATAACAATTGGATTAATTTTTTTGAAGTAATACGGAATTGTGCCTTTTTTTATTCCATCTAAACACTTAGTTTTTGTGTTATTGGATTTATTATTAAGATTTTTAGATGATAAACCAAAATAATATGGTATAGTGCCCTTTACATTAATTTCCTTCATATAAGATTTCCTAACTGGTTTATCCACATACATTCTTTTATAGTTTATATTGTCAATTTCTACATTACATTTAAAACACAAGTACTGACTTAAAGATTTGAATTTATATCCATAACAATTTATATTATGCTGTATATTTATGTATTTACAGTTAGAAAAGTTTCTAGAAATTTGTTCAATATGGTAATTTAACAAATTTGTGTTTATAAATAGATTATTAAATACCCCTAAAATAAATACATGACATTTTTAAACTCTTTCATTCATTTCATTTTTAAACTCTTTTTCTAAACTCATTTAAGAAATAAAATATTGAACACAACTGGGAAGCTAACAGATTTTTATTGCAATTATGCCCTACTAAGTGTTTTTCGATGATTGACGTTGTAAGTGTTTCTGATAAGAATGGCGTTTTTAGCGGGGTGCAAGGTATGCCAGCTCATTTGATTGTTTGGTTTTCGAAAGAACACATTGCTTAGATACAAAATTAGTGATTTTCCAGCATCTACGACTGCTAGAACTGTAACCACGATAGAGAAAGGTCACACCTACCGTTCGGTCAGTCAGGCCTTAGGTGTGTCGGCTTTCGTGGTCCATCGTAACTTTCAACACTACAGAGAGACTGGATCTCACGTTTGGAGACGAGAACAAGGCAGATTTTGGGTGGCAATGGTTCAGGATAACCGTTTTGTAAGGGTACAAGCCTTAAGAAATCGACCTCAGACTGCTTTGCAGAGACGAAACCTGTCGGAACAGGTCCGAGATGGACGTGTAAGTGATTGTACAGTAAAAAGAAGAATCAAAGAAGTTAAATTAAACTCGAAAGTGCCAGCAAGGGCACCAAAACTTGAGACAGGACCGCAAAGAGCCAGGCTAAGATTTGCGCGTGAACATCAAAATTTAACAAGTGAGTGAAATCGTGTGCTGTACAGTGATGGGAGCAAACTCTGTGTAAATTTTGTTGACAGGCGATAAAGAATGTGGATAAATCGTAAGGAACGCTATAGACCATCAAACTTAACGGACACAGTGGCCTATCATGTAGGCTTCGTAATGGTTTGGGGTGGCATATGATTTGGAGCCCGCACGGAGCTGATGATTGTTAATGATGGTACTTTGACAGTACAGTGCTATAGCACAAACATCCTAGAACTGCATGTTGTGCCTTTTAAACAGTTTTAGGCAGTAACTTCAATTTTATGCGCGTCCATAGAGTAAAAAAATCGCCTAAAAAATATTACTAAAAACTTACTACTGAAATTTCAAGGATTTTTCTTAATTTTTGATTTTTGCAGATTTTTTCTATTTTACACGTTTTTATGCCCTAAATTTATATAAGTCTTATTTTTTAATCGTCAATTATTTAATAAATAAATATATATATAAAAACAGCGAATAATTTTCAAAAAAAAAAATTTTGTTATTTTCCTCTAATTTTGCCGGTGTGTTTAGTATGGATCACGTGCTATATAGTTTGTGGCTTTTCGAGGAAAATGGTTTTTTTTGTAAAAGAAGGCAGGTCGCTATAGCCCTGACGTCACTGCGACCCATGAGGATCTATTGTGACTCCTTCGCACTAGAGAATTATCCCCAACCCAATACTGCTCATAAATTGAACGATATGGTTGGAGTTGGTGCCACGAATTTCCTCTGTGGATGAGTATTCGTAGTGACCAAGGTGCCTGTTCCTGCTCTGTAGTAGAGCAGGACAGTCGAGGAGAAGGTGAATAGGTGTTTCATCCTCCTCCTCACAGAATCTGCAAGTCGTCATGCTACAAATACCCATTCTGTTTAGGTGTTTGTTGAGCTTGCAGTGCCCAGTTAGGCTAGAAGAGGAAAATGGTAGTGAAATCGCTTAATGAAGATAGTCTTGTATATTATACTTGTATATATTTCGGCACAAAGTGGCGTATTCGTCAAAGGCGGCTTTGTTGAAGGCTTCTGACCGAATTAACGAAAAAATCGATGCTCACTTTATTACCACTCTGCTCTCAAACTTATTTGCCACGTTACCCTATTGGGTATATTTTATTATATAGATCGACAATATCATAAACTACATATTCCCCGTTTTAAATTTTTTTAGGACAATTTTGAACTAAGATAAGTAAAAAAATAGGGTTTTGGTGCGATCTCGGCAACGCCGCAAATGTATGGCCAAGGTCGTTTGCTCGGGGGACGGCATTAATCCTTCAAGCCCAATAAGAGCACCGGTGATCGCGACAACAATAGAATACAATAGCATTTCCAAGAATCCGCGATCGAAGGATTAATACCCAACCAGTGTGTAGACTGTAGAAGAAAATGTAATATGTGTTATTTTACTATTATAATGTTAATAACGCTTTCTGTCAGCATCGGGACGGCAATAAAACAATACAAAAGCTCCTAAAATGAAAGTAAATACTCTACCGTCTCTACCGAAGACTTTACCTAAAGGTTTGTTTAGACGAAACGTCAATTAGACTGAACAAACACGTCAAAACCCTCGCGATAATGTACAGTTATGCTCGTTACAGACGGCAAATGATTAAACTGCACAGTTTGAACTTATACAGGGTCTAACAAAAGTATGTGAGGGTGTATGGGTCCTCTGTATGGAGTTCACTGTGAAAGTAGCAGCGCTGAATGAGTAATTTTTTTAAGCTTTTGTATGGGAAAATACATGACGCCGCGCCGGAAATATTGCTATCTTTCAGCGCTGCTTCTTTCACAGTGAACTCTTTATGAGGGACACATATACATCCTAAACTCTAAAGTCTAAAGTATTATCACTTTGTTTTGTTACACCCGTAGTAGCCATAGATAGAATTCTAAATCTTCATCGTAGATCGCTGGGATTAAGGGTTCTTAGAACTTAGTCGTTAATTGTAACTTCAAGCTCTTTATTTAGACGGTTTAGACCATAGTGATAATATACCTAGCGGATTAGAGCAACAATCTCGAGCTGTCAAATGAAACTGAAATTGATTTACTTCTGTGTGTGAATATACGTGTACGTATACATTTACATAAGTATCTTTCTATGAGATTAAATTGTCAACGTGCCGATAAGTGCCGACTGGACGTAAAAAAAAGAGTTCTGCTGTCATGTATCTTCTTACCACGCAGTGTTGCTGATAGTGACATCTCACTTGCTCAGGCCTTTGTTTCTCTATTCCGCTAGGTATATTTAAAACTGTATGGTTCAGACCAACAAATCCAAACTTTTGTATTTAACAGACTTTTGTTTATAATAATAATTTGAAGAAACTGAGTGAAATGGAGTTTTAAACAAATAAAATAAAGTATGTTTATTTCAGGCCTTTCACAACTTGGTTTTCAGTTTTCACCAATCTGTGTTTGATTTCTGCTCGACATTCTATCAGAATATCAATTTAATACTTTAATTATTAGTAAAACGAGATTCGATAATTGAAATCATAGCAAAATTAATAATTATTTTGTTGTAAGATTATATTTACTGGAATTTACTCGCAGGTATAATATCGGAAATTTCAATTGTCATAAAGCTCAATTTGGCGAAAATGAGGTAATAAAATATATACTATATTATACTTTGTACAATATAATGTATATTCCATTATAATGTTATTATAATGAATCTACATTTACTGCTACTGGGATGGAGCAGTGTAGTTCCATCGTTACGTGTGCAGCAGCTTCCGCGACTATTGACTGACACGAAAATCCCATTTGGAAATTACCTTATTATTCTGTTTAGTTTGTTTTAAATAATAAATAAATAATAACTTTCTATATTTTGACTATTAAATCACTACATGGCATACTACATAAACCCGCTGTCCTTCCTATAATGTTATGTTATGTTTAGAATTTTCGATCTTTAAAAGTTAAAACCAAGTAGCAGATTTAGATGCGCTTTTTAAGAGATAGATTTATTTAGGACTCGGTTTGTATAATAAAACTGACGAACATAATATTATAACCTCCTCCATTTTGGAAGTCGGTTAAAAATGGTGTATATAATACATGCATAATATTTCGGAATAACACAATATATATAGTAAAACAGTTGGTAAAACAACGTTTGAGGGTCAATTCAGACCGCATAAAATTTTCTAGATTTCATGATGTAGAATCCAGTTCTTTCTTTGGTATTTATTTATTACTAGATGACGCCCGCAACTCCGTTGCGCAAAAAATCGTTTATAGCGCGGGAACCACACATTTTTCCGGAATAAAAACTATCCTATGTCCCTTCTCGGGACTCCAAGTATCTCCATGCCAAATTTCAGCAAAATCGGTTCAGCTGTTAGAGCGTGAAGAGGTAACAGACAGACAGACGGACAGACAGACAGACAGACACACTTTCGCATTTATAATATTAGTATGGAAGTATGGATTAACGATAGATTTACGAAACTATGTAGATTCAACTAATCGAAAGCGGTTAATATTGATAGTGTCCTTTTCAAGTTATTTAAACAATAAGCATGATTTATTACAATCACAAGGCCCACGGGAATACCACAGATACAAAACCTCTACGTTTTTGGCGGGAAAATGTAAAACAAGATGGCGGACACACCGCGCTTCACCTGTCAACCGGGACCATCCATCATGGCGGCTTTGTTTGCTGAACGCATTTTTGTTATTAAATTGTAACAAACGCGTGATTTATCGATCGCGAAATAACATTAAATGAGGTAACGTGTGATGTATTAATCTTAGGGGTTGAATATTTTAAGAAAATGTTTTAGAAATAGGAGGCAGATTAGAATATTGGTTAATTTTTTCATATTTAAGACTGCGCTAACGCAAAACTCAGTGCGTACGAATTCCGAAGAATACGTGGATTCTTTTGTTCTGTCGTCACTTTGCTCAATAGAAAGCTTCTATTAGCACAGATTACTTCGTAAATATCTATTTATTATTCGTAGGTAAATAAACAATTAAAATATATTTGGAATATATTTATATATCAATGGATGAAACCCACTGTCCAACTACGTTGCGCCAAAACACGTATATCGTGCGGGAGCCGCACATTTTTCCAGGACAAAAACTATCCAATGTCCTCTCCCGGGACTTAAAGTATATCCATACTAAACAGCAAAATCTGTTCATCGGTTTGGCCATGAAGAGGTAACAGTCTGTTTCAGGTCATCTAAAGCGCTGCGCGTTAGTATGAAGAGCTGTAGCTGTTCTATTTTGTAGCTTATGTTATTTTTTTTATTGCAATAATTAGGGTCGTCTATGGGCCAGTCGAACATATCCTTTGTTTGTTTCATTTGTGTAATTTTGTCGCGTACCAAGATTACATTTTCTCTTAATCTACTGTAAGTCCATCCATGATGGAGCTTATGTTATTGCGTTGATACTCAAATAGTATTTAGATGGAAAAGCGAAGTTTCCTGGAACCGTTAGCTATTTCCCTCGTTTCTCGAGTTCCAAATAATTCAGTAGCCGGTTAAGACGTAATTACTTGGTCGACTTGACCGCTGCAATGGGGATTGTCCATTTTTTTTAAATTTTGCTCATTACAAAAACATTTCGAGGAATAAGGTCAGTGATCGCTTTTCTGTATATAAACGAAAAAAATATCCATTAGTTACTTATATTTTTGAACAAATATATTTAACCTTAGTTTGACCTTCAATGGCGTTAAATTAGCAATAAATTCGACCAACATTACGTTTCGAACTTTTGGTAAGCTTTTCGTATCAGCTTTCACATAATGAGAACTTGTATTTGACGAACCAGCCATTATAAATAATGTTACGGATACGGACACGTGGTGCCATCTAGCGTCACGCCAGCGAACCTACCAAGGGAATACAGGCAACGTAAATCCCCTACTCGCTACTAGATGACGCTAGGTGTATGTACCTACGAGTACTTTCTAGAAATATCTGATACTTGTTTACGCATATCGGGTTTATTCTGGGATGTTCCGGAATTTTCTGAGATTCGATCCGGCCCGTATAAATAGTCGCAGACAGGCGAGCCGGCAATTCAGTTTTATCTGAGCTATCTTCGAGGCGACTTCGGAGCGAAAATAAGTGATCAATAGTGAGTGATTGTGATTGTGATAGTGACTCGGCTACGACCTAGGACAGTGATAGTGCTCAGTGATTTGGATCTAGTGCTTAGTGTTTGGATCTAGTGCTTAGTGTTTGGACTCAGTGATTAGTGTGAGCTAGTGTTTGTGAATAAAGTCTTCAAGAGAGTCACCAGGTCTTTCTCTCCGAATCATCGAACCCTAGCACGTAACAACTGGTGTCGGAAGTGAGATTTGGAGATGCCATTGACTCCGAGAGAGGACTTCAAGGGGAGTGTCAGGACAAGGGCGCAGCGAGCTGCTGCCATTGACTCCGAGAGAGGAGTTGGCGGTGGAGCTGCGGAGGCCACACCCACTGGGGACCAAGCTCCGCCCACTGCGGGGCAGGCCCTACCCGCTGGCCCCGCCCACCAGGCTCCGCCCACTGACCACGCCCCCCAGGCTCCACCCACTTCGGGTGAAGCCACGCCCACTGGCTCCGCCCACCGGGACCCGCCCACTGACCACGCCCCCCAGGCCCCGCCCACTCTGGACATAGCCACGCCCACCGGCTCCGCCCACCAGGCCACGCCCACTCAGGCCACGCCCACTGGCCCCGCCCACTGGGCCCTGCCTGCTCAGGCCCCGTCGACTAGCTCCATCCATCCTGCCACGCCCGTAGTTTCTACAGCCCCTCAGGTGGCTCTTCAATTAGAAAGCCTAATTGAATTAATTCAGGCTTTGCAAGAGTCACAAGACCGCAAGCTTGGCGCTTTGCAGGAATCACAAGACCACAAGCTCGGCGCTTTGCAGGAGTCACAAGACCGCAAGCTCGGCGCGTTGCAAGAGTCACAAGACCGCAAGCTCGGCACTATGCAAGATTCTCAAAGGGCAATGATGGAGTCTCAAGAGCAACAAAAGGACCTCCAAGAAAAAGCGCTATTGGCTATAAAGGATGTTAGTGACACGGTGACTAAGCTTCGGAAAGATGTCGACATAATGGAAGAACGCGTTACCGGGCTAGGAGTGGATATGGAAAATGTGAAAAGTGGCCTCACAGAACTACAGAAGTGGAAAGTGCGCCTGGAAACCACAGGAGTCGCGACGTCGATTGGAACTACCGGAGTAGTGGTACAAGGACCAAGAGTTAAAGTGCCACCATATGACGGTACTACTTCTTGGAACGCTTATCGCCAGCAATTCCAGACGGTTGCTTCTGCCAACGGATGGACTGACGAACAATGCCTGACTGCTCTCACTGTTGCGCTCAGAGGGCAAGCTTTGTCGGTCCTAGAAGCACATACAGGAAAGGGGTTCCAAGACCTGATAGAGGCCCTTGAATCCAGATACGGGGAGCGACACCTGGAGCACGTGTTCCGTGCTCAACTTCGTGACAGAGTCCAACGCTCAGGAGAGGGACTACAACAATGGGCGTTGGAAATTGAAAAACTGGTTAAGAAGGCACACCCAGGAGCCGATTCCAAGATGGTCGACACGAATATTGTGCAAGCATTCGTCGACGGAATCAGGGATCTGGAGGTCAGAGCTGCAGTGAGGCTTCGTCACCACACCTCGCTTAAGGAAGCATTGGCGCATGCTTTGGAGGTCGAGGCTGTTCGCCGTGACATACGACAGACTCATAAGATCCACGAGGTCTCTGAGGAAGTTAAGGAGGTCAAGGCTCCTACGAAGAGAAGTTATGGAGCCATGTGCTATAAGTGTGGTGAGAGGGGCCATCTTCAGCTCAACTGCCCGCAGAAGGAGACCCATCTGGCAAGGATGAAAAGGCTTGAGGAACGCATGGAACAAATAGAAGAGCTGAAGAAGCAAGGAGCTTCATCCCCTGCCCAGGATCAGGGAAACGAATAAAAGCCAGTACTAAGGGGCGAGTGCTGGCTGACGCGAAGGAAGCCCCGATAACTGTTATCTCCCAAGCATGCAGCGGAAATAGTCTTGTGATTCAGGGGACTATTAACAGGACGGATTGCAAAATGACTCTAGACACGGGAGCCTCTAGAACGATAGTGAACCCAAATCTAGTAAAAGCCGCAAGTAGACATAAGAGGAGAATTAACTGTCGGCTTCTTACTGCCTCCGGTCAGCCAATACCCGTCCTGGGAGAAATGTCAGTTACGATTAATGTAGGGGGGTCCTCATACCCTCATGACGTTATCGTGGCTGAGATTATGGACGATTGCATCTTGGGTTTGGATTTCATGAAGAAGCACAACTGCGGAATTAATGTCGCTGACGGAGTTTTCAAGTGTGGTGAAGAGGAAATTTTCATCCTTGGAGGCGCCTGCGGGAAAGTTGAATGTGTAAAGAAAGTCATTATACCTGGACGTGCGGAAGCTCGGGTGCTGGTTAAACTACCGCCAGCTGGAAAGAAAAAGTCAAACAGATGCGTGTTGATCGAAGACACGGCTACCAAGACATCAGCGCAAAAACTGATGACGGCGAGAACCCTTGTTAGTGGAAACAGTAACGCTGTGGTCAGGGTTTTGAATCTTGGCGATCGCGAGATCTGCTTGAACAAAGGTGACGTCATTGGAAAGTGCGAGGAAGTTGTCTGGATGAGAAAGTGTAGTTCGATCACAGGCTCAGACTCAACAAACAGCAGCAACTATGGAATAGTGACTGAGCTACTCGATGACTGCAAGAGTAATCTGACTTATTCGCAGAGCATGAAAGCTAAGAAGTTTTTACAACGCCACGCGAATATCTTCTCCAGTCAGGAAGGCGACCTTGGAAGAACGTCGATGGTTCAGCACAGGATAGATACCGGAAGCGAGAACCCAATTCGTCAACGAGCAAGACGGATACCCATTGCAAAGGAAAAAGAAGTTGAAGGCCTTTTGGAGGACATGAGAAGGCATAAGATAATTGAACCATCTGCAAGTCCGTGGTGCTCACCTGTTGTGTTAGTGAAGAAGAAAGATGGCAGCACAAGATTTTGTGTGGACTACAGGCGTCTCAATGATGTCACTAAGAAGGACAGCTATCCATTACCTCGAATCGACGACACTCTGGATACCTTGAGTGGCATGAAATGGTTCTCGACCCTGGACCTGAAATCTGGATACTGGCAGGTGGAAATTCATCCAAAAGACAAGGAGAAGACAGCTTTCTCCACCGGTAAAGGTTTATGGCAGTTTAACGTCATGCCCTTTGGATTGTGTAACGCACCTGCCACATTTGAGCGACTCATGGAGTGTGTACTGGCAGGCTTAGTTGGAGAGGCTTGCTTAGTCTACTTGGATGACGTCATCATTGTTGGCCGCGACTTCGATGACCATTTGCGAAACTTAGAACGAGTCTTCGCCAAAATAGAGGGGGCCAAGTTAAAGTTGAATCCGAAAAAGTGTCGTTTGTTCAGGAGTAAGGTCAATTATCTCGGCCATATTATCTCCAGTGATGGAATCCAGACGGACCCGGAGAAACTGGAAGCAGTTCAAAATTGGCCAACCCCTAAAAACAAAACCGAAGTGCGGGCATTTCTCGGCCTATGCTCCTACTACAGGCGTTTTGTTAAGGGATTCTCAGATATAGCCAAGCCATTACATCGGCTGACAGAAGATAAACGACAGTTTATTTGGGAGGAGACTTCGGAAGATTCTTTTCAGAAACTGAAGCAACATCTGTGTGAAACACCAATCCTGGGGTATCCACAACCTGAAGGTCAGTTTATAGTCGACACGGACGCAAGCAACACGGCCATTGGAGGGGTGTTATCTCAAAAACAGGGTGAAAGAGAAGTTGTAATTGCATATTTCAGCAAATCTTTATCTAAGCCAGAGAGAAACTACTGTGTGACAAGAAGAGAACTCTTGGCTGTCGTAAAGACGCTACAACATTTCAGCAAATATCTCATCGGGAGACAGTTTTTATTGCGAACTGATCACGCAGCCTTGAAGTGGTTACTACAATTTAAGAACCCAGAAGGCCAAGTAGCTCGATGGATTGAACAACTCCAGGAGTATGACTTCAAGACGGAACACCGCAGCGGAAAGGCGCATGGGAATGCCGACGCACTTTCACGAAGGCCGTGTTCAGAAGACTGCAAACATTGTGTTAAGCAGGAATCTAATGAAATTACATTAAAGTTAACGAAAACAAGTCCTTTGGGTCCATGGGAGAATGATGCTATGAGGCAGGCTCAAGAAAGAGATGACGACCTTCGGCACATCATCACATGGAAGAAACGGGGTGACGTAAAACCAATCTGGAGTGAGGTTGCACCCACTGGCGCTGCCACTAAGGCGTACTGGGCGCAATGGGACAGTCTGATACTTCAAAATGGAATACTTTACCGGAAATGGGAGAAGACTAACGGCAGAGAGTTCCATCTTCAGATAGTTGTCCCAAGGACGAGAGTACCAGATGTTCTCCGTGAAATACACGATGGCGTATCAGGAGGTCATCTAGGTGTCAAGAGGACGTTAACAAAAGTGCGAGAACGATTCTACTGGTTGCATTGTCGAGATGATGTGCAGGATTGGTGCCGCAAATGTACTACTTGCGCTGCAGTGAAGGGACCACAGACAAGGAGCCGTGGGAACCTGCGCTTGTATAACGTTGGCGCACCGTGGGAACGAATTGCAGTTGACGTAGCTGGGCCATTTCCTGTAACGGAATCGGGAAACAAGTATTTTATGGTGGTCATGGATTACTTCACAAAATGGCCCGAAGTGTTCGCCATACCAAATCAGGAAGCTACAACAGTTGCTTCTAAGCTAGTCGAAGAAGTGATATCTCGCTTTGGTGTGCCTCTAGAAATCCATTCCGATCAGGGCAGGAATTTCGAATCGCAGGTCTTCCAGGAAGTATGCAGAATTTTGGGAATGCATAAGACGAGGACCACCGCGTACCATCCACAGTCTGATGGAATGGTTGAGAGATTTAACCAGACCCTTGAGAGGCATTTGGCGAAATTGGTAGATGACAAACAAAAGGATTGGGACAAGTATATACCGCTCTTCCTTCTGTCGTACCGTACCGCCGAGCATGAGGGCATAAAAGCTACCCCGGCGTATGTCAATTACGGTAGAGAACTACGAGTACCAGTAGACCTCTTGACAGGAGGGTCACCGGAGGAACCAAAGACCTTACCAGACTATGTCTGCGATTTAAGGGAAAAGATGCGCTATATACACGCCACGGTTCGGGAAAATGGGTTACAGTCAAGTGAGAAGATGAAGACCAGATACGACCGGAAAGCGAACACGAGCGGCTTCGAAGAAGGGTCACTGGTGTGGCTGCATAACCCAACTCGCCGAAAAGGGAAATCTCCAAAGTTACAGACCAAGTGGGACGGCCCCTACAAAGTGGTTACCCGATTGAATGACGTGACTTACAGGATCCAAAAGCAACCAAGAGGGACATTCAAAGTGGTACACATAGACCGTCTGGCGCGTTACCATGGCAGTAACAACGATGCTCGGGACGAGCATCTCTAAGAGGGGAGTAGTGTTACGGATACGGACACGTGGTGCCATCTAGCGTCACGCCAGCGAACCTACCAAGGGAATACAGGCAACGTAAATCCCCTACTCGCTACTAGATGACGCTAGGTGTATGTACCTACGAGTACTTTCTAGAAATATCTGATACTTGTTTACGCATATCGGGTTTATTCTGGGATGTTCCGGAATTTTCTGAGATTCGATCCGGCCCGTATAAATAGTCGCAGACAGGCGAGCCGGCAATTCAGTTTTATCTGAGCTATCTTCGAGGCGACTTCGGAGCGAAAATAAGTGATCAATAGTGAGTGATTGTGATTGTGATAGTGACTCGGCTACGACCTAGGACAGTGATAGTGCTCAGTGATTTGGATCTAGTGCTTAGTGTTTGGATCTAGTGCTTAGTGTTTGGACTCAGTGATTAGTGTGAGCTAGTGTTTGTGAATAAAGTCTTCAAGAGAGTCACCAGGTCTTTCTCTCCGAATCATCGAACCCTAGCACGTAACAATAAGATTCAAAGGAAAAAAAACATTCTGCAGAGGTCAATTGGCCGCCGATGATGACGTCAGAGCGAAACTTTAAAAATTTATTGAGAAAAAACTAGCCAATGAATTTCAAAATTATTGAATTTATATTCTTAAAATACCCTATTTTAACGAAAAAAAATATAAAAAGTACATGTAATTTTTTTTGGACAATGCCCATTGCTGCATTACCGCTTAATACTCCATTGTATGAAGCACAAACTGCTTAGTACGAAATACATTGAGATAATTACTTCTCACCAACGATCCGGTCAACTTCGTATCACTTCCCTCTTAATATAAATTGCTTGGACTTCCACGCATATTTAAATAAATTAAATTAGCCAAATCGGTTCAGCCGTTCTCGATTTATAGCAAGACTAACAAAATTGAAAATCCAGTTTTAGTTCTAGATATAGATATGGGTCGGTCATGTCTTACCGTGGTTACTTAATATTGAGTAATTTTATAAACAACAATGTTTGCTTCCGTTTCTGTATCACTTCTACGCGTCGTTACTTTTAATCACATTATATTAAAAATATAGTTTTTACGACGGGAAAATATTTCATTTCCGATAAATGAAATTAGTGAGCAAAGTTGCATGAAGTAAAATAGAATATTAATTAATAACGCTCGCAAGTCTCAATACTGCAACGTATAATAATAAAGTAAGGAAGATGACAGTAATTCCTTTCCTTATAAAAACACGTTGTACGTTCCGAGTAACCAAAGGTTTTTGCTGGCGTTTCGAAAAAGGTATCCTTTTCTAAGCGCTAGCAAAACCTTTGCACATTATAAATTCTTATTATTCCAATCCTGTGACAGATTAAAATGCTATAATATCAGAGCCAGGGTTGTCGCCTGCGGGCGGCGATAAGTCCAATTTGCCTACATCACGTACGCGCCACGGTGGGGATTCTTCACAATATCCCACCCCTGGAACCGATACTGAAGGTGTAATGTGCATAATGCTTACGGTGCCCGTAGCTTATAGCCTTTCTCAATAAATGAGCTATCTAACACTGAAATAATCATCAAAATCCGTTGCGTAGTTTTAAAGATTAAAGGGAACAAAGGGACATGAGGGAAAAAAGCGACTTTGTTTAAAATATGTATAGAAGAGCAAATTTGCGGTCTTACCGCTTCTGTCGGTATCATGCCGGGTATAAGTTTAGGTATTAGGCTCGTACATAGCAGAAATCAGGATAAGTACACAATGTTTCCAAAAATTAAAAATAATCCTTTCTATAAACCCAAGCGTCTTTAAGAGCTATCTAAGTAAAAATTGGAAAAGCGACTTGTAAAAACTTGACCTGCATAATAACAATTTAGTTATTAAGGTAGATCATCTAATTTTTGTCACTTTATGAGCTAATGCGAGACGAGCCAGTCCACACGGCACGTTGCGTCAGCGTTGCGTCGACGCAGCGCAGCGCTGCCGTTTGACGCATGAAGCAGCCTTAGGGTTGATTCAGACCGCAGCACGACGCGTAGATGCATTATTTTAAATTTGTATGGATTTGACGAATTCACAAGACGTCTCACGCAATTGAAATCTGTCAAATCCATACAATTTTTTGTCTGAATTGACCCTTAAGAGGCCGGGTACCCTTGGAATTTTTCATACAAACGTAATACCAAAATCATTTTCTCATACGAAAATATTTAACATGTTTGAGTTATTTTTCAGTTTAGAATAGTAATTACCTAGGTTCCTGCACAAAAATTTACTTCAAAAACAGTTTAAACACAAAAAACATTTTTTTGTTTAAAATTTTTTTTAGTAAATTTACTACTCAATATTGAAACACTAAAAAATAGAGTAAAACACTAAAAATATATAAATAAACAGTAAATTTACTACTAAATATTTGAATACTAAAAAATATTTTTTAGAAATTAAATAATTTGTAGTAAATTTACTATTTATTTATATATTTTTTAGTGTTTTACTCTATTTTTTAGTGTTTCAATATTTAGTAGTAAATTTACTAAAAAAAAATTTTAAACAAAAAAAAATTTTTTTTTGTTTAAATATTTTGAAGTAAATTTTTGTGTAGGAACCTAGGTAATTACTATCTTAAACTGAAAAATAATTCAAACATGTTAAATATTTTCGTATGAGAAAATGATTTTGGTATTACGTTTGTATGAGAAATTCCAAGGGTACCCGGCCCCTTAACGTCAACACCCCTTCCGCTTCGTCTCGGGGGCTGCTGTGCGTCATGTGTGCCTTACGACGACGCAGCGCGCTGTGTGGACAGTGAACATCTTGGTTATTTGTATGTAAAACAACGCAACGGCAGCGCTGCGTCGACGCAACGCTGACGCAACGTGCCGTGTGGACTGGCTCTCAGGCGGTTTTTTGTAAGCATGACGATTTTAAAAAACACGATTTTTGGCACTGGCCATCTTCACTAGTCTTGTCCATATTGCTCTATGGCTGGCCCGCTACATAATCACTAGATTATACTATCCCCGGCTTATGTTACTTAGGATTATTTAAATCTACCCTCGAGCTCCGAATTCAATTTCCGTTTTAAAATATGCAAAAACTTAACAAGGAAGCAAAAAACGTGTCTCGAATGTACCATGACGTGAACTAATGCATGCACATTATTTATACTGACACTTCGTAAGTCCCCCCCTCCCCCTCGCCACTCCTTGTGTCGGGGACAAGACATGTACAGCTTAAAGTACAAGTTTTAGACACAATTTTGTACCAGGCATTACTTAAAAGTTGAATAAAATTGTTACGAAATAGACAAGACAAATTTAAGTCGCCATTTTCTATCGTAACTTGTACGGTTTTTTTGGGTGAATGGTTTTAGTTCTAGAATAAGGCTTAGTGGAGGATACATGGATTAGTTTTCTTTGAAAATGTTTATTATGGAGGTGAAAAAATCTTAATCTTCGTGGACTTATGAATTTGCTTTCTTCTAGTTAAAAATTACTGTGGTTTGTGTTGGCATAAAAGCCCTTTATATCACAGAAAAAACTATTAATGAATTTTGAAAAAGCCTTACCAATTATTAAAAATATCGAATAACAAAAAAAAAAAAATTATTGGGTACTTATATTAAATCGATTTAACAGATACAACAATACATTTTGTATTATGTTTGGTGATATCACTGATAGCTGTTTTTCCCTTCAGATCGTAATGGTATAGGGATTGTTCGATAGTTTTGTACAGGCATTCGGGCCGCCGAAAAGTTGACGAAACTCCAAGCGATCCAACTTATAAGTACCGCTAGAGGGTTTGATGACTTGAAACTTTCATAATGGTGAGTGTTCTCAAAAACTGGGACATCAATGTTGTTATACACAAATGAATGTATTTGGTGTACATTTCTGTATGGGGCCCTTAGCAAAGAGGCTTTTAGTGTGAATTTATCGCACTAAAAGTTAACAATTAAAGTGTATTATCTGTACTAACAAGTTAGTCTACGAGTATGTTAAACTTATTAAAATAAACTTGCTACTGACGTATTATTTTTCAAAGTCAGCAGAAATTTATGGAATATGATGTAATTATTTTATTTTGAACTTTGACAGGTAAATTAACGAAGGATCTTGGCTATTGATCTTCCGCCTTTAAAATGGAATTCCGTCTCATATTCATGCAGAAAAATACTCTATTTTGCATATTCTAAAGTCTATAATTGGAACGCTAAGCAACTGAGTTGTATCTCCAGTGACCAGTTCCTTCTGCGTTCACAAGAGAGCAAATAGTCTATAATAAGCTGGCAGTACTAAGAGATCACGTCAGCGTCGACAGCAGTATCTGTACGGTTAAATATTAGTAAAACCCTGCGCTAGTTTGTTCCGGGCATCACAAACAACTGTTAACTATGTTGGATGTTGCCGCTAAAGTGTGTTGTTTGGGCGGCTTGTGTTGTGTCTAGTTGTATGTGTGGAATGTGGATTTATGTGGAAGTCATTTTACGATTAAACTGTTGGAAATATCGTATACTTTTGAAAATTAACTAACTGGTAAAAATCATTTTTCTTGCATACTCAAAAATGTATTTACGAATGATATACCGTATGAGAACTAGCCCAGCCAGTCGATCCCTTTTAATATCACTAATTTTAGTTCCTGATTGGGACTTTTATGTTTTTGATAGGATTAAAACTTTCTCCTACTAGTTAAGGATGGCCGTATTGATTTTAACTAGGTGTTACATTCTACTGAATGCATTTTGATAAAATTTAGTGTTTTTTGTGGTTATAGTAGAATTATTCATATCCAATAACTATGACAGCTAGCAAGTTTCACACAGATGGTTATTGCTGTTGCCTCAATAAATACAACGATTATTTTTAGCACTATTTGCCGAGCTCAAGCAAGATTCGCTCTTATACTAGAGGTTAATAGAGCCGTTTGTGATCTATCTACAAATACACGGAGCTTTAGGAAGTATGACGTCATTTTGACGCTTGTCCTCGAGTTTTTTGCAACGTTTCAATAAGGCTCGTTAGCTCAGCGGTTAGAGCACCCGATTATACATTTTAATAGAGGAGGTCGGGGGTTCAAGTCCCTCACGAGCCGTGTGGTTTTTTTAAAATTATGAAATGCTTTGAGTCCTATGTTCTTTCCCGACACAAAGTATCTGCAAATCCATCCAAATTGGTTTTTAAACGTATAGAGGTAACAAACAATTAACAGACAGACAAACAGATAGGGATTATCCATACTAATACTAATATTATAAAGGCGAAAGTGTATAGACTGTTTGTCTGTCTTTCTGTCTGTTACCTCTTCACGCCCACCGTTGAACCTATTTGGCTGAAATTTGGCATGGAGATACTTTGAGTCCCGGGAAAGGACATAGGATAATTTTTATACCGAGAAAATGTACGGTTCCCGCGCGATAAACGAATTCTGGCGCAACGGAGTTGCGGGCGTCATCTAGTAAAAAATATATGTAATTGATTGTATTGCCGGTTCTTGGTGGAAATTAATTTTAAACACAAATAAAACACAATGTTACGTGCAATTTTTCCACTATATTCATTAATTATTACAAAAACTTTATGAATATAGTAATATTTATGAATAAAGTGGAAAAAGTGCACTGTGCACGTAATATTGTGTTTTATTCGTGCTTAAAAATGTAAACATTTATAATTAATTTATTGTTTAAGTATTTCTCTACTATAGTATTATGCATACTTAACTTTTTGTAGCTTGGCCTATTTAATAAAGCTATTGTAATACATAACGACATTGAATTATCTAAAAAGAAAATCGCATTATCATACTAACAGGACTTAATGTTCTTCACTGAAAGTGGGTGCGTGTAATGTATGTTAAATGAGCCGTTATTTAGTACAAGGAAACGAGCAGGCAGATCGCCTGATAGTAAATATAAGTTATTTTACCTTACGCACTTATAGTCTATGATAGGATAGGATAGGATAGGACGGACTAGGATAGGTCAGACGCAGGATCGACTTTTAATCCAATGTATGGATTATCGTTTTGGTCAGACGAACAGCCTTTTTTTTTGATGCACAGGGGAAACCCATCATGGGTCCCCCGGGTTGGTTATGTGCCTCAGTTAGCTGAAGCACCCCGGGGGTATGTGAGACTCCTACTCACTAAAACCACCTGCGGTTCGCCTTCAGCCGTATAAAGGAGGGATGTTCCGGATCCAACAAACACGGGACTCCCTCCACAACCGGCCGGTCTACCTAAGGGACCGGACTTCCACCAAAAGTAAGGAAACGAACGAACAGCCTGCATTGTCATAGCTTAACTAGAACACAATAGTTTTAGTTGCTTCAAATGCAATGAAAAATCTGACACAGGCATAACTTCAGGTGGACCTATGTATTCTGGTCGCGTTTTATTAAACCCAGCCGATATAATATGACGATAGTTGACATAATCCGACCAAAGGAGGTAGGTCCGTCAACTGCCTATAAATCAATTTCTTCGACGGTACTATCTCCATTATCCTAGGTATTTTCATATTGCACTGACTTTGAACAGTACCTGCAACATATGGCATGTTTCATTGTATATTTTAACCATTTTTCCGGTTCGGTTAGCTACAAATAAAACTGTCCGCCTATCAGTGTACATCAAATCTATTTCTATGACGTCACTGTTCAATATCAGTATCACACATGGTTCGGGTTATTTCGACTTTTTTTAATAGGGATAAAGTTTCGAGCTCAACGTGGCACTAGCTAAGAAATAAAGACAAGAACGGAAAAACTAAAAGCCAGGAATTTTACGAAGCTTAGTTGCATTAATTATGCCAAAAAATTTCAGTAACGGCCACTCCTCCCAATCACGTCTAATTATATATTATTAAGATGTTGTGTTGTTTAAGATGTAATAATAATAAAAATATGAAAATGTTCTTTAAACAGTTGTAATTATTACAAAATTTATAATAATGATATGATTTTTTGTTGTATTCACTCTTAAATTCATAATATAAAATTATCATCGAGATGTTTTAATCCACTCGTTTTTTGTTTGTTGATAAATATTGATATTATCTAAATAATAATAATATTATGAAGGGTATGTACTATGTAGGCGCACTACGGGCTACGGACTACGGTGGTGCTACGGCGCTACGCCACGTACCCCTACGACTCAACTACGCCTAGCGGCTAGCCTGTGCCATTTTATTTCTTTGACATTTTTGGACCGAAGTTCTTTGTCGCGCTTAGGGAAAGGGGGTTAGACAAAAATAATATAGCTGTAAGCCGTGCGGTAGCACGTGTTTCTCTTTTGATCTCTCTCTTTTTTTTTGAGTTTTTTTGAGTGCATACAGGTTTTTTGTACTTAAGAAATAATAAACTGGAACTTGGTTCCATCCGGGTGTCCCTTGAATAAGTCTCAAGTTTTTTTAATGTGCCATAGAATTTATAATTGCATGAGAAATGCCATGGCAGCCATCCAAGTTCCAAGTTCTTAGACTGGAATGATAGAACCGAGCGAACATCTTTGAGAATCTTAGGCGCAGCGCAGACGACAGACTATCCGTGACGCACTCTTTAGTCTGGGAAATAGAACCAATGCAATTATATGTAGTAACGCAGACGACGCGAAAAAAGACCGC
This sequence comes from Polyommatus icarus, assembly GCA_937595015.1. NCBI lineage: Eukaryota > Metazoa > Arthropoda > Insecta > Lepidoptera > Lycaenidae > Polyommatus > Polyommatus icarus. Next base: position 21,732,290 of record OW569328.1, on the reverse strand, counting down.
ATATAATTGCATAGGTTCTATTTCCACAGACAAAAAGTGTGTCACGGATAGTCTGTCGTCTGCGCTGCGCCTTATAAATTATCTCGCCTCCATCTTGGTCAATAGTTCGTGGCGTGCTGATAAATTGTTACTTAGATAACGACATCTCTCTCGCACTCTACCCGTCTCTGTCCCGCTAATGTACATCAGTGTTTAATCTGTTCGTTAAATGTTCAAACCTCGGCCGTCAGACAGACAAATGGATGGCGGACGCGGCATCCATCATGGAAATTTCACACGAACAAAATGTGTAGGTCAACATTTTTAACCGACTTCTAAAAATTGTGGTTTGTCTTTGTTATTACAAGTTTTTGGTAGTTAAAAAGTGTCATTAAAAAAATGGTAATGAAAAACAAAATATCCACTTAGATTTTGAAACTTATGGCTTCAACACTATTGGATACGACGTAATAACGTAATTTACGTCATACAACATAATAATGTATGACGTAAAAAAGTCCGGCAACGCACCTGCAGTCCTCTTAATGTTGCAATGTCCATGGACGACGGTAGTTGTTTTACATCTGGTGACCTTGTGGTTTGCTCGTTTGCACCCTAATTAAAAAAAAACGTTGGTATTAAAATAATCTAATATTATAATATTTCTTATTAAACGAAGCTTTGAGTATTTAGGTTTAAAGAAATTAGCATTTCTTTTTTTTTTGTTAGCCTAAGCCCTAAACTATCCCACTGCTGGGCAAATACCTCCCTCAGGATCTTAGCACATTTATTAGCAAATAGTAAAGTCTGTTTTATTTCGTTATGTTGCCACATTCAATTTTATTTCAATTTGGAATTTCAATTTCACCCAGAAGTTCTAAAGAAAACAAAATATGTTATTATCGTATTTGTGTTTAATAAAACTGGGAATTTTCGAGAAAATACAATTATTTTGATTTCCAAAACAAATAAGTAACAATTTTGATTATTGAAATCGGCAACGTTGTATTAAACATTGTTCTGGGAGTATTCTATGCTGTCTCTTCGATAGATACATAACTTACTGCTTTATTTATGATAACACTTCTATACTAATATTATAAAGCGGAAGAGTTTGTTAGTTAGTTTGTTTGTTTGTTTGAACGCGCTAATCTCAGGAACTACTGGTCCGATTTGAAAATTTATTTCAGTGTTAGATAGTCCATTTATCGAGGAAGGCTTTAGGCTATATTTTATCACGCTAAGACTAATAGGAGCGAAGATATAGAGGAAAATGTTGAGAAAACGGGGGAAATTATTTGAAAAGGCTTATCTTACGAACTACTAGAGCAATTTTTCAGTTATTTGGGTCAGATAAGAAGTAGACCACGTGAAGGATAATAGGCTATTTTTTGTGGACTAATTTGTCTGCGAAATATCTTATTTACGCGGGCGAAGCCGCGCGGAACGTCTAGTTAAAAATAATAATCCTGGGATCATATTATATATTGTTTTTGATTCGTCTAAATTTTAGATTTTTCAGGAAAAAATCGTTCAAAATATTAGTATGACAAACATAGCATATTACAAGTTTGACGAGAAAACATTATTACAGTCAACTGACTGGCAATTCGACTATTTACTTAATAGCTAATATTAAAATATGGAAGTTACTTTTTACCCTATGTCCGTGCTAAAACAAAATTTAGCAGCTTTTAAAACGATATAAAAAGAAACCAACATTGTTTCTTTCGTATTCTAGTGGCCATAATCACTACTATTAATAGTAATAATATTATCGTTCAAATAAGACGCTTTACAATCGGATACTTATGATCATAATGATACTGTAACAAGACTGTCTGAGACAGGTATTTTTACAAAGGTACAGGTAGGAATAGGAATTTTTCTCTGTCTTTGATGTGATGCATGTCAAAAGCCCTGTGACGATGCCTAAGCGTAATTTACTGAGGAATAATCGCATGAAATATGTTTGAGATGTTAACGTTTGAGAATCAATGCTTTGATGAAGATGTCGAGTAACGTGAATCGCTCATCGCCATGAAAATAATTTAAACAATTTCGTACCAACCATATTTTGCTAATTTTCGGCACGCTAAAGCGAGTATAGCAGTCAGCAGCTACACTACTATTATAAAGAGGAATAAATCTTTCCTTTTTTTTGTATTTTTGTAATAAATTAACTCAAAAACTACTTCACCGATTTCAAAAACTCTTTCAAAGCTATAGCCAAGCCGCACGGAACGTCTAGTCTATCATACATAGATTTTGTGGTACTTGAATGGAGTCGTCGACGTTATGAGTGTCGCAACTTTGTTCACAACAGCTGTCTATCAGGTGACAAACCCTAGTACAGTATTAATAGAGTAGGCAGAACTAAAGAGCAGGTACTAAGCCTCAGCTTCTACTTACTCTTTAGTTCTGCCTGATTACTGCCTGCCTATTAACTCCTTAATTTACCGCTGCCGTAGCTAAATTTAGTTACATCATTTTTGCATTCTGTGGGTATCTAGATTCCAGGAAACTGAAAAACCTAAAAATACCTCCTGGTCTATCTTTTTTTTACAAATTTCAGCTTAATTTGAATGAAAATGTGTAAAATTATAATTTAAACAAAAAACCGGTCGGGTAATGAGATGAAAAGTTTTGGGTTCGGGAATCGGGAGTCGGGCCTTAATTAACGTATTCATAAAGTTCCCCACGTGCACCCTCGCCCGCTTCCAACATTTATTCTAATTAAGTTACACAATGACATATCCCGACAAGTTTTTGAATGCTGATGAATGGATGATTCGATGTTGGGCGGTGTTGTCTAGATGTAATTTATTAGTATTTTTTTACACTAATTTATATTATATGTATTGGATCAAATTAACTGAACTACCTCCTATTTTTTCATGCGGCACTGAACAGAAACGCACACCATCCAGGAAATTGATTTCTAGGCAGTTGACAGACCAACGTCATTTGGTCGGATCATGTCAATTCCATTGTGATCTGTCGGCTAGATTGGACGTAACGCGACCAAATTACGTATAATCCATTAAATGAACGAAAAAGAAACAAAGAAATGTCATTCCGTTGTCATCACATTTTTGACCTCTCTTCCTTCTTTTCTTTGTACCTTTCCAGTGTTTTTCTTTTCTTCTCTTTACGAGACATATTTGAATTTGATCAAAATATTATAAGCAAAGTACGTTAGAAATTAGAAAATCTGCGGGTTGTAGCCGTGGCGCGGAAAGCATTCTGCATTTACCACCAATTAGTGTGGTGTACCGTGAAATGAGTGTCGCGTCTACTGTATACTAATCTATGGTCGCGGTTCGCAGCTAGGTAATCAATTTTTTGGGGCATTTCAGTATAAATTGCTGTTGTAGTTATTAAAGGTTTGGATTGTCGAAGAGCTTATGGTTAAGGTGGTTCGTTTCCCATACAAAAAAAAAAAATCAATCGACATTAATTAGCTAATTTCATACTATTAGTTTTTATTATTCGTAGCTATTACTACATAAATTTATATAAAGTGACATTTGTGGCTTATGTCACTTTTAAAAAAAAATCAATAAAAATGTGACTTCTGTGTGAAATAAAGTATTTTAAATATATTTCGCGGGAATGGTATTGGAAAATAAATAGATGTGCATGTAAATTTATGTAGTAATTGTATTAAATTAGCTAATTAATGTTGATTGCTTTTATGTACGGGAAACGAACCACCTTAAGAAAGGAAAAACTAGCTACCGTGCACTAAAATTTTTAAATCTTTAGTGTCACAAAACATGAAATAGTTATGGTGGTTAATACCAGTTACCTATTTAGTACATAAATATGGCGTAACGCACAAATACTTTATGCAAAAAATTAAGTTACGCAAAAAGAATATAAACTATTATGCAGGTGAAGCCTTAACAGTCAGCCAACACCTAAGCCACAAACTTCTCACTTATTTCACACATCATCTTATTCAATTTGCACGCTCACTTTAACGGTTCAGTACCTGATGCCATTACGGAATATTACAAGATGGCTGGAACACTTGGAGTGTATTAAATTATTAAGAGATTAGTCTCCCCCTCCCCCATTCCCCCCACTCTTCGTCGCCTGTCGCCGAGATTAACGAGGATTAAATAAAAGGTTGGGGTCAGAGTTGCAGTTTTCATCAGTCTTCTTTTGAAATATGAAACGTTCGTTGGACTTTGGAAATGAAGTATGAAATTACTTACTTACTCAAGTTTTGGAGGTACATTTAATATTAATGTTACCTCGAAACCAGGTTTCGGTGACATAAGCAGTAAATAAGAGCCTTCCACTTTACTACCACAACCCAGTGGGACGAATAGGGCGACACGACCGGCGGGAGATCAGGCGAAAGAACGACTTTATATGCTAATCCCACACGTGCATGGATCAGATGATCCATATGTCAGATGGGCATGTAAGTAAATGTAACTGATTGTCTGACTAGAAAGATTTCTTTATCAGGTAAACAGCCTACTAGTAGACTACAGTTGTTGTTACTACTAGAGCATAATATTATATTATCCAAATAAGAAATCAACGCCAACGCGGCAAGCGAACCAACGATCTTCGCGTCAAAAGTCACAATCCACTGGACCACGAAAGTGTTCAGCTACAATAATATTATGAATATAAGCATCATATCATTCATATGAGTGGGATAAGTACAAACATATTCGAATAAGATCGCGATTTATAATGATTTATCGTGCGGCCATCATTAATTCTCATCGCCCCGACAGCGGCCGCGCCGGACCAAAATGGCCGCGCTCAAGAACTGTTCACAGTTACGTATATCACTCTTGAGATAAAGTGATATACGTACGGAGAGATAGTCGAGACTTGTTTACAGGCAGTAGCTATGCCCATGCAAACTACAATTACGCGTAGCAGCACACTCGTTCTGCGGGCGCATAGCGTGCGCACGCGTTGTATGAATGGGGACAATTACAATTAGTATTTTGAATGGCAATGCAGTGACATGAACAGGTGAATGCTTATTTAATAAAATAATTAATTAATTGTACTAAGTAGAAGATATTTAAGTTGTAGGTCACTTAATTTTCCATTGTAGCGTTACTTATAATTTATATCCCGTGAAGCTGTGTTAGCACAAGCCCAGTATGGGCTTTTTAACACTGATATTTGTTAACTGTCTATTCATTTTTGTATAAGTATCAATAAATAAATAAATAATAAGATAATCCACAATAGTATCTTTGTAAGGAAACCCAAAAGTGAAATAATTTTAAACGGACTTTTGACCATAGACTGTGTTTCTACACATAGGTAGTTGTTTTTTGCTTTTGAAATATTATAGCAAAGCCTTTAACTTACTTTATGTATAATTTATGCATATAATACAATATTTGCAGTGCATTTTATCCCTAAACCTTGCAAAATAAGTAAAACTAACACATTTTGTATCTAGATTCTTTTACGGTTACATTAAGTATAGCAAAACTTGTACTAGTAGGGGTATAGTCGCCAAATATCGTCCCCGAACCTAATTCCGTCCCCTTCGATATCTACTTATTTAAAAAACCGACTTCCAAGGTAAAAACATTAAGTAATAATATAAACTAAAAAGTATTAAATAATTCTTACTCTTTAATAGTGCATCTTTCAGAATTCGTCTAAATCTCAACTACTTCTGTACATATTTATAGTCTTCATTACTTTGAAGTCGGTACCAGTCCCAAAAGTTTCATAATATTTTGACATTGACTGATTAACTCACGATTAAATTAGCTGGTACCGACTTCAAAATAATGAAGACTATAGTATGTACAGAAGTAGTTGAGATTTAGACGAATTCTGAAAGAGGCACTATTAAAGAGTAAGAATTATTTAATACTTTTTAGTTCATATTATTACTTAATGTTTTTACCTTGAAAGTCGGTTTAAATTTTTTGTTAAAAATAATAATTTCACTCTTTTTAGTAATTTACCGGTAAACATATAAGCTGTCAGTTGTAAATATACTATAATAGGATTTAGGTAAGAAACTATCACAACTACTATACTCAGGCAGTTTTCAAAAAAGTTTTTTCCTACGTACCTCATAGATCCCATAATCAAATTGCCAACTTAGTAACCGCAACACCAAGTTTAAATCATTTACTTTGTAACAACATTAATATAATTTTCATAATCACTCGACAAACTCGAGTCTCGATCGATACTATGATGAGTTTTAGCGGAATTCGGAAAAAGGCACTATTAGATAGGAATAATTATTTAATACTTTTTAGTTCATATTATAAGGATGTTATTATTGTTTTTACCTTGAAACATCCAGTAAGTGAGTAAACCATCACGTACTCTAAGTAGAATAATACACCTGTATAATATTATTCTGCGTATCTTATTAGTCACACTTACAATCGAAGTGAACACGTGACGTGACGTGCTAAGTAGCCGGTCACCGGACTAGTTTCAACTTTCAATAGGCTGGCTCGCTCGACTTGTCGCAATGAAAAGGTTGAAATTATTAGGTTGTTTTCCAGAATATCTCGGCGAAGTGAGACAGAATGTTACATTATCGAACCAACTATAACTTCTCAGAAGTAATGTCAAATGTGTGCCTTATGCTCTGGAGATAAATAAGGTTGAATTTGGTGACATTGGTGACCCTGACGTGGTAATGATGATGATGATGATAATGATGATGAATGTAATTTGCATAGTAGCATATGCTTTCAGTTCTTAAAACAGAGCCTAAACTCCCAAACTTGTATCTATAAGGAATCCAGAGTTCTCTTAGTATCTTCGGAACCATAGTATACTTCGGTGCAAAATCTTGCGTTTTGGTAGCATATGCTTAAGATGCTTCTTATAAAACCAAAATCACCATATGTTTCCATATAAATTTCGAGGAGTTCCCTCGATTAGTCATGGATCTCATCATCAGGTCACCACTTTTGTGAACATGGTACCAAATTGGAGTGAAGCCTAATACAACAAAACAAAAATTTTGAAAATCGGTTCACAAACGGCGGAGTAATTGTTGAACATACAAAAATAAAACCACAGCCGAACATATAACCTCCTCGTTTTTTGGAAGTCGGTTAAAAACTGCCGTCGTTCATTAGTGGCACGAACTAGAAGCTAGCTGCATCAGTCGGGTATTATGAAGAAGTGAGGGCGCCACGCCGTTCGTATCGACCGGAATTGAAAAATCAAAAAAAGTTTTCAAAGTCGGTTTTTATGGAAATATTCTTGGATACTATAAAATATTGAGATACCTGACTTATTGATACAATTTGTTTGTTAAACTAATTATTATAACCTCAGATGTTAATCGATTTAGTAACATTTTGAGATTATAACACGTTTTTTGTTTAAATAGATGAACCAAAAAAAATTAAAATTTCCTAATATCGTCCCTTACATGAACCTAATATCGTCCCCCAAGACGGTATTACGATCTCAAACAGTGAATTGATCTCGAACGTTCATATCACTTCTTTTTGCTTGAAACTGTAGAAAAATATGTTTTTTAGGGTTCCGTACCCAAAGGGTAAAAATGGGACCCTATTACTGAAACTTCGTTGTATGTCCGTCTGTCTGTCTGTCTCCAGGCTCTATCTCGAGAACCGCTATAGCTAGACTTCTGAAATTTTCAGGAATTGTGTTACATATATTCTGTTGCCGCTACAACAAATACTAAAAATAAATATATTATATTTATCCCTTTAATATATTTATATTAAGGGGACGGAATTAGGAGCCCAAAAATAAATGATGAAAAAATGAGTATTTTTGTTAAATTTACTTTTAAACTTTTCTTGATAACGTTAACCCATTTTTGATTATTTTTAGAATAAAGGAATAGTGAAGCTAAAGTTTGATGTTTGATTTATAACTGTAGTATTTTATTTTATTTCTTTTAGAACGTTTTTTAAAAAAGGGGACGATATTTGGCGACTGTACCTTATTGTTCTAGTACTTGTACTTATTGTAAACTTCTGGTTCTTAATTATTGTTGTGGCGGTACCCACAATTCGCCTAACATTCCTGCATCGCGCTATCGAAGTTTTCTAAGCGCGTCAGTATATATACGACAGCTGACATGTAACACGTGGGCTTCGGCCTGACCGGGCATACCACCTCGCTCGGTCGGAAGATCTTCCTTTGGCCTCCACGCATATATCCCACATTGTAATTTGTAAGCAATGATTTTCCTTGGGATGTATTTTTATCACACGAGAGTAATATAATATACCTGTGATCGAATGTGTATCAGCCGTTCTCAATTACCATAACTGATTAAGTAATATCCATGTGAAATGTGTTATAATTTATACGGCAATCCTCGTATAATACCCCAGGCTTATACCAAACTTCACATAGGGGTCCATGAGACCCCCAATTTCAATAACGTTACACGCGATTGATATGCCTATACAGATTACAGAGTGTAACAAAACAAGGTGAATACTTTAGACATTTTTGATTCTTGGAAAATGTTATTTCCAAGTTTGGATAGACTAAAGAGCAATGCCGGCTGATCACCTAATTGACAAGTAAGATGATCCATACTTTGGATGGGCATATAAAAAGCCATATGTGATATCTCACCAGCCGCCTCGGTCATCAGTCCCACTGCGGTATGAGAAAGAGAGAGAGCTCTTGTATACTGCGTACACACTTGGGCACTAAGAAATTGCTCCAGCGTAAGGGGGTTTCAATGAAACCGGGCAATATTACTTCAACCGGTGTGAAAGGCCTGTTATACAATGCTGTTATACTTTAGAAGTGGGTGGTACGTAACTTATGAGTATATTATTTGCATTTCAAAAGCCTCATTTTCAGCTATTTTTTTCCGAATCAGAGTAGGGCAGTAGACGATGGGTGTTTATTGTCTTCTGTTCTGACTGTTATTGTTTAGTTGCTAACCTCATAAAGGATCGAACGGAATGGAGCCAAATTGCCATGTTCTGATGCTATCAATGCCGTTTCACGCAATTACATAACCTATTGCTTTATTTATAAAGTACAAATTCGTACAGCACTTAATAACTCCACATGTAGTCGTGCCAATCAGTTTTGAACCTAACATGCTACGAAATAGGGTTGTAATTCGTATGGATGTGTACCTCGAGGTACAGTCGCGGCAATAAGCGACTTCGCTTCCGGCGAGCGATTACGTTTGGAAATTCATTTTGTAAACTGAATTGTTTATTTGTTGGTTTTGTTGGTCTTGCTGCGGTATTCCATGAGTTATTGTTTTGATTTCAATAAAAATCATACGAATGCGAGCAGCGAGAGTATATGAGGTATCTGTCTGTTGACTGTCTACTTCCTACTTCTTCTGCTTAATTTCGTTGCAGGTCTTAAGGGCGTTCCTTACGGAGATACCGTAATTTACCGTATTTCAAACCTTATAAACTCATAATTTCAGAGCTATAAAGTTATGATAAAAATATAGCAATAATCTTCAGTATATCAACATTCCTTTCCCCGTTTTAAATTTTCTATTTTTGTTTATTGTACTCATGATATCAGCTTTCAAAGTAAAACCAATTTATTAAAATTCAAGCATACCTTCAGCATCTCCTTAGGATTTACAAATTACTTTTATTTGAAACACACGCCAATAGATCGACAATGTCATAATCTACATATTCCCCGTTTAATTTTTTTTAGGACAATTTTGAACTAAGTTAAGTAAAAATAGGGTTTTGGTGCGATCTCGGTAACGCGGCAAATGTATGGCCAAGATCGTTTGCTCGGGGGACGGCCTTAACACAATAATAATATTATGGTGTCCTACGTCACCTCTGAAATCACAATATTGACTATTGTCCAAGGGATTTTGTGGTTGGTTCCTGTCAAACAGGTGCATAGTAATGGTGGAAAAATCTGTCAATTTGAAAATGTCGACAGACTAAAATCGTTGAAACTTAAAAAGGCTGCTGAAAAGTTTACCTGCAATGTGTGAACGAAGCGTTTTCGGTAGAAGCTATCTCTGGTATAATACAGCAACGAGACAAGCCCACGAGTGACTTAGCGATGCATAAAGCTGATCGCACATAATATTATGTTGTCAGTACCTTACGCGCCGTACGCGTCGAATGTACCGCATAGTATACGAAATGCGGCGTGTATGATACGGACGAATGTGCGAGGTTTCACATCATTACATACAATTATACTAACATGAACATTAAAATGTCAGTTACTTGATTGTTGCTTGACTCTTCAATTTTCTATTTTTGGGTTGCGCTTCGTCTTGCCTGGTTTCGTTAGGCCGTGTTCACACCAAACTGACTATACGCCGCTGAATGTGAGCGAGCGTTATATGCAGTTTATTGTATTTCTATACAAATTCAATTTTTCGTTCACACCGAACTGGCCATTACGCTAGGCGTAGGCGCGGAATTCGATACCGTATATTATCACGTTCACTTACGTTCACACTGGGGCTCACAGTGAGCCTGCTCACATTCAGCGGCGTATAGTTTGGTCTGAACACGGTCTTAATGCCAAAATTCTGGGGTTTTGACTACATATTATGGCAGTAGATATTCTGATCAATATTCTAGTAATATTTGGTGGTTAACCAGTGGGAAGCAAATATAATAATGTAAATATGTGAGGTTGATGTTACGAGTAAAGTCTAAAATCAGGCAAATTCAATAATGCCTTCTACACCGGTTTTGGTGACGGTGGCCGGTTTCATTTATCGGATGCATGGATCATCTATGTAAGTTTGTACATAAGTACGATGTAAGTATTAAAATTAATTATGTAAGTAATAAAAATAATTATTCAAACTACTTAAACTTCAATACCAAATGGCTTATTTTCATACTAATATTTTACGTCATCTTATAATAAAGAGGGTTCATTACGTTATAGGTGTATCTAAAAGACAAATTAATTAGTATAAAAAATATACCGTCTCTATAAATAATATTTAATTAATTTTATTCATTACCTAATTATCTAATTTGTCAGTAACATACGCTCGTTATTGAAGCGTTTATTCGGCTGTTGACTTATCATTCGGCTTTAGATGTTCGCGAGTGATTGATTGGGTCTTATTACATACTCATACTACGTAATACCGCGTACGAAATTAGTATAGTATACGAGTAGATGATGCTAGCAACTCCGTTTCGCCAAAATGCATTTATCGCGGAGAACCGTCCATTTTTTCCGGGGAAGAAACTATCCTAATAATGTCCTTTTCCGGGACTCCATTTGTAGTCACATCACAAGTATTTCCATACCAAATTTCAGCAAAATCGGCTCAGCGGTTTGGGCGTGAAGAGGTAACAGACAGACAGACACATCATCATATAAACAACATCTTTCCGGAGCGGGAATCGCACCCACGACCCCCGAGTCATCTCGACTAACATTTTAGCAAACGTTGGATTTATAATTTATATGGGCGGTGCGAACACGCGGTTTCGTCGCTTCATCGAGAGATCATAAGCAAATGTATAAATTTATGTAACGATTTATTTAAACAGCCGCGCGGTCGCGTTCTCATTTTACAATTTAAATACTTACATCTACTTTTAAGGCTTCTTACAGATAAACGGCACGCGTCGACAGCAGTCGCTGGTTTTTTTTATTGCTTTTTGTGGCACTTGTTGCGTCGATGCGTGCCGCCGACTGCCGTAGATTGCCGTCGACCGTTCGCCTATAAGAGCGCTTATCTGGCCGTGTAGCCGCCACACCACGCGTTCGGGCGGACGCATTCCGACAGCCCCCGTAGTTGGCAAAACGCTAACGCTAGCGCCACAAAATGTATGGATTTGATATTAGTATTCGCTAGCGACCGAAAACTTTTATAATTATTTTTTCTAAACTCTGTAAACCAAAACTGTATGGAATTAATAAAGCTATATTTATTTATTTTATTTATTCGCTCGCGAAGCGATGACGTTAGCGTTTTGCCAGTTGTCTACGGGGGCTGAGCCGTTGAAATCGGAAGCTCATATTCTCCATGCTAATACTGACGTCATATCGGCTTTTATATAATTAATTAAACCCGTATCTGCTGGCGGGCGGCCAAGCCGATCGCTCCTCTATTTTTGTTTAAAATTTCATTTCGTCGGCTGCAGCCGCCAGCCGGGAACAGATGACACTCAACACCACGTCACCGGGATATTACCTCTTCACACGTTATATCGGCTTTGAGCCACTGTTCACTTTAAAATCATTGTTTTTAAGGATATTAAATATGCATCATCAACTCGAGACCACTTACATAATATTATTATGTCTCGGTTGACCCCGAGGAGCCCGAGGCCTTGAACCCCAACCACATACTGCTGGGGTCGGGCTGCCACGTACCTGCTCCGGGAAAATTCGAGGAAGTATAAAGAAGTTGCGGGCAACATGTATCTTTAAGACTAGATTTTGTCTATCACACCGTCACGTGTTCGTAAAAGGAAATCCCGCGATAACCGTAAATTTTGCCGCGATATAAACTATGATATGTAATTTCCAGGGGCTGAAAGTATATTTGTATCAAAAATATAAATCAGTTCAGCGATTTAAGCGCGAGAGGTCATAGACGCGCTTTCACGTCTATGGTATCAGTGAGAATAATATTGCCTTGTATACTTGTGATACAAATTAACGAAATATCTAAAATATCTAGGAAACCTACCTATGTAAGTTTCCTAGATTTCCAAAATAACTTGAACTAGAATCTAAGTCGTGTGTCATATAAATCCTGTACGGCTTAGCGCCGTACAAATGGGCGACAATTTGCCCCTCAGAGGCGGATATCCACATGCAAGACAACCTGGGACTTACCCACTTGTCCCTGTCAGAGTACGCCCCTGATGCACTTAATCCGCTGCAGCTAAGTAAATCATCTACATTCCAGACCGAAACTAAAACCTGAAACTATAGGCCGCTTCGCTGCGAAGATCTTTCGTGGTTTGAAATTGAACTTTATTTATGACGCAGGAAGATACTCAATTGCTTGTTTCAAATGCAATTGAATATCTTATCAAAGAGCAAAAGAATAGGTTTGAAATAAAACTTCATTTCCTACGTAAGAAGATCTTTACTTCCTTATCTGAAAGTCTCATAAATGTTTAGGCTTTATTCGGAGTACATAATATTTAGTAGATGGTTTATGTGAAGTTTGCACAAAATCGGTCGAGAAGTCCTTCAGTTATCACATTTTTTGTAAAAAATGAATTCAATAAATGATGGATCATTTTGTGTTACTGGGGATTGTGCTGTCAAGCTTTTTTCAGTGTTGACTGTACAAGTAAGTTCCAATTATTATTTTTTATTATTTCAATTTATACGTAGCGAAGCACGTACCGACTACCGGGCCGCTAGTAAAATATATAAACCCACGAATGTAACGGTATATTATTTGTAGGGCTTTGTCCAAAAATCCCTTACGAGACAATAGATTTGGGATTTCGGGCGAAGTTTATTAGGCAGGTACCCTAATAAGTTAATCAAACTTCCGGAATATTGTACAGAGTGAGAAACGTTGAATAAGTAATGCCCAACGTATAAGTCCCTTTGTTGGGAGTTAACTGGTGATCACAGAATATTATATATTACTAGCTGTCCCGGCAAACGTTGTTTTGCCATATAAAGTATTTCCAAAGAGAATAAGATAATAATCGATACCAGGTCCAGCCGTTACCGAGTTATAACGTTACTAACATAATTGAAAATGCATTTTTAAATATATAAATGACTAGCTGTCCCGGCAAACGTTTCTTTTCCATATTATATAAAGTATATCGCCCGTATTATTTTATTGAATTAGTGACTAAATAAGTATGTCACCATGGCAACGTCCATCGCTATCCCGTGACACGCGTCACATAAACAATGTTCGCTCTTTATAGACAAATAATTTGCAATAAAATAAAATTGCGACTACAATTAAAGATCTAAGCTATCCTATCTCTCAAGTTGAAAAAAAGCACACATTTAAAAAAAAGAAACATTAAAATCGGTTAAGTAGTTTAGGAATCCATCGCGGACAAACATCGTGACAGGAGATTTATAATATATATTAGATTTATACAGTATTTTCAGAGCGGAGTAACCACTCTTCAAATACTTCAGTGTCTGTGACAAGATTTTGAAATGTCTGCGTAGTCGAGTTTAAAAGGAACCGTTGTTAACATTATAACTGATTACAGTATCTAAGCCGCAAATTAAACCGTCGATTAGAACAAAGTTTGAACCATCACTGTCAATAACGAGTTAGTTGACGCTAAAATCGCGCGTTTGTAGTTGACAATACAGTTTAATTAAACACACTAATTTGACAGCGAAAATTAACAATAACCATGTACGAGCAGTTAGCTGTAAACGGCCGTTAAGTTAACCGGCTGTTATGGCCCATTTACACAATGTTTAATAGTCGTTTAGCATTTAGAAGTTTAAATTGATTGACTATTAATATTTAAAGCTATGTAACATGATAATAATACTTCATGTAAATAACAATATTATCAATTGCTCGTTTTTACCAACCACACTCTAAGGGTCTGTTAACATTGCATTTGCAACAAATTACTTAAGGAGCAATTCGGAATGGGAATACGTAAATTGCTCCTTAAGTAATTTGTTGCAAATGCAATTTTAACAGACCCTTAGAGTGTGGTTGGTAAAAACGAGCAATTGATAATACTTAAACGTATATGTACCTATATACGTTAAAGTATTCCCATTAACTGAGGAGAGTCTTAAATAATAATAAAATTTTATGCTCCTTATAATTTTAAATTCAATTGAACTTTTTTTAAATAACTAACTCATTTTTAAATTGAAACTAGACTAGCAAATTAGCAATGACTTCATTCAACTTCAAAGCCACAAAGAGGTACCCTGAATCAATTAATATCGTCCAATCGATAATTAATACACGTAACGTATAATCAGTTTAATTCTAAGGCCGCCATTATCGACGGCGGTGTAAGCTGAATACGTAACAAGGTAGATTTTTGACCGAGGCCTTTTTTCCCCCGCAACGCCCGTCAAATATTTAAGAGCTCGTACCATCGATATACCATGCTATAGAAGAGTAAATCTTATATAATTGACCGTTATAATGTGACTCCAATTGCTGTATGAACTTGTAGGCTAAGCAAAGGAAATTATTGTATGACCGACCGAGTACTTTCGATACACCATGCTATAGAAAGGTAACTCATCCACATTCGACTGCTGAAATGTAACTTCAGTTGCTGTCATAAACATAAAGGTTAAGCAAAGGAAATTGTATGACCGACCGATTGTGACAGCCAACTCACAATCGGTCAAAAAATACAAAAGTATGCCGTAGTATGCAATTCATAAAATCACTTTTTTGTAGCTCAGATTAATGCGAACACTAAGTATTCATGTTTTAGACTTACGGATTTTTACGCGAAGTACTTTTATTATACCCAACGTTTGGACTACTTTCCAGCGGACGTGGTCACTGGTTGACTATTGAAAATCCTTATGTCTAAAATACCTTTCTGTTTACTAAGTTACACTTCCATAGCGTAGTATTTCGCTGTCTCGTTTATATTTAATGTGCGGACAGGGCGTTTTCGTGCCATAATTTATAAATACTTTGAATAAAGCCCAGGTCAGCCTTTGAGTCTAGGATGTTATACCGGATTTTAGTTTACACGAAACTCGGTTGTAAAATGTATGTGTTGAAGTAGTAAATAGTTAAGTTCCGAATAGCTTGCTAACTCAGCTAGCTAGTCTTAAATAAGGATTGAATTTTTGCCTAGTTTTTTTGGTTATGGAATTTCCATTTGTGTTGTAAAATCAAATCTAGGATATTAAATGTTTCACGGATATGCCTACGTATACGTATCATCTTTTTATCATTACAGCGTTTTGTAATGAGTTTATGATAATAAGATTAGAGTGTATATTATTATACTAAATATCAATATTGAATGTGTTGTATTGTAGAGGGCACAATTCGTTATAGCGCGTAGCGTAACTTTCGTGGCCCGTAGCGTAGAAGTACTACTGCAGTCTACAATGAATAGCGTAGTAGCACTTAAGGGCGTTCTGTCCGGATATTCCGTAATTGACCGTATTTAAAACCTTATAAACTCATAATCTGAAAGCTACAAAGTTATAATAAAAATACAGCAATAATCTTCAGTATATCAACATTCCTTTTGTCGTTTTAAATTTTCTATTTTTGTTTATTATTCTCATGATATCAGCTTCCTAAGTAATACCAATTTGTTAAAATTCAAGCATACATTTAGCATCTCCTTAGGATTTACAAATTACTTTTATTTGAAACTCACGCCAATAGATCGACAATATCATAAACTACATATTCGCAGTTTTAAATTTTTTTTAGGACAATTTTGAACTAAGATAAGTAAAAATAATAGGGTTTTGGCGCGATCTCGGCAACGCGGCAAATGTATGGCCAAGGTCGTTTGCTCGGGGGACGGCCTTAACTCCAAAATACGTAGTGCCGGATAGGCTACTTACCACTTAACTTGATAGATAGAGTATGGAGAATCTGTCAAATAAGTTGTGGACAGCTTATCCGGCACCTTATGAGGAAGTGGTGAAACAGGCCCTTAGTATTTAGTCATCTTTGCTATTACGCTTTGAGTAGTTTAATCATAAATTAAGATCTTTAATACCAAACCACTCTGCCACAAAGAAAAATATCCTTATATTCATACTAATGTTATAAAATAGGCAAATGTGTGTTCGTCTGTCTGTCTTATTCCTCTTCACGCTCAATCCGCTGAACCGATTTTGCTGAAATTTGGTAAGGTGATACTTCGAGTCCCGGGAAAGGACATAGGATACTTTTTATCACGAGAACATGTACGGTTCCCGCGCGATAAAAGATTTTTAGTGCAACGGAGTTGCGGGCGTCTAGTTTTAACTATATTTTAAAAGGCTCTTTGTACATGAAAAAAATAAAACAATCGAATGTGTACCACACAGTACAAAGCCACCAGTAAAACAACGTAACTATATAGAGGAACCGCTACCGAATCCAATAACAATATGGCAGTTATCAAAGGATGATCAGTAACGAGATTTCACAGGTGGACTGATGTGACACCAGGGGACTGACCACCATCACCAAAGGGTGTTTCTGGGTGATCAGTTCACACCGCGATAAGACGCGTCGGTGCCTTTCCAAATGATGAATCAGTTCTTGGTTCAGTACACAAGATACACCTCCCAGGCCTTATTCCACCTTCCTAATTTAGACGTCCTAATTAGGATCCTAAAAAGAAGACTTACTAGAAGCTTCTTATTTCACCAATCAGAGGCCACACTTCCTCTGATTTAGTATGCTACTCGTAATTAGAATCCTAACTTTCTTAATACTATTTCGCTTGAATATTTCTTTACTGAATCGATTAAGACATCTAAATTAGAAAAGGTGGAATAAGGCGTTCGTTTATCGCACACATAATAATATCGAGTAGATTTTTTGAGAAGGATACGGAACGCAATTTTTCGTACAAAAATGTACGGTTCGGGCAAGATTTCTCGTGTAAGAAGGCACAAGCGACTTGCTTATATCTTACTTTGAGTTCTGGGAAAGGAAACAAGGTATAGTTACCATTTTCAAAAAGAACTGAGAAAATATACGGTTTAGTCAGGACTCGTTTCTTTTTTGCGAAGTCACTGATAATCTAGTCTAGTAGCGAAAACTTTTAATTGGCATTTGTATTGTTACTTTTTAGGGTTCCGTACTCAAAGGGTAAAAACGGGACCCTATTACTGAGACTTCGATGTCGGTCCGTCTGTCGGTCTGTCCGTCTGTCTCCAGGCTGTAATTCAAGAACGGTAATAGCTAGAGAGTTGAAATTTTCACAGATTATGTATTTCTGTTGCCGCTATAACAACAAATACTAAAAACAAAATTAATTAAATATTTAAGGCGGGCTCCTATACAACAAACGTGATTTTTCAAACATTTTTTGCTCGGTATCAATGATGACAACAGGTAGGCACTTGAAATTTTCACAAAGGCCTTTATTATATGTGTACTTTAATAATTAATAATTATATTTAAATAAAATAAAAATTTAAGGGGGACTCCCATACAAAAAACTCAGTTTTTGGTCTATAACGGTACGGAACCCTACGTGCGCGAGTCCTACTCGTACTTGGCCGATTATTATTAATCCTACCTTTGTACTAGCTGTAAGTTTTCCTTTAAAATAAAATAAATAAAAATAAATAAATAACTATCACTATTACATTAAATTTTTAAAAAACAGCTGGCTGTAAAGCATAGCTTTTAACGACATCACCAACTGAAGACTTTGTTATTATAAAATAATATGAATAAATCTTTGCTCAAAAGTTAATGTTCTGTTCTTTTATGTAGCGACGAGCGTTTAAGCTTTGTTCAAATATTTTATGTCGGCAAAAAAGCGGGAAAACTATGTGCGGGCTCGTAACGGCAGGATATTGTTATAGGTCCTTAAGAGGAATGCCAGTTAATATTTTTGATGAAAAACGTTATATTTTGTGGTGTATTTTGGCGTTAAGCATTTTATAATATTATGGCGACTGTCGAAATCCTATGATGGCACTTACAATATTATTATTTTAAAAATGTACAAAACTATTTCGAATCTAAGGGTCAAATCACACCGAATCGAGCTGAGACAAGGTGCGACGTTTCGAGGCTGTCATCTGGCCCTTATATTCAAATGAGAATCGCTTGGTAATCTAAAACATAGTTTAATCGATTTTTAAGCAAGTTTGTTCTCCTGATTAGAAACAATCATAAATCGGTGAAATGTTGCTGTAACTTATTATCAGAAATAACATTTGCTTTATTACAAAAACATCAATTTCAAATAACTTAATTGGCACGACATTTCTAAATTGAACTCATAATAGCAAATTATTTGCCAATGACCTGTTAGCGCGGCGGAGCGGACGGGGCCAGCTGAGGGACGGCCACGAACAGCAACATAATATGACGCCCGCAATGTTTTCAAATCGCTTATCACGCGAAAACCGTACATTATTCGGCAACGAAAACTATGCTATATCCTTTCCCGCCTGTTGAAGTCGTTTCTAGATGCCTTTCTTAGATCCCGTCAATCTCTTAGAACCTGTAAACGTTGTTTTACCATATCATACGTTACGAATGAATTTGTGAGAATATACCTGAACCCAGCCTTATCATAAGTCGTTGTATTTGTACGGGAACCGTGCGTAAGGCTAAGGGCCGCGCTACACCGAAATAGCAGCGGCGCGGCGAGGCGAGCACTTTCAGTGTCATATGATTTTAAACTTTATCTTCATTACTGTAATACATAGTATCGTTTGAGAAGTCTACGGCCGCTCGTGGCCGCTCGTGGACGCTGTGGCTTTGTCCACATTTGTATCAAGTAGTTGTATCCGTATCAGGCGTATCGTATCGAGTATGCGTATCCTAAGTGTGGACACCTATTTTGACCATAGCGATTAGCGTATCTTAGAACGATTTTTATACGAAACGTATCAGATGCGCGGTTTATAGCGATCGGGGTGTATCATGATACGAAGTGTATCATGATCGCAATCACTTTGCGTCCACAATATCGAAAATGATACACTTCGGTGCTACGCGACGGAGATCTGATACGCGAAAATGATACAAATGTGGACAAGGCCTTATACGGTCTGTCTGATCGCAGGCCAACCTGACCGGACTCGTTTTGTGCAATGTATGCAATAGTGCGGTCAGTTCCGCTTGCGATCAGACCGACGAGATCGATCTCGTATGGGGACAACATAATATTGTTGTGCCAATTGGAGTCGAACCTACGATCCACGGAGTTCAGAACCAGGCTAGCCACAGGACAGCGAAGGCACGATGATACGAAATCAAAACATTGAGACAGGTACAATACGACCGAAATAAATATTCAGAGCTACCTAACGACTCTTGCTTTTGACATCGCAAATGCATACAATAAAGGTTGCTTTAATTCCGCTAACAATGACGTCGCTGTGGCTCCTATTGCTGAGGAAATACGGACTACAATAGCGTGAAGATCGCCAAGAATCAATTAAGAAACGGTTCGATAGGGCTGGCTTTTGTGGACTTTATTGGGGCAGTGTAATTGACTCTAACAATCTGTTCTCGCCATCACTATTGTTTTACATCGGCTTCTTATTAGTTGAAGGAGGAAATTAACATACAAATGTAGTTATGACCCGACTATGCCAAAAGGAAGATGTTAAAAATCCGTCGTATCGAGAAATTGCTTTACAGGGTAAGTATAGCTGAACGGCCAACATTGACTTGACATAACCAGGCCAAATGACATAGCTCCACCATTTGCCTACGATTCAATTTCACCACATATTACATGTATTATAGAAAAAGGCTTGTGTGAAAGGAACGCTGCTCCACAATTTTCACCTTAGGTTATCCATCTTAAAATTATATTCTAATATTAATTTTGAATGTGAAGGTCAGTTTGTCAGTCAAGTGCCTATTTGCGCTTAAACTTTTGAACCAATTTTTATCAAATTTGGCGTAAAGGTTCTTTAAGCTCCACAAAGTAGAGAACACAAGGTTTTTGTCCTGGAAAATGTACGATTCCCAGTTTGTTTTTGTGTATGGAGGTATTTTGTTAGCGAGCGTTCGTAGCCTAATGGGTAGACTTTTGGTTCGCACTCGTAGAGGGTGCAGGTTCGATCTCGGGTGAAGGCGTGTACCAATGAGACATTTTCTGATCTCAAGTACATAATACGGAGTACGGACATACATACGGTGACGAAGGAAAACTCGTGAGGAAACCCGAACATAGATGGTCCCAGACGTATTGACTAGTTCTTTCCTCTGGACTAGGCCGACTACGTTGCGAGAATGCCGTATAATTTGAGGAGTCGTTACTTAGCTCTGAAAATACTGTATAAATCATCCACGACGGATGCAAAGCCCTAGTTTTTGTATTATTTTGTTAGTGAAAATAATGGCAAAATAAACAAACACTTTACTTAGATTAGCGTATCCATTGGAGCGTAGGGATCAATAAATTCACTCGACATAATTAATGAATTTCCATAAATCACATAATTTCAATAATAGAATATATTCAGTTGTGTAAAATGGCCCGGCTTAAACCGGGATTTTCAATTAAATTAGATTACTGGGCTTAACGATTACCGAATCAATATTTTGCTTGTTTATTCACTATCCATACTTAATATTATAAATTCGGAAGTGTTTATCCGTCTGCCTGTCTGTCTGTATGTCTATCTGTTACCTCTTCACGCTCAAACCGCTGAACCGATTTTGCTGAAATTTGGCATGGAGATACTTTGAGTCCCGAGAAAGGATATAGGATAGTTTTTATCCCGAAAAAATGTACGGTTCCCGCGCGATAAACGAGTTTTGGCGCAACGGAGTTGCGGGTGTCGTCTAGTCCGTGATAATTTGTTTGATTTATCAATGTTTTAGTAATCATTAGACATCGGATTATATGCATTTGCATACTTGCATATTTAAATGCATATACTTTTTAGGCGATAGTGCATATTTTGGCAATTTTTCGTTGATAGTGCATATTTCGGTAGTTTTATGCCCTTGCAGCCTTGTAGATGCCTTGTAGTCTCCAAACTAGCACACCGAGACCACAAAACAGATGTACGATAGATCAAATCACTTCAAATATGTGGCTCCAACCCCATTTTAAGAATGTAATACATCCAATAGGTACATTATCTTTCTAGAAACAAATTTTTCATTATAGTTGGCAACATTAGCAAAAAATTTGAATAAAGTAGTTAGCGATTTAATAAACTTCCATGGGCATTACGAATTAATATTACAATCGGAAAATTCTCATTGGTGCTGTATGATAAATTTAAAATCCTGGATTTGATAAAATTGTAAAAATTGGCGCTTTTATTAACGGCACCACCGGAAAACTCTTCAAAAGACTGATCAAAAGTAATAAATTTTAACCCGTCAAGGCCCAAACGATCGAATTCGACCGCGATAACAATACAATAACAATAGATTTTAAAGAATCCGCGATCGAGAGATATTAAGTGACGTTTGATTGTACACATTTTGTGCATATTTCGGCCATTTATTCGTGCATACTTGCATGCATATTTCGGCACTTTGATCGTGCATATAATCCGATGTCTAGTAATCATGTTGGATGTGCCTGTCTATACGACTGAGACATCGTAGTTTGCAAACTGAGTTTAGTTTTGGCGTAGCGTCGAAATCGTTATATTACTAACTAAATGACCCATGTAACTTCGTGTCACTTTTCTCCAAATATAAACCTTCCCTGGACTTCCACGAGGGTTTCAAGACCAACCAAATCGGCTCAGCCGTTTTTGGCTTTTAGCGACTAATAAAATTTCAATGTAACCATCATCAGTTCACTCACAGCTCGAGTATTCACGCGTTTAGTAAAAATAAAACTAAAACCTTTATGTTCATTTTGTAGAACCATTTTTTGAGCCAGTCACTGTTCCATACTATTGTATTTTTTTAAGATGTAGTTATTCTTCCATAGAATTGACAACATTTCAAAATTTTAACATGGCTTTTTTATTATTTTATAAGAAAATAAGACGATACGTGTTTCTTGCTTTTTCAAAATTATGTTTTTAAGATACCTAAAAAATAGATTTTAATCCTTCGTATTCTAAAGAGACGTAAGCGCCAAGTGACGTCATACTTACGCCTGAACGGTTATAGTTCTTGCAATCTACGAGTGCGCGTCGCCCTTAGTTGTGTGAGTGATCATATCTATACACGCGTACATGGCTCGCTCGCTACTGACTGTTCCGTCGGGTACGCACACTAACGAAAATGTCTATTCACATTTCCAACTACAAATAAAGGCGACGCGCACTCGTAGATTGCAAGAACTATAAAAAAAAGATAAAATATTATGTCAATGTAAGTTTGTTACGTTTATTAGGACGTCTGTCAATGTCATCGTGGTATTTTCATATGTTAGAAATGTCACTGTTGACAGTGACTGTTTTTTTATGCTTCATGATGTCTTTTTAAAACGATTTTACACCAGGCAAAGAAAAAATGTCTGATATCAAAAATATATCAAAAAAATATTCCAAAAAAATTTATATTGCTTATTTACTGAGAAAATAAAAACAGAAAAATACGCTGTGACGTCATACTTACGGCAGTAAGTATGACGTCACAGCGTATTTTTCAGTTCTTATTTTCTCAGTAAATAAGCAATATAAATTTTATTGGAATATTTTTTTGATGTCAGGAGAAGAAACTAAAGAAACGGAAATTTTTATTTTAATGCTTAAAAATTTTGAAATGTTGTCAATTGTATTTCGATGGTTACATCTCGCGTGCTAGGTAAACCATAATAACTAAACGGTGGGTACAGCTTGTTCAATTAATTCCCGATGCGGAAACAGAGCGGTAGTAATTTGGCTGTGCAAATTAACAATCGGTCCAGCCCCTTCGCTGTAAGTAGCTATTGAACACTATTTGTCTTTGGACCGATTGTTTTTCGCGTGCGCTACGCCATGATGTTGAGGGTAGTTTAATATTTATTAAAATTAATGATTTCAATGACACCATTGAATAGTGTTAAATTATGATATTATAATATCAGTAATCAGACAAAAGTAGTGGTCAAATAATGGCGATTTCGACATTGGAATGGTTGGCGTTACTTCTTGTAGTTATGTAGGGCACTCTACAGGTCACTTATCTAGAATTTCATTTATTAAATAACGCATTTTTTTAATTAAAATTGTATATGGTTCTAAAAGCTGCGGTTGGATTATTTTGAGCTTAAAATGGAGGGTCAGCGCCTATACCAATACATATTTACTACGTAATGTAAAAAACATTATCTAACTTACATTACCTTTTATTTATATTTTTTATATATCAAAATAAATCAGAACAGAGTGTGGCGAAGGCTTGAAATCTGGTTTTATGAGACGCAGCAGCGTATGATCAAGTTATCCGTTTGTAATTACAGTATCTAACTGCCGTCTTTGGAAGTTTGAAGGAGTCGGTTGGGCTGACTCGGCGACTTAGTTAAAAACTTTAAAGATATTACTTCTGTTAAATTTATATGTTCAAAGAAATGGATAACAGCGCAAGAAGGTAAGTTTTTTAAAGTTATTAACGTAACAGAAAAGTACAGAAAAGTACAATAATTATTAATATTAAAAGGGGGCTCCCATACAACAAACGTAATATTTTTGACCTTTTTGGCTCGTAATCAATAATGGCAACAGCTAGGCACTTGAAATTTTTACAATATGCTTAATTTTATCTGTTGTCTAATTATTAATAATAAATTGTTAATACCATTATTGATAAATGAATAAAAAGTTAAAGAAACAGTTATTTTTTCCAGTGCTTTGGGTTTTTGCATTAACATTTTCACGTATAATGAACACAAGTGAATACCATGTGAGAGTATTGCTCTACAGCGCCGCACCGGTCACCTACTACAGATAAATGTACGATAAACGTGTCCTATGGCCTACGAGTTCGATTCAAAAACAGGTCTGCTCTGAGGTCACCGGTGCCCTACGCGGCGGGTAGATACAGGTAGGGGTCCGGGCACATGTGACCTACGCGGCAGAGAACGTGTTAAGTACAGGTAAGTGGAATGCTGTTAGAAAGTTGAAAAGTATTTACTGTTATTAAATAAAAGTGTATTTTAAAAAGATAAAACCGACTTCAAAATTGTACGTCATTGAGAATTAAAACTTCCTATCTCCAAAACTACTTAACCGATTTTGATGAAACTTACACTATTCCCTAAGTTGAACAATACCTAGTACAATAAAAAAAGAATCACTTAAGTCGGACTCGTAGTTCCGGAGATATTCGTGCACAAACATAAAAACATATTTGAAATTTGGCACATTTGTTCAGAAGCTGTTATAGATTAACATATACAAAAACTGGGCAGTTCTACAAATATTACATACATACGCGTCGAATTCATAACCTCCTTTTTTTGAAGTCGGTTAAAAAAGATTATTTATCAAAATCTGTTGAATAACTAATACCAAAATATGTAGACATGAAGTAGATAATTATCTATACCAGGGGTTCCCAATCTTTTCCAGCCTGCGGCGCACTTACAAGTCAATATTTTGTCACGGCGCCCTGCTCTACCTAGTTATTACAAAAAGATACATAAATAATCACCTTTAATGATTATTATAGTTAAAAACTTAGGTTAAGCAAATAAATAATAATTATTTAATCGTTTGCCTGCTTTGTAAATATACATAAAATAAAATAATTATAATATGAATTATCAACTTCCAAATTCAACGTGTGGTACCTAGATGACGGGACTCTCGCCAGTGACCCATCTACAGTTCTTTCGGATTTTCAGACCCTGATTCGTGAATTCAAAATTATAGGTCTAGATCTGAACCTAGGGAAGTGTGAGCTCTTCGTCCCTGATGATTGCGAGAATAGAAACGAAATAATATCCAATTTTAAGGCAGTCGCCCCAGAATTATCCGTGACTGAGAAGAGTTCACTTTTTCTCTTAGGTTCACCTATTCTAGCCGATTCGTTTCCGGACTATATAAATGAAAAAATTCAAAATTTTAGTGAAAGTTTAGACCGTCTTATGCAAATCAACAGTCACATGGCATTTACTTTGATTCGGCATTGTTTATTCGTTCCCAAATTTACGTATGTTTTGCGGTGTTGTCAGCTCTGGAAGTTTCCACAACTTCTCCATAGCTTAGATGACACCCTAAAACATACGCTCTCCACAATTTTAAACATCAAATTCGATGAACGTTCCTGGACCCAAGCCACGCTACCCGTAAGGTTCGGTGGCCTGGGAATACGGAAAACTTTTGACGTAGCATTACCGGCGTTCTTGTCCTCAGTTCACGCCAATCGACAAGTAATAGCCAAACTTTTAGAGCCCTCATCTTGCCCATTAGATATTCCCTTTGCGGATGAGGCCAAGGACGCCTGGGATATTGCTAGTGCTGGCAGCGAGGTCCCCGTGAACACATCTTCACAGAGGCTCTGGGACGGGCCCGTCTGCGAACTGGTGCGTAATAAACTCTTAAACACGTCTACCAGCGTCGCAGAACGGGCTCGCCTTTTGACCGTGGAGAGGTGGGAGTCGGGAGCTTGGCTGCAGGCACTACCATCCAAAAACACAGGAACATTGCTGGACCGAAATACTTTCCGCCTAGCCACTGCTCTGCGTCTTGGTGCTCCCCACGTCGTCCCCCATCAATGTGTTTGCGGCACGCACGTAGATAGCTACGGTCATCATGGGTTGTGTTGCTCGCGAAGCGCTGGACGCTTCTCTCGACATCACAGCCTAAACGACCTCATTCGTCGGGCTCTTGTCACTGCCGGCGTGCCAGCGATACTGGAGCCCTCCGGTTTGGTTCGCGACGATGGCAAGAGACCCGATGGAATGACCCTGGTTCCCTGGAATGTGGGACGGGCCCTTGTGTGGGACGCCACTTGTGACGACACACTCGCCCCGTCTCATGTTCAGGGCACCTCGAGCTGTGCGGGCGCTGCCGCCAACTAAGAAGAGAATCTCAAGCGGCGCAAATATGAGAACCTCGGCGGAGATCTCATATTTGAACCGTTTGGGGTAGAAACCCTAGGCGCATGGGGTCCGGGGGCACATAAGCTTTTTAGCGAAATATCTAAGAGGCTTATTGAAGCCACCCGAGACCCCAGAGCCGGGAGCTACCTAGCACAGCGAATAGCAATTGCAATTCAACGTGGCAATGCTGTCAGCTTGCCGGGCACTCTGCCAGATGGGGACGACCTGGGAAAGTTTTTCTTTTTATAATTTTATATTCTAAGTTTGTATATATTTGTATATTTTATTTTAGTTTGTATTTTTAGCAATGAATTTGTGATTTTAAGTTTACATTATTTTCTAAAATAATGTTATATTGGTAATTATTATCATATTATAATTATTTTATTTTATAATATTTTGGTTATTGATAAATGATAATGATGGAGGATCGACTCTCGGCGCCCCTCTTGCCTTTCCACGGCGCACCAGGGCGCCGCGGCGCACAGTTTGGGAACCCCTGATCTATACTAATATTATAAATACCTACAAAAGTGTCTCGACTCTCGTCTATCTGTCTGTCTTCACGCCCAAACCACTTCGCTGAAATTCGGTATGGACATACTTTGTATCTCAGGAAAGACTTTTGATCCCGGAAAAATGTACATTTCCCGTGCGATAGACAGGCGTAACGGAGTTGCGGACATCTAGTTATGGTTTTTTTTTAATTACACCCCTAAAGGGGGTCAATTTTGAAAATACCAAATCGATAGCCGTATAAAGCTAGTTGTTTTAAATAGTTTTAATACCGTGTACACTGTACAGTGCAAATGGAATCTGTCGTCAGTAAGATTGCACGTCAGGGCCAGGTGACCGCCCGCCGACGTATTGAACTCGGTAATCGCTTGTCAAAGCACAAATACTGTTAGGGTCATCGGGACTTGCATGGACGATCCTAACCACTTATAAAATAGGAACCACTTATCAAACAACCCTTCTGGCGAAGTCGGTTTAAAAAAGGTTTACTTTTATGCATCCAGTCTTTACGCTTACGGGAATCGAGATGAGACAAATCACGTGTTGATAAAATAAACATTGAGATGGCAATTAGCGTGACGCTGCTTGGTCCTTTTGGTCCCAGATCCCAGAGCGATCAGACATTTACTTATTTTCACATAGATGAAACCTTAGGTTCTCAGTAGTTCCTCAAGTACTAAGAATACCTGCGTGTTTGTGGAGCACTACGCGTGACACATAATAATATAATATCAGGTGAGAACGGTAACTAATTTGTCTTATATTTTATACATTTAACTTTCTCTTGGCTAATATTTATAAAATATATTTTGTATAATACATAATATTTAATATTACAAAATATATATAAAAATCAGCCATGACAATTTAAGTTAAATAAGTATTTTTTAGTTACCTTTCACTATTTTAAATAATAATTATGTATCATTAATATGCTGCGAGCCTACGATATTCGTTATAGTCCGCGCGGAACTAGTTGGCCGCGCCGGCTGCGTTTCCACTGAAGTGGAGCGGAGAGGAGCGGAGCGGAGAGGAGCGGAGCGGAGAGGAGCGGTGAAAAGTGCTCAGTGTTTCCAGTGAAGCGAAGCGGAGCGGAATGGAGCGGAGCGGAGCGTTGTGGGTTGAGCGGAGCGGAGTTGAGCGGAGCATACTTTTGGAATCGCGCATTTTTGCGCTTAGTTACATTCAATCTCTCAGAAAGACCATACGTCATGTTGTCGTATAAAAAGAAAGAAGCAATCATTTTATATATTTCGCTACTTGAATGCGAAGATAACGAGATCCCGCTCCGCACCGCACCGCTCCGCACCGCCCAACTCCGCACCAACGTGATTGGTCAATTCGGGCACCGCTAAGCTCCGCTCCGCTTCAGTGGAAACGCAGCCTTAGGTATGTGAGCGGTGGGACGGAGAGGCGGAGGCGCTTGATTTTGACAGTTCTGGCTAGTTTAGACAAAAAGCACAAGAGATTGCAATAGCAAGATGAGTCCGCCGATAAAAAGATAATCTAAGGAAATAATATTTAAAGTGCATACGTTTTAAAAAACGGAAAGCCGATGTCAATAGTTTAGAATATAAAACTTATAAATTGTCTTTTATTTATTCATTTCAATAATTAAATAATATTATTGTTCACGATATCTTGAGATTGGCCGTCACTGTCTGATCTCATGTGCGTTGCGAGCAGCAAGCAACCCGCCCCCTCACTCCCGTCCCTACCTAAGGCGCGGCCAACTAGTTCCGCGCGGACTATAAATATAATATAATAAAGAATGTAGAAGTTGCGAAGACTGCGGCGCGGGTAGGTATGCGAGCTTGCCTATAACTTCATATAAATAATTCGAAATGCGGCGACTGCGGTGCGTGCGGTGCGGCCAAATCTGCGTTCACCTTAATATGCCATTCTCGTCTTATCTCGTTCCGGTGTGACCTGGTACTACATTCACTTACAATAAAATATATTATTATTTCACATTGAATTTTTTACTCTTAGTCTCGTTGAGTACGTAGCTCCCAATGCCTCTTGATTTCACAACTGAGCTATATAAGCGGCTGTAAAAGTGACGTCAGACCGTAATATTCGAGCTAAGCTAATTAGCAATAAAGGTGGAGCCGCAGCCGAGCGACTGCGCTGTAATTGTGTTGTACTATTTTTGTAGAGAAATGACACACTGTGTGAACACGGTTATCACACGAAGACAACGCAACGCAATAAACAACGCTTGCTTAGGTTAGTTAACTAGTTTGGAGGGATTTAGTTTATGTTTTAAATACGCAGTAATTTTTAATCATTAGTTTACTTTTTAATGTTAGTCTAGACTCGAGTAAATAGATAAACTACAGAGTCCAGTCAGAAAACCTCAGAATTCGTGCATTTGTACTCAAGTGTCTAACGAATTTAGAAACGTTAGTTTTACCAAATTTGGGGTTCATTCGGGGTCTCGGAGACTATAGTTTGAATTTGATACGGAAAATTTAAAAATATTTCATGCATTTCACAACTACCAAAGCTTCTCAATTTCGCATAATATGAATTACTGAAAAAGTATTTAAATGAAAAAAAAAATACCTCAAATATTATAAAACACTGCCAGCTACTTTTGCGTAGCAGTTAGAATTACTGAAAAAGTATATAAACTGCATTGATTTTAAATGAAAAAATAACTCAAATATTATAAAACACTACTCTTTTGCGTAGCATTTAGCTCCTTTAGGCTTCACGTGTAAAGCTATAAAATATATTATGTTCTTTCCAGGGAGCCAGTACTGTAAAATTTGAGGATGTATCGCATTAGGAGAGGATTTTAAGCATTTGAAAACACTGCAGTGTAACGCAGCGACGACGCGCCTTCGTGTGATGGCAGTAATAAGTGAGCTCTTAAAATATGGGAGCGCTGAAAACGAGGCCAGCGAAAAAGACACGCGGTTATAATTTGAGGCTGGAACGACCTCATACACCTTTGTTTACGGCGATGCTCATACGATATTGAGCTTCTAGTTATGCTAGGATTACGTACGCCCATTTTTGACAACTGTCGACGTTGCAATTGTGCTGAAAACTTATATTGAACTTGGCTTGACACGTTGCTGCGTGTCGAGATTAGCCGGCCCCTAGACGAGCAATTTTTATAGTCAATATCACGTATTGCGTAATATTATTATTGACCGTCTAGGGTTGATATCGAACATCGCTCGCCTTCAATGTAAAATAATGTTCAATAAAATTGAAGCGTGATTTTGACAATAAAACTCTCGTCTAAAGGTACAATTCCGTGCATCGCGATCGATCGCGGTCGCGTACGACCTACGACTGTCGTCGGACGCTCGCGACCATAGTCAACGTATGAAAATGTATGGCACCGCTTCCGAGGCCCGCGACTGACGCGCGCGGCCTACGACTGTCGTAAGCCGCGCGCGATCGTGTCTTGAAGTTATGACAGTCGCGCACGACCGACGACAGTCGTAGGCCCCGCGCGACCGCGTCAAAGTTATATGGCACGGTCGCGCGCGGCTTACGACAGTCGTAGGCCGCTCGCGTCAGTCACGGGCCTCGGAAGCGGTGCCATACATTTTCATACGCTGACTATGGTCGCGAGCTGCCGACGACAGTCGTAGGTCGTGCGCAACCGCGATCGATCGCGATGCACGGAATTGTACCTTAAGGGCCGGCTTAAATCCAACTCAAATCATGCGAATGGACGCTAATCGTAAAGAAGTACCTAATTTGAGTACTTAAAATATGGCTAACCTATGGAGTAACAATTCATTATTATTGGTTTGGTCAAGTAGAATAGTAACTACGATAAAATTTATGGATTCAGAAGGTACACAATACACATAATAAAAAAGTAATATTTGACTTATGGATTTGCAATTGTTCCAAGTAAAACAAATAAGGGAAGAGACCTAATAGCAGACACTTCAAGGAAACATGAAACATTTGAATGTTATAAAATACAAAATTATATTTTTACAATATTATTTGGATGGATGGATGGATTTACAATATTATGGATTTATATTTCATGTGCAAATAATTTTTTTTTTTTGATTCCGTATTTTCGATCAAAAGTAAAATTGGTAACTTTATCCATATTACTTCCGTATCATAATATATAACTCCCGCATCATTGGCGTATATTCCGCGCTTACGGTTGCATCAAATCAACATTTAATAAAGCGTTATGAAGTGGAAAAGTGCAATATGCAAAACAAAATAAATATTTCATTTGAGAATTTCCAATTCAGATGAACACAAAAAACGACCTCTGGGGAAATTCTGCATCTCATGTTTTAGTTGGCGGGTGGTGCAAGAAAATTTCGCGCTAAATAATCTCGTTTTGTTGGTGAAATGAATTCTTAAGAGGCGATCCTGTGAACAATACTGTTGGCAAGCTTTCAACGAGGAAATATAGTTGGGGTTCCGCAAGTTCAAGTTGAGATGGGGCGCATAATATAATGGTAGTTTTAACGTACCAGCTTACAGTATATTTAAAGGTATTGTAGATACGAGCACATTAAAAAATATAAGGGCCTGTTTCACCTGTTCCTGATAAGCGCTGAATATGCTATTCACCACTTAATTTGCCAGTATGGAGAATCTGTGAAAAAGGCTGTGAATAGCCTATTCAGCACTTTACCAGAAAGTGGTGAAGTAGACCCTTAATCATAAAAGTTCATTTCAATACTTGATCTTTCAAATATTATAATGTTTTGTTTATGTAGACACTTAAGTTTTGCCTCAATGTGCACTATTTATATTAGGACATTGCAAAAACCAGTAAGCATATTTTTACAACTGTTTTCTGACCATAACTGTTTACAAATAACAGTAATAATTAATAATAATATAACTTTTTTTAATTCTTAAAAATTCCCTGAACCTCTACGTATTGCTCAACAGCCTTCACACGAGTAAAACAGTTTTAAGCTGAAACTAATTAGCCCATTGAGGTAACAAGTTAACTGCGGAACCCTCCACTCCAGTGGCGTGCACTTGACCGTTTGGTCCTGTGCTCGAGTGGGCTCGTTACAGCCTTACGTCCTGAAATTAAAAATATATAAAATATTAATTGCCTACCCCAAAAATAGGATTAAAATAAGTTTTTGACGCTTTTGTAAAGACTTTACGAATTAGGCGGTAATGCGATTCATTTTAAAATGCCCTTAAAAATTGTAAAAGGTAGCTCCACACCATGGTAGCCGTCAGCTGTGGTCTGTCAATTTAATGTATTTACCCTTGTGTAGTTAACATAATTGCAATAGGAACTGACCCTAAAGAGATAGATGCTTGAGTGGTCTGATCATCTCGCAACTGCAATAGGAAAATGAATTGGTTATACTTAAAACAATCCGAATTTCAGTTTGTTAAATGATATTCACAGAAGCGTATATCAATGAACTTACAAAGGTATACATAGCTTTTGTATATTAATTCATATCCGATCGACTACATTATCGTAGTCTGGGATTATGTTTTGTACATTTCAATAAATGGTACCTATACAATATTGAATATTTATTTCATTACGACTAATATTAATGTTCAATAACTGTGTTGTTTTAATTATAATTTGTTTGCATATTCAATTTAGTTTTGGACATAATTGAAATGTGAAACTTTTTGTTGTCGCGGCTAAGTTTTATAATAATTATATTATGTTATGTTAATGTATTTTAAAATAATAAATAACGTCTCACTTATAATATTTAAAAGAGGTAAACGACGATTAAACGAATAAGAAGTCACTCAGGACGTGTAGGACACGAGGTGTATCAAAACGAAGTGATAAATGATAATACTTTAGGATGTATACTCGTAATGTGTAAGTGTCTAAACACACTAGGCCGAAGTTACGCGGCGTAAATTACGTCCGCAATGTCAAACGCATACAAAATATGGACAGAACGCGACGGGGCGTAATCATGCGGAATTTACGCCGGCGTGTGTTAGTGTGTTTAGACACTATCATATTGTGTCTCTTGTATAGAGTTCACTGTCATGATAGTAGCTACGCTAAAAGATGCACAAATTATAATAAAATCCATCGTTTCCCGGAAGTTGAAAGTATCCCTACATTGAAATTCGACCATAATTATTAGTTCAGTAGTTTAAAGGTGTAGAGACTACTGACTAACATAAAAACAGGCACAATTTTGCACTTCGAAAATTAGTTTGGACTATCCTTTTATTCACAAAATCGGCCTACTACTAAAATCTAGACTAACTAGCTCTAGTTCTAGCTACATGTTGTTCAGTTAACGTTTTAATTTTTACTGTGTACTGGTGAGCACATAATTCGCCCGGGATCAGAGCCGGAGCTAGTAAAATATTGTGAGCGCGTGTTTACATTGCATGGAGTTTACTGCATGCGGCAACTGACTCCATTGTGAATAAGACAGCTGGTTTAGCTGGTTCCATTTAGATTTTAGAAGATAATTAACTTTTTGGTACATATCTAACTGTCTTAATAAAGTTCTACAGTGTTAGTACATAATATATGTTGGAGTTACACAATTTTTACTGTCTAGCTATTGCGGTTCAAACAGCTTTTATCAGGTGTATCTTAAAAAGGTAAAGTAAAGGTAAATCTTAAAAATAGGGTTCTGTTTTACCTTTCGGGTACGTGGAATTCTACTTACGGATATTAGAAGAGATGAAGACATACTAACTTAAATCTTTTTCAGATTTATATTGCAAAGGACTAAGTTATTTAAAAAAATAAAAAAAATATTAAACTTCATAATATCATATTTTTGAAAATAATTATTTTCGACGCCATTGTAATGTTAGAATATTGGATCAGTAAGGTCTTTAGAAAATAAATTTTGTACACCCATTAAGGAAATAAAAATTAATATTTTAGTCTTAAGAAAGGCTGAAATATATAAATATAAACAACTTAAGAGTAGGAAATCAGTAGAAAGTATTTCCCGTCACGGTCCTGCAGCGGAAGAGGCGCGGGCAGCCTACACACTTCCTTCCCGCTACTAATGTACTCTTTGTTGGATTCTACACTTATTTCATGTTTTATTTAAACGCTTGTTATGTACACGAGGACTGTGGAAATGGGACTACTGATATCGTGAAAGATTACGAGACGCGAATAAAAAGTTTTGATTTTTAAGATATAATATTACTTTGAAGTCTTAAACTTAGGAGTATGAGACGTAAAAACCTCATCATGATCTCTCGTATATCCATTCTAATATAATAGGCTACTTGACCTATATTCAATTTCATTGAACAAATGCATATTTGTGGTAGAACTTGGCCTAGGAAACCGTATTTCACCCTCATCACCAAATAAAAGCTTATGATTGATAAATAAAGTCGATTTGAAAATATGATTTTATGAAAATAGGAATTGTACTGACGAAAACGCTTTTGCGGTACTTCCGATTTGGATGTGACGTCATTCTCATACTAATTTAATATCTTTTATTTATCGCGCTCGTTAAATGTAAGTTTATCTGTACATAAATAATAAGAAGCCTAGAAAGATTTGTAAAATATATTTTTTTGAATAATTCACTTAAAACATTTGTTTTATATATTATCTACATTTATTGTAGACGGGAAATGAAATGGCCAAAACTTTTCTCGAAAAGTTTTCAACATTACAAATGATTTCTAATGTTCTATTTAATTCTTTTATAATTTTTGGGCACTTTTAGACTCGTACATTTAGCACATAAAAAAATGTTCAATAAAGAGAATTTAAAATACAAAGCGTATGACGTCACACTATGGCGGACAGTGTTTTCGGCGCCGTTTAAGAGACGTATTTTTCAGTAAAGATTTTTATGGGTTTCTACTGTGTAAAATAATAAAATATTAGTTTATTTTGTGAAAATGAATGATTAAGAAGCGATTAGCATGAAGAAAAAAAGTAGATCAAGTAGCCTATTATTATAGATGTGAAAGTTTGTCTGAATGTCTATACCTCTTTGCGCTTAAACCGTCAATCAGATTTGGTTGAGAATCTCTATCTAAGTACCATCGAAGAAATTGATGCCTAGGCAGTTGACGGACCCACGTCATGTGGTCGGCTTATGTCACTTCAACGTTAGCTTTTATCGGTCGGATGGATTTGACATAACGCGACCAAATAACTTAGGTCCGCCATCTGCCTAGGAATCAACTTCTCTGATAGTACATAGTCGAATTGCTTTTACTGGAAAAAATACGATTTCCACGCCAAAAATGAAGACGGCAAACTTGTGGGCAAATCTAGCCGTCGATTTATCATAGGGATAACCGCAGACGTAACTATTAGAGTTTTCTTAATTAAATCTCGCGAATTTTCTCTCGAGAGATTTGAACTTTGGCACTTAAAACGTTTGGAATACACCCACCACAATCGCCGAGCATCGTTTGTTATATTAATGATCATTCGCACTTTGCACTTCTGTTCACCATCATCATCACTATCGATGAATATTATCCAGAATATTTTACTTTATATACTATAGTAGATGTCGCCCGCACGTTACGTTTTTCACGGACAAAAAGTATCCTATGTCCTTTCCCGGGACTCAAAATATCCCCAAACCAAATTTCAGCAAAATCGCTTCAGATCCCGAAGAGGTCACAGGCAGACGACAGTCGACACACTTTTGTATTTATAATATTAGTATGGAGGACCGTACTAATATTATACTAAATAGCAATTTAGTACTATTTCCAATCTTAACCAATTCCAATATAACCTACAAGCCTGTATGTAAAATATTCTCTCTCACATAATGCGCGGGGGAAGGGGGAGGAGGAGTGACGTCACAGTGATTTGTCAACGTCAATTACACATTCCGTTCGACGTTGATCATAATTATAACAGATGTGCTGAGGCGGATGAAAATCTCACGGAAAAGTTGAAACAATGTGCGGTTAAAATGATATTTTAATAATAATATGTATAGTTACATTATTGTATCGATTTCTCATACTTTAAACGAGACAGTCTTGTGCCTTTAAAGAATCTTATATATAAAATTCTCGTGTCACAATATTAGTCCACGAACTCCTCCGAAACGGCTTAACTATTTTTTTTACCAAATTTTATATGCATATTCAGTAGGTCTGAGAATCGGCTACTGGGTATTTTATATATTGATAAGTGCCTTTGTTGAATAAATAATAGTAAATTATTACAACCTGAGACTGACGGCGACCATTGTTTGCGCGACAGGATAGCGATCGACGGATTGCGATGGTGACATACTTATTTAGTCACTTCAATAAGATAATATGGGCGAAAATAACGAAATACTTTATATTGAACCCGAAATATCGTTGTAGTGGACCAAACATCTTAAAGGGATTGTTCAGCATTGAACATGGGAAATAGTTCACGTTGTCGCACTCTCATCACATTCTTAAACTACCGAATTCAACCTACTCTAAATAAAGTGATGAATAGCATAATTTGTATACATTGGTGTATTGTGTTTAGGAGACTTGTAAATATTTGTGTGCGTTAAGGTGAAGAAGTATATATTGTAAGAATTAGTCACAATAAATCAGATATCAACTTCTCGTTGTGTCTCATTCATCTCCCATTTCCTACCCTTATACACACGAGTGTATGAGGGTAGAGTTTCCAGAGAGTAGCCCTGGACGACCAGGGCTACTCTCTGGAAGTGTTCCGACCGACTCCCAAATCTCTACCGACAACCTCTCACTGTGGCCAAGACACCTTTAGCATAACCACAGTCACCTGAGCCTGGGTGATTGACAGTGAGAAAATCATTTTCATCCTTTTATTCCCTTCAACTATCCTCCTGCTACCTTAGGTCTCAGGTAAGCAGGTTTCCTGGACTTATTAAATATATTTATATATTACAAAAACCTATGGTTAGGGCTAGGACCTTAGGGCATTAGGGTGGTAGGTATTAGAGATCCTAGGGCTAGGGTACAGCTCTCCCCCATAGTAACGTGAAACCTTATCCTGGGTTTTACAGGGATGATGATAATCGGAAGATCTTCCTTTGAGGCTTCTAGCATATTCATAGAACGTAAATGACAAAACAACGTTTTTTAGCTAGTATTTCTATTAATCAGTTTCTAATTATTTATAATAAGAAACACCAATAATAAAATCCATTTAAGTGTAGTTGTATTATCTATGGACGATTCACACCACGTCAGTCCGGCCCCGTGCTAAGTATACCCGAAGGAATTGTGTTACGGATACCAGACAACGGAAATGTATTTAATACTTTCATATTACTCGGATACATATTATATTTAAAACACACCCAAGACCCAGGAACATTGAAAACTTTTTGTTCCGTCGGCGGGATTGGAACCCGCGACCCCCGGCTTGAGCTACCAACTCGCCCACCAATTACTGAGCTATAGAGGTCGTCAAATATCTAATAGGTCTGGTAACATAACCCTTCTTTTGGTGCGGTCGAGGAAACCTGTTCAAAGGAACTACAAACTAAATGACGTTGACATAAAATCTTAGCGGCTTTTACTACGTTTTAGCGGAATTTTTAGCATTTCTGGTCGAGTGTACCTTTTACGATATGTGAGCTATGATCGACTGTGGGGGAGAAAATGACGCGTCTAGACGTGGGGTGACGGGGTTGTGTAAAGCTATACAGTATACAGGCTATAAGCGTTATACGGCTGCATAAGTGTTAGGAAATAGCTATGGCTCTTAGGACAATTTTATTGAACACTGTTTTCCCTGCGCCTTGGCTCACATTAAGGGAGCTAGAGGCTGCAAAATGGATCACCTACACACTATACGTGTACAATGTGTACATCCTACACTATTTATATAAACTAAAATAATTATACACTTTTATTGCACTTACTTCATTTTGTTACTAACCCATCAAGCCCCATATTCTCACCTTTGAGCTAGACACAATAGAATAACAATAGATTTCCAAGAATCCACGATCAAAGGATTAAAGGTATATTTCTTACAATATTAATATTTTACACCACGAGTTTCGATACAATCATCCTTAGGTTTAGTAAAGAAGTATAATATTATGTTTTAGTTCTGTCCGTGAAATCGCTACAATAGATTTAGGGCCGGTTGTTTGATCGCTAGTTAAGGTTACTACTAGTTAAAAACTGTTAGTTAAACTAACTATTGGTTAAAAATTACAAAATGTTGTTTTTCAATCGATAGTTAAGCTAACTTTAGTTAAAGTTTTTGACAAATTGTTAAATAAGATGACTACGCTCGGACTGTGTAGTTAACATTGACCATTAGTTTGATTTGTTTGTTGTAGCGGATAATATCTAGTCGCGTTGAGATATTTTCTGCCTAAAAAGAGTGCTTTTATAAAAAATAATGGATTTAAATGTACTTATACATTTCGATGACTCGGAAAGTTCTTCTGATGAAGAGATTATTCTAGAATACGTTTTAACATGCTGCCCGAAAACATTTGCAGCTAGCCGCTATAGACTATTGGGAGGCTGAAGTCGAATTTTTAGAAAGGTTTAGAGTGTCCAAAGAAACAGTACTTTGGATAATTGCTGAAATTAAGTCTACATTGGAGAGACCAACTACTAGGAATATTATAATACTGTGTACTATTTACTAAATGGGTAAGTAGGTACCAACAACAATTACAGTGCTGTATTACATAAAATATATTGAAACCCATTAATCCTATCAAAAAGCTGCCAATTCATTACTATAAAATATAAATATAAAACTTGCCCTATATTTATATTTCAGAAATTATGCAGTGAGCGCAGTAGACTTATAGACTGCTAACTTTAAGGTCTTATGCGACTGGAAATATTCGGCAGTGTTCTGGAGATCTGTTTGGCTTGCATAATTCTTTCTTTGCGAGGTTTCGTCCTATTGTCGTAAAATAACCTTAAGTGAAAGCTAATTAAATAGCCTATCATGAAAAAGCCACAAAAAAGGGTATTTTTATGCAACAAGTTTGAATAAGTAATAAAGTTTCTAAAAAATAGAGAAAAAACGTGCAATAATTAAAACTATTGTTTTTTGCACAAAAAGAGCCCCCATTAAACCCATCTTTATTGATTATTATATCCAAAGAATTTGAGTTAAGCTTCAATACAACATTTTAATTACATCCGTATGTCAAAAATATAAGAGCTATTGTTCTTTGAACAATGGTTGTGCGTGAGCGCAAAGGGTTCTCTACAGACTACAGCCGACGTTTCAATATTACCAGATGTTACCAGTAAAAAAAAAATCTCCCGGCAGAATTTTGGGTTTCCCATGTTCCTTCAAATAGCAACACAATTGACGATTGTTACTTTTAACTAAAGTCAAAAATCAATTGAAACAACGTATTTCTATTTTAACAACTGGTCAAGGCTTTAACTACAGTCAACTAGCTAATGGTTACGGATACTATTAGTCATTTTTGACTAGCGATCAAACAACCGGCCCTTAGCCGAATTTTTCAACAATGATCCATAGACAAGAATTGAAAAACAAATAGATCCTCATGGTCGCAGTGACGTCAGGGCAACAGCATTCTGCCTTCTTTAAAAAAATAGACAAGAATTAGCTCCCAATTTTGTTTTCGTAGAAATTGGATACAATCATACATTTAGGCGCGACGAAAACACTCTTCCCAGAACTCAAGGCGTCTATTATGAAATTGTGTTCAGCTTTTTAAGGTCATACAATATAAACATTGTTAATGGAATCAGGCGTTACTTTGCGGAAATCCATAGCTTAAAATTTAGTTTGTTATTATTTTTAGCAATATTCCGCGAAATAAACTTCCACCTTTAAGTAAATGAGTGAGTGCACGCATAGGCATGCGTACAGCACCTCCCTCCTCCCACACTGCCTATGCGTACACTCGCATGCAAGAACTTGCAAACACCACCACCACACAAGCAATAATGTTGGCAAATCCGTGCAAGGCCCCTCACCACCATGCAGGTTGAAAACCTCGACGCGCGTTTCGCTCCAACACCGGAGCATCCTCAGGATGTGGACTCTACGAACAACGTCCGTCAAGTTGCCGCCGCCGGCCAAAACACCGCCTTTTATATCCTATCAAGCCCCGCTACTATCCCCACTACCCCCACTACCCTCACCAGTACCCCCGAACATATTAATAAGCGGTGACGTAGTCAAGCAAGTTTGGTCATTCAACAATGCAAATCTGTTATTTTTCTTTTCTTTTATGATCTCTAATTGTTCCAACACGCTCAGCCGAAAGCCTTTATCGCATTTATGTAAAACTTTATAGGAATGGCCATCGGGCACGGTATGATTACTATCTAAAAGATGTTTAGCAAAATGTGACTTATCAGGATGACCATTCCTATAAGCCGCGATATGTTCTTTATACCGAGTCTCAAATCTGCGTCCAGTTTGACCCACATATACACTATCGCATTCAGGACAATCGATCTTATAGACACCGGACTGATATTTTTCATCAATCCGGTCTTTGTTATGACACAAATGATGTTTTAAAGTATTATTTGTCCTGAATGCGACATGCATATCGTTGTTTTTCATTATTTTGGATAAGCGTGCAGATACCTCTCCCATGTAGGTCAAACTGGACTTATATCTAACTATCTCCTTATCAATAGGACCTGCGTACAAAAACTTAACCAGTTCTTTCTTGTTTTTATTTTTCAAAATGTTATTAATAATTTTTGGACTATATCCGTTGGATATCGCAATTTGGAAAATGATATTAAGCTCCTTTTGATAATTATCTTTACTAAGAGGGATCGATAATAATCTATGAATGTAACTATGAAAGGCCGCGAGTTTGTGTTGCCAAGGATGACATGACGAAGCATGAATAGTAGTATTAGTATATGTCGGCTTGCGAAAGATTCCAAAACTGTGTTTATTATTAACTCTAGAAATAGACAAATCGAGAAAACTTAGGGTGTTATTATCTTCACATTCTAATTTGAATTTAATTTTAATATGTTTTTTATTTAGTTCTTTAACAAATACGTCCAGTTGTCTCTGTGTACCCGTCCAACAAAGAAAACAATCATCTACGTATCTAAAGTAATATAAAATACTTTTATTAACGACGATATTTCTTTGTTCAAAATCATCCATAAATATTTCGGCCATCAAAGGACTTAAAGGTGAACCCATAGCTAGACCGTCGTCTTGAACAAAGAATTCGCCGTTAAATCGAAAGTAGTTTTGTTCCATGCAGGTTTTAGTAAGAGTAAGCAATTCATTACTTTCACCAGGAGGTAAACGTTTTTCTAATGCATTCCTTAAAATACCCAATGTTTCCTTACGTGGAACATTAGTGAATAAACTATCAACATCAAGTGAAACTAATTTGCAACGAGGTGGCAAAGTCACATCTTTAATTTTGTTGACTAATTGTAGACTATTTTTTATGGCATAAGGTGGCCGAAATGAGATCTTTTCTTTTATTATGAAATTAAGTGACTTTGCCAGCTCGTATGCTGGTGCACCTATGTATGAGACAACTGGACGCATGGGAATATCAGTTTTGTGAATCTTTGGCAAGCCGTACAGTGATGGTGCGCGAGGATTCATTGGGATGAGTTTTTTCTTTGATGATTCAGTTTGAAATAAATATTGATTATTATTAATTGCTAATTTAAGCTTAGCTAAAAACTTGTTTGTTGGGTCAGAAGGAACCCTTAGAAATTGTTCACCCTGAATCACATCATTAACTCTGTCCAAATAATCATCGCGCTCCATCACTACTACTGTGTTACCCTTATCCGCTTTAGATATTATTAAGTTATTATTATCTATTGTTTGTTTTAATGACCTCAAAGCCACTCTTTCGGGGTGAAAAGAAGAACCGGAAGGAGTACCTTTGATTTCGTTGGCTAGTAGGCCCTTAACCATGTTATCTTTCTTATTAACTACGTCAGTTATTTCCGAATCCACCGCAAGCATTTCCAAAGCATTCTGATTAATATTAGGAGTGATATTATATTTAAGACCCTTTTCCAAAAGTGTTCTTGACGGACGTTGTTCGTAGAGTCCACATCCTGAGGATGCTCCGGTGTTGGAGCGAAACGCGCGTCGAGGTTTTCAACCTGCATGGTGGTGAGGGGCCTTGCACGGATTTGCCAACATTATTGCTTGTGTGGTGGTGGTGTTTGCAAGTTCTTGCATGCGAGTGTACGCATAGGCAGTGTGGGAGGAGGGAGGTGCTGTACGCATGCCTATGCGTGCACTCACTCATTTACTTAAAGGTGGAAGTTTATTTCGCGGAATATTGCTAAAAATAATAACAAACTAAATTTTAATATAAACATTGTCGCATTTGTATGGTTTTATTACAATGTACAATGGTGCTACAAGGATTCACTTTTATTTGTAAAAAATAAAACATTGTGGCACTTGGGGACTGCCGCGGTAAAGCTATTGCATAACATTTTTACAAACTTATGCAATTATAATTTTCATACGTCTAGTAGCACGCACACAAATTCCGTGCCGAAGTCTGGCAACGCCGCCGAGATTCTTGATTCATTCGCTACGCTCAAAACCCGCGATAAAAGCTATAAATATATGAACGACCTCTGTGGCTCAATTGGTTGAGTGTGTGGCAGCTTAAGCCGTGTGTCGCGGGTCGAATCCCGCCTACGGAACAAAAAGATTTCAATGTTCCCGGGTCTGGATATGTATTATAATATAATTAATAATTATTATTTTTACAATAAAATTTTTAAATATATGTGCAGTATGAAAGTAATAAATATATTTCCATTGTCTGGTACCTGTGTTCCTTCAGGTACTTAGCACGGGGCCAGACTGACGTGGTGTGAAGCTTCCATAGATATTATTGTTATTATTAACCTAAAAAAGCTCAAAAAAGACCACTCAGGCAAAACGGCCTAATCACCAAATTAAAAGTACCGTGTGATATATGAGGCGGCTCGCTAGATGGATGACTTGCCGGCGCCGATCGATGCGTCAGGACCAAGGACGGTCATAATTAAAAACACCATTACACCTTTAAAGGCTCGGGACGATTATCGACATGATCGCTTGGATTAATAATGTTACAGTGTTTGTGATTTTGAGTTAGATTAGATTTTTTTTTTAATTAAGTGTACGTTACCTTAACCAAGGAACGGCTTTGTATGGATATCAAAATACTTTGGGTCTGAAGACATTAAAATAGAAAGCTCATATGGAATACTGTTCTCATCTTTGGGCAAGGGTGCCAAAATACCAAGTGTTCAGTCTGGATCGTATCCAACGAAGGGCTACTCGAATTTTTGACTGCCATAGTGTTTCAAACAGCTTGGACCCCTTGGAATCGTCCTTGGAAAGAAGATGTAGCTTCATTCTGCATCCTCTATTGTATAGTGTTGCATCACGGGGAGTGCTCTGAGGAATTGTTTGGAATCATACCACCTGCAACTTTTTGCCATCTCCCCACGCGTATACCATCCATCACCTTGATGAGTGGCAGTCTTCCACCGTGCGTTTTTCGCGTAACTTTCAGCAGCGCACTGTAAAACTCTGGAACGAACTGTCACCAGCAGTATTTCCGGACCTATACGACCTGCAAACCTTCAAAAAGAGAGCGTATTCCCTCTTAAAAGGCCGGCAACGCACCTGCAGCTCTTCTGATGTTGCGAGTGTCCATGGGCGACGGTAGTTGCTTTCCATCAGGTGACCCGTTTGTTCGTTTGCTCCCTTATTTCATTAAAAAAAGCAATCGTAGCAGAATCTAAATCATTGCAAGATCGTACAACTGTGCTACGCCGCCGCGGTAGCGTTGCTACGTTGCTACGATACATTAAGGGCGTTCCCTCCGGAGATTCCGTAATTTACCGTATTTAAAACCTTATAAACTCATAATCTGAAAGCTACAAAGTTAAAATAAAAATACAGCAATAATCTTCAGTATCTCAACATTCCTTTCCCCGTTTTAAATTTTCTATTTTTGTTTATTATACTCATGATATCAGCTTCCAAAGTAATACCAATTTATTAAAATTCAAGCATACATTCAGCATCTCCTTAGCATTTACAAATTACTTTTATTTGAAACTCATGCCAATAGATCGATAATATCACAAACTACATATTCCTCGTTTTAAATTTTTTTAGGTCAATTTGAACGGAGATAAGTAAAAATAATAGGGTTTTGGCGCGATCTTGGCAACGCGGCAAATGTATGGCCAAGTTCGTTTGCTCGGGGGACGGCCTTAATATCGTAACATTGATTTATTAAACATTTTTTAACTACCTACCGGTCACATTACAAAACATACTACAAATTATATTTATTACAACAAAGTATTGGTTACCTATAGGTTATAAAATTCAATAGCATTCGGTTCCCGCGGGGCCCATAATAGGCGATAAATAAAACATGGCGGGCGACAGTGACGCATGGGCCGGTGCAGACTCCACAGGTCGCTAAATGGGATTGAAGATTACATAAAACATGAAATATGTTACAAACCTCACTAAATCTTGACAGGATTTGGGGAACGGACAATTTTATGTGGCCGATAAACTTAAATCAGTCGTATAAAATCTGTCAGCGATGTTTTTAAAGGCAATTGTTCTAACCCAGTTTTGAATATAAGTAGACTATTTAGGCTGTTACCGTTTAGGAGGAGGAAAGTGGGATAACTCACTTTACAGGGTGCAATTAAACCTTCCTGCTAAATTTTGATATATTGTTTCTTGTTAAAAATAAACGTACACACATGTATTATAATTACTCAGTACTAAAATGTTGAGAAATAGCTTCCGAAAGTTATCCTAAAAAACACTACAGTTAATGTAAACGACGACGCGTCGTCCGCGCGTGATGTGCCCCCGTTCTCGCCTCCCCCCGCGTCACCCCCGCTCATTCCCGCGCC
Organism: Polyommatus icarus; assembly: GCA_937595015.1. Taxonomy (NCBI): domain Eukaryota; kingdom Metazoa; phylum Arthropoda; class Insecta; order Lepidoptera; family Lycaenidae; genus Polyommatus; species Polyommatus icarus. Next base: position 21,687,399 of record OW569328.1, on the reverse strand, counting down.
GCGAGTGACCGTTCTGCAACGATTTTAAATGGGATGAAATATGTCATTAAAAAAAATAACACCCAATTGTTTTTGGTTAAATGAACTCTCCTAATGGTAGGTACCTAAGCCCTGGAAAAAATTTGGCAGGAAGGTTTAATTGCACCCTGTATAAATCGAACTCGATCGAACTGATCGTAGACCGACCTGACCGTTGCGTGGCCGTGACTCATGCTGCATGCACACACAAACGAGTCCAGCCCGGTCGTGGTTTGATTATTTCGGCCAGATTAGGCCTCTCCCTACGGAAAATAAGAAATTTCTTTAAGATCAATTCAAATCTAGAGGGTAAACTTCACAAAAATTCAAGCAAGGCCAAAATCAGATTGGATCAGATAAGTTGACGTCTTGTAAGTAATTGTCAACACCAACCCCCTCTTCCAATGTAACCCAAGTATACTACCAAGTACCTACAAGTTGATGTTATTTTGTGCTACAGATGCAACTCCTTGCCCCATGTCAATTTCAACTACAAGCCTAACCATCCTTGTCATCATAATTATTCAAATCGTCACCTGTACAAAGTGGAAGCGAGCGTCGCGATATAATGTAGATTGTAGACAGTTTAAAATCTTTATTTCCCATTGTTAGGTCCGCCTTTGTGTGCACGTGAAATATTATTGCGCCGACGTACTTTCTGCAACTTAATTTATAATGACTTCAATTTATGACGCCATTTTTGTTAAAAGAAGTGCTGGTTTTACATAGGAAACGAAATGGAGGCTTTAAATGTTTTCTTTTAATGTAAATTATTCATAACTACGAGTACTTACATCAATTTAAATGTTTGAAATATGATACTCTTTCACATGTTGCATTAGACGATACTTGTTGCTTTTAATTGAAACACTACAGCCTCGCAACACAAAATAGTAAGGAGTTACTGATGGTTTACTTCAGCTTTTAAGTTCGGAGATAATAATATTATAACAGTAACTACTAACAACTGGTTGAACTGGTTAATCCATAAACTTTTATTAGGTAAATACTTTTTTTGATCGTGTAATCTGCAATGAAGTATATCACTGTCTCGGGAACTAGCCCGGTGAGAATAGCCAAGCATTTGACTTGACTTGCGCATTCAGTTCAGGGATTTCCCGAATTGAGATTTCCGAACGAAAACTACTGATGATGATTGAAAAAGTTGTCGCACAAGGACTCCCCCGTTATAGTTTCTCGTATTTTTTGTGGAAAGTTTGATAGCGAATAAATATTATTCTGTCGGATGATCGTCGAATTCGTCCCGATATTTTTACTTTTTCTATTCGTTTCCTGCGCGTTTGTGTTCCACTCGACCGATAGATTTAAAACTTTGAGCCAGTATTGTCCGCGATTTTAAGCTTTTGACCCCAAATTGTGTTTTAAAATGGAATAAATTGATAGATTAAAAAACATTAAAAGAGCTCTGAGAGAGTGTTAGTTAGACCGTGAGCGCGGTAACAACAATAATTTGTATGGTGTCGAAATAGTTACTATTATTTGCCACTAGTGGCGCTATTTTAATGCCAAGAAACAATAATATTATGTCCTTACAGTTCAAAGACTGACGGCTATGTACTAACAGAAATTTTCACTCATAGGCAGGCGGACCTACGTATTTCGGTCGCGTTGTCATCAAAGCTAACGTAGAACTGACATACTTACCTCGACCAAATAACAAAAGTCCGCCAACTGCCTATGAATTTTCTTCTATGGTACTAATAGCAGACGTGACTTGACGATAGGTAAAAGTTTAAAAATTACAACACATTTGTATACTTTTATCCATCGTCAAATCCCAACTACATGTAAGCTAACCCTAAGGCTGTGTTTCCACTGAAGCGGAGCGGAGCTTAGCGGTGCCGAATTGACCAATCGCAATGCTCGAAATCTTCGCTCCGCTTCGCTCCGCTTCGCTCCGCTTCGCTCCGCTTCGCTGACATTCCGTTGGAATAGCACGATTGGTCAATTCGGGCACCGCTAAGCTCCGCTCCGCTTCAGTGGAAATGCAGCCTTAGAGTAATGTTAGCATTACACTCCCCAGCGAGTGTCAGACCTCAATACGCTGATGGTGCGGATGTAGGTAACACACATTCAGGCGGCCCCGTTTCGAGCAATACCTGACCCATTGACTCATATCCCAAATCTATTGTGACGAATACCGCGTCTTTGTATATTGACTTGAGTTTATCTATTCGACAGCGTTGCTAATTAGTTAACTGTGTTTCCAATCATATACGCATCAGACAATATAAATAAACTGTTGTCAGAAAACCTCAGAAATCCGGCATAAGTGGATGTTTGCAATTGAGAATTTAGATAAAACTACATGACACCCGCAACGTTGTGCCAAAAGTCGTTTATAGCTAGAACCCGTATATTTTTCTGGGCAGTAAAGTATCGTATGTTCTTTCCCGGACTCAAAGTATCTGTATGCCAAATTGCAGCAAAATCGGTCTAGTAGTATCGGCGTGAAGAGGTAACAGACAGAAAGGCAGACAGACCCACTTTCGCATTTAAGATTAAGATTAACGTATGAATTAGTATCGAGATACTTGGTGCCCGCGAAAGGACCTAGACACAAGACAGCTATCCAGTTTTATGGATCACCAAAATTTCTAATGTCTTTTTCTAGTGCAGTGTAGCAAGAAGACAAAAAAATCAGTAGCCTGTATAATACACAATAAAGTATGTTAGTTCCACCATAGTGACTAAACTACAGGACCAAGTTTGATAACATCTAAACAACAAACTCCTAATTTACGTAGTCTACGCTAAACAAAATCTTGTTTTATCACTTAACGTTCTCAAAGGGAGCAGACAATAATTACTTCAAAGAATAATTCTTTTATAATCGGAACTGAAAAGCCACCATTAGAGATAATTTATGTGACGTCATTCACAAAATATTCGCGTAATAGAGCCGTAATATGCTAATTTTAATGGCCTATTAAACGGGCTGGCCTTTTTGCTTTTATTTTTCGAAAATTATCCGCCGTATTACCGAATTACCATTGTCTCTCGAGGCTTAAGGCCTTCCCCCAAGCAAACGACTTTGGCCATACATTTGCCGTGTTGCCGAGATCGCGCCAAAACCCTTTTATTTTTACTTATCTTAGTTCAAAATTGTCCTAAAAAATTAAAACGGGGAATATGTAGTTTATGATATTGTCGATCTATTGGCGTGAGTTTCAAATAAAAGTAATTTGTAAATCCTAAGTAGATGCTGAATGACATTACTTTGGAAGCTGATATCATGAGTATAATAAACAAAAATAGAAAATTTAAAACGTGGAAAAGAATGTTGATATACTTACTGAAGATTATTGCTGTATTTTTATTATAACTTTGTAGCTTTCAGATAATGAGGTTTATAAGGCTTTAAATACGTTAAATTAAAGAATCTCCCTTAAGATCCCTCTACACGTTGGGCTTTCAAACTAAAAAATCCAACTACCAAGTTACTTGATAAGGTAGTAAAACTCTTCAGACTTGTTAAAGAGACTTAATAATATTTTGTTAGATGGTATTTTTTTAGTGTTAAGATTGTTATCCTTATGTTAGGACTTAGGATCCTTACTTTCGAATCATTAAAATTTGATAATATCAAGAATGGATGTTTCGAAAGTAAGGGATTATTTCAATCTCATCGCCTTGCAATGTGACCTGACCCTAAGGAGGCTGTACACGTCACGTCGCGTTAGATCAGGACGAGCGCGTTATGGCTCGTAAAACGTAACGTTAAACTTCATGTCAACTTATTTGGAGATTGCTTCTTCTTCATTCTCAAGGTGACGCCCAATTTTGGTACAGGATTTTAGCTAAGAATGACTTTTGATTTCATTCCCTGTGGAATTGTTTATTTGTTGATTGCGAGGCAATTGACTGTTTAAACTGAAAATACCAACTAGAACAATGCCGGCAACGCACCTGCAGCTCTTCTGATGTTACGAGTGTATGGACACTCGCAACATTAGAAGAACTGATAGCCAAAGCAACTACCGTCGCCCATTTCATTCCATAGAAATACTTAAAGTGATTCAACGTTCAATTTGTTGCATTCACTTGCAGCCCTAGTCGTGACTTTCAGAATTTTTTTAACATTCTTTGGGGTCAAGTGTTACTTGTATAGTCTTCTCTTTATATAAAGCGTTGATAGTATCATGCACAATCAACGTTGGCAAATAATAGGCAAAAAATTTATACGTTCGCAAAACGGACAGTACTGAAATAATATAGTATTATCCCAACTCCCAAGGCTAGCTAGAATCAAATTTTCTTCACAAGGTCTGGAATTTGTTTATTTATACCCGCATTTTATCATAAGTTACGGATACATCTGAATATTTGATTCGTACACGAGTGGACCCTGCTTCTTATTCATAACACAAAGGTTGCCGAAACTATTCCTATCGCCCTTATTTTAACCCCCGCCACTGAGCATATTTACCAAATCGCGTGTAACATAAAACGGCAGTGACAATTTATCAATTTATTTTTGCATTCAAAACAGAGAAATAGGTTGATAGAGTATATTTTTACGCGAATACGGAGAAGTTACGTATTTGAAGCTAGCATGACAAAGTTACCAAAATAACTCAGGATTGTGTTATTAATTAGGTGCTAATTGAGTGCTATTTTGGTGCAAAAACAGCGAATTTAGTGCTCCTCAAAATTCGCAATAAATGCTAATACTGCAACCTTCACCTGAAGCTAGCAGTGTACATAACCAAAAACCTTAATAATGATTATATAGCTCCCTGATAAGTACTTAACTAATAAGTGCTCATTAAGTGCTTTCTCAGTGCACAAACTGCGAATTTAGTGCTCTTCAAAATTTGCGATAAATGCGAATACTGCTATCTTCACGTGAAGCTAGCAGTGTACATAACCAAAAACCTTTATAATGATGATATTGCTTCGTGATAAATACTTAGCTTATAAGTGCTCATTAAGTGCTTGCGATGAACGTGCAAAAAAAAAATGCTTTTTTTTTTACCGTATACTGCTCACTTCATGGTACCAGCAAGATGCTCCTCTTGATTTAAGTACCTTGACGAATGCCACTTTCTTAAACGATATATAGGAATTAAGTGCTAAGTTAGTACATAAATAGTATGGGCAAGCGCCCCGATCAGCGTCAAAAATTTTCCCAAATGAAAGTAAAAAAATTTACTCCTGCGTTGCTACTTTCTCTTGATCATGAATCCTTAAATAATACTATAGGTAGATACCATCTTAAGCTTACATGTTTGTCCTTATGCCATCTTATTTATGTTTTTGTTAACTATAATAAACTTTTAACATAAAGTTTATTAACTGCCACTTCTTATTAGAATTTTCTTTTACTGACACATTAATATTATGTGTCAGTAAAAGAAAATTCTATAAAAACAACAAGTAATATTTTTAATATCACTTTTCATCACTTTTATTCAAATCCTAACAAAAACCACACAAAACTCCTATTTACACAGAAAATATTAAAGAAACTCGCATTTATGAAATGTTTTTTCAGTTCCCGGCTGGCGTGTCGAACAAATCATTACACGAGTATAACGCGGACAGCGCCGGGAATAACGAAGGCCCTTAATTGTAGCGTTATTTACAAGTACAAAAAGTTCTTGCTAGCGAATTTCATATTTTTAGGGTTCCGTACTCCGTACCATAACCTAACCATGGGATGAATGGGCTGGCTAGATCAGAGAAATACCACGCCTTAACAGAAAACCGGCGTGAAACAGCGTTTGCCTCCCCTCCCCTATTGCCCTGTTCCCTCTTAAAAGGCCGGCCACGCACCTGCGGCTCTTTGATGTTGCGAGTGTCCACGGGCGACGGAAGTTGCTTTCCATCATGTGATCCGTTTGCTCATTTGCCCCCTTATTTTTATTTAAAAAAACCCTTTTACTTGTAGATATTTATAATAGTCAGGGAGCCCTAGAACAATTTTTTTTGATTACTAACAAGCTAATTGTGAGTACCTAGCTTCATTTTGATAAGACAAACAACTCTGGTGCATCAAAATTTACAAGGTATGGTAGGTAAAGAACTTGAAATTGAGTTATTTTTAAAAGAATTTAACATTGATATTATTTGTATATCTGAACACTGGTTCAGACAATATGAACTCACTTTCAATTTCAATAACCACCAGATAGCTAGTTTGTTCAGTAGAGAAAATGCCATCAGAGGCGGATCTTTAATATAAATTAGAAATAATTAAAAATTTAAGGAACGTAAAGATATTGTGAGTCTCTCTATTGAACGAACTATTGAAGTAGCCTGCATTGAGAATTGCTCTGATCACTTTTTCCTGACTGACACATTGTTTTTCCTGACTTAATGAAGCACAGTAAGGTCGTACCTTTATTCAAAGCGGGAATTAAATCAGATTCGACTAATTACCGGCTTATTTCGATGTTACCGACTCTTAGTAAAATATTTGAAAAAATAATTTTACAACAATTACTGTTACATTTTAATTTAAATAATTTATTACACAATAACCAATACGGTTTTACTAAGGATCGTTCCACAACGGATGCTGGTATAGGTCTTCTTTGTAGCATATTTGAAGCTTGGGAGGAGTCACAAGATGCCTTAGGTATTTTTTGTGACCTCTCTAAGGCATTTGACTGTGTCGAGCATGCTACTTTAGTCAGAAAATTGCACCACTATGGCATAAGGGACTCAGCACTCAGCCTTTTGACTTCTTACCTCAAAAATAGGACTTGAAGGGTTGAAGTTTATAGTAAAAGATCCAATGGGACCAAAATAGAATTAGGTGTACCACAGGGATCTATTTTAGGACCATTTCTTTTTCTCATCTACATTAATGACTTACCTTATCTAGTTAAGGATAATGAGATAGTACTTTTTTGCTGATGACACTTCACTTATTTTTAAAGTGAAGCGGCAGTCAAATTACGACGAGGTAAATAGTGCTCTCTCAAAAATATTTAGACGTGGGAGAGCCATGCTTCGGCACGAATGGGCCGGCTCGACCGGAGAAATATCACGTCCTCACAGAAAACCGGCGTGAAACAGCGCTTGCGCTGTGATTCGCCGAGTGAGTGAGTTTACCGGTGGCCCAATCCCCTACCCTTTTCCCTTCCCTACTCTTCCCTATTTCCTTCCCCACCCTCCCCTATTACCCCTTAAAAGGCCGGCAACGCACCTGCAGCTCTTCTGATGCTGCGAGTGTCCATGGGCGACGGTAGTTGCTTTCCATCAGATGACCCGTTTGCTCGTTTGCCCCCTTATTGCATAAAAAAAATAATTTGGTTTAATGTTAATAACTTACTTTTAAACTCTAAGAAAACCAAAAGTTTAAAATTTACTTTTAAATGATGAGAAAATGAATTACAGTGGGGTCCTCATATTGCTAACCTTGCAGGTAAGCTCAGTTCTGCAGCATATGCAGTCAGAAAAATTAGGGAAATTTCTGATGAAGACACGGCAAGACTAGTTTATTTTAGTTATTTTCCCAGTAGAATGTCTTACGGGATCCTTTAATGGGGAAACGCTGCCGACATCAATACAATTTTTGTGCTGCAGAAGCAAGCTATACGCTCAATTTATAAAATGTCAGGTTTTGAATCTCTGAGAGAAAAGTTTAAAGAAATTGGTATTCTAACTGTTGCTTCTCAATACATTTTGGATAATGTGTTGTATGTTAGAAAGAATCTAACTAAATTTAAAACTAAAGGTGATAGTCACGGTAGAAACACTAGAAATAGGCACAAGCTGGAAATACCAGTGATCAGACTTAGCAAAATAAGCAAATCTTTTAAAGGTCAATGTATACGCCTTTTCAATAAAATCCCGGAAAACGTTCAAAATCTATCAATTAATAAATTTAACAAAGTAATTAAAGAACGTTTGTGTGCCAAAGCCTACTATACGGTCAATGATTTCCTAAACGATGGCACATCTTGGGAGTAGGATGGCTGCTTGCTGCTGCTTCTACATTTATTATATGTGACTTACAATTGTCTATACTTTCTATAATGTATTAGATTAAGTTATTTACTTTGTAAATTTTATTTTTTTTAAATACTAATTTTCCACTTTTTTAGTAAAAAGTGGCCCCGTACGAGTTTCTTACGCCGGTTCTTCTCGCCGGGTTAGTTCCCGAACCGGTGGTAGGCAACATGTAGCTCAACGTTCTGAAAACATTTGATTCAAATTTGTTCAGAAGTAAAACGATTTTTATTTTATTTTATTTTAACTTTATTATCTGCAAAAAATCTTGAAAGTGGTAGCTAACAGAGATAGAAAGGATTTCATACTTTGATTTGATGGTCCTAAAATATGGATTGTTCTATTTGTAGGACAATGTTACTCTTAAATTATATAACTATTAACCTACCAATATACAAAAAATCAGCTGGTTAGGGTTCCGTTTCAGGGTAACGTAGTCAACCAAGTTTTGTTGATTCCATCGTATGACGTAGCCTAGATATAACTATTGAAGGTTCACCATCTTTAACTGTCTTGTAACTTTTCCAATATACCAGACAACAACAAGCAGACCTCTTATTCGCTGTGTTAATATTTCTACTTTAACCCTGGAGTGGTCGCGCCCTTAAAACTAACGTAAGTGATCGCGTGGACTACATATGTAGTCCACTATATAAATGGCCAAAAAATGTGTTATTTAAAATCAAATCTTTATTAAATGTTGCTTATTATATTATAATTGAACCTTTTTCTGTTATAAATAATCAATAAACATATACTAAACCCCTTCTGGTTTTAATAATAATCGTACATAACAAAAATCAACTTTTTGAAAGGTAACAAAATCATTTAGTGTCATTATATCACAAAATAGGAACTTAGAAATAGATATTTGGAAATTTTGTTATTATTTTCGAGACACGACAGACACACTATTTAGGAATGGTCCAAATTTAGTATTTTTGGCACTTGTTCATTATCTTCTTGTGCTTTTGTTCCGCTTTCTTCCGTAGTACAGCGACAAACGTCATTGCTCTTTGTTTCGATTCAGATTGGTGATCTTGGTGCTCCATATTCTTCATCGTCAGAATTGGAAAAGTTATCGTTTCTATCCTCGGCCTCATCTTGGTTTTCCCAAAACAAAAAAAAAACAATGGTGTACTTTCAATCACTAAACTCAAATTATTTAGGTAAATTCGTAACGTACTGATGTTAATACTTTCTATCGAGTGGAAAACGTTGTGTGTTTATGTGGAAACGTTCGGAATTTAATAATTTAAATTCCGAACGTTTCTACATAAACACACAACGTTTTCCACTCGATAGAAAGTATAAAACAAAAGTGAAACAAAAAAGATGTTAGAAAAAAATACTCATGTATTAGGTCGCGTGGACTACATACGTTGTCCACGAACCTTAGCGGACAGCTTATAACACAACCAGAAGCGACCGACGTTTGCGCTGCCTGGAGCACATGCGCATTATATTATCCCGCTACAAGTACACGGAGCGTCAAATTGTTCGCTAATATGGGTTTTAGGTAATCACAAGTTTTGCGACACTGGACTACAATGGTAGTCCGCGCAACCACTCTACGGTTAAGGGGAAAAGGCATATGGGGTTAAAATGATAAGGTCCTCCGACTACAACTGAACCGATTAAGATGGGTATAAGTTTCAGTTAAATCAAAGTATGCTTAACTTTGTCTGGTACACATATTTTGTTTAACACATGACAGAAAGCGAGCCTTGAAATCTACTACATACTTATCCTTACTAGTTACTAGTAGGTAATAGAAATAGTGTTTGATGGATATAGAGTATCCGATAATTCTTATCATCGTGATGACGATGAAGATTGCATGATACAGGAAGAAAGTTTCAAACAAGATCTTATATAGATAAGTGTGTATTATGTATAAAAGCAATAACTGCTGACTTTGACTGTCTAGAGTCAAGACAGACCACGGGCATTTTGAACGCAGAATTGAGATTGTGACAAAGGACCAGAGGAAGTACTAATAGCCAGGGGGAAACGGACAGGATTTAACAAGGAACGAAATTAATGCTACATCCATACTAATCCGTACTTCCATATCCATACTAATATTGTGTCTGTCTGTCGAAATTATGCAATATCTGCTGCCAAACGCCTGCTCCTTACCTGTCGCAAATGCATACCTATTCGCCCTGCTGTAATACTTCTGAATGGATTCGCTAGTGCCCATAGGACATAGGCAATAATATTCGCGGCTAGGGCGCTTTTCCTGTGATGCGTGTTCTCACCCGCACGCGGATCTTGTCCGCATGCTAAACATACTCCTGGCCGCAATCGCGTTGCCCACATGTTAGGAAAAATATATGAAATTACTGTATGCGGGTAACTTTCATACGGACCAGATCCGCGACTATCCGTGACACGCATAAAGCTAGTTTTAGACTACGCTATAATATAATAGCATATTGTATAATATTATATAGCTCATAAGTCATAGCACAAGAATATTCACTATATATTGTTATGGATACGTTCACACTGCACTGTACTATATATTATTGGCTTGCTATACGCTATGTATGGTGTGCAATGTTCTTGTGCTATTAGCTATAATACTATATGCTATTATATTGTAGCGTAATCTGAAACCAGCTTAATAGGAAAAGCGCCCTTAACGTAGTCTATTTTATAGTAAAAATAATATATTTTTACGCAGCCAAAGCCATGAATCACGGTTAGTTTTATGTGTATAGTTTATAGCGTCGTTAGGGCTCTGGAATACAACGCCGTGAGTGACTTCCTATTACATTGACAATAAATGTACTGTTTTAAGACTCAGTTACGCTTTTTAGTATTAAAAAAAAAGATTTGCACTCTGTCCGTTGGGTAAAGCTTTTGCGTAACATTTTTATCAACTTATGCAATTATAATTCGCATACGTCTAGTTGCACGCACACAAACACCGTGCCGAAGCCTGGCAACGCCGACGGTTGGAGGGGGTGTGTTAGGTTTTTTTCGTTTCGGAATATCTTGATTCGGTCGCCGCACTCAAGCCCGCGATAAAAGCTATGCAATAGCTTAAAACATAAGAGCGGGCATGCGTTTTTCCGGTTGAAAGAGGATATTTCTTCCTCAATATGCAGGCAAATTTTATCCAATAGTCTGACATAAAAGATGGACATGCAATAAATAATAATAATAGCTCCCACACCGGTTTCGGTGACGGTGGCCGATTTCATTGAAACCAGGCCAGCTACGCAGGAGTAATTTCATAGTTTCCATGTGTGTGCGCAGTACACAAGAGCAATCTCTATTCCTTTACTCTCATAACCCAGTGGGACGGCAGACCGACACGACCGGTGAGAGATTTGACCAATTTTTTACATGCCCATCCGACGCATGAATCATCTTACTTGTCAGACAATCAGGTGATCAGCCTGCGTTGTCCTAACCAAACTTGGAAATATCATGTTTCCAACGCGGGAATCGAACCCACGACCTCCGAGTCAAGAGCCACGCTCTATACCACTAGACCACAGAGGCGTTAAATAAATAATGTTGATGCGTGAAGAGACAATGGAAATCCGCATTAAGCATTTGTAAACTTTATAGTGTGTACTACGATAACATATTTTGTACGTTCAAGTTTTTCGTCTGATAGATTTCTTGCGATGGCTCATTGGTTTTTTCACTAGCGTCAGGGCGCGCATTACTTTGATTAATGAGGAATCTGTGCTCAGCATCGTATCTAATAAAGCTGACATACGCGAGTTTTTCAGGTCGAACGAATGATCGAGAGATTTCTTTACGTGTCTATCTTTAGATCAAAGTAGGTTAGAGATTATTTCACGAAGATTTTCAGATATATTCCATTGGGAATTCATATTATAATGAAAAAAGGAGTTAAGGAAATCAAACGAACCTATCTAAATTTCATGCATGTGGTGGTACATATTAAATATACTGGCAAAATCATATTCCACTTATATTCGCCATATTCTTAAATACTGAATGTAATAACAAATAAACTTTCATTTCATTTTATTTCAATGAACTATGAAACATACATTGTAAAAAACCTTTACATTACAAAAAAAGATATTTAAAGAAAAAATATTACTTATGTCAAGCAGTGCATCTCCAAACGTTAAGAGAATAATTGTTTCTCTCAAATTCTGAGAGGCCTGCTGATGATGGCCAGAAAAAGGCACTCCCATAAAAAGGCTCACGTCACGTTCGCTTATAAATCTAATTTCATCGATAATCGTAAAAATCGATTCGACAAACAACACTAAAACTTCGGGGATCAAGACGGAGAAGTCGGAACTAATATAATAATCGGAGCAATTCGAGTTACGAATATAAAAAGTTGGCGAATAAACCGTCGATATCGATATTCCTGAGCCGGGACTAATGAGGGACTAATGTGGTTCCCGTGTTTGTGCTCAACGATGGATCGACTTCATTTTTTTTATGGACCCAATAGGTTCAATAATATTTTTATGGCGAATTTCGAAATGTCTTCATAATTCGAAAAACTTCGAAAATGTATGCGATTATTGGAGCACGATACCTTAATTTAAAGTTTGGGCTTTCTTAGGTTGTGTATTGAAGGAGCGCCCATCATTAAATTGACATTTTAACAAAGTTGCAATATTGCATTACATTTTTTATTTATGAATATCGACGGTGGAAATTTCAAATGTCGTAAGGGACAAGCCCCGACTTTACAGGAGAGCAAAAAAACATTTTTCTTACTTTCAAACTTTCATAACTCTTTCATTTTACAACCTTTTAAAATAATTTCTAGACAGTTTTGTTTCGAATTACATCATTTACAGCTATAAGTCAAGTAATCCTAGAAAAACGCAATAGATTAGGAGATGATGTCCCTTACACACGTGAATTTTAGAACAAACGTCCCTTACACGTGGCCCTTTTTGAAGAATTTTGTTGTAACCACTGAATAGTCTGAATCATCGGGCATTTTAATGTTGTAAAGCATACTTAATAATCAAGATAATGAAGTAACTTCCAATAACATAATTATTTTCATTGAAATTACATCATAGGAGATTGCGAAATACTAAATTTGAATTATAAAATAACTACAAAATATGAGTTGGCTGGTGTAAAATTTTCATGAGCATCCTAATTTAACTATAATTCATCTGGTATGTAATAGCTGGGTTTTTGAAATACTCTAAAAATCGGCCAAGTGCGACTCGCACATAACCGATTTTTAGAGTATTCCAAGAATGACACAAAGGATTCCGTACGGTTAGAAGGCGAAAAAATAGTGTTTTTTGTAGGAGAGCCCCCTTCAATTATTTATTTTATTACTTTTAAATAACGAACATAATTAAGAATTTGTGTGTTTACATGTTGCCATATTACCTACGAGTAAAAAAAATAAAAAAAAACACGTTTGTTGTATCAAAATCCTTTCTTAGTGGACTAACCCTACCTGACCTAGAAGGCTGAAATTTATGAAGGACAGAAATTTAGAAGGAAGGAATTCACTTCGTTAAAAGTGGAAACCTCTTTTAAATATTTATTTTATGTTACTTTTATTATAAATTATGAAAAAAAAAAATAATATATATATATATATACTTACGACAAAGTTCATCAGCTTTTTAAGATTTATTTTCTGAACTTTGTGTCGTAAAGGACTTCATGATTAATAGTAAGAAAAAAAAAATACCTTTTAAAATATGTCGTAAGGGGCGATATTAGTTTAGATTGGCTGTTACAACACATATCTCTCACAGTTACAAAGACTTACGACGCCAAAAAAATAGTATTATCAAGGTCATGACCCTTACGGCATACTTGTTATTTTTTTTGTATGTTATGACAAAGTGAATTATGCTATATCTCCTATATTTGAAGAGATATCAAAATTTTAAATATACAGATCGGTAGAGGAGAAAAAATGCTATTGGATGGTATATAAAGTGTACTTACGACAAAATGTCCCTTATGACATTTGAAATTTCCACCGTCGATAATCTTAACGTACGCATACGTTGCTGTTAATAATAATACTTAAACAAAATAATATTATTATCCAAGGAAATTGATTCCTAGGCAGTTGACAGACCAACGTCATTTGGTCGGATCATGTCAATTCAATGTTATATTTTGTGATCTGTCGGCTGGGTTTGACATAATGCGACTAAACTACGTAGGTCCCCCATCTACCTAGGATTCCTAGGAATCAAGTGTCAACTTCTCTGATTGTACAATTTGTATTTTATAGCACATTGCAACGACGATGACAGTTGGAATGTCAAACTTAGTTGGATGTTCATGCACACCTTTGGACAACATTGCCTTTGGCTGAGCTAGCTTCTAGTGTTGCTTGCAAAACATAGATGGCGGTAAGCGACCTCTAGATCGCACTATCGGTTGCCTTTTTACGAAGATACTCTATCGAATCCAAAACCATTGTCGTTTGTCATAATACGAGAATCTACTCAGATTCAATGAGTTTTTGTACATAGTTCCACGTTATGAAACTATGATACCTCTGTACGTCAAACCACTCATGACTCAACAGATTTTTCTGAAATTTGGCATGGAGATATCAGATACCTACTTGGAGTCCCGGGAAAGGACACAGGATACTTTTCTTCCCGGAAAAAAGTACGGTTCCCACGCGATAAATAACTTTTGACGCAACGCAATTGCAGGCGTTATTTAGTTTTTAACTATTCACATAATTTCGAAAAACTTTGAAAATGTATGCGATTATTGGAGCACGATACGTGAATATTAAATTCTTAATTAATAATAAAGTATGGTATTTTTTAGGTTGTGTAGTGAATTGACGTTAAATTGAAATTTAATTACGTTAATAATTATTATTGCTGTAAAGCATTTTTTTTATTATTATGATTGTCATCGAATGTACAGTGCACACGTTGTTACTGGCATAAAGGAGATCGCACACGTCACACTTTTTGTGTGATCGATTCTGCGGCTTCCATACAGTCTGATGGCGCGCGCCATCGGAATGTATGGAAGCCGCAGACTCGATCACACAAAAAGTGTGACGTGTGCGATCTCCTAACAGTAATCTGGGTGCACGGTAGTGCACTTCAGCAGGCGTAGCATGGTCACCATAGAAACTGTGTCTTTCTACGGAAGAATAGATAAAGTGACAGTTAGACAATGGTAATCCGCCATATTGTCGATAAAATCTATCAGTATGTCGATTCTTTCTCATTTCTACTGTTGTTATGCTAGGCCTGCTGCTACTAACTAATTAATATTCACATCACCACCGCGACGGTAGCGAAACGCCATACATTATACAGTAGCTGTTGCCCGCGACTTCGTCCGCGTCAACATAATAATATTATAGTAACGATGATCATTTTCCACTTTTGAGGACTTCTCCTTTTGTCTCCAGTCTGTATATTAAAAACTGCGCTAGCTACACAGTTGAAATTTTTACAAATTATGTATTTCTGTGCCGCTATATCAACAAATACTAAAAAACAAAATAAAACAAAATATATTGAACCCAGCGTCTGCTAAATCTATAGTTTTGGCTTAGATATCGATTGTAGATCACGCCTTAAGTATTCTTTTAAAAAAATATTCAATATACAGAATTTATTATCCTACGATTGATTTATACATATGTATAGATAAGCTAATATAATATAGAAGCTCATAGCAAGGCAACGATTGGAGAAAGACACAATATGTAAAAGACAAATTAGTAGTCAATTTTATGAGATTTCATTACGTACCAAACTTTTTTTCTCTATGACGCACCGTTTTAACGATATGAGCAAAAAACTCAAAAATGGGAACTTTACCCCACCTCTATGTGATAGCGTTTTAATAATATGTAGCCTATATGTTGACCCGACCTCATAGTAATTTTCATACAAAATTTGAAGTAAATCCATGGAGTACTTTTCATGGAGTTCATCCCGGACATACATACAGACAAACAGACGTACAGACAAAAATTTTAAAAACTATATTTTTGGCTTAGTTATCGATTGTAGATTCCGCGGCCCGCCTCAAGTATTCTTTAAAAAAAATATTCAATGTACAGAATTAACGATCCTACGATTTTATTAAAATGATATTATGTATATACAATATAAGTACATATAGATATTAATTATTTAAGGGTATGTGGAATTCGTTTAAGTTAGGGTCAGTAGAGCTAGGCCGTATAGATTCAGAAGCTGACTCTTCATGAGATCTCTTATTCTTTTTCACAGGGTAAACCATTTATATGACATAATATGGCATTCTTGTAAAATGCCCAGACGACCACATAGTGGTCGTCTGCGCAACATTTAATTTTATAATCCTCTATTGTAAAATTACAGCCAAGAATCGAATATAAGATTATTCATGACAGCACAATAGCAACGACGAAGACAGTTGAAATATCAAACTTGGATGGATGTTCAATGTTCATTGTTCATGCACACCTTTATACTTTATATTATTATAAATGCGAAAGTATCTCTGTCTGTCTGTCTGTCTCGCTTTCACGCCAAAACTACAGAACCGATTGTAATGAAATGTTGTACACAGATAGTCTAAAGTCTGAGAAAGGACATAGGCTACTTTTTAACTAGACAAAGGGGTTGTAAGGGAGTGAAAATGCGTAAATTTGTTCAAATTAAGTTAGTTCCGAAATTCATAATAGATGGCGGTGTGCGGCTCCAACATCGCGCTATTGCTTACACAAATGTCTTTCTATAAGAAATGGTATCATCATATAATTGATTTTCGATTTTTTTTATTGTTATTATGTACTCTTTTATGTTATTAAATAGCTCACTACTCAGTACTTCATCTATGCAGATTGCAGCGACGTAACCGTATACCTATTAATGATAAATAGTTCATGGGTAAAGTTGTGTAATTGGGGGGCTAAAATATATACTTTAAAGTTTAAAATTTGGCATAAATAATGTTTAATTTAAAAAAATTAAATAAGTTATGTGCACACTGCACAGCTGTTTTTGAATCTTTTGATTTAAGGGGTACCAAGATTTTTTTATAAAAGCTTTTCACACTAATTTTGTTGAAATCGCGCGCTATAAACTGAAGTCCACGCGGACGAAGTCGCGGGCAACAGCTAGTACTTTATATTACTTTGCCTTTTCTGGAGGTAGCTTCTAGTGTTGCTCGCCAAACATAGATGGCGCTAAGCGACCTCTAGATCGCACTATCGCTTGCTTTTTTAGGAAGGTACTCTATCGAATCTAAAATCCTGGACTGTCACGGTAAATCATTGTTAAACACTTATTAAAGAATTTTTGTACATAGTTTCACATTGTGAAACTATGGTATAGGAGTAACTACGTATTAAGAAAATAATAATTCTGATAAAGTGCAAGTGCGAGTTTCTTACGCCGGTTCTTCTCGGCGGGGTAGTTCCCGAACCGGTGGTAGGCAACGTAGTTTCTTCGGTCGACTTTCAAAAAGAGTAACATGATACCCATTTTGAATAAAAATATATTTTATTTAATTATTTATTTATTTATAAATGCGAAGTAATTGGAAGTAGGTGTCGGTCGTTAGCTTTCCACGATCAATCAACTCACTCAAAGTATCTCCGATCTCCATACATTGGTATCCACCAAAGTATGGAGATACTTTGAGTCCCGGAAAAGGACATGGAAAAATGTATGGCTCCCGCGCGATGAACGAATTTTAGCACAACGGTGTTACGGACGTCATTTTTTTGGTTTACTTTCCTGTAATAAGCGTTTGATAATATTTGTTTTGTTAAAATGCTGTATACATTGACAGACAGCAGCTGATGTAATGCAGTATCTGCTGGCGAACGCCTGTCGAATAGCTGTCGCAATTCGCAAAGTACATAATCAGTAATCACACTACCAATCGTACTTGGGACTTTTGGTACTATTCGCAATTAAGTATAAAAAATGTTACATTAATTTATAATGTGTACATTAATAATTTGTACATATAATATTTAACGTTTTAAGTTGAATACTCAGCCGACATGTTTAAAAGCTTTACTAGATTAAGATCTGCAAAAAGGCCCACCTTTATTTTGCCTAATCAGCGTAAAACGACATCTGTTTGGATTATTTAATAATTAATTTGGGTGTCGAAATTACTGGAATCTTTCGGGCTTAAATACGTAAAAAGGGTTAAATCGCTGAGGCGGCAAACTCTGGGTATTTTATGATTGTGAATAAATAAATAGGAGCGACTTAACGAGCGGATAGCAGGCCCTTTAGCCAAGATGTTTTTATTGCTTCTTTGTAGTTTCTCTAAAAATGTATGAAATTGACATGAACGTTCGATAAAATATTATGGTCGACTTTCGACTCATAATTTTTGTTTTGATCGGCGATTCTATAAAGAAGTTATAAAGAAAACGTCTTGGCTATAGGCTCTGAAGGTTAGCTGGCGATGGCGTCTTTGACTTTAATACCTTATTGCTTGACAGGGGCTTTGGTAAAATATTATTATCTCCTATATTTAGTGTAAGTAGAAGAGACGAAAGTTGTAAAGTGGGAAAGAGGTGGAGAATTCATTGGAGAAGGTCTCTGAATGGGGTAGACGTAACATTGGTCCAATTCAACCCCGCCAAGAGACAAGTCTACGCGTTCACCACTAAAAAGTCACCAATGGTCGTATATCCTCGTTTTGAGGGAATATCTTTAACCATCTCCCCTAGCATTGAGATACTTGGCGTCAACATATCGAGCGAAGTCCAGTTCCGATATCATCTAGAGGGTAAGGCCAAATTAGCCTCGAAGAAGCTTGGTGCTCTTAACAGATCGAGACAGTACTTTAGTCCGGACCAACGCCTACAACTCTACAAGGCGCAGGTTCGGCCTCATATGGAATATTGTTCTCATCTCTGGGGGCGCCAATATTTTGGGGCGCCAATATATCCAGAGGGAGCAGTTGGTATTCCAACTGCTCCCTCTGGATCGTATCCAACGAAGGGCCGCTCGAACTGACTGCCATAGAATAGAATAGAATATACTTTATTGCGTTCAAGATATTGTACAAACATAAGATACGGTACATTCATCAAAGATACAAGAACGCAAAGGCGGCTTTATTGCTATTGAGCAATTTCTTCCAAGCGACCTTTGGTATCTATAGGAGTATGTAGTGCCATAGTGTTTCAAACAGCTTGGACCCCTTGGAATTACGCCGAGATGTAGCTTCACTCTGCATCCTCTATCGGTTGTATCACGGGGAGTGCTCTGAGGAATTGTTCGGAACCATACCACCTGCAACTTTTCGCCATCGTCCCACGCGAAAAACATACCATCCTCATCACCTTGATGAGTGGCAGTCTTCCACAGTGCGTTTTTCGCGTAACTTTCTGCCGCGCATTGTAAAACTCTAGAACGAACTGTCACCAGCAGTATTTCCGGACCTATACGACCTGCAAACCTTCAAGAAAAAAGCGTAATATTCCCTCTTAAAAGGCCGGCAACGCACCTGCAGCTCTTCTGATGTTGCGAGTGTCCATGGGCGACGGTAGTTGCTTACCATCAGGTGATCCGTTTGCTCATTTGCAACCTTATTTAATAAAAAAAAAAGAGGAAGACCAAAAAAAACTATGTTAGATCCATTAGAGAATACTAATGTCATAAGTCATGACTTATGGCATTAACCGCTTAACCGATTTTGTTGAAATTTGCTATGGAGGTACTTTTGGTCCTGGGAAAGGACATAGGACACTTTTAATCCTGGACAAAATGTAGGGTTCTGACGCGACAAACCACAGAAATAGAGGTGCGATAAACGAATTTTGGCGGAACGGAGTTGCAGGCTTCATTTGGTAATGAATAAACGTTAAAACAACCAGTAATTCACATAGTGCGACTGTCATTCCCACTGAGAGCGTGACACGTGAAAAAGCGCAAACACGGCGGCCGTGACGTCACGCTGTGACGTCATCAATCCACGTCACGCTGACTTAATTAGGCGCTGATTGATTCTGATTGAGCGCCGAATATTTATAAGTTTATAGGGAAAGGTGTTCTGAGAGATAACGGTTGAATGGCCGCACCTGCCTATATTAAGATTTCAATTATCTTAATAATACTACTAGAATATAAACGATGATGGTAGCCCCAGGATCTGCTTATCGCACGGGAACCGTACATTGTTCCCCGATAAAAAGAGTCCGATATCCTTTCCCGGGACTAAAGTAAGTAAAATCTATGTATCTATTACCCTTCACGCCCAAACCGCTAAACCGATTTTGCTGAAAGGCATGGAGATACTTTGAGTCCCGGGAAAGGACAATGGATACTTTTTGTTTGGCAAAAATGTACGATCCCCGCGCAATAATCGAGTTTTGGTGCAACGGAGTTGCGGGCATCATATAGTTTGCCTAGTAATAATATGATCTCGCGATGTAGCCACCAAAAATCCAGCGAGGTTTGAGATACAAATCAATTCCGTTCCTCTACAAAAAGACCTG
Organism: Polyommatus icarus; assembly: GCA_937595015.1. Lineage (NCBI taxonomy): Eukaryota > Metazoa > Arthropoda > Insecta > Lepidoptera > Lycaenidae > Polyommatus > Polyommatus icarus. Next base: position 21,666,947 of record OW569328.1, on the reverse strand, counting down.
CGTCATTTTAATTAGAACATTTGGATCTGCCGATACGTAATAGACTTGTTTTAATTAAAGTCGAGCCGAAAAACCTCAAACGAAGCCTCAGAAAAGAAAATAAAATACGAGAGCTAACAGCGACCAGCTATTAAAGCTCATCTGAATTATTTCTTTTGTTTGAGTTCGGGCCAATTGTGGAATTGGTGAAGGGTGAACTGATTTTATTGGACGTGATTGTGGAGCCAATCTGTTCTGTAAATCTGTTCTGTAGTACGAATATCTTATTCTTGAGTCTAGTTATAATAAAGTTTTCGATAAATTGTTAATTTACACAGGTGTAATTTTATTTGCGAACGTGCAATTTCATTAACGAAAATGACTTTGTTACACACTTAAGTGTATAAAAAAGGCATTTTCGTTAATTTCATAATTCAGGCCGAGAGTTCCAACAGATGTAGTCTCTTAAGATTTAGAACCTGTTCCACCGCTTTCTGATAAAGTGCCGAATAGGCTATTCACAGCTTTTTTGATAGATCCTTCATACTTTACCTGTCAAGTTAAGTGGTGGATAGCCTATTCGGCACTTACCAGGAAGCGGTGAAGCATACCCTTAATCTTGTATGGCCTTAAAATAAAAACCCGTTAGTATGGCCCTCGTCTAAAACTTCCCTTGCGGTAAAACTTAAGTGGCACCATTAATTGAGGAAGAAATAAACTCATTGATCGAGTAAGAAGTTGGCGTCTACACTGGATGACGGGAACTACGAGTATCGTTAAATTTTAAGAAGTTTTTTGTCCATAAGGGCTTATTTTCTTTTTAATTTTTATTGACTTCTATGGATTTCTAAAGTCCTTGCATATTTTCTGCCTCAGCGATAGTTTTTGAAACAATAATATACTTAGTTACTTACTCAACAAACCTATAATGTATTAAATCTCTCTCTGGAGTGCAAATCAATGCTATTTGACTACCGGAACACCATAATACAAAGGTTTTTACGGCATTAAGGCTTCATATATATTAATTTAATTAGACTGTACTCTTATATTGTTGTTTTTAAGTGCCGTATATGAACTGTTCATATACGGCACTTAAAAACAACAATATATAGTACAGTCTAAATAAAATATATTACTATAATATAATACATGACGCCCGCAACTATGTTGCACCAAAATTAGTTTATCGCGCGGGATCCGTAAAATTTTCCGGAATAAAAATAATTCTATGTCCTTTCCCGGGACTCAAAGTATCTCCTTACCAAATTTCAGGAAAATCGGTTCGGCGGTTTCTGCGTGAAGAGGTAACAGACAGACAGACATACACTTTCGCATTTATAATATTAGTATGGATAGCTCTCGTGTGCGGATAAAATATGACGATTTCTATGGAAAGAGTAAAGACGTAATAAGATATTTTATTGTGATTCGTGCAATAAAATACATTATAGATGCTGTATGTGAAGAGCTTTATGCAATATGCATATAGTACGGGAGCCCTAAAGCAATTTTTTTTGTAATTACTAACAAGCTAATATTTTGTGAGTAGCTTCATTTTGATAAGACAAACAACTGTGTGCGAAAAATCTTGAAAGTGGTAGCTAACAGAGATAGAAAAGATTTCACACTTTGATATTTTGATGGTCCCAAAATATGGTTTGTTCTGGCTAGGGTTCCGTTTTAGGTACCGCAGTCAACCAAGGTTTACCCTATCCAGCTGATTTTTTGTATATATTTTGTAGGTAATTTAAGAGTAGTACATTGTCCTACAAATAGAACAATCCATATTTTAGGACCATCAAATCAACGTATGAAATCCTTTCTATCTCTGTTAGCTACCACTTTCAAGATTTTTCGCAAATAAAAAAGATGTTTGTCTTATAAAAATAAAGCTACTCACAAAAAATTAGCTTGTTAGTAATCACAAAAAAAATTGTTCTAGGGCCCCTCACTAATATGCCTATCTAATGATCATTCTTTAATAGCATTAATATTATACAGCTATATAATTTCATTAGAGACAATTACACACAATAGGATCAAGACTGTGATCAGTCAGCGGGAAGTGGCTTAATCGATTACAGGTAGTTAATAGGACATACCTGGTGTTAAGCGACGCGAGGTGTGCGAGGTAGTGGATGGGTGACCGCCCCGCCACTTCCATACTTAATATTATAAATGCGAAAGTGTGTCTGTCTGTCTATACGCTCAAACCGCTGAACCGATTTTGCTGACATTTTGCATGGATACTTTAAGTCCCGGGAAAGGACAGATACTTTTTATTCCGGAAAAGGGTACAGTTTGAACGCAATAAACGCATATTGGTGCAACGGAGTTGCGGATGTCATCTAGCAAAATTATTAACACGTTCGCTGCGGCACCGGACACATATAGCCGGTAATGAACTCTCCCCTGGTGCGGGCGTCAAAAATCTAGTTTTGCGCGCTGGTGCGGCGTCATTTTAGGCATGATATTCTGTGAGTTGAATAGAGACAAATATACATAATTGCTTCTTACTTTCAGACGGTCTTATTTCAATAAAAAAAAGGTACATGGCATATTTGCCCTGTACGTACAGAACGAAAACATTTTGCTTTCCATGCGTTACCGGACGAATACGACTTGTATGTGCATGTCCGGTATCGCACTGTAGGCGAGGGCGTATTCATTAGTGAGGAGATCTTACTAGTAATTAGACGTTTATCGATATTAGTTACATTGTCCGGGCCTTTTATTTACGTATTAGTAATGTATTCCAATTGAAAATGACGCGCTCCTGAAACATATAAGAAGGTATTTTCGAAGAAACAGTGGAAGATAATGATAACTTACTAAAAGCGACGGTACAAGCAAATACCAAAATTTTTCCTTCCTGGTAAGAAAATGAAAGTTTTAAAGGATATAAGATTTCTACACGTTCAGTTAAAACTGCGTCACCTGGCCTACATACCTACTTTAATTAACCAGACAAATGCAAAGCAAAAAAAGGTGCCAAAAGTTAAATTAATGTGCGCCGAATGTAAAAAAGTTTTTTTGTCTTGCTTGTTTTCATAAAACCCCTAAAAATAATGTTTAATTTTCTTTATAAATAAAAATTATATCGATAAATATTTGTTTTCATATTTCACATCACTACTATTTATCGACTTTTAGGAAATTTTGACCACTTCTGGTGCGTTACATGACATATAAGTCCGGTAAGATGTTTTACAGTATAAGTTAAAAATTACTTGTCCAATTTTAGAACCAAAAAAAATGTTTATAGTTCAAGGTTTTAAGATATAGATAAAAGTCAAAGAAATGTCGAAAAATAAAAATTGAATAAGAAATACGAGTTTTAAAAAGAATTGTATACCGGACAAATCAGTCTTGTTTCGCACTAGAAAACTTTACAGTACATGAAAATATCGTCCTGTAACGCACCAGAATGGAATATTACATTTTCAAGTGCCGCAGCGAAAGTGTTAATAACTAGCTGTCCCTGTGAACTTCGTGTCACTTTAAAACCTTCTCTGGACTTGTACGAATATTTCAAGACTAAAATCAGCCCAATCCGTTCAGCCGTTTTCGAGTTTTAGCGCGACTAACACATTTGAAAATCCATTTTTATATATAACATGAGATACTGTTTCCAAGAGTTAAGCAACGCGAGGTGTGTGTGCTAGTGGATGGGTGACCGCCCGATTGCTAAATATAGTAGCTTGTTTTAAAATGGAAACGTCTTATGTAGGAAGACTAGATGAATTCAAATTTTGATGTCAGAATCAATTACATATTAATACTTCTAGTGTGTCAGTCTGTCTATCTCTTCGTTATTTATTTACGCTTAAGCGATATCGATTATTTCGATATGGAGAAACTTTGAATCCTAGGATAGCACATAAGATGGTTAATTAGCAACAAACCGCCGAATAACCTAGACATTACGTAGGCAACTTTGTAGGGTATAATGAATGATAACATAACAAATTGTGTAGAAAAAGGAGCTAAGTATCCATAAATTGCTAAGCCACAGGTACGACAAAATTAATACCTGAGTATTCAAAAATGTTTTAATGTGTGTAATGACTGCATACTTTGTGTTCTTTACGGATAATGTTGCTTTTTTAATTTTATACACGTTTACTTTTTTGTAACTCAAATAGTTATGGACCATTACATGGCTGGATCTATGTTATTAACACGACCAAATTATGTGATTTGGGAATTAATTAAAGGGCAGATACCGTTATCTGTTAGGCCCTATGTAGGTCCGTTATCTGCCTCTGATTCAAAAAATGTGTCTCAAATCTTTTTATTTTGAATATACTTAATAATATTGTCTATTTTAATAAAAAGGCGTTCATTGAGAGAGGCCTATGTCCAGCAGTGGACGAATATAGGCTGATATGACGATGATGATGATGATGATAATACAAAGGAATTTGATTACTTATTTTTACATGTCATTAACTTTCCATATTAACTTGGGTTCGGAAGATTTGTTGTAATTTAATGAAATTCAATGGAATATTAAGTCGAATGTGATTTAGACGAGAAACTTCGTATTCATGATCTTATTATTGTTGGCTGTTGAATGTAGAAAGTTGTCGAGATATGTTGAACACGTGTCAGCACGAAATTATAACGTAAGCTGAAATTATTTACTTGTGTTAAATAGTAAATACAGTTATGTACATATTTATATGTACATAACTGTATTTACATATATCAAAAGGTGGGGTGTATTTTAAAACAAATATTTTGACTTATGATAGTTCTGTAGAATATAAAATTATAAAATATGTAATAGTTTGTTTGATATTATTAAATAATAAGAGATTATGTTGCTAAAGTTTTAACGGTAAATCGTGGCGTAACATTTCGTACAAAATGTCAAAATTCGTACGAAATACTGTGTCTCGATCTTTTTGATAGTTGCAGAAAAACTATCCACAAAAATACGATTTCATGGTGACTACAATTCTGAATACGAATAACGGAGGACAAATTGTAGACTGCCTAAACCATTTTAATTGCCTACTTTCCCGCTCCAGCCTACGTTTGATGTCGTGTAGCGACGTTTTTAAATTATGATTCATAGCAATTTGCTGAAATTATCATAATTTACTTTCATTCATAAACGAGAGGAAATTCTGACGTTTTGTCAAATTGGACGCTTCGGGGCGAGGGTGACGGTTATTTTGTTAATATTAAAATCGTATTATTTATGGTTACTTAATACTTTGGAATATTATGTTCGGTAGCCATTTGTTTTACTAAAATAATGCTTAATCTTATTCAGGGTGTACTGTAACAATCCAAAGTAATAATATTTTAGGCTTTGTTATGTAAAGTTCACTCTAAAGGTAGTAGCGCTGAAAGGATTACTTTTTAGGGTTCCGTACCCAAAGGGTAAAAACGGGACCCTATTCATGAGACTTCGATGTCTGTCTGTCCGTCTGTCTGTCTCCAGGCTGTAACTCAAGAACCGCTATAGCTAGAGTTCTGAAATTTTCACAGATTGTGTATATCTGTTGCGGCTATAACAACAAATACTAAAAATCTAAAAATAAAATAAAGTAAATATTTAAGGGGGGCTCCCATACAAGAAACGTCATTTTTTTGGCCTTTTTTGCTCGTAATCAATAATGGTATTTTCAAAAAATCCTTTATTATATTTGTACTTTAATAATTAATAATAAAATTAAAATAAAGTTAATATTTAAGGGGGCCCATCCCATACAAAAAACACAATTTTTTGTCTACTTTCACTCTATACCGGTACGGAACCCTTTTTTATTATGAATTACGAGATGACGCCCGCAACTCCGTTGCGCCAAAATTCGTTAATCGCGCGGGAACCGTACATTTTTCCTAGATAAAAACTGTCCTATGTCCTTTCTCGGGACTCAAAGTATCTCCATACCAAATTTCAGTAAAATTGGTTTAGTGGTTTGGGCGTAAAGAGGTAACAGACAGACAGACACACTTGCGTGGTTATATAATTAGTATGGATATTGGATAATAATTTATAACTATTCTCATGTCGCAATATTTGTAGTCAAACAACTCAGAAAACGGTAAGTGCCCGATTGTGATAAACATTGTGTAGTTTATCGGATAGGCCTGAGCATTGGCCTACATCTCAACAACACAACAACGAACAACAAACTCTGCCAATCAGTAAATATGTTGTATGGCTTGGCCGTTTCGTTAATTTACTAATCAGAAACGAAATATTTGCATCACCTCCACGACGGTAGCGAAACGGCAAAGCTATACATTTACTGATATGTAGAATTTGTTGAAGTATATATAATATTATGTACTTATTATATTGTGTATTGTGTATTACAGTGTTAGTTTTTAAGTAATATATTAAATACTAGCTGTCCCGGCAAACGTTTCTTTGCCATATTATATAAAGTATATCGTCCGTTTTTAGGGTTCCGTAGTCAACAAGGAACCCTTATAGTTTCGATCTGTCCGTCCGTCTGTCCGTCTGTCCGTCTGTCTGTCTGTCTGTCCGCGGTTTTACTCAGAGACCTACAAAGCTGTAATTTGGCATGAATACACATATTAATGATGGCAACAAAATGGTACGTGAAATCGTAATTTTTTTTATGGTACCTCCCCTACACTGAATGAATATTTTTTTGCGCGCCCACCCCATCGTGTGGGGTGTCGTTGAATAGGTTTTTTAAAAATATTGCGAGTATTCCTAGATCATTTTCCGATTTAGGAATCGGTTCGTGAAATATTAAGTTTTAAAGTGGAAAAATTCGTTAGAGTCCACCCCCCTTCTACCATCTAAACGGTTGGTTCTGGAAATGTAAAAAAATTCACGGGATTAGAAAATATGCTGAATTTAAAAGGAAAACTATCACGGCTAAGAAGTCGATCAACTAAAAAAATGTATTCGGCGAAGTATGAAGGAACTTTTCGTTCAAATTCTTTTGAAAGTAACTGAGATGATGTTGTTAGTAGTGTAGAACACGCTATAAATGTACGTTCATTGACCATTGAAAAATTGTCAAAAACTAGCGGTACTACGGAACCCTGTATTGCGCGTGGCCCGACACGCACTTGGCCGGTTTTATTTTATTGAATTAGTGACTAAATAAGTATGTCACAAATCACAATGGCAACGTCCATCGCTATCCCGTGACCCGCGTCGCATAAACAATGGTCGCTCTTTATAGAGAATTAATTTGCAATTAAATAAAATTGGGACTATAATTAAAGATCTAAGCTATCCCATCTCTCAAGTTGGAAAAAAAGCACACATTAAAAAAAAGAAACATTAAAATCGCTTAAGTAGTTTAGGAACCCATCGCGGACAAACATTGTGACAGGAGATTTATATTTTTTTTAAACGGGCTTTGGCCCACCACACATACCCACCACTGTATCTTCTGTGTCGCCAGGATCGACAGCGGTATCCAACCACGAAAACCCTTTGAAATGATCTCAGGGAGCCCGAGGGACATGCTAAATCTGTCTTGGAACCCGCAACGAAATTAATCAGAAGAAAATAGGAGGAGTAGGAAGATTCCAATTTCCCTCCCCATAAAATCGGGAGACAGCACAAAGTTGCAATGACCGAAAGTCAAAGAACTTAAGGGGAAACACCACGGAAATAAGGTTAATAATTTTGACTCCTAAGCTAAAGCTAAGTTAATATTGGAGTTTATTGTGTTTGATTGTTGCCAATAATAATTGTGACAAAAACGCTTGAAGGCACGGAAGTTCTTAGCGCTGTCCACGAAATCACCGTAGTATGCGACTCCAGATGTACAGAATAGGTTGTTTAGCATAGTAGTTCTTTCGTCCTGCCAGAGACCCAGAGAACATGATGAGCGGTTTGTTCAAACATGTTGCCTTCGGTCGAGCACTCGCACATGGGTGAAGCTACTAGTTTAAATCCGTAAAGTTTGGCCTTAAAATTTCCATGACCGGTCAGACAGGAGATTTATATATATTAGATTAGATGTGTGTTAGTTTTAAGGTATGTATTAAATAATTAATATGTATGTTAGATTTAACGTATTTGTTATATGGGCCCCTGATGCCCGAAATAAATGATTTGATTTGATATAGGATACTTTTTATCCCCGAAAAATGTACGGTTCCTGCGCGATAAACGAAACGTCGCAACGCTTTAAGTTATAACTTATAAGCCTACTGACTATTGAGGCAGTGGAAATCTTATTGCCGGTCAGTAAGTTTCTCGAAGGCGTTGAGTATCGATTGACCTTCGGAAGGGAAAGGGCGGATTAGATGAAGTATTTTTAGATTTTCCACTATCTCCTTCGGATAAAATACCTAATACCTTTTCTTTGCTTTCCAATCGCCTACTACATAAATTATACACACTCATACAATGTAATACAAGATTTACGAATGGAATAGTGTGTTTGACTGTCTGCTATGTCTATCTTTAACGCCTCCGTGGTCCAGTGGTTCAGAGCTCGGTTCTTCACTAGGAGGTCGTGGGTTGGATTCCCGCGTTGGAAACATGTTATTTCCAAGTTTGGTTAGGACAATGCAGGCTGATTACCTGATTGTCCGACGAGTAAAATGATCCATGCGTCGGATAGGGATGTAAAAAGTCGGTCCTGTGCCTGATCTCTCGCCAGTCGTGTCGGTCGTCCGCCCTACTGGGTTATGAGTGTAAAGGAATAGAGAGTGCTCTTGGGTACTGCGCACACACTTGGGCACTATAAAATTACTCCTGCGTAACTGGCCTTGGTTTCAATGAAATCGGCCACCGTTACCGATACCTGTGTAGGAGTTAAGTATTATTATTTCTACACGCTAAACCTGCTCAACTGATTTTCATAAAACTGGGTATGGCAATACAGGCCTGAGAAAGGATATAGAATAGTATTTATTCAGGAAAATTCATAGTCTTTTTGGCATTAAATGAATTTTAAGGCAAAGATCTTACGGGCAACTTTTATGTACTATCAGAGAAGTTGATTCCTATGCAGATCGGGGACCTACGTAGTTTGGTTGCGTTACGTCAAACCCAGCCGACAGATCACAATTAACATTGAATTGACATATTCGACCAAATAACGTTGATCTATCAATTGCATAGGAATCAACTTCCTCGATGGTACTTACAATTATAATTAAAGACATGAGTGGATGAATCGAACAAGTAACACATTTCAAATTTTGAGTAAATCGCGTTTAAAGTTTTGAAAAAAAACTTTTTATGATTTCTCATCACAAATCAAGTAATGGCTTTTGTTAATTGTATCAGGATGTGTAAATATCTTCCGTTTTTAATATTATGTTAAAAAAATATAAAAAATTCTCCATTCTAGGATAAAATAAGAAAAATGTGAAGTTGTTCGGTTCCATACTTTGATATGAAACAAAATCTGTAAAGACTGTCATGCATGAATAGGGCTTCACACGAGACGAGAGTAAGCGAGAGTAACAAAAATCTCGTCTCGGTCTCGTTGATCCTCAAAAAATTGAGTCTCGTTCGAGTCTCGGTCTCGTCTCGTTACCAGTTGTCTCGTCTCGTCTCGCTTAGTTGTAAATAATGATTTATTTCTATAATCTATACTTATAAAATTACAAGTCCTGACTGACTGACTGACTGATTCATCATCGCTGAGCAAAAACTATTAAAGTTACAGCCACAAAATTTGGTGAGTAGGGTTATTTTATTAAGTAGACACCCACTAAACAAGGAATTTTGAAAATTTAACCCCGAAGGGTGTGAAATAGGGGTTGAAAGTTTGAATGAAAGTCCGTCATTTCTGGAGTTAGAAACATAAAACTTTATTTTTGCGTTACTGAATAAAATGAATGGATACGTATTTAAGCGATTTTGGAAATTCTACCCCCAAGGGGGTGAAATTGGGGTAGAAAGTTTCAATGAAAGTCCGTCATTTCTTGAGTTAGAAACATGAAAGTTTATTGAAGTTTGCGTTTGAAGTTTGCTTAAATAGGGTCCCGTTTTTACCCTTTGTATAAGGAACCACAAAAAGGGGAAAACTATCCATCTTTGTTATTATACTATGTTAACGCGGACGAAGTCGCGGGAAACAGCTAGTAATATAATAAAGAGAATAAGGAATATTTTATGACTAACGTCTTTATATGATAAAATGCAGTTTGGATGGTTATCGTATTTAATATTTTGTAAAATATACTGTTTTTAAGTAGACCTTTTCTAATTTTTCGAATAAAAACTAAATAAAAAAATATTAACGTGACCCGAAACGAGACTCTCGGTTACCCGGTATGTGGTCTCGGTATCGCCGAGAATATTTTCCAAAAGGTACCTCGTAAAAGCGAGACGAGAACGATACGAGACGAGAAAAATCTCGCTCTCGCGTGAAGCTCTATGCATGAAGTAAACATAAATCACTTTTTTTAATTGAGATGAAACAAGACTCAATTGCAAAGACAAGAAACTCACGGCCAAACAGACAGGCCAAAAAGAAATTTGTATTATACTTTGGCAGACGGGAAAGATTAAAGGAATTCCGCCAAAACTAAAATATGTGAACAAAACTGAGTTGCGGGAGTCATCTAGTAGACATAATATAGAAAACGAAATTATGAAAGTAATAATCTCCATATCAAATTTCATCGAATGTTCAGTTCAGCCGTTCAAGTGTTAAGAGGTATTTAAAATAGACAGACAAACACGATTTCCTAATTTATAATTTTATTAGTAAGGATCAATTTATTTTGCCATTATATGCGTTGTATTACAGGAGATTGCTTGATTATTTTACTTTTTTTAAAACAAAATGTCGAGTTTTTTTTTATTCTATTAGTCAAGTCAAAGGCATAGATATTACACAGGGTGCAATTAAACCTTCCTGCCAATTTTTTTTCCAGGTCTTAGGTATCATTAGGAGAGTCCATTTGACAAAAAAAAAAATTGGGTGTTATTTTTTTTCAATGACATATTTTATCCCATTTCAAATCGTTGCAGAATGGTCACTCGCGGCGCGGGGGAATGAGAGGGGGTGACGCGGGGGCACGTCACGCGCGACCGACGCATCGTGTCCATTAATTGTAGTGTTTTTTAGGATAACTTTCGGAAGCTATTTCTCAACATTTTAGAACTGAGTGATTATAAAAGAGAAAATATTTGTATTTTTATGTTAAACAAGGATGAATGTATCAAAATTTGGCAGGAAAATTTAATTGTACCCTGTATAATTTAATAATTATTTAACTTTCAGTTTAAATTTTCTCAATTTTATAGTTTTCTCTTAAAAACTACGAGAGTTATTTTATTAAATACTTTAAAGGCTTTTTCACTGTTTACAAACTTTTAGTTTATTAATAACCTCTTTCACCTCTTTGACAACGAATACTACTGTTTTTTTTTTCTTAATATGGCGCTCGGCTTTTTAACCATGGCAAATGTCAAGTAAAATATGGCGGGAAAAAAGAGAAGTAGCTGATTTTACAAAATGAATTATTGATCCTTACTAGTAAAATTATAAATTAGGAAATCGTGTTTGTCTGTCTATGTGCAATTAAACCTTCCTGCCAAATTTTGATATATTGATCCTGGTTAAAAATAAAAATACACGTATTTTTTCTTTTGTAGTCACTCAGTATTAAAATATTGAGAAATAGCTTTCGAAAGTTATCCTAAAAAGCACTACAATTAATATGGACACGATGCGTCGGCCGCGCGTGACATGCCCCCGCGCACACGCCTTATCCCGCGCACCCCTTCTCATTCCCCCGCGCCGCGAGTGACCGTTCTGCAACGATTTTAAATGGGGTAAAATATGTCATTAAAAAATAACACCCAATTTTTGTTGGTTAAATGGACTCTCCTAATGATACCTAAGCCCTGGAAAAAATTTGGCAGGAAGGTTTAATTGCACCCTGTATAATAATATTAATAATACTTTTAACGCGAGCGAAGCCGCGGGCAAAAGCTAGTTCTATATAATATCTTTGCCTTCGACCACCTTTGACCAATGAATAAAAAAAGTCGACATATTGGTTAAAAAAGTAAAATATTCAAGTGATCTCCCGTAATACAATACATAAATGGCTGTTACCTGCTTCTTGCATAATCATTTGGACGAACCTTGTAACTTACCTGCTTCATCATCTGGCTAACTTTGTAAGTATACGTAAAATTCATTTTTTTTAATTGCAAATCATTTTCCAAGTCCTAAAAGCTACATTTATGCAAAAAAACGTAAATTTTCAAAAATTTTACTTAACTCATTCTTCCACTCACCTCTTCAATTATTATAATTCACACTAATTAAACAAACATTGCATTTTATATGCAAGAAGAATTATTGATAAACAAGTTTCACTTCTATTCTACTCGTAATAGACATAGAGATACCACACTTATAGTTAAGTATTACATACTGTTTTATATAGCTATATTATTATTTTCTAATGCCACGTCAAACCACGTTTTACCCAGACGTCAAACCACCATGATTTTTTTTTACGTCCTGTCAAATCTGTTTTTTTTTCTTCTCTCTTAATTGTAAAAGCCAACTGCACATAAAAAGTTAGTCGATATAATTATATCTGATCATTTAGTTGTATTTTATAAAATATGTATACAGTTTCTTGTCATTATTATTTTTATTTTTTTCATTCCGTATATTATGTTTAGTGTTTAGTTTATTAGTGTTGTGAAGCCACTCATTGGCCCCCGCAGAATATCAGTGCAGCGGGCTCGCTTGCTACGTTTGCTGAGCTGGGGCCAATTTTTGGCATCACACAGCATTATAATATTATGATATTAATGTAACTAGATCACAATAACTGTACCACTCAATACTGTTTATTATTATGATGTTTCGTGTGATGCTGGAAATAAAAGTATTCTTATTCTTATTCTTATTCTTATACGGTGATTCGTGAATTATAAAACTGTTATAAAAAGCATTGCTGTTGTGTATGATTAATAAATCATGAATATTAAGATCTTAATATTTATTTTCAAACAAGAACTTTTATCAAAGAAACTGCAGTATTTTTGTCTGTTCTACGTAGACTAGAAACATAATATTATTTTTAAACGATAAGCTTCCATATTTGTGTCATCTTTCTTTGGCATCCGTTAAATTAAGAATTAGCTAACTTTATTGCTGAAAAAGTCGTAACCTAAGCCGTTTTCCTCAAATGTTTATATTTAATTTGAATTTGATTCTTATGTTGATCTATTTAAGGTTCTTATTGAATCAGCACGCAGCTCCCGCATCAATTTATACGCGAAATCAGCCACCGATCGTGTTCACACTACTGGCTTTTAGGGTGAATGCAGACCTATCGCGATCTATAATTGTTCACGTTAAGTTTGCAGCTGTTATTCGTCAAAAAATGGCATAGTAAATATCCAATATTGACGACCTCTGTGGCTCAATTGGTTGAGTGTGTGGCAGCTCAAGCCGGGGGTCGCGGGTTCGAATCCCGCCGACGGAAGAAAAACTGTTCAATGTTCCCGGGTCTGGATGTGTATTAAATAATATGTACATGATACAAAAAGAATCATAAATATATATATTATGTATAGTATCAAAGTATTAAATATTTCCGTTGTCTGGTACCTGTAGTGCAAGTCCTTTAGGTACTTAGCACGGGGCCAGACTGACGTGCTGTGAATAGCGTCCATAGATATTATTATATTGTTATTATTCGACTGTATTCCAACATTTAATACTGTTCATGTTGAATTTTCTGTAAGAAGTTAGTGAAAATATCGTAACAGTGTTCAATAAAATTATGCTTATTTTCCGAGACACTTTTGTTCCGTTGTTCCGCGATGTTAACTTCATTGACACATTGCAGCATCTTACTTCATTACTTTAATTTGAGACCTATTTAAAATTTAAAAAATGTACAGACAAGTATTACACAAAATCAGTCAGGTAAATAACAAATCGCTGTTTTGTTTTGCCCGTCTTTGTATCACAGGAGACGTAGCTACCAAACTCACAAAGTAAAGAAGGTACAAATATAGCTCTCCGCCTCATTGCTTGGTAAGATTTTTTCTGCAACCCTCTTCCCCTTCAATACCTTTATTTGGACTTGTAATAGGGCCTGGAATCCGAATACGCGGTGCGTGCTGTACGTCACAAGTCTGCGACCACCTTTATCTAGATTTAACAGGAAACCTGTGTTGGAGGATTTGCTATAAGCCGATTACAGCAGATTTGTGCTATATTTTAAATAGCAATATAATAGTTATATATTGAAGGTTTACTCGTAATGAAATTTAAGAGTATTAAGAGTTATAATAGAAGCTTTTCCGTGCATTTATAATATAAGGAAAAGCTTCTATTATAAACTAGCTGACCCGACAGACGTTGTCCTGTCTTAACGATGATTATTTAATTCGAATTAGTACAATTAAGAAAACAATAGATTAAAATTAGTATCTTCATGCCAAATTTCATCAAAATAGATTAATAAATAGTTTAAGCGAAAATCATAAAAGTTTATTGTGCAGGAACCGTACATTTTCCGGAACAAAAAGTATTCCTTGTCCTTTCCCGAGACTTAAAGTATCTCCATACCGAATTTCATAAAATAGACTGAATAGTTTAGGCGAAAATCAAAAAAGTTTTTTGTGCGGGAACCGTACATTTTCCGGGACCAAAAGTATTCCTTGTCCTTTCCCGAGACTCAAAGTATCTCCATACCAAAATTCATCAAAATCGATTGAATAGTTTACGCGCAAATCATAAAAGTATATTGTGCAGTAACCGTACATTTTTCCTGGAAAAATGTATCTTATGTCCTTTTCCTGGTTCTAAGCTACCTCTGCACCAATTTTCAGCCAAATCGGTTTATCCGTTCTTGATATAAAATTTTATTGGGCGGGAACCGTACATTTTCCGGGACAAAAAGTATTCCTTGTTCTTTCCCGAGACCCAAAGTATCTCCATACCAAAATTCATCAAAATCGATTGAATAGTTTACGCGCAAATCATAAAAGTATATTGTGCAGTAACCGTACATTTTTCCGGGACAAAATGTATCCTATGTCCTTTTCCTGGTTCTAAGCTACCTGTCCACCAATTTTCAGCCAAATCGGTTTATCCGTTCTTGAGTTATAAGTAGTGTAACTAACACCACTTTCTTTTATATATATATATGTTTTATAAAACGGAATAATTTATTAGCACAACAGTAGAATATGAAAAAAATTTTTTAAAACTAAATTTTACTTCACTTCGAAATTCGTGTAACCTGAATATTTATAGCACAACAGTAGATATAAAAGATTTTTTTAAACAAAATTTTATTTTACTTTGAAATACGTGGTAACGAGCAGATATACTGTGCACTTTTTCGTGAAGTAATATTTTTCCATTCCGAAGACTCATCTATACCAAAATTTATTACAATCAGTCCATAGGTTTAAGCGTGATAAGGAAACAGAAAAACCCCCTTCGTATACCATGGTCTCTCAGTTTCTAATATGAGACGCAATCTACAAGCAAATAGTCACTGCTTGTAGATTGCGATCCGGGCATATCCCTTGTAACAGTTTTGGATTTTTAATGAGGAAAGTGGAGTCGCCCAACTGTGAGAAATGTGGTGTGCGGGATGATATCTACCACCGCTTGATGGAGTGTTCCCGGAACGCAAATTTAAGGGAAAAGCTGATTTTTTGATTTTAATGTATTTAAATGTAATAAAATTGGCATATTTCATAGCCTTTTAGCAGAGCCTCCTTCTGATGCTGCTAGAATGCTACATCTTAATATATATATTTCTTGTGTGCGTGTGTATGTGACTGAACTCCTCCTAAACGACTGGACCAATTTTGATGAAATTTTTTGTGTGTTCAAGGGGATCTGGGAATGGTTTAGATACACAATTTTGTCCGCTGGACAATGTTTTTTAAATTAATTTTTAATTTATTAGTAGTTGTTGATTTTGGAATGTTTTACATTGGATCCGACAGTCGGCTGCCATCGCAGTGTCAAATTTTAAATAATATTCGAATTCGGATTTTAATTTTAGTCTGTCCGACAGTTAGCGCTTCGACCAAATTTAAAAAAAATACTTTATATACTTAATATGGCAAAGAAACGTTTGCCGGGACAGCTAGTAATTTATATTTAGCATAAGGTATGATGGGATTGCCATCGCCTTTTTTACAAAAACCCCTTAAAAAAATAAAGTTAAAAAAAAGGTAACAGAAAAACTAACAGACATGGTTTTACTTTTAAAATATTAGTAGGGACGTTTTTAGCTATGTCATATGACAACTTTTCGTGTAATAAGCAAAACCTAAATCGTGCTGAATCAACGCTTGTGCTTTATTAAATTTACGCAACTCGAAACATGCGGTCATTGTGGACAGTGTAAGGGTCCGTTCATACTAAAGTAGAAAACGGATGATCGAAACTAGAAAGGTGGTGCGCAATAGTTACAGTTTCATGAAAGTGGTTGTAGTTTAGGAAGTTAAGGTTTTTAACCAATTTTTAATACTGAAAATATTTTGAATGTCCATAAAATGAATATACAGTATATTATCGCTTAGTATAGAGTCTCGTTATGTATTTTTGAAAAACACTTAAATTTTGTACAGGAATAACTTATGTACTTTGCAGCCACTATGCTAGGGATTCTTGTGCTGTTGGGGTTGACTCTTGTTGGTTTTGTGCAACAAAAAAATGGGCATAGTAAGAAGATAGTCCCCAAAATTTTACAGGTCTTAATGACAAGAAAAACTGCTGGCGACAGTTCTATCGCGCGGTTGTGGGCTCGTACGAGCGGCCCCTAAGGCTGCAATGTAACTGGGCATTCACAATTCGGGCAGTACACAAATTACGCGACTGTTTAGCATATTTAGCGGGCAGCGCCACCGGCCTGTATGGTTTTACACAAAATTTCGCCGAGTAATAACAACCTTTCGAACCCTTGTCCGAAATACTCAGCAAGAAACATAGCTGCGAAACTGTTGAGAGCACACTACATGGTTTTGTGGGATATGATATAAATCTAAATTAATTTTAATTATTTTTCTGTGCAAAAAATTAGTTATATATTATTGTATGTTTAGTTATTTTTGTTTGACATGTAGACTAAGGAATCAACGGTATGTACGAAAATATCAAGTTTATTCCATGGGAATTTGATTTCTCCAACTATATTTTTTATTGACTATTGTAATGATAACTTTACGTCTAATGTATACTACTGAACTGCTATACATATAAACAAAGCATTTAGGCAGACATTCGTGAGTTTTCGGCGAAAAATAATCTCCGTCGGGTACTGGGAGCCTTTGATTAAAGTTTCACGGCGACTTTGTCACGCTTCGCCGCGCCCGAACAATCACCGCAATCTATCGCCCCGAATATTGGAAGGCGCACTTTTGGTTTTGACGATTTCAAAAGAAATTGGATCCTACGATATGCCTTCAAAGCAGTGGTAACAAAAGTTTTGATAAGACGTACGAGGTTTAGGAAGGCATTTCGGCATTGCTTTTTATCTGTATTAAAAAAGGAAGAAGAAAACATGGCGCTTTAAAATACTAAGGCTAGTTTACTTTAGAAGGTGACAAAGCAATGAAATATATTTTTAAAGAATGAGCCATTCAAAATTGCAATAGGCAGCAGTCAGCACAATACCGCGGCCCGAAAGTCTGTCGATTCACTTCGTATTGTTTGTACTGTATTTTGCATCATCTTGTGTGTTAAATAAGTTGAATGCTTTGCAGTGCTCAGTAAACTAGCCGTTTAGCTTGTTTACAAATTACAATGTTTATTTCTATATTGATAATATACCACCAAAATGGATTTATTAAAAGTTAATATTTCAGGACTGTGTCTAGAAACGTAAAATAATGCTCACCCCACGGACCCTTCAGTTATTGTAGAATTTCTCTCGCCCTATTATTATTGAACCGTTAACCGACCTATAATTGACCCTAACGTCTATAAACTCACAAAACTGTCCGAATAAACCTTTGTTGACCTTTCTCGCGTATTTAACAACCGAATTGCACTTTTCAGGACGTTGAAACGGAGAGAAATGTAGCGATTTGAATTTAAAAGTTCTAGTCGTTCAAAGCGTTTTATTATGTTAGTTTGAAGTGTTTTTCTTTATGTTTCTTTGACGATAAAGAATCTTGGGGATTTCGTAGATGTTGGAGAAAATTTTCATGGGAGACGTAGTAGCTGTGCCCTTTTAATTATATAATACTAACATTCGACCTCTGTGGCTCAATGGGTAGAGTGAGTGGCAGCTCGCGGGTTCGAATCCCGCCGACGGAACAAAAAGTTTTTCAAGGTTCCTGGGTCATGGATGTGTATTAAATATGTGTATGATATAATAAAAAAAATCTTAAATATATGTATAGTATAAAAGTATTAAATATATTTCCGTTGTCTGGTACCCGTAACACAAGTCCTTCAGGTACTTAGCACGGGGCCAGATTGACGTGGTGTGAAGCGTCCATAGATATTAAAAAAAAAATCCATAAGTGTTAAATGCGACTTCACTTGGCGGGGTTATTGATTTCGATCAAAGACACCTTTATAGAGCTGTTATGGCTCAATCATGTTTCTTTTTGGACATAGACAGACGATAAAGGCACCTTTATAATATTATGTTACGAGTACTAATTAGGTATTCTTTCCATACGTTGGAACCTAAATTACTGATTATGCAGAATTATATTGTTATTACTCTTGGAGTATTTTAAGACCAAATTCGTTTTTGGAATGACTATCATAAGATTCCGATTTATAATTTGTAGCTTATATTATTTATTATTCGCAGTTATATACAAAGTCCAAGCATATATAATATTAATAACGTAATAGTAGCCCGCTCAGTGAATCTCAGAGGCACTTTACATAACTCGATCAGCGGACGAACGAACGGACTGTAATCACATCACTACATAAACTTCGCCTTACAAAATATCTTCTATATACACACGTATAAAGGTTTCGTGACACTGCAAAAAGAACCCTCATTTTCGTATGTAACTAAGAGTTCTCTTTAAATTTTAAACGAATCGACTTAATGTACTATCAGAGAAGATGATTCCTAGGCAGATGGCGGACCTTAGTAATTTGGTCGCGTTATGTCAAATCCATCCGACCGATCACAGCTAACATTAAATTGACTTAAGCCGACCACATGACGTAGGTCCGTTAACTGACTAGGAATCAATTTCCTTGATGGTACATATCAAAAATTGTTTTTTTTTTTTACCTTGACTTTTTTAGATTGACCAAGCAGTATATTTACCCAAATACGTCAAAGCGAAAGGGTGATGTTTGATGAAGGGGAAAAATTAGTAACCGTTATAAAATACTAGATGACGCCCGCAAAAAACGATTATCGCGCGGGAACCGTACATTTTCCCTGGATAAAAAGTATCCTATGTCCTTTCCCGGGGCTCAAAGTAATATCCATAGCAAATTTGAGCAAAATTGGTTCAGCGGTTTGGGCGTGAAGTGGTAACAGACAGACAGACACACTTTCGATTTATAATACATATTAGTATAGATATGTCACCCACTTAACCCTCAAGTAAAAAACCTTTCATTCAAGCAATATAAAAGCACAAATTTTCTTTCAGTAACATTTACTGAAACTAATTCAAGTCAAAAACACACATGAAGCTTATTTACTGAACGTAAGTAACGGGAAGCTGGAACGATTTACGTTCACGTTATAGAGACGTGAAGAATTTCTGCCCAGTGCGCTTTACAGTATGAGCGGGCTGATCCCGTGCGTTTATTGTCCGGGTCAAGCCCGGCATTTATGATGTTTTTTACTCTATTCGTATAATAAATGTGAAGGTCTTTAATATGTTTGTTACCTGTTCTTACATTATTGAGATAACATTTTGCATGTAGAAAATGTGTGTCCCGGGAAAGGACATCATGACTTTATTGCATTTGTAAGCATACAAAAATGCGGGCAAAGCTATAGTCCAAGCCGCGAGGCGTGTCTTCATTATTAAATGTCAAAAGTATATAATTTTGTGTCTCGTCTCATGGTTTGTAACACCGCTGTAAGAACATCGGGATAAGTAATTAGTCGTTTATCAAATGATTGACAAAAGCTAAACTAAAATAATCTTACTAAGGCTGCTTTCACACTAGCGTTTGTCCAGCGCGGTAGGCGTTCGATGAACGTATGCACAGCGCCGGAAGCGGCCACAACGCGACGTTCGCGCCGCGTTGTAGCGAACGCCTACGTTGGAATCAGAATCAGAATCAGAATCGTTTATTTCAGGAAATTGGACAAACGCTAGTGGGATGGCAGCCTAGTAGTATTATAAATGCAAGAGTATACTGTATGCCTGTGACATCTTCCGGCCCAAACTATTGAACCGATTTTGCTGAAGTTTGGTACGGAGATACTTTGAGTTCCGCGAAAGGACATATGATACTTTTTAATGGAAAATTCAGGGTTCCCGCGCGACAATTTTTTAGCGCAAAACAGTTGCGGGTGTAATCTTGTTACATAATAAACTATTAATAAATACGTACTGAAATACTTGTCGTGTTTGTTAATATCCAATAGGGGATTACGTATAAATGAGAAATAACTATTTGATAGAATCTCTCGTAGCGCTAAAGTTAGATTTCGCACCAATTTGGTCGGCAACCGCGTTACATTTTGCTAAACTGGATTATGTAGAAATAGGATATTTAGTTTACATACGAGATTCTAACTTTCATATGAAGGAAATATTTTGTAGGTTGTTGGGTAGAAAAATTGGGTTTGAGTGGCGTGCAGTGTGTAGCTTTTTAAACTTTTGCATAGCTTTTATCGCGGGATTTGAGCGCAACCGAATCAAGAAATTCCGTAACGAAAATAAACATAACACCCCTATTCCGACGACGCAACTGTTTAACGCCTTTTCAGTTCGGCATACTTGGGCACTGTGTTTGTGTGCGTGCGACTAGACGTATGCGAATTATAATCGCATAAGTTGGTAAAGTTACCGCGGCAGTCCCCGAGTGCCACAATCAGACACGTTGTGCACTTTTGGGATGAGTAAAAATGTTAAACTTGCGTCAAAACACGTGACCTTATTGAAAATCCGTAAGACGCAGGAAGAGTAAACCGCTGATA
Source organism: Polyommatus icarus (assembly GCA_937595015.1). Lineage (NCBI taxonomy): Eukaryota > Metazoa > Arthropoda > Insecta > Lepidoptera > Lycaenidae > Polyommatus > Polyommatus icarus. The sequence continues at coordinate 21,645,890 of OW569328.1, read as the reverse complement.
TGGCGTAGGAAAGAAACGAATACCCCCCCTTTTCTCCTATGTGCCGATAAATAAACGCCAGCACTCTCGAAGTTTATCCTTTTGTTTTTTTTTGGAGTTTACTCCTTAAGAATCGATTTTCATATATAAGGCGCCCGGTATGAGAAAACCCGAGGGGTAAAACCTACTAAAAGTAATGAAAAATCGTGTCACCTTTAGTGCGCAACTTTCTAATTTGTTTTAACAAGATTTGAATGCACAATCCTTTAAAGTTTAAAGAGTGGGTATTCCCGGGTAAATATTAGGTATTCATATAGAATGTACACATTATTCAGATAAAAAAGTAGTAGAGTAGTAGATTAGTTCAAATTCGGGGAGGGGGTACCCGAGGTGTTGCCTTTGATGTTAGAAGAAACCCCGTTCCTCTAGGCCTATTGGGAGCGGAGTTATAGCTACTTTAGTAAGACGGTTCTTCGGTTTGTTTTTCCTGGATTTTTGTTATAAATATCAATAATTAATATTGTAATTGTGAAGTTATAATTTTTATCATTATACTGGCTAAAGTGAACTAAAAGTATTTTGAAATAACTATGGCAGAAAGGGGTGTAGATAATATTGCCGGAACATCTGATTTCATATGATATTAATCTTTTTTCAGTTGAATAAACTCTTTTTGCGTATGGTTAGATACTAGTACTTAGGAGTAAACTCCAGTCGTGCGTCGGAGCTGACACACTTTTTTAATCTAAATATTAATTAGTGTGTGCACTCAGTATTAATTTCATATTCGATTTTAGCCCCCGACAAAAAAAAGGCTGTTTTATTTTATCGTGTCTGTCTGTCTGTGTGTTTTTATATTATATCATCCAAACGGGTGGGCCGATTTTGATCTAGTTCTTTTTGTTTGAAAGCTGATATTATTGAGCGCGTTCTTAGCTATAATTTCGTCATTAAAACGCTCAGTACTGAATTTTTTTTATCTAGATCTACTTGAAGTTTGATCTACTTTAAAATTTTGAAACGGGCGGAATTGTTTTTAAATATTATTATTGTTTAACTTTACATTATTCTTTTAAACGTGGACCATTATTTTGTATTTTTTGATACGGGGCGGGGTAGTTTTTAAATTATTGTTTAATTTAATATTTTTCTTTTAAATGTGGACTATTATTCTATATATCTATTATTATGTGGGCCGAGAGAACAGCAAGGAAGCAAGGAAATGGAAGAAGTTGTACCTAGGGACATTATACTATTTGGTTGGAATCTATTTTTGCTTTATTTATTCACTACCGAGAACGATCACACGACAGAATCAGCATTCTGAGAGAGGGAAATGAAAATACGTGTAGTGGAACAACTTTATTTTCGGCGTAGTTTTTCATACACGGATACGAAAGTTACTCACTTTTTGTAGCATTCATGAAAATTACTTGTTTGTTTTATTTCTAGAGGAAAAAGCATGATTGTAAGGTTTATTCCGATGTAAATAATATAACAATCTTCTTTTTCGAAGGAAGTCTTATTTTGGTTTTGGCTGTCATCAATGATATTCAACTAAATACAGATCTGTTACGTTCATACTATTTTCCGGCTTAAATTGCTTCCGAACAATTTTCAAAATCAATTGTCAAATTTGACAGATAAGTGAAACAAAAGATACGAAATGACATTTACATAAAAGAGACAGACTATACAAAAGACGAGTCAATTGGCCCGTATTTAATGGCTTCACAACGCGCGCGGTAGTTACATATCTGCTTTGAGTTTTTTTATATAATATCATTGGCTGTCATCTTATTGGTCTGTTCTTTTAAACGCTGTTATAATATTATCATAGTAGCCACTTTTGCCGTACCACAGAATATATATTAGTTGTACCAAGCCGTAATAAAAAATCAGCTTATAAGAGTCGTAGGATTCATAATTAATAAATTTCTTATTATGCCTTGCTAAGTACTAATATTATGTGGATGCATTGGCAATTTTTTTTCTATATTATAAAAGATAAGAATAACACCAAACTATTGCCACTTTAACTACAAAAATGTAAGGTGCTAATTATACAAGGTCTGTCAACGTTTCTGCTCATAACTGTACAGAACCCATGAACGTGAAGTCAATCTCCTGTTCTCTTTCTTCGAAACCGTTTTAAGTATTCCAGGTACTAATATACATAAGTCTGGTGTTTGCCGCTGAAACTAATAACGGAAGTCCGCGGTCGAGCTCCCTCAACTTCGCCACTTCACGGACGTGATGTCTTACGGCCGTGGTGGAGGGGAGGAGCGGAAGCGGGTAGGATTTTAGTAGGTCACGTGACCTTATTGAAAGAAAAAAACCGTTTTATTCTACACTGTACATACGAAAAATACTAATTGTGAAACTTTTAGAGATTGTTTTCTCTGAAATAAGAATTATAAGTTATGAAGGACATGGATTTTTTTATTTAAGTATTTGAGTCTGTGTGTGTGTTACATTACACATAAGTTCTACAATGTTTAGGTGTCAGGATCTACGTTGGAGCCCAGCTTTTTAAGAAATTAAAGTACTCCTACTTGCTTGCTTGTTGCTCCCAACGTGCTAAATGTTCTCTGTTCTCCCCCTGTAACTCTCTCCGTATCTGTGGATCTTAAGCCATAGACAAACGTATTGTTTGTCTATGGCTACTACACTTCTACACTACATATTAATTACACAAAACCGCCACAGCTTGTGACTTACACACTTTCTTATTTTTCATACTGATACCATTTTTTCCTCGTTAACATGAGGATGAAAAGAACAATTTTCTTTCCAAAACTAACTATCATGAGCTACTAGTGGGTGTCCATGGTTTCTGTCATATTTTGCTGCTGGGAGACCGAATATAACATATTTTTTATTATTCGTATGTTGCTTATCTATGAGTATAATTTAAGAGTCCGTATACGAAATTTTGTCGATTTTGCCGAAATTGCAAAGGTTTGCTACAGAAATATTATTAGGTTTTAGCCCCTTATTAGACTTAAAAATATATATATTAATTATTATATTTAAAATATATTTAAGCGCGGAAAGCCGACTCGAACTTGCGGCGAGTAATATAATGTGAGATTTAGGTTGTTTTGAATCATGTTTTTTGGCACAATTTGTTCTTTTTCTTTTTTCTCGAATTGGATAGAATTTTATCTATAGATTATTTATGTCATTTTATTTTTATGAATTACAGCCCCAAGTTGCCGAAATTAACAGCAATTCTTTGCCCATTTTCTCTAAAATTTTGCCGAGTTGCAAATTTTTTTACTCAACTATTTCATATGAAAGTGCTAAAAAATTATTCCAACATTTTATGGACGACTTTCTCAACAGTACACTGTATTTTTTTCATAGCGGTGAAACGTCAATACAATCCATAAACAGGTGATATTCTAAACCTTTTACAGCAAAAATAACAAAAGTGTCGCGGGTTTGAGTTGGATTATTTAAAAATACTTAAAAAAAAATCTAGCTCCAACATTAGATTATAATTGAAATGATCTTACATGTTGTGCATTAAAATTTATAGAAATACTGTATTTTAACTGTTAAGTCACGTCTGTAAAATCAGCGAAATCGGCAAATTTCGTATACGGACTCTTAATAATATTACTACATACTCAAACTAGTCTACCTTAATCATTGTCCAACAGCATCGCACCAATTTATTTTTATTATTATCAATTATTATTATAAAATGAAATTGCAACACAACTTTTTTTGCTCGACTTAGAGAAACACTTGACCCGAGATTAAATCGCAATGAATTGTATTTTTTCATTACCACATAGTTACATTACGAGTATAAAATGAATACTACCATACTACGATGACCATAGATTAACACAATGACTCCTGTACATTTTATTAACCGCCTACATACATAAATGAAGTTAACCCGCCAATGATTCAGATGACTTCATCTAAACCGCTTACGCTAATCTACGTCTTGAGTAGCTCGTGAAATAGTATTACGGGGCACTTAGTTACTAACATTACAGGATAATCCGTCGGAAAAACACCGAAAATGTCGCAAACAACGGGAAAACCTTTTAAAGCTGTGAAAATTCCTTTCATTTTTCTCCCGTCGGCGCTCTCTGACGTGACAATGTACCGGACTTGTTTGCCCAGGTGTTGTTGAATTAAAGTAGGATTGGGTGATTTCATTGCTTTTTTAACCTCGGAAGCAGGGGGTTATGAATTTGAGTATTTTAGTATTCGAGGCATAGGAACAAAACGTTATCTCAGTTTTTAGTTTTAAAGCTATCGTGATCAGGTTGTCTGAAGGTCTGAAGATCTCAACACACGTACTTTGATCATCTGTTTAATTTTAGAAATTTATTGTAGTGCCTGGTTGCACCTTTCACAGTTAACTCTACACGCTCCAAAGTATTATATCTTTGCTTTATTACACTCTGTAGAAAACTGTCTGTTGTTTCATATTTTTCATCTGACATGATGAAGCCGTTTTACGTTAAATGAGATGAAATATCTATGTCTGTGGGTGATATGGTTTATTTAATACAAGATTAAATACACACACGCAGCACACGGTACACACACATCATGTTACTTTTATAGGCGATGCATCTGTTTTTCTAGGCTCTGCTTTTTGTCGCAGAAAAATATTTCCTATGATATAGTTTTTCGTTTCATACACCGTATATTCCTGTCAGGTCGTAGCTCGGTGTTAGCACATGCAAATACTATGTACACAATACCGATATGTTTAAGTCGGTTCTGGTATATTTTTCCTGCCCACTACGTGTTTATTTTGTCAAACGTTTCAGTGTTAAAAGTATCAAGAGGGTTAAACATTCTGTAGTTTACTTTGTTGTATTTTTTTGGTGTAGAATTAAAAATGTAAAACTTACTAATATAATATTGTTACAGTGAACTACACAGTACACAAGGTATGCTTGTCTTTCCGTCACTTCAAAGTGTAGAAGAAAATAGCTTTCCGCTGTCTGTCCCTTTATTATATTATTATTATTATTATGCTTAGATAAAACGCAATTTTGATGCAGTTTTGAACAGATAGTGTGATTCAAGAGAAAGGCTTACATATTATATTTTGATGTACATTGAACACTATACAATAATTTATGTGTATGGCTTCGCGTATAGGTTTCACGGGTCAGCTAGTATGTAAATAATATATTAAAGCTTATGATCGAATATTCCAGACTAAATCTTAATTCCAGGGAGGCTACGAAGCCTCATCTTACATTCTCTCATTTTTAACCGACTTCCAAAAACGAGGAGGTTATATGTTCGGCTGTGGATATTTTTATTTTATTTTTTTTATTTTTGTATGTTCAACGATTACTCCACCGTTTGTAAACCGATTTTCGAAATTTTTGTTTTGTTGTATTAGGTTTCACTCCTATTTGGTACCATGTTCACAAAAGTGGTGACCTGATGATGGGATCCAGGAGTAATCGAGGGAACTCCTCGAAATTTATATGGAAACATATGGTGATTTTGGTTTTATGTGAAGTGTACTAAGAGTATGCTACCAAAAAGTCAAATATTGGGTCAAGGTATACCATGGTTTCGAAGATGCTGAGAGAACTCCTGACTCCTTATAGATACACGTTTGGGAGTTTCGGCGTTGTTTTAAGAACAGAAAGCATATGCTATCATGCAATTCAAATTCATCATCATCATCATCATTACCACGTCGTGTTAAGGTCACCAATGTCTCATGGCACAAAATACATAATAGTACAAGGCATAGGGATGCATACAATAATAATAATTATGCACATAACAACACCAAATTATTATTATAGGCTGTTTATACACGGCGGTCGGCGCCGCAGAGGCAACGGCGTGGCGTGGCCGCGCGCCGCCGCGCGCCGCGCTGTGCGTGCGCAAACATTGTATTCAACTTCCCGGAATGTCAGAGCATGCCGCGCTGCGAGCATTTTGAGTGTCATATGATTTTAAATTTTATCTAATATAGTATCGCTAGAGAAAGGCGCAGGCGGCCGCGAGACTTTCCAAGTTTTTCAAGCGATAGCAATATATATTCTGTGGCGATAGTATTATGTACTTATTACAATAATGAAGATAAAGATTAATATCATAATATTATTATGACACTGAAAATATGCTCGCCGCGCCGCTGGGTGTGATTCGGCTCATCCTTCGATCGCGGATTCTTGGAAATCCATTGTTCTGGCGGCCACATGTAGCCGCTTGGGAGTTGAAGCGTTAAATTGTTAAATTACCTAGCACGCATAGGGTTGTGCTCACTTAGAATTTTTTAAATTTATTGTTTCAATTTATCTACCTGGTATTTGGGCTTGGGGTATGACTCTTATCAAATTGTAATAAGATACGTAGAATAAACGCAGTAATTCGACGCGTAGGGTGGTATGGTCACTACCACCGACGACCACTTATAATCTCGCGGACTATAACCTCTTATCTTGGAGGGTTAATTAATATTTTTAATAACAATACGAGATCAATTCAAATTTCAATACTCACTGCTCACACCAAACTTACACATTACACACAACAAAAATCTGTTACAACTATATAAAACTCCTACGTACAAGCGATAGTGCGATTCAGGAGCACCTCAGCGCCAACAATAGAATACATCATGTAACTAAAATTATTATTTTTTAACAAAAAATTGAACTCCTCCTTTTTGGAAGTCGGTTAACTATAATATGAACAACATTCGGAGTTTGGACAAGCGATAGCGCGACACAGGAGCGCCTCAGTGAAGAAAATAATATGAATCTATTTTTTATACAATTTAAATAATTGGCACTAACAGTTTACCTACTAGGTAACTAAAAAGAGTGAAATTATTATTTTTAACAAAAAATTAAAACCGACTTCCAAGGTAAAAACAATAATAACATCCTTATAATATGAACTAAAAAGTATTAAATAATTTTTCCTCTCTAAATGTGCCTTTTTCCGAATTCGGCTAAACCTCAACTATTTCTGTACTCAATCTTTATAATTTTGAAGTCGGTGCCAGTTCCAAAAGTTTCAAATTTTCTGTCAAAGATATAAAGATTCAGCTATATCTGGTACCGACTTCAAAATGATGAAGATTTAGTACAGAAATAGTTGAGGTTTAGCCGAATTCGGAAAAAGGCACATTTAGAGAGGAAAAATTATTTAATACTTTTTAGTTCATATTATAAGGATGTTATTATTGTTTTTACCTTGGAAGTCTGTTTCAATTTTTTGTTAAAAATAATAATATCCGACTCCAAATGAGGTAAAAAAGTGTTTGGAGACTTCAAGGTGAATATATTTGAATACTTCGCTCCTTCTAATACCACAGAGTAAATAATGTATATACTCGTATAATAAACACTAAAACATAGAGTAAAACACTAAAAAATATATAAATAAATAGTAAATTTACTACAAAATATTTAAATACTAAAAAGTATTTTTAGTTTAAATATTTTGTAGTAAATTAACTATTTATTTATAAATATTTTTAGTGTTTTACGCTATTTTTAGTGTTTAAATATTTTGAAGTAAATTTTTGTGCAGGAATCTAGGTAATTACTATTTTAAACTGAAAAATAACCCAAATATGTTAAATATTTTCGTATGAGAAAGTGATTTTGGAATACCAAAATCATTTTCTTTTCATTTTCCAGTGAAATTCTCATACATACGTAATAACGTATGTATGAGAATTTCGAGGGTACCCGGCCCCTTAACTGCTGGACCGATTTTGATGATTCTATATTGTGTGTGTTTCGAGAATGGTTTAGATTCTTAGTTTGGTCCACTCGAAAATGGCCTTTTAATAATTTTTTGTGTATTGTTATGTACAGACAGGACAAATTCTTTTGAGTTGGGTCCGCTAGTGTTTATAATTTCCTATCATCCTATTCCTCATCCGCTTCCTCATCCGCATCTTCTTCCTCATAAAATATCCTCTTCCTCATAAAATCCCTCATTCGCATCCTCTAAATATGCGCGTGGCAATTCCTCTTCCTCCTCCTCTTCCTCATAATCACTTCCTCAACAACCCATTATATACCAGCAGCAGCTCATGGTGAGTTTAAACCTACGAATAATAAAAACTAAGGAAGAGTAACTCCGTCAAAAAACATGCTCCAAAATACTTGTCAAAAAAGTGAACCTTAGGTACACATTTCAATACATTAGGTGGCCTTGAGCGGTATAAAGGCTGACGTTACATGACAGTTCGAATGGAACCAAATTTAAAACGGTACAGTTCTTGCAATCTACGAGTGCGCGTCGCCCTTAGTTGTGTGAGTGATCATATCTATACACGCGTACATGGTTCGCTCGCTACTGACTACTCCGTCAGGTACGTACACTAACGAAAATGTCTATTCACATTTCCAACTACAAATAAAGGCGACGCGCACTCTTAGATTGCAAGAACTATAATAGTATGGGAGTTACGTTTACTTAGTTTTTATTATTCGTAGGTATAAACAATACGCATTATTACAACTGTTGAGTGCTCTTTTAAGTTTAGCTAAAATATTGTGCCGTAGTATAATATTTTTATGGTAAATGGTAACGAACAAACAAAATATGAAAATAGTAATAACATAGCGAAAGAGAATTAATTACACAATTTTCTTTACATATTACAATATTTTCAATCAACCAAAAATACATTATCCCGTTCATTTTAATACTAAACCCATAATATTATAATATGGGTTAAGCGGCTGTCAGTTTTCAATACTGCGTTTAATTATTTCGAATGTAAGGATGAGTCGCTTTGAACACTTACATCGCAATTTGCATTGTTTAAATTAAAGTGTGAAACTGCTAGGCTTCCAATTCATATTTGAATTGTTTTTATAAAAATAAAACCTGTTAACACTTTTATGAAAAAATGGTTGCCTGTAAAGTCGGTTTTACGGGCGAAGATTTTACGTGACAACGTGTGGGAGAGAGACGCAAGGCATTCGGCGGGCCTCTCTCTCGTTCGGTGACTCATCGTAACGTTACCGAGCGTTACACTTTTTCATAAGTGACTCCAAGCCGCAACCTAATTTAAGACGTTGTCACGTCAAAAATTTAATACTTAACTGAAAAAATATATTATGTTCGTTGAAACACTTCAAGCATATTGGGTGCAAGTCTATCAAAGTTTTTTTATTCGACTTTTCATGTATTTTGAAAAATAACAAAACCATAAGTGTAAATTGACGACCTCTGTGGCTCAATGGGTAGAGTGTGTGGCAGCTCAAGCCGGGGGTCGCGGGTTCGAATCCCGCCGACGGAACAAAAAGTTTTTCAATGTTCCTGGGTCTTGGATGTGTATTAAATATGTGTATGATATAATAAAAATCTTAAATATATGTATAGTATAAAAGTATTAAATATATTTTCCGTTGTCTGGTACCCGTAACACAAATCCTTCAGGTACTTAGCACGGGGCCAGACTGACGTGGTGTGAAGCGTCCATAGATATTATTATTATTATTATAAGTAATTTCCTTTTAAAAGTCGTCATTCTGAAACGATCACTCCTCGTAGTTTAGGGTCAATTTATAATAGCGCAGAGTCGAAGCGCATCGAATCAAATTGTGTCAATCCATAATTTTGGTTGCTAATGATTTTTGAAATTTTAAATCACTTAATATGCATTTTGCAGATGAAAATCACGTTTTTAAGTTGCCATTGGTCGCTAGAGACAATTTACGTGTAGATAGTACCTGTCCTTTTCCCAATATTACTGCACAATAGTTATATGAGTGCATGTTATTCGATGACAAAACTATCCAATTGAATATGACAGCGTTGCTCTGCAAAGATTTGTCATTTTAACATTATTAATTGGTGCAGCAATAATTAGTTCAATTTATTGATGAGAATGTTCCATTGATATGACGTTACATTGTTAGTTTATAATGAGCTTTTGTCCGTGACTCCGTTCGCCCATGGGAACAGTAAAGTTTTTTGGATAAACAGGAGGCAAGAGGTTCGTAATGTGACACCTTTGTACTCGACTTACGCTCATTTTTATATTAAGCCTATAGATTTATAAGTGGACCTCATTGACGTTGTCCTTTACAAATGTCATAAATATAAAAAAATGGAAATAAACTGTTAAAATCTGGTCCGTATAATCAATTTAATAATATTATTATCTCGTTGACCGAATTATAAATCTTAACAATTTTCGTATCCTTGTAGGATTGTTGCTTGTAGGACTGTTATATTAAGGGGGCGACTAACTAATTGTCGATTTTATAATTCATTTTTATACTTGAAAACAAGCCCTGAATTGTTACTACATTATATTTCCAAGAATTTGATCTGAGCGAAAACACGATTATATCTTAAAATTTTCTCGATTGAAAAAAATCACAAAGCTTTTTCACGAATTTTTCACATATTGCCATAACCGTGCATTAAACTTAGTTAATATTTTAACAAATTGTATAAAATTCTATACTCTGACCTGGCAGATTTTTAAAATGTTGTATATTTATCGAGTTATTAAGAAAAAACTAACTTAGCGATGATTCCGCGTCATCCCTTTTCACCTATCATAAATGAAGACGATAGTGAAGCGAGAAGGACGATGTTTGATTTTTTGGGTTAGTCGCCCTCTTAAAGCTGTTCAGTAACTTCGTCGTTACTTACGAAAAATTGTTGTCCGCCGCTTTCTTGTAACGGAGTTTTCGCGTTATAAAGTGTCGTGTTGGAGGCCTGCCAGGGCTCCGAAACCATTTATCTTGTGTATATCATTAGTATTTTTCGATTCCGAAAATATCGACATGCGGGTTAAAACAACCTTGTTTTCTAGAAATCTTTACGTTCTCTCGTTTGTCATGGCGTTAGATTACTAGAACTCGAAATAATAATTTAATAATCACTGTTTGTTGAAGTCCTATTCAAAACTGAACTTTATATTTTACTAGAAAAGAAAATACACCTTGATTTGACAGATTTACCTTACGCGTTGTCTGCCTATTCCTATTTTGAATGGTTTCATTTAAAATGCATCGCAACACCTTGTTTTTAGTTTGCGTTAGAACTAGCCACCCTTTTGAATCTTGGAGCTTCTTGTGTAGTGCATAAAGTTCAATTTTGAATCACTATTTTAAAGGTGTGGTGTCGCGTCTCGTTCGGAACTTACGCTAACAAAACAATATTCAGTATGCATAGCCAAAGTAAATACGAACGACCGTTCATAATTCATTCGAATCCACGCTCGAGTGTGTTTGTTGAAGATTCGTATAGGTTGGTCGCACGACAGACAGAAATTCAAACCCATCAGTGCTTTTCACTCGCACACGATAACATTAGAATCTCGTTTCTACGGGCATATTCATTAAAAGAGATAAACAGCTAAACAGCAAAATGACAATAATATTTCACTACTACAAGCATACGACGTGGGCAACGTATGCTTGTAGCAATTGAATTACCAGCTAGCTGCATTGTAGTATCTTCGTATTCTGCCCTTGTTATTGAAGATGACTTAGCACGATTGTTATGATTTATGTAATTTAGAACCTAGTTTATTGTTTTTAGAATACTAAATTATTATAATTTAACTATTTTTGACTAAATTTGATGGTAGTTTTAATATTTAATACTGGCCACACTGACAACGTGCAATCCCTTCTACGATCACCTGATTTGGAGTGGGGTTGACGGGTAAAAATTGGGTCTAAATACCCCAAGAGCTTAGTGGATTTTGACGGAGGAACAATTGTAAGAGGAATCTCTGCCCGAAAGTGTACAAATTGTATAATAATGTATAATAAAACTAGATATTACAATAATTAATATGGAGTTTCTTATCACGATCATCTTTTGAAGATTCCTAGTTGCATCTGCCTCCAAGGTTTTCTGGTGACATTGTAAGACTAAAGCTTATTCGAACCATCTGTCTACCCACATCTCTCTATTTATACCAACGTCAGCTCCGCTCCGGCTTTGGCCTTATTTCATTTAAAATTGATTTACCTTGATGTTTCCAAACGGACAACTGAAACAACTTCATATTTTATGCCTCAAAATATATTATAAGCTCTTCGATAAACGAAATACAATTTTATTGAAGTGAAAACTTCTTTAGCGGCGTTGAGCACTTTTGTGGGATGGGTAAAAACTGTGAAACTCGCGTCAGATTCTCGCGCTGATCGAAAAACCTTGGACAAACCGTAAGACGGTTGGAGAGTAGTGTTGTAACATCGAAATTGATTAATCGAACAATCAATTTTTTAATCGATTGTAAGGGTTTCGATTAATTAAAAAAACGATTTTTTAAAAATCGATTTTCTTAAAAAATGGGTTAAAAATTTAATCGATTGTAAGGGTTTCGATTAAGTAATTTAAAAATCGATTTTTATAAAAAATTGGTAAAAAAATGTAAGTTTCGATTAATTAAAAAAATCGATTTTCATAAAAAATTAAATCGATTGTAAAGATTTCGATTAATTATAAAAATCGATTCTTCAATAATCGATTTTCATAAAAAATGCGTTAAAAATGTACAACGTTAATAATCAAGTTTTCACTTCTGCCGGCACTCCCGGAGTGCAACCCGTCTTTTTTTTTTTTTGTATAACTACAGGTTGAGAGAATTTACAATAGAATACCATGGAAACCGTATATTTTTTCTGTGCATGAGATGAGCACGTGAAAACATAATAGTGAAAGTTATTTTTGTTAAAAAATTATAATAAATAAATAATAAAATAAAAATCATTTTTTTTTCAGACCAGTGATCCATAGTGTTAGTAACAAATTTAGGCTTAAGAACTATGTTAGTACATTTAATTTACAATTTAAAAATTAATAATGCCTGTCTCTTTCACATTTAGACAGTGTTAAGTTACTGTCAACTGAAATTACTTAAATAAATTGCTGTTTGATAAGCCCATGTACCATCGAGGAAGTTGATTCCTATGCAATTGATAGACCAACATTATTTGGTCGAATATGTCAATTGAATGTTAATTGTGATCTGTCGGCTGGGTTTGACGTAAGTCGTAATGCAACCAAACTACTTAGGTCCCCGATTTGCATAGGAATCAACTTCTCTGATAGTACCTAATATAGCTTATACAATAGTAACCATTATGCTGTCGGCATAAAGATCATGTTAATGACAAAATTACAAGTTTAGCACTTAGTAGATAATATTATAAAATCTTTAACCCATCAATCCCCAAGCGGCAGCCGGTAGCCGCATAGCAATTGAAAATCTATTGTGTCTGCGATACCCACGATGAAGGTGTTAAGGCCAACTTGCTCCAATCGTAGTTAAAGCCAACCCTGTATTTAAAATATCATGCCTTTTACGGGAAACGAGAGAAATAACATAGAACAAATTAGTCTTTACTCTTTAGACACTTAAATTGCTTAGCATCAGATATTATGCATTGCGAGGAGTAATGCTTTTTAAGCCAATAGAATAGCTTTATTTGCTGACTCGCTAAGCATTTTGTTAAATCTTAAGCACATTGCTCATCACAATGCAGTTCACGTGGAAACACAGCCTAAGGTCCATTCCATCAATTCGAGGTAAAGTAAACTCTTTATTATCACGTTTCCTTTCACAAATATGGCGAGAGAAACAGGGCTAAATATCAGCATGATATTTAGCCCTGGGTTAACTTAAACTGTGGCGCAAGTGTGCCAAACAAGTAGGCAGCTGGTGCGGTTTCTCGGGCGACTTGTGTGTATCTTGGCGAACTTCGAGAAATGGGAACAGCCGTGAAAACAGTGATACCAACTGTAAGCGCCTTACTAAACAAACCTTTGGTGTCTGAACTATCTGTGGGTTACACTTGTTAAGTTGGTGATTCGCGTCTTGTGTGTTCCCATTGGGTAATGGTAGGTCCTTTATTAATTAACCATTTTTACCGCTAAGATCATTGCTCTAGATTCTTAACTGTTAAGTGCGATGGAAGAATACAGGCTTTAAAACTGTACTTTATGTCACACGAGCAAATTCAGTCCGATACTTATATTATAAATTCGAAAGTGCACCTGTCTACCTGACTGTTACCTATTCACGCCCAACCAATGATCCGATTTTGCTGAAATTTCGTATGGAGATACTTTGAGTCACAAGAAAGAGGCTTAGATACTTATTATTATAGTTGTTAGTTTTGTCTCTGTTCCCTTTTTTTGGTTGACATTATCTCTGGTAGATAATGCCATATTATGGCATTATCTACCAGAGATAATGCCATAATATGGCATTAAGTCCGCCATAATTGTACATTATGCAAGAAGTGTAACAAATAAATAAAATTATCCCGGAAAATCAACCCTGTTGCGCCAGTTTTAATTGTAATTTGTTTATAGGATGACTTCTACAACTAATGAAGTCATCTAGTAGTTCATAATCATGACTGTCATGACCCCTTTAGTATTATTTACGAGTTCCGTACACCACCAGTACTCCTACTCAAGGGAACTCTAAAACATAAACGTCAGAACGTCTAGAGATTACGGAATGAATATCAGGGAAGATAATATCTCGCCGGCTTACGCGGAGCATAAGGAGCTTTGCAGATGTGGCCTTATAGTTTCAGATAATCTCGCCCCGCCTTCACTTCCTAGATATTTTGAATAATGGCTTATTAAATATATTGCGCAAATAATTTGCGATATAACTGTGTACTCGTATTTCCATTCCTACTGGCTCAATTATTTTAATCTATATTTTGTCCAAATTCTATCGATTTTACCACAAAAAACTAAACATCTGTTGAACAGTTGTTTTAAGAATATTTTGTACTGAATTTTTCTCTAATTAACTGGTTAACAGGTGTTTAAATCTTTTGTAGTAAGACCATATTATTTTAATGCAAGAATGAGGATATTGTTTTTCAGTTTGATAGAAAACAATTGGATAAAACATAAATATGCTACGTTAATATAATCGTACATACTTTTGGCTTTCATCAAAATAGCTTTCAATCGACTCATGATCAGAATCACGATACAACAATATCCAACCAATAAAAATAGTCGCTTAAAATCCATAAAAGGGCGTTTTCACACTACAACGATAACGACACGACACGATATCGTCGGACTGGTAGTTTCATACAATCACTACTAAACGCTTTCACACTGTGTCGTTGCAGTCAACGATATCGTGGCCGACAGATTGTCGTACTGATATCGGGACGACACACCTTTGCTGACGCAATACTACTAAGGGGGCGTCCACAAATTACGTGAGGTGTTTAGGGGGGAGGGGGTCGAGTCAAATCTCATCTAATCTCACGTTGGGGAGAGGGGGGTCTCGGAAAATTTCATGTTATTTTTTTCTCAACATAACTGTATTTTAAAGAGATACGAGTAAAACCGACTTCAAAATTGTACGTATTTGAGAATTAAAATTCCCTGTCTCAAAAACTACTAAACCGATTTTGATGAAACTTGCATTATTCCCTAAGTTGAACAATGCCTAGTACAATAAAAAAGAATCATTTAGATCAGACTTGTAGTTCCGGAGATATGCGTGCACAAACATAAAAACATATATATATATATATACACTTTTGAAATTTGGCACATTTGTTCAGAAGTTGTTATAGATTAACTTATACAAAAACTGGACAATTCTGGAAATATTACATACATACGCGTCGAATTGATAACCTCCTTTTTTGAAGTCGGTTAAAAATAAATACTATTTTGGTCTACGAATAATAAAACCAAGAAACGTAACTCCCATACTAATACAGTTTTAAATTTGGTTCCATTCGAACTGTCATGTAACGTCAGCCTTTATACCGCTCAAGGTCACCTAATGTATGAAAAGTGAACCTAAGGTTCACTTTTTTGACAAGTATTTTGGAGCATGTTTTTTGACGGAGTTACTCTTCCGTAGTTTTTTATTATTCGTAGATTTTGGTCCATTTATCCAGATTGAACGTATGCTTATTCGTTATTACGATTAAGATCTTCGTTCGAAAGAAAATCTACTGACTGTCAAACCAAACGTTTACGTAAGAAACCCACATTTTGAAAAATCTCATGGTTGAATAAAATCTCACGAAATCAGGGGGAAAGGGTGTGTCAAAAAATTAAAATTTGTGGACGCCCCCTAACCGCATGACAAGCTGTCGTGTCGATATCGTCGGACGATATCGTTGTAGTCCGAACAGACGACACAACAGTATCGTGTCACGTGTTAACGTCGCAGTGTGAAAACGCTCAAACTAAAACCAGCAGGGCAATCGCGTTATTTTTAAACGTTCCAATTCAGGTTCACATTTGCTTTGGTTGTGGTTCAGTTACGGTTCGGTTCCGCTGCGTCTGAGCAAATTTCAGTATCGTGCTAACGTTCCAACCGTAACTCAACCTTAGATGGAACTCGAACGAAGCGCAACGTTTTACCTTTAGACAGACAATGCAGCGGACCAATCAGCGCCCTTCTGATTTAATTTTGATTGGCTTAAATATGAACAATTTTTTTCCGATGCGTTAATTGGTCAATTGATAAATTGTTTATTTACATATGGATAAATATGACACGAGTGAAGTTGTTTTGGTACTTGGTCAATCAATGATGTGAATGATTATTACTTGGAGTTTTTAATTTACGTAGATGAATTCTTAATATTGTTTTACTATATTTTACAAACGGCATATAAGTGTTGAATAGTGACACATAGTGTGAGTTGTGACTTGTGACAAAAGTTTTATGTGGCGCAGAAAACATTTACGTAAAGTAGTAATGTCAAAATTCAATTCACTTTTTAACAAACTCAAATAACAAAACATAGTCCGTAGCATGTTATTTTACAGCTTTAAAGTAAAACATAAGCTTAAATTATAATTTAATTATAGCTTATGTTATATTTTTCCATCGATTTTTGTCAATTTAATACACCAAAATAAGAAACGTTTCAGAAACGTGCGAGTAGAAGTTGCATTGTATCAACTTTTTGTTTTGACAGCGTTTGCGCTCGGGCTGAGGTTCAGTAACGTCTCAACTAGCTGTCAAAACGTTAGCGCGATACCGAATCGTTCCAAAAGTCGATCAACGTCCGAGTTTCACTTGCGTTTCAGTTGAATAAATTTATCGCGATTGCCCTGCAGATCAGAATCACAATACAACAATATCCAACCACTAAAAATATTCGCTTGAAATCCATAAAACTATTTTAATTACCTGCGGCTAGTTGAGTAGTGGCTACGTCCATAAAACAAGGTGCAGTAAAAAATTGTAAAGTTCGCAAGCAATTTCATTAAATCACGACCCGCACATTTAAATTTCAAACTTTGAACTCTGAAGATAACACACAGAGTTTAGGACGGAGACATAGGACATGAGATGGAGCAACAAACAGCCTTTATTTCTGCAATAGCGAGTTTAAATTAGTACAGTGATCCAATCCACCACTGGTTGCTACAAAAATAATGTGAACAGGTATTGGAATGCACCGCACACGATTTGAATAATATAAAAAAAAAATAATGTAAAAAAAGCACAAGACTGAATCTTACTTGCAATTATTTTAGACCATATATTTTGGTAGACGTTTTATAGAAAGGACCTGTTTGATTAGGTCACAAGTGGCTGCAGAGTTTTTGCTTCCTCTGAGTAATTACATTATTATACAGGTTGTAATAAAACAAACTGATAACACTTTGGGGTATGTTTGTGTCCCTTATGTAGAGATCGCTGTGAAAGTAGCAGCGCTCAAAGAGTATTATTTTATTTACAAGCGCCCGAGTGCAGCTTTAATTTTTGTAGAGGAAAATTTATGAGAATTTGCATATACAAAAATAGTAAAAAAAAACTCTGGGAAGACTCATACAAGCTGTTAAGTATTACACACACACACACACACACACACATTAATAAGCATGTATTCCATAGTAGTGGGCTTTGAAGACTTTCATCAAACATTATTTAAATAAGTATTTAAAAGAAGTACAAATAGCTTATAATAGACGGATTATCTATTAAATTATCTTTGGGCAGAAAATTTCAGTAAAAAAATAGTTTGCTTTGCCGCTCCATCTCTTCCCTATATCCCTAACACGGGATAAAATGATGAACAAAAAGTGCTGGAACAAAGATGGTGAAACTCGGCACAAACATTTGTCCGCCGCGTCAAGTGCTCGCAAATATTACTTCCTCGCCGAACAAAGACAAACTTTTTAACGGGCTCTGAGGAAATGCCTTTTAAAAGTATGACGATTCTGTAACATTTAATGCCGTGGTTTTGTCATAAGTTTTTGCCAACTGACACTACTGAATATTTTTTAAAATACGTGTGGTACTCGGGGACTGCCGCGGTAAAGCTATTGCATAGCATTTTTTTATCAACTTATGCAATTACAATTCGCATACGTTCAGTCGCAGGCACACAAACACTGTGCCGGTCAGAGTGGTGTGTTAGGTTTTTTCGTTACGGAATTTCTTGATTGCGTTGCCGTGCTCCAAGCCCGCGTTAAAAGCTATGCAATAGCTTGAATAAAAAACCTAGAACGTGTATTTTTGTGTTTTAATAGCCACACAAATATCGTTCATCAACATTTTAGTCATACTCCTAAGTAATTCGTTTGTAAATATTTATTTATACAGCATTTTTTAAATATTTTTGAAGGACATTGGATGTCTCTTTCATGTTCAAGTGGCAAGTCCACAATCTGGACCATTCAGGTGGGTTATTATGACCTCTTATTTCCAGCCAGTTTACGCCCGAAAACGGTACATTTTGGGCGTAAACTGGCTGGAAATAAGAGGTCATTATAACCAACCTGATTTAACAACATACAAGATTTATATTCTATTTTTTTATTTTTATTTTATTTTATTGGAAAACAACCAAGTATACAAATAAATTACAAAAGAAATCAAAGCGCACGGAAGTGCGCAAGCCTAGTTCCAGCAGGCCGCGCGCATGCCGTGCACTATTTACACGAACCGTTTCGACGTACTTTTGACCCCCCTGTAGCTCAGTGTCTATTGCGAGTGCAAAGATAAAATTATACCTACGTAATTATTTACAAGTACTTAAGCAGTATACCCAATTTCATAGATATAGCTTCAGTAGATCCTGAGATATGTCCTTGTAAAAATAGCTTATTTTGGCACTGACTCACTCATTCACTCACTCACTCACTCACTGACCGGTAATCAAAACCTCTAGGCCACTTCCAATTGTCCTAGCGTTATGAAATTTGGCACACAGGTCGTGTGTTATATGTAGATTAACGAAAAATTAAGAAATTGTAGAAAATGGTCAAGCGTGAGTCGGTTCATCTACGAACTTCAGAGGCCACTTCCAATTGTCCTAGCGTTATGAAATTTGGCACACAGGTCGTGTGTTATATGTAGATTAAAAACAATAAGAAATTTTAGAAATCGGTCAAGCGTGAGTCGGCCTATCTACAGCCCATACAAACTTTAATGTCATAGCGTTATGAAATTTGGCACACAGGTCATGTGTTAAATGTAGATTAACAAAAAATTAAGAAATTTTAGAAATCGGTCAAGCGTGAGTCGGCCGATCTACGAACTTTAGAGGCTACTTCCAAATGTCCTAGCGTTATGAAATTTAGCACACAGGTCGTGTGTTATATTATTATGTAGATTAACGATAAATTAAGAAATTTAAGAAATCGTCAAGCGTGAGTCAGTTCATCTATGAACTTTAGATAAAAATTCTTATGTACCAGTGATATAATGAGGCATCTATTGAAAGTATTGTTTATATCGGGCGTAGCACAAAAAGAAAACATAGGTAGGATTTCTTGAAAAAAAAGTATTGAAATCCCACCAAAAACATACCTGTTAAAATAGGGCCTAGTTCCTATAGGCTAACTGTTGGTCTAAAAAAAGAGTTGAAATCCAATCCAATGCCAAGTTCAGATGCACTTCATCGATCATAATCATCTTTATCAACAGCCTGATCCATAATACTTCTAAATTTGAACTTCGAACGCCAGAATTTCCGAACTCATGAAAGTTTCAACTCGGCTGGAAGTCGGGCCATAGTTTACCCGACTTGTTCGCGGAGTACTGTTGACTATTTTTCCACAAAACTATCGGAATATTAGGCATGCCTGGATTCTGTGGTTTCTAACAGGATTTATTCACTGGCGTTTTTTGTTAGCGAAACATTAACGAATCAACAACATTGTTGAATTATTAAACTACAATATAAAAACTTAAAAAACCGAACATAATATTATATAGTAGTATTTTAAAAACAATATAATATAATGTATTGTGAATGTTTTATGTCCAACTTTTTGTCAATAAATTAATTGAAAAAATAATTTAATCTTAAAAATAATAAAGTTTGGTTGGTTTTGATATTGTCAGCTGGTAGCAAAGGTAATAAAATTTGATTTAATCAAATATAGGGTTAAATACATTAAAAATTAAGTCGTATAGAGAACAGTTACCTGGTTAGTCTGGCATCTGGCATGGCATTGCGCCAGAATGATGACCGGAAAATACAATTAAAAAAATGGTCAGTCCGTCAATCAAACGGTTACACGATCATTCTCTCGTCAGTCTGGTTCAGACTGATGGACTGAACTGATGCCACATTGATCGTGTAACCTATGTATAACGCTAAGAAATGATTTTGAAATCTTGCCTGGTTATATGAATTCTTTTAACCTCTCAATATGCATATTTCGTGCTAGAAGCAGTCAAATGTTTTTTATAAGGGGCGAGCTCAAGTTCATTAATATTCAGCGACAAAGTTGACGGCTTAAGTTTAACTTTGTCCCGGCTCTCGAGCACCCGGCTGCAATCTTTCATCATCATCATCACCACTGTCACTAAGTCTATGAAGTCACATTCTATTTGTTTCACAACAACTCTAGGATATCATCAAATTTTATGCTTTGAAGCCAATTTAGCATGACTTAACTTACCGCTTTAGTTTTGATACAGCCTGTATAATCATTAATATGCTATGTATGCTTTTCTAAGCTAAAACTTTTTTAAGCAAAAAGTTTTTAACTAAACAAACGGATCGGCGCAGCGTCTAAGCGCGTTTTTTGCGCGAGGATGCAGCGCGCAAGTTTTCCCAAAAGCTATAGCAGGAAACGCGCGCGTCTGAAAGCCGTTACTTTAACATAATAGAAGGTAATGTTTAGCACATTACCTTGTATTTTGTCGTATTCACTAAGTTTTATAGTAAGTAATATTCAGCGACAAAGTTTAGAAGAAAATATTCGAGGAATCTGTAACTTTGTTTAGTTTAAAAACAAAGTTATTGTAGCAACTAGCAACTATTCAGCATGTGAGAATTTCATTATACCAAACTATAACACCTAAAGTATCATACAAAACCTAAACACGGAAAGAAAAAAAAATGCAAATAAAAATGGCAACTCATAAAATAATTCCACTTGGATACAAAGTAGTGTGAATGCGAAATAAGGCGGCGAACAGCCTGTAGACCGGAGAGTTGCCCCAACTTTAATTAACGTCCATTTATATATTACAGGAGTAACAGGGGTATAGATAAACATGTAGAGGAGACAGAAGTAACGTGTGACATCTCATATCCACGTGAAAGCCAAAAAAGGTATTTTTGGATTTCTTCAGTTTTGAAGTTATGCTTCTTTAGCGGTATTTATGAGTAAAAAAAATTAACTTGCGCCAAACACTTGACCGGGTCAAAAATTAGTAGAACGCACCTTTTTAAATTACTAACGTAAACTTCAAGTTATGATTACTTGAATGAACAAACATTTAACAAAAAATCAGTAAAATTTGGTTCCTGTGAAATTTACGAGTAATGTACGAGTAGTAAAATCGTGAACATTTTTTTTCTCAACAAAAAAAAACTAACTTTTAATTATCTATGAGGATTCTCATTACTATTTACGGGCCAAGTGTCCTCAAAGAGAAACAAACTACCTCTTTCACTGTAGTACTGAAATCTGCTGCCGCTCAATAAAATACTGTAGTTCCAAGTATCCTCTACTCTCCAGTCTACAACAGTCGTAAACTGGCTCTATGACTGTAAGGGTGAAGCCAAACGAGCGTAATTTGTGAGTTGTGAGTCGCAGAATTTCGGCTGGCAGAAATTCTATTGCATTCAATTTCATACAAAAGGCCTGTTTGCTTCACACGAGCGTAACTTTATGAGTCATGATGTGTATGAAAAGATAATATTATATTATACGCGACCGAAATTCTGCGTCTCACGACTCACAACAGCTCGTTTCGCCTCACTCACCCTAAAGTATCAGCCCCCTTAGACAAGTGGCAAAACGCTAACGCTAACGCTACAAAATGTATGCGATTTGACATACTAAGTCATCGCTTCGCTAGCGAATACTAATGTCAAATCCATACATTTTGTAGCGTTAGCGTTAGCGTTTTGCCACCTGTCTAAGGGGGCTGATACACGGTCGTCAACGGTGGTTGTCAACAGCAAAAGCGGGTATGCGCGTTGCCAGCCACACTGTTGTCAACGTGGTGTTGTCAAACACAGTGTTGAATAGATTTTGCGTGGTGGTCAACCGCCGTTGATGACCATGTATCAGATGTTTAAGAAGCTTCAAGTATCCCCTCTACCTCCTAAAACTGCTTCTGAGAGTATGTAGTTCGAAGTATCCCCTCTACTCCCTACTTAGTGCATAGGTACATCATTAAACACACATCGCCCGGCCGCGTTTGTTGACTTTAAACGCCAGGACTTATTGCCTGTTAAATCATATTTTACCTTTCAACGACTGGTGAAAACAAGGGTCGTATAATGCTTTATACACTGTGGTTTTATATTAGTTTATAATTAATACAGGCAGTAAAATTTCACGTAAAAAGTTAATAAGTCGGTAGAAGTAAAAAAGGCACTCCGAGGGTGCCAAATATGTAAAAACAAAATAGCAGCAGGCTTACGTTTTTGGCACTCGGTAGAAAGAGAAGGAATATTTCTTCCATTTCTGCATCTACGTAAGCCGCAGAGAGAACAGTATATTGTAGATCCTATTAGCTTCACTTTTAGATAAAGTGTGCTGGATGCGATTGTCACTCCAAAAATATATCATATTACTTATTATAGAGGTAGACATTATACTCCATACTATTATGTAACACGATAGTCAGAAAATTCTACATCACTTTTCAAACCAAAGTAAATCACTAGAACAATACCTTTTATGCATAGGAGATTAAAAATTATCGATAAAGTTGCTATAATTTATTTATTTGAAAACTAAAATATGCGCATTACATTACAGGGAAGGACCTAAACTTTAAAGTATCCCTTTACTTAGTAATAATTTAATACTTCAAGTAATATTTATTATGCAAACAACTGTAAAAAATTGAATTGAGTAGATTCAATAGCAGAAACTTTAAAACAATATAAAAAGTATGCAGAAGTTGTGAGGTGATGCACACAATAAAAGTTGGACAGAAATAAATAATGTCTTAATTTGTTCTCGGAAAAGTTAACTGAAAATAAAATATTTTTTTTACTCGTCAATATCAATTTGTCCAGTGATGAATTTCGTTTCTTTTTTAAGGCTTGCACATTCACTTTTATAATTGGTCCTTCGTAAGTTAGCCAGGCTATAATGTCAACTCATTATCATCATTACCAACGTCATATTATATCTGCTGGGGCTTGACATAACCCACGACATTGACAGCCGAAAACGGCTAGGGTGGATTATTATTATTATTAACTACCTACCTATTTATCTATAACCTGGCTAGTTAGCTGATTGGTGATTTTCGGGATACCTCAAGCCGCGCTAACGCCTCGCTACAACGGCGAAACAAGGCGACCACATTTCGCCAGCAGTTCCGCTAATTAGGGCGCATTTTCATTAGTCGTTAACTCATGCGGCATTACAGCATACGGGGAGTCTATGACAGCTATTGATAACTAATGGCGCATTTTGATTGGTCGTGGCATGCATTTCTGAAATCTCCCGCACCCCGCATGGGCCCTATCGACCAGTAAAAATGCGCCATTATGTACTACTAAGTGAGTGAACATGAAACAGTAGTTGAAAAGCTGTAAAAATATATTTTAACACTTACAACACTACTAAGTTTTGTAAGTGATACAATATACCTAATTTGTGTTTATAACATGCATAAAGATTTCATTATTAAAATGCTTAAGAGGTTTCATGTACACTTAAACATTAGAAAAAAAAATCTCAACTTTCATTTATATAATATCAGAGCTAGATATAAGTACTAAGTCTGTGTCTAGAGTATAATAATATTTTTTATATTCATATTATATCAGCTTAGTAATAACTAATAGGTCAAATTAATAATTTTATGATAATAGGAGCCAAAATAATGAAATAAATTGATTTTGGTCTGGAGATGTACGACGATTTATGTAAAGAACACACTACTCCTTTTTAAATACCAATAAAATTAAAGACTGCATTGTAACTTCTTAGCTACAACTTCACCACATAAATATTTAAACCCAATTAATTCTCACTTAGTTTATAATCTCTGTTTACGTAATCATACGTGTTCGCCCGGCAACAAATCACTGCCGGCGTGGAACTTGTAATGAGGAATTCGTCCCCTTAGCACGATATAAATCGTGGGACCAGGTGAGCGTACACTTTAGCCTGACTTACTGTAGCTACCAGTGTAAGCTGACCCCTAATTGTCTGAGATTCTACTTAAGATTACCTTAAATAATAGTCTAGCAATGTAAACTAATTTAGAGATTAAAATTTAAGGTTCACTGAAACTAATCTCGGTTTAAGTTAGCCGTAGGTTAAATGTCAAGTATCTATAGTTAAATATTAAGAACGAAAGAGATGAAATTATACTTTAGCCAGGGTTTTCTTAAAACCCTGTGGGGTGATTATTTAGTGAATAAGGTTTTTGAGACAGCTATTCTACAGGTGTTTGAAAGAAGATATATAATTGTAGCCACATACATAGATCAAGATTGATTGTGGCAGATATTCTGCAGCAGCCAGCACAATGTTATTCTGCTGTCAAACTTCAACTTTGCTCGAGTCTGCATCTCGAGTCTTGGATAAATACTCGAAAAATACAGTTGACTACTAAAATCATTTATTAACCCTTTTTGCTTCGTCGTAGTTGAGTATTTACACCTATAAAATAATATTGCCATAGAGTCTATGGCACAGACTATCAATCCCATTCCGCTTCGTCGTACTTGCGTAGATGTACTACATGTGACCCGCGCTCACTCGTGCACAGAATGTCACCACTTAATAACATACTCCATAACCATACTAATATCATAAATACGAAAGTGGCTCTGTCTACCAGTAATATAATATTACTAGATAATGCCCGCAAGTCCGTCGCGCCCTAACTCGTTAATCGCGCAGGAACTGCACATTATCCGAGATAAAAAGTATCCCATGTCCTATCTCAGGACTCAAAGTATCTCCATACCAAAATAATATAGATTGTCTTTAAACCATTTTAGCATAATCGGTTCGTTTTGGCCATGAAGAGGTAGCAGACAGACGAACATATAATATTAGTATGGATAATAACACCCAATATCTGACGCTTTAAGTGTACATACTACAGAAAATCAACATCTAAGGTTAAAATAACAATAGATGACTGCCAGCGATTGAATAGTTTACCCAATCGTTTGCATAATATAATTGAATGTTATATGTTTGTAAATTAACTTACGTAGTATTAACACACAGCACGCCAACTTTTGTCAAAATTAATAATTACATATTATTGTGTTGAAATAGGCATATGGTGTGTTGTTCACACAGACTTCAGGTAAAATACCACTTTCATTAGTACCTAATTTAAGTAAAGGAAAAGTATATAGGTCTTACCACAAAAAACTTAACATAATAATATGTACTGTACTATGTGTAGTGGTACAGCCAAGCTTCAGCACGTATGGGCAGGCTCATCCGGTGAAAGACCACGACCTCACAGAATACCGGCGTGAAATAGCGCTTGCGCTGTGTTTCGCCGAGTGAGTGAGGTTTCCGGGCGCCCAAAGAAGGAAACGGACCTGTGATGCCTCTGGTACTACGGATCGTTTTCCTTCCATATTATATTTGTGTATATGTATGTAAATATTATATTATAATTATGTATATTTATGATTATTATTATTCCATCCGCGAACACGCAAATGGACCAGCGTGGCGGATTACGGTCCAAACCCCCCCCCCAATATGAGATCCTGGGGGACGCCTTTGCCCAGCAGTGGGACACTATAGGCTAATTAAAAAAAATTATATGTTGAACAGTTGTTTTGTGACCATTTTGTAGTAAATTTTTCTCTAATAAATGGGTGTTTAAATGTTTTTGTGGTAAGACCGATAATATTTTAAAAGGTAAGAGATAATTTTATAAGGCCAATAAAAGTAAAAATCGAGCAGTAAATTTCTCAGACCTTTCTTAAGACGTCCGAGTGATAGATTTATGTCGAAAAATTACTTTCAATGTTCCAAATCGAGTGAAAACTCGACAAAATCAATGTTTCGGGTAAAACTTTTAATGTTTTACGATGTCAGACTATCTTTGATGGGCTGAGCCCTTCATTTTACATCAGAACGAGATGTGAAGAGACACGACGAAGATAATAGGCTAATATTAATCCTCTCCAATCGGAGGTTCTAGGAATTCCCATTGTATTCTTTTGTTCTCGCGATCACCGGTGCTAGCGCAGGGCCTGTAGGATTAAAACAGAAAAACAATCATGTTTGATTTGGAAAACCTGTAGCCGCCAACTTTCATGTAACTTTAAAATGAAACTTGTGTACTTTGAGCAAATAAATAATTTCATTATTATTATTATTTTTTATAAAAAGCAGCGTGGCGTCATAATATAACATAATATTTTCAGTTTTGTATTATACGTCAAGTCACCCATCGTTTTGATTTGTTTCGGTATGAGTGGCC
Source organism: Polyommatus icarus (assembly GCA_937595015.1). Classification (NCBI taxonomy): domain Eukaryota; kingdom Metazoa; phylum Arthropoda; class Insecta; order Lepidoptera; family Lycaenidae; genus Polyommatus; species Polyommatus icarus. Next base: position 21,619,033 of record OW569328.1, on the reverse strand, counting down.
TCTAAATTATTCGTTTTTGGCTGGTTGCTTCAACCTATGCATGGGTTGGGGATTCACCTGAGAATAGAATTCTGGAGAAGAATATGAATTTTGTTACAAATATTTTAATAATATAACCCATGGCTAAGGATATTCGGACCCTTCTATAATAGGGATGATGACAAGGTCAAAGATTAGCGAATTTTGTTAATAAAATAAAGAAATCACGGTTAAAAATAAGTGTTACCAAAATTTCAGCTCGATAGCATTTGTATTTTTTTTCTTATGCGCCTTCGCAGTCCGTGGCTTTAACTACAGATTATAAAGTTTACTGGAGTAGGAGTGCCGAGGTGAAAAAATAAATGTTTATAGACCTTGAGACGGGTATCTAACACAATAGAATAAAGCGAGTGAGGTAGCATTAACCATAGCTTAGTACATTAAAAGAACCGAAGTCGAAGCGTACTACTTATATAACCCGTTTACTTGTGACTTGTTTCGAGACGTCAAAAAATTGATCTGAACGCGGTAAACCGTGTCATGACGTGTGACTGTAACTTCAAGACGTCATAAATATTGACGTATCGGCCGCTTAACTACGTTATGACGTGTAACTATAAATTTAAGACGTCATAAATCTTGTCGTCACAGGCTTTAAGACGTCATGACGTGTGACTGTAACTTCAAGACGTCATAATTATTATTGACGCAACGGGCTTAACGACGTCACGACGTGTAACTATAACTTCAAGACGTCACGGACTTTAAGACGTCATGACAAGTGATTACAATTTCAAAACGTCATAAACACTGACGTCACGGACTTTACGTCGCCACAGTGTTTCATGACGTCACGACGTGCACGGACTAATGGCCGGTCAATATAAGCCGCTGGTATTGGGCGACAAATCAACTTGTCACGTACTTTTAATCTATTGGTCCATTTGTTGAAGCATCGGAGTCATACATCTGAGCGAATTCACGCGATAGATCGTTCGTGCCCATCGGATGATTGCGAAGTACAAGTGAAGTACCAGATAGGCTATCCACAACTTATCTGACAAAATCTAGGGTATTTTGTATCTGTCAGATAAATTGTTGATAGCCTATCCGGCACTTATCAATTATTGATTTATATTTTATAGGCTTATGAGTCCTATGACTCAATGTCTGATTGGTAGATCTGATTAATATCTACTTTGTAGATCCGCATCTCAGGTAGATCAGCGTACAGCTGCCAATTTGATCGTTTCATGTCAAGCCAAGCTGACTAGACGTAACCCCACTAAATAACATAAGTCCGCCATCTTATCGATTTCTTTGACGTTACATACGCTGTTTTCATTTTGCACGTACTAAATTCACACTGGGAATTTCATAAATCCACAGTTTTCTACGGCAGCCAAAGGTTGTTAACACTAAATTACAAAGAACATAACAAAGAAGCTACAATAAAAGTGATTTATACTTTTAATACAAGTAGTTTGTTTTTAGCGAAGGTCGTCGTTAAGTATGCTTGAGAAATTTTACTGCGGAAAAAGTAATTTAAGATTTATGGCCGTTCCGAATGAATTGTGTCGAGAGAGGCGATGGGAATGAGATATATGTTTTATTATTTTTAACAATAAATTAAGCCGACTTCTAAGGTAAAAACAAAATTATATCAAAATAAAGAAAAAAGTGAATAACTCTTCCTCTTTACCAATAAATTAAAACGTGTCAAATAAGTAGTTTGTGAGGTTTTTCGACAGGAGTCTTTCGAATAGTGTAGTTTATTGTTGAAGTCATAATATTCACCAATTAAATGCGCTACTGAATAGTTAATCTTCTGTCAAAGATCGTCAGAAAACGTAATTCAAAAATATAAAGCTTAAAACAAACCTAAGCGTCAGTGACAGGGGACGCGGTACGCGATACGGGAGCGTCTGCAACGCGAAACTGGCCGTGCACACCTGCGCCACCACGGTGCGAACCGTCAAACGTTAATATCATGACACAATCTATCAAAACATATACAAATCAAAACATTATAAACTAAAGAGTTGTAGAAAATAATATAAAAAAGGTTTTAAAAAAGAAGTCTAGTTATGTACACTTCTAAACACGCGTCTGACAACTTGACGCGCACGTTCCGCTTGCCGACGCGAACATCCCGCGTCGCGGTCGTGCAGGTGTGCACAGCGCCATAAGATTACATGGGCAGCGTCCGCCGCGCGGTAGACGCTACCGCGTCGCAGTCGCTTTGGTCGCATAGGTTTGTGGAATCCTTATCGCGAGGACTTCACCGCTTAGTACGATTTTTTTTTTAATATACAACACATTATGCCAAATGCGCATTTAAATGTCATCGACATTTAACCTTTAAAGTCACCTTAGTTTATTCACATCGATATCGTCAAACTCCTAATAACTGAAACATGAACCGGTGACTTCTCGAGAAGGCTTTTAATTAAAAACTCAACTCTATTAATAACGGAATGATAAACCGAGTAAATTAAAATATCGCGTTACGCACCACTGAAACCACAACTTTGAATGTCAGATTGTTAATTCTTAGTAATTAATGTACAGTTTAATCCTAATTCTTGTAATAGACTAGAATTTCTGTAAGGGAGGTAATTTAAATGTAGCAAAGCTATGCTTGTATTTTACCACGGCTTCAAAAAAAACTTAAGAGAGCGTATTCCCTCTTAAAAGGCCGCAAACACCTGCAGCTCTTCTGATGTTGCGAGTGTCCATGGGCGACGGTAGTTGCTTACCATCAGGTGACCCGTTTGCTCGTTTGCACCCTTATTCCATGAAAGACAGCGTAAAGCTACGTTGAGAGGTGCGAGTGTTCTACGCGTGCTTAGCGTGTGTTCTACTATAGCGTATGGGAAAATACGCGCAGAGCACGCGCGCGGAGTCGGCGCGAATTCAGCGCGTGCCGTGCGCGTATTTTTAACCTACTTCCAAAAAACGAGGAGGTTATATGTTCGGCTGTGGATATTTTTTTTTTATTTTTTTTTATTTTTTTTTTGTATGTTCAACGATTACTCCGCCGTTTGTGAACCGATTTTCGAAATTTTTATTTTGTTGTATTAGGTTTCACTCCAATTTGGTCCCATTTTCACAAAAGTGGTGACCTGATGATGGGATCCATGAGTAATCGAGGGAACTCCTCGAAATTTATATGGAAACATATGGTGATTTTGGTTTTATGTGAAATGTACTAAGAATACGCTACCAAAAAGTCAAATATTGGGTCAAGGTATACCATGGTTTCGATGATGCTGAGAGAACTCCTGATTCCTTATAAATACACGTTTGGGAGTTTCGGCGTTGTTTTAAGAACAGAAAGCATAAACTACTATGCAATTCATATACATCATCATAATCATCATCATCATCATCGTCATCATCATCATTACCACGTCGTGTTAAGGCCACCAATGTCTCATAGCACAGAATAGATAATAGTACAAGGCATAGGTATGGATATACTAATAATAATAATTATGTACTGTATAACAATTAACAACACCTGTTTGTTTTTAATACACGGCGGTCGGCGTCGCCCCCCAGCGCCGCCGCGCGGCGCGTGGCGGCAGAAGACAGAATATCGAATACTTTACTAACTACTTTATATACAGATCGAATACTTTACTACTTTATAAAATTTTAATAGACAAATAGAATTAAAATAAAGTTATTTTAAAAAGAGCATTTAAACAAAACAAAGTCATTAAGTGTCTTTTTAATTAGTTATACTTATTAATCGATAGATGGTGCACTAAGTACCTATCGATTTGAATTCTTGATAACAAGAACAGCTGTCAATGATTATGATAATATTAAATATTATGCTACGCTACATCCTATGCAAGTTTGTACAATTTTTTATCTGATAGATCCTTCGATCGTGGAAAAACGAGACACAATTGCCTTTCTATTGTTATCGCAATCGCCGGTGACCGCTTCGGGCTTGAAGTATTAAAATTGTTAAATTACTTAGCACAATATGTTTACTTCACTGATAATATTATATTATTTTGTGAGTGTGAGTTGTGACTCTTAACAAATTGTAATAAGATACGTAAAATATACGCGAAGATTTATCTATTAGTGTAACTAAAAAGAGTGAAATTATTATTATTTTTAACAAAAAATTAAAACCGACTTCCAAAGTAAAAACAATAATAACATTAATATGAACTAAAAAGTATTAAATAATTTTTACTATCTAATAGTGCCTTTTTCCGAATTCGGCTAAACCTCAACTATTTCTGTACTCAATCTTCATAATTTTGAAGTCGGTGCCAGTTCCAAAAATTTTAAATATTCTGTCAGAGGACTGAAGATTCAGCTATCTGGTACCGACTTCAAAATAATGAAGATTGAGTACAGAAATAGTTGAGGTTTAGCCGAATTCGGAAAAAGGCACTATCAGATAGTAAAAATTATTTAATACTTTTTAGTTCATATTAATGTTATTATTGTTTTTACCTTGGAAGTCGGTTTTAATTTTTTGTTAAAAATAATAATTCCATACGCTATAGTAGAACACGCGCATAGCACGCGCAGAAAACGCGCACGTCTGAACGCGCTCTAAAGGTCCTATGTGGCCCAGTGGTTTAGTGCGTAGCGATAAAGCCGGGAGTAGCGGTTTCGAAAAGAATATACTACCGCAATATTTTTACGCTAGAGGCAGCACCAGCATATATAGTAAACAAAAGGTTTTGTTCGACGTTTGACGTTTTTGTCAATAATCTGATATGACATACTATAAAAAGTCAAATTTTGTTCTAATTGTTTACTGCATGTGGTAGTATCGGCCTCTGCTCTGATTCCATAATATTACTTTTTCCGCTAACTTGACGAAACAATATAATGCTTGTCCTGTGTAATGTGTTTCATCTAGTGATTGAGGCAACCCTTCGCTGAAGGACTTATTACACTTTTTTTTTTTTTTCATTAATTCTTAGGATATCGCCCTCGGGCTCCCTGAGATCATGTCAAGGGGTTTTCAAGGTTGGATACCGCTGTCGATCCTGGCGACACAGGAGATTCAGTGGTGGGAATGTGTGGTGGGCCAAAGCCCGTTAAATAAATTGCTTATAACATTTTTTCTTCCATAAAAATAATAGATTTCAAAGTAGCGGGCAACAAATTTTCTCAAACATTTTGGACCTATTGTACAAATGTTGTCATCAGTGTTGTTTCAAACATAGTTGGGCAAGTTGGAGCAGTGTTGGGATATTTATGTGTTAGCTGCGGGCGGTCGGCGAATTCAGGTGCATTTGTTTGCGGTTGTTACTTGGTTTTGCTGATGGTAAAAATGAGCTGTTTATTTAAATACTTCTTATTTTCAAATGATTTAATTTGTTTAGGATTTTAAGGTTACTTGAACACCTTACTCACAACATATAGTTTTGTGGTACCTAAGTAATTACTGGTCATCATTAAAAAAATTGCATTGGTGGAAATTAGTACTGAGAACTATGCCTTAGCATTTAATAAAAATGTTGCTTAAGTTTTAAAGACTATTTGTTTTGCTATTAATTTAATTGCGATAAAAAGACGAGGCAACGTTTTCGTAGTCCATGTAAATCGATCTGAGTTTACACTGATTAGTTATATTATAGTTAAAATAAGGAAATAATAAGTGTGTAAACGAAAAAAATCGCAGATATTTAACACTTTATTTAAGAATATAAAGTACAGGCCAACAGTTTCCAGCTATTCTAAGTATTTGCCAGCCGCGCTCCACGTCATTTTACATTATTACTAACAGGTTTAGCTAAAATGTAGACAAGTTTATAGGAAACTGACAAAAAAGTTTATAATGCTTTAGTTAAAATAATACTATAGTTATTATAAAAACTAGAAGGCTTTTAATATTGTTGTTATGTTTGCTTCTAAAAACAAATCATGTGTAGCTAAAGTAAGATATTACTTTAGAGCTAACAAACTAAAATCTTTAATTGAATTGAATTTAATTGAATGAATGAATAATCAAATTCGCGATATCAAGAAGAAAATAAAAACCTTGCATATTCCATTTCCTTTATAATAATATTTTGTGTTGCATTTTTTTGTACAAAAAGCACATTTCTTTTTTCATATTAAGTATGTTTATTACATTATGTTGATAAACGACCCGCGTTACTAGGAGGGTTGCGGGTGCGAATCTCATTCCGACTCCCGTATGTAAATAATAGAACATAATTCTATGATTTGTTTGGTTTTTTGTTTTATTAGCTGCAATATATTTTTGATTTTGCATGATAGATGTAGGGTTAGTATTTTTCTTTCATGCAACTACACATACACCCATTTAAAATTTACACTTACATCTTGAACTTCCTTACGCATTGAATAATAGTCTATACGCACCTATCGTTGTAAAAAACCTTTATGTTGTCAGTGAATAAATTAGTGTGAATTAATTAGTCTAAATTCAACCAGTTGACTGACTTATTTCGATTTAAATATGATCAGTGTTCATTAAACTGTGTTCATCAGACCCCTGGTAAGTTCAAATGTTCGGGGGACTGCTATCTTATATAATAATACTTCAATTTTAATAAGCATTAACTTTTACTTTTTACCTTTCAAATTGTGACTGATTTTCTAGGACTTCACGGATTAAAAAAGGTTGAGAAACGCTGCCATAGAGAATGATCAATGTCTCGGATATAGTGGGCCGAACGTTCAAAAATAAAAGTCAATTATGAATTAGGTATTAAGTTATTAGTGCTGACAAAGTAGTGATTAAAACTCTTTAATCCCCGAAGCGAGAGCTGATCAAAACTAGGATTAACTAAAAGTGGGGAAAGTAGGCCATCAGCATAATCACATTGTGGTTTAGCTGACTAATGACTGTTACTTGACTAATAATTATCCAATATCTACTCGTAGAGTATGGTAAGTAGTACCAATATCTGTACCCGGCAATCCGTATCAGAAGTTAATTTTACAAATTCTTTGTATTTGAATTTAGTTACGAAATACATTATAATATGCAAGTAAACAATCTCTCTTCAATATTTAATTAAGATTAATTCCTTGAAAGTGATTAAAATCGATAGCGATCCTTCATAATTATGGTCTACTTCTTATCTGTGCCAAATAACATAAAAATTGCTCCAGTACGAGTAGTTCGTGAGACAAGCGTTTTCAAATATTTTTATGCGACTTTTTTTATAATATTCTACATATTATAAAAAAAGTCGAGGAACAATTTATTGAGGAAGGCTATAAGCTATATTTTATCACGCTAAGACTAATTGGAAAATGTGAAAAAAACGGGGGAAATTATTTGAAAACGCTTGTCTCACGAACTACTGGTACTGGAGCAATTTTTATGTTATTTGGCACAGATAAGAAGTAGACCATAATTATGACGGATCGCTATCGATTTTAATCACTTTTTCAATGGTTATATATTTTATACCCGTGCGACGCCGGGGCGGGTCGCCAGTTTATATATAAAGGCCTCAGGAGGCCAATCAAAGGTGATCGCACATGCCGAGCGCGCTGCATTTTACTCGTAGAATTTGTTGTATGAAATTATATTGTGTAACCTCGCACATTCCTCCGCATGGTACGCGCCGCATTTCGTATACTATGCGGTGCGTTTGACGTGTACGGCGCATATAACGATGCTGACAAAATATATATACGAGCAGCTTAAATGTGATTGGACTGATCACGAGCAGATCTGGAGTCGTGCACACACGGGAATGCATATAACGAGTTCTGTCGGCCTGTCGATACCCCAAAAATGGGTCCTTAGAAACAATTGCTTTGACACAATCAAAGAGAATTCCTCTTTTATCTCCCTCTCTCCTGTCACTGTATTCCCACGTGTTCGGCTGTACCAAGATTGTTTTCAGGCCGCAAATTGTCACGCAAATTGTTTCGACAGCCTGTTCGAGTGTTGTTTTAAAGAGATAAGGTTAAAATCGATTTCCAAAAAGCAGGCTTACCAAGGCTACTGTGCTGATATTATTTAAGTTTTCTACTGAAAAAAGTAAACCTTCTTTTACGAGAAAACTACTCAACTGATCATTAAACTTTGCATACATATTTTTGGACGTATAACACACACACACGCACACATACACACACTTTATAAAAAAGTTGAAAATAATATGTTAAAAAAAAGACGGGTTGCACTCCGGGAGTGCCGGCAGAAGTGAAAACTGTATTATTAACGTTGTGCATTATTTTTTTTAACCCATTTTTTATGAAAATCGATTTTTTAAAAATCGTTTTTTTAATTAATCGAAACCCTTACAATCGATTAAATTTTTAACCCATTTTTTGAATTAATCGAAACCCTTGCAATTTTTTAACCCATTTTTTATGAAAATCGATTTTTAAAAAATCTATTTTTTAAATTAATCGAAACCCTTACAATCGATTTAATTTTTAACCCATTTTTATGAAAATCGATGTTTAAAAATCGATTTTTTCAATTAATCGAAACCCTTGCAATCGATTAAAAAATATCGACAATCGAAAAACAACAATCGATTGTTCGATAAATAGATTTCGATGTTACAACACTACTCTCTAACCGTCTTACGGTTTTTCCAAGGTTTTTCGATCAGCATCTGGTGCTGATCGAAAAGCCTTGAAACCGTCAGATTCTAATCTGACGCGAGTTTCACAGTTTTTACCCGCTAAAGAAGTTTTCACTTCAAAAAATACAAAAAAAAAATGTTAAAACGTGACAGGCTACGCCATGCTGCAACTCGTGTATAAGCGTAGCACGTGCTACGCGCTGTTTTGTAGCTTGCTACGACGTAGTATCACTGCTAAATAATGCTGCTCTATATCGCTACGAGTAAATATGGTTACTTTCAACTTTTTAGCACAAGAATATTGTAATAATAAAATAATATTCTGCAGTACCAACACATAAACAAACACATATTACAAATGTTTAAAAAACACAACATATCTTTTTATTCAGCCATACATTTAACATTTAAATACCAATTGTTTAACAATCAACAAATCTCTAAATGTTGTGATACTCAACACAAAATGACTCCCTCAAGAGTCCTCGACAACACCCTCCCGTGTGTCGACCCTCACAACGCCAAAGAGTAAAAATTCTTACGTACAGAAACACAGTAGCACTGTTTAGCGGGCTGTGGCGATTTTCGTGAAATTTTGTGTGCTGCACATAAGGGACAGTCAGTTTTGCTTTCTTTGTTTTGTATAACGTTTAAATATAGCGGATATACTCACATAGGAAGCGTTCTGACTGAGTCACAATGCCTCCTGTTTTACAATTAAAGAACACAGACTTTTTTTCAGATCTTTTGACTGCGTGACCGCTCTCTGTCTGATAGGTCCCCAAGGGCTAAAATTGCCCAATATTTTTTCTCATTCACGAAAAAGCGTATGTGGCAAAGCAAAGTCAGGTCATTAAGTATGACATATTTTTTAACGGATAGCCGCTTCCAGAAGATGAGGTTCTGTTCTTTGTTTAGATATGTGTATTTTTTATTCTTTTCTGAAAAGAAAATCCTCTTAAGAATTTCTTTCATCTTTTAAATATTCGTCTGCATATTAAAACATTGAGTATTCTTTTAAATAGAAAGCTATTTTCTTTCAGTAATTAGTCGACTTCAAATGCAAAACAAGGATTATTGTTATTAACTAAAAAGAATAATTAACATTCAAATTACCAAACTTTTCTAAATTCCTTGTGGAATTGAGAAAACAAAATTTAATTTCAGCTTAGTAATTATTGTTATTAAATATATACTTAAAGTCTTCTTTGTTATCTATTTAAATATCATCCCTTTAAAGTTTTAGTTTTGAATTTTGATATTGTATTTATTAAAGTTTACTTTGCTTATTTTGTATTTAGCCTAGTAAATAACATCACTCTATAGCTATGTCCATATTGTGCATTTCGTCTTCAATTTTCGTCATCTCCTTTTATTCAACTTTCATGTTGGCGCATTCAATAATTGAATGCATCAGCGAACGCAACGCCAACATTGTCATTTTTGAAGTTTGTGATACGGTCAGAGGGCATGTGTCGCGGGCATGCCTCACGTTCGCTGTTGACTGCACTATAACGCATGCCCTTGACGTACAGAAAAAGGCAAAGTGTGGACAAAGCTTATACTACAGAAGAAAGAAAAAAGAAAAAATATATTGAAGAAGTGAGTTGAAGAACATGATAATGAACATTTTGGAACATACGGACATTTAATCATTTTGTTCTTATACTTTTAACCTATCAACTTCCAAGCGGTTGAATTCAACCGCGTAAACATTAGATTTCCAAGAATCCGCGATCGAAGGACAGACCTTGTAACTCATCTACTTCGTCACCTAGTCAATATGTCTGGCTAAACATAAAATGCACAGCTTTTTAATTTCAAATCATTTTTTCGGCTCTAAAGCCTCTATTTATGGCATATTTTTACTGTTAGTTATCGTGTTCATCTACTTACGTTTGCTAATATGTCTGCTCATTTCCAAATATTAACCGACTTGAACCTACTTTAGAAAGTACTGTTTTGTCTATTTAATTATAATATTATATTGTGACCTTACTAAACTGTTAATATTAGCAGTAGTGGTGATAAAAAAGATGATGATATTTTGAACACTGTATTCTATCTCCTTGCCAAGCGGTTTACAAGTCGGTTTAATAATCTTTATTATTCTTCATACTAAACGAGGCGGATTATTAATTTTTAGGATTCCGTACCCAAAGGGTAAAAACGGGACCCTATTACTACGACTTCGTTATCTGTCCGTCTGTCCGTCTGTCCGTCTGTCTGTCACCAAGCTGTAACTCGAGAACGGTAATAGCTAGAGAGTTGAAATTTTCACAGGATGTGTATATCTGTTGCCACTCTAACAACAAATACTAAAAACAAAATAAAATAAATATTTAAGGGGTCTCCCATACAACAAACGTGATTTTTTTGGCCTTTTTTGCTTTATATCAATAATGGCAGCAGGTAGGTACTTAAGTTTTTCACAAAATCCTTAATTATATGTGTAATTTAATATTTAATAATAATATTAAAATAGAATAAAAAATTAAGGGGGGCTCCAATACAAAAAACACAATTTTTGGGCCAATTTTGCTCTTTATTGGTACGGAACCCTTCGTGCGCGAGTCCGACTCGCACTTGGTCGATTATATATTAATATAAAAATTGCCGCCGGCCTTTTAAGAGGGAATACGCTCTCTTCTGGAAAGAGTTCCTTCCAGAGTAAATGGTTAAAAGTTGCCTAATTCAAAACTACACTTGAATTTATTAACCTATAAGGGTTGGGCTCTAAAAGGTTTAGACATACGAATTCGATTATTAAACAAATTTCCAAAGAAACCCACAATAACAATACTCATATTCATAAAATTTACCTGTATCGCGTGATATGGGAAAACGATACTTACAACCTACATACTAAAGTCTACATTCCCTTCACGTGAAACTATAAAAAGTCTAATTTCGCTAACACATTTCCCAAGTATGTTGGGCCATCAAAAATATTGTTACCTTATTAATTCGTCCCCCATCGATTTCCAATACGAATTATGGCTATTTCTTAACTTTCCTTATCTGCCATTTTATGGCTTAGGGTAGTTTCATATTGACTTTTATAATAGTTTCACTTCCACTAAGTTCGTATATTTTTAATCCAAAAGTTTGTAGAGCGTTACCTCGACGTCAAAAATAGGATCCAACAATACTTTAGATAACCAGCTTTAGATATATATTTTTTATTAAGTCAGGGGGCAAACGAGCAAACGGGGCACCTGATGGTAAGCAACTACCGTCGCCCATGGACACTCGCAACATCAGAAGAGCTGCAGGTGCGTTGCCGGCCTTTTAAGAGGTAATACGCTCTTTTCTTGAAGGTTTGCAGGTCGTATAGGTCCGGAAATACTGCTGGTGACAGTTCGTTCCAGAGTTTTACAGTGTGTGGCAGAAAGTTACGCGAAAAACGCACTGTGGAAGACTGCTACTCATCAAGGTGATGAGGATGGTATGTTTTTCGCGTGGGACGATGGCGAAAAGTTGCAGGTGGTATGATTCCGAACAATTCCTCAGAGCACTTCCCGTGATACAACCGATAGAGGATGCAGATTTTTAATCCGATTAAGAGATATTTAATTTGCATCAAATTTTTTAGAGCGATCTGTCAATAATATATTTGTCAGAAAGATTGGCTGATTGACATATTTAGATAACATGATAAAATTAAGCTATATACATGAACGTAGAAAAAAGGCGGACGGAGTCTTGTCATATACAAAACTGTGTCTTCACTTTTCTTCTGAGTCAGCCGAGAGCCACGCACACGTTCTGACGCCTGTCAAATGGTATGGAGTAGCGCAAGAATGTGTGCGTGCGGACCGTGTACATACAGCCAGCTGGCCGACTCTGAACGACATAGTTTTGTGTATGGTGGGACTCCGTCCGCCTTTTTTATACGTCCATGGCTATATAGTAGGTAAACACGTTTCTTGAAACTATTTACTTTCAATTGATTCAAAAATAATTATTAAAAATTAAAAAAAAAGTTAACCGTCTTCGTAGAGATATACTAAAGTTCCAAATTTAAGTTCCAAATCTAAAATTAGGGCAATATAAAACGTTTAAATGAGAAGTTTAAATCTGGGGATCCGAGGTGCGCTAGTTAAAAATTCTCGAGCGGTGCATGCATCCAATCCGGCTAAGAGAGCTCCGTGTCCTTTCAGAATTAATTCCCTGTGAATTTTAAGTCCCTCGTAAACTGTTTTATCATTTTTAAATCAGGTACCTGCCTGTATTTCGGACGGGACAAATTTGTGGAAATTAGAAGCTTAAAATAGGAGGAAAAAATATGGTCTAGTTAGTAGAATAGGCTCTTACAGTTTTAGGGTAACATGATTGAACAAAACTGTAGCTTTATGCAATATACATAGGGAAGATTTGTTTGTATGGTTGCTTTATGTAGACTTCACAAATACTACATAAAAATGTTTATACAGTCACAGTTTTAGAACACGTGGAAGGGCTTGTCAGCATCGCACACAACATCGTATCTATACGATATACATATTATAAAACAAAGTCGCTTTTTTCCCTCATGTCCCTTTGTTCCCTTTAATCTTTTAAACTACGCAACGGATATCAATGATTATTTCAGTGTTAGATAGCCCATTTATAATTGAAGAAGGCTTACTTACTTACTTACTTACTGCGGCGCAGCGACCCAAATTGAGTCTTGGCCTCTGACACAAGCACACGCCACTTCTTCCAATCCTGTGCCACATCTTGCCATGATTCGGCTCGTACCGCCTTCAGGTCCTTTTCTACCTCATCTCTCCAGCGGTATCTGGGACGGCCTACCGGTCGTTTGCCAGTCACTTGCCCCACATACGCTTTTTTTGGCGCTCGGTCATCATTCATTCTTTCTACGTGACCGAGCCAGCGGATTCGGTGAGATTTGTATTCCCCGATGATATTGGGCGTTGCCACAAGGTCTTCAATCTCGAGGTTTTTCCGTGGTCTCCAACTGCCGTCTTCATCCCTCGTCGGTCCGAGGATCTTGTGCAGTATTTTTCTTTCAGCTACTAACAGCTTTGTTTCCTCCTTTTGAATTAGAGTCCAAGTTTCACTGCCGTATAAGAGTATTGGTCGAATTACAGTTTTATATATTTGTATCTTCGTACCTCTACTCAGAATCTTGGACACTAAAATTCTATGGAGTGCCGCACTACACCGAAGAGCACTTTGGATTCGGATGTCGATCTCATCTACTTTTGAATTTGTGTCGGTTATAGTGCAGCCTAGGTACTTAAACTTAGCTGTTCCTGTGTATGAGATGTTATCTACTGCAAGATCTTCAGGCGGTCGTCGTTTGTCTTTGTATGGCCGCATGTGCAAGTATTCAGTTTTGCCATGATTGATTTTAAGTCCGACTTTATTGGCTTCCATCTCAAGGGTCCTTGCCATATCCACGACGTCAGCCTTTTTCTCACTCATGAGAGCCAGATCATCTGCATAGCCTATTACTTGATGTTTTCCATTAAGCTGGACGCCCCTGTCAAGGTCTGTTACCTTCCTTATTATATGTTCTAACGCTAGGTTAAATAAAATTGGTGAGAGAGCATCCCCCTGTTTTAGTCCAGTCTCTATGTTAAATAAGCTCGTATAGGACCTGTTTACCCGTACCACCGCATTACTCTTACTCGTAGCTGTCTTGATCAAGCTAATAAGTTTCTCAGAGATTTGGAAATTTCTGAATATCGTGTATAGGAAAGCACGATCTATACTATCATATGCTTTAGCAAAGTCTACAAATAGCACATGTATGTGATCCATGTGCTATTTGTAATTGAGGAAGGCTATAGGCTATATTTTATCACGCTATGACTAATAGGAGAATGTGGGCAAAACGGTGGAAATTATTCGAAGGATTATAGGCTATCGATTTTTATAATTTTTTCAGTGGCTATAATATATTTTATACCCGTGCGACGCCGGGGCGGGTCGCTAGTTGTCAATAATATTTGGAAAATGTCGGCATGCTATAGTCTTACATACTATATTGTGTAAACTACCTTTTCACAAACACGTCATAACCCTTATTTATTCGCATCCATCACAAACAGATGCAAACTTCCATCAAACCTCCCCTTTCAGAAGGAACATTTTATCACAGGAACATCAGAAACAAATCCCAAAATCTTATACATTTATCAGTCTCCGCAAATGTGGCAGCGCGTCTATAACGTTAAAATATGCCGGTGTCCCTTCGACGGAGGTCTCATAAAAAATAAAATATTGTTATTGCATGTTATAAATTCGATTATCACATTCGCAGCAAATTATTTATACGGGAGTTTTTGGACAGGGCCTCTATACTTTCGGAGGAATTTACACAAGGTGTGTTTTTAACGTAATAAACTTTGAAGTGTTAATAAATGAAACTATATAAGTTTGTATAATATGTGAACAACTGTTATTGGCCCTATTTCCTATTGTTATAGCTTTAACTGCCAAAATTGTATCTTGCTAACATGTATATTAGATTTTGATAGTGTTATTTATATAAGAATGATGGTTCAACAGCCATCATTCTTATATAAATAAAACTACAACGTAGTTCCTAATAAATAAATTGGTTGAAAAAATCCAAAACTAGTTGTAGAAGATTATAAAAAATATTGAAAGGAGTCACGAGGTTGACTTTAAGAGTGGACCATTTGACATTTTCCCTAGCTGAACTAAAGCAACTGGTTTCTGACTCTGTGCATATTGCAAAAACTTTTAAAATATTATAATTGTTGCATGTTCTTAACCCAAGAGAATAGATAAAGAAACAATTAGTGGTCAAGTAAATCAATTAACATTTTTTAATGTTCTTCGATAATTTTATTCTTATGCTATTGCATAGCTTTTATCGCAGGATAAGCATCGTTTAACGTCGTTTCAGTTCGGCAGATTTCAGCACGGTGTTTGAGTGCGTGCGACTAGATGCATGCGAATTATAATTGCACTAGTTGTCCCGGCAAACGTCGTTTTGCCATTTAAAGTATATTTTCTACTTCATTAGCCGATACAAAATCTTAACCCCCAAAATAATTTTTTACAGGAAATTGGAACCTTCTGAAGAGTAAAGGCAAATCAGTAGGCATCATTGGTATTCTTGGTATATGAATTATTATGAGCTAATTTACCAGCTGCAGTGCCGGTCATAATCTTCGCTACTGCGCACCCCGCCTTGGTAGCGCCTAGCGCCCACTTCGGAACGGGCGTAAATCGCAATTTTTAATTTCGCCATAACTCCTAAACCAAACGTCTAAATTTAATCATTCAAAGACCAAATATTATCTTAACAAGCTGTACTTAGTGATGAAATAATTTATATTGATACGGATTATCAGCATCAGTAACATAAATGCGTTTAAATGTAGTCCAAAAAAAAATCAAGATTTTTAAATAAAAAAAAGGGTTGTTGTGCCTCACTTGACATAGCTAGGTATAGTGTGTCGCGGACATTTTTGTAGACATTTATAAGATCTACATTTACTTAGAACATTGTATGGTTCTATCTTTTATAGTTTAGGCAGCGTACGCAAAACAGATAACTTTTCTGGTTGATTTTTTTCACCTTGTGTCAGAAAAACCCAAATATCTTATCGAAACCTTACATTTTCCAACATAAAAGTAGCCTATATTACTCGTAAATAATGTAGCTTTCGAATGGTGAAAGAATTTTAAAATCGGTCCGGTAGTTTTTGAGCCTATTCATTACAATTAAACAAACAAACAAAGTTTACCTCTTTATAATATTAGGATAGATAAGTTGATAAAACATGCTATGCAATATGAGCGACATGATTATGATTATGATAGCTTTGCCGCAGCAATCCCCGAGAGCCACACGTATTTTTTTTTTAGATTCAAATCAACTTTTTTACCTCTTGTACCGACACAGTCAAAAGTTGAAAACTGTGTCAATTACTAAGTGAACGACCATAATGCACCCCGAAGATTAAGTAATACAATTAGAAAACTTACTTCTCCCATCTCCAATTTCAGCGATAATAAATCAGCCGTCAGAGCCTTCGATCCCCCACCTTTGTCCATCACGGCCTTATCTACAGATGACTAATTGACTTTTATATCTTTAACTGCGATAACGGATGAAAAATGGCCCGCCATTTTGACGTTTTTAAATCAACTCAACCTTTACACGTGTTTGGTGTCCTTTTCCTTGTTATTTTGGTTTTAGATTGGATCAATCAGGTTTTTAGAAGTTGCGATATTTTCCATTTTTCGTTTAAAATATTATATAATATTATGAATTGTTTTTACAGTTTTGTTTGAAAAATGTAATATTAAGTTTAGGTACACTCTAGAGTTTACTTAACATGTGAACTTGTTCTTCCTCACAAAAAAGATAAAATATCACAGAAAAATGTATGTTACATTAATCAGTGAAAATATATAATATTGTACAGTACATAATTTAAAAAATCTGTAAACTATAAATCATTTTGCAAGAAAAATTCATTGTTGTTACAACAATTTTAATAAATATTTTAACCATCCATAAAAGATTAAGAACCATCTGCACAAACACCTAGCGACTGTAATCCATTTTACAACGAGTTTTCATCGGAAATGAATCTATAGATTGGATTCCTTTTACGTTTATTAGCCTAGGAAATAGGGAATCTAGATGTGAGCTGGATTAGCGCTAAAGTGCTATTCGCATGCATATGCCATAAACAATGACACACCTATAAACAATGGCATAATTGCGTGCGAGATTTTCCTATTTCCTCAATTAGGTGATTCTATTGTGAAGAAGTTTCGTTGCTTTTTCTAGATACGCGGATCCACCTATTGCTAGAAATTGCCCGTGGTTTTGTTTGTTTGAAATCGTATTTCTGGCATTCAACATTAAGAAATTAATTAATAACGAGTTATAATACTCACGGTTAACAACGTGGCTTTCTGTTGGTTAAATAATAAAAAGAATATTTTTTTTTAATTTGAGTTTAGTAGATCCAGATAAAATTCTCAAATGTTACAAACTACTTAAGTCTTTATTATATAAGCATAGATGTGACTAGATTATTTAGTTTTGATTATGTTTATATTCAACATAACCTGAAAAACAAACTAAGCTTTAATGCATAAAATCTAGTTTTAATTTACTTTATAATTACGGGCCATAATAACTTTCATGCTTTAATTCTAAAATTAGAAAAGTTAATAGGAATTTAATAATAAACGCGTCCTGTCCGCGGTCGTTCTAATGAAATATTAACGGCTCACTCACTCAACTGTACAAAATATGGGTTTAGTTGTTAATACATAATATTATAATTGAAAATGTTATGAACGTGTACTAACAACGCGCGTATTAAAAACGCACGTTAAGGGTTCTGTCGAAAATTTCGTTTTTTAAAAGGGTTCTTCCACCAAAAATGTTTGAAAACCGCTGGTTCAGGTATAAACAAGCAAAAGAAAACGTTATCTCTGTCAAGTGTCAAGTGTAAGCGAGCGCACTGGCCTGTGCTGGAGCGAGTTGGTGGCGCCAGCTGTTGGCTGCGCTTCCTCTGACATCCTTCCTTTACGTATGCCTCCGTGCTTTGACTCATTAAGGTTACTTGGAGTATATCATATTGGTATTAAGGTTTAGTAAAATCGTGAATCGGTTGTGGATGATTCGGGATAATTTTCTATGGCTAATATATCTAACGGCCTTACTTAGAGATATTTAAATTGTATTAGAGTTCGATAGAAAATGTAAAGAGTTCATGTCCAAGTTCCTAGTTAAACTAGCTAAACGCCGAGCTTTGTGAGGGCTCGCATCGTCACACCTTGACTGACTGATGACGACGCATCTACATAATATAAAATACCTTGACTGACTGAATAAATGATAACACATTTACATAAAAAATAAAAGCACAATACAATACGACCTCTGTGGCTCAGTGGTGAGCGCGTTGGTAGCTCAAGCCGGGGGTCGCGGGTTCGAATCCCGCCGACGGAACTAAACGTTTTTAATGTTCCCGGGTCTGGATGTGTATTAAATATGTGTATGATATAATAAAAATCTTAAATATATATGTATAGTATAAAAGTATTAAATATAATATTTCCGTTATCTCGTGCCAGTAACACAAGTCCTTAAGGTACTTAGCATGGGGCCAGACGGACGTGGTGTGAAGCGTCCATAGATATTATTATTAATAGACGTGGCAGTTTTTCCGTAAAGTGTACCACAAAATGTACAGGTTGTGGGATATACTTGGGCTCGCTTCGCTAGCCCTGATAAGATTAAATAATTATTTATTAAACATCAACTGCGAACAATGAAAACTATTTATTATTCGTAGATTATCAATAATTAATATTAATGATCCAAATGCGGTAATAAGTTAGTTGGATACATTATAATATATTATAGCTGTTGTACTTTTCTTACAAAACCCTATTAATTCACACAGTACGGTTTTAATGGACATGCTGACACTAGGAAACTTCCTGATCGTGTTACAGCTACCACTTTACTGGTCATTAATTTCGTCAAAATTATGGTGCTTCATATAAAATATGTTCTACAAAGTTGTATCACACGGCACACCACATTACTTATTTATTATATCCTACAATTAAAAACGGCTGATTTTAATTTTTACTGCTAAGTAAAAATTCAAAATCAAATCAATATTTTTCCAATACTGGAAGGCTGTTTTATTTTTTATTTTATTTGCACAGTCAATTTTACAGCTAAACAAAACTGACTAATGATAAAGTAAAAACAAATACCCATTCAGAAGTTAAGTTTGGAATAATTTAAAATTACGCACAGTAACTTTAGAGCGGAAAAATCAGAGTTGTAATTACGAAAATTAAGGACACATGTCAAAGGCTACTTGGCTCATTTACTGCGGATCGTGCGAGAGGGACTTCGGAGGTCTTAATTGTGTTGCTGTCCCGCTCTAATTGTGGGTGGTTTTGTTGGAGTGCATTTTTAATTAAGGCACATACGCCGTGAAAGAAATCGCGCGGACAATGGCGGAGTGTAAGCCACAGGCTGGAAAATTTTCATGCGTGTGTTTTTTCCAAGCCAAGGATTGTGTAGCCTTTTCATGGAGCGCTTTTTGTGAGTTCCAGGCGGTATTTTGACGCGCACCTACAGAAGTGTGATTCAAATACGGACTTTAAAGTTACACGTTTTACAGACTGTCTGCGTTCTGGTTCCGTAGTAATAAGGAAATCTCATATACAAAATATCTCCTGCATGCAATTCCTATAATTTAATATTTTATATTTTTTGGCAATATAAAAATATAATATAAATAATTTTATATTTTAAGTTTGGCTTCTGTTATTCGACACTATTTACTGCGTAAGATCTTATTTCTTCACTTCGTCGATAAAATACTTCAATAACATTCAAAAGTGGTCCTTAGCCGGAATTATTGACCCTACATACTTTCGTAAATAACTTGTCACCAAGACGATAAATCATTTAAAGTTGGGTGTAACTAAGTAGTAGTAATGTGGTGAGGTTGTCACGGCTCTATTTGCCACTTGGGAGACCAAATTTTCGTATGACAAATTGGTTTGTAACAAATAGTTACTTAAAAGGTATCTTTTAACTTAGTGGCGAGTACTGGAGGCCTATGCTAAGAGGCGCACCAAACTGCGTGATTAACTTTAGGAAACCCACTAGCCTTTTGGAAATAAAAAGGTTTTATTATCATTTTTAACTTACTGGTTACATCTTTGCCGTTAAATTCGTATGAAGCTCGCACCAAATGTCTTGTGTCTTTTTGCGGAACTAAATCAGGTTGGCCATTTAAGTATGGTGGTTTAAGCTTTAAGAGTTGACAAACAGAAAGACAGATACACTTTAAAAATCTTAATCTTCATATACATAACTAGCTAGGCCCGGAAAACGCAAAGCAAAAAAATACTTTATATACTTAATATGGCAAAGAAAGCCATATTAAGTATATAAAGTATTTTTTTTTTAATTTGATTGCAGCGCTAACTGTCGGGACAGACTAAAATTAAAATTCGAATAATATTTAAAATTTGACACTGCGATGGTAGCGCCGTATGTCGGATCCAATATAAAACATTCCAAAATCAACAACTACTAATAAATTAAAAATTAATTAAAAAAACATTGTCCAGCGGACAAAATCGTGAATCTAAACCATTCCCAGATCCCCTTGAACACACACAAAAAATTTCATCAAAATCGGTCCAGTCGTTTGAGAGAAGTTCAGTGACATACACACTCACAGAAGAATTATATATATAAAGATATACTGCCCGTATATATGTATGTATAATATGTATGTTTATACAAGATCTACACTGTAATGTAACTCTAAAACTAATTTCCACGGCATAACGAATTCACATGATCCGAAAGCTTAGCAATTATGAGCTTAAAAGCTTTGCGTCTTGCATGGAGCTTACCTATGCATATGGAACAACACTCAACAACTTTGTAAAATTACTAGATATTGCCCCAATCTTCATTAAAATTTTCAATATTTTGTTTTGGGATTAAATTGGATAGGAAAATTGATATATTCGGGAAGGAAATATGATCGACAGAGATCTACATTTTTTATTTCAAATAATTTTCCCTGTGTTAAAGCCTTAATTTATGGAAAAGACGACAGTTTTCAAATTCTCAGGTTAGTCACAAAATTTCATACAAATTTTTATAATCATCATCATATTATCAGCCTATATTCGGCCACTGCTGGACATAAGCTATCGGCTATCTCAAAACTTTTATATGTAACTAGCGACCAGCCCCGGCGTCGCACGGGTATAAAATATATAGCCACTGAAAAAAATATGCCTATAGCCTTTCTCAATAAATGGGTTATCTAACACTGAAAGAATTTTTCAAATCGGACCAGTAGTTCCTGAGGTTAGCGCATTCAAGTTAGCCCTTTCAAATAATTTTCCCCGTTTTTTACACATTTTCTTCTATTTCTTCGCTCCTATTAGTCTTAGCGTGATAATATATATCCTATAACCTTCCTCGATAAATGGGCTATCTAACACTGAAAGAATCATCAAAATCCGTTGCGTAGTTTTAAAGATTAAAGGGAACAAAGGGACATGAGGGAAAAAAAGCGACTTTGTTTTATAATAAGTATAGATTTCAAATTTTGGAACTCTTCTTGTGAACCATGCTCGAAAATGAACTCCATTTAATTATATCTATTATACCTATTATACATACTAGGTATTATTTAGGTTCAAATAATTATCTAGGGACCTAAACTTCTGAGCAACAACAAAGTTAATCCCCGCACTTTACGACTGGTCGAACTGATTGTATTCAACAATCTATTTTTGGGGAAACCCTATAACTTCAACCCTTATATTTTACCCTCTAAAGCGGTTCCACCATAAAACGTCCCTTCGTATCTAGATTGTCTGTTTAACTAAACCAATGATTTTACTACAGATAACTTATTTTTACACCCGAGGCTATAAAAACTATCGTTTGAAGGGGTTTCAGAAATCAATGGTGAGTAGAATGGTGTATTCATGCGGTGATGGCCAACACTCTTAATTAAAGATGATAATATTATAATGACAAAAAAAATACGCTATAAAAAGTTTAGTCTAAAAGTTCAGCAGTATTTCCGGACCAATACGACCTGCAAATCTTCAATTAGAGAGCGTATTCTCTCTTTAAAGGTCGGCAAAGCACCTGCAATTCTTCTCATGTTGCGAGGTTGCATGTGTCCATGGGCGACGGTAGTTGCTTTACATCAGGTGACCCGCTTGCTCGTTTATGCCATTATTTTATATAAAAAGTCTTCAATCGCTAAAGCAGCACTGTGATGTCGTAGTTTCCAAAATTGTGACTAACATAGACGTAATTTGGAATAATATTTTCATAACCGTAAAACAAGCAAGAATGTTCAACCCTTTTCAACTCCGTAACCGATACCCATAAATTATCATGACGGTTCGTAAAGGTAGTGAACATTTTCTATGTAACGATTTACGCAGGACACAAAATGTGCAAAATCCCACCCGCACTAGACACAGATATTTTAATCTTAAAAATACGTCTCCGTTATTTCGTCTACAAAGCATGACGCCTATGGAAGCATGAAGAATACAAATTAGAATGAATGGCATAACACAACAGCCGATGAATTGAACTTTACTGCTTTTACTTAAGGTTCAGATTGATGCTGTCGTGAATATTTCAACAGAGTCATCATCGTTAAAACCTAATCGCGTACGGTAGCTCATTATGCAAAGCACTGTGTACCCATTAGGATCTCCCATCGAAATTGCGTGTCTTGTCTCCGCCTTTAGCGGGATTACCCGGGACGGTTACGGGACGTCCCGGACAGTCCAAAATATCCTGGACAGTCCGAAATATCCCGGAGATCCGAAATATACCGGAAAGTCTGAAATATCCTTAACAGTCCAAAATATACCGTACTATATTCTAGGGAGTTTCGGAATATTTGAGACAACCTTTTTTTTTCGTTAGGGGAATATATTTTCTTTACGCATCCCCGGGGCCTGGAGAGGACCACCGAGGAAACCACCCCGGGAAGTCCCACATGGACTTCCCGGGGCGGACGTAAGATCCGCACCCGGGACTACCCACTAAAGCCCCAACGGTGGTGAGGAGGAGCTCCTGAAGGTGGGAAACGCGTGATACACGACCGCAGCCCCACCACCTCTGCCTCTTCAGGCTCACTCGTGGACAACATTCCACATTACTCCGCGACGATGCGCTGGAACACCTAGCGCATCGTGGCCTACCCGGGACTCGATGTCAGGGCGACGGCAGTCCCATGCCGACGCCCCGGATATTTCCGACGACCTGCCAATCCTGTGCTTAGCAAAAAACTTATTACACATTCTCATTACACAATTTTTACAAAATATTATGTTATTCATATTATAACCAAATACATAATTATTATAAGGCAAACTGAATGATTATTATTATTTTCAGATAAATAAATACACAGGCTAGATTAATGCTTAGCACAAACCTACGCGACCTGGCGACTGCGAAGCGGCAGCGTCAATACAAAACACACATTTGACAGTAGGTCTGTGCTAAGCATAATACCCTGAAAGCTAGAAACTTAAAATCTGGCACATGTCTTATGATGCCTACATCAATAAGTATTCAAGAAATTATAATATCAAAAATCTCTGGGAGGAAAATATGTTATACACAAAACATCATAATTATTATGATGTTTTAAATGAAGTTTTGTGCCTTGATAAGCCGTTTGGACTTTATCTATTTCAAGCAGACTAAATGTAAATGCTAGTTAGATATAAAAGGCTTAGGTTTTATAGGCTGAGGCTATAAAAAGCCCATTAATTTTAGGATTACTTATGTAATTTTAGGCTTAAGTACGCAATATTCTTTATGACCTAGTATCTAGATTATGAAACTTATATTGAGATGCTGCCCTGAAATTGTAATTCATGAGTCCTAAACTTCTAGCAGCTATTTACTCAAGACTCTCAAGCTGAATTATTATAAGGGCGATAATCACTATAAGCATACATACAATAGCAATCTCTCTTTCTCTCCTCCTACTCTCATAACCCAGGATGACCGACACCGATAGGATCGACTTTTTACATGCCTATCCGCGACGCATGGATCATCTTTCTTATCTCACAATCAGGTGATCAGCGTCCATTGCCTTATAGCTTTGTCCACACTGTGCCTTTTTCTGTTCGTCAAGGGCATGCGTTATAGCGCAGTCAACAGCGAACGTGAGCCATGCCCGCGACGCATGCCCTCTAACTGTATCCAAAAAACAAAAATGACAATTTTGGCGTTGCGTTCATTGACGCATCCAATTATTGAATGCGCCAAAACGAAAGTTAAATGAAAGAAGATGACGAAAATTGAAGACGAAAGCGTATAGTGTGGACATAACTAATCAAACGTCGAAACTCATATTATTTTATATTTACAGATAAGTTATATTTACAAAAACAGTTTTTACATATTTACAAAAGTTGATTTTATATTTAAACTTTTTTATACTCGTACAACTGTACTTTATTAATTTAACGACTGATAACATCTAGTCATTTACCCTGTATTTTATAATATTAATTTGTATTATGTAAAATTACCTATTAAACTTAAACTTAGTTAGAAGTTAGAACAAAATTAGAAATTATTTACAACTAGTATTGTACATTAAATAACTACTTACATAAACTAGAATAAGAATTGTAAAGTAGAATTCTAAGTTAAATAAATAATTACGGGCAACGAACAAATTAGGCAAGTCAGCAATTACTCGCAATGCATGTTGCGGTGTTCAGAAATTCGCACACTAACTGTAACATTCCGTGGCACGCGGAACCGGTTCGGCCAGGCAGCCGGCGACCGGCCGCCCCTCGCCCCGCCGCGCGCCGGCCGTGCGCTCGCGCTACTGCAGCAGTAGTCTGATCAATGCTTAATTACGCAGGACGCATGACTATCGCTGATTTGCTCCTTGCCCGCTTCGCGCTAAATACGTATTTTATTTTTCGCCTATTCTTTCGCTTGGCTGTGTAGCACCTTCCAGTAAATAGAACGAGTGAAGTAAACCCGCTTTTTGCTCCTTCACATACAACAACTTCGGGAAATAAACTCACGACTTCTGAGTCGCCGCTTCCGAGCCGCGCTCTATACCTCTGGATTACGGAGGCGTAGCCTATCCCTACGTTTAAAATATTTGCAGATAATTATTTTAATCAAACCTGTTTTACGACATATTGCGTTTTATTTGCCATTCATAAAAGGCTATAAAAGTGTTTTGCGACATTCAATGAGACATAATATGTCTACTGCAGCCTCGATATACATATGTATCTACAAATACTATAATATGTTATGAGAATATATTTGTATATGTTACCGGAAATGTATCTAATCCGTCATTGTATACAATTCCTAGGAAATGTATACAATTCCTAAAATCATACGGAAATGTGTAAAATTAATTATATTAAACACATTTCCTTTAGTTACGCTTCGATCATTGAGGTGCGCGCTAGTGTCTTAGTGATTATTAAGTTGTGTATACGAACTTTTGTTTTTTGTTCATATATCAAAATGTGACGATGGATAGTTTAGGCAAATCTTTAAGTATTTGTTCAAGTAATTCAGAGGAGATTAGTGAAAGAATGTTGGAGATAAACAATGGCGAGCAGGATAGTAATATTATGGAAATGAGTACGATTGCGACTATTGAAGTTGGAGAACAAAGGAAGGCGGAGAAAAGGTTAAGAGAGAAAAGTAGTGATGACAGTATTGAAGATGACGATGGATTTATTACTGTGTCTAGAAGATCGAAGCGACTGATTCGCAGCAGCTCGATTCCTAATAAAGATGATAACAATGAGTCCCGTTTATTAGATCGAAACGCACAGGAGACGGAATACTACGAGGTCAGTTTAACATCTAAAACTGTACTTCCTAAAATGATAGCTATGGCGAAGTTACTTAAATCGCAGAATATTAAAAATATTGTGAAGATTGCATATAAAAGCCAGTTTAAAATTTCTTTTTTGTTTGAAAGTTTACAAGATGCCGATCTACTGATTGAGTGTCAGAAATTTAAGGAATTAGATTATAGATGTCAACGCACAGACCAATTGAATGCGACTTATGGTGTAGTTAAAAATGTTGATTTGGAACTAACTGAAACAGAACTGATGAGTATCTTTCAGAGCGACTTAGAAATAATTAATGTTAAAAGATTGAATAGATTCTCGTCGGAGGGTCAGTGGGTACCCAGTGAAGTAGTACGTATTGCATTCAAAGGTACAACCCTTCCACCGTATATATCCGGCTATGGCTGTCGTTTTAAAGTGGAGCTATATAAATTTCCAGTCACTCAATGCTCTGGTTGCTGGAAATTTGGTCATATAAAAAGTTTTTGTCCAACACAAAAAATCCGATGCCCAAAATGCGGACAAGATCATGTTAATTGTGATACTACTGATTATACTTGCATTAACTGTAAAGGTCCTCATATGGCTCTAAACCGGTTATGCCCTATATTTACTAAGGAGAAATTGATAAGAGAAATAATGAGTCAAAATTGCTGTACTTATAAAAAGGCACTGGAAGTATATTTGAAGGACAAGCAATCAAAAAATTTACAGAACGTTTCTAATCCAGGATTAGGTATTTCTCATACATTAGTGAGTAAACAAAGAAGCTATAGGGATGTCGTAGCATCGACTAGTAACAAATATTCGGACTTAACATATTATAACGATGAGTCTATGAACTGCGAGCCGACTCCGTTATGTGAAGAAATAAATGATGTCCATAATTCTCATCAAAATTATTCTTTAGTAAATAATCAGTCAAAGGGAAGAGGAGGGAAGGAAGGTAAAAAACAGCACCAAAAATCAGCATCTAAGCAACGAGACTGTAGTATAATAAACGAAAATGAATGCGAAGATCAAGATATGAAGTCTGATAGTGAAGAAAACATAGAAAATGTTGACAGAAAAAAGAAGAAAAATAGTAGAATTTTTGAAAAAATTTTAAATGAAAGTAAAGATATATTTTTATCTGATTTGTCTACGAGTGAGAAAAGCCAAAGACTATTTAGTTTATTTTTTAAAGAAATTATAAGGTATGTTGGTTCATTACTTTTTGGTGAAAATGAGGTAATTAGTAACATATTAAATTTAATCACAAATGGATAGTAACACCAGTTCAGCCAATATTAATATAGTTCAGTGGAACGCTCAGAGTTTAAAGCCGAAACTTATTGATTTCGAATTATTGTTAAATAGGGAAAACATTCATTTAGCAATTTTAAGTGAGACGTGGTTGGATCCTAGCGATAAAATTAATATATCTGGTTACAATATATACCGAAAGGATAGGCACGATTCATACGGGGGCGTGGCTATAGTTTCACGTAACACTTTAAAAACATATATTGTTCCAAGTTGTGTGACTAATACAGGTATAGAATTACTGCATATTAAATTAATTAACAACAATTATATTAAAAATATTATATCGGTTTATTGTCCATCTTCTATTTCGACGTCTCAAATGGATTGGGAAAATATATTTTCAAAAGTTTGTAATAAGTCATTAATCGCAGGGGACTTTAATGGGCATCACCCTTGCTGGTCCGATCGGAGTGATTCTCGCGGTAATCAGTTATTTGAATCTGCTATTGAAAATAATTATGTTTGTTTGAATACAGGACATTATACCCGACTAAGATTAGTGAATGGCCGTTTACAAAAGTCATCGCCCGATGTTACCTTCTCGACTACCGATATTGTTACTAACAGTACATGGGTGGTTTTAAACGAAAGTTTAGGCAGCGATCACTTGATAATTAAAATAAGTTTTGAAATTCCGGTTTACATTCCACAGACAAATTCCACACGACGACGGAATTTTAAAAAAGCGGATTGGTTTAGGTACAAACAATTAATTACGTCATCTTTGATAGCACATTGTCCTACCTCAGAGGAAGTTCAGATCCTTTATAATTTTTTAGTTACTCAAATTAATTTATCAGCTGACATAGCTATTCCATTTATACCTAATTATATAAACAATTCAGATCAAAAATTTGTACCTAAGCCTTATTGGAGTCAGGAACTATCAAAATCAATAGCACAACGACGTCTTGCATTACGTAAATTTAGGAAAAACCCGATACCCCAAAATTTAAATGCATTAAAGTATCAAATATCAAAGACACGTAAGCTGATTAGGCAAGCAAAAGTTAAATGTTTTCGTGAATTTTGTGACAGTATAGACGAGGCCACATCTTCAGCGGTCATGTGGAAAAAGATGCGTTGGCTAAAGGGTCACAGACAGGCAAAATTTTCATCCCCGGATTTTAAGAAACAGGAATTACTTGCATCGCTTGCACCTGATTTTGTCATAACTCAAATTCCCGATCTTATCCATCATGAATCTTCTTTAAATCGCGATTTTTCTATACAGGAATTAGAATCTTGCCTTAAAACTAAAGATACGGCTCCCGGAATGGATGAAATTACTTATAGCATGATATTTAATTTGCCTATAGAGGGTAAACAGTTACTCTTAAAAATTTACAATTTGATATTTAAAACATCTCATATTCCCTCACAATGGCGAGATATTCATATTGTACCTATACCTAAGTTAACTAATAATTCAGATAATAATCTCCGGCCCATTTCATTAATCTCATGTATGTGTAAAATTTTTCATTTAATGATATTAAAACGTTTAGAATGGCTCGTCGAACACGATAATTATTTATCACAATATACAACCGGTTTCAGAAGGGCGCACTCGTGCCTAGATAGCCTAACGCGTCTAGTAACTAACATCCAAATTGGCTTCAGTAAAAATATTCCTACCTTAGCTGTTTTTTTAGATATAGAAGCTGCTTATAATTATATTCTTGTTGACCGCATTGTAAGTGTACTCGATAGTATTAAAGCAGGCAAAAATATATGTAACTATATTTGGCATTTTTTGACTGAAAGGCATCTTGTTATTAAGGCCGAAGAATGTGATAGTTTGTATTTCATTAGGTGGGCTAGGATTGGCATAGCCCAAGGTGACCCCTTATCCCCCCTTATTTTTAACATTACGTCAGCAAACGCACGTCACTATATTCTAAATGTTTTTTTTGAGCAGTACGCTGACGACTTTACAATTTATTGTACTTATAATAAATTCATTGAAAGCGTCGAGATATTGCAAAGGGCTGTGGATGTTTTTATCTCCTTCATAGAATCACTGGGATTAAAACTTTCTAGCGAAAAATCAAAAGTATGCATCTTTAGTCGGGGCCATAAACGTTTAATTGCTAATATCAAAGTTGATAATAGAACTTTGGATTTGGTTGATCATTATAAATACTTAGGTATGTGGCTTGACAAATGTTTGAGATGGGGGAAACATATAGGCAAGATACACGACAGTTCTTTTAAAAAAATGCAGTTGCTCAAAATTTTGGCTGGATCATCTTGGGGTGTGCATCCCACTTACATGCGTAGATTGTATATGTCTCTCATAAGAAGTAAAATAGATTACGGTTGTTTCTTATATGATAATGCTGCTATTAGTCACACAAATAAACTAGATAAAATACAAAATCAGGCCTTAAGAATTATCGGAGGTTTTATTAAAACCACTCCAATACACGTTATGGAATCTGAGTTGGCTATACCACCGTTATATATTAGAAGACTTTACCTTTCGCAAAAATTTTATTTTAAACTTAAATCTAGAATCAATGACGCCTCCTTAATTAAAATTTCAGAACTTACCGAATTATCTCAAAACAGTTACTGGATAAGGAAAAAGAAACCTTTATTAAGTAATGTACACAATATGTTGAAGCAGGAGAAAGTATCCTCGTCACAACCTCTTGAAATGTTTTGTTTAGATACATGGTTGTCTGATGTAAATATTAAATATTATATTAAATTAGACTTGGCCAATGTTTATGCCCCAAAATCACATTATGATCGGAATTTTTTAAAATATAATGCACTTAAAAACCTAAGAGAAAATTATCCTGAGTGGTATTTTTTATATTCAGATGGATCTAAAACAGTAGATGGGGTTGGCGCATCTTTTTATGACTCGGTAAATAAAAGACACGGAGTGTTTAAAATGAACAGGCATATAAATATCATGACAGCAGAATTATTTGCTATATCCGAGGCGTTAAAATATGCGCTCACCCTAAATGCTACACGAATTGTTATTTGTACTGATAGCAAGAGTGCTTTGCAGCACCTAATTAAATGTGTTTATAGTGGTTCTAATTGTTTATCTGTTGCATATTTATGTATAAAATTATTAATGCAGTTTAAATTATTATGTAAAGATATAGTCTTGCAGTGGGTGCCGTCTCATGTCGGTCTGCGTGGTAATGAGGAGGCCGACCGATTAGCCAAAGATGCTATTAATTTAGAAGAAATTCAAAATTTATTACCTCATTATTCGGAAATCTTAATTAAATATAAAAGACATGTTTATGAATTATGGAAGGAGTATTTTAATGAAAGATCGCAGTACAAAGGTATTTGGTACAAAAGTATACAAAGCGAGCCTCCTCATATACCCTGGTTTCATAGGTCAGGCTTGAGTCGGAGCCAGATTGTTGCTGCACATAGACTACGTTCAGGACACATACCATTAAATAAATTTGCACATCTAATGCGTAAAGTTGATTCTCCTGATTGCGAAATGTGTGGAAGACCAGAAGATGTGCAACACGTTTTGATGGAATGTGTCCGATATACTCATAAAAGAAATGAGTTATTTAACTTAATTAAAGTGCCTCTAAGGAATATGGGTATCTTTAATGTTATATTGGCTGAACCGAATTCTGATTATGCAAAATTATTGTACTCCTTTATTATAAGAAGTTAGTTTTAAGTTGATTAGATGGGATTGACATAGCCACTATGTGTGCTAAAATCCCTAAATAAAAAGAGAATAAAAAAAAAAAAAACACATTTCCTAGGAAATCTATACATTAATTCCTAAATAGTAATCGGAAATGTATAAACATTTGAGATATCAATGGGTACGCGGGGATAGCGAGGCCAGACGGCAAGGGTCTAATCAGGCAATCGCGCTAGTACCGCGTAAACGGTTGTGTTTATGTTCAAAAAATTTATAGTGCTAGATTCAATCGTCAAAGTGCTAAGAAAAACCTACAACAATAATAATTATAGACTGAAAAAATGCTGAAATCGAGCGAAAAAAAGTTTGCCCCTTTACGTATTGGCACTTCTGTAAGAATTGCAGTTGCAGAGGTTGATAGAGGACTTGGAGAATGGTGAAGTCCGAAATAGTATAGGTGTAATTTTGAATAAAACTGATAATGAGCTCTATCAAATTGGTACTAAGAACGGAATCTTAAAATAATTATATTCTCAGTCACAGATTAATGTGTGTTCATATTGAGTGATCCTTGATGCATAGGATGTACCGAATACGGAGATAGCACTACGGTCAGTTGCTAACCTGCAATCCATCGAAACCGGCCAAGGATTTAAGAAGTGCCTTTGCAAGAAAAACTGTACTACAGAAAGATATCTGTGCTTTAAAAAATATATATTATGTACATTGTACAATCCAAGTACCATTCCAGCATACCCTGCAAAATAAATAGTCATATGGCAGTCTATGTGGCTATGTTAAATGTAATACCAAACGAAAGTTTGAATTTATAACAATAATAATATCAGTCTACTTTGTGATAAATACATTTTAAAAATTACAACATGGTTAATTTTTGAGGCTTTAATTAGTAAGTTAATATTATGAAGATTATTATAATATTTTTACGATATTATATTTGTTACCTGAAGTCTGAACGTTGATATTTCAACGAGTGCTTAAATAAAAATGATTATTCTCATTGCACCAACGTGTTTTATTACAGAAAGCATTGTTTTTATACATTTCCTAATACGATGCTAATTATATACAATTCCTAGGAATTGTACACATTTTCTAGGACATTTATATATTAAATAATTTTTGAAACAATATTGTATACATTTCCTAAATCGTTTCGGAATTGTATACATTTCCTAGGATTTGTATACAATTCCTGGATTTCATACATTTCCGGTAACATATACAAATATATTCTCTGTATGTTTATGATTACCTCAGGGAGGACTGCTATTAAAATATTGAATATAAAGTGGATTAGATAAGCAGATTTATTGGGTGCGGGAGTGATTTCATACTGAATTTCATCGTTATACGTTGCTTGAACCGACTTCAAAAGGAGGAGGTTGTATAATATGAGGGTGTATAGTGTATCAAATAAGTGGTTTGTAGTCTATAGAGCTTAGACTTCCGAACCAAATTATTGGAAAAGCAAATGAAAAATTGAAGATAATCTGGGAAGTTGCCGCAACTGCACCAGTTGGTTGTTATATTTAAATATTAAAATAAGTTTATGACATCAAGACATATTGTAGAATAACTGTAATACTTTTATATGGGAAAATTCATGACAACTTCAAATACAAATCATAAAAAAAACTCTTTCGGTGTTGCTACTTTCACAGGGAACCCTATATATAAGGGACTAAACTATTTTTTTTACATCCTGTATAAAATATGATTTGTTCACTGACATCGTTTGTCGCAATTATTATTCTCTTCAGTTTAAGTTTTACAGAGTGAATAATCGATATAAAGTGTCCTTAATCCTTATGGTCCAGCATGACAGAGTTTGCGGTTATCTTAACTTTAAATGCTCATATACATTAGTATAGTAACGGGTGCCAGCTAGCGGAAGCACTGGTACATTGATACAGCGTTGGAATCCAATGAAACTGTGTCTCTAAAACTGATCCGAAGATGATTTTGATTTAGCTTCTATCATGATCCCGAAAAAACTCCAATCAAGATCGAAATCGTGTTAGACAAACATAAACTCTATCATGACCACAAATTGGCCCACGTCGTGATCGTGCTGTTATGTCTCAAATCTGTAGGGGCTAGTGCTGACGCTAGCTGACATCAGCAATCTAGATGGTTTAGTCTAGGTCACAGTTGCGGGAAGTCAGTTCAGTTGGCTCTGAGTCTTCTAACGATACAGTTCTGCTAAAGGTATATCCATATCCATATTCTGAATTTATTACTAAATAAAAGTGTAAGTCATAAAAATCTTTTTTTAATTAAAATGGGCTCTTACAGTTCGCTAGTGTAGATGTAGGTAGTACCAAATCGTACTGAGCTCGAGTTTAAACGATTCTCGATTGTGTCGAAAGTAAGTTGTACTTAACATTGTAAATCAGCATCAAGAGACATGAATCAAAGGTTTCGATTTGCGGTCGCATAAAGTTCGAAATTAAAGCCAGTTTTTGTGCAGAATGTGGACCGGCACAGTATATCGAGCATAATAAGTGGCAGTTACATAAATAAGGTTGTTTTTGTGAAGATTTCAGTGAAAATAATTTTGGAATGTTTTGACAGTGCGTTATAACCAGTAAGAACACTTTCCGTCTCATCCGCCTTTAAACAAATATGCCATTGGCAGACATACAAACCCATTAAGCCCCGCGCGAGCACCGGTAATCGCGACAACCATAGAATACAATCGAGAAATTCCGATCGACGGATTAAGTAACTTTGACATGTAATTTTTTCTTCCTAATCAATTTCTATTATCACACACAGCACAGCAAAAAAAATAATTTTTGAAATAACCCATATAAATAAAACAGTAGTTATTATAATAATTATAACTTTAATAAGTATTTTAAATACTTAAATTATGCTTAGGTAACTTTCTAATCAGGAAAAACTTCGTCCGCGAGCGATTTATAACTGATAAATCGCTCGCGGACGAAGTTTTTCAGGCTAAAGTGTTAGAACTTAGTAGTTACACACATAACTCAGTTTCGCGCACGCGACTCGCGCTGTTATCTCTGACAGTTTAAAAATGAAGCTATGGGTAGCGACAGCAGAATTATTTGCTATGCATCATGCATGTGCTAATTTAAAAAAGTAAGTTGTAAGCGAACTAAGAGGAAAGAGAGAAAGAGTTAAAAACAAAGTTGTTACCAATTTGAGAGGAAAGAACATTTAAAGTAAAAAAGAGTGTAACTGTAAAATATTTCCGTATTATTCTTGATTTTTTTGCATTTTTTTAATGTTTTTGTGCTGACCTTATCCATCCCACCGCTGCCACCATACGTGTCACGTGGGTTTATTTATATGCTAATTATGTTTGTTGCGGTGATATTTTTGCGTCGCTATTTTTATTACACGTTCGTTTGGAGCTTACTAATTAAATATTAACACGCCCAAAATAGAGCACGAAAGGAAATGTAATTAAAATTCTGTAAAGCGCAATTTTTACCAGCAAGGACTATTTGGATAACCTTTTGCTAATAGACGACTACATAAGAAAAAATGTCTTTGACTTTACATTTGACTGATTCGATTCGTAGAAAGAAATAATTGTACACTTCTTTGAACTTATTCTACTTTATAATAATAATGCTTTGCAAGTCACCGGTTTCGATAAAATCATCCTGAGGTGTGGTGTGGTTGTGATTATTTAAATATTTAGTAGGTACAAAAGTTGGGTCATAATGTATTCGTATTAATACTTCGATTGCGGATTCTAGGAAACGTATTGTTCTGGCGGCCACTTGGGAGTTGAAGCGTTAATTATACATTAATATTCAATAATTTCGCACTATTATTGCAAAAGTTTAAAGTCTCAACGATCACGGGCAATAATAGACGAAACTGCCGCTCTACAGGTTCGTAATTAAATAGACGGTACATTCAGAGAAGTTCCTTCCTAGGCAGATGGTGGACCTATATAATGTCAAACCTAGCCGTCAAATCACGACTAGTATTGAATTGACATAACCCAACCAAATGACGTAGGTCCGTCAACTGCCTAGGAATCAAATTCCTCGATACTACAAAGCACTCCGTCAACGAGTAACAGCATCCACCATTTTTTTACCCGATGATTTCATCGAATTACCACGACGTTAATGGTCCGTTAACACAACATTGCGATGATAATCATGAACGATGTTAATCCACAAATAATTCGTGTAAAATTAATATTGATAAAGCGGAGCAAACCGAATATAAATCAAACTGATTGAATCGGACGCTAAATATTTTATAATCGAATCATATGAAATTAATCAGGTCGTAACGAGTTTCGGAATTTAAGTAAATTTAAGATAACAAAGGCTGCTCGGAATATCGTAGATAGTTTGTGAGTTTTGGGGAGATTTTGATTATCTTCGTAACAAGATTGGGGATCTATCACGCTTGTGTAAACGCAGTAAATTGGTGCGACAAGCTCTCAAAACATAAACAGTGTGGGCGAAAAATGTTGACGAAGATAAATAGTTTTTAGGGTTTTCAACTAGGGTATAATATAATGAAGTGTTTAATACTTTAAGGTTTGTGCCTCGTACAGACTTACGTGTGAAAATAATTGTTTCAACGCCGAGAGATTAGGCGCAGGACTCTTTACATGCCTATTTCACGCATGAATATTATAATCATGTTTTCTTGTCAGATAATAAGTTGATAAGCCTACCTTGTCCTAGCTCCTAACCAAATCCAAAACAAATAGGGGTTATAATTGCTTAAGAAGGAATGCGGGTACAGTAGGATTTAAACGAAGAAACGATTGCCATCACACTACACTTCGATACAGTAAATCGAGGTTACGTATTCCTCTGATTCCTCCTTCAAAATAGAGCCTATCTAATTATTATTTTTTTAAATATCTTTAGGAAGAATGAGTCTATGCCTCTACGTTTTTATTTTATCGTAAACATCTTTCAAATTTATTTAAGGGTCGGTTGATTGTCGGGGTACGCGGCATTCGTTTTTGGCGATTTCGAATGGTCATATTTTTTATAATATATTAGTAAATTAAAAAAAAATCGAACGTAGAGGCATAGTTTTAACAAATCCCAATATTGCATAAAAAATTATTTGTCTAGACGCATTGTCCAGGGAGTAAATTGGGGAATACGTATGTATGGAAAAACAGTCTTAGCGTATGCACTTAACATAGAAAATAATACTTATATAATATACTTTAGTTACAGCAAGATGAGGATAAGTTTGTCGATAGGTTATCAAGCGATACATATTCACCTGTATATTGTTCGCGATGAAAGTTCCCGACAGTTTTACCAAAGTTGAGCTCACGACTTACAATTTACATTTATATAACTTGAGCCTGACGTAACACCACACAACAAAACTACACGAGCATTCAGTAAAGTTTTTTGTTCTGTTTGATTTATGTTTAGATACCTAGTTTATAGTTACTGACATGTGATTTATAATGTTGATGAATATGTTAAATGATTTTTATACTACATCTCGCTGTTTGAATTATCCTTACTAATATTATAATTGTCGGTCGGTGTCGGTGAAAGTGTGTCGGTCTGTAAACTCATCATACTTAAACCGCTAACCGATTTGGATCGAATTTGGTATGAAGATAATTTAAATCCCTGGAAAGGTCATACGATACTTTTCATCCCGGAACGGTTCCTGCACGATAAACAATTCTGTCGCAATGGAGTTGCTAGCATCATTTTGATTCTAGATTATGTCAACAACAACAACAACAATGACAATGACAACTATTTAGCTAGTGGAGTACTTGAGATACAGCCTGGAGACAGACAAACAGCGAAGTCAATGTAATAGGGTCCCGTTTTTACCCTTTGTATAAGGAACCATAAAAAGGGGAAAACTATTCATCTTTGTTATTATACTATGTTAAAACAGACGAAGTCGCTGACAACAGCTAGATTAATATAAAACTCATTTACCGCATTTTGTCGCTTACACATTTTTGCCTTCCTTTAAATGTTCAGATATTCCAAACATTCCAAAGTAATTTCATTAGCTCCTGATTAAGGGCATGAGATTAATGAGGCCGCGGTTATTTCGTACACGTGTATGTAATTTGAAGCGGTATTTAATCTCTATTATGAGTATTTTGCGGTATCGTACGCTTATATTTTGATAAGCTAATTGCAGTTTGTAATAGCTTATACTTTAAGTTCGTTAGGTTACCTTTTAAAATGTGCCTAATATAGCATTTGTGTAGATGCCTTCAGTGAGGTCCACAACACAGTATTTACTTTTTCCTATATTTATAAGACACAACAAATTTATAAGCAAGTTTTCATGCACGGGGAGCCTGATCGACATAATATAATAAAATGAAAAGACTGAAGATAATTTTGAATGGCCTACACACAAAAATATGGGAGTAAACTAGAATAGCACCTTTTTTTTCAAACGGGCTTTGGCCCACCACACATTCCCACCACTGTATCTCCTGTGTCGCCAGGATCGACAGCGGTATCCAACCACGAAAACCCTTTGATATGATATCAGGGAGCCCGAGGGACATGCTAAAACTGTCTTGGGACCCGCAACGAAATTAATCAGAAGAAAATAGGAGGAGTAGGAAGATTCCAATTTCCCTCCCCATAAAAGCGGGAGACAGCACAAAGTTGCAATGACCGAAAGTCAAAGACTATTACTAAATGACTGATTCCGATCATCATCTAATCGCAGGTCAACCGTATCGACTTCTCCCGTATGTTGACGTCTTTATGCTAACGACTAAAAGACCTCTTTCAGAAAATTCGAGGCAAAACAACTCTGAACGGCCTTTAGCTGAGATATTTACAAAAATACGGGAGTAAAGCCTAAAACTATCAGCGCGGCGCAATACCCGGGAAGTTACGTCAGTATTAAATTTAAACTTCGATTTGAAATCCTATTGTTCGGCTAAATCAGTTTACGCCAGACCGCTCTTTGTAGGTTTTGGCCTCACATTTTACTTCTAACTTCGAATTTAAGTGTAGAACGTTAGAATCGTTGAGAGTTAATCTTTATGTCGCGTTTTCTAGCCAAAGTGACTTTGAATGTAATGTAATTATTTTATTAATTATTTATTTAAAGATATTAATAAAAACGAATTTAATATTTTATAAATGCGAAGGGTTTAGTGTTTTTTATACGTAGTACTTTTTAGACCCAAATAACGTCGAGCTCATATAAAATGAAAGTTTCAATATTAAAGAGGTAAATGCACAAAAATACCCCCTGATATACCAACAAACTTAAAGCTTCACTAACTAGAGTTTACAGAAGACAAAAAAAAATAAAAAAAAAAATATATATATATATATATAGGCATATATAGGCATACATATATATATATATATAGGCAGTAAAATATAAGTGTAAGTCGATATTAGTCATGTTTATCATAATATTATACGTGTTACGTATGTGTATATTATTATTAATTATAATAGTACATATGTACAAACAAACTTACATCATGAATACGCCATCCACTAATGAATCAAGTTCTCTGATTGGGCTTTTACTCAAAGACTTATTTGTACATTTTTACATGAAAAGCTTTCTTGAATCTGATCCACATTAGCACATTAGTATGTCAAATGATTTCTTTTATACAGTGTCAAGAGGTGCGTAATCTGGGCTTACCGGCGTGATATATGATATCAAATCCCCGCTCGTGTGCCGTCCGCAGGCTCATACTTGACGAAACATTATCTTATTACTTTTAATAGGTTATTTTATTACAGTTTATTAATTACAAGCTTTTTCCCGCGGCTTCGCTCGTGTTAAGAAGTACAATAGTCATATTATACAAACTTTCATCCCCTATCTTAACCCCTTGGGGGTAGAATTGATCAAAGTCCTTTCTTAGCGGATGCCTACGTCATAACATCTACCTGCATACCAAATTTCAGCCCGATCTGTCCAGCGGTTTAGGTTGTGCGTTGATAGATCACCATGTCAGTCATCAGAACGCCTCCGTGGTCTAGTGGCATAGAGTGTAGCTCTTGAGTCGGAGGTCGTGGGTTCGATTCCCGCGTTGGAAAAATGTTATTTCCAAGTTTGGTTAGGACAATGCAGGATGATCGCCTGATTGTCTGACAAGTAAGATGATCGATGATCGACGCATGTGTCGGATGGGCATGTAAAAAGTCGGTCCTGCGCCTAAACTCTCGCCAGTCGTGTCGGTCGTCCGTCCCACTGGGTTATGAGAGTAAAGGAATAGAGAGTGCTCTTGTGTACTGCGCACACTTGGGCACTATAAAATTACTCCTGCGTAGCTGACCTGGTTTCAATGAAACCGGCCACCGTCACCGAAACCGGTGTGGGAGCTATTATTATTATATTATTATGTCAGTCAGTCACCTTTGTTTATTATTCAAACTAAAATTATAAATATGAAAGTGTGTTTCAAATGTCTCTTTCATAAAATGATTTAAAAACACCTTAAAATAAATATAAATTAATGGTTTAGATTTAATCCTTCCTTGGAAATCTGTTGTTATTCTATTGTTGTCGCGTTGATATGTATAATATGCAGGAAAAAGAAAATTATATCAAATACACAAAATTATTTAGTGAGTCATGAAAATAATATCTATCAAATTAAATAACTATTCTCATTGTAACTAATATTATAACAAAACTATCTGTGTTATTTCAGTAGCGGGGTAGAGTTTCAGAATAACATTATGTTCTGATAACATGTAACCACTTGTTGCCCACTGTTTTGCCCAAATACACCACCAAAAGAAGGGTGACATTTTAGTAAATGGGAACAAATTCTTTGATCAGTTATTTGAGATGTTATTATGATCAGTTGAAAAAAATATTGAGTAGTTATTTAATTTTCTGGCGGTTGATTAATTTTTGTGACTGTAAAACATGAACAGTAATACAAAAGCTATTGAGCGGTAAAAATGATGGAATGATCGGTAAAAATGATGGAATGAGCAGTTCGATAAATGAATGAGCGGTAAAAATGATGGAACGAGCGGTTCGAAAACGACTTAACAGAAGGCCTACGAGTACTTAACCACGGATACCGAATCGGGGGGACGGGGACGCAAAAACAAACACAACCCAGAAAGTCCAAGAGTAGGTTAGGTTAGGTTAGAACTTAGACCACAACGGCAGAGGGAGCCGAGCGACCGCAGCGAGCGTGCTGCGGCAGCAGCCGGCGACCGTCTTATACTTTAGCTTTATAACGGCACGGAACCCTTCAGGGTGAGTTCGACTTGCACTTGGCCGATTTTATTATATTTTACCGCCTCATTGTTTAAAGAACTTCTTAGAATGATATTTCTTACTAACAAATTCCGATTTGTTACTGACCACACGTAACCGCTTATTCGTTAATTTTTACTGACCATTTAATTATTTTACTGTTCAATAATGTTTTCAATTATCCATTTCATTATTTTTTACTACTCATTTTTGTTTACTTTACTGCTTAGTTTTAACTGCTAAACTAGTTATTAGACGTGCCATTTATAATTTTTAACTTACCAAAACTGCAATTTACATCTGCTCCTTTAAATCAGTGCCTCAGTAGGTAAATAGTGTGAATGTTTTGCAATATAGTCGGTAACAGCACAGTATTAATTAACGGCAAGTATTTATTGAACGCTAATTTTCTTATGAAAATAAGTTGCAGACATTCTTCATTATAAATAGCTAGATGATACCCGCAATTCCGTTGCGCCAAAATTCATTTATCGCGCGGGAAATGTACATTTTCCTGGCATAAAAAGTAACCTATGTCTTTTCCCGGGACTCAAAGTATCTCCATACCTCAGCTAAATCGGTTCAACTGCTTGGGCGTGAAGATGTAACAGACAGACAGACAAACAGACAGATACATTTTCGCATTTATAATATTAGTACGGATCGCGTATGTATTTACTGTCCAGCGTTTATAGCAGCAAGACGATGCACCGTCGGTGGCGGATTCCAGCTGCTAGTATCCGCTACTGGTTACAATCATCCCTTTTTCCCACGGAAGCGACCTACCGGAAGCCATTCCACATTTTGTCACCATTATCAAATTTTCCACAGAACCTTGACTTTAATTAATTATAACTCGCTAAGATTGCGAGTTGGGAATGGATGACAACAGTTAATTTTAACCATAAATATTAACTTTTAAACGTTAACGCGAGCGCCTAATTAACTCCGGGGTATACGATTATGTGTTTCGTTAATTACTACCTCATACGCGCGACTTCAATGATACATTCGCATTGTGTAAGACTAGATAATAATAATAATATCTACGGACGCTTCAAACCACGTCAGTCTGGCCCCGTGCTAAGAACCTGAAGGACTTGTGTTACATGGTACCATACAACGGATTTATATAATTAATACTTTTATATTATACATATATTTAAAATTTTTATTATATCATACACACAATTTTAATTAATACACATCCAGACCCGGGAACATTGAAAACTGATTCGAACCCTATGAAGCAAAATTATTGTAATTTATGTCCTTTCCCAGGACTCAAACTAGTATTAGCTTCATTAAAATTGATTGAGACAGATAAACGTAAAGCGACTGCCGGGAGCCACTTTTACAATATTAAAAAATATCAACTTAATTTTAAAATGAAATACAGATGTATGTCTCAATTATTATCTCAATTATCTACTTTTGTCTAAAAATGATTATCATTGGAACTAATAACAAAATTGTTAAATAATACTACCTATCTAGTATTTTTATTTCATATTAATTCGTTGAACGCTAGAAGATAATCATGACTCGACCCCTTTCTCAACTCCAACAATGGCTTAATATTTTACGACTTAAATAAAACGCCTGCAGCCTTAATATCATAACTTTCGTAATATCCACTAAAGTGGCCGCAAAAAATGTCCAAGTTTGGTAATTTATAAGGCGACGAGCACGCGAGGTATCGGCTAATATATCGATATAAACTTGAGCTGTAACTTCTAAATGTCCCCGCTTGTAATTAATAGGTTTGAGTAACGAGTTAGGCTGATTGCACACTGACATCATCCTGTACTAATATAATCATATGCAAAAGTTATTGTTAGTTTATCTGTCTCTATACGTTCCCAGACCTAGGTGGGATTTCACCAAATACACATAAAACTTAGCTTTATAAAACTTAGTTTCCATTGAACGCGTTCATTCTGCGACGTAAATCTTGTTTTGTTTCGATTGGATTTCCCTACCTTCTTTTGATCGCGATGATTAAATCTAAGTTTACGTGACGTCACGCAATTATTTTACATGTTCTCAGTATTTTAAAGCCTTTTCACGTTAATTTAACTTCAAAATAGAAAGAAACAATACATAAACTTAGAAACGCATGTGTCAAAACTGTCATATTGACATTTCTTTTGTCTCTGTTGTAAAAAAGGCACTATTAAAGAGTAAGATTTCTTTTATACTTTTTAGTTCATTGATGAATAAGTAATGTTAGATATTGTTTCCACTTGGAAGTCAGTTTCATTTTTTTTGTTATAGTTAGACCGTACACTTTTTTCCGAAGGGAGGTCATTCGAGCCTTGGCGTCACTGCGGGCCTTAAAGGTCTAATGTGACTAAAACAATCGACTATAAAAACCGTAGTTATACTAACGCGCGGTTTCTAAGACGCAATGTATATAATTGTTGTTAACGCATTTATATTTTATATCAAATCACGCGTTGAGCGCTTGTCATCTGAACAGTGTATGTTCTGATGACAAGCGCTCGTCGCGCAGCGCGTTTGAGACGCGCGCACGTCTAATGTAATGAACGCAATGTACACAACTTAAATATTTAATTATAAATTATATTTTCAAGTTAGCTTGTATTAAAATTAATGGATACACGCCGCCTTAGGCCTAACCGCTGATTTTATAACTTTAAACTTCGGAGTTTGAAATATTTGGGCCTGAGTAATGGACGGCTCGTTTATTTTATTTATCTACTTGTCTGTACGGACCAGATCCGGATAGATCCAGGGCTCCTAAGCTCCGGTTCTATCGGTACCGGTACTCAGAATCGACCTTTAGCACCTGGTTTAGGAGTGGGAAAGCTTCGGGTTCATTCGTAACCGGATCGACCGGTATATTGAGCACTTTTAGTGATATTTCCCCAATTGTCTGGTCTTAGTGACCTAAAAAAATAAATATTGGGGTAGCATATATACTCATTATAATCGACTTATTTGTCGTTAAAATATGTTACAAAAATATTGAGGGTAGTAACTATCACGTTACGTAGATATTAAGTAAGTTTCGTTATACACTGGCGGTGTATCCCGAATCCCAACATTGGTGCAAGTTTTATTTAATAATAATAATTATATACCGGCAGACATAGTAAATTATAATCGTATTTCTATATTTAGAACAAAAGGTGCGCGGGACGCGCATAGGTTGTTAACTGATGAGGCTCGCAGTCAATCTAGTTATTAGCTCGAAATAGCTGTTCTCTTTCAAACGGCAAAAATATTAATATTATAATAATAATTATGTAGTTCTATTTATAGAACAAAGAGCACGAGAAAACGCGCGGTAGTTGCTCATTTTTATTTTTAAAACATTTTCGGAGACTCCTAGTCAATCCATACATTATGTTGATTTAAAAAATATCAATATATTTTAAATTCAAATATTAATTAACTCGCAGTTAATCCTCTCAAACCTGCCAACATATTATACTTCTATTTTTAGATAAAACATCGTCAGTTGATTACTGCAATTATTTAATTATCCGGCATGTACTGCGACCGTGAGTCAATAAGTACAGTGTGTTTGGACCGCGAGTCCTTTTACACAATCTTTATTCTATATGCATCGGAATTGATTGCGGATCTCTGACGATGTTTTACCTATTCTATAAATAGAACTATATTATATTTGCCCGATTGGAGAAAATAACTGCAAGTTAATTACTACAAGTGTTTAATTATTAAGTTATTTTATAAACCGCCATAATGTGTGAATTGACCCCGGTGTAAATGTGTGAATTAAACACAATTTATATGCATCGGAATTGACTGCAAGTCTCTGATGATGTTCTATATTATTTTCTATAAATATAACTATACGTTGGCCGGTTTGGGGGGTTAACAGCGAGCTATTTAAGAAACCGCCATAATGTGTGGATTGACTGCGAGTCTCTAAACACAATCCTTATGCATCGGAATTGACTGCGGGTCTATGTTGGCTGGTTTGAGGAGATTAACTGCGAGATAATTACTATTTAAATTTAAAATATATCGATATTTTTTTAATAAACATAATGTATGGATTGACTACGGGTCTCCGACAATATTTAAAAATAAATAAATAGAACTACATAATTATTATTATAATATTAATATCTTTGCCGCTTTATAGAGAACAGCTATTTCGAGTTAATAACTAGATTGACTGCGAGTCTCATCAACTGTTAACAACCAATGCGCGTTTCGCGCGATCTTTTTGTTCTAAATATAGAACTACGATTAAGTATAATTTATTATGTCTGCTGATATATAACTAATTTTTATGAAATAAATTTTGCACCAATGTTGGGACTCGGGATACACCGCGAGTGTATAACGAAACTTAATATCTACGTAACGTGATAGTTACTACCCTCAATATTTTTTGTAATATATTTTATCGACAAATAAGTCGATTATAATGAGCATATATGCTACCCCAATATTTA
This sequence comes from Polyommatus icarus, assembly GCA_937595015.1. Taxonomy (NCBI): domain Eukaryota; kingdom Metazoa; phylum Arthropoda; class Insecta; order Lepidoptera; family Lycaenidae; genus Polyommatus; species Polyommatus icarus. Next base: position 21,574,418 of record OW569328.1, on the reverse strand, counting down.
TTTTTTTAGGTCACTAAGATCAGACAATCGGGGAAATATCACTAGCAGTGACCGATATACGGGTCGATCAGGTTACGAATGAACCCGAAGCTTTCCCAATAATAAACCAGGTGCCAACGGTCGATTCTAAGTATCGGCACCGATAGAAACGGACCAGATCCGGATAGATACAGGGCTCCTAACGACGTTAGGTGAACCCTCGTTGGATTCGCTAGATTATGGTTTTAAATGATCCCAAAAACGATTAAGATAAGCTACTGCTTATAAAACATTCCTGATAATAAGTGTTGCAGATCGATTCCATTTCCATCGATTATTAACACTCAGACTCGATAAGTCTTGTCTCAATATCAGACCGAGATTAATATTGTTTCGCTGGATAATTCCAGTATTTGTTCTCAGAGACAAATTAGTACATCCCATCAACCGGGTACCTTTTGGGCTCTGGCAAACCCTTCCCGCTACCCGTTAAAAAGGGGGGGGGGGGGGGGGGGCTGGTGACTGTCGGCTGGTGCCGCTAGTACTGTACGGCTACAATTAACCCTCTTCTAGTTCGAAGAGCGTTGAGGCGACTAAACGCTCAACACCGCAGCAGTAGTGCTGACAGTTATTTTTATATATTATATTTTATAGATGTTACTATTATAATTATTGTGGGCTTAATACAGCTATCAGCTACAGTCAAAGTGAAAGTCTTTTTTCACTTGTAGATCGTTAATTTTGAATAAAGCTATTTTTCAAACCTAAAAATGTTTGTTGCGGCCCGCGACACCAAGACCAAAAATGTTTGCGGCCCGCATGGAAAAAAACAAAAAAAAAAAAGATTTGGGAACTTCGTTTCAAAAACAAAAACAGGTTGGGTACCACTGGCTTAATATATTATACATCATGACATCAATAAATTATTAAAATTTAAGGTTACCTTATTTCAAAGATTTTCTTTCCCCAAACAAAGCGGCGGAAAATATTGTATTATATTTTAAATACAATTATTGAATTATTTTAAATTTGAAACCACTTCGTAAGTTTATTTCGAAATTACATGCTAATTTGGAAAATTATCGTACGGCTTTCAAGTCAATACCCAAAAGTGGATATCTAGCAAAAATTGATTTAAAAGTCTACTTCTTGGTTCCTTTTAACTCACTAGTCGATTGAAAGTTTTTAATTTACGGATTAAGAGCCTTTAGTCTTGACGTACAGACTATCAGATGTGCTAACATTTTTTTCACAAAAAATATAAAGAAGGAAACCAGACCAGGCGTGGGCTTTATCACTACTGGATTTACCACGCTTTAACAATATCAGTGTTCTAGGCGACAATTCTTCAGCCTCAGGCGCCCCTTTTTTGTTCACGTTTTATTGTTAATAGTGCCATGGGTGTATTAAATCCACAACAAATATCTAATTATTTAAGTCTTTACGTTTATAATATTTATATTATTAACACATATATATTTCGCCCATATTATAAATTTATTGAAGTGACTAAATAAGTATGTCACCATCAAAGTCCATGATTGATTGCTAACCCGTCGCATAAACAATGGTCGCCGTCGGTCTCGAGTTGTAGCAGTTTGCTATTATTTATTCAAAAAATGAATACACTTATCAATATAAAGAGTAATGTTTTCCGATTCTCAACTCTAGCCGATATGCTTGCTAAGATTCACGAAAATCGGTCGAGCCGTTTCAGAGGAATTCAACCACGCACACCGTGACACGAGAATTTTATATATTAGATATAGTATATAATAATATATGCCAATTAAAAATGGTATAACATAGAACAGTTAAATCCGGGTACTATTCGTGAGCTAGCTCAACTGAGAGATGTTTTGACACTTTCATATCCTGATTCCTGATTCCCGCATTGGAATGCAACTGGTTTTCAGCGATTAAAATTTTTAATACTAAATTAAATATGCCATGATAAATACGATAACAGAATCATACTTATTCTTGAATAATAATTGTTAAAATATTCAGCCTGGTGGACTGAGAACACAATATTCTCGACTTTCAATCATATTTATATGCAATAATCACACTATCGACGACCACAGAGCCGGACCTGAGTCAGGCTAAAGCAGTAGACTCCTTAAAATTTGTTCTAAAATACTTTACTTCGACTTAGATTTTAGATAAATCCTCTCTTCAATTTTATTAGTTATTAGTTAATATACTAATTACAGAGATCTACGTCCGCTCCATCGGAACTTTAGCCAAACAATTTGACAATGTCTGTAATACGATATCTTCTACAGCCATCACTGTGCACTGTCATTGTTTATGAACAATGTTGACATTATTGGTTGGTGATATTGGCTCAGATGAATGTGTGAAGCGTCTTTCGAAAGAAGCTCTCCGGTCAAAATCCTAGCCCATACCTTTAGTTTAGAGTAGTTTAGTACCCGGGATCCACTCATAAATTATTTGCTTTTTCTTGCATACTGAACATTGACTTTAAACTTTCTGCCTAATAAAACTTGGCAAAATAAAAAATTATGGTTTTAAATATCGGTATCGAAATTTATATTACAAAGACATCCTCCCGGGCGTGATTGGATCGGTGATGTTATTAAATTATGTAATTATTTTTTTATTAAAAAAGAAGAAGTTATATTTAAGGTATTACGCCGTGCGATGGTTATTCAAGATTATATTAAATAGTATAATGCTACAGTACGGGTTATTATTGCTAACGTTTAACGCTCTGCACAGAACAGCCACCTCTCAGTCGGTTAGCCGCTGGATAAATCAGGTGCTGTGCGAGTGCGGTGCGGCGTCGACACGAGCATCGACACGGGGACTGATACTGGATACGATTAGTAAGACGACAGTCGACAGGCAGGACTAGCAATATTTTCGCTATTTTCCTTAGCCATAATTTTATCGACGAACAAAGTTTCGCTGAATCAGTTATATAATCACCATGATCCCAGTACGTTATCATTTGAATCACAAACCATAGAGGTCTCTTAAGTTTTGTTTCTACTGACTATTATTATTATTTATGGGCTTAATGTTAAATTCAGTCTCGAATAAAATGATTACTATTCATAATGTTACATATATTATATTATATTGTATTATGTAAAAAATCTTTCTTTTGTTACTCTGAAAATCTACCTGGTTAATTAATATATCGAAGAATGAAGCGAAGAAATATAATAAATGATCAAACGAACTTACGAAGTGAAGTTCGATCATTATTATATGAGTCGCTTCATTCAAAGATATAATCTCCCTTCCACTCAGCCTGCACTAAAATTTGTTTGCTGCAGTACCCAAAGAAATAAAGAAAATTTTTTTGCATTACCTCTATCTAAACATAATGAAGCGCACTGATGACAGAGTGATCATACGATATTTTTATGTACCCACATACGTCTTTAAAAAAACGCGATTGCCTAGCAATTAAACAAAGGACTACCTGGTTAATTAATATATCTTTGAATGAAGCGACTCATATAATAATGATCGAACTTCACTTGGTAAGTTCGTTTGATCATTTATAATAAGTTACTAGGTATACGTGTTCGCGTTACCTCGCGTTAACAAAGAATGAAGCACGCCGGAACGTCGAGTAAGCGAGCGAGCGCGGAGCGGGTAATTTTAAAATACCCACATACGTCTTTAAAAAAAACGCGATTGCCTAGCAGATAAGCAAAGGTACTACTTGGTTTATAAATTATGTATCGAAGAATGAAGCGAAGAAATATAATAATTATTATTATCGATTATCTTAGACCTAAAATATACACTTAAGGGCCCTCTCTCCCTAAATTAGCAGGTCGATTGTCTTCAGTGCGAATATCGACGTATATGACATTAAAATAACATTCATAACAGCGCGCCTTGTACGGTGGCGGTTACGACGCTCGCCGCGTTCATGATAGGGCGAAATAGGAGAAAAAACCTTTTTGAGGCTTAATATAATACATATTTCAAAAAAGTAACCAAACCAAATTATTAACTTATGTATTGCAAAGCAGTAGACATTTTTTATATATTCTTTTGATAAATAATGAAGGAGTAAAGTGGTTTCATTCAACGATTTGGAGGTGATTTGGTTTTTTATTTCTTTATTATGTGATACCGATAAAAATATGGCAAAACCAAATTACGTATCATATCATGTAGATTACTAATTATTTTTTTCAGATATAATTTCTCTGTTAATGTCGATGAAAAGTTGTTTCATCTGCACGCTTTTTTCGAGAGAGCAGCCCTAATACCTGTCTTAATGTTCATGTAATATATTTTATCATCTGTTACCGCACAATTAAAAAACTTTCACAAATTAAAGTAGCAGGAGATCTAGATTTTGAAAAGTAAATACCTAAATAATAATATTAAAATACAGTTTATTGCAAAATACAATGTAATATTTGAAAAAATAAAACTAAGTTGTGTAATTGCACGATCTCTTCCCTTTGTTTCTGCTATAATACTTTGAGTGCAGTATTCTCACTTAACCGAGTTACAAGATTTCCGCGCTTTCAATGAACACTACAACTTTTGCAATATTTTTATTGGTTAACTTACTTTTTAAAGTACTTTTGGAAAATGGTCAAAGTTTTGATAATGGAAGTATGTTATAAAATTATACATAAACTATTTTGAAAATTAACCGTTATATTATAATAGGTATATAATATATACATAAGTTTGAAAACTATGTAATACCGATTACGTTAATAACTGTATTTTAAAAAGATAAAATCGACTTCAATATTGTACGTAATTGAGAATTAAAGCTTTCTATCTGGAGATAGAAAACTACTGAACCGATTTTGATGAAACTTGCACTATTCCCTAAGTTGAACAATACCTAGTACAACAAAAAAAGAATAACTGAAATCGAAATAGTAGTTCCATAGACTTATATGTGCGATTAATATGCACATATAATTAGACTGCCAAAATTATCAAATTTTCCTTTGGCTTCACCGTAGTTGTGTAAAAAATACCTACAGTTGATGAAAAATTAGCCGAAACATCTTAAATAAGAAAATGCTCCGTGACAAAAAATATGACAAAAGTTTAAAACTATGAACATCGCATAAACGTAAGAAATCGTAAACTTTTTATGTTTTATTCTCCTTTATTGTGCTTTAAGCATAACTCAGGTAGGTCATAAAATATAAAACCGATACACATTTTAATAAAACTTCATTGAATCCTGTTCTCAATACTTCATGTAGAGATTTTAAGTCTGTTACAGACGGCAACGTAAAACTGAACAGTTCTATCACAATATACACTAAGCATACTTTGCGAAAATATGTCCTCATTTCTGGTTGTCGTCGCCTGCGCGTGCGCATCGCGGACACCGCCGCCGCCCGCCCGCGACCCCGCGCCCCCGCGGCCCCGCACCCCCGCGGCCCCGCCGCTCCGCGCTCGCCACTTCACCTTCTGAGCTTGTACGCGTCGCACATGGGCATTCTTTTGTTAGATATTGTAATTACGAATATACCTATTTATACAGTCCACGTCGTTTATATTTAACCTTATCAGGGCCCATACAAACTGGTCCTTCGCGGAGTAATTGTACTTGCGCCCATCGTAATTTTCATCGTCTTGGAAAACCGACGTAACGGCCGCCGTTTGGAATTTAAACGTGGCCAGGAAGACAAAGAACAAAGGAGTCGTCCCCGTGGCAGCGTGTTCGCAACATTGGAAGGAGCTGAAGTCATTTTCTGGGAGTATATTTGCATATTTGAGTGAGTCTTATCCAATTATTATCCATTTCCTTTCCCTAATTCAAAACAGAGGTGATTTAAAATACTTGTTCGTTAATTATTGCCTCACCAATTCGCATAAAACTATTTTCATTAGAATTGGTATTAAAAACTAGCTTGCGTTGAACTTGAACTTGAAATCGTAAACAGCTGCATCGTTATCTTATCTGATCAGAGATAACGATTTATTGCACAGCTGCATTCAATAACTTGTTTTTACATTTACAGTTATTCATTTGTAGTAATTACCTATTGCATAATTTGCTATTTGCGATCATTATTGCTGGATAATTCAATTGATATTTTTGATTTTGTGAGTACACGTTGTCATTTTTGCGAGTCATTGGCACTACAAAATGGCGGACATGAAAATTTTAATTAAGAAGCGTAGTTCAATTAAATCAAAGATTACTATTTTTAGCAACTATTTAAATTTAATTAAAAGTAGTGGCCATTTATCTGAGTTGCAACGATTAGACCTGCAGGAACGTTTTAATAAATTCGAAACCTTACATGCGGACTTCGATGAATTTCAGACGAACATCGAGATGCTTTCCGAAGAAGCTGACAGTGCCGCGTCCCTCGTGGAACGTGAGGACTTCGACCGCCAGTTCTTCAGCCTGGTGGCACTCACGCGCAGCCTGCTCGGTTCTTCGGTGTCCAATGGTTCGGAGGCGGGCTTCAGGGTGCACATGTTTCCAATTCCTTTGTTCGTTTGCAAAAATTAATTTGCCTCATTTCGACGGAAATTACCAGTACTGGCTCGAGTTTAGGGACACTTTCGTGTCTTTGATTCATGAAAACGATTGCATTAATGACATAAACAAGTTTCACTACCTACGCGCCTCTCTCCAGGGCAATGCGGCTTTATTAATTAAAAATATTGATTTTAAAAGGGATAATTACAAATTGGCATGGGACTTGTTGTGTGAGCGGTACAATAACAATCGTTTACTTGTGAACAACCATTTGCAGGCTTTATTTGATGTCGAACCTATCAGAGGAGAATCTAGTGTCAGCATTAGAAATCTAGTTGATGTCACAAATAAAAATATACGTGCTCTTACAAATTTAAAACAGCCTACTCAATATTGGAACTCAATAATTATTTTTATTTTAGTTAAAAAATTAGATTTAACAACCAGCCGTGACTGGGAGGAGTATAGAAACAATAGTATTTCAGGTGATCCAACTTTAACTCAATTTTGTTCATTTTTAAATAGAAAAGCTGACTGGTTAGAATCTGTCGAGTCAAACAATACTTTAAATACTTCAAATAATGAAATAATTGTAGCTTTAAATAATAGTCACCTGTCAAATAATCCTAATACTTCTAAATTTAATAAATCAAATAGTACTAATATTAAAAAAACAAACTAAAATAAATAGTAAATGTCCTCTTTGCTCCCAGGTACATACTTTGTACAAATGCGAATCTTTTCGAGCATTAGCTATTGAAAATCGCATACAAAAGGCTAAAGACTTTGATCTTTGCCTTAACTGCTTAAGGCCAGGACACTCTTCTAAGCAGTGCAAATTTTCTCATTGCCGATATTGCAAATTGAAGCACAATACACTCTTGCATATAGAATCTAGCGACAAACCACTTTGCAATCCATTGCCTACTGCCAGTCATTCTGTATTGCCTTCTTCATCGCAATCCTTTTCTAATGTTGTGCTTTCCGCTAATTCTATGCAGCATGCTACATCTTCGCTTGTTTACCTGTCCACAGCTTTGGTGAACGTGACCAGTGCGACGGGTAAGAAGTACATAGCACGGCTACTGCTGGACAACGGTAGTACGGCGAATTTCGTTACGCAGAGCTTCGTCGAGAAGCTGGGTTTGTCTCTGCGCGGTACGAGCACCAAGGTAACGGGTATTAGCAATCATATATCCACTAGTACACAGTCTTGTCACCTCACAATAGAGTCTTTATGCTGTTCGTTTACTGTGGAGATCGAGTGCCATGTTCTGCCTGAAATTACTAAGGTCCTACCGTCATCATTTGTGCCCATCACTCACGTCCCTATTCCTTCAGGACTTGCATTAGCGGACCCGAACTTCAACGTTCCGTCGGTCGTAGACATCCTGGTAGGGGCTGAAGTATTCTGGAGTGTAATAGGTAGCAATAAAATAGACTTAGGGAAAAAATTGCCTATATTGTACGAAACTAAATTCGGATGGCTTGTATCCGGAAGTATTTCGCATAAATCTAATTTTCCCACTATTTCTTCTTATTTTTGCCATCATTCCAGTGTCACTCCCGACTTAACAAAATTTTGGGAGCTTGACAGCATAGCACCAAAATATTCCTACTCTCAGGAAGAACGAATGTGTGAGCAACATTTTGCACAAACCACCTATCGTGATACTGACGGTGGTTTCGTGGTAAAATTGCCTTTGAAAGGGGATCCAAGCTCTCTAGGACAGTCATATTTAACTGCTAGGAATAGATTTTTATCCCTAGAGAGAAGATTCAAGCGAGACCCTAAGTTTCAAAATGAATATTATAATTTTATGAGGGAATACGAGCGTTTAGGTCATATGACATTAAATACAACTAATTCGCCACCTGATATTGCTAACTATTACATTCCATATCATGGAGTAATACGCGATTCTAGCACCACTACTAAACTACGCGTTGTCTTCGACGCATCAGCCCCTACTAGTACGGGAGTGTCTCTTAATGACATTCAGATGGTCGGTCCGGTAGTGCAAGACGATCTGTTAGGTATACTAATACGTTTTCGTCAATATAGGTATGTGGTTTCAGGCGACTTAGCGAAAATGTACCGCTCTATATATTTAAGTCCAGACCAACGATTCCTTCAGAATATTGTTTTTCGGTTCGATCCCACAGAATCCCTTAAAACCTACACTTTAAATACAGTTACCTACGGTACTGCGTCTGCTCCCTATCTTGCTACCAAATGTTTAGTGAGTCTGGCTGACAACATTGAGGATGATCGTGTTCAATTTGCTATACGACGTTCCTTTTATGTAGATGACTATTTAGGTGGGGGGAGCACCATACCAGAAACTGTTGAGGTTACAAACAGGGTTAAATCTACGCTTGCTTCCGCTAATTTTAATTTGCGAAAGTGGCGATCGAATTCCTTAGAAATTTTAAATCAAATAACTTGTAATGAATCGGAAACTACCGATGATAATTTATTTTTCTCCGATCAAAATCTAAATTGTGGTCAGTCTAAAACTTTAGGCCTTAATTGGGTATGTAGCACTGATTATTTAACATTTTCTATTAACATAATACCTGCACAAAAGGTTACGAAACGGCACATCCTTTCTGTTATCGGCCAGATTTTCGACCCTCTGGGCCTCATTGGTCCGTGCGTTGTCGAAGCTAAAATTTTAATGCAGAGACTCTGGCTAGACAAGTATAACTGGGACGACGCTGTATCGGATGAGGTACGTAACGCTTGGCTAATTTTTGAAAATAGTATCACAGCTCTAAACGAGTTAAAAATTCCCCGTTGGGTACTGCATGAAAGCTCTACTATACACGAAGTTCATGTTTTTACTGATGCTTCAGAGAAGGCATATGGCGCTTGCGTATATATTCGATCCTCTAATAATGTAGGAGTTACTAGTGTCCAGCTCCTACTCTACAAAAATCGTGTAGCGCCTATTAAACCTACAACCATCCCGAGACTTGAACTTTGTGGAGCTCTATTGGGGGCAAGACTGTGTACTAAAGTCCGAGAATCGCTCACCATACCCATTCATAAATACAGATTCTGGTGTGACTCTACCATTGTGTTAAGTTGGCTCTCTACTCCATCTAATCAGTTAAAACCTTTTGTTAAAAATAGAGTCAACGAGATACAAGAGTGCACACATGGTCATACCTGGAGCTACGTACCGTCAAAGGACAACCCGGCGGATCTTGTTTCACGTGGTTTGAAGGCCAGCTCTCTTAAGGATACCAATTGGTTTTCTGGACCTTCATTTCTCTCGCTTGACGAAAGTAAATGGCCTAAAATGCCTAACTCAGAGAAACATGATCTACCGGATGTAGAGATTCATTTAGATAATCATCTTAGTAACCTTTCATATCATATTCATGATTCATCTATTCATTCGTCAATCGTTCATGATTTATTATTAAAATATTCTAACCTAAATAATATTCAAAGAATATTTACATATGTACAAAGGTTTATTAACAACCTAAAAAATAAAACTAAATTGTGTGGCAATCTTTCTGTTACAGAATTAGAAAATTCGTTGAAAACGATTATACATTTCTCGCAGCTCGACATGTTTCCTGAGGAATATAAACTTCTAAAGGCTAGTCAAAAATTGCCACGCAAGAGTAGATTGCTTCCGTTGACACCCTTCCTAGATGAGGATGACCTCATCCGCGTGGGCGGAAGGCTTTGTAATTCTTTTTACGATTTTAATGTTAGACATCCTATTATTTTATGTAGTAAGCACATTCTTACTAAGCTTGTTTTTCATATGCAACATTTAGAGCTTGCACATGCTGGTCCACAATTATTACTGTCACACATTCGACAGACATACTGGCCGCTAGGTGGTAGAAACTTGTCTCGATCGGTGGTCAGTAAATGTCTTAAATGCTATAGACATAAGGCTGAAAATGTGCAGCCTGTCATGGGTCAGTTGCCCTCATCGAGAACTAACTTAGAATTTCCTTTTTTAAATAGTTATGTCGACTTTGCTGGTCCAGTATTGGTTGCCGATCGAAAAGGTCGCGGCTGCAAACTTACAAAAACTTACATGTGCATCTTTGTCTGTGCAGCTGTAAAGGCGGTTCATCTGGAGCTCGTTTCCGACCTCACAACTGAGGCGTATATGGCAGCCTTAAATCGGTTCGTGGCGCGTCGTGGCAAGCCCCGAAGCATCACGTCCGATAACGGGACTAACTTCGTAGGCGCGTGCAACGAGATTTATAAATGTATAAATTCCTCAGATGTTGCATCTGAAATGGCGCAGGAGGGTATAGAGTTTATTTTTACACCTGCATACAGCCCACATTTTAATTCACTTGCTGAGGCGGCTGTGAAGTCCACAAAACATCACTTAAAAAGACTTCTTAACCAAACTCACTTTACCTTTGAGGAGATGGCTACGTGTCTCACTTATATTGTAGCAGTCTTAAACTCTCGCCCTCTTACACCTCTTTCCTCAGACCCTAACGATTTTTCCGTATTAACACCTGCCCACTTCCTAATTGGTAGACCATTCTTATGTGTGCCTTGCTCCCAGGTGACTGACGCCAACATCTCAAGATTGGACCGCTGGAGGAGAGTCCAGCACATCAGAACACATTTCTGGGGTCGATTTCACAACGAACATACTTCTCTGCTGCAGGTGAAAACAAAATGGTTTGCTTCCAGAGGCGAACTGAAACCAGGGTCCTTGGTCCTCATCAAGGACAAGACGGCGCCACCTCTACTCTGGTCCCTGGGCCGGGTCATCAAGACCTACCCCGGCGTTGACGGAGTCACGAGGGTGGCCGAATTGAAGACCAGGAAGGGCACCATTCGTCGCGCCTTCAACTCTATCTGTCCGCTCCCAATAGATTGAAGACCTGGATGCTTCAACCCGGGGAGGATGTCGTCGCCTGCGCGTGCGCATCGCGGACACCGCCGCCGCCCGCCCGCGACCCCGCGCCCCCGCGGCCCCGCGCCCCCGCGGCTCCGCACCCCCGCGGCCCCGCCGCTCCGCGCTCGCCACTTCACCTTCTGAGCTTGTACGCGTCGCACATGGGCATTCTTTTGTTAGATATTGTAATTACGAATATACCTATTTATACAGTCCACGTCGTTTATATTTAACCTTATCAGGGCCCATACACTGGTTCTGCTTTAAGTTTAATCATTCAACTTTTTTGTTTTGGATGTTTTGGGAAAGGACAGACAAACATTATTTTAATTGATGTTTTCGCACGCATTTTCGTGACATTAATTTTAATGGCAATATGTATTTTAATTGAACTGTCTAGTTTTATCTGTATAAGTTAGACACTGCAGATATTGAACAAGAAAATACCAAACAACATAATATTTATCCTTCGTACCAGATCGTCCGTTACGTCGCACATTTAAAGACATATTTTACATTTATCTATATTCTGTGAATGAACTGTACAAATTCATCGTATCGTGTGTGCCAGGTACAATTCACCTCAGCCAGACTCAAATATTTTGACGATAACAAAAGGTCTTTGAAGGATTCGAGAGAATTTTATTGAGGCTTATAGTATTTGAGGGTTCGCTAATTAATTCAATTAAATCATCAGACGCCACGGTCGTTTGCTAATTGGAAAATAACTTTTATTTAAAACGATATAAAAGATAAAATGTCATAAGCATTACTCTCAAACCGAATTCTGCCCGTAGCGGTCATTGATCCCTTATCAAAAACTTTATTTTATCGTTTCCTATACAATCCACGATTGACAATGAAGTAACAGTCTATGTTTCTAGCCTAAAAGAGTTACCAAGAGGTTTTCCGATGAATCTATAATAATTATCAGTGTCTTTATAAGAGTTCAGATTACAATGCCATTTTTCCTATAACTCCTAGACTAGAAAGATGGCGTGGCAGACCGCTCTGGTGCTACGGGCTAACTCAAATTATTATGACAATAGAATAATAATGATTGTTGTAAACAAAAGTTCAGATATTCGGTGTGCATTGCATAAAAAATATAAAATTATGTTTCATATTTTATTAGATTTAGCTACGGTATTTTTTAAATTAGAATAGAATAGAAACACACTATAATATTAAAAAGTTATCCTCTCAGATAATTAATTTATAGAATTTAATTAATTAATTAGTACCTGAGTGATCTAGGACGAAGTATTTAACCCGAATAATTTATTCTCAATAACTTCGATTTAATGATGTGAACTTACAATTAAAACTAATGAGTAGTGAGGGGCAACGATATCGATTCTTATGCAAATTTCGATTCGATTTAAACTCGATTGTACCGGATAATTAATTGACATAAAATGCCATACATTTTTAAATGACCCTGTATCCGATTATGTTAAAATCGTAATTTAATTTACGTGAATACGCCCTGAGAACGTATGGTTCTCAAGGCTTCACTTTACTAGCTGTTGCCCGCGACTTCGTCCGCGTTAACATAGTATAATAATTAATAACAAAGATAGATAGTTTTCCCCTTTATGTGGTTCCTTATACAAAAGGCAAAAACAGGACCCTATTTAAGCAAACGTCAAACGCAAACGTCAATAAACTTTCATGTTTCTAACTCAAGAAATGACGAAATTTAATTGAAACTTTTTACCCCAATTTCACCCCCTTGGGGGTAGAATTACCAGAAACGCTTAAATACGTATCCATTTATTTTTAATCAGTAGCACAAAAATAAAGTTTCATGTTTCTAACTCAAGAAATGACGGACTTTCATTCAAACTTTCAACCCCGATTTCACCCCCCCTTGGGGGTAGTATTTCCAAAAACGCTTAAACACGTATCCAATCATTTTTAATCAGTAGCTCAAACATAAAATTTCATGTTTCTAACCCAAGAAATGACGGACTTTCATTCAAACTTTCAACCCCAATTTCACCCCCTTAGGGGTAGAATTTCCGAAAACGCTTAAATACATATCCATTCATTTTTAATCAGTAACCCAAAAATAAAGTTTGATGTTTCTAACTCAAGAAATGGCGGACTTTCATTCAAACTTTCAACCCCTATTTCACCCCCTTCGGGGTATAAGTGGGTGTCTACTTAATAAAACAACCCTACTCACCAAATTTCGTGGCTGTAACTTTAACAGTTTTTGCTCAGCGATGATGAATCAGTCAGTCAATCAGGACATGTAATTTTATATAAGTATAGATTAACTTAATATTATGTATTACTAGCTGTCCCGGCAAACCTTTCTTTGCCATCCATACTAATATTATAAATGCGAAAGTGTGTCTGTCTGTCTGTCCGTCTGTCTGTCTGTCTGTCTGTCTGTCTGTCTGTATGTCTGTCTGTCTGTCTGTCTGTCTGTCTGTCTGTCTGTCTGTCTGTCTGTCTGTCTGTCTGTCTGTTACCTTTTCACACTCAAACCGCTGAACCGATTTCCCTGAAATTTGGCATAAAGATACTTTGAGTCCTGGGAAAGGACATAGGATACTTTCTATCCCGAAAAATGTACGGTTACTGCGCGATAAACGAATTTTGGCGCAACGAAGTTGCGGGCGTCATTTAGTATTATTTAAAGTATGTCGCCCATATTATTTTATTGAATTAGTGACTAAATAAGTATGCCACCATGGCAACGTCCATCGCTATCCCGGGACTCGCGTCGCATAAACAATGGTCGCTATTTATATACAAATAATTTGCAATAAAATAAAATTGCGACTATAATTAAGAGCCCGTACTCTATTTTCTACTGCTCTCTTCACACTCACGCCCGTCTTTCATATGCCAGGTGAAATAGGACGATCGCCAAGTTAGCGGGCAGTTATAGATATTCTGTTTTTTAAAGGGTTTTTTATATAAAAGTGGTAAAAAGTAATTCCAACATTGTATAGACGACTTTCTCAACAGTACATTTAATTTTTTCTTACCGTTAAGACGTCAACACAATCCATAAAAAGGTGATATTCTAAACCTTTTACAGCAAAAATCACAAAACTGTCGCGGGTTTGAGTTGGATTATTTAAAGATACTTAAAAAAAATAAAAAAATCTAGCTGCAACATTAGATTATAATTGAAATGATCTTACATGTTGTGCATTAAAACTTATAGAAATACTGTATTTTAACTGTTTAATCACCTCTGTTAAATGAGCGAAATCGGAAAAATTTCGTATACGGACTCTTAAAGATCTAAGCTATCCTATCTCTCAAATTGGAAAAAAGCACACATTTAAAAAAAAGAAACATTAAAATCGGTTAAGTAGTTTAGGAATCCATCGCGGATAAACATCGTGACAGAAGATTTTTATATATTAGATTATAGTCAATAGTTTAGTAGAACATCAACATTTTTATCTAAAGTTTTTATAATTTTTATTCTTTATATACAGTAGATTGCCCTAACATTATTTTATATTAACCTTACATAATATGCTCTAAATTCTAAAACTACTAAAATATAATAGTACCTATAAAAAGATTTTATAGGCACCGAAATGCAGTAAGTCTTGGAGTAGTACAGGGTACTTTTTATTAAGAAATAATTTACAGTTCCTGCTGGATTCCTAAACATATACGAATAAAGTCACAGGCAACAAGGTAATGTAATCTTTTATAATTCGTAGACATCTTCTATCAAAGAGGTTTTCAATAAAGATTTAAGTAATACAACACTTTGTATAAGTTGTAACTTACATGACATTTTATTCAGTACTTCAATAAAAAGTCACCTCTGTCCCTCACAAACTGACCGGCGGATTTAGCTAACTAAATATTGGACTTAGAGACCTAAAACTCTGGAAAACTTTTAACAAGATAACTTTATTTAGGCTCGAAATTGGGACAGAATTTTTCGGTTTTCGGACAAAATATTCAAGCAGGCAAGTTACTCTGACGCGAAATACACTTGAATTACTTTATGTGGCTCCTCCACATTCGGCTACGATGGACAGTAATAATGCCACAACGATTTCGGTGACGGTGGCTGGCTTCATTGCAACAGCTACGCAGGACAGATTCTACAGTGCCCAAGTGTGTATGCAATGCACAAGAACTCTCTCAGTTTATTTTACTCTCTCAACTATACTAATGTATTTCACAGTAAACTAAAATAAAAGTTGTAACTTTTTTGTCGCTTTTTTATCTTCAAATTGAAATCTTTTTTTAACTAGTTTCTTTGTTATACTTCATGGATTGAATATAACATAGTCACGCTTAGCCTAATCGATTTGTGTGATCCGATTGAATCGATTTAGTTCTCGATTTAGAATTGCGGCTCTAATGAGGGTGCCGCAATAACTTCTGCCCGATTAGCGCGGCCCTTCGTATTTTATTTTTTAATTCTAGGCGTTTGCTTGAGTCGATTTCGCAGTGGAAATGAGTCTTTAATTGTTTTGTCAATAATACAAACTTTACTTGCTGTAAGCGTCTTAACATAGGTTAAAACTTTTTTAAGTATAATAATGTAAGTTTTTGATTGGTTAAAAAGACGGTTGGTGAAGGATAGGCTCCAAAACTGGACATCATAATACAGGATGTAATAAAACTTAGTGAGTTTCGGGTGTGTAATGTATAGGTCCCCTGTATACAGTTTGCTGTGAAATTAACAGCGCTGAAAAAAAACTTCTTTTCTAATTTTGTATGGGAAAATTCATGACGCTTGCCCATGCATATCACAAAAACAATCCTCTTTCAGCGCCGCTACTTTTGCCGTAAACTCTTTATTATAAGGGACACATACACACCCTAAATATCATCACATTTTTTGTAAAATAATCGAATAGTAGGAGCCTATTCGATTATTTTACAAAAAATGTGATGATATTCTCTCGACCGATTTTTATGTAATTGTTTATTGAGGCAAAAACTATTGGGTATAAGCATGATGATATTGGTCGACCGAAGAAAACCGTTTTAGTTTAGACGAGATATAAATGAAATATCGGCGTCGACCTGTCACTCGGTAAATTGAAAAGAACGCGCCCGATAGAGTTGTACCGGGGCCACACTAGCGTGAAACGCCGCGGCTGATTGAGTGATAACTGATATTACTTGTGTAAAAGTGTACTAGGGCTGTAGTAATGTCAAATGAAGGATGTTAGAACAAAGATACAGTTACACATGCTCAAAAGTAGTTTGACGATGTAAGTGACAACTGACGGCCGAAAAGGAAGATCTTCCGACCGAGAGAGCTATAGCATGCTCGGTCAGGCCGAAGCCCACTGACGTCATTTCAGACGTTGTATATATCTCGCCGTTCTCCGAAACTTCGATAGCGCGATGCAGGATTGTAATAGGCGAATTGTGAGTACCGCCACAGTAGCATACTTAAAACAATATGGTGTTGGAACTTATATTATAAGAGAAAAACTGATCGATACTATTAACGGTAACTGTACCTTAAGCCTTTAGATGATAGCGATCAAACTTCCTAATTTAGAGGCTACACTAGTGGGAACCGCCACGACAGATTGAGACATACTACTTACTAGTGTACAACGGCTATACTAATGTTAAAGTAGATTAACTTTGCCAACAAATCTGCCAATTTATAATTGTGTATCTTCTTAGGTAGTAAACAAAAACGTCTTTGTAAAACACACAAGGTACATAACACAACCAGACATTAATAAAAGACAAAAGAATAACAGACAATCAGCTTAACATATCGATCACAAATAATAATATCTGAGAATCTAAGTGGGTTGTAAAAAAGGAGGTTATCAATTCGACGCGTATGTATGTAATATTTCCAGAGCTGCCCAGTTTTTGTATCTATGTTAATCTATAACAGCTTCTGAACAAATGTGCCAAATTTCAAAAGTGTATGTATGTATGTATGTTTTTATGTCTGTGCACATATATCTCCGGAACCACAAGTCCGATTTAGGTGATTCTTTTTTTATTGTACTAGGTATTGTTCAACTTAGGGTACTGCAAGTTTCATCAAAATCGGTTCAGTAGTTTTTGAGATAGAAAATTTTAATTATTAATTATTTACGTACAAAAATTTTAAGTCGGTTTTATCTTTTTAAAATACTATTATTGAACCCACTACCTGACTTACCTGATTGTTTAACCACTGAGCTATGCGTTGCGCATTACCGTCGACCTACATACCAACATTAATCGTCCGAACTTTTCACGCTCGAAATTAAAACGAACGAAATATATGAAAGTACAAAAACATTTGTGAAACTTTTTTCTCAAATTAATAAGCGTGAAATTACACCGTACGGGGTGAAAGGGGTATTTTGCAGTCCGGTCAGTTATAATAATACCAGATAAAAGATGAAGTAATATTCTCTTATATAACAACAATTATTTTGCTATTAAGTTAATAGCAGAATAATTAGAAATACAGCTGCTATGTATTTGACTCATGTGAAAAAAGTATTGTAATTATATTTCAATTTGAACTGTATTGTTGCCGTACGAATCTGGATTGTTTACTATTTTTGTAGACATAATAAGATTATTATTGACTATAAAAAAACAATTTTAAGGAAGTCTTTTTAAACAAAATAACTGCATTTGCTTATTTTTTGAATCAATGTAAACTTAAAGGCACTATTTACATTATCACAAGGAATTCGTATTGTGTACCTACGTCGTAGCTATGTACTACGTCGTAGCTGTGTACTACGTCGTAGCTGTGTACTACGTCGTAGCTGTGTACTACGTCGTAGCTGTGTACTACGTCGTAGCTGTGTACTACGTCGTAGCTGTGTACTACGTCGTAGCTGTGTACTACGTCGTAGCTGTGTACTACGTCGTAGCTGTGTACTACGTCGTAGCTGTGTACTACGTCGTAGCTGTGTACTACGTCGTAGCTGTGTACTACGTCGTAGCTGTGTACTACGTCGTAGCTGTGTACTACGTCGTAGCTGTGTACTACGTCGTAGCTGTGTACTACGTCGTAGCTGTGTACTACGTCGTAGCTGTGTACTACGTCGTAGCTGTGTACTACGTCGTAGCTGTGTACTACGTCGTAGCTGTGTACTACGTCGTAGCTACACAGCGAGATGTCATATTTAATAATAATAATTATAATAATCTTTATTTCATTAACAAAAGTAACAGTAAAAGTACAGTGATGGAAGCTACCTAGCAGGCTTAGCCTGTGTCAGGCAACATCCCTCTTCCACATCTACAAGTGAAATAAAGAAACTTACAAGTGAAGTAAAACATACAAATCTAAAATACTTCATAACTCTTATTCTAATTTAATCTAATACTGAACTATTATATAAGAAAGAGCTGGGACAATAAAAAAAAATATAAAACTTATTATCTACCTTCTAATTCATAGTTGTTGTGTGTGTGTGTGTGTGTGTGTGTGTGTGTGTGTGTGTGTGTGTGTGCGTGTGAGTGTATATAAATATTGTACCTATAGTTTTATCTGTTCTATTAGTTTTTCTACTTCATTGTAGCTTAAAGAAGTAAGATATTCTTTGACTTTTAATTTTATGTGTCTGTTCGTCTTATTATTGATATTTAAAGCGTTGATTATTTTATTATATATTATAGTGGATCTAAAATTATATTGTCTTGTTGCAAAATCTCTTTTTACTTTTGGTATTTCTATTTTTATTATATTTCTCTTTTTTAATATTAAACTGTTGGTACTGGTTTTATGCTTTCTTAGAGCTGTAAGTAAAATATACAATTTCCGTACTGTTAGTACTTTACTTATTCGATATATCTCTGACGTTGGGGTTCTCCTTTTTTTAAAATGTATGATTTTTAATAGGGAACGTTGTGCCCTTTCTAAATCTAACATTTTCGTTTTATTGGCACCTACCCATACAGGAATGCAGTAGACTAATATCGATTCCGCCAATGCTCTATAAATTTCATTTAGAAAATTTCACTCAGAATAATTATTACTAGATTGAGGATTGGGCTTAACTTGTCTCAGAGTTTTAAAAATCCAGTTTAACTTCCTTATCCTGCTAGTAGGATACCTGCTCAAGATGCGGTTGCCTGGAAAGTCTTTGGTCTATTATGACACCTAAATATTTAATATTGTCTACCTTCTCGATAGCCGGACACTTGCAAGCAGCAGGATTCATATTATCGTCCTGTCGGCAGGTATGAATCCTCACGTTAAAATTAGGATCAGGTTGGCTGCGGTTTTGAATGCTGAAGCATATGAATTTAGTTTTTTTAGTGTTTAAGGTTAGGAGATTGTTTATCAGCCAGTTTGAAACTTCGCGCATACCCTGCTCGACATCATTCTTTAGTAAGAACCAGTTCTTCTCTCTAAATAAAATGGCAGTATCATCAGCATACGATAGTACTTGAGCATTTTTGATTTTTAATTCACACAGGTCATTAATATTAATGAGAAATAGTGTAGGCCCTGTGGTGCACCGAAAGTTACTGTAGTATCATCGCTGATATTATTATTAACTTTTACTTTCTGCGTCCTACCAGTCTAATAACCAATGAATAGAGAGAGTGGAATGCCTCTTATGCCTGCTTTCTCTAATTTTTGTATCATGATTGGTACAGATACGGTATTAAAAGCTTTTTTCAGATCCAAAAAAACTGCAATGCATTTTTGTCCTTTATCAAGGTGTTCAGACACTAATTGACTAAAAGTCAATACTGCATCCTCGATAGATTTCCCGCGCCTGAAGCCAAATTGATTGCTAAATATGAAATTATATTTATTCAAGTAATTAAGAAGTCTAACATTGAGAAGTCTTTCCAGAATCTTCGAAATAGCTGGTAGAACAGATATAGGACGATAGTTGCCAACATCAGTTTTGTCACCGCTTTTAAAGATTGGAGTAATGATTGATTGTTTTAGAAGATCTGGAAATATACCTTTTTGAAAAGAAAGAGAAGCGATGTGAGTTATTATTGGAGCTATCTCAGTTTTAGCGAGCTTAAGATACTGATTGGGTATGTTATCCCAGCCAGGTTCACTATTCGATTTAAGGCTCATAATTATGCTTTTGACTTCATCAATATCAGGTTCTAATAACACAAAGGAGTTGATTGCTGGAGAAACATTTTTTGTAGTAAATCTAGAGTTCATTGAAGTGTCTCATTGAATATTTTGCGCAAGTTTTTTGCCGATATTTGAGAAATAATTATTAATATAGTTAATAGATTCGGTTGGATTTGATTTTAGATTAATTAGTTTATTATTATTTTCATTGCTTGATTTGTTACTATAATATGTCAGTTTCTTAATATTAGTCCACAGAGTTTTATTATTGTTTAGAGATTTAGCTATAAATTCTTTTTCATATTGGTGCTTTAGTGATTTTAACAAGTTATTACAGTGGTTTCTGTATCTGACATAAGTAATTTTTAATATGTCATTGTGAGGGTCTTTTTTTTTGTTTTAGATATAATTTATTTCTATTTTTTATGCAACGCAAGACCCCGGGAGTCACCCATGGCTTAAGAATAATTTGAGATTTTAGAATTTTAAAAGTTTCAGTATTTGCTTTTAGAGTTTCAGTTAGAAGACTTATAAATTTATTCGTGAGAGAATTAGGATTAGGACATTATACGTCGTAGTTACGTTATACGACGTCGTACTATTCTTGAAATAAAACTGACCAATGACGATAACGAAGCATTTCCCGCCAATTTCCTCGCTTAACTGGAGGGTCCATTATTCTTAGTATAAAGACTCCTCGCTTTTTGAGTTCCACATACCCCGGCCGATATGAAATTGCGTAAAGCATTGCCCCATATAAAAATCCTGACTCACAGACAGACAGCAATATTATTGACGTGTTAATACGTTGTAATATAACTCGTTGAACGCACCCTTCACCCTCGTGTCTCACGAGTCACGATATACATTAGGCTGTGTACACACTGTCACGTGACACCGGGAAGGCGGCCATTTGTCAATTACACAGAGTGGATCTCCGATTCTTTGTTGATGTGATATCGAAGTCTTGTGATGTATACGATGCAAAGATCTGTCTTATTGGATTTATTGAGATTGAAATAAAGGTGAATTCTGATTCTTGCTAACTTTTTAAGATTATAAATGCGAAAGTGTGTCTGTCTGTCTGTTACGCCCAAAGCACTGAACCGATTTTGCTGGGTATGGAGATACTTTGAGTCCCGAAGAAAGGACAAAGGATACTTTTTGTCCCAGGAAAATGTACGGATCCTACGCGATAAACGAATTTTGGTGCAACAGAGTTGCGGGCATCATCTAGTATTTAATATACACTAGGCTGTTCCGGGGAGCTTAGCAATTTTTTTTCTCAAAATAGCCATTACATCATAGCGTGAGACCTCCCCATTAAGTTAGTAACTTGTGTTCGGGTTGTCTCGCTCATCCCTCCAATGATTATTTGAGAAACTTAATGCTAACAAAAAGAAAAGAAAAATAATAATTAGAAATATATAAACACCGTGACACAATAATTTATATTATAATATTATATCAGATTTTATTGATTTGCTCCTTATGTAAATAATTTTTAAAACGTGTTCAGACAATGTGAATTTTTACACGAACCGACTGAATAACCTGAGAATGAACCTTAGCATGAGGTGAAATGTTTGTTTACTTGAGATTTCGTCAAAATCTAAGTGGGGTGGGATTAAAAGGGTTGGGTTAGCTTACCCCACATTATATTTCTGATGGTAAAGTAGGTACTCTTTAACACTTTCGCTGCGGCACTTGAAAATGTAATATTCCATTCTGGTGCGTTACAGGACGATATTGTCATGTACTGTAAAGTTTTCTAGTGCGAAACAAGACTGATTTGTCCGGTATACAATTCTTTTTAAAACTCGTATTTCTCATTCAATTTTTATTTTTCAACATTTCTTTGACTTTTATCTATATCTTAAAATCTTGAACTATAAATATTTTTTCTGGTTCTTAAATTGGACAAGTAATTTTCAACTTATAGTGTAAAACATCTTACCGGACTTATATGTCATGTAACGCACCAGAAGTGGTCAAAATTTTCTAAAAGTCGATAAATAGTAGTGATGTGAAATATGAAAACAAATATTTATCGATATAATTTTTATTTATAAAGAAAATTAAACATTATTTTCAGGGGTTTTATGAAAACAAGCAAGACAAAAAACTTTTTTTACATTCGGCGCATATTAATTTAACTTTTGGCACCTTTTTTTGCTTTACATTTGTCTGGTTAATTAAAGTATGTAGACCAGGTGACATAATTTTAACTGCACGTGTAGAAATCTTATATCCTTTAAAACTTTCATTTTCTTACCAGAAAGGAAAAATCTTGATATTTGCTTGTACCGTCGCTTTTAGTAAGTTATCATTATCTTCCACTGTTTCTTCGAAAATACCTTCTTATATGTTTCAGGAGCGCGTCATTTTCAATTGGAATACAAAACTATTACGTAAATAAAAGGGCCGGACAATGTGACTAATATCGATAAACGTCTAATTACTAGTAAGATCTCCTCACTAATGAATACGCCCTCGCCTACAGTGCGATACCGGACATGCACATACAAGTCGTATTCGTCCGGTAACGTATGGAAAGCAAAATGTTTTCGTTCTGTACGTACAGGGCAAATATGCCATGTACCTTTTTTTATTGAAATAAGACCGTCTGAAAGTAAGAAGCAATTATGTATATTTGTCTCTGTTCAACTCACAGAATATCATGCCTAAAATGACGCCGCACAAGCACGCAAAACTAGATTTTTGACGCCCGCACCAGGGGAGAGTTCATTACCGGCTATATGTGTCCGGTGCCGCAGTAAACGTGTTAACACCAATTTTATTTGATTCTTCACTATCTTATGTTATCAAATCTTACTGGGACTCAAAATATATTCAGCCATCAGTGACTTTTGCATGTTTTGTAATATAATTATTATGGATATTGAATACTTTAAACTACCATCATATTTTAATTCAATTACTTACTTCCACTAGGATAAACATATTTTTTTGCCCACCAAGCCTTTGCTAAGGACTTTAGCCCTGAATCGACGACGACACCGAAAAAGTCTTAATTCATAAATTATTTTGATGAAAAGGAACTAGCTACTAATAAAACGTCTTTGTTTCGTCTCACTTATTTCTTAAAGTTCTTCTATACATAATAATAAATCTGTAGAAATGAAAATTCTGTAAATTAAAGATATTCAAAAAATAATAAACGGGGGGTGTCACTATATCGCTATAGAAGCCAAAAATGTAGTTAGATTTTTGTCTGTCTGTCTGTATGTTTGTTCCACTATCACACGAAAACTAATGATCCGATTTTGATGCGGTTTTCTCAAATATATTTGTCTTCTTCCAACTTAAGCTCTGGTATATTTAAAAAAATTCCCCCCACCCCTCTAAAGGGATGAAAGAGGGGGTCAGATTTTGTCCACTCAAACGTCCGTGTCTGACAGCTGCAAACCCCTTGAACGTCCACGCGCGCGCTGATCTATTAATGCGGTCGAGCGCCAGATACCGTCATCGATTTAAAGCCTATTTTCTAACAAGCTACAACTGTTAAGGCAAATTAAAAAATATCTGTATAAAGCTGATATTATATGGAATCAAAATATGTGAAAAGTAAATTATAACTGTTATCGTAAATAGTACAAAAAAAAATGGAACTTTACAACATAGGTGAAAATTGCGTAAAATATTAAATAATTACAAGTTTTTACGTAATATTTCGTAACATACTTTAATACTATTTACATATTAATAAACTAGATTATATAAGCTTTTTTTTGATACCAATATTTAATTACTTAGAGGGATGATTGTATTACAATAAAGGAAAACAAATTACCCATTTTATGCGACGGCTATGGCCGCCCATGTCTAAATCCTGAGAATTTAATAATGAAAATATGTAATCCTTTCTTGTTTTGCTATATTTATTTCATTTAAATATTTACATATAATAATGATGACCTATTTTTTCAATTACAAGAAGTATTTTACTACATTAAACATTATATCATACAAAAGCTTAACGAAAAACCGACAAACAACGGCAAAGTTTTTGCTTGTCGATTTTAACTCATTTTTAAGCATCCTATTAGACTGTGGATGCTTATAATTTGTAAATATTCTGAAATAATGATTGTTCAGGATTATTTCAATATATAACACCTAATACAATCGTATAATAAATACATTTTAAAGACGGCACTCACAGACACTTCAAAGCTTTTCAACGCGTGTTTGTAAACAATTTTTACATAATGATTGTGTCGCCCGACGTACTGTTTTACCAACCCAAAAGACGGGTAATTTAATAAAGAACCATCTAGCGAAACACTTGTGTACCTCTTGAACACTACCATAGATAAAAACACGTTTAAGTGGAGCGAGTCATCTGGGCTGCTCTAGTCGCCCTAACGGTTGACGCCAAAAAGTTTTGGGCGACTATAGTCGCCCGGACGTTTGAGTGGATAAGACTTTTGCTTTAACACGAAAACTACTGATCCGATTTTAATGCGGTTTTCGTAAATATAATATTTGTCTTCTCCCAACTTAACATCTGGTCTATAAAATTTTTCCCCCACATCTCTTAGGGGACAAAAGAGAGGATAAGGTTTTGTGTCAACTGATAAAGTAGAATGACTTCATCAGTTACTAAATATTTTGAAGTAAATTTTTGTGCAGGAACCTATATAATTAGTATTTTAAACTGAAAAACAACTCAAACATGTTAAATATTTTCGTACGAGAAAATGATTTTGGAATTACGTATGTATGAGAATTTCGAGGGTACCCGGCTCCGTAAGTCGCAAACATAAAATTACTATTTGTTGTAGAAAAATCCGAACATACAAAATATACATATAAAATGAAAATACATTTTTTAAGTCTGTTTAAAACACACCACAGGTGAAGGGTCCTGCCATGGTCGCGGTCGGTTTCATTGTAGAAACTAGACTAGCTGCGCACGAGTGTTTTTTTTTATCGTGACCAAATCGTCTTTTTATATGCCCATCCGATACATGGATTATCTTTTTTGTCAATCTACTGATTAAAAAAATTTTTTCAAAGTAAACAACATTTTTTCAACACGAATCGAACCCACGACATCAAGTCAAGAGATTTAACCTAAACGTAACAGTAACTCTTAACGACGATTATTTACAATTAATCTAGCGTGTAGAGTATATCATAATTTCCATATGGAAGTTGATATTTATGTGGATATGCCCCAGACGGCTGGTCATTATGATCGCAGCGCGACTTTGACAAATGCGCATCCATAATTTCTAATCCTAACGATACCAGCTTATCTTTACCTCCCGCGCCCCCCTCGCTGGAACTCGAGTGGGCTTAAACGGGGAGCGAGTGATTGTGATGTGAGCTCAAAGTAAACTGGGCGGGTAATGTGCGGAGTCAGTAGCTACTTCGCACGATTAGTTTAAGAGCGCGTGGGAATTTTTAAGTCTTTATTTAAATAGAGATTTAACGAAGATTTAACTCATTTTGTGAGGTAGTTAACGATTTTGCTTTGTATCCATTCTCTTATTATTAT
The DNA here is from genome assembly GCA_937595015.1 of Polyommatus icarus. Lineage (NCBI taxonomy): Eukaryota > Metazoa > Arthropoda > Insecta > Lepidoptera > Lycaenidae > Polyommatus > Polyommatus icarus. The sequence goes on along the minus strand of OW569328.1, from coordinate 21,548,511 downwards.
TATTAATACGAAAGTGTGTATGTCCAATTTTGAACAAAACTTGCTATGGATATATTTTAAGTTTCAAAGGCTATACGATAGTTTTAGTTTATACGATTTATTAGTGTCCGAAAAATGGACGACACCCGAACGATTAACAAATGTTGGGGCAGCGAAGCCACTTAAAAAAAAAATACAGAAATAATTTAGATATGCGCGTTACATATTGCTATAAGAAGTTATCTGAAATCATGTAAATGCGTGCATGCTTTCAATATATGCGATCATGTATGATCTACTGTAGTAGGTATTAATAATTTATAATCTTAATATATATATTTCTTGTGTGCGTGTGTACACAAGAAATATACTGAACTGTGACTGAACTCCTCCTAAACGACTGGACCAATTTTGATGAAATTTTTTGTGTGTGTTCAAGGGGATCTGGGAATGGTTTAGATTCACAATTTTGTCCGCTGGACAATGTTTTTTTAATTAATTTTTAATTTATTAGTAGTTGTTGATTTTGGAATGTTTTACATTGGATCCGACAGTCGGCTGCCATCGCAGTGTCAAATTTTAAATAATATTCGAATTCGGATTTTAATTTTAGTCTGTCCGACAGTTAGCGCTTCGACCAAATTAAAAAAAAAATACTTTATATACTTAATATGGCAAAGAAACGTTTGCCGGGACAGCTAGTATATTTATAATTTTCTCAATTAGCGTTTATGATGCAAAGTCTGAAATGTAATTGAAAGTTTTAAAATTAATTTTATCAGGTGTATGTAATACGGGGTCAGATTGTTATGCACATAAATTAAAGTAAGGTCAACTAATATTTATGTTCAGTCGCGGCCCGTACTCCTAATTAAAACTTTCATAACGCAAAACCTCGACCTTTCATACGAGATACAATGTAATATTACTACCTAGGTTTAGCAAACAACGAAAATACGAAAATATAATTGTAGTCCATCCATAGTATTATTGTTATACTCCGAGACTGGTGTAGGGTGCGTAATTTACTTAGTGTCCATGATTCATTTATTTAAAGGGAAATTCGAAAAAAATTAAGTACCTAATTTTATTACATAATTATAATGAGAATCGAGTATAGAGTACTCTCCTTAAGTATTGAACATATCTCACCAGTGATGTTGTATACGTAAGTGTACCTATCTTTAAAGTTTCTTCCTTAAATTTCTTTTTTTTTTTCTTTCAGTTTGTGGGGACAAACTGAAAGAAAAAAAGAAAACAGGGGGCTGTTTTCACGCCTAAACCATTTAACCAATTTAGATGAAATTTAGTACGGAGGTACTTTAAAGTCGGGGGAAGGGCGGACGAAATAATATTATGATACTTCATTTTTAATTTGTTTGTATGTATGAAGTGTATTAATAACCTCATCTTTTAAGCCAGTAAACCGTTTTTAATAAAACGAAGATATTGAGAGTCCCAGGAAAGGGCACATAACACAAACTCCCTTGAGAAATGCGCTGTTTCATCAATTTTATTATTCTTGTATATCTATGGTCCTACATCAACACAGTTTGATTTGTTTTTCAATGTATGTATAAATGATGGGCCAGTTAATTACACGATGCTGTTATAACCCGCGAATATTAATTATAAACTTCATTACACCGATTATAACCAGTTATAACCGGTTATAGTCGGTTATAACTCGTTAAAACCGCTTTATTCCGGTTATGTGCGGTCAACAGCTGATTAAACATACGTTTCACTAATGAATTTTAATATCGGCGATGACGAAAAATTACTTTTCTTATAAAATGTTTTAAATTGATGACTCATAATAAAATTAAATATATTCTTAAGGGAGTGACAGACGTGCGAGTAAGTACGCGGACTTATGGCTCGACGATCTTAATCGCCTGTGTGTCAGCAAAGAGCCGCGAGCCGCGAGCCTGGGGGCATGCCGCATGGTAATCCAGAATGAGCGATTAAGTTCGCAAACTTAAAACCCACGTGCTTTAAATGACGAACCTACGTAATTAGGTAAGGTTATGTTAAGTCAAAGTTCAACTAATATTCGACTTCATATTTTTTAATTTTTAGAAACATTGACTGGGCATGACACGACCAACTAAAGAGAGCCGCCATCTGCCAATAAATGTATCTGATCGAAATAAATCGAATGATCTATCTAGTGTATTTATGTACGAATAATAAAAACTAGTATTTATAAAATAGCGTTATACCGTATACGTGCTTTGCATAGTATTTTTCTGGATATTATTTTTAAAAGTTTTATACCAATAAAAAGTTTATATTATACTCGTAGCGGAAAAGTTTTTACGATTATTGAAACTGTTAGTAAAAAGTTTGCGAGTAAACTGTTTTTACGCAGTTTTCCCACAAAAGGAACAGGACATATTGTATTAGAGCCAATCTCAGCGCCAAAAACATTATAATGTCAAAATAGAAAATGCATTTTCCCGGGCTATCTCGACAGCATGCATTACTCGCACACAGATTTATATTGTAAAAGACGGCGCAAGCATACCTTTTGCAGAGTATTTTCCTAAAAGGTATTGCATTTTGTAGGAATATAAATGATGGACCTTTAAAAATATAAGACAGTAGAATTTTTTATTACAATGGATGATAAGTAGTGGAGTACTTATGTATTAATAAATAATATACTGTGGCTGTACCCACAATTATTATTAACGTCACAATCCTGCATCGTGCTATCGAAGTTTCTGATAACGGTAAGATATTTACGACGTCGGAAATTACGTCAGTGGGCTTCGGTCTGACCGTCAAATCAGAAATTGATTCATAGACAGATGTCAAATCAAAATCAGTCGTGATCTGTCGATTGGGCTCATGACCAAATTACGTAGGTTCTTAATTGAATTAATTTCTCTAATAGTACAACTTAAGAGGGCAACTAACCCAAAAAATCAAACATCGTCCTTCTCTCTTCACACTCACGCCCGTCTTTCACATTATGTCAGGTGAAAAAGGACGACGCGGAATCATCACCACGATAGTTTTTTCTTAATTAATCGATAAATATACAACATTTAAAAAATCGGCTAGCAGTTTCTCAATGATAGAATTTTATACAATGTGTTAAAATATTACCTTCTTACCTTATTACGGTTATGGCAATATATGAAAAATTCGAGAAAATTAGATGCATTTTCGTGATTTTTTTCTATCGAGAAAAATTTAAGATAACGTGTTTCTGCTAGGTCGGATCCTCGGAAATATAATGTAGTATCTATGTTAAAAAAAAATTAAACATTTAGGGGCCTATTTTCAAGTATAAAAATGAATTATGAAATTGACAATTTTGGGTTAGTCGCCTACTTAAATAACGGGGTCTTTTAGATATGTCTCTGAAGCATCCCTTAGATGCATTTTAACACGGGCTTTTCTCCTTTCGTTCAATTTATTTTATCAAGCTTTTACCCCTGACGTCTTGTGAATAAAAAAATCATCCCTCAAATATGACGAGGACTTTTAAGTTTTGACGCAAGCTTTGCTGTATTACGATGAAGATTTTCTCAAAATATAGAGATTTTACTGCTACATTAACTATCACACTTTAGGGTCAATTCAGACCGCAATGCGACGCGTAAATGCATTTCAAAATTTGTATGGATTTGACAGACTTCATTTACGGAGACGTCATGCAAGACAATCAATTCAACAAATTTATAAATGCATCTACGCGTCGTGTTGCGGTCTGAATTGACCCTTACATTAAATATGTTAAAGTGAAAGTTGGTATGTATTGAATTGGTATATCAAATGGCTGCTTCATTTAATACACAGGCAATTTTTATGTTTCGTACAGGAGCTACAGTGGTAGTGAAGCGTGGTGGAGCGAAGCCCGTTCAAACTCTTAAGGTTACTTTTTTTACCAAAACTGTACTTTAAAAAGATAAAACCGACTTCAAAATTATTGTACGTAATTGAATTAAAACTCCCTATCTCCTAAACTACTAAACCGATTTTGATGAAACTTGATGAAAACACTATTCCCTAAGTTGAACAATAGGTCTAGTACAACAAAAAAAGAATGACTGAAATCGGTGTGGTAGTTCCAGAGATATGCGAACATAAACATAAAAACATACATATATACATACATACATACTTACATACATACAATATGTAACATACATACATAATATACACTTTAGAAATTTGACACATTTGTTCAGACGCTGATATAGACTAACATAATACACGAAAATTGGGCAGTTCTGGAAACATTACATACATACGCGTCGAATTGATACCTCCTTTTTTTGAAGGCGGTTAAACATAATATGGTGTTCCCGTACGATACTGTTAATCTGATCGCACATTTGTCAGTACAGTGCGCATCGAACGCACCGCATAGTATAAAACATACAAATGTGCAAGGTTTCACATCATTTCATACAACAGATTCGGATCGGGAACGCATGCGCCGAACGGCGTGTACGGCGCGTGCGTGCTGATAATATGCGATCCTTTAATAACTACAAATTCCTTATTTTCTAGAGATAGCAATAAAATGCTACAATTAATATCTGGAAAGTGACAATAGAAGTTTAATTTTTCAAAGGAGATTGCATGAGCAAGTTACAAACTCGGTGCAAACACGAAATTTAACTGCAAGGAACGAATCAGTCGCTTTGTTGAAACTCAAAATATAACTGTTACATAAATACGACTTTAGCAAGTTTACAATGGACGCGTAGGGGTGTCACCTTGCACTATTAACTAGTTTATAAAAAAAATATACATAATATATGCCCACTTTCACCAACAACACCTAAAATTTAGGTGTCCCTTAAGCCAATATAAGGGGCACCTAACGCAAGTTTTGATTTCACCAACGTTTAAGTGACACCTAAACCATTATAATTTGCGGGATGAATTGACAACCCCGTAATTCTTAGGTGACGTTTATTGGAAATAAAACAACCTAGTATGCGATTCATCCGTCAAACCATTAGGTGACGTTTATAATTTACGGGATGAATTGACGACCCCGAACACTTAGGTGACGTATGTGGTGACGACGTTAGGTGATGTTTGCCTTGACAATGAAGCTGTTATGAAATGGCCGTCTTATATTTTACTTGTAAAATAGCGAACTCCCATAAATATACATATTTATCACAAACCTTCCTCTTTAATCAGTGTATCTATTAAAGAAAACCGCAATTAAAGGGAACAAAGGGACATGAGGACAGAAAAAGCGACTTTGTTTTATTCTATGTAATGATATACGTCACCTAAGAGTTACGGGCTTGTCAATTCATCAAAAACAAAACTTGCGTTAGGTGCCCCTTATATTGGCTTAAGGGAAACCTATATTTTAGGTGTTGTTGGTGAAAACGGGCATTAGTCTGTTCACTGGCACTTTTAAATGGTCACTGTTAAACATATTTTGTGTCCTAACCCACAATTTTTATTGTTTTTTGAATGCACTCTTGTTCTAAATCATCTAAAGAACTGCATTCGTAACTCTTTACGTATAGAAAACGTTAATGTATAATTCAAGACGTGAGTGGAAGAATAAGGTAAGTAACATGCAAAAACTTCCCGTTTTTTTGCTTAAATGGAGGCTGTAGGGCCGGAAAAAATATTTGAAATAGAAAAACTATGGATTACATGTGTAGCCAGATACATTAGCTAGGTTATGAAGAAGATAAGTTACAAGTTTTATTAAAATAATTAGGGAAAAAAATTGTTATTGTCCGAATGTTACGAAATGTTACTTGTTCGATTCTTCCACTCACGTCTTCAATTCAGTTTAACATAAATCAAACATTGTTTTCATGTACACTTTACGCATTATTAAAGTTTTAAGTTTAAATATGTGGGAATTTTATTAAATTTTTTTTAAATTACTCGATAAAAATAGTGAAAAGTTTAATGCGGGCTAAAATTTAGGCATCAGTTCTTCTGTCCGCATCGATAAATTGTGTCGAATTAAGGCTAGTTTATGCGTATTACATTTTTAGACAAAAACAATTTCACAGCTATAGAAATTGATTTATCTATCAAATAATTATTATCTTATTATAGCTGCAAATAAACGTTTATTTTATTCTATTCTATTCTATTCTAAATAATGTACGTCTTATTATTTATTCTGTGAGTCGCCAACCCTACGAAGCCCAAGAAAAACTTTATCTCTGCAAACTACGGGATTGAGTTACGAGCTATTGAAAAATTAATAAAGTGAATTTCGCGACAAGAGCGCAATTACCCGCCCGCGATGGAGACGTCGCTGCTACGCCACAGTTTGGGAATCCCTGTATACAGAATTTCGTTTACCAGCAAAGAAATGGATATCTGCTAACGTTACTCCCGATACTTAATATTTTGTCAAGCCAATGTTAGTCCCGATCTATCAGTTGGGTCATAACCCGACTAAATACCGTAGGTCCATTAATAACTATTATAAATGCGAAAGTGTACGTCTGTTTGTGTGTTACCTCTTCACGCCTAAACCACTGAACTGATTTTTTGCTGAAATTTAGTATGAAGATCTTTTGAGTTCCGGGTGTAGGATACTTTTTATCCCGGCAAAATGTACGGTTCCTGCTGGATAAACTAGTTTTGGCACAACGGAGTTACGGGCGTCATCTGGTTATAAATAAGGGAGTGTTTCTTTCTTTTTATTTTTTGTCTGATGCTTAAGCAGTACCTTAAGCAGTACCTAGTATTTATAACTGACTTTAAAAAATCTGATGGAAATACTTTGAATACCCTGAACACAAAACAGACGGCAGTAGTAACCCAGCAAATTTTTTTGCTTTCCGCGTGATACTCTGTGGCTCAATTGAGTGTGCAGCTCAAGCCGGGGGTCGCGAGTTCGAATCCCGCCGACGGAACAAAAAGTTTTCAATGTTCCCGAGTCTGGATGTGTATTAAATATGTGTATTGATATACTAAAAATATGTATCTAAGTAAGTAACACAAGTCCTTCAGGTACTTAGCACGGGACCAGACTGACGTGGTGTGAAGCGTCCATAGATATTATTATTATTAAACTAATTTCCATTTTTATTTTGTAATGTTGATATTTTAGTCATAACAAATTATAATCCGAGAGTTCGCTATGTCTGAGAATATAAGTTTGTCTGCAAGATCGTAAGTAAGCATTAAAAATGCATGCATCGACGCTAAGGCATCAAGTTTGAAATCTGAAACAAAGTTGCCAAAGCCGAATTGCCTTAGAGACTTAGTGATGACCTATTCAAAGTCAAAGTCAAAGGTTCAACACCTAGCTTCTGAGGCATTTAGAGAGGACTTTAAAACAATTTAGGTCTAATTGTATTAGAGCTCACTTCGAGCTCGGACGCACACATGTATCATTTAGAAATAAAGCATTAATTTTATAAATAGACTAGCTTTTTCACTTAGCTACTTGGCTAAAATTTCACTGGAAAACACTTTTCCCTTATGTACCCTCGGGGGCGCTATTACTATCATAATCATTATTTCGATTCGATAAGATTTGTCCGCGACTTTATTTTCGTTGATATCATATCCATGATAAAGAGTAGGTAGCCTATGTTTACCTTTACATCCTTATAATGGCCCATATCTGCAACATTAACCCGTTAAATATGGATCTGAATTTATCAGATCGCTTAATGCAAAATAGAATAATAATTTATTCTTACAATTTTATCAATATAGACAAAATTTAGTGTTATCATTACTTGAAATAACATAAGATTTGAATACATTTTGCATTGAAAATACATTTTATTTAAAAATGTTAGGATAGTAAACTCTAAAACGCATTCAACGCTGTCGCATTTTAGAAACTTTGCTGCAAGCTAAGAAACATGGCGTCAGCAGCATAGTTTAAATTGGTCATGCTCCTTTATAGTTGACCATCAGGCGATATCATATTAAGTAATCCAATTTGTTAATATTATAGCATTAAAACATAGAATGGGAATTTTACTTTTAATTAACCAATATTATAAACTTGTAAGTGTGTCTGTTTGTAAGTCTATATATGTTACCTACTTCCTGGGCCAGGACGTAGGATAGTTTTAATCATAGAAAAAAAAATGAAAAGAAAAAAATGAACACTTTCCACGCTTGTAGACCACGGAGGCGTTAGCTTCTTACTACGTGAATCGTGAGTAGCATAATATTTTTATAATATAAAATACAATCTCGAGATAAGACCTAGATTAAATTGCCTTAAATATGTTAGGCACAATGTTTTCATTTTGTAATGAAATATTTTGTTAGTTTCTTGTAACAGATGCAAAGTGGTATTTGTTTCTCTAAAGTTTTATTCATCTTATATAGAAGTTTTTTGGCAACCAAAATTACATATTGTATGATTTCTTAATCATACAATTTGAATGCCTGACACCCACTTGGGTCTCAGGTATTTTTCAAGCAAATAAAATATTATACCTCTATTATCATATTCTAATCCCTAGCTTAAAACAACGCTAGGCTTCCTATAAAAACTAAGTTTGTATAACAGCAAATCCTTAATTTGTTTAAAGAAATAGTATTGTGTCAAATACCGAAAATATACTTGGTACCACCACACACAAACTGTTTGTCCACGGGTAACCCCACGCGTTTGCGGTCCGTTCGCGCATCCCGGACTTTTTTTAACGAATTCATCCGAAGCGATAGACGCATCGAAAGCACATCGCAGACGAAGCCGAGTATGGCAGTAATATTTGATCAAAGCGGGCAAAAGCCTTCATAAATATATTCAATGGGCCGGCGAACTGAAATATTCATGTGTGACTCAATCGGACAGCTGACGCAATGGACCGGAAAATTTGAGGCCACACCTTTGAGACCTATTAGCCTGTACATGGTGAATTTTTGAAGACATCCCAAAATACTGAATTTCACTCTTCGATACTCAAAGCTATCTAGCTACTTGGTATGAGTTAGTTTTAGTATTTTAAATTATTGTTTTTGATGTTAAGTTTAGGTACTTACTGTTGTCAGTAAAGTAAAGATACTAGTTTTCCTAAAAAGTGTATATTTCGATAGCTCTAGCTGTATAGGTGCATACTAGACGACGCCCTTAACTCCGTCTTGATAAATTTGTTGATCGGGAACTGTACATTTTCCGTGACAAAAAGTATCCTATGTCCTATCCCGGGACTCAATGTATCTCCGTAACAAATTTCAGCAAAACTGGTTCAGCGATTTGGGCGTGAAAAGGTAACAGACAGACAGCCATAATATGGACAGCCAGATAAATAGACAGACAAACAGACACACTTTCACATTTATAATATTAAGTATGGAAGTATGGATTAAGGCCTAAGATTTTAAATTTGTCATAATTTTTAAAGATACCAGCTACAGCGTACGTTTGATATGACATCCAAGTGCCATTATATCCTTGCAGGTCTGTAAGTCGATGTTTATTTCAAATATTAATTCTCCTATTGAACTTCAATTTAGTAATTAGCGCTGGCTACTACTAGAGGCTCAGTGGGCGTTTTATTACTTCGCAAGCAACCCGAACAAAAATTCAATTCAAACTACGTAAGGTACATAATTAAGTTGGCTCTAAAAGTGCGCTTAATTTAATCTTTTACCATTAGTTAAAACACCTGAAAACCGTAGCTCTACGTGAAGAATGGAATTGGTTACATACGGCGAAAGAAAACAATTTAAAACGGCGCGTTTTAGAAATTTACTAGCCGACCCTATAAACTCTGTTTTGATACTCGTACGTTATTTCTATTATCAAAAAAATGCCGATTCTGAAACCTAGAGCAAATTTTAACGAATCGGTCCAGCAAACGAAACAGTTCAAATTGCCAAACTCCTCCTGTTTCTGAACCCATTGTTTATTGAAACACCGCGACACAAAAATGTGATAAATATTATAACATAAATCGCAAGCGCTACGCAGTTTAAATCTTATATAATATAAATTCTCGTATCACAATGTTAGGCCGCTTACTCCGCCAAAACGGCTTTATTGATTTTAACCAAATTTTATATGCATACTAGCTGTCCCGGTGAACTTCGTGTCACTTTAAAACCTTCCCTGGACTTCTAACGAATATTTTTAAGACTAAAATCAGCCCAATCCGTTCAGCCGTTTTCGAATTTTAGCGCGACTAATACATTTGAAAATCCATTTTTATATAATACTACTTAGCTGTCCCGGCAAACGTTTCTTTGCCAAATTATATAAAGTATATCGCCCGTATTATTTTATTGAATTAGTGACTAACGGCCGTTCCCAATATTCAATCTATCTCTGGTTTGACATACGACCGATCGCAGCTAACATTGAATTGACATAAAATATATTATGTCTCTAGCTAATGTCGAGAGCTATTCCTATCTCTAGTAGGGCAAAACCAGAGATAGATCAAATATTGGGAACGGCCATAAATAAGTATGTCACCATGGCAACGTCCATCGATATCCCGTGACCCGCGTCGCATAAACAATGGCCGCTCTTTATAGACAAATAATTTGCAATAAAATAAAATTACGACTATAATAATTAAAGATCTAAGCTATCCTATCTCTCAAGTTGGATGAAAGCACACATTTAAAAAAAAGAAACAATAAAATCGGTTAAGTAGTTTAGGAATCCATCGCGGACAAACATCGTGACAGGAGATTTATATATATTAGACTAGCTGTCCCGGCAAACGTTGCTTTGCCATAATATAAAGTATTTCGCCCATATTATTTTATTGATGTGACTAAATAAATATGTCGCCATGGCAACGTCGATCGCCATCTCGTCGCACAAACAATGGTCGCCGTCAGTCTCAGGTTGTAATAATTTACTATTATTTATTCAACAAATGCACTTATCAATATATAAAGTACCCAGTAGCCGATTCTCAGACCTACTGAATATGCATTTAAAATTTGGTAAAAATCAGTAAAGCCGTTTCGGAAGAGTTCGTGGACTAACATTGTGACACGAGAATTTTATATATAAGATAAGATTCAGGGGGTCTGAGAATCGGCTACTGCAGGGTACATTTATATTGATAAGTGCATTTGGTGAATAAATAATAGTAAATTATTACAACTCGAAACTGACGGCGACCATTGTTTTGTGCGACGGGATAGAGAACGACGTTGCCATGTTGACTTATTTAGTCACTTCAATAAAATAATACGGACGAAATTATTACTATAAATGGCAAAGAAACGTTAGCCGGGACAGCTAGTATTATATATTTTTATAATTTATTAATTATTATGATTTACGGCACACAAGTAAAATAACATTTTTCAGAAGGTAAAGTAATCTTTACCCTATCAAATGCAAAGTTATGGGTGCTGTCTGTATTTTAATAAAGTAACAATTACGTAAAAATAAATTATTTCTGCTTACCCCAATAACGCCACAAAAGAAAGTAAATATTTCCAAAACATTAGTGTTAACATTCAATTAAAGTAAACAAAGTAATGCAATAATTTAATTCCCATCAGATAAGTTGGCACGGGCTCAGCGTTTCCCGACGCAATACTGGCCCGTATGTCGCCACCGCCTTACTAAGTTGTTTTGTAAGTCCACTAACGGTAATTAATTCCTTCTTAAGAGCGCAACTTAAACCTAATTGTTACAAATAACCTTAAGAATGTTTGTATTCCCCGAACTTGAATAGTGTATCATAATTGTGTTGGGAATTTTGTGCGGAGGAGTAACTGATACTTTGGTATTTTCATGAATACTTTGCGAGCTAAATTTGGTTTTGTAGTAAGCAATATATGTCTAGTTGTGTCGAAGTCAAAAAATTGTTTTTTGTTCCATTTGAAGATAAGAGTTCGTGACGTAAAGGGCTTTCATTTTGTTAAATGACTTTTATTTTTTCTTAGATTTAAAATATTATAATATTTGGAACCTATCAGATTTGGTGTACTTCATGACATTCAACCAAAGAATAGAATAAGTACCAAAGAGAAAAAAAAAACAATTGTCATTCCATCCTGCTTCAATTGAGTAAAGATTTTCACTTTGGCTCGGTGTCAAATTCGTTCCCCTGAGAGACCTTATAAAAGAGAGACCTTCCTATTAGGCACTGAACCCTAAATGAAACGATAAAAACCTCTTTATTCAAATTAGTCTATTTTTAATTTGGAATCTAATTACTTCTTAAGGCTGCTCTCTCGAAAAAAACATGCAGATGAAACCACTTTTCATCGGCATTAACAGAGAAATTATATCTGAAAAAAAAAATTAGTAATCTACATGATATGATACGTAATTTGGTTTTGCCATATTTTTTCTATCGGTATCACATAATAAAGAAATAAAAAACCAAATCACCTCCAAATCGTTGAATGAAACCACTTTACTCCTTCATTATTTATCAAAAGAATATATAAAAAATATCTACTGCTTTGCAATACATAAGTTAATAATTTGGTTTTGTTACTTTTTTGAAATATGTATTATATTAAGCCTTAAAAAGGTTTTTTTCTCCTATTTCGCCCTATCATGGACGCGGCGAGCGTCGTAACCGCCACCGTACAAGGCGCGCTGTTATTAATGTTATTTCAATGTCATTTACTTCGATATTCGCACTGACAGACAATCGACCTGCTAATTTAGGGAGAGAGGGCCCTTAAACGTGTTTCAATAAACTCTATTTAATTAACTTGTTTTCTTATAATAGTTGTTCGGTTTTTGTGTAACTTATTTTTATTTGGAATTTGGTACGACCGTTGTCTTGATTGACCTGATGAATTTTCTCTAAATAGTTATAGAGATAGTACCTAATCATATTAAAGTATCCAAAATATTATGTAGGAGGAACGTTCATAAAACCTTTAAAATTGTACTCATGGTTTTAGCTAGCCAAAAAAACTTTTTGGCGAAAAATACAAAGTAGAATTTAACTAAAAGAATTTAACTAGAGTTTAAATTAAAGTTTCCCGTAAATATTTGCCCGGAAAAGTTCGAAATTTCGTGGTCACGAGTAGCGGAAAGTTTCCACAAAAATACCTCCGCCTTCTCGTCGCGGATACTTGAAACAAAAACTTTCACTACAACTATATCAGGACGTGAATATTTTCAAGTTTTCCATATTTTTCCATCAAGTTTTCAAGAATTTCGTTTTAACACGCCCGCACGGGATCAAGTATGAGAATGTGATGGATTTAGTGTCCATAATATTTGGCAGTCTATCACGACTGTTAACTTTCTTGATATTTGTGTAAAGTCTTTAATGTATGTTTCTATATGAAGACAGTCTTCGCAGACGTGCAAAGTTTCCTCTTAATAATTTTCCTTTATCTTAGAATTTACACCCTCCTGTTTGAATTACAAATTACGTTTCATAAATTCTGCAACTATTATAAAAAGTATGAACTTTTTATGCCTTATAGTTATAACTATTTATACAATATAGGGAGATCGCACAAAAAGTGTGACGTGTGCGATCTCCCATAGGGTGAATGATGACATTCACCCTATATTGTATGTCTCTTCTATATCAATTTTATAAACCCTCACACCCACTAGTTAAAAATTCCAAAATTTTACTTAATATAATTATTATAATGATAATATATTATAATGATAATATTATAAGGATTTATTGAATACATTGTTGAAAGGTTACTCCCTCCATTGAAAAGTGATGAGTGTTACACTTCTATTCATAAAAATCTTCAAACTCTTACTCTCATTTCATATTCACTCACTCACTCACTCGGCACTCATCATCAAACAAGGATGAAACTTTTGTAACGAACGCTTGTATACTTTGGTACTTTCTGTAAGTGGCTTAAACTATACTAATTAAGCAACAATATAAGGACAAACCAACTGTTTGTTTGTTTATCACTCCTCATGTAACTTATGGCGTAATGGGGCGGCCGTGGAGCGAGCCATTCCGGTTGTTTTGACGTTTTTATTGACTATACATAGGGAAAAGGATTCGCCGGAACTATCTTATTTTTCGTTATATCTCCAGATTACAAGCCATTAAGCCAATGTGAGCTTTTGTTGGTTACCCAACTGCTGAAAGAGGGTTCTGGTTGTATGATTCATTGCGCATATTACCTATTAGATGGATGTCGATTTTAAAAAGACTTTCCCAGATATTCGGTATTTTGTTCAGTTCCGGAGACTTAAAAATATTTTTCCTTGATAAAACTATAGTATGTTTTTTTCCGAGACCCTAATACTCCTTTTGTATCTCAATTTAAAAAAATCACCTTAATCTGTTCAGTTATAGTTTAAGTACGAACTATTAATTCATTATTGCTAGTAGGATCGAAAAAACAACGTGGTCATTTCCATACCAGTTAGCCATAATATGACTACTAAAACCTCCACTACTCCCAAAGATTTTAAATAGGCAAACTTATAGTATAGCCATTCACAAAATATCAAGTTAGATCACTTTAATTCCAAGTATAATACATAGTGACACAATTCCGTCGCTTTACTCGGAGAATATCAACTTTTAATGAAAACAAAGTAATCCTCTTTAGCGCTATTTAAGCTGTGTAATAAACTCCCGAACAATGCAAATTCGTCAGATATGGAGACGCGCGATGTAGACCGCAGAGTAACAAGGAAACAGAAAGACTTTCGGACAAAATATCTGTCGTAAGCTTATATACCGACTTCCAAAAACGAGTTGGTTCTACGTTCGGCTCTATATATTATAATAATATATTTTTAAGCTATTGCATAGCTTTTATCGGTGCTTTGAGCACGGCGAACAAATCAAGAAATTCCGTAACAAAAAAACTAACATCTCCACTCCGATCGGCAAAGCGGTGCGAAATTGCCGTGTTTTATCAGGCATGATTCAAGTTACAAGCTCAATAAGCAAGTAATAAGAAAGCTCTCATTTAGAATATTATTATAGACGTAAAAACGGTAAAGCTATTGCATAGAAGCTATGCAAATAGCTTAACATTACAACATAAATAATAATATTGTGCAAGTGATAATATAAGGTCAACTTAGGGGCATTATTTATTGATCTCTTAATAATAATATTAAATCGTTTGGTCGTTGGTAACACCAATACATAGGTTTGATTATGTGTCCGCAAGAACGTGCGGTTTGGCCGCTACAGTGCGGCGGATGATCTCGTGAAATACTCTTATGCGCAGTCGCATATAAATAGAGCCTTAGGATTTTTTTAACCGGGTTTAGGCCCACCACAAATTCCCACCACTGTATCTCCTGTGTCGCCAGGATCGACAGCGGTATCCAACCACGAAAACCCTTTGATATGATCTCAGGGAGCCCGAGGGACATGGTAATCTGTCTTGGGACCCGCAACGAAATTAATCAGAAGAAAATAGGAGGAGTAGGAAGAATTCCAGTTTCCCTCCCCATACAAACTGAAGACAGCACAAAGTTGCAATGACCGAAAGGCAAAGAACTGAAGGGGAAGCACCACGGGAATAAACGTTAATAATTTGACTACTAAGCTATAGCTAAATTGATATTGGAATTTGTTGTGTTAGACTGTAATTGCCAATAATAATTGTGACAAAAACGCTTGAAGGCACGGAAGTTCCTTGCGCTGTCTATAAGATCACCGTAGCATCTCCACATGTGCAGAGTAGGTTGTATAGCATTGTAGTTCTTTCATCCTGCCAGAGCCTTAGGAATCAATCAATTGTGCTCTGAACTAGCAAAGAAAAAATATACATATTTGATCCACAATTTTTATTTTTTTGTTCTATCTGTACACCTCACTGTTCTTAGACGTGGACAAATATGGGGTGACATCATAAAAATATCTTGTTTATGTATGAAGTTATAAAACGAACAGGAAAATAGAGTAATCGCAATTTTCCTCCTATAACATAAAATATTTTATATTAAACATTCGCTAGTAAACTAGATATCGATATCGATATTATATTTACGTATTTTTGGGAGTAAATAAGAAAAAATATTTTGTTCAGGATTATTATAAAGTTCATTTCATGTTTATTTTTGGGAAATTGAAAAAAATTGATCAGTATTTTCAGAGCGTATTCAACGCTATCAATTACTTTTTGTGATATATTTTAAACATATTATTGTTATTAATATTTATTTCATAATAGCAAAATTTTATATTACTTACCAATAATTTTATTTGTACAAAATTTTGTCCATAAGTACTATCAAGTATCAGAGAAGTTGCTTCCTAGGCAGATGGGGACCTGCGTAGTTTGGTCGCGTTACAATTAACATTTAATTGACATGATCCGAACAAATAACGTTTGTCTGTCTAGAAATCAATGTCCTTGATGGTACATTCGTTGCACTAAAACTTCACTGTTTCCAGTCCGGGGAATCAAAGTATTTCCATGCCAAGATTCACCAAAATCAGTTTAGCGGTTTAAAATCTAACTGACAGATGGTTTAAGGTATTGTAACTGATAGACAGATAGGTGAATAGTACCACAGAAAAATATTATGTAGTTCTCGCGGCAGTCCTTTATCACGCGGTGAGCAACAGAAAATGATTGACATAATAATTATGTCAATACTTTTATACTTTCTCTTAAAGAGAATTTCTTTTCATCATCATGAGCTCGAAGGCTTGGCTAGAAAGCGACATAAAACGCAACAAAACATACAATATGTCATACCTATTTATTGAGTGTAGCAGTCCACGGTGGAAGGGAAAGGGGTCGCACATGTAGGACATTTTATCCCGGTACACGGTAATGGAAAGATGTGAAGCTTAGAATAATAGAGCCTTATGATTAGAAATACGTACTGTTTTAATTTGCTGCTCGTATATGCAGAAAACAATCCATACTAATATTTTAAATGCTAAAGTGTGTCTGCCTGTCTGTCTGTTGCCTCTTCACGCCCAAACCACAGAACCGATTTTGCTGAAATAACATTTTGAACTTTCGCGTTGCATTATGATTAAAGTCCGTCGTGACCACGGCCGCTGCAACATGGCCGAAACGTCGAGAAAAAGTATGTACTCGTAGTAGCATTACTATTTAAATAAGTCGCGTAAGTTTCGATTTTGCTGAAATTGTGTATGGAGATATTTTAAGTTCCGGGAAAGGACATATTAGAAAACTTTTTATCCCAAAAAATTTGATCTTTGTACATCACGAAATGTTCAATAATTAGAGTGATTTACTAAATTCTACAGTGTAGTAATATTTACCTATACCAATATTCAGACGTTATATACTGATGATTTAAATTCAAAAGTATTGTAATATATCTTTGTGACCTCTTTACCGTATAGAATGATTATGCAATGTCATTAAATTAGAAATCCTAGCTTTATCTTACATATTCAAATCACCTGATAGAAGCTAAAATAACAATATAGGTCAAGAAATGTTCTGAGTAAGTCTCGGCACAGTCTCGGTTAAATTTTTTACCGTCGGAGCGGAATTTGCATAATCTATGATCGTCACCGGCCGAGGAAGTTCTATTTTTATAACAAACTATTCTCTTGGGTCGGAGTTTTACACCGTCTTTACAGTTTGTTAAAATGTTGTTAAACTTTACAGAATTGCTTCCCGTTGTTAAATGTTTACGACAGTCGTGGGCAACAGAAATTATATTTTGTAGTGTTTTACTGTAAATAGCAGTTTTATGCAATTAAACTATTCAAAGTACAAAAAATTTATTTAAGTGAATAAAACACTAATCACCAAGACAAATAGTCTACCGATAATCACCCTTCTGCCAATTAAAAATATTTAAGTTCCATCCGATTTTTCTAATGTTAAAACAAGCAGGTAAAAACAAGCTTTAATAAAAAAAAACAGAATAGAAAACTATGCTACAAGATTTTTTGCACAACGAAGTAGCGGCTAGCAAGATGAATATTCACAAAACTGGAATATCCGAAACTTTTTCCTATTCCTAACAATTTCCATGTAAAGTATTTTGTAAGTGGCGCACCTGTAGTTTTTCGATGGGTAAGACAATTCGCAGGGGCCGCTGAACAAGCGGGTTGCCCTCTCGATGCCTAAGTGCGACCCTGATAACATTCACGTATAAGACCGAAACACGCTCATAAGGGGTAGCGGGAGGATTATATTGAGTACTAGCGACCCGACCCGGCGTCGCACGGGTATAAAATATATAGCGACTGAAAAAAATATTAAATATAGCCTATAGCCTTCCTCAATAAATGGGCTATCTAACACTGAAAGAATTTTTCAAATCGGACCAGTAGTTCCTGAGATTAGCGATTTCAAGTTAACCCTTTCAAATAATTTTCCCCTTTTTTTTCCACATTTTCCTCTATTTCTTCGCTCCTATTAGTCTTAGCGTGATAAAATATAGCTTATAGCCATCCTCGATAAATGGGCTATCTAACACTGAAAGAAACATCAAAATCCGTTGCGTAGTTTTAAAGATTAAAGGGAACAAATGGTTATTAGGGAAAAAGCGACTTTGTTTTACATGGGGCACACTAAAAGTTTTGCACTTCTAGCTAATCGGAACTATTTGAGTTATTAATGTTATATTTTTTTAAACGTTGCAACCTTCTTAGCAATATAAAAAAAATATTGGCGGGAAATCATTTGTCAATTATTTTTAATCACTCATCAAAGTTCTACGTACGCAACGAAATTGGAATTAAGTCGAAAAGATTTTAGAGCGAAGATTTTTTATGATTTTAAAAGTTCTCTCTCTCCGCAAGACTGTGCTGCTCGTCTTCAAAATGCTTTTGGGACGGAAGCACCTTGTTTGAGCACCGTGAGGAGATGGTATGCTGAATTTGAAAGAGGTCGAGTTTCTTTACATGACGAATTTCGTGAAGGGCGGCCTTCAACTGCCGTTAACGAAAATAATGTAACTACTGTTAAGCGGCTAATTGAAGAAAACCCGCGGATTGCCTATGAGACGATTCGAGGACTATTGGGGATTGGTATGAGCCAAATTTAAAAAAAAATCTACGAAGAATTGTAAGTAGAGACTTTCTTGTCGTTGGATCCCTCATGAACTGACAGCGGGGCAGAAGCAGGCTCGCGTGGAATGGTGCTCACAGATGCTACTGAAGCACGACCATGGACATTCTAATGCTGTTTATGACATTGTCACAGAAGACGAAAAGTGGATTTGTTGTTTTTAACCCGATAAAAAACAGTAATCTTGTGAGTGGGTGCTTGAAAATGAGAACAGGCCAACAAAAGTGAGGCAGGCGAGAAACGTTCGTAAGAAAATGATCGCGTTTTTTTTCTGAGCTACGGATCCCATCTGTACTATTCCACTTGGAGATAAAAAGAGTGTTAATGCTGAGTGGTATTCCACTATTTGTTAATTTGTTTAGACGACCAAGAAGCCGCATTCTCCTACATCATGACAATGCCTCTTCACACCCAACCAAGAAAAAGCCCAACTCGTGACCCATGCTGCATTTAGCCCCGACCTAGCACCCTGTGATTTCTGTATTTTTTCCAAAATTAAAGATTTAATGAGAGGTTTCACTTTTACCAACCCCGAAGAGGCAGTGATAGCATTCAATCAGCGCGTAGAAAACATGCCTTAAGATCTGTGATCCTCCTGTTTTAAAAAATGGTTTCATCGCATAAAATAATGTTTAGAATGTAAAGGAGAGTATTTTGAAAAGCAATAAACATAATATTTTGGTTATAACATGTCGTTTTTTCAAGTTACGCAAAACTTATAGTGTGACCTACGTATAATAAGTACTAGCTGTCCCGGCAAACGTTGCTTTGCCATAATATATTATTGTATTTGCCATATTAATTTATTGAAGTGACTAAATATATTTTATGTTACCATGACAACGTCTATTGTCAATTTGCAATAAAATAAAATTCCGACTATAATTAAAGATATAAGCTTTCCTATCTCTCAAGTTGGAAAAAAGCACACAAAAAAGAAACATTAAAATCGGTTAAGTAGTTTAGGAATCCATCGCGGACAAACATCGTGACAGGAGATTTATATATATTACATAGAAGATATTTACATTGTTTCCTAGATGGGTAAGATACAACGTTATGTTTTATTTCATCTTTTATCAAACTTGCGATGAATATTATGAAAATCCAGGCATTTTATACTGGTTATACATTTTTTTTATCTATACTTAGAAAATTACATGTCCTGACTGACTGACTGATTCATCATCGCTGAGCATAAACTGTTAAAGTTACAGCAACGAAATTTGGTGAGTAGAGTTGTTTTATTAAGTGGACACTCACTAAGGAAGGAATTTTGAAAATTTTACTCCGAAGGGGGTGAAAAAGGGGTTGAAAGTTTGAATGAAAGTCCGTAATTTCTTGAGTTAGAAACATGAAACTTTATTTTTGGGTTACTGATTAAAAATGAATGAATACGTATTTAAGCGTTTTTTTAAATTCCACCCCTAAGGGGGTGAAATTGGAGTTGAAAGTTTGAATGAAAGTCTGTTATTTCTTGAGTTAGAAACATGAAATTTCGTGTTTAGGTTACTGATTAAAAATGATGGGAAACGTATTTTAGCATTTTTGGAAATTCTACCCCCAAGGGGATAAAATAAAATGAAAATCAGTCATTTCTTAAGTTAGAAACATGAAAGTTTATTTTTGGACTGCTGATTAAAAATAAATGGATAGGTATTTAAGCGTTTTTGGAAATTCTACCCCCGAGGGGGTGAAATCGGGGTTGAAAGTTTGAATGAAAGTCCGTCATTTCTTGAGTAAGAAACATGAAACTTTATTTTTGTGCTTAAAAATGAATGGATACGTATTTAAGCGTTTCTGGTAATTCTACCCCCAAGAAGGTGAAATTGGGGTAGAAAGTTTCAATGAAAGTCCGTCATTTTTTGAGTTATAAACATGAAAGTTTATTGACGTTTGCATTTGACGTTTGCCTAAATAGGGTCCCGTTTTTACCCTTTGTATAAGGAACCACAAAAAGGGGAAAAACTATCCATCTTTGTTATTATATTAACGCGGACGAAGTCGCGGGCAACAGCTAGTATGGCATAGATCTCCTTGGATCACAGTGAAGGAACGAACAAAAGGTGCTGGATGTATGCTGTTTATTCCTGAAAGAAGTTATTCCATAACGAAGCCGCATACGTAATTATGGCGTCTTGTATAATGTGAAAGAGCAGAATTTTAGGAGTAAAAACTTCTTAAGGTTGAAAATATTAAACTTTTGCTAAGTTAACTGAAATGATCATATTGAAAATTCCTCAAACCGAGGATATCTCCCATGTCCTTCATGTAAAACATTGTTTATAATTATAACTTTCTATTATTTTAAAGATTTAACATTTCCGCTCCGCTTATGTCCCAGTCCCGTGGTAGTAAAGCACTAATGGCGTGTATTTGTATCGGGCCGGTGTCTGCAGGTTTTATGCCCTTGTCCTATTCCGGACACGTCCGCCCCGAATGTTATTAGTATACTTATATCGTGGGCCGGGCCGCCTACGCAAATATTATGTACTGACCCTTCGATATCGCTTGTTTACCGGCGAATTTGCATAAACTTTTATAATAGCGAATAAATGAAGAAAGCGTTGAGAGCGGGAGATATTTATTGGTCGCGCGTTCGAAACATGAAAATTGAGCTCTAAGCCTCTAAGGTCCGAATCCTACGAATAATTCGTAGTCCGAATCTCATATAATGGAGTTTCGATTGTGTCTGTCTCTCATTCGTAAGGTATTTTGGGCACATGACCTACTGCTTGAGTATAGAAGCTTAAGCAAATAGATAATTGTGGAAACCGAGAAAAATCCTTTAATATGAGCAAGTGTTGTGCGAAGCTAAGCTTTTACTATGGCAATTATTTTTTTGCCTTCACTTCTTTTACGCAGTAGGTGATGTACCCAAAATATATGTAGTTAGTTTTTATGTAAGTAAGTTAAGTAATACAATATTTTAGGTTTCAGCATTATATGACAAAACGTATTTTATCAGTAACAAAAAAGTACTAAGGTTTTACATAGAATATTTTTAGGATCGTTCGAAAATAATTATGACGATTCCGCGCAAAGGAAACCTATCTTTATTGTATGGCGATAAAGCAGTTATTTGTTCAGCATTGATCGTCATGGTGGAGTAATGGAGCATAAAGCCTTCGAACGTCGTTATCGGCCCGACGTTCGCTAAGTTTCATATTTTAAATTATTCAAGTGTCAAGTGTGTGAGGAATTTTAAACGTTTGAATTTCATACCTTTTCTTTGCAAGAACCCGTTTTTTCTTGTGTTTATACAGGGTGTTACAAAACTTAGTGATAATACTTTAGGGGGTGCATGCAGACGTGTCCCCTGTATTGGATTCACTGTGAATGTAGCGCAGTATTTCTACGTATTTTGAAAATTTAGGGTATTTATCGAATTTTTTGTTCAAGAAACTAATTCGTCTAACCGCCGCCGAAAACAATAAATTTTGTTCCAGAGATATTTCACGCCGTGAATAATGTAATTTATTGTTCCTTACCTGGGTATTACAAATCATAATAATTTTTCAACTTAATTTACTTTGACGTGTAAAAACTAATTTAGTTTGGTCTAGTTATTTATAAGCTGGATCAGACGTTGTAATTTTTGGATGAGGTCCGTCTGGAAATTAAATTCTTGTTAATACAAATGTAAATTAGTTATGACAGTTATTTCTTAAATAATTTTTTTCTTTAAATTGAGATTAGTTTCAGGTTCTGAAGAAAACGATGTAATCTGTAATACAGAAACTTCTCTGTGCACTTTTGTTAAAGTTGTTTTGCCTCAGAGCTTATATAATTATTGTTATCAGAATTTTTTATATCCCGAGACCTAATAAATGTAAAGAACTACATTTAAAATATCCACAGTTTTTATATTATGAAATAGACAAACTGTTGCCATTTGAGACATTAACGATATTACGAAAAATGAAAAATCACCATTTTTGGTGTTCTGTAGTGTTTCGTTCGACTTTCTGTTTGGACTGAAACCTGCACTATCATGTGCTGCGAGCAAAACTGAAGCAGTAAACATAGCCTCCAAAGAAGAACGTTTAAAAAATTCAAGGACCATCTTTACCTGTCCTCATCTTAAAGTCAGTTAAATCATACCAAAGCAAACGTCAACAACAAACTTAGCAATACCCCTCAGAAATTGCAACATGTAAAGGAAAGATTTTCCTTAAAATAATATCGAATATTCAAGTCCATTTCGAATCCGGATACGCTGTACGTGGTCCGCCATTTTATTTCATAACTAATATCCCCATTGCCTTCCGGTATCGTATTATTTTCCGGCGTCGTTCGCTTTTCTGTTTAGAATAAATTTTATATTCGTAATACTGAGGGACGAATATTAAGAATTGCGCTTAGAGCTATTTAGATTTGAATTTCAGTTGACTTATTATTTCAACGTCTATGGAAAGCTTTTATTTAACTAATGTTTTTATGTTTCATAGTTGTACAATGCACTATCAGAGAAGTTGATTCCTAAGCAGATGGCGGACCTAAGTAATTTGGTCGTGTTAAGTCAAACCCATCCGACCGATCACAGCTAACATTGAATATTAAAATAAGCTGACCAAATGACGTTGGTCCGTGGACTGCTTAGGAATCAATTTCCTCGATGGTACATAATATTCTTGGAGCTACATACTAAGTTAATAGGTACATAATATTATCTGTCGAACTCAAAGACGTAAAAATTACTTGAGAAGTGTTAAGTGAATGTAAAAAAGGAAGTCTGCATATTACAGGAATCATTATTTCTAAGTTCAGATGTTACTCAATTTGGGATTTTGGATACAGAGCCCAACTTTAGTGCCACGCCATTATAGACATTTTATAGTCCTATCTGTATTTTAAAAAAATCTGTGGCGTTATTTCTTTTAGCCTTCGATCGCGGATTCTTAGAAATCTATTGTTATTTTATTGTTGTCGCGGTCACCGGTGTCCTTAATATGGGGCTTGATGATTTAAAGTATTTAAAAATGATTTTGATTAACCCCAGTAGGTAAGTATTTAATATCTACCTACGGGTAGTAGATATTAAATACTTATATAAATATTAATCTTGAAATGCATCAAAGTACTTAATATAATATTAAGTACTTCGATACATTTCGAGATCTTATACGGGTATAAGATCTCGAAATGCATCGAAGGATTGTTATCAATTACGTCAGATGATACAAACAATTAGAATCAAGTCTACACTGCTACTCAAACTGCTGGGATTCAACACGGCGCGCCGACAGTTTGTTCCCAAGTGTCCCGTCTGTTAGCTTTGTTTAATCTATATATCCCAATAGTCCGTGAATGCAATGTAAAGTGATTTGATGACACAGTATAATAGAGTAGAATAACTCAACAGTGTCCTTCTTTAACGGATGATTGGCCCAGCGCCCCCCGCCCCAGCATAATATTATATTGCTAATTTACCACCAATGCAACATTTGTGGTGCCAGGATTAATAACAGTGGTAGCTAAAATCCTTTGTATGATCTCAGAGGTGCCAGGGACCTGCAAAGAAATTAATCCGAAGAATGGTAAAAGAAGTAGCAATGTCCTTGAAATCAAAGTCATTTAAAACACAGATTTACATGACATGATTATTTGGTCTGCTCCTGCAAAGCAACAGAGCTCCGTTGCATTGTCGTTGGAATGGAATATCGCAACGTATTCCAGATAATTGCATTTTGGCAACGTGCGAATTGCGATAGAATAGAAGTTGGTGTCAGCACAGCGTCCGCAGAGCTGGTTCATAGTATCACTTCATTATTCATCATGGACAGTAGTACACCATTCCTTCAAAATACCGCGTCCGATGACACACCGCAACGCAACGCAACGAATCAATGTGGACCCATTCGCAGTGCCGTAAATAGGGCGGGGCCACCGCTGCCCAGGCACAGGGCGTAGACTCTGGGGGGCGCAAGAATGGCTAAACTAGACTCGTATTTTTTCGAATTGCTCGCGATAGGTTCCCGTTGCGCCCCAGAGATGTTTCTCAACGTAGTAAAATATATCCACAGTCGAACAGGTAAGTATGCTTCTCCTGTTTGGAAGTTGGTTAAAAAACAAGGATGCAGTTAAAGAAGCTCGCACAGGGCGCAAAATAGGCTATTTACGGCACTGTCCATTCGTAAGTTGTTTGAAATCACGTCGATCAGCGGTGAATTGATTAGATACAGAACAGTAGACACTAAAAATTAGTGATGCTAGACCGTAGCATGAATAATAATGTTTAGTGTCTACTGTTCTTAATATATATTGTGGCAATATCAAAAGCTTATTTCAATGAAACCAATGATATCGCCGCGCTAGAACAGATACAATCGGGGGCATGTTTTATCGTCGTTTTGTGCATTGGATTGGAATTTGTGGTTGGAACGCTGTAAATAAAACTCCAGTATTTATGCGATAAAATTGTAGTAGAAGCACAATGCTAAATAAAACATACAGGTTTACAACAGGTTTATGAAAAATTGCCCGATTCAATGCGTGATTTCATATAACGTAAGTAAACGAGATGTCAAAAATCATAAAAATATACAATATGGGAAGTCTTATGACGACCTCTGTGGCGAGTGTGTGGCAGCTCAAGCCGGGGGTCGCGGGTTCGAATCCCGTCGACGGAACAAAAAGTTTTCAAAGTTCCTGGGTCATGCTCATGGATGTGTATGTGTGTATCAATATTATAATAAAAAATATTAATATAATTAAATAATATATATATATATATATATATATATATATATATATATATATATATATATATATATATATATATATATATATATATATATATTATTTTATTTATATATATATATATATATATATATATATATATATATATATATATATATATATATATATATATATATATATATATATATATAAAACTCAAAGGTGACTGACTGACATGTTGATCTATCAACGCACAGCCTAAACCACTGGACGGATCGGGCTGAAATTTGGCATGCAGGTAGATGTTATGATGTAGGCATCCGCTAAGAAAGGATTTTGATCAATTCTACCTCCAAGGGGATAAAAAATGGGATCAAAGTTTGTATAATATTATAATACATTTCAACGCGAGCGAAGCCGCGTGCAAAAGCTCGTCTTAAATATATGTATAGTATTTAAGCATGTTGCCTATGTATAGTATAAAAGTATTAAATATGTTTCCGTTGTCTGGTACCTGTATCACAAGTCCTTAGGTACTTCAACTTAGCACGGGGCCCGACTGACGTGGTGTGAAGCGTCCATGGATATTATTGATATTACGACAGCAATGCAACAGGTGAAAACTGTACACTTCATTATGCTCTCGATACGATTTCCGTCGCCCATGGATACTCCCAACAGAAGAGCTGCAGGTGCGTTCCTGCCTTTTAAGAGGGAATACGCTCTCTTCTTGGAGGTTTGTAGGTCGTATTAGTGCGGAAATACTGCTGGTAACAGTTCATTCTAGAGCTATACAGTGCGCGGCAGAAAGTAACGCGAAAAACGCACGGTGGAAGACTGCCACTTACAAGGTGACGAGCATGGTATATTTTAGCGTAGAACGATGGCGAAAAATTGCAGGACACTTATGTGTGCTTTTATATGGCTAACGCACAGTTTTCAGCTCGGGATATTTAGCTCTTTAGGAACCCTTTAAAGTAGCTTATCCAGCAGTTGTAACTCTCTTTTAGCACTAGACGTCAGTAGTTGTAGCTCGGGCTCGGCGGAGCGTGCTGTAATGATATTCCGCGATACATAGGTATCTGTACTTTTTCAATAATTCACAGCGATAAAATGTTTTAAGTTTTATCTGATTCAGTATTTCATGGTTTTATTGGATAGGTAGTATATTTTATTGATGGAAATAAAAATTCTTTACAATATGCTTTAGTGTCGGCTCTGGTGATTCCTGTAAAAGGATATACTTAGTTTATCTTATTTCTATAATATACACTAGATAGATCCTTTGTGTAGTTAGTAAACAATTAATTTACTAGGAAATAACTAAGTTTTTGCGTCTTTTATAAAGAGCGTCGTTAAATAACGTTAATGTTAAATAATTGTTATCTAGGTATTAGTGCCCAGATAACACTACAGCAACGTTTAGACCCTAGACGTTGCCCGCAACTATGTCGTAGAAACTTTATTTATCGCACGAAAAACCTACGAAAAACATATTTTTAAAGATAAGAAGTCCTATACGTCCCGATACTAAAAGTATCAGATTAAGCCTTCAAGCTCCATAAGACCACTGGTGATCACGACAGCAACAGAATACAATAGCATTTCCAAGAATCCGCGATCTAAGGATTAATTCCAAATTACCTTTATTAGTTCAGCAATTTAAAAACAGAGTTCACACAATATTTGTAAAATTTTTGATGATTAAAATTATCAAAAACAATTTCACTTACAAACAATTATTCCAAACATCCTGTACAATCCGCTTAAGCATATACAGGTGCGTCCCTAACGACGACATTATTCCCATCAACAAACAACAAATTACCGACATCAACACAAATTGTTGTTCATTTTACATCGCACAATGCAAGTGAAAAATTACGTCCCAGATAGCGCGGGAATCCGGATCAAAACGGCGCGTAATTATCAAAAACGCTTCTGTAATTTATACTGTTTTTGTTTTCAATTTTGTTGTTTTGTTTGCTGTAACGCAAAGTAATCTATACTTATAAAATTACATGTCCTGACTGACTGACTGATTCATCATCGCTGAGCAAAAACTGTTAAAGTCACAGCCACGAAATTTGGTGAGTAGGGTTGTTTTATTAAGTAGACACCCACTAAGGAAGGAATTTTGAAAATTTTACCCCGAAGGGGGTGAAATAGGGGTTGAAAGTCTGAATGAAAGTCCGTCATTTCTTAAGTTAGGAACATGAAACTTTATCTTTGGGTTACTGATTAAAATTGAATGGATATGTATTTAAGCGTTTTTGGTAATTCACCCAAGGGGGTGAAATTGGGGTTGATAGTTTCAATGGAAGTCCGTTATTTCTTGAGTTAGAAGCATGAAATTTTATGTTTGGGCTACTGATTAAAAATGATTGGATACGTGTTTAAGCGTTTTTGAAAATTCTACCCCCAAGGGGGTGAAATAGGAGTTGAAAGTTTAAATGAAAGTCTATATAGGTATACTATATGTTAACGCGGACGAAGTCGCGGGAAACAGCTAGTATATATATGAGGGTGTAAGTTATCCACACTAATATTATTTATATAAATGCGAAAGTGTGTCTGTGTGTCTGTCTATTTGTCTGTCTGTTTGTTACCTCTTCACGCCCAAACCGCTAAACTGATTTTGCTAAAATTTGGTATGGATATACTTTGAGTCCCGAGAAAGGACATAGGATACTTTTTAAAATGTACGGTTCCCGCGCGATAAACGAGTTTTGGCACAACGGAGTTGCGGGCGTCATTTAGTATGATATACCTATATGAGAGTGCAAGTTATAAAGATTATAGTAAGGAAAAACTTGAGATGCACTTTGAGTATTGTTAGATGCTGATCGAAAAGCTGCGTAGCAATTTGTTGAAAAAACCGCATATTTCTAATCGTTAACCGCTATTTTATGCTTTTCAGGGACTTGAAGCATATATTTTATAGCAAAGTTTACCATTATTAATCAGTCCTGCAGTTAAGGTGTGAAGGGATAATCGACATGAAAATTATACATGGTAGTGGACTACGGGAAGGTTAATAATAATTAATATCTATGGACGCTTCACACCACATCAGACTGGCCCCGTGGTAAGTACCTGAAGGACTTGTGTCATAGGTACCAGACAACGGAAATATATTTAATACTTTTATACTATACATAAATTTAAGATTTTTATTACATTCTACACATATTTAATACACATCCATGACCCAGGAACATTGAAAAACTTTTTGTTCCGTCGGCGGGATTCGAACCCACGACCCCTGGCTTGAGCTGCCACACACTCTTTTAACCATTGAGCCACAGAGGTCGTCAAAAGTTTATATTAGAAGGGATAGGATGTCTCCGAGTCATCTTGTATACAAAATCCAGTTGATCTAATAAATGTATCGTGTTGTGTCCATGTGCCAGATGACCCCGTGACCTTCAACTTAATGGTATATTGATCGCTGATAAACCCGAGTGGCTATGTTATCTTATATTATATAATGTTTAGTGTATAGTGTCTCGTATATTAAAGGAGCTATCATCATTATCACTGAAATATTCAATTGAAAAGCTAGACGTGTGATTGATTGACGTTGTTCAGTTAAAGGGCTGGCTGTTTTATTGAACGGCTTTTTTAACCAGTGGACTGCGACATCTATATAATTATTGACCAAGTTATCTTATATCTTTAAACGAGCAATTCTTGTATATATATATAACTGGAATCTCGGAATCGGCTCCAACGATTTTCATGAAATTTAGTATATAGGGGGTTTCGGGGGCGATAAATCGATCTAGCTAGGAATCATTTTCATAAAATGTCATTTTATGGGTGGTTTTTGAATTTTTTGAATACCGAGCGAAGCTCGGTCATATAGCTAGTGAATTTTAATTACAGCTTAGTGATGTTTTAATCACATAAGTCATAACTCAGAACTCGACATATTATACAATATATATACACAAATTATACAGTTATACTTACCATGAGACTGGACAGTTGTATTCAAATTATCGTTAAATAATTGACATCATTAATCGCTTAAATACGAAATTGTCTTATTAACCTGTTATAGTCGCAGCTTTAGTTTGTAGGCCGAATGTAAAATAAGTAGTTATTGTATCTATCTGTAATTTTCTATTAATTAAGAATGTATGTATTTATTGATACTAAACTGCATTTGGTCCTTATATAAATAAATTTCCTACTTTCTAATATCTAGACTAATCCGTATGGAATCGGTTCTGTCATAGTAAAAAGAGGGTTCTGCTGTTTTATATATAAAACAACAGACCCCTCCTATGCCAGAACTAATTTGCGGGATAGAAACTATCATGTGTCCTTTTCTAAGAATCTACATCAATTATATTTTAGGGTATAGTTCTTGCAATCTACGAGTGCGCGTCGCCCTTACTTGTGTGAGTGACCATATCTATACAGGCGTACATGGCTCGCTCGCCTCTGACTGCTCCGTCGGGTACGCACACTAACGAAAAAGTCTATTCACATTTCCAACTACAAATAAAGGCGACGCGCACTCTTAGATTGCAAGAACTATAATGCATTTAAATAATTTATAAGAAAAATATTTTATTCCCTACCTTACCTAATCACGAGAACATGGATCGATTTCGAAGAAAATCAGTCATGCCTACACGAGGGGAGACAGGAAAACGGACAATGACATATCGTGAGCGATAGAAAACGATACCATTTTCCATACACATTTTAATGCTGGTACCACGGTCCATGTTTCTATTTGTTACTTCTACATGACTGCTCCCTCATGGGGCGAAAGCCCTGTACCATGATACGAGCACTTAGTATATCAAGCGATACATATCGTTTCATAGTTTAGGGTAGGTGCTGATCAAAATATCAAAATTCTTACATCCATCTTACAAAATAAGAAATTCTAGTATCGCGGTGTTTCTTGCCGAACTAAAAGGCTTATTAATTAGGTACATACAATTTTTTTCTCTGTTACCTATTTTGATAATTTCCTCTAATTTTGAAGTGTTTATAAAAATACACAATATACTGTGTGTTTTGCCTTGGTCCATCGTATTTTATGTCTGATTATTTTTCCGACCCAAATATCGACCAATAGAATTGCACCATTCGACGTCACGTGGTACAACCTACATGGTATTATACTGATAATTTTTTGAAAATTTTAGGTTGTACCACGTGACGTCGAATGGTGCAATTCTATTGGCCGACATTTGGGACAGAAAAATAATCCCCCGAATACCACACGAGCTTCAAAATTATCTGGCATTTCCCTGAAGGTTCCCTGCAAACAAAAAAAGTCGTCAAGTTTTTCAGTTTAAAAAATCACGAGCGCGAATCCTTCATTTGTTTACAACGAACCTATCGGGAAATACCCGATAATTTTGAAGCTCTTGTGGTATTATAAGTGAAATTTTTAAAAAATTATTATTGATGTCATAACTCATAGGTATATAATATAACACAGTAAGACTCTGGAACCAACTCTCGCTTGCAGTATTTCCGGACCAATACGACTTGCAAACCTTCAAGAAAATAGGGTATTTCTTCTTAAAATGTCAGGAACACAGGTCTGCAGCTCTTTTGATGTTGCGCGTGTCCATGGGCGACGGTATTTGCTTTTCATCAGGTGACCCATTTGCTTGTTTATATAATTTTATATTACAAAAATATGTGTGGCACTTGGGGACTGCCGCGGTAAAGCTATTGCATAGTATTTTTTATCAACTTATGCATTTATAATTCGCATACGTCTAGTCGCACGCACACAAACACCGTTCCAAAGTCGTGAGGTGTGTTAGGTTTTTTCGTTACGGACTTTCTTGATTTGCCGCGCTCGAAGCGCGCGATAAAAGTTATAAGTAAAATAAAAAAAATAAAATACGTTTATTGCAGACTATTACAGCAACTTAATGAATAACAAATGTATTGCAATAGCTTAAAAATTACCTTGAAGTAAACTCTCTAAGTCTACCAGTCCATGTCTACCAGTTCTTCAATCTTGAGAAAAACTGTGACAATTAAAGCCGAGGAATCAGATATAGAAGCGATTCCGCCGGTCACGGGCCATTGTTGAAGGAATTACTGTCACCGAACAAATTAGTTCCTCCGATCATATTGGTGTCTGATGACTTTTCGTTTGTGTTGTAACGACTTTTCGAATAATGTATTTCTTCAAATATTTTTGTTGGTTCAAAATGTTTTGTTACATTTTTCGTTCGCAGGACGTTTTTATTTATTTATTTATGTCAGGGGTCACCAATTAGTTTCGCTCGGGGTCCGTTTTAAGACATGAAATGAACTTCGTGGTCCACACATTTTATAAAAAATCGGCCAAGTGCGAGTCGGACTCGCGCACTAAGGGTTCCGTACCATTGTAGAGAAAAATTTGCCCAAAAATTGGGTTTTTTTGTATGGGAGCCCCCCTTAATTTTTTATTTCATTTTAATATTATTATTAAATATTAAAGTGAACATAAAATTAAGAACCTTGAGTAAAATTCAAGTAGGAATGCCACGCCTTGAATTTGCCATTATTGAAAAAATTGCCAAAAAGGCCAAAAAAATCACGTTTGTTGTATGGGAGCCCCCCTTAAATATTAATTTTATTTTGTTTTTAGTATTTGTTGTTATAGCGGCAACAGATATACACAATCTGTGAAAATTTCAATTTTCTAGCTATTACCATTCTTGAGTTACAGCCTGGAGACAGACAGACGGACAGACATCGAAGTCTCACTAATAGGGTCCCGTTTTTACCCTTTGGGTACGGAACCCTAAAAAATAAACAATGGTAATTACGGAAATTACAAAGGTATTTATTTAGGTGTCAATGAGATGAAATAAGAATTCTCTCTGAAGTTTGGAGTGAAATATTGGTGCAAGCTATAGGTATTGACATTAAATCCTGGAGATGTTGAAGTCCTAAGATGAATGAAGATCATCTTCGAATATGCTTAGTCCTCACACAATGAGTCAGCAGTCCGGATGCGGACCGCGGTCCGCGAATTGGTGACCCCTGATCTATGTAATTAAAAATTCTCATTAGAGGTCAGGTCAACAAAGTGGCGACTGGCGAGCCGACGCAATATATTTTTAAATATATTGCGTGCGTTGGCGTGTATTATAATCTTAATAACTACACTATAAAGTGTAGTTATCTATACTCTATACTAATATTATAAATGCGAAAGTATCTCTGTCTGTCTGTCTGTCTGTCTGTCTCGCTTTCACGCCAAAACTACTGAACCGATTGTAATGAAATTTTGTACACAGATAGTCTAAAGCCTGAGAAAGGACATATGCTACTTTTTAACCTGAAAAAGGGGTTGTAAGGGGGTGAAAATGCGTAAATTTGGTCAAATTAAGTTAGTTCCAAAAATTCATAATAGATGGCGCCGTGCGTCTCCTACATCGCGTTATCGCTTGCTCATGCATCTTTCTATAAGAGGTGGTACCATGTTGAATTACATTTTTCGATTCTTTCGATTGTTGTACACGTCGATAATGAATAACTCACTACTCAGTACTTTATCTACGCAGGTCGCAGTGATGAGTGACGCAACCTTAAACCTACCAATGCTAAATAGTTTATGGGCAAAGCAAAAGGTGTGTAATGGTTTAAGGTTTGATTTAAGGGGTACCAGGGTTTTAAAAAGCATTTAAATTTGACACCAATTTCGTTGACACCGCGCGCTATTAACTGAAGTCCACGCGGACGAAGTCGCGGGCAACAGCTAGTTAAGATTATAATTGATATGTATGTTAGACATTAAGGTATTGTACTCGTATGGGCCTACGTAGTTAAATTTAATTAAATGAGCAGTTTTGAAGTTAAATGACTCGTTAAAAAATTGACTAGACGGCATTATGTAGTGCAGAATCACAATGACGCTAACAAAATATCATAATGATAATAATGATCATTTTATCACAAACTAAATTCCCAACTGCAATGTACGGTTAACAGTACCCGTTATATCTGTTGTGTTGGTCATTCTCACGAAATCCAACCAAATGACGTCGACTTACCATCAGAAATTAATCAATTTCTTCGATGGTGCAACTAAAAGTGTAATGTGTCGAGCTACCACGTCGTGCTCCACGTTACACACACAAATTGCAAATATTTTCGCGAATCGCGTGGCACATTGCCGCTGCACGTGACCATGGTGCTCGTGGCCAACGAGTTGCTGGCGTTTATCCAGCACGCCATCGACACCATGGACGAGGTCAGCATCATGCAGATCTGCAAGTCCTCCTTCACCAGCGAGGAGATTTGCAAGGGGAAGCAGCTGCTGTATGAGACGCTCGGCCAGAGCGCGAACATGCCGTCGCGACGAAGAGACGGAACGGAAAGGAGCGTGCAGGACAGCATTTCCCTGCTGAAGCAGACGGATCCTGACGAGGTGCCGGCTTTTGTGGCAGAGGAGCTACACAAGCTGCCGCCCGTCACGCTGGACCATGTCGACGTCGTCAGCCTATTGAAGGACATCAGGTTCCTGAAGGAAGAGCTGACCGGAGTTCGGGGTAGATTGCAGGCGTCGGAATCTATCATCAGTGACCTACGTAGTGAATTATCACAATTGAAAAGTAATAATTCATTATGTAGGTCACCTGACGCCGCATACGTCACCCGACGACGAGGCGCACAGGCAAGCACGTTTAGCCCGTCAGCATTATCGGACGCGGACGGGTCAACGAACATCGCCGATGCCGCCCCTGCCCGCGCTCCCCTCCTAGTTGCGCCGACGCCGAGTCCACAGGCGACTCAGCAAAACTACGCGACTGTTGCTGGTCGCCCCCGCGGGCGAACAAAAATGGGGTAAATGAGAGCCGTAAGGCTTCGGAGAGCCGTAAGGCTTCAGAGAGTTGTAAATCTACGGAGAGCCGCAAGGCTACGAAGAGCCGCAAGGCCAAGGCTTCTCGACCTGGCAAGGACGAGAGCAGGGGGTATGATGACGAGGGCTTCACACTGGTGGAGAGGAGGAAGAAGAAGCCCGCCGCCCGCAACCATCGTGGCACGGCGCCTTATGTACCTGAGCTGCGTCTGCGGAGCGAGGTCGCCGCGACGTCCCTGTACATATCTCGCCTGCCAGTGCAGGCGAGATATGTACAGGGACGTCGCGGCGACCATGGAGGTCGACCATGGAGGTCGAAGTCGTCGTGGACTACATCAGTAAGAAGACATCCCTCCACTTGGGGTCGAACGTCAGCAGTCTCGCCACAAGGTCAACTTCAGTTCCTTTGTGGTGTGAGTAACGACGCATCTTTTGTCGACCTTTGAAGCAGAGGAATTATTCTGGCCGACTGATGTGGTCTACCGAAGGTTCCGGGGGAGACTCCGGAATGAAGCGCGCGTCACGTCGCCGATAACTAAGTGACAAAGTGTAGTTATTAAGTGTTTATTATAATTTATATGTATATGTATGTTAGTCATTAAGGTATATATTGTATGAGGGTATGTAGCCTGATATAAATAAATAAATAAAATAAAATAAAAGTACATATTATTATTATATTATTTTATTAAATACATGCACTTGATAAACACATCCCTCCTGGCACAATCGAGCAACAATTAAGCCATCTACCGTACCTCTGATAAAACAATAGCAGTGACTGCAACACAAATTAACCCTAAAATAAACGAGACACCTGACCCAATACAGTTTGTGGGATATTCCGGGCCATTAGATCGAAAATCTCAACCCTTTCAGCCAACCCTCCCGCGGCGAATTGAATTTCGTAGCACGGACGGGTTAAGTGCGTAAGGTGAACGGTAATGATTATAATATTTACTTTTAATGCCAATGCTCAAGACGAGAGACAAAGAAATTAAGACGACGATTAATAAATTAAACATCCCGTGCACAATACTAGAAATTAAAAACTTAGTATATACAGGGTGCAATTAAACCTTCCTGCCAAATTTTTTCCAGGGCTAAGGTATCAAAGAGAGTCCATTTAACTAAAAAAATTGGGTGCTATTTTTTAATGACATAATTTATCCCATTTAAAATCGTTGCAGAACGGTCACTCGCGGCGGTGGGTATGAGCAGGGGTGAAGCGGGGGGAAGAGCGCGCGCGGGGGCACGTCACGTGCGGGCGACGCGTCGTCGTGTCCATTAATAGTTGTAGTGTTTTAGGGTTCCGTACCCAAAGGGTAAAAACGGGACCCTATTACTGAGACTTCGATGTCTGTCCGTCTGTCCGTCTGTCTGTCTGTCTGTCTGTCTCCAGGCTGTAACTCAAGAACGGTAATAGCTAGAGAGTTGAAATTTTAACAGGTTATGTATTTCTGTTGCCGCTATAACAACAAATACTAAAAACAAAATAAATTAAATATTTAAGGGAAGCTCCCATACAACATACGTGATTTTTTCGGCATTTTTTGCTCTATAATCTATATCAATAATGGTTACATGTAGGCACTTGAATTTTTCAGAAGGTAGTTTATTATATGTGTACTTTAATATTTAATAATAATAATAAAATAAAATAAAAAA
This sequence comes from Polyommatus icarus, assembly GCA_937595015.1. Lineage (NCBI taxonomy): Eukaryota > Metazoa > Arthropoda > Insecta > Lepidoptera > Lycaenidae > Polyommatus > Polyommatus icarus. The sequence continues at coordinate 21,512,441 of OW569328.1, read as the reverse complement.
CAAAGGGGGGTTCCCATACAAAAAACACAATTTTTGGCTTATTTTTGCTCTATAACGGTACGGAACCCTTCGTGCGTGAGTCCGACTCGCACTTGGCCGATTATTTAGGATAACTTTCGGAAGCTATTTCTCAACATTTTAGTACTGAGTGATTATAAAAGAAAACATACGTGTATTTTTATTAATAATAAATAATAATATCTATGGACGCTTCACACCACGTTAGTCTGGCCCCGTGCTAAGTACCTAAAGGACTTGTGTTACAGGTACCAGATAACGGAAATATATTTAATACTTTTATACTATACATATATTTAAGATTTTTATTATATCATACACATATTTAATACACATCCAGACCCGGGAACATTGAAAACTTTTAGTTCCGTCGGCGGGATTCGAACCCGCGACCCCCGGCTTGAGCTACTAACGCGCTCACCACTGAGCCACAGAGGTCGTCAAAAATTGTTAACTAGGATCAATATTAGATATATTTTCCTAGTTAACAATTTATCCTGTATTTTACTCAATGCTAAGTTAGTATTTATACTTTTTATGCTAAGTTTAAATTTATATTAAACATTTTAGCAACATTACCTATATTTATATAAATAGCCAACACATTTATGTTGCCCGCACCTTTTTTGCACAGAAATTCCTTTCGTTTTGCTACGAATAAACCTCCAAGTATCCTCCTCCAGAAATATTCGCTAATCATATAAATAGTTACAGCATTTAAGCGTGAAGAGTTAGAAGACAGACAGACAAACCTTTAGACCAAATGATGCCTCAAAAAGTGTGTAACGTGTTGTTGATTGGTTCTATTTTTGTTATTAGGGTTCCGTGCCCAAAGGGTAAAAACGGGACCCTATTACTGAGACTTCGATGTCTGTCCGTCTGTCTGTCTATCTCCAGGCTGTATCTCAAGAACCGCTATAGTTGAAATTTTCACAGAATGTGTATTTCTGGTGCCGCTATAAAAACAAGTACCTACTAAAAACAAAATAAAGTGAATTTTTGGCCTTTTTTGTTCATGAGCCATAATGTCAACATAAAATTTTCACAAAATCCTTAATTATATGTGTACTTTTTTAATATTTAATGATAAAATTTAAATAAACTTAATAATTAAGGGAGGCTCCCACACAAAAAACACTACTTTTTCCATACTTTCGCTCTATATCGGTACGGAACCCTTCTTGCGCGAGTCCAACTCGCACTTGGCCGATTATTAGTATTAAAATGACACTAAGTAGATAAACATATTTTGTTAAAACAATTTTTAAAAACATATATCAGTAACTGGGCATATGAGTAAATGAAAAAATAAAATTTATATCAACAAAAAGACCCGATCTTTACTCAATGATAAAAAAATCCAATACATAAAAGTAAATCCGAATTCTCAATAATAGTTATCGAAAATGAACTTTTTTAAACCCGAAATCCGTTCAGTCGATACCAATTTACTGAAGTTCATAATTGAAGGCATTACGCCGTCACGGGTAAACCAATAGTAAAGTACTTTGCATTCGGATTAAACACTCATAATTGAAGACACGAGCGGATGAAGTGGGTAACTTAGATTTTATAACATAAGAGCAATTGCTCATTTTTAGGGTTCCGTACCCAAAGGGTAAAAACGGGACCCTAAAAACATTTTTTTCCTAGACTATGCTGTCCCACAGCTAGGCAAAGGCCTCCCCCAAGGTCTTCCATTCACTTTACTCTGCCTTATTTTAATACAAAAACACAATTTTTGGCTTTTTATTGCTCTATAACGGTACGGGACCCTTCGTGCGTGAGTCCGACCCACGCTTGGCTATTTTTTCCCTCTATTTGAACAAGCTTTATAACTTACCTACTTTATCATCTGACTTATATTGTTGGCTATACATAAAATCCAATTTTTTATTTTAATAATTTTCCCGGTCCTAAAGCCTCAATTTATACAAAAGAGGACAGTTTCCAAATTGTTGGTTACCCCCTTCACTTACTTATGTCTTCAATTATGAGTTTAGTCCCAAATTTTTTACTAATCTTGTTAAATCTAATATCAAATTTTGTAACTTGTATATTTAAAAAAATCAATTTTATAATAGTTCTTAGTTAGAGTTACCCACTTCATCCACTCATGTCTTAAATTACAAATTATATTTTACTTCGTTTTCTGTAATTTGAGTCTACTATTAAGCGAAGAAAGCGCGTTGAAATATCTACTTCACCCGTGTAATGGTACCAAAATACTTCCTTGCGGCACCCCTTCATTTTATTATGCTTGACTATAGTATAGGTATAGGCCACTTTAACTTTGCCGCCCCTATGTATGAACTCTGCCGCTATCCTAGGACGCTGTCGCCGCGCCCCTCCCTAGGACACCATAGGACGCTGCCACTCATAGGCCATAGCCTATATTGCCTACACATAGATCCAGAGCAGATTATTAAGCCCTTTAAATTTAATATTATTTATTTTTGGAGTTTACTCCTTAAGAATTGATTTTCATATATAAGGCGCCCGGTATGAGAAAAATCCGAGGGGTAAAACCTACTAACAAGTAACGAAAAATCGTGTCACGTTTCTGGTGAGCACCTTTAGTGCGCAACTTTCTAATTTGGCTGTGAGTGTATTAAGACCATAAAGGTAATATACCTATCGGAATATTATATTATATAATTATATTATTATTATATAATTATATATTTTTTGTGCTTATTATTTTTCCGTACCCAAAAGGTAAAGACGGGAGCCTATTACTGAGACTTCCATGTCTATCCGTCAGTCTGTCTGTGTCCGAGCTGAAGCTAGACTTCTGAAATTTCACAGATATTGTGTATTTCTTTATCGACCGTATTACCGTACCGTTGCAGGCTGTCATTTGCGCCCACACATTTCCTCACGCGCGAGACATCTCCAACAAAGTGACCTTCGAGGCACGAGGATCAGCCCCCAGTCAACCTAGAATCGGTCCCCTGGACAGATCGTTACTAATTCCAACTGTACGGAATCAATCCTGGTGCTAATTCTGTCGACGTTGACGAGGGTGCCATTGTCTGCGCCCGACAGCGGCGGGGCAGCGGCGCGGCAGGAGCGCTGTAGAGCGTTACTTTCTAACGTTTTTTTTAAACAATCCTAACTTATATTATAAGTTGTAACAAACTAACACTAATACACGATTATTTATAAGTTATAAGTAACTTACAGCTAATATAGAAACTAATAATTTACGTTTTTCCCTTTCAGTGACGGGACTCTAAAAATAGCTAGTTATAATATTATTTTGTGGTTACCTCAAACATTAAGAGCCCCAACAGACTGCAGATTTTTAATCGGCCGATAGTTTAGTTCGGCTCTTGATCAGTATGAAGGTGAATGGAAGTGAGCATAATATTACAACGATACCAAGTTGGCCGATAATTAAGTTTGATGGGTCTATATACTCTATAGTCTATACGATTGCCTTCAAACTTAACCATCGGCAAACTGTCGGCTGATGCTTAATCAGTACGACGTTCTTCCACGCGCCCACACGACGCCGATTGTTTGGTCGGCTGACTCGGCAGAAATCCGAATCGTGTAAATATTTTCCATTCAATAATCTATCGCTGTGAATGGAACCGTGCGAGAGCAATCGGCCCGATGTTGGCTGGTGTGCGCGCCTATTATACCACCAACCCGACTGTCTAGTTGGCCCCGTGTGCGGCCGATCTGTGAGACTTCCAGTGCCGGGAAAGGAAATAGGATACATTTTCCAGGAACAATGCACGGTTCCCGCGCGATACATTTAATTTTAATGCATATCTGGATTCTGGAAGGTGATTAAATATTTGACAATATGTAGCTTTCGTTTAGAATTTAATTCTGGAGTATGGTGAATGTAGTCTTTTTTTGTGTCGTGTGTCACAGAATATATTATGTCGCAAGGAAAAGAGGATATCAGGGATTTCACGATATCCCTAGGGATATCACGAACTCCCGGTAGATGCCGAATATTCTTGTTTGTTACGTCTTCTTACTAAAAATATCTAGTGATATGTCATTTCACTAAACTAAATTTAGTGAAACTTCAGAAAAGCGGACACCGCTGAATAAAATCAAGCCACGCATTTCTCTCGCTTGTTCTAGTATACACACGGGTACTTTCTAGTATACACATACACATGCGTCGTATGGGCATGTAAAAAGTCGGTCCTGCGCCTGATCTCTCGCCGGTCGTGTAAGTCTTTCGTCCCACCGGGTTATGCGAGTAAAGGAATATAGAGATTGCTCTTGTGTACTGCGCACATAAATATCACACGTGTAATGCAACTATAGCAAATCTGAGGGGGCATCACCATATCTCTGAATCATAATGAAGCGGCCATCTTATTTCTGTGCGGCCGACCAAGTTGAATATTTTTTGTAAAGGTGGCATGTGGATCTCTAGTTTGGTTAGGCTCTTGTACAGGCACAGGTACTACAGGTACTCCAGCTCTTCGATTATCCTAGTTTTTACGGTTCCGTACCCAAAGGGTTAGTCTGTCTGTCTGTCTTCAGGCTAGACAAGCCGCGCCAGCTCGAGCGACGCATTTGTTTCACTCCCACTAGTGCTCGTGTCACGTGTGGGAACTAGAGCGAGCGAGAGAAATGAGTGGCTCGATTTTTATTCGGCGGTATCCGCGTTTCTGACATTTCACTAGATTTAGTTTAGTGAAATGACATATCACTAGATATTTTAAAGTAAGAAGACGTAACAAACAAGAATATTCGGCATCTACCGGGAGTTCGTAATATCCCTAGGGATATCGTGAAATCCCTGATATCCTCTTTTCCCTGCGACATATATATTAGTTGTACCAGCAGAATTCCCACTGGCGAAACCCGTTTAAAGAATTAACGACTCATGCTACGGATACTATAAAGTTCAAATTCCGACCGGGCAGTGCGAGGTGCCTACAATTATATTTGCCTACATCTCCGCTCTCTTTCTATCGCATAAGTCGTACCTTTTCTGAAGAAATTAAGGTTGTCTCTTTTTAAAAATAATATTATTATCTTTATATTTACTTAACTACATTTTATTTAACTCAAAATAATCTAAGATGGTATATCTTAGTACTACGTAGATTTAATTATCATAAATTCGCGTGTAACTAGTTACGCGTACTTACTACAAAAAATGTTAACTAAAAAGAACGAAACAAGACCTAATTCTGCCGGAGGCATCGAATCCATGTTTTAATTGATACGACTCTTGCTTACGAGTTTCATGCCAGGATAAAATAGGTTACATAGAAAAATGTAGAAGAAGAAAGTGGATAATAAAATGCAGTCGGAGGCATGTCGCACCAAGTTTAACATTAATTATTCATAAATCATAAAATATTATGCCTCCGACTGCATTTTATTATCCACTTTCTTCTTCTACATTTTTCTATGTAACCTTCTATTTATCCTGGTATGAAACTCGTAAGCAAGAGTCGTATCAATTAAAACATGGATTCGGTGCCTCCGGCAGAATTAGGTCTTGTTTCGTTCTTTTTAGTTAACATTTTTTGCAGTTGGGTTTTATGATTTTTAAGTAATTTATTTTATTTGCAACTTTTTAGTTGTAGTCATCTAACCATTTCGACAATCAATCTAATAAAAAATTGAAAAAATACCGTACTGATATTTAACCATATATCGTAGGTACACTTAGAAAAGTGTACCTACAATACGTCATAATAGGTACATAGGTTTGGTACTGTTTCAATGTATGTTTCTAGTTTTAAGACGTACCAAATCATTGTATATTTTTTAAACTTTGTCATTCAATTATCATCTTGTTTCAGTAATGTCAGTTAATTTTTAATTAATATTGGATTTATCCATGCAGGCGGATTTTGGTTTTTTCTTATTTTATTACTAGCGGTCGGTCGGCCGCGGCTCCGCCCGCGTGGATGTCGGTGAGCTCTGCAAAAAGCATACCCAGGAAAGACTCGGTCAGCAAAATGATTCCCAGGTCAATTCACAGACTCCGACACTAACATCGACGACGCAGTCATTATACGCAGGCTGCACCCTGCACAGATTTTCTTCCTCCCGCACGCGCACACGCCAACTATCGTAATAATATTTTAATTTCAAAACCGAATGTGCAATTTTATTCATTCAAAGACCAATTATTATTTACATAAACTGTACTTAGTAATGGAATAATTCATTTTGATAAGGATTAAAAGAATGAGTAAAATAAACGCGTTTAAATGTAGTCCAAAATAATTTCAAGATTTTTAAATAAAAAATGGTTAGTGTGCCTCACTCGACATAGATAGGTATAGTGTCTCGCGGACTTTTTTGTAGATATGTAAGTAATAATATTAGTGTAGATTTATTGTTCTATTTAACCCTTAAAGGCTACAATGATTTCGTGTACTATTATGACTACAACGGGTGTAAAAACACCTGGGTCTTAAAATTGGAAAATAATTACTTAATTAAAATCTTAATATTGCAAAAATGGGCTCAAAATGTTATTTAGACTTTTAACCCTTAAACAAATGCATAATAACCTCATATTTATTATAAAAATACCTTCTACCATGATAATTAATCAGAATCCTGAAAACTGAAGAAATATTACTACCTGTTGACGACACAGCAATTCAGCAGGGCTGTGGTCGTCACAGAGTAGTCTGGCGGTGGACTGTATCTTGGGGTTTCAGTCTTGAGGAAGCAGGGTGCAGGTCGGAGAGAGAAGAGAAACACCAGGTGAAGGTAATACTGCGGTCACGGTGGAGTGTTGGGGGGCAGGGGTTGCCCAGGCATCTGCGGTGGTCGTAAGTCGAGTGTGTGTGCACTGAGAAAGTGCGTGTTTATATATGAAATTTGTACTGTTAGGACCTGTAGGGTTCTATCAGTTTGTTGCCGAGCATACGCAGTTCGTTTATTCAAGAAATACAAATTTATACAATAACATTAAAGGACAGTCTTATAAGCTAATACAATGGTAAATAAACATTCTTATAAGACTAATTAACAATAAAAAAACGTAAATAGAATTGTAAAATGAAAGAGATAGCAACAACATTTGCGTGAGACGCATTATACTTATGCTAGAAAGAGACAACAACATTAATTATGTGAAACGCACTACAATTTTGTGCGAAAAGGACAGTAATAACATAAAATTGAGACAACAGTATAACTTATTCTAATAAGAAATTAATTGAAATATAAAATTGTTAAACAAAGGGAATAAAACTTAAGCTATTATTTACACTACCTGTACCAAAAAATATACTATATTGTATACAAAAGTGTTTTAATTTATTGATAAGTCTTATTATTTTTTATAATCATAGAACAGATAATAATAAGGCGCACAAAAATATTTTTGAACTTAAGTTAAAATATATTTTCTTTTTGTATTTGAAATTTCCATATTTGTATAATAAAAAAATTGTATATCACGAAATAAATTATACAAAAAGCAAAAAAAATTACAATTTCATATCATAATAACGTAAACAAAATCGAAATAAGCTTAGAAAGTTCAGCTTGACAGTCCTTTTTGCCGACAATACTTTAATAATAATTATATATACTTACTTTAATAATTAAAAATACGCAGCGCGCACGCCGCGACAGCGCAGCGTCGTCGCGGCGTGGCGTGGACGCCATTTTGTACACTCGTCTAGGGAATTCTAGACGAGTGTACAACATTTTGTATGCAACGTCTAGGGAATTTCCCTAGACGAGTGTACAAAATGCCGTCCACGCCACGCCGCGACGACGCTGCGCAATCGCGTCGCTATCAAATCGCTCGCTGATCGCCAGTGTGATAAGGCACTTAGTGCTAAATACAACGGTTTTGTTCCAGTTATCATTGTCACCCGCTGACATGAAATTGACGCGTACGACAAAAATGGATTAATTTTTATTAACTTACGTCTTGCACGTTTATCAAACTTTGAAATTGCGTTTTAAGTTTTTTTTTAATGTACTTATTTATTATTATTTAGCGTTGATACAGTTTTCACTTTGTTAGACAATATTTTTATTATTACCTTTTTACTGCTACAGACTACGAATAATAAAAACTAAGGAAGAGTAACTCCGTCAAAAAACATGCTCCAAAATATTTTTCAAAAAGACGGTTGGAGAGTAGTGTTTTGTGTCGAACTCGAACTCGAACTCGAACTCGAACTCGAACTCGAACTCGAACTCGAACTCGACTCGAACTCGAACTCGAACTGGACTCGAACTCGACTCGAACTCGACTCGAACTCGACTCGAACTCGGTTGTCTGTGAAGTTTACTGACGATAGTTGAACGTGACAACGTCATAGCCTTAAATGGAACGCCTCAGAGCGAGGTAACGCCGCATATTGCGTCATGTTTTTTCGTGCGCGCAGCCCATATCGAATTATAAGACGTTGTCACGTTAAAAAGTGTACCTTAGGTTCAATTTTCATACATTTGCAATATTTAGGTGACCTTGAGCGGTATAAAGTCCGACGTTACATGACAGTTCGAATGGAACCAAATTTAAAACTGTATTAGTATGGGAGTTAGGTTTCCTTAGGTTTTATTATTCGTAGGCTACAGATCAGGGATAAGTTTTATTATAATGGGTAAATATTGTGATAAATATCATGTTACATCATTCATTTATATTATGAAAAACAAGTTTGCTTTTTCAGCGCTGCTACTTTCGTAGTGAACTCTATAAAGGGAACCCACTCACTCTAAATTATTATCACTTAGCTTTGTTACACCCTGTTTCTCTTTCAACTTGTAACTCTTTTAACATTAAACATGAAGATTATAATTATTTAAACCCCGACAGTCTCTATTTACAATTCACAAAAAAAAAAAAATCTCCGCAATTCGTAGCGCCTCGAACGTAACAAAACATTTTATCCGCACATAACAATTCCATCAAAATATGGAAGGTGGATATGGAAATACTTTAATCTTAGCATAACACGCGCTGAGCGAAAATCACTCAGAGTGGAGCGTTGAGTAAACACGCGGCTCTTAGCCTATTGACTCGCTGATGAGGTGAATGCGCCAAACTCTTTATACAATGTATTGTAACCACCTGAGCTTAGTCTTAGAGGTTACTCACATTGAAAGAACACGCAGCCCTTAGAAGACTGCTTCAATATATATTTTTAAATCATTATTTGGCCTGTATTGTCTTTATATAAAAACTAAAGGGAACGCGCGAGGAAACCGTTCATTTTTCCGCGATAAAAGTTTCCTATGTCCTTTCTCAGGACTCAAAGTATCACCATACCAAATTTCAGTAAAATCGGTTTAGTGGTTTGGGCCTGAAGAGGTAACAGACAGACATACAGCCAGACAGACAAATTAGACTTGGATTGAGATTAATACCAAGACAGTGTTAATAGTTATAAGTTTTTTAAGCTATTGCATAGCTTTTATCGCGGGTTTTGAGCGTGGCGACTGAATAAAGAAACTCCGTAACGAATAAACATAACACCTCTCACTCGGTGCGACGTTGCCAGACTTCGGATCGGTTTTTGTGTACGTGCGATTAGACGTATGCGAATTATAATTGTATACGTTGATAAAATGCCATGCAATATCTTTACCGCGGCAGTCCTCGAGTGCCACACGTATTTTTATTTTTTAGTGTTCTAGACTAGGGTCATCATATTTATTCTAGTCTAGGGCCAAAGACCGTGAGTGGTAGTAAATCCTCAATTCGATCACGAAGACCCGAACTATTTACACGAGTAAATACAAGACAAGCGCTAACAAAAACTTAATTATTTAACGCGTAGCTAATGGAAGTTCTCCAATAAAGGCGATTGGAAAAACGTTCCAATTCTACTTTTACTTAGAAATGCGTAAACTTGAGTATCGATCCTCGGCTTTAGTCCGATCCGAATTCGATCTAAACGTAAATTATAGTGTTTTAATATCCATACTTTCGAAAGAGTGTCTGCTTGTTGCCTCGTCATGCCCAAATGTAAAGAGATGCTTTGAGTCCCGAAAAGAACATAGGATACTTTTTACTCGCAATAGTGTACGGTTCCCGCGCGATAAACGGGCGTAACGGAGTTGCGGGCGTCATCTTGAAGGGTATGTTCCTAAATATAATTCAGTATATACTCATTGGCCAATGCTCATGATGTTTAGAATAGACGCCATATTGTTGATTCGTTCCGATATATACGCCAGTGTATTTGATTTATACCCAATCCCACCAAACACATACCTGTTCAAATAGGGTCTAGTTCTACGAATAATCTATACATATTATAATAAAATAAAAAAAATATACTAATATTTGGCCTAAAAAAAGAGTTAACATCCAATCCAATGCCAAGTTCTGATGCACTTCATCGATGATAATCATCTTCATCAACAGCCTGATCAACACCCATAATATTATTATAAATACGAGAATGTTCCTATCTGTTACCATTTCAAGCATAAACCGCTGAACCGACTTTGCTATTTGGTATGGAAATACTTTAAGTCCCGGGAAAGGACATAGGATGCTTTTTATTTTGGAAAAATGTACGGTTCTAGCGAGATGAACAAATTTCTGCGCAACGGTTTGCCAGCGTCATCTAGCGCTAAATAGACGAATAGACAGACAGCAAAACGTGTTATGAATATCAGGTCTTTTTTATTAATTATAACACACAACTGTTGTTATTAGATATTGCAACAACTTTGCATCTCTACATATTTTGTATGAATACAATAAATTATTGTATTAAAATTTTTAAAAATAATCCTAACTTATATTATTACAAACTATCACTATTTACACTATTATAACACTATTATTACACTATTATAACCAATAACTTACAGGCTACAGCTAATATAGAAACTAATCATTTACGTTTTTCTCTTTCAGTGACGAGACTCTCAAAATAGTTATAATATTGTTTCATGGTTACCTCAAACATTAATAGCCCCCGCAGACTGCAGATTTTTAATCGGCTAATAGTTTAGTTTGACTCTTGTCAGTATGAAGCTGTATGGAAGTGCGCATATTACAGTCGGCCGATAATGGCTATACTAGCCTTTGTGGGCGCTGAAGGTCTGAAGGGAGGCGGTGCGGGACCCAGAAACCTAGGCGGGGGGTAATTTATTTCATTAGGATGGGCTATACGATTGCCTTCAAACTTTACCGTCGGCAAACTGTCGGCCGATGCTAAATCAGTACGACGTTCTTCCACGCGCGCACACGATGCCGATTCTTTGGTCGGCCGACTCGGCAAACTTATACTCGTATAAACTAACCTCTATAAAGTTTTCAATAATCTATCGCTGTGAATGGAACCGTGCGAGAGCAATCGACCCGATGTTGGCTGGTGTGCGCGCCTACCGTCAACCTGACTGTCTAGTTGGCCCCGTGTGCGCGCTGACAGCCCAACCACAGACATAATATTATTATAATACCAAGATCTATTTCTGTGGCCCAGCCCGATCAATCTATCGGCCGATTATTATAAGTCTGCAGTCTGTGGGGGCTCTTCAGTAGGTTTAAGTTAATAAGCGTGGTATTTTCGTGATAATATTTTGTAAATTGATAATGCTTAATTAAATAACAAAATATTTCCTGTACGTTGTTTGTGAGAATAATAATTGAAGACACGAGTTGATGAAGTGGGTAACTAACATTTTATAACACAAGAGCAATTACTCATACTCATTTTTTCCTTAGAGCCATCGCAAACAAGGCGACTTGTCGTCGCGTCTAGTCGCCGAGCTATCGCTGACGCGTGTCGCCTAGTGTGCGCCTACACTAACAAAGACGTGCACCTTCCTAGCGCTCACAGCGAGGCTGTCGCGCGACTGTCGTCGTGTGTGCGCGTGCACAGCGCTACCAGACGCCGCGACTAGACGCGAGCGCGCGCGGCTCTCCTAGCTTGTCGTCGCGACTCAGCGACTCTGACGCCAAGTGTCTGACACAATATATGAAAATTGTCGGCCGTAGCCTGTCGTCGCGTCTTGTCGTCGAGCTGTCGCTGTCGCCTGTCGCCTAGTGTGCGCCTACACTTATGCTTTCAACAAACCTTGTAACTTGTCTACTTCATCATCTGGTTAATATTCCTAGCTATACATATAATCCATTTTATTAATTTCATTTTCTCGGTTCTACGGCCTCCATTTATACAAAAAACCAACATTTGAAAATTATTAGTTACCTACTTCATCCACTAACGTCTTAAATTGTTTTTGTCAAAGTTTCATACTTGTTAATATTTTTCCTGGATTCCCATACATTTACCGATTGCTCTGGGACGGCTCTGTAGTTACTGCGGTCGCGCCGGTCCAGTATGGGGTGAGTCAGCAATAATTTATAAAATATTATAGTTTATCTAATATTATATTATATACTAGCTGTCCCGGCAAACGTTTCTTTGCCATATTATATAAAGTATATCACCCGTATTATTTTATTGAATTAGTGACTAAATATGTATGTCACCATGGCAACGTCCATCGCTATCCCGTGATCCGCGTCGCATAAACAATGGTTGCTCTTTATAGACAAATAATTTGCAATAAAATAAAATTGCGACTATAATTAAAGATCTAAGCTATCCTATCTCTCAAGTTGGAAAAAAGCACACATTTAAAAAAAAAGAACATTAAAATCGGTTGAGCAGTTTAGGAATCCATCGCGGACAAACATCGTGACAGGAGATTTATATATATTAGATTATATAAAATTCTCGTGTCACAATGTTAGTCCACGAACTCCTCCGAAACGGCTTTACTGATTTTTACCAAATTTTATATGCATATTCAGTAGGTCTGAGAATCGGCTACTGGGTACTTTATATATTGATAAGTGCATTTGTTGAATAAATAATAGTAAATTATTACAACCTGAAACTGACGGCGACCATTGTTTGTGCGACGAGATAGCGATCGACGTTGCCATGGCGACATACTTATTTAGTCACTTCAATAAAATAATATGGCCGAAATACTTTATATAATGGCAAAGCAACGTTTGCCGGGACAGCTAGTTAGATTATAAAATTCTCGTGTCAAAGTGTTTGTGCGTGAACTCCTCCAAAACGGCTCAACCGATTTTAATTTTTTGTATGTACATTCGTTAGGCCCGAGAATAGGTTTTATCTACTTTTTAACCGACTTCCAAAAAACGAGGAGGTTATATGTTCGGCTGTGGATATTTTTTTTTTTTTATTTTTGTATGTTCAACGATTACTCCGCCGTTTGTGAACCGATTTTCGAAATTTTTGTTTTGTTGTATTAGGTTTCACTCCAATTTGGTCCCATTTTCACAAAGGTGGTGACCTGATGATGGGATCCATGAGTAATCGAGGGAACTCCTCGAAATTTATATGGAAACATATGGTGATTTTGGTTTTATGTGAGGTGTACTAAGAATACGCTACCAAAAAGTCAAATATTGGGTCAAGGTATACCATGGTTTCGATGATGCTGAGAGAACTCCTGATTCCTTATAGATACACGTTTGGGAGTTTCGGCGTTGTTTTAAGAACAGAAAGCATAAACTACTATGCAATTCATATTCATCATCATCATCATCATCGTTATCATCATCATTACCACGTCGTGTTAAGGCCACCAATGTCTCATGGCACAGAATAGATAATAGTACAAGGCATAGGTATGGATATACTAATAATAATAATAATTATGTACTGTATAACAATTAACAACACCTGTTTGTTTTTAATACACGGCGCCAGACGGCAGAAGACAGAATATCGAATACTTTACTAATAACTACTTTATATACAGATCGAATACTTTACTACTTTATAAAATTTTAATAGACAAATAGAATTAAAATAAAGTTATTTTAAAAAGAGGATTTAAACAAAACAAAGTTATTAAGTGTCTTTTTAATTAGTTATACTTATTAATCGATAGATGGTGCACTAAGTACCTATCGATTTGAATTCTTGATAACAAGAACAGCTGTCAATAATTATGATAATATTAAATATAATGCTACGCTACATCCTATGCAAGTTTGTACAATTTTTTACCTGATAGATCCTTTGATCGTGGAAAAACGAGACACAATAGCCTTTCTATTGTTTTCGCAATCGCCGGTGACCGCTTCGGACTTGAAGTATTAAAATTGTTAAATTACTTAGCACAATATGTTCACTTCACTGATAATATTATATTATTTTGTGAGTGTGAGTTGTGACTCTTAACAAATTGTAATAAGATACGTAAAATATACGCGAAGATTTATCTACTAGTGTAACTAAAAAGAGTGAAATTATTATTATTTTTAACAAAAAATTAAAACCGACTTCCAAGGTAAAAACAATAATAACATTAGTATGAACTAAAAAGTATTAAATAATTTTTACTATCTAATTGTGCCTTTTTCCGAATTCGGCTAAACCTCAACTTTTTCTGTACTCAATCTTCATAATTTTGAAGTCGGTGCCAGTTCCAAAAATTTTAAATATTCTGTCAGAGGACTGAAGATTCAGCTATCTGGTACCGACTTCAAAATAATGAAGATTGAGTACAGAAAAAGTTGAGGTTTAGCCGAATTCGGAAAAAGGCACAATTAGATAGTAAAAATTATTTAATACTTTTTAGTTCATACTAATGTTATTATTGTTTTTACCTTGGAAGTCGGTTTTAATTTTTTGTTAAAAATAATAATTATATTGATACTTACTAGAATTATTTTTTATGGCAAAACAACGTTTGCCGGGTCAGCTAGTACTATTATAAATGGAAGCGGGTCTGTCTTTCTAAACCTAGTCCAAGAGCGAGTGTTCGGATGACTAAGGGGCTGTTTCACCACTTCCTGATAAGTGCCGGATAGGCTATCCACCACCACCACTTAACAGATAGAGTATCAAGAATCTGTCAAATAAGTTGTGGATAGCTTATCCGGCATTTTATCAGGAAGTGGTGAAACAGGCCCTTAGTCAAAGTAGCAAATTCCATATTAATGCCAGGTATACTGTTTCATCTGCCGTTGCTGCAATGGGCATTCACTATTCCCAACGAGGGTTCTTTCGTGGTTCCGCCAGCGTACATAAAGATTTTCCCGGCAACCGTACATTTTTTTGAAAAAACTAGCCTACGTCCTTCCCCCGTCCCCGTGATATATTCTATACCTGTGACAAATTACATAAAAATATATTTTATAAATTAATATAAGTGTTGATAGTAAGAACCGGAATAATTCCTTGCTATTTACTTTTTATACACACAACAATATTCTAAGATATCAAAAGGGCAGACGTGCTGTTATCACTTTTTGGAAGTATATTATTTTGTGCCACGCTCAAGGGAATCTTTGTAGGAAATACTGAATGCCCATTGCATTAACGGCAGATGAAACAGTATACCTGGCATTAATATGCAGCTCGCTACTTTAACGTAAGTCTGCGGAACACTCGCTCTCAGTCTATTCTGTCTGTTTGTCTGTCTGTATGTTACCTCTTCATGCCCAAACCAGTGAATCGATTTTGCTGAAATTTGGTATGAGGATACTTTCAATCCCGGGGAAGGAAATAGGATACATTTTCCAGGAAAAATACACGATTCCCGCGCGATACACAAACTTTGACACAACAAAGTTGCGAGCGTCGTCCAGTAGAAGAAATAAAATCGGCTTAGGCCCAGCCGCTCGGTCGCGCGTATGCGATATAAAAAACATTGTAGTTTTTAAGTTTTTTATATTAACAGTATAGTACTTAGTTTTGGAATAAAGTGGCTGTGACATACGAACGGAGTACAATATTAGTAATAAAATATGTGATAAATACTAACCACTACGTCTTGAATACATAAATACTATATTATGTAAATTTAATAAAGGTACTTAATGGATTGAGATTCTTGAAAGTAATGCTCTTTTACGCGTTTCTTGAATACATTGATGGTGGACCATGGAGCTATCACGGACAGTGTGGGGAAGCGAGTTCCACAATCTGACTGCATGGACGGACTAGGAGTAAAAGTTAGAACGATGGGATGGGACCGTGGGTGTGAAAGGTTCGTTCTAATATTAGACCGGCATAGGGTATGGAGGGATCAGGAAAAATTGAAACGGTCAACAAGGTAGGAGGGAGAAAGGGGGTTATAAAGGATATTATGCAATAGACAAAGGATATGGGGATTGCGACGGAGACGGATAGGAAGCCACTTAAGCCTCAAAGGCTGAAATTGTGATACATGTCTATAAATTATAACTGTCGCGAATCGCGCGAACTTGTAGGTAACAAAGGTAAACAACGGTATTCATATTATGTAATCATAGGAGGGTAGTTGTAATATTCTCTGGTGACGCATGTCACTAGGGACAGCTGCTGTCAGACAGACGATCGAGAACCGCAGACGGGCGAGCACGCGGCGCAGTCTTATCAGTGAGTCATTATTATCATTATTTAAATATTGTGATCTTAAACGTTATTATTTAGGCTGTGTGTTCAGTTCATCGAGGATATCCAACGCCTCGAAACTGTTATGTATAATAATATTATAATCGTCTAGATAGTAATATGTAACATGTTGATACTGTATTTAGACTGCGAACAATGAGTTGATCGTTTAGTTAACTTATTACACGAGGTATTGTAGTAGTTTGTGGCCGGTTGGTCACATCTAGTGTTTACTGCCTACTGTTGAGTGGGTTTGATTTAGACCTTAGCTATAGAATGCTCGGTTGAGCCGTGTCACGTGTGGTAAGGGGTCGCTGTAAGGGGTGGTTGGAGGCGACTGCACTGTATAGAAAACGTGTTCATCGTTTGTGGTGATTACCAGATGGACACGTGTGTATAGTTTAGTTGGCAGCCATGCGACTGCACAGTATAGAAACCGTGTTCATCGTTTGTGGTGATTACCAAATGGACACGTGTGTATAGTTTAGTTGGCAGCCATGCGACTGCACAGTATAGAAACCGTGTTCATCGTTTGTGGTGATTACCAGATGGACACGTGTGTATAGTTTAGTTGGCAGCCATGCGACTGCACAGTATAGAAACCGTGTTCATCGTTTGTGGTGATTACCAAATGGACACGTGTGTATAGTTTAGTTGGCAGCCATGCGACTGCACAGTATAGAAACCGTGTTCATCGTTTATGTGGTGATTACCAGATGGACACGTGTGTATAGTTTAGTTGGCAGCCTACGCGGTCATTGACCTGCTAGGCCATCACGATATAGAATGCCATAGTCTAGTGCGGACTAGCCGCATAGGCGAAATTGTCATGTGTGCTCACACAGGTGGACGCAGCAGAGTTAATAATATAGTTATAGTTTTCGCCTCCACTGAGGTGGTGGCGACAATAACACATTATAACCAATTTCCTGAAATAATCGATTCTGATTCTGACCTATGAGCTGCTTTATGGTCGAACTTTTTTAAGCCAAAAATAAAGCGTATGCAAAGTTTTTGCAAACGTTCTAATTTTGTCAACAACCGTACCGTATTATATATTTTACTTCTGTTCTTTTTTAACCGACTTCCAAAAAAACGAGGAGGTTATAATATGTTCGGCTGTAGATATATATTTTTTTATTTTTGTATGTTCAACGATTACTCCGCCGTTTGTGAACCGATTTTCGAAATTTTTGTTTTGTTGTATTAGGCTTCACTCCAATTTGGTACCATGTTCACAAAAGTGGTGACCTGATGATGGGATCCAGAAGTAATCGATGGAACTCCTCGAAATTTATATGGAAACATATGGTAATTGTGGTTTTATGTGAAGTGTACTAAGAATAAGCTACCAAAAAGTCAAATATTGGGTCAAGGTATACCATGGTTTTGAAGATGCTGAGAGAACTCCTGACTCCTTATAGATACACGTTTGGGAGTTTCGGCGATGTTTTAAGAACAGAAAGCATATTATGCTACCACGCAATTAAAATTCATCATCATCATCATCGTCATCATCATCATTACTACGTCGTGTTAAGGTCACCAATGTCTTATGGCACAAAATAGATAATAGTACAACTTACAAGGCATAGGTATGGATACAATAATAATAATTATGTACATAACAACACCAGTTATTAATATAGGCTGTTTATACACGGCGGTCGGTGCGGCGTCGCCGCACGCCGCCGCGCGCCGCGCGGTGCGTGCATAAACATCGTGGAATTGCGTCGTACCTATTCAAGTTATAATGTCAGGGCATGCCGCGCTGCGAGCATTTTGAGTATCATAATATGAGTTTAAACTTTATCTTCATTAATGTAATACAATATAGTATCGCTTGAGAAAGGCGCAGGCGGCCGCGAGGCCGGCTTTTCAAGTTTCTCATGCGATAGTACTATGTATTACAATAATGAAGGTAAAGATTAATCTTATATATAAAATTCTCGTGTCACAATGTTAGTCCTCGAACTCCTCCGAAACGACTTTACTGATTTTTACCAAATTTTTTATGCATATTCAGTAGGTCTGAGAATCGGCTACTCGGTACTTATAATATTGATAAGTACATTTGTTGAATAAATAATAGTAATTTTTTACAAATCGCGAAAAACGACGACCATGATAGCGATGGACGGTGCCATGGTGACATAAAATTTATTTAGTCACTTCAATAAAATAATACGGGCGATATACTTTATAATATGGCAAAGAAACGTTTGCCGGGACAGCTAGTATCATAATATTATTATGACACTGAAAATATACTCGCCGCGCCGCTGGGTGTGATTCGGCTCATCCTTCGATCGCGGATTCTTGGAAATCCATTGTTCTGGCGGCCACATGTGGCCGCTTGAGAGTTGAAACTTAAAGCGTTAAATTGTTAAATTACCTAGCACGCATAGGGTTCTGTTCACTTAGATTTTTTTTAATGTATTGTTTAAATTTATCTACCTGATATTTGGGCCTTGGGGTATGACTCTTAACAGTCTTAACAAATTGTAATAAGATACGTAGAATAAACGCAGTAATTCGACGCGTAGAGTGGTATGGTCACTAACTCACTACTCACTAGTTTACTACCATCGACGACCACTTATAAACTCGCGGACTATGACGGAGGTCATCTTGGAGGGTTAATTAATATTTCTAATAAGAATACGAGATCAATAATTACCACCCAAAATGTTGACAATTCAAATTTCAATACTCAGTGCTCTCTGCTCACACCAATGGTGACACATTTCTGATTTCACACAGCCAATACAACTATATAAAACTCCTACGTACAAGCGATACTGCGATTCAGGAGCACCTCAGCGAAATCTATTGAATACATCGTGTAACTAAAACTATATGAACAACAATCGGAGTTCAGACAAGCGATAGCGCCAACAGAGCGCCTCAATGACATATTATAGTGAAGACAATATAAAACAATTTTTATACAATTTAAATTGGCACTTATTATAGTTTATCTACTAGGTAACTAAAAAGAGTGAAATTATTATTTTTAACAAAAAATTAAAACCGACTTCCAAGGTAAAAACAATAACAACATTCTTATAATATGAAGTAAAAACTAAAAAGTATTAAATAATTTTCCTCTCTAAATGTGCCTTTTTCCGAATTCGGCTAAACCTCAACTATTTCTGTACTCAACCTTCATAATTTTGAAGTCGGTGCCAGTTCCATAAGTTTCAAATTTTCTGTCAAAGAAAATATAAAGATTCAGCTATATCTGGTACCGACTTCAAAATGATGAAGGTTGAGTACAGAAATAGTAGAGGTTTAGCCGAATTCGGAAAAAGGCACATTTAGAGAGGAAAATTATTTAATATTTTTTAGTTTTTACTTCATATTATAAGAATGTTATTATTGTTTTTACCTTGGAAGTCGGTTTTAATTTTTTGTTAAAAATAATAATTTTCTGAAATGGTTTTCTCGACCTCTGACCAACATTTAAGGACAACCAAATAAATTTGAGTATACTTACACAGTTACGGAATCCTAAAAATGATTATAAAACTATTTCAGGTGGAAAATGCTGGTGTTCGTGGCTTTCGTACAGCTGGTGTACGTCAGCGCGAGTGTGCCGCAGATGTCTCTGGTCCGCAAGTGGGAATCAGTGGACGTGCTGGTGCCAGGGAAGGGTGGACAGGGGACATCGCAAATACCCCTCGTCCGATATGATAATGCATATAATTTTATGATAGATTCTTGGCTTCTGGATGTGAACAACGACAGGCTGTTTGTTGCTCTTGGCCAAACTAGAGCACCATATTCTTTGGCTTACCACAACAATCTTTTAGGTACGCTCATAAGTTAGGTTATTTTGAAACTTAAATAACAGCCGTAAATCTATTCAGAGTTAAATACATCTAAACGTTAAGTTTATACTATAGGTTCCGGGGGAGACTCGGAATGAAGCGAGCGTCACGTCGCGTCGCCGATAACTCGTGAAAAAGTGTAATTATTAAGTGTATATAATTTATATCATACTAGCTGTCCCGGCAAACGTTTCTTTGCCATATTAATGGCCTGTTTCACCGCTTCCTGATAAGGTGCCCGATAGGGTTATTTGACAGATTTTCCATACTTCATCTGTCAAATTAAGTGGTGGATAGCCTTATCAGGAAGCGGTGAAACAGGCCCTAAGTATATAAAGTATTTTTTTAAAATTTGGTCGAAGCGCTAACTGTCGGACAGACTAAAATTAAAATCCGAATTCGAATATTATTTAAAATTTGACACTGCGATGGCAGCCAACTGTCGGATCCAATGTAAAACATTCCAAAATCAACAACTACTAATAAATTAAAAATTAATTAAAAAAACATTGTCCAGCGGACAAAATTGTGAATCTAAACCATTCCCAGATCCCCTTGAACACACACAAAAAATTTCATCAAAATTGGTCCAGTCGTTTAGGAGGAGTTCAGTCACATACACACGCACACAAGAAATATATATATTAAGATTATATGTATAGGGAATGTTATTATTCGACCAATTTACTATTCGAATAATTCAAAAATGTTTAAAAACGCTGAAAACTGAATAAAAGTAACAAAAAGCTTCGTACAACCATGTACAACCTATTTTGTTAATACTATGAAGTGAGCAATCCTTATTTTTACTTTTATCAACATAAATCTTTGTAAATGACATAGTTAATTTTTATTGTAAAACACTTTAAAATTGTATAATTTAAGGTTGCATTTGGGAAATAAAAGAAAGGCTGTAAAATGTTAACTGATTTCGATGCTTAGTCTTGCTAGGCAGCAGTTGAGATTAAATAATAATATGATTTTCGGCGTAATGATATTATCTATTATTTAATACTAAGCCAGCTCACCCGTCTTTTTAACCGACTTCCAAAAAACGAGGAGGTTATATGTTCGGCTGTGGATATTTTTTTTATTTTTTTATTTTTGTATGTTCAACGATTACTCCGCCGTTTGTGAACCGATTTTCGAAATTTTTGTTTTGTTGTATTAGGTTTCACTCCAATTTGGTCCCATTTTCACAAAAGTGGTCCATGAGTAATCGAGGGAACTCCTCGAAATTTATATGGAAACATATGGTGATTTTGGTTTTATGTGAAGTGTACTAAGAATACGCTACCAAAAAGTCAAATATTGGGTCAAGGTATACCAAGGTTTCGATGATGCTGAGAGAACTCCTGATTCCTTATAGATACACGTTTGGGAGTTTCGGCGTTGTTTTAAGAACCGAAAGCATAAACTACTATGCAATTCATATTCATCATCATAATCATCATCATCATCATCGTCATCATCATCATTACCACGTCGTGCTAAGGCCACCAATGTCTCATGGCACAGAATAGATAATAGTACAAGGCATAGGTATGGATATACTAATAATAATAATTATGTACTGTATAACAACACCTGTATGTTTTTAATACACGGCGGTCGGCGTCGCCGCCCGCGCCGCCGCGCGGCGCATGGCGGCAGAAGACAGAATATCGAATACTTTACTAACTACTTTATATACAGATCGAATACTTTACTACTTTATAAAATTTTAATAGACTAATAGAATTAAAATAAAGTTATTTTAAAAAGAGCATTTAAACAAAACAAAGTCATTAAGTGTTTTTTTAATTAGTTATACTTATTAATCGATAGATGGTGCACTAAGTACCTATCCATTTGAATTCTTGATTACAAGAACAGCTGTCAATATTTATGATAATATTAAATATTATGCTACGCTACATCCTATGCAAGATTGTACAATTTTTTATTTGATAGATCCTTCGATCGTGGAAAAACGAGACACAATAGCCTTTCTATTGTTATCGCAATCGCCGGTGACCGCTTCGGGCTTGAAGTATTAAAATTGTTTAATTACTTAGCACAATATGTTCACTTCACTGATAATATTATATTATTTTGTGAGTGTGAGTTGTGACTCTTAAGGGCGTTCCGTCCGGAGATTCCGTAATTGACCGTATTTAAAACCTTATAAACTCAGAATCTGAAAGCTACAAAGTTATAATAAAAATACAGCAATAATCTTCAGTATATCGACGTTCCTTTCGCCGTTTTAAATGTTCTATTTTTGTTTATTATACTCATGATATCAGCTTCCAAAGTAATACCAATTTGTTAAAATTCGACAATACATTTAGCATCTCCTTAGCATTTACAAATTACTTTTATTTGAAACTCACGCCAATAGATCGACAATATCATAAACGATCGCGCCCTAATAACTAGGGCGCGATCTCGGCAACGCGGCAAATGTATGGCCAAGGTCGTTTGCTCGGGGGACGGCCTTAACAAATTGTAATAAGATACGTAAAATATACGCGAAGATTTACCTACTAGTGTAACTAAAAAGAGTGAAATTATTATTATTTTTAACAAAAAATTAAAACCGACTTCTCGCGGTTTTTACAATCTTACGGTGGCATATATAGTATGGGCCTATGTAAAAAATAAATAAGTTATTATTTTTTTTTATGAAATAAGGGGGCAAACGAGCAAACGGGTCACCTGATGGAAAGCAACTTCCGTCGCCCATGGACACTCGCAGCATCAGAAGAACTGCAGGTGCGTTGCCGGCCTTTTAAGGAGTAATAGGGGAGCTACCCTCCTCCTAAGGGAATAGGGAAGGGTAGGGAAGGAAATAGGGGAGAGTAGGGAAAGGAAGGCCTCCGGTAAACTCACTCACTCGGTGAAACACAGCGCAAGCGCTGTTTCACTCCGGTTTTCTGTGAGGACGTGGTATTTCTCCGGTCGAGCCGGCCCATTCGTGCTGAAGCATGGCTCTCCCACGTTAAAATATAAGGTATATCTATGTTTGTATTTTAGACAAAATTATCTTGTTATAAATGTAAATATCAATTATTATTATTATAACCTTAGTTGTATACCAATAGTAGAATGTTGATTATTAAATAATTTTAAGAAGAGTTATTATTATATAGTTTTTAATTGAATGCATTAAAAACCTTGGACAATTACAATAATATAATGATCGGAAAAACGTCTAAGTACTCTCAATGAGCTCTGACATCAAATGAAATAATATAACAATCAAGTTTAATATTATATGGATATATAGTACGGATACTTTCTTTCAGATATACTTGTAAAAATGCCTGCGCCATTACTAGACGCAATAATTTAGACTATACTATTACTATTACTAGAGGTCGCCCAATGGTCGAAATTCGACCTAAGTTTCAACGACATTAGGACTACTACCTATATTTTGTAAAAAAAATATTGACTTTATCATATTTTTTTTCAACTCTTGTCTCTGGGACTCAGCTGATCTCAGACTGGCCGTGTAAGCATTGTCTAATAGTATCTAAGATTTAATAAAAAAACTATAATCCATTTTCAATAGGGAATATGCAAATACAATATTTATGAAAATTTTGCTATTAAAATTTTAAAAAATCATAAAAGAAAGGCCACTGTAAGGTTATTATTTTATAAAATATTGTTTATAACAAAAAATATGAATTATTATTTTTTTTAACAAAAAATTAAAACCGACTTCCAAGGTAAAAACAATATTAACATTAATATGAACTAAAAAGTATTAAATAATTTTTGCTATCTAATAGTGCCTTTTTCCGAATTCGGCTAAACCTCAACTATTTCTGTACTCAATCTTCATTATTTTGAAGTCGGTACCAGATAGCTGAATCTTCAGTGCTCTGACAGAATATTTGAAACTTTTGGAACTGGCACCGACTTCAAAATTATGAAGATTGAGTACAGAAATAGTTGAGGTTTAGCCGAATTCGGAAAAAGGCACTATTAGATAGCAAAAATTATTTAATACTTTTTAGTTCATATTAATGTTAATATTGTTTTTACCTTGGAAGTCGGTTTTAATTTTTTGTTAAAAATAATAATAATTTCACTCTTTTTAGTTACACTAGTAAGTAAACCTTCGCGTATATTTTACGTATCTTATTACAATTTGTTAAGAGTCACAGTTCACACTCACAAAATAATATATTATCAGTGAAGTGAACATATTGTGCTTTAACAATTTAACAATTTTAATACTTCAAACCCCAAGCGGTCACCGGCGATTGCGATAACAATAGAAAGGCTATTGTGTCTCGTTTTTCCACGATCGAAGGATCTATCAGATAAAAAATTGTATAAACTTGCATAGGATGTAGCGTAGCTACTCATCTAATATATAAAATTCTCGTGTCACAGTTTTCGTTGCCATACTCCTCGGAAACGGCTTGACCGATTCTCATGAAATTATGTGAGCATATTGTGAGGATATTGGTCTGAGAATCGGCCAACATCTATTTTTCATACCAAAAATTATTTATATGGCAAAACAACGTTTGCCGGGACAGCTAGTAATATAATATAATATTATCATAATTATTGACAGCTGTTCTTGTTATCAAGAATTCAATTTCAAATCCATTCAAATCGATACTTAGTGCGCCATCTATCGATTAATAAGTATAACTAATTAAAATAGTAAAACCTCAACTATTTCTGTACTCAATCTTCATTATTTTGAAGTCGGTACCAGATAGCTGAATCTTCAGTCCTCTGACAGAATATTTGAAACTTTTGGAACTGGCACCGACTTCAAAATTATGAAGATTGAGTACAGAAATAGTTGAGGTTTAGCCGAATTCGGAAAAAGGCACTATTAGATAGTAAAAATTATTTAATACTTTTTAGTTCATATTAATGTTATTATTGTTTTTACCTTGGAAGTCGGTTTTAATTTTTTGTTAAAAATAATAATAATTTCACTCTTTTCAGTTACACTAGTAGGTAAATTTTCGCGTATATTTTACGTATCTTATTACAATTTGTTAAGAGTCACAACTCACCCTCACAAAATAATATAATATTATCAGTGAAGTGAACATATTGTGCTAAGTAATTTAACAATTTTAATACTTCAAGCCCGAAGCGGTCACCGGCGATTGCGATAACAATAGAAAGGCTATTGTGTCTCGTTTTTCCACGATCGAAGGATCTATCAGATAAAAAATTTTACAAACTTGCATAGGATGTAGCGTAGCATAATATTTAATATTATCATAATTATTGACAGCTGTTCTTGTAATCAAGAATTCAAATCGATAGGTACTTAGTGCACAATCTATCGATTAATAAGTATAACTAATTAAAAAGACACTTAATGACTTTGTTTTGTTTAAATGCTCGTTTTAAAATAACTTTATTTTAATTCTATTTGTCTATTAAAATTTTATAAAGTAGTAAAGTATTCGATCTGTATATAAAGTAGTTAGTAAAGTATTCGATATTCTGTCTTCTGCCGCCACGCGCGCCGCGGCGGCGCTGGGCGGCGACGCCGACCGCCGTGTATTAAAAACAAACAGGTGTTGTTAATTGTTATACAGTACATAATTATTATTATTAGTATATTCATACCTATGCCTTGTATCTATTCTGTGCCATGAGACATTGGTGACCTTAACACGACGTGGTAATGATGATGATGACGATGATGATGATGATGATTATGATGATGAATATGAATTGCATAGTAGTTTATGCTTTCTGTTCTTAAAACAACGCCGAAACTCCCAAACGTGTATCTATAAGGAATCAGGAGTTCTCTCAGCATCATCGAAACCATGGTATACCTTGACCCAATATTTGACTTTTTGGTAGCGTATTCTTAGTACACTTCACATAAAACCAAAATCACCATAATATGTTTCCATATAAATTTCGAGGAGTTCCCTCGATTACTCATGGATCCCATCATCAGGTCACCACCTTTGTGAAAATGGGACCAAATTGGAGTGAAACCTAATACAACAAAACAAAAATTTCGAAAATCGGTTCACAAACGGCGGAGTAATCGTTGAACATACAAAAATAAAAAAATAAATAAATATCCACAGCCGAATATATAACCTCCTCGTTTTTTGGAAGTCGGTTAAAAAATAAAAGAGTATAATATGTAATTCGTATGTATATTGTATAGGCTTGTCACTCAAAAATCTGTCATCTTTCCTAGTGTGTGTGTTGAAGTGTGTGTAATGTTTAACTGTTAAAAAAATGTATGATAAAATGAAATTAGAAAATTTAAAAAAAACCCCGCCAAAAACTTTAAAAAGTAATGAAATAATATTTACTGACTAAGTTTAAATCATTCCTAAAGAGTAAAGTAATATTTTAGTCCATAATTGCTGCCCTTAAACTATATTGTTATGTGAAATCAAACATCTACATTAGCGGTCCCCCGACACACCTTGACAACAATTATGGACCAAAATATTACTTTACTCTTTAGGAATGATTTAAACTTAGTCATTAAATATTATTTCATTACTTTTCAAAGTTTTTTGGCGGGTTTTTTTTTAATTTCTTAATTTAATTAAATTTTATGCTTTTTAAACTTGTTCTGAATAATTCCTATCAACTGGATCATATTATCCTAATGAATACCATCTATAAAATATGTCCTCTTGGATGAGGTCGTCAATATGAGCCCAAACATGAAACCTCCACTTTGAGTTCATACGGAGCTCGTCTCCTATAGAATCCAGGTCATGCTGCAGTAGCAACATGCAAATATTTACTGTTTATCTACGTCTTACTGGTTGTCGCAATTAAAATGAGCCCAAACACGAAACCTCTGCTCTAAGTTGGTGAGGAGTTGGGTATCCTATTTATTACCAGGTGATGCTGCAGCACCAGGTCAACTTTCCAATAATGTGTATATATTCATAAGTGTCACGAACCAGAATGCAAAATATAAAACCCATCAAACGACTGCAAGTTGCTAATCGTCCTATCACGAACCAGATAAACCGTAATATTTCAGCAATGAGCAGGCTGATGATGATAAACTATAGCTAAGAACACTCTCGGTCATGTCAGCTTTCGAACAAAAAAAACTAGATCAAAATCGGTGCACCCGCTTGGATGCTACGATGCTACAGACAGACAGACCGACAGACAGACACGTCAAACTTATGTAAATTATTGTTATTGTTATATAAATAAATTATTGTTATTTATATAATTTTTAATCATATAAATTGCCTAAAAATCTCACTACGACTAGACTGAAACAGGCAATAATATAATCATACTTTATGTGTTATTGTTCTTACAGACACCTCGAAGTCACTGCTACTACAACCATACCCGAGTTGGGATGCACACTCGGACGAGCATGGAGATCAACAGATACATGAAGTGGTCGCACTGCGCGCCGACCGCTGCAATCGACTTTGGGTGATAGATAGAGTTACTGATGATGATCATCGTATTATTGTTTTCGACCTGAACACTGATCGTATCTTGAGAAATCACACATTCTGGCACTCGATCTTCTTCATGCTGCCCTATAGTATGGTCGTAGACGACGACGACTGTGAAAACCCATATCTCTACATCAACGATAGTGAACAGGGCGGCATCTGGACGTACTCCTGGGCGCAGAATACTTTGTGGCACCACCCCGGAGATTTAGTTACCGGGATGGTAATAGCGCTAAATAAAAACGCCTACAGTACCATCTACTTTAATAAGGATGACTACGAAAGATCGAGGGTAGTTTGGTATATTTCTACGAGATACTTAAGATATAAGACGTCCAATATGTTGGAGTTTGAGCACAGAAGAGGACGCGACGTCTATTTGTCCTGGGCTGCTTTAGATGCTAAAAGTAATGTTCTTTTTGCTTGCATTTTTAATAAATCTATAAGAGCCTATCCCTGCTGGAACGGATACGAGTCGTGTGTCCCGAGTGAATGGCATGACATCGCCATCAACACGACACATGAAGTAGTTCACTTAATACCAGATAAAAATGGTAACCTCTGGGCTCTCACTCGTAATAAAGTAATAAATCAAATTAATTTAAGTATTTTCTCACTAGCCATTACAAGTGCGAAAGTAGAATTGAACAAAACCGACAAAACAAATACAACGAAACTGCAATTAAATGAAACTGCCAGCCCCGCTACAGACCCAGCGAGCAGTACGACAGTCCAGTCAGGTGTCGTATATATTAATAATACTACAGTGACTACTAAAGAAACTACAGCTGGGACGCCAAACAGCAATATCACCGCTACAGACCCAGCGAGCAGTACGACAGGCCAGTCAGGTGTCGTATATATTAATAATACTACAGTGACTACTGAAGAAACTACAGCTGGGACGCCAAACAGCAATATAACTGCTACATCCCCAGCGAGCAGTACGACCGAGCAAGCGTCAAGACGTGTCGATTATGATGGCATTAGTGACATACATTACTGGGACTATTGGAGATACTACATGCAGTGGGAACGCCGAACAACGATATCGCCACACAGGCCATCGGCGGCAACAAAGTGACTCAGTTTGCACACATTATGTTCAGTTTAACAAATAGTTTGTTAATTTTTTTTAAATTTTACTATCAGTTATTCTCCTAGTAACAATGGTAACTAATGTGATTGTAAAAATTCGTAAATTTTTACACTTTCTTCGCAAATAAGATTCAATAATTTCAATAAATAAACGTTTATTTAATTATGTTTTTATTTCATAAGATTTTTGAAATTTATTTATGTCTTTTTATTTGTTTATTTAAGTAAGTAATACAATCACAACTTATTTCTAATTTAGACTGTAGCTGCAAGCATAAGCCTGCAAAGTTTGTGTTCACTGTGCTGTACAATGTACAGCAAATAAGATCAACGATTGGAAAGTCTTATAATAATAACATTATTTAAGCACAGACATAGATTCCAAGACTTTATTTGCATCCAAATAGTATGTATGATACCAACACAGCACCTTGTACAGGCGGTTGCTTATAAAAATAGTAACAAATATTGTGGATTGTAATTTCTTAACTACTTATGTAATATATTAGTAGGTACGGGAGCCCTAGATCATTGTATCATGTTCATCTTATCAAAATGAAGCTACTCACAAAAAATTAGCTTGATAGTAATAAAAAAATTGTTCTAGGGCTCCCATACATATTATTATAACCTAGTTAACAAAATAATATTATACTTCTATCTATATTCTATACTAATAATTATAAAGAAGAAAACAACAAAAGACGCGATCTTTACTCAATGTTAAAAAATCCAATCTATACTAATATTATAAATGCGAAAGTATCTCTGTATGTCTGTCTGTCTTGCTTTCACGCCAAAACTACTGAACCGATTGTAATGAAATTTTGTACACATATAGTCTAAAGCCTGAGAAAGGACATAGGCATCTTTTTAACTGGAAAAATTGGTTGTTAGGGGGTGAAAATGCGTAAAGGTGAATGCCCAAAAATGTATGGACCAAAAACCCCTAATCGATTGAAACCATTTATATGGGGCATAGTAGACTACATCTACGGTATCCCAAATACAATGTCCTTTTTAACCGACTTCCAAAAAACGAGGAGGTTATATGTTCGGCTGTGGGTATATATTTTTTTTTTGTATGTTCAACGATTACTCCGCCGTTTGTAAACCGATTTTAAAAATTTTTGTTTTGTTGTATTAGGTTTCACTCCAATTTGGTACCATGTTCACAAAAGTGGTGACCTGATGATGGGATCCATGAGTTATCGAGGGAACTCCTCGAAATTTATATGGAAACATATGGTGATTTTTGTTTTATGAGAAGCATCCTAAGCATATGCTACCAAAACGCAAGATTTTTCACCGAGGTATACTATGGTTCCGAAGATACTAAGAGAACTCCGGATTCCTTATAGCTACAAGTTTGGGAGTTTAGGCGCTGTTTTAAGAACTGAAAGCATATTATGCTACTATGCAAATTACATTCATCATCATCATCATCATTAATTCATTACCACGTCAGGGTCACCAATGTCACCAAATTCAACCTTATCTCCAGAGCATAAGGCACACATTTGACATTACTTCTGAGAAGTCAAAGTTGCTTCGATTAAATGTAACATTCTGTCTCACTTACAAATTACAAATTATTTATTTCCAGAAAAATGCTCTGGCGCACACAATATTATTACCCATACTGGACTATGCTGATGTTTGTTTTATTGATATATCAGAAGAGTTACTAGATAAACTAGAAAGACTTCAAAACGTTTGCATCAGATTTATTTACGGCTTACGGAAATATGACCATGTTTCGGAATTCCGCAAAAAGCTTTGCTGGCTTTCTATTAGATCCCGACGCGATACTCACATTCTCTCACTCCTCTATAATATCCTGTTTGACCCTTCCACACCTTTATATTTAAAAAATCGCTTCAACTTCCTACGTGACACCCACCAATTATCATTACGCTCTTCCAACAATCTGACTCTTGAAATCCCCTCCCATTCCTCTACCCTATTTTCCAAATCCTTTACTGTTCGTGCTGCAGTACTTTGGAACTCACTGCCACTGGAAATTCGTCGCGCTGATACGATTAATATTTTTAAAAATAAGCTACGATACCATTTCTTTAATAAGACATAGATTATTTTTTTCTACATTATTATTGATTATTATCTTTATTTTATTAAGTTAATTGTTAATAACATGTAACCTTCTCTCTGTTAATTAGGTTTGTACACCTACACGATGCTTTCAATCTCTTATAGTCAATCCGATAAACAAAAGGTTGACTGGTAGAGATTGCTTGTTAGCAATAAGTTCGCCTTTTGTGCATCATCTGGAATATGTTATTTTAAGTAAAATTGTTTCATTTTGTATTTTTTGGTGTACAATAAAGTGTTGTTGTATTGTATTGTATTGTAATATACAATTTAAGATTAAGACAAATCCCCACACTAGGCATAGCCTGTCCTGTGGGGCCAGAAACTTCGATGAGATGTTCTGGAAAACAACCTAATTTCAACCTTTTGCATTGCGTTTAGCGTTCATAGTACAATATTATAATGTACATTGTCCAAAAAAATGACATGTACTTTTTATATTTTTTTTCGTTAAAATAGGGTATTTTAAGAATATAAATTAAATAATTTTGAAATTCATTGGCTAGTTTTGTCTCAATAAGTTTTTAAAGTTTCGCTCTGACGTCATCATCGGCGGCCAATTGACCTCTGAAGTATGTTTTTTTTTCCTTTCAATCTTATTTATAATGGCTGGTTCGTCAAATGCAAGTTCTCATTATGTGAAAGCTGATACGAGAAGCTTACCAAAAGCTCGAAACGTAATGTTGGTCGAATTTATTGCTAATTTAATACCATTGAAGGTCAAACTAAGGTTAAACATTTGTTCAAAAATATAAGTAACTAATGGGTATTTTTTTCGTTTATATACAGAAAAACGATCACTGACCTTATTCCTCGAAATGTTTTTGTAATGAGCAAAATTAAAAAAAATGGACAATCCCCATTGCCTGGGCTGTCAAGCGAGCGTTTCTGTACTCAATTTTCATAATTTTGAAGTCGGTGCCAGTTCCTAATGTTTCAATTAATATTCTGTCAGAGAACTGAAAATTCATCTGGTACCGACTTCAAAATGACGAAGATTGAGTACAGAAATAGTTGAGTTTTAGGCGAATTCGGAAAAAGGCACTATTAGATAGGAATAATTATTTAATACTTTTTAGTTCATATTATATGGATGTTATTATTGTTTTTACCTTGGAAGTCGGTTTTAATTTTTTGTTAAAAATAATAATTGGATTAAACAATCACCAAGTACTTTAAAAACGATCGTAACCAATTGACTTTTCTTAAAGGAATCTATGATATTTAGGACGACATGATGCTACAAACGATATTGTGACGTACGTAGTAAAAACACATATATATTTGTCTACAGGATTATTATACTCATGTATTTAATATTAAAATATTCATCACTATTATATTATCTGAAAGTATAGAATGTCAGTTTGGTATAGAAATGGTATAATCTGTACATGTATTTTTAACGATTATTACATGATATCAGTTAACTATCTATGTCTTTTCGAAAATAAAAGGGCAAACGAGCAAACGGGTCATCTGATAGAAAGCAATTACCGTCACTCATGAACACTCGCAACATTAGTAGAGCTACAGGTGCATTTAAGAGGGAATACGCTTTCTTCCGAAAAACGTACGGTGACATCTCTTTTTAGGGTTCCGTAGTCAACAAGGAACTCTTATAGTTTCGGTCTGTCCGTCCGTCTGTCCGTCCACCCGTCTGTCTGTCCGCGGTTTTGCTTAGAGACTATAGGACCTACAAAGCTGTAATTCGGCATGAAAGCACATATTAATGATGCCGACAAAATAGTATATAAGATCTTGAAAAAAATGTTTAAGGTACCTCCCCATCACATATTTTATCGGGGATGATTTTTTTTCGCGTCCATCCCACCGTGTGAGGTGTCATTAGATAGGTTTTTTTAAAATATTATGAGTATAACATATCATTTTCCGATTTAGAGATGTGAAATATGAAGTTTTAAAGTGAAAAAAAAATCTTTAGAGTCCTGCAGTGTCCCCCCTTCTACCAGCTAAACAGTTGCGTCTGAAAAAATATTCTCGGGAGTAGGAAATATGCTGAATTTAAAAGAAAAACTATCACGGCTAAGAAGACTTCATAAGTTATTGAGTACCTTATTAGGTATTATGACTATTGTCAATCAACTAAAAAAATGTAACTATTCGGAGAAGTATTAAAAGGACTTATAATTTAAATTCCTTTAAAGACGTAACTGAGATGATAATATTGTTAGTAATGTATAACACGTTATAAAATATGTGCATTCATTGACCATTCAAAAAATATCAAAAACTAGCGGTACTACGGAACCTTATACTTATAGGTATTGTGCGTGGCTCGACACACACTTGGCCGGTTTTGACTTATTTTTTCTAAATTGTACCTATACGTGTCACCATCGTTTTCGTTTTTACGAGGAAAACACAAAAACAAAGGAAGAAACTACATAGTTGATTCAAAGCGCTGTTTCAAAATCTAAGATTTATTTTTCAAATTATCTGATTCGGTTATGGTTTTGAACAAAATGAATTACATATTTATAATCTACTATAAATGGTCTACTTTGCTGTATATAAATTATTTTAATCGACTATGGGTTTTTTGGACATTCACCTTTGTTCAAATTAAGTTAGTTCCAAAAATTAATAACAGATGGCGCTAAGAGTCGCCTACATCTCGCTATCGCTTGCCCATAAGTTGCTGTATATAAATTATTTTAATCGACTATAGGTTTTTTTGGGCATTCACCTTTGTTCAAATTAAGTTAGTTTCAAAAATTAATAACAGATGGCGCTAAGAGTCGCCTACATCTCGCTATCGCTTGCTCATAAGTATTTCTATAAAACGTGGCACCATATTGTGTTAAGTTTTTCGATTCTTTCGATTGATATGACACGTCATTGAATGTCACTACTGAGTACTTTATCTATGCCTTAAACCTACCAATGATAAATAGTTTGTGGGTAAAGCTCATGCTAAAGTTGTGTAATGGGGGGCTAAATAAGCTTTAAATTTGATATAAATAAAGTTTACTTAATTAAAAAAAAAAAATATTATGTGCACACTGCACAGCTGTTTTTGGTTATTTTGAGTTACTTTAAAGCTTTTAAATTTGACACCAATTTTGTTGACACCGCGCGCTATAAACTGAAGTGGACGAAGTCGCGGGCAACAGCTAGTACTTACATAAAAGTAAATAAGTATGAACTAAAGACATGAGTGGAAGAATCGAACAAGTAACACATTTCGAATTTCGGGTAAATCGCGTTTAAAGTTTTGAAAAAACTTTTTATGATTTTTCAGCACAAAGCAAGTAATGGCTTTTGTTAATTGTATCAGGAGGTGTTAATATCTTCCATTTTTATTATTATGTTAAAAAATATATAAAAAAACCTCAATTCTAGGATAAATTAAGAAAAATGTAAAGTTACTCGGTTCGTCACATTATTCAGATAATAATAATATCTGCATATCCGCAGGGAGTAGCGACCCCACGAACCCGAGTGCTCTCAGGGAAGCCCCTGTTCCGGCTTGCCTTCACCGGCCGGCTGAAGTGAACACTGACGGATAATCAGGCCCTACCTCTGCCTTGCCTTAACCGGCCGGTCACAGTGGAGTCGCGAGAGCTTCGGCTCGGAGGAGGGATGTGAAGCGTGGGCGACGTGATGGGACCCTCTGAGGGTGCAAATGATCGGCGTTTAAAGTCCAGCGACACCTCTCCTGCCTCAGCCGCTCTGTCAATGTTGCCGTCTCGGTGCACCGTGCGTGCAGCCATTTTGAGGGGCCCATTCAAAGAGTTGGCGAGTCACCGTCTGCCAACTTTATACATGTTACAACATTGTATCGGCAGACGCCATAGTCCTTCCATAGTCCACGTTACCCAGTCCACTAGCACCTCACCCCCATGATAGCCCGGTATCATTTCTAAATTCCATCCAATAATGTGTCATCTATATAAAAGAAAATGGTGTTAATTACACTACTTATAACTCAAGAACGGATGAACCGATTTGGCTGAACATTGATGGAGAGATACTTTGAGTCCCGGAAAAGGACATAGGATACATTTTGTCCCGGAAAATGTACGGTTACTGCACAATATACTTATATGTTTTGCGTGTAAACTACTCAATCGATTTTGATAAAATTTGGTATGGATTGCCAAAATTGATTTATTCAAAATTGAAGTTTCAATTCCAAAAATCTCCAAGAAGAAAATTGAAGATTCAATTCCAAAAATTAACCGAAGAAAGCGCGTTGAAATATCTACTTCACCCGTGTAATGGTACCAAAATACTTCCTTGCGGCACCCCTTCATTTTATTGTGCTTGACTGATGCCAGCCAGGACCGGATTTATATTTTTTATGAGTATAGGTATAGGCCACTTTAATTTTGCCGCCCCTATGTACGAACCTATATCCTAGGACGCTGCCACCCCTCCCTAGGACACCATAGGACGCTGCCACTCATAGGCCATAGCCTATAATACAGCCTATACCACAGAATATACTTTTATAGGGTACTTTTTTTCGAGGAATCGTATTCTTAGGCTCGATTTATATGCGTATTGCGTCTGCTCGAACGCGCGGTTTGGCGGCTGCATCGCGAGATCACAAGCCAAATCTTACATACTACTGCTTGTGATCTCACAGTGTAGTGGACCTGTGGCTTGGAGTTTGAAATTTAAACAATATATTGCACTGAATTTGTTTATTTGCTTGATGTTTAAAGTATTAATCGTATAATCACAGTTCACAGTATAATTTTGCTAACTCACATGTAGAAAACTTAGGCAATACAATGGCGCGAAGACGGAAGCAGTGAGAACCCCGTACCGTACCATTGACAATTACATTTTTTTTATATTTTTAAGTATAAGGCATTGAACATACCGCCCACCAAAAGGACAATGTCCTTTTCAAAGAAAATAAATTTTAGGTTTAAAGTTTAAACAAACAATATGTAGCTAATTAGAATCTAGAGTAATGGACTGTAACAAGAATTTTCATGAGTAAATTCACAAATAAATCTACTTAAATATTTTAATAAACTTACATAAATATAGTTTCCTAGTAACATAAATAATAATGGATACAAACAACAAAGGTTGCTGACTTAACACTCAACTCAACAGGTAAGTTAAGGTAAGTTACAATATAGTTGAATACTAAGTTTAAATAAGTTTTAAGACATACATGCAATCTTGATATTCAAGATTGAGTAGTCAACTTTCTTAGAATTTTTGTTTACAAGTTACAATGAAGTTTAAAAACTTAACTTTTACATTTGCAAAGCTAGTATTAAATTCTAGTAAATGTACAGTTTAAACTATTTAAGAACAATGTATTTAACAACTTATAAAGCATATTTAATCTACTATAAAAATCTTGGATGTATATTTTATACATAATATTGAACACAATATTAACAAAATATTAAGTATAGCACAGTACTAAGGCATGAAATATGAATAGAGTAAATGCTACAGCTTCTACATAACTAAATGAATAAGTAAGTACATACCTAGTCTATACAGCTACTTGTCGACACAGGTAGAAAAACTAACTTTGATAAGGGTCTTTTCAGTTCATTTTGTCCTTTGCACTGCACTGTCACCACTCTCACTAAATTGTCTTTTCCAGGATGCAGCAACTTTACTCTACCCAACAACCATCTTGTGGGGGGCAGACCGTCTTCTTTTATGACACATAAATCACCAATTTTAGGATTTATAACTTTTGTTTGCCACTTTGTCCTCTGTTGCAGTGTGTGGAGGTACTGAGACTGCCATTGTTTCCAAAAGTCTTGCACCATCTTTTGTATATGTTGCCATCTAGTCAGCAGGTTAACATTTGATTTTTCAAAGTTGTCATCCGGAACGGCAAGCAATGACTCTCCGATTAAAAAGTGACCCGGAGTGAGTGGAGATAAAGTTTCAAGTGTATCATCAAGTTGGCATAGAGGTCTCGAATTTAAGCAAGCTTCTATTTGTGCTAACAATGTACTCATTTCTTCATATGTCAATCTTGTGTCTTTGCTTACTTTAGTCAGATGTCTTTTTGCTGACTGTACTCCTGCTTCCCATAGACCTCCGCAGTTTGGCATTCTCGGTGGTATGAAGTGCCATGTGGTCCCTTCAGTTGCTAGCAGTTCAGCTATCTCCTTTGTCAGTGAGTCTTTGTTGACATTAAATAAATCTTTTAGTTCTTTTGCTGCACCAACAAAATTAGTCCCATTATCACTCCACAAGTTTGAGCATCTACCTCGACGTGCAACAAATCTTCTAAAGGCAGCAAGAAAAGCTTGAGTTGTAAGGTCTGTTACGGCTTCTAGGTGAATTGCACGTGTAGCCATGCACACAAACAGACAAATGTAACCTTTCGTGGCATGATGACCTCGTCCTTTAGAAGTTCTAATCCATACTGGGCCCGCATAGTCGACTCCACTATTGATAAAAGCTCTACTTGGTGTTACTCTCTCTGCTGGGAGCTGACCCATTAATTGTTGATTGACTTTGCCTTGATTTAAAATACAAATCTTACAGCTTCTAATGCATTTCCGGACAGCTGATTTTAAACCTATAATCCAATAGGTACTCCTCAGGTATGTAATCATAAGGTTAATGCCACCATGAAGAGTCTTTTGATGTGCATCATCGATTAACAATCTGGTTATATGCTGATTATTTGGTATTAGTATTGGATGTTTAGATGAGATAGATAATGAAGAATTTTGTAATCTGCCTCCAACTCTTAGTATATTGTTGCTGTTTAAAAATGGTGTTAATCTAATCAATGAACTACATTTTCTCACAGAACCTCTTTTTTTAATATCTTCTATTTCCTTTTCATATACTAATTCTTGATAATATCTTATACAACTTTGCATTATTAAATTCATTTCATGAGTAGTTATGTATACTTCTTTGTTTTTTACTTTCTTCATTCTTTTGCAATAGGATAACACTCTTTTCATTTTATTTAGGTTAGAAAATCTTTCCCAAATTGGATCTTTAGTATATTCTGTAGTAAGTGTCTGACATGTTAATTTTAATTCCAAATCTGTTTCTTTATTTTGTCTTCTACATTTAATTTCTTTGTCTAGAAGCCACTTGGGGCCATTCCACCAGATTTCTTTTTCTTTTAATTCTTTTAATAACATTCCTCGACTTGAAATATCAGCTGGGTTGTCTGATGACTCTACATGTAACCATTCTAGAGCATTGGTGTTATCTTTTATCTCTACAACTCTGTTAGCCACAAACGTTTTCCATTTTTGTGGTTCTCCACGCAACCAGGCAAGCACTATAGTGGAGTCAGTCCAGCAGAATATTTGTGTATATGGAATTCTCATGGCTTCTGAAATTTGCTTGATTAATCTTGACAACAAGAGGGCTCCACATAATTCAAGACGTGGAAGCGATAATGTTTTAAGGGGTGCAACTTTGGTTCGTGAGGCTATAAGGCTTGTTTGTATAGTATCCTCATTTTGCTTCACTCTTATATAAACAACTGCAGCATAGGCCTTTGTGGAGGCATCACTAAAACCATGCAATTGTACATCTTTCTTATTGCAATTGTAGGTGTGTACCCACCTGTCTAAACAAATGTCATTGACATTTTCTAAGTCATTTCTTATCTGTAACCATTCCTCGGTTAACTCTTCTGTTAAACTCTCATCCCAATTTAATCCACTTAGCCACAGTTTTTGTATAAACATTTTTGACAACACAATGCTTGGTGAGATCCAACCCAGTGGATCGTAAAGTTTTTGAATGTCAGAAAGAACATTTCTCTTTGTTATGTATAATGGAGGTTGGGTTAGGTTAATTTTGTATAATAATTTATCTGTTTTTAAATTCCAGGTAATACCCAAAGCCTTTATAGTACCATCTAGGTGTATCTCATGTTGGACCTGTGAAGATATATTATTTGGATCAATAAACTTTACCAAATCAATGCTGTTCGAAGCCCATTTCTTTAGTATAAAGCCTCCCTTCTTCAACATATCTGACAGTTGTGTAACAGCTTCTTGGGCTTGTTGAATGGTATCGCAGCCAGACATGACATCGTCAACATAGCAGTCTGACAGTATTATATCAGCCGCTGCTGGATAGCGTGCGAGTTCGTCACGTGCCAATTGTATTAAGGATCTAACTGCCAAGTAAGGAGCTGATGTTGTACCAAATGTTACTGTGAGTAGTCTATAGTCTTTGACGTCTGAGCTTTCGTCTCTCCACAGTATTCTTTGATAGTCAATATCTTCTCTGTTTAAGTTGACCATTCTGTACATCATTTGAATATCAGATAAAAAACATATTGCATGCATTCTCCAACGCATCATTATACTGCGCAAATCTTCTTGCAGCACTGGACCAGGTAAGAGTTCATCATTTAGGGATACTCCATTATCACCTTTGCATGAAGCGTCAAAAACAATTCGAATTTTTGTTGTCTCTTTGTCTTCTCGAAGAACGGGATGGTGAGGTAAGTAACAACTTGCTTTTGTATATATTTCACTTATAGGAACTTCCTCCATATGTTTTAAGTTTAAATAATCTTGTATCACTTTAGTATAATCTTCTTTAAGTTTAGGTTGTCTTTTAAATCTCTTTTCTAATTGAATTAGTCTCTGCATAACTATATTCCTTGTGTTTCCATTTATACATTGAATATTTTCTGTTTTGAAAGGTAACTTAACAATAAACCTTCCTTCTTGGTTTCTCTTATATGTTTTTTCATAGATTTCTTGACATTGAATTTCTTCCTTCGTAAACTTTCTTTTTGTGTTAGTATCTATTTCCCAAAGATTTTTTAGCATATCTGATATGTTTAACTGGTGATGCATGACTACTAATGAGCTTTTCCTTTGTATAGGTTTAGTGTTCAACTCTCCAAAAAGAATCCAACCCAAAGTGGTTTTTTGTGCACAGGGTGACCCGGGTGGACCTTTGATTAGCTGCTCTTCAATAATTTGTGTATAATCCTTCACTCCTAGTAATAAATCTATTTGTCCTGGCTCATTATATGTTGGGTCAGCCAGAGTCAGACCGCAGAGATGCTGCCAATCTTGTTTTTGTATTAT
Organism: Polyommatus icarus; assembly: GCA_937595015.1. Taxonomy (NCBI): domain Eukaryota; kingdom Metazoa; phylum Arthropoda; class Insecta; order Lepidoptera; family Lycaenidae; genus Polyommatus; species Polyommatus icarus. Next base: position 21,472,518 of record OW569328.1, on the reverse strand, counting down.
TTTATTTGGAAGTTGTGTAGTTAGCTGCTTGCACATCACATAAGCTTCTATATTTAATTTAAAATCTGAGTTCCATAGAGATGATAATTCAAACTGGACAATATGTTTTATTCTCACTCTTGATGATCCCACGCCAGTTACATCACACTCTATTGGGTTCCGTTTCAGTCTAAGCAATTGTACTGCTTTCTCACTTATAAAATTAGCTTGCGATCCCTGGTCTATAAGGATTCTTAAATTTGTATAATTTCCATCTCGACTTTTTGCTTTTACAATGGCCGTTGCAAGCAGTGCTGTTCCAGTGAATCCCACATGGTGTATTGCAATGTTTTCATTGTTTTCTACATGAGCATGTAACGCTTGTTGGGTGTCTACGGGAACCGATGACTGTTGAGTTCTATGTAAAAGTGAATGGTGTCTTCTCTTACAGAACCGGCATGACATTGGATTTTTGCATTTGCTAACAGCGTGTCCAGGTAGCAGACAATTAAAACACAAACTTTGGTTTTTGACAAAAGCGCTGCGTTCATCAATATTCATTTTTGTAAAATCTTCACAATTACTCAACTTATGTTCCACTTGACATAAAATGCATGACTTGGGTTTCTTATCATTCATTGTGTGGTATGACTGCGTCTTTATAAATTTAGTTTTAGTTGTACTTTCTGGTTGAATCATTTCTAAGGTCCTAAACTTTGTTTCCAAGAACTTTCTTAAGTTTTCCCATGTTGGCAATTTATCAGATTTTTCTTTATAAGCTTGAGATTCCCACTCTTTATGCGACTCTTGGTCCAATTTCTGACTTACGAGAAATATTATAATTGGATCCCACGAATCAGTGCTAATTTCTAAATTTTGCAAGTTATTTATGCACTCTGAAGTAGTATCGAGTAAATTCTTTAGATTATAAGATGTTTGACTATTAATTTTCTTCTGATTGAATAATTTTTTCAATACAGAAAATACAATTACTCGCTTATTGCCATATCTCTCTTTTAATGTTTGCCAAGCTTGATTATAATTGCTATCTGTGACTTGAATATGCTTTAGTATGATTTCTGCTTCACCAGAGACACTGGACTTAAGATATTGCAATTTCTGAACATTACTGATAGAAACATTTTGATGTACGAGGGAATTAAACATATCTTGGAAAGTAGGCCACTCCTCATACTTTCCTGTGAACGTCGGCAATTGGATTCGAGGAAGTTTCACAAGTGACAACTGCGCATGACCTTGATTATGAACTAGGGACTCTGATGCTTCAATCACTGATGTTGTAGGTTGTTGTATTTTAGTCATAAGGTCAGTCAAATCTGCTTGAATAGAAAGGTACAACTCTTCGTAGACAAAGTATTCATCATTAAGAAAATAAGATATTTCGTCTCGTTTATCTTTTGGCGTACACTTTGCCAGGCATTCGTGAGCATGCTTGAAAGATCGCCAATATTCCTCAACGCATTTGGATTTCTCTTTCACGTATCCGTAGGTGAGCCTCGCTTTTGGACATTTCTTCAAATTGACTTGCGTTTTTTGCAAGATAATAGCGATTTCCTCCAATGAGGTTAAATACTCACGTTGTTCGGTCGTGTCCACCATTGTCGCAAATCGCAATATAATCCGGCTCGATTGCGACCAACTAATGTGGCTTGGAGTTTGAAATTTAAACAATATATTGCACTGAATTTGTTTATTTGCTTGATGTTTAAAGTATTAATCGTATAATCACAGTTCACAGTATAATTTTGCTAACTCACATGTAGAAAACTTAGGCAATACAATGGCGCGAAGACGGAAGCAGTGAGAACCCCGTACCGTACCATTGACAATTACATTTTTTTTTTATTTTTAAGTATAAGGCATTGAACAGGACCAAACACGTTTTCACGCACATGCATATAAATCGAGCCTTTAACTGGACCGTATTCGAGATTCATTTATATTTTGAATTATGAGATTGACAGTTGAGGTACACAAAAAAAATTTTTAACCCTTATTTATTACTATACTGTACTCGGCGAAACATGTCGGTAGCGGTCATTGACTCCCTGTCAAAAAATTGGCATTTTCTATATAAACCGCGGATGCGCGTTTTCACACTGCGACGGTAACGACACGACACGATACCACAGAACAGATAAGGGCCACCGCACATAATACAATTTCAAGTTGGCCGACTATCGTATTAAACTAAATTGCGTAGTGTCACAATTTAATTGGACAACTTCATCGTGTACGCTGCCAGCCGCAGACTTTTAGATTTAGTTGGTAACGGTGTTGCTAGCCTAGCGACGTGCGTGTTAAAATGCGCGTGCCACAATAAAAGCACGCTTTTATTGTGGCACTAATAAAACGAAGGTGAAAAGAAAGGAGAATATTTTGGGTGCATTCAATATTAAGTGACAGAATATAAGAAGAATTAGTACGATAGTCAGTTTGTACGATAGTCGGCATACTTGAAATTGTATAATATGTGCGGTGGCCCTCTATTCTGTGGTATCGTGTCGTGTCGTTATCGTGCAGTGCAGTGTGCAAACGCCCATTGACAATGAAGTGTCAGATGTTGTCAATCGCGGCTTTGTATAGACATGACAAGTTTTTTGACAGGGATTGATCGATGACCGCTACCGCCATGTTTCACCAAGTACAGTATAGCTAAAAGCCGAGCTTTGTGAGGGTGTTGCATCATCACAACTTGACTGACTGATGATAACACATCTATCTACATATAAATAAAAATAGTACATAATTTATCAATAGGCGTGATAGTTTTTCCGTAAAGTTTACCACAAAATGGGTTAATAAAGGTCGTGGTTACTAGGGCTCGCTTTGCTCGCCCTGATTGATCAATACCCATATTATACATATATACGAAAATGTTTCTGTCTGTTACCATTACATAAATAAACCGCTGAACCGACTTTGCTATTTGGTATGGAGATACTTTAAGTCCCGGGAAAGGACAAAGGATGCTTTTTATTTTGGAAAAATGTTTGTTTCTTGCGCGATGAACACATTTCTGCGCAAGGGGTTGCCAGCGTCATCTTGTAATAGATAGACAGCAAAACGTGTTATGAATATTATATTCTCTTTTTGAAGTGAAAACTTCTTTAGCGGCGTTGAGCACTTTTGTGGGATGGGTAAAAACTGTGAAACTCGCGTCAGATTCTCATGCTGATCGAAAATCCTTGGAAAAACCGTAAGACGGTTGGAGAGTAGTGTTGTAACATCGAAATTGATTAATCGAACAATCGATTGTTTTTTTTAATCGATTGTAAGGGTTTCGATTAAAAAAAACGATTTTCTTAAAAAATGGGTTAATAATTTAATCGATTGTAAGGGTTTCGATTACGTAATTAAAAAAATCGATTTTTTAAAAATAGATTTTCATAAAAAATGGGTTAAAAATATGCACAATGTTAATAATCAAGTTTTCACTTCTGCCGGCACTCCCGGAGTGCAACCCGTCTTTTTTTTATTATAAAATTTGGGGCCGTCTTTTAGGGTGGAGCACGGATGTAAGTATGGAAAAAATGTTTTTTAAGACTCAGTGTTCTAATACTGCGGGGATTGTGCCTTATATTAAAGTAAAAATAAATGTAATTTTTCATCCAATTTCATTAACATCTTCTGCCTCCGCAGTGACATCAAAGTTTTATAATTTTATAAAAAATATATAGTATACATAAGGCGACACATTGTGCTTAATTTACTAGTTAATAGATATTAAACTATAGACAAAAGATAATTGAGACATTTATTAAGGTACTACTGTAAAAGAACATTGGAATTTTAAGAATATCTTGACAAATTATACATAATTATTATTTAGCTTTAAAATCCTTTTGTGTCTCAAAGGCATTACGTTCCGCGATTCCAACTTGGCTTTTATTGCACCTAATCGAGACTTTTTGAGTGCACTGTGATGTGGAAGCTTCTGTCGCAACCTTTACAGCTCTTTCAGCTTGAGTGTGGCAGGGAAGCCTTAGAAATAATAGTTCTTCCGCACCACAGATTCGACGATGTGCTGAATTTCTTGGTCAGATACGTTCTTAAGAATATCTTGACAAATTATACATAATTATTATTTAGCTTTAAAATCCTTTTTTGTCTCAAAGGCATTACGTTCCGCGATTCCAACTTGGCTTTTATTGCACCTAATCGAGACTTTTTGAGTGCACTGTGATGTGGAAGCTTCTGTCGCAACCTTTACAGCTCTTTCAGCTTGAGTGTGGCAGGGAAGCCTTAGAAATAATAGTTCTTCCGCACCACAGATTCGACGATGTGCTGAATTTCTTGGTCAGATACGTTTTTCAAAATTGGTGGCTCGGTTAAGTTTTCCTGCCAATTTATTAAATCAATTTATAATTTATTGATGGTGAACTCAAAACAGTCTAGGTGTTGAAGGTTGAGAATTACTGCGTGCCTTTAGTGTACGGCGCTCTGCCAGCTCCTATCATCTGTTATCGTAGCAAAAAGAATGGTCTCGGGATGCGCAAAATAGCTGTTTCTTTGGTTATCAGCATCAATAACTTTTTTAGAGTTTCTGGCAGGTATCTGGAGGCCATGATAATATTAAACAAATGACGCGTGCCATCTTTGCGTGATGGTTTATTTTTGATTCAAAACCAAGAAGGTGTGTAAACTTTTACTATGAAAGTAGCCAGAGTATTCAAATTTTCCGATGGTTCTTCAGTACCTATATACCAACGTAGTATCCGGTTGGCACGTGTGATCCAAGGAACATGTCATAGTTTGCCTGGAGATTTATTTTCACGATCTTTTGGAAATTCACCTGAAATTACCGCCTAGACAAATTTGTGCAGGTAGAGTTAATCTGTACTCAAAATTTCTGAACGCATCTGTCTTTCAATGCGTCGGAATTTTTGACAATCAGCTTTTCGCAGGTTTCTAGATCTTTTCCCAGTCGACCAACGTAAGATTTAGGTCCTGAAGTACACCCGTCGAGGTGAAGAAACAAGTGTCTCAAAGGTAGTTCATTCATGTGAATCAATGACTTCTACAGCAAATCAGAAGCAATGTCAAACAAAACAGATGACGCTATTGCTGCTGCTGCTCCATCTGACACACCATATCTGCCACAAGCATAGATAATACAATATCACTGACGAGTGACGACGCGATAAGTTGTAGCGAAATAACCCCCCCCGCGCACCCAGGAGGGTATCCCTTTTTTTAACCGACTTGCAAAAAACGAGGAGGTTATATGTTCGGCTGTGGATATTTTTTTTTTTTTTTTATTATTATTATTTTTTTTTGTATGTTCAACGATTACTCCGCCGTTTGTGAACCGATTTTCAAAATTTTTATTTTGTTGTATTAGGTTTCACTCCAATTTGGTACCATGTTCACAAAAGTGGTGACCTGATGAAGGGATCCATGAGTAATCAAGGGAACTCCTCGAAATTTATATGGAAACATATGGTGATTTTGATTTTATGAGAAGCATCCTAAGCATATGCTACCAACACGCAAGATTTTTCACCGAGGTATACTATGGTTCCGAAGATACTAAGAGAACTCCGGATTCCTTATAGCTACAAGTTTGGGAGTTTAGGCGCTGTTTTAAGAACTGAAAGCATATTATGCTACTATGCAAATTACATTCATCATCATCATCATCATTAATTCATTACCACGTCAGGGTCACCAATGTCACCAAATTTAACCTTATCTCCAGAGCATAAGGCACACATTTGACATTACTTCTGAGAAGTTAAAGTTGCTTCGATTAAATGTAACATTCTGTCTCACTTACAAATTACAAATTACAAATTACAAATTATTTATTTCCAGAAAAATACAATATACAACTTAAGAATAAGACAAATCCCCACACTAGGCATAGCCTGTCCTGTGGGGCCAGAAACTTCGATGAGATATTCTGGAAAACAACCTAATTTCAACCTTTTGCATTGCGTTTAGCGTTCATAGTACAATATTATAATTGCCTGGGCTGTCAAGCGAGCGCGAGCGGCGCGGCGCGGGCCGGGTACTCACACATCAGCGATGCGTCACGTGCGCGGTGCGACAAGTCGAGCGAGTACCAGCCTATTGAAACTAGTCCGGTGACCGGTTACTTAGCACGTCACACGTGTTCACTTCGATTTTTTTAAATGTATTGTTTAAAATAATTATCTGCAGGCTGCAGCTGATATTATATTTTGTAAGTGTGACTGTAATAAGATACGTAGAATAATAATATACAGGTGAAATTATTATTTTTAAGAAATAATTAAAACCGACTTCCAAGGTAAAAACAATAATAACATCCTTATAATATGAACTAAAAAGTATTAAATAATTATTCCTATCTAATAGTGCCTTTTTCCGAATTCGGCTAAAACTCAACTATTTCTGTACTCAATTTTCATAATTTTGAAGTCGGTGCCAGTTCCAAAATTTCTGTCAGAGTACAGAAATAGTTGAGTTTTAGCCGAATTCGGAAGAAGGCACTATTAGATAGGAATAATTATTTAATACTTTTTAGTTCATATTATAAAAATGTTATTATTGTTTTTACCTTGGAAGTCGGTTTTAATTTTTTGTTAAAAATAATTAAGTTATAAACACAAGAACAAGCATCTTACAATATTCCCTGTCGAAAGTATACTATACTAGTATATACTTGATAAAAAATTGGCCTGTTTAATAAAACATCATACATTGAAATACCGTCCAAGTTGAGTCGAAAATCGATTATTTTCAAAAATTCTATGACGTTGCAGAGGCAGTTACTCTAATCCAAATTGAATAATATTTTGCATCAGTTAATTTAAGCCTAAAAGGCACCAAATTTTGACTATTACATCAACGCTTACTGAAAAAAAAAATTTCGCTCCACCCTACCGTCTATGGGCTGCAGTTCGCCCATAGACTTTTTTGTTATTTTATTATATAGATTTTTCGCACCAAGGATAATTGATAATGAAAACCTTCCCTGGACGTTCGAGTTCGAGTTCAAGTTCGAGTTCGAGTTCGACACAAAACACTACTCTTCAACCGTCTTACGGTTTTTCCAAGGTTTTTCGATCAGCACGAGAATCTGACGCGAGTTTCACAGTTTTTACCCATCCCACAAAAGTGCTCAACGCCGCTAAAGAAGTTTTCACTTCAAAAATAGTTTAGTTTGACTCTTGTCAGTATAAAGCTGTATGGAAGTGCGCATATTACAACGATACCGAGTCGGCCGATAATAATTAAGTTTGATGGGCTATACCAACCTTTGTGGGCGCTGAAGGTCTGAAGGGAGGCGGTGTGGGACCCAGAAACCTAGGCGGGGGGTGATTTATTTCATCAGGATGGGCTATACAATTGCCTTCAACCTTTACCTTCGGCAAACTGTCAGCCGATGCTAAATCAGTACGACGTTCTTCCACGCGCGCACACGACGCCGATTGTTTGGTCGGCCGACTCGGCAGAAACCCGAATCGTGTAAACTTACATCTATAAAGTTTTCAATATTCTATCGCTGTGAACGGAACCGTGCGAGAGCAACGCGCAGGTGTGCGCAGGTGTGCGCAGGTGTGCGCAGGTGTGCGCGCCTACCACCAATCCGACTGTCTAGTTGGCCCCGTGTGCGCGCTGACAGCACAACCACAGACATAATATAATATCAAGATCTATTTCTGTGACCCAACCCGATCAATCTATCGGCCGATTATTATAAGTCTGCAGTCTGTGGGGGCTCTTCAGTCGGTTTAAGTTAATAAGCGTGTTATTTTCGTGATAATATTTTGGTAATTGATAAGGCTTAATTATATAACAAAATATTTCCTGTACTTGTTTGTGAGAATAATAATAGAAGACATGAGTTTATGAAGTGGGTAACTATCATTTTATAACAAGAGCAATTACTCATACTCATTTTTTCCTTAGAGCCATCGCAAACAAGGCGACTTGTCGTCGCGTCTAGTCGCCGAGCTATCGCTGACGCGTGTCGCCTAGAGTGCGCCTACACTAACAAAGACGTGCACCTTCCTAGCGCTCACAGCGAGGCTGTCGCGCGACTGTCGTCGTGTGTGCGCGTGCACAGCGCTACCGGACGCCACGACTAAACGCGAGCGCGCGCGGCTCCCCTAGCTTGTCGTCGCGACTCAGCGACTCTGACGCCAAGTCTCTGACAAAATATATGAAAATTGTCGGCCGTAGCCTGTCGTCGCGTCTTGTCGTCGAGCTGTCGCTGTCGCCTGTCGCCTAGTGTGCGCCTACACTTATGCTTTCAACAAACCTTGTAACTTGTCTACTTCATCATCTGGTTAATATTCCTAGCTATACATATTATAATCCATTTTATTAATTTTATTTTCTCGGTTATACGGTCTCCATTCGTTCAAAAAAACCAACATTTTAAAATTGGTAGTTACCTACTTCATCCACTAACGTCTTAAATTATTATTGTCAAAGTGGCATACTTGTTAATATTTTTCCTGGATGCCCATACATATACCGATTGCTCTGGGACGGCTCTGTAGTTTCTGCAGTCTCGTCGGTCCAGTATGGGGTGAGTAAGAATTTATAAAATACTAGCTGTCCCGGCAAACGTTTCTTTGCCATAATATAGTATAAGTATATCGCCCGTATTATTTTATTGTAGTGACTAAATAAATATGTCACCATGGCAACGCCCATCGCTATCATGGTCGTCGTTTTTCTCGAGTTGTAATAATTTACTATTATTTATTCAACAAATACTTATCAATATAATAAGTACCGAGTAGCCGATTCTCAGACCTACTGAAAAGCCGTTTCGGAGCAGTTTGTGGACTAACATTGTGACACGAGAATTTTATATATAAGATTATAGTCTATCTAATACTTATATTAGATAGACTACAGTTTTATTACTTATATGTATTTTATACATAATATAATAAAACTGTAGAAATGACGATTCTGTACATTAAAGATATTCAAAAAATAATAAGCGGAGGGTGTTACTACATCGCTAACTGATCTGATTCGCATACGGTTTTCGCAGATACATTTGCCTTCTTCCAACTCAACATCTGGTGTATAAAAACCATAGAGAGGGTCAGATTTTGTATTAAGTAATAACATTTTTCCCCCACCCCTCTAAGGAGACAAAAGAGGGGTAAGATTTTGTATGCTGATGAAGTAGAAATACTTTAAATGGCAAAACAACGTTTGCCGGGACAGCTAGTAATATTATAAAATTCTCGTGTCAAAGTGTTTGTGCGTGAACTCCTCCAAAACAGCTCATCCGATTTTAATTTTTTGTATGTACATTCGTTAGGCCCGAGAATAGGCTTTTATCTACTTTTTATATTGATACTAGAAATAATATTTTATATGGCAAAACAACGTTTGCCGGGTCAGCTAGTACTATTATAAAAGAAAGCGGGTCTGTCTTTCTAAACCTAGTCCAAGAGCGAGTGTTCGGATGACTTAGGCTGCGTCCCCATCAGACACGGCACGGCGCCGTCACCGTGATACGGTACGGCGCCGTACCGTAACACGGTGCCGCGTACGGTGCACCACGCGCCCCTATTCTGGGTAAAACTTCCGAACAAAAATTTTGTCCAAACTTAAACGAGGCACTTATTTGGAACACATAAAAATCGGCCAAGTGCGACTTAGGTTCGCGCACGAAGGGTTCCGTACCATTATTATAGAAAAAAAAAAACCAAAAAATTATGTTTTTTGTATGGGAGCCCCCTTAATTATTAAGTTTGTAAGTAATTTAAAATACGAATTTACCAAAAATTTCCTCTGTTTCTGTTTCTTTTTCAATCTTCGTTTTAGTAACAACAAGAGAATAATTCTTTCGCGATCCATATGCAGACAAGTAATCTCGTTCGAGCGCAAATATCGACTGAATAGGGACGCACCGTGACACGGTGCGGCGCCGTACCGTATGACGGTGGCGGCGTCGTGCCGTAACACGGTGCCGGCGCCGTGCCGTGTCTGATGGGGACGCAGCCTAAGTGATGAATGATGATAGTAAGAACCTGAATAAGTCTTGGCTATTTACTTAGTTTATATTATACTTTTGATATCTTAGGACACAACAATATTCTAAGATATTGTTGAGACTTAGGTACAGGAGTAAATGATAACTCGACTGTCAGATCAGAAGTGTGTTTTATTCCTGAAACTTACGGCTATTTTATACAGACTAGAAAGAGACGATACATATGTACACAATAGAGACAAAACATAAACAAAACGATAGCATGAAAATTGAGACGAAACATGTGTAACGTGTGTGGTGTGAGACAGTATACTTATAGTATGTACTATGTCACCACAATATCATAAGGGCAGACGTGCTGTTATCACTTTTTGGAAGTATATTTTATGCCACGCTCAAAGGAACCCTCGTTGGAAATAGTGAATGCCCATTGCAGCAACGGCAGATGAAACAGTATACCTGGCAACAATATAAAGCTCGCTACTTTAACGTAAGTCTGCGGAACACTCGCTCTCAGTCTATTATATCTGTTTGTCTGTCTGTTACCCCTTCATGCCCAAACCAGTGAATCAATTTGACTGAAATTTGGTATGAAGAGACTTTCAGTCCCGGGAAAGGAAATAGGATACATTTTCCAGGAACAATGCACGGTTCCCGCGGGATACACAAATTTTGGCACAACAAAGTTGCGGGCGTCAACCAGTAGAAGAAATAAAATCGGCTTAGGTCCGGCCGCTAGGTCGCGTGTATGCGATATAAAAAACATATGTAAATATTTTAATTAGTATTTGCTGTTATACCGTTAACATAAATACACCTGTGAAAATTTCAGCTATCAGTTATCGCGATTCTTGGGATACGGCCTGAAGACAGACATATAACTATGGAAGTCTTATTAATTAGTGGAACAGATACTAGTGGTGTGACCCGAGTGCATGGACATCGCCGTCAACACGACACATACAGTGATTCACGTAGCACTAGATAAAAAAAGCAACCTCTGGGCTCTCATTCATAGAACAACATTTAACGACAACCAAATTAATTTGAGTATTCTTACACAGTCACGGAATCCTAAAAATGATTATAAAACTATTTCAGATGGAAAATGCTGGTGTTTGTGGCTTTCGTACAGCTGGTGTGCGTCAGCGCGAGTGTGTCGCAGATGTCTCTGGTCCGCGAGTGGGAATCAGTGGACGTGCTGGTGCCAGGGAAGGGAGGACAGGGGACATCGCGAAGATCCCTCAAAACATTGGATGATAAATATAGCGTATATTTGGATTTTTGGCACCTGGACGTGTACAACGACAGGCTGTTTGTTGCTTTTACCCCAAATAGAGCACCGTTTTACTTGGCTTACCACAACCTCTCAGGTATGCTCATTACTTAGGTTAACATTTAAACTTAACCCTTTCAGACCTACCGTGCACAATTGAGGACATTACATTTTTGTGAAACTATCCTAATAAAATAAAAATTTACTCAACTAAAAACTGCCGTTATCGGTTGCGAACATTATAAATATCTAAAAAAACATACCCCTAATGCCATCTATTAATACGTATATGAAATAATTCGTCTCTTTCGATCAGTCGCCGGCGAACTTTTGAAGTGTGTTGGTAAGTGATTTTCTTCGCTTATAATTTTCAAGTTATTTCAGGTGTACCTTGAAATAATTATATATCGATTACTTATGATACAAAGGCAAAGAGCATCGTATTTTACAAACAATTATTTATTGTTTTGTATAAAAAATTGCGAATATACGTTATGTCTACAAACGCGGATAATAGGTTTTCTTTGGATATTTTTTTCCCAATATTTATAAATATTTAGTGAATACTAAATACTAAAATAAAAAGCGTATTATTTGATAAACTTGTAATAAATTCATAAAATAAATGTTAAGTATATTAGTTTTTTACAGGCGTACCTACCTATTTATTATCAAAAATAATGTTCTCGAGGAACGCTTTGAAACTTTTGGAAAATGGACACCTATCGGACTTGGAGTTGTCTTCGGATGATGAGGAGGTAGGAAATAATAGTAATATCCCGCGTACGAGACATGTTCGATTGGGTGCTGATGTGATAACACAGAACCAAAGAGATTACATCCCACCTGACACCTTCAATGAACATCAAAACGAAAATTAAGATGAAGGTATGTTAGCTTCCGATTTAGAGCTTGAGACTGAAGTGTCAGATGAGCTGGCTATTAGCAAGAGCTAGCTGCATTGGCTGGCGAGATTTTAGATTATCTTACACCAAAATTAAACATCAATTGGAGGCACACACAAATACATAACACTATACCGACGGATATCCCACTACCAGTGCTACCAATAGCATTTGATCCAGTTGTGCAAGATCCTCTTATTATTATAAATATGTTCCTAATTCTCTTTTTACATTTTGGATTTAGGACGCCTAAATCCAACCAATGCAGAATGCTAAACAAATGCTAAACAACAAATGCATTTGACGTGGGAGAGCCATGCTTCGGCACGAATGGGCCGGCTCGACCGGAGAAATACCACGTCCTCACAGAAAACCGGCGTGAAATGAAATGAAATGATATTTATTTGGATAAAATATGGTTGTTAAAGATGTTACATTTCAGTAGATCGCATATTTTGTCGTAGTTGACGACGTCCAAATATTATAATTACAATTATTATAATAATTATTAAAGTTATTGACACATTTTTATGGCTAGCAATTTATAAGTAATTACATCATTCATTAGTCATAAATTAGAATAATTACTAGTAAAAAGTTGTAATTTCTAATTTCTAGTTACAAGTCAAAATTAAGTTAAAAAAATAATGTCAAAATGATCTAAATGTCAAAGTTACATATTTAAGACTAAATTTTGCGAATTGTCAATATGACCTTAAAGTGAAACAGCGCTTGCGCTGTGTTTCGCCGAGTGAGTGAGTTTACCGGAGGCCCAATCCCCTACCCCATTTCCCTTCCCTACCCTTTTCCCTTCCCTACCCTTCCCTACCCTCCCCTATTACCCCTTAAAAGGCCGGCAACGCACCTGCAGCTCTTCTGATGCTGCAAGTGTCCCTGGGCGACGGAAGTTGCTTTCCATCAGGTGACCCGTTTGCTCGTTTGCCCCCTTATTGCATAAAAAAAAATGCAGCTAGCTCTTGCTTGCCCTCTTCAATAGCCAGCTCCTCTGACACTTCGGTCTCAAGCTCAAAATGGAAAGCTACAGCCCATCGTCTTCATTTTCGTTTTGATGTTCATTGAAGGGGTCAGGTGGGATGTACTCTCTTTGGTTCTGTGTTATCACATCAGCACCCAATCGAACATGTCTCGTACGTGGGATATTACTATTATTTCCTACCTCCTCATCATCCGAAGACAACTCCAAGTCCGATAGGTGTCCATTTTCCAAAAGTTTCAAAGCGTTCCTCGAGAACATTATTTTTAACCGACTTCCAAAAAACGAGGAGGTTATATGTTCGGCTGTGGATATATATATTTTTTTTTGTATGTTCAACGATTACTCCGCCGTTTGTAAACCGATTTTCGAAATTTTTATTTTGTTGTATTAGGTTTCACTCCAATTTGGTCCCATTTTCACAAAAGTGGTGACCTGATGATGGGATCCATGAGTAATCGAGGGAACTCCTCGAAATTTATATGGAAACATATGGTGATTTGGGTTTTATGTGAAGTGTACTAAGAATACGCTACCAAAAAGTCAAATATTGGGTCAAGGTATACCATGGTTTCGATGATGCTGAGAGAACTCCTAATTCCTTATAGATACACGTTTGGGAGTTTCGGCGTTGTTTTAAGAAGAGAAAGCATATGCTACTATGCAAATTACATTCATCATCATCATCATCATTATAATCATCATTACCAAGTCAGGGTCACAAATGTCACCAAATTCAACCTTATCTCCAGAGCATAAGGCACACATTAACTGACATTACTTCTGAGAAGTTAAAGTTGCTTCGACCATGTAACATTCTGTCTCACTTCGCCGAGATATTCTGGAAAACAACCTAATTTTAACCTTTTGCATCGCGTTTAGTCGCGAGAGCCGCGGCTCGGCGGCGCGGCGCGGGCCGGGTACCTACCGTACTATGTAAATCCGGCTGTACACTCTCGCCGAGACACAGCGAGGCGGCCCGAGTGCGAGAGTGTAAATGGGTGCGCTCGCCTCGTCTCGCCTGTCTCGGACCCTCTCGGTCCGTTGTCGGTATTTTGCGCCCGAGACAAAGGGTCTCGCGAGGAAAACGAGCGCACTACTGTACACTCTCGCGTCTTTCAGTACTAGTCCCGCCGTTGGACAGTGTAGAACAGAAAAATAACAATAATAAACGTCATTATTAGTCATTATCTGTGAGAAATAAAATTAAATATGATTATAAATCTTTGGATTACAATGATATCTTTCGATGCATGGTGAGTGGTGAATGGTCGTTTTCGTCCATCTTCTCTGAGTTCATAACTGCGATTGAACTAAGCGAGAATGTACATGATCGCACTCGGGCAAGGGGCTCTCGCACGAGACTCTCGCCCGAGAGCTCTCGGCGAGAGTGTACAGCGGGCATTACACTATACAGTGCGGGGCGTGTGCGACAAGTCGAGCGAGTGCCAGTCTATTGAAACTAGTCCGGTGACCGGCTACTTAGCACGTCACACGTGTTTACTTCGATTTTTTTAATTAAATATATTGTTTAAAATTATCTGCAGGCTGCAGCTGATATTATATTTTGTAAGTGTGACTGTAATAAGATACCTACGTAGAATACAAGTAATATACAGGTGTATTATTCTACGTATACCTAGTACGCGATGGCTTATTTCTGTACTCAATCTTCATAATTTTGAAGTCGGTGCCAGTTCCAAAAGTTTCAAATATTCTGTCAGAGAACTGAAGATTCATCTGGTACCGACTTCAAAATGATGAAGATTGAGTACAGAAATAGTTGAGTTTTAGCCGAATTCGGAAAAAGGCACTATTAGATAGGAATAATTATTATTTAATACTTTTTAGTTCATATTATAAGGATGCTTTTATTGTTTTACCTTGGAAGTCGGTTTTAATTTTTTGTTAAAAATAATAATCACATGGAGATATTTCAGTATCTACCGAAGCTTTATCTATGAAATTTGGTATACTGCTTAAGTACTAGTACATAATTACGTAGGTATAATTTTATCTTGGTAGGCTCCAGTAGTATCAACGTTCAGAAAGTGTTTGAAAAAAACTTATTCTGAATAAAAAATTTTGACTTTGACTTTATAGTTTATCTGTATGCAGCGTAGTTAGTATATGGTCTTGTTTGTAAATCTGAATTTTGTATTTGGTTCATTTCGATGTCCGAATCGGAATTATTAATATCTAGCGACCCGCCCCGGCTTCGCACTGGTATGAAATATATAGCCTATGTCACTCACTTAAGAAATGATTAAAATCGATTCAGTAGTTTTTAATTATATTATTATTCATTACTACCCGTGGCCCGCATTGGTCGCTACCGCCGCAAAAGCAATTTTAGAATCTGTAATGTAGTTTAAAGTGCACTGGTAATAATAATATCTTCGATAATAATATTCATTTATGTCATGTTATGCTGTAAGGGCCGGCCCACACCGGAATGGCAGCGGCGCGGCGAGCACTTTCAGTGTCATATAATATGATTTTTAACCGACTTCCAAAAAACGAGGAGGTTATATGTTCGGCTGTGGATATATTTTTTTTGTATGTTCAACGATTACTCCGCCGTTTATGAACCGATTTTCAACATTTTTGTTTTGTTGTATTAGGTTTCACTTCAATTTGGTACCATGTTCACAAAAGTGGTGACCTGATGATGGGATCCATGAGTAATCGAGGGAACTCCTCGAAATTTATATGGAAACATATGGTGATTTTGGTTTTATGAGAAGCATCCTAAGCATATGCTACAAAAACTCAAGATTTTGCACCGAGGTATACTATGGTTCCGAAGATACTAAGAGAACTCCGGATTCCTTATGTATACAAGTTTGGGAATTTAGGCGCTGTTTTAAGAACTGAAAGCATATGCTTCTATGCTAATTGCATTCATCATCATCATCATCATCATCATTATCATCATCATTACCAAGTCAGGGTCACCAATGTCACCAAATTCAACCTTATCTCCAGAGCATAAGGCACACATTTGACATTACTTCTGAGAAGTTAAAGTTGCTTCGATCATGTAACATTCTGTCTCACTTCGCCGAGATATTCTGTAAAACAACCTAATTTCAACCTTTTGCATTGCGTTTAGCGTTCATGGTACAATAACTGTCGTCTGCCGGGTACCGTACTATACAGTACGAGGCGTGTGCGACAAGTCGAGCGAGAACCCTATTGAAACTAGTCCGGTGACCGGCTACTTAGCACGTCACACGTGTTCACTTCGATTTTTTTTAAATGTATTGTTTAAAATTGTCTGCAGGCTGCAGCTGATATTATATTTTGTGAGTGTGACTGTAATAAGATACCTACATAGAATAATATACAGGTGTATTATTCTACGTATAGTACGCGATGGCTTACTAGGTAACTAAAAAGAGTGAAATTATTATTTTTAACAAAAAATTAAAACATACTTCTAAGGTAAAAACAATAATAGCATCCTTATAATATGAACTAAAAAGTATTAAATAATTATTCCTATCTAATAGTTATTAATAGATGTCCGAATTTATATAATACAACACCCCAATGTGGCCGCTTGGGAGTTGAAGCGTTCGAGACCGGTTTCAGCACGATACTTATGATTTGTTGCTAATACATAGTTTGTATCCTTCGATCGTGGATTCTTGGAAATCTATTGTTATTCTATTGTGTCTTGCTCACCGGTAAGCTTGTAACAAGATACGTAGAATAATATTATACAGGTGTATTATTTACGTACATAGTACGCGATAGTTTAGTACTAGGTAACTAAAAACTAAAAAGAGTCACATTATTATTTTTAACAATAAATTAAAACCGACTTCTAAGGTAAAAACAAAAATTACATCCTTATAATATGAACTGAAAAGTATTTAATAATTTATCCTATCTAATAGTTCCTTTTTCCGAATTCGGCTAAAACTCAACTATTTCTGTACTCAATCTTCATAATTTTGAAGTCGGTGCCACTTCCAAAAGTTTCAAATATTCTGTCAGAGAACTGAAGATTCATCATCTGGTACCGACTTCAAAATGATGAAGATTGATTACAGAAATAGTTGAGTTTTAGCCGAATTCGGAAAAAGGCACTATTAGATAGGATAAATTATTTAATACTTTTTAGTTCATATTATAAGGATGTAATTTTTGTTTTTACCTTAGAAGTCGGTTTTAATTTTTTGTTAAAAATAATAATAAACTTTGTCTTCAGTATTATAATAATATTATATGTATAGTATCGCTTGAGAAATCGCGGCCACCGACGGCCACTGGCTGCCGCTAGACTTTTCAAGCGATACTATGTATTACAATAATTATTAGATTACGAACATCTCGTAATTTTCAATGACAATTATCGGTCATTAACAAAAAAATTAAATTAAATTTATAATTTTCTCCTATTTTGCCCTATCAAGTACGCGGCGAGCGTCGTACTCGTAACCGCCACTGTACAAGGCGCGCTGAGATGAATGTTATATTTTAATAGAGCTGTAACAAACCGTACGTATTCGGTACTGAGTAACGGGTACGCCACCTAGTACCGAGTAACGAAACGTTACTCACGAATGCTTTACTATAGTTTGTGCGTTTTAAGATGATATGGGTGACACATAATAATTGACAATAGTAGGGAAGTTACCTAAAAAATTTATCGATAATTTAAAAATATCGAATCACTTCGTAAAGGAATTTCAATCGAAATTATCGATTTCGTATTGACGTTTAAGAGTGGCGCTGGCGATTTAAAATGGCCGCCCTTTTTATCGATTTGATTTCGATTCAACAGTGTCAATCTCTATTTGCTTAAGTTCCGTTTCATGCATTTGACATTTTTCAAATATTTTCGTCACAATAAGTTTTCACAGTTAATAGGTATTTATAATTTTCTATTAATAAGTTAGCATTTAGCAACTTTTCATTTTTATTCATTTACAAAAGGAAACATTTGTTTTTGTAGATGGAATATAATTTATTACATTTTGTTTTTTTTTTGTTTTCTTGTAAAAAAAATCGGTAGCAATGAATATGAGAACTGTCACCCATATCATCTTAAAACCACAAACGCACAAACTATAAAATGTCGCGACGAGCATATCGTTTACCAGCTGATGAAGCGTTAACGCTTGCAGTATTCTAAATCCGGGTTCGCTCAAACATTTTTTTTTAATTTTCATATTTTTCGTGATTGGCTTCATTTTGACACAATAGACATAACATAATTCTGTCTACTCTGATTTTGATAAGACAGACAACAATAATTTCCTCTGCGAAAGTGGTAGCTAACAGAGATAGAAAAGATTTAAAATTTATTTTTGATGGTCCTAAAAATATATGGATTGTTCTTTTTATAGGCCAATGTTACTCTTAAATTAAATAACTATTAACCTATGAATTATACAAAAAATCGTCCAAGTACGAATAATTGTAAATTAAAAACAAATCAAGAAAAACGAATAGCATATCAGCCACGACACGAATTTCGCGTTATGGTCTTTTTGTGATTGCCAGAACGCGTCGTGGCCGTTTTCATCAGAGCCACGACGCGTTTTGAGCTATTTTTTCGCTCACTGAGCTATTTCGGTCTTTGAGCGTAACATATATAATATCATATAACCACAGAATATATATTAGTTTGTGGCGGTACCCACAATTCGCCAAGGCTAACAATCCTACATCGCGCTATCGAAGTTCCGGAGAACGGCAAGATATATACAACGTCTGAAATGACGTCAGTGGGCTTCGACCTGACCGAGCATGCTATCTCGCTCGGTCGGAAGATCTTCCTTTTCGGCCGCCACTAACAACGTTAAATTGGTGACCACCGACAAGAACACGCATCCTTCTGGACATCAGTCATCATCAACACTCCCCGCCCATCCGCACCACGTCAGCAGACATCAAGCACAACCGGGTCGCCTCGATCATAAGCCGCGTTGGGCATCCGCGCCGGTCGAACCCGTGTCCGGCTTGAACGGGGCAGCCATAGGCTACAACGACCGGTCCACAAGCAGAGCACGGGAACCTCTCCTGGTCATTGCACGCGTAGCTTCGGCCCACACCTGACAACACAAGCGCATTGAAGAATACCACCGGTCTTCGGGGGGAGTGATGTGGCGGTACCCACAATTCGCCTAACAATCCTACATCGCGCTATCGAAGTTTCGGAGAACGGCAAGA
The DNA here is from genome assembly GCA_937595015.1 of Polyommatus icarus. Taxonomy (NCBI): domain Eukaryota; kingdom Metazoa; phylum Arthropoda; class Insecta; order Lepidoptera; family Lycaenidae; genus Polyommatus; species Polyommatus icarus. The sequence continues at coordinate 21,453,202 of OW569328.1, read as the reverse complement.
TATATACAGCGTCTGAAATGACGTCAGTGGGCTTCGGCCTGACCGAGCATGCTATCTCGCTCGGTCGGAAGATCTTCCTTTTCGGCCGCCACTAGCAACGTTAAAAGTTGTACCAAATATAACTCAGGATTTTGTGAAAATTTCAAGTGTCTACATGTTGGCATTATGGATTACGAGCAAAAAGGCCAAAAAAGAAGACGTTTGTTGTCTGGCAGCCCCACTTAAATATTAACTTTACCTATTTTGTTTTTAGTATTTGTTGTTATAGTGGCACCAGAAACACACAATCTGTAAAAAAATCTATAGCGGTTCTTGAGATACAGCCTGGAGAAAGACAGATAGACGGACAAACATCGACGTCTCAGTAATAGGGTCCCGTTTTTAACCTTTGCGTACGGAACCCAATAAGCAACAAAACTTGGTTGTTATGACTTATGTATGAGGTATCAAAATTCAAAAGTATCGAGTAACGAGTAACGATACAACAGTAACGAGTACGAACAGTTAAAGTAACGAATACATTCGGGTACGCTTTTTTTCGTTACTTTTACAGCTCTATATTTGAATGTCCTTTACGTCGATATTCGCACTGACAGACATCGACCTGCTAATTTTAGGGACAGCCTTGCCTTAAGTATTAATCTAAGACTGTCGCAGGAATTATATCTAAAAAATAATAAAGTCAATATTTTGTTAATAGAATATCAATAGAAAAGCATTGAAAGGATCATGGGCATTTTGGTACATTGCTCAACAGAGATAAAATATATACCATTAGATAAGTCTTAATGAGTAGCTAAAAAAGTTATATGGCGCCCAGCCCCTAGCAACTGTACTTTTTGAAATAATGTACAGTCAATTACAATGTAGTCAGTATCAAGTACATGGGTATACCTTCCTAAAAATATACAATCCATTCCTGTTGATCACTATACCAGAGCCCATACATTTTTGCCCCTCATCATTTGAAACTTACAATATATATTTTATCTAAGGTCGAATTTCGATCACTGAGCGATATCTTGTTATTATAATATTATAATGATCGTAAAAGCATCACGGCTCGTCCACATTTGTATCATTTGCGCGATCATCTCCGATCAGATCTCCGTCGCGATCAATTAGTATGCCCATCATAGTGTGGACGCCTATTAGGGTGCGTCCACATTTGTATCATTTGCGTGATCAGATCTCCGATCAGATCTCCTTCGCTTATCATCGAAGCGTGTCAAAATGATACGCGTATCATGATACGCCCCGATCGCTATTAACCGCGTATCTGATACTCGTCGTATTAAATACGCGCGTGATCGACAGAATGATCTAATAGGCGTCCACACTATGATACGCATACTTGAGACGGCGCGATGATCGCGACGGAGATCTGATCGGAGATCTGATCGCGCAAATGATACAAATGTGGACGCACCGTTAGATCATTTTGCCGGTCATGCGAGTATTTGATACGACATGTACCAGATACGTGGTTATTAGCAATCGGGGCGTATCATGATACGCGTATCATTTTGACACACTTCGATGATACGCGACGGAGATCTGATCGCGCAAATGATACAAATGTGTGAACCTTTAGTACTCTCAAGCTTAATTTAATATTATATTATGGATACATTCTTTTAGATACTTGTAAAAATGCCGTCGCCTTTACTAGATGCAATAATTTAGACGATGTATATTTAAAAAAAAAAACGTGTTCATACTTTATGTACTACCAATTTACACATTAAATAACGTTAAATCATTGTTCTTACAGACACCTCGAATTCACTGCTACTACAACTATATCCGAGTTGGGATGCACACTCGGACGAGCATGGAAATCGACAGATACACGATGTAGTCGCACTCGGCGCCGACCGCTGTGACCGGCTTTGGGTCATAGATAGCGTTAATTATGTTGATGAACATCGTATTATTGTTTTCGACTTAAAAACTGATCGCATCCTGAGAAAATACACATTCTCGCATTCGATTGACTCACTTTATCATATGATCGTAGACGACGAAGTCTGCGACAACACATATCTCTACATCACGGATTACAGACAAGGCGGCATCTGGACGTACTCCTGGACGGAGGACACTATGTGGCACCACCCCGGAGACATCGTTACTTGGATGATATTAGCACCAAATATTAAAAGCGACAACAGTATCGTCTACTATAATAAGATGAACGAAATAGGGGTTTGGTATATTTCCACGAGATACTTAAGAGATAAGACGTCCAATTTGTCGGAGTTTGAGCACAGAGAAAGACACGAGGTCTTTTTGGATTCGACGGCTTTAGATACTAAAAGTAATGTTCTTTTTGTTAAGAACTACGATGAATCTACCCCTATAAGGTCCTATCCCTGCTGGAACAGATACGAGTGGTGTGACCCGAATGGAAAGCATGACATCGCCGTCAACACGACACATATAGTAAGTCAAATAATACTAGATAAAAATGGCAACCTCTGGGCACTCACTCGTAGAGCACCATTCGAGGATAATCAAATTAATTTTAGTATTTTCTCATTATTAATATGTTAGTTTTAGATTAACTAATGTAACCCATTTTAATTAACTGTAAATAAATAAATAAATAAATAAGTGCGAATGTAGATTTCAACAAAAACGACACAACAATTACAATGAAACTGCCATTAAATGTAACTGCCAGCCCCGCTATAGACCCAGCGACTGATACGACCGTGCAGGCCTCAGGTGTCGATTATGATCGCATTAGTAACACTACAGTGACAATTGAAGATACTTTAGCGGGGACGGTAAACGCGATATCACTGATACAAACCTAGCAAACAGTACTCAAGCCTCAGGTGTCGATTATTTTATTTATTTATTTATTTAACTCAGGCATCTTGGCCCATATTATAAATACCTTATATACTAACATACAATTATACTAAAAACTAACACTAAAATACTAAACACGTATTGTCTGCGACGTGGGGCGCGACGTGTTCGGAAGTCGTCCTCGGAACCTCCTGTAGACGACTTCAATCGGCCAGAACTCCTTTTCGAAGGTTGGAAGATGGTACGTCGGGATTCTCACCACAAAGGAGCTAAAATTCACTTTGTGGCGGGACTCCAAGCGCTCGACCCTCAATACGAAGTGGGTCTTGCTCCTGATGTAGTCCACAACCTGCTCGACTGTCGTGGACCAGTGCAGCCTGGACACGTACAACGGCGTCGCGGGAGTCTCACGCCGCAACAGCTGCTCGGGTCCTTTGGGTGCGGTACCACGATGGTTGCGGACGATGGGTTTCTTCTTCTTCCTCCTGTTTCCTCCATTATGATGGCATTAATATTACTACAGTGTCTGTTGAAGAAACTCCAGCAGTTACACCAAACAGCACTATCACTGCTAGATACCAAGTGAGCAGTATGAAGATGCAGGCCTCAGGTGTCGATTATGATCTTACAAGTAACACTACAGCGACTATTGAAGATACTATAATAGCGGGGACGCTAAACAGCGATATAACTGACACAAGCCTAGCGAACAGTATGACCGAGCAAGTCTCAGGTGTCGATTATGATGACATTAATAACACAATGTCAGTGACAATTGAAGAAACTCCAGCAGTTACACCAAACAGCACTATCACCGATACAGACCCAGCGAGCAGTACGACCGAGCAAGCCTCAGGTGTCGATTATGATAGTATTATTAGCACTACAGCGACTATTGAAGATACTACAGCTGGGACGCCAAACAGCGATATCAACACGCAGGCAAAAGGCGGTCAGTTTGCAAACATTATGTTCAGTTTTACAAATAGTTCGTTAATTTTTCAAATTTACCATCAGTTATTCTCCTAGTAACAATGGTAACGTAATGGTGTTCGTAAAAATTCGTAAATTTTAACATTTTCTTCGCAAAAAAGATTAAATTGAATCATTTCAATAAATAAACGTTTATATTTAACTAATTATATTTTTATTTCATAGTCTTTCTTTTTAAATTATTTATTATTTTTTATTTATTTATTTAAGTAAGTATCATAACTTACTTCTAGTTAAGATTGTAGCTGCAAGTATAAGCCTGCAAGGCTTGTGTTCACTGCTGAGTGCTGTGTACAACGTACCTACAGCAAAAAGGTCAACACGCGGAAAACAATATATATTATAATAATATAGCTATTCAAATGTAAGTATATATAGGTGTACCAGAATCTGATGGCAAAAAGTGAGAAAATAAATTGACTCTAGCAATACCGGGGTAATAGGAATAAAACAGTTTCATTCTTTTTTATTCCTTTAGCGGCCTATTTTGTGTGTGAAACGTGCAAATATAAAAAAATATCCAATGATCAAGGATATTTTTTGAAAATTTGCTGTCAAAAATTGCCATCAGATTCTAGTAGACCTATACTTATTATTTTATTATACTACGAGGGCGGGATGAGAAGTAACTAGCCTCTGCTATTTAAAAAGTTAAAATTAAAAAAATATGTATGTCATTTTTAAATTCATGTCTCTGGAAACCTGTGTTCTAAATTTGAATTTGATGGCGTGAAACTTTTATCATTTTTTATCATTTGAAAAAAAAATTCGTCAACTGTTTTCAAAATGGATAAAATTGAACAAAGAGCGCCGATAAAGTTTCCTCATATGAAGGTGATAAAGAAGAGATATATATGTGACGAATTAAAAAATATTTTGGATGAATCTGCTTCTTCTCATGCCACAGTAAAAAACTAGGTGGCTGAGTTTAAACGCGGTCGATCATGGGTCAAAGATGAAGCCCGCCCCGAACGTCCAAAAAGCGTCACAACTCCGGAACTGGTCGTGAAATTATATGATATGGTTTAAGCAGACCGACGATTGTAGTTATCTGAAATAGTAGACACTATAGGTATCTCAAAAGAACAGGTAGATCATATCCTAAGTGAGAAACCAAATATGAAAAAGTTAAAAGTAAAGCTGCCGCGATTGCTTACGCACGATCAAAAAAAGAATTAAAGAAAATCAATGAATTAAAGTATTATTTGTTCCCCACCTTCCTTATTCGCCTGATCTAGCGCCATCAGACTTCCATTTATTCCCTAAGCTCAAAACTTTTTTGGGTGGACAGAAATTTGCCACAAATGATGAAGTCATAGCACTCATAGCCGCTGTAGAGGAGTATTTTACAGACCTTGAAAGAAATCATTTTATGGAAGGCATTACTGCTTTAGAACAAAGATGGAGTTAGAGGTTCACAGAGACTCTATCGAAAAATGTAATTAATGTTATCACGAAAAGTTAAGTTTTCTACTATTAGGCTAGTTACTTATCATCCCACCCTTAGCTGACCCGACGGACGCTGTCCTATCTTAACGATGATTATTTAATTCGAATTGGTATAATTAAGAAAACAATAGATTAAAATTAGTATCTTCATGCCAAATTTCATCAAAATAGATTAAATAGTTTAAGTGAAAATCATAAAAGTTTATTGTGCTAGAACCGTACATTTTCCGGGACAAAAAGTATCCCTTGTCCTTTCCCGAGACTCAAAGTATCTCCATACCGAATTTCATAAAAATAAACTGAATAGTTTAGGCGAAAGTCATAAAAGTTTATTGTGCGGGAACCGTACATTTTCCGGGACCAAAAGTATCCCTTGTCCTTTCCCGAGACTCAAAGTATCTCCATACCAAAATTCATCAAAATCGATTGAATAGTTTACGTGCAAATCATAAAAGTATATTGTGCAGTAACCGTACATTTTTCCGGCACAAAATGTATCCTAAATATGTCCTTTTCCTGGTTCTAAGCTAACTCCACCAATTTTCAGCCAAAATCGGCAAGAACACAAGTAATATAAGTATCAATAAGGATTGATCTATATAATTAACCGACTTCCAAAAAACGAGGAGGTTATATGTTCGGCTGTGGATTTTTATTTTTTATTTTTGTATGTTCAACGATTACTCCGCCGTTTATGAACCGATTTTCGAAATTTTTGTTTTGTTGTATTAGGTGTTCACAAAAGTGGTGACCTAATGATGGGATCCATGAGTAATCGAGGGAACTCCTCGAAATTTATATGGAAACGTATGGTGATTTTGGTTTAATGACAAGCATCCTAAGCATATGCTACCAAAACGCAAGATTTGGCACCAAGGTATAGTATGGTTCCGAAGATACTAAGATAACTCCGGATTCCTTATAGATACAAGTTTGGGGGTTTAGGCGCTGTTTTAAGAACTGAAAGCATATGCTACTATACAAATTATATTCATCATCATCATCATCATTACCACGTCAGAGTCACCAATGTCACCAAAATTGAACATAACAAAATATTCAACCTTATCTCCAGAGCGTAAGGCACACATTTGTGATTTGACATTACTTCTGAGAAGTAAGTTGCTTCGATAATTATACAAGTAACATGCTAGTGCACTGTCACACTTACCAATCGCGGCCACGGGCGGCCGTAGACTTCTCAAGCGATACTATGTGTTACAATAATAAAGATAAAGTTTAAAATCAGATGACACTGAAAGCCTCGCCGCTGCTATTCCGGTTCGGCGCGGCCCTAGCACGTGTACACTTCGATTTTTTTAAATGTATTGTTTAAAATTATCTGCAGCTGATATTATATTTTGTAAGTGTGACTGTTAACAAATTGTAATAAGATACGTAGAATAAATAATATACAGGTGTATTATTCTACGTATAGTACGGAATAATTTTACTAGGTAACTAAAAAAAGTGAAATTATTATTTTTAACAAACAATTAAAACCGACTTCCAAGCTAAAAACAATAATAACATCCTAATAATATGTACTAAAAAGTATTAAAAAAAATTCCTATCTCATGGTGCTTTTTTCCGAATTCGGTTAAAACTCAACTATTTCTGTACTCAATCTTCATAATTTTGAAGTCGGTGCCAGTTACAAATGTTTCAAATAATCTGGCATCTGGATTCAGCTATATCTGGTACCGACTTCAAAATTATGAAGATTGAGTAGGTACAGAAATAGTTGAGTTTTAGCCGAATTCGGAAAAAGACACCATGAGATAGGAAAAATTATTTAATACTTTTTAGTTCATATTATCAGGATGTTATTATTGTTTTTACCTTAGATGTCGGTTTTAATTTTTTGTTATATTAGAACTTATCAGTTCGACCTGGCTAGTTTCCATAATTTTGAGGAGTCCCTCGATTACTCATAGATACCATCATCGGCGTACCCAGGTAGGGGCAGAGGGGCAGCGCCCTGGAAGTCGAATCAATTCAGAAATAAACGTGAATTTTCCAGGCAAATGGGAATTAGAAACGTGTTACCTACTCTGCGCAAAATGAAGTGTTGGAAAGTGGAAACAAAATATTATGATCTTTTCAGTCAGACTAATAAAAGTAAAGCATGATTTTTTGTTTCAATATTTTAGACCGATTATCTTCTCGAAGATGTATGAGCTGCCTCCCCCCCCCCCCGGCTGAAATCCTGGGTACGCCCATGGATAAATTCACCAGTTCAGCTCTTGTGTGAACCTAGTACCAAACCAACATTTGCTTGTTGCACGGAACGGCAACGTCGCGCGGTCGTGAAAATCGACAAATTTTGGCGGCTGAAGTGTTTTTCGCTGATAGCGCGAAAACCGTAGAACCTAGGATTTTGATCTATTTGGAGCATAGTTCTCTCATTCTAAGCTACGATTTGAGATATTTTTGACGACTCTCCGTTCAGTAGTTTCCACGCTCCAAATGGGCTTGCTGACGGGACGCGACGTCAGCAAGCCCGTTTTCAAAGGCCTGTAACTCGAAAACTATTGAAGCTACATTAGTATTTTTTTTGCAGCAGAGTGCTCTAAATAGGGCTCTATTGTATAATTTTTAATCATAATCCAAATCATTACCGTTTCAGAGATCTGCGTGGGCTTGCTGACGGGACAGGACGCCAGCAAGCCCACCGGTTAATCACGTCTAACTCCTTTCACATTCTAGTTTTGAAGTTGATTTCACGGGAGCAGAGTGCTCCAATTTTGCTCTAAAATTTGAACCATAATACACGATAGTACTGTCAACGGTTCCCGAGATCTAGCTTGGGCGTGCTGACGGGACAGGACGCCAGCAAGCCCACGGTTTTTAGCTCGCAGCGTCGTTCGTATTAACACGTTGGTGGACAGTACAAGTTAAGAATTTCTTCCTAAATGACACTTCTTATTCTCATACATTGCCTATGGGCGTAGTGTCAATGCGGTTGTATGTACAATGTTGTTGAGTGACAGAACGCCTATAGGCGCTTACGTCTATGAGCGTACTGTCATGTTGCATGTCATGAAAACTACGCATAGGGACTACACGCCTATAGCCGTAAAGTTGATTATACAGATAATAGTAATAAAACCAGTATTTTATATATAAATTTGTTTAATAATAATCACAAAATTAATCAGCCTCTTTTATAATTAACAAGTTGCTAATATAATCATCTTTTTATCTTGCCTGTATTGAAATTCAAATAAAACATTAAAACTCTTTTAGCTTTAGACTCGTTGTCGTCGACTCGAAATCAACTCGTTACAATATAATTTAATCATCATCAGGATTTAGTAAACTTGCATGATATGGTTCAAAGCAAGATGGGCAAAGAGGAGGTTTATCAGAACAGCCTTTACAACGATAACTCGTTTCCTTTCGTATCTTTTTTTGTGTACAAAATTTGCATTTCAAAAATGCAAATTTTTTTGTAGTTCCAGGTCGTGCAGGCATTTGTTCTGGCCAGTGACCTTGAATTACACTCCCATCATTTTCGGGTATATTAGCAGTGCATGTCGTCGTGGGTCGGAATCGCCTGTTATCGTGAATACTGGACGTCTTTATGGCGTCCAGCAGCATCGTCAGAACTCAACGACTCGTCGCCTGAAGGATAGTAGTCCTTGTCGGACCCGTATTCCCCATCATCAGCATATGGATCTTCACTAGATTCCGGAGTTTCAACTTCATTGAACAATTCTAACAACCGTTTTTGTTCCCTTTCGTACGGATCTCCAGGCGCCATCTGTAGATAAATTCATTATTGTTTCAATACCAAAAAACTGCATTCAAAACAAGCAACTACTAATATTAGAAGCACAATTACCTTATACGTAAGTTACATGAATTGAATTTGAATGTTTCGCTAAATAAAAACACAAAAATACGTTGATAACTTACCACTCGAACCGTTATTTGCGCGCGAAAGTATGAGGTGACACTAATCCTCCCGCCGACGCGCACTACGTGACTAAATGTATGAAAACACGACGCCCACGAGCGTACTGTGCGGGGAGAGGGGTACCGGAATTCTGTCAATGTGTGTGTAACTTGACATGTTGTAGAACTATGTACGATGACAGTAGGAAAGCCGCATTACTTTTGCGGTGACACTACAACATGTTCTTCCTTGTAAAAGTATTGAAAATCACACGCCCTCAGACGTACTGCCGTGACACGAGTAATAACTATGACGTCTACAGGCGTTCTGTCGTATCATTATTTACTATCTGAACGTCCGTGGACGTTACTGTCCATCAATGTGTTAATGCTCCAATTTATTTACTTGACTGTAGAGGTGCTCCATTCTTGCTCTAAATTCTGATATATTGAAAATACACCTAGCTCGATTGGGCTTTCTGGGGGGACGCACACCGGCCGTGGTCATGTAAGTTTTTTAACACACACAGTTATAAATAGTAAGTGTTTCAACCTTATAATATCTATAAATAGAATTCACTCACTCTAAATAATTATTATCACTTAGCTTTGCTACACCCTATTTTTCTTTCAACTTGTAACTCTTTCAACATTAAACATGAAGACTATAAAATTTATTTAAACCCTTCATGTTTAATGTTGAAAGTTTATTTTAAGTCTCTATTTACAATTCACACAAAACATTTTATTCTCCGCAATTCGTAGCGCCTCGAACGTAACAAAACATTTTATCCGCACATAAAAATTCCATCCAAATATTGAAGGTGGATATGGAAATACTTTAATCTTAGCATAAGTCGCGCTGAGCGAAAAACACTCAGAGTGGAGCGTTGAGTAAACACGCGATTCTTAGCCTATTGACTCGCTGATGAGGTGAATGCGCCAAACTCTTTGTTTAATGGATAAGAATATTATAGAATGTATTGTAACCACCTGAGCTTAGTCTTTAAGGCCCGTATACCTAAATAGTCAGTAGGTACTTAAGACGCGACCCGGTCTCAAGACGCGGTTCCGCTCTGTGATTGGTCCAAATTTTGACCAACCAATCACAGAGCCTGAACCGTGTCTTGAGACCGAGATGCATCTTGAGTACCGACTATGCCGGCCTATTAGAGGTAACTCATATTGGAAGAATACGCAATCCATAGAAGACTGCTCCGATATTTTAATCATTTCGACTGGTCCTAGGTAGACTATCGTAACATCAAAAACACAACTTTTCAGGAGGAGCGTTTGAAGTTGCAAACCACGACTTCATTTTTTAACCGATTGTTATAAAATTTGGCATGAGCAACAACATTTAGTGCTAGGTATTAACTTATGCAATAAAATACTATATTATTAGCTCGGTTTAGCTGAAATTGTTGTTGCGATATTATTCTTTGGAAAATCTATAACGAAAATTATTGCAACTAACACTTACCACAGTTTACGTTGAAATTTCTCCTTTTTAAAATATTGTAACGTTTACTTACTATACTATACGGGGGACTTCTTTAACGTTTTTTATGGTATGTAAGACATTATCATAGTATACAGGGGAATTGCCTAATTCGAATTTATAGTATGTTTGAGAAAATAAATTATTTATGAATTATCTTTTCTAAAAAAATTGTGAAATACCTTTAAGATTTGTTTTATAAATTTTAGAAGTAGGTAGTTGACATAATGTATACCGTTAATGTGCAAAAAAGTGCTAAAATATAGTAAGCAATCAACTTAATTGGCTAGCAAAGCATCATCAGTAGCAAAAATTTTATTTTAAATAATACTTTGTAACCTTTTTAAAAAAAAATCATATGATAAGCTTTATAACTTAAGTGTATTTATCACAATATAAAATCCGCTTATACTTATACAATATTATTATAAATACGAAAATTTATCTCTGTTCGTAACCTCTTTACACCCAAACAATTTTCCTGACATTAGGTATGAAGATACATGGAGTCCTGGGAAAGGACATTTTTATACTGGAATAGGAAGAATCCTACGTCCTTTACTATACAGTCACCGAAAGACAAACGAATTTTTGGCTCTACGGGTTTGTGGGCATCAACTAGAAAATCTTAAACACTGCTCTAGGTATATTAATTTCATGTCGCTGATTTTTGCTAAGTCCTGCTATCAATTATTATTTCTTTATCGCTATCACATGGGTCCACTATTACGAACAATGGCTCCCGTGAACCAGATACACGTTTATTAAAGAATTAGGATGGCTAAGAGTGCTATGTGTCAAATGCGTAAAGCCTTGCGTGACAAAATGTTTTCTTTAAAAAGTAAGACAAAACTTGTCTACACTAATTTAGTATACAATACACCATACTTCAACAGACCGCGGATATATCGACGCCATCGAGATGTGATAATGAAGGAAAATGCTCCAAATTTCAATTTGACAGCTTTCGTAACCAACGCGTCTATCCTGGCTAAGCTAAAAGTTATTTTTACAAGGCTCTTTACCACAATATGCCACAAATCTATTTTAGAATACTATGGACACATAATATCCAAAAAGAAAGGAGACAATATTAAAATAGTCATTGGCAAGACTGAGGTCGAAAGGCCGCGGGGCCGTAGTACCCGCGGCGTAATGCGTTAGTCCGATCAAATACGCACCTAAATTATTGAGTCCATCATTTACGACGCTCTTCAAGTGGCTTAAGATAGGAAAAGTTGGCTTTAACATTATTAGAAGGAAGGTTATTAAAAGGGAAGGTCACGACCCTTTGATATGAGGAATACGACTGCAGGAAGAGGATCACTTGGGAAACTAGTACTAGTTCTTGACAAATTTCAGGAAGAAAAAAGGAGATCATAAAATATAAACTAAGTACAATATATTATATCCATACTTTTGCATAAAAAAATGTGTTTGTTTATTTGTCCATGGACATTGGGCATATTGCCTCCTCACGCCTAAACCGCTTAACCGTTTTTTCTGATATACTGTATGGGGATACTTCGAATCCCGGAAAAGGACATGGGATACTTACATCCCGGAAAAAGGTTCCGTTCCCGGGCGACAAACGGGTGTAGGAGATCCCTACATTTTTCCTTGGCGATTTACTGTAGCCAATGTAAGTAAACCTATTATTGGTGTTGACTTTCTTAGTCATTATAATTTAATTATTGATTGTAAAAATCAGAAACTTTTAGATTGTACAACTAATTTAAGTACTAGTGCATATTGTGTTGCTAATAATTTAAATTGTAACTTTTCAATTAAGGTTTCGACGGGCGACACTAGGTATCACGCGATTCTCGCTAACTACCCCGAGATAACTCACCCTTCCGGTATTTTGCGCATACCTAGGCATAATACTGTTCATTATATACGCACTACACCCGGCCCACCTATTTATTGCACTCCACGTAGACTAGCTCCAGATAAGTTAAAAATTGCTAAGCAGGAATTCCAACTTATGCTTAATAATGGGACAGCTCGTCCATCTGACAGTCCCTGGGCTTCACCCCTCCACCTTGCCCCTAAAACGGATAATGGCTGGCGCCCTTGCGGCGACTACAGGTTACTTAACGCTCGCACTATTCCAGACCGTTATCCAATACGGCACATACAGGACTTTGCTCATTCTCTAGCAGGCTGTAAGGTCTTCTCGACCATCGACTTAGTAAAGGCCTTTAACCAGATCCCGGTCTACGAAGGTGATATACAGAAGACGGCCATCACAACACCATTCGGTTTGTATGAATTTCCAGAAGAACATGAGTCACACCTGGAACAGCTGTTCAGCCGCATGAAGGAGTACGGCATCCTAGTGAACACCTCCAAGTGTGTCTTCGGTGTAGACCAGGTAACCTTTCTAGGCTATAGCATATCCGGAGCTGGTACCAAGCCCCTGGACTCTAAGGTCCAGGCCATCAAGGACTTTCCTGCGCCGACCAACGTCCAACAACTACGTAGGTTCCTGGGTATGGTAAATTTTTACCGGCGGTTTCTCCCCAAGGCCGCACGAACCCAGGCACCTCTGAATTCTCTCCTTACAGGCTCCGTGAAAGCGTCTACTCCCGTCAATTTGACTGGTGACACTCTGACGGCTTTTGAGCAGTGTAAGAACAGTCTATCCAATACTGCACTTCTTGCACATCCCGACAGCGAAGCCAAGCTCGCTCTAGTAACAGATGCGTCTGACTTGGCCTTGGGAGCAGTACTGCAGCAGTGGAAAGACAACCAATGGCAACCACTTGCTTTCTTCTCTCGTAAATTGAGCCCATCACAGCAGAAGTACTCACCATACGACCGTGAGTTGCTGGCCATTTACGAGAATATAAAGTACTTTCGCCATATGTTGGAAGCCCGACACTTTGTGGTTTACACTGATCACAAGCCGATCAGTTACGCTTTTCACGAGCGAAAAGCCAACTGCTCGCCTCGTCAGTTTCGCCACCTCGATTACATTCACAACCGACATTAGGCATATTTCCGGCAAAGACAATGTCGTTGCCGATACACTGTCACGTGTCGATGAACTGTCGATCGGTATCGATTATGATAAGTTGGCTTCCTCACAGGCTGAAGACGAGGAGTTAGCTCAACTACTCGGCTGTGACTCATCTCTCCGCATCGAGAAGTTGCCTCTCCCGAATTTCAACGTCCAAATATTTTGTGACGTCAGTACCCCGTCTCCTAGGCCTTTCGTGACGAAATCGTTACGCAAACAACTTTTTGACAGCCTTCATAATCTCAGCCACCCAGGTGCCAATACTACCGCCAGGCTAGTAGCCGAGCGTTTCGTATGGCCCGGGGTGCGCAAAGACTGTCGAGAGTGGTCACGTATGTGCCTATCATGCCAACGTGCGAAGGTAAGTCGTCACGTGTCGTCCCCTCTAGGCACGTTCACCTTGCCTCGGCCACGTTTCACTTTTGTCCATGTGGACATTATAGGTCCTCTTCCCCCGTCACAAGGCTTTCGGTACTGTACAACTGTGGTGGATCGTTTCACGCGTTGGCCCGAAGTCATTCCGATGGCCGACATGACCGCCGAAACCGTGGGTAAGGCATTAATATCGTGGATATCCAGATTTGGATGTCCATCTGATATTGTCACTGATCGCGGTCGGCAGTTTGAATCGTCACTTTTCCAATACCTTGGAAAAATGATCGGATTCAAACATCGCCGCACGACCGCGTATCACCCCGCGTGTAACGGTCTTGTGGAACGATTCCACCGACAGTTAAAGGCGGCAATAATGTGTCATGCCGATAGTAACTGGGTCGACACATTGCCCTTGTACTTCTCGGTATCCGAAGCGCCTTCAAGGAAGACCTACAGTTTTCGTCTGCCGAATTGGTATACGGCGAACCCCTGCGCCTGCTCGGTGAATTTTCCACGCGACAACCCCTGGTTCGAGTGACATTAGCGATTTTACTACTCGCTTACGTCATTTTGTCGCTAAGCTGCAACCTTCGTCTGCAGCGCATCACAATAATAATAAAATATTTGTTTATAGGGATTTACCTAAATCGAGCTACGTTTTCTTAAGGGACGATACTGTACGAGGCGCTTTACAGCCTCCCTACTCCGGTCCCCACGAGGTTCTCGATCGCAGCGACAAGACTTTTAAAATTCTTGTCAAAGGGAAGCCAATGACAGTATCTGTAGACCGCCTAAAGCCAGCCTACGTATTGTCCGAGCCCTCCTTTAATCTAATCCCTAACCTTCCTAGGAAGCCTAATCCATTTCCTACCCCTACTCCTAATCCTGTACCTATTCCTAATCCTGTGCCCATTTCTAGTACCGTTCCCGATACTACACAGGGTTACAACATTAAAAAAACTAGGTCAGGACGTGTTGTAAGATTCCCTGACTACTATCGCCCGTAGACTCGGTCTCTGGGGGGGAGTAATGTAGGGATCTCCTACATCTATGTATACACATTTTATTTTTACGTTTTATGTATATTTCTCATAATTTTATCTTTACACGTATTTTGTTTATACATAAAGCTATTTACAATCTTATATCTATTACTATAATAAAAACAATAAAATATATACAAGTAAAATCTTATAACTACGAGTTACGACCAAGCATCAGGTGCGCGGTCTGCTCATTTAGTTATTACTTATCAGCTGTTATTAGCCGCGCGATAAACGGGCGTAACGGAGTTGCGGGCGTCATCTTGAAGGGTACATAATATTCCAAAATAATTATAATTCAGTATACTGGCCAATGCTCATGATGTTTAGAATAGACGCCATATTGTTGATTCGTTCCGATATATACGCCAGTGTATTGATGTATACCCAATCCCACCAAAAACATACGTGTTAAAATAAGGCCTAGTTCTACGAATAATCTATAAATATAATAAAATAAAAAATATACTAATATTAAGCCTAAAAAAGAGTTGACATCCAATCCAATGTCAAGTTCTGATGCACTTCATCGATGATAATCTTCTTCATCAACAGCCTGATCAACACCCATATTATTATAAATACGAAAATGTTCCTGTATGTTACCATTTCAAGCATAAACTGCTGAACCTACTTTGCTTTTTGGTATGGAGATACTTTGAGTCCCGGGAAAGGACATAGGATACTTTTTATTTTGGAAAAATGTACGGTTCTAGAGCGATGAACAAATTTCTGCGCAACGGGTTGCCAGCGTCATCTAGTGTTAAATAGACGAATAGACAGACAGCAAAACGTGTTATGAATATCAGCTCTTTTTTATTATTTATAACATACAACTGTTGTTATTAGATATTGCAACAACTTTGCATCTCTTCATTTGTATGAATACAATAAATTATTTTATTAAATTTTTTTAAATCAATCCTAACTTATATTATTACAAACTATCACTACTCGTATTTACACTATTATATTTTATAGTTATAACTAATAACTTACAGGCTACAGCTAATATAGAAACTAATCATTTACGTTTTTCTCTTTCAGTGACGAGACTCTCAAAATAGTTATAATTTATACGTCCATGACTTATAATATTGTTTCATGGTTACCTCAAACATTAATAGCCCCCGCAGACTTCAAATTTTTAATCGGCTAATAGTTTAGTTTGACTCTTGTCAGTATGAAGCTGTATGGAAGTGCGCATATTACAACGATACCGAGTCGGCCGATAATAATTAAGTTTGATGGGCTATACCAGCCTTTGTGGGCGCTGAAGGTCTGAACTCTGAAGGGAGGCGGTGTGGGACCCAGAAACCTAGGCGGGGGGTGATTTATTTCATCAGGATGGGCTATACGATTGCCTTCAAACTTTACCGTCGGCAAACTGTCGGCCGATGCTAAATCAGTACGACGTTCTTACACGCGCGCATACGACGCCGATTGTTTGTTCGGGCGACTCGGCAGAAATCCGAATCGTATAAATTTACCTTTATACGGTTTTCAATAATATATCGATGTGAATGGAACCGTGCGAGAGCAATCGGCCCGATGTTGGCTGGTGTGCGCGCCTACCACACACCCAGCTGTCTAGTTGGCCCCGTGTGCGGCCGAAGTCTGCAGTCTGCGGGGGCTCTTACAGTCGATTTAAGTTAACAATTAGCGTGTTATTTTCGTGATAATATTTTGTAAATTGATAATGCTTAATTAAATAACAAAATATTTCCTGTACGTTGTTTGTGAGAATAATAATTGAAGTAATGAGTTGATGAAGTGGGTAACTATCATTTTATAATACAAGAGCACTTACTTATACTCACTTTTTCCTTAGAGCCATCGCAAACAGGGCGACTTGTCGTCGCGTCTAGTCGTCGCGTCAGACGCGGCGTTGTCGTTTGCATCTAGTCGCCGAGCTATCGCTGACGCGTGTCGCCTAGTGTGCGCCTACACTTACAAAGACCTTCCTAGCGCTCACAGTGAGGCTGTCGCGCGACTGTCGTCGTGTGTGCGCGTGCACAGCGCTACCAGACGCCGCGACTAGACGCGAGCGCGCGCGGCTCTCCTAGCTTGTCGTCGCGACTCAGCGACTCTGACGCCAAGTATCTGACAAAATATATGAAAATTGTCGGCCGTAACCTGTCGTCGCGTCTTATCGCTGTCGCCTGTCGCCTAGTGTGCGCCTACACTTATGCTTTCAACAAACCTTGTAACTTGTCTACTTCATCATCTGGTTAATATTCCTAGCTATACATATAATCCATTTTATTAATTTAATTTTCTCGGTTCTACGGCCTTATTATTGTCAAAGTGTCATACTTGTTAATATTTTTCCTGGATTCCCATACATATACCGATTGCTCTGGGACGGCTCTGTAGTTTCTGCGGTCGCGTCAGTCCAGGATGGGGTGAGTCAGTAAGAATTTATAAAATAATAAATATTATATTATAAAATTCTCGTGTCAAAGTGTTTGTGCGTGAACTCCTCCAAAACGGCTCAACCGATTTTAATTAAATTTTGTATGTACGAGTACATTCGTTAGGCCCGAGAACAGGTTTTTATCTAATTTTTATATTGATACTAATTATAAAAATAATTTATATGGCAAAACAACTTTTACCGGGTCAGCTAGTGTTATTATAAATAAAGTGTGCATATCTTTCTAAACCTAGTCTAACATGTAACATGTCAATAGTAATAACCGTCGTCCATGGACACTCGCAACATCAGAAGAGCTGCAGGTGCGTTGCCGGCCGTTTAAGAGGGAATACGCTCTTTTCTTGAAGGTTTGCAGGTTGTATAGGTCTGGTGACAGTTTGATTTGCTATTATACCGTCAACATAAATACACCTGTGAAAATTTCAGCTATCATTTATCGCGATTCTTGGGATACGGCCTGAAGACAGACAGACCGATAGAAAGATAATTATTATCGAAGTATTATTTATTGGTGGAATAGATACGAGTGGTGTGACCCGAGTGGTCGGCATGACATCGCCATCAACATAACATATTATAAAGTTAGTCACATAGCACTAGATAAAATGGCAACATCTGGGCTCATCATTTAAGGACAATCAAATTAATTTGAGTATTCTTACACAGTCACGGAATCCTAAAAATGATTATAAATCTATTTCAGGTGGAAAATGCTGGTGTTTGTGGCTTTCGTACAGCTGGTGTACGTCAGCGCGAGTGTGCCGCAGATGTCTCTGGTCCGCGAGTGGGAATCAGTGGACCTGCTGGTGCCAGGGGACGGTGGACAGGGGACATCGCGAAGATCCCTCAGCCTATATTATGATGATTTATATAGCTTAACTATGGATTACTGGCTTTGGGACGTGTACAAAGACAGACTGTTTGTTGGTCTTCGCGTAACTAATGCACCGTTTTCTTTGGCTTACCACAACCTCTCAGGTATGCTCATTACTTAGGTTAACTTTTAAACTTAAACAACAGGCGTAAAACTTGTCACAGTTAAATACAGTTTACGCCATAAGCTATTATAATATATTCTATGTTTGTATTTAAGATAATATTATCTTGTTATAAATATAAAATATATCAATTTATATTATAATAACTTAGTTCTATACCAATAGTAGAATGTTGATGATTAGGTAAATGAGTTAAGTATGCAATTTCTTTTCTCAATTGTATACAGTGTGTAACAAAATAAGTGATAATACTTTAGGGTGTGTACGTGTTACTTGTAGAGAGTTCACAGTGAAAGTAGCAGCTCTGAAAGATATTTTTTTTTCACTTTTGTATGGGCAAGGGCCCGAGCGTCACAAGTTTCCACATACAAAAGTGAAAAAAAATGGTCTTTCAGCGCTGCTACTTTCACAGTGAACTCTCTACAGGGAACACGTGCACACCCTAAAGTATTATCACTTATTTTTGTTACACCCTGTATAGTTTTTAATTGAAAGTATTAAAAACCTCGGACAGTTATAAATTATAATAATTATATAATGATCGGAAAAACGTCTTAGTCCTCTTAATGAGCTCTGATATTAAATGAAATAAAATAACAATCAAGTTTAATATTATTATATTATGGACAGTGGATACTTTCTTTCAGATATACTTGTAATTATTATTTTTAACAAAAAATTAAAACCGACTTCCAAGGTAAAAACAATAATAACATCCTTATAATATGAACTAAAAAGTATTAAATAATGTTTCCTCTTTAAATGTGCCTTTTTAGGGTTACGTAGCCAAAATGGCAAAAAACGGAACCCTTATAGATTCGTCATGTCTGTCTGTCTGTCTGTCTGTCTGTCCGTCCGTATGTCACAGCCACTTTTCTCCGAAACTATAAGAGCTATACTATTGAAACTTGGTAAGTAGATGTAGTCTGTGATCCGCATTAAGATTTTAATACAAAAATTGAAAAATTATAAAAAAATTAGGGGTCTCCATAGATACAACTGAAACAAAAAAATTATTTCACTCTTTTTATATTATCTACAAAATAAGGCTTTATGCGTAAATAACCAAGACGAATGTCAACTATTCACATTATGTTACTGTAAGCGAAATTGTGGTAAATGCTTGCAGTTATCTAAACGATGCTGTAATTTCCAAACTTTTATCTTTAAATCAAATCAAATCATCTTTATTTCGGGCATCGGAGGCCCATATAACAAATACCTTAAATCTAACATACATATTAATAATATAATAAATACCTTATAAACTAACATACATATTTTATATTCACTTATAAACTAACACTGTCACTAATTTTTGTCGGCGACGTGACTCGACGCTTCGTTCCGGAGTCTCCCCCGGAACCTCCGGTAGACTACATCCATCGGCCAGAACTCCGGCGCCTCGAAAGTCGACAGAAGATTCGTCGGTACTCTCACCACAAAGGAGCTAAAGTTAACTTTGTGGCGAGACTGCAGACGCTCGACCCTCAGGCGCAGTGTCGTCTTCTTCTGGATGTAGTCCACGACGTCCTCGACCTCCATGGACCAGTGCAGGCGAGATATGTACAGGGGCGTCGCGGGGACCTCGCTCTGCAGACGCAGCTCAGGTACATAGGGCGCGGTGCCGCGATGGTTGCGGGCGGCGGGCTTCTACTTCCTCTTCTCCACCAGGATGAAGCCCTCCTCATCGCACCCCCTGCTCTCGTCCTTGCCAGGTCGAGAAGACTTGGCCTTGCAGCTCTTCGTAGCCTTGCGGCTCTCCGTAGACTTGCGATTCTCCGAAGCCTTACGGCTCTCATTCACCCCATTTTTATTCGCCCGTGGGGGAGGCGCGGGGCGACCAGCAACAGTCGCGTAATTTTGCTGAGTCGCCTGTGGACTCGGCGCCGGCGCAAATCTGTTATTTTTCTTTTCTTTTATGATCTCTAATTGTTCCAACACGCTCAGCCGAAAGCCTTTATCGCATTTATGTAAAACTTTATAGGAATGGCCATCGGGCACGGTATGATTACTATCTAATAGATGTTTAGCAAAATGTGACTTATCAGGATGACCATTCCTATAAGCCGCGATATGTTCTTTATACCGAGTCTCAAATCTGCGTCCAGTTTGACCCACATATACACTATCGCATTCAGGACAATAGATCTTATAGACACCGGACTGATATTTTTCATCAATCCGGTCTTTGTTATGACACAAATGATGTTTTAAAGTATTATTTGTCCTGAATGCGATATGCATATCGTTGTTTTTCATTATTTTGGATAAGCGTGCAGATACCTCTCCCATGTAGGTCAAACTGGACTTATATTTAACTATCTCCTTATCAATAGGACCTGCGTACAAAAACTTAACCAGTTCTTTCTTGTTTTTATTTTTCAAAATATTATTAATAATTTTTGGACTATATCCGTTGGATATCGCAATTTGCAAAATGATATTAGGCTCCTTTTGATAATTATCTTTACTAAGAGGGTTCTATAATAATCTATGAATGTAACTATGAAAGGCCGCGAGTTTGTGTTGCCAAGGATGACATGACGTAGCATGAATAGTAGTATTAGTATATGTCGGCTTGCGAAAGATTCCAAAACTGTGTTTATTATTAACTCTGGAAATAGACAAATCGAGAAAATTTAGGGTGTTATTATCTTCACATTCTAATTTGAATTTAATTTTAATATGTTTTTTATTTAGTTCTTTAACAAATACGTCCAGTTGTCTCTGTGTACCCGTCCAACAAAGAAAACAATCATCTACGTATCTAAAGTAATATAAAATACTTTTATTAACGACGATATTTCTTTGTTCAAAATCGTCCATAAATATTTCGGCCATCAAAGGACTTAAAGGTGAACCCATAGCTAGACCGTCGTCTTGAACAAAGAATTCGCCGTTAAATCGAAAGTAGTTTTGTTCCATGCAGGTTTTAGTAAGAGTAAGCAATTCATTACTTTCACCAGGAGGTAAACGTTTTTCTAATGCATTCCTTAACCGATTCATGGCCAATGCCGCGCCCAGCGCGTCATTCAAAAAGTTTTAGTGAGGCCGATGACGCGCCAGACGCGGCATATAAGAATTGTTAAAAAACACGTTAAAACTAATTTATTATACTGTAATTACAATTCCCTTGTCTAAATATACATGTTGAACTCAATTTTATGCGTGGCCGTTTATTTTAGAATTAAAGGCTACTAGTCAGAGATCGTCAATCATTGGTTCACTCGAAGAATCCTTACTTTTCTGCGATTAGCGTATTTATGAAACTTTTTTTTCTTATTAACACTCATCTTCATCAGCGTCAGTAATTTAGCTTCGATGCTACTGTCTGTTGAGTTATTTTTTGCGTCATGACAAATACGAGAACTTTCAATTACTTAATGTCCTTTTCAATGTAAAGTTTTGCAATATTGAGTGACTATATTCTGGAAAACTTTCATTCTCCTTATTGTTGTTTTCCAGGCAATTTTCATTCGAGTTTGTTTGTAAATCGTGGCTGGCTATATTCAGGAAAGTCATTATATTCCTGCTGATTATCCAAAACAAACGTATTTCATTTGTTTACAATAAATAAACGATTTTGTGAGAGCTCTTAAATTTTAATACAAATTTATATTGTCATAGCTACATAACTACTCTAAGTTATTTATTCTTCAACTAAAATAGATGAAGTTGCTAGTCATAATAAATCCCACAACCTTTACGGAAAAACTACCATGCCTATTGATTTGTGCTTTAACATGTAATTAGGGTTCTAACTTCCGTACCCAAAAGATAAAAATGGGACTAATAGGTACTAAGGCTGGCCTCACACAGCCGGAACGTCTCTCTGAATAATTCATAATCAGAAATTCATAATCTAAATTTCAGCACCTTGCCTCACACACATCTTTGAAAATAAGATTGATCAGTAGTCTCATGATTCCTGGCACATATTGAAACGTCTTTATGGAAGAAGAATTAATACTAATAAATATTATTTTTCTTTTACTTTCGTTTTCACTTAATGTTTCCCAATTTGGAATTAAACTTTTAAGAATTTCCAACCACGCTATGTTTTTTTCCCTGTCATGGTAATCCTCAATGGATGTGTCCTATATTTCAATGCTTAAGATTAAATTTTCCGTGTCATATAATACGCCAGCAGGTCACAACACGTCCAGGGGTTAGCTTCTTGCAGTGTCAACTGAAATAATTCATAATCTGATTCCAGTATGTGTGTGCCGCTCTATTAAAATGTATGGGAATACGCGCGTTATGAAATCATAATCTTAAATGTATCGATCCGGAATTCAGAACGCTCGTCAGTATCATTCTTACGTCTTACGTCTCGTCAGATCGATCTGAGAAACATAATCTGAAAAAAATCAGAATGTGTACGTGGAGCATACTTACTGATATTGTATGGAATTCCAGTCTTTCTGAATTAATAATATGAATTCAGAAAGACATTCCGGCTGTGTGAAGCCAGCCTAAGACTTCGTTGTCTGTCCGTCTGTCTGTCTGTCTGTCTCCAGGCCGCAACTCAAGAACGGTAATAGAATTGAAATTTTCACGGATTATGAATATCTGTTGCCGCTATAATAACAAATACTAAAAACAAAATAAAATAAAATAAAAAATGAAGGGGGGCTCCCATACACAAACATAATTTTCGGCATAATTTTACTCTATAATGGTACGGAACCCTTCGTGCGCGAGTCCGTGTTATATGTGTTATCATCAGTCAGTCAAGGTGTGACGACGTGAGCCCTCACAAAGCTCGGCTTTTAGTAACCAGCACTAATTAAAATCATTAATACCTACATACTCGTATGAGCAAAATTTGTGCCAAAGGTTGACGACTACTTACACATTTTGTTAACAGTATGAATTACTACTTTTATACGCCATATCAGCTTTGAATTACAACTAATACGAACACTGCACACAAAATTTATCTTTTCCCCTTCTGATTTACGCCTATTTACAATAAAATATGCATAAAACACAACCAGTGGCCAATGCCGCACGTGGCGCGTCATCGTTTAGCAGGGCCGATGACGCTTATGGTGCGTCATCGAACAAAGTACTTGGCCTGTCGTAAGAATTTGTTGAAATGAAGGTGGCAACGAATCGGTTAAAATACCCAATGCTTCCTTACGTGGAACATTAGTGAATAAACCATCAACATCAAGTGAAATTAATTTGCAACGAGGTGGCAAAGTCACATCTTTAATTTTGTTGACTAATTGTAGACTATTTTTTATGGCATGAGGTGGCCGAAATGAGAGCTTTTCTTTTATTATGAAATTAAGTGACCATGCCAGCTCGTATGCTGGTGCACCTATGTATGAGACAACTGGACACATGGGAATATCAGTTTTGTGAATCTTTGGCAAGCCGTACAGTGATGGTGCGCAAGGATTCATTGGGATGAGTTTTTTCTTTGATGATTCAGTTTGAAATAAATATTGATTATTATTAATTGCTAATTTAAGCTTAGCTAAAAACTTGTTTGTTGGGTCAGAAGGAACCCTTAGAAATTGTTCACCCTGAATCACATCATTAACTCTGTCCAAATAATCGTTGCGCTCCATCACTACTACTGTGTTACCCTTATCCGCTTTAGATATTACTAAGTTATTATTATCTATTGTCTGTTTTAATGACCTCAAAGCCACTCTTTCGGGGTGAAAAGAAGAACCGGAAGGAGTACCTTTGATTTCGTTGGCTAGTAGGCCCTTAACCATGTTATCTTTCTTATTAACTACGGCAGTTATTTCCGAATCCACCGCAAACATTTCCAAAGCATTCTGATTAATATTAGGAGTGATATTATATTGAAGACCCTTTTCCAAAAGTGTCATCTCATCCTTGGCAAATTGCACGCTGGTTAAGTTTTTGACGCGAGGGTGGAAGGAAAAAGGTTCAGACCTGGATTCTGTATGTGATTGGACAATCCTGTTTTTATTTACCAAAGTCTGAAGCTTTTTCTTTTGACTTAAATATTTAGCGTGCACTTCGATTGCTGCGAAATGGCGTGCCTTTTCGTCTAAGCGATCGAATTCGATATTAAGTAATTTAATAGAGAGCTCGGTATAAAGAACTTTGAGATGTAATTTTAAATTATCCCTAACAGTAAACCAGTGACGTGACTCTTCGTTAAGCCAGATAGTCTCGGCTTTTTTGATAGCAATATTGCTATCAAAAAATAGCTAAAATAGCTAAAATATCAAATATAAATATATTTGATAGCGAGGCTCGGCTGTGCGTGTTGGTTCTTACATTAATATAATTAGGAATAACATTTAGACGTTTGCATTGTTGATTAAACCAAACATTTTGAGCGGCTATACGATGTAATTTTGTTAACTTAATGTAGAGTCGTGCCTGATCGGTCATGCTCACCGATTTTAAATAGTTAATGGAATCAGGCGTTACTTTGCGGCAATCCATAGCTTGAAATTTAGTTTGTTATTATTTTTAGCAATTTAAGTAAATGAGTGAGTTTACGCATAGGTATGCGTACAGCACCTCCCTCCTCCCACACTGCCTATGCGTACACTCGCATGCAAAAACTTGCAAACGCCACCACCACACAAGCTATAATGTTGGCAAATCCGTGCAAGGCCCCTCACCACCATGCAGGTTGAAAACCTCGACGCGCGTTTCGCTCCAACACCGGAGCATCCTCAGGATGTGGACTCTACGAACATCGTCCGTCAAGTGCCGCCGCCGGCCAAAACACCGCCTTTTATACCCTATCAAGCCCCGCTACTATCCCCACTACCCCCACTACCCTCACCAGTACCCCCGAATATATTAATAAGCGGTGACGTAGTCAAGCAAGTTTGGTCATGCAACAATGCAAATCTGTTATTTTCCTTTTCTTTTGTGATCTCTAATTGTTCCAACACGCTCAGCCGAAAGCCTTTATCGCATTTATGTAAAACTTTATAGGAATGGCCATCGGGCACGGTATGATTACTATCTAATAGATGTTTAGCAAAATGTGACTTATCAGAACTGGCCGGCGGCGGCACTTGACGGACGTTGTTCGTAGAGTCCACATCCTGAGGATGCTCCGGTGTTGGAGCGAAACGCGCGTCGAGGTTTTCAACCTGCACGGTGGTGAGGGGCCTTGCACGGATTTGCCAACATTATTGCTTGTGTGGTGGTGGTGTTTGCAAGTTTTTGCATGCGAGTGTACGCATAGGCAGTGTGGGAGGAGGGAGTTGCTGTACGCATGCCTATGCGTGCACTCACTCATTTACTTAAAGGTGGAAGTTAATTTCGCGGAATATTGCTAAAAATAATAACAAACTAAATTTTAAGCTATGGATTTCCGCAAAGTAACGCCTGATTCCATTAACTATCACGAAAAGTACCAATAATTTGGTCATAATGTGATGACGCATGGTATAATTATGGTTGTGATGATGATGATCAATCAAATTGCTTATGCTTTCAGTTGTTTAAACAACGCCGAAATCCCCGAACCTGTATCTATAAGGATTCAAAATTTCTGTTCGGTACCTTCGGATCCAGGGTATAACCTGGTGCGAACTCTTACTTTTTGGTAACATTTACCTCGAACGCTTCAGAAAAAATCGAAATCACTATATGTTTCCATACAAATTTCAAGGAGTCTCCCCGATTCCTCATAGATCCTATCATCAAATCACCACTTTTGTGAATATGGTACCAAAATTCGAATTCAACCCTGTACAACAACAAAAGAATCATGAAAATGGCGAAGGCATGGTTGAACATACAAAAAATATATATACAGACGAACATATAACCTCCTCCTTTTTGGAAGTCGGTTAAAAATGCCTGCGCCTTTACTACACGCAATAATTTAGATGATAATATTATTATTATTTATGTAGATTATAATTATCTATATAATTTTTAATTATATAAATTGAATATTTTCTATCTCACTACGACTAGACTGAAACAGATAATATAATCATACTTTATGTGCTATTGTTCTTACAGACTTCTCGAAGTCACTGCTACTACAACCATACCCGAGTTGGGATGCACACTCGGACGAGCATGAAGATCAACTCATACACGATGTGGTTGCACTACGCGCTGACCGTTGTGATCGACTTTGGGTGATAGATAGAGTTGATGATGAAGTTGAACATTATATTATTATTTTCGACCTAAATACTGATCGCATCCTGAGAAAACACACATTCATACACTCGAATTACTATCCTCATATGGTTGTAGACGACGACGACTGTGAAAACTCATATGTCTACATCAACGATATCGGACAGGGCGGCATCTGGACGTACTCCTGGGCGGAGGAAACTATGTGGCACCACCCCGGTGACATCGTTACCGGGATGGTATCAGCATCAAATAAAAGCGACTACAGAATCGTCTACTATAATAAGGAGAACAGGATGGGGGTTTGGTTTATTTCCGCGAGACACTTAAGAGATAAGACATCCAATTTGTTGGAGTTGGAGCAGGAGTACATAGTAGGACACTCCGTCTCGTTGAATTTGACGGCTTTAGATATTAAAAGTAATGTTCTTTTTTTTTACAACTTCAGTAAATCTATAAGAGCCTATCCCTGCTGAAACAGATACGAGCGGTGTGAGCCAAGTGGATGGCAGGACATCGCCGTCAACACGACACATGAAGTACATCGCATAATACTAGATAAAAATGGCAATATCTGGGCTCTCGCCTTTGGATTAACAGCCGAAGAAACTCTAGATAATTTAAGTATTTTCTCAGTAGCCATTACACGTGTTAATGCAGAATTGTACAAAAACGACACAACAAATACAACGAAATTAAATGAAACTGCCACCCCCGCTACAGACCCAGCGAGCAGTACGACAGTCCAGACAGATTATGATGGTATTAATAATAGTACTACAGCGACTACTGAAGATACTACAGCTGGGACGCCAAACAGCAATGTCACCGCTAAAGACCCAGCGAGCAGTACGACCGAGCAAGCCTCAGGTGTCGATTATGATCGTATTATTAGTAACACTACAGCGACTATTGAAGAAACTATAGCGAGTACGCCAAACAGCGATGTCAAGACGCAGGCCAACGGCGGTAATAAAATGAATCAGTTTGCAAACATTTTATTCAATTTCACAAATAATACGTTCATTTTTTTTAATTTTCCTATTAATTAATCTCCTAGTTATGTTAACTAAGTGTTAGTAAAAATTCGTAATTTTTTTACAATTTCTTCGTATTTTTTTTAACCCGGCGACAATGACGCCGGGTCATTTTGACCCGAGGCGTGTTTACTTCGTCATATTTTGTCCTTATACCAATTGAATGTTTTCAACCTTAGTATAGCTGAAGATACAACCCCCTTACACCCGCCTAGCTGTTACAGCTAGAGCTACGCCTCGTGTGAAGCAAGATACACACGTGCCAAGTAAAAACGGGTCAATATGACCCGACGTCATAGTCGGTGTAGTATTTTCGTGACTAACTTTTATTAGTTTTAAAATATTGTTTTGCCTTATTTTTTACGTTTTGAAGAAGAATGTCATTAATTAACAGTCCCGAAAGGATTTTAGAGTTATTAGAAGAGCCAAGAGGTAGACTTTGACGATGACGAGACTCAGGCTGCTTTGGGCATTGAACTTGAGGACCAAGTATCTAGGTAAAAGAGAAAAAAATTCCTGGAACTTACAAAATATATGAAGTCTGTTCATCTACAAAAGATAAAAAAACACTTCACACATGCACAACATGTCCAATTTTTTTATGCTAGGGCATGATTGCATACTCGTATTGTGATAACTGTAGTATGTAGTTCTATAACTGTGAATGAAAAAGTAGAAGACTGATTTCTTATTATTTTCATGTTAGTAAGTTATAACAACCTCTCTTTAAATTCATCAGTAAATTTTTTACTTCATAGGTAAGAAAATTTTGCGAAAAAATAAAATTAACGTACATGTTAAGTTTTCAAGGTTGATTTTGCATCTGCCATGAAGAAAGCGAATAACAAAAATATTAATTTTATAACACAATATGGATTTTTTTAATTTTATGCATAATTAAAGTCCCCTTTTTAAATGAATAATTAAAAATGTGGTAGCTTACTTAGTTTCATCAAAAAAATATCTACAAAGTTCGGGTCAAATTGACCCGACGTCATAGTCCGTGTAATTATTTTTACGTCATTGACGCCGGGTTAACACATACGATTGAATCATTTCAATAAATACCTTAACGTTTATTTAATTAATTATATTTTTATTTCACAACTAGCTGTCCCGGTGAACTTCGTGTCACTTTAAATCCTTCCCTAGACTTCTACGAATATTTTAAGACTAAAATCAACCCAATCCGTTTAGCGGTTTTCGAGTTTTAGCGCGACTAACACATTTAAAATTCCATTTTGATATATAAGAAGAAGAAGAAGATCTTTTTATTTAAATTTATTTAAGTATTTACTTTTTAGCCTTTTAGCTTTAGAACTGCAAAAAATGCTCCAAGACCTGAGCACGGCAAGCCTCGAGGTGGGACTAGTTATGAATATGTCCAAAACTAAAATAATAACCAATAGCACAAAGCGTAGGGTCGAGGTAGACCAGCAAGCAATGCAATATGTCGACGAGTACACCTACTTGGGCCAGATAGTTTCTTTTGAAAATAGACAAGGCAAGGAAGTCGATCGCAGAATCGAGAACGCCTGGAAGAGCTACTGGTCCATGAAGACGCTGGCGAAGGAGGATTTACTATAATCTCCCTGAAGCGAAGGCTCGTCGACATGTGCATTCTGCCCGTCCTTATCTACGGTGCGCAAACATGGTCATTGACCGATTCGCAAAGGTCTCAACTCGGGGTGTGCCAAAGAGCAAGCAGCGCAGTATGTTAGGAGTAAAGCTTCTCGATAAAATTAGAAACACCATACTGCGCTCCCAAACGGGCATCAAGGACGTAGGTGTCAAGGCGGCCAAGCTGAAGTGGGAGTGGGCGGGTCACGTTAGCCGCATGCATCCCGACCGCTGGGCAAGGGTCTCAACAGAGTGGGTACCCGAAGATGGACGCCGCCGCCGAGGCCAGCCTAGAAAAAAGTGGCGTGACGAGCTGGAGGCATACCAGCCAGGCTGACTATGGGTGGCGCAGGAGCGAGAACAGTGGAAGATCCTGGGGGAGGCCTTTGCCCAGCAGTGGGACACCATAGGGCATAGGCAAATAAAAAAAACTTTTTATTTATTGACTTATTTAAGTAATACAAGCAACACCTTATTTCTAATTTAGAATTTAGCTGCAAGCATAAGCCTGCAAAGTTAAAGCAAAGTTAAATAAAAAACGTCAGTTATGTAACTTTCCGTTACAATATTTGTTCGTTTAGATCCCACGCGAATACTTACGTTATCTGTAACATAACGACCACTTACGGGTTAAATGATATATTTAACTTGAGCAGATTAAGAAAATTCGTGTCATGTATCACACGAGTTCCTAACGAACATATATCTTATCTTCACGAGCAGGCAAAGTACAAACCCTTTGAAACAAAAGAGCTTATACAATACAACGGTTTTGTTAGCGGGGTATATTTGTTCCAGTTATCATTGTCAACCGCTGAAATGAAATTGACGAGTACGACAAAAGTGGATTAACTTATTTGCACGTTTATCGAACTTTGCGTTTTATTTATTTTTTTATGTAAAGAGTCATGGCCAAATTTGTATAGGAGCTGGACTCGACTTTTATTTTTGATGTCCCAAAATAAACTATAGTTAGATTTGGTTGTTCTTATGATCTAAACATAATTCCGTTTGAGAATTATGTCTAAATAGCCACGGTTTTTTACAATAATTAATGACGTTAACAATTATTTTGAGTTTAGACTTAAGAACTACCTTTTTCCCGACTGCGGTGTAGGCTACAAGTGTATATTCGGCGATCTCGTTTCTAATTATTTCAATTTTTCCTAGAGTATTACCCAAAAAAATAAAACAAATGCGAATAATCGCCGGCTGTCAGAACATAAAGAAACTAAAATATATTGATCTTTTTTTGTGGCTATTTACAGACACATTTCTAATATTTTTCGACGCCTTAAAATATTAGAGAATTTTTGCTACCAATTGCATATCGGGACGCCATTTATCATCTGGTACGATTTGGCCATTGTTGTTTTTATTACTTAGCTCTGATACAGTTTTCACTTTGTTAGACAATATTTTTATAATTACCTTTTCACTGCTATAAGTTTTATTATAATGGCTAAATGACGTGGGAGAGCCATGCTTCGGCACGAATGGGCCGGCTCGACCGGAGAAATACCACGTCCTCACAGAAAACCGGCGTGAAACAGCGCTTGCGCTGTGTTTCGCCGAGTGAGTGAGTTTACCGGAGGCCCAATCCCCTACCCTTTTCCCTTCCCTACCCTTCCCTATTTCCTTCCCTACCCTCCCCTATTACCCCTTAAAAGGCCGGCAACGCACCTGCAGCTCTTCTGATGCTGCGAGTGTCCATGGGCGACGGAAGTTGCTTTCCATCAGGTGACCCGTTTGCTCGTTTGCCCCCTTATTGCATAAAAAAAAAATAATAATATGAAAAACAAATTTGCTTTTTCAGCGTTGCTACTTTCGTATTGAGCTCTATACAGAAATTATTATCACTTAGACTTTGTTATACCCTGTTTTTCTTTCAACTTATATGTTAATGTTGAAAGAGTTACAATCACTTGTAACTCTTTCAACATTAAACACGAAGATTATAATTATTCCAACCCAGAGACAGTCTTTACTTACAATTATTCACAAAAAAACATTTCATTCTCAGCAATTCGTAGCGCCTCGAACGTAACAAAACATTTTATCCGCACATTACAATTCCATAAAAATATTGAAGGTGGATATGGAAATACTTTAATCTTAGCATAACACGCGCTGAGCGAAAATCACTCAGAGTGGAGCGTTGAGTAAACACGCGGCTCTTAGCCTATTGACTCGCTGATGAGGTGAATGCGTCAAACTCTTTGTTTAATGTATTGTAACCACCTGCGGGGCTAAAAATAAAAGTGGAATTGCTAAATGTGACCACACATTTAGCAATTCCACTCAATTAATTTAGCAAATGAATTGTCAAAACTGATAAATGTCAAATCAGTACAAAAATACAGAAATGAATTGCAAGCAGAGTTGCATTTTGCGATTTTAGAAAAATGAATCATATTGTGATTAAAATCGATTATAATTATAAAGATTAGCGATTGCATCCAAAATTGCGCCCATAATAGTTCACTTTGTCAACACATCAATCAAACATGGAATGTATCATCGTGACTTAAAAACGGGCATTATAAGGCCAATATATAAAAAGGGGTGTCACGCAGACTACAACAATTACCGCCCGATAACAATATTATCCAGCATCGACAAAATTGTTGAAAAAGTAATAGCCAAACAATTGCATAAATTTTTCAAAGACAACAATATAATATCAGATAGGCAGTATGGTTTTCAGCCGGGTAAAAGTTCCACACAATTACTATCTAAATTTACAGACAAAGTCTACTATCATCTTGACAATAAGGAACACATTTTAATTATATTTGTTGATTATACTAAGGCTTTCGACACATTAAAACATAGATTGCTGATTGAAAAACTCGATGACTGTGGAATACGAGGTGAACTTAATGAGTGGAGCCAAGACTACCTTAAAGATAGGTCCTTCGTAGTTAAAATTGATAACGTTTTGAGTGAGAGGGTAGATATCGATGAGGGAACAGCTCAAGGCTCTGTTCTTGGGCCCAAACACTACATATCTTATGTTAATGACGTCATCAATGTCATCAGTGAATGTGAAATAGAACAATTCGCTGATGACACCTGTCTAATCTCTGCAAATAAGAACATAAATGTAGCTATAAAGAATCTTCAAAAAGATTTTACGCAGCTTTTGAAATGGTCTCATGATGCGGGACTATCAATAAACCTCAATAAGACCAAATTAATTTATGTAAGCTCCAGCCAAAACCGTGTTTCTATATCTCCAAAAATAATAGCGCATAGTCATAATTGCCTACATAAAAACGCTATTGATAGCAACAGCTGTGGTCGTGATTGTGAACCGATTGAGATTGTCAGAAAACATAGATATCTAGGCTTAACAATTGATGACAGATTTAAATGGACGGATCACATCAACTCGGTTTGCGACAAACTACGAGCAATGTTGGCTAAATTCAAAATTATAAAGAATAAGATACCGTACTCCACACTCCTAACACTGTATAAAGCGCTGGGTGAAGCAACAATATCTTATGGCCTAAGTAGCTATGGCAGGACATTTAAATCGCATCTCGATCTTATATACGGCCTACAATTACGTATCCTTAGAGCAATAGTGCCTGCAAAACTCAATACTGACAACTATAACGATCTTTTCACTAAAAGTCACGTATTGCCTATTCACGACAATGTGAAGTATATTTTATTAAAAGAAAATTATTTCGACAAACAATATCTAAATGAAATACATCACTATAAGAAAACTCGAAGTTCGTCTAAAATCAAATACTTCGTTCCGAGATATTGCAACCTTTACGGTAAGCAAAGGCTACATTTTCAAATACCAAAATTGATTAACGACCTACCTGACAACCTTAAAAAAGAATTACGAGAGAACAATATCAAGTATAAATTAAAAAACTACTATCTCTCCAAATTATCTTAATATAAAGTAATTAGATAAATTAAAAACTAAAAAATAACTATATTATAATATTAAAAAATATAAAATAAATCAATACATAAGTAATAATTAAAATATTAAAAGATAAAAATAATTATTCGCGAATCACCAACCGTGTGTTTTCAGCGAGCATAACTAGTTTCTTATCGCAGCGCTTCGTTGCACTGCACTGCTATGTATAAAAAATAGAAAGGATGAACCGAGCCATAACCTATATTAACTCGTTTTGTAATTTGCTGTATGGACGCTGTTAGGCATTCGTGTACTAACACACAAAAAAAAAGACGTATTATCAATGCAATTATGCTCTTTAGATGATCTAGAACAAGACTGCATCCAAAATATAACAAAAAATATGGGTTAGGGCACTAATGCTTAACAAGCGACCACAATATATATATAATTCTTAATAAGTGAATATAAAATAGTATTTAATTGTCTAATTAGATTAAACATCACGTTATAGCCATAGTATTATTGTTTAAAAAAGAGCTGTCGAAGACGAATGGCAGTGTGCGGAAAAACCAGAAATGGTTTATGATACACTGCATTAGATTAAGTTTATGTTTGTATTTTCTTTATAGTTTAAAAAAAAAAAAAAAAAAAAAATATCATGATTCTTCAAAGCGAGCATTTTAGCACCGCTGAGCTTAGTCTTTAAGGCCCGTATAAATAGTCAGTACTTGAGATGCGACCCGGTTCCGCTCTGTGATTGGTGCAAATTTTGACAACCAACCAATCAATTAGTCGGCACTGGGCATGTATTGTCTTTATATAAAAACTAAAGGGGACGCAAGAGGGACCCGTACATTTTTCCGCGATAAAAGTTTCCTATGTCCTTTCTCAGGACTCAAAGTATCACCATACCAAATTTCAGTAAAATCGGTTAGCGGTTTGGGCCTGAAGAGTAACAGAAAGACATACAGCCAGACAGACAAATTAGACCTGGATTGAGATTAATACCAAGTTTTAAGCTATTGCATAGCTTTTATCTGGGATTTTGAGCGTGGCGACTGAATAAAGAAATTCCGTAACGAATAAACCTAACACAACCCACTCGGTGCGACGTTGCCAGACTTCGGATCGGTGTTTATGTACGCGCGATTAGACGTATGCGAATTATAATTGCATAAGTTGATAAAATGCCATGCTTTAATAAATAATAGCTTTACCGCGACAGTCCTCGAGTGCCACACGTATTTTTATTTTTAAACAACTTCAAAAAAAGGAGGTTATTAATTCAACGCGTATGTATATCATATTTCTAGAACTGCCCAGTTTTTGTGTATGCTAGTCTATTTCAGTGTCTGAACAAAATATGTGCCTTTCAAAGGAGTATTGTCATCTATACTAATATTATAAATGCGAAAGTATCTCTGTAGGTCTGTCTGTCTGTCTGTATCGCTTTCACGCCAAAACTACCGAACCAATTGTAATGAAATTTTGTACACAGATAGTCTAAAGCCTGAGAAAGGACATAGGCTACTTTTTAACTGGAAAAAATAGTTGTAAGGGGGTGAAAATGCGTAAATTTGTTCAAATTAAGTTAGTCCCGAAAATTCTTAATAGATGGCGCCGTGCGTCTCCTACATCGCGATGACGCTTGCTCAAATGTCTTTTTATAACACGTGGTATCATCTTACATTCGACTTTTGGTTTTTTCGATTGTTATTTCTTTGTTACGTTATTAAATAATTCAGTACTTTATCTATGCAGTGACGTAACCTTAAATCTATCAATGATAAACAGTTTATGGATAAAGTTGTGTAATTGGGGGGCTAAATATACTTTATTTGGCATAAATAAAGTTTACTTTGAAAAAATGAATTAAGTTATGTGCACACTGCACAGCTTTTTTTGGGTGTTTTGATTTAATGGGTGTACTAGGGTTTTTTTATAAAATCTTAATTTGACACCAATTTTGTCGACATCGCGCGCTATAAACTGAAGTCCACGCGGACGCAGTCGCGGGCAACAGCTAGTATTATTATACAATAAGTAAGTATGAATGTATGTTTTGATGTTTTTGTTCGCATATCTCCGGAACGACAAGTGCGATTTGAGTGAATCTTTCTTTGCTGTACTAGGTATTGTTCAACTTAGGGAATACTTCAAGTTTTATCAAAATCGGTTTAGTAGTTTTTGAGATAAGGGCTAAGGGAATTTTAATTCCCAATTACGCACAATTTTGAAGTCGGGTTTATCTTTTTAAAATACTATTATTTTTTAGTGTCACTCGGATCCATCTGACTGTAGTCTAGGGCTATCATAGACCGTGAGTGGCAGTAAACCCTCATTTCGATCACGAAGACTTAAGAGTATCCGAACTATTCACACAAGTAAACAGAAGACAAGCGCTAACAAAAACTTAATTTATCGCGTAGCTAATGGAAGTGCTCCAATAAAGGCGATCGGAAAAAACGTTACATTAAAACTTTCGCTTTGATACGACTTCCAATTCTACTTTTACTTAGAAATGCGTAAACTTGAGTATCGATCCTCGGCTTTAGTCCGATCTGAATTCGATCTAAACGTAAATAGTGTTTTAATATCCATACTCCGCTACCTTTACGACCTCTGTGGCTCAATTGAGTATGTAGCAACTGGCAGCTCTAGCCGGGGGTCGCGGGTTCGGATCCCAGCGACGGAACAAAAAGTTTTCAATGTTCCTGGGTCATGGATGTGTATTAATAATGTGTATGATATAATAAAATCTTAAATATATGTATAGTATAAAAGTTTTAAATATATTTCCGTTGTCTGGTACCCGTAACACAAGTCCTTCAGGTTCACGGGGCCAGACTGACGTGGTGTGAAGCGTCCATAGATATTATTATTATACTGATATCATAATTACGAAAGAATGACATCTGCCTGTTATCTCGTCATGCCCGAATGTAAAGAGATGCTTGAGTCCCGAAAAGAACAAAATGATGTATTAGGAATATGCGTGTAATATAATACTTTTTATCCCGGAATACGCGCTATAACGGTTCCCGCGCGGGAAAGGAGTTGCGGGCTCTTGAAGGTATGTTCCGAAAAAGAATGTCTGTTATCATGATCGAGAGTGTGTTTATCCATAAATCATCATCAGCTCGCTCGTTGGCGGAATATTCTAGATTTATCTAGTTGTTAACGCTGTAGCAACTTGGAGTGGTTAAATCGGTTCTATATTTTGGAATTTGATTTTTAACACTTGCTATACTGTACTCGGCGAAACATGGCGGTAGCGGACTAGCGGTCTTTGACTCCCTGTCAAAAACTTGTAGTTTATAAACCGTGATTGACAAAGAAGTGTCAGATGTTGTCAATCGCGGCTATATAATGATTATTTTTCCGACCAATAGAATTGCAGCATTCGACGTCACGTGGTACAACCTACATGGTATTATACTGATAATTTTTTGAAAATTTTCTCTGGTTACCACGTGACGTCGAATGGTGCAATTCTATTGGCCGACATTCGGGACGGAAAAATAATCCCCCGAATACCACACGAGCTTCAAAATTATCTGGCATTTCCCTCAAGGTTCCCTGCAAACAAATAAAGTCGTCAAGTTTTTCAGGAAAAATCAATCAATCTTGTGGTATTATAAGTGATTATTGATTACATTTCTTAGTTTTTAAAGTTTATGTTTTCGGAGTTCTTTATGTTTTTTTATCATATTATACTATACTGGTAGGTAACAAATAGGCCAGCCGCAAGTAGTTTGCATGTTTCCGCTTAGACGCAGAGAAACAAAAATCAAATTTAATATTCGGTTTGAAAGTATTCGTGTTTTATTTCCCGAGCTATAATGCAAGCACATAATGTGAACAGTAATTTAAAACCTGGATTTTCGCCAGTGCATTTGTGAATTAGACTGAACCATTTTTAATTTGCATAGCTGAATGAATTAGAATCTGTGTTGTTATTAACCGACTCCCAAAAAAGAAATAGCATCTATGTTCGGATACGGGTATATTATGTAATAATAATATAATATATAGGTCTACCAGAATCTGATGGCAAAAAGTGAGAAAATAAATTAACTCTAGCAATACCGGGGTAATTGGAATAAAACATTTTGAGCCTTTCTTTTTCTTAGAGCGCCGGCCGATACATGCAAATATAAAAATTTATCCAATGATCAAGCATATTTTATGAAAATCTGCTGCTTGCCATCAGATTCTGGTAGACCTATATAAAACTTCGAAAAAAAATTGCCAGTTGCTCAAACAATTCATACTTATATAATAAACGCGAAAGTTTGTCTGTCTGTCTATCTGTCACCTCTCCACGCCCAAGCCACTGAACCGATTTTGCTGGAATTTGGTATGGACTGTGAGTCTTGGGAAAGGACGCAGATTACTTTTTATCCTGGAAAAAATGTACGGTTACCGCACGATTAATGAATTTTGGCGCAAAGCAGTTGCGAGAGTTATCTAGTGTTATTTATTAATTATTTATTTATTTTAATAAGTTAAAGCAGTTGCGAGAGTTATCTAGTGTTTTTTATTAATTATTTATTTATTTTAATAAGTTAAATAAATAAGATATTATTATACGATCGTCTACAAACGTAATACATCCTGAACAATATTATATACGAAATTGTGCGAAGCGTTTTGGAGCCAATAATTTCAGACAGGCCGATAGTATCGTAAAAAATAACCGAAAAGAAAGCAACCACCACCCTACCTCATAAATCACAATGGTGTTATTAAAAATTAACCCTCCGACACACAGCGGGATATGAGAGGCGATAATATAATCTGGTATATCCTGAAGATCACACACTATATTATTTTATTGAAAATTTTCTTTCTTAGGTTAAATAGTGTAATTTTCGGAGATTGGCCTACATTTTGTTTTCATTTATTGTTATTTAAACAATTCACGACGTGTGTGGATGAATAAGGTAAGTAACATGAAAAAACTTCCCGTTTTTTCGTTTAAGTGGAGGCTTTTGAGCCGGAAAATTTATTTGAAACAGAAAAACTATGGATCATTTGTGTAGTCAGATATATTAGCTAGGTTATGAAGTAGATAAATTACAAGTTTCATTAAAATAATTAGGGAAAAAATAAGTTATTGTCCGTATGTTACGAAATGTTACTTGGTCGATTCTTCCACTCACGTCTTCAATTGGAATTAACATACGCTTGAATATGCATTGGCAAGTAAATGTGGTCAGTTCCGAAATATAACACAGTGTACTGGTGTCTGGTCAGCGCTCATGACGTCTAAAATCGACGACATTCTGTTTATTGCTTTCAAAATATTATACGCCAGTCCATAGTCTTTGTTGAAATGTCACTATGAACTATATTTTTTCACATGACTCACAAATGGCATACCAATACAATATGGCGTTGGATTCAAGGCATTGTCATATTGAGATATAATGCGTTGTCATGGACCAAACAGTATTTTTTTTGCGTTGGGGGTATGCATTTACGCATCCCCGGGGCCTGGGGAGGGCCACCGAGGTATGTAGGATGCCCCGGGGCGGACGGAAGACGTACCCGGGACTACCCACTAAAACCCCAACGGTGCTCCTGAAGGTGAAACTACGAGAAACGCGTGATACACGACCGCAGCACCAAACAGTATGCTGGGGTAAATTTCGGAAATCACCATCCATAGTGATAACGGTCTGCAACTTTTTCGTCGTGCATAGCGTAGCAACACTGTGTGCGACCGGCCTAACACGTTAACATGTAAATCCACCGTCACACCATCAATCTGTCTTGGGTATAATGAGTGATTTTTATGCCTGCGTGAGCCGAGCCTGTCTAATATTTGGGAGCTGCGGCTATACCAACATAGAACACATAACGTACGCTCATTTTTGTTCATATAAAACGGGTTAGACTGTACGAGTTCAAAAGCTGTGTTATAAATAAAAAATAAAAAAATAAAAAAATCGTTTTATTTCTGAATAAATTTGAATCAAATGTTTTCAGAACGTTGAGCTACATGTTGCCTACCACCGGTTCGGGAACTAACCCGGCGAGAAGAAACTCGCACGGGGCCACTTTTTACTAAAAAAGTGGAAAATTAGTCTTTTAAAAAAATTAAATTTACAATGTAAA
Source organism: Polyommatus icarus (assembly GCA_937595015.1). Taxonomy (NCBI): domain Eukaryota; kingdom Metazoa; phylum Arthropoda; class Insecta; order Lepidoptera; family Lycaenidae; genus Polyommatus; species Polyommatus icarus. The sequence continues at coordinate 21,413,868 of OW569328.1, read as the reverse complement.
CAACTTAATCTAATACATTATAGAAAGTCAACATGTATTGTAAGTCACATAATATAATAACTTTTATTATAAGCAGCAGCAGCAAGCAGCCATCCTACTCCCAAGATGTGCCATCATTTAGAAATCATTGACCGTATAGTAGGCTTTGGCACACAAACGTTCTTTAATTACTTTTTTAAATTTATTAATTGATAGATTTTGAACGTTTTTCGGGATTTTATTGTAAAGGCGTAAACATTGACCTTTAAAAGATTTACTTATTTTGCTAAGTCTGATCACTAGCATTTGCAGCTTGTGCCTATTTCTAGTGTTTCTACCGTGACTATCACCTTTAGTTATTTTTTTAACACCTGAAAGTACTTACTTTCATTTCATTCAACAAAGTCTGATTAATTAAAACAATAAGTAAAAGATTTCGAGACTCTAACTGACTGTTGAACGTAAACGGTGATCAACAGAAAACAATTTTCAGAAGTTCATCCATACAAATACTTAATATTATAAATGCAAAAGTGTGTATATCTGTCTGTCTGTCTGTCTGTCCGTCTTTCTGTGTCTGTTACCTCTTCACGCCCAAACCGTTTAATCGATTTTGCTGAAATTTGGCATGCAGATATTTTGAGTCCCGGCAAATATGCGCAAATACTATTTCCCCCGAAATTACTTTATTGCGCGGGAATTGTACATAATTTATATTTTCCGGGAAAAATATATACTATAAATATATCTTTTCCTGAAACTCAAAGTATCTCCATATCATATCCTTAAAACGATTCAGAGGTATGATCGTATAGAAATATACATTCACATTCATAATGTAACATTAGGATTAACTAGATAGCTAGCCCTCAACTCCGCCGCTCCAAAATTAGTTGATCTTGTGAGAACCGTACATTTTCCCGGGATAAAAAGTATCCTTTGTCCTTTCCCAGGACTCAAAGTATCTCCATGCCAAATTTCAGTTAAATCGGTTCAGCGGTTTGGGCGTGACGAGGTAACAGACAGACAGACACAGTTTCGCATTTATAATATTACTATGGATTTACTGTTGCTTATATTCATAAGGTAGTAACAAGATTTCCACAAACTATGCAGTTGAAATTATTCTCAGACGTAGATCATTCGATGTAAAAGTTGGAACTTTTAAAATTAACCAAACGACGGCCGTAGCCATTAAAACTCTTCATTCGATTTGAACCGTTCCTTTGAGCTCAGTTCAACTTTTAATCTAACTATATCCTTTTAACTGTTTCATAAGATACACTTACAAGTTTAACTATTATCTATTTTCCAATTAGTTAAAGTTTTCAATTCAACTTTTTCTCAATTCAATATTAAACATGAAAAATCTATAAGATTAAAAAAAATGATATTTGCTTTCAAGAACTACTATTTAGGGTGATAATAATATTATAACATACTAAGTATATCAATACTAATCCATACTTCCATACTATCTATACTAATATTATAAATGCGAACGTATGTCTGTCTGTCTATCTGTTACCTCCTCACGCTCAAACCGCTGTACCGGTTTTGGTGAAATTTGGCATGGAGATACTTTGAGTCCCGCGAGGATACTTTTTGTCCCGGAAAAATGTACGGTTCTCACGCGATAAACGTGTTTTGGCACAACGATGTTGCGGGCGACATCTGGTATTGTTACAAATGCGAAAGTGTGTCTGTCTGTAACCTCTTAACTCCCAAATCACTAGATACTTTGAGTTCCCAGGAAAGTATATAGGATACTTTTTATACCGGAAAATGTACGGTTCCCGCGCGATAAATGAATTTGCACGTGTCATCTAGTTTAAACCACACAATCAAGTTGTGAGATATACCTTTTATTTGACGACCTCTGTGGCTCAATGGGTAGAGTGTGTGGCAGCTCAAGCCGGGGGTCGCGGGTTCGAGTCCCGCCGACGGAACAAAAAGTTTTTCAATGTTCCTGGGTCATGGACGTGTATTTATTATATTATATCATACACATATTTATATGTGTATGATATAATAAAAATCTTAAATACATGTATAGTATAATAGTATTAAATATATTTCCGTTGTCTGGTACCCGTAACACAAGTCCTTCAGGTACTTAGCACGGGGCCAGATTGACGTGGTGTGAAGCGTCCATAGATATTATATTATTATTATTATACCTGCGGGCCGATTCTGTATCGTACATTTGTGAGTTAATCACTGAGTTAGTAACGAAACGGAGGAGTGAGCAACCGAAAGTCTCACTTTTGTATGCAAGTGAATACAAAAAGTGGCACTTTCCGTTACTCACTTCTCAGTTTCGTTAATAACTCAGTTATTAACTCACAAATGTACGATACAGAATCGGCCCGCTGGTCTAGTATATCCCACAACTTGAACATTTTATGGTACAATTTACGAAAAAATTATCACGCCTATTGATTTGTGCATTTTTATTTATTTATATGTCGATGTGTTATCATCAGTCAGTCAAGGTGTGACGACGCAAGCCCTTACAAAGCTCGGCTTTTAGCTAGTTATATCTCCCATAATATACGTCATAACTCATACCGCATACGGCGTAATTTTATAAGTCCTGTTACACATTCTTAACTTCTGTAGCTAGTACATAAAAAAGTCGATTTTCTTTTAAACAGTCTGTTAATTTAAAGAAAATGAAACAGAATGATATTTTAATTAAACAAAAAAGTGTAGAGCCAAAGGTGAAATTCTAGTGCTTGAAATAATCTAGACATTCTACAAGTGACAGGTCAGATAAGTGGGGAGTCGTAACAGATTCGAGATAGGGTTTGAACCCGCTGCCTTCCCTTGTGAATATTAAACAAGATATCACTCGCGTACAGGGTGTGCACTGTGCGGGTCGCTAATATTGGGTTTGTTAATTTTTTAAAAATCGGTTAAGTGCGAGTCGGACTCGCGCACGAAGGGTTCTGTACCATTATAGAGCAAAATTAGGCCAAAAATGTGTTTTTTGTATGGGATCCCCACTAAATTTTTTATTTTATTTTAATATTATTATAAAATATTAAAGTAAACATATAATTAAGAATTTTTTGAAAAAGTTAAGTACCTAACAGTTTCCATTATTGAAATAGAGCAAAAAAAGGCCAAAAAAATCACGTCTGTCCTATGGGAGCCCTCCTTAAATATTAATTTTATTTTGTTTTTAGTATTTGTTGTTATATTGTTTTCAGTATTTGTTGTTAAAGCAGCAACAGATATACATATTAATGTGTGAAAATTTCAACTCTGACAGACAGACGGACAGACAACGAAGTCATAGTAATAGGGTCCCGTTTTTACCCTTTGGGTACGGAACCCTAAAACGACATCTTTCCATTCAAATTGAAGTATTTACATACCGGTATGCAATTATTATAATTCGCATACGTCTTGTCGCACGCACACAAACACCGAAAGCTGGCAACACCGTACCGATCACGCCGCAACGCTGTGCCGGGGGTGTTAGATTTTTTTCGTTACGGAATTTTTGATTCAATCGCTGTGCTCAAAGCCCGCGATGAAAGCTATGCGATAGCTTAAACATTTTGCACACTACTCTCTCAACTCAACTTTCATCACATTACATACTAGTACAGCCTCCAGCGATATTTACTGAGTAATGTACTGATTGTGTTTTTCATATTATTATGTAAAACCATTTAATAAAGAATAATAATTAATAATTACATTAGAATTCTCAATAATATACAGTACTTGAATTAAACTTTTTTTTTTTATTAAATAAGGGGGCAAACGAGCAAACGGGTCACCTGATGGTAAGCAACTACCGTCGCCCATGGACACTCGCAACATCAGAAGAGCTGCAGGTGCGTTGCCGGCCTTTTAAGGGGGAATACGCTCTTTTCTTGAAGGTTTGCAGGTCGTATAGGTCCGGAAATACTGCTGGTGACAGTTCGTTCCAGAGTTTTACAGTGCGCGGCAGAAAGTTACGCGAAAACCGCACTGTGGAAGACGAGTGGCAGTCTTCCACAGTGCGGTTTTCGCGTAACTTTCTCGAGGTGATGAGGATGGTATGTTTTTCGCGTTGGACGATGGCGAAAAGTTGCAGGTGGTGTGATTCCGAACAATTCCTCAGAGCACTTCCCGTGATACAACCGATAGAAGATTTCTAACAACAAAACAATTATAAAACATTAAAATTATGACAATCATCCTGTACATGGCCATACGGTTACTCGGTGTCAAGATATCTGGCGCACCCTGTAGCTAATCGACGTTCACAAAACATTCGAACCTGCTCAGAATACATTGCCAATAATTTATTATCTATGTCTTTGTATGCATGCGATTTTGTGTTCTATTCAATACGAAGGGGCTCTGTCAGCAGTTACTATGCTGTATCTATCATATAAGTTATGGATAGCCTATCCGGAACTTATCAGTAAGTGGCGAAACAGGCCCTTAGCATGACAAAAAGGCTTTTGTTCCTTGGTTGTAGTTAAAAAATATATTGAACATGTTTTAGATTTTGTTGAGAGAAAATAAAACATTTGAAACTTCCCCACCTATTATCAAGCATGAGTAAGATGATGATTAAAGTTAAGAATAATCCGAATAATGTCAGCTTCCAAATAAAAAAAAATGATCAGGTCAGGCCTTGGCATCTTAGCTTCAGCAAAGATGGCCCGACATAAGTACTTAACACCTCTGTTTCCGTTGGTTCTCGAAAAAAGCGTGCAGATGAAACAACTTTCATCGGCATTAACAGAGAAATTATATCTGAAAAAAATAATTAGTAATCTACATGATGCGATACGTAATTTGGTTTTGCCATATTTTTTCTATCGGTATCACATAATAAAGAAATATAAAACCAAATCACCTCCAACTTGTTGAATGAAACCACTTTACTCCTTCATTATTTATCAAAAGAATATATAAAATATATCTACTGCTTTGCAATACATAAGTTAATAATTTGGTTTGGTTACTTTTTTGAAATATGTATTATATTAAGCCTTTAAAAGGTTTTTTCTCCTATTTCGCCCTATCATGGACGCGGCGAGCGTCGTAACCGCCACCGTACAAGGCGCGCTGTTATGAATGTTATTTTAATGTCATTTACGTCGATATTCGCACTAACAGACAATCGACCTGCTAATTTAGGGAGAGAGGCATTGAAGGCATTTAAAAGGATTGAATTCAAATATAGACTTACCGGTACTAAAATGATATTATAATGCTTATATGGTAACGATGATTATAACGATTATGATGATAATGATGATGATGTCACCTAAATCGCATAAACGTACTACAGGAAATATACATCAGCCCAAGTACCTGATCTTAAGACCGGCTTACACGATAGAGCGCCATTGTTGACAGCTCCATAACTATGTTGATGAGATTCCTGGACAAAGACCACAGTGTAAATAGTGTTCAGTAGATTATATTTATACTAGGCTCACGCACACATAAGCGTGTTTTCAGATAACATGAAAGAACAGAACAATGTAGTTTATAATGTCTCGCGAAAAACTTGTGTAGCTGTGTTGCACGAAATTGTTTTCAAGAACATGTCTAAGTTACGCTACTGTAAATGTGTACTGTGCTGTGTTGTACACAGACACTAGTGACTAGACAGTGCAATATTAACTGCTATTAAGATAATGATTTTCTGGTCTTTGGTATGTTCGAGAAGTAATATTACAAGTTGTCATACAAAATTGAATTTCTTTCGTCTCTTTTCTAATAATATAAAACTGTATGTTATAACTACCATGGCTAAAATACAAAAGCACATATTTATTTAAGAAACTTAATTACAACAAGATTTTAAAAATATTATATTTTTAAACTTATTTTACCATTTTCGATTAAAAATTCATAAAGGCTTATGAATTTCCAGGAATCAGGATAAGGCTTTAATTTTTTAAGGAACAACACCTAAAAGATTAGGGATTTTCGTAGATTGAAGCGTCTGTGGCTTAGTGAAATACTCGGACTCAAGAGATTGTAAGTTTGATGTAGCATGATCTTTAACATTTTCTGTAGGTAAGTACATTTTAGCGGCGATGTCATCTCAATTAAAAAGTATGAAAAATAGATCTACACCGTGATTTAAATTTTTCACTTAATGTATTTTATATTTTTTTACATTATTTAAAGATTAATTTATGACAAAGACAAGATATTTATAAAACTGAGAAACATTAAAAAAATATTTTTTCAAGTCAATATCATTAATCTCAAATTAAAATCATTTTTCTAGAGTAGTAAAATGAAGGACTTTTTTTAAATTTATTATAGTTTTATAGCTATACAGGCTCACCTTTCCCTAGTAAGACTTATGAATTACCAGTAACGAGACCATCTCAATGAACGAGACTTACATTTTTCTGGTATAGGAAAGAGTTAAAATGATTACAGCATCCCTGTTGCTAAATTTATTTCTATTGCGACAAAGGTGTTGAAGTTCAACGCTTATTGGGTTCCAGGAATTAGCAATAAACCTCTCCCTCGTCTAACTGCGGTCCAATGGAAGTGTGTACAATACGAGTTCGCCTTACAATAAAATTACACCATAATGAAATTGTGACGTATTGGCAGGATTCAAAATTAGAATTTAGAGTTTGTAAAATTTTAAACGTTGCAATAAAAAAAGGTATTGTACTGTATTATGTATTTATTTACTGTACTATTTACTGAACATAGCTGTTTCACTTCTGTTGTTGTTTCTGAATATAAAAGAGTGCAAGAATTAAGCCATCCATTTTCGATGTCATAAAAACATTTGATAGATTAATTTCAAACCTTAATTATTATGCTTAGTTTGTATTTAGCTGATCTAAATGACTCTATTAGGATGAACAGCTGTTGAAACCTAAATGAGGCCTCTTGGCGACAGGTAAATGCAATACAAATTGAAAATGTAAAATTGTCTTACTCTTTGAACTATATGACATTTCCATTTTTAGGGTTACGTAGTCAACAAGGAATCCCTCATAGTTTCAGCCTGTCCGAATAATATTCCTTTGAACGGAACGAAACGAAACATAAGATGATGTTGTTAGCAGTGTAAAACACGTTATAATGTATTACTTATGGCCATACAAACATTATCAAAAATACCCTATATTGTGCGTGACCCGATACGCACTTGGCCGGAAAGTATGTATGATTAACATAATATTATTATAGAAAGCTGGTACTGACTTTAAAAGAATGATGAAAGATTGGGAACATAAATAGTTGAGGCTTAGTAGATGTCTAAAAACAGTACTAGTAAGGACTAAGAATTATTTGATCCCTTTTAGATCCTTTTTAAGAATATTACTTTTTACCCTGGAAGTCAGGTTCAATTTTGTGCTAAAAATTTACAATAATTGATCTACAACACAGTGAAAACGAACATTGCAGGTTTGTACTTACTACACTCTAAATAAGAAATAAGTTGTGATTGTATAACTTACTTAAATAAATCAATAAATAAAAATTAATTTAAAATAAATAATACACTATAATTTTACTTTACGAAGAAAATGTAAAATTAAATTATTGAATTTTAAAGTACCTAGTGAACATTGTTATTAGGAAAATAATTATTGATTGTAAAATTTTACAAAATGAACTTTTTTTTTGTAAGACTGAACAAAATGCTTACATACTAAGTCATTTTATTACCGCCGATTACCTGTGTGGCGATGTCGCTTCATGGCGTCCCCACTGCATGTAGTATCTCCAATAGTCCCAGTAATGTATGTCACTAATGCCATCATAATCGACACCTGAGGCTTGCTCAGTCGTACTGCTCGCTGGGTCTGTAGCGGTGATATTGCTGTTTGGCGTCCCAGCTGTAATATCTTCAATAGTCACCGTAGTGTTACTAATCCCATCATAACCGACATTTGAGGCTTGCTTGATCGTACTGCTAGCTGGGTCTGTAGCGGTGATATTGATACTTGGCGTCCCCCCTGTAATATTATCTTCAATATGACTACGGTGACCCGTAGTGTTACTAATCCCACCATAGCCGACATTTGAGGCTTGCTTGATGGTACTGCTTGCTGGGTCTGTAGCGGTGATAGTGCTGTTTGATGTAACTGCTGAAGTTTCTTCAGTAGTCACTGTAGTGTTACTAATGTCATCATAATCGACACCTGAGGCTTGCTCGGTCGTACTGCTCGCTGGGTCTGTAGCGGTGATATTGCTGTTTGGCGTCCCAGCTGTAATATCTTCAATAGTCACCGTAGTGTTACTAATCCCAACATTTGAGGCTTGCTTGATCGTACTGCTCGCTGGGTCTATAGCGGCGATAGTGTTGTTTGATGTAACTGCTGAAGTTTCTTCAGTGGTCACTGTAGTGTTACTAATGTCATCATAATCGACACCTGAGGCTTGCTCGATCGTACTGCTCGCTGGGTCTGTAGCGGTGATATTGCTGTTTGGCGTCCCAGCTGTAATATCTTCAATAGTCACCGTAGTGTTACTAATCCCACCATAACCGACATTTGAGGCTTGCTTGATCGTACTGCTCGCTGAGTCTGTAGCGGTGATAGTGCTGTTTGATGTAACTGCTGAAGTTTCTTTAGTAGTCACTGTAGTGTTACTAATGTCATCATAATAGACACCTGAGGCTTGCTCGATCGTACTGCTCGCTGGGTCTGTAGAGGTGATATTGATGTTTGGCGTCCCCCATGTAATATCTTCAATAGTCACCGAAGTGTTACTAATCCCATCATAACCGACACCTGAGGTTTGCTCAGTTGAACTGCTCACTGGGATTGTATCGGTGATATCGCTGTTTGGAGTCTCCGTTATAGTATCTTCAATCGTCACTGTAGTATTAGTAATACGATCATAATCAGCACCTGAGGCCTGCACGGTCGTGTTGGTCGCTGGGTCTGTAGCGGGGCTGGCCGTATCATTCATTGTATTTATTGTGTTGTTTTCTTTCACTTCTACATTCGCACTAATAATGGTTGCTGAGAAAATACTTAAATTAATTTGATTATCCCTGAATGTTGGTCTTTGAGTGAAAGCCCAGAGGTTGTCATTATTGTCTAGTATTATGTGACTCACTCTATGTGTCGTGTTGACGGCAATGTCATGCCATCCACTTGGGTTACACCTCTCGTATATATTCCAGCAGGGCATGGTTTGTATAAATTTATCAAAGCTTTTTATAAAAAGAACATTACTTTTGGCATCTAAAGTCGTCGAATGCAATAAGACGTAGTGTCCTCCTCTGTGCTCAAACTCCGACAAATTTGACGTCTTATCTCTTAAGTATCTTGTAGATATATACAAAACCCCCACCATGTCCTTCTTATTATAGTAAACGATACTGTAGTTGCTTTTATTTGGTTCTATTACCATCCCGGTAACGATGTCTCCGGGGTGGTGCCACACAGTTTCCTCCGCCCAGGAGTACGTCCAGATGCCGCCCTGTCTGCTATCGCTGATATAGAGATATGGGTTTTCACAGTCGTCGTCGTCTACGACCACGTGATAGTAGAAGTCAATAGAGTGCCTGAAGGGGTGTTTTCTTAGGATGCGATCACTATTTAGGTCGAAAACAATAACATTATGGGGTGTGTCATTACTGCCCTTAGCTCTATCTATCACCCAAAGTCGGTCGCAGCGGTCGGCGCGCAGTGCGACCACTTCATGTATCTGTCGATCTCCATGCTCGTCCGAGTGTGCATCCCAACTCGGGTATGGTTGTAGTAGCAGTGACTTCGAGGTGTCTGTAAGCATAATGATTCAATGTTATTTATAATGCTTGAAACGACAGCTAGTATTATGTGAGAGAATATTAAGCCCGTCACAGACCTAGCTATAATATATATATTAATATGTTTATAGCTAGGCATATTAATATATATTTTCTATACTAATTTTCGCGTGACCACACACTCAGCTATAATATATATTTCTGTGACATGTGGATTTAGTACAGAATAATATGCCTTGCTATAAATATATTAATATATATTATAGCTAAGTCTGTGACGGGCTTAATATTCAAAATATATAAGAATATTATCTAAATTATTGCGTCTATGGCTTTTACTTAAATATGTCATTTTTACTAGTATCTGAAGGGTATCCATACAATATTATACTTGATTGTTGTATTATTTCATTAAATATTATTACAACTATGTTTTTCTATTGCTTATTTTAAGTATTTTATACATTTTTAGATTTTATAATGCAAGAAACTGGAAAAATAAAAATCAGGATACATGGCCTACGCCTGTATCTGAGATGACTCAGATACAGGCGTAGGCCAAGTATCCTGATTTTTTTAATAATTGAGACTATTGTTTTGTTGAAGAAACATTAATAACTAGTTGTTGCCCGCGACTTCGTCCGCGTGGACTTCAGTTTATAGCGCGCGATGTCAACTAAATTGGTGTCAAAAGCTTTTATATAAAAAAAAAAAACCCTGGTATCCCTCAAATCAAAACACCCAAAAACAGCTGTGCAGTGTGCACATATAACTTATTTCATTTTTTTAAAATTAATCTTCATTTATGCCAAATTTCAGTCTATTTAGCCCCCCAATTACAGAATTTTACCCATAAACTATTTAAGTATCATTGATAGGTTTAAGGTTGCGTCACTGCATAGATAAAGCACTGAGTTATTTAATATCGTAAAAGAGTACATTATAACAATCGCAAAAATCGAAAATAATATGTAAGATGATACCACCTCTTATAGAAAGACGTTTGTGTAAGCAATAGCGCGATGTAGGAGACGCACAGCGCCATCTATTATAAATTTTGGAACTAACTTAATTTGAACAAATTTACGCATTTTCACCCCCTTACAACCCCTTTTTCCAGTTAAAAAGTAGCCTATGTCCTTTCTCAGACTTTAGACTATCTGTGTACAAAATTTAATTACAATCGGTTCAGTAGTTTTGGCGTGAAAGCGAGACAGACAGACAGACAGAGACACTTTCGCATTTATAATATTAGTGTAGATAATCTAGGGGCACGGGAGTGCCCCCGCCAAGATGAGCCAAGCGAAGCGCGCAAGGGATCTACCTACCTTTTCTCGAAACGTTTCGTCGTATTTTTGCACCCTCGTCACTTTGGTTTGGATAAACATGCCAGATAGTTGAAATTTTGAAGATATTGTATGTCATGAGTATAATAATTAAATACGAAAAGTTTGAATATTGTTACTATTATACTTAAGATTTTATAGGGTGTCCAAAAACCCACAGCTTATTGGCACTGACTCACCGATCATCAAAATTGTTAGGGTACTTCCTGAAGTCCTAAAAAGCTGAAATTTGGTATGTTTATACTATTAGTACAGAAACAACAAAAACATTATTAAACCCAATCTATCCTATTCTATGTCTTTGATAAAGAGGGTGGATGTTAGTATGAGATACCATCGTTTCTTTTGCTAGATACAAAATTAATAAAAATAGTGTATATAATACTTCTTAAAAAATACGTGTTAGCCAAGAGAGACCACAGACTCGCAGAAAACCGGCATGAAACAGCGCTTGCCCTGTTTGTCTAGTCGCTAGTGAGTGAGTTCAGCGGAGGCCGGAGGCCCAGCTGCACTATACCTATCCCTATTCTCTTCTGCTTATTCCCTTAGCCTAGGAATAGCCGAAATCATAAAAAGGCCGAAAACGCACTTGAAACTCTTCTGATGTTACAGTGTCTATGGGCGACGGCAGTTACATTCCGTCAGGTGACCCGTCTGCTTGTTCACCCCCTAATTTCATAAAAAGGGAATGAGAACTTTCCTCTCTAAAAAGAAGGTAACTCGGCGACTTAGTTACTTTCCATCAGGTGACCTGTTTGCTCCCCCCTTAAAGACCGTCAAAGCACTTGCAAATTTCTATTATTGCGAGTACACAATAAACATCCTCTAACTAACTAATAAAAAATGGCCAGGCCACCGATTTTCACTAATGTGTAGAGTTATTACGAGTATAATATTATTGTTCTCGTGCGGCTGACACAATATATTATAAAGTATTTTGCCGCGCTTTAGTGTAAAATTCAGGTTTTTAGATTTAGGGTTGAGTATGTAAGGTTAAAAACTTGGCTCTACATAAGATCTCACTACTTTTTAACACTACAAACTATAATAAGTTATCATCTTGGCACATTTTTAAATGAAAATGTTTTTGGTGGGATTTATATTAATCTTAAAACTATTGTCTACAATACAAATATAATATTATGATAGTATTAAAGTAATGTATAAATGTATATGTCTCTAAAAAGATTTACAATTATTGTTGTCTTAAAAGAAATTAACCTAAGAAATGCTCATCATCAATTAATACCTGAGAGGTTGTGATAAGCCAAAGAAAACGGTGCTCTAGTTAGGCGAAAAGCTACAAACAGCCTGTCTTTGTACACGTCCAAAAGCCAGTAATCCATAATTACGCTATATATATCACTAAATTGGTCGAGGGGTCTTCGCGATGTCCCCTGTCCACCGTCCCCTGGCACCAGCAGGTCCACTGATTCCCACTCGCGGACCAGAGACATCTGCGGCACACTCGCGCTGACGTACACCAGCTGTACGAAAGCCACGAACACCAGTATTTTCCACCTGAAATAGTTTTATAATCATTTTAAGGGTTCCGTACCCATAGAGTAAAAATCGGCCAAGTGCGTATCAGGCCACGCGCAATATAGAGCTCCATAGTAGCCCATAATAATTAATTTACATTTATTACGTGTTTTACACTACTGAAGGGGGTGACAGACACGCGAGTAAGTACGCGAATTATGGCTCGACGATCTTAACCGCCTGTGTGTCAGCAAAAAGCAGCTAGCCGCGAGCCGCGCGCTCGCGGCGCGCGGCTCGCGGCTAGCTGCTGCTGCTGCTGCTCGCCGCGAGCCTGGGGGTTACCATGCCTCAGGCTCGCGGCGCGTGTGAGCAATTCTCGTGGGTCACCGACGCGAGCCGAGTAAGTTCGCGAACTTAAAACCAGCGTACTTTAAGTTCGTACGTGTGTCACCCCATTAACAACATCATCTCAGTTCCGTTCAAAGGAATTTGAACGAAAAGTTCCTTTGTTATTCTCCAAATAAATTTTTTTAGTTGATCGACTATTACTCAACAACTAAGTACTTATATACTTTTAGCCGTGATTGTTTTCCTTTCAAATTCGGCCTATTTAGGAAAGTGATCTTTGAATACGCGTAATATTAAAACAAAAAAAAAAAAAAAAAAACAACATCCCACGTAGTGGTGTGGACGCGATGGGTTGTCAACATCATTAGACAGATAGACCGACATACAGACGGATGGACAGTCCGAAACTATATGGGTAAGTAAATAATTTCCTTGTTGACTACGGAACCTTAACAAGTGATCACAGCACGTCTGTCCTTTTGATATATTCTTAAAATAGATAATATAATTTTGTGTATGTGTCGCAGGCTACTGGTTAAAAAATCCATTCAATCAAACAGCTAGCCCTTTGACTGAACAACGCCATTTAATCACACGGCTATACGTCGTTTAGCCGACTTGTTGACTGCAACGTTCAACAGTACAGCTAGATGACCCTTAGCCAACTGCTTAAATGGTAAATTAACTAAGGTGACCATTCATTTAGTGCTATTATTACACAAGCGTAATGATAACAAGCAGATTAAGGGCCTGTTTCACCGCTTCCTGATAAGGCTATCCACCACTTAATTTGACAGATGAAGTATGGAAAATCTGTCAAATAACCCTATCGGGCACCTTATCTGGAAGCGGTGAAACAGGCCATAATAATTGTATTCTAACTCATTTTGAACACAATTTTGCAATAATTACCTTGGTGATGCATCATGCATTTCATAATCCCCTAACTTCTCCTCGAATAGGTATTAGTTTAAATTTTGATTCACTCGTATGTGCCCCCATAATTTCTGTCTGTTTAATAACACTTGTAACGTAATATATTTACGAAAAATATCTTATTACAACCACAAAACACCGGTTAGTTGACGCCATATTGTAAACAAAACGCACCTAGTGCCGCGGTGGTGAGCGCTGAACTAATTCAATTAAACGGCGGCTTTTGAATCAGCTGTAGTGTTGAACGTTTTGAGCGACTTAAATATTCAATGTACGGTTACCGGAAGCTACGGCAGACGCAACTGCAACAGTGTACCTGGCATTAATTAATATGGAATTTGCTACTTTGTCTAAGAACTAACTCTGCCAAACACTCGCCTTTAGACTAGAAAGTCAGACACACGTTCGCATTTACAATATTAATAAATTCTTTTTCAATGGTTAGCACTGACTTACCCCATACTGGACTGACGCGAACACCAAAACTACCGAGTCAACCAAAGCAATCGCTGAAATGGCATACATTTCAGCGATAGCTTTGGGTCGGCGGATCCAGGAAAAATATTAACTAGTATTTACTTTGACAATACTAGTTAATAATTTAAGACGTGAGTGGATAAAGTAGGTAACTAATATTTTGCATAAATGGAAGCCGTGGGACCAGAGTAAACAGAAATAACGAATAGGCCGACCCAGAAGAGATCTCGAAACTTAGGGTTGATTCAGACCGTAACGTGACGCTTAGATGCATTTCTATATATTTTGTACTGAATTGACAAATTGGCATGTCGCCTCGCGCAAGTGAAATCTGTCTAATCCATACTTTATGCCGAATTGACCCTTATGCGTTTGACGTATGTTATATCGACTGGCGCGCACCGTGCTTATGCGTTACTAAGCATTAGCTTTGTCCAAACTATGCGAGTTCACCTTCAATTTTTGTCATCAGTCTTCTTTATATTCAACTTTCATTTGGCGTATTCAATAATTGGATGTGTCGAAATCCACCCGCGTTGGAAAGAAGAGTGTCATAGCGAGTTCTACGGTTTCAACTGTCAGAGTGCATGCGTCGTGGGCATGCCTCACGTACGCTGTTGAATGCGCTATTACGCATCCCCTTGATGAACAAAAAAGGCGCAGTGTGGATATTGCTACTTGTGAAACATGTTGAAAATGACAACTCACGTATATTCACCTGTTAGTTTGAAGTCCAGGTACTCCTTAGTTCTTTCTACTTTTGAAGGACCGAAAAAATTACTTGAAATTAAAACAAAAAAGGATTGTAATTATATGTATAGCTAGATATAGTAGCAAGATGATGAAGCAGATAAATTACAAGGTTTGTTGAAATTATAAGGGAAAAGATGAGTAATAATAGCTCTAGCGTTGTAAAATGTTAGTTACCCACTTCATCAACTAATGTCTTCAATTATTATTGTCACCAACAACGTACAGGAAATATTTTGTTATTTCATTAACCCTTATCAATTTACAAAATATTATCACGAAAATAACACGCTAATTAACTGAAATCGACTGTTAGTGTTTAAAGTAATAAACTAATGATATTAATAACCATTTTTTAGGGTTCCGTACCCAAAGGGTAAAAACGAGATACTACGTGGGTTGATTGAGAAGTTCTCGGCCTAACATAAGTACTTAATCTGCGTGACTTACAAGCGTATATCATGAATCACTAAAAACAACGAAGATTTAAGAACAAACGCGTCAAAACAACTCTTTAATAAGTAAGTTTACCGCACAACTACAGCATATAAATGGCCCACGTGACCGAGTACCGGTGTAAAATATCGACTTGTGGAACAATTTACTGTTGGAGTGTGATTCAGAAGAAATGTAGAACTTTGATTTACATTTCAAAAGTGTGACTCAAGCATCTAATAAAAATAAGACGCCTCAGCTTTGGTCCAGCGGCTTAGAGCGTGGCTCTTCACTTCGATCGTGGGTTCGATTCCCGCGTTGGGAACATAATATTATTACCAAGTTTGGTTAGAATAATGCAGGCGGATCACCTGATTGTCTAACAAGTAAGATGATCTACGTGTCGGATGGGCATGTAAAAAGTCGGTCCTGCGCCTGATCTCTCGCCAGTCGTGTCGGTCTTCCTCACTGGGTTAGTCATAAGAGTAAAAGAATAGAGAGTGCTCTTGTGTACTCACACTGTCAATATTATTTTCAGCCATCTATTTCTAAATACGTATTGTTAATTATTAATTAAGTAACATTAGCACATACATTAATGAACGTAGTTACCCCAGGATAATTATGTATTTTACATAATAACCTAATAGGTTTAGTAATATCCAAGTTCTAAATTACTTGATACTAATGCAATATCAAACTTAGCAACTAAGATAAGATCAAACGTAATTTTGTTAGTACAACGCTCTTTGAAAATTTCCCTCCCATGTTTATAATTATTGACTAAAGTTTATAAGATTATTTTAGAGCTAACTTACCTACAACTTCCTGTATGTAAGTAATCCGGAAATTTGTTTATCGGTAAACGTATATTTTTCTGTTAATAACTTATAACTTTTCTCGGCATAATAAGCATCTCCGTACTATAAAGCTTGAAACCTTCAACACCGGTTCACGCCTTTTATAAAAGTTGCCCATGGACACTCACAACATCAGAAGAGCTGCAGATGCGTTGCCGGACTTTTAAGAGGGAATACGCTTTTTTCTTGAATATTTGCAGGTCGTATTGGTCCGGAAATACTGCTGGCGACGCAAAACGCAATCGCCGTCGCCCATAGCTTGGACCGTTCCAAAAGCATTTGAGCGGAAACGTTCCCGGCGGTTTCAATTAGTACCTCAGCCGTGTCTTAACGGAGAGTGCACTCAGGACACAGTGAAATAAAACAACCCAACTACATATTGGCTTACCAGAAGTCGCGTGATAATTAACTCACTCATTTTCTTTCCTATATCTAAAGATTTCCTGTATTGGAAATAGAACTTGTTAGCGGTTTATTTTTAGGTTTAGTTTCTAAGGCTTTTCTCTGTTTAAATAGCATTTTAATTCTATCTATAGTAACGTGAAGTAATAATTCATTCAGTACTCAAGACATTCAACATTGAATAAAATCCATATTTCTCGCGCGAAAAAATGTGTATCTCCTATCACACCCATCAAAACTCGAGCATGATTATACAATTCATATTTGCGAGTAATCAGTTAAAATTTTGCAATATTAGATGACGCCTGCAACTCCGTTGGGCCAAAATTAATTTGAAGCGGTGGAACCGTATATTATTCCGGGATAAAAATTACTCAATGTCCTTTGCCGAGACATATCCGTGCCAAAATTCAGCATAATTGGTTCTGCGGTTTGGGTGTGAAGACGACACATACAGACAGACTGACAGACAGACATACCCACTTTCGTATTAATATTATTATCAGTATGGATTGGTAATTAAACGTCGATCGATAGAGCAGACAGCGACGAAGTTGAAGACAATAATTGTTCTAAAGATAGAGACTAGGGCCGGTATAAATAGTTAATACTCAAGATGCATCTCGGTCTCAAGACGCGGTTCGGCTTTATGATTGGTCCAAATTTTGACAGCCAACCAATCACAGAGCCTGAACTGTGTCTTGAGACCGAGATGCATCATGAGTACTACTTATACCGGCCTGGGATTAGGTGATCTGTCACCAGTAGTATAATTTTCGGACCAATAGGGCCAGGCCACAACACTGTATTGTACGCCGTAGCGTCGTATCGCATAAACGACATCGCACATAAATGAGATGCGATGTCGCAACGCAAAAATGTCATATGGCATTTTATATAGCACTCTTTACATCGAAAATTTTCACGATGCGTTCTAACTTCTGCGGCGTCGTAGATTTATACGATGCGACGCCGCAACGCAGTATTGTGGCCTGGCCTGCAAACCTTCAAGAAGAGAGCGTATTCCCTCTTAAAATGCTGACAACGCACCAGCAGCTTTTCTGAAGTTGCAAGTGTCCGTGGGCGACGCTAGTTGCTTTCCATCAGGTGACACGTTTTCTGCTTTGCCCCCTAATAATAATTATATATTATACCTAATTTTTAAAAAAACTTTGAGGTGTCAAGGGACACCCGGATGGAACGAAGTTATTTCTTATGTGCAAAAAACCTGTATACACTCCAAAAAAACAGACATAGAAACAGTACGCGCTGCCAAGATCAGCGGCGCTCGCTAGAGGAGACTTTAGCTTAGTGGTGGACGGCGATACGCTGAAGACGGTTTTCTTCTTTCTATTTCAGGACAGGACCCTTGTTGATGGAGCTACTGCCAGTTCTGTCCACCGCCATCACATTTTCTGTAAGAAATTATATTATTAGCATTCTCTAAATTGACTAACATAGTTTTTAAGCTATTTCATAGTCTTAACTCTTAAATCAACTTTCAGTGACTGATAACAGTTAAAATATTGCATAGGTTTTGTCGTGGGTTTTGAAAGCGGCGATTGAATCAAGAAATTCCGCAACGAAACACACCTAACATTCGTCTAACGTCGTTTTAGTTCGACAACTTCGACTCGATGCGGCGTTGCCAGAATTCGGTACGGTGTTTGTTTGCGTGCGACTACACGTATGCGAATTATAATTGCATAAGTTGATAAAAATGCTATACAATAGCTTTACCGCGGCAGTCCTCGAGTGTCACATTTATTTTTTTCTTGGTCTTCCTTCCTGATGATGATAATAAAGAAAATAATTTTGAAACAGGTCGTGCCTCTATAATATTATTATAAATTATAATTTTAACCATAACATAATCTTGTACATCGAAGGGAACTAGTTGACCTACAGAATATGAAATACGGCGAGGGAAAGCCCTCTGGGGCGAACTTAGGGCTACAAGTGATTTAACTAACACGCTTATTTACAACTCTGTTAGCGTTATGGACGGTTTATTTTTTGTTGTAAAATGTTTGCGTGTTTTTTGATGATGTATTAAAGTTCTCTATTAGAACCATTTTTGTTATGAAAATCATGTTACTTGTTGTAAAAAAAAAATTGAGTTCAACGGGCAGATAATCATTGTTTCGTGGTAAATTACTTGTACAAAATTAATATTGGTAGCATAGTATTCTAACTTCTATGGTATGAAATTGTTAGACGATATCAAAAAATTACTCAGTTAAAAGCTTCACTTTTCTCTTTAAGTATATAATATTATGTCGCAGGCATCTGTTTCAATCTGCGATTCGATTGAATGACTAGCGTATTCATTGAATGACACCATTCAATTGAATGACTCGACCGAACGTCTATTGAGCGATCGTCTCTACGTTCGTTCAACTAGTTTGCGATTTGTAGCATAGCGTTTTGAAGATAGCGGACATGAAATCAGTCAGGTAAAGGTGAACGCAGATTTGGCCGCACCGCACGCACCGCAGTCGCCGCATTTCGAATTCTTCATATAAAGAATGTAGAAGTTGCGAAGACTGCGGCGCAGGTAGGTATGCGAGCTTGCCTATAACTTCATATAAAGAATTCGAAATGCGGCGACTGCGGTGCGTGCGGTGCAGCCAAATCTGCGTTCACCTTTATTGAACATAATATTTAATTTTCTTCCTACGGCGGCGCTACTTGTCATTAAAACAAATATGGCGTCAAACAGCTCGCAAGGCTGATATCACTATGTTGATATTTTATCGATTACATTTAAATTAAAGTACTTTATTTGTAATAACTAATAATAATATGAAAGCGTGGATTTACCTATGACTACCTCGTCAACGGCTACTTGGAAAAAAAAACATCCCATTTAACGACTTCGCTATATGACTTTTAGTCAAGACGTTAAACGTTACAGTCAACGTCTTGACGAGTTGTCCTTTAGTCATTCAATTTAATGGTATCATTCAATGAATGCGCTAGTCATTCGATCGAATCGCAGATTAAAGTTATGTTCAATTTTGTGTTTACATGCGTAAAACCATTGAAAATGAACAGAAAACCCATCTGATATCATGACCTTAAGATTTAAGACGGAAAAGATAAATAGGACATAACAGCTGAGAGTTATATCTAACTGGAAAAAAATCCCATATATTTCTCGGTATCTTTACGGAGTACGGTCTAAGTTTTACGGAAAAAAATATATATTCCGTATTTTTTCGTAAAAATACCGACAAATATTTTAAATAAACAAAATCCAAAAAAGTCGAAAGGGAGGGGGGGGGGTGCCCCTTTCTTACCCCACACAGGTGTTAGTAACATCACATATTTTTTCCTATCTATAAATGCCGAGTACGCCTAAAGTTTTCACTTGAAATGCTTTTATCTGCGGAAATGCATCAATCAGAACGCTGTGCTTCTGATTGGAAGATGTCGCTTTTTTGTGTCCCTGTTAGATCACGTTAGCTTAAATTCCAAAAGTCTGACGGTTTTAAGGCACTAGAAATTTATACTTACCAATGTGTAACCTGTAAGGCTCAGTTCGGCCACAAATCACAAAAAACTGCATTTTTTCCAACTTTTTTTAGTTTCATATTTCATCCGCCCTTTTCAATTTTATAAACTTAGGTACTTATATTATAATATTAGGGTAACCTACACTAAGTTTTACCATGAAAAATGTAACAAGTAAGTTAAAAAGTTTTAAGCCCGTCACAGACTTATCTATAATATATATTAATATATTTATAGCAGGCATATTATTCTATACTAAGTCCACATGTCACAGAAATATATATTATAGCTGAGTGTGTGGTCATGCGAAAATTAGTATAGAAAATATATATTAATATGCCTAGTTATAAACATATTAATATATATTATAGCTAGGTCTGTGACGGGCTTTAATATTTAATTTGCCAATCGTTGTCAATCCAAAGTGTACCGTGTATGTGTGGCATATTATTATTATCAAGTCTAAAAATAAAATTAAAAGATGCCAAGTTTTACAACCAAAAATCTAAAGAAAAACCAATAATTTAAAAGCACTTTTCAAACATTGAAATTCCAAGTAAAATGTACAAACATTACTACAACTTGTCTGTTACAAAGCGAGACAGTATTAGATCATTACTGTTAATGAATTAACATTTGTTTACAGTTGGGAACACGAAAACTTTGCCAATTAAGATAATGGTGAATAGTTTCTTATAGTTCAGACGGCTTAATAGAATTGCAAAGTCTTGAATATTAATTCCGATGTGGTTTACATCTTGCGGACTTGTATGAACTCTTGGTAGATGTATAACTTATTACATTATTTGTATCGTCGTGTGTGTAAATTTTTGATTTAATTATTATTTGCACAAGAATGTAAGGAATTCTTAAAAAGATAAATTATTAATAATTTTGAGCAATAAAATCATGAAATAAAATTGTACTTGAGAATTACCCTCTCCCAAGCAACGTGTAAACTATTAACCATTCAAGGACTGCTGTTTTAGTCATTTCCAATATGCTAGGCAGACACAAGGTATAAATATGCAAGCAGACAGACGGGTGCTTATTTAAAAATTCTAAATAAAACTGTATTTAGTTGTCAATTTATTTATTAAAATTTTCTTTATCTTACTTAATAATATAAGTCTGTACACTTTTACACAATACCACATTCAACGCCAGTCACTGAAACAATATTCGATAGCATCATATTACTATACTGTTCATCCAATTTTCAGGTTTTGCATCGGTTAGGTAATATTTTGTAATAATCATAGAAATATGAGTGTTCTGTATTATAAATATCCGAAGATTGTTTCAATAACTTACTGACTACAGTACAATCGTGGAATAACCATCTTACACAGAATAAACGCAACTAAATTGTCTCTTGGTGGCAGTGTTCATTTTATTGCTATTATGGTTAAATTTCAGGTTTTGACAAGATCAGTGCAAACGGACGACAGAATCTATCAGAATTCAGTTCGCATCTTATGCGAACTGAATCATCATAACATCGAAAAAATTGATTTATACCATTTATACAAAGATTTTATAGGTAGCTGATGGCGGACCTCCGTCACTAGGTCGATTTATGTCAATTCAATTGTGATTTTTTTTATTATGAAATTTGCGGCCGTCTATGGGCTGTTCGTCCATAAAATGTTAGTTGTGATTTGTCGGCTGCGTTTCACATAAGACTAGCGTAGGTAGGTCTGCAAACTATCCACGAATTCATAAATGAGTGATAAGGTATGTAATAATATTATGTGCCCGTCATGTAGAGTTAATCGTGAAAGTATCAGTGCTGAAAGTAACTTTGAAGAATTAGCCAAAAATAACAATAATTGAAAAAGTAACTCGTTCAGCGTTTGTACTTTCACAATACACTCTATACAAGGGATATAAGAAGCACACTCTAAAATTCTAAATTGTATTATATTCATTTACGTTACACGTTGAATAGCAGATATAGTTAGAGTTACTAGTCGCCTGTCTGCAATGACCCCCTGAAATGCAGAAAATACCTTACTTCAACCACAGGTCAACAACCGTCCAGTAAGGGTATTATTTTGATGGAACTAAAAACAGAACTGATGAAGTCTCCGTTGAATACAAAAAGTATTACACCAGAAATAGGCTTATAAATGTAAGAGCTGTAATCACTGAGACCAGCATTGTAAACAGAACAATAAACTCTTAAAGCTTTTTTAATTAAAAAGAAAAGAAAGAAGGCTGGCGAAAATTACAATCAATGTGGACTTATTACTGAATTTTATTCATAAACAAAATAAACCTCTTGAGACGTTAAAAATCAAGTACCTCTTTAAGATTAGGTTGTAAATAGCCATTACATTAAGTGTATAAAAAATAAAATAAGTGTTTAGAAAGAAATATAACGAATTATTTTGGATTAACACGCTTCTCGGCTCTACATCATCGCCATGAAATTTTACGAAAAACGTTAGCCATGGGGAAGACCAGAGTAGTTTTAATAGATTATTTTAATTGGAAAACACCAAGATTGATCATGAACTTTCAGTGTCTCATCTTGCCCCACCCTTCTATAAACGTAAGGGTGCGTTCACTCGGTTTTCACTCCTTAATTCGTAGACGCCACTTTGCTGTAAGTTCACAGCGATAGTGTAAAGCCGAGATAATATTAGTACACACTAGTTTTCATGCCCACATACATTTTGTAACTTTCCGGACAGTCCCTAATCCAAAATTTTGATTTACTTACGTTACGGGAATAAAACTTATACATTTTACTTATAATACCGACCAAATTACGGTAAATACAACCTGTTATGCCGTTTATCTACTATGTACATATTATATACAAACGAAATGTTGGTCCGTCTATAAAATCAACATGGAAGATCACCGACGGTCGGTAAAGCGACGTTAACATTATTGCTTTTCCATACAGCCTTCAAAAATAAATCAAACGCTTCATTACTTCATTGTACCTAAATAGTGACGACAACTGTACTTTACGGTATACCTATTTACTCCTATTATACAATATGTATTTTTACATTAAATTCATTTCAGTCAAATTCAAAATTTATTCTACGTTAAAAGTTACAACTTGGTGTTCTAAAACAATGTATCTACCATTACAGTAAACCAAATTTGGCAGAAATAAATATTTGTACATTAAAATATTTTGTAACACGAGGATCGTATATTAGGATGGATATGCGGCTGAGCCTATGTACAGTCTATGTCTATATATACAAACATAATATACACGAGTTCACTAAAAGTGTCCGGTACCAGGATTGTCCCGCACTCGTCAAACGCATGGATATGATAGTCTGTCACTTCACTTGGAACACTTAACGCCTTCTTATTTCAAGTGCACTTTGTCCGACCACTGCAGAAGTTGGAAAACAATAAAAACATATTTGAACCACTCACTTTGAAACTGTCATTTTGTAGCTGACTGCTGGCTCGTAGCGAGGTAATTAGAAACATCATTATAATAGAGGTTCTGAGAATATCTCATTTCTGTCGTATCTGAAATGTAGGCAATGGAATTCGCAGAATTTATCGAAGACAATATTGAAATATAGTCTGACAATCTCGTTCAAAGACTCCCATTAATGTAATATTATTTTATTGACAGTATTTTGTTATAGATACTAAAAGTTAGCTCATCGTTTTCGAATATAATTTTCGTGTTAATTTTGCCCTCAAAATTTGTCAGAGATGGAATTCTTGTGAAGATAATATTACAAGAATGTGTCCCGCTTTGTTACGAAAGGGTTCAAAGTTCCTCTTTCAGACCGTTGGCTTCGCCTTTGGCGCTCCTCCTACCAAAATTCCCCGCGATGGGTTCAAACGTGTTCGCTTACAACTTGTGATCAATGCACTTGAGAAGGTCCGGCGTGAGTCACACTATCTCGTCGTGATGTGCCACGTCACTGCAGCTTCCAGCCCGCTGCAGTCAGGCTCTCTGACGTCACACCCTCAGCTCCTCCATGGTCACGTTGGACTTCGCGTTCAGCTGCGTATTCTTCTTCGTCAGAGTGCTGGTGTTCATGATCTGCATCTGGTGAGCGGATAGCAACGGCTGATTCTCCTGAAGCTGCCCGCTGGCTAGGGTGTTTATGTTGCTCTTACCCAGCTTCGGGGGTGGAGGCGCTCGAGGCAGCGTCGCCATCCCTGCGACGTTGTTGCTCGGCAGATCGGCGAACTCAGGGGGAGGAAGCTGGTGATGATGGGTGTGGTGATGACTCAGGATCGTCGCTGGGTCATTCTTCAGGCTCGTCTGGTAGGACAGAGCGCTTTCGAGGTCACCGCAGATGTTGTTCGGCATCTGCCCGTTCTCGACTCTTTTTTTCAGGTGAGAGCCATTCGCGTGGCCCTCCTGCCCGTTCATCCTCGTTTTGTCTCTTTGGTAGTATACCCCGGCGAATATGAGTACGTTTAATATTAACAACGAACATCCTATAGCTATGGTCACGCTCAGAGCGGTCGAGTACGCCGCGAAGCCGTCTTCGGGGGGCGAGGTGGTCGCGTCTTTGTGCACCTCGGCGGCTGAAGTGCTCTGTGTGACGGCATTTAGTCCTACGATATTAAAATTTAAAGACGAAGTAACATTTAAAACAGTCAGCAGAGGAACTTTGGTGGCGACACCGGTGTCGGTCATCACTAGTTCGGTGGGCTTCTTGAATGGGGGCGTGAAGGTTTTGAGAGTCGGCTGCAGGGAAGACTCCTCGTGCTCCAGCTGATGATGAGATTGAGGAACGTCCTCCCCACCTGGGCGATGCAGATCTGGTACCAGATTCAACCAGAACGACAACCTGTAAATATTTTTCTTTTAAACCAAACGAAGATTTATATTTATCATCTTAATTTTTGCATTGTAAATGCTGGAATATTTGCTCTTTGATCCTCATGTAAGTATTATAATTCAGTTCAAATATCATGCTACATTTAACATTTAAATATCTTAAATTATTCATGAAACGCTAAAACTATCATAATTAATTCGCTCTAGAACATAATACTGACACAAGCACGAGCAATTATTTCATGTCTCTTGTCTGAGTATTAGTTAAATTGTATGAATTCGTTAGGTAAAATATAATGATACCTTTAGAAATTATACACATAATGCCCAACAATAGCGAGGAACGCTATTATTACGATGTTTAACATTGAATTCTGTGAAGATGGGACTTTGTAAAATAAGAAAAGATGACGTGTATTATAATATAATATTATATTATAGAAAAAAAGAGGAACTCTAATTATTAGATTTGTCCACACTGGGCCTTTCTTTTGTTCATCAAGGGCATGCGTTATAGCGCAGTCAACAGCGAACGTGAGGCATGCCCGTGACGCGCGTTGAAATCGTAGCGCTCGCTATGACACTTTTCTTTCAACGCGGGTGGATTTTGACGCATTCAATTATTGAATATGCCAAACGAAAGTTGAATAAAAAGATGACGAAAATTGAATATGAAATTACATAATGTGGACATAGCTATTTATCAAGTAAAATCTAAGGCGCAAACCGATAACGACTACGCAAAAGGTCGTAACCCAAAAAATATAATTTTACTGGAAATTGAATTTTTGACGTGCATAGTATTTTTGTCAATTATACAATACCTACTGGATGACACGGTAAACTTCGTATCACTTTCCTCCTAAAATAAACCTTCCGCAAATAGTTTAAGACTAAAATTATCTAAACCGTTTAATTTCTGGCGTTCCAGAGTTTTAGCGAAACCATAGACTAAGGAAAATATTTACTCTATGGCGAGACTAATAAAAATACTAAATTCATTTTCATTATATTATACAAAGACTTAGTTTAGATTTCATACAAAGTGGAATTGTTACGGTTTAGTGGTCCTTGAAACAAAGATTTTAAAAGGCCGAAACAAACAATTTTGCTTAAAAAACGGGTTACGAATTTTGCGTGGTCACAGTCGCAACTCGCAATCTAAAAGTTATAAGACGAGGCCAATCATTTCGACAAGAAACAGCAGAATGGCCTGACTATGAACCTTCAAGTTGGTAGTTCAAACTTTCAAGCCATAGCTTTAAGGCTTACCTATGAGCTCTATAGTGATTCTTCAGCTTGGATTTGATGTCAATATTCAAATACTTTTTGTGAACAGCCTCGTACGCCGTCCACTCAATATTCTTCATACGAACTCTCTCTTGCCTGCCTGCCCTTATGGGATCCGTTTCTTGGACCTCATTTGGATTCCTAGATAAAATAAATTTTATAATTATCATATTTATTACATCTATGAAATTAAATTGGACATGAATTTAAAACAAGCTACACTTAGGATTAAATTGTCTTTGATTTCTATTTCAATTACTAACAAGAGTAGTCTGTAATAAACTTTATTCTTTTGTTTATCTGTAGAGATAATTAACTTTAATATAATTATCGAAATATTTAAGTTAATTATCTCGAAATTAAACTTTTTTTTTAATTTTGGCTAGCCTAAACAGAGCTTTTCAACCAGTCTAAAAAAAGCAAGTTTTGTTTGAATGCAAGTAAAATTTTGTTTTGTTTTCAGGAAAATTATAAAAAAGTACAGTTTGTAACTTACCCAGTCTTCGCGAAGTTGCCCCAATACATCATGACGGACTCGGACAAGGCTACCTCAGCCTTCGTATAGTTTCGAGGGAAATGCGCCAGCCCTCCAATCAGCGGGGCCCCGAAGATATACGGCAGCTCCTCCCCGTGTATACAGCCTTGACGCTGTTGAAAAAAATATAGTGAGTATGGCAAAGTGCGCCTACCCGGCAAGTGCACCTGGCCGGCAAGTGCGCCTAGCCGGCAAGTGCGCCTACTCGGCAAGTGCGTCATATAGCTTTTCCAGATCTTTTGGAGATCTCCTAACAGCAGTATTGGAAAATAGCTAGTATATCCCACAAGCTGAGCACTTTTGTGGTACACTTAACGGAAAAACTATCACGCCTATTGATTTGTGCTTTAACATAGTAATTTTTATTTATATGTAGATGTGTTATCATCGGTCAGTCAAGGTTTGGTTACTATTAAAATATATAAAAAATGCCATAAAGATTATTACCACGCAGAAAACCGACGCGAGCCTTCACAAATCTCGGCTTTAAGCTAGTATTTCGGTTTATAACATTAGTAGGTATGGATTAGGAGAAGAAGAAAGTCTCTGCTTAGAGCTAATTTTATTTTTTCAAAGATAAGTAATAATTGATGCTGAAAAATTATGTGCTTTGTATCACACTTTACATCTTAACATAAATAGATAAAATAGGGCAGATTTTAAGTTAGGTACTTTCTTTTGCACAGTATATTTCAATTCGTTAGTATAGACTAAGAAAGACAAGTCAAAGGCTAAAGACGAATCTAACGGTTCTCTCTCTATCTCTTAAATGATGAATGGCTATGTAACAAGCCAAAGAATACAATACAATATGGATACAGGAAAAACATAAACCCTGTACCCAGTCGAGTAAAACTACAAAATATCTAATTTACGATACTGCAGAAAAAAATGTTATTTATGTAAAGCTCTTAAAACTATCCGACGTTCGCGGAGTTGAGCGCGGTCCAAGAAAATGTCATTGTCATCGCAGAGAGAACCCTCGTAGTCGCTACAAGGTTGCTGATCCATCAAGGCTGTAGTTTCGCTTTTAATTACATATAAAAATTTGTAAATTCTTAAAAAACATTCCTTCACCAAGACTATGAAATTGGTATGCTTGTTTAATCAGGATTTTTCTAATGAAAACTTTTTAGTTGCGTTTTACATCGCATCGTGAGTTTCTACGATGCGACGTCGTGCCGTGTATCGTGGAACGTTATGATGTCGTGACGTAGTTTTTTACGATGCTCGTCGTAGATTCCCACGACGCAAGGTCGCATCGTGAAACGACGCCGCGCCGCATCGTGGTACTACACGACGTCGTATCGTATTTATGTGTCCTGACCTTTATTGTGATGGGTAAATGTCTGATTCGCGTTCGCTTAAAAAATTGTTAGACTAACGTCATAGCGTTCTTCTGTATGAATGCACGCGGGCACGCCTGATTCTGCTGTGCCATTTTCATATCTGCTGGCACACCAGAATGTAATACATAGTTCTTTCTTAGTAATTTGCAGCACATCGCACATATTATATTAAAGAATTTTATGAAGTGTTCCTTGCGAGACTGCGGCAATCAGGTGCCGCACCAGCTTGTTCCTAAGTCCCTGGAAATTCCCACATTTCGGCCCGAATAACCACTATCAATTGAAAGGGCCTTGAGTTGGTTAGTGGGATTTGTTGCCGAGTCCATAATTCCACAGAGTATTATTGCCCGGAAAACTTCATAAACTTTTCCAAAAGTAGTAATTTGCTGTTGTAATACCTATAATTGTTTAGAGCCTTAAATGTTAGCTGTTCGAGTAAAAAGGTTTAAAAACATCCAAACGAAACACATTAGTAACGTAAGCGCTAATTCCCACGACCTCACCTACATCATTATTCAAAAAACCTATTAACGTTAAAATTAAGTTTGCGGTAAATTAATGTAGCGATTAACGTGTATTGTGCCTCCATAAATAACGTGCAACAAATTAATTATATTAACGGCGTTAAATGGCTCGCGAAAATTGCTCTTTTGTATTTCAAGTTGATACTAAAAGAGAATCACCAAATTCTAACGTGATGTCTTGAGTTGGGAATTCAAATCTTAACACGCGAGACATAAGGATCATTATTGAGAAAACGAGAACACAATTTCCTAATTATAAACATATTATTACAATTTTACAAAGTATAATATATCACAAATTTTAATTATTATTTAAACGTGACGTTAAACACAATAATAAAGAAAAGCAAATTACTAATTTAAAGCATAATAATAATATTATAACAGTGAAGTATAAAATATATTACTTATATTCAAAGATATAGATGATGATATTATTGGATAAGATCATAACTGTGATAATAAACCTATTACCTACCAGTAGATAATGTACTTACCTACCAGTGCAATTAATTCTACATTGGTAGGTAAGTACATTATGTAACTAATGGTAAATTAATATTGTTATTTATTATGTTTAAGTTTAAATAATTATTTTAGGAAATTATTTATCACGTTAAGAAAGCATTGCAAATTGCAATACAAGAATTTTCCTTAAGATTATTATAGTTCCCCTCAAATGTGAAAAAATTCAATTAAATGAGTAATACCTAGGCTTGCAAATCGACGGGTGCAAAGTAAAAAAAGTCATCTGCAATTTTGAGTTTTTTGTTTTTTTGTAAAAACTAGCTTAAAATATCATGTTCTACAATATAGCAAAAACAAAAATTCGAATATCACCTTATTTTTGGTACTTTTGTAACGTAAAAGAAGACATCTACTCCTGTTTTGTGAAATTGCACGATGTAGATGCGGATAACTACCGCTGGTCGTCTATACGCGGGACGCGCGGTGGTCATGTTATGCGGCATAAGCGGCTATCTGCCATATAGCTTTTTCTACGTTGCGATTGTGATTTAGATGTCTCAATTTACTTTTGTAAATTAGTATTGTTTGTGATGTTTATGAGTACATATCTATGTTAATTCTTATTGTTAGCTATATTAATTGACTTCTACTTTCCTACTGTTATTTTTAACTGTTGTTTAATGTTTAGAAAGTCCAAAACGACTTTTTCAAGAAGTTAAAAGTTTCCAGAACATAAACAAAAGATTTATCGATCAAAATATTGTTCTGCCCCGATGAAGTTCTATAACATCTTATAGCAGACCTTGATGTGTCAGCGATGAAGACAAAATGCGTATACTTAAGTAAACTTCGTTAACTTAAAGATATATCCCCATGATCTGAATACTCTCGGTCAGTCACACAAGTTCACTCTCAGTCTGAAATAAAAAATTATTCTGAAAATTTGGATGCCGATAATAGAGATTCTCAGCAAATTAACGAATACGGGGACACCCTCAGAATACAATTCATTACTTCATCCATCCATGACTTGCTTCAGTTTATTAACTCATACAGGCAATCGAGTATATTGTCCCTTTCAAACTGTAAATCTTCTAAGACAACGCCTTTGATATTTCTTCGGCAGTGGAGGCATCATGTGAATGTTCTACGCCTTCCTCGTGAAGCGCTTCGCTAGAAAAAGACGTCAGTTCAGTATTAATCTAAAGAAAAGGCGATTGAGAAATAAAGAGTACGTGTATTGATACGAGAAGTGAATTGCGACAATATTTAGGCAAACAATTACATCAGTCCAGAAATGGGAAATTGCAACCTGCAAAACATAATATTCCGGCATTAGCAAGTTTAACTGTAGTTTAAGTTTTCCTATTAACTTATCTTTGACCGGTTTTAGGATCTCTGTGATCGTGAAAAGCAATTGAGAAATCGTTGAAATAAAAACTCATTTTTTTGTTCTGAAGAATCGTACATACATTCATGGTATAAAACGTCCGGCGATGCTTATGATGTTATAATGAACACATCATGATTACAAGTGCCAAGTATAAAGACTTAATAAGCCTCTGCCTAAATTATAATAATTAACAACATAGTCTCTGTACTGATAAAATATTGACACAGAATTTCATTTTTCTTGTGTAACAATTTTTACGAAATTAAATGAATGATTCCTAAGTAAATACATACTAATATTATAAATGAGAAAGTGTGTTTGTTTATTTATTTGTTTGTTTGTCCTACCTTCTCGCTCTAACGAATAAACTAATATTTTAACTTCCTTCTAAATCGTGCACCTTGCACCAAATCGACAACGTAGAAAAAGATATCTACGCAATTATGTTCTGAATTTGCTGTGTTTAAGATGTAAAACGGTCATTAACTGCGTATTTTAATAATATAAAGTGTTACACTTTACGTATTTACTGATAATCGTACTCGTAATCGGTAAAACTACTTTAATTCATTTAATTTTTTTCCCCACGTAGAAACGACCAAGTGGTAGTTAACTCAGTTGTCATATTTTTAAGCGCAATGTAGATGAAGACAACTACAATATCTCGTAAATTAAACAATATTAGAAGAAATTAAGTATACACGTGGATTCATTAGTAAATAATGAAGCAATGATAGAAATTTCAATAAATTTGATTGGAAATTGACAAAATGGGAACATTTTTTCCTATTATGCGCTCTCCTGAAAAGTTGCTGTTTTGTAGATGACTCTTTTTACTTTGCACCCGTCGAAATGGAAATCTTAAAACGAAATATCAAAATTAATATTTAATATTGAAAGGAATGCGCGTGAAAACGAATAGAAATTTTCACTTTGTTCGTGTGACAAGGATACTATTGACGTAGGAGGAACAATTATTGCCACAAATTCAAACAAACATACAAGGTGTATTTACAAAAAATCTATACTAATTATTATAAAATTATAAAGCGGAAGAGTTTGTCTGTTTGTTTGAACGCGCTAATTTCAGGAACGACTGGTCCGATTTAAAAAAAAAACATAGTT
This sequence comes from Polyommatus icarus, assembly GCA_937595015.1. Taxonomy (NCBI): domain Eukaryota; kingdom Metazoa; phylum Arthropoda; class Insecta; order Lepidoptera; family Lycaenidae; genus Polyommatus; species Polyommatus icarus. The sequence goes on along the minus strand of OW569328.1, from coordinate 21,382,140 downwards.
AAGTTAAGTTTTATTGAGGAAGGCTATAAGGCTATATTTTATCACGCTAAAACTAAGAGGAGAATGTGGAAAAAGCGGGGGAAATTATTTGAAAGGGCAGATCCCACGAACTACTGGAGCAATTTTTTTGTTACTTGGCACAGATAAGAAGTAGACTACGTAAAGGATCATAGGCTTTTTTTTAACTGTGGAATAATTTGTCTGTGAAATATCTAATTTACGCGGACGAAGCCGCACGGAACGTCTAGTATTTGATATTGTATCTTATTTATCTATTAACTTTGTTAATATTTAAAAGTAAACAAAGGAGCGTTTACTTATTCATCTCTGCTACTTGTTTGTCAAGTAACATTAATTTTGCATCAGATCAGTACCCTTAAGTTCGCAACTCCATCCATAAAAGATTAGTATACAATAGTGTACGAGACTGAGCTGGCCTTTACTGAGCAATTTAAGCGGCTACATCATTGGCTTACTATCTCGTTAGCTTCAAACTAGGTAAGTTGAGATTTTCCGTAGTATTAATATCAGCTTGCTTGCTACCATCTAGCTTGACCTCCAAGTCTGTGCTGTCGCCTCTATCACGAGGCTCCCATCGGCTAGCCATGTTTAATTACTTAGCTTAAAATGAGGAGCACGATCGTTGAAGTTAGTTAATGTTGGTGTAATGTCGGGACATTTGCTAGTTAATTTGCTATACGTGCGAATGGGCCTATCGATCGGTACGTCAAACAAATCATTGGTGGAAGTTTTGATATGAAATTGTTGAAATATACGTATTATAATGGAACCATTAGAAAATGATTCTTATTTCATAGGCACATGGCGGACCCACTTACTTGGTTGAGTTATAGTCATGTTAGTATAGACTATAGAGCTATCAGCTGGGCTTCCTTAATCTGACCAAATTGCGTAGGTCTGTCAACTGATCATGAACCAATTACTAACAGTACACGTAGATAAACTAGCAGTATGCACTCTGTAAAATGGTCTGCTTTTGAATTAAACACCTTTCTGTGGGAATATTGTAAAACAATTATTTCAAATGTTTCTTATTCATTGAAGACGTGTTTTAAAAATAAAACAAATAGAATTTTTTATCCCATAAAGAGAACCCAACAAAATCGACAAACTTGCGCGGGATAAAAGTGTTATCGTCTATTTTCTTTGGGACTTAGATGTTTGTAATAAACATTGAAATTTACCCCTATTTACGCAATTTCAGATCAAAGCCGTCGAATATTTCGTCTTTTTCTGTACTCGAGTTTCGTAAATATTCTGCAACTTTCGAGTCCCTTCCAAATTCGTTATCGCCGATGAATAAATAAGGAGTTTTAAACGATAATGTCGTTTGGAATGCCACCAAGAAAACGCGCCAAACTCCATCATGGAACTTCAAAGCTGTAAAATATGTGCCCTGTTGATTCTACTTTATATGCTGCTATTGAATTTGGCAAAGTACGAAGTTCTGCGACTCGGTAATAGGCTGCATAATAGCTCTGATGCATGCCCCGCTAATGCAGTATTTGATAATGTGTGCGTCAAAATTTGCAGTTCGGAAGTATGCGGAATTTCGGATTTTCGGTAAGTCCCGCAACGTGTGCACTATGAGTATTTAGGGCATGAACAGTATTGCACATCATCACCATTAAGCAAAAAGTGTCGAATCATAAAAATCAAATTTTATCTGATGAAAATAAGAAATACTTTGCCTTCGACCGGCGACAAGATTAACAAGCGAAATCTACGTGCAAATAAAAAAAAAAACTAAAGGCTTTTCAATTAAAAATTAAACATTAGTCCATATTACTCGTATGTGTGAAATAAGTTATAATATTAGGTGTACTAGTACGAAATATTTCACATCTTTCTGTATTTTTTTCAAAGAAACGTGCGTAATAAAAACTGTGCCATCTAAATACAAGGAAAAATCTCCCTGAGTTGAAGGAAACAAATTGAATGTACACAGAATAATGTTCTATATTTAGAAGTGTTCTTTTGATCTTGATTCGAATTTAGTATAAAACGACTCTCTTGAGAATTCAACTCAAAATGTAATATTGAATTTGTTTGATGTTACTGTTAATGACTTTGAAATTATGATTAACTTGACAAGGTGAGTGTATTTCGTCTTCGCCGAGTCTAATTATTTTAAATCTTAGTTCATAAGGCAATATGCGACAAAATTCATCCTTATTCCACGGTTATTGAAATATTGTCTAAAAAATTGAGAAACATAATAACTCACAAGTAGATACAAAGTAAAACAACCTTTCTGATGTCTACCGAATAAAGGTGGGAAAGCTAAAAATAATGTCTTACAAGAAAAGTGGTTAACGGAATTAAGGAAAATGTAAAGTGAAAAAATTGTCTACAAAAGCGAGGGGTTGATATTCTTCAATGTTTAGATATTATATTAAGTCGTACATTATACGCTGATTAGAATAATCCAATATTTTAGGCGTGAAAACGTTATGGATCTCGGGGGTACTCTGTAAACATGTAATCCTATTTGGCTCGATGAATCGACGGGAATTTTTATAAATAGTAGAGGCGAAAGCCTCCATTTTCCTTTAGGCCAGAAAATTAAAAAGTTCCCAGCGGGCAGGAGATTTTGCTTAAAATTTCTAAAATGATTTACGCAGCGAAGTTAAGTGGTTACTTATGGACGCCGGATTCGGCGGGAGAATTATAAATTCTTTTTGTTCTTATTAAAATTGTACAGGGTTAAATGTTTCCTAGAAGTTTTGTATTTCAGCAGCAGTTACTAGTTTGTGGTGTATAGTTTTGTTTTAAACACTATCGATACTTATAATTAATATGTTGATTTTCTAAATATTATGATGTCTATAACTGATTTATAACTAAGCCAACTTAAAGGGTAGACGAAGCGAAACAGACTTATAGCAGTTTTGCTGAAATGTTATGTTGATGATGGATATGTAAGTACATTTTTGTAGTAGTAAGAGTTTGTACTACATTATTTAAGCAAGTTGTATGTGTCTTGGGACTTTGACGAGGGGCAGAAATAAATGTTTAGGACTAACACTTAATTTTCCCAGTGGAACAAATTGGCAAACTATATCTCTATATAATATTGTGATACAGGTTATTATGAGACTGACCTGTACTGTCACTTGAAATGAAATGTAACACATTAATAAACAGAGAAAGTATTTAAGAAGTTAACTGGTATTTGTTTGTAAGATGATAGTGATGAATAAATTATTATATTTTATTAAATTATATTGGACAAAGTATTGTAGCTTTAAAACATATTGCTTGTATTTAGAATATTATGTAAGTTAAACGTTATTGTAATGACTATTATTTTGTACGAGATTCAATTATAGGGTCTCAAATCCAGGACACAATTATTAATAATATACTGTATAGAATCTCAAGTCCAGGACACAATCTTCTACATTATACTTATAAAATTACAAGTCCTGACTGACTGACTGATTCATCATCGCTGAGCAAAAACTGTTTAAGTTACAGCTACGAAATTTGGTGAGTAGGATTGTTATAGTAAGTAGACACCCACTAAGGTTTGAAAATTTGAAAATTTGACCCCGAAGGGGGTGAAAAAGGGGTTGAAAGTTTGTATGAAAGTCCATTTCTTAAGTTAGAAACTTGAAATTTTGTGTTTGGGCTACTGATTAAAAATGATTGGGTACGTGTTTAAGCGTGTTTGGAAATTCTACCCCCAAGGAGGTGAAATTGGGGTTGAAAGTTTGAATGAAAGTCCGTTATTTCTTAAGTTAGAAACTTGAAATTTTATGTTTGGGCTACTGATTAAAAATGATTGGATACATGTTTAAGCGTTTTTGAAAATTCTACCCCCGAGGGGGTTGAAAGTTTAAATGAAATTAGTCTATATTATATAGGTATACTATCAACTATGTTAACGCGGACGAAGTCGCGGGAAACAGCTAGTTATTAATATTATACTGTATTCGGAGTACCACCATAGAAATTGATTACAATGGAAGCCCTACTTATTTATTTTACGAGTTTTGTCAAGTAAGTGTAAGTTGTAATTACTTGAATTGATGTACCCTGATCAAATGACGTAGAAACGCCAACTACCAAATTAATTTCTTCGATGTTATCAGAGTAGGCGCGAATGTTTTCGCAATGCGAAACATGTTGAAAGTGACAATGTGCGTAAACAAAAACGTAAAGTACCTCGCAAACGATCAAAGTTTGACAAACAATGTATGATGTAATTTACGTTTTCATCAAACAGCAGCGCAGACGAACAAACGTGCATCAAACAAGTTTGTCAAACAATTAGCTAGAATCGGGTTGAGATCATGAGGTCTTGTTTGACAATTACGGCGGAACACGTTCAAACACGTTTGTCAAACGTTACGCCAATGCAAATTTTCTTCAAATAGGTCAAACACGTAATTTTTTTTGACAAACGCTTTAAACAAAGACGTACACTATCAAACTGTTTGACAAACACGTAAAATTTGACAAACAATTTGATCGTTTGCGGGGTACTTTACACGGCGCAAGCCGGCGGATATGACATAGTACGTCAAACGTATAAATGATAAGGGGCAAAAATGTATGGGCTCTGGTATAGTGCTCAACAGGAATGGATTGTATATTTTTAGGAAGGTATACCCACGGACATTAATGACCAATAGGGCGCTTGTCAAGATTCGTTGTACTTTTTGAGTAAAGCCACGTTAAAAGTGACATCAACGCTCATACATTTCATGCTGATAATATCACGTTACATTATAGCATGATTATTTGTAGGGTTCCGTAGTCAACAAGGATATTATAGTTTTGGTCTGTCCGTCTGTCCATCTATCCGCGTTTTTTTAATGCTCCTTTCTTTGATTTTAAGTTGAGGGATTTATGTTCGTAATACAATTTTAAATACACTTAAACAGTCTTATATTTGTACACTTATCTTCTATTTATATTTTCTGTTCTGTCATCGTTACCTGCTCCGCCGTCCAAGGGTGAGCAGTATGAGGGAGGGGTTAAACTACTACTGTGAGCGTAAATCTAAGGTGTACTGTCTAAGACAAGACATCTGTAACCTTTCTAAGCGCAAATAATTCTTACCACATATACCACAAAAACTACGTCGGTAACGCCGGCCTTGTACGTTGACTGTACATTATTTCAAAAAGTACAGTTGCTAGGGGCTGGGCGCCATATAATTTTTTTACCTACTCACCAAGAGCTATCTAATGGTATATATTTTATCTCGGTTGAGCAATATACCAAAATGCCCATGATCCTTTCGAGATCTTTTCTGACTCGGCCTACTCGTTAGGTTGTTTACTCTGATGTTACTATAAGAAGAACCGTTAGAAAAGTGTGGCCATGTCACCTACCTGGGGGTAATCTCCGTATTTGGTCTGATAGTCAAACACGTAGAGGTAGGAGTTCCTCCTCAGCGCTGAGTGAGTGTCTGCTGTGAGGACTGTGGGCGCGACCACCTGCGCGTCGCTCAGCGCTTCTAACGTCTCGTCCCTGGTGATAAGAGTTATTATCGTATGTCATTCAGGCAAATATTAACCAAAGATTTTTGGGGTATGATTAAATGGTAGAGGTAAGAGGAGTTCTTGGTCATATAAATAATATGGGACTGATTACGCATCACGCTCTTTATTTGTCACAGTAATTTTATTGTTGCTAAGTCCAGTAGTTAGATGCCGCGTAGTTATCCACAACTATTCGTTATTTAACTGTCAATATTTGAACTTTGTGTTACAAAGGGAATCCATCTAAAGTAATAATAAATATTAAAAAATACGCACGGTGTGTCACTCGAAAACAACCGCGGTAAAACTACTGCATAGCATTTTTATCGAGTTATGCAATTATAATTCGCATACATCTAGTCACACGCACACAAACATCGTGCCGAATTCTGCCGAAATGAAACGACATTATGATTCACAGCTTTCAACGTCGCACCGCTATGTCGATCGGAGTGGGGTTGTTAGGTTTATTTTCGTTACGGAATTTCTTGATTCAGTCACCGTATTCAAAGGCCGCGATACACGTTATGCAATAGCTTAATACGATAGTAACATACAAACCTTATATTAATCGGATGCTGCACTGGCCGCTCCCAGTCTGTATACTCATTGATTATAGTAGCCAGAATCTCCGAGAGATGATACGTGTAAGTATTACGGACGAATGACTTCAGGATTTTCGATCTCCTGTCCGCTTCTATTCCATATTGGACATCATCTCCACTGAACGCAAAGTACGCTTCCGCCTTCGTCACTCCAAGCATCAGGTCGTACCTAAAAGGAATATTAAAATCAATACCGATCTGCCACAGACATTCTACAGGAAATACGAAGCCTGTCGAACATAAGATAAATTGCATTACGTGAGGTTAGCATGGAATAAAAATGTCAGATCTAAAAATATATCTTCCAAAGGGCATTCGAGTTTGTACAAAGCCTAAAAGGTTACTTAATGTAATATAATGTTTTATGTTAGAACATTGAAATATTATGTTATTTGACTTTCCTTCTTTGGTATTTTCAATTTATGACTCAATTATTCTAAAAAAGTTTTATAATAGGAAAACAAAAATACTGCTTTCAATGCGACTTAAAACAGAAATCCGCAATGTTTTAAATTCTAAATATTCATACCTACCAAAATTCAGAACAGTAATAGAGCAAAACTTAACCACAAACACGACCATTTTACAAAGCGCAGGACACCAAAGTAGTAAAAGTATCTCATAGCTTGTATGCAACCATTTTATAAGCCACAGGACACCGTATTAGTAAAAGTATCTTGTATCCAACGCCATTTACAAGAATGTCTAAGAATTTTTGTACCACCAATAACAATGCTGCTCAGGGAATTAATATTATTCCGTGAGCGCCAATAAGGTTCGCCACATCTTGTATTCAGGTTTGCGGCTTGCGGGCTACTCCTCCCTGGTAATCGCCCTGTTTGCTCGTGTCGGTTAATCGTTGAATTAATTGTGGCGATGCAATTTCGGAAATAGTACCTTAGATAGCGTTTTAGTCTTGTTTACAAATTACCGGATATATTCTAACAAGACTTTTAAGAACTCGCTTTTGTATTATCAAAACTATCTAGGAACACTGAATATTTCCTACCTTCATTTGGATAAACGTCTTCTATATATTGTTTTTAGCGTCGTTAATTCATGTATATAAATGAGAAAATTCCATGCTGTTCTGCGCAGTTATGGACATGGCACTTTGCCCAATAATATCTATTACTACCCAAAACGTTACATAAAAGAAATAGACTTGCAATTTTATTTATAAAATAAGGGGGCAAACGTGTCGAGCCGGGGGCACCCGATGGAAAGCAACTACCGTCGCCCACGGACACTCGCAACATTAGAAGAGCTACAGGTGCCTTGGCGGACTTTTAAAAGGGGGCACGCTCACTTGAAGGTTTGCAGGTCGTATAAGTCTGGAAATACTGCTGCTGACAGTTCGTTTCAGAGTTTTACAGTCATTTTTAGTTGAGTTGAAAAGAATTTTATCATGGATAAACAGCAACTCTTACTTGGTAAGCTGTGCGACAGCACTCTTGCGCATGAACACTGCGTTGATAACGTTGACAGCGGTTGCTGGCTTGCCGAGCGACGAGTGCACCGCCTGCCAGTCAAACCCCGGCTCGGGGTTCACCATCATCTCGCCGGTATCTGAAAATATGCCTTAGATGAGTGTCTTATATCCGCCTATGAAAGTGACAGGAGAAGGGACTTCTGCCATCGAAGAAATTGGTTCACAGGTAGATGGCGATGTGTGATTTGGTAAAGCTAAGTCTAATAATATAGACCACATTATTGGAGCTATACAAAATCATATTAATCGTGATCTGTCGTTGTGTTTAATGTAACATATTATCAAAATCACCTTGGTCGGCTAACTGCCCTTGAATCAGTTTTATGATAATATTTCAATGTATAAATTATATAATCGTAGAATGTGTACATAGAAGTACTATCAGAAAGTAACAAAAGCTTTGTACAAATTTTAATTTATCTACAAACGCTTGCAGATTGTTACAATATTACATAGGCTCAAGTCTCAACTTCCAAAGTAAACATTCAAATACCTAAGTCGTAAAAGGATAATTATCGATAGAGGAAACAGGGATCCGAAAAAGTGTGTAGATGAGAAAAGTTTGGGACAATTTAATAACGTGGACGAACGGCTTGTCAGCGGAGACGGCAATTGGTAGGAACTATCTGGAACAAGATATGCCCGAGCTGAAACTTTTATTTGTTCTTAATTAATTTGTTACGATATAGTTGGACACAAATTCATTTCTATAAATGCGGCGAGCAGCGGAAGTTTTTTTACAAGTTTTTAGCAAATTATAATAAAAAAGGAAGACACCGAATGTCAAGAATACTGAATAATTAGGAACATAATATAATTAGGAACGCTTGATTAAATGAGACAAAAGATAATATAGGTTGATCATGTCCTCTCCAAAAAACTTCTGCAAAACTAATGATATATTTTGCAAATCAAGCTTGAATTGGTACAGCGAAAACAAAGAAAAATAAAAGGATTACGAAACAAAGTGTTGAAACTTATATAGAATGCAGCACAAAACGCTGATTATACAGGTGCTGATAAAGTTGATAACGATAACGTCCGAAACAAAGCTAAGAGACAAACAATAGAAGTTGGTGAATTCGCAAGTGGACGGACAGCGCGTGCTCCGACTGCCGATATAAAGTTCCCTTTATATCTGAAACTTCGTGCACATACAGATATTGCGCTCGAATTACATTATATTATCTCTAAAGGTGTACGAATAAAGGTGAAATTTTGGTCGTTAAGCTCACCTATACGCCATTAAGAAGACTGAAGGTGCTTCGAAATTTTGCTCGTTAAACGTGCACAATTTGCAATGCAATATGCTGCTTCCGTGTTAGATATTTGATATTCAAATGTGTCTTTATCGATTTAGATAATAAAGTAAGTAGCAAATAAGAGTAAGGTTTATGGCAGTAATCAAAAAACTTAGCATTCATTATTAGGTAACCTTTTTATTTTTTCTTCTTTGCTTTTAAATCAAAATAATGTATTCAACTTTTCACATTACTTAAGCTGTAGACAGGTGAACGTGTCTCTAGAAACTTCAGCTCAGAATTTTGTTCAGAACTAGCAAGAGACGTGAAATGAATTTGTGGAAATCCTTATCCGTTTAAAAGATCTGACGTGTAAAATATACCAAACTAAGTGAGCAATCGTTATTATAAGAATTGATTACAACGAGACGTCAATTCTTTCTTTATTTACTATAGAAGTACTTATTTATATAAATAAATAAAACATGTTTTAGGCAAACCGGTGGTAGGCACCATGATTTTGTTTCTCACCAATAACAACTCCGTCCACGCTGGGACCAAACGCGTAGGCAAAGTCGGGCGCCTGCACAGGAGCCGACAGCAGCGCCTCTAGCGGCCTCTCCCGCAAACATCTCAGCAACGCCGGCGGAGAGAGCTCTAAAAGAATATCATTAGAAATGTAAATTACTTGAAATTGTTCATGGGCTTAGAATATTCATGAGGTGGTTTAAATAATTCAGGTATTAATGGAGTTATAAAAGGAGAACAGGATCGTTTTGGACCGACAAAAATATTATTCAAATTTAATGATGAGGAGTTGTAGATATTGTTTTAGCTTCCGAGTCCTTGTTCAGGCCCTAGAGACCAATTCCAAAGAGTTAAGTAAATTATACAAATTGAATAACATCAATAAAGCAACGCAATCCATAATATCCACAATATCCAATCTATAATAAATGAGAAAATATTATGGTATGTCTGTCTGTTACCTCTTCACGCCCAAACCGCTGAACCGATTTTGCTGAAATTTGGTATGGAGATACTTTGAGTACCGGGTGAGGACATAAGATACTTTTTATTCCAGAAAAATAAACGATCCCTGCGCGATAAACGAATTTTGGCGCGACAGAGTTGCGGGCGTAATTTAGTTCAGTTACTGAATCTATTGTAGAATGTAATGAACTTCAGTATATTCTACAATAGATTTCTAGGTCGATACCGCTAAAGTTGATTCACCTGGAGAGCAATTCGCATGGCTTGCTACAATTGCAGCATACTTGTTGGGATCTGCCACCAGAGACCAGGGACTTAGTCCAGAACCAGACATCAGAATTGCTCTATGGAATAGCAGACCTGAAACAAAATTACATTTTAATATTCATATATTATATTCATATTCATATTATAGTGTGGATATGCTTTTGGTAAACGGTCATGTAAATGTTGTACGGAGTTTGGCACTTCTTAAAATGATCATAGGTGTCCAATGGCAAGTGACTGATGGCGTCATTCTCGATCAGATATATCGGATTTATGGGTTCAATTATAGTTCAAAGTCCAAGCCATTAGGTAAGTCACAATTAATTTATGGCAAAGTTTTCTAGCGCAGAATTATTATTGTACGAGTGGTTTTCTTAAAAATATGTGTGACGCTGACGCAATACTTATATTATTTTGTATGAAAATTGTATATTTTTGTCGGTAGATTGGTACTAGTATTACGAATGTAAAGAATCCAATTCAAGTAAAATAAACAAAAAAAGGGTTAAGCATAATTGAAAATAAAACCTTATCTTCCTCGGCCAGTCTACAATTACATTTACCGAGAATTTCTGTTCTTTTAACTTTTATAAACAAGTATTTTAACCAATGTACTCTATTTCAGTTTAATTAAATGTAAACAAAAAACTAAATATTTACTAAATAATTAAAGCATATGGTGTTTTTCAAGTAGGTAGCGCGGAATCACGTGATATTATGTCGTCTGTACTGAGCTTTTCGACCAAAATTAAAAAAAAAAGAGATATTATATTACGCTAAAACATAATATTTTCTCTGAAGCATTTTAAAACTCTGATTTTACAATTTACATTATCCAAACTAATCTAAATATATAAAACTCAAAGGTGACTGACTGACATGGTGATCTATCAACGCACAGCCTAAACCACTGGACGGATCAGGCTGAAATTTGGCATGCAGGTAGATGTTATGACGTAGGCATCCGCTAAGAAGATTAGAAGAAGAGAAGAAGAGAGATTTTGATCAATTCTACCCCTAAGGGGTTAAAATAGGGGATGAAAGTTTGTATATAATAATACTTCTTAACGCGAGCGAAGCCGCGGGCAATACCTCGTTATATTATAAATTCGAGATTGTTTCTGTCTGTCTGTTACCCTTTCACGCTTAAACCGCTGAACCGATTTTATGAAATTTGGTACGGAAATACTTTGCGACATAAGATAGTTTTTATTTCAGAAAATGTACGGTTCCCACGCAATACAATTTCAGTGCGGAGGAGTTGCGAGCTTCTACTATTATACTAAAACTGTTTGTCAATTCTAAATGTCACGCTTCCCCCCTTACAAGGTGGAGGTATGAGGGTTCTACCTATGCCCTTGTTTGTCACAGTTATCCGGAGATTAACTATCCCGTCCCAGACGTGTATCCTTCAAACCCGGTCGTACCCGGGTGTGCCCGGTCCGACCCGGTCTAAACCGGGGGTTAGGGTATTGGTCAGGCATTGATTGAGGTTGGCGGATATAAATGAATTAGTTAAATTATTTAAATGTACACTAGGAAATACTAGCGTTTTACTGCGCATATCGATTTCGGTGACCGTAGCCAGTTTCAATGAAACCATGACCTGGTTTCATGGTTTTATGGCAGATGTAATTTTGAAGTGCCTAAGAGTGTGCAGTAGACAATATATAAGAGAATTTTCCTTAATTTTACTTTTAACATTAAAAGGGTTTCTTCTGTAACTATGTAATTTGTGTAGTTAACTGTTTGTGTATTGTTTGTGACAATGTTATCATTAATTTTCGTATTTAATTAATTAGTGCTTAGTTGTAGTTAATTGGGCTATTGTAATTGGGGCAACCCGTTTTAATTAACTTTAATAATAAATAAATAAATAATGTAGTGAGACGAACGACCGACACGACTAGCGAGAGATCAGACGCAGGACTGACTTTTTACATCCCCATCCGACGCACAAATTATCTTTCCATTCAGACTACCTTAGTACAGTATTTTCAGAGCGAAGATACCACTCTTCGGATACTACAGTAGTGCCTGGGGACAAGATTTAAATGTCCGTATGGTTGCCCAAGTATATACCACATTCTCGCAACATAGTCGGCCAATTCCAGAGGAAAGAACAGCTAGTCAATACGTCTGGGACTAACAGCTATATGCGGGTTTTCTCACGATGTTTTCCTTCACCGTATGAGCGTCTTTATAATGAACTTGAGATCAGAAAATGTCTCATTGGTACACGCCTCCACCCGGGATCGAACCTGCACCCTCTACGAGTGCGGACCAAAGTTCGACCCATTAGGCCACAGACGCTGTAGACTCATAGTCAGACTACCAAGTACCAGGCAAGTGATATTTTACAATCAATGTTTGACACTTCTTTTTCTGGATAACGATATTTCAAAGTGTTGTTGTTGGTACCTTAAAAACGTAACATTTATCCAGATACTGAAATAACGCGCATATTAAAGTTGACTTCCTTGTTATCTTACATGAAACATTCCTAATTTATGGCTACAAGGCTTTGATCTTAAGTTTCCTTATATTAATCTAAAGTGTATTTTCCTCACAAACTTGTTACGTACGAAAAGGAGTTTTATAAAAAGTTTCACATGAAATTCTGTTACCGTAAGTCTGACGACAAAGTACACAGTCGTTCGCTTTCTGCTAGGGCTTGCAAAAGTGATTTTTGAATTTCTAGTAATATTGGTAAAGGCATTCACAGTCAACTTTTGGAGAGCATACAATTTTTATATATGTAATAATTGATTGTGCTGTAGGTTCTTGGTGGAAATTCATTTTAAACACAAATAAAACACAACGTGCATGTGCACTTTTTCCACTATATTGATTAATTAATATATTGGAAAAAATATAAAAAGAAAAATATAAGGGAAGAATTAATCAATATAATGGAAAAAGTGCACGTAATATTGTGTTTTATTTGTGTTCATACAATTCGTATATTTTAATAAAAAGAGTAAATTGTCTCACACACCGAATTCCCGGAAGTATTCCACCCAGCTAGGAGTGATTTAACGTGCCTAAGTATGTGCGCTAAAAGTACACAAGAACACTTTCTTATTTTATTTATTTATTTAACATTTATTGTATACAAGACACTTATTCTAAAACAATTGACGTGGAAAGATGACACAAAGGTACTGTTTATTTTTACAGCGATTTCTTACAGCAGCTATTTCTTTCTTTTTCTACTATTATAACCCAGTGAGCCGAATAACCGACACGACTAGCGAAAGATCAGGCACAGGACTAACATTTTACATACCCATCCGATACATTAATCATCAGCTTTCTTAGCAGACAATCAGGTGATCAACCATGCCCTTAAGTCGAAATGTTTTGGCTAAAATATTATCCTTATCAAAATTGGAAACAACACATTTCCAACATATTTCCAATATTTAGTCTAACAAAGTTCTTATTTTATATCGAACTTTGTTTTCGACAACCCTATTTACGAAGCAAAAATGAAATTCCAAAGAAATTTATTTTACAAGTCGAACTTATACTGACACCTTTGAAAAGTTATCACCACCTAACAGAGTAATTCAAATGTAAAGGCTACTTTTTCTCTACAATTTTAGTGAAATGAACTCTAACCTTCATCCTTTTTATTAAGGGCACCTAATATTAGAAGCCCTTTCATATAACGTATTCAATGGAGAAAACTTTTCAACAAACATGTACACAATATCATCAGACATTCAAAAAGCTTTTTAAATAATATTGGAAAATAATATTGAAACACATTTTTTACTAATGATTAGCTTATAAAGTCAAATTTTTAATTATTGTATTTTCTTTTTATAATGCTACTTCAATTCATTTTCATCGACAATATTATGTATAATTTAGACGTGTTATATAGAAGACGTGAGTGGAAGAATCGAACAAGTAACATTTCGTAACATACGGACAATAACTCATTTTTTTCTAATTATTTTAATAAAACTTGTAACTTATCTACTCCTTAACCTAGCTAATATATCTGGCTATGCATATAATCTATAATTTTTCTATTTCAAATAATTTTTCCGGCCCTAAAGCCTCCGTTTAAGCGAAAAAACGGGAAGTTTTTTTCATGTTACTTACCTTATTCATCCACTCACGTCTTGATTATTATTATCATTGAAAATGAATAAATAATTTGTCAGAGAATTTTATTAAGTGTTTATATGGGTATCCAGATTCTTTATGTGCTTTGAGTGTTGGAAAATTATAGTTTTTAAATAAGTACCAAAAACATATGAATCCGCGCCATAAACAAATTATTATTAATTAAAACAACTACGCGAAATAAATTATGGCAAAAGCTAGCACGAAACAAATACACCATGAGCAATTTCAATGAGGTTAATTTTCGATGTCCTGTTAATTTTCGATTGTACTAATGTTCTCGATGTCCTCAATCTAACTTTTTATCCCCCAATCTTCGAAAGTCATCATTAATAAACTTTTGCTCGAAATTCCGTCCAAGAAAATTTCTAAATGCCTTCTTATAAGCTTACTTCGGGACAGCCCGGAACTTTCTTTTAATTAAAACGTTACTTTGGATAATTTTATTGATTTTTGCCAAAATATGTAACTTTCATTAGAATTTGTTGACGAAATATAACGTAATTTTATTAACTAAATTAACGACAATGCATTTTAGTATAGGTATTTTCATAAGCAATGTGGCTGTGAAATAAATGAAATTTTTGCATTTATAATATTAGTATGGATTCAACAATATTTTAATGAATAGCTAACATTCTGCAAAGTTTGTTTTGCAGCAAAGATAAGAAATCTCGATCCTCATAAACAGATTAGAGTAAATATTTTCGAAGAACTTCGCTGAGAGCTCGACTACACTTGCTCCGCGGGCAATATCTGCCGCTGACATCTGATTTTCTGAGAGATCACTCACAAATTGATCTTTAAATTTAAGTTTATGGTCACTTGCCTTCCGCAAGCCTATTGAAATTCTAAATAATGTCCGGAAATAGTTTTAGTAAACTGAGATAATCGGTTTAAAATAAGTAATATTATTTTAAACCGACTCCGATAAGAAGGTTCAATATTCAGGTGTATTTTATATTTTGTATGTTCAAAGATTACTCCGCCGACAGCGGAGCAAAAATGATTGTTTTAATCATTTACTAAAACACGGAATTTCCAATGAACTATTATACTCAAAAGGAGACTGAGGTTTACACGCTGATGATATCCTAATTTTGTTAAAAAACTATTTTATAACAAAATTCATATTAAAACGAGCATTTTAAAAAGCGCAAGCGAGGAGAAAAAAATATTTTGTTTTATTAGTATTAAAATACACGAACATTTATATCAAAATCGAAAACAGTTCTAAATTAAATACCGTATTCAAACTAGAACGTTACCTATTTCCCAGGAGACATGAAAATGGAGAGAAAATAAGCAAAAATATGTTTTTGTCCAAATAAATTCTACAAGAGCTTTTGAAATTGGGTTGAACATTTTGCGTTTCCATTCCCCGTTTTAAAAAATTCCTCCAGCATGCTTTGAATATTTTCATGCTTGGGTCGCCTTGGAAATTTGTTTTTAAGTTGAACATGTACGTGAATTCAGTTCTGAATTTGAGAATCGCGGCGCAGAGACTTTTGAATATTGTAAAATGCTCGTTGGGTTTTTGGATTTACGCGAGTCGGTGTTTTAAAACTGTGTTAAAAATTAATGATGTAATCTTTCTCAACTGTTTCTGTTAATGTTTTTCAACCGGAATTATATTTTGGATAAACTTGACCAATCATAAAAATAGATTCACAATGTTTGTTATATTATTTAGTATAATAATAATATGGTAATTAAATAAATTTCGATAGATATATAAAAACGAGATGCAACAAACATCTTAAACTGTCTTTCTAAACTTAGATTTTTATTTATAGATAGATAGATTTATTTCTACATTTTAAAAGTTCTCAAAAGTAGTTTTCAAAGTGACGCTCTTAAAAAGTATCGTAACGCCTTGTGACGTTGCAATTTGAAATGATCCTTACTGGCACCATTGGCAATCTTGTCGCCTCTAGCTAGATCGAACAGGCCCTATGATAATTCTACTGGAATCTGATCACATAAACCGAGCTATACTCAGGTACCAGCTCAGAACATCCCTTTAAGCCTAATAGCTTCGTCACGTATGAATAGGCCGGCTAAGATTGAATCAGTGATTTTAGTAATGGCCCCATGTTACATTCACAAACGGTTTGTGGATTGGATTCACAGCCATTTTGTGATTAGTCTCTACGTTGAATTAATGAAATATCAAACGCCAAAATAAATTACGATAAGCCTTGTGTCCGTTCCATGTTGAGAGTTAGGAAGAGTACTGCAGTTATGAACTGTGCATCAACATGGATACTATAAAAGTACTCCTGCTTGGCCTGGTTTCTTTGAAATCGACCATCATCACAGAAATCGCGTATAGCATTATAAGTGACCTGTATGAGTGAGTAACCAAAAAAATATGTCAGTTTTTTAGAAATTAAAATCCTAGAGATAAAATTGACATTTCTCAACAAAGACAAAGAAAACAATGTAAAATCTGACGAAATTTCCAATTGAATTTACCCATTAACAACAAGAAGACCACGCTACACAGAATGTAAATAAATCTGGCCGCGTAAAATATTTACCCCGATACAGCGGCGAATTAGAAAACGCGTTTTGAATAAACAAAAGGCAATTTCGACGAAAAATGGTCCAATTTAAATATTCCCACGAAAATATTCCTGAAAGTTTATAAACCCGACCGAAATTAGGGCTTAGTGCAGTTAATCAACGATATAGTGCAATATTTCGTGAAGAAACTTGCTTGGATACAACGTTGTTTTAGTGTAACGGAAAATAAATCGTAAAATTGTAATTAATTTTAGATTCGTACAAAGGATGCTTGCTTTGGTTATAGTATTAAGATAGAGATGTTCCGAGAATCACCGATCGAAGGATTAAAATTCTTTAATAAACAAAGGGTTACACTCTGGAAATGTCGGCAGATGTAACACTGAAAAAGAAACAATGTCCTTTTTTGTTGCGAGAAATAGACGGGCATATTACTTCCTCTCCTGCTCGATATTAGCAGTCTATATTTAAAACAGCCATGAGATTTACTAATTTCTGTTCAGTCCATATTGCCTGACGCGAGTTTTAAATTTATTTTCCACTCCAAAAAAGCCGCTAAATTAGGCATAAATCTCGTAAGGATTCTGTTTGGCTTTTTCAAATATTGCGATGGTATATAACTATTTTTGTACTTTCTTCGGTGTAACATGAAAATATTTTATAACTAAGTTGACCTAGCTTAGTATTATTTCTGTAGCGTAAGAATATTATGTTAATATAATACGTGGATTCAGCATGGACCATCTGTTGAATATTAATTTAGGAGTAGTGTTCCTTTATTTATACGTGGAGGATAACCAAGTCAGAAGCACTACTATAGATATTATACATTATACAACTACATTTCAACCAATTAATTTTAGCAATTAATTGTATAATGGGAGGCTTGGTAAACATTTTCTTATACAAAAATTATAATTCAGATTTCAGACATATTCTATGGAAATCTTTTCTGTTATGATACTATGGTTTAAGTCTATAAGTTAGTTCCAGTTATTTTAGTATATTAGTAGTATGAGAGGAAATAAATTCAGAACCTTTATTCATTTATAAAATAAATAGTCCTGAAACTGTAAAAACTGAAATAAAATAAATATACGTCCGAAAGTAGTTCAGATTCATAAAATAACTCAAGAAGTAGTAAAGAGTAGTGAACAAAATAAAATAAACGGAATAAAATAAACGCAGGAATAAAATTCAAAACTGCAGTTACAAATAAAATAACACTGAAGATCCACCGAGATTTCATTATGCACTACTTCTCTGGAATAAAGGTGCATTTATCGCCGACGATTACCAACATCCAGAAAATGTTCACTCGAAAATGGTAAGGAATTTACTCTAATACTAGATTACTATCTTTATATCTCCTCGTCTTCAAGTGTTTTTAGTTGTTCAACTGATTCATGGAGTTTAAAACATGATTAATTTAAATTTACCTTAGGATTCTTAATATTATACTCATTAGAAACGTTGTCAAACCCATTGTGATTCGTTAGCAAAGAAATGTGAGTTCTATTTATTTGTGGCCGGTGAAACATGGCTGTGGCGGTTATTGACTCCCTGTCAAAAACTTGTCATTTTCTATACAAAGCCGCGATTGAAAACATTTGACACTTCACTGTCAATCGCGGTTTATATAGAAAATGACAAGTTTTTGACAGAGAGTCAATGACCACTACAGCCATGTTTCGCCGTGTACACTGTACAAGTGTACAGTGTACAATGTTTAAGACTAGTAAAATTTATAACATCTTAGCTAAGCTCTCCCGTATCCAATTCGTTGTTATAAATAGTGTAACTAATAATATGTCTTTTTTTATTATAAGTACATAACATTATAAACCCTGCATAATTTATGTACACACAATTTTTGTGATTTTGGTTTGTCTTAAAGGTTTGAGAAATTGTGGTTCGTTGATATATCAGCGAGCTCATAAAGCGTTTTCCATTGCGTTAGTATTCCTCATCTCAAGCGTACCCCCAAGAGGCAGGCATACTTAATGAGATTCTACCTGCACTCTGCATTGCCAAGAATGATGAAAGCCGCGATATTAAAAGCCTTCTGTCTTTGTTATACGGCAATTTATAGAATATTTTAGAGTATGATAAGTGTCAAGTGGAGATCTATGTTTGAGTTTCATTAGAGTTGAAATGTAGGTCACGCTATGTATCGTTCTACATTTATGGTAATATTGCATTTGGCCTATTTCATTAGTATTAGCTTAGACGCTAAACGTCATACATATAAAAATCCGATGTGTCTAGACTAGTCTAGAGTATAGCCTATAGAGACTTATACACGTCATTTTTGTCCTTGTCTGCACTTTCTTTTCTATCGTTACAGACAAAAATGAAATATCATGAAGTGTATATTGTTGTATTTCTTATTGTCAACACCTGCCTCTTACTGGTTATTTTGCATTTTATGGATACTAAATCCAAACTTTATAAAAATATTTTTTTAAGATTCTTGAATTTATTCTGTTACTAGCGCGGTGCCAAAATGCTTCATAATAAGTAGCTCAACTAAAACAACTGGATGATTTTTCAAACTGAAAAACTTTTGACCTCACAGTAAAAGTTTGTTAGATTCAAAAGTAAGAAACTGCCTATATTAAAGAACATTTTCTCACCCTCCGGCACAGCAAGCGACGTCAGCAGAAAATGGACACACGCGGCTCCCGTGCCGTGGCCCATCAACGTCACATTCGTGGGATCTCCTCCGAACACCGCAACGTTCTCTTTGATCCAGTGCAGAGCTGCGATCTGGTCCATGAGCCCGTAGTTCGCGGGGGAGCGGGGGTAGTCGTCCGAGCGGGGGTTGAGGAAACCTGCAACAAGTGAAACATGTTAAGGTTAGGTCTTGGTGGAAACAGGTTGTAAAGAAGTTCAGCTGTTTGTTCTTGGTAGAAATATACAGGGTGCAATTAAATCTTGCTACCAAATTTTTCCCAGGGCTTAGGTATCATTAGGAGAGTCCTATTAACAAAAAAGGGTATTATTTTTAATGACATATTTTATCCCATTTAAGATCGTTTCATTTTCATTTTCTACTGGCATTGGTTTTGTTGTTGTATCCATGTCGGTACAGCTTTGTAAAGGCTTTTCAAGCTGAAATGCTACTAACAATTTGAACTAACCCAAACATATTATATTATTTAAACTCAATAAAGTTTTATCCGGATTCGACAATAATAATAATAAATACTGTTTCCGAGTGGATATTGTATGATTGTACGCAATTCTTTCCTTGACACGCTCCACAGCCTTAAAAGCTTGTCGGAAAATATGTGATATTCCACAAAAGGCTTAATGATCAGAAATATAATATGGCTTAAACATTTTTAAACATGCGGCAAGGAAATAACAGATTCGATAAAACTTGTTATACGTGATTAAATCGGAATTCGTGAAAAATGTTCATTTCTTCGTTAAAGCACGTGCGAATTTTAAATTCACCACTTCGAAAACGCACATTTGTAAATAATTCCACATAATATCACTCTGTGGCTTTCGTAAAAATAATATTGCAATATATTTAATGTGCTCAAAATATTTCATATTTACAGAATTAATGTGCTTTGCACGGTCGGCCATTATATTTAAGAGTATAATAAATTCCACAGCCACCATGCCGAATACAATAAATAAATACGCATTTTGGCTAGCTTTATAGTGACTTTCCTATAATTATACTACCTCTGTGGCTCAGTGGTGAGCGCGTTGTTAGATCAAGCCGGAAGTCGCGGGTTCGAATCCCGCCGACGCGTCGTCCCGAACTTTTTGTTCCGTCGCGACGGAACAAAAAGTTTTCAATGTTCCCGGGTCTGGATATGTATTAAATATGTGTATGATATAATAAAAATCTTAAATATATGTATAGTATAACAGTAATAATTTATATATTTCCGTTGTCTGGTACCTGTAACACAAGTCCTTTAGTTTACTTAGCATGGGGCCAGACTGACGTGGTGTGAAGCGTCCATAGATATTATTATTATTTTTGCACGAGTTTTTATCATGAACACCTTCGTAGTGTAGGTGCTCGTGCTGAGCTCTAGACTGATAGATCATTGGTCCGGTTTCCACGTTGATAGAACTAAAAATGTTTTTAAAGTTTGTTGTGACTGTTGTGACTGCGCAAGCTAATAATATCATGATCGTCTGGAAAAGGGTGTTGGTGTTCTGCGCACTATCACTTGCTGCCCGCCAGTGTTTGTCGTCTTATCCAAACCAGTGGCTGCTGAGGAGATGGGGAAACGATCTGGCGCAGACCCGGTATGGTAAACGTTTCGCTGAGGCACTGCGTCCAGTTCTTGTGGCGTGGATGCGCCGCATGAAGGAACCGCTCACCTTCCGCCTTACGCAGGTACTCATCGGGCACGGGTTCTTCGGTGAGTACCTGTGTAGGGTTGCCAGGAGAGAGCCAACGCCAGCCTGCCATGAATGTGGCGCTGCGGAGGACACGGCCCAGCATACCCTTGAGGTGTGCGATCGTTGGGCCGTGCAGCGCCACGATCTCGTGGCAGTGCTAGGCGGGGACCTCTCGCTCCCGAGCATGGTACGCTACATGCTCGAGAGCGATGAGGCCTAGCAGGCGGCGGTCTCTTTCTGCGAAATTGTTATGTCGCTCCGCCGGCGTAGGACGGGAGTGCGGAGGCTTCGTTACGCGAACCTCCTAATCTAACGGGGCTCCGGGTCAGGATGGGAACCTGCCCGGCTTTGTTAGTCCCGGCGCCGAGGGGAACGCTTTAGTTTGCCTAAGCGTTCCCTTACTTTGGTGGAAGTCCGGTCCGAAGTAGACCGGCCAGTCGTGGAGGGAGTCCTGTGTTTGTTAGATCCGGAATATCCCTCATCTATACGGCTGAAGGCGAACCGCAAGTGGTTTTAGTGACTAGGAGTCTCACATACCCCCGGGGTGTTTCAGATAACTGAGGCACATACCCAACCCGGGAGACCCATGATGGGTTTCCCCTGCGCATCAAAAAAAAAAATACCATGATGAGCGTGAAGGAATAGATGATGTTGGAACTATTATCATCAAGTTACTAGTTTTTACCTTTCTATACTATCCCGACGCTTACTAAGTTCCTTTTGAATTATAAAAACTTAGGGATAAATGGTTCATTCGTAACACTGTACGTGTATCACAGATTAGAAATATCAAATCTTCTAAGTATAGTCTGTCAAGAAAGTCATGACAGGCAGGATTTTTTAAAAATTAAATAAAAATATGAGAACTTTATTAATTCAAGATATTTAAAATGTAATAAGCGTTCTCAGTGAAAATACAAAGAAAAAAATACACCTTATAAGCGTGATTACGTTTAGAAAATTTTCCCGCCTGTCATGACTTTCTTGACAGACTATTTCGTAACTATTACTGCATCTTGTATATCCTTTACATGTATCCTCTTCATACAGTGTATTCAAATGTTTCTACTTTTAAATCAGAAACTTCAGTTTGGAGCACCGACGTAAGTTTACAAGCGCCACTGGCAATGTTCATAACTACGCCCTCCAGTGGTCTAAACTTATACATAGAATCAGATCAAAGTAATGACGTGTTTCAATGGAGATAGTATAGACTAACTTAAAACGCTACATATAAAGCTGATCAGGGTAAACACAGATACAGGGTGAGTTCAGTTACAGAGTAAGGGGTAACAGGGTAAGTTAGAATTTTTCAAGTTAACTTTAAACCAGCGATTGGCGTTTGATATTTTTGGCTGCCACCATTTAATGTGATATATTATGCCATTTTGACAGTCTACAGCACATTAATGGTGTCAGGAGCGCAAAATACTTGCTGAAGCGTTAACTTGAATTATCGGGACACAAACAAACCTTGGTTAACTTTGCATTGTAACAGATTATATTAAAAGAAATTAATGATACTACACGCCTAAACGGCTGAACCGATTGGGTTGAAATTTGGTACAGAGGTACTTTGTGTCACGGGAAAGGACATAGGATACTTTTTGTCCCGGAAAAATGTACGGTTGCCGCGCGATAAACAAATTTTGGCACAACGAAGTTGCGGGAGTCATCTAGTATTGAGTATTGTATAATCCTTCAATTATTAATTGGCGGGTAGAGAAAATCTGAACGGCCACTTAAGAGACACACTCCTCTTAAAATTCAATAACAAATTGATTAATTTTACTCACAACAAGTTTTCTCTCAATATTGGTATTTCCCACAATAAAATAAGTATATTTTGCCAACTTTGTGGCATAAAATGCGCAATGCCAGTATGATATACAATTTCCGAGTTTGGAACTAGTTGCAAAGCCGGAGCAAAAGATAAACTTTACTCAAATTAATTTGTAATGGTTGCTGAAACAATTTAGAAATGTTCCATTGCAGCATTTCCTGGACCGCGTCCGTCGAGTAAAACGCCAAAGGGTTACAACAATACTAATATGTACAGTAGCGTAACTGAGCCCAGTTCTTGATACCAAATTTTTGCAATATTTAAGGTCGGTGCACCTTAATTAAATGTTGCAAAAGAATATAATACGTTACACTTATTCTAAGATCGATTAGGCATGATTGAAATTTTCTTTTATTTCCGATTAACTTTTCATATTATGATGTCCGCGCACCATTGCATCCGGTATGTTCTATTTTTCTCCTATAAAAATCAGTCACTAATTATAGTATAGTAGTAACTAAAATGGGATTGGGCTGGCCACGTTAGCCGCATGCATCCCGACAGCTGGGCAAAGTTAACAACTGAATGGGTACCCGAAGACGGACGACGCAACCGTGGCCGGCCAAGAAAGAGATGGCGCGACGAGCTGGAGGCATACCAGCCGGGCTGGCCAACGGTGGCGCAGGAGCGAGAAAAATGGAAGACCCTGGTGGAGGCATTTGCCCAGCAGTGGGACAGCATAGGCTAATTAAAAAAAATATAGTATGTGGACGGGTGCCCTTTTATACAGATTTTGCGTGTTTGAATCGTAGATACTGTATTCTTTTTAGTTATCTGAGATAAAATAATGTGAGCGTGCACCCGAACTGGGCGATCTAGTTCAAATATGGTATACTGTATATTATCTTAATTACTGTGGTCACAGTTTTGTCAGTACATTAAGCTTAACTGCAATAAAACCCGCATATTATGAGTAACTTTGTATAATAATTTATCTGGCACATGTTAATTAGAAATATAAAATATCGAAATTGAACGTTCGTCAACATGGTTCAATAGTTTTAGAGCATTTGCAATGCAAAAAAGGTTAGAATATAATAAAATAATAATATTTTATATGAACACCAAATAATTATGTTTAAATTCATATTATGGTGACAGATTACGCTACAGTTAAGACTACAATAATAATTAACTCCATAACACCACCAAATCCAGTCAGATATATTACAAAGTACACTTCTGGTTATTTGCTAATTTAACGTATAAGCGATCCTGTCTCGAGGCACCAACGTGATGATAATTAACTTGAGAACTACGCACTTAAGATAAAACAGTTTGTAGTTGCCATGGCAACTGATAAGGCTCTAACAGGGACATAACGTAGTCAAGTTAAGGCGTGTTCACACTGACGATGAGAAGGCAAATACTGAATCAATGAGAACAAAAAAACTACCATGTGCTAATCAAACTTACGCGTTCACACTAGTGATGCCGAATACAGAATGAAATGACATCAGAAAAATCGACCAACTGCTAGTCAGACTAACGCTCACGACTGGTTTTCCTTTAGAGGTACAGAACTCTTAAAACAAGAAATAGAAGTAAAAATCTGCATTGTATTATATCACTACAAAAAGGTAAAGTCAAGGATTCAATTATTATTGACAATAATATGATAAGAACACGACTATAAGAGCTGCCAGTCTGATAAAAATAATATCTGTAAAATATTGTATACTATTTTTGACTACAGCTTGCTTTAAACTTTAAAGCAAGCTTTAGTCTAAATAGTTTGCTAACAATGATACTTTAAAGTTTAAAGTATCAATGTAAGCAATTGTAACAAGTCGATCAAACACATTTTTGAAGTAATTTTTATTTGACATTCATTTATGATTGCGAATTAAACATCTCTTCTACTGCGTACACACCTTAACATATTATAATGTTGTTTAAGAAAGTTGAATGTTAAGATTTGTGCCTCGTGTCTCAGTTGATGTTTACTTATTTGTAAAACATGACCTGTATGTATCAAATGGTAACATTTTGTATAACATCTGAACATAATAATTCAAATTCTATTTTCAATTAATGTTTGATATTGGAACAACTTGTTTGCACGTGTGAGGCAGTTATAATAAAAATACTGCGACGTTTCTCTTGAAAATATCAAGTTGATCGCTCTACTAAAATACGTCAAAAACACAAGGTTTTAAAATAGTCACAAGGTTTAGTGTTACGTTTAGTGCTCACCATTTGAACAGTAAAGAGTCCTACTTTGTATTTGAGGTTCTAGAAAAACAGGTAAGTATAGGTATTAGGTATGTGAATTTATTCGTATACTAAATGACGCCCGCAAGTTCCTTGCGCCATTATTCGTTTATCGCGAGGAAACCGTACATTTTTCAGAGTGAAAAGTATCCCATATCCTTTCCCGGCACTCAAAGTATCTACAAACAAAATTTTAGCAAAATCGGTTCAGCGGTTTGGGAGTGAAGAGATAACAAACAGACACACTTTCGTATTTATAATAATAATATAATAATAATAATAATATCTATGGACGCTTCACACCACGTCAATCTGGCCCCGTGGTACGTACCTGAAGGACTTGTGTTACGGGTACCAGACAACGGAAATATATTTAATACTTTTATACTATACATATATTTAAGATTTTTATTATATGATACACATATTTAATACACATCCATGACCCAGGAACATTGAAATTTGAAAACTTTTTGTTCCGTCGGCGGGATTCGAACCCGCGACCCCCGGCTTAAGCTACCAACGCGCTTACCACTGCGCCACAGAGGTCGTCATTTATATTAGTTTATAGATTCTAGCTAACTAATATTTCTAATTATTATTGGTTTTTTATATAAAAATATTACGCAACGTTTATTTATGCGGTTTTTATCAATAGAACGATTCATCGAGGTATTTATGTGCTTTATGTTTGTGCAAAAGTTAGTTATACGAGCTTTTTACCGTTAATACAGTTCAATCCATTAACCCTGCTTTTGATTTAGAAACTAACCAGAGATTTCATTTTATGCTAAAATCCGTAACTAAATTAAACCTCTTATGGCCGACCCCGCTTGTTAGGAATCAAAATCTTCAAGTTAGAACTGTCATTAGTTTCACAGTTTGGAATTATAGAGCGTAGCTTTATTAAACTTAGATCGGAATTAAGCTTCCTTCAAATGAAAATATTATGCATTAAAAATATAATTCTATAATAAGAATATAACATCCATAATAATGAAACTTACAATAATATTTTTGAAAGTTATTGATGCAAAATTCACAGAGTATATAATATCGACAATGTAGTGAAAAAAATTACCAAGCGCCATATTGCTATTTTTGCAACAGAGCCGTTTTTTACTTTTTAAAAATCTTAATGTCAAATAAATTGTTCAATAAAACTTTGTTCAATAAAGGTGAACGCAGATTTGGCCGCACCGCACGCACCGC
Source organism: Polyommatus icarus (assembly GCA_937595015.1). NCBI lineage: Eukaryota > Metazoa > Arthropoda > Insecta > Lepidoptera > Lycaenidae > Polyommatus > Polyommatus icarus. The sequence continues at coordinate 21,355,711 of OW569328.1, read as the reverse complement.
AGTCGCCGCATTTCGAATTCTTTATATGAAGTTATAGGCAAGCTCGCATATCTACCCACGCCGCAGTCTTCGCAACTTCTACATTCTTTATATTATGAAGAATTCGAAATGCGGCGACTGCGGTGCGTGCGGTCGGGCCAAATCTGCGTTCACCTTTATTCTAGGTCTAGGGGCCCAGTGATTCCGAATAATTATAATATAAAAAATGTCATTTTAACTACCATTCTAGTAGTCTGTCGCTTGGTAACATTTATCATTCCACATGATTATAATATTATTAATATTCATTAAGTATCTTTTTCTTATAAGATTTTGTTTTTACTGAAAAAAAATGATATTATAATCATAATATTATAATATTTCAGTATAAAAACAAATTGTTTTTAACAAAACGATAGCGAATACAACAACAAATTCTGTGTAAATAGACTGATTTTGATTGATGCTATATTCTGATTGTTGCTATCTGAAATATATTTTATTCTCTCATCATCATTTTGTGTTCATTAAGGTCGCTAATTACGAATTTACAGGTAATTATTTATTTAGTCGCAGATTGTCGTTATATTAGATTATTTAGGAAGCATTCCTTTGAGAACGTAACTCGTTTCCAAATTAAACTTAATTTTGGTCAAATATTCTGCGACGCTTTCGAAAAATTCTGTCCATATTAAGTGCAGTTATAGCAAAAATAAGAAATCAGCTAGTCAAGTATAAAAATGATAACAATATTATGTGTGTAATTTTTTATGTTACCTACAAATGTAATATACATTAAACATATTATATGAGAGCCTATAATAATATAATATTATGTCGTATCTAATAGATATCTTAATATATAATATATTTCTTGTGTGCGTGTGTATGTGACTGAACTCCTCCTAAACGACTGGACCAATTTTGATGAAATTTTTTGTGTGTGTTCAAGGGGATCTGGGAATGGTTTAGATTCACAATTTTGTCCGCTGGACAATGTTTTTTTAATTAATTTTTAATTTATTAGTAGTTGTTGATTTTGAAATGTTTTACATTGGATCCGACAGTCGGCTGCCATCGCAGTGTAAAATTTTAAATAATATTCGAATTCGGATTTTAATTTTAGTCTGTCCGACAGTTAGCGCTTCGACCAAATTAAAAAAAAATACTTTATATACTTAATATGGCAAAGAAACGTTTGCCGGGACAGCTAGTTAAATATAAAAAACTTACAATGCTTTGTTATAATATATTAATACTCGTACTAGATGACCCGGTAAATTTCATATCACATTCCTTCTAAAATGAAGATTCCCTAGACTTCCACGAATCGGTTCAGCCGTTCTCAGTTTTAGCGATACTTACTGACAAAATTTGAAATTCATTTTTATTTATATCTAGATGTTCAGCTGGTGTCCTTTTCAATAAATTATATTACAACTGCAGTCCAATACTTATAGCATAGTTTTTTTTAAAGTATTACAATATAATATCATTCACGCTTATTTTCCATCAGACTGCGGTACTTTCGTATACAAATTCATAATACTTATATACATAATATATGCTTTGTAATATTTCATGTATATTTCGTATTATATCCGGCCTGCATTACAGGAGTGGTTTCAACAGTACTATGTTTTTGTTTTTACGCTGAACAGTCCACTCAGTCCACATGAATAGCTGCAGGAACAATGATATTCAACATTAAATATCTGTTGTGTTTTTTTGATTATGAGGTCCTCTTGTAGTTGTAATAGTGTTATATTATGAATATTATTATAAACTATGATTAATATTAATTGAAGGCATGAGTAGATGAAGTAGTGTAGGTAACAATTTGAAAACTGTCGTTTTTTGCAGTAACTGAGGTTTTAGGACCGAGAAAAAAAATTGAATAAAAAATGTTTATTCTACTCGTATGTATAGCCGGGTATGTTAACCAGATAAAGAAGTAGGTAAATTACAAGGTTTGTTCAAAGGATTAGGGGAAAATTGAGTAATTGCCCATATCTATACATATTATAAAACAAAGTCGCTTTTATTTCCCTCATGTCCCTTTGTGCCCTTTAATCTTTAAAACTACGCAACAGATTTTGATGATTCTTTCAGTGTTAGATAGCCCATTTATCGAGGAAGGCTATATTTTATCACGCTAAGACTAATTGGAGCGAAGAAATAGAGGAAAATGTGGAAAAACGGGGAAAATTATTTGAAAGGGCTAACTTGAACGCGCTAATCTCAGGAACTACTGGTCCGATTTTAATAATTCTTACAGTGTTAGATAGCCCATTTATTGAGGAAGGCTATAAGCTATATTTTATCACGCTAAAACTAATAGAAGAATGTGGGAAAAAACGGGGAAATTATTTGAAAGGGCTTATCTCGCGAACTACTGGAGCAATTTTTATGTTATTTGGCACATATAAGAAGTAGACCACGTGAAAGATCATAGGCTATCGATTTTAATCACTTTTTCAGTGGCTTTATATTTTATACCCGTGCGACGCCGAGGCGGGTCGCTAGTTAAGTTATAAAATGTTTGGTAACTAATTCTACTCACTACTAAATTTTATTTCAATAAAGTTTTATAAGTTACTAGGTGACGCCCGCAACTCCGTTGTGCCAAAATTAGTTTACCGCGCAAGAACCGTACATTTTTCCGAGATAAAAACTTCCCATGTCCTTTTCTGAGACTCAAAGTATCTCCATGCCAAATTTCAGCAAAATCGTTTCAGGGGCTTAAACGTGAAGAGGTAACAGATATAAAGACAGACAGACGGACAGACGGGACAGACAGGCACACTTTCGCATTTATAAAATTAGTATGGATAAGTCTATACATGGTGTAAAATAGAAAAGATGCGATTGTTTGCTTACGTTGAATAGGTTCCAAAACGACTGGCCTTATTTTAATAAAACTTGGCACAGATAGGGAAAGGACATCGGGTACTTAATCTGTCGCACACAGAATCTTAAATGTTTGTTTTTTCTATTAATATGTTATTCTATCAACTACTAATAAATTATTCAATTAGAAATAACGTTATAAGATATGTATTGAATTAAACATAATATCATTGCAATACATTTTAATGAGATCTGTCAATATTTGTTTGTATCGGCAAATATAATATTTAATTATGCTGCATTCAAATAGATTATTAGAAACATTTGTACGAGTAGCATTAATACCTCATATCGTTATACAAAATTAATAAATTATTCAGTACCTATTTGTTATTAGTCTAGACTTCTAGAGTATAGACGTGTCTGAGTCTGTAGTGCTCTAATGTTAACTACCATTTTTTTTCGTCTTGAATCAAGACTTAAGACGAAATAAAAATGGTAGTTAACATAGTTATAACAAAGGTATCAAGATACATACAGGTTTTTACATTTTAAGATTTTTAAGAAAACCGTTATAGTAATCAATTCAAATATTATAAATGCGTAAGTTTGTCTATCTGTCTGTCTATCTTTCACTTAAAATTATTATACAGAATTATTTACCAGCAGAAAAAACATGCTAAGTTACAAAATCGTAACCAAAATATAATATATTGTGTAGTTTTATAGATTTCAGAATAGGTACTACCTACTCTAGAAACGGACAGAAGAAAACGTCTTACTTTTCTACTGTGTACTGATATTCCAAAAAACAAAATTGTTGAGGTGGATCTAGTGAATAATTACCAAAGAGTTCTTAATTTGTTACAACTTACAAACAAATTCTTCATAAAGTCAATTCCGCGGGGAACAATTTTGATCTTTAATAAACCCAGCGCGAATAACTTATTTAAAACCAAATTTTAACATTCTCTTTGTGGTAGAAAACATAAACAATGTTAATTTTTAAAGCCGAAATTACTTGGATAATTAACTTTTGATGAAATAACACTAAAATTATTCTTCAACGAACAACGGTAACATTCCCAGAATTCAGATGTTGAAAAAGTTATTTTACATTGTTGATTGTATAAATTTCGAAATAACAAGAATAAAATGGACCTTTCATCATAAGACGAGAAACAGGAAATGCCAATATTTTTTCATTAAATCAGTAAGTAAGTTCATTAAATCATAATCATACATCCTACTAGATAAAATTCCGTATGAAGACACTTTGAATCAGGAGTCAGGACTCTAAGGCCGTGTTTCCACCTGCAAGACAACAGCTGTCGCGAGAAGCTTGCAAAGTGTAAACCCCGTAGCAAGAGCTGTCGCAACAATTTGTCAAGCGCTTCCTGCGAGTAGTTGCGACAGATCTCGCTGCGGGTCACCGCAGATATAGATACGGTTAAGTTTCGTATAGCATTTATCCACGAGCTTCTCGCACGACACTTATTGCAGCAATAAATTGCAAGACTTAGTATTAAAATAATGTAAACAATAATGCAAGAAACTCATTTAAGACTTCCGCGAGTTTGCTTGCAGGTGGAAACACGGCCTAAGGACTTAGTTTTATAAATCAAAAACATACAGTTACCACGCGATAAAAAACTCATAGGAAGTTGTGGACAAGATAATATTCAAATTCCTAAATAACAATAATATTAATAAGTATTAAGATTCGCAACAATACACAACTTGCGCCGACCGCAACGACCCACGGGATGTAATTTAGAACTTCGTAAGAAGTCAGAGTTTAAAAGTTCGTAAAAGTTTAACTGTTACTGAGTAAAGTGCTGACTTTGTCAAGAATTGTGTTCTCAAAATAAAGTATTTATTTAAAGGTTCAACTTCTAAATTACTGATCAAGTTTTGAATAGGTTTACTTTTTGTGGCGCAAATAAAAGGTATGCTGACATTGTTTGATTTTACATTTTATATCCTTTATACTTTTCTTCCGTTACGTCTATGCCAAGTAGGTACCTATTATTATGAATTATTCACAAAAAGTTATGTTCTAAAATAATAATTTTATACTGAATTGCTTTTTTATTTAAGTTTTTATTCATTCCATGTCCTTATATTTCTTATTTCAAATATATCTTAGTAACTCTCATCATTTTCTTATCTAATTGCATTATATTGTTCCCCATATTTGGGTTTCAAATATTCTTATTTACCACCATTATAATTTAGTCCGTTAGTATAATTATTATGCTTGTATTGTATTTATTATCTCATCTACTCTTATGATTACTAATTTGACCTTCAAATGTTCTTTATCACAACCATTACTTGGTCCGTTTATATTATTCTTCTAACGTATGTAGCTCACCCACTCTCATGATTATCTTTCACTCCATTGGCTCATCCCCCATCAGTGAGTTATAAATAGCCGATAATATTCTAAATTTGAATGTTAAATTTACTGCCGCCATCAAGTTAATAGCCGAGCACATTCGTCGGTTTACGAGTGATCTCGCAAATCTCAATTACGGCAGTAAAGTGACTGGAGCGAAGACGTATTTGCACATACGTCGTTATTTTCCACATAATTAATACCGTTTAGTGTGTGTGTCTGAATGGGAGCTGGGTTGCATAAGATCCTAATTTATCTTTCGGGGAATATAAACTATAAAGTGTAGATCGCGGGCCCGATTCGTATACCTCGTAATGCAGATCAATTGCAATATCTACCTACTACGAATAAGGGTCAATTCAGACCGCAACGCGACGAGGCGAGGCGAGGCGCGGCGCGGCATAAATTTTATGGATTTGACAGATTTCAATTGCGCGAGACGTCTTGCGAATCTGTCAAATCCATACTAATTTAGAAATGCATCTACGCGTAGCGTTGCGGTCTGAATCAACCCCAAGGGCCAACCCACACGTACCACAACCACACCACGTGGTCGGGCGTATATTTCGTATTGTAAATGAACTGAACCATTAACACGTACCACATTTTGCAGTCGTTGTCGACCACTTGTGTGGTACCGACCACATCGCAACCACGAGCGAACTAGTGGCCAACCACATCGCAACCACAACGTCGCGTCTCTTCCCCCCTCCGTTTCATTGACTTTCGTACGTAACCACATCGCAACCACTGACGACAACGCAACCACGTCGGCATTTTGTCGGTACTCGGTACCACAACGCAACCACAAAAAGCTGCAGCGACACCATTCACACGAAACCTGCACTGCTCGACGATACTTTGTCGTAGCGATGTCGTGTGGTTGTGGTACGTATGGGTTGGCCCTAAAACGGTATATTTGTATTAAGAGTACGCAAGAACACGTGTAAAATATATCGATCTAGTTTAACTTACACGTGAGCGTAAAAGGCATGAATAGACCTAAGCCCTCATCGGTAGAAATCACACCCGATCAAATACGCTCTTTTTTTATTGGAGTCTGCCACGGTAAAGCCTTACCTTGAGGTTTTTTGGGGTCATTTTAACATTTGAGATTTAGCCTACTTTCCGAAATAAAACCCAGTATACCAATACTGAAGACGTCATGTTTGCAACATTGTATTAATGCCGCTGGTTACGTGTTATATTTGCATCCAAATAAAGTTGTAATCAAACGTCAATACACTGGCGTGTATATTTTGGATTGAATCAATAGTGTAACAAAGATTCAAGACATCGTGAACACTGGCCAGTATACTAGTCCTAGGTAACATTTCGGAACATAATCTTGAAATTTACGAAGACGATTAGCATGTTTATTTATTCAAGGACCAATTAACCTATCAACCCCCATAAGGACACCGGTGGCGACCGCGACAACAATAGAATAACAATAGATTTCCAAGAATCTGCGTTCGAAGGATTAAGGGCTAATACAGGATATTTACATAGTTTGCACAGCCAACTACATTAGCCTCAAGTTAATTGCTTGAATGATTATCCTAACCATAAACCTTAGTCTATCCTACATTTTGAAATAGTTACATCACTTACCCAATATCCCCAGCCTGTAGTTGATAGTGACGACGACGAGGCCAGCGTGTGAGGCCAGCACGGTACCGTCGTAGGGGTTCCCGGAGCTCCACTCGTAGCTCTCCCCGTGGACGAACACCAGAACCGGGTACCGCGCCACCGCGTCCCGGACTCCCGCTGTGGAGAGATCGGTATGTAAGCCTTTTGCAATAAATAATAATAAAAAATAAATAATATATCTTTTTATTCAAAAAAGGTATCATGATACTCTTTTTGAAAGTCGAACGAAGAAGCTACGTTGCCTACCACCAATGGTAGAGGTGTCACGTAAGCAAGATTTGTCCAGTGTTTTGTTAAGCACAACTGCTTAAGGCCGTTCCGTCCGGAGATTCCGTAATTGACCGTATTTAAAACCTTATAAACTCATAATATTCTGAAAGCTACAAAGTTATAATAAAAATACAGCAATAATCTTCAGTATATCAACGTTCCTTTCGCCGTTTTAAATTTTCTATTTTTGTTTATTATACTCATGATATCGGCTTCCAAAGTAATACCAATTTGTTAAAACTCGAGCATACATTCAGCATCTCCTTAGCATTTACAAATTACTTTTATTTGAAACTCACGCCAATATATCGACAATATCATAAAATACATATTTGTCGTTTTAAATTATTTTGAGGACAATTTTGAACTAAGATAAGTAAAATAATAGGGTTTTGGCGCGATCTCGGCTACGCGGCAAATGTATGGCCAAGGTCGTTTGCTCGGGGGACGGCCTTAACAAACACTTTTTGTTTTTTACCCCCCAAAACCAGAAAAAAGCAGGTGTTGTAAGATTGTCGTGTCTGCCTCCCTGTATACCTGTTAGATTGTATGTACTTCTGTCTACTAGTTTGAATCTCTATTCGTGTGTGTAACTGTCCGTGGTGTTGTAGTATCCAAATTCTAAACGAGTGGACTGATTTTGATCTAGATTTTTTATGTTCGAAAGCTGATACTATGTTCTTCAATACTTCATCAACTCGGTCACTGTTCGAAATATGAAGTTTCTTTTAAATCTCTTAATTACACTTATACCACAAATAGAAACATACCAGTGGCTCCACGCAACGTTATCGCCGAATTATAAAGCGTTTGTAATTTCAACTTAAATTTTTTAAAATCCCTAAAACTACTATCACACATGTCATACAATAAACAATATAGTTTATCCATAAGAGTTACGATCCGATAAAATAATAAAGTTATTGTGATATTTACGATTCTACTATACCTGGACTCTAAAGTAATTTACCGAAAAAGTAATAAACTAAAAATGCATATCAATAAAAGTCAAGTTCAGATGCAGACAAACTTTGGAATTTATGTGGTTCACGGCGAATTTATGTTTGCCTATTAAATCACGGCGGACGCTCGCTCTACGAATGAGTTTACTTACAGCCGTACCCAGAGACATTTAATGATTAACTTTCTTCTTCTTCTTTCTTTCTTTTTTAGCCGTTTGTGTCCCACTTCTGGGCAAAGGCCTCTTTCCTTCCACACGTCTCTATACTTTGCTGTCTTTGGCCATTCCTTATCAAAAGCGTATGATTAACTTTAATTTAATTAAATGTTTGACAGAAAATCATATTATTATGATGGAGTTTATGTCAAAATTATTATTAAACTAGATGATTCCCGCAACTTCGTTGCGCCGAAATTCGTTTATCGCGCGGGAACCGTACATTTATCCGGGATAAAAACTATCCTATGTCCTTTCTCGGGAATCAAAGAACCTCCATGCCAAATTTCAGCAAAATCGGTTCAGCGGTTCAAGCGTGAAGAGGTAACAGACAGACAGACAGACAGACACACGGACAGACAGACAGACAGACACACTTTCGCATTTATAATATTAGTATGGAAGTATGGATTAAAGTTTATTAAGCACTATATGACGCACGCAACTTCGTTGCGCCAAAATTCGTTTATCGCGCAGTAACCGTACATTTTTCTAGGATAACAAATATCCTATGTACTTTCCCGGGACTCAAAGTATCTCCATACCAAACTTCAGCAAAATCGGTTCAGTGGTTTAGGTGTGAAGAGGTAACAGACAGACAGACTAATAGTAGTAGTATAACATTAGAAGGAAGTATGGATTGAATGTCGAATGTCGAAAGTTGAATGTATACCTACGGCAGTTAGTCTACACTCTACAGAATATGCAACTGGACAATATAGGCAACTGAAAAAACATCTACTAGGTACATTGAGATGTATGGAGTTGCTATTGCCAACAAAAAACATGTCACACTTGAGGAACGAGAGGGGTGAGAGGCGGGGCTGTGATGGCTATAGATCAGTACCGCAGAAGTGACAAAGTTTTGTGCCTACACTCGAATGAACGCAGACTTGAGTTAGTGGATAAAATAAAACAAAGGTTTTTTCTAAACATTATTAAAAGATTTTATTTAACTTGCTCTGTGTAATATTATTTACATATTATTAAATATATTACTACATATTATTATGTAAGTTCGGGTGGAATTTTTGAACTCAATTTCGAAGTATGTATGTACATAATATAATATTTTATGTACATACATAAGGATATGGGCGAAAAGCCCATAGACGGCCCCAATTTAAAAAAAAATAATAATAATATTTTAACCGATTGAGCTGAAATTTTGTATACACGTTTGGTTTGAATGATTATGCACATTGCACAATACAGTATGTGACATCACTATAAATATAAAATGGCCGACCATCCAAGATAGCGGAATAATTATTTTCTATGCCGTCCTATATTAACAGTATGGATATTAAATGAAAGAACTTTTTGAGAATAACTCTAAAACGAATGTAATGCCATTCTACATCCAATATGGCGGCTCATCTAAGATAGGGGAATAGAAACAAAGTTTCGTTTATTTCTGTATGACTAAAGATTGGATTTCAGTTAAAAATAGTTAAGTGAAATCCAACTTTTTAGTCACGCAGAAATAAACGAAATAATAATATAACAACTCGAATGAGAAAAAAACGGGGTAAATTATTTGAAAGGGCTTATCTCGCGAACTACTGGAGCAATTTTTATGTTATTTGGCGCAGATAAGAAGTAGACCACGTGAAGGATCATAGGCTATCGATTTTAATCATTTTTAGTGGCTATAATATAGTCACTGAAAAAATGATCCCGGCGTCGCGTCGCACGGGTATAAAATATATAGCCGCTATATATTTTATACCCGGGGCGGATCGCTAGTATATTAATAAGTGCATTTGTAGAATAAATAATAGTAAATTATTACAACCTGAGACTGACGGCGACCATTAAATTTATGCGACGGGATAGCGATCGACGTTGCCATGGTGACATACTTATTTAATCATTTCAGTAAAATAATATGGGCGAAATACTTTATATTATGGCAAAGCAACATTTGCCGGGAGAGCTAGTTATATTATAATAAGTATGGATTAAAAGTCCACTACATACTTACCTTATTTAAATTACTTAAATATTTATAAATACAATTATAATGTACGCATGTATAATGTACACGTAATACCGTATTTATATTACCGAAATACAAACTCGTCTACCTGAATACTTCATTCATTATCGTCTCATCATAGATATCTGTATTCTGCCTACATTCCCCTCTGAATCTACTCAAACTCAAACTCAAACTCAAATTTTTTTTTATTCAGAATAAATTTTTGCAAATATTTTCTGAAAGTCTACATGATGCCTACCACCGGTTCGGGAACTAACCCGGCGAGAAGAACCGGCGTAAGAAACTCGCAGGGGGCCCACTTTATTTACCAAAAAAAGTGAGAAAAAAATTAATCTTTTAAAATAAAGTTTACAATTCTGTAACTTAAAATTATACAATGTCAACATACATACATAATTGTAAGTCATAAAATAATGTAGAAGTAGTCTTGCAAGCAGCCATCCTACTCCCAAGATGTGCCGTCGTTTATGAAATCATTGACCTTATAATAGGCTTTGGCACACAAACGTTCTTTGACTACATTTTTAAATTTATTAATGGAAAGATTTTGAACGTTTTCTGGGATTTTATTGTAAAGGCGTACACATTGACCTTTAAAAGATTTACTAACTTTACTAAGTCTGATCACCGGTATTTCTAGTTTGTACTTATTTCTAGTGTTTCTTCCGTGAATGTCACTTTTGGTTCTAAATTTACTAAGATTCTTTCTAACATATAAAACATTATCCAAAATGTATTGAGAAGCAACAGTTAGAATACCAATTTCTTTAAACTTTTCTCTCAGAGATTCAAAAGCTGACATTTTATAAATTGAACGTATAGCTCGCTTCTGCAGCACAAAAATCGTATTAATGTCGGCAGCGTTTCCCCATAAGAGGATGCCATACGACATTCTACTATGAAAATAACTGAAATAAACTAGTCTTGCTGTGTCTTCGTCAGCAATTTCCCGTATTTTTCTGACTGCGTATGCTGCAGAACTGAGCCTATCTGCAAGATTAGCAATATGAGGACCCCACTGTAGTTTACTATCTAGTGTAATGCCTAAGAATACAGTGGAGTCCACCAAATCCATCTTCTCATCATTTAATAGTATATTGGTTTTAACTTGCCTAACATTGGGCAAGGTAAATTTTAAACATTTAGTTTTCTTAGAATTTAGAAGTAAGTTATTAACGTTAAACCAATGTACTATTTTTGAGAGAGCACTATTTACCTCGTCGTAATTTGACTGTTGTCGCTTCACTTTAAAAATAAGTGAAGTGTCATCAGCAAAAAGTACTATCTCATTATCCTTAACAAGATAAGGTTAGTCGTTTATGTAGATGAGAAAAAGGAATGGACCTAAAATGGATCCCTGTGGGACGCCTAATTCTATTTTGGTCCCATTGGACCTTTTACTATTAATGTCAACCCTTTGAGTTCTATTTTTGAGGTAAGATGTCAAAAGGTTGAGTGCTGAGTCCCTAATGCCATAGTGGTGCAATTTCCTGATCAATGTAGCATGCTCAACACAGTCAAAAGCCTTGGAGAGGTCGCAAATAACCCCTAGGGCATCCTGCGAGTCCTCCCATGCTTCAAATATACTATAAAGGAGATCTATACCAGCATCCGTTGTGGATCGACCCTTAGTAAAACCATATTGATTTTTGTGCATTAAATTATTTAAGTTAAAATGTAATAGTAACTGATTTAAAATTATTTTTTCAAATATTTTACTTAGAGTCGGTAGAATCGATATAGGCCTATAATTTGTAGGATCAGATTTAAGTCCCGCTTTAAATAAAGGTACAACCTTACTGTGCTTCATCAAGTCAGGAAAAACACCACTCTTTATGCAGTCATTAAAAATCATTGATAGATGAGGAGCTATAATGTCAATTATTGATTTGATAATTTTAGTAGACATGCCCCAGAGATCAGTAGTATCTTTAATATTTATTAATTTAAAAGTATCAATGATATCTTTGGGGACAATCTCTCTAAACCTAAAATTGACATTACATTCCTTTACATTGTCTCTGAGTAGTTTTTCAGCAGCTGCAGGTGAGGAGTTTAAATTTTTCGTAGTTGAGACCGGAATGTCAGCAAAAAATTTTTCGAAGACAGTCGCAACCTCATGATCATTGGTAATCTTTTTATTTTCAAAATAAATTTCAAAATCAGAGCTACGACTGGTGACGTTTCCAGTCTCACCAGCTATTACTTTCCAAGTAGTTTTGATTTTATTTCTCGAATTTTTAATTTTATTCCTAATGTGAATAGCCTTAGCGGCTTTACAAACTTTTTTAAAAATCTTTGAATAGTTTTTTACATATGTTTTGAATTTATCACTAGTATTCATGCATTTTTCATCATACAATTCATATAATCTTTGTCTGCTTATTTTAATTCCTGTAGTTGCCCATACTGTAAAATTATTATTATTTTTATGGCTTTTTTTAACCGTTCTAGGAGTAAATACAGTATTAAATTGGGTTCTTATCATCTTAAACAATTTGTTAAATGCTTCATCTGAGCTATTTGTTTCATCCAATAATAGTTGAATACTTGAACTTAAGTTATTTCTAAACTTCTCAATACGTTTTGTATTCACAGGAACAAACACACGCTTTTCCTCTAGGTAACTATCGCAATGTATATTAAATGAGGCTAGTTGCCCACAGTGATCAGAGCTAAGCTTATTTATTATTTCTTTTTTACATGGAGAAAAATTTGTAAAAATATTATCAATACAAGTTGCTGTTGTGTCACAGATTCTTGTTGGCTCATAAAACAAGTAATTTAGGTTATATGATTTAAATAGAGATGTGAATCTAACAGTAGTAGAGTTCAAGTCAAATAAATTAATATTAAAGTCACCACAAACGATAACTTTTTTGTTAGATGCACATATCTTTGATAATATTTGTTCCATGCTTTGTTCAAAGGAGTCATATAACCCTGATGGTGGCCTGTATACGCTTACAATAATTAGTTGACTTAACTCTATGCAGGCTACTTCTATTATCCGTTCAGAAGAGAGGTTCACAATGTCTTTACGTTCTTTGAATTTTAAATTTTTTCTAATTAATATAAGTGATCCACCTCTAATGGCATTCTCTCTGCTGAACGAGCTTGCCACCTGGTGATCATTGAGATTGAAAATGAGTTCATGTTTTCTAAACCAGTGTTCTGAAATACAAATAATATCAATTTGAAATTGTTTTAGAAATAACTCAGTTTCAAGCTCTTTACCTACCATTCCTTGAAAGTTCTGATGCACCAAGCTTATAACATTCTTGCTATTTATATTGGAGTAAGTTTTGGTAGGATTTTTCACACTTAAGCTATTAGTGCAAGAGACATCCTCCATTGTCTTATGGTCTAATTTAAATAATTAATTGGAACATATTCCAACTCGTTACTATAACTAAAATACTGCTCAATAGAAGCAGGAGTCAAAGAAGCCAAATTCTTGGCTTTCAAAGAAAATAAAAAAATTGATAGCTATATGTCTCTTACAGTAATGAGATAAGTAGTAATACTTATCTATACTTATATTATTAATAAATTTACCATCTAAATTATTTATATCCACAACCTGACATTTTGGTTGTGTGTCGCTTAAAACTATACAATTATTGTTGACAGCACTATACAATATGCTATTCAACCTAAATCTTATCTGATTTTCTACTACTACTCTATGACAATGCGAAATGGCGCGCGTCTTCGCCTAGTAATTGAATGTTCGTATTTTAATTGAAAATAATTAAATTAGAATACTAATCGATAAAATGTTATGCCGTCGCATTTGGAAGTGTTTTTGGAATTATTTTTACAACATCATAAGACACACCAAGGCATTTTTGTGACTTTTATTTTGTTTTTTTATAATTGTCGCGCAGAAGAGCTCGCGGCGAACTGACTGCGCTGCGGCTATATAGCTTCTCTTGAATGTGACCAAGCATTGCATTGCGGTGTCAACTCCATACATCTCAATGACTAGGTAAAGGTAATTAATTAATGATGCGACCACACCTTGTCCAGATAAACTTATTGTGGTTTTTGCGGCAAGATTTCTTTAAGCAAGTACCTACTTTTGTGATTTAAAATTATGCATTGAACAAAATAAATAAATAAGATTGAGGTGAGCAAGGTCCTCGCGTCGTTGCGAGGTGAATCGCTTGCTCAGCTTTCTAGTTTGGAAGGTGCAAAGGAGAAATTAAGAAAATCACGCACTCGATGTTTAAGTTTAATTATTTTTAATATAATGACAAAATCTATCAAAAGATAAACAAGTCAAAAAATCATAAACTAAAGAGTACTAAATAATATAAAAAAGGTTTTATCAAAGAAGTTCCGCTATGTACACTACAAGATAAATATTTGACTAAACGGAGCCAATAGAATGTTCATAGCTTTTTCTCACAACACACAATAAATCGGCAAATTTGATTACGTCAAGAAATTTACTAATCTGGCTGCGAGTGCCAAGAGCGTAGTATTGATTGAGCATTCTCAGTAAATGTATCCCGCAACGGCAAATCCTTTTCTCCGGATCCCTTTTTCAGATACGATCATTTGTATTGACGGGACCTCGCTACTTTACTAGATTTGTGACTTTCCGAACGGTATGAGGCATATTATATATTGTTTTCCTTTGATTTCTTTTGTAGATTTTTGGAACGTTACTTGGTGTTATGTAAAAGTCTGAATCGTTAAGAACTTAAAAATTGTGTTTTGAAATGTTACGCTTATGTAGTTACGTTTAATGTTACGATCTTACTTTGTAATACTAAAATGAAATAAGAAAAATCTTTCGATATTTAAAACGCTGAACTAGCATCAACTATAAAATGAATTTCTCTGTATTTTACGTTCAATTTTATAGTTAATTAAAGCATAAAAGATAATATAAAGGGAGCGCTGAAAGAAAGCTTTTAAATTACGATAATACCCCGCAGTAAAAATGGAATGGACGTATGTCGTCCCGTTAAATGACGGCTTAAGGAAGATGGCGGATGCTCCTGTCAACGGTCATTTCGGGATTCCCGCGCGAAATTTATATTTCGAACTCTTTATTGTCTTTGTCTAGACCGATTATAGTAATTGGAGTATTAAATAAAATAAAGTAGCAGATTTAAGAATGTTCTGTAAGAAAATATGATGGTGATGAAAACTCAGAAGTAATATACTTTTTTTAATGAATACCAGAACCTCATCCTAGGTTTATTTGCAATTTAAGCAATTAAATGATTTTTTGAATTTGATTTTGTGAATCTTATAATTTCCGTGGATGAAAGCATAATAAAACTTATCAAATAAATTATGAAACTAAAGACAAAACTTGTTTACTTAAATTCATTGTAACCCTAGTATCCAATACCCGAGAAATAATATTCTCTGTATCGTTCGAAAGAACCCAAAGGATTTAATACGAACTTGACCGGTTTTTCGCACTTATCTCGTATATACATTCGCTTTATTTTAGCTGAAATATCTTCACCATTTGTGAGGAAAGTATGTCATTAACTTCCTAAATATTCGAGTTTTTGTAAGCGATATACCCCGACGTAAGGGTTTATTTACTTCTCAGTTTCAGGACTTAACACTATCACGATTATGTTATCTTGTTGCTGAAAACTTCTAAATAATAAAGTTGTATGCTACGTACACAGTGTGTCTCGACACCAGTGTCCCAGCTGTTGGGGCTGGAGCATGGAGCCGTCTGCTGGAAGGTGCCTTGACTCTTGATGATGATTGATGGTGATGAATGAAAAAACATGCGCACACCGGCGGTGGTCCAGTATCGAGTGCGGGGGGCGCGTCGCACGCCGCGGCCCGGGCGCAGGCCTACGTACGCCCTGCTGCATGTGTGCGTGTGATGTGACGTCGACGTTGTCGGTTGTGATGCGTCGACATGCCGGCCCTCATTGAAGCCTCGCTTCAATCTTGGTCAGGTTTTGGAAGAGGACAAATTTTTGAGAATGAGCGTCGGACAGTCCCTGACGATGTCTTGATGTCAGCCACTCGTGTTACTCCATCAGATCCCGGATAAACTGTTATGATTCGTCCCAAGTGCCATTTCATCGGAGGCAGGTGGTCATCTTTGATAAGTACGAGATCACCTTTGCAGAGCGACCCATGAGATTGTTTCCATTTTGTGCGAAGTTGGAGCTCCGAGATATATTCTTTGTGCCATCTTGACCAGAATTTTTGACGCACTCTTTCGATTTTTTGGTAACGATCGAGGCGATGCAATGGAATTTCGGCTAAGTCTGGCTCTGGTAGTGACGTGATTTGTCTGCCAATTAGGAAATGGCCTGGGGTAAGGGGAAGTAGGTCTTCGGGATTCGATGACATTGGGGTAAGAGGACGCGAGTTAAGTATTGCCTCAATTTGCGTCAGGGCTGTGTACAGTTGCTCGTATGTTAAATTTAAGTTACCGATTGCTCGTTTTAAATGATTTTTAGTAGATTTTACGCTTGATTCATGAAGTCCACCAAAATGGGGAGACCGGGGAGGAGAGAAACTAAATTTTATGGATTCTTGTGCAAAAATATCAACTATTTTGTCACCGTCTGTAGATATCATTTTTTTAATCTCGTTATTAGCTCCAACAAAATTCGAACCATTATCGCAATACATGTATGATGGTTTGCCTCTACGCGATATGAACCTTTTTAAGGCTAAAATAAATTTTGTAGTGGACATGTCGCTTACTAATTCCAAGTGTATGGCTTTAGTGGTAAAGCATACAAAGACACAAATATATTACTTAATTAAGCGACATCCTCGCCCTTCTTTATTAGCAATCATAATAGGACCACAATAATCGGTTGCTGTATATTGGAAGGGATAACCGACGTCGCCTGCACTAAATCGTTCTTTTGGAATATTTCCCATTATAGGTATAGTACTGTCAGCACGAAATCGCCTACAAATGCCGCAGTTTCGATACACATGCCTAGCTAGATCTCGTCCACCAATCGTCCAATAGTTTTGACGAGTGGAGTAAAGTAATTGTTGCGGCCCGGTATGCATTAAAATTTTATGTTCATTTTGAAATAAAAGTTTAGAAAATATATGATTTTTATGAATGAGAAATGGATGTTTTTTATTATAATCGTACTGTGAATTTAGAAGTCGTCCACCGACTCTTATTACGTCTAATTTATGATCAAAAAATGGATTAAGAGATAAAATTGAGCAAGTACTTTTTAAAGTTTTATTTGATTTTAATTGTTCGTACTCTGTAGGAAATGATTGTTTCTGTGATATACTAATTAATTTGTAAATAGCGTTTTTAATTTCAGATACTTGTAAAGGGCCTGTTATTTTATTTTTATTATTTTTTAAATTGTAAATAAAACGTAGGATATAAGCCATGGTTCTTTGCATTCGGAAATAACTAGAAAATTTATTAAATGGAAATACCGATTCTTCTGATTGAGCTATTGTTAATGTTACTTCTTGTTTTAATTCTGGTAAAATTAAATTATTATTTTTTAAATCGAATGTAGGCCACGATGACTCGTTGGACTGCAAAAAATGCGGGCCCCTCCACCATTGCTCACAACTGATTAACACATCAGGGCTGGTTTTACGCGTTAGATAGTCAGCTGAATTTAAATATGTCGGAACATAATTCCACGAGCTAATGTTTGAAATGGACTGTATTTCTCCTATTCTGTTACGTACAAATGTCTGCAGCCTATTGGTAGTAGTGTTAAGCCAGCCTAAAACAATGGTGGAGTCGCACCAATAAAAAATATTATCTATCGTGAGTCGCAATGATTCAACGATCTTGATAGCGAGTCTCGCTCCTAGTAATGCGCCGCAAAGTTCTAGACGCGGAAGTGTTTGCGGTTTCAGAGGCGAAACTTTATTTTTTGAGCATAAGAGCGTCACGTTTGCCTGGCCACAATTGTCAACAGACCGTAAATATGCGCACGCTCCGTATGCGTCTTCGGAAGCGTCCGTAAATATATGTAATTGTAGGTTACTGTAATTCGAACAAAGAGCGTGTCTGGGGATTTTTAAATTATTTAATTCTGATAATGACGAAATGAACTTATACCAAGCTGTTCGTGTAGCTTCGGGTACTGGATCGTCCCACGACAACTTGCATAACCATAATTTTTGTAGGGTTATTTTTGCTTCTAATATAGAAGGGGTGACCAGGCCCAGTGGGTCAAAAAGTTGAGATATAGTAGACAAAATATTTCTTTTGGTTATTTTGTTACAAGTTTTTAAATTTATATTAAAACAAATTTTGTCTGACTTATGATCCCAATTTATACCTAATGTTTTTGAAACATCATTCGGACATAAATCTAAGCGATCAATTGTTATGTTGTCGTTTGAAAGTTTTTTAATTTGTGATAGCACATCTTTATCGTTCGAACACCACTTACGTAACGGAAAACACCCACTAGCAAGTTGCTTGGTCACTCCTGTATAAATGTGAAGAGCCTGAGAGGTGTTACTAGCGCCCGTGATGACGTCATCGACATAGAAGTCTTTAGAGATGACCTCTTGAATCAGCGGGTCGGTACATTCGTCGGCTAACTGTTTGAGACACCGTATCGCTAAGAACGGAGCCGAGGCAGTGCCGTACGTTACCGTATTTAGCTCGTAGGCCCGCAGAGGTTCGCTCGGCTCGTCGCGCCACAGTATTTGTTGAAGGGGTCTTTGTGACTCATTAACTTCGATCTGCCTATACATTTTAGTGACGTCAGCCGTAATAACGATATTATGTTGACGAAAGCGCAATAATATTGAAAAAAGATCATCTTGTATCGTCGGACCGACCATTTGCAACTCGTTAAATGAATAACCGGAAGATGATTTCATAGAACAATCGAAAACTACTCTTAATGACGTAGTAGAACTAGTAGGGCGTTCTACACCGTGGTGTGGAGCAAAATATTTGATTTGATCACTGTTCACATGTTTTGATAGTCTCATGTGACCCAGATGAATGTATTCTTGGATAAAATTTTTATACTGATTTTTTAATTGTAAGTTAGTTTGTAATTTTTTTTTCTAACTGTAAAAATCTAGTTTTAGCCATTTTGTATGAATCGCCTAAAACATCTGGACTATGCTTTAATGGGATCGTGACTAAAAATCTGCCATTAGGTAGGCGAGACGTATGTTGCACGAACGAATTTTCACATTCGATCTCCTCAGGAGACCACTGTAATTGTTTATTTGTCATGATTGAATCTAATTCCCAAAACTTAGCTAATTGATCGTTAAGAATTTGAGAATCTGAAAAATTGCAATATATTGATGAACTATGTTGTATTGATCCAGTTAAAAACCAACCTAGCTTTGATTTTTGTAAAATAATATTTTGATTATTTAATTTAATCTGTTCCGACTCAATGAATTCCCATAATATTCCGTTGCCTATTAAAATGTCGATGTTCGACGGTAAATAAAACTGCGGATCTGCTAAAGTTATGTCACTCGGAATTTTAATCGCGTTTTTATCTATGGGAGAACTCGGCCAAGGGTTCGTAATCTCTGAAATAATAACACACGTAATCGTTTTACTGTAATTAGAATGAAGCGATTGAATAGTAACGTCGCAACATTCCCTCGCCACAGATACGCTTTTATTCAACCCGTTAATTGTTGTCGTTACACTTCTAGTAGGCAACTGGAGTTGTTTACATAATCGCTGTGTACAGAAATGTCCGGTACTTCCCGAGTCTAGGATAAGGCGCACACGCCGGCTGCTCCCCGTCGCAGCGCGCACATTAACACGAGCCGTAGATAACAGCGCTTGGGCCGATGCAACACCGCACGATAAAGCTACTTCGCCGGGGTGGCGCGGGTTCGATCCCTCGCCGCTCGGTATATCGGGACAAATTAAACTATTGTGCTTTTTATTGCAATGTTTGCAAGCCCTTAGTTGACACTTTTTCGTAGGATGTCCTGTTTTTAAACAATTCAAACATAAATTTAATGAACTAGCCTTTGCTTCGCGATCTTTGTTATTTAAACTTAAAAATGTTTTACAGTAGTAAATGAAATGATCTGATGACTTACAAATGGGACATTTTTTATTTTTATTATTGTTATTTTGATAAGTAGTTAATAAATTCGTATTTGTTTGTTTTTGTACAAATTTTGTTTTATTATTATTTTCTAAAGTTTCTAATAATTCCGATCGACTTCTCGCGAATTTTACTAAATCATCGAATGTTAAATCTTGTTTCTCATGTAAAGCTTTATATTTTTCCCATTCGACAAAAGTTTGCGTATCAAATTTGCTGGATAACATGTGTATCAACAGGGTGTCCCATTTATCGGTAGGCTCACCGAGTGTAGCTAACGATCGCAAATTCTTAACAAAAGTATCAACCAAGCGCTTTAAATTAAATGAAGTATCCCTCTGCATGGAATAAATGGTAAACAACGACTTGACGTGATTAGCGATAAGCATTTTTTTGTTATCGAATCGCTCACAAATAAGTTTCCAAGCTACTTCGTAGTTGGTCGAAGAGAATTCAATTGATTTTATCACTAATAATGCGCTGCCTTCTAACGACGAGCGTAAATAATGGAATTTATTAATTGCACTTAAATCAGGATTATCGTGAATTAAAGATAGGTATGTGTCTCGAAACTCAAGCCATGAATTGTAAGCACCGTCGAACTTGGCTAACTGAATGATAGGTAGCTTGACAGTAGCTCCGTGCGCCTTGTGGGTGCCATCTGTATCGCAGCTACAGTTATGTTGCTCCGCCACTACACCTAACTTCGACTTAGCTAGCGCCATGGTCTTAAAGTATATGCCCTCAAACAGGTCGCGCTCTTTTTGCTGCTCGGCGACATTAGTAGTAATACTTTCTATTTGTTCCTGAACCTCATTGTAACTATCGAATAATGGTTCCAATTTTAACATTCGTACTTCGATTTCTAACTTAATTTCGTTACTCAAATGAGCAGGCAAACTATTAATATAATTAGAGAATAACGTTAATCGACCTTTTAAGGTTACTCTTTTTTTAATTAAAGCCTGTTCATCGGCCATAGTGATCGAAATTCACCGAAATACGAAAATAAACTGAAGATAGTAACAACGAGAATTTGCTGTAAAAGCGCGCACCGTTGTTTAGGATGCGTCCTGTATAACTTTACTAGAACCGGCTATCGACTCGAGCGGCCGATCGTACGACACTTTTGTATGAATACCCGATTTTAGCGTTTGCGCAAAAAAATAAAATATGATGATATTTTTGCACTTTCTAGGTTAATAAACTGGATAATTTGATTATGTAAATTGTAAATACTTAATACATATAGGTAGTATGTAAGTAAATACTAAATAGTTAATAAATAGATTTAAGTTTGTTTGATGTAAACTTGTAAATGATTGTAAATAATGGGTAATTAATTGGTTAATTACTTTAATAAAATATGTAATTTTCGAACATTTACCGAATATTTATAGGTACTCGATAAATAATTGTAGGATAACAATTGCAATTAAAAATCTATCAAATATTTTTGTGGTACTTGATTAGATTTCTTGTAGAATAGAATAGAAATTTGCATAAATCTATCAAATATTTATTGGTATTCAATAGATAAAAATTATATTTGTGGAAATGTTTTAACGGCAATGGGTAGCCTTTGTTTATAGCAATAGGTAGCTAAAAATATATTGATATTGATAATTTAATACAGCACTGACACAAATGACGCAGCAGAATTGGAATGGTTAATAAGTAAGGAAAATTGGCTTACTTGAGATTCTCTGACCAGTTCGCCACTTGCCTGTTCGCAATACTGTAATCCGGGAATAATTTGTTTATGGCACTATCCTGCGTTCGAATCCAAACCGTCCCTGCTGGTTCACTGCACTCCGGGAGAAGGATCAATGTTGGGGCTGGAGCATGGAGCCGTCTGCTGGAAGGTGCCTTGACTCTTGATGATGATTGATGGTGATGAATGAAAAAACATGCGCACACCGGCGGTGGTCCAGTATCGAGTGCGGGGGGCGCGTCGCACGCCGCGGCCCGGGCGCAGGCCTACGTACGCCCTGCTGCATGTGTGCGTGTGATGTGACGTCGACGTTGTCGGTTGTGATGCGTCGACACCAGCTGTTAACATGATAATGTACGGCAAATTTTATAGAAAAATCCATCATAACATTAAATGCTTGGACACTGGTGTCGGGAAACATTTGTATATTTTTCACTTCTAGCAGCAGAGTGCACATAGCATCGATGACCTCTGTGGCTCAATTGGTTGAGTGTGTGGCAACTGGCAGCCCATGCCGGTGTCGCGGGTTCAAATCCCGCAGACGGATCAAAAAGTTTCAATGTTCCCGGGTCTGGATGTGTATTAAATATGTGATGATATAATAAAAATCTTAAATACATGTATAATATAAAAGTATTAAATGTATTTCTGTTGTCTGGAACCTGTAACACAAGTCCTTCAGGTACTTAGCACGGAGTCAGACTGATGTGGTGTGAAGCGTCCATAGATATTATTATAAGAGAGTCTGATAATAGTTAAAAGTTATATAATATTACTGAAAGACAGCTTGTATCTTACCTTTTCACTTTCATAACCTTTGAATCTGTTTTAGTAGAGTTTTCACGATAAAAAAAATAAACGAATTCCTATACGACAAAGTTTAGGGCAACATCTCGTATTTGAGTAAAGCAATAAAAGTACTAAAGATAAAAATATCCTATTACAATCCGTAGTAAATCTAATCAATGAAGAAAGAATACATTTTGTTTCAATGAAAGTATCAATTTCACCCGTTCGAAGAAGTCAATATAAAATTAATTACGACGAAACTCAAGACATAATAATGATACAAGAATTCAATAAAGATCAGACGAACAGAACAATAAAAGAGAATACACTGGGTAATATTGAGACAGCTGTGAGCAAGAATGGCTGTGTTTTTGGTCAAAAATAGGCTTTTAAATTGAGAGATGGTACAATAAGTATGTGAGACTTGATATTTTGAATTATTGATGATAACTGAAATAAAATACGTAAGTATGAGATCATGGATATATTATCATCATGGATCATGGATAGCTAAAACAACATAATATTCTAAACATTAAATTACTTTTTTAGTAGTAAAACTCAAAACGCTTTGTAGAATAAATAAGAAAATAGTTATGCAAAGCATTGAAAATTACATAAGCCTTCGAGTCCGTAAAACAAATTATCCAAATCTATTTTACCTAACGACTATTAATTTGTAATCTGTCGATGGTAAACCGGCCCCAGACTCGATTTAGTTAAATGACAAAGTTTCCCTTTTAACATTGCACCACCCGAAAGTCACAAATTCTGATGAAATCGCTAATCGAAATTGAACCCATGGACCTTATCGTGATTGATCGGAAATAAAAGAGATCAAGTTTTTTGAGCAAGATGAAATACTTTTCGAAATGAAGGAAATGTTTTTGTTACTATTGAAATATTAAGTTTTTCAAGTAACTTTTTAATTAGAAATTAACGGGTAATTTGCTTTTTAAATTTAAGTGATTACAATTATTCGATCAGATTTTTTTGTTATTTTTGACTGTCTGACTTTTCGATGCTTTTATAATTTCTAATGTGGAACATGAAAATTTTAAAAATTTCATCTTCCACTTCAATCACAAAATTATTTTATTCCACAAACTGTTTATAAAACTTAGACATTAACCACCTACTTTACCCGAAGAATGATTTATACAGAAATATCGATAGCAGAAAATATAATAGTTTATTATCAAATAGTAATAGCTACAATCGACAGTAAACTATTATACGTCCATCGGGACACTCGGCTCGCCGCTACACGCATTAATCTGCTGTTATTGTTTTAGAAACAAACGACTTAATTACACACAAATTAAACGGAGAACGGAATTAGGTTGTTTTCAAAGCAGGGCGATTCGAATCGTTTTTGTGCATTTTGTCCATTGTAATAAAAGGGGATTGATGAAATGAATTGAACTTATCAGCTTTGTGTTTTACACTCGTAAACCGAGATAATTTGGTTTCGTTCCTAAATTGGTGGACGACCTCTGTGGCTCAATGGGTAGAGTGTGTGGCAACTCAAGCCGGGGTCGCGGGTTCGAATCCCGCCGACGACGGAACAAAAAGTTTTTCAATGTTCCTGGGTCATGGATGTGTATTAAATATGTGTATCATATAATAACAATCTTAAATATACGTATAGTATAAAAGTATTAAATAATATATTTCCGTTGTCTGGTACCCGTAACACAAGACCTTCAGGTACATAGCACGGGGCTAGATTGACGTGGTGTGAAGCGTCCATAGATAAATTAATAATGGCTGTGTTTTAATGACTTTCAAGTTAAATTAATCTATCATAAGATGCTCTGAAATTATCATCTAGTTTTTCATCATTCATCACAAATGACAAAAGTAGATGGTAATTTTAATCCTATCGATACTTTATTTTCCATTTTAGCTTCTGTGCAAATCGTCAAGTTCTTGGGTCAGTTTTCACACCTGAACTTTTCTTATAAAATATTGCAACCCATGTATCAAGTAAGGTCCAATAGTTTTTCTCACTCCAATGAAACGGAACGATAAGTCTCTCTCTTTCGTTTCGCTTAACTAAGCCTTTCCCTCGTCACCTCGTGTCCGAAGCTATTGTCGTGTCCCCGTGCTATTTTGTTCATAAATCGAATTACACTTTGGTATTGAGGCCCGAATTTTCGCTGAGGTTTTCGCGCTTAAAATACTCTTTTGATGCAAAAACTTTCTAGGAAAGTGGGATTTTGTAGTGGGTCGCGTAGAACTACGTTAGTTTTACTTTATAATTCGTATTTTTCCTATTTTTTAATGTTTTTGCTATTTGTTGTTTACGGAGTAAAATTATAAATGTTGACTGAACTGTTGTTTTCCTTTTATGACTTTATCACGGTGCACTTTTCTTATTACTCTATTTAGTCCTGACATCTCAGCTATTTTCCAGCGGCCGTGGGTCAATGATCATTGCTGGTATAAATGACATCCAAATTGCTATTTCACGAATCAAAATGAATCGGATTGTAGTATTTTAATCGAATTCCCAAGCCCAGTATATTTAGAACGACACAGTTCTACGGCACTAAATCCGGCATTCACATCACGAGATTACGCCGTTTAATCGAATCTCCGCGAATTAGCGGTGGACTGAAATGTTATGGAATTTTAAACGCAGCGTTGCCACTGCTCCGGTCATCATCAATCATTCCCAGTTATCAAACATCGGGGAATTTTGAGTGAAATATTTCACTAATAATGCCGTTTTCCATTCAAATACTGGAATTCCGGAGCGCCGTAAATTCCGGAAACGGATATCCGTACAGAACAATTCTCGTAATGTTATTCCGTGTCGTAAGGATATGTATGTAATTGATTGCTGAATACATTATGGTCTAGGAGTCGGAGCAGCGGAATTGTTCGGACTCCTAGCCGAATTCCGCCGAGTTTATGCAGGTAAAAGTTTCTCAGCGCATGTTTAAATAGCTACCGCTACGTGCGTGACATTACTGCCGGTTGAGGAAAATGTAGAAGTCTTCTATTACATTATCTATATAAACCTGCACCATCGAAATCCACATATTGTAGTCACAGTTCTTTTCTTATTGATATATTTTATCTACTACGTTATGACTTCATTAACAAAAGGAGTAGCTTCTAGTCAGGAAAAATCTTCATAATATTACTGTAATAGACCATAGCCAAAATACAAAATAACGGTGAAAGAGCAAAGGTCCAACACACATTGACTTCTCATCTATTATGCATCTTGCATGAGTCGAGCTATCCCTTTTTATTGATATTGGGCAAAAAGAGACAAAATATTGATTTGCATAAAGCCTTCGTCGACTAAAGTGGGAATGACGTTGACAAATCGCGTGTTTTGCTTTCGTGATTAAAACAATAAGCGAACGCCACGAAGTATTTTAGTGTGGACATGAACATATCACGGTGCTAATAATCTTTTTGGTGCGGTAATGAAAAAATAGATTTAGAAGTTTTGGCCAGCAAAATATTGTGTGTGTACTAGATGACCGATGTGAAATTCGGATCTTTTCTCCTATGATTTCCCCTCCCTAACCTACCCTATACCTTCCCTGAACTTCCACGAATATTTCAAAATTAACCCTTCGATCGTGGATTCTTGGAAATCTATTGTTATTCTATTGTTGATCTTATGGGGCTTGATAGGTTAAAATTAGCCAAATACTTCAGTCGTTCTCGAGTTTTAGCCAGACTAACAAATTTTAAAATTAATTTATTATTTTCGTATGCTACATTTATATTGTATGATACATCCTTCACTAATCTTCTTAAGTCGCACTCATACTCAGAATACAATTAATTTAAATTGATGAGAATTCAGTTAACAAACATAATATTATAGGCTATTACTGTGGAAGGCTTTTCTTGGGACCATTTTGGACACGGTCATATTTTGTTTCTTCAGGATATTTTATTTTTCGTTGATTGTATGGTAGCCAATACTCAAAAATCTTAGATTCTAATCTGCTAAAGTAATTACTAATATATATTGTACGCCTAGCCAGTCCAGTACACAGTTCTGAACTAAATAGCATAAGAAGAAATAAGTTAAATTTTTACAGCAGAAATATCCAAGTAACAGTTGGCCAAATAATAAAAGTAAATAAGTGGAGGGACGTGTGTTTAAGAGGAAGCAACCCAATATTGTGCCATTAACAAAATAAAATATAGTGTACTGTGTATATCATGAGAATTAGGTCGTAAAAAGGGCCCGCGTCCTTATAAAAGTTAACTAAAAGGTATTTTTCCCTTATTGTGGTTATTGTAATATTAACAATGTTACGGGAGGATATTAAATTCTTGAGTGTAATAAATTTTGTTAAGAGACACAAAGTAAAATTAAAACGTTGGAGAACAGAATGTACAGTTACAGTAAATGTCTACTTTGTAGACGGTTATAGAAAAAATTACATAGTTATTAAAATAATATAATAATAATTTAAATAGTCGAATCAACAACATTGTTTTATCATAATACACGTTTTTTAGCTATTTAAAATGGATTTCGGCTTAATCTCCGACCCACCCTTATCGGGTAAGTAAGTCACAATTTTTTTATCACAATCGGTCGAGCTTGTCGGGAAATGGGAACAAACATCACTATACGAGAATTTAACACAATACGTATTGATTATTCTTATATAGATATGTTTCTAATGAATTGTTTATTCTGACTCTAAATATACCTTACTAGATAAGAAACTCCTTGCAAAATTCAGTAGGAATAAAGCCGTACTTTTTCTAGAAGCCAATAACACTTAGTCTAGCATTACCGCTGCTATCGACGAAGGGGGGAAGGGGGGAATTACGTGAATAAATTACCCGCTATCTTTGAACGTCCTGTTTGCGACATTTGTTTAGATTTGCGGTACATTGAGTAATGCGTCCCGTGCACGTAGAGCACTGCAGTTCGTGACACGTAATGCACAGCGTATTGTAGTTTGTTATTTAGTTCTCTTGTTTAATTGCATTGCGATTTACACTGTAATCGGATTTGAGGCAATTGTAGCTAGTTCGTAGAAAAGTGAAATGTAATGCATTTAATATGAGACGATATAACAAGGGCTTGAAGCGTATTTCCTGAGCCGTTTTAGCATTCCAATTGTTTATAACAGGTATTATTGGTTAATGCTTCGTACTTAATATTATCTATTGATTAACGTGAATCTAATGACACATATTAAGCACAAATCTTACAAGCCGTTATGGCCGGCTTACATTAAATACTCCAATAGCTATGTCCACATTATGCAATTTCATCTTCAATTTTCGTCATCTTCTTTTTATTCAACTTTTGTTTGGCATATTTAATAATTGAATGCGTCAAAAACCACCCGCGTCAAGAAAAGTGTCATAGCGAGCGCTACGATATCAACGCGCGTCACGTGCATGCCTCACGTTCGCTGTTGACTGCGCTGTAACGCATGCCCTTAATGAACAAAAAAAGGCCCAGTGTGGACAAAGCTAATCTAGTAATCTAATCCTCCAGCACTAGATTCGATTACAAGATAAAAATAATGTAAGCCCGTTGTAATATCTTCAAAGCAGAATAAACTAGATTCATAACGTCTTCATAGATGTATCATGTAATATAACAAATTTAAAATATAATATTATTATTACAAGATAAGGGAAACTCCTTGCCGAATAAAATATTTAAAACCAAATAAAACTGAATGTTCGGGTGTTGTAATTTTAGAGGGGATGTCAGCTTGTCAACCCGTATTGGAATAAAAATGGCGTCCCAGTAAACATTTTAAATTTAATCAATCAGTGCACTTACAACGACAGGCGAGATTTAAAAGGCGTCAGAAAATACAAAATGAATTTTATTAAAGTCGCACAGAAAGGAGTGAAAATTGAAACTTTATCGAATCATAACCGTTCATATTACTTTTTCGACAATATTTCACATTGTTAAAGCCATAGTGATGAAAACCCAGGTACTGAACAGAGAAATCTGAGACTCTACATACTAACATTATAAATGCGAGCGTGTGTCTGTCTGTTACCTGTTTACACTGAAACCGTTGAATCGATTTTGGTGAAATTTAGTGTGGAAATACTTTGAGTCCCGAGAAAGAGCAATAGGATACTTTTGATCCCGCGCTATATACGAATTTTAGCACAATGGCGTTGCGGGCATCATCTAAAGCCGGCTGTACACTCTCGCCGAGACACAGCGAGGCGGCCCGAGTGCGAGAGTGTAAATGGGTGCGCTCGCCTCGTCTCGCCTGTCTCGGACCCTCTCGGTCCGTTGTCGGTATTTTGCGCCCGAGACAAAGGGTCTCGCGAGGAAAACGAGCGCACTACTGTACACTCTCGCGTCTTTCAGTACTAGTCCCGCCGTTGGACAGTGTAGAACAGAAAAATAACAATATTAAACGATATTATGAGTCATTATCTGTGAGAAATAAAATTAAATATGATTATAAATCTTTAGATTACAATGATATCTTTCGATGCATGGTGAATGGTGAATGGTCGTTTTTGTCCATCTTGTCTGAGTTCTTAACTGCGATTGAACTAAGCGAGAATGTACATGATCCCACTCGGGCAAGGGGCTCTCGCACGAGACTCTCGCCCGAGAGCTCTCGGCGAGAGTGTACAGCGGGCATTAAACTTGTTTATTGGGCGGGAGCAGCATGTACAATTTTTCGGGGTGAAAAGTATCTTATGTCCTTTCCCGGGACTCAAAGTATCTCCACAAAAAAAATCGGCAAATTCGGTTTAGCGGTATGGGTATGAAGAATTAAAAAACAGACATACACTTTTTCATTTATAATGATATTAGTTTACAAGTATGGATATCAAATAATTCTCTTTAAACTTCTATAGATCCCCTATTTATCAGTATAACCAGCTTCGACTCGAAATTGTGCCAAAGGGAACAATAAGGTGTAACAAAAGACTCCATAGCCGTACTCCTGTATCTACACAGTACAGTCACACATACAGGTCGACTTTGCCTCCGCAGTATAAATATTATATGCAGTAGTGTATGTTAAAGCCCACTTCTAGAAATGATTTGTCGAACACAATTTACACAAATACAAAGAATGGGTTAAAAAATTACAAACTGACAACATAAAAATACAACAATTGAAAAAAAATCTTACTGGTAATAATTGTATCGAAAACAACTCACTTGTTAGAATCGGATCAAAAGTTTACGATAGCATAGCAAACATACATGGAGAATAATCATGATTATAATCATTAACATTAAATTTCTTTTGATTTTGCGGAAGTCAGTAAAATATATAATTATTTTTAACAAAAAATTAAAACCGACTTCCAAGGTAAAAACAATAATAACATTAATGTGAACTAAAAAGTATTAAATAATTTTTACTATCTAATAGTGCCTTTTTCCGAATTCGGCTAAACCTCAACTATTTCTGTACTCAATCTTCATTATTTTGAAGTCGGTACCAGATAGCTGAATCTTCAGTCCTCTGACAGTATATTTAAAATTTTTGGAACTGGCACCGACTTCAAAATTATGAAGATTGAGTACAGAAATAGTTGAGGTTTAGCCGAATTCGGAAAAAGGCACTATTAGATAGTAAAAATTATTTAATACTTTTTAGTTCACATTAATGTTATTATTGTTTTTACCTTGGAAGTCGGTTTTAATTTTTTGTTAAAAATAATAATAATTTCACTCTTTTTAGTTACACTAGTAGATAAATCTTCGCGTATATTTTACGTATCTTATTACAATTTGTTAAGAGTCACAACTCACACTCACAAAATAATATAATATTATCAGTGAAGTGAACATATTGTGCTAAGTAATTTAACAATTTTAATATTTCAAGCCCGAAGCGGTCACCGGCGATTGCGATAACAATAGAAAGGCTATTGTGTCTCGTTTTTCCACGATCGAAGGTTTGTACAATTTTTTATCTATCAGATAAAAAATTGTACAAACTTGCATAGGATGTAGCGTAGCATAATATTTAATATTATCATAATTATTGACAGCTGTTCTTGTTATCAAGAATTCAAATCGATAGGTACTTAGTGCACCATCTATCGATTAATAAGTATAACTAATTAAAAAGACACTTAATGACTTTGTTTTGTTTAAATGCTCTTTTTAAAAATACTTTATTTTAATTCTATTTGTCTATTAAAATTTTATAAAGTAGTAAAGTATTCGATCTGTATATTATAAAGTAGTTAGTAAAGTATTCGATATTCTGTCTTCGCGCGGTGGCGCTGGGCGGCGACCGACGCCGACCGCTGTGTATTAAAAACAAACAGGAGTTGTTAATTGTTATACAGTACATCATTATTATTATTAGTATATCCATACCTATGCCTTGTACTATTATCTATTCTGTGCCATGAGACATTCGTGGCCTTAACACGACGTGGTAATGATGATGATGACGATGATGATGATGATGATGATTATGATGATGAATATGAATTGCATAGTAGTTTATGCTTTCTGTTCTTAAAACAACGCCGAAACTCCCAAACGTGTATCTATAAGGAATCAGGAGTTCTCTCAGCATCATCGAAACCATGGTATACCTTGACCCAATATTTGACTTTTTGGTAGCGTATTCTTAGTACACTTCACATAAAACCAAAATCACCATATGTTTCCATATAAATTTTGAGGAGTTCCCTCGATTACTCATGGATCCCATCATCAGGTCACCACCTTTGTGAAAATGGGACCAAATTGGAGTGAAACCTAATACAACAAAACAAAAATTTTGAAAATCGGTTCACAAACGGCGGAGTAATCGTTGAACATACAAAAATAAAAAAAAAAAAAAAAAAAATATCCACAGCCGAACATATAACCTCCTCGTTTTTTGGAAGTCGGTTAAAAAAACCTGCAGTGATGGTATTCTGTATTTTTTGCCCTTCAGAATCATCTAAATCCCTCTTCAGATATAACTACGCCAGATTCAGGCAGATTAGCATTTAGATGTACTGTATTATTTTTTAACCGACTTCCAAAAAACGAGGAGGTTATATGTTCGGCTGTGGATATTTTTTTTTTTTTTTTTTTGTATGTTCAACGATTACTCCGCCGTTTGTGAACCGATTTTCGAAATTTTTGCTTTGTTGTATTTGGTTTTACTCCAATTTGGTACCATGTTCACAAAGAGGTGACCTGATGATGGGATCTAGGAGTAATCGAGGGAACTCCTCGAAATTTATATGGAAATATATGGTGATTTTGGTTTTATGTGAAGTGTACTAAGAATATGCTACCAAAAAGTCAAATATTGAGTCAAGGTATACCATGGTTTCGAAGATGCTGAGAGAACTCCTGACTCCTTATAGATACACGTTTGGAAGTTTCGGCGTTGTTTTAAGAACAGAAAGCATATGCTACTATGCAACTCATATTCATCATCATAATCATAATCATCATCATCATCATCATCATCGTCTTCATCATTACCACGTCGTGTTAAGGTCACCAATGTCTCATGGCACAGAATAGATAATAGTACAAGGCATAGGTGTGGATATACTAATAATAATAATAATTTTATACTGTATAATAACCCTTTGTTTAAATATACACGGCGGTCAGCGCCGCGGAGGCGACGGTATCGCGGCGCCGCCTCGCGGCGCGTGGCGGAAGACGACAGATCGAATATACTTTACTACTTTATTTACAGATCGAATACTATACTAACTACTTTATAAAATTTTAATAGACAAAATATAGAATTAAAATAAAGTTATTTTAAAAAGAGCATTTAAACAAAACAAAGTCAATAAGTGTCTTTTTAATTAGTTATACTTATTAATCGATAGATGGCGCACTAAGTATCGATTTGAATGGATTTGAAATTGAATTCTTGATTACAAGAACAGCTGTCAATAATTATGATAATATTATATTATATTACTAGCTGTCCCGGCAAACGTTGTTTTGCCATATAAATAATTTTTGGTATGAAAAATAGATGTTGGCCGATTCTCAGACCAATATCCTCACAATATGCTCACATAATTTCATGAGAATCGGTCAAGCCGTTTCCGAGGAGTATGGCAACGAAAACTGTGACACGAGAATTTTATATATTAGATGAGTAGCTACGCTACATCCTATGCAAGTTTATACAATTTTTTATCTGATAGATCCTTGGATCGTGGAAAAACGAGTCACAATAGCCTTTCTATTGTTATCGCAATCGCCGGTGACCGCTTGGGGTTTGAAGTATTAAAATTGTTAAATTACTTAGCACAATATGTTCACTTCATTGATAATATATTATTTTGTGAGTGTGAACTGTGTAATAAGATACGTAAAATATACGCGAAGGTTTACCTACTAGTGTAACTAAAAAGAGTGAAATTATTATTATTTTTAACAAAAAATTAAAACCGACTTCCAAGGTAAAAACAATATTAACATTAATATGAACTAAAAAGTATTAAATAATTTTTGCTATCTAATAGTACCTTTTTCCGAATTCGGCTAAACCTTGACTATTTCTGTACTCAATCTTCATAATTTTGAAGTCGGTGCCAGTTCCAAAAGTTTCAAATATTCTGTCAGAGGACTGAAGATTCAGCTATCTGGTACCGACTTCAAAATAATGAAGATTGAGTACAGAAATAGTCAAGGTTTAGCCGAATTCGGAAAAAGGCACTATTAGATAGCAAAAATTATTTAATACTTTTTAGTTCATATTAATGTTAATATTGTTTTTACCTTGGAAGTCGGTTTGAATTTTTTGTTAAAAATAATAATATAATAACGGCTCCGTCATGGTCCAGTGGTCTAGAGCGTCGCTCTTGACTCGGAGGTCTTGGGTTCGATTCCCGCGTTGGAAACATGTTATTTCCAAGTTTGGTTAGGAAAATGCAGGCTGATCACATTACCTGATTGTCTGACAAGACGTGATGATCCATGCGTCGGATGGGCATGTAAAAAGTCGGTCCTGCGCCTGATCTCTCGCCAGTCATGTCAGTCTTCCGTCCCACTGGGTTATGAGAGTAAGTAAAGGAATAGAAAGTGCTCTTAGATAGAGAGTACTGCGTACACACCTGGGCACTATAAAATTACTTCTGCGTACCTGATTTCAATGAATCCGGCCAGGGTCACCGAAACCGGTGTGGGGAGTATTAATTAATTATTGTTATAATATTATGTCCTGTATATTAATTTATGTAATATTATGTCATGTTTCTATGATACATAAAATTTTAAAAACATAAAACATTACAAGAAGTACAGATATTGTTTTTGTTCATATTAAATGAATCATTTCTGGGTTAAATGATACAAATGTGGACGCACCGTAAGACAGACAGTCTTAGGGTGCGTCCACATTTGTATCATTTGCGCGATCAGATCCCCGATCAGATCTTCGTCGCGTATCATCGAAGCGTGTCAAAATGTTACGCGTATCATGATACGCCTCGATCGCTATTAACCGCGTATCTGATACATGTCGTACCAAATACTCGCATGATCGGCAGAATGATCTAATAGGCGTCCACACTATGATACGCATACTTGCTACGGCGCGATGATCGCTATGGAGATCTGATCGGAGATCTGATCACGCAAATGATACAAATGTGGACGAGCCTTTACATAGTACAAACCTCATGCTTATGTAAAATACTTCAAAAAACTTAATCATACAATATCATGGCCTCAAAATTGCGTGACCCGGATTTTTTATTCTAATAGGCCAAAAAGCTCGCAATGTATTCAGAGTAAGGTCAGGCCTAACCAAACAAACTGTCCGAAACAACATTTTTCCGACTTTGGTTTTTGTGTTTGAGAAAAAATCTTCTAACATTAAATGCAAAATACTTGGTATCTTGAGGTTTTATGTAAGAGAAATAGTAGTTTAACCTATCAAGCTCCATAAGAGCACCGGTGATCGCGACAACAATAGAATAACAATAGATTTCCAAGAATCCGCGATCGAAGGATTAAGAATTTTGGAGTTCGCAATTTTTTATTATAATATTATTATACGATCATTGATTGATTGGATTGTCAAATAAAATACAACGACTTGCACTGAAGGAGTGCCGGCAGAAATGCAAACGAAACAGCCGTCGGCCGCATGTATTTTTGTCGCACGGTAGGAATAGTGGGATATAAACAATGCCCTCTCCTACGCCACGTTAGCGATCTATTACTCTTCTTCTGTGTAAGCTATTGCATTGGTTTTATCGCGGGCTTTGAGCGTGGCGACCGAATCAAGAAATTCCGTAACGCGGCGTTGCCAGACACGGTGTTTGTGTGGGTGTGACTAGACGTATGCGAATTATTGCTTAAATTGATAAAAAATGCTTTACAATAGCTTTACCGAGGTAGTTTGCGAGTGCCACATGTATATTTTTTATCACGTGCCCTGATTCAATTTTTAAAGACGTGTCTTACCCATCCCAAAAACTGCACAAAGCTAAGGAAGATTTATTTTCAATATTATAGGAGTAATTATAGGTGCTTATGACGATCAATATTTTAAGGATGTTTTGTTTTCAATATTTTAGGAGTAAGGACTTAACGCAACAGCAGGTGTTGCTGCTGATGATGATAAATATTTTTAATAACAAGGCGAATTAAATGGGACACAGCAAGGAACATCTCGTAATATATCTGCACCATTTCTTCCCCATCTAATTACGAACAAACATTCGTGCTCACATAACCCGCTAAATAAACGTACTTTCATTTAATTTGCTCACAGCCTGATTTATTTATGTAATTAAATTTTGGTTAATGTGGCGAAAAATGTGGTAAATTGTTACAATATGTCAAATTTAATTATTTATGTTTTGAAATTATTAATATTTAGTTGTATTATACTATGACGAAATTAATCGTTCATCTAGAACAATAATACGAGTAGATATAGAATGGAAAGAAAATAATGTTTTGATAAATTTGATCAATTGTATTCAAACATTTTTTATACATAATACTATCGCACACATGTACAAAGTTTCATGATGATTGAATAAGTAGTTTTCGCGTAAAATCTTAACACACAAACTTACACTCATATTTATTCAGAAATCCGAAATCATTTATTTTATTATTAGGGCATGTTAAAGGGTAAATTAGGTAAAAACTAGGAAAATTATTTGAAAGGGCTAACTTGAACGTGCTAATCTCTGTAACTACTGGTCTAATTTGAAAAATTATTTCAGTGTTAGATAGCCCATCTATTGAGGAAGGCTATAGGATATATTTTATCACGCTAAAACTAATAAGAGAATGTGGAAAAACGGGGGAAAATATTTAAAAGGGCTTATCTTGCGGACTACTGGAGCAATTTTTATGTTATTTGGCACAGATAAGAGGTAGACCACGTGAAGGATCATAAGGATTTTAATCAGTTTTTCAGTGGCTATATATTTTATACCCGTGCGACGCCGGGGAGGGTCGCTAGTATATAGTTCAATACTTTTCTAGAGACTGATAAATGTAGTTCCTAATGAAATAAAATAGAGATTAGTAGCGCGGGCGGCAGCACTCAATAAAATGTAATTACAGATGAACCTATTTATTTCTTTTAATTAAACATTATGTTCTCATGTCTGGGTTCGTCGCTAAGGTATTGAGTATTGGCTAGCGACTAATTCTTTCACTTGGTAACGGCCGCACTCAGAGACTAATGATGATTAAACTTCAATTTAATGAAGAGTTAGGCAGATAGTGTGTCTGGCTTAATATGTCAAAAACTTCAATTAGTTACAGCCAGTGAACTTTAAACTACAGGAAGAGTAACTCCGTCAAAAAAAGTGCACCAAATGGCTAAAAAATGTGACCCGAATACATACACATTTATGCATGTGTTCGGTACACATTTTTCGTGTATATATACTCGAGTGACGTTCAACCAGGTTGACATGATAATTATTGTCACACTCATTTTACAATTTGTTTACTTTTGGTTTATTTACTTTTTACGTAGCTTTTTACAAAATTTTCGTTGTTAAAATGCCTAAATGCCCTGTGAAATGGTGTAGAAGTCATACAGATACGACTTTTAATACAGGAATAACCTTTCAAGTTTCATCAGTAAGTGATTTTTTTAAAATTATGCTTAGGTAAAGTTCTTGTATTTTTTCCGACCCAAAAACATGCCCAAAAAGATGGTTTATTTAAGTTGGATGCCAGGGTATTTGCGTAAAATTAAGCTGGTCTCTTTGTGTTTATCTTACTAAGTTTACATGTTATTGTAAAAATGCAATAATCAAAAAATAATATATTTACAAAATTTTTACAAAGTCGCCATGGACAGTGTTATGCAAGATGTAACAATTTAATCATAATTCATAACCGGGGGTCTGACTGACATCAGTATAGAGTATCTTATTTTTATAATCATGCCGTTCGTACTTCGTTTAGTAAGAAACGAGCTGAATTGGATGCCGAGCCAGATTACTCGTTTATGTAGCATACACTTTAATAGTCATGATTAGGGAATGTGTTTTTACACGAATTATCATATTTAGACTGTGAAATCCCAAGTTTTATTTTCCATATTTTTCCATATTTTAGGGTTTTACAAAGATAAGTCCATATTTTACAAGAAAATGTCACAATCGTCCATGTTTTCACTAAAATACAAAAAAAAAATACGTTCCCGCCACCATGCGACTGCGTATTTCGTTCCTCTCGCGTTTTATATTATTATTTATTATATTTTTTCGGTATTCTGTTTTCAAAGAAGATTATAGAAGAAATAGAAAATAAAGTTTCAGCTATGCTGAAGGTCATGTTACTGACATGGCTAAACAAAAACTGAAGTAAAAAAATATCGTGAATTGTGAGTTGTGACGTGCAGGGATCATTTAGCCAATATTAAGCGAACCCAAGACGATCATTTTTTAAAATGAAATAAGGGGGCAAACGAGCAAACGGGTCACCTGATGGAAAGCAACTTCCGTCGCCCACGGATACTCGCAGCATCAGAAGAGCTGCAGATGTGTTGTCGGCCTTTTAAGAGGGAAGGGCAGGGAAAGGAAAATGGTAGGGGATTGGGCCTTCAGTAAACTCAATGACTCGGCGAAGCACAGCGCAAGCGCTATTTCACGCCGGTTTTCTGTGAGCCCGTGGTATTTCTCCGGTCGAGCCGGCCCATTCGTGCCGAAGCACGGCTCTCCCACGCTTATGCAAAGGCAAAGCCAGTATAGCATATTTCTGGCCTACCAAATATGCAAAGGCAAAGCCAGCATAGCATATTTCTGGTCTCTATCTCTTTGTTAACTGTCACGATTGACTCTTTTCTTACCTATAACACTAAAACAACGTTTAATTTTTGGAATTTTATACTCCATATTTTTCCATATTTCTATTTAATACTCCATATTTTTACATATTTTCGATTTTTTAGTCCATATTTTATGTACATATTTTGGATTTTTTAGTACATATTTTTCCGGGCCCTATTCATGATATATTTTGTATGAGTAATGACCGAAAATTAAAGAGATTACGAAAATCTGCATCTGTACCGTACGTTTTTTATTTCAATTCCGTACTAGGCTGCTATTTATGTATCCGGAACTGGCCACTTACAAGAACAATATTCAAAAAGTAATTACAACATTTGAAAATAGAACTCTTTGGTTGAAGAATACATTTTGTTTCATGTGACTGTCAATTATTTTTCCATTGTGGCGTCATTTTGAAAATTGCGTGTCTTCATTTGCCATGGATTTAACGCGTGAACATTTTCGTGCAATGATTTACTACGATTTTCGGCGTGGGCTAAATCAACAACAGTGCTTTATTCAACTCACCGCAACTTTGCAACTTTTGGAGATGAAACACCATCAAAAACCACTGTTTATCACTGGTACAGTGAGTTTAATCGTGGGCGGTCTATGCTCACGGATGAAAATAAAGAAGGTCGCCCAAAAACAGCTGTTGTCCCACAAAATATAGATGCTGTGCGGGAACTAATAATGCGTGATCGTCATGTTACATATCGCGAGATAGAGGCGTCCTTAGGCATAAGTATGACGAGCATACATAAGATATTACACGAACATTTGGCTGTAAAAAAAATATGTTCGCGTTGGATTCCGCACAACTTGACAATCGATCAAAAACGGGCTCGTGTCGATTGGTGCAAAAAATGATAAAAAAATATAACTGTGGTACGTCAAAAGCCGTTTATAATATCTACACAGGTGATGAATCTTGGATCTATGCATATGACCCCGAAACTAAACAACAGTCAACGGTGTGGGTGTTCCAAGATGAGCCGAAACCAACAAAAGTTACTCGTGCAAAAAGTACTTTGAAGCAAATGGTCGCCTGTTTTTTTGGAATTAATGGACATGTGGCTACAGTGCCATTAGAGAATCGTAAAACGGTTAATTCTGAATGGTATACGACCATTTGTTTACCAGAAGTCTTTGAAGAAATAAGAAAGGACAACCGACAATGCAGAATCATATTACATCACGACAATGCTAGCTGTCACACCTCAGCTGAAACAACTCTGCAATTCTCTATGTAAACTGTACAGATCTGTTGTAAAAACTGTGCAGTTCTCTACGAAAACTGTACAGATATTTTCAAAAAACTGCGCAGTTCTGTATAAAAACTGTGCAGTTTTCTATGAAAACTGTACACATCTTTTCGAAATACTGCCCAGTTTTGTGAAAAAACTGTGCAGTTCTGTATGTAAACTGTACAGATCTCTTGTAAAACCTGTGCAGTTCTCTACGAAAACTGTACAGATGTTTTCAAAAAACTGCGCAGTTCTGTGAAAAAACTGCAGTTCTGTATGTAAACTGTAAAGATCTCTTTTAAAAACTGTGCAGTTCTCTACGAAAACTGTACAGATGTTTTCAAAAAACTGCGCAGTTCTGTAAAAAAAACTGTGCAGTTTTCAATGAAAACTGTACAGATATTTTTGAAACACTGCGCAGTTCTGTGAAAACTGTAGATCTTTTCGAAAAACTGTGCAGTTCTATATGAAAAAACTGCGCAGTTCTGAGAAAAACTGTGCTGTTCTCTACGAAAACCGTACAGATCTTTTCAACAAACTGTGCAGTTCTGGGAAAAAACTGCGCAGTTCTGTGAAAAAACTGCGCAGTTCTGTAAAAAAACTGCGCAGTTCTGTGAAAAATTGTGCAGTTCTCTATGTAAACTGTACAGATCTCTTGTAAAAACTCTGCAGTTCTCTACGAAAACTGTACAGATCTTTTCAAAAAACTGTACAGATCCTTTCGAAAAAACTGTGCAGTTCTGTGAAAAAACTGTGCAGTTCTCTACGAAAACTGTACAGATCTTTTCGAAAAACTGCGCAGTTCTGTGAAAAAAACTGTGCAGTTATCTATGAAAACTGTACAGATCTTTTTGAAAAACTCTGCAGTACTGAGAAAAAACTGTGCAGTTCTCTATAAAAATTGCACAGATCTTTTCGAAAAACTGTACAGTTCTGTGAAAAAACTGTGCAGTTCTCTACGAAAACTGTACAGATCTTTAAAAAAAAACTGCGCAGTTTTGTGAAAAAACTGTGCAGTTCTCTATAAAAACTGTACAGATCTAACGAAAACTGTACAAATCTTTTCAAAAAACTGCGCAGTTCTGTGATAAACCTGTGCAGTTCTCTACGAAAACCTCACAGACTCTTTCGAAAAACTGTGCAGTTCTGTGAAAAAACTTTGCAGTTCTCTACGAAAACTGTACAGATCTTTTCGAAAAACTGCGCAGTTCTGTGAAAAAACTGTGCAGTTCTGTACGAAAACTGTACAGATCTTTTCGAAAAACTGCGCAGTTCTGTGAAAAACTGTGCAGTTCTGTATATAAACTGTACAGATCACTTTTAAAAACTGTGCAGTTCTCTACGAAAACTGTACAGATGTTTTCAAAAAACTGCGCAGTTCTGTAAAAAAAACTGTGCAGTTTTCTATGAAAACTGTACAGATCTTTTTGAAACACTGCGCAGTTCTGTGAAAACTGTAGATCTTTTCGAAAAACTCTGCAGTTCTATATGAAAAAACTGCGCAGTTCTGTGAAAAAACTGTGCAGTTTTCTATGGAAACTGTACAGATCTTTTTGAAACACTGCGCAGTTCTGTGAAAACTGTAGATCTTTTCGACAAAACTGTGCAGTTCTTCATGAAAAAAACTGCGCAGTTCTGTGAAAAAACTGTGCAGTTTTCTATGAAAACTGTACAGATCTCTTTGAAAAATTGCGCAGTTCCGGAAAAACTGTGCAATTCTCTATGTAAACTGTACAGATCTCTTGTAAAAACTGTGCAGTTCTCTACGAAAACTGGACAGATCTTTTCAAAAACTGCATAGTTCTGTGAAAAAACTATGCAGTTTTCTATGAAAACTTTACAGATCATTTTGAAAAACTGCGCTGTTCTGTGAAAACTGCACAGATATTTTCGAAAAACTCCGCAGTTCTGTAAAAAACTGTGCAGTTCTCTACGAAAACTGTACAGATTCTTTCGAAAAACTGTGCAGTTCTGTGAAAAAACTGTGCAGTTGTGTGAAAAAACTGTGCAGTTCTGTGAAAAAACTGTGCAGTTCTCTACGAAAACTGTACAGATCTTTTCCAAAAACTGCGCAGTTCTGTGAAAAAACTGTGCAGTTCTGTATGTAAACTGTACAGATCTCTTGTAAAAACTGTACAGTTCTCTACGAAAACTGTACAGATCTGTTCGAAAAACTGCGCAGTTCTGTGAAAAAACTGTGCAGTTCTGTATGTAAACTGTACAGATCGCTTGTAAAAACTGTGCAGTTCTCTACGAAAACTGTACATATGTTTTCAAAAAACTGCGCAGTTTTGTAAAAAACTGTACACTGCGCGCTATAAACTGAAGTCCACGCGGACGAAGTCGCGGGCAACAGCTAGTTCTGTAATAATTTAGCACATATATTTTTGTAATCTGAAAACGTCTTGTCTAGGTGCTCTGGATAGTTTTAAATTCGTCAGAGTCGTACACGGTTTGTTCAAAATTATTATATATTATTATTATCGACGATTTAAGGATCAGAGGAAAATGTTTGATTTTAAAATAATAACTATGTACTCTTTTCTTCGTGATAGTAGATATGTTTGGTATATACTGCATAATGCCATCCGCTTTGTTTCATAACTGTGACATTGATAATAACTGCGCAGGCTGTCGTCCAGCGCGCAATATTATGATACGTTACCTGGGAAACGACCTTGGCGAGAATGTGAATTGTCATATTATTTTAGTGTTCGAAAAGGAGCCAAATTTAAAACGGTTGAAGTATGGGAGTTATGTTTCCTGTAGTTTTGTTATTCGTTGGTTACAGCTAAGTAAATAATATTCGACCGTTCGTGCGGCAGTCTGAGTATTAAAATATTTTTACCTAACTTTTATAATTGAATCTCTATACAATTTCTGTCAAAATTTTCATTTAATTAAAGTCCAGTTATCATTAAATGTCCCAGAATGTGGCTGTAATTAATGCGATTGTAATTGACATAGTATTTCATGTCAACATTGTTTGCACAAAAATTGGCAGCAGTTAAATTTTTTGTCAGATAATCAAGATGATCAGTCTGCATACTCGTATTAAATTGAAATTCAGATGACATTGACAGAGTGAAAGTGTAAAATAGATGTCTCTCAAGTAAAACTTAACGATATGGTGATTTTGGTTCTCCAGTCAACCCTTATAGGATTGTATTTGGATTACAAAGTCAAAGCAATCAAAATACTTCAAATGTATACCATACAGGCCCCAAAACTAAGAACTAATCTGGACAGTGCGTAGCTTCATTGTACCCTCGAGACTTGAGACTGATTAACAAGAAAACTTGTTAGGCCTCCACAATAAAGAGAATCAAAGGAAAACAACTTAATCAATTTGTGAATAGCCTTTTAAAATGTTTGATTTGATTGCGTAAAGCAAGTGATTTTAATCAGTTTCTTTAAAAGTAAACATTCATCAATAATGGTCATTGGTCATCATGATCAAACTTTAATCTAGAAATGATATTATATTATGCGATTTGTGAAGAACATGTAGAAACTGCTCAAAAATAAAATATACTTAGTGATAAAATATTCACACATTGTAAATTTTTGTCCTTACAGGATAAGTTAAAAATAAACTATAAGCAGGCAAAGACTTTGTCCCCGTATAAGTACTATGCTTTTCATTATATTATATAATACTAGCTGTCCCGGCAAACGTTTCTTTGTCGTATTATATAAAGTATATCGCCCGTATTATTTTATTGAACTAGTGACATAAGTATGTCACCACGGCAACGTCCATCGCTATCCCGTGACCCGCGTCGCATAAACAATGGTCGCTCTTTATAGACAAATAATTTGCAATAAAAATAAAATTGCTACTATAATTAAAGATCTAAGCTATCCTATCTCTCAAGTTGGAAAAAAGCATACATTAAAATACATTAAAATCGGTTTAGTAGTTTAGGAATCCATCGCGGACAAACATCGTGACTGGATATTTACATATATTAGATGTGAAAGGAATATTTTATCGATATTGTGCGCACGGTTGTTTAGAAAATTTCATAACGTAATGAATTGCAAACAAGACCGGCTTCTGTACAAGTATGTACGTATTTTTAAGTATTTTTTTGTAGATTTGACCGGTCCATTTGGTTGAATGTAGTACGTACATTGTACATACCATTACATGCCTTAAGTATGTAAGAAACAAATTATAAATACCTTGAGCGGGCGCATAGATGTTCAAGTACAGGCAATCCTCCGACTGATTTGTGAGGAACGGCAGAATCCTCTTCAGATACTCCAGCCTTCCTTTCGATATCCTCTTCAGCACTGCTGTTTCATTCCTTATATCTGGCAGGACTTGTGGGCACACCGGACTGAACTCCTCAGCGATCTTCACACCCGACCACTGTGCCCCTGACACCGGTGGCATGAACCTCAAGGTGCCAACTGGGGGTGAAGCGTACGGGATCCCTCGAAAAACCTCCACCGGTTCGAGATACCTGGACTCAGGTGTCACAATAAAACCTCTAATGTCACCATACTTGGTTCTTACAACTCTAGAGCTTATCAGCGGTTGGGCTTTGTCCTCCATGGTGGTGTCTCCTCTGACGGATCTGGTGCTGAGGGCCGGTAGCGTGATGAAGTGGACTAGGATCAGCACGAGCATCTTTTCGCTTCCACCGCAACCGCTTGAGGTAGATAATGTCCGGTGCTATAAGTCGACCATCTCGGACAGTGGCTCTGTGTCGGACCATTTACTGGATTATCTGAAACAAACGAAGAGAGATTAAATGGAGGATCTGTTAAAGCAGATTTACATTGGTTAGTCCACTGCCGTGTCAGTGCACTGCCATAGTGTAAATTGATTTCAGCACTTACACTAACAACAGCCACTGACTCAATATAAATCTGCCTTTATGTATATTCGGTTGATTGGTCAATTAAAGATAGATTTGACAAAATTAGCTTCTAGTAACTTGATTGTGCGAACTAAGATAATGGAATGTATAATTGAATAAATGACAAAGAAAATACATAAAAATTATCAAAATGTAGACTGTAGTGTATTTAAACCATATTGTGTAGGGGAGCGGGGGGCACGTTGTTACAATTTTTAGATAGTTGTTAATATGACAAAATCTATTAAATAAATTATGAATTTGATTACTTGTAATGTTAGTATGTCTATTTAGCTATAAAGTTATGACCGAAAAATTATTAAAATTGATGTAGTTTTATCACAATGGAGAATTTAACAAAACAAGTAGATTGTAACATCTTACCCCGGAATTGGCGCTAGTTGTTACATCATCGGGGCACGATGTTACGGTAGATAAATAAACAAAATCATCAGTGATACATATTTTTTATTAGTATTTCAAAACAATATAAACAATAGAGATCACTTTATGTGTCTTCTAACATTTATAAGTAATTATAATGTCTATTATGGTAATTAATTCAGCTTTTCTGCTGCAGCAGATTCATAATCTTCTTTACTAGTTGTATCTCGTTCTGTTTTTCTTTTATAGTTTCTCATTCTGGAAAAAA
The DNA here is from genome assembly GCA_937595015.1 of Polyommatus icarus. NCBI lineage: Eukaryota > Metazoa > Arthropoda > Insecta > Lepidoptera > Lycaenidae > Polyommatus > Polyommatus icarus. Next base: position 21,310,793 of record OW569328.1, on the reverse strand, counting down.
CAAAAATATGTCGAGTTTTTTTAATTAGAAAGCGAACGGTACAATCTCTGACGACCCGGACGACCTCTGTGGCTCAATGGGTAGAGTGTGTGGCAGCTCAAGCCGGGGGTCGCGGGTTCGAGTCCCGCCGACGGAACAAAAAGTTTTTCAATGTTCCTGGGTCATGGACGTGTATTAAATATGTGTATGATATAATAAAAATCTTAAATACATGTATAGTAAAATAGTATTAAATATATTTCCGTTGTCTGGTACCCGTAACACAAGTCCTTCAGGTACTTAGCACGGGGCCAGATTGACGTGGTGTGAAGCGTCCATAGATATTATTATATTATATTATTATTATTACAATACCAGATATATGGTAATTTTTGGGGTAACATATTTGCATGTAACAATTTACCCCAAACAATTGTAACTACTTGCCCCATGGCACGTTTTTTAATATAAATTGAAGTCATTACTAATAGATATCGATATTAGAATAAAACAATATTGTAAATTAAAGATAGACATATTATGAACGTTCAAGGTTAAAATTTTTGACAAAATAAAAAATATATTCATCAGGAATCAAACATTTCGTAAAGGATTTTTTTACTTACTTGATTGAAATCAGGACACATGCTCACAACCTAGCAGCTCAGCGCTTGGCGGGTCACTGATTGTTTTTATATAATGCACGATGTTTTAAGGAAACAAATGAGTCCAATCATGTCTACCAAAGAGTTTAAAATCCCGGTAAAAAACGCGTGTAACTTCTTACCCCTGTAACATCGTGCCCCCCGCTCCCCTAAGGTATTTAAAACATTAATATATCGGCGGTTGTAAATATTTATAAGCTATTGCTACCTACAACGTAGGAGTTCTAACAAACCCTATGTTAATTTTCAGTCAAATATTGACAAAAACACGAGCATATTAATAATAATGTCTCATCCTACTGTATCACGTGTCTAATACGTAAGTTTACGGAACATTAAACTTGGTAGCATTATAAGACTTTCATAAACCTTCCATTTAAAGTTATTTTATCTTTACTAAGACTTGCTGCATTAAGATAAAATAGGTAAGTATATCAAAATAAATTGACAGAGAGTATAGGATTAGCAAACCAAACATCCATAAATGCCTGGGTTTTTTACACACTCATTAATTAAATGTTAAAAATTGAGACCCGAAAGTTCTTCAAGCGCCACTTCACAAGTATAAAAATTGTTCGAGTGAAGTTTATTTTGTAATTAGTTGAAAATTCTTTTCAAATATTTAACAGTGAAACACTAGACATGTTCCAATTTTCGCGTGCATTGAATACTCCTTTTATTCTTGCAGTATCGTTCTACTTTCATGTCAAATTGCATTCACCCATATGCCTTGTTTTAACGTTTCAACCTGGGAAATAAAAGTATCATTTTCATACGAACGTTTAATGATGTACTTGTAGGCGTACAGGAAAATTATTTTCTATTTTGTAACGACTGCATTTTTTGTACGCACTTGATATAATTTGTATTTACAGCTACCGGATGTCAAATAACGAGTAAAATATTCTTATGCTAAGTACTGACATACGGTTTTTCTCTATAGTTTTACGTGTATTATAGAGGTCAGTGTTTTACTCCAAATCGAGCAATAACCACCGTGTGGACCGCAAAACTGACAGATCGAAGGCACGCTTCGAGCCGGCTCGATGGAATTAAATATGTCAAATAGGTATGTCATTTCCTTCGATTCGGAGTAAAACTAACGAGCAAAACCGTATGTTACTACTTAGCATTACAATAATTTGCTCGTTGTAAATATTAATATTCATATCATAATTAATTTAATTACAATCACCATTTTAATAATATAACTTTATGCAGAGTTATTGCAAAAGCTTCTCAGCATTTGTATAAAGAACGTAAAACCAAAATGGCCGCATTCAAAAGATTCTAAAATTAAAAATAGTTTAACGTTGAATGAAATTTTAGAGCTACAGTTATTGTGGAAGCGTTTGTGTCCGACGACTGGGATTCGGGGCACAGCCTGTTACGTAACTGCCTTGTCATCGACTTCAAATTATTTAAAACCCAGCTTTTGTATAATTACTCAGATATACTTAATACATAAATATTTCTAATGTTATTAAATATATATTTAAATACTAGCTGTCCCGGCAAACGTTTCTTTGCCATATTATATAAAGTATATCGCCCGTATTAGTTTAGTATGTCACCATGGCAACGTCCATCGCTATCCCGTGACCCGCGTCGCATAAACAATGGTCGCTCTTTATAGACAAATAATTTGCAATAAAATTAAATTGCGACTATAATTAAACATCTAAGCTATCCTATCTCTCAAGTTGGAAAAAAGCACACATTTAAAAAAAAAGAAACATCAAAATCGGTTAAGTAGTTTAGGAGGACAAACATCGTGACAGGAGATTTATATATATTAGATTTCAAATATTATTCTATAATCCCTATTTCTTCGTTGCGACTTGCGCCCAACACAGATTTAGTCCCTCCGGCACCTCTGAAACAGTAAGGTTTTTCGTGGTTGCCAACCAATGTTAATCCTAGCGACACAGGAGTTGCAGTCGCCTGTTTAAAATTGCAAAACATTCACATTGCAAACCTAATTGCCAGGACTAGATTAAAAGTTTTGAACCGAAAATATTATAAATTATTATTAATAATCAAATACAGACTAAATCAGACCACCTGTAATGACTTTAGTCATGAACTCATGAGCCGGGATTCATGAGCTTTCAAATTTTATTCTACCCCACAGGTTACAAAATATGATACCTACATGCAAATTGCAACTATAACTCAGATTTCAGTCACGTTCACTATTCACAATTCCATTGATTTTGTACCAACAAATAAAAGTATAGAAGTGCCAGTATCCGCCTCATATATTATTTCTGAAACTTTTCTGGATAACTTTACCTACATGACGGATGATCATATAAATTTTATTTTTATCCCTCGGGCAAAGTTTTTTCTCTCCTCTTCGTGTCCTTTTCTGTTCTCCTGACAATGGGTACAAAATTTAATTATGGCTGGATTATCTAAGGCATTACAAACAGTCGTACATACATATTTGAAATACGGAGTTTCTTTATAATCTTACTGGTCCAAGAAATTTTGGAAAAAAATGAAGAATCTGATAATAGCGGGCTTAAATATTCAGAAGATTGGCTTGCATCAATGAAAATTATCTCAAGTCCAAATGTTTTTCTAAATGTCTCTTAAACTTCCCGAGAAACGTTCAAAAAGTTAGGTAATCTTCGAGAACGTCCGAACTTACCCTTATCTCCTTTATTTTATGATAATAAACAACATCGTAAAACAGGAACAAGCGGACATAATACTCCTAGATAAGGCATAGATGTTAGCTATTGACATAGTAAATTCTACGGGCAAACATACGACGTAAATCCCAGCAGCGAAACTATATTCTATTCCCCTTAAAATACAACATAAAATCGCTTGCGATATGAATATTTATTATACGAGCAGAAGACATAATTCTGGACCGAAATTCGCTTCGACTGCAAGATAAATATAACTTTAAATAGTTAATGTTTAATCTATTGTATTGTACAATACGTTGTAGCTGGCTCGTGGCTTGAAATTTAAACATAGAATAGAAGTAGGTCGTTATTTTGTGTAACATGTTCTATTGCTTTGCCAATTCATGCTTTTTAGAAACAAATTCCACGCTAAAACGGGAGCTAAATTCACATTTGTGAAGTAGAATATAACCTACATTAGGCTTCTTGTTAATTAAGCCTACGCTTGATAAATGATAGATTTTAATGGGTGTATTTTCTTAATCAATTAACGTAAACGGTATTCTAATAAAATGTTTTAGGTATATAATATCATGAAATTTAAGTTATGTAAAGCAACATTGTTAAAACAATAGAATTAATTTCATTGCTAATAATTGTAAAGAAACCGTCTAAAAGCTTTTCTGAAAAAACCCGAAGTTGTCGATGGTAATGAAAACTCCAGTGTAGACAATTTATAAGAAGTAATAAAAGTTAAGACGAAGATCAGAAGTAAAAAAGCAAAAGTGAAATTCTTTGTTAAAAATATTAATTTCAGATTAGCACAGACAATAAACCCAGAAAGTAACGCGCTCATTTCCATAATAATAAACTCGGGACGATAAAAGTGTTTTAAAAACATTCTTACAGGCGTTTACCTCGCGAGTGATGGCAGGAATTTGCATATTTTAATTGAAAATTTCATACAATCAAATGCACGGACACGTAGCTTATAATTATTATTGATAAAATCGCTATCATTGACAAAAAGTCCTGGGGGATCGGTCGTTCCCAAATTACTGAAAGGGAAGCTAATACTCCCCCAGCGACGAGACACTTTATCATTGCCTGTTTTTCAAATTGTGACCCACTTCAGAGCAATATATTTTCCTTGAAATAGCCTCACAGAATTAGCTGACTGATAAATGCTTTTGTTTTTGTAGTTATCGCTCCAGTAGTTTTTGATACCGGAGGTCGTGTAGCTTTCAATTAATGATTAATCTGTTACGTAAACGAGGTCGATTTCCAAAGAGAATTCCGTTTTATTACTTCCAGCTTTTGTTTCAATTGGATATGATTTAATACAGAGTTTTTAAATTAAGGAAAAGTTAAAATATTATATCATTTTATGTGCCACGCTTGACGATAATAGACAATCAAATATTCTTTATCATGGCTTAAAGTAGAGGTGTATTTATGATTTTCTATTATCGTTTCGATCGACAGCTTCGCAATCATGGTGGTAATCTTGGTTATCCACTATAACTCAATGGAGAGAGGCATTTTAATATTATTCTGTAACATCCGGAACATACAATGACGTCACATACCGTTATCGATAGATGTCGCTAAATAATTGAATAATTTGTTGACTGTTCCAGCGTTTCTGATTACGCGACTAATATTATTTCAATCAACAAAACAAATATGTGCAAAATGAAATGATAATATTGTGACTTCGTTAAACAATGACTTAAACTGGTGTTTGTTCTTTTACAGACACTTCACAAGCTGAGTGGTTGGCCTTTAAATATTATGTAGTTGAACATGTCAAAGAATCATCAGTTTTTTGTTCAAATAAATCAATAATTTGTTGACGTGGAAGAGCCATGCTTCGGCACGAATGGGCCGGCTCGACCGGAGAAATACCACGTCCTTACAGAAAACCGGCGTGAAACAGCGCTTGCGCCGTTGACCCGTTTGCTCGTTTGCCCCCTTATTACATAAAAAAAAATTGTAACTATCTACACTCTAGCAGAATGATTTTAAACAGATTATAACCAGACCTATAACAAAGATCCTTTGGCTCTTGAATAACATTACTAATGGAGGCACGGATGCAAAGCAGCTCACACGATGGTGATGCTTGTTCTGATTCTGGCTAGATGACAAAATAGCCTTAAATTGGATTGAATTGAATTGAATTGGAATTTAATTTAATTGGATTGGATTAAAATAGTGCTTTGCTTTTAGAGATGTAAGCATAATATTATTTTGAACCTTGCACAACGTCAATTTATTTTAAATCTCACTAGCACTGACGCTGGTGACAAAGATTCTAAATCTTTAAATTAATATTATGTCCTGCCAAATTTCGCTTATAATTTATCTCTAAGAAAATGTCAACCGGAAAGCTAAATCACACAAAAGACTCCGCAAGATCCACCTAATGGGAATATAAATTTGTTTGGCTTAGTACCGAACCGAAATTATATTGTTGGAGATTCAAGACTTCATTATTCTGAAGTTTCAAGCTAATTGGAGAAGGTGATGACAAAAAATGCACAGTTCTGTGATGCTGTAGTAGCTTTCTGCATAAATTTAAGAAAATAATATTTGGGTCTGATTTTGGTATAGTTATTATTCACAGTAAATTTTAAATCTATGTTTGACGAAAAATGAACAACTATCTAATTCTGTGTAGGTTGTCTCAATCATGTAATTTAAACCATGTGTAGCTTGTAATATTATAAACTTAACAAAAAAATAATACTTTTAAATAAATACTATTACCATGCATGAGCAATTACAATAATAACTAGGTGATAAATCACAGAAATGTTGCATGATCCATAAATATTGTGTAGGACTGTAATATTTAAATTTTTGAATCACTTTTTATAAATTAATTTTCTGAATCTAAACAATGAATTTTAAATTTCTCTCTTGCATTGAGTCGAGAACCGCTGTACTGATTTTACTAAAAATATGCGTCAAAGTCCAGCGAAGGGTTTTATGAGGAGTGACATGATTCGAAGTTCAACGGATCATCCAGTAATTAATACAAATAAGTATAACTTACATAATTTATGTTCTAAATAACAAAAAATAGTTAATATTTCGCAGGAGATAGTGTTAATCAAATGCAAATTCCTTAGTCGAGATCATTTCACTGTCGAGTGTTGACGCATCTTCATATTACTAGGACACTGAGGCTCGTTTCACATCACTCGGGAGAATAAATATTTACTTTAATATTTATTATCTATAGTATAAAGGCATAAAATAAATATTATGCGATAAAAATTATAAATAAGAATCAAAACAATAGATAACTAAAATTCAAAGAGGTATGCCATCAAAAATGTTAATGTAAAATGTTCATCCTTTGGCACCTAAAGGAACTTCAACAAAAATTATTTCGTCAATATTTTTGACATAAATTCACAAATTTTGCCATCAAAAATGATTATAATATCGTCTCAGGAGCACCCGAGGTCATAATCATAATCATAATATCTTTATTTGCTCGAAATGTGGTTAGAAAAAAAAAAGATGACAAAAGTGGTACAGTTCCGCACAATTCGCTAACAAATTCTTAATATGCAAATTTGGTACTTTTGCTTTTAGTTACCGTATGCGGAAAATATCGAAAGGAAGCCGTAAAAGTTGGTAGAAGAGTTCAAAAATAATCATAAAGGTACCTATACAATTAATTCAAATAGTGTTTATCTATGTATTTTATATAAATAGAAATAAAATTCCAATTTTAATATTTAATTGGAATTTCATTTCTATTTATATATTATATTTCAAATTGAAATATTCGTGGATGTCCACTGTCCAGGTAAGGTTTATATTTATAAATATTATATATAAGGTTTATATATTAATAATAATAATAATAATAATAATTTATTGAAACAACCATACATACATCTGTTACAAAATAATTTACAGGTACTTTATATTATTTTAAGATTACAGACATTTTACTGCCGAGTTTCTTTGATGTCTGCACTAGGCTGAGCCTGTCCTGCAGATCACCAAAATAGTATCTTAATAAAATAAAAAAAATAAAAAGTTACTAATTACTAAAATTTATAAAATTAATAATTTATAATATCATTACCGCGCTGCGTTCTGTGTGTGTGTGTGTGTGTGTGTGTGTGCGCGTTCTATGTGTGTGTGTATGTGTGTGTGCGTGTGTGTGTGATTATGCATGTGATTATTTCTATCTGTGTGAGTGTGTGTGTGTGTGTGTGTGAGTGTGTGTGTGTGATTATGCATGTGATTATTTCTATCTATATATCTCTCTTAATATTTGTTCTTTCTCGTCATAATCTAGAGCTTTTAGACATCTTGTTACTTTTTCTTTTACTTCTTTTAATGAGCTGTCTTTTATAATGCATTCCCTGTTTATTTTATTATATATGAATGGGTGTAAATATGGACCAAATCTTCTAGCGAAACTAGAAGATATCCGCGGTAACAATAGCTTTAATATTCTTTTTTTGCGCAATGTTTCGTAATCTGGAGATTTAAGAACAGCACGATGTTCCTTGACAATAACGCGGAGTATATTAAAATATAACTTTCAATAATTTTTTAAAGGTATAGAATAACATAATTCTAGATTTACATGTTAAAACAAAAAACAAGCAAAAAAACAAAAACTATAAACCAATTTGCCGCTTACAACACAACAAGCAATTCAACGCAAAGCACAAGAAATCAATACCTCAATTATTTCACACTCAACATACAAAAGCAACAATTCACAATGCGTCTTCCGCTCGTTGTGAATGAGGCATTGCAGTGAATGTCATTTGTCACGACATTCAGGACTAACCAGAACAAGGACTGGGACAGAGGAGGGAAATTGCAGGCTTTTATACGTCACTCAACGCCACTTGTACAGTGTCAATGTCAAAGACGTCTTTGTGTCTGCGCCTCCGTCTTGATTTTATTGTATCTACGACTTGAGACTTTATAGTCTTACAAGTCTTGGCGCTTTGACTTGCAATATTGCTTAAATAGAGTTTATGATTGAAGTTTTGTTGGAAATTATTACTGATTCTCAATCTAGCGTAGAGCATTTCTATGGCAGCAGCAAGTTAAAATTGAATTTAATTAATTTTCCTTTGTGACTACACTTACAATAAGGGTTTTGTGATATCATTTATTGGTTATGTAAATATCAGCCCGGCTCATAGATACAAATCAGCTGTTACTTAAAATAAACATCCTTATGTGAGTTTTAATTTATTATAATATGTTTATTGTAGATACACTCTTTTACATTAAGGCGGCGTTTTAGACACGCACTAAAATGAACCTTTTAGCTGGACGCCAGAAGGATATTCGGAAAGTACATAATAAAAAAATGATCAGTCCGTCAATCAAACGGTTACACGATTGTCAGACTGATGGATTAAACTTGTGCCAGACTGACCAGTGACCGTGTAACCTATAACCTATGTCTTATGTCTTAAGGTGACAGTTAAGCTCTTTTATTAGTAAATAGGGTAGTTTAGAATTCTTAGATTTGACATTCAATTATATTATATATCCGAACTATATTCTATAAACAGGACCTATTAATATCACTATTAATAGAAGTCTAGCAAGGCGAATATTAAACGGAATATTAACAGCGATTCATAATTTGATTCCACCGAAGCTCTGTCTGGTTTGCAAATTATCCAATGTAGACAATGACGAGCAATATTTGAGGGAAATTTATACCAAGACCAAGGATTACAATATTCGAGCTATTGTTACAGAATTCAGACTGCAGGATTTTGAGTAAGGATAGTTTTTAAGACATAAAAAAACTAGTATTTCTACGGTAATAAGAAAATTAATGTGCGTGGAACTTATGGTGTACTGTAGATTTTTATTTTATTTAACGGCTCTAAAAACTTTATTGTCATAGGTTTATAGCGATGCAGCGATGGTTGCAATGTGGTTGCAATATTATTATGTTATAACTACACCCCTATAGGCTATAACATTGGTATAATCATGTACACATTGTAATATTACAACCTGTAATAAATGTGCAATTCAATACAATGTTAATTGTTAACTATAACGTACTGTCCAAATATAGAAACTTTTCATTTATTACAGTTTTAATGTGCCGTAAGTATATTTGGAGCATGAAGTCGTAACTTGCAATGTATAGATTTATCCCCCCATTTGTTCTAGTTGGCTTTGCTTAGGATTAATATTTATAGTCTAACAAAGAGAATATGTAGTACAGAGTGCTTTCTAGAGTTACTTTGTGATCTGACTTAAAGCATATTCTGCGAGAGAAGGATTTAGCTTTTCATAACTTTGCTTTAAGTTATTAAAATTATTTGTATTATATTAAAAAAATATGTATACTATTATTATGACGTCAGAAAATAATGCTTATATACTTGTCAACATTTTTTTTTATATCGATTCTTTTCTTATTTCTTTAACACTGAATCATTTAGATACGATGCTACCTCTATAACAATTGCCTCCTCAATACAATAAATTAATCATTTATGCAATAATTTTTCAGAGAAACTAGAATCAATTTCCAAGGAAAACATCTAAACTGTCGGTAAAAAGGTGATTGATACAAAAGTACCATCCGGAATCTAGCGATCAAAGCATAGAACAGATTCAATAGGAAGCTGAAGGACCAAATTACGTATGCTGAATACATCGACCGTGATACGTGTCCCATGTGAAATACACGCATTGAAGGCGATGCTTCTATGATCATCTTTCAAGTGATTAAGAGCTGAGTACCGCATACAAGTAGACTGGATTATAGTTCCGCGACCGAGCGGTTCAGCCGCTACACCGCGAGATAACAAAATATGTATGTAACGATTTATTTAAATTGGCAGCGCGGTTGTGTTCGAGTTTGAGAGAGTTCACCTTTGAGTTTTAGATATTATATAGATGACAGTCTATATCTATAAAGTATATAAAACTCAAAGGTGACTGACTGACATGGTGATTTATCAACGCACAGCCCAAACCACTGGACGGATCGGGCTGAAATTTTGCATGCAGGTAGATGTTATGATGTAGGCATCCGCTAAGAAAGAATTTTGATAAATTCCAACCCCAGGCTCCCGAAGCGCGTTTACTTATGTTGCTTGTGTTCTCGCAGTATATTCGCCAAACCGTGCGTTCGAGCGAATGCACATAAATCGGGCTATACGGAAAACCATATCCGAAGAAAATTACTCATGTAGTATTGGGAAATTTCAAGAATATTGTTATTGTTTAAAAGGTAATGCCGATACAACTCGATCCAACGATCAATTATTAGAAACCTAAGACTCAATTTAACAATTATGAAGTTAGTGTGAAGTTACAAAAAGGTCGTAATCCTAAAATATTGAACAAGATAAAAAGGATGTTAAATTAGATACTTAATATAGAGGGATGACTAAGTTAATCTCAAGTTACAAAATTTATGTGAACGCAAATGATTATCACGAAGACGTGAGCCCCTGGGGCATTATATTTCAATAAACTCTAAACTTCGCGATCTGAGATATAGAGAAGGAGACCGTTAAATCAACTTCTAAGTTTTAATCCCGATCACTTTCGAGATTGCTGACACAAACGAGAAAATTCCAGTGAGATGGCGATAAAATTTTATTCTCGACGGTATAATAGTGTTTTAACGCTCGCCCCCGAGCGTTCCAACATTACCGTTAATAAACAGTCCACTAACATCATCCCGCCGGCCGACCTCAATTATGGACCTACACGAACTTTTTCTTCGCGGAGCGGTTGTTTTATTGCCTACGTTTCGTAGTTGGCTTCTATCTGGGTTGCTTTTAAATTAAAACCCAACGTATTGTCCATTTCAACAGGAAACTTCTCGCAGTAGGTTTTGCTCTCAGGAAATTGCGACCTCAGCTTTGCCAGTGAATCTTCTGGCGAATCTCACCTCTATTCTACATGAAACAAGGCGGACGCTTATATTAAGTAGCTCTGATAAAATATTCTTAAAGTCGCTCCTGCTGTTTGAGAATTACACTACTCCTTTGTAGGTTTCAAATTGTCTGTGCCGCTTTAAAATATAGCGGGTGAAACGGGGCGTGAAAAAAACACGGATACCTAGATTGCTCCTATCAACGATATGGAAGCAATTCCACCTTTCTTTGTATTTGTTACGGAAAAGCTGCGGATGAATGTTAAAAAGTTTTTTATGCAAGCAACGAGTCTTCTATTTTTAATTTTTTACAAACACCAGTCTTACCAATTGTTCTTTTTGAACTCAAATTCAAGAATCACACACAAGAATCCTGATTCTTGTGATAAAGCTTTATGAGTGTGTCACACACTCATGATATTATATCATGATAGCATCAAACAACTAACAAATTTAAATCATACTCGTGACGAGCATTGTCCATGAACCCATTTATTAACAATGATAAAATCCAAACGATTTCAATCCCCAAAATAAAGCAACAAGCTTAAATAAAGTACGCAACAAAGGTTAAAAAATATCAGTCAGTTAATACAACGGGACAAAGTCGGTAATGAAAATGATTTATATATCTCGTTGTGCCGTCCTGATTGGCGGGGTTTTTATCTCTTTTTTGACCCTTTTGATTTTTCTTCTGGAGCACCGGAAAGGCTTTGTCTTTGACAACAATGGGAGCGAGTAATCTGGAACATCATCTCAGTTACGAATTTCGTAGATTGTAAGTGACATGAATAACTAATCAAAGAGTTGGCCTTTGTTTCAAGTATACTTGTGTGTGCTCAGATTTTGTACAATCAATGAATATAATGAGGTATTGCTTATATTTTAAAACAGGTTTTTGAAGTTTTTGACTCAGTAATTGGTGCAAAAAGAATTATTTATTTAACATTGTGACACGAGAATTTTATTTAAAAGATTTTCACAATATACTAATCTGTTAGTATCCATACTTAAAATATATAAGTTTCTTTCTATTTAATACTAATGATAAATTCAGAAGTGTATCTGTTTGTTCATCTGTCTGTCCTTTTCACGCCTAAACCGCTGAACCGATTTTTTTGTAATTTGACAACGAGATCTACTCGGAGTCCCGGAAGGACATAGGATACTATTAATCCTGGAAAAATGTACGGTTCTCAACAAACGAATTTTGGCGCAACGGAGTTGCGGACGTCATCTAATACAAAACTGACATTTATTATGAATTTTAAATTAAGGGCCTGTTTCACCACTTCCTGATAAGGTGATGGATAGGCTTATTTGACAGATTCTTCATACTCTATCTGTCAAGTTATGTGGTGGATAGCCTTATCAGGAAGTGGTGTAACAGGCCCTAAATATATTTAAATGATAGTGCCGCAATGCGTCGTTACTAAATAAAATCTTTTCTAAGAGTATCTCTGAAAAGATTCTAATATGGGTTTACAAGTTGTCATTTACCTCATGTATAGGCGAATTTGTTGCTCCTACAACCTTTTTAAGCTCTATTTGAAAGTTTGTGATTGATCGGGGTTACAATTTTCGGTACATTTACCCTTGCACAGGGTATATTTAATACTAGAACTTACGAATAACAAGAAAGATAACATTATATTTTAATAAAACTTCAATCTCCAATAATTATAATTTTAATTAACACTTCAGTATATTCGATACACAATTTGGGCAGAATAACAGTGCAGTATATTAACCAAGTGCCCTTCTTCGTTGCTGCTACTCGAATGAATGCTCTACCCGACTGCCCATCTCTACCCCACCATTCAAACTCCTCACCACCGGCAACAAACGGGTGGTGGGATTCGAACGGTGTTGCCAGGTATAGACTGGTATTGCCACACATAAAATAAAAATCATGACAATATTTTACCCGGGTTTAATTTAAGTAGATGAGTACAAAGTGTCAATAATAATTGACTACTGCTTATAAAAATCCATACTAATTATAAATACGAAAGTGTGTCCGTCTGTCTGCTACCCCTTCATGCTCAAACCACTGAACCGATTTAGCTGAAATTTTGTATACACGGGAACCGAATATTTTTCCGGGATAAAAAGTATACTTATATTTTTTCGCTTCATTCTTTGATATATTAATTAACCAGGTAGTCCTATGTTTATTTGCTAGGCAATCGCGTTTTTGTAAAGACGTATGTGGGTACATAAAAATATCGTATGGTCACTCTGTCATCAGCGCGCTTCATTCTTTGTTAACGCGAGGCAACGCGAGCACGTATACTTAGTAACCACGCCAAAGCGCAGCCGCGCTCAGAAGAAAACTAGTTATTATTATTAAGATGATTGAGTCAGTGTTGTAAGTAACTAAAGTCAGTGTTATTTTATTGTGTAACAAGAAAATACATGTAAGTACTATTAAATACTTAGGCAGGCACTACCGAGGCCAAGACGAGCCAATTATTATATGCAATACTAATCGGCATGTACTGTGACCGCGAGTCAATAAACGTACAATGTGTTTGGAATGTGTAATGTGTTTGCTTTATCTGTTCTATAAATAGAATGCTTCAAGCCCCAAGCGGTCGCATGCGACCGCGATAACAATACAAATCTATTGTGTCTCGTTTATGCCACGATCGAGTGATTAAAGAACAATATTATGTTTGCCGGATTGGGGGAAACAACTGCAGTTGATTACTGCAATTATTTAATTAACCGGCATGTACTGCGACTGTGAGTCAATAAGTACAGTGTGTTTGGACCGCGAGTCCTTTTACACAATCTTTATTCTATATGCATCGGAATTGATTGCGGATCTCTGACGATGTTTTACCTATTCTATAAATAGAACTATATTATGTTTGCCCGATTGGAGGAAATAACTGCCAGTTAATGCCTACAAGTGTTTAATTATTAAGTTATTTTATAAACCGCCATAATGCGTGGATTGACCGCGGGTCTCTAAACACAATTTATATGCATCGGAATTGACTGCGAGTCTCTGACGATGTTCTATATTTTCTATGAATAGAACTATAGGTTGGCCGGTTTGGGGGTTAAAAGCGAGCTATTTAAGAAACCGCCATAATGTGTGGATTGACTGCGAGTCTCTAAACACAATCCTTATGCATCGGAATTGACTGCGGGTCTCTGACGATGTTTTATCTAATAATAAAAGTATAATATTTTGGCTGGTTTGAGGAGATTAACTGCGAGTTAATTACGATTTAAATTAAAAATATATCGATATTTTTTAAATCAACATAATGTATGGATTGACTACGAGTCTCCGACAATATTTAAAAGTAAAAATTAGCAACTACCGCGCGTTTTCTCGCGTTCTTCTATTTCTATAAATAGAACTACATTATTATTATTATTATAATATTAATATCTTTGCCGCTTTATCGAGAACAGCTATTTCGAGCTAATAATAAGTGCGATGGTTATTCAAGATTATATTAAATAGTATAATGCTACAATACGGGTTATTATTGCTAACATTTAACGCTCTGCACAGAACAGCCACCTCTCAGTCAGTTAGCCGCTGGATAAATCAGGTGCTGTGCGAGTGCGGCGCGGCGTCGACACGAGCATCGACACGGGGACTGATACTGGATACGATTAGTAAGACGACAGTCGACAGGCAGGACTAGCAATACTTTCGCTATTTTCCTTAGCCATAATTTTATCGACGAACAAAGTTTCGCTGAATCAGTTATATAATCACCATGATCCCAGTACGTTATCATTTGAATCACAAACCATAGAGGTCTCTTAAGTTTTGTTTCTACTGACTATTATTATTATTTATGGGCAGAATGTTAAATTCTTTCTCGAATATAATGATTACTATTCATAATGTTACATATATTATATTATATTGTATTATATAAAAATTTTTTTTGTTACTCTAAAAACTTTATGGTTAATTAATATATCGAAGAATGAAGCGAAGAAATATAATAAATGATCAAACGAACCTACCAAGTGAAGTTCGATCATTATTATATGAGTCGTTTCATTCAAAGATATTATCTTCCTCCCACCCAGTCTGCACTAAACTTTGTTTGCTGCAGTACCCAAAGAAATAAAGAAAGATTTTTTGCATTACCTCTCTCTAAACATAATGAAGCGCGCTGATGACAGAGTGACCATACGATATTTTTATGTATCCACATACGTCTTTAAAAAAAACGCGATTGCCTAGCAAATAAACAAAGGACTACCTGGTTAATTAATATATCTTTGAATGAAGCGACTCATATAATAATGATCGAACTTCACTTGGTAAGTTCGTTTGATCATTTATAATATGTCCTGAGGACTCAATGTATCTCCATACCAAATTTTATCATAATTGGTTCACTTGTTTAGACGTGAACAGGTAACAGACAGACAGACAAAATGACACACTTTCGAATATAGAATATAAGTATGGATATATTATTATTATTATAAGCACAAAAACCATGATAATGCTGTATCTATTCACGATTGTAGTTATACCATGTATATGTGCAGTATGTAAATTTTCAAGACATAAGTAAGACATTACGTGTACCTAAGTAATGTCTTTCGTGTGTGTAAGTCGTGACACACACGGTTAATCAAGTTTCGACCATATCTCTCTGTGATAAAGTTCAGAATTGCACCTGTATGCAGTGACAGTAAATGAAAGCAAGACACGGAACATCCTTATCTGAAAGGGTTGTCGCTTGACATCGAACATCGACCAATTAGCAGTACAGACTGTTCGCAGATTAATCACTAGCTGGATGTTTGACTACTGTCAATTTTCCCCAGTCATGGGTATGTTCCGAAATATAGCCTAGTGTTCTAGCCAGCGCGTATGACGTGTAAAATCGAAATACAGGGTGCAATTAAACCTTCCTGCCAATTTTTTTCCAGGGCTTAGGTATCTTAAGTTTTTGAAATGAATAAATATATTTAAAAAAAATAGGAGAGTCCTGCATTTAACCAAAGGTTTGGTTGAAATGTTATAATTATTATAAATTATTCATACTTATGTTATTAGGTACTAGGTAGTTCATACTTTAAATACTAGCTGTCCCGGCAAATGTTGTTTTGCCATATAAAGTATTTCTACTTCATCAGTTGATACAAAATCTTACCCTCTCTTTTGTCTCCTAAGAGGGGTGGGGGGAAAAATGTTATACACCAAATGTTAAGATGAAAAACACAGTAAATAATATGAAGTAAGTCCATTAAAGAAAAAAGTTTGATACAAAATCGGACCCCCCTCAGAGGGGTGGGGGTTTGCAAATCGGATCAGTAGTTTTCATGTTAAAGAAAAAAGTTTGATACAAAATCTGACCCCTTCTTTTGTGCCCTTAGAGGGGTGGGGGGGAAAATTCATACACCAGATGTTAAGTTGGAAGAAGACAAATATATCTGCGAAAACCGCATTCAAATCGGATCAGTGGTTTTCGTGTGATGCTGGAACAAACATACAGACAGACAGACAAAAAAAACTGACCACGTTTTTGGCTTCTATAGCGATGTAGTGGCACCCTCCGCTTATTATTTTTTGAATATCTTTAATGTACAGAATCTTCATTTCTACAGTTTTATTATATGTATAGATCAATGCTAAAGTGTGCATATCTGTCTGTTTTTCTGTAACCTCTTCACGCTCAAACCTCTGAACTGATTTTGCTGTAGTTTGGAGTTTTTGTATGGAGATACTTTGAGTGCCGGGAAAGGACATAGTATACTTTTCATCCCGGAAAAATTTACGGTTCCCGAATCCCGTGCCATAAACGAATTTCGGACCATCGGAGTCACGTGGGTCATATTATAGTTTCATATTCAGTTCATTGTGTCAGATTAAACCCGCATATTAAGTACATTTTGGAACATATTACTATGCGATGCCCATATTTCATATTATAATCACGGTCACATATTCTGTCCGTGCATGAACCTAATCAAAGCAGTAATTATTATGTCAATAATGTAACTCTAGTTACGAACAATTTTCACGTGCAAGCTCGTAAATTCATTTGAAAATATTATGTTTTTTGTTCTGCAATTAACAACAACAAATGATTTCGACCTTATGTTAATAATAATAAGGCTCGTAATTACTTTTAGATCTGTGTCGGCGATACGACTTTATGAAATGCTTTATTATTGTTTATTGTTTTGTTACATACGTTTTGTTCCTTGTAACAATGAAAGTATGCCGCATAATAATTACGTATTTGATAATTTTAATTATTTCAATAATTAAGGAACATGATAATTATTAAGGTTCGTACAAAATAAGGAAAATTCCAAACTTTGAAGGGTACGTTTTTAATAAAAATGCCGGTACTTTTTGGCTGACAAAGTGCTTAAAACAAGGGATAAAAATTAAAAATTGATTTAAAACAGTTACTTGCTATGCAATAAGAGGTCAATTCTTTTTTAAAGTTAACAGAATACATTGCGAATAATTTTCTCATCGCTCCTAAACTAGAAATCAATCAATAGTTCAATGACCGTCGGTGCCCAACTATTCTTATTTGACAACAGACATTCTCTTAGGCCGTATTTCCACCTGCAAGCAAAATCGCGGAAGTCTTGCGTGAGTTTCTTGCAATATTGTTTACATTTCATAGTAATTCCTGCAATTTATTGCTGCAATAAATGTCGTACAAGAAGCTCGTGGATAATACTATACGAAACTGGACAGTATATCTGCGGTGACCCGCAGCGAGATCTGTCGCGAGTCCTCGCAGACATATTATTTAATATTTAGACATGCTGTCGCAACTACTCGCAGAAAGCGCTTGACAAATTGTCGCGACAGCACTTGCTACGGGGTTTACACTTGCAAACTGCTGTCAGACAGACTGTCGGACACTTCTCGCGACAGTTGTCTTAAGTCTCCCGCAAACGATCAAACATCAAACACGTCAAACACGTAGTAATCCAAATTTTCTTCAAACACGTCAAACACTAGTTTATACACAGAAATAAGATCTACATAGAAGCGCTATGTCGCTTCATTTGTATGAACACGAGCATGTCACTTTTTTCATATCTACTGTGACGTAACAAGAGCGCTTTAGTGATGGGAATACCCGTACGCGCGGAATCGATTCAAAGGAATCGCCGCGCCCCGCCTCTTTTGCCATTTTAATAGGTATATCGATTTTTTAATCGATTATTATTCGAGTTCATAGACAGAGGAATGATAAATCTTAAGATACGTGCTTGGCAGGACAGCTAGTAATATATTATAATATTATTTTAAATTAAATCACTAAACAGGAACATAAATACATATTACATAACTAGCTGTCCCGGCAAACGTTGTTTTGCCATTTAAAGTATTTGTACTTCATCAGTTGATACAAAATCTTACCCCCTCTTTGGTCCCCTTAGCGGGGTGGGGGGAAATTTTTTTATACACCAGATGTTAAGTTGGAGGGAGACAAATATATCTGCGAAAACCGCATTCAAATCGGATCAGTAGTTTTCGTGTGATAGTGGAACAAACATAAAGACAGACAGACAGACAGACAGACAGTAGACAAAAAACTAACTACAGTTTTGGCTTCTATAGCGATGTAGTGACACCCCCCGCTTATTATTTTTTTAATGTACAAAATTTTTATTTCTACAGTTTTATTATATGTATAGAAATATAATTACCGAGTCACAAAATATCCCAAAGCGAACATTACCATTCCTCTGTTTCATGTCTGTTTCGAAAATCGATTAATTAGAATCGAGAATATGTACAACACTATTTGCTTCATTTGACAGAAAAATGAGAATATTGACTGTACCTCGAAACTAAGCGATGAGTGAAAGTATCGATTGTTTTATACCCATTGCGCGCTCAATACCGGACAAACAGAACGGGCTCTATAATTTTCTAATTAAAGCGGCAATGTATTATGAATCATGCGGTACACACGCAGTTACGTAGATTTCATGGTAAAAACTACAGCCATACACGATTGACATTAAATTATTGATTTTAAAATAAAGGACAAATGATTAAATAATAAAACTACTTACCGATGATAAGCCGATATCTTATGGCAAAAACTTAAGGAGGCTGGTGTGCCGGGCGAGGTAACTAATATTCTTAAATATTGGTACAGCCACCAAACTAACCAGGTCAAATGGCTCCGAGAACTCTCCGACGAATACAGGTTGGAGTGTGGAGTGAGACAAGGGGGGGATAACGTCTCCTTCTCTCTTCAACCTGTACACGGACAGGCTGATTGCTGAGCTGAGCGACACCAGAGTAGGCTGTTTTATTGATGGTCTCTGTATTAACAGCATCAGTTACGCCGATGATATGGTGTTGCTCAGCCCATCAATAGCCGCCCTCAGAAAAATGGTCAGTGTGTGTGAAAGTTATGCCAGGTCGCACGGTCTTACATATAATGTAAAAAAAAGCGAGCTCTTGATATTTAATTCAAGGGCTCGTAAAATCGGAGATGTAGCACCAGTGCTTCTCAATGGTGTTGTGCTCCGAAGAGTAAAAGAATTTAAATATCTCGGTCATGTGGTCACTGAGGATTTAAAAGACGATGGAGACATTGAAAGGGAGAGGAGAGCGATGGCGGTTCGCTGTAATATGTTGGCGCGCAGATTCGCAAGGTGTAGTATAGATGTTAAAGTTACACTATTTAAAGCATTCTGTCAAACACTCTACACCTGCAATCTGTGGGTCAGCTATACGCAGCGGGCCATCAACGCTCTCCGAGTACAATACAATAATGCTTTCAGGGTGTTGGTGGGGCTCCCTCGCTGGTGTAGTGCATCAGCGATGTTTGCGCACGCGCGTACAGACGGTTTTCACACCGTACTGCGACGTCGCATAGCATCGCTGATGTTCCGCACGCGGAGCAGCCCCAACAGCATCCTGAAAGTGCTCAGCGTCAAGCTGGACAGCCCCCTTCTGGGGCACTGGATCCATACACATGTGCATGTGTCCGGAGCGCCAGAAGGTGGCAAGTATTTAAACTAATTTTATTATTTTTTGTTAACTATTATTAACTTAGTTTTTATGGGTTTTTATATGGGTTGAAAAGCCTGAAATAAACGTATTTTATTTTATTTTATTTATTATTTATAAGAAACGTGTCCACTATTTATACCAACGTTTCTATTCGAATTTCCACAGCCCAATACGGCACAATAAGGCATTTTTAACCGACTTCCAAAAAACGAGGAGGTTATATGTTCGGCTGTGGATATTTTTTTTTTTTTTTTTATTTTTGTATGTTCAACGACTACTCCGCCGTTTGTGAACCGATTTTCGAAATTTTTGTTTTGTTGTATTAGGTTTCACTCCAATTTGGTACCATGTTCACAAAAGTGGTGACCTGATGATGGGATCTATGAGTAATCGAGGGAACTCCTAGAAATTTATATGGAAACATATGGTGATTTTGGTTTTATGTGAAGTGTACTAAGAATATGCTACCAAAAAGTCAAATATTGGGTCAAGGTATACCATGGTTTCGAAGATGCTGAGAGAACTCCTGACTCTTTATAGATACACGTTTGGGAGTTTCGGCGTTGTTTTAAGAACAGAAAGCATATGCTACTATGCAATTAATGTTCATCATCATAATCATCATCATCATCATCATCGTCATCATCATCATTACCACGTCGTGTTAAGGTCACCAATGTCTCATGGCACAGAATAGATAGTAGTACAAGGCATAGGTATGGATATACTAACTCGTAATAATAATTTTCTATTGTTACATAACAACACCTGTTTGTTTAATACACGGCGGTCGGCGATACAGAGGCGACGGTGTCGCGCGGGCGGCGCGTGGCGGCAGATGACATCGAATATTTTACTACTTTATATTATACAGATCGAATACTTTACTAACTACTGTTCACTTCACTGATAATATATTATTTTGTGAGTGTGAGTTGTGACTCTTAATGTAAAGAAAAGACGTCATACGCCTAAAACTGGTCCTATGGTTCTGTAGGGTTACCCTGGAACGTTAATCCCTCTGGCGTAATATCTATTAAGACAACCAGTGAGTGTGAGCGAGAAGAAAAAGTTTATTGTAGCGAATTAGTTATATCAAATGAGTCGAGTAAGCGATACCGCGATGCAGATGCTTAACAACGACATCTGTTGTTGAATTGCGGAACTAAATTTTCTTAGAAAATATAAAGTTTACAAATCTCAACACTTAACAAATTGTAATAAAATACGTAAAATATACGCGAAGGTTTACGTACTAGTGTAACTAAAAAGAGTGAAATTATTATTATTTTTAACAAAAAATTAAAACCGACTTCCAAGGTAAAAACAATAATAACATTAATATGAACTAAAAAGTATTAAATAATTTTTACTGTCTAATAGTGCCCTTTTCCGAATTCGGCTAAACCTCAACTATTTCTGTACTCAATCTTCATAATTTTGAAGTCGGTGCCAGTTCCAAAAGTTTCAAATATTCTGTCAGAGGACTGAAGATTCAGCTATCTGGTACCGACTTCAAAATAACGAAGATTGAGTACAGAAATAGTTGAGGTTTAGCCGAATTCGGAAAAGGGCACTATTAGACAGTAAAAATTATTTAATACTTTTTAGTTCATATTAATGTTATTATTGTTTTTACCTTGGAAGTCGGTTTTAATTTTTTGTTAAAAATAATAATTAGAATTCCGATAGACGTCCGATTCCGATAAAGAATGACACACAGACTAAAGAACAGACTTTCGAAAGAATGAAGTTTGTGATCGTTTGGGAACGCGATGGCACGCGAAGTACATACACATGCGGGATCTAATTAGATAGAGATCTGTGAGTTTATACATGTTTGACGTGTTTGATGTTTGATCGTTTGCGGGAGACTTTACAGGTGAAAATACGGCCATAGAACGGATTTCACGATTATTATGTACCATTCACGAACCACCGATTTAGTACCAAAAAACCTTACAATAAAATAAAAATGTCTTGTCGCTAATAATTACCGTACCGAGTATCGAGTTGGTATCGAGTCGCTATCGTATCAAGTTGGCATCATTAATCGCCGCCCGATTACCGAATGCGTCGTTAATCATCGCACTCCGATTCGGAATCGATACAGGCCCATCATTACCCGAATAAATTGGCTTCTCGGAGTTTTCACAATTTATACGTCTCCGCCCCATCGCAGTGAAAGACCGGTTAATTTATATACCTACTGATTTACGTATTCGAATTTCAAAAGAAAATCGATTTTGAAAGCAACTGTAATTTAAAGTGCGCGTTCTCTTTTGTGTAGTATTTTATTTATGTAGGTATATTTTAAAACATTGTATGAAAAGTAAAATAATGTCTTTCTGCGATGGGTGTAAGGTGCATAGCTGCCTAGTTTTTAGTGGATAGGGACTACGTCCATTACAATCTTTCCGGTGCGCTAGAAAGATTGTAGTTGATACAGTCCCTATAATACTTGTACCAATATATTGAATTCTGCGCTACACCCACTAAAAAATTTGACGGCGTGTCGCAAGGATGTGGCAGTTCTTAGCGGATGCTAAGAACAGATTTTACGAAACTCCACCCAGTTACGAAAATTCCATTAGCTAATGTCTACACTTTATAAAAACCTACATACAATAAGATCACACTAACTTGACGCACCGCTGGAATTCAATAACATGCGAGCTCCGTAATGACGTCATCAAACCGTGCGTCTAATTAATTTGACGGTGTTATTTTTACATAAAATGTAAAATTTCAAAATCGTAGGTACTTTAATTTCTGAGATTTTGTGATTAATAAATGAGTGATATATTCGCTTTTAAACCATCAAGCCCCATAAGCTCACTGGTGAGCGAGACACAATAGAATAACAAACAACAACAATAACAATAAATCCACGACCGAAGGATAAGAGAAGAATTTTGTAACTCCAAATTAAAATAACTTTGAGCTGCTGCTGATGATCTAAACACAATAACACTGATGTTGCAGCCTGTTGTAGGTCACAATAAAAAACGATTATCTAGTTCAGATCCAAAAATAGAGGTTCACGCTCATTTGGCTCAATCAATACGCGCGGCCGGCGGAACTAACGCGATGAGCCACTGGCTACGGGTCGTCAGCGTTGCTATTCAATGGTTAAAAGTGTCATAAACTTCAAGTTTCATACAACAATATGCTATTTCAAGTTCGGTTAGAAGTGTTATAAACTTTACGTTTCATACTACGTCACTTTCAGTTCAATTCCAGAGCTACATTGGGGCTTGGGCTAGGACAGGTGATGCACCCCGCAGAGGTTGCGGGGACTGTTACCAGTTTCATTAAAAATAAACCAGTGCGAAGTACTCAAGACTCCTTTCTTTTACACTCATAACCCAATGGGATGGACAAACGACACAACTGGCTAGGGATCAGGCACAGGAACGACTTTTTATAATTATGTTCATTCGACGCATATCTTTCGAGACGTGTCAGACAATCAGGTGATCAGCCTGCATTGTCCTAACCAAACTTGGAAATAACATATTTCTAACGTGAGCCAAGAACCAGGCTCTGAACCACTGGACCACGGAGGTCTAAAATGTTATTGGAAACTTAAGGCTTACCAAAATACACTTTTATTTTATATCAAAAAGTATGCCAAAGACCTCATTGCAAATCGATAAATATAAAAACAATTTGTTTGTATTGGAGCTAAATAAAACGGAATCTGCGGGATAAAAAATTCATTGAAAACTAAAAGCGTCGAGAGTTACTGCTTGTTTATTCGGGATTATTTTGATCGCGAAATGCGTTCGGTTAATACATTTTAATAGAGTCAGCGGATTGCACAGTTTTTTTGCTTAGCAAGAATTTGGATACTAGATAAAAAAAAAAGTCGTTTTGATCAATATGGTGTTGTACAAAGACTTGTTTTCAATACGATAATATTAAAAAGTATAGCTACAGCGGTCAAGCTTTAGATGACGCCCGCAACGTCCGTTGCGCTAAAATTCGTGTATCGCACGGGAACCGTACACTATTTACGTGCTCATATTTTTCTTAAAAATTATTAGAGTTTACTCAGTGTAAAATTGTATTCTACTAAATTAAGATTATCTTAAATCTGACATTATAATGATACTGTGGTACCCAGTTTCGAATAATATAAACAGCTTCTATTAATGTGTTAAGGGGCCGGGTACCCTCGAAATTCTCATACATACGTAATTCCAAAATCATTTTCTCATACGAAAATATTTAACATGTTTGAGTTGTTTTTCAGTTTGAAATAGTAATTATCTAGGTTCCTGCACAAAAATTTACTTCAAAATATTTAAACATAAAAAAAAGTTTTTAATTTTTTTTAGTAAATTTAGTACTTAATATTTAAACACTAAAAAAAAGTAAAACACTAAAAAATATATAAATAAATAGTAAATTTACTACAAAATATTTAAATACTAAAAAATATTTTTAGTTTAAATATTTTGTAGTAAATTAACTATTTATTTATATATATTTTTAGTGTTTTACTCTATTTTTTAGTGTTAAAATATTTAGTAGTAAATTTACTAAAAAAAATTTAAAGCAAAAAAAAAATTGTGTTTAAATATTTTGAAGTAAATTTTTGTGCAGGAACCTAGGTAATTACTATTTTAAACTGAAAAACAACTGAAACATGTTAAATATTTTCGTATGAGAAAATGATTCTGGAATTACGTATGTATGAGAAATTCCAGGTGTACCCGGCCTCTTAAGTTTTGTCCGTGTCTGATAAGCTAGAAAAGACAGGTGACAGTCAATATAACATTGTAAAATTACAATATCTGTATCGTGTTTTAAAGAACAAAAAACAATACAAACAAACAAAACAAGTTACTTTGACTCGTATACAGGGTGACATAAAAAAGCATTCCGCTTTCTTATCTACACTCTAAGTAATCTAAGACAGTGAAATTAAATGTTGGAGCACTGCCAATTTGTTTGTCACGCTGTCCCGCTGTCTCGCTAATCGTGTACAAGAAACTACGACGTGTTACAATTAGGACATCGAAAACTGTTAACATGTTTATGAAATTATCTTTGTATAGTTGTAAGTACACTTAGATTATTCTGCAGGTCTAAAAAAGTAACGTTGAGTGAATAGTACAATTTTTGAAGGAGGTTACGCTACAGTGACTTAAAATAATTAAAAAGATTCAATAAAATATTTCAATAAAATGAATGATAAATTAAAAAAATATATACAAATTATTATTTTACAACCGAGACAGAAAAAAGCATAATATGGGTTAAAGCCTAGTGACGACCTACATTTGGGTTATAATACTATAATTACATCAAAATGTTAAAGAAAATAATATTGTCCGTGCGATGTCTTCTACTATTGGAATATTATAATATTATATTCCAATAGTAGAAGACATCGCAAGAACTTTGAAAAATCTTTCAAGTAAAGGTAAAAAAATATTTTTACGTTTACTTTATAAGACGTGATTAAGTGGACGACAGAAATCTATGTGGTACAATAGAAACGTAATTAATATTTCCATCAGAGCCGAGATTACCGGCGCCAAATCCTAATAAGTGTCTAACGTGATGAAGCCTTTATTTATCTCCCGCTAATACAAAAGGCTCTTGTTACTGGGTGCTCGATGTCACAGAGAAATGGGAAGTTTTGTTAATAGCACTAAAGGCGTAACAAAATTAAATGGTAATACTTTCGGATGTGTGTAAGTAGCGGCACTGAAAGAGTATTTTTTTTTTACTTTTGTATGGAAAAATGCATGATGCTAGGGAGCTTGCCCAATGCCCACACAAATCCCAAAAAAAGGCTCTGTCAGCGCTTCTACTTTCAGAGTGAACTCTATATGGAGGACCCATGTAACACATCCTAAAGCGTTATAATTTAGTTTTGTTACACCCTGTATATGGATAAATAGACCGATGTATTTTTGTATTCGTATACTTACTATGTTACATAGGCTTAAAAATATGATAATGAGAATGTATAATATATCTTTCTGAACTCTCAACTGGTGATTCGATTTCATGATGTTTTGTATAGTATGCATATTTTACTCTATAAAGACCATCGATGGATTTCGACGAAACATAAACTTATGTAGCAGGTAGTTTGATTGTAAAGTGGGGCCTTAAAGTCGTAGGTAATTATTTTTATATCAGATCACACTATTAAAGCAGAGAGTTTGCAGGTATGCTTCTGACTGTGAATGCAATAACTACAAGAGAAATGAAAAAAAAACTAATTAATTAAGCATTCACACAATAAAATTACATTTTATTTCTTACCAAAAATTACTGTGTTTTCGGTGGGATTCTGCATTTAAAACCACTTTTAAAAGCTAATAAAAATACAAAGAAATGAACAAATTTTAACATGTAGCTCTAAAACTATAGCGATAATAACAATGATGCATCTCAAAATCTGGAATTCATTTGGCCGTGTAGTGGAACAAAATTAAATAGGCGATGTATCGTAAAATCGATACCCCAAATTCAAATTATCAATTTGAACCGAGCGCGATGTTATAAATCTAGTTTTATTACTTTATTATCTTAATAACTGTTTTAAACAATCAATTATTCCAGTTTTAGTAATTTATTAAGATAAGCAAGTACTGAAAAACTTAAGAATAATAAGCTGATATAATAATATGGTCATTTCTTTACAGGTTTTCCTTTGCAATAAAATGAACATAATAAATTTAATAATACTTCCTTTGCACATAAATGATTAACGTTATTCGCGCACAAGTTCATTTCGTACCTCACTTTTTTTTGCACACGAAACTATTCCTTTTTTCTAGACTCAGAGTCCAGAAAAAAGGAAAAACAGACACCTATAATCATAAATTGATTAAAAGGTTATCGATTAAAATATTATGCTCTTAAACGTTGATATTATTCGTATGTTTGGCAATCACTCAAAATAATTTTATGGTGTTACCTATTAATGTTACTATCCCTCAAACTCCAGGGGTGAAAAAAAACCCCTGGTCCCCATCTGCCGGGATTTCATGGGATTACCCAAAAGACATTTATGCCCGGGACAATGAGGAAACGGAACGGGATGGGGCATGATAAGAGATATTAAATATTTTATAGCTCCGAACGACGGGAAATTGTATGAATTGTAAATGTCAGTCTATTTATCTAGGGGGTTCTACTTTTAAGATGAAAGCATGTACCATTTTGAAAAGCACATGGGGGTTGTAACTTGTATGATTACCACTAATAAGTACTACAGCTCTAAGTAGATATACTGAAATTACTATTTCAATAATACTATAATTTTTGGGTAGCAATGAAATGTACACCATGGATTCCATATAAAATTATTATAAGATCCTGTTACATTCTTGGAAATGAATGAATTTTATTCAATTCTGAGAAAGAAGCATTGAAATTCAAAAAGTGAATTCCACGGAACACATTTTTGTGAATTCCGAATTTAATCAGATTTGAAATAATACTATATTATTTATGATTTTCTTTATGTATAAAATTCCTATGCATAGGCATATTAAGTATAATATTATGCGTGTTTTATACAAGTCATATCATGTCATAATATCAAGTCATACACCATAGGATGATAGTGACGCAGTTTCAAGAAAAATAACCGGAACACTAAAAACTCTTTGTTTCCTTCCTCAAATATAATATTGGGCTAAGAAAAACGAGCGCATTCGGAGGTTACTAGGTCATTAAAAGAGGTTACATATTTTGAAATAGCCCAATTTTTACTGCTCTGAATATTTTAAGCTGTAATAATAGGTCATGTGAGCGCTGCTTGTCGATTTTCACCTGTTGAAAACTTGGGTTGTCGACGTTGGGAACTGTCGTTCCCAACGTCGACAACAAAATTGCTTTTTCTATGATGCATAATTTATTATGTTTGATGTTCCTAAAAGTAGTTCATAGCAATAGTACGCGCTTGCTTCGAGTAGTTCCTAGCAATAGTAAGCGCTTGCTATGAGTACTACTCGACCAAGCCAACTAGACGACTGTCAAATCATGCTCTCTTGCACTTATGCATTGCTAGCGACGTGCGTAAGTGCGAGAGAGCAAGCTTTGACATTCGTCTAGTTGGCTTGGTCGAGTAGTAGTTCCTAGTAAGCGCTTGCTACGAGTAGTACGTAGCACTAGTACGCGCTTGCTACGAGTTATTTAGTACCTACGTAGAAAATATAAACTACGAAAACGTTTGAAGCGCGTTGTCAAAACGTTTGAAGTGCGTTGTCTTGCGCGGTCGGCTAGTAATCTTGGTAATAAGCATAGACACAATAGACATAACTACCAGTAGTTCGACTGCAAAGAAATGGACAGGTTTCAATATCTGTCAAATTCGTCGGGTTTGGGGGTGATAAGTTAGAGGCGGGCGCGCTGGCTGGTATAATTTATTTTTAAAAATAAGATTTTGAAATTGAATTCTGACAGTTTTCTTTGCATGTGCCAAAATATAAACAACAACTAAATTTGTAGGTAACGACCCTAGCGACGACTTTTGTCATAATACGTCAAACTTAAATTTTTTTACATCAGTTCTAAGTCGACATACTCTATCATTCTGTCTACTCTGGCATAGACTTATAATATATACTGTCGTATAGACCACCTGACAACCCGAAAATGCGTGACGATTTTTGATCTGTCAATGTGTGCGTGTGCTAGTGATGTATATTTTACTATCGATAGTATTGTCCGTTCGAGTTATTTTGCCTGCAAATAAATAATATGCAATTTTGAAAGATTTTGTAATTCAAATTAGGTATCATATATTTTATTTGACAGAAAAAAGGTGACGATTAAAAAGTAGATACACATTTTCGTTTGGCATGATTTTTCAATCGTCTAATGTGTTATAACATGAGGTTCTTAAAAGGATAAATAATATACATATTTTAAAGGTACTAACTTATTATTCAGGTATAAGCTATCTGACAAATCAGCTCTTATATTAATAGAAATGCAAATATAATGTTGAAAGTAAACGACAAACATAGTATATTATTTATTCTTAAATTAAATACATATCATAATACCCTTACACCCCTATTACATTTTTAGATTAGTTTTATGTTCTTGTTAAATACCGATAGGCATTTAACAAGAACATAATGAAAATTTTTTCTTTAAAAATTGTGTAATTTAAGAACAATAGTACCTTTAGTTATGCAAAATATGAAAGTAAAGGGGAGGATTAACAATATTTTATTTGAAATAGAGAAATATAGACAGAATATAGCTAAAATAAACACATCGTAGCAATTAGGACATGAAGATTAATTACCTGTGAAATGTATATTTTTCAGGATTACTCCTATGATTTACACTGCAATCACTCACAGAACAAGTTACCATTGTTATATATAATAGTATTTGTCGAAAATAATAAAGGACTTAAACAATAAATTGCAAATACTGAAAGGGCATAAAAACGGTTGACGACTTTTGGCCGACCTGTCAAATGAAAGTGGTTACAGTTTTCATGAGACTGCCTCTCTCTTTTTATCTTGTTATAATTCCATAAAGGATTTTCTTTTCTCTCGCACTCTTTGTTGGTCTTTTGCATCTTAAGTTTATGGGTTGAATACTTACTACATACAAACTCTTTCATAAGGATGTGACCATGAACGTAGAAAAAAAGGCGGACGGAGTCTTGTTATATACAAAACTGTGTCTTCACTTTTCTTCAGAGTCGGCCACGCACACATTCTGACGCCTGTCAAATGGTATGGACTAGCGCAAGAATGTGTGCGTGCGGACCGTCTACATACAGCCAGCTGGCCGACTCTGAACGACACAGTTTTGTGTATGGTGGGACTCCGTCCGCCTTTTTTTATACGTCCATGGATGTGACTACACACATTGAAACAGTAATTTGGAGGGGCGCGCCATGTTATCGTAATTTATCTCTAGCGCGTTTGCTATGAGTAGTACGTAGCACTTCGAATTCATAAGTTACACAGTAGTATAATTTACTTGTTAACCCCTAAACACCATAAAATTCATAGTCATTCCAAATATCCAATTCACATTTTCATAGTCTTTCATGTTTTACCTTAATTTTACGCCAAATAAAACGTGATTCCACAGAATTTAAAATTGATTCTTGGAATCGTAAATTCTGGCTCATGCAATGCTTCTATATTAAAATGTTTCATATCGTATTACAAGTTCCAGGTGTCGCGCGGACTTTTCCCGGAAGATTCAATATGCGATATCATTTACCTGGCAGTTTCATAAACTCGCAGGTGTTTAGGTGAAGCTGACCGTGATAATATTGGTTTGGCACCATACTATTACATTATATACGTAACTGTAATAGACTTATATCGAAACATTTAATAAGTATGATATTTGTTTGTTCTGTTATAAGTCTCGCGCGTATTTAAAAAAAGCGTAATAAATAATAATCAATAGGTTATTTAATATTCTTGATTGTTACCGATTTTTATTTTTACGAATTTAGTGCTTCGGCACGAATAAGTCGATTTCTCCGGATATCACGAGAAAAGTAAGAGAGTAAAATCCATCATTAAAATTATTGATTTTGACATCAAGATAAGTTCCTGACCTCGATTTGATTTCTTTATCCTTTTCTTCTTTTATCTTTTTGTTCTATTGTCGTCTTTGTAATATTTTGTTCGATTTATATTATTGCTGTTTATTGGGAGGTGACGTCTTGTCGCGATGAATAGGGTTTGAAACGAGGGTTTTATGTTGTTATTGTCAAAACATCATATTGATTTCTATCTAACGGACGAAAAATCTATATTAGTAAAATTGTATCCGAGAATGATGTCTCAGAAGTGCTTCTTTTACAAAAAAGTCCGAATTTGATGAAAGTTGACTCTATCTATAATATTTGAGCCAAATTTTATTATGTTCTTCATTTTTACAATGAAGTTAAATGTAATGTAATGCAGTTAAATGTACAATTAGCTATGTCCACATTATGTAATTTCATCTTCAATTTTCGTCATCTTCTTTTTATTCAATTTTCGTTTGGCATATTCAATACTTGAATGCGTCAAAATCCACTCGCGTTGAAAGAAAAGTATCATAGCGAGCGCTACGATATCAACGCGCGTCACGAGCATGCCTCACGTTCGCTGTTGACTGCGCTATAACGCATGCCCTTGATGAACAAAAAAAGGCCCAGTGTGGACAAAGCTATCGGCAATGATATTAGATCTCAAACAAGTATATTTGTTATTTTGAAACTATATGAATCTCACGGTATTAATTAAATTAAGAATAATTTAGGGTCTACACAGACTTCTCACTAAAGAAATAAGCAAGAAGTCGTATGCGAGTTGACCTTATTCCAACAAACACTACGAGAAATTAGGCTAAAATTGTAAATTAAAAACTCAACTGGAATTCAGTGGAGAAAGGATTTTAGAGCTAAGTAATTACTGGGCTCTGCCCGCCTTTTTAGGGTTCCCTGGATAATTATAAATAAATTACCGTAACTAGAGTTCAGATGAGCTTAGAAGTTTTTTGTGGAGTTCTTTAAAATTTTGCCTCAGCTTTATTATGGAACGTCTAGTAAAAAGCTTTTGGCTTAATTTATTCCATTAAATACTAGTCCAGTTGCTAAAAATGTTTAAATAGCTATAACAAGTTTTTTTTCTCTCTGTCTGGTTTATTAGATAAGTCATATCAGGGACAGATAAAGTGTAGTTTACTACGTTGCCTAAATATTTTCATTAATATAAGCTAAGCTTTATATGAGCAAAATGAACTCCTTTGGAATTGCATATTACATTGCAGTGAATCCATACTAATATTATAAATTCGAAAGTGTGTTTGTCTGTCTGTCTGTTACCTCTTCCCGTCTAAACCGCTGAACCGATTTTGCTGAAATTCCGGGACAAAAAGTGTCCTATGTCCTGGGAAAGGACATAGGATACTTTTTGTCCCGGAAAAATGTACGGTTTCCGAGCGATAAACGAATTTTGGCGCAACGGAGTTGCGGGCATCATCTAGTAATAAATATTTACTTGAAGTATTCGTCTATGTCTGCCTTTCATCAAAATGAGATAGCAGTAGTAGTAGAATAGAAGCATTTTTGACGTAAAATATGCCATCTGAATTTATTAAGAAGTTATAGTTTTTTTTTTAATATTGAAAGATAATGTCAAATTTACATCAGGGTTGTAACTTTGATAGTTTCCAAATCAATTTCTAGATCGTGGATCTTAATAAAAAACTAATTTAACTTGTTCTCTGTACTCTTTAGAGTTCAGGCTACACGGTATACATTATTAAAATTTAGAATGTGCTTAGCTGTATCATTATAAAAAGTTAAATTAAATGGAAATAGTTTCATCTGAAAATGACATTCAAAAGTTATTAACAAATTTAATCAAAAGTGTTGCGTTAGGTTAGTACTAATTAGAATAGAAAAACTAGCGCATAATTTGTAATCGCAAAGTATATTGAAATTTTATTCAAAATTTTACTCTTCAAAACTTAAAAAAAAAGGCACAGATACGATGAACTACAGAAGCATAATGCAAATAGTAGACTTAATAGATATTCAATGTAATAGGTTCTCTAATGAAAAATCTTTTATTATTTTTTATATTTTTTATATCTATGGACGCTTCACACCACATTAGTCTGGCCCGGTGCTAAGTACCTGAAGCACTTGTGTTACAGGTACCAGACAACGGAAATGTATTTAATACTTTTATTCTATACATATTATATTTAAGATTTTTATTATATCATACACATTTTTAATACACATCCAGAACATTAAAAAACTTTTTGTTCCGTCGACGGGATTCGAACCCGCGACCCCCGTATTGAGCTGCCACACACTCAACCAATTGAGCCACAGAGGTCGTCAACTCTTCAAATCTTCAGCACATCAAAACCTTCTTATCCCACAAATCTTTATCCTTTCTTAAACCATGCCATATTAATATCCCTGTCAATAAAACCGTCAGATTCCGGGGGAAGAGTCTCCACTAATGGACTGATGTATCGCTTTTACGCAAATGGTTTGGTGCTCGGAAGGAAATGCGGTGTGAAAACAGTTAACAGCGAAATGGGCCGGCCCTTTCCACTCCTCAAAAAATGGATCATTTGTCTCCTGGTATTGTGGAGAGGAAATATTGTTTATATTGAGGTCTAAAAATTATTTTTTTGCTGTGCTAAAATGTTCGATGCCATGGGATTTAATTTAAGATTTTTATTGGCTGTGTTACACTTTCTTTAGTTGGTTTAAATGTTAAAAACAAGTAAGGAGATGTAAACTGATTGATAATTAATAATTATACGGAGAGAGAGTAGACTGGTGCGGCGTAGGAGAGGAAACAATATCAACCACTCCTTTTTCTAAGGTAACAAGGATATCAATTTAAAAGATGTAAGTTTTTCTAAATTTCCTTAACTGCAGGTACCTTAGAAAATGAAAATATATTTTTAATAAAACGCGACCTGTCGTTAAAATAGTTTTATTACTTGTATACTCCGTTATAAAATCTTAAATCCATTTTTCGTATCTTTATTACTCGAGAACTTCAGGAACGCAACGAAAAATACATAAAAACATTTTGAACATGAGAATAATTTCTCAATCTTTTCATTTGAGAGTAATATTCTTTTAGTGCGCTATAAAATTATACTACTTTACTCGTAAAATAATTTCAAAGTTTTAATACAGTTTTATTGCTTGCAGATAGAGTTTGATAAAGGCTATTTCAAAATGGCACGCACTATAACTATATTGAATATAGCCTTTAAGTTACAGGTTTTCTTAAGAGATAATAAAATTGAAAAAAAAAACAACGCGCTTTTCACTAACAATCGTACGTCAGCTTGCTGAAATAGAAGGATAATAATGATCTAGGGCCTCATATAAAATTTGTTGTAATAAATCACAAATTGACATTTTATACTACTGAAATGTCATTACATCTCTGCTGGCCAAATCTACTGTAGCACATGTGATAGCACATTCAAAACCAAGTTCGGACCGAACTTGGTTTTGAATATCCTATCACATTCAAAACCAAGTCATATTAGGGCCCATAATAGAAACAATCCTTAATTTCTGGGGTCGCCGTTATCGAAATCGATAAAGAGGACTATAACTAAGTATATTGGGCCAAAACACTTCGCAAAGACCCAACACCTCTTTGAGTCACACTTAATGTCCGTGATTCCTACTATAATTGCTAGCTTTTTTTTATTAAATAAGGGGGCAAACGAGCAAACGGGTCACCTGATGGTAAGCAACTACCGTCGCCCATGGACACTCGCAACGTCAGAAGAGCTGCAGGTGCGTTGCCGGCCTTTCAAGAGGGAATACGCTCTTTTCTTGAAGGTTTGCAGGTCGTATAGGTCCGGAAATACTGCTGGTGACAGTTCGTTCCAAAGTTCACAGTGCGCGGCAGAAAGTTACACAAAAAACGCACCGTGGAAGACTGCCACTCATCGAGGTGATGAGGATGGTATGTTTTTCGCGTGGGACGATAGCGAAAAGTTGCAGGTGGTATGACTCCGAACAATTCCTCAGAGCACTCCCCGTGATGCAGAGTGAAGCTTTATTTCGGCGTAATTCCAAGGGGTCCAAGCTGTTTGAAACACTATGACAGTCAACAATTCGAGCGGCCCTTCGTTGGAAACGATCCAGAGGGAGCAGTTGGTATTTTGGCGCCCCTGCCCAGAGATGAGAACAATATTCCATATGAGGCCGAACCTGCGCCTTGTAGAGTTGTAGGCGTTGGTCCGGACTGAAGTACTGTCTCGCTCTGTTAAGAACACCAAGCTTCTTCTAGACTAATTTGGCCTTACCCTCTAGATGATATCGGAACTGGACTTCGCTCGATATGTTGACGCCAAGTATCTCAATGCTAGGGGAGATGGTTAAAGATGTGCCCTCAAAACGAGGATATTTATTACGACCATTAGTTACTTTTTAGTGGTGAACGCGCAGACTTGTGTCTTGGCAGGGTTGAATTGGACCAAGTTACGTCTGCCCCATTCAGAGACCTTCTCCAATGAATTCTCCACATTAGACACAAGTTCGTTTCGACTCTCAGTGACATTTTGCCGAGAAATATTGGGGGAGCCGGTATATACAGCATCACCTATACTATCATCTGCATAGCAATGAATGCCGCTGGTCTGCAACATGTCATTGATATGCAGTAAGAATAGAGTAGGCGATAGCTCACAGCCCTGAGGGACACCAGCATCAACAGACTGAGTTTCCGAGCATTCGCCGTCAACTACGACCTTTATGCTTCTGTCTGTTAAGAAACCAGTGACCCACTTACATAATTTCTCGGGCAGCCCGTATGATGGAAGCTTTGACAGCAGCGCTTTATGCCGAACCCGATCAAAGGCCTTCGCAATGTCCAAACTAACAGCCAATGCCTCTCCCTTCGACTCAATTGCCTGAGCCCAACGATGAGTCAGGTACGCCAAGAGATCACCAGCCGAGCGACCCTTACGGAACGTGTTAGTTATTGGAACGAAGTTCCTTATCGCGCACCGCGAAAGAGGGCTAGACGGTAAAAGTTGTAACGACACTTTTTGCCACAGACATAGATCAAGATAGATATAGGTACCGCATGTGTATGTTCCATCGAGGAAGTTGATTCCTATGCAATTGATAGACCAACGTTATTTGGTCGAATATGTCAATTCAATGTTGATTGTGATCTGTCGGCTGGGTTTGACGTAACGCAACCAAACTACGTAGGTCCCCGATCTGCATAGGAATCAACTTCTTCGATAGTACTTCGCGTGGCATGCGGTATCTATCTTGATCGATGTCTGTGCTTTTTGCTGTTGTAAGCCATGCAATTTGCGCGTGTTTCTCTGTCTATCTCTGTCTCTCATAAAAAGCAAGCCAGTTATGATTTTTTTTTTATAAATACGTTCCATCCGGGTGGCTCTTGAGACCTCCCAAGTTTTTTTATAAAAAAAATGAAGTATAACTATAAACTATGGTTATAAAGTACTATGGAAGAGTGTTTCCCGATTTGCAAACCTACTGAAAGTACGAAAGTTCTACGAAATGCACTCCGCATTTCGTAGAACTTTCGTACTTCAGTTAGTTTCTCATCTCGGGTGTCGGTCATACAATTTTCTTTACTATAGATCTGTATTATCAGTAGCTGAAGCTATATAATATTTTGAGCGGTCAAAAATATACGTACCGTTCCAATCAACGCGGCAAGGCCCACGATTTTAAAATTCAATTAAAATGCCACTTTATGACATAGGCTATAGGTTTCATTTTTAATGACATTAGTCTAGCTCTAGCAACCCAAGCATTGTGCCCAAGCTACCGGTGCTTTGTAGTGGCGTAAAGCAAAACTTAGAGCCCCTGCAGACTACAGACTTGTAGTCGGCCGATAGTTTGACCAAGTTGAGGTTTTAGTACATTATTATCGACCGATACAAAATATCGTTTAGTGTGCGCACATTCATACATCTTCGTACTGATTAAGCTTTCGATCAAACTATCGGCCGACAAGTCTGCAGTCTGCGGGGGCTCTTAGAGTGAACATTCGGTAATTTCGGTACTGTATTATATTTTAATGGCTATAAAAATATATTCTTATAAACGTCGGATAAAAAGCAAATTGTCATCCAATCCATACTAATATTATAAATTCGAAAGTGTGTCTGTCTGTCTGTCTGTTACCTCTTCCCGTCTAAACCGCTGAACCGATTTTGCTGAAATTTGGTATGGGGATACTTTGAGTCCCGAGAAAGGAAATAGTATACTTTTTATCCCGGAAAGATGTACGGTTCCCGCGCGATAAACGATTTTAGGCGCAACGGAGTTGCAGGGGTCATCTAGTAGAGTGTAGACAATAAAATCGCTTTATCATTTCCTTTGATGACGTCGTAAATCAAAAAGGCAGTGACTTAGTCGTAAAAATTTAATAAAAAAAAACGAATCTAGGCTGTCTAAGAAAATAAAACGTGATTTCCATACTAATATCATAAAATTGAAGAAAATGATGTCTGAATTTTGCCACGTTTCAAATGCTATACTGATTTTGATTGGTATACGAGCCGGGAAAGAATAAAGCATAGTTTTAATCCTGGAAAAATGTAGGGACGAAGTTGCGAGCAATATTTAGTACATACTAATATTATAAATGTGAAAATGTGTCTGTCTATCTGTCTGTCTGTTACCTGTTCACGTCCAAACCGCTGAACAGATTTTGCCGAAAATTGGTATGGAGACACTTTGAGTCCCGGAAAAGGACATAGGCTATTTTATTCCAAAAATGTACGGTTCCGGCGTGACAAACGAGTTTTTTCGCAACGGAGTTGCGGGAATCATCTAGTAGTATTTCTTCCTTATTACTGTTTATATTGGATAAATTATTATGAGGAGAATAATTGAAATGTAATTGGTAGGGTTTAAATAATGAATTTCAGTATTGGAAATGACGCCTTCCATAATTAATTTTGTTTATTGCGATAACAGTAAGCATCTATAGAAATGAATCTTTTTATTTCTTTTATATTTTCAATCTTACTTAAAATAACTCCCACGCCGGTTTCGGTGAGGGTGGCCGATTTCATTGAAACCAAGGGCAGTTACGCAGGAGTACTTTTATAGTGCCCAAGTGTGTGCGCAGTACACAAGAGCACTCTCTATTCCTTTTACTCTCATAACCCAGTGGGACGGAAGACCGACACGACTGGCGAGAGATCAGGCGCAGGACCGACTTTTTACATGCCCATCCCACGCATGGATCATCTTACTTGTTAGACAATCAGGTGGTCAGCCTGCATTCTCCTAACCAAACTTGGAAATAATACATTTCAAACGCGAGAATCGAACCCACGACCTCCGAGTCAAGGGCCGAGCTCTGAACCACTGGACCACGGAGGCGTAATCTTACTTATACTATAAATATGAATGTGTCTGTCTGTCCTCTCACGCGTAAACGGTTGAACCGTTTCAGATGAAATTTTGGTATGGAGACCCTGCCTACCTAGAGAGATAGGAAAAGATATTAGGATAGTTATTGTTTCGGAAAAATGTAAAGTTCCCAAGCAGATTTGGCTTTCGGTGAAACGGAGCTGCAGAAGTGACCTTGTAATATTAAAAACTAGTAAACGAGATGGAATTATTTTGGCAATAGCCGCGGCAATATGGATTCTATCAATGCCATGAGGCTTTAGTCTCGAAATGAGCGGGCGAGCGGCTGTTTTCGAAGCCTGTGCATATAAATCACGGTACTTAAAAATACTACAGATGAAAGTACTACGGATGACTGTTAACATGGAAGCCGGCAAAATTTATGAATTACGTTGTAAAGTATTTCAAACGGTCGCTCCGTCAATGCCTATAGTCCCTTTGCTTCTAACGCCATTTAGAGGCACGAACCAGTATTCAATTAATTTAAATGAAAGTAGAACGGCTCAGCGTAATTTTACCTAAATGTGTAACTAGCCGCACCTGATTGTAAGTTACCAGCCCGAATTATAAGGGTCGTATGACGGTAGTTATAAAGGATTTGACAATTGTGGACCACTCTAAAATGTACACACTATAAGCAACTCTATCCTTAAAACATAGGGTTGATATTGTTGTAGCAATGAAACATTTATTAAGTTTTATTAGATACTGGATGCCCGCAACTTCGCTACGCTCAAATGTCGCGCGGGACCGTGTATTTTGCAGCAATAAAACAGGATAGGTTTTATTGCTGCAAAATACGCGGTATATATATATATATATATACATATATATATATACATACTAGCTGATCCGGCAAACGTTGTTTTGCCATATAAATAATTTTTGGTATGAAAAATAGATGTTGGCCGATTCTCAGACCTACTGAATATGCATATAAAATTTCATAAAGATCGGTCAAGCCGTTTCGGAGGAGTACGGTAACTAACATTGTGACAGGGAAATTTTATATATAAGATATATATAAATTCAGCGGTTTACACGTAAAGTGCTACAGACAAATAGATACTTTCGTATATAAAATATTAGTATGAAAGTATCGAGGATAGTAAATTCGCATTGCGTGACCCCCTTTTATTTTATGGTCAAGACAATATAGGTAAGTGGTGGCAAAATATAGTTTTACTTGCTACATACTAATACAAATTACTAATATTACTAAGTTACTAACACTATCCATACTTACTAATATTATAAATACGAAAGTGTGTCTGTCTGTCTGTTATCTTTTCACGCCCAAACCGCTGAACCGGTTATGCTGAAATTTGTTAGGGAGATACTTTGGGTCCCGGGAAAGGACATATGATACATTTTATCCAGTAAAAATGTACCCCGCAATAAACGAATTTTGGCGCAACGGAGTTGCGGGCGTCATCTCGTCACATGACAAAAATCTCTACTAGTAATGTTAGGTTTCTGTTAGGATTATTATGATGTCACTGATTTGGCAATTTCGCGACAGAAAACCACATTAAACTTCAATCTCTGGGCCGGAAATTATCGTCCTCAGCACACGTCAATTTTTGGATAAACGTGTGGATAAAATATTATAACAAAATCTAAGAATCTTCTTTTTGCAAGATCAGAACTCACGCTATTGAAAAAATGAATATTACTTAACTCTTACTAAATATTTTTATGTATTTATGATACTATTCAGTATATAAAAAGTTGAATAAAATCATCACATGACATCACATATTAGGTTTAAGTTCTAACTAAGATTGTTATTCGAAAAAGTACAAAACATAATTAATTATTACTGCGTTGTTGCTAAGAATACTATGTGCGGTTAATTAGTATTGTATTCAAAACGTATCTATTTATGGTACATAATATCTATTATTATCTAATACATTGGAGGAGATACAAGAGATTGATAATAGCGTAGTAAATTTTGGTGACCCTATTATTATTCCGCATTTGGTTATGCGTCAATTTGATACCATATACGTTGTTTACTAAATTATTACCACAACGAAGATAGCTTTCGTCAATTTTCGTATAACAATTTATCTTTTTACCATGGAGTATGCAGATCAAAATATGCACGTCTGTACATTTTAACCCGTTTTCCGCTCACCAGTACTCACCATCACGGTGGAGGTACAGTCACCAATAGTTTCACACACAGTCCTCATTTCACTGCACGCACACAACACAAACACATGTATTCCAATTCGATATATTTTCGAAAATCGAAGGCGCGGTTCCACGACGGCCTTGCTCGGTTCACTGATAGCGTTTGAAGGGAGGCCTCTTCTGCGCATGTCAGGGCAGCTCCGGAGCCCGAAGGCACCCGGAAATTCCCGAGGATTCCCGAACGCAGCCTAGTTAACGGTTCCGCGGAACGTCGTATAATAAATCAGAGTTAATTTTGTTATTGTGACGGAGTCAAGTGTTTTCCTTGTTTTATCCCAATTTCGATAATCTGGGTATCGAAAAGCACAATCACGACCCGCAAAAGTTTGTTAGATATAGCCTTCATTAAAGGCTTACTTAGTTCGGAATAAAAATATATAAGC
The DNA here is from genome assembly GCA_937595015.1 of Polyommatus icarus. NCBI lineage: Eukaryota > Metazoa > Arthropoda > Insecta > Lepidoptera > Lycaenidae > Polyommatus > Polyommatus icarus. Next base: position 21,270,080 of record OW569328.1, on the reverse strand, counting down.
TAATTTTTCATTTTCAGAATTCATTAAAATATGATTATGAATTCGATAAATTCGATAGAATTGAAGCTCAGAATCGAAAAACACAATCACGACCTGCAAAAGTTTGTTAGATATAGCCTCAATTAAAAGCTAAGTTTGGAATAAAAACCTCAAGATCTTTTGTCATTTTTCAGGATTTTTAAAATATGATTAAGCATAGGTACGATAGAAATATACCCGAAAATATTTAAAAGAATTGCTACAACTTCAAGAGTTTCTGCGTCATAATTTTTTTTTTCAATTTTCATCTCTAAGAGACGAAACCCAATCAATTTAATATTCATTTTAATTCTTTCTGCTGACAATTTAATGAAAGTGATAAAAGTTTCTTTACACAATAAATGCGATAAAGGCTTTCGGCTGAGCGTGTTGGAACAATTAGAGATCATAAAAGAAAAGAAAAATAACAGATTTGCATTGTTGAATGACCAAACTTGCTTGACTACGTCACCGCTTATTAATATGTTCGGGGGTACTGGTGAGGGTAGTGGGGGTAGTGGGGATAGTAGCGGGGTTTGATAGGGTATAAAAGGCGGTGTTTTGGCCGGCGGCGGCACTTGACGGACGTTGTTCGTAGAGTCCACATCCTGAGGATGCTCCGGTGTTGGAGCGAAACGCGCGTCGAGGTTTTCAACCTGCATGGTGGTGAGGGACCTTGCACGGATTTGCCAACATTATTGCTTGTGTGGTGGTGGTGTTTGCAAGTTCTTGCATGCGAGTGTACGCATAGGCAGTGTGGGAGGAGGGAGGTGCTGTACGCATGCCTATGCGTGCACTCACTCATTTACTTAAATGTGGAAGTTTATTTCGCGGAATATTGCTAAAAATAATAACAAACTAAATTTTAACAATATATACCGACAAGAGTCACGGTAACTTCATGAACTTATGCCGCCGCCTTATAATGAATCTTATAATAGAGACTAGAGAGTAATTATTGTTGCATACAAAGTTGAGAGCTTAAGTGCAAAGTCATGACTACTTAATCCAAGTTCCACAGGATTCTTAATATTAGACTAAACTTAACCATTATAAAAATATCTTCAACTAAGTTTCCTGTCATTTTTAAACGACACAGAATTAGTGCGTCAACAAGGATTTTGTTTGTGGCAATATAAGATCGGCTGAAATGAAAGCCGGTGCCGGCTTCACGGCACAATCGCCAGTGTTGACCGACGAAATTGGCCGATACATTTTATTTGTCCGAGGTAGGGTCACCAGGAATATGGCAGAATATGGGACATACCAGGAAATAGATAATATTTTTAATGAACAAGTACATTTAAAAAATCTTATAAATATTTTGCTAAGATTCATAATAGAGATATGACGTGTTGACTTATCTAAGTGTAACTTACTATACTTAATACCCCGGGAAAATTAAACATCCGACCTCGGAATAGCTCGCATAGAGCTGAAAATTGGTATAGACGTTAAATACATCATTACAAATAAAACCTCGAAAGTCCCCGGCGATCCTCCTTGTGCAAAAAATGTTATTCAAGGTCAAAGGTATGAAAATGAGGTTTTTCCTGTTTTTTTTTCCCAAACTGTACATTTGATTACAAAAATACGTATGGCAAGAGTGTAGATCATAGAATTCTCTACAAAAAATATTCAGTCATTTTTTTTTCATACGACTTACCATTCCTTATGAATGGCGGGCTTAAAGTTTGGGAAAATCATATCTATGCTTATATTATAAAGCTAAAGAATTTGTGGAACTACTGCTTTGAATTGAGGAATTCGTTTTTTGTTGGATAGTCTTATTTATCGATTATTCTTAAGAATCGTCCGTTTCTGGAAATACAGACCCTTAATTGAATTAAATTACAACAGAACGAGTACTAAGAAGACGGATGACGCATTATGTTACATAAAATGCACTTGCATATCTCTCCTCTATTTCTCCAGTTTTCTTTTTAACCGACTTCAAAAAAATGAGGTTATCAATTCGACGCGTATGAATGCTATATTTACAGAACTGTCCAGTTTTCGTATACGTTAGTCTATATCAGCATCTGAACAAAATATGTGCCAAATTTCCGAAAGTGTATGTATGTATGTATGTAAGTATGTATGTATGTATGTTTTTATGTTTGTGTTCGGATATCTCTAGAATTAACATTCCGATTTCAGTAATTCTTTTTTGCTGTAGTAGGTATTGCTTAACTTAGGGAATAGTGCAAGTTTCATCAAAATCGGTGCAGTAGTTTTGGAGATAGAGAGTTTTAATTCTCAATTACGTACAATTTGAAGTTAGTTTTATCGTTATAAAATACAGTTATTCAAGTTATAAAAATATCCCCTCAATATTATCTTGAAGCATGTTCACCCTAAAAATAAAAGGCTGCCTGGATCGCGATGGCATAACACGAAAGTGTATGTCGGCTTAGAGCTATAGCATAACATTCCTGTTTTATTGTGTACCAGAATTTATTCACGAGGTGTTGCCTGTGTTTAAAAAAAAAAGTAAAAAATGGTAGAACTGAAAGCGAAAAAAAAAAACATAAAGAGAGTGTGATATAGGTAACGTTATTTTTGCCATGTTGACGGTATTCTCTCTCTTCTTCTTACGAATTTTCGACACGGTCATGTCGTGTTACATGTTGTAGCCATCACAAAAAGAAAAGAAGTTTTAACTTCAAAAGAAATTAATTTTATGCAAATAGAAACTCAATTAAATAAAAAATTAATGGGTATAGAATTTGGTAGACTCAAGCAGCTTACATTCTTACTATCTGACTCAAATGCACTCGGTATATCCTCAAAAATCGTTGTTCTTTTTTATCGAAATAACATTTATATTGAAATTGAAACATAACGTAGGTCTTATATTGCACAGAACAAGCTATTTTCAAAATACCACAAGCAGGTCTATCAAAATAGCAAGCTCGATAATCTTAAAGGCCCTTACTCACTACCATGACAATGTATTTGTGTTACGAATTGCATAATATGGAAAATTTCGAGATATAAAATTCGAGATATTATGATCTATAATTTTATTATAATCTTTTGCTGTCTTTAGTAATATTATTAAATAATTAATGCAACAAAATGTAAATTAAATCAACAAATTTATTTATTTAACAATATCTTTAAAAAAGTATTGGAAACGTTAGCACGCAATTGGCGCACAAATTAATGTTTCCAAAATATCGTGGTCAGCAGAATGTTAATTAAGTTTTACTATTAAACTAGTTAAATTATTCCATACATATTACAAAACATAGCAGGTAGGAACATAGAATAGCAGCGGGACAGTTTTAGCTTCAAATTATATAATACTAGACGTTCCGCGCGGCCTCGCCCGCGTAAATTAGATATTTCACAGACAAATTAGTCCACAAAAATAGCCTATGATCCTATACGTGGTCTACCTCTTATCTGTGCCAAATGACATAAAAATTGCTCCAGTAGTTCGTGAGAAAGGCCCTTTCAAATAATTTCCCCGTTTTTTCCACATTTTCCTCTATTTATTTGCGCATTTAAGTCGTAGCGTGATAAAATATAGCTTATACCCTTTCTCGATAAATGGACAATACTGAAAGAATTTTTCAAATCGAACCAGTAGTTCCTGAGATTAGCGCATTCAAACAAACAAACAAACTAACTAACAAACTCTTCCGCTTTATATTAGTATAGACATTTTAAGAAATGAGCGCAATTGGACTAGATATCCCAGTGAGTAATCCCTCTAAAAATTGAGGAAAAACAAATATCGAAAAGACGTTTGGACCATCGCCAACGCTGGTGCTTATGTCATTTACGTAGGGTCCCAGACCATACACTGTAGCATTATGAACCTAATTGCGTTAGCCGTAAGGGCGCCGAGTGATAAAAGTGGCAGTACACTGATAATACGCAGTGCTATGCCAGTCATTCGCTACTTTTATTACGACAATTCCTATAACTTATGGTGTTTTGTATACTTCGTTAAATGGGCTAGTAATGACATGTATGTCGTTGTCCTTTCTTGTGAACGATATTTGTCATTAACTTTAATATAAGTATTATGTAATTATATTGGTGCAACTCTTAGAAAAATATTTTTGCATTTCTTTTTAAATTTTTGCCTTTTATCTTTATCTTCCGATGCAGCATGCCTGCGTAGCAGCATATCTCGAGGTGTCAGGTCGATCGATCATAGATCGTACCAAGTCTACGGTGTAGCATATCTACACGTCTAGTTTGATGAGTTTACGTCGTAGCACGCGTACGGTGTACTCTGTAGAGAGTCTATGGTCGTGTACTACGGTGTAGCAAGTCTACGTCGTAGAACGCCTACGGTGTATTGAGTCTACGTTGTAGCACAGCTACGGCGTAGCAGTACGCAGAGATGTAAGAGCTACCGCACACCTGAGACACGACTGTCTTAAGGCGTATAGAGTCGTGAAATGGTCATTTTGTTTTTGTAACTACTCATTCATTTCTGGCAGGAAAAAGTTGAAAAAAATATATGTGAAAGATCAGTTCAACACCTAATATATCAACATTTTTTTTCTGCTTTATGTCTTACCCTTGCTTCAATAAAAAAATAATACGTGACATCGATTTTCGATTTGAAATCGGGACTCCTCCTAAACGGCTGTGATATACGGTATTTTTTTTTGCGTAGATATATTTAGAATCTGTTTTTCTTGAATATCAGCATTTTTAATAAAAATCAAACAATATTTTCTTTGAAAAGATATCGAAAAACAGTATTTCCGAACGATTTGGTTCAAAGGTGGTCTGCGCGGGCGCGGGCGGCAGTCGTCCGCTAGCATTCAGACGGGGAGGCTGTGTCACTCGTTGCTAAATCTTGCGCCTGTGTGTGTGCTATCGAGCGTCTGTTTGTGTGCATTAGATCACTACAATATTTGCATGAGTGTTTATGTAGAGTAGTTAGACTTAGAGTACAATCAACGTAAAAAGGTTGTAATGTGGTTCGCGCATGGACGCTCTTATGAAGAGTACCTAAATTGTTATTTACTTCATGATTATTTTTAGTTAAATAATATAATATCTAATATAATATCTGTGTACGCTCACACCACGTCAGTCTGGCCCCGTGCTAAGTACCTGAAGGACTTGTGTTACGGGTACCAGACAACGGAAATATATTTAATACTTTTATACTATACATAATATATTTAAGATTTTTATTATATCATACACATATTTAATACACATCCATGACCCAGGAACATTGGAAAACTTTTTGTTCCGTCGGCGGGATTCGAACCCGCGACCCCCGGCTTGAGTTGCCACACACTCTAACCATTGAGCCACGGAGGTCGTCAAAGTTATAAGTTGATTGTTCCACGCGTATAGACGTTATAGTATTAATATTTTAAGTATTTAAATAAAACAAGTGTATAGGTGTATGGACGCTCTTATGAACAGTACCTAAATTGTTATTTACTTCATGATTTTTGCAATTCGCGTTTTTAAGATTCAAACTGTTACTGTAGATTATCATTAAACATGAACACAGTTATTGGTTGATTTGTAAAGCCCAATGTAAATTTAAAATTGTGTTATATCATTCAAACGACCTACCGTTTGGATGATATAACACAATTTTAAATATTTTCAATATTTTTGCCAAAATTACAAGATGACCATTTTTACGCTCTGTCAATTCAAGACTCTGTCAATTCAAGACGAGTCTTGAATTGTCAGCGTAAAAACGGGTAAGTCGTACGTGTCCGTTTTTACGTTGTAAGAATAAAAATATTATATTAGGTCCTAAATTCATTCAACACTTTATAAAATTAATCTTATTGTCATAGTTTATAATATTTATGTAATAGAAATTTTGGCTCTTCAGTAAGAAAAACTAAAAACACAGACATATCTTTCTATACGCTGCTAATTTAAGAAATTTTTCTATGTTATAATGAACGAATAAAAAGACACGTCATCAATAACTATAGGTCCATAGTGAAAAATTCTAATAAAATGTGATTGTTTGATAAGTTAAACTGTATAGTTTTCAAAAGTCTACAAATTTTAGTATAAAATTACATATTTTCACTAATCATTCTGTTTTCACTAAAGGGTAAAACTAAACATCATAATGTTGAAGTTGCCTTTTTCTTCTTATTGGTCTTTTCGGTTACGTCTTGAGCAAGGTAAATTTTTACTGACTCTTAAGAATTTATGAAGGTCATAATTTTAACCGACTTCCAAAAAACGAGGAGGTTATATTATGTTTGGCTGCGGATATTTTTTTTATTTTTGTATGTTCAACGATTACTCCGCCGTTTGTGAACCGATTTTCGAGATTTTTGTTGATTTCGTGCAGGGGTACGATAGACTCGATCGAAACCTTATGTGAATACTGAATAATAGAAAATATTGTTTTTGAGTCGACAACTTATATCCGCAAAATTCGTATTATGGAGTATTTCGTTAAATTATAATGGCACTGACAAACAAACTTCACGCGCCATCTTGCTGTAAACTGACACATGCCGCATCATGTGTCATTGACGTAAAGACATAGTTGCCAGAATAATAAAAGGCGCACCCTTTTTTGTAGTTCCCAGTATTACATGCCTATGTCGTTATAAAAAATAGAAGTATAAAGTTTTAGCTGATGAATCCTGATGTATTTATTTTGTATTTCCATTGGCTCATAAATTATAATACGTATGCAAAGTTTAGAATAATTATTAATTCATCATGCAAAGAAGCCTCAGGCCTCAGCCTCCGTCGCAGCTATCATATCACGTCGCAGATTATTTATAACACTTAAATATTCATATTAGTCCAAATTTAATTGAATGTGTGGCACTAGTTCCACTAAAAACGAACAAAAATCTTATAATAACTGAACGTAAATGATAACAAGTCTATAAATAATTCTCTACCTTTTTTTTTTTTTTTTTTTTTTTTTTTTTTTTTTTTTTTTTTTTTTTTTTTTTTTTTTTTTAATAGAAGGCAGGTCGCTATAGCCCTGGCGTCACTGCGACCCATGAGGATCTATTGTGACTCCTTCGCACTAGAGAATCATCCCCAACCCAATACTGCTCATAAATTGAACGATATGGTTGGGGTTGGTGCCACGAATTTCCTCTGATGAGTGTTCGTGGCGACCAAGGTGCCTGTTCCTGCTCTGTACTAGAGCAGGACAGTCGAGGAGAAGGTGAATAGGTGTTTCATCCTCCTCCTCACAGAATCTGCAAGTCGTTATACTACAAATACCCATTCTGTTTAGGTGTTTGTTGAGCTTGCAGTGCCCAGTTAGGCTTCTGGTAAGGATTCTTAATTGGTTCCTACCCAGGGTGAGCACTAATTCTGATAGTTTCTTGTTGAAGCCAGGAATTAGTGCCTTGGAGTGTTCAAGGCCAGGGGTCTCAGCCCATTGCTTCCTGCATAGTATGTGGCCCCATTCCTTGAGCACCTGTTTTGTGGTACTGGGAGTTATACCACAGACTGGTTCTGGGCCATATATGAGACTCTCGGCCCCAAGCCTAGCCAGTTCGTCAGCGGTTTCATTGCCGGGGACGTTACTGTGGCCCGGGACCCATACTAGGCGGATGCTGTTGTTCCTTCCCAGCATGTTTAACGTCTCAATGCATTACAGAACTAATTTGGACGAGACTTCTGCGGCAGTCAGTGCTTTAAGTGCAGCTTGACTATCGGAGAAGATAAACACGTTTTTATTAACTAGGGCCATCTCCAGGCTTTCTAGTGAACAACCGAGGATAGCGAAGACTTCAGCCTGAAACACGGTCGCAAACTCCCCCAAACAGGCGTATTTGCCTTTCGGTGGCCTGCCTCCGTAGAATCCGGCTAACGCACGGTTGTCTTTCCTTGATCCATCCGTGAACCAAACTATGTCGCTAGGGCGGACATCGATTGGGGTTTTTCTTTCCCAGTCCTCCCTGGAAGGTATAAAAACCTGGTATTGCTTCGAAAAGCTATGCACCTTGATCATGGCATCTGATGGCATGGCCATGACAGGCGATTCTCTGAGAGACTGTTCCAGCTGTCGAAATGGGGTGGAGGCCCAATTCGTCCTGCCCGCCGTTTTGGCCCTGAGAGCCACCTTTTTGGCCTCCATCTGAACAAGCAGAGGAAGAGGAGTTAAGTTGATCAGGGCCTCGAGAGAAGCGGTGGTTGTTGACGAGAGTGCACCCGTGATTATTAGACATGCCAGTCTCTGTACGCTATTTAGACTTTTATTACAGTTTACTTGTTCAGCCTTTTTATGCCACACTACGCAGCCATATGTGGTAATCGGTCTCACTACGGCTGTATATAGCCATAGCATTGCCTTCGGTCGGATACCCCATTTAGAGCTGACAAGCTTCCAACAGGAACCCAGAGCACATCTAGCCTTTTTCGTAATATACTCGATGTGCTTATTCCAAGTGAGTAATTCTCTACCTTAGACGTAGAAACTGACAAGTACGACATGACGCGGAACGGCGCGTAATTTCCAACGCGGTACAAGACGGTAAGTATAGATGTCCGCATCTACCACAGTAAAATCTAATAAAACTCCCAACTTGTCGTCGTTTACGTCTTTTTATCTTCGTAATTACTTGTGATAGAAAAAAAAATGTAGGAATATGCGTCTCATTATAATATTATGGAAGTGCATGATGCAATAAAAAAATTGCTATTATGGACATGACCTTTTATACGTAGGGACCGTCGATAGAAATACGTCGTTACATACGTCTTTATAAAAACGTGATTGCCTAGCAAATAAACAAAGGACTACCTGTTTAATTAATATATCGAAGAATGAAGCGAAGAAATATAATTAATGTTAAAAAAGAAAAAAAAAATCGGGTACCCAGTTTTCAATCAACAAAAACCCGAAAACCCGGGTTTTAAAAATTGGGCCCGGGTTACGATGCCCTAGCTTAGGCAAGACAAGCACGGACCTAACTAAGACAGCCAAGACTTGAAAAATTATCTAGATACCTACTGATTAATTTTTCATTTTTTTTCAGTGCCTCTTAATAAATTAGACATAAATATCATACTTGATACTAAGCGTAAATCGTAATTCGTGTAGCATTAAACGTATTAAAGTCATTCGTCAAACATCTATTTATTCACAATAGTAATTCATTTTCATATAAATTGCACATTTTTAAAGCAAGTAGTAGGTAGGTAGTGGATTCGAGTAAAATAGGCAGTGATAAGTCAGGAGTGCTTCTGTTCGTCATACGCGCGCTTAATCTATGTACGATGTTTTCGTGCGGGGAGTGCAGAGCAGGGGGACCTAAGCCACGCCCAAACGTCCAAGGTTATCGACGACTCTATGCGCCTTAAGAAAGACTATCGCTTAATAAAATGCACTGGATGCGCACATTTGAGACAGAACGTCCAATAGACAAAGTTGTCTAATGCGCCCCGCGACAAGTCTGACTAACGACTGTCGGCTTCCCTTTGAAGTGTGACCGCGCACATCTACGTCAAAACTGTCTAGCCACAATAGACATAACTACCAGTAGTTCAACTGCAAAGATTCGAACAGGTTTCGATATATTATTTTGCCAAATTCGTCGGGTTTCACTAAGATTATGAGTAGAATGTGCCTCGCGCTGGCTGATATAATTTATTTTTAAATAATAATTATAAATTTCAAAATTAGATTCTTACAATTTTAATCACATGTGCCAAAACAAAAACAATAATACGACCAAAAAGAGAAACACGACCATCGATCCAAGTACTATCTTTCCCGTCGAGTCTTTCCCGTTTATTTTTATCCTAACGAGAACTTTTCTATCTATATTATCTATAAAATCTTTCAGAACTGCTCGCAATAGACTCAAAATATATCTTTCAGTAACATTTTTTGTGCTTTTTAACCAACTTAACCCATTTAGACCCAAATGAAACTGAGCCGTGGAAAATATGAAATTTCTTTATTAATTTATAGAAACCAGTAAAATGATTAGGAAAACACAAAAAAAACCTTAAATTTTTTTGAACTTTAATATAAAAATAAAATTTCGTCCTCAAATGGGGCCAGTGGGATCAAGCGGTGTGAAAATTTTCGATACATTCTCAATGAATCACACATTGTTTGTTGTTGTTTACACACATTTCTCAAATTGCCTTTGATCTTTTTCATGGCGTAATGCTAGCCCACCAGAATAACGCAATTGTTGGGACAGTTTTTCGGGAAAGTGACCCTTCATGCTACAGGTTTGGTAGTACAGATATTATGTATTGCTGGTTGCAGGATTATATGCTTATATGTCTTAAGTATTGGCGACCAAATGCCACCGAAATTGGAGCTGATTCAATCCTTGTTTTTATTACTTTGATGATGCATGCCACCATGCGTTTGCCACTTCTACATCCAGCATGTGCGTAAACAGTACCTACCAATTACCACAAATTTTTGTTTCGTATAACTGTGCGAGAAAATTGATTGACCAGTCGACTTGAGCCCACACATATCCTTGTTATAGCTTTAATAAAAATGTAGGAAGCTACCGTCCACATTATTTCAACTGTAATACATCTGTTTACTTTTCCCAGAAGAAAAATACTGTAATGGCTTGCCCCGATCGCATAGACATTATAATCCAGTCGATGTTAAACAAATTCTAATTTAGTTGGTCGAAACGGTAGTCAAACTCATCGTTTTCTTTTTTTTCATATCCTTTACGGATACGAGAGGACACTTCTCTGTACTGCCTTGGCCAACAGTATCAGTTGCTCAATGGCCAGCTTTCCCTTAGAGTAATGAAAAACTGGTAAAAAGACAAATTGTTTCGAAGGAAATTATACGACTAAATATATCTTTCCACTGTCATTTTCAATCATGGCAACTTCCTGAAGTCCATAGTATTTATCATAGCTATTGAATATCCTTTAGTTCATTGATTATACAAAATTGATCGGTGGACAAAAATTGCAATAAATTACATTCAATGTGTCCATTGGCCCCAAATAGGGACACTTATATAAAACTACTCCTAGTCTAATAAAGACTAAAGCTTTTCACATTAATATGTTCATTTTTATAGGTTATAGTGTAATGAGCTATTTCAAGTAAAAAATATATATATATATATGCCTAAAAGAAAAACTTAAAAATAAAAATTACTAACTTGGCGTCATTTCGGAAGTTTGAAATAGCTTCAGAAAAATCACCATAAAACACTGTAAACTATATTTATATTATTTGTACCTTCTATGACTAAGAAAACACACTTTTAGCAAATTGAAACTAACAATAAAAATAAGTAAAAACTTGAAAGACAAAAAAATTTAGTAATTTTAAAAATGTCCTCGTTTGGGCACGGCGGGGGTTATATGGGTCAAAAAAAAAAAAGATTTCAATTCGAGCCGCCGTTTTACGTATGAATAATATTTCTAGAACTGCCTAGTTTTCGTATATTATGAGTATATTTCATCAGCATCAGAACTTTTAAAAGTGTATATAGTAGAATAGAATAGAATAGAATAGAAATCGTTTATTTGCTCAAATAAGGTACAATATGATGTTAAGGTTATGTGATCAATAAGCTCTCTTATTTTGCCTTTGAGCGGCGTGCAAATTTTATACAGTTTTTCAGATTATAATTTATCTCCTTATAGGTACTAAATACTACTTATAATTTATACCTTTATCTATATTTTCTAATTTAAATCCTATTTTTGAGAAAAAAATATTATAAAAAACTTAATACAATAATATTATGTCAATTCGTGGTTTTTTCTAACATTTAACCAATCTTAATTTTAGTCAAAAAAATAATATTAATGTCATGAATTACATCATCTTATTTTATTTCTGTATGATTATTATTATTATATTCTAATAGATAATAATATGTCAATAGTTATTAATTAGCATTTACTTAATATGGATTCAAAGTCAATGTCAATAGTTATTAATAATAATAGTAATCATAGTAGTCATCAAATAATATGTCAATAGTAATTAATTAGCATTCACTTAATATGAATTCAAAGTCAATAGTTATTAATAATAATAGTGATCATAGTAGTCATCATTGTATCAATTTCATTTATTTAATTAATTTATTAATATGTCATTACAATAATTCCATTAGGTACTATAATTCATTTCTTTGTCGTTTAAGTATTCATTGATTGTGTAGTAGCATTTTTTTATAAGCAATTTAAATATCATTTTATTAAATATTGTACAACTTTTAACTTTGAATTCCTCAGGCAATTTATTATATAATTTTATTGCCATACAGTATGCACTATTAGAGAATATATTCTTTTTCTGATTAGGGACCAGTAGTTTATGCTTTCTTATTTGTCTTTGACTCGATAAATTATTCTCAAATAGATCGTAATGTTTCTTTGCAAATTTTAATATTTCAAATATATAAAGGCATGGTAGCGGTAGGATACTATACTTTTGAAAAAGTGGCTTGCAGCTGTCTAATCTCCAGGCACCACTCATTGCTCGTATACAAGCTTTTTGTTTGATAAAAATTCGGTTGGCAGTTACAGAATTGCCCCACATAATTATGCCATATCTCAGTATAGACTCAACGCATCCATGATAGGCTATTAAAGCTGATTTATTGTTGACATTGTGATATAGTGTTCTAAGCACATATGTAAACCTATCTAGTTTGTTGCTTATATGTTCTGTATGATATTTCCATGAGCATATGCTGTCAATGTTTATACCTAAGAAGTTTGTATTGTTAACTACATTAATTTTGTTTCCTTGAATTGTTATATTAAGATTAATTTTATTACTTTGTTTCATTCTAAAATTAATTAGCATAGTCTTATTTGTATTTATTAGTAAATTATTAGCTTCCATCCAATCATTAATCTTTTTTAAACATCTGTTTACATCTTCTTCTAACGTCATTTTATTTTTATGTGCTATAATTATTGTTATATCATCTGCGTACATTACAGTTTCGTCATCTACATAGTCAGGGAAGTCATTAATATAGAACAAAAATAATAAAGGCCCTAAGTTACTACCTTGCGGAACACCATACGAATTATTCTTTTTATATTTAGCTTTTATAATTCTTTTTTTATTTTTTATTGTTTTTGTAATGTGTACAGTTTGTTTCCGATCTTTAAGATAACTTGCTATCCATTCTAAAGCCTTACCTCTTATTCCGTACCTTTCAAGCTTAGCTAGCAAAGTTTTATGACATATTAAATCGAAGGCCTTAGTCATATCTAGGAACAATCCAATCACTTTGTCGCCTTGATTTAGTTTCTCTGTTATAATTTTATTAAGTGAAAAACACGCCAAGCCTGTACTTGAATTTTTTCTAAATCCGTATTGTTTTGGGCTTAGTATATTTTGCGATGTTATAAATGTGTTTAATCTAGAATACATAATTTTTTCAAATATTTTAGAAATGTTAGATATTAAGCTAACTGGTCGATAATTATTAATATCGTTTTTATCGCCTTTTTTATATAATGGTTTTACAATCGCGTTTTTCAGTAAATCTGGGAAGATTCCTTCAGTAAACGATAGGTTTATTATATGCTCTAATGGTAAACTTACGATATTTGCGATTGATTTTAATATGTCTGTTCTAACATCATCAAAACCAGTTGAGTTGGTTTTATTAAGAGATTTTATTGTTTTTATAATTTCTTCTGATGTAACAGGTGTCAAAAATAAAGTTTTAAAATTGTTATTAATTTTTTCATAATATTTTATTTGATTTCTTTTTAATAAATTGTTATTTTTGTTAATTGATATGAAATGTTCGTTAAATTTGTCAGCTATGTCATATGCATTATTATATATTTGATTACTTAATTTGATTGATTCAATGTCATCTTTTATATCGGGCTCTCTTACAAATGAATTAATGATTTGCCATGCTGCCCTAGTTTTATTTTTCGCTTGATTTATATATCTGGTGTTACCATGAGACCTAGATGTTGCTATACATTTTTTTAAAACCTTAGCATATTTTACATATTGTTTTTTATTATTTTTTTTATTTGCTTTATCATTTAGGTATTTTATGTAAAGTTTTCTTTTTGTAATACACGATTTTTTTAATCCTTTTGTAATCCACTGGTTGTTTTTCTTTTTTAGCGTTATTTTGACCATAATTATTGGGAAACATAAATTGTAAAATAAAGTCAGATCCTCGTGAAATATATTGAATGCTGTATTTGTGTCGTTTTGTGCATACACTTCACTAAATGAGAGTGAGTTAAGGCATTCATGAAATTTTCTTATGTTGTTTTTAGAATAGTCTCGTCTTTCAACAAAGTAAAATTGTTTTTTGTGTTGTGAATTTTTATCATTAATTTGTGCAGATTCAAGTGTCAATGTTTGTCCAGTTTCATGATCCGATAAACCTAACAAGTGGATTTTAGAAGTCACATCTTTTAAATTACTTATGATTAGGTCAATGCATGATTTTCTTCTTGTGGGCTTATTAATATGATTGCTTAAATTAAAATTGGCGAGTAAAGATAAAAGTTGTTGGGATATTTTATTACTATCTAAAACGTTGATATTCCAATCTCCGCATAATATCACCTTTTTGTTTGGGTTAATTTTTAATTTTATCAACAAATGTTGTAGTTTTGCAAAGAATATATTAATATCAGACTGTGGTGTCCTATAGATACATATGATTATTAGTTGTAGTGACACTATTTTGATCGCACAATATTCAAAATCATGTTCTACTGGCGTAATGTCCTTTTGTAAGTTACATAAAGGGATAAAGTTTATATCATTCTTTACTAGTATGCAAACACCCCCTCTCTTTTTATTGATTCTAGTAAATTGTGACGCTACATTATAATTTTTTAGTTTAAGGTTTGCTTCTGAGCCCTTTTTAATAAATGTTTCTGTCAGACATATAATACTTATGTTTAAGTTTTCCTCCTTTTCCAATCTTTCTAAAGTTAATTCAAATAGGCTAGACTTATTCAATATACCTGCTATGTTTTGGTGCAGAATTGTGTATTTTTGTGTGTTATTAACGAAAAAGGTTGTATGTTTTTATGTTTGTGTTTGCGTTTCGTCCGAGCTACATGTCCGATTTAAGTAATTCTTTTTTTGTTTTGTTGACTTTGTCGTGATAGGTATTATTCAATTTAGGTAAGTTTCATCAAAAATGGTTTAGTAGTTTTGAATTCGGTTTTAATTTTATTAATATACAACTTGTTACATATTCATAATTTATATTCTAATATATTTACCTTAGTTGTAAACATAAATTATTTCAAATTGACGTGTTTCACATCCCGTTTTTAACGTGTTTAACATGCTTAACATCCCAGAGAAATACAGTAATAGGAAACCCTAATGCCTGTTATATGTCATAGTTTTAAGTCCGTAGTGACAAGTTAACAACTCCAGCGATTTTCGTAATATTACGTAAAATTTAAAAATTTCTTACTTCGTCGGCATACTCTATAATTCTGTCTACTCTGTCCGGGCGTTCTCTACTGTTTAATATTATACAATTGTATGCGTTGCGTCATCGTAGTCAAGACAGTTTTGACTTGGTGTGCGCCACATCATAGACACAACTGTTTTAATTGTGTCGTAAGACTGACTTGTCTATGTGAGACAAGACTGTCTAACTACAGTCGTGTCTCCGATGTGCGGTCGCATTTATCTTTGCGTAGACGCTACGCTGTAGACGTGATTCGCGTTACAAAATAAAAAGGCTAAACTTTACCACATTTTTCTTTCTTTGCAATTTTGATTATAATATTCATTTCAGATTGCTTATCATTCGAGTACAAGATTTAAAATTCAAACGTTCTCTCAATTATAAGTATTTATCCAGATTATGTTCGTGACTTAGAAGTTGGGAGTTGGCGGGTTAAGTAGCAAGACTTCTGCACCGACAGAGCCGTGATTTACTGAATCCACCATCGTTCAACATCATCGCAATTTTAAATTTTTATAACACATATTTTTATATTAAAAAAGCAGAAATTTGTGTCCGTATTAATATACCAAATGCGATAGTGTGTTTGTCTGTATATCTGTCTGTACGCCCAAACCACTGAAAGATTTTTTCTGAAATTTGGTATGGATATACTTTCAGTCTCGAGAAAGGACCTAGGATACTTTTTATTGATTAATTAATTTTGGCGCAACGAAGTCGCGGTTGTCATCTATATGTGTGTATATTAATTGTTAGTTATTCAGGTTAAAAACTAAATGGGTTCTGAAGAAATTTTACAGAGATGCTTTCTTTTTTTTTTTTGTTACAGTAAGAAACTGTAATAATAAGGTTAAGCCCTAGCTAGTTAATACCTTCTGACTTTCTTTTGACAATTTTAAACTAGACCGTTTTATAATGCCAAAGAATGTGACAACATTCTTTTTCTTTGTGTCTTTAATCCTTTTAAACAAAATAATACAATGGGAATTCCTAGAACCTCGAAGGATCGTTGGATGATTGACACGATTGTTGAGATCAAACACAAGAACGACTTTAAAAATGTCAAAATGTCTAATTAATCATAATTATCATGAACCTGTAATATAGCAGAAACAATATTGTATAGGGATATAATATTATAATCTTACTTCGTTCACAACCGTATTAAATTACACAAATCAGATTAAAGCTGATCGCACATTTGTCAGGAATCAGTATCGTACGCGCCACATGCGTCGAATGTCGGCTCTACATATAGGCGCACGTGTTGGCCAACGCGTTGGCCAATGCGTCGGCCCAATGTGTAGAACGGGCGACTCGCGCGTTGGCGGTAGGTATTTAGACGTTGGCCGACGCGTTTTGTCGGCACTACATATAGGCGAACGCGTTGGCCTACGCGTTGGCAAACGCGTCTGCCAACGCGTTCGCCTATATGTAGTGCCGACAGAACGCACTGCATAGAACACGCGGCGCGTACGGTGCGGACGAACACCATATCATACAACGAATTCTAAAGCTCGTCCACATTTGTATCATTTGCGCGATCAGATCTCCGATCAGATCTCCGTCGCGATCATCGCGCCGTATCAAATATGAGTATCATAGTGTGGACGCCTATTTTTGTCATCGCGTCGTATCTTGATCGTGCATCATCTTGCCGATCCTCGTATCGATCTATTTATTTTGATGATCGGAGGAAAACCGTCTCGATCACGTGACATAGCCGTATCATGACACCGTATCAAAATGCGTCCACACTAGATCATTCTGCCGATCATGCGCGTATTTGATACGGCACGTATTAGATACGCAGTTAATAGCGATCGGGGCGTACTAGCGATCATGATCGCTTCGATGCTACGCGACGGAGATCTGCCCTGGACAAGTGGCAAGCGATTATCGTAAACGCCAACGCTAACGCCACAAAATGTATGCAATTTGACATAAGTCATCGCTTCGCTAGCGTATATTACTAATGTCAAGTCCCATACATTCAGAGCGTTAGCGTTTACGATGATTGCTTACCGCTTGTCTAGGGGGGCTGATCGCGCAAATGATACAAATGTGGACGAAGCCTAAAATGTGGCGCGTTCGGCGTGCTTGCTAATAAATGTGCGATCACCTTAACGTGATATCGAGAGATTATCGGTTACAGTTTAATTAAAAGAATCCTTTCATATCCTCCGAGTACCCAATTCAGATAAAATTAATTAAAAGTTGATGTTGAGTGTCGACATAAGATACTTGCAATCTTACACTACTTCAATGTTTAAGTGGGACATATTTCTGCGCTCTCTTAAAATATTATTTATCATTTTATTTCATTTAGTCTGAATATAAACAAGGGTCATAGGTGGTTATGGTGTTACAAAATTAATATATTATGTACATTGTACACGCAAGAAG
Source organism: Polyommatus icarus (assembly GCA_937595015.1). Lineage (NCBI taxonomy): Eukaryota > Metazoa > Arthropoda > Insecta > Lepidoptera > Lycaenidae > Polyommatus > Polyommatus icarus. Next base: position 21,252,264 of record OW569328.1, on the reverse strand, counting down.
TATTATGGCATAGTAATATGGCATATTTATATGGTAAATTTTTTCCTTTGCCAATAATTAATGTTTCATTGAATAAAGTTATAAACATTGTTTGTACGGTGTCATATTTCCTTGTTCTGATTATCAATTTTGGGACATATATTTATAAATTGATTAATAGGCAAGTTTATACACATGACGTATGCATAGTCGCATATAATATAGGTACCTGGCAAAATATTCTAGACTTTCAATTAATCATTATGTCGTATTTTACTCTTCTTTTAAATAAAACATCGTGTTCCGTACTGTAACAGATTTAATTCTTTTCATTATTTAATTCCATTCTTTATCATAATATAAGACAACACAAATTGGATAAAATAACGTTCGGAAATTCTTGCTATTTTTCGGGGTACTTTTGATAAGCCGGTACAAGTTTCCGAACGCACTTCAAGCGCGGGCTCTGCCGCGCCACCTACAACTTAGACCCTTCCACAGTGTTTATTGTAGCCCAAAAAACGGACATCGTCTTTTTATTTGTTAATTCGAAAGAGTACTTAATTACAAATCCCCGAGTAAAACACCCAGGTGTCTCGCTTTAATAGTTTTTGAATTATCTCGAAAAGAAAATCCCAATCCCGCGTTCATAAAAAAGTGAAAAGTTATTATATTTCAAAATTGGTACAGATTAGAAAAAAACATGTGATATAATACTTGTAGGACATACAAAAAGCTACATTATGAACCCTTTTTTAGTCGGCTATCACTTATGGGGGCCATGAAAACGGAGAAAATCGATTTTCAGTTTTTATTTTTTTCTGACTAAACTAAGTCGATGTCAAAAGCGCATGTTACTTTAAAAGAAAGGTAATTATCACCACCACCAATAGTAAAAATACCAAATCCCTAACCCGTGGAACTTTTGAGTTCTATGACTTTAAAAAATCCGGGATTGGCGGGATTCATGAGCTTTGTTTTTTTTATTACATTGTTCGATCGGTTTGCTAAGAAGTAACAAATTCTGCGAAGTAACTATAGTTATCAAACTCTAAAAAGTATCAATTTTCTAAGAATGTTATTTTTTGACGAATTATCTAAAGAAAATGCGTAATAAGTAAAAAATTTGTATAGAATTTGTACACAGTGCCTTCTTATTTTTAATCTTAAGCGTATGAATCTAGCACGGGGCCACTTTTTAGCCAAAAATTTAAAATTATTCTTTTAAAAATAGGATTTACAACTTAATCTATAAAATGTAAAAAGTTAGCATATAAGTTAACAGTGTAAGTCACAAAATTATGAAAAATATTCTTTTTAAGGTAGACTTGCTAGCAGCTACCAACTGCCAAGATGTGCCATCGCTCATCGCCTATGAAATAGTTGAATTAAGCAAAAATAAAACGTTCTTTTGACTACCTTTTTCAATTTATTAATGGAAAGATTTTGAAATATTTTTTAAGTTTTATTATAAAAACGCCTACATTGACCCATGGATGAGTTTAAAGGCTTATAACTTTATTTTTTTCATGTAAGTATAATAATATATTATGTCTTCAACATTTACCCCTGGTAAAATCGAAGAACAAAGAAATGTGTTTTTTTTGAGCTTAACACTCGTAAAAATTCCAGGATAAACACTATGACCGATTTGTTCCATCGAGCGCTAGAGTCATCCGACCCAATATTTCCCATTTAAACCTTGACTCCAAGAAAAACGCAAAAAAAGTACCTTATCCACCTGAAGTAATAAACTTATTAATACCTTTTATTTATTTATTTAGTTATATTATTATTAAAATGTATTATTAGCGCGTGGTGAACTTTCTAAGGTGTACCAGACAAACCTTGCAGGTTTAAGGTACATTCACAATAGATATAAGTTAAAATTGTATTGCTTAAATAAATAAATAAATAAAATAAATAGTTATTAATTATTATTTATCACAGGGGCAGATTTAAAAATCTGCCCCTATGATATATAATAATTAATAACAATAGCTCAGTGACGATGGTGAAAGTAATTAATTAATTAACATCGATGCTGACGTCATAACAATTATACTATTATACTTTAAAACGATAAAAAGAAGCATGATATCTAAGTTTTGTGGCTAATCCCACATTTTTAAAAACACATTTCTTTGGTATTCGAATTTCACCAGTGGTGAATGTTGACGACAATTAATATTATACATGACGACAACGGTGATGACGTGACACACGCATTGATTATATTTTTTTTACTTTAATTAATAGCACTTACTTATATATTTTTCTAAATCATTTCGTCGAAATGTATGAAAAAAGTAAATTTAAAAATATTTAGTACTTTTTAACCTTTGACAACTATAGTTACTTCTCAGAATTTGTTCCTTGTTAGTAACACGATCGAATAGTGTAATAAAAAAACAAAGTCCACAAATCCCGTCAATCCCGGATTTTTTAAAGTCATAGAACTCAAAAGTTCCACGGGTTAGGGATTTGGTATTTTTACTATTGGTAGTGGTGATGATTACCTTTCTTTTAAAGTAACATGCGCTTTCGACATCGACTTAGTTTAGTCAGAAAAAAATAAAAACTAAAAATCGATTTTATTCGTTTTCATGGCCCCCATAAGTGATAGCCGACTAAAAAAGGGTTCATAATGTAGCTTTTTGTGTGTCCTACAAATATTGTATCACATGTTTTTTTCTAATCTGTACCAATTTTGAAATATAATAACTTTTCACTTTTTAATGAACGCGGGATTGGGATTTTCTTTTCGAGATAATTCAAAAACTATTAAAGCGAGACACCTGGGTGTTTTACTCGGGAATTTGTAATTAATTACTCTTTCGAATTAACAAATAAAAAGACGATGTCCGTTTTTTGGGCTACAATAAACACTGTGCCTTCGAAGAATTTCTCCCGCCCACACACATCGCGCGCGCATGGGAACAAAACTTATTCTTCCCGTCTAACCTCGAGGACTCTTTCAAATTCCCTGGGACGTGGACTAGTGCCTGTGGATTGTGTGTAGAACAAGTGGCCTAAAATAAAACCTCATCAGCTCCCGCCAACCCGCCTACGTGAGCCGAGGAAACGTCGTGCTTGGTGAGTCAATTGTTACCCCTGGTTAACTTTTCTACATAAATTTTTTGATCCATCGACCCGGATTTTCATCCAGTTTGTGTTGTCTTGTTCTTTGCGGTATTTTCGTACCCATTTCGTAACTTAATTTCATTTTTCTTTCGCATTCACATCCGCCATCTTTGTTCATCAAAATGCCGGACGATGCACAAGATAAATTATTATTGGTCGAGCAAGACATTTTCGAAAGAGATCTAATCCTCGACGAACTTAGACGAATCTTTCAGCTCGCAACTACTGACAAAATTCAGTTTCTTTCGCGTGCTAGTGATTTAACGAATCACCAAAGAAAGTTCGACAAGGTTCAAAGTAAAATCGAAAAAACGCTCATCAAAGCTAAATTATTCGAAAAGGAGGATCACATTAAAATGAGAAACGATTTTAGCGATCTATATTATGCTATCATAAGTCACGTAAATTCTTATAAGTCCGCCGACGAACAAAACCGTCGTTTGAGCCGGGCATGTAACGCTCACGAAGTTACTAATCATAGGAATTTACCTATTTTACCTTTACCAGAATTTAATGGCGATCCTACTAATTGGCCATCGTTTTTTGATCTATTTTGTTCGTTAATACACAACAATAATGCCTACACTAAAACAGAAAAATTGCGATACCTACTTCTTTCAGTCAAAAATGAACCTTATGATTTGATTAAGTCGATCCCTATTACGGAGGAGAATTATTTACTTGCTTTAACCACTTTAAAATCTCGTTACGAAAACAGACGTATAATTGCATCGAAACATCTTGATCGTATATTAGACTTAGAAATTTGTTCCGATCGCGTAGGTCAAAGTGTACGTAACTTGCTAAATATCTATCAAGAAAACATCAGAGCGCTCGAAGCCATGGACTTTCCTGTAAATGAATGGAGTTTTATTATTTTGAACATATTATTACGTAAAATCTCTCCTGGTTTAAGAAAAAATTACGAACGTTCATTGTCAAGGCCATCGGAGATACCTCATATTAGTACATTGATAGAATTCCTCGAACGAGAAATCTCGGCCGAGGAAATTACAAATTCAACAATTAGTAATAAACAACCTATTAAAAATTATTATAGTAATTCTCCTACCACCCGCAAACAGATTGGCGGGAAACCGAGTCGTGCTTATGTATCGAGTATGGCGGCGGTCGCATCGCGATCTCGACCTAGTTCGCCGCGTAATAAAGACCGATTTTGCTTGAAATGTAGTGGACAACATACATTACCTAAGTGTTCTGAATTCTTAAATCTTTCTCCGCAAGATAGGCATACTTTCGTAAAGAATAAAAGCATTTGTTGGAATTGTTTAAACGTCGGACACGACTTAAAAAATTGTAAATCGAACTTTGTTTGCCGCGTATGTCATAAAAGGCATCATAGTTTACTGCATTTAAATTTATCGCAATCCTTTTCAGCGGTAAACGACACTGAGAATAATATTGGCGTCTCGCTTCCTCTTACGGCAGGCGAACGTAAGGATGATGCAATTCATAATAATTGTGCTACGAATTTTCAGTTAACCCGTTCAATGGATACTGTTTTACTATCCACGGCTGTCATTGATATTTATTTTAATAACAACAAAATATCGACTGTTCGGTGTATCGTCGATAGCGGAAGTCAAGCTTCGTTCATTACTGAGGCCTGTGTTCAGCGATTGGGTTTGCCGCGAAGGCAAATTAATATACCTATTTTCGGAATAGGCGACACGGTCCCGTTGCAACCGAAGGGTATGGTTACGTGTGCGATTACACCGCGCAATAAACAACAACCTTTTATTCCAGTCGACGCGCTTATTTTACCGAGCTTAATGTCAAAAATACCTAGTGTGTCATTACCGTTCTCGGAGTGGCCACACATTCGGGGACTCAGTTTAGCAGATCCAGATTTTCATAAATCGCAGCCAGTAGATATGTTATTAGGAGCGGATATTTTATCGCAGATTTTATTAAATAATACAATCGCGGGGCCGCCAGGTACCCCTATAGCTATTGATAGTGTATTCGGTTATTTACTGTGCGGTAAATTAACCTGTAATGTTAGTGTTTCGACTCCACTCCAAGTATGTTTTAGCTCGTTTGACAACGACAATCTTCAGAGGTTTTGGGAGCTGGAGTCAGTTTCAGAAGAGCGTAGTTACACTCCCGACGAGGAATATTGTGAATCGTTTTTCCAACAGACATATACTCGTGACCATACTGGTAGGTATATTGTCGCATTACCTTTCAAGGTCAATGCACCGCCTCTTGGTGAGTCGCGTCAGATTGCTGTCGCGCGTTTCAATAAACTTGAATATCGTTTAGAACATAATCCCCAATTAAAGGTAGACTACCACTCGTGCCTCCAAGAGTACTTAGATCTCGAACACATGGAGCCGTGTGTTGACCGACCTTTATCCGGTGCGAGTTATTATATTCCGCATCACTGTGTGATAAAGCCTACTAGCGAAACTACACGCACTCGAGTCGTCTTCGACGCCGGTTGTCGCTCGACTAGTGGTTTTTCATTAAATGATTTATTGTTGTCGGGTGCTAAGCTTCACTTAGATATTGTTGACGTACTTTTAAAATTTCGCGTTCACGCAGTAGCTTTATGCTGCGACATAAGACAGATGTATAGGAACATTCTTGTTCGTGAAGAGGATAGGAATTTTCAGCGCCTCCTCTGGCGACGGTCACCAGAGGAACCCTTACGTGACTACAGACTGCGTACAGTCACATTCGGTATTAACTGTTCGCCTTATCTCGCACTCCGTACAATTCGTCAATTAGCCTACGACGAAGCAGATCGTTTTCCACTTGCTTCCAGCGTTCTATTAAATGACGTTTTCGTTGACGATGTTGTCTCAGGTTCAAATACGCAAGCCAATGCCCTCGCTTTACAGCAGGAATTAATAGGTATTTGTGATGCTGCAGGGTTTTCGTTACGCAAGTGGCAAAGTAATGAACCCGCGTTACTCGCAGCTGTTCAGCCGCCTGATCTTCACGGTGGGCGGCAGGAGAACGTTCCCTTCGCTGAGATGGAAAACGATACGGGTGTTAAGGTTTTAGGTTTGCAATGGAATCCCAAATCCGATTGTTTTAATTTTAAAGTGCAAGTTACATCCCACAAGTGTACTAAACGCACTATCCTATCCGAAGTAGCTAAAATTTACGACCCCCTCGGGTTATTAGCCCCTGTTATTTTATTTGCTAAACATTTAATTCAATTATTGTGGTCAGCAAATATTAGCTGGGACGAACAGCCACCCACGAACGTAGTCCACTCGTGGACTTGTTTTACTAACGAACTATCACTTTTATCACAAGCTAAGTTTTCTCGTTACATATTCGATACTAACGACATTAATTCTATACAAATTCACGGATTCGCAGACGCTTCTCAAATAGGATACGGCGCCTGTGTTTACATTCGTCATTCGGGACGAAACGGTGAGATTAAAACCTATTTAATAGTAGCTAAAACGCGAGTAGCTCCTTTACGGACACCCCTTACCATTCCACGTCTCGAATTGTTAGCAGCGCTCTTGCTATCAAAGTTACTTGAAAGGGTCATACACATATACGGTGATCGTATCAATGTCGATCAATTATATGCGTGGTCGGACTCATCCATTGTATTAGCGTGGCTTCGTTCATCTCCGCATGAATGGAAAACATTCGTGTCTAATCGCGTTAGTAGTATTATATCTCGCGTTCCCGCGGAAAGCTGGCATCACGTTCCATCAGCTGACAACGCCGCGGACCCAGCTTCGCGTGGCTTATTACCCGGGGCGCTTATACGAGACGAACAGTGGTTTTGTGGCCCCGCGTGGCTACGATTAGACGCCAGCTCCTGGCCTATACAAGGACATAATGTGGATACGAACGAAGAAAGAGTACGTAAAGATATAAGTCAGTCTAGTTTCAATATCGTACATTCTTGCACTGTTTCATCTTCGTCTATTACAGACTTTGATAATTTTATATCGCGATATTCATCTTTAGAAAAACTTGTTCGTATAACTTGTTATATATTTCGTTTCTATTATAAATGTAAAAGGCGCTCACAATCTTTTCCAAACTACATAACTGTACCAGAATACAACTTTTCACTTAATCGACTTATTTTCGTGACGCAACAATCCGTTTTTAAGGATGATATTTCAAATATTTTACAAAATAAATTAGTTTCAGTCAGTTTACGTCGTCTTACGCCCTATATGGATAGTGACGGATTTTTACGTGTTGGAGGACGTATTCATAAATCACTTTTACCTTTCAATGCTAAACATCAATTAATTTTACCAAAACGTCATCACTTGACTAATCTTATAATTGATAATACTCATGTTACTGATTTGCACGCTGGACCTCAGTCCGTGCGACACTCACTTTTACAGCGATACTGGATATTGTCAAGTCGCGATATCGTTCGACAACGTATACATCGCTGCATTCGTTGCTTTCGCGCGCGGCCAACGCGTATGCAACCCCGCATGGGGTCGCTGCCTGTATCTAGGTTACGTCCTACTCGTGTATTTCAGAAAACATCTGTTGATTTCGCGGGTCCCTTCTATCTTCGTATTAGTACTTTACGCAATGCGAAAATTGTAAAATGTTACGTCGCAGTTTTCGTTTGTATGAGCGTAAAGGCAGTCCATCTTGAAATGGTTTCGGAGCTTTCCACTGATGCCTTTTTAGCCGCGTTGCGACGCTTCATATCACGCCGTGGCTATTGTACCGATATTTACTCTGATTGCGGACGTAACTTTGTAGGTTGTGATAATTATTTAAAGGATTTGTTTAAATTTATAAGTAGTGATCCCGTCCAAAGTGTTTTAAATCAACAAACTTTAAAACAAGGTATAACTTGGCATTTTCAACCTCCGTATGCTAGTCATTTCGGTGGTCTATTCGAAGCCTCTGTAAAGAGCTTCAAATATCATTTGCAACGTGTCGTAGGTACTCGTGTACAAACGTATGAAGAGATGCACACTCTAACGTGTCAAATCGAAGCGGTGCTAAACTCACGACCGCTCTGCGCTTTAAGTTCAGACGCGTCAGATCCACTTCCCTTAACGCCCGCTCATTTTTTGATCGGTGAACCTATTACGGCTCTGCCTGATGTTTCTTTGGTAGACGAGAATCCAAGTCGCCTTACCCGCTGGCGTTGGATTCAGCAATCACTTCAACACTTTTGGAAGCGTTGGAGCAAAGAGTACCTACACGAACTACAACAGAGTGGGAAATGGTTTCAAGACCGTGGTCCGGTGCTACGTGAGGGCACTATTGTTGTTGTGTGCGACGAACAATTACCGCCGCTTCAGTGGAAGCTCGCACGCGTACATGCGTTGCATCCCGGCTCGGATCAGGTCACCCGAGTAGTTACCTTAAAGTTAGGCAATACGCTGATTAAGCGGCCTGTAGTTAAAATATGCCCGCTTCCCTTGGAATAGGTTTTAATAGTTATTTCAACTCTTTACTTTAGTTTAGTTTTAGTTTACTATTTAGTTTTCTTTTCGTGTTATTAAAAGACATTACATGCTTTTAAGGTGAGCGGCATGTTCCGTACTGTAACAGATTTAATTCTTTTCATTATTTAATTCCATTCTTTATCATAATATAAGACAACACAAATTGGATAAAATAACGTTCGGAAATTCTTGCTATTTTTCGGGGTACTTTTGATAAGCCGGTACAAGTTTCCGAACGCACTTCAAGCGCGGGCTCTGCCGCGCCACCTACAACTTAGACCCTTCGAAGAATTTCTCCCGCCCACACACATCGCGCGCGCATGGGAACAAAACTTATTCTTCCCGTCTAACCTCGAGGACTCTTTCAAATTCCCTGGGACGTGGACTAGTGCCTGTGGATTGTGTGTAGAACAAGTGGCCTAAAATAAAACCTCATCAGCTCCCGCCAACCCGCCTACGTGAGCCGAGGAAGCGTCGTGCTTGGTGAGTCAATTGTTACCCCTGGTTAACTTTTCTACACATCGATTAAATTGAACTATACATAATATACGAAAGTAAATATAGTTTTCAATTAGTCCTTTGGCTTCAAAGGAATTAAATTAAAAGCTCGAGTTGCAGCTTAAGAATATACACTCTAATATCGGAACTAGGCCGGGCCACCTCAGGGTATAACCTATATGCACTGCCCCCGTTAGCGCGTAATGAAATCTAAATACTTGCGAATATTGTAGTCCTGGTGCATTGTGGTTTTAGTTTTTACTTTTTGGATTAACTTACCGGCCGCCAAATATAACGCTTCAATTTTATTGATAAATTTATTTGACAATTAGATTGAAGGCACGCATTGTTCAATATTAACCCTAGATGGTTAATAATATTACGCAACACGTGACATTGACAGTAAAATTGCTCGTTTAGGCGGCCGGTTAGACAGAGTTGGTGTATATTTTCTAATTATCGATACTTGGAAAGTGCAATCAGGTTAAACTAGTATGAAATCATCATTCGGGTCGTTCTATTTTTTCGGTCCCATTTGGCCATTTTTGTAGAATCATTTTTTTAAGATATTACGACAAAATTTTGTATTTAGGCTTGTGTACGTATACTTACTCTGATCCTTGAATTGCCTTAGTCTGCTATTTATATTTACGATATAAATAGATGGATGGTAATGACGCAACAGACGGAAATGAAAATCGATAAGATAGAAATTTAAAGGAGTGGATGGAAATGAAAAATAGATATATGAAAGCGAAAAAAATTAAGGAATTTCATGTTAGATAAATAGAATACTTATTATTGTTTTATTTTTATGAGTAATAAGATTAGTGTTAGTTATTTGAATCTCCTCTATTAAAAATTTAAAAAATACAGTGAACTTTAAACTACAGGAAGAGTAACTCCGTCAAGAAAAGTGCACCAAAAGGCTACAAAATGTGACCCGAATACTTGCACATTTATGCATGTGTTCGGTACGCATTTTTCGTGTATATATACACGAGTGACATTCAACCAGGTTGACATGATAATTATTGTCAACTCATTTTACAATTTGTTTACTTACTTTTTACGTAGCTTTTTACAAAATTTTCGTTGTTAAAATGCCTAAATGCCCTGTGAAATTGTGTAGAAGTCATACAGATACGACTTTTAATACAGGAATAACCTTTCAAGTTTCATCAGTAAGTGAATTTTTATAAATTATGCTTAGGTAAAGTTCTTGTATTTCTTCCGACCCAAAAACATGCCCAAAAAGATGGTTTATTTAAGTTGGATGACAGGGTATTTGCATAAAATTGAGCTGGTCTTTTTGTGTTTGTCTTATTAAGTTTACATGTTATTGTAAAAATGCAATAATAAAAAAAAATATAATTACAAAATTTTTACATTGTTATTCAAGATGTAACAATTTAATCATAATTCATAAACGAGGGTCTGACTGACATCAGTACTCCATACTGATGTCAGTCAGACCTTAACCAGATCTTATTTTTATAATGCCGTTCGTGCTTCGTTTAGTAAGAAACGAACCGAATTCGATGCCGAGCCAGATTACTCGTTAATGTAGCATACACTTTAATAGTCATGATATATTTTGTATGAGTAGTGACCGAAAATTAAAGAGATTACGAAAATCTGCATTTGCACCGTAAGATTTTTATTTCAATTCTGTAATAATTCTGTAATAATTTAGCACATAGATTTTTGTAATCTGAAAACGTGTTGTATAGGTGCTCTGGATAGTTTTAAATTCGACCGAGTCGTACAAGATTTGTTCAAAATTATTATATATTACTAGCTGTTGCCCGCGACTTCGTCCGCGTGGACTTCAGTTTACGTGCGATGTCAACAAAATTGATGTCAAATTAAGCTTTTATAAAAAAACCCTAGTGCCCATTAAATCAAAACACCCAAAAACAGCTGTGCAGTGTGCACATAACTTATTTAATTTTTTTAATTTAACTTTATTTATAATAATAATAATAATAAAATGATTTATTCACACATTAAAACAATGCACAGCATACACTAAAACAAACAACCAAGCAACAAACCAAAAGAAAGAAAAAAAAACTGCATAACTAAAATAAACAAACAACATCAGAAAGACAATATGTAAAAGCATACAAAATAAATCTTAAAAAAAAATGGCATCATTAGGCAGTGCATTGCATAATGCCGAAAAGGATACCCACTCAGGTGTCTTACCACGACACAGAACACTGCATCGCGGTACCTGATCTTCCGTGGTTCCTATACATTACGCATGACGAACGACAGATTCAACATTATTAAGGTTTAACATAACTAATAGTATACATATAATAATAAAATAAAATAATAAATAATCAAAGAATACTTAAATAAGTTTAAGACGGTAGCTGCTATTTACGATACGGCACGGCACAATGCACCGCACCTGTGAGTCCTGTGACGCAATGACATTCCAGCTTCAGGAATCACGAGATACCTATTTCGCGCGCTTCATGCCTGAGACGAAGTTATGTACGGGGAGCACGCGCTCGCGCCGACCGCCTGTGACCTACTTAGTATATTATGTAGGTCAAGTTCATAGCAACTACCGACTATAGTGCTATTAATAGATATACATATAAGATAAAGGGACCATTCTGTTTAATACTTATAGTGCGGATTTACTATAAGAAGCGTAATATGGTAAGTGTATTTTACATCAATATATTATAGTGATAGTTATTATTACTGACTTGAAATTTCTTACTACTTTATTTATTCTGTTTTACTTCTGTGTTTATTTGTCTACTTTATTTATTTATGCCAAATAAAGTATATTTATGGCCTGTTTCACCGCTTCCTGATAAGGTGCCCGATAGGGTTATATGACAGATTTTCCATACTCCATCTGTCAAAATAAGTGGTGGATAGCCTTATGAGGAAGCGGTGAAACATGCCCTTAGCCCCCCAATTACACAAAATTACCCATAAACTATTTATCATTGATAGATTTAAGGTTACGTCACTGCATAGATAAAGTACTGAGTTATTTAATAACCTAACAAAGAAAATATAACAATCGACAAAATCCAAAATCTGATGTAAGATGATACCACCACTTATAGAAAGACATTTGAGCAAGCATCATCGCGATGTAGGAGACGCACGGCGCCATCTATTATGAATTTTTAGTTTGAACATATTCACGCATTTTCACCCCCTTACAACTATTTTTTCCAGTTAAAAAGTAGCATATGTCCTTTCTCAGGCTTTAGAATATCTATGTACAAAATTTCATTACAATCGGTTCGGTAGTTTTGGGGTGAAAGCGAGACAGACAGACAGAGATACCTTCGCATTTATAATATTAGTATAGATTATATTATCGATGACTTAAGGATCAGAAGAAAATGTTTGATTTTCAAATAATAATTATGTACTCCTTTCTTCGTGATAGTAGATAATATTATGTTTGTTGTATACTGCATAATGCCATCCACTTTTGACAATTATTGTCCACGGCTTTGTTTCATAACTGTGACAGTGACAATAACCGCGCAGGCTGTCGTCCAGCGCGCAATATTATGATACGTTACCTGGGAAACGACCTTGGCGAGAATCTGAATTGTCATATTTTAGTGGTCGAAAAGGAGCCAAATTTAAAACGGTTGAAGTATGGGAGTTACGTTTCCTGTAGTTTTGTTATTCGTTGCAAAAATATAAGACTTTTGTTAAAAAGTAGGAAACAGGTCAGACATTATTATTTTATTTTAAAAAATGCAACCAATCTTTAGTTCTACTATATAATCGTAAACAATCAACATTCCGTACTTTACCTGACTATTAACTTACTAGAGTTTTTAAGGAAAACACTATTTTAAGAAATAGTGTCACAAATCACAGTTCTATGCAATTTAGCGCCGACTAGTTTAGTAAACTTTAGTAAACTCTTGAAAATAATATCCCAATTTGTTACACACCACTTTATACATTAACAGGCATTAGATATACTGATGTTTAGTAACAAAAATATGTATTATGTTCCTGTAACTAATAAAATCTTAAATTCTTAAAGAACAGTTTAAAATCTTAAATATTATGTTTACTCACTTAATTATTAAGTACTAGCTAGATTAGTACTACATGGATAGGTACTTATTAAAAGGGAAATATACAGGGCTATCCGTGTGTTACTAAAAATACTAGTTATTTGAATATAATCACGTATTTAGTTTCATTATGAGATTAACATGAATAATACTATTCGAAGATATATTTTCCATATTTATTTGTCAGAAATGTGTGCTCGTCGGTTCATTGAAGGCTCCAGAAGCATATCTTTGACAGGGAGTAAATCTACAATATCGACATAGAGTTCCACAATCCACAAGCTAGGTAAAAATCTATGTTTTGAAGTCAGTGACTTCTCCTGAGTAAATATTGTCTCAGATGTAATTAAGCCCTCCTTTTCTATCTAATGGCAGATAACAGTGATGAGACAGACAACGAACGCCCAAAATAGAACCGTTCAAGTGAACCAACTGATGATGAAGCAATCCATTCTCTGTTTTTGAGATTAGCGGTAATTTGGTACAAAATGACTCGCAGCAAGAAATATTAAAAATGGAATGTATTATATAAGATAGAATTTGGACAAAATCTTTAGAAGTTATTTCAATAGCCTTTATCATAATGTATTAAAAAAATCACTAACAACAAAAGTCATTTAAATAGGCAATGAAGGCTTACAACTTTTACAATAATAATATTATGATCCTACCGGTTTCGGTAGGATCATAATTATTATTATTGTAAAAGTTGTTTTGGAGCTATTGATGGCTAATAAACACTTTTGAGTCGATTTTATGTGTCTAAAAGAAGAAAAATATTTTTTGACCTTCAATGCAATTTGAATGGCTTAATTTGTGACTCATCTAATCAAAATTTTGTTGATACCTACAAAAGATAATAAAATAAAGGAGTCGCCAATTAAGTCATTCAACAGTGTTACAAAATTAATATCATATTACATTAAGGGCGTTCCGTCTGGAGATTCCGTAATTGACCGTATTTAAAACCTTATAAACTCATAATCTGAAAGCTACAAAGTTATAATAAAAATACAGCAATAATCTTCAGTATATCAACATTCCTTTTGTCGTTTTAAATTTTCTATTTTTGTTTCGTATACTCATGATATCAGCTTCCAAAGTAATACCAATTTGTTAAAATTTAAGCATACATTCAGCATCTCCTTAGGATTTACAAATTACTTTTATTTGAAACTCACGCCAATAGATCGACAATATCATAAACTACATATTCGCCGTTTTAATTTTTTTTAGGACAATTTTGAACTAAGATAAGTAAAAATAATAGGGTTTTGGCGCGATCTGACAACGCGGCAAATGTATGGCCAAAGTCGTTTGCTCGGGGGACGGCCTTAATTTGCAACGGTAATCATGTAACATCAGTTCCTATCCATCCTATCTATACTCTCTTATCCTCAATAAAAAATCGCACAATACCAGCAGAAACAGAAAGAATAAAATTATCTTTTATATCCGGGGGACCTGTAAACAAGTGTTTACAAAAGTTTCGTCCTTTGTATTCATTCTGTCGAGTTAACGCTCATTTCGGAGCATAAGGTGGGGTTTGCTGTTTTATTTTCAGCTCAATGGCCGCTACGTGCGAACGTCCGTGTTTGCGCTGCTGATTGGCGAAACTTTTAGTCCGATTTGAATGGCAAATGTGTTTTTAATTGTGATTCCGTTTGTCTTACCGAGAATTGCTTCATGAAGTTTTGTTTGTCTAATGTACAGTTTTAACTTTGGAAACTGTATTTAGCTTTTTTTTAGTTTATTTATTTCTCTAATTCTACTAGTAACTGCTGCAGCTAATAAAATGAAGGTTTTTCACATTCGCTGTCACACCCTGAATTCGGAGCAACGCCATACTATTAAAGGCATACTTGATGACGTTTGCAACTCCATTGCGCCAAAATTCATTTATCGCGCTGGAATCGTACATTTTTCTGCTATAGAAACTACCCTAATATATAATATAGTCCTTTTTCGAGACTCAAAGTATCTCCATGCCAAATTTTAGCAAAATCGGTTCAGCGGCTTAAGCGTAAAGAGGTAATAGACAGACAGACAGACAGACGGACAGACACACTTTCGCATTTATAATTTATAAGTATGTATGGATGATTTGAGTATGGGCTTACATTATTATTTATCAGGTTATGTCAAGTCAATATTACTCTTGATGTATAAGAAATCAACAAAACCAGAGCAAATTACAGTCAACAACATCAGTCCTATTTCCTATAGGATCTTAAAATCTCAATTTTTGATAAATATGGCTTGAAAATCATTATCGCAGCGAGTCCCATAACGTAACAATGTAAATTCATGTCCATGCTAACAAGCAGTATAACCCAAGAGCTAGTGACAGCCACACTTTCGTTATTTTTTAAAAGCTGAAAGTTTTCTTTGTACTTACTTGCTGTACATTACACTGTACACATACTTAAACCTTCTTAAAGTACTGTTACTTGACACATTGACAATGGACTCTTGTTTCCCACTACTACACTGGTAGTGGGAAGCAAGTGTCCAAAACCTCCGGTAGTAAAGAGCGATATCCTTAAAGCTATCCCGAAGAAAATAAGATAAAAAATTGAGAGTTACAATTTATTGATGGTAAGGGTTTACCGTGGCAGAGCCATGCTCCGGCACGAATGGCCTGGTTCGACCGGAGAAATACCACGGGCTCACAGAAAACCGGCGTGAAGTAGCGCTTGCTCTGTGTTCTTGCTCCCCTACCATAGTACCCTAATATCTTAAAAGGCCGGCCGGCAACGCACCTGTAACTTCTGATGTTGCGAGAATCCATGGCCGACGGAAGTTTCTTTCCATCAGGTGACACGTTTGATCGTTTGCCCCCCTATTTTATTAAAAAAAAGTATCTACAAAACTAAATAAATTCTAAAGTAACCGCGACCGAAACTCCACAGTTGCTGGTAGTTCTAAAGGGGTCATAAGGAGACTTTCAGCTTTTATAAAATGATGAAAATCTGGCTGTTGCTGGCTCTTAGGTCAGTAGTATACTTCATCGATGCATGTCGCGCGTGACGGCGCAAAATGGCGGCGGAATTAGCGGCTAATGAGGCCCGAGTTTGTTTTGTTTTGTGTCCCTTCACTTTCAACCCTCCATGGTAGGAATTTTCAACCTACATTAAAATAAAACCATGAGAGAAGCTTCGTGTACGAACAACATACTTTCATGATTTCGAGTAAGTACAGTTTTATAATAATCTTAAATCACACATTAACAGCTAAAACGCTAATTTTTTATATAACTAGATGACCAGATGAACTTTGTTTTACTTATTTCGTTAAATAAACATTCTCTGGACTACAACGCATACTTCAATACTGAAATTAGCCAAATCGGTACATCTTTTCTCGCGTTTTAGTGACACTAATAGAATTTAAGGTTATTTTTTTATTTAAATACAGAATTATAGACATTTATTATAATGAACTGAGCTGTATTTATTAATCGCCATTCACCAATCAGCGGGCCGATTCTGTATCGTACATTTGTGAGTTAATCACTGAGTTAGTAACGAAACGGAGGAGTGAGCAACCGAAAGTCTCACTTTTGTATGCAAGTGAATACAAAAAGTGGCACTTTCCGTTACTCACTCCTCGGTTTCGTTACTAACTCAGTTATAAAATCACAAATGTACGATACAGAATCGGCCCGCAGCTCTGCTATATTCTGTGGTTATAGAGATTCCAGCTGTTGTGTTTAGTTGAAGCACATTACATACGGTAAAAATACGAGAACATCATTTATTTTTATCTAAAGATTATTTAAAATGAATAATGATACATAATTTAAAAGTTATAATAATTTTATCATCTGATTTTCTGGTTTAATTATACTAAAAGTATGGCGAGTGATAAAATAATGTAGTAATGTGATGGATCGAACCAAAAAATTGTTTTGTTTGTCGATTTCAAATAAGTTACAAAAAATTCAGAAATGAAATAACTTCAGGTAACTCTCTACCAAATTCAAGAAATGCTAGGAAAAGAACGTCTGCTTAATGTCATCTATAACTTGAATATTGATATCGCATCGAGCAGTTAACATTTTGATCCCTATCACCGTAGCATACGGCTGAAAATAGCTCTGTGCATCGTAAAATTGACGTAACAGCAATAAAATCGAATTGAGGTACAGAATTTAATCTAGCAAACTGCCTTCGGCGCGATTCTGATTTGTTTATAAGAGAGATTTTACTACACATATTACTGTAACATGTTTTATTAGTGTCTAAGCACATCATGCCGAAGTTCCGCGGCGGAAGTTCGGCATGATTACGTCACAGACAGACACTATTTCATAATTCCGCAGACTTTTAGTCGGTCGATAGTTTGGCCAAATTGGAGTTTCAGTACATTATACCTATTGTCGGCCGATACAAATCGTTTAGTGTGCGCAACTTCATACATCTTCTTACTGATAAAGCTTTCCATCAAACTATCGGCCGACTAAAATTCTGCAGTCTAAGGGGCTCTAAAAGAATATAATAATATTATACTGGTTTTATAAATATGTGTCCATCTATCTTCCCTTACGTTTGTTCTTTCCATTTAAGAATAATTATTAATTAATGACCTTCATGCTAATAAATGAATAACATTCATTTAGTATGAAGATAATTTGAAACCCGGGAAAAGACAGAAAATATTATTATGACGTCATCCCGAAAAAATAATTATGGTTTCTGAAACGAATTTCGGTGTTACTCAACTGCGGGAAAAGTTGCATCATAAGTGGATCAGAATATCATAAAATTATACCCCTGAATATATTTTGCTCATTAAAACATGAAAATTAAAGAGTGCTCCAACAAAAATGATAAGCATTCATTACCGAGGAGTTAAATAGTAGAAAAGTAAATTAATTAAGCAAGTTCGCGACCGGGTCTCGGGGTTTAGGAGTTACTTAGATTGCTTTATCTCTTTAAACGGTAGCGCATATTCATCATCAGCATTCGGTGATCATAGAAAACAATCCACGGTAGAAAAATATATTTTAAAAATCATAATATTCCATTTATTTGATGCGCCAAAATCCGTTAATCGTACGTGAACCGTACATTTTTCTGGGACAAGAAGTATTCTATGTCCTTTCCCGGGACTCAAAGCATCTCCATACCAAATTTCAGCAAAATCGGTTCAGAGGTTAGAGCGTGAAGAGGTAACAAACAGACAGACAGACGGACAGACAGACGCTCGTTGGCTTTTTTCCCAACGAAACTCGTTCCGTTGGGAAAAAAGCGAACGTGTGTGCCAGTAAATATATTTTCTACTGATGTAATAGATTCTAATTTCCGAAAACGGAAAATGAATTCGGAAATCCTATGCGGAAAACGTGTGTATGCGGCCAGCAATAGTTTCCATGCGATTAATAAAATAAATCGAATACAGAAATCTTCATATTCTTAGAGCGTAAGCTTTTCTAGAGTCACGATAATTCTGGATACTTTTCTGCCGTCAGCGATTAGTATGTAACGAAATAGTAAATTACTATCAAAGAGGCTAGAGAAAAATTTATATATTACGGGTTTCTTAGTAGTGGGAAAAAATATTATTATCACTACAATGTATCATAAGTCCTAGCTCCAAACTTTACTAAACAACCTGACCTTAGTCCTCCTAAAATAGAAGTTAAAAAAAATGTGACACTCGGGGAATGCCGCGGTAGGTAAAGCTATTGCATAGCATTTTTTATCAACTTGTGCAATAATTCGCTCAAAGCCCGCGTTAAAAGCTATGAAATAACTTACAAACCTATGCGATAAAATTCAGTATGTAACGAAGTTTTCCCCCAACCAGCAAAAGACACGTAGGACGGATAAAAGAAAATGTATGTTTGGAAATTTTGAATGGCATTAAACGACGTTTTGCGAAAGGATAATGAGATATTGATGTACTTGGACTGTCCTGATATCTCTTATCAGGAAGGGTCTTCACATATTTTCATAAAACATTGCAATATACACACAGGAATTACGACTTTATTATGCAGGAGATAAAGGTGATAATACCATGATGTGTGTAAAGTAGGTTTTCGTCACTTCCCTTTGTGTCACCCTTTTGTGTGACTCAGTTTTTACGCAATAAATTGTATATTATCGTATTGTATATTGTATTGTGAACACAATACAATCGTATGATATAACTGTGTAGGGCTTGTTTAACTTAAAATCACACGCCCCTCTCTCCCTCGCATTAACAGTACATTTTTTTTTATCAACTAGTGAAGAGGTGTGGCGCGTCATTTCAAATTAAACAAGGTCTACTCAATATTGTTTATAATATTATTCCTATCAAATATTAAAGAAACAATAATTGACAATCCTTTTTAGGGTTCCAAATCCAAAGGGTGAAAATTTTTCCCTATTACTAAGGGCGCATTTTCATTAGTCGTTAACTCGTGCGGTATACAGCATACGGGAAGTCTATGACAACTAATGGCGCTTTTTGATTGGTCGTGGCATGCGTTATGGCGCATTTTCACTGGTCGATAGGGCCCGCACGCGGGGTGCGGGAGATTTCTAATATGCATGCCACGACCAATCAAAATGCGCCATTAGTTGTCATAGACTCGCCGTATGCTGTATACCGCACGAGTTAGCGACTAATGAAAATGCGCCCTTTTAGAAATCTCCCGCACCCCGCATGCGGGCCCTATCGAGTGAAAATGCGCCAATGTAAGACTTCGTTGTCTGTCCGTCCGTCTGTCGGTCTGCATTTTCAACTCTTGGCCGATATTCTTAGAGACTAACAATAATAATAATAATATTTATTCAGTATTTACAATAATGGTGAGATACAATATTATATTAGAGCAATGTTTAATATGCGACATTTCTGAACCCCTTTTTTTAAAGCTAGGAACATTTTTTACGCCAACTGCATTTCTTAATGCCAAAAGCGCTAGGACTGCGGTTTCTGATAAGTGCCGGATAGGCTATTCACAACTTAACTTGACAGATGGAGTATGTAGTATCTGTCAGATAAGTGGAGGATAGCCTATCCGGCACTTATCAGAAAGTGGTGAAACAGGCCCTAAGTGGCTGTGTGCCTGACGTCGCTCAAATACATAAATATTTCTCCCAGACATAATACTAGCACAGCAGCTGATGATTACCAAGTTCATTAACCCTATCCGAAAACAGCTGACTCTATCAGCATCACTTAGAGAATGACTGTCATGATTAGTCTTATTACTCGAGCATTAATGTACACTTAGGCGCATAAATGAAGAAATTGAGAATAAGGATACGAATATAGCTTTGTCTTATATATTACTAGCTGTTTCCCGCGACTTCGTCCGCGTTATCATAGTATAGCTATATAGACTTTCATTTAAACTTTCAACCCCTATTTCACCCCCTTGGGGGTAATATTTTCAAAAACGATTAAACACGTATCCAATCATTTTTAATCAGTAGCCCAAACATAAAATTTCATGCTTCTAACTCAAGAAATAACGGACTTTTATTGAAACTTTCAACCCAAATATCACCCCCTTGGGCGAATAATTTCCAAAAACGCTTAAATACGTATCCATTCATACGATAAAGAAGACGAAGATAAAGTTCCATGTTCCTAACTTAAGAAATGACGGACTTTAATTCAGACTTTCAAGCCCTATTTCACCCCCTTCGGGGTAAAATTTTCAAAATTCCTTCCTTAGTGGGTGTCTACTTAATAAAACAACCCTACTCACCAAATTTCATGGCTGTAACTTTAACAGTTTTTGCTCAGCGATGATGAATCAGTCAGTCAGTCAGTCAGTCAGGACATGTAATTTTATAAGTATAGATGTCACCGTAAGATTGTAAACATCGCGAGATTGTAATATGACGAATCACGAAGTGATGGATTGTAAACAAACAGTTTTCCTGTGATTTTATTAAATTAATTATTTCGCATTTAAAATAACTTCAATGCCAAATAGTATAAGATGTATAACATAAAATAAAATTTAGATATATTTAAAGTGCTGTTTGAATGTTCGGTTATTAAAATTAACCTAATTTATAATTCAAACTGCACTTTAAATATATCTAAATTTTATACAATATTATATATCAAATATTCAGGGAATTGAAGTAATATTGTAATGAAAAAATGTATCATTTATGTCTTATAATGCAGATATCAAAAAACTTTATAATAATGAAACCAAACCTCTAGAGACATCAGACAATCCATTATTAATAATTAATGATTTGAGTCGCACATATTAAATGTTTATTTAACTGAGTATAGTCGTGAACACAAAGGCGTTACCATCTCATCCATACTAATATTATAAATGCGAATGTGTGTCTGTCTGTCACCTCTTCACGCCCTAACCGCTAAATCGATTTTGCTGAATTTCGGTAGATATACTCTGAGTCCCGGGAAATGACATATAATACTTTTAATCCCGGAAAATGTACGGTTCCCGCGCCATAAAAGAATTTTGACGCAACGGAGTGCAGTCTAGCAGTCTCACTGTTAAAATATAATTATATGTTTTTAAATACACAGTAGACTAATTTATTAGTTCGTAAAGTTTGTGTAATGAAGTAGAATATACAAGCATGGCTCTTGGGTACTCTTGACTCCTAGGCTCGATTCCCGTATAAGAAACTATTGTTTCTAAGTTGGGCTACGACTTCAAATAATGATCAAATAAAGGTAATAATTAGGATGCGTCGGACGCGTAAGAAATACTTAGTATATTGCCCACTTGGGCAGGAAAATAAAAAATGTCTCAGATCACAATATGTAAACAGGCTCTCTCATTTACTGCCCATAGTGCATATACAATTTTCTCATCGACGGAGGCGGAAAACGGCAACATCGGTAAGCGCAGTGGGAAGAAAGTTGACGTTTACCGTCCGGAGGTGAGAAAAAAAATTGTCGTGCGTCTGATCTCTTGTCAGTCATGTCGGTCATCTGTTCCACTAGGTTACGAGAGTAAAGAAAAAGTTTCCCGCCACAGAAACCTGTATGTAAACCATTACAGTGGACCCCCGGTAATCCGGCAAACATTATGCAGGGCAGTGTCGGACTATCGAATTTGTCGGATTATAGAGCACTGCATAAGACCCCTATAGTCCGGATTTTTTTACGAAAGAGTACCTTCGACAAATTACATATCTAATGACGAGAGTCTATATATGTTTATAATGATATCCATGTCGTCACCAATGGCTCTTGCGGAAGACCGGCGCTGAATGTTACAGCACATGCCGAGCATGAGCCAATTTGCGGCTGCTAATTGGAATTAAGTATATAATTATTGTTATTTTGTGATTCTGCACCATGTATGAATGTAGTTGCAAATAAACTTTATTATTATATATTATACGTACATATGTATGTACTTTGAAGTACAAATCAGACTTAATTTATGTAAGTCGAATTTAGTAAATTAAATAACAATTGAGAGCTTACGTTTTATTATAAAATTAAGCATAAATGCACATACATATCTACCAAAATAATCAAGAATTATTAATCAAAATCATGTAGTGAATACGATCTAAAATATCACATTTTTCTTTAATTGTCAACGTTTTGTGCTTTCGCTTCTGGGTTTGTGACGACATTACTAGGTACTACATATACCTAATACACAATGAATAAATAGTAAACAATGAACGTACGCTAGGCCGTACCGCTATCACTAGTAGTCAAATTCAAAATAAGTAAAACAATGCATACGCGTCGAGCACAATAGCGGTGGTGCGTACGAGTTGTGACCTGTTCAAACTTGCGTGATCTATATTAGCAAAGATTGTCAAACATAATTCTGTCATGTCGGATTACAGAGGGCGCCGGATTAGACAGGGGCCGGATTATCGGGGGTCCACTGTATTATGATAAAACGTGTATAAAACGATTTATTAGCTATGTCCACTTTGATATGTCCACGTGCAATTTCATCGTCAATTTTCGTCATCTTCTTTTTATTCAACTTTCGTTTGGCATATTATTATTCAATAATTGAATGCGTCAAAATCCACCCGCGTTGAAAGAAAAGCGACGCGCGTCACGGGCATGCCTCACGTTCGCTGTTGACTGCGCTATAAGTTATAAAGCATGCCCTTGATGAACAAAAAAAGGCCCAGTGTGGATAAAGCTATTGGCGTTGATTGTAAAATTTGAATACAAGTAATTGATGGCGACTGTACCTTTTTTTTTTTTTTTTTTTTTTTTTTTTTGATGTCGCAGGGGAAACCCATCATGGGTGCCCCGGGTTGGGTGACCCGGGGGTATGTGAGACTCCTACTCACTAAAACCACCTGCGGTTCGCCTTCAGCCATATAAGGAGGGATATCCCGGATCTAACAAGCACGGGACTCCCTCCACGACCGGCCGGTCTACCTCGGACCGGACTTCCACCAAAGTAAGGGAACGCTTAGGCGAACTAAGGCGTTCCCCTCGGCGCCGGGACTGACAAAGCCGGGCAGGTTCCCATCCTGACCCGGAGCCCCGTTAGACAAGAGTTTGGAGGTTCGCGTAACGACGCCTCCGCACTCCCGTCCTACGCCGGCGGAGCGGCAGAGAGGTGGGGTCATTCTCTCTGTCCCGCTCCGTGGCCTCTTTCTGCGATATGACAAATTCGCAGAAAGAGACCGCCGCCTGCCAGGCCTCATCGCTCTCGAGCATGCAGCGCACCATGCTCGGGAGCGAGAGGTCCTCGCCCAGCACTGCCACCAGATCGTGGCGCTGCACGGCCCAACGTTCGCACACCTCGAGGGTATGCTGGGCCGTGTCCTCCGCAGCGCCACAGTCGTGGCAGGCTGGCGTTGGCTCTCTCCTGGCGATCTTACACAGGTACGCAGCGAAACAACCGTGTCCGGTGAGCACCTGTGTAAGACGGAAGGTGAGGGGTTTTCTCTTGCGACGCATCCACGCCGCAAGAACTGGGCGCAGAGCCTGAGCAGTACGTTGACCGTACTGGGCCTGCGCCAGAGCCTCACCCCACCTTCGAAGCAGCCAATCCTGCCCCAGCTTCCGCACCCGCGAGAGCTCCTCCCACGTCGGCGACACACCGAAGAGTGACCTCCTCTCTGAAGAGAAGAGGTGCATCTCGGCGAGCACCGGCGCCACCAGCTCCCACGGGGGATCTCCAGCCAGGGCAGTGGCTGCCACCCAGGAGATTGTACGGTAGCCCCGAATTACCCTCACCGCTATGACCCGCTGCGCTCTTCGCAACTGGGTTTTGTTTTTGACGGTGAGGGAATCCGCCCAGATTGGAGCCCCGTACAGAGCTATACTCCGGCAGACCCCGGAGTACAGCCGCCTGCAGGCTTCGCTGGGCCCTCCTATGTTCGGAAGGAGCCGACCCAGCGCTGATGCCGCCCTCACGACCTTCGGTCCCAACTGTTCGAAATGAGGACCGAAGGTCCACCTCCCGTCCAGAATGAGCCCAAGACATTTCAGTGTCGGGCTCACCCTGACCACCGTCTCTCCGATCAGGAGACGTGCACCCGATGGAGGTCCTTTCTTCCCGGGCCCGCGGAAGAGCAGGGCTTCGGTTTTTTCCATGCGAACCCGAAGCCCAAGCTGCTCAATGCGGCTGACTACGAGCTTTGTGCCCTTTTCGGCCAGCCGCGCAGCCTCCTGGTACGTCCTTCCCCGGAATGTGATGTAAGTGTCGTCTGCATAGCAGACGAGATCCATTCCGGGGAGGAGATACTCTTCCAGCAGGACCCAGTCATAGCCGGAGTCCCAGAGGTTCGGGCCCACAATCGAGCCTTGTGGAACACCGCACTCCACCTCCACTCTCACTAAGGACCCCGACCGATCCTCGAAGACGATCTCCCGATCAGAGAGGTACGCCTTAAACAGTCTCCTGAGATACAGAGGCACTTCCTGGTACTCCAGTGCCTCATGTATTACGCTGTGGGGGAGACTGTTAAAGGCGTTGGCGATGTCCAAGGACACCACCAGCACCACCTCCTTCCTGCGTTCCGCCTCCTTCGTTACCGACCTGAGGCGCCCTATGGCGTCGATGGTCGACCGACCGCTCCGAAACCCGAACTGTGCATTTGATAATCCAGGCCCAGGGCCCTGCTCTAAGTGTTGAACGAGGCGAGAGGCTAAAATGTACTCAAACGCCTTGCCCACCTCGCTCAACAAAACGATCGGTCGTACCGCCGACGCGCTGTCCAGTGGCCGCCCGCCCTTCGGTAATAGGACGAGGCGACCCTCCTTCCATGCCTTCGGGAACTGCCCGCACTGAATGCAGCGGTCGAAAAGTTCCCGAAAACTGTCTTCAAGGTGCACGAGAGCTATTAAGAGAATTTTCCCGTGCACCCCGTCCGGACCAGGCGCCCTCTTCTTGGAACGAAGGCGGAGCAAAACCGCCTCCATTTCAGCATCGGTAACGGGTGGCGGAACACCCTCCTCCATCGTGCCCGGCGTACGGCGGACCATCCGCGGTGGAGCGAATCCTGCCGGGGGGTTCGGGAATAACTCCCGAACGATATTCCCCAGAAGACCTGGCTGGAGCGTCTCCGTCAGAGGGGCCGACTGGGTGCGAAGTTTGTCTCGCGCCCTTTTATACGGTCGGCCCCAGGGATCTTTGTCTATTCCCTCCACCAGCTCCATCCACGCTTTCTCCTTGGCCTGGCAAATAGCCAGCTGCAGTATCTTCCTCTTCGCCACGTATACCCTGTGCAGCCGGTCATCCCGATCCACGTCCTGGGGGCGGCGCCGCCTGCTGCGAGTATAAGCACGACGCGCCGCATTGCAGGCGGCACGAAGATCAGCCAACTCGGTCGTCCACCAATACACTGCCCGTCGCGGAGAGGGCGGGCCCCAAACTCTAGGCATGGCTGCCTGACATATATTTGTGAGAACCCTGCCAATACAGCCAGCCATCTCATCCACCCCCATGCCTTCCATCGACGGGAGGCTCCAGCGACCGACGATAGCCGCCTCCTCCGCCAGCTCCCGGTTGAGTTTGGTAAGTGCCCAGCGCGGGAACTTGCTACGCCCACCAGACCTAGACGCCGGACTTGAGGCGGAGACTGCGGAGGACACCTCGAACCTAATATAGCGGTGGTCCGAGAGCGTCTCCACCTCCGTCAATACCCTCCACCCCTCCACCCTGCGCGCAATAGCAGGAGTGGCGAACGATAAATCCACCACTGAACCGCCCGTCCGCCGCACGCATGTCAGGGCTGTTCCCGTATTGAGGAGAGACAGTCCCGTGGCTAAGGCCCACTCCTCTACTTCCCTTCCCTTCGGATCGGTGACGGGTGAGCCCCACGCCGAGGACTTGGCATTAAAGTCTCCTGCCACAATGACGGGAAATGGAGCCAGCCTCCTGACCAGCGGCCCCAGAACATCTAGAAACTGTTCAAAGGCAGCCAGGTTGCGGTTTGGGGAGAAGTACACCCCAACGATGTACACATCTCCTCGAGCGGCTACAACGTATCCATCGCCCCTCATTCTGGGTATGATGGAGGGATTAGAGCCAGGTCTCTCCACTATTGCCACAGAGCCCAAATTGTCTCCCGCCCATTGTGGCAAGGGAGGAACGAAGTAGGGCTCCGCTACGATCGCCACATCAATCAACCACTCCGCCATTGACTGTAGGAGGAGGTCCTGAGCCGCGGCACAGTGGTTCACATTGGCCTGTAAGACACCGAAATGACTAATCATTATCCTGTCATTTCGGCATCAAGCTCCACAGGCCCTCTCCCGGATGGAGCCGAGACGGGGGGAAATCTTCCACGCACCGATGGCGGGTTGCACGATCTGCCCCCCATCACGTGATCCGCCTTCAGGCCAGCGTCGCTGCAAATTGCACAGCGTAGCACAGACGACCCACAACTAGCAGCCTTATGCCCCGGATTGCCGCAGCGATAGCAGAGGTCACTGCGGTCCTTTTCGCAGCTGCACATACCAGACATGTGGCCTTTACCCAGACATCTGTAGCAATGCCTGGGTTTATGGCCCTCATGTGTGAGCCGCACCTTGCTCCATCCCACGCGAATCGCGCCGAGCTTTATAAGTCGCTTGGCAGCGACCACCGGGCAAGAGGCACGCACAGCGCCCACGCCTCTGAAGTTAAATTGAGGTTCGCCAACCCACACCTCCTCACGGGAGCATCCGCCCTCAGCAGCCATAGCCGCTCTAATGCCCTCCTTTGTGACCGTCTCGTCCAGGCCCGTCAATCTAAAGTCGGTTTTCATGACCGGCCTGGCCACATCCGCAACCTCGCACAGGAGCTCTCCCATTTTCTTAGCCAATGCGTCCGCCTGCTCTCCACTGGCGCGACCTGGCACCTCTATAAGGCGAGCTCCTGACGCCGCCGTCTTTACCCGAATGGGCCCAATCCCCAACTCTTGGAGATTTAGCTGCTGTTGGGCCCGGATGAGCACAGATCCATAGGTCTCCCCTCTAGCCACCGCCTCCGGCCGCAGCTTTACTACTACAGCCGAGGATTTAGGAAGGATTAGCTTTGCCCCTTTTTTCTTTTGAGGGGCAAGTGGCCCCGGAGCATCTCGTGCCTTCTTTCTCCTCGGCGCCCTGCGCCTAACAACCTCGGTCCAAGTTTCGTTGGGCGCCGAGGAGTGAGCTGGTGCTGCCACCTCAGCTGACTTTTCCGCCACCACGGTCGCCTGGGCCGAACTGGAGGCGGCCGGACCAAAACTGGACCAATCTCCTCGGTTCTTTTTCGGTTTTGGGAGACGTCCATGCCGCAACGGAGGACGAACTGGCAAATCCGGAGGTTCTTCTTGGCTCCTTTGGGCCGGAGTCAGAGCCTTTTCAGGCGCCGCAGCTGCCGCCTGGGTCTTTCGCATCGGCAACACCGGGGATCTCGGCGTCGGCGACACTCTATCCCTCTGAGCCCTCTTTTCTTGGGCTGCCTTCCTCCTGTCACTCGCCAATGGCGGGCGAATAATCGGAGGAGGCGGTAAGCGCGCCTCCAGCGACGAAAGGCGGCTGTCCACCATGTTGCCCACCAGCTGAGCGATACTCTTCTCAAGAGTGCCCATCTGCTCACTGGACAACTGGTTCGGCACCACTGGTTGACCTTTCGCTGCCGCTTTGGCCTCCTCAAATTCTCGCCTATACGCTCGAACCTCCTCTCGGAGGTTCTCCACCTCCCGCCGAAGCCTTCCGTTGTCAGCACGGAGACGGCGTGTCTCTTGTGCCTCCGTGCGGGACATCAGCGCTTCCAGGACTGCTTTCACAGTCCCGGTGGCCTTTTTTATTTTATTGGCGTATCCTCCCTTAAGATTGGTGGATCTGCCGGCGATACCCAGGATCTCCTGTAGATTAGCCGTGGCGGCATCCACCAACTCAACCGCCCCCATATTATCGACGTCCAGGTCGAGAGGACCAGGAGGAACAGCCTCCAGTGCGGCCTCAGACGCCGGCTTCAAAGCCCTTTTGTCCAGGGCGGCCGCGAATTCGGCCTCACGAGCGGCCTCCGCGCGACCGCGGCGTGCCTGGCGAGAGCCCCGAGTCCTCCCGCGCTTGGCCAAGGGTTTCACCCCCGGCAACCCCAAGCTCTCCGGGTCTTCGGTGTCGGAGATCTCGGAGAACAAGCGCTTCGACTTGCCCCGAAATAAATCCGACTCCGATCCGGAGAGCATACTCCAGTCAAGGGTCTCCTCAAGAGTGAGCCCGGCACGCGTGCAGCCCCTCTGAACTCCCTCGACGCTCCTTCTCTCTTCCTCTCCACCACTACACCCATCACCATCTTTCTCTCCCTCAACTTCCTCCCGGTTCGCCGGTAGCCTGTCCACGAGCACAATCGGTGTTTGAGTTGCAAGCTTGGGGTCGTCATTGTTGGGGGCAGGAATGCCCCCGGGAGTCGTCATATTGTCCGCCGCCGGCGCGGTTAGGTGCGCCGGCTTCGGACAATCGCGCGTAGTCGCGCCCTTTTCGTCACCCGCCGCCGCAGCGGCCCCTTCTACCCTCATCGCACTAGTTGGCCCCTCCGTATACGAGGGCCGGCCACCGTCCGAAGACGGCGCATGGGATTCCCCAGCTCCTGAGGAGCTGAGACCCACCCGGAGAATACTTTCACTATTGCGACTTTCCATCCTGCAGACACTCCGACACCCCGGGTCGCGGGCCCGTTCGTCACACTGCGGGCGCAGCCAAACACACACACAATCACACACTCATACCGGCGTTCCGCCACCCCCCCCGTGTCACCGTGAAGAGGCTCACGATGGCACGGGGGAGGTGCCCAGGGACACGACGTGGACGGACCGGTATCGCCCCCTGGCGACTGTACCTGTGATATTGCGTGGTTATGTGATATTATGTAGATGTCGGTGGTAATGGTTTGTGGTGAAGGAACCTTCGGGGAGCTTAGGCTTACTTCGAAGTAATCATCATCACTTCCTTCGTACACAGGTTATTTGCTATTATCATTCTGCCAGCACTAGCAGTATTTGTATTATATGCATAAAATACAAAATATCATAGTATTCTATCCACACTAATATTATAAATGCAACAGTGTGTATGTCTGTTTGTCGTTTGTCATGCCTAAGCCATTGAACCGATTTTGTTGAAATTTAGTAGCAATCGTTTCAGACATCATAATATTATGTACTGCGCACAGCGCAAGGTGGATTTTTTTACAATATTTTTAAAGTTAAGTTTTTGTAACATCGTTGCGCAATTTTTTAGATAGGTGAATACAGGAAATTCTCGTCAGAACCCGTCACATGATTGATAATTTATAAGATGAAGTGAGTGTACTCACCCAGTTAAAGTTACCTCTCGGTGAGAATGTATGCTACTTCTGCTGTTTCATTTTCCCTCCAGTCAGGAGTCCCAGAGTGCTTTTTAGGGTTCCATGCCTAAAGGGTAAAAACGGGACCCTATTACTGAGACTTCGATGTCTGTCTGTCCGTCTGTCTGTCTGTAACTCAAGAACGGTAATAGCTAGAGAGTTGAAATTTTCACAGATTATGTATATCTGTTGCCGCTATAACAACAAATACTAAAAACATAAATAAAATTAATTTTTAAGGGGGGCTCCCATACAACAAACGTGATCTTCTTGCCTTATTTGCTCTATATCAATAATGGCAATAGGTAGGTACATGTTTTGCGTAAGTAACTATTTTATTTATTTATTTATTTCAGTCTACATAGGCCCATACAATATATACCTTAATGACTAACATACATACTAACATACTTTATGACTTATATCTGTTTTTTTAACTAAATACATTTTCATACAAAATAATGAAGCGAAAACATTGAAGCCTTGGATTGTATCAAATAAATGCTTTATCGAATCAAAAGCGAGTGTTGTATTACGTAAAAATGTCGACTACGTGAAACGTAGGGAGGTCGTATTCTTAACAATGTTATTTGGATATCAAACTCATATTTTGATACGGGATATTTTATGTTCCGTTATGACGCACGACACGATAAAATTTATTAAACAAACACACAGCTCCTGGATTTTGAAGTATGAATACTTTTTTTTCTAATGTTAAGTACTCACATACGGTTTTGCTCGATAGTTTTACTCCAAATCGAGTAATAATTACTGTGTGGACCGCAAAACTGTCAGCTCGAAGGCTCGCATCGAGCCGCTCGAAGGATTGATGGAACCGGATCGATCCGGATTGATGGAATGAAATATATCGATTTAGAATAAAACTATCGAGCAATGCTGAATGTGTAGACGAAAGCCCGAGCCGCGGGTTTTGCTGATTCTGTAATTTTACTTAAAAAAGTGAAAATTACTGTAATGTCTTTGTTGTAAGGGAGTTCCGTCGATACCTCTCGATCCCGAGAAAATCAATATCAAGTCACCGTTTTTGAAAACATGGTATCAAATTCGGGTTAACAATATAATACAAAAAAAAAATAGAATTTTGAAACTCTGACCACAAACAGCAAAGTAAATATTAACTCCTTCTTTTTTGGAAGTCGGTTAAAAAAAGTGTCTAAGATGAAGACCAGGTATGTAAGGTATCAACATGCCAAATTTCATTGAAATCGGTCCAGCGGATTCCGAGATTAGCCTGTACAAACAAAGAAACAGACAGAGAAATAAAAATTTCAAAAACAGTTAAAATGTGTTCTACTTACTCTTCTAACATGCCCCTGACTTGTTTTTTCAAGTTTATTTTCAATGTACAAAAACTTTACCTCTACGATTTTATTATAAGTATAGATTAAAATGACAAATATAATCAAAAATATTATTAATTAGATTACTTTCATAATAAAAAACTATTTAATTAATTATTAAATTACTGAAAAATTAACAAATTTGTTAATTTCTATGAAAATGTGACAAAAATCGTACTGATGAAATCAAACATGTTTATTCCTCACGTGATAATAAAATAAATTAGACTTTTGTTTGTTTCATGTTATTGAAGATTCGATCCTACTTACAGATCAAAATAAAACCAGAAATTACAAATCTATCACCACTTTCTTGGCCATCAAATTTGGGCTACATGCAGCGTTGACATTGCCACATACGTCTTATCAGTGGGGCTAAATTGTGTTGGATTCTTAAAAAATCCTGAACTTTTCTACATAAAATACTCATAAGTTATTTCTTCTATTTATAAACTCAATTATTTTTATATTTTGATTATTTTTTTCTAAGAATAAACGACCCTAAACTTCAGAAGTCACCGGATTAGCTCATTTTCATACACGTGTGACTACTATTATACTGTGGTTTACAAAACTGTTCAACATTTGTCACTTGTATTACTCTTGATCGCTTATTTTGTTACAGCAGCCAACTTAGATCACAATTTTCCATTTCAAAAGCCTGACGAGGAAATTAGACAACCGGCACAGATGGCGCTAAGTTTTCACTGTGAAAACTACAAATAGTTTATTTATTGATTAATTAAATACTTAACGCTAGTTAAATATGTAATTTTTTATTAAATTTATAATTATATTTTTGCGATTTGGTGAGATTTTCTAGGTTTTTGGTTTTTTATTAAATATAAAATTTTTATTCATTTTTTATAAAATTAACAGCAATTCTTTGCCCATTTTCTCTAAACTTTTGCCGAGTTACATATTTCGACGGTCCGTTTTTTCAGAGCGTTTTTAAGATTCAAACTGTTACTGTAGATTACCATAAAACATGAACACAATTATTTTTGTTGATCTGTAAAGCTTAATTTAGGCCGTTTGTCATGATATAATACGATTTTAAATATTTACTGTATTTTCGCCAAAATTGCAAGATGACCGTTTTTACGGTGAAAATTCAAGACTGCCCATAACGGTTAAGCCGTACATGTCCGTTTTTACTTTGGAAGAATAAAAATATTATATTAGGTCCTAAATTAATTCAGCACTATATAAAATGATTCGTATTGCCATAATTTATAAGTTTATAACATATAAGTAATACAAATTCTGGCTCTTCAGTGAGAAAAACTAAAAAACACAGACATATCTTTTTATACGCTGCTAATTTAAGTAGTTTTTTCTATGTTATAATGATCGAATAACAGGACATGTCATCAATTACTTTAGGTCCACAATGAAAAATTGTAATAAAATGTGATTATTTGATAAATTAAACTGTTTAGTTTTAAAAGTCTACAAATTTTAGTATCTATGTATTCATTAATTCTGTTTTACTAAAGGGTAAATCACAAACTTAATGATGTTGAAGATGAAGAAGATTGACTTTATTTGTAACAAAATGCATCGTTGCCATGATAAATTTTTTTTTTTGTATAATATTTTTGAAAATTTGTCAATGATACTTGTATATGAATATAATGTAGAAAAAAAAACTTTTAACATATTTTACATGTTGTTGAAGATAACGAATGCCCAGATACTTTGCCTTTTTCTTCTTCTTGGTCATTTCAGATACTTGAGCAAGGTCAATTCCTTTTCCAATTTTGAGACCTAGGTGATCATTCACTACCTAAGTCTTCTTTCTCAAATTCTTTGAGGCTTCGTTATAACTTCTACGGTGGACAAGTCTGGACAGTAAAATATATTTCTGAGTCGATTATTATATTCAGCTTTAACTGACTCTTGAGCTTTTCTGAAGGTCGTAATTTTTTAGTATTACCGTTGAATACAGAGCTGCATGGATGTAATCGTCTAACACGTTCCTCGCAGGAAGAAAATAGTATTTCATCCTAATTCGCGACTGCCAAATTGACTACAGAACACCTTATCAATTCTATACTAATATTATACAGCTGAGATTTGTTTATTTGAACGCTCTAATCTCAGGAACTACTTATTCGATTTGGAAATTCCTTCAGTGTTAGATAGTTCATTAATTGAGAAAGGCTATACGTTATAAATTATAGCGCTATGATTAATAGGAGCAAAGAAACAGGGGAAATTGTGAAAAGAACGGGGGAAATAATTTGAAATCTTATCTTACAAACTCTATTGGATCAAAAAAATTGCCTATAAACTTTTTGAATTTCTAGGTTAATCATGCACCGATGTCACTTTAGATTTTTAATATGAGCTTTTTCGGAATTTTTTTCAAGCCCTTCTCAACCCGACAATCAAGCGGCGCGATACTGCGTTGTAGAGGGAGTCCATCTATGAAGTAAACAAGGAGTGTTCTTAATAGTTTTTAATTAATTTTCTATAATTTATTAGCGTTTTTAAAACTGTTTTATATAAAATAAATAACATTCATAGTCATAATTAAATAAATATAATATATCAGACTTCGCTTTCTATCTGTCGTTCGTTTGTCTATCACCAAGCTATATCTCAAGAACCGAAATAGTAGAAACTTTCACAAATTACGTTATTTCGTTGGCGATATTTAAAGAAATATAGTAAAATAAAAATAAAATAAATGATTATTGCGGGGCCTCGTACAACAAACGCGATATTTTGCTCTATATCGATAACGGTAAGGTCACGATGGTTTTTCATCGTGAAAAGAAGCCTCACCCTCCGTTGCAACTATTATTTCACGTTGCTGATTATTTATAACACTCAAATGCTCATCTTTTAACTGAATTTGTGCCCCGAGTCCCACTGAAAAAGAATTAAAGTCTCATAATAACTGAACGTAAACGGTAACAAGTATAGAAATAATTCGCTACCTTAGAGGTAGAAACGGACATGTACGACATGACGCGGAATGGCGTGTAATTTTCAACGCGGTACAAGACGGTAAGTATAGATGTCCGTATATACAACAGTAAAATCTAATACAACGCCCAACTTGTCCTTATTTACGTCTTTTTATCTTTGGAATTACTTGTGATAGAAAAATAATAACAATGTAGGAATATGCGTCTCATTATACGGAAATACATGATGCAATAAAATTTTTTTGCTATTTTACGTAGGGACCGTCGATTTTTTTACTCAACTATTTCATATTAAAGTGGTAAAAAGTAATTCCAACATTTTATAGACGACTTTCTCGACAGTACGTTGTATTTTTTTCATACCGTTAAGACGTCAATACAATCCATAAACAGGTGATATTCTAAACCTTTTACAGCAAAAATCACAAAACTGTCGCGGGATTGAGTTGGATTATTTAAAAATACTTAAAAAAATAAAAAATCTAGCTCCAACATTAGATTATAATTGAAATTATCTTACATGTTGTTCATTAAAACTTATAGAAATACTGTATTTTAACTGTTAAATCACGTCTGTAAAATCAGCGAAATCGGCAAATATCGTATACGGACTCTTAAGGGCATTCCCTCCGGAGATTCCGTAATTTACCGTATTTAAAGCCTTATGAACTCATAATCTGAAAACTACAAAGTTAAAATAAAAATACAGCAATAATCTTCAGTATATTAACATTCCTTTCCCCGTTTTAAATTTTCTATTTTTGTTTATGATATACTCATGATATCAACTTCCAAAGTAATACCAATTTATTAAAAATACATACATACATTCCGCATTTCCTTAGGATTTACAAATTACTTTTATTTGAAACTCACGCCAGTAGATCGACAATATCATAAACTACATTTTCTCCGTTTTTTTTTAGGACAATTTTGAAGTAAGATAAGTAAATATAATAGGGTTTTGGCGCGATCTCGGCAACGCGGCAAATGTATGGCCAAGGTCGTTTGCTCGGGAGACGGCCTTTATATGCAATAGCTTAAAAAGATGAAAGACATTATGTGTGACAAGTGATAACTGTTTATAAAATGGATCATTAATTTTCACCTGCACTGACGGACATTCTTATTATATTATTATTGAAAACATGGACCAGTTTTTCCCCTTAAAACACTGTACCTAATATAAAAATGTTTCATAAATAGTTTCGAAAAAAGTGCTCTTAAATAAAATCGTGAATATGAAATAGCCATCCACAGGCTCGTTATGCGGCTCTGAATTTTCACAATTTCCACGATTTTCCACGGTTTTTCACCATTCCCAGCAATGAGTGCTGCTCAAAAACGAACAATCGAAACGTGTTAGTTGATTACATTTATTTTGTTACATTTTTATTACGTGCTGCTGTCTAAAAATATATATTTTACGTAGTAACAGCAGTATAAAATATGAGTTTGAATATTCGTTAGTCACTACCAAATTCTATCAATAGTATTTATTATAAGTACTTATTACGTACATATTTTGATAGAAACAAATTAGTTGATATTATAATTATTTTAGTATATTTTTAACTATAATAATTAACAACCTATCTGTAACAAGATAGCTTAATTTCAGCGACTAATAATAATTAAAAATGCGACTAAGTATCACGCCTAGCATGCTGAAGCGCACGATAAACGATTTATTAATAAACTAGACGACGCGTGCAACTTGCACCAAAACTCGTTTATCTCGCGGGAACTGTACTTATTTCCGGGACAAAAAGCATCCTATGTCCTTTACCGGGACCATAATATTATGTATTCGGTGCCGGGACTCAAAGTATATCCAAATTTCAGCTAAATCGGTTCATCGGTTTGGGCGTGAAGAGGTTACAGATAGACAGACAGGCATTTAATATATAATATGGATGAAAGTTTTGCCTCCAGTGTAAAGCTCTTGAAGATTTAATGTTATCAAACGTACTAAAAACGGGCCATTTATTCCGAACATACTGGACTCATGCGATGCAAAAAGTGTGCTGCGAATCATTAACTAGTTTTTCCTGAGTATGGCGACAGTGACGGATGGCCGCTACGTAAGGAACTTGTTTTTACCTTTAAATAAACCTATTTCAACACGTACGGCTGTATTTTGTCGACTACGTTATGTTGCGCGTGATATTAAGTTCTAGATGACGCCCGCAATATATTGCGGCAAAATTCGTTTATAGCGCGGAAAAATGAAAAGTACCTCTATACTTTTCAGCCAAATTGGTTAGCGGTTAAAGAGGAGCAGAACAGACAGACCGACAGACAGAAAGACAGACAGGCACACTTTTGGTGATGACAGTATTAGTAGAGATTTAAAAAGGTAATATGGCTCGGTGTAACGATATAATATTTTTATTTCAGTCTCTTTCTTTTTCTCTGAAGCATCTTATAATTTCGAAACATAAAAAGATTAAAAAAGATTTACAATATGATAATAGTCTTCTTCAAGTACTCTCTAAACAGTTTATAAAGCAGTGGGAGACCCGAAAAAACCTTTGAACTTCCTATACTTGTTTTGAGTAAAACATTAATTTAAGTGACATTTTGTTTTTTAAAATTCGACTCCTATATTTTAACTGAAATTTAACAGAACATAAATTCATTCCCACAAATTAAACGAAACATTTCATTTATTCAAATGAGATATAAATCAGACGTTTTAGAAAATCAGAGATAGGCGGCGCCGAGTCCCGACCAGAAGTTTTACCGCTCTAAAAATTATCCATTTCACAATAATGGTCCTCCATAGCTTAATTTCAGCCGTTCAGAATGAGATATTACCCGGCGTAATCGATAGCACATTAAGAACAGTCTTTGGACTTGACAAATTCACTCCAAGATTTCGCTCCGAAAGTATTTAGGGGGGGTTCTAATGAATAGGGATCCAGCTGATGAATAGCTCGCCGCAACTTAAGGATTTTATTGTTACTATCTTGTTGAGGTGGCTTTAGCTAAGTATTTAATTATATCTGATTAGCTATACAGATTTTAGAAGTATAGTATAGGTGGGTTTTAATTGTGCGCATTGTGAAGTACATCTCAAAAGTACATCTCATATTACAATCAATTTGACGGATCAATCAAATTGATTGTTATAATATGAGATGTAAGGTGGTAAATAGGTTTTCTTTACTTTTAAGACACAAAAGGGAATTATACCGAAGTGCAGACCGAAGTCTATTATATTATTTACGGCGGCAAAAAGCAGCTTAGTCCTTCCCAATGTTATCTACTTAATTTTCGTGCCATAATCCGTAGTTCCCGATTATTCGACGCAAATGAACTAAAACTCCTTTCTCCTAATAATTTTGATACACAGAATTTGTAGACAATAATCAATTTTATTTTATGTTTTCATACAATAAAAAAGTCGTAACAGAAGTCAACCAACACATAAATCTAAGCGTGTTTGTTTTGAACTCGCTAAGAATTCCATGACTTTTAATGGAAATGTCTTGTTTCTGATTTTTTGCTTACTCATAACAGCTTTTGAACATTTCAAGTGGGAAAGGAATTGTCCGTATTCGTTAGTAATTTAGGTAAAATGGCAGACACTTTTTAGAGTGATGCCATATTGCCTCGATTTGTTAAAGTGTGTCGTAACATAGACTACACTCTAACGTTTTTATTGGAGCAACCTTGACGCTGGGTTTCTATGCTTGCCAAGGCTTGCCAAGCATCCACAAGTCACAAGCGTCCACAAATCTCGTGTGGCATTTGGAAGTCGTTTACACGCTTGTGAATGCGTCAGTGTATTACGTACATCCAAGCAAGCGCCCTTTGATCCGCGTACAAAAACCGACACTACATCGGATCGGATACAAGCGCCCACAAGCTCATGCAAGCCCAGCCAGATACTCTCTTTACACGCTTGTGATTGTGGACGCTGGTCAAGCCTTAGGCAAACATGGAAAAGCAGAATTAGGGTTTCTACGGAATGGAGCACAAAGCCAGATTCAATATCTAGTAGTAAAACAACGTTACATTGTCACTAAGTGCTGTTACCTTACAAGTGCACCACGACTCGCGAGTCAAAGTTTCCACTTTGATGAATGGTCTACCCGCGCGTGGAATATTAACACTATTGATTTTGCCGTTAAATTCCACGTATATTTTTATTTTACTAGCATTCTGGATTTATAAAAGAGGTTTTATCGTAAATATTATATTCGTTTTTATGGGCTTTTAACAATCATGAAAACTCTGCACGAGGAAGTAATTTAAGACAGGCATTGAACTAAGCTATACTCGGGAGCTAAAGATAATATGACTAAAAAACCCAAGCCACACAGGGGATAGGTTCTAGAGTGCAAAATTGTGGTCTATCCATAAAAAAAAAACACTTGCACAAGGCACTGAGTTAGTGTCAATTCAGTTCATTCCAGCCCGTCTACATTATTCCAGTACCTAGCAATCCAGAACTGAATCGAATTACTGGATTGTAATTTGGATGTAAGCACGACTATTACAATAATAAATGGTTCACAAACAAAATCTTCGAATTTTTCTATTGTTTTCGATCTCACGTCTTACATAAGCACTAATCTCCTGCTTAGCAATTAAGGTTTTATATTTAATCCTATACCAGAAAGTTACATTCGATACCTACAGCGTTAAGCCGTTGTCCGAGCTCGCCAAAAATTAAGCTCCTTATAGTTGCCGGTTAACCGCTTCGGTTGCGAATCCGATTTTAAACCGTTTTAAATATCATCTCTATTAAGCGGATTTATTAACTGCATTTTATTTAAACTCGTTAAAATTATGCTGTTTGGTTGCACGGTAAAATAAGTGATGTTTTTTCCGTTACTGAAAGAGAAACAATGATTGTTTCTCTTATGTTATGTCCACATTATGCAATTTCATCTTCAATTTTCGTCATCTTCTTTTTATTCAAGTTTCGTTTGGCATATTATTCAATAACTGAATGCGTCAAAATCCACCCGCGTTGAAAGAAAAGTGTCATAGCGAGCGCTACTGTTCGCTGTTGACTGCGTTATAACGCATGCCCTTGATGAACAAAAAAAGGCCCAGTGTGGACAAAGCTTTAAAGTAACACGCTTTTTGCATCTACTTCTACTTATTTGTAATTATATGTGTCTATCTGTAAGTGCTCCAGTCCCTGATAAGCATAGACATATAAATATTTTGAACCCCTTTTCCCTTTTTGAAGGAAAATGATTTCTTCGCGAATAAAGCTGCGGGCAACATCTAGTATGTAATATGACATAATAAGAATAGGTAATAATTAATGATATCTGATAAATTTAAAAAATATAGCATGACTAGGTACAAAAAAATATAATATAATAATAATATTAGGACATTTAGGACTAATATGACTCCCACCCTTCATGATCAGTCTATTGACACCTCATATATTTTTAACCGACTTCCAAAAAACGAGGAGGTTATATGTTCGGCTGTGGATATTTTTTTATTATTTTTTTTTGTATGTTCAACGATTACTCCGCCGTTTGTGAACCGATTTTCGAAATTTTTATTTTGTTGTGAAAGGATAAGGTTTCACTCCAATTTGGTACCATGTTCACAAAGACAAAAGTGGTGACCTGATGATGGGATCCATGAGTAATCGAGGGAACTCCTCGAAATTTATATGGAAACATATGGTGATTTTGGTTTCATGAGAAGCATCCTAAGCATATGCTACCAAAACGCAAGATTTTGCACCAAGGTATACTATGGTTCCGAAGATACTAAGAGAACTCCGGATTCCTTATAGATACAAGTTTGGGAGTTTAGGCGCTGTTTTAAGAACTGAAAGCATATGCTACTATGCAAATTACATTCATCATCATTATCATCATTATCATCATCATTATAATCATCATTACCAAGTCAGGGTCACCAATGTTACCAAATTCAACCTTATCTCCAGAGCATAAGGCACACATTAACTGACATTACTTCTGAGAAGTTAAAGTTGCTTCGACCATGTAACATTCTGTCTCACTTCGCCGAGATATTCTGGGAAAAAACCTAATTTCAAGCTTTTGTATCGCGTTTAGTCGCGAGAGCCGCGGCTCGGCGCGGCGGCGCGACGGCGCGGCGCGGGCCGGGTACCTACCGTACTATGTAACACTATACAGTGCGAGGCGTCCGCGTGTGCGACAAGTCGAGCGAGTGCCAGCCTATTGACGACTACTACTAGTCCGGTGACTGGCTACTTAGCACGTCACACGTGTTCACTTCGTTTTTTTTAATATATTGTTTAAAATTATCTGCAGGCTGCAGCTGATATTATATTTTGCAAGTGTGACTGTAATAAGATACCCACGTAGAATAATATACAGGTGTATTATTCTACGTATAGTACGCGATGGCTTACTAGGTAACTAAAGAGAGTGAAATTATTATTTTTAACAAAAAATTAAAACCGACTTCCAAGGTAAAAACAATAATAGCATCCTTATAATATGAACTAAAAAGTATTAAATTATAATTATTCCTATCTAATAGTGCCTTTTTCCGAATTCGGCTAAAACTCAACTATTTCTGTACTCAATCTTCATAATTTTTAAGTCGGTGCCAGTTCCAAAAGTTTCAAATATTCTGTCAGAGAACTGAAGATTCATCTGGTACCAACTTCAAAATGATGAAGATTGAGTACAGAAATAGTTGAGTTGTAGCCGAATTCGGAAAAAGGCACTATTAGATAGGAATAATTATTATTTAATACTTTTTACTTCATATTATAAGGATGCTATAATTGTTTTTACCTTGGAAGTCGGTTTTAATTTTTTGTTAAAAATAATAATTTAAAACGGATCTGTAGTTTAGCCGCTACAAGGGCACAAACTGCCAAAATCATAACCCAAAGGCTTCGCCTCAGTCGGTTAAACTATTATTATATTTCGTTTTATTGACGTAGAGATAAGCTACAATAACATGGCGCGCCCCTCCAAAATTCAAAACGTTTGATGTGCGTTGTCAAAACGTTTGATGTATGTTGTCTTGCGCGGTCGGCTAGTTATGATTAGTTGACCAAAAAATCTTGGTAATAACTAATAAGTGACATTATCGTCCGCGCGCAACTAGTTATAAAAGTGTATGGGCAGAGCGGCCAACTAGTTGCGCACGGACTATAAGTGAAATATTACGAGTACTGGTTGATTGGTTGAACAACTTACTTTACTTTTTACTTACATACAAACTCTTTCATAAGAATGTGACTACACACATTGAAACAGTAATTTGGAGGGACAAGCCATGTTATCGTAGTTTATCTCTACCATAATATTATAACGTAAGACTTTCAGTCTTTATTAGTTATCTCACTGATGTAAGTCAAGGTTGTACAAATCTCTCGAACCTGTGGTCTACGTGACTACACGTTACGACCTACGTGATACTACGTGTCACGTACAACGTGAACTACGTTCATAAAGACCTTATTACAACGACCTAAGAACTACGCTTGATCATAGAGTAATTAACGTCACGGTTGTATACGATCGAACGGATTTTATCGGATGGATAAATCCTAATGTAATATTATTTATTTTTAGACACTCATATTTTAATCACAATCTTTTTTCTGTTGTTCAAACAAAATGTATTAAAAGCTACAAAAAAAAGTGAATTCAGTAACTTTGCTGTATTTCAAGTAAGGATGAATTCCAGACATTAAATTAAAATACATTTTTGGCAGGCTTTGATTTTTCTTACCTATCTAAATCGATAAAATAAAGCGTTGGTCTCGGAATAGACCATTAGCTTTGTCCACATTGTGCCTTTTTTCTGTTCAACAAGGGCATGCCTTATAGCGCTGTCAACAGTGAACGTGTGGCATGCCCGTGACGCGCGTCAAAATCCACCCGCGTTGAAAGAAAAGTGTCATAGCGCGCGCTACGATTTCAACGCGCGTTACGGTCCGTCCACATTTGTATCATTTGTGCGATCAGATCTCCGATCAGATCTCCGTCGCGATCATCGCGCCGTATCATGATCGCTAGTATGGACACAAAATGATACGCGTATCATCATACAAAGTATCATGATACGCGTATCATTTTGATACGGCGTGATGATCGCGACGGAGATCTGATCGCGCAAATGATACAAATGTGGACGCACCGTTACGGGCATGCCTCACGTTTGACGTTGACAGCGCTATAAGGCATGCCCTTGATGAACAGAAAAAGGCACAATGTGGACAAAGCTAATGTTTATTAATTTGCAAACCCACATTATCAAGAAAATATGTTAATTTTTTATAGCTTTTTTGCGTCAACATCGGTCTACACGATTTATGTTTTTTTTTTGTGAAATATCTTTTCGTCGCTACTTTGTGCAGTCGATGAATAAGCGGCAGCTAGCTGGAGGCGACTCATTTCCCC
Organism: Polyommatus icarus; assembly: GCA_937595015.1. Taxonomy (NCBI): domain Eukaryota; kingdom Metazoa; phylum Arthropoda; class Insecta; order Lepidoptera; family Lycaenidae; genus Polyommatus; species Polyommatus icarus. Next base: position 21,209,665 of record OW569328.1, on the reverse strand, counting down.
TGACAAGCAGGATTTAAAGGAGTCCACAGTCTCGGCATCTCGGTGCTCAGTACACAGCCTGCATGACTTACGAATTCATCATCATCGCTATCATTCAAATTCACGAAGCAAGTCACATCCACACTAATATTATAAATGCGAAAGTTTATCTATCTGTCTGCTTGTCTTATACCTCTCCGTGCCTAAACCGCTGAACCGATTTTGCTGGGTATGGAGGTATTATAAGTCCCAGGAAACAAGGGATCCTTTTTATCTTGGGAAAATTGTACGGTTCTCGCGCAATAAATGAATTGCGGGCATCATTTAGTTTTTTATTAAACTTAGCATTCAATACTTAATAATATAATGATTTGGATCACAATGTCACATTTTTCATAATAAATTTATGACATGTTTCTATAGTTTTGTGATTTGCTTGGTGTCAGCCATTTGTTTTAGTTTTTATCTGCCACCCAAGTAGGTGTGCATGCAAGAGTACTCTTTACTCTTAAAGAGAAAGAAGAGCAATACGACTGGCAAGAGTTCGGCTGATGGACTTTTAGCATGACTATCTTATTCTTCTTATTCTTATTCATAGGCAGTTGACGGGCCTACGTCAATTCGTCGGATTATATCAATTCAATGATAGCTGCTGTGATCTGTCGGCTATAAAGTTTGACACAACACGACTAATTTACGTGAGTCCGCCATATCTACCTATGGATCAACATTCAACTTCTCTGATAGTACAAAGTTTTGTGACTAATATTAGCTTTAACTATACCTCCGTTTCCACTTCCCAACGGTCAAAATGATGTTGATGTTATACCTATTTCCCCAGATACCTTTACTATTCACCGCTGAAGGCTGTATAACGTTTTCCGATGTATTATGTAAATATGAGATATCGCTATACTGAAGGTAGGGAACGGTTATAAAAGAAAGCTTTTCTCCGAAGCGGCCTAATGAGAAACGAAAATTTACATACAATATCGCACATACATACAAATTAAAGGTTTTCTGAAGGGATCGCATATTCTTGGGCTGTATGATAAGACTCGAAAATCTATTTATATGCAAAGAATGTACTTTAAATATGGAGTAGTCAAATTGCAGAAGATACGACGCGACGCGATATAATTTAAACATAAGGAATGTGCAAGAAAGTTACAACTTACAGTTCATTTGCTTGTTGTGGAAATGCACGTAAAGTTATACAATTTAATACCCTAGTATACAGCACTTTTTTATAAGATAACACCCCTCTTTTTTGTCGGGGGTTAAAAAGAAGCAGACTCTATGGGACGTGACGGTAGTACTTACAGACAGTACATCAATTAAAAGATATCGCAATGGTTCCTTCGTTTCGTTCAATATAATTGACCCCCGACAAAAAAGAGGGGCGTTTGACGTGTCTGTCTGTCTGTCTGTCTGTGGCATCGTAGCATCCAAACGGGTGGACCGATTTTGATCTAGTTTTTTCGTTTGAAAGCTGACATGATCTAGAGTGTTCTTAGCTATAGTTCATCATCATCAGCCTGCTCAGTGCTGGAAAATCGAGGTTCATCTAGTTCGTGAAGGGCGGATTAGCAACTTGCAGTCGTTTGGTGGCCTTTATATTTTGCATTCTAGTTCGTGACATTTATGAATATATACACATGAATGGAAAGTTGACCTGGTGCTGCAGCATCACCTGGTAATCAATAGGGATTAGGATACCCAACTTCTCACCAACTTAGAACAATGGCTTCTTGTATTGGCTCATTTTAATTGCAACAACTAGTAAGACGTAGATAAACTGTAAATATTTGCATGTGGCTGCTGCAGCATCACCTGGATTGTATAGGAGCCGAGCTCCACGTGAACCCAAAGTGAAGGTTTCATGTTTGGACTCATAATCGACGGCCTTCTCCAAGAGGACATTCATAGATGCTATTCATTCGGATATATGATCCTGTTGGTAGGAATTATTCTGCACTATAACCAACACAAGTTTAACCCTCCGTGTACGAGGTGGGGTACCATACCCCAGCGCTAAAAAAATTGATTGCATTTTTAAACGAAAAAAGTATCCGAGTTGGTTTCCTCAATAGCTGCAAATAAGACGTTGCTGCTTTAATTTCTACCAAATATTCAGTCCTATGTCTATCACCAATTCTAATAAATGTGCTTAAAGTGCGTCTGGGCATCACATACGAGTACCCCACCTAGTACAGCACGTAGCTAAAAAGGAAAATTTGTTTTTATTTATTTATATCATATATGTATAATTTTGTGATTATCTTGATGAAATGTTATTTTCTAGTATAAGTTTTGCTAAAAATGTTTCGGTTATCGAAAACTATATAGTTAACGAGCACTGACTGAAGAAGATGATGATTGTGACACTGAGCTAATAAATTATTCCGAACAAGAATGTAAAGTAATGAAGATCAAATCAGTGATACCGGATATGACCTATACTAATATATAGGAATACTGGGCACATTTGCAAAAAATATAATATGTCCATATTATTATGTATTTTATATACTAATTTTTGTGTCTAAATAACTGTCAATAATACGGAAACATATGTGCCCGAGATCTATTTCATATTGTTTATTTTAAATTGATATTTTAAATAGGTTAAAACTAGATAAACTATAGTCTTTGAAATTGAGAAGAATTTGATTGTAATAGTTGCCATTTGATTTTTGTACTGAAGAAAAGATTTTATAGTTTGTAGTTTGAAAAAAAAAATCAAGTTTTTGAACTTTTGCTTATAAAATGTATTTTATTAAGTGAAATTGAATTTATTTTACCTAAACCAATTCATTATTAGATATCTATTGTATATTACTTATTAATTTACAATCACTAGGAACAAATTTTCTGATTTTTTTAACTGCCTTTTATTGTTGGGGTATGTCACAACTCACACCCCACCTAGTACAGCATAGTGAGATTAGTCACCTAGTACACGGAGGGTTAAAAAGCATGAAATAAAATAAAATTAAGAAATTTAAAAAAACCCCCGCCAAACAACTTTAAAAAGTAATGAAATAATATTTACTGACTTTAAGTTAAAATAATTCCTAGTCTAAAATAATATTTTAGTCCATAATAATTATTGTCAAGGTGTGTCGGGGGACCGCTAATGTAGATGTTTCACATAACATAATATAGTTTAAGGGTCAGTTCACAGCAAAGTGTGAACCGAATCGAGGCAATCAGTGACTTAGCGATACAAAATGCAAAAGTCGCTGTTGGCGGGCGGGCCCTCGACACACCGTGACAACAATATGGACTAAAATATCACTTTAGACTAGGAATTATTTAAACTTAAAGTCAGTAAATATTATTTCATTACTTTTTAAAGTTGTTTGGCGGGGGTTTTTTAAATTTCTTATTAATATTATTATAATATTATATTTTTCTGTAGTCAATGTAATCAAGACAATACTTATAATATCATCAGCTCGCTTACTAAAAAATCACGGGGTCATTTCATTTAGTTTGTGACAAATCTCAAGAATAAGGCCAATGAAAAAGGTTCATTTACATTAGTCAAAATGAAAGCAAAGAATGGTAAATCAAAGGTGTATTAGCGTCAAAAGAAATTACTTCCGTGACGTCACTTAATGGACGCAATACGAATCATTATTCAAACGTATTGTGTTTAAACGTCTGCGTGATAAATGCATTCCTATTATTACTTCTTTATTGCCTAAGTTTGATAAAAACTGCTGTACTGGAAACGAAATTGTAACGTAAAAACATGTACCCTATTATCTAGCCAAGTGCTGCCACCTGTGGACGGAGTCCTGTGTTAGACAGATCCATGATATCCCTCCGTATACGGCTGAAGGCAAACCGCAGGTAGTTTTAGTGGGTAAGCCCGGGGCTTCTCGCCGGGAGTCCAATATACCCCCGGGGTGCTTCAGCTTAACTGAGGCACATCCCCAACCCGGGGCACCCATAAAGGGTTTGCTCTCTCTGCGTATCCAAAAAAAAGTTCTGCCACCTATTAATGGTCCACGTTCTCTTTTACAAAGAAAGTGTTACTGACGTCATAAATTCTAAAATTATATTTATTTACTAGCCATAATATAGTTAAAAATTGAGAATGTAAAGAAAATATAATATTATATCTATGGACGCTTCACACCACGTCAGTCTGGTTACGTCACGTTGAGCGCCTCCGTGGTCCAGTGGTTCAGAGCTCGGCTCTTGACTCGGAGGTCGTGGGTTCGATTCCCGCGTTGGAAAACATGTTATTTCCAAGTTTGGTTAGGACAATGCAGGCTGATCACCTGATTGTCTGACAAGTAAGATGATCCATGCGTCGGATGGGCATGTAAAAAGTCAGTCCTGCGCCTGATCTCTCGCCAGTCGTGTCGGTCTGCCGTCCCACTGGGTTATGAGAGTAAAGGAATAGAGAGTGCTCTTGTGTACTGCGCACACACTTGGGCACTATAAAATTACTCCTGCGTAGCTGGCCTGGTTTCAATGAAACCGGCCACCGTCACCGAAACCGGTGTGGGAGCTATTATATTATTATACCTGAAGGACTTGTGTTACAGGTACCAGGCAACGGAAATATATTTAATACTCTTATACTATACATATATTTAATATTTTCATTATACTATACACATATTTAATACACATCCAGACCCGGGAACATTGAGAAACTTTTTGTTCCGTCGGCGGGATTCGAACCCGCTATCCCCGGCTTGAGCTGCCACACACTCAACCAATTGAGTCACAGAGGATGTGTCATGCATGAAGGGGTTGGTTAAACCGGATATTGTAGTACGAGAGAATGAGTCCCTAGTTGAACTACACGAGTAACTCCTCCAGTGTAGCGAGTGTAAAGGAGCATCATACAAGCAAGAATGAAATATTATGATAGTTTTGTCTTCAACCAAAGGCTGTTACAATCTTAGTTCTGCAGAAAATACACAGCTCGAAATATATTTAGTTTTTGAACATATTTCACTTGAAAGTAATTGAGCTTCCCGTGTCGCATTCATATAAGTCTGTACTTAGCTTGCTATCTGCCTAATTTAAATCTCTCAAAACAAATTCTCTACGAGGAATTTCTCCAAAGCATATTTGTATGGTTATACGGGCGTGTTGTTTCTGACGCTTATATCGCTTAACTAAACGACGCTGGGTGGCAGTGACAGCGATTAGCGACAAGCGGTAGCGTTTTTCAAGAGATACCTTATTAATGAAAGTAGTGTATTTAATAAACTAGAGGAAGACCCTCAACTCTGTTTTGCCAAAATTCGTTTATTGCACATAAACCGTACATTTTTTCGGAATAAAACTACCCTATGTTTTTTTCCGAAACTCAATGGATCTACGAAGCATTTCAGCAAAATTGGCTTAAATTTCTTTCTAAATTAGCAGGTCGATCGTCTGTCAGTGCGAATATCGACGTAAATGACATTAAAATAACATTCATAACAGCGCGCCTTGTACGGTGGCGGTTACGACGCTCGCCGCCTCCATGATAGGGCGAAATAGGAGAAAAAACCTTTTTACTTAGATAAAAAATATTATAACTAAACATGACGTATCCAATAATTTCCCTGTAAAATTTTAATAGTAATCGAACTGTCCAAATCTTTTTTTGATTGAGTCCCTGTAAGTCCTATAAAACTCAAAATGTTTTTAAAATCGAGGCTGTTTCGGGATTTTTTTTATCGAGTAAAATTATCTGTATTGTGTTTCTAACCAAAAAAGTCACTAGTTAAAAGATGTATCTATACAATATACATGTATGTATTTTTCAGTTTTTTTTAATGACGCCTTCCTTTCTCTCCTTAAAAATTACTCATTCTAGAAACGTGAATTTGGAAGAACGGGCCCTTAACGTTTTGGAAATGATGAGGTAACATACGTCTATCTGTATTCTGTCTGTCTTGTCTAGACAGACACACTTTCCCATTTATAATATTAGTATGGATAAAGGCCGTAACTAGTTTTAATAATAGTTATTTTAAAAATATTGCTTAAAAATGTATTATGACATTAAAAATATATATTAAAACTTTTTATTTTGTCGTTTATTTTAACATATTTTTCTTTCCCTTAATCTTGTCTTCGATCAAAACAATTTTCGAAGATGTTTAGGTATTCAATACCTTCTATAAATAATCCAAACTAATCTTAACTAAGACTTACGAAATTGAAGGACGAAATATAAATACAATGCTTATTCAATTACCTCCAGAAATAGACAAAACTAATCAAAGTGTGACGCTACCGCTCCGCCTACACTGAGACCACACGTAACTGTACTGACTATGTGGGTATATCGTTTTGTTTGAATTTCAAGTTGAAGTTAGAACTAAATTTAGACGTTCGCGTTACCCTCTCTTTGATACTGGTGAATATGTGTATTTTAGTTAAGTATTTCTTATAAACACTTGTTTTAGCCTAAGTAAATATAATAGCCCGGCGTTTTACGCCCTAGCCTCGTTAATGTCATAGAAAATACTTTGATAAACATGAACTTTATTGATCACGGTAACAGTTTCAACGTTTCGACTTTTTAAAACACAATTTAAAAAAAACATAATTTGACATTCTCACGTTTTGAATTATTTTTTTAAAAGAGAACACTCAAAATTGTGACGATAAGCCGTCATAATCATGAGTTTCAATAATCACAATGGACAAAGTAAGAGCTAAAAACCCCCTGATACTAAATTAAAGAATTAAAAAAGCTCAGGCTGAGTCCTGTAAAAAAGTCGAAACGATGTAAACAACAAAAAATTTTTTTCGTAAAATCTGCGATACTCGATCCCAAACGTATTTCAAATCTCTGTGTCCAACCAAAATGAAACAGGCTATAAAATTCAAAGCCTGCAAATCCGCTCAGAAAAATAAATACAGGATGCCAATAATCCTTTCAGCGCCATCTATCGTTGGTGAGGTGAAAGCGGCGGACTTCCGAACTAAATCGCGCAACGCAATTTGCGATCCCGCAGTTTTTACCTGAGGGCTTCAGCGGAAATTGAAACCTGTTGAATTTGTTACGACGCCATTTCTGGATGGCAAATATTATAATGTAGCAAATATGGAATTAGGATCAAATGAAACGAGGGTCGAATTTCTGTTCGACCTTCTCTTAACCATAACGCATAACTGGTGTTATCTTACTATTTCATTTTATAATTTATGACAGCCATTTTGGAAAAAGAGATTAAGGGTTAATTCAAACCGAAACGCGACGCGTAGATGCATTGACATACTAAAACGACAGACTTACAAGACGTCTCACGTAATAATTGAAGTCTGTGATCTGTCAAATGCATACAAATTGTCGCGTTGCGGTCTGAATTGACCCTTGGGGTCAGTTCAAATTGCAAGTGACGAGGCAATACGATGCGGTGCAATAAATGAGCCATTTAAAATTATTATTGAACTTTATTTTAATTGAATTGAGGTGATTGCCGCTCGTGGTTTTGGGCTGCCTAGTTAATGCCTTTACCTATTTTTTGCAGTAACCTACTTTTAAATAAATAAATAAATAATATCTATGGACGCTTCACACCACGTCAGTCTGGCCCCATGCTAAGTACCTGAAGGACTTGTGTTATAGGTACCAGACAACGGAAATATATATTTAATACTTTTATACTATACATAATATAGGTATTTAAGATTTTTATTATAATATAATACACATGTTTAATACACATCTATGACCCAGGAACAATGAAAAACTTTTTGTTCCGTCGGCGGGATTCGAACCCGCGACCCCCGGCTTGAGTTGCCAAACACTCTAACCATTGAGCCACGGAGGTCACCACTTTTAAAATGCATAGGATCGCCTCGTCTTGTTGCAATGTGACCTAAGCCTAAGTCGCTAATAATATTTGAGTTTTAATTCTTCTTTCGTGGCAAAACGAGACACAATAGCCTTTCAATTGTTATCGCGGCCCACTTGGGCCTTACGGGAGTTGAAGCGTTAAAGCTACTTAATCCTTCGATCACCAATTCCAGGAAATCTTTTGTTGTCGCGGCCCATATGGGCCTTACGGGGCTTGAGGGATTAAAAAATATTTTACTTAAAACCTTCAATTGATTGGGGCCTAAACTCGAAACGATAAGACGTAGGCTCTAATCCCGGAGATCCACATAGGCGTAGAGATACTTAAATAAACATAAAACACATACGACGTATTACAATTTACGAGGCAACTTTACGACAATTCCTAAGACAAACGGGATAAATGACGACAAACACTATACACGGTTAAGCCGAGGTCACAGAGTTTGGAAAATATAGATGTGGACTGAATCTAGGGTCACGTCTAAAGCTTCTATCTATACTCACAATAACTCTAAAATCCCATACCGTGCTGAACCAATTTTGATGAAATTTGGTATAAATTATAATATTAAATGCGAAAGTATGTCTGCCTATTGGTCTCCTTCTCCTCACCTCTTTACGCCCAAACCATTGAAACAATTTATCGATATGGAGATACTTTGAGTCCTGGGAAAGGATATAGAATAATTTTTGTGCCGTAAAAAAGATTTCCGCGCGATAAACAAATTTCCGCGCAAGGCCGCGCGGGCGTTATCTAGTTTTAGGGGTTAATCCCCTCCTTGCCATATCTATATTCCCTATACGCAACTGAGAGTTAAGCCTTAAGTCTAAAGAAAAACATTATTTAGGACTAAAGTGAAAGAACTTTGTGTGAGGTTTGACTTAGAATTGGCTGTTTGCGCTCGAGATGGGTTCGAACAAACAAACTCGTGTAGATATTACCAATATGCAAATAATTTGTACCAATGAGGGCTTTCGATGTTTTCGATATTCCTTCTGCCGATATGACACAGATGGTGTCATGTTATCCTTCGAATCTACGCACAGCGTTGACAGAATTTAATAATGACATCCAAGAGCCAGAAGATTTTTGTGGGTCTGTATTTTAAATTGTCATGTCAAATAACGTGAAACCACCAGATGGTGTTACAGACTACAGCTTCACAGAGCTTAGCATATTATTTTTATGCTAGAATAAAAGGGGGAGTCCATTTATAGCAGTATTCTGAGGGGCTGCCCACCAAATTTAGCGACGCATTAGATGTATAGCTCAAATTTTAAGCTGCTAATCAGACGCAGAATTGACATCTACTTATTTCCTGATTGCTTTAAAATTATCTGCTTCTGGGACTACCGAACTTTCAGCGTAACTTCGACTCAGCAGGATCCTGCAGCTTATAATAACGGCTTTAATAAAGTACAAACTGCCCCTAGTGTCGTGAGCAAGCTCCACCGTTTTTCTTTGTGCGTTTGACGGCGCGCCGCTCAAGTATTTCTCAGCATAACTAAACTTCTACCGCCTTTATACTAAGGAATTTAAGCGCTTTCAAAAGGTTCTATATAGGTTAGGGTTTAATAGCGTTTGCTTTGCATTTGAGGTAAAAATTCCCACCTTAATCGGTTAAAATGGGATTGGAGTCCAAAATCTTCGCAAAAAGCCTATTTGAGCTTATATTATTATTTATTATGTACATTTTAATGCTGACAAAACATTAAAATTCCCTAGAATAAATTACTTCTATAATATTAATTAGCTGTCCCGGTGAACTTTGTGTCACTTTAAAACCTTCCCTGGACTTCTACGAATATTTTAAGACCAAAATCAGCCCAACCCGTTTATCCGTTTTCAAATTTTAGCGCGACTAACACATTTGAAAATCCATTTTTATATATAGACTAGCGTTCCCGGTGAACTTCGTGTCACTTTAAAACCTTCCCTGGACTTCTACGAATATTTTAAGACTAAAATCAGCCCAATCCGTTCAGCCGTTTTCGAGTTTTAGCGCGACTAACACATTTTAAAATCCATTTTTATATATAAAATAACAAAGTTATAATATTTCAATAAAATACGTACAAAAAAAAACATTTTTTGACGATAAAACAACACATTGAAAATATTCTGTTACACAAAGTAAAAATGTGTAAAAACCGTATTAATTACTTGAAACTTCAAAAAAGGAAATGGAAATAATCCTAATGAACTGGTATTAAATTTCGTTCAATCCTTCCTTTTAAACTTTTCGCCGAAATGTTGATTTACAAAAGAATGACTGAGTAAATAAGAGAATAGAGTTAAAAAAGATTTAGAAAGTTAAAAGATTTGAGAATTTTATGGTACCTGACCATACATTTAAATTTTTAAAAGGAAAATAGAAATTCCTGGTATCACTCCGTAACGTAGTACTAACTCACTATTTAGTAGTTACCAAGAATATAAAGCGAACATAAAACTTCAATAGGTAACGATGGCGTGAAAAATGCAAAATATATTGCGAATGCAATTTTTCATGCACGAAACTAGATCAAAAGAATACGTGATCGCAAATGAAAATTCTGACGTCACGATTGTGCGAATGGCACGATCGGTGCACGAATGGCACAATCGGCACATCGATTGACACGGGCGATTAATGGCGTGCAGGTGAATTATCAATACGTCCTCAGTAGCCGCAGAACAAGGCAAATAAACGCTTGAGCGGGTGGAAGATTCTGGTGCACTTAGAGTAGCGGAGCGGGTAGCGGTTTCACAGCTTAGTAGTCTGAATATGTACATTGTACTTATAGTGTATATTCTTTAATAGCGATTACGTGCAACATTTGCAGAAATCGTAAATCTTTTTAAAATAAATAAGCCTTACCTCCTTACAATATTACTTTAATAATATTATGTAATGGCTGGCTCAAAAGTATTACAGGTTTATGCAAAAGGAAATGATTATAAAAGGAATATATTTCAAATCGGAACTACAAAGACTTCTATGTAAACTGAGTCAGTTTAAATATAAGTCTTTGCGGAACTATGGTAGGTACATAATAATAATTATGCTATCCGCTTACCGCTAAGGTTATCAACAACGGTGAAAAAAATCTAATTAAACGGTTCGATGGCTCTAAAATATCAACTACACAAACAAGCAATATTTTAAATCGGTGCTATAATGGTACTAGTTTTCCGCTTTCCGCTCCGCTTATCAACAGTGGTAGTATTACCAGCTGTCACCTGACAATCCCACTCGTCGCGAATTGATGCTTCGTTTGTTCGTTTACTTTCAATTATAGAACTTTGCGTTCAAATAGATTACTATTATGTGAGACTTTTTGAATACAATAAAATATATGTACTTAATAATATCTAATATAATATTATTAAGTATATAAAATTACTAGATGACCCGGTGAATTCGTTACATCACTCTTTTTTTTTTAATTTTAAACTACAACAAAATATGAAGCTTTATTTTTTTATATTTTAAAAATGTCCCTATAGGCATACCTAACCTTTGAATCGTCAGTGCTTTATATAGAAGCTTCTTTGGGGCATCTGAATCTGACAGATCCCACGACATTATAATAAAAAAAAAATTACCCACCACGTGAGAAATCTGATTTCTATACCATAATAACTAGACACAATATTATGTTGGAAGCCTATGCAAGCTTAATCTGACACGCTCGAGCTACTCCCGAAATCCCCTCTTCCCCTCCCCAACTATAACGCACTATTGACTTGAATATTAACATTGACGGCATTGCTATAAAAGAAGTTAACTCCGCAAAATTTTTAGGAATCGTTGTAGATAGACACTGTAACTGGAAGGAACATATAAACCATGTATGCGATAAAATTGACAAGTTTATATACGCAATTAAAATATTATGTCTTAAAGTCTCGACCGAAGCAGCACGCTGTGCATACCACGGGTACGTTTCGTCGGTACTTTCATATGGGCTACTACTATGGGGAAGCTCTGTTGAAATTGATAAAGCGTTTAGAGTTCAGAAGAAGTGTATAAGGGCAATCTGTGGAGCTTCCCCATTAGATAGTTGCAAACCAATTTTTCAAAAATTACAGATTCTCCCTTTGGTATGCTTGTACATAAGAGACATTTGTGTTTTTGTCAAGCAACATTAGCACTATTTCCCAAAAAATGCTGATGTCAACAATAGAAGTGCTACACCAAGATACCAATATAAACTATACATGCCACAGTGCCACATGGATGTATATAGGAAAAATGTGTACATTAACGCCATCAATATTTTCAATAAATTACCAGATCATTTTAAATCATTAAATGCAAGTAACTTTAAAAGACAAATCACTAAATGGCTACTAAACAATTGTTTTTACACATTAAACGAATATATGATATTTAAAGAATAATAATGCAATGTATAATATAATATTGTAATAAAATTAATTTAATTTGACAATTATAATAGTAATAATTCAGTGAACCTACATGTAATAAAATTAATTAAAATCTCTTATGACATACCTAAATAATAACAAAAAAAAAACTGACTAAATATTTTCTATGTAATCTAATTATTATTATTGTACACTTATTTAATTTAATATATATTTCTTCAATTGACAAATTATGTATTTAAAATTCCTTAAGATAATGATGTACTTATTAATTTTACATAAATTTAATTTAATTGCACGCCATTGTTATGGCAGAATGTTAGAACTATAAGTAGTTAATTATAAGACCTGTTTATGTACAACATTCTAGCAATAAAGACATTTGAATTTGAATTTGAATTTGAACTATACACCATGTATACAAAACTAGACGAGGCACGCATCTCAGTTGCGCGGTGCGCCAATATTCGTTTATTTCGTACATTTTCCAAGATAAAAAGTATTCTTTATCTTTTTTTGGTCTCAAAGTATCTCTAAATCTAAACAGCAAAACAGACACACTTTCCCATTTGTTATATTAGTATGGATCTTTAAAAACAGAATTAAATTTTCAAATCAATACATTCTTTACAATCTATTCCCAGTATATACATATACATAATATAGATAGCACCGCAAATACCGCCCGGAAGGCGTCGATAAATTCACGGGAATAAAACCGTTCACGCTGTCGGCCATGAAATATGATGTAGTGGCTATAGCGCACATGCTGTACTAAATACTTTATCCATACTAATATTTATATTATACTAGATCAATCCTAAAACTGTACATTTGTTGGGGATAACCAGTATCCTATGTCCTTTCCCGGGACTCAAAGTATCTCCATACCAAAAAGAAAAATTAGTTCAGCAGTTTTGACGTAAAGAGAGAAACAAACAGAAAGACTAACAGACAGACACAGCTTCGTATTTATAATATTAGTAATGCATTCTTGTTCTAAAATATCTTAAGAACTTGACTGCAACATTTGTGTATCATTCCACAAAAACCAGCGCCCAAAAAGCGATCACGAAAAAATAATGAGAAAAGGAAACTCTTAAGTCACAAATAACTTAAAAAGGCGAGTTTTAATTAAAATTACACTCTGTTGACTGAAAACGTCTTGTGAACAGGAAATCATTTGATTAAATTAAAACGTTAATTTAATCTTCGAGGGCCGTGAAAGGGTTTCTCTGTTACGGAATAAGTTAGTTTTAATCCCATCAAAATGCCTGTAGTTTATAGAGTAGAGTATTGTATAACTTTCCGATCGTCCAATATGTGGAACTTTTGTGGGGACTACGTAACTTTCATACGCAACATATTAATTTCAATTTTGTGTCGCCATAGCATCAATATTATATTTTTCTCACTCTGAGCGGCAAACGTCAACTTTCTTCCCGCTGCGCTTACCGATGTTGCCATTTTCCGCCTCCGTCGATGAGAAAAATAGTATACGCACCATGGGCAGTAAATAAGAAAGCCTCAGATCACATGTGACCCAGGTGCTTAATGTACTATTACACAAAGTTATCTCGTCATGCGACGTTCAATTTCACACTTGCTTAAATGTTACTCTAAAAACAGTGTAATAGTAAACTAAATTTTATCTACAGATCCGTGTTCATTTTATACCATTCTTTTCTCGGGACTCAAAGTCTTAATTCAGCAAGAGTTGTTACGTGGCACAAGTATGAAGTAATATTACTTTTATAATAATTAATAAGAATAACCCATCAATCCCCAAGTGGCAGTTGAAAATCTATCGTGTCAGCGATACCGACGATGGAGGTGCTACTACTAATATTAAAATATGTGTGCCACGAATCACCACGAATCTGTATATCTATACAGATTCGTGGCTTAGAGGAACTTTATATTATGGTCTTACAAGAACAAGCCAGAATCGATCAAACAGAACGGAAAAACCAGATTTTCCAGTGGTATCTCCGTGGATATGTAAAATGGCGTCTGGAACTCGAATCATTTATCTCCCGAGATATTCCTTACAATGTTATAAATTGCCTCCACAGTTCAATTTTATGTTTTGCATTTGAATATTCTGGCTTAGAAAGTTTAGGTGACAACTGCAGATTCCCAGCTAGTTCTAGTTAACATGCACATTATAATGTTTTAGTTAGGAGTTCTTTAGTTCTAATAGAATACTGGAATGGAAGTAAAAGTAAGATTGCGGCAACCACGATTCGTCAGCCGTCAGATGCATGGGCGCCGGCAGGGGGGTGCCAGGTGGTGGACTTCCCCTTGGGAATCTCGGGGTCAACAGGAATTATTGATACAAAAACCAGCAAAGTGCGAGTTGGACTCGCCCATGAAGGGTTCCGCAGCAGCAATAAGAATTATTTCTATGAAATTATAAGGTTTTTGATTTATTTTAATATTTCATATTAATTGATATAATGAAAGTTAAATTAAGGTTTATCATTTATGACGTATAAAAAAACTACTGGCTAGATATCGTTCAAACCAATTTTCGTTGGTAGTTTTTATAGTAATGCACATCATTTTGACGACCTCTGTGGCTCAATGGGTAGAGTGTGTGGCAGCTCAAGCCGGGGGTCGCGGGTTTGAATCCCGCCGACGGAACAAAAAGTTTTTCAATGTTCATGGGTCATGGATGTGTATTAAATATTATGTGTATCTTATAATATAAAAATGAATCGCAAAATGTGTTGGTAAGCGCATAACTTAACAACGCCTGGACCAATTTGGCCAAATCTTTTTTTAAAATGTTCGTTGAAGTTCAAGGATGGTTTTTACGGCGAGAAAAATTAGAAATATTGCTGGAAAAACCCTAAAAATAGCCCTTTTCTTTTTCCCATACAAATGATTTGTAACTAAAATGTAGTCAATTTGAGCTTTATTGCTATGGTATAAAGTTCATATTAAATTACAAGTACTCACTGTCGTCTAAGCAATGTAGGTGTGTTCCTAACGTCAAAGATCATATCTATCAAAACAATGTGCGTGTGTGCGTTGGAGCACAGAATACATAGTTGGAGGAGTTTCATGTCGCGTTCCGAAACTCGCGTTTATTTTGTTTTGTATTAGTTTAGCACGCGTTTTAGCACGCGAGATATAACTCTGCAATGGCAAAGGTTTTGCAGCAATGTGAATTGATTGTTTGGGATGAATGCACGATGGCACATAAAAAATCTTTGGAGGCTTTAGACAGAACCTTAAAAGATCTACGGAGCAATAATAACCGATTTGGTGGTGCAATGATTTTATTAGCAGGAGATTTTCGTCAAACATTGCCAGTTATTCCACGATCAACGCCAGCTGACGAACTCAATGCATGTCTAAAGTCCTCCAATTTGTGGAAACATGTCAAAGTACTTCATTTAAGCAGGAATATGCGTGTCGAGTTGCAAAATGACCAATCTGGAAACATATTCTCTAAACAACTCATTGACATTGGTAATGGCAAATTTCCTATAGACATGCTGACTGGCTGCATTAACTTTCCTCAAAGTTTTTGTCAGTTGACTCTATCAAAAGATGAACTTATTCAGAAGGTGTTTCCAGATGTTTCTCAAAATTACAGAAACCATGATTGGTTGAGCGAACGAGCTATACTGGCTGCAAAAAACATAGATGTAAATGAATTAAATTTCAAAATTCAAGAACAAATTACAGGCCAATTGAGGATATATAAATCAGTTGATTCGGCTACTAATCAAGATGATTAGTAGCCGAAAGAAGTCAACTATTCACTTAATTTTTAAACTCGCTGGATTTGCCAGGATTGCCACCTCACAATCTTCAATTAAAGGTTGGATCGGTGGTTATAATGTTGCGAAATATCAACCAACGTCTTTGCAACGGTACACGGTTAGCGATAAAAAAATTACTAAACAATGTGATAGAAGCAACTAAACTCAAAGGAAAGTATAAAGGAGAAGATGTTCTCATACCGCGCATCCCAATGATTCCGACTGATGTGCCATTTGAGTTTAAACGACTCCAGTGCGGCTTGCTTTTGCTATGACTATAAACAAGTCCCAGGGGCAATCATTAAGTGTTTGTGGTATTAATCTAGAAAACCCATGTTTCTCACATGGTCAATTGTATGTTGCCTGTTCCCGTGTTGGAAAACCATCAGATTTGTTTATCTATGCGCCAGGTAATCAAACAAAAAACATCGTATACTACAAAGCACTACAATGATAATAATAATAATTATGATTCACATGATTAACAATAAAGCGATTACTTACTTTTAAATCCTTATATATGTTTTATTTAATTATTTTTTATTCACAACGCCCTATCACCAGGGTGACGGTTCTGTTCAGGAGAATTTTTTAAAATACGTAGGCACAAAAACTGCCACATTACAAATCTTTTTGACAGGACGAAGTATTATTACTATTATTATCATATGTTTTTTTAGAATAATCATGCCCCTACTTTAGAAGTTAGAGGGGGGGGGGGGGGGGTGTTGACGAGGCCCTCGGGAGGCGAGACGAGATCCTCATTGGAGATATTAACCAACTTCCGTTTATAGAGCGTGAAAACCTCTTTAAACATGATTGCACTCGTCCAAACCTGGTAACCAGCATCACCCAGGAGTTGTCTTGCACACACAGGAGCCCTATGGATATGGCATATGCCCTAAGCATGGTCTATAATAACACCTATTCATCGAAGGAAATTGTGCGGTCTCTAAAGCTAATGAAGTACACAGGAGCGAGAATACCTAAAACTGATCTAAATACCCTGTATCTTGTCCACACACAGGAGGAGAAAGCAGCCCTCACTAATACAGGCTATGGATCGGGAACGGACTCTCGCGTCCTCATAATCCATGAAGCTCAGGGATTAACGAATCCTTCGGTGATCATCATACAGACCAAGTCCCGAAAGCTGGCAATCCATGACAGCGTTCCTCATGCAGTTGTAGCTATATCCCGGCACACTAACACCTGTGTCTATTACACTGACACTGACAGAGACGCTGTGGCAAGCTTCATAAAAAGAACCACCGCGGAGGTATCAACCGAACACATAAAAGATTACAACATAAAAATGGCTATAAAAGACAGGAACGATAAAGTCCTAAGCCACAAGATCTGTGATCCCCAGAGATCGGCAAAAATAAAATACCAATTAATAAAACGTAAACGTAGCCCTAAATAGATTGTTAAAATCTAAGTGTGGACCCCAGACTCCACTGGCTGGCATCTGGTAGATTCGGCACAGAACGATATATTTTTAACACCCTAGAAACTGGAGGGTGGAGCAGCATAATATCTAAGGAAATCGGAAAATGTCGGATCTACTGGCCGCCACATTGGGACCACACCGTTCAAAACATTAACATTATAATTATGTAATTAAAAAACAATAAATATATATTTATTTATTATATGTATATATAAAAAAAGTCCATGGCGTTATGGACTACAATTAATTAAAATTACTTAATAATATTATTTCAATTATCCTTGGTGCGAAAAATCTATAGAATAAATAAATAAAAAAAGGATATGGGCGAACAGCCCATAGACGGCCCCAATTTTTATAATAAAAAAAATAAAAAAGAAATATGATTTTTGAAGACCTATCCATAGATACCCCACACGCATAGGCCAGATGAAAAAAAAAATTGTTTCATTTGTACCTATGGGGACTCCTAAAATTTTTGATAATTTTTCCATTTTTGTATCAAAATCTTAATGCGGTTCACAGACTACATCTACTTACCAAGTTTAAATAGTATAGCTCTTATAGTTTCGGAGAAAAGTGGCTGTGACATACGGACGGACAGACAGACAGACAGACATGACGAATCTATAAGGGTTCCGTTTTTTGCCATTTTGGCTACGGAACCCTAAATATTACTAATTATTAAATACCGCCTTATAATAATTAAATACCGCCTATTTGAAATCATTTTTTTAAGAACGAAACATTAGTTCGTAATGTTTCGGCACTAAATATATTCTGTTGACGTAAATAGACAGTCACTGTTGTTCGTAAAAAGTAAAAAGAAAGAAAACTAAAATCTGCACCCCTTGGAAATTATTTCTGCCGGCGCCCATGGTCAGATGCTGCTGTCTGCTGTCATCATCACGTCATTAGCACCGACACTGCACAGTTTGGGGGATTGAAATCCTATGATTCCTCAGAATAAAAATATTCTGATTTGTAGATTAACTCAATGTATTGCTTTTATGTATTGCCAAGTTGCATCTTGTTTAGATACATGATTTTAGTTACTTTTATGGAATAAATTGTACAGCCTAACAACAAAATATATAGAAATACGTGTGGTACTCGGGAACTGGTCTAGACGCACGCACACAAGCACCGTGCCGTAGTCTGCCAAACTGAAACGACGTTAGTGTTAGGTTTATTTTCGTTATGGAATTTCTAGATCCGGTCGTCGCGCTCAAAGCTGGCGATAAAAGCTATGCATGATTTAAAATGTCCTCTAAGCCATGTCAAACAATGTTTACTACACCAGTTTTCTTGGAAGCCTTGGTAGCACTCAACCGACATTACAGGTACAAACTAGTCGGGAGTAATCGAATCGCGCGCTAATAGCAGAGCAATTTGCTTAAGTGCAGCCAAGTCGGGACGAAAATTAATATTTCACTGACCCAGGCGGCCGGGTCAGGATTACTGTGGTGCCAATATTTGCGGGTATTTAGCACAAATATACAAATATTTTTAAAGAATTGCGGGCTTGATGAAAGTGAAGTTTGAAACCAAAAATGTGTGGGATTTTAAAAAACTCTTGACAGACCGTTGCCGAAACCGAAAGTGAAGTTTAAACCCAATTATTATTTTTAACAAAAAATTAAAACCGACTTCCAAGGTAAAAACAATAATAACATTAATATGAACTAAAAAGTATTAAATAATTTTTACTATCTAATAGTGCCTTTTTCCGAATTCGGCTAAACCTCAACTATTTCTGTACTCAATCTTCATTATTTTGAAGTCGGTACCAGATAGCTGAATCTTCAGTCCTCTGACAGAATATTTGAAACTTTTGGAACTGGCACCGACTTCAAAATAATGAAGATTGAGTACAGAAATAGTTGAGGTTTAGCCGAATTCGGAAAAAGGCACTATTAGATAGTAAAAATTATTTAATACTTTTTAGTTCATATTAATGTTATTATTGTTTTTACCTTGGAAGTCGGTTTTAATTTTTTGTTAAAAATAATAATAATTTCACTCTTTTTAGTTACACTAGTACGTAAACCTTCGCGTATATTTTACGTAATTTATTACAATTTGTTAAGTGTTGAGATTTGTAAATTTTTTATTTTCTAAGAAAATTTAGTTCCGCAATTCAACAACAGATGTCGTTGTTAAGCTTCTGCATCGCGGTATCGCTTACTCGATTACATTTGATATAACTAATTCGCTACAATAATTATTTTCTTCTCGCTCACTTCAGAGGGATTAACGTCCCAGAACCATAAGACCAGTTTTAGGCGTAAGACGTAGACGTCTATTCTTTACATTAAGAGTCACAACTCACACTCACAAAATAATATATTATCAGTGAAGTGAACAGTAGTTAGTAAAGTATTCGATCTGTATAATATAAAGTAGTAAAATATTCGATCTCTCGTTTGCCGCCACGCGCCGCCCGCGCGACACCGTCGCCTCTGTAGCGCCGACCGCCGTGTATTAAACAAACAGGTGTTGTTATGTAACAATACATAATTATTATTACGAGTTAGTATATCCATACCTATGCCTTGCAGTACTTCTGTCTATTCTGTGCCATGAGACATTGGTGACCTTAACACGACGTGGTAATGATGATGATGACGATGATGATGATTATGATTATGATGATGAATATTAATTGCATAGTAGCATATGCTTTCTGTTCTTAAAACAACGCCGAAACTCCCAAACGTGTATCTATAAGGAGTCAGGAGTTCTCTCAGCATCTTCGAAACCATGGTATACCTTGACCCAATATTTGACTTGTTGGTAGCATATTCTTAGTACACTTCACATAAAACCAAAATAACCATATGTTTCCATATAAATTTCGAGGAGTTCCCTCGATTACTCCTGGATCCCATCATCAGGTCACCACTTTGTGAACATGGTACCAAATTGGAGTAAAACCAAATACAACAAAGCAAAAATTTCGAAAATCGGTTCACAAACGGCGGAGTAATCGTTGAACATACAAAAATAAAAAAAAAAAAAAATAAAAAAAAAAAAAAAAAAATATCCACAGCCGAACATATAACCTCCTCGTTTTTTGGAAGTCGGTTAAAAATGTGTGGGATTTTAAATAACCTTGTTAAAAGTATGTCTAACCGTTCATCTGGGTCACTTTCCATTGTAATGGGATGAGGTGATACGACGATTTTTTAAATGAGAAACGCAAGAGTCAAGACTGATTTGCTACACATTACATTACGTCATTACTATACATTACAATTTACAATAAGTACATTAAATTACATTAAGGCTATTACAGACAGAGCAGGTAACGTAAAGATGTATATTATAGCATGATACATCTCGATACATCTTTCTATAGAAATCGTCAGGAGACCACACACAACAGCTTTAATGTATATTTTTACATTATAGCTGTTGTGTACGATTCCTATAGAAAGATGTATCATGCTATAATATACATCTTTACATTACCTGCTCTGTCTGTGATAGCCTTTACATTACAATATTACATTACATTTTATTACATTACATTACATTACATTACATTACATTACATTACATTACATTACATTACATTACATTACATTACATTACATTACATAGTAATGACAATAGTATGTACCCATTGAATTGACAAAACTGCTGTATTGAGCTGCGTGTTCGAACTTTGAATTTAATAATTATCTAATGATAATAGGTCCTAAGGAGATTTAAACATTTTTGGGTTCCGTAGTAACCAAAAAGAACCCTTATCTGCTACGGCTAGCATGTTCCATACGAAAAGCCAGCAACGGTAAGCCAGCGTAGTGCAGTTTTATATTTCTTATATCCAAATGCAACAGAAGATGATGATGAACACCCATTCTTCATTCCTGGTTATTCCTCAGATATTCAAGGTTTTCCTGAGAAATAAATTTTAACACAATGGAAGTCTGTCCCTCTCCCACAAAGGCCTATCGCTAGCGGCGATCACCCGGGCTCAGGAGATAATATTGTACGGGCTAACAGACAATCGTTATTTTGTATATATATGCGGGGTATAAAATTTCATCGGGCTGTTCCCATAAGTGTGAATAAAGTTAGCATTAGAATAAAAGCTAAGCTTTAACTATAACATTGTCATAGTGTCACAAAGAGCATTTTCCAATGTAACAGATCAGGATAAAATCTAAATCAGTAAAAATAAATTTTCACTAAAACTCGAGGACGGCTGAATTTATTTGGCCTTTAGGCCGTATTTCCACCTGCAAGCAAACTCGCGGAAGTCTTGCGTGAGTTTTTTTGCAATAGTGTATACATTTGGTAGTTGGTACTAATTCCTGCAATTTATTGCTGCGATAAATGTCTTGCGAGAAGCTCGCGGATAATACTATCGCAACTTATCGCGAAGGTACTTAGTACTTACATACGAGAGCTTACGAATGTCGCGATAGGGACTATATCATTATTTTAAACAAAAACACAAGCCGTGCGATAACTTGCTGCGAGATATAGCAGCGAGATCTGTCGCGAGTCCATGCAGACGTGTTTAGACATCCTTTCGCAACTACTCGCAGGAAGCGCTTGGCAAAATATTGTCGCGACAGCACTTGCTATGGGGTTTACACTTGCAAGCTGCTGTCACACACTTCTCGCGACAGTTGTCTTGCAGGTGGAAGCACGGCCTTAGGCTTGAAATATGTGTGCTTCTACAAGGGGAAGATATCAAGTCATATGGAGTTCAACGGTCATCTAATTAGTTACGAAATGAAATGAAACACTTATTGCTAGTCAGGCCCGATATAGTACTCTATTACGGGTACTCAGGCTATTGGACCCATAAAAATTGGACCCAGTGGGTCCAATGACTAGATATGAATTTTTAACATTTTTTCATCTAGCGATTGGACCCAAGTACTCGTAATTATTTTTATGACTGTCGGGTTTATATCCGTAGGGCCAGCAAATAAGTTGTAGTTTGAATAAAAAACAAAATAATTACTTTGTATGAAAATATTTATTGAGATCGGTCAAGGCTCAAGACAAATTAAAACTTTCAACAATTAGTAAAAATAATAGAAAATAAACAATATAATAATATTGATATAAAGTATTTTAAAACTAATAACATAAGATTCTTCGTACTTCTTTTGTTTAAAGTTTAAAAGGAAAGCTCTGTTACTTCTTAAGGCTCAATCTTAACTATTCAATTTATGTGAATAATAATTATTAATATCATGTAATATATTACCTTCAAGTGGTCACTCTTCTATTAGATAAGTAAATAAGTTCAACGATATGCAAATCTACATTTTACGCATTGATCTACCAAAAACGTGCTTCGTAGCCGACGTCATAATTTATCACTGAGCTGGGAAAACTTGTTAAATTAATGCCATATCTCTCGCACTCATTATGTCCATTGTGCAAAATGCACTTTTTATGTAAGGAAAAAAAAAACAAGTAGGTACACTGTAAAATGCGCATGGCGCGGGCGCCCGCACCGATCGACTAGTTAAGACTTTAACAGCAATTATTAACGTTAGTTTAAATACAAATTAATAACACTAAATATGTATTTTTAATAGTATTATAATATTAAAGATATTTTTTTTAAACATAATTTACGCAGTAGATTTAGGTACTTAATAGTAATAATTATAATATAAGTTAATGAGAGTGTTCTAAGTTTTAAATATACAAAATAATAATATGGTTATAACTGACCCCTTAGCCAAGACCTTTTCTTTATCGCTTTTCTATAGAATCGACGATCAAAATGTATAGAATTGACTTAAAAATTCGCGAATATGACGTTGACGTTCTACTCGTCTAATGTCAATTCTATACATTTTGATCGACGATTCTATAAAGAAGCGATAAAGAAAAAGTCTTGGCTACAGGCTCTGATTATTTTTGTGCCAACCCTACTTCGAAATTTAATTCCAGAAAACAATGGATAATAAAAGTGGGTCCAATCGCTAGATGAAAATATGTTAAAATTCATATCTAGTCATTGGACCCAATGGGTCCAATTTTTTTGGGTCCAATAGCCCGAGTACTCGATATTACAAAGTGAATTGGAAAACTATTAATAATAATAGCCATCAAAATATGCATTCGTTCCACGGCCGCACGGTGAAGAATCTCATAAAATCGAACGAACAAATAAATATCGAGGGGAGCTGTACTGGGGAATTGGAACAATCCGAGAATAAATTATTTAGCAATTTCAACGGCCTCGATGAGATGCTAGGTATAAATCATATAAATTTTATTACTGAAGCGTTATACTCCAGTAAAGTTGGAATAAACAGGCTGGTCCTGGGAATCTGATAGAATAACCCCCACACCAGTTTCGGTGAGGGTGGCCGGTTTCATATTTTAAGCCAAGAGAGTTACGCAGGAGCTATTTTATAGTGCCCAAGTGTGTGCGCAGTTCACAAGAGCACTATCTATTCTTTTACTCTCATAAGTCATAACCCAGTGGGACGGAAGACCGACCTACTTTTTACATACCTATCCGACGTATCGATCAACTTAACTACTAGTCAGACAATCAGGTGATCAGCCTACATTGTCCTAACCAAACTTGGAAATATCGTGTTTACAATGCGGGAATCGAACCCACGACCTTCGAGTCAAGAGCCACGCCCTAAGCTACTAGACCACGGAGTCTAAAAGGAACCTGGTTTGCGGGTACAAAATCTTTAGGTGAAAATACAGAAGGCTCAAGAAAACCCCGAAGGCAAGAGACTGGGAATAAAGTTGCAGCTCGAGGCGGTCTGCTTGGATTTCATGCTGAATAATTTTCAAAGCTGCTATCCTTATAATTTATTTTAAGTAGTTATTTTTTTAGGAAAGAATCCATTACGACATAATAATATATTTTCACAGTATAAACAATTGTTTCGAAGCAGACGACATTAAATATTAAGTAATTCATTGAAATCTTAATGAATGACGCCCGCAACCGTTGCGACTTGCGCCAAAACTCGTTTATCGCGCGGGAGCCGTACATTTTTTCTGGATAAAAAGTATCTATGTCCTTGTATAATTATCTATGTCCTTTTCTCGGACTCTATGTATCTATATATCCTTACTCTATATATCCTCTATATATCCTTACCAAATTTTAACAAAATCGTATAAGCGGTTTGGACGTGAAGAGGTAACAGACAGACATACTTGCGCATACTTTATAATACTAGTATAATGGATAACGTTACTTCTTAAGTAAGTAAACATTTAAGTAAGTAAACATTTATTCAGTACAAACACATTACACCACATTACAATAAACATTTCACAAAAAAGACACTAAGTATAATATTTTAAAAAACAAAAATAACATAAAAAAGGAACATTAACAAATAAGTGCCAGATGAACATAATATACTGTAGGTAGGTATCTATTTGGGTAAAGATAGCAAACAACAATGTAGTGCAATGCGCATTCCACCGAAAAGGACCCCACTCAGGTGACGATCACGGTATAGTACCTACACCGCGATCCCTGGTGTTCTGTGATTCTGTTCAACCATGCAATAAAACATATCGATGTAGAATTATCTTCTTTCTGGAATAACGTCAAACTGAATGTCGTTGCAATCGTTTAGCTCAAATCTGTCCTTTGGGAACTGCATTTTCCGGGTGAGGTATCTGTGCCAAATGTCTTCCAGGTTTTTCCGGATTGACAAACATCTCTGCATACAATTTGCGCACAACAATGACGGTATTTTTAGTTACTTATATATCAAAAAAAAAATAAATCAAAATTGTTTTATTTCTGAATAAATTTAAAATAAATATTTTCAGAATGTCCTACATGATGCCTACCACCGGTTCGGGAACTAACCCGGCGAGAAGAACCGGCGTAAGAAACTCGCACGGGGCCCACTTTTTTACCAAAAAAAGCGAGAAAAAATTAATCTTTTAAAATAAAGTTTACAATTTTGTAACTTAATATTATATACAATATCCACATACATAATTGTAAGTCCTATTAATAATAATGTAGAAGTAGCCTTGCAAGAAGCCATCCTACTCCCAAGGTGTGCCATCGTTTATGAAATCATTGACCTTATAATAGGCTTTGGCACACAAACGTTCTTTAACTACTTTATAATATTATTATAATATTATAATATTATTAGTCGCTGGGACCACGGACTACGGCCACTGGAAAACAGCCGAAACGTCGGGAATAAGAAAAGAACTCCGCGACAAAATCCGGTGATTTTTATTAAGAACTAGCGACCCGCCCCGGCGTCGCACGGGTATAAAATATATAGCCACTGAAAAAATTATGCCTATAGCCTTCCCCAATAAATGGGCTATCTAACACTGAAAGATTTTTTCAAATCGGAGCAGTAGTTCCTATGATTAGCGCATTCAAGTTAGCCCTTTCAAACAATTTTTACCGTTTTTTCCACATTTTCCTCTATTTCTTCGCTCCTATTAGTCTTAGCGTGATAAAATATAACCTTCTTCGACAAATGGACTATCTAACACTGAAAGAATCATCAAAATCCGTTGCGTAGTTTTAAAGATTAAAGGGAACAAATGGACATGAAGGAAAAAAAGCGACTTTGTTTTTTAATAAGTATAGAGATACTCGCGTAAACCTAAACCTTTTCGTGTTTTATTTATTAAGTGGTAGGAATGTAGGGCGATTGTCCTGTCAACGCACTGCTACTTTTCTAATGTTGCGACTGTGCTTGTGCGATGGTAGTTGCTTTCAATCAGTGTGACCCGTTTGCTCATTTGCCCCCAAATTATAATATAAAAAAAGGCGTGTTGTCACCCGCGCGGATAAAGGCTCGTCCACATTTCTATCATTTAGATCATTCTGCCGATCATGCGCGTATTTGATACGACACGTATCCGAAACGTGGTTAATAGCGATCGGGGCGTATCATGTATTCATGATAAGCGTATCATTTTGATACGCTTTGATGATACGCGATGGAGATCTGATCAGAGATCTGATCGCGAAAATAATACAAATATGGACGCATCGTATATGCAACACGCTTGATGCTCGCATGACAGGAAAAGACATCTACGAAATGACAGGATGCGGGCAACTTTCATGCGGACCAGATCCGCACGCGGGCGATGAGACGCATGACAGGAACATCGCCTTTAGCTTTCCATGATGCCCGCTAATCCGTGGTATCCGTACTTCCATACAAATATTATAAATGTGAGTGTGTGTCTGTCCGCCTGTCTGTCTTTCTGCCTGACAGTATGTCTGTCTGCAACATCTTCACGCCCTAACCGCTGAACCGAGTTTGCTGATTTTTTATGGAGATACTTTGAGTCCCGAGAAAGGACATAGTATACTTTGTATCCCGGAAATATGTACGCTTCCTATGCAATAAACTAATTTTGGCGCAACGAAGCTGTGGTCGTCATGTTGTTTTTAATAGTTACCAATTGTCGTATAGAACCGTTAAACCAGTCAATTAATCCAAATGGAGTGCTTTCATAACTGTCGTACGCAAATCGGTAGTTTGAGCCATTCGTCACTACTATTGTCCGGCGCGGGTTCGGCGCCATGAATCAGTTTTATTGAATAACTTCTTTCGTTGGAATCGTCGGCCATTCTGACTGGCATTTGTCATAGACGCAAGTTTCGTTCAAAGGTTGAAATTGAATGATTTTATTTTTATAAAATCAATCTGCTTATAAAATCTGATATAAATATAACTAGATGAGGCCTGCAACTCCGTTGCGACCAAATTCGTTTTTCCCACGGAAATCCTACACTTTTTCGGGATAAAAGTTACTTATGTCCTCTCCCGAGGCTCAAAGTAATTTCATACCAAATTTTTATATTCACTCGGTTTGGGCGTGAAGAGGTTACAGACAGATAAACAGACGACAGACGTACTTTCGCATTTAGAATATTAGTATAGTATGAATAGGCTACTTGACCTACTTTTTTTCTTCATGCTAATCGCTTCTTAATCATTCATTTTCACAAAAAAAAACTAATATTTCAATATTTTACACAGTAGAAACCCATAAAAATGTTTATTGAATAATATGCCTCATAAATGGCGCCGAAAACACTGTCCGCCATAGTGTGACGTCATACGATTTGTATTTTAAACTCTCTTTATTGAACATTTTTTATGTGCTAAATGTACGAGTCTAAAAGTGCCCAAAAATAATAAAAGAATTAAATAAGAAATTACAAATCATTTGTAATGTTGAAAACTTTTGGAGAAAAGTTTTGGCCATTTCATTTCCCGTCTACAATAAATGGAGATAATATATAAAACTGATGTTTTAAGTGAATTATTCAAGAAAATATATTTTACAAATCTTTCTAGGCTTATTGTTATTATTTATGCACAAATAAATTTACATATAGCGAGCGCGATAAATAAAATATATTAAATTAGTATGAGGATGACGTCACATCCAAATCGGAAGTACCGCAAATGCGTTTTCGTCAGTATAGTTCCTATTTTCATAAAATCATATGTTCAAATCGACTTTATTTATCAATCATAAGCTTTTATTTGATAATAAGGGTGAAATACGGTTTCCTAGGCCAAGATTTCTACTAGAAATATGCATTTGTTCAATGAAATTGAGTATAGGTCAAGTAGCCTATTGCTAAACTTTATTATGATATTGATACATTTGTTACACTTGATCTAATTTTAAGGCAAAATTAAGTTAAAGTGTTTTCTGCGAATAAATCTTCTTCGCTAATTATAGAAATATATACGTATATTCTTTCAATTGATTAAAAAAATGTATCGTCTTGTTAGCTTATTAATGCCAAATTAATTTTCTTATAAACCTTCCTGATGCGTGTTCCTCACGTTCTTTTGTTTTTCTTGGTTTCTTATATGAGTGAAAGAGATGGCAATATTTTCTCAATATAAATATAAAATAAATATTTTGTATTAGGTATAATAATTAGTTTATGAACAGTATGTTTTCGTTATATGCTAACCGTCTAATAATATTCTAACTTCAAATTTTCAGCATATTCGAAATCATGACCTAAGCACATCGTAAAGTATATTAATAACTAAGTCCTACCTGGTTTAATTAACCCGTAACTCTAAACTATAACCCTTAAGTTGTACCCATAAGTTATTAGTTTAATTACTTTAACTTAATTATTTCCAAGTGTTGATAAGTTGAATTTTAGCAAGAATTAAAATACTAAATGACGCTCGCAACTCCGTTGTGCCAAATTTCATTTATCGCGCATTTTTCCGGGATGAAAAATGTACTTTGTCCTTTCGCTTAAAGTATCTCCATATCGAAAAGGTTTTGGCGGGTAGAGGTAACAGGCAGACAGACAGACACACTTTCGCACTGACAATATTAGTATGAATTTGTATAGTTTTTCGATCTTAAAGTATAAAGTATAATTATAACAGAAAAGTTATTACTAAAAACAAAAATTTCGAAAATCGGTTCACAAACGGCGAAATGATCGTTGAACATACAATTTAAATAAAAAAATATATCCACAGCCGAACATATTATAACCTTCTCGTTAGTATGTCTGGTCTCTGAAGTCGGTTAAAAATCACCGTATCCATTTATTTCTAAAGAAAATAGATATTTTGTAAAAGTTATGTACAAATATATTTATTTAAAAATAATATTGTAAATATGGACATGTGTAAATTCTTATTACTTATTATTACTCCAGCATAATATAAGCGAATACTATCCTCTATTATGCAATATTGAGCCAACGAAGCCATTATCAAAACTCCATCGAAATCGATTAAGGTTTGCAAACATAATGCACGTGGATTATCGCGAGTTCGCGTGACAGTACTAATGTAGATAGTTCCATCCCTGACCCCGTTATATAAATATTCATAACCCATAGATAATAATGTTAGAG
This sequence comes from Polyommatus icarus, assembly GCA_937595015.1. Lineage (NCBI taxonomy): Eukaryota > Metazoa > Arthropoda > Insecta > Lepidoptera > Lycaenidae > Polyommatus > Polyommatus icarus. Next base: position 21,180,373 of record OW569328.1, on the reverse strand, counting down.
TGTTATCGGTGCTAATATGTAAGTAAAATCTCCTTTTAAGAGGGCGACTGACCCAAAACATCAAACATCGCCCATCTCTCCTCACACTCACGCCCGTCTTTCATATTATGCCAGGTGAAAAAGGACCACGCGGATTCAACGCCAAATTAATTTTTTCTCAATAACTCGATAAATAAACAACATTTTAAAAATCTGCTAGGTCGGTTTCTCAATGATAGAATTTTATACAATGTGTTAAAATATTAACTTAGTTAAATGCACGGTTATGGCAATAAATGAAAAATTCGTGAAAATTAGATGTATTTTTGTGATTTTTTTCTATAGAGAAAAATTTAAGATATCGTGTTTTTGCTCAGATTGAATTCTTGGAAATATAATGTAGTATATAATTTTAGAAAATGAAAATGTTTAATTTATCGAATTTAAACACTTAAACTCCTATAAGCGTAGTTCGCAACAGGTGTTAAGATATAAATTAGAAGATTATACTTCATTTAGTTCTTATCAACATGATAAGAACTAAATGTAGTATAATCTTCCAATGTATATCTTAACACCTGTTGCGAACGTAGAATTTTATGCTTGGCTCTTGTGCAATGAAATAAAAAAAAATTTAGAGGTTAAATTATCTTGAATATCCTCAGAATCGCAGCACTATCAATAAGTTGGATTTCTAAGAATATTTTGACGTCTTTCTACATTGCCTGGCTTATGTAAACTTTACAATATGTTCCAAACTTTTTCACAACTCACAAAGTTTCCGACAAGTGCTTCTGAGAACTATTTAATTTTGCGCTTTATGAGAAATATAATTAAAATGTTTAGCCGCAGTGAAGATTATTCAGTGCGGTAAAAAACATTATTACAAAATTCCTGTAATTCATTGTGATTAATTCCTGTAATTAATTCCTGTAAAGTCATTGTGACTTTTATAAGAAAGTAAATTTATTTTCTTCTTTTTTATTTGCTAGATATTAATTAGTTCTTTATCATGTTTTTAGATATGACATAGTGAATACTGATAAATATAATTATTATGACTATAGTACAAATCATGTTCTTTGAAAGCTTGTCAAGCTTCCTGCAGATCAAAAAATTAACTCTTCTACATATAAAAAAAGTTAACTTTTACATGCTATACTATATTGATAGACATCAAAGGCTTTTTTCCAATATACCAAAAAAGGACAAGCAGCTTAAGCCCCAATTACGCCAAGGTCTGTTAGTGTTAAGGCCTTCGAGAAGCGGACGATTTTCAAGATTTAAAAGTGACAAGGAGACATAAAATATTGTAATTTTAATTCTGAAAAAAGTATACGTGTTAGTTAAGGATCTTTAACGTTATTAGTGGCGGCCGAAAAGGAAGATCTTCCGACCGAGCGAGATAGCATGCTCGGTCAGGCCGAAGCCCACTGACGTCATTTCAGACGTTGTATATATCTTGCCGTTCTCCGAAACTTCGATAGCGCGATGTAGGATTGTTAGGCGAATTGTGGGTACCGCCACATCACTCCCCCCCGAAGACCGGTGATATTCTTCAATGCGCTTGTGTTGTCAGGTGTGGGCCGAAGCTACGCGTGCAATGACCAGGAGAGGGACCCCGTGCTCTGCTTGCTGACCGGTCGTTGTAGCCTATGGCTGCCCCGTTCAAGCCGGACACGGGTTCGACCGGCGCGGACGCCCAACGCGGCTTATGGTCGAGGCGACCCGGTTGTGCTTGATGTCTGCTGACGTGGTGCGGATGGGCGGGGAGTGTCGATGATGACTGATGTCCAGAAGGATGCGTGTTCTTGTCGGTGGTCACCAATTTAACGTTATTAGTGGCGGCCGAAAAGGAAGATCTTCCGACCGAGCGAGATAGCATGCTCGGTCAGGCCGAAGCCCACTGACGTCATTTCAGACGTTGTATATATCTTGCCGTTCTCCGAAACTTCGATAGCGCGATGTAGGATTGTTAGGCGAATTGTGGGTACCGCCACAGATCTAACACAGTGGAATTTATATTCCATACCACAATATCATGAACTTCACTCGATAAAAAAAAATCCCAAAGTTAACTCTTCTTTTAACGAAATTTACATACTATGTCCAAATTACTTGGAATTTTCAGGTAATTTTTGTACTGAACGAAAGACAAAGAATATATCTCGGGATTTTCGTTTTTTCGTCTCGATTGAAGAGGCTACTTGACCAAATTTTTTTCTTCATGCTAATCGCTTCATAATCATTCATTTTCACAAAAATTTCAAAAAAACTAATATTTTAATATTTTACACAGTAGAAACCCATAAAAATGTTTATTGAAAAATATGCCTCTTAAATGGCGCCGAAAACGCTGTCCGCCATAGTGTGACGTCATACGCTTTGTATTTTAAACTCTCTATATTGAAATTTTTTTTATGTGCTAAATCTACATATCTAAAAGTGCCCAAAAATTATAAATTAATTTAATAAGAAATTAGAAATCATTTGTAATGTTGAAAACTTTTGGAGAAAAGTTTTGGCCATTTCATTTCCCGTCTACAATAAATGGAGATAATATATATAAAACTGATATTTTATTTGAATTATTCAAGAAAATATATTTTACAAATCTTTCTAGGCTTATTCTTATTTTTAGGTAAAAATAAACTTACATATAGCGAGCGCGATAAATAAAATATATTAAATTAGTATGAGGATGACGTCACATCCAAATCGGAAGTACCGCAAAAGCGTTTTCGTCAGTACAGTTCCTATTTTCATAAAATCATATTTTCTAATCGACTTTATTCATCAATCATAAGCTTTTATTTGATGATAAGGGTGAAATACGGTTTCCTAGGCCAAGTTCTACTAGAAATATGCTTTTGTTCAATGAAATTGAATATAGGTCAAGTAGCCTATTATCTATATAATAACGACGATTAAAAAACTATAAAATTGCAGGCTTTAAGTCGCGCTCAGACGCTTTGTTAGATTCTTAACTAACACATTTTTTTTCAGAATTTAAATTACTATATTTTTATGTCTCCTTGTCACTTTTAAATCTTGAAAATCGTCCCCTTCTGGAAATACAGGGCCTTAACAGCTTGTTAAAATGTCATGTCATCTCTTTCATTCATAAGAAAAACGATAGACGTAACGTGATACTACGAGTAACTCAAGCGTTAACTTTAACAGTCGTTGGTGAAGTTGGGGCTAAATATTGTTAAATGATGTTTTTGAAGAGATTAACACTATTAGAACGAATCATTTTGATCTTTACAGTATATACCTTCAGACAGGAGCTCTTAGCCAAGATGTTTTCTTTATCGCTTATTTACAGAATCGCCTACCAAAAATGTATGAAATTGACTTGACTTAAGCGTTCGATGGTTAAAATTATGAAGTCGACATCCGACTCATGTTATGTCAGTTCCATACATTTTATCTTTCTTATTCCATATTATATTTTCTATTGTGTTCACTGTGAAAGTAGCAGCGCTGAAATAGAAAATTATTTTTGTGATTTGTATGGTCAAGCGCATAGGTGACATACATTTTTCCATACAAAAGTTTAAAAAGTTACTCTTCCAGCGCTGCAACTTTCACAGTGAACTCTATATTCATGGAACACATACACACCCACATGTATTATCACTTAGTTTTGTTACATCTTGTATAAAGAAAACGTGTTGGCTACGGGCTCTGATCGTATAACGGCCCCATTACGTAGCAATAATGAAATACCGTCTGCGGTTTAATCATGGCCGTCAGTGCTAACAGGTCCTCAGAAAATGAAATCTCATTAGGTCACTTCAAGTTGCCCGCACTATATCGATTTAATGTCTCATCGATGTATGGAATATTGAGTCTTATTTTTTTATGTGTAGAGTGTAAAATTCAGTGTGATGAATATGGGTTAGTTAGGAGTGAGTAAAGATTTCTCAGGTCTTTCTGAACTCTTTCATAGTTGATTTTAACGCTCTTCATATTATTGCTGTCTTCGTATAATATCACTGTTTGACTTAAAATTGTTTCTGATGGGTATTTTAATCATTATCATGGCTATTATTAATCATTATCACCCACCTGGGCGCATTTAGTTTCGGAGTGGCTACAGACCGGTAGGCGTAATAGAGGCCAACCCAAATAAAGGTGGTGCGATGAACTGGATGCGTTCGACAAAGAATGGCCAGTGACATCACAAGATCGTGAATTGTGGAATAAAAGGGGGATGCTTTTGCTCAGCAGTGGGACACAGTGGACAAAAGCCTCCCCCGTAATCATTTTAAATTCATAACATAAATATTTACGCACTACCTAGGTTTTGAATTGGAAGGTAATTGCAACGTAATGTACCATCGAGGAAATTGATTCCTATGCAGTTGATAGACCAACGTTATTTGGTCGAATATGTCAATTCAATGTTAATTGTGATCTGTCGGCTGGGTTTGACGTAACGCAACCAAACTACGTAGGTCCCCGATCTGCATAGGAATCAACTTCTCTGATAGTACATTTTTTCCTGGACTTAAAGTATCACCATAACTATTACAAAAGTCAATTCAGTCTTATTATTCACAAATTAAACAGTATCATAATATTATATATAATACATGTTATTTTAATTTGTTCTGTATGCAGTAATGACATTCACACACCATTGTTATTTATGTAAGAACTATTATAACCTTTGTTACCCTTTTGACTACACATCTGTGAATAATTAATGATCTCGATTCTTGATACTATAAAACTTGACTGTCTGTCTGTCTGTTACCTCTTCACACCCCAATAGCTGAACCGATTTTGCTAAGTATGGAGATACTTTGAGTCCCGGGAAAGACATAGGATATTTTTATCTCGGAAATATGTACGGGTTCCGCGCGATAAACGGAGTTGCGGGCATCATGTAGTTTTAATATAAATCTCAAACTAACAACCCAGACCATTATAGACTAACAATGACTTAGAATAAAATATGAAAATATGCCAGTATTCTAAAAAGGTCAAATGCTTATGCATTTTCTTACTGCAGCCTTTCATAATTTTAATAACTCACATTTTTATATATTGGGGTCGGCCTGCAATATTGTATGCAATCTCATATGGCGAGAGCTTTTAGGGTACTAAGAAACAAAATAAAACCCTATTTATTGCTCGTTGAAGTGAAAACTTCTTTAGCAGCGTTGAGCACTTTTGTGGGATGGGTAAAAACTGTGAAACTCGCGTCAGATTTTTGTGTTGATCGAAAAACCATAGAAAAACCGTTAGACGGCTGGAGAGTAGTGTTTTGTGTCGAACTCGAACTCGAAAACTCGAAAACTCGAACTCAAACTCGAATTGTAAGGGTTTCGATTAATTAAAAAAAAGTAGATTTTTTTAAATCAGTTTTCATAAAAAATGGGTAGAAAATTTAATCGATCGTAAGGGTTTTGATTAATTTAAAAAATCGATTTTTTTAATAATCGATTTTCATAAAAAATGGGTTAAAAAATATACGTTGATGATCAAGTTTTTACTTCTGCCGGCACTCCCGGAGTGCAACCCGTCTTTTTTTTATCTAGGAAGACTATTTACAATATGCACTAGGTATGCAGTATGCAGCTTTGCCTATTGCCCTTACGAGTAGCATAGTAAAATCTGCAATGTCTTTTAGAGATTTTTTTTAATGTTGACGCAATCTATTAATAATAAAAGGAATAAGTATAAGGAAGTTTACGCTAAAAATGTAACTAAGAGTATCGGGATTAAATAAGCAAGTCTAAACGTAAGTTGTTATAAAATATCTAATATATATATAAATCTCCTGTCACGATGTTTTTCCGCCATGGATTCGTAAACTACTTAACCGATTTTAATATTTCTTTTTTAAATGTGTGCTTTTTTCCAACTTGAGAGATAGGATAGCTTAGATCTTTAATAATTATAGTCGCAATTTTATTTTATTGCAAATTGTTTGTCTATAATGACCATTGTTTATGCGACGCGGGTCACGGGATAGCGATGGATGGAGGTTGCCATGGTGACATACTTATTTATAGTCACTAATTAAATAAAATAATACGGGCGATATAATTTTTATAATGCTATTTGGACAGCTAGTGTAAATATAAATTTTAATGATAATATTACTTACGTGAAATTATTTACCATCAATTGCAGAGTCATATCGCACAATCAACGATAAGGTCAAAAAAAATGGTTGCCTGTAAAGTCGGTTTTACGGGCGAAGATTTTACGTGACAACGTGTGGGAGAGAGACGCAAGGCATTCGGCGGGCCTCTCTCTCGTTCGGTGACTCATCGTAACGTTACCGAGCGTTACACTTTTTCATAAGTGACTCCCAGCCGCAACCTAATTTAAGACGTTGTCACGTCATAAACATAAAAAATGTGACCTTTTATACGGAACCCTTGATGCGCGAGTTCCACTCGCACCTAGCCGGTTACATGTCTGTAACGTTTCTCAGTAGTAGTGGAATAGTGAATAGAATACAGCTTGAACCAAACCGATGAGTGTTCAATTAGTACATTTCTTATTAAAGTTGCATTATATTCATAATCCATATTTCCACCCATACTAATGGTTTAAATGCGAATGTGTGTCCGTCTGTCTGTCTGCCCATCCATCTGTCTGTCTGTTACCTCTTCACGCCCAAACCACTCAACCGATTGTGCTGAAATTCGGTATAAATATACTTTGAGTTCCGGAAAATGATATAAGATGCTTTTGATCCCGGAAAATTACGGTTCCCGCGCGATGAACGAATTTTTAAGCAACGGGGTTGCGGGCGTTGTCTAGTACTTAATATTTTTATATGTAATTGATTGTACTGACGGTTCTTGGTGGAAATTCATGTTGAACACTAATAAAACACACTTTTTCTTGCACTTTATCCACTATATTATTATAACGTTTTAACACCGACGTTAAACTTACACCTGATGATGAATAATTTCGAAACCGGTCGTGTAATTTGTTAAAGTTATAATAATATCTTAATATAGTGGATAAAGTGCAAGAAAAAGTGTGTTTTATTAGTGTTCTCAATATTTTTATTGCTAAACGTGTGTCTATGACGTCTTCCCGCTTGATAAGCTGAATAAATTTTGGTGAAATTCTGTCATTTGTGGAAGTGCGTGAAGTCCGAGAAAATCGACTATTATCGGAGACGCGGGCAATCTTAATATATATATTTCTTGTGTGCGTGTGTATGTGACTGAACTTCTCCTAAACGACTAGACCAATTTTGATGAAATTTTTTGTGTGTGTTCAAGGGGATCTGGGAATGGTTTAGATTCACAATTTTGTCCGCTGGACAATGTTTTTTAATTAATTTTTAATTTATTAGTAGTTGTTGATTTTGGAATGTTTTACATTGGATCCGACAGTCGGCTGCCATCGCAGTGTCAAATTTTAAATAATATTCGAATTCGGATTTTAATTTTAGTCTGTCCGACAGTTAGCGCTTCGACCAAATTAAAAAAAAATACTTTATATACTTAATATGGCAAAGAAACGTTTGCCGGGACAGCTAGTATCTTATAAATTATAATTTTCGATTTCCATAGTAATTTCGTAGGTGATGAATTTTATGGACTCAAAAAAAATATATTATTTTAATAGGGAATAAGACCACTCATAATGTTTAGACTTAATTGCTTTCTAGCTTTAAGCTTGATTTTTTTTTATAAAATAAGGGGGCAAACTAGCAAATTGGTCACCTAATTGTAAGCAACTACACTCGCAACATCAGAAGAGCTGCAGGTGCGTTGCCAGCCTTTTAAGAAGGAATACGCTCTCTTGAAGGTTTGCCGGTCGTATATGTCCGGAAATACTGCTGGTGAGTTCCAGAGTTTTACAGTGCGCGGCAGAAAGTTATGCGAGGAACGCACGGTGGAAGACTGCCACTCATCAAGGTGATAAGGATGGTATGTTTTTCGCGTGGGACAGTGGCGAAAAGTTGCAGGTGGTATGATTCCGACCAATTCCTCAGAGCACTCCCCGTGATACAACCGATAGAGGATGCAGAGTGAAGCTACATCTCGGCGTAATTCCAAGGGGTCCAAGCTGTTTGAAACACTATGGCAGTAAACCTAGTTGGATACGATACAGAGGGAGCAGTTGGTATTTCAGCGCTCCTGCCCAAAGATATGAGAACAATACTCCATACTAGCTGTCCCGGCAAAATTTTACCCCCTCTTTTGAGATAAGAGGGGTGGGGGAAAAATGTTTTCCAACTTAACACCAGATGTTAAGTTGGAAAAAGAGTTAATAATATAAAGTCAGTCCATTAAAGAAAAAAGTTTACTTCATACTAAATCTGGAAGAAGGCAAATATATCTGCAAAAACCGTATGCAAATCAGATCAGTAGTTTTCGTGTTAAAGCAAAAGTCTTATACAAAATCTGACCCCCTCTTTTGTCCCTTTAGAGGGGTGGGGGGAAAAAAATTTATACACCAGATGCTAAGTTGGAAGAAGACAAATATATCTGCGAAAACCGCATTCAAATCGGATCAGTAGTTTTGCGTGTGATAGTGGAACAAACATACAGACAGACAGACAGACAGACAAAAAAACTGACCACATTTTTGGCTTGTATAGCGATGTAGTGACACCCTCCGCTTATTATTTTTTGAATATCTTTAATGTACAGAATCGTCATTTCTACAGTTTTATTATAATATGTATAGATGATTTCTAAACAATAAACTCGACTTAAACAAAATGCAAGTAATATGACAAAAAGTATATTTTTTGCATTTTTTACTAGTTGAGCACATTTGGCGAGAAGAATCTGCGTAAAAAAACTCACAATAAATCGTCTTATGAAAGTCGGCTGAAAATAAGATGAACGTATACATTTCTTTCCAAAGAATAATGGGTGGACTAAATTAATTTTTAAATATCGGCATAAATTTTCACGGCTTTTTACCGGTAAAATTTAATTACGATATCTCTTTAATACAAAAAATTAATCTAATTTTACGGAACTCGATATCAGAATCCCTTTATAAAAATACCTTTAATATAAAGCCCCTTAAAAATTAATAGCATTAAGTATAAACCGCTTACCCGTGGCCTAACCCTTCGTAGGAAAATATGGTAACGATGTAATATAAAAAAATATTGTCACTTGTCAGGGTAAAAACTTTAAACTAAAAGACGCTAAAATTTATTTCATTTCAAATGTCTCGCTGATGGAGCTCGTGGGATCGATTCCCGCGTAGAAAAAGTGTTTAAAAGTACTTATTATTTCCAAAATTGGTTTGAACGATGCGGGCTGATTACCCGATTGACAAGTATTAAGATGATCCATGCGTCGGATGGCATGTAAAAGTCGGTCCTGATCAGCCTTCGTCAGTCAAGTCCCACATTGGGTTATGAGAGTAAAAAAACAGACAATACTCTTGTGTACTGCGTACACACTCGGGCACTATGAAATTACTACTGCATATCTGTTTTTTATGAAACCGGCCACCGTCACCGAAACCTTTGTTTCAAATATTTTTTATTCGCCTATTCGATAATTGAATATTTTATGCAATAAATTATTATTATCTTCGATACAACGTCAGGCAGTAAAACACAATGCGTTGGATTTGACGAGAGTATTAAAAACAAGACATAAAAATACCTTTCATAAAAACGTTATACATACAATTTACATTATATGTGGAAAATTTTATCTTCGTTGTCCAACTCCTCTGAAACAGCTATACAGATTTTGATGAAATTGATTTTTAACCGACTTCCAAAAAACGAGGAGGTTATATGTTCGGCCGTGGATATATTTTTTATATTTTTTTTAATTTTGTATGTTCAACGATTACTCCGCCGTTTGTGAACCGATTTTCGAAATTTTTGTTTTGTTGTATGTGATTTCACTCCAATTTGGTACCATGTTTACAAAAGTGGTGACCTGATGATGGGATCTAGGAGTAATCGAGGGAACTCTTCGAAATTTATATGGAAACATATGGTGATTTTGATTTTATGTGAAGTATACTAAGAATTTGCTACCAAAAAGTCAAATATTGGGTCAAAGTATACCATGGTTTCGAAGATGCTGAGAGAACTCCTGACTCCTTATAGATACACGTTTGGGAGTTTCGGCGTTGTTTTAAGAACAGAAAGCATATGCTACTATGCAATTCATATTCATCATCATAATCATCATCATCATCATCATCATCATCATCATCATCATCGTCATTAAATTACTTAGCACAATATGTTCACTTCACTGATATTATTATTTTGTGAGTGTGAAATGTGAAATGTGACTCTTAACAAATTGTAATAAGATACGTAAAATATACGCGAAGGTTTACCTACTAGTGTAATTAAAAAGAGTAAAATGATTTTTAACAAAAAATTAAAACCGACTTCCAAGGTAAAAACAATAATAACATTAATATGAACTAAAAAGTATCAAATAATTTTTACTATCTACTCGTAATAGTGCCTTTTTCCGAATTCGGCTAAACCTCAACTATTTCTGTACTCAATCTTCATTATTTTGAAGTCGGTACCAGATAGCTGAATCTTCAGTCCCCTCACAAAATATTTGAAACTTTTAGAACTGGCACCGACTTCAAAATTATGAAGATTGAGTACAGAAATAGTTGAGGACCTCAACTGTTTCTGTACTCAATCTTCATAAATTTGAAATCTGGTACCGACTTCAAAATAATTCATTATTTTGAAGTCGGTACCAGATTTCAAATTTAAAATGTACTCAATCTTCAGATTGAGTACAGAAATAGTTGAGGTTTAGCCGAATTAGGAAAAGGCATTATTAGATAGTAAAAATTATTTAGTACTTTTTAGTTCATAATAATGTTATTATTGTTTTTACCTTGGAAGTCGGTTTTAATTTTTTGTCAAAAATAATAATCATTTCATTAAGATAGGTCTGAGAATCGGCCAACATCTGAAATGAAATATTATTATGTTTTATTTCCGTCTTCCGAACATTACAAGTTAATGCTTAGAACAAACCTACGCGTCAGTTACGGAGCGTCGAGTAGCGTCAGGTTGCCAAATTTATGTGTTTTTGAAGTGAAAACTTCTTTAGCGGCGTTGAACACTTTTGTGGGATGGGTAAAAACTGTGAAACTCGCGTCAGATTCTCATGCTGATCGAAAACCTTGGAAAAACCGTAAGACGGTTGGAGAGTAGTGTTTTGTGTCGAACTCGAACTCGAACTCGAATTGATTGTAAGGGTTCGAAAAAAATCGAATCGTTTTCGGTAAAAAAATCGATTTTTTAACAATTGATTTTCATAAAAAATGGGTTAAAAAAATGCACAACGTTAATAATCAAGTTTTCACTTCTGCCGGCACTCCCGGAGTGCAACCCGTCTTTTTTTTTCGATTGTCGATATTTTTTAATCGATTGTAAGGGTTTCGTATTTCGATTAATAAAAAAAAATCGATTTTCATAAAAAAGGGGTTCAAAATTTAATCGATTGTAAGGGTGTATCGATCTTTTTTTTTCATTTTTTGCTATCGATTTCCATAAAAAAATAATGCACAACGTTAATAATTAAGTTTTCATTTCTGCCGGCACTCCCAAAGTGCAACCCGTCTTTTTTGTCTACAAAACACACATTTGACAACTTGACGCAACTTGACGCTCCGTCACTGACGCGTAGGTTAAGCCTCAGCTTGACTCTTCTTGAATTAGTGTCAACGTCTACGATGTCTACCACCGGTTCGGGAACCTGCCCGGCGAGAAGAACCGGCTGGCGCACGCACAGGGTTTATTTGTCATACTAAAAATAACTTAAGAAATTACCTTTGCCGGCTTAGCTGCTGTTTCGTAACACGTTTCTTCACACAAGTCACAATATATACAATTATGAAGTTTAAAACTGCGTACTATAAAAATCAACACAATACCTGTGACAATACTAATAAATACCGTGAATGTGGGGGTCCGTGAATGGATCTTGATAAAAACACACAATGAAATCGGTTTAATCACTCACATGACACTATCGAAAATGAACATATTTTGATGATTTCGATAATGCTAATATTCAATAATATCGATTGATATTATGTCAAAATCGGAAATTATCCGACTTCCGGTCATATCCACTACGAATATAATTATACAGTTTTGTATGGGCAAGGGCCCGAGCGTCAGAAGTTTCCCCATACAAAAGTGAAAAAAAATTTGGTCTTTCAGCGCTGCTACTTTCACAGTGAACTCTCTACATGGAACACGTACACACCCTAAAATATTATAAATAAAATAAAATTGTTTTTGTTACATTCTGTATAAAGGGTTCTCTGTCTGTTGTTTTAAATTGAAATGAAATGAAAACTCTTTATTTCCAAGTAGATTATCAAGAAACTCTTTCGGAATAACCTACTACTTGGTGCCTGCCACCAGTTATTATAAGAAACAGCTTTTTAGTTTTCACCTGACCGTGATGAATCTAGGGGTTATGATTTTGGTAGACTATGTTAGGTATATTTCGCGGTAATCGCGTTCTTGCGTTTTATCATTGAATTATTAAAAATAAATAAGATTTCTCAGTGCAGAAAAAGACAACTGTGGCTCTGGAGAGCGAAATTATTACTCGAGAAGTACAGCTCTCTTTCTACCAATGTTGTTTAAAATAAGCGTGAACAAAAATGTAGCTATAGCAGTGATTTGTAAATGGCTACTTGACGCAAAAATTGGCCTGGTACATTAATTAATGGTTCAATTGTTTTATTTAAATAGTTTATATTATTCGTAGATTTAAATTAATGTATTCACGTCGGTATGGCGGGCTACAGCCCGAGAAGTATGGCATTACGCTACCGCCTACTTTTTTTTTCGACTATCTGAAAATACAAGCATTTTTGTGGAATAAATCGTTCGACACTCGTTATTTATCCGACGCGTTCGATTAACGTCCACGCGTTTGGGCCGCCAGTGCGAGCGCTATGACTATTATTTTCCTTTTTGCGTTTACGTATTTAGACTCCTGTAGAACCGCTATATTGGTACAAATGACTAAGAATTTTGTGTCACCATCTCCCGGTCTATACGGACGCGTATCATATTATATTGAGCCTAAGATTATTTCGATTTCAATTTTGTCCAATCAGTTGGTATTTGGGCAGGCGATAGGAGAATCCCACTTATTATTTTAAACGCAACAACAGTTTGGGCGATTGGTCCATTGTTACTATTGTGAGTATTGTTTAAAGCGATAAAGGCTGGATCTATTTACATAACAATTTATACTTGATTTGAATAATAACGTAACTAATGTTTGTGAATTTATTAGGTCGTTTATCATATTCATCGTCATCAGCTGGATTGATGTGAATATACAGTCGGGTTTTTAATTTATCAACAAAATCAAATTGGTCAATAATCAAAACTCTAAACGAAAAGTCCATCTTTTTTAATAATATTCCATAATCTCCATAGAAAACCGAAATATTTAATTAGGAATGGGTTTAAAGGCCTGTATTCACTTTGAGTAGTGCGAGTGCATGTGATTAGTGATTAGGAGAAAATAAAGGCTTGCACTAATTAGTCCTGCACCTATCACTAATCAAAGTGAATACAAGCCTTTATAAACTGTGTAATGTGTATACAGATATAATTCTATTGTTTCCTTTACTCCTTAGGGCTTAATGCAAGTAAGAAACTTTGGTACATAACTCATTGTCTCTAAGATTCCCATCGCTATCGGCTAACTAACGGTATCGGCGGATCGGCCAGGGCCCCAATTTCGGCCCCAATTTCCATAAGTCATAAATCCGCCACTGACACGCCATGCTCGCATAACTTACACGCGACAACTGTGACAAGTTTGCCTTGATTTATATATATACCGACTATACGAATACTAGCTCAATTAGAAGGAAACGGTCGTACTAAATATAGGCAATATACTATGGAAAAGGGTGTTTGTATGTTCTGTCTTTACGCTTAATTTGCTGATTTGTTTTTGATGGTATTTGGTATAGAGATATTGTGAGTCCCAGAAAAGGACAAAGGATACTTTTTATCCCGGAAAAGTGTATGGTTCCCGCACGATAAACGAATTTTGGCACGTCGGAACTGCGGGTAATATTTAGTGCTCTGCGTCTGTGCGATAGCCTGTTTATATTATGTTATATCTTTATGCTTAATTTGCTGATTTGATTTTGATGATATATGTCTCGAGAATGGACGTAGAAAAGTTTTTAAACTAGAAAAACTTACAGATTTCACAAGATGATAAAAGTAAAAACTGCTCATTACTATGTTTATTAACGCCAATACCATTTTCAAAATATATTTGGAAATATAGACAAACAATTCATTTAATCTTAGTTTTTAGTAGCTCAAATCAAAAACCAAATGGCCCATTTGCACCAAAGCATTCAGTATTTGATCAATCGTCAGTAAAACCTGTCCTCAAAATCCACAGCAAAAAGGAAAAAATGCAGAAGCGCCACTAAAAAGTCTGCAAAGATCCACCTTTACATATTCATTTTTGCTAGTGATAGAGATGTTTGCTCGCGCCGAACTGCGCAAATAAGGATTAGGTGCAATTTTCATAAACAAATAGAGCCTTTTTCGTTTGCAAATATTGTGCCTTTCGCTTCCCGATTGTCGGCCGGCCAAACGTTTTATTTTTACTGGTACGTTTACGGCAATTCTAACTTTCGTATCAGATTTTGTTGTTTTTTATTTCTTTACAAGTTAAATTTATAATACCTCGATCATGGGAATCGCACACAATCGATTTTCAATTGTTTAATGCGGCAGCCGGGTGCCGCTTGGGAATTGATGGGTTAAGTCAGGGGTTCCAAACTGTGCGCTGCGGGCCCTGGTGCACCGCGGAAAAGCAAGAATGGCGCCGAGCCGTGAGTCGATCCTCCATCATTATCCGAAACTACAAAATATATTAGATATAAAATGAAATTATAATGTTAATTATACAAAGCAGGCAGATGATTAAATATTTGTTTATTATTTTTACATGCTTAACCTAACATAATCATTAAATGTGTTTTTATTTATCTTTTTGTATTTAGTAAGGTAAATAAAATATTAGGGCGCCGCGCGCCAAAATATTGAGACGTGTAACTGCGCCGCAGGCCTAAAAAGATTGGGAACCCCTGGGTTAAGTCATTATATTTTTAATCAGTGAAGAAATATAAATACATTTTTTATAAATACATTTTTTAAGTTAACATTGAAGTATAAAACTAATTACTCTCTTTAACTTGTGTTTCAATGTATTATTTTAACTGGTGAATTATTTATACTTTTTTAATATTTATGATTTTTTTGAAGTATTATAAGTACATTTTTGAAATAGAAATCTTATTTAGTGGCGTTGTGCACTTTTAATGATGGAGAAAAGGTGGACACAGAGAGAGAGTAGATATTTGACCATAAAGTTAATATACCTATCGGAATAGAGCAACAATCTCGAGCTGTCAAACGTAACCAAAATTGGTTTTCATCTGTGTGAAAAATATTATGTGTACGTATACACTTACACAAGCATGATTGAACATGAATTCTATGAGATTATATTGACAACGTGCGGCACGTGCCGACTGGACGTCAAAAAAAGAGTGCTGCTGTCATGTATCACACGTCTCTTTTTACCACGCGGTGTTACTGATAGTGGCATCTCGCTTGCTCAGGCCTTTGTTTCTCTATTCCGCTAGGTATATTAACTTTATGTATTTGACGCGAGTAGATATAGGAAACTACTGCCTCTTCAACGTCGCGACGTTAAAGAGGGACTAGTTTCCTTTCTCTACCACGGTCCACAGGGTGAAAATGTATACCTGCTGTTTCGTTTTCACTTCTGCTGGAAGATAAAATACAGTTCAAAACATAGTTTATCTGACGACTTCTGTGGCGCAATGGTTAAGAGTGTGTGGCAGCTAAAGCCGGGGGTCGCGGGTTCTAATCCCGCCGACGGAACGAAAAGTTGGCAATATTCCTGGGTCTTGGATGTCTATTAAATATGTGTATCGTATTATAATAAAAATGTTAAATATATTTATAGTATAAAATTATTAAACATATTTCTGTTGTCTGGTACCTGTAACACAAGTCCTTTAGGTATTTACTACGGGACCAGACTGACGTGGTGTGAAGCGTCCATAGATATTATTATTATTATATTAGCGATAAATGACTATCTTTAAATCTAACTCTTATATTGATGAAGCTAAACACTGCCTCCTATCTATACCAGAAAACATTCCGAAAACTCATTAGCAAAGCAATATGCAGTTGCAATAATACCTTAATTAAAATATTTAGATAATGACAGTTTGTGCTGCGACCGCAACGTATGTAAAACTTACTAACGACTCTATTACCATTAACAACATATTGTTATGGGCTAACATTGTTCTGAACTTTGCTATCATTGTAAACACAGTCGCAACATAGTCACTTTTCCGCGGTCTGTCTCTATAATATAGAGACCTCACCAAAAAAGGGTGAATAATATATATTTTTTTAAATGAAATAAGGGACAAACGAGAAAACGGGTCACCTGATGGAATTCAACTTCCGTCGCCCATGGACACTCGCAGCATCAGAAGAGCTTCGGGTGCATTGGCGGCCTTTTAAGAGGAAATACGAGTATGGTAATAGGTGAGGGTATGGAAGGGAAAAGGATAGGGGATTGGGCCTCCGGTGAACTTTCGCAAGCGCTGTTTCTCGCCGGTTTTCTATGAGCCCGTGGTTTGTCTCCAGTCGAGCCTGCCCATTCGTGCCGAAGCATGGCTCTCCCACGTCATATTATTATGTTATTCACCTTTTTTGTTGAAGTTTTTGTAATTGATATAATGATTTAACCCTTAATTCACTTCCTGAGTCCCAGGGACTCACATCCAAATTTGAAACGGCAATGATTCAAAAGTCTTAGCAGCTAGTTTCCTCCACGTCTCAGTACCTTCATGTAGTGACGCGGGTGACATGGTGCCGAGAGGATGAGTGCGTACATTGCATATTTGGTGAGTTATTACGCCGAGTGAGTCCCTAGGACTCATACTAGTGAATTACGCTATGATTATTTTTATATATAAAAGTTTTAAAATGTTGATTTTTCACCGTTATTTTAATTTAAATTATGTATGCTTTATTTTTCTGCTGTTAAATTTTAGAATGGCTCTAAAAACATGATTTTATCAGTTTAAGAGAACACGGAGCAGATTCTATTCTGGAAGCCTGGCTTCAAGAGGATTTGGACGAAAAAATGACATTCCTGAAGATGTGAGCCACCCTGAAACAAGTTATCTAGGAGGGAAAGTATTACTATTTATGCCACTACAAAAAGAGAACAAAAACTGCTCATCTGTGCACAAAATGTCTGAAGCCGATATGTTTTACTTGCTCAAAAAAGATATGCCGACGTAGCTTTTAGATAGTGGTAGAAACCCACTGCACGTTTTTTTCCTTCGTATAGATGCATATATTAATATTTATTTTATTTTATTTTGTGTACCTTTATTGATTTAAAAACGTTAAGTTCTTTTTAATTTTTAGAATATTTGTTAGTTTAGAACTTTAGAGAAACCTTAAAAATATCATGGTTTTAAAAGACTGATAAGTGCATTTTATTAAATTTTCAAGAGGATCTCAGAAGTTTCGTTGGTTTTGTTATTTATTCTTATAATTTACTAAGTACTTAAGAAGATTATTAAACCAAATGTTGATGAAATTTGTTTCATTTCAAAAAAACATACATTTAAAATATGTGAGTCCCAGGGACTCATAGAAGGTAGTCACGTTAGTAAATTTCACCTAGTGAATTGCGGGTTAAGAGAATTATTGGTATTATTAGTTTAGAGATAACTAAACACACTATGCCGAATTTGCCGAAAGTTCGGCTTGATTCCGCCTGCAATGTATTTTAAATTTCCGATGCCGGAATTTCGTCGCGTTATAGTGTACAATACCCGGCAATAAATATTGCACATCGACCTTTGGAAAGAGACAATCGGCTAATTTCGGTTTCATAGAGCGTTATCTTTGTAGTACACACCTATTTGACATTACGTCAGTCGTTGTTCAAATTCAATAGAGTGCAGTCGCGTCCAGTTCAAAATATATATCTAGAGTTGTTAACACCCCTAAATTTGCTACAGCTGTAATTTTCCAAAAGAATTAAATACGCAAACATAATTTAAGAACACGCTTTTTTATTTTATTTTACCCGAACTTAAAGCCATAACTTATAGAAAATTTGGTATATATATACAAAGAATAATAAAATTGTCAAAAGAAGCAAACCATAATTGTTTTAACAGCTCCTAATATATACCGGACTTTTTGTATTTCGTGCGTAAGAGATAACGCTCTACAAAACCGAAATTAGTCGACTGTCACTTTCCAAAGGTCGATGTGTAATATTTATTGCCGGGTACTGTATGTGTTTGACATAGCTGACGTAATCATGCAGAATTTCCGCCGCGGAACTTCGGCATGGTGTTTTTAAGCACTAAATGACGTCTGACAATCCGTTGAGCCCAAATTCGTATATTACGCGAAAACCGTTCATTTTTCCAGGTTAAAAAGTATCCTATGTCCTTTCCTGGACTCAAAATATTTGCATACCAAATTTGAGCCAAATCGGTTCAGCGGTTTGGGCGTGAAGAGGTTACAGTAAGACAGATAGACGGACTTTCGCTTATTTAATAGGGAAATAATAAAACGAGCGAATAAAAAATTACTTTGCGACTGATGATGAACATACTGTTTTAATAACTTGAGCGGTATGAATTTGAGTAACCGAAAAATAAACTAAAAAAAAAAAAACTAACGACTAAATATTGATTTATAATAAAATCCAGAACGAGCTTACAAAAAGTGGATTGTGATTAATCTATTTCAGATATTAAAATTCTATCTGAGCGACTGTATTACTAAGTGAGCGACTGGAAATACTTAGAGGGCAACTTTAATATTAAAAATAGATTCAATTTTTCTAAGTGAGGTTATACATTACGAACTACTAAAAAGTTCGCTTTGAGCAAACTTTTGTGAGCGGCTTTATTAATGATTATTGGTTAAGTACTAATATTCTATTTGAGGGTTTATATCTAATATATATAAATCTCCTGTCACGATGTTAGCCCGCGATGGATTCCTAAACCACTTAACCGATTTTAATGTTTTTTTTTTTAATGTGTGCTTTTTTCCAACTTCATTTATTGCAAATGAATTGTCTATAATTAATTGACAGTCACAATTATCTGTTAACTCCAAAAGATTCCAATAGATGTCGAAACTTTTCTACTGGATTGAGTAACGGCTACGGGGTACTTTATAATATATTGATAGGTGCATTTGTTGAATAAATAATAATAAATTATTACAACCTGAAACTGACGGCGACCATTGTTTGTGCGACGGGATAGCGATCGACGTTGCCATGGTAACATACATATTTAGTCACTTTATAGCGGTAGAAATAGTTTATTGAGCTTTTACAAAAGGTCAACACTTAGGGAACTACTCTGCCTACTATTATTATTATAAAAGACCGACGCTTCGGGCTGCGACAGAATTTGTACGTGATACCCGTATCAGAGACCGGCGCGAACTGAACTAATATGATGCAATACGACGCGGACGCTGCGTGGCCGCGTCTATCTAGTAATTGTCTCTGATTGGTCTGCGCCTGACGCGCCCCGAGCGACGCCGTAGCGGAGGTGAGGGGGTGCGAGGCGCTGCGGGGGGCGCCTGTCTAACGCTTCGCGCTATAGCCTCCCCCTCCAAGTCACAAGCACGACCCGTCTGTGACTTGGCTGGACGACCACGGCGGCGCTGATGTACAACGACAGTGGATGAACCCACATATGGAGTGAGGGCGCTGGCATGGTACTTGCCTCGAACAACTCCGTTCGCATCCTCGACAATGAATGACGTGGGACTCACAATATGAGAGACACGATAGGGACCTTCCCGTTTTGGGGCAAATTTACTGGTAAACCCCTTGGCTGCATTGCTCATCAGATGGGCATCCACGAGGACCAGGTCCCCTTCTGCAAACGAAGGACTGTCTCGTCGCTTACTATCACCACTAGCCTTTCGAAGATCTTGTTGCTCTTCAACCCGGTGCTTAACATCAAGCAAAATCCGCGCAAACTCTTTCAGGTAAGGCGTAATCTGGGGAACGAAATTTTGTTGGGACACAATAGCTCGAAGGTCAGTGTGTACGGTTATAGGTGAGCGCATCTCCCGAGCAAAGGTAAGGTACGCAGCAGTCTGACCCGTTCCTTGGTTATGGGCACTATTGAGTGCAAAACGAACCATCGGTAGTACAGTCGGCCACTGGCGATGTTCTGGTCCTACCAGGATACCAAGTAGCTGTTTCAGCTCTCGATTCTTACGTTCCGCCGGGTTTGCTTCCGGATGATACACAGGAATTAGGGACTGTTGGACTCCAAGTACGAACATAGCCTTTTGCATTACTGCAGAGACAAACTGGCTACCATTATCCGAGATAACCCGACGAGGTAAACCATAACGCAGAAATACTTCTTCTATTAGGACCTTTGCACACGACTCTGCGGTCGCATCACATAGTGCAAATAGCTCAACCCATCGACTCGCCGTATCTTCAATGAGAAAAACCCACTTTTCTCCACCTTCGGCTTCTGGAAGGGGTCCGAAAAGATCCATCGCAAGCACTTCGAATCGTTGCTGTAGCACGGGTGTCTGAAGCAGACCAGCAGGTTTTAAATTCGTCGCTTTGTACTTTTGGCACAAGTCACAGGATTTAAGATATTGAGCTACATATGTCCTCATGTTTTTGAAATAATATTTTTCCTTAATTTTTCGCAAAGTTCTTTCCAACCCTAGGTGTCCAGCAGTGGGCGCATCATGGAGTTCTTTCATGAGCTCTGCCTTCAAAGACTCTGGGACCACAAGCTGGGGTTCCTCGGACACTCCGTCCGGATCACATCGATATAAGACACCTTGTTCAATATAATAGCCCCGGTCAGTCCAGCGTACAGCTGCTGCAGGGTCATCCGAATTCTCAAAATCTTCTATAATTTTGCTCACCTCAGAATCATTCATTTGAGCCTTTCGAATGTCTTCTGGACTACAATGAGGCAAATCGACGACCACGGGACAAATACCACAAGATTCCGTAATAGCTTCTTCAGTTAAATTGGTTACTGGTCGACTGAGGGTGTCAGCGACCAAGTTCACTCTACCAGGAGTGTAATTGATTTGGAGATCGAACGATTGAATTTTCATTGCCCAACGGGCCAATCTACCACTGGGTGTCTTTAATGACAAGAGCCATCTCAGCGGTTGGTGGTCGGTAGCCACATGCACCTGGGCTCCCTCGAGGTACCCTCGGAATTTATCCAAAGCCCAAACGACCGCCAAGGCTTCTCGCTCGGTGGTATGATAATTTCTTTCAGCCGCAGTGAGCAGCCGGCTGGCATACTCTATTGGTCTCTCTTCATGATGAGATGGGCCTTGCAATAATACTGCTCCTAGAGCATAGGCACTGGCGTCTGTCCGCAAAACAAACGGCTCATCAAAGCTTGCTTGTCGAAGAATGGGACTGTTTGAAAGGCGCACCTTCAGCTCGTCAAATGCTCTTTGCTGGTCCTCGCCCCACTGCCAACGTCGATCCTTCTTGGTAAGTTCCGTCAACGGACGAGCTAGATCGGAAAACTGCGGTATGAACTTTCGAAACCAGGAGCAAGTTTGTAAAAACGTTTTTAACTCTTTCAGGTTCGTCGGAGGCTTCATATGCATCACAGCTTCCACCTTCGTAGGATCCGGCTCGATTCCCTTCGAAGAGACGACGTGTCCCAGGTAAGTAACCTCATTTCTAGCAAAATAACACTTTTTTCTGTTTGCTTTTAGGTTGAATAGGCGAAGGCGCTCGAAGACTTGCTGAAGATCTTCAGGTGCTGCTCCAGATTTGGCGATATAATTAAAATATCGTCCAAATATGCCAGGACGCATACGTCCTTGAGACCAGATCTCATCCGGTCTATTAACCGCTGGAACGTCGCCGGTGCGTTTTTTAAACCGAACGGCATGCGGCGAAACTGGAACGTTCCAAAGGGCGTAGTGAATGCCGTCTTATGTCGATCTTCTGGGGCGACACTTATTTGCCAGTATCCAGCTTTTAAATCGATCGTTGACATGACGCAGTCTGCTTTAGTGTTCTGCAGTAACTCATCGATAACCGGAAGTGGATACTTGTCGGTCCGGGTGACGCTATTAAGCTTTCTATAGTCTACACAGAACCGGGTTTCACCATTTTTCTTCGGAATTAAAACCACAGGAGAAGCCCACTCCGACTCCGCGTCTTCGATGATGTCATCTTCCAGCATCTTATCTATTTCTTCACGAATAATGTCTTTCTTAGCGGGAGAAACACGATACGGCGGACTAGCGACTGGCGCCGCATCTCCCGTGTCTATACGATGTACGGCAAAATCGCCCGGTCCTCCCCCTGGAGTAAAAATATCCTCGTGGATATTCAGAAGGTCGGACAGACGTTTCCTTTCGTCCAGACAAAGATGGGATCCCTCGTCCTCGCGAAGACCCACAGACGAACAGGTAAGTGGCTGTAAAGGCTTGTTTTCGAAAATAATCGACTCCGGTGACCTATCGTGTCTCACATACCATACACCACGATCGAAGTCTAATACCATACCAATGTCCTCTATAAAATTCATACCTAACAGGCTCTCGGTTGCATCCGGCAACATAATAAAATCGACCGCTCGCGCTACACCTCGCACCGTTACATTAACATGCGCTATTTCAACATTTTGCGCAGAAATCCGACCGTCCGCATACTTTAATTCAGTAAATACATTTTGGAACTGACAACCATGCTTAAATAAGTGGGCTCTTAGACTAACACTTCCTACGGAATGTTTAGCTCCAGTGTCTACTATTAAATTACCGTATTCACCACAGATCTGTACACGCAACACAGGACGCACACGCGAATCAATATTAGCGCAACTCGCGGACACTGATTGAAATGAACTCTTAGACGGCGCGGGCGGCGCGCTCGATTTTTTCTCCTTACACGTTGGACAGTTCGAGCGTATGACTCCGGGTGTCCCACACCCGAAACACGTAACCGCAGGGGAACGCGCAGCTCCTTCAACTGGACCATCTCTAATCTTTGTCTGCTTGGCAATTCTCTGACAATCCTCCTTGAGGTGGCCGTACTGCTTACAGTACTTGCATTGAGGCCGAAACTTCCTCGTAGTTATACTAGGCTCCGCCTGAGCCGTTGCCGAAGAATAAGTCGCGGGTTTCGTATCTACATTGACACGCGGCCTACTCTCGTCTATAATATCTTCAACCCGCCGGGCTTGAGCCAATAACTCGGCGAAACTATTAAAGCTAGCACGCGGGACTTTCTCTCTAATTCGACGGTGCATCAATCCATAGGCCATATCCAGCTGTACCGTTTCCGTCAGTGTAAACTGCGGGAGCTGGGCGAAAAGTGCTCGAACGTGACAAATAAACAAATCTGTAGACTCGTCTACACGTTGCTCTCGTTCAAAAATTTTCCTATACAGTTTGTGAGGAGGCAAGCGAGGTCCAAAGGTTTGCTTTAGAGCCTCTACAGCAGCTTGCCACGACGAAGTAGTGTCCTTGACTCCTTGCCACCAAGTAGCGGCCAATCCCGTCAGCAGCATCGATAACCCACGTAGGGCATTATGGTCGTCAATACGGAGACACTCTTTATAAGTTTCCACAGAATCAATAAACGCCTCAACATTACTGTTATTCTCTCCGTTAAAACGAGCCGTGCACTTGGCGAAATTGCCAGTAGAAATTGGTAATGTACTTACAGGCTCGCTGCGACTCAACCTGTCTATGAGTAGTAGAAGTTGATCCGTTGTCATGGTGACCGGGGCCGCTGCAGCACAACCAGCTGGCTGCAGGTCCTCCGCAGGCACCTGGGCGGCGTCAGCGCCGGCAGCGCATGGAGACGTGTCCGCCTGAACCGGTGGCTGCGGCGTCGGCGTCGGCGTCCCGTCCCTAGACGGTTCGAGGACAGCCGACGAACTCGCTTGTTTTGCATGGGCTGATCTGGTGTTCATCTTGATAAGTCACCACGTACGCGGAACACAACCGAAATAAAATCTTATAGTCCACTCAGCACCGAGTCTTACGTAATTTGTGGGCGACCCCTTACGTATTCGGTATTCTATAAGAGTCACTAATTTCACTATTATTATTATATCCGTTCGCGAAACGAAGTAACACAGCAAACCTACTGTTTACTCGCGGGGAATGCAGAGCGAAATGTTTTTACACTATTCTTATGAAAAGCGCGCGAAAACAAACTAACACAGCAAGTCGGCACACGCGTGACGCGCGGCTGGCTAGTCGCGGAATATGTTATACCAGAACAACGATATTCTAGAAATGTTTATTAACATATAACCCTCGTATTGTTATTACTAAAGTTCGCGATAACAAACTAACACAGTTGTTGAGATGCACACTGTTTAGTTCGCGGAGAATACCAGTAACAAACTTAGGTATTCTAGAAAAGTCTATGTACACACACTGTACACACGTTGTACACACGTACTTATTGTTATTAACTTATTACAGAACGCGGGACGAAACCGACAGAAACTATGGGTACCTAACCACACCCACTGATCGGTTCGCGTTAAAAGTTAAAACCCGAAACAGAAAGTCTTCCAGAAAGTCACTATTACACACGTAGTGTCAACAGTCGCGGATCACAATTAAACAGAAACTATTTAGGTACCACACCTACTGTTTACTCGCGTTGAAAAACCGTTACACTAGTCTTTCCGGAAACCTAGGTCTTAAAACTTTTCGTAACTTTTCGGCCAAACGTTGGGACGCCACTTATAGCGGTAGAAATAGTTTATTGAGCTTTTACAAAAGGTCAACACTTAGGGAACTACTCTGCCTACTATTATTATTATAAAAGACCGACGCTTCGGGCTGCGACAGAATTTGTACGTGATACCCGTATCAGAGACCGGCGCGAACTGAACTAATAAATGATGCAATACGACGCGGACGCTGCGTGGCCGCGTCTATCTAGTAATTGTCTCTGATTGGTCTGCGCCTGACGCGCCCCGAGCGACGCCGTAGCGGAGGTGAGGGGGTGCGAGGCGCTGCGGGGGGCGCCTGTCTAACGCTTCGCGCTATAACTTCAATAATATTATATGGTAATTTATACATAATATATTATGGCAAAGCAACGTTTACCGGGACAGCTAGTATTTTATATTTTGATACGTGTTTTTAATGAAAATCTCGAAATTGAATATCAGAGATAGAAAGGATTTCATACTTTGATTTGATGGTCCTAAAATATGGATTGTTCTATTTGTAGGACAATGTTACAAATAAAATCTGCTGGTTAAGGTTTGTAAGGCTAAAGTTTAGAATCATGCCCAACGGTTTTGATGGAGGGATGGTTGGATGAAGAAAACCCCCCGCACCACTCCCACCCACAGGAGACCCTCCATATATGAGAAATTCGCATTTAAAAGGTGTTTACAGAGCGAAGGCATCGCAAGTGCAGTGACTAGTGAGTGGGGGACGAATATTTAATCATTGCAAAACTATATAATTCAAGGTTTCTCGATAAAAATTGAGTACTTTGCCACATACAAAGTTAGTCTTCTTCATAATCATTTTCATCATCATTTTACTATATCGTCATGGCTAAAGTCTAAGTTTAAGGAACTCCGTGTTGGCCCAATACGACTTTTTTGGGTTAGGTTAGATGGCTAAGGCTTGACAGATAAAACTGATAAAATAAACAATAAAATAAACAGATAAACTTGTTGTTCCTTATATCCAAATGAAGCTACTCACAAAAATTTGCTTGATAGTAATTAAAAAAAATGTTCTAGGGATCCCTGATTAAGTAATAATGTTTCATCAAATAGTTATTTCATATTCATTTTTTTTTGTTTAAATGTGAGCTCATTGTACTCTGCTCATTAGTGTATTTTTCAAAGTGGTTTTTGTATTCGAAACACTTCATTTGAGATAAAATATTGCTCAGTATAAAAAATACATGTATCAAATATTGAAAAAATGCAGGACGTAATGTTGATACTCAAACAGATATTAGGTCGCTCAAATATTATGCAGTTGCTCATTTTGTATTTTAAGTAACTCAAATAAATAATTTGTAAGATGCCGTTCTGTTAATTTCTCGTCGCTCACAGTCAGTCGCTCAAATAGTAATTCTATAACCCAAATTATTTATTTTGTCACTTAAAACTGTAATTTACAGTCACTCGATTAAATACTACCCTATTTAATATTAGTATAGATAGATTATATAGATTATTTATTTAATCAATGGACGCTTCACACCACGTCAGTCTGGCCCCGTGCTAAGTGCCCGAAGGGCTTGTGTTACAGGTACCAGACAACGGAAATATATATTTAATTATTTTATACTATGCATATATTTAAGATTTTTATTATATCATACACATATTTAATACACATCCATGACCCAGGAACATTGAAAAACGTTCCTTTTTTTAATTTAAGTATAGTTTAATATCAGTATAGTTATTACTTATAAGTATAGTTTTATTAGTAATGGTCTCGATAGTTGGCATATACTTTGAATGGCATGTATCCAGATGGATAGATATCCAGTTTGTACTTTTAGTTCCGTTTTCACGTTAGCGGTTAGACCAATTATTAAGCATGTAAAATAAAAAACCTCAAACGTTAAAATTATTGATCAAAGATATAAAATTCACAGTTAAAACTGATAGGCAGAAATGTTTTAACTTTTTCAAACTGTTTAACATGCACAACTAAAACGTGCTCGCCTACCGAATTTGAATTTATTCTATTTGCATTGAGACCCCTGTTCATTTGTAAATAAAACGTGCGATTTCAAATTAGTATAATTTTATAATATTTATTGCGACACAAAAAATATAATCAATAGTTAAGTAGGAAATAAACGAAGTAGAGAATAAATATATTTTGAAGACTTTTTATATTCTATATAGACTCTAAAAAGTAAAAATGTGCCCTATAATTAGTGTCTGAATATAACCTTATTTCCATACTATTACATAATATACTATTACATATTACTAAGAGAATCAAAATATTTTTAACAATTATAATTAACTGACTTTAACTATGCGGTAATTCAAGTCAGTCAATTAATTATAATTTCAGAAAGATTCGCCTTTACTTTTATTTATTAAAAATAATATTTTTTATTTAATTTCCTCATTAAATTAAAGTTAAATAAACTCGGTCGTGCTTGAACAGACTTAGTAGATTGTCTTATTCCATGAAATCGTTAAAAGTTCTTCATGCGATCTTAATCTCTTTCAAAACTTTGTCCATGCGATTTATGAGACTAATGTAAAAGGGGCTTTAATCAATCAAATCACCGGTCGTTTTGCTAGTTTAAATATTTTATTCCTGCTCTACTAAGCACGTGAAAACTTGTGGTATTGGGCCTCAGCCAAATATTCATTGTACCATTTAAAAATGATCGGTTGTATTTTTAATCTGTGATAGCATAAGACAGAAGTTAAAAAGGTCAAACTATTTCGATTGTAGATACTTATTTTTTTATCAATTAGTATCCTAACTATACATAATATACACTTGTCAAAGTCAAATATAAGTCTGTAGGCTGCGTTTCCACTGAAGCGGAGCGGAGCGGAACTTAGCGGTGCTGAATTGACCAATCACCAAGCTCGAAATCTTCGCTCCGCTTCGCTGTCATTCCGCTGGAATAGCACGATTGGTCAATCCGCTAAGCTCCGCTCCGCTTCAGTGGAAACGCTGCCTTTGCTCTTTTCCGAGACTCAATGTATCGTGATACAATTTTTTATCTAAATTAGTAATTAAGTAGCGTGATGAATGATGACTAGTAGATATAATAATGTTTTATTTAGTACGAGTAACAAAATATAAAAAGAATTTCTATATAACATTGCACCCGGAAAACCTTAGTCAGATAAAGGGTTTCTTTGAAGTGATAGTCCTTTCGACCCATCTTCCCCTCGTTAAAATACTGTCTGAAGTATTTGTTCCTAGTTTTGTACTCAAATAGTTTGATTCGGTTAAAACTTCGTTGGGGGCAATATATTTCTAAATATGTTGTGCGGAAACCGTACCTTTTCCCGGGATGACTATCTCATTAATTATGTTCTCTCGATTTTAAAAGTATATTTATTATTCTTTACCTATCAAAATCATTTTAGTTGTTTAGGCGTAAAGGGGTAGCAGATACATTGACGGACGAAATTTTGAATTTTATGAATAACGCTGGTATAGGGAAAGGTTATCCACGATTAGATAAATTATTTACTGAGCTATTCTCTTGGGTAACGAATCCATACTTAATGTTATAAATGCGAACGTGTCTGTCTATTAACTCTTAACGCCCAAACCGCTGAACCGATTTTGCTGAAATTCGGTATGAACATACTTTGAGTCCCGGGAAAGGACACAGGATACTTTTATCCCGGAAAAATGTAAGGTTTCCGCGCGATAAACGAATTTCGGCACAACGGAGTTGCGGGCGTCATCTTGTACTGTATAAATTATCCTTATATCTTGTATCACATCCCACATTTTTGAATTACATAAGCGAAAGTTTGCAAACACAATAGTATTTTGTAGGGGCCAAGTTTTGTGAGTGACAGTCCATCAATCTCGGGGCCCTTTCACGCCCGACTGGGAGTGTCTATTGTTGGGCCCCTCCAGTTGCCAATTGGGTTTGATTTAATGGATTTTTACGGGATCCGGCCATGAGATAACTCTAACGACTTAACCAGGATGGGTTAATGCGATGCGAGCAAGTTTAAATTCTAGCATCAGCAAAACGGAGCTTGATAGCAAAGAGCTTAGTTTAAAGGGTCATGGACCCGTCAACCTTGGTAATATAGGTTTTAAATACAGAAGTGACAGGGAAGATGGGTTTATTAAAGACTCTTGCAATTTCTACTCTAGCGTCACTGAATTATCAGATTTGAAGATCTAGCAGCTCAGCCGATAGGACCATAACAACGTCAACATCTAGGTTTTCAGTATTGACTATTTATAATTTGAGGGAAAAAAAATGTTCCATACTTTATGATCAATCGTGAAGTAACCAAACTTGTGTCGATCTTCTCCTCGCTAGTGATAGAAGATCTGGCTAACGCGCTGACATGACTCAGAAAGAGCGTAAGCTACATTTTCTATTCTTTTTGTCTCGAATATTGTGCCATTTGACGCGTATTGTGGAATGATCAACGCGCATCAAATCGCTCACGCATAAGTAAGTATACTTAATAGATTAACAGGATCCACCAAAACTTGGCCTTTACATCCGTTGTGGATGATTTATACAGTAACTAGCTGTTTCCCGCGACTTCGTCCGCGTTAACATAGTATACCTATATAATATTGACTAATTTCATTCAAACTTTCAACCCCTATTTCACCCCCTCGGGGGTAGAATTTTCAAAAACGCTTTAACACGTATCCAATCATTTTTAATCAGTAGCCCAAACATAAAATTTCATTCTTCTAACTCAAGTCGAAATAACGGACTTCCATTGAAACTTTCAACTCCAATTTCACCCCCTTGGGGGAAGAATTTCCAAAAACGCTTAAATATGTATCCATTCATTTTTAATTAGTAACCCAAAGATAAAGTTTCATGTTCCTAACTTAAGAAATAACGGACTTTCATTCAGACTTTCAACCCCTATTTCACCCCCTTCGGGGTAAAATTTTCAAAATTGCTTCCTTAGTGGATGTCTACTTAATAAAACAAACCTACTCACCAAATTTCGTGGCTGTAACTATAACGGTTTTTGCTCAGCGATGATGAATCAGTCAGTCAGTCAGGACATGTAATTTTATAAGTATAGATTTCAGAAGTAACCACTTCTCCAATACTGTAGTGCCTAGGACAAGATTTAAATGTCCGTATGGTTGTCCAAGCACATACGACACTCTCACAACACAGTCGGCCTAGTCCAGAGGAAAAAACTAGTCAATACATCTGGGATCAACTATGTGCGGGTTTCCTCACGATGTTTTCCTTCACCGTACGAGTGTCCATATTATGTACTTTAGATCAGAAAATATCTCATTGGTACACGCCTTCACCCGAGATCGAAACTGCACCCTCTACGAGTGCGAACCGAAGGGTTACCCATTAGGCCACGGACGCCCTGGAACCACCAAACCCATTGCATAATTAACTCAAAGTTGCTGACCAACATTTAAATTTAGTTCACTTTAAATAAGTTCCGTGAAATCCCTGTTCTTCGTAGAATGCAACCAACTAACTCTCGGAAGGTATTCTTAAATAGTTTGTACATAAACAAGTGCAACGCTCCGCGGACCAAAATAAACAGAATATAAACTCCGCGCTCTGAATTATTTGGTATTTTAATGACCTGAATCCTGTATAAAGTCTAGAAAATATTTAAAGAGGCTAGGTTTGTGTACTTATAAATTTACACAGTGAATAACTTAATATAAGATAGGTAATAACTATGGACGCTTCACACGACGCGAAAGTAAGTACCTGAATGACTTGTGTTACGGGTACCAGACAACGGAAATACCTATATTTAATACTAATTTTATACATACATATATATTATATTTAAGATTCCTGTGTCTTATACGTTATGAATTTTGGCCAAGTACAGACAGACGGACAGACGTCAGAGTCTTAGAAATAGGGTCCAGTTTTTGGGTACGGAACCCTAAAAATGATCCTCCCAATACAGCACCATTATTAAAGTTTTGCCATGCTAGATAACGCCCTCAACTTCGTTGCGCAGAAATTAGTTTCTCACTCGGAAATCGTACATTTTTCCAGCATAAAAAGTATCTTATATCCTTTTACGGGACGTCCTATGTCCATACCGAATTTCAACAAAATCGGTTCAGCGGTTTGGGCGTGAAGACGTTACAAACAGAGTCACTTTTGCATTTATAACATTAGTATGGATAAGTATACTAAAGGGACAAGTTTTTAAAACAAGCAATTTTTGATATATTTTCTAGTCGAATGTAATGCTAACATTTCTTATGCTAGTTTAATCCCAAAATTTGTATCATGTAATAAGAATAACTAATAACTGATCACTATTTTATTATGGTATCTTTTTAATACAATTTTGTTTCTACGAGTATAAGGCGCAGTATTCTACTACCACGCTAGTGTCACAAAATAGTAACTATCTTTCGGCCATTTCTAAAATAATAGCAAAATGTGTATAATTTATTTTCAAACTGTTTAATTTATACTCTTGAAAGGATTTATGTAATACATTGAAAATGTAACATAATAACAACAAAATCCAGTTGATTTGTTAAAACAAATGTAACAAATTTAAGGTAGCTTGTACCGAAATTGCTTTTACACGGTTTGCGCGGAAAGGGTAAGACTATTCACACGGCTACAAGAAAAGCGAGAAGATAAAAAATGTACTGCCACACTTAGAGACGAAATAATAAACAAGACGAAAATTAATAACTTACCTGTAATTAAATGAAGATTGACGCAAAAAGTATAGGGCTTATGACAAAATCTTCGTTTAATTATAGTTAAGTGATTATTATTCGTCTCCGAAGGTAAAGTTGAAATTCAAGCTTGTATTTATAAAATATGCAATTTCACAATACTAACCCGCCTCATACAATATGAGAGAAAAATATTTTTTACAGTACATGAAATTCAGTTCAGGCCTAAAAAGTAAAATATTATCTTAAATACAATCACAACCATAATAGCTTCTGAAAGCCGTCGTTTTACACATGATTACCGAGAACATATTTTAATGATAATAAATTATAAGACGTTATTATAAAATATAAAGAAACATTTATTGTAAACTACCAGAACACCTAAAAATCGCTCCGCCTATAAATAAAGTCTCACCCCTTAATATAGATTCCCCAGTAGACGCGTACATTATAAATACCTTGCGGATATACTTCGCGAATTCGACATAACTCCCCGATACGTTCACTGTTGTTTTACCTCGAAATGTGATCCTTATGTCCTCGGCAGTAAGATCGTGCTGGAGGCACAAAAACTCCGAACATAGTACAAATGATATGCCTTTGTTCGTGGTAAATAATTTTTTCAATGAATACGGCAAAATTCAAAGAAAACAACCGCAAAATGAGATACCTGTGCAGAAAATACGAAAAAAGAATAACAGATGATGGAATTGGACAATTTCGTTGTGCACATACAAGTATGTTTTGGCACGTTAACCACATCGGCGTAAATGCGAATCAGTTGCTTAATGCTTTGCGCACTTTGTAAAGAGGCGCAACGGAGAGCAATGCATTTTTCATACAGGTTTTATGATAACAACTACAATATAGAACAGCTACAATAGCTTTAATCATAATTTCATACCGATTTCGGCTACGGTGGCCGGTGTAATCAGGCCACTTAGGAGTAATTTTAAGTGGCGCTGAACACCAGAGCACTCTCTCTTCCTGTACTCTCCTAACCCAGTAAAAAGGATGACCAAACCGACTGGCGAAAGGTAAAAAACACGACTTTTCATATGCCCATCCAACACATGGATGATCTTGTCAGACAATCAGGAGATCAGCCTGTTCGAAACAAATTCGGAAACAACAATACTCGTATTCCAACGTGGCATTTAAACCTACAACCTCTGAATAAGTTACGCTATATCCTAAACAAAGTTGGAAACACCGGATTATTCCAATATGAGTCGAACCTACGATCTCTAAGCTACTGATCCATAGAGGTGTTATAGAATTTGCGGTAGTACTAAGCCAGCTAGTATTGGATTAACTACTTAGAGGAGTTACTTAGAGTAACTGCAGTTACTACAATAGACACAACGAACCAGTAGGCTGACTTCAAAGTATTTTCAAAATTTAAACTATGAAGGAATTATGATATTATTCGACTGGCTCGCGCAGTATTTATAACGCAGTGTGTGTTGATCAATGCTCAGCCATTCATTGCATGCTTACAACGGTACCCGCGCCGTTTCCATCAGCTTCAGTCATTTTGTTTTAAATTCAGCCTACTGGTTCGTTCTATATATTGTGCAGTAACTATGTTGTGTCAGCCCTATGTCTACGATTCCAATAATCTAGTTACCAAGCAATAGGCTATGTTGATAATGGTTAACAATAATACCTGAATATAACGCACTGAATGCTAACACAATAGGCTACTTGACCCATTTTTTTCTTCATTCTAATCGCTTCTTAATCATTCATTTTCACCAAAAAAACTAATATTTTAATATTTTACACAGTAGAAACCCATAAAAATGTTGTGACGTCATATTTTTTGTATTTTATACTTTCTTTACTAAAAAAAGTTTTATGTGCTAAGCGTACGAGTCAAACAGTGCTTAAAAATTAGAAAAGAATTTAGAAATCATTTGTAATGTTAAACACTTTTGTAGAAAAGTTTTGGCCACTTCATTTCCCGTCTACAAATGGAGATAATATATAAAACTGATGTTTTATTTGAATTATTCAAGAAAATATATTTTATAAATCTTTCTAGGCTTATTCATATTATTTATGTACAAATAAACTTACATAATATAACGAGCGCAATAAATAAAAGATATTAAATTACAAATAGGATGACGTCACATCCAAATCGGAAGTACCGCAAAAGCGTTTTCGTCAGTACAATTCATATTTTCATAAAATCATATTTTAAAATCGACTTTATTCATCAATCATAAGCTTTTATTTGATGACAAGGGTGAAATACGGTTTCTTAGGTCAAGTTCTACTAGAAATATGCATTTGTTCAATGAAATTGAATATAGGTCAAGTAACCTATTATGCCACCAAACTAAGAATAACATTATCCATACCAATATACCATAATGTGAAAATATGTCTGTAATCTGTATGTTACATCTTCACGCTGAAACCGCTTAAATTTGGTATGGAGCTACTTTGAGTCCCGGGAAAGGACATAGCATGCATACTGCTATCCCGAAAAAATTAATGGTTCCCGCGTGATAAAAGAATCTTGGCGCAACGTAGTTGCTGGCTTATTCTAATACAATGTACAATGTGTCCCAAATACAAGCAAGAACCAAACCATTGGTTATTGCCATTTGCCTCCATTTTTATGTAGGACTTTTGCCAAAAATAATTGAATTTCGTGGAATAAAGGGCGTATAATGACTTCGGTAACAAACAATGCATTAGGTTAATGTAATGAAAATATCCTTTGATACCATCGATTCT
This sequence comes from Polyommatus icarus, assembly GCA_937595015.1. Lineage (NCBI taxonomy): Eukaryota > Metazoa > Arthropoda > Insecta > Lepidoptera > Lycaenidae > Polyommatus > Polyommatus icarus. Next base: position 21,146,133 of record OW569328.1, on the reverse strand, counting down.
TTGAAAGAGTATTGGGACCGTTATTATCAATGGTTAAGCCTTTCTGAACCACAAAGGAACGAATAAGATATTTTAATATGATCAAATTGAAATTTATTTTACCGAGTAGCCTAATATTAATTAATTCGTAAAATTTACGAAAAACTCTGTATCCAGACTGAAATTTTCATATATATAAAATAAATTCAGTTAGAATAATCAATTATTAAAATGCTATAAACAATTTCCGTAATTTTGTAAATAGTACGGTTGGTTCAGAGGCTTACGCTAACATTAACGTTCGTCGACGTTGCTTTTCGTAAAGGGCCTAAAAAGAACACTGTGTTGCGGCGTCGCGTCGTAAAAATCTACGAAGTACGACGCCTTATAAAGTCATAAGGCATCGCGAAAATATCCGATGCGGCAGCGCATCGTAGAGGTCTTGTATATTAATTCATTAATTATGATAATTATGACATGACATTTCATATCCAATAAAATTTTTGCGTAGTGAATATCGCATTTCCGTGTGATGTTGTTTTTGCGATACCATGCCGCAACGCATTGTGGCCTGGCCTTAACATGTTGTACCGTATTACCATTCTACCGTCTGTCGCAGGACATCGAGACAACGGGGCACTAATGTTACTTAAGTTTTCATAAAGTATGATTATGACCAGTTTTAGAGATTTTGGATTAAAAATTTAAAATATTGTATAATCAGTAGCTAATCATTCCTATTCCTAAGCTAATAAAGCTTCACCGTAGTAAAAAGAATTCTTACCCTATTTAAAGCTAAGTATTTTGATTGCTAAATGAAATCGTGAGTTGCAACAGGCAGCCTACTTCAATAGCAAAACTACTGCGAAGAGTTTACAACTTAATTTCAAGAATTCTTCAATTCCAAGATTGTTGGTGCTGGCGGGTAGATATTAGAGCAAATACACAATTTATACCGTACGATTTAATGTCGTTTCCAAGACAATACTGAGGATTTATCTATTACGTGCTGAATAGCTGCAATAATAAAGCTTACAACAACTCAATTATACTTATATTCGTGAAAAATTGAATAAACTATCGGTAATCACAAAATTAAGACTTTTATGTCAAAATAATTACGTTTTTTTTAACTTTTGTACTTAAATAAAATCTGAATTTTTATCTCACAATTTACAAAACTCTACAAAGGCTATGTGGACTTAACTGAAAATAATATTAAAGATGAGAACACGTACATAAGCTCGTAACACCCACGCTATTAAAGTGGTAAGGGAACGTTGATTTAAAATCTGAATGTTCAATATTCCTCGACGATATATCGGTACAGATATCGTGTCATAGGCTGTAAAACTCCGTCGGACAATAAAACTGCATCCGCGGAGAATATTAAAATACATTGTGTATTCATTTTGCGCGATTTAATTCTAGTTTACGAGTCGCAATCCCGTTGTCAAAGAGTCTGTAAATCGTTCATGAAGTTCTGATGAACTCAATTGTAAATACGGTTTGGATTTTTCAACTTGAATAAGTATAAATAAAATTTCGTGATTGGCCGAAAACCCAAATATTTGAGTATTATATTATATTATACAGGGGTAAGAGAATGCTCTGCCTAGCAATAGTTTGGACTTATAATAAAGACTAGCTGTTTCCCGCGACTTCGTCCGCGTTAAGGTCGTCCCCCGAGCAAACGACCTTGGCCATATATTTGCCGCGTTGCCGAGATCGCGCCAAAACCCTATTATTTTTACTTATCTTAGTTCAAAATTGTCCTAAAAAAATTTAAAACGGCGAATATGTAGTTTATGATATTGTCGATCTATTGGCGTGAGTTTCAAATAAAAGTAATTTGTAAATCTTAAGGAGATGCTGAATGTATGCTTGAATTTTAACAAATTGGTATTACTTTGGAAGCTGATATCATGAGTATAAGAAACAAAAATAGAAAATTTAAAACGACAAAAGGAATGTTAATATACTGAAGATTATTGCTATATTTTTTTATTATAACTTTGTAGCTTTCAGATTACCAGTTTACAAGGTTTTAAATACGGTCAATTACCAAATCTCCGGACGGAACGCCCTTAACATAGTATACCTATATAATAGAGACTAATTTCATTTAAACTTTCAACCCCTATTTCACCCCCTCGGGGGTAGAATTTTCAAAAACGCTTAAACACGTATCCAATCATTTTTAATCAGTAGCCCAAACATAAAATTTCATGCTACTAACTCAAGTCGAAAAACGGACTTCCATTGAAACTTTCAACCCCAATTTCACCCCCTTGGGGGAAGAATTTCCAAAAACGCTTAAATACGTATCCATTCATTTTTAATTAGTAACCCAAAGATAAAGTTTCATGTTCCTAACTTAAGAAATGACGGACTTTCATTCAGACTTTCAACCCCTATTTCACCCCCTTCGGGGTAAAATTATCAAAATTGCTTCCTTAGTGGATATCTACTTAATAAAACAAACCTACTCACCAAATTTCGTGGCTGTAACTTTAACGGTTTTTGCTCAGCGATGATGAATCAGTCAGTCAGGACATGTAATTTTATAAGTATATAAAAGATTAAAGCTACGTAGAAAAATGAATAATATCTTATTTCTTTCCTTTCCTTTACGTTTTTATATAATTCTAGCTTCGTCTTCGTGAAATAGTTACTTTGGGCTAAGTTAGCTGGGGCTACACCACCTAACAACACCGTCGCAAATAATGCATTATTTCAGAATAAATTTGGAAAATGCTTCCTTGATTAACGAGCTATCTAAAACTGAAAGTATTTTTCAAATGACCAGTAACTTACTGAGATTGGCGCGATCAAGAAAACAAATTTCAAATCGAATAAAATTCTTCACCTTTATAATATTAGTATAGATTATTTATTTTTATGAAACAACTGTATAATCTACAAGTATTTACCTTGTGATGTAACCAGTTAATCGTCTTGTTTGTTGGCTTCTGTGGAAATGTTGTGTCGGTGCCAAATGATAGACGATCAAAGTGTATTGACAGCCGGGAAACTACCATAAGCGAACAGACCTACAGAGATTGGCTCGTGGATGACTGTGTCATGAGAATATGGATACGAAGCTACTGTCGCTTAAAATTATACCAAAAGTCTTTTATTCGGTGAATAGTGTTGTAAAATCATGCTTAGATGACAGGAAAATATGGGTGAGAAACTGCCTTTCAAATGACACGTTCGTACTAAAATATGGTAGTGTTAGTCCTACTTTTGGACATGCGCTATGATATTATATCTATTTATTACACTGTGATAATATTATACTTTACTGATATACTTATAAGTATAATCTGAAAATATAAAAAGTCTCTATTACTTTAAAATAGTAATTAACCGAGATGATGATCAATTCACGACCACTCTCATATCAGCCAAAATAATTAGTTAAAATTGGACTATCTGTTTACCTAAACAGGTAGACGGATTGTTCTATCTGTCTGTGGCATTATAGCATCTGCTATGTCATACAGACAGACACAATATAAAAGTTATAAGTTATAACACTCCTCTTTTAATATTGAGGGTTAAAACAAATACTATAATGTAATAATTATCATAATATCTCTCAGCCGATACGTGAATTCAACTAGAACAATTAGTATTCTAATGAGGCAGTAAATTCGGTTAATGGCCGCGAAATATTTCAAGCATCCAACGTATACGGTCGCCAGGGGCCGGCGATTAACAGACTTGTCGCATTTCGACGAAATATGGATTACTGTCTCGATAGTGAGATACAATGTGTTATGTGACATAGAATAGTCATACATAACTTGATCGGCGGGGCTAAAATGGTCAATTCACAAAATGAATTGTCAAAACTGTCAAACTTGTCAACGAATGTCAAATTAGTACGAAATACGAATTTAGTTGTCTGAATTGCCAAGACAGTGTCAATCTTGCGATTTATTAAAAAATAATAATTCTTATTATGATTCATAATATGATTCTCCAAAGTAACCATTTCAGGCCCGCTGGCATTTCTAATTCTAAAATTAATTTAACTAATTAGATTTTTATGATTTGTCTCTGTTCAGTATATCATTATTTAAATTGTTAATTTTATATTTTGAGGATTTAAACTTTAATTTATCATATCTTACCATTTAATAATTTGACAATTTTGTGATGAGATATTATTACGCTTTAATTATTAGTTTCACGCTAAAACACTACATTACAATTGTACAACTCTGGCTGGTTGGGTTTAAAAATCTATTGTGACTTTTGTAAGATTTGATGTTGTCAGAAAAATTGTGACATTATTAAGAATATATATCGATTGCAACAAGACGTGGTTTTTATCTTTAGTTTTTTATCATGCAATTATTAGTTTCCAGTTAAACATTGGTCGGATTAGAGCCGGATCGAAATATTATCAGTATAGATATATTGCTAAGCATTCAGGAAGAACTAAAAGGGCAATTTTTTAAATTGAAAATAAACTTTAAAAAATGTTCCAAGGAAAGGATTACAAAAGCGTATGTAGAAACAAGAGTGCAAGCACTAGAGACAAAATGGCAAAAATTTAATGATAATCATATACAAATTATATCAGTACGCGACAAGGAACAAGAATTGGCATATTTTTCAGACGATACGTACTCTGAGATGGAAGAATTTTTTTTGGAATTTAAATCGGAATTACAATATCATTTACAGGAATTTGCGACAATCTACAGCGATAAAACCATGAAAGAAGACTGCGCTGGAGATTCCAAACAGGCGTTTGTAAAGCTGCCACAGATCACAATTCCAATTTTTTCAGGCGTCTATACTGAATGGCTCAGCTTCCGGGATTTATTTTTGTCACTGGTCCACAACAACATGGCAATAGACAAGGTTCAAAAGCTGCAGTACCTGAAGGCCCATCTCATCGGAGAAGCTGCGCAACTTCTAGTGCATTTACCCATTACTAATGATAATTACGACCAGTGCTGGACTTTGTTGGAAGGAAGGTATAATAATAAACATTTCTTGGCCAATTGTATACTTAGAGATTTTTTTAATCAAAGGGACCTTCCAACAGAGTCAGCTACGGCTGTTAAACAACTATTAGATAATATAACTAACATGTTGCACTGTCTCACAAATTTAGGTATTGATACAAGCACGTGGGATATAATTGTCATATATGTAGTAAGTATGAAACTCGATAGAGAATCAAGGAAACTGTGGGAGGCACGGGTAAGTGAGTTTACCAAATTTAATAGATTAGCTACTTTAGACCAATTTAAAGAGTTTTTGTTAAATAGATTCCACGCACTTGAATATCTAGAAACAAATATGCCAAATTATGTACCGAAATTTCAAATAAATACTAGCAAAATTAGGCCTGGTGGAGTAGTGCACTCCTTACACTCCTACAAGATTCTTTGTTGCTTTTGTAAACAATATGATCATAAAATAAGTAGCTGTCAAGAGTTCGTAAGATTGTCAGTCGCCCACAAGCGTAACTTTGTCCAAGAAAATAAATTGTGCTTTAACTGTTTAGCTAATAATCATATTGCGAAAAATTGTTTGAGTTCAAATCGATGTCGATTTTGCAATAAGCAGCACCATTCGCTCTTGCATTTTATTAACGATGATGGTATGAATCTAGCGGGTAATAGTCATAGTCCGAACATGGAGCCGTTAGGTAATGCTGCATCGGCACATATTGCATCGCAACTGTTAAACAATAGGGAGGAGCATAATTCAACAAATAGTTTTTTGTCTCAAAATAACGTAAGTTACTATTCATTACTAGCTACGGCCATCGTTAATGTGAAGTCTAAGACAGGCAGGATTTTACAATTACGTGCTCTGATTGATCCAGCATCACACATATCATTTGTGTCAGAGGCAGCTGTTCAATTACTTAGCCTAAAGAGATCAGTAATTAAAGAAAACATATCAGGAGTAGGAGGCGTTCCGTCTGTTGTAGTGAAGTCGAAAACCGAGCTTAATCTTTATTCAGCTGATAGTACAGTCAAGGTCGAAGCGTTCGTCTTAGACAAATTAACAGGCTTATTGCCACCTAGAAGAGTAATGATTGAACCGTGGCCGGTTCTGAATAATGTCAATATGGCTGATCCAGAATTTTACATACCTAATAAAGTTGATCTTCTGTTAGGAGCGGACGTTTATGGAGTAATTTTAAAGGAAGGTTTATGCAAGGGCCCGTCAGGATCTTTAGTTCTACAAAATACGATATTCGGTTGGATAATAACTGGGAGTAATAAAAAACAATCAATAGGAGATTTTTCAACCAGCATGCATGTTTGCGTTGATGAGCTTATCAAATCGTTTTGGGAATTAGAAAATGAACCTAATCTTACTAAAGCGATTTTATCCGAAGAGGAGCAACGATGTGAAGAAATATTTAGGGCTACTACAAGTCGCGATGAGAGCGGTAGGTACATTGTTAAATTACCCTTTAAGACTGATATACCGGAATGTCTTTACAGCCAATCGCGGAATATAGCACTTAAAAGATTTGTTTTATTGGAACGTCGTTTAGAGAAGGATTTTTATTTAAAGACAGAGTTTATTAAGACATTTGAAGAATATTTAAGTCTAAAACACATGGAAGCTGTTCCGATGGAAGAATTTGGGCAAGGCGTGTATCTACCCTATCATCCAATTATTAGATCAGACAAAACTACTACCAAGGTAAGATTTGTGTTTGATGCTTCATGTAAAGGTGTGAACGGAGTTAGTTTGAATGACGATTTAATGATTGGGCGAAGATTGCAGTCTGAACTACGTCACTTGATAATGCGCTGGAGAACTTATCCGATATGTTTTTGCGCGGACATTGTAAAAATGTACAGACAAGTGAAAGTTACACCAAGTGACACAGATTATCAACGAATTTTATGGCGAGCTGAACCCGAGAAGGAAATTCGTGAATATCGATTGCTTCGAGTAACATTTGGTTTGTCATCGGCGCCATATTTGTCTGTCAGGACATTGATGCAATTAGCAACAGACGAAGGTGATAAATATCTACTAGCGGCAGAAAGAGTAAGAAATGATTTTTACATGGATGATTTGATGTCAGGTTGTCAAAATGTAAATGAAGCTAAACAAATATACAAAGAAATGAATGGTATAATGAAGGAAGGAGGGTTCGTGCTACAAAAATGGAATAGTAACAGTGAAGAATTAAGAGAGTATATGCAAGAGAATGTAAGTGAAAGAAATGTAGAAAACGTTAAGCTAGAGGAACAATCTGAGACTAATAAAATACTAGGACTTACCTGGAATCGCCAGCAGGACGAATTTGAATACGTAGTAAAGTTGCCATTGAGATCACTGAATGGACCTATAACTAAAAGAAATGTTGTCGCGGATATAGCTAGATTATATGATCCGTTAGGATGGATAGTACCAAGTATAATTAGTGCAAAAATTTTTATTCAGAAACTATGGATATCAGGTATTGGTTGGGATGAGTACTTACCAAAAGAGCTTTTCGAAGAATGGGTTATCTATCGTAATGATCTAGAAAAGCTAGCGGAGTTTCGGTTACCCCGTTGGATTAATTGTAAAAATGACGACCAGTTACTAGAGCTTCATGGATTTTGTGATGCGTCTTCATCTGCATATGGAGCAGTGATTTACTCTCGAGTTGTAGATGCTAATAATCGGGTTCATATTAACTTACTGACTGCCAAAACGAGAGTTGCCCCAGTGAAACAGATCTCAATTCCAAGATTGGAATTGTGTGGGGGGGTGTTACTAGCGAAACTATTAACAGAAGTGTCTGAAGTGTTAAATGTTTCCAAAACAAATGTCCACGCGTGGACATTTGTTAATACGTTAAATCGTTATCTATTCGTCCTCCGACCCTAAGAATATCAGAACTATCCAAAAACGGAGTTAAGGAAAGAATTTTTGACCTTTTATTAAGTCCCTTTCCATTCTTTAAGTTTTCTATTTCTTCATAAAATTCTTGGCTTTGACTTTTCTTAATCATGATTTCCATCGCTTCATCAATTTCATCCTTTAGTAGATGAGAGCAATTTATTTTCTCCGCACTTTTACAATTTCTGATGAATCGTCTACAGTAAGCTACAACTCGTAAAAGTCTGCATAATGATGAAAATTTAAGCCAAACCTTATCATCATCTGCACTCATCGTCGCCACATGGACAGCAACTTGTTTTTCTTCTAAGGTTGTGGAGCTCCTTGGATTACAATATTCTATAGACCTATTTTTCAGCCAATCAGGGCCTTCAATCCACAACCGATGATTTAAAATAGCTGACGGCTGAATACCTCGTGAGGCACAGTCTGCTGGGTTGTTCTCAGATTTAACATAAGACCACTGATTCCGATTGAGATGAATCATTATTTCTGCAACACGATTTCCAATAAATGTCTTCCATTTATTAGGATGACAATTTAACCACGCCAGCACTACCTCTGAATCTGTCCACGCGTGGACATTTGTTTTGGAAACATTTAACACTTCAGACACTTCTGTTAATAGTTTCGCTAGTAACACCCCCCCACACAATTCCAATCTTGGAATTGAGATCTGTTTCACTGGGGCAACTCTCGTTTTGGCAGTCAGTAAGTTAATATGAACCCGATTATTAGCATCTACAACTCGAGAGTAAATCACTGCTCCATATGCAGATGAAGACGCATCACAAAATCCATGAAGCTCTGAGACAATTAGTTATTAGTTATTAGTTATTGATAATTAGTTATTATCATGCAAGAATCAAGATTAAAAAGTAAGGCGATAGTAATTGTTAAATCCAGCTAAAAACCAAAATATACCCCGAACTACTAAAAAAATGTTACCACATCAATTTGCGATATCCTACGGCCAACACAATAACATTATAATAACAACGATACCAAAAAACACCAACTAAAGCCAAACACGTTGGAAATACAGTCATTTGTGTAAATAGATTTTAATGAACCGTTAATGAGGTTTAGTGCAAAGTTTATTTTAAAATCGGCAACACCGCAGTAGGGTGACCATCGCGACCGCGTGTTGCAGAAAATCGGGACTCCATTACAACTATATTTGGGAGACTATAAACGATATAAACAAAGAAATAAAAATCACTAAGTGTTAATATGATAAGATTAATTATGATTTTATTGGAATGAGTGATTTTCTGAAGTTTAATATAATAATTATATCAAAAGATTTATAAACAAACACTTAAATGCTAAGTAATAATTACACTGTGATATACAGCGTGTAACAAAAATAAGTGATAATACTTTAGGGTGTGTACGTGTTCCTTGTAGAGAGTTCACTGTGAAAATAGCAGCTCTGAAAGACGAAAAAAAAATTCCCTATTGTATGGGCAAGGGCCCGAGCGTCACGAGTTTCCCCATACAATAGTGAAAAAAAAATAAGTCAGCGCTGCTACTTTCACTGTGAACTCTTTTCAAGGAACACGTACACACCCTAAAATATTATCACTTATTTTTGTTACACTCTGTATAATAATTACTATACTTAAAGCATTTAAGAGTTTTTATTATGTTTGGCGAACGGTGAACCATACTTTACTGTACGCATAATACAAAATATGTCATTGTTCTGACTGACCTAATTTTCACTTCACTCTATTTCCTATTTCTATTTATTAGTGAAAAACTTGTTATTTTCTTGGTTTTCTAATAATTTTTGTTGTAGTTATTATTATGTAGCTGTAAGATTTCCAAAAACTCTTTTTTTACGCCTAATCTCAAATAATTTCTTATATGAATGAACTTAGCACCTTTAAAATCTTCAAATCCTTTTGATCCACGTGTGATTAAGTCTTCTTTGAGGCTTCTTAAATTTTGACACCTTTGTTCTTTTGAAGGGGTGCAGGGTGCAGCGAAATGTTAATGATTACTTTCAATAGATTAATAACGACATCTTTACGTATAAAATACGTATAACACTAATATTACCTCCTTTTTTATGTCTGTTTGTAAAAGAGTAGTAGATGTTATACTGAGTAATCTATACAGAACCGATAATAAACTGCAACTTGCGTTGAAGGCTCTCAAAAATTCATATTTTATATAAATAATACTTTTCATGCAAGCAAAGCCGCAGGCAAAAGCTTAAAGCAGGTATAATTTAATTATAAAAAAATACAAAAGGCATAGTACAAAAAAATATACTTAGTATAATGTAGCTAAAATTTTAATAAAATGACAAACTTAATTTGCTTTGTAAATAATTTTGTCTTTTCACAAATGAACTACAAAAATAATTGCACCTGAAACCGCAAGGTCTGCAAAGTAACGAGCAAACACACAACGAACTAAAATTAGCAAACGTATAATATGGTTATGCCAACACAATAAAATGTAGATTGGGGTCAAGCTCATCCGGTCATATATTTCACATATCATTGAGTACACGCTAGCTTGACTCGGGCAAAATTAGGGGAATTACAGTGTTGCCAGAAACTCCCACATTTTGGGGAGAATTTCGTGTGTATTTCCGGGTATTTATCAAATGTCGTATTGCAATATGTGATTAAGTGTTTGTTTCCTTTTCCTTAATATTTCACTTGGCTACTTCGTAGAACATAGTACGTTAACGGAAAGTTAAGTATAATTGAAAATACATACTGCTGATTTTTATCTTACTGCATTTTTTTTTACGCAGGGGAAACCCATCATGGGTGCCCCGGGTTGGGTACCCCGGGGGTATGTGAGGCTCCTACTCACTAAAACCACCTGCGGTTCGTCTTCAGCCGTATAACGGAGGGATATCCCGGATCTAACAAACACGGGACTCCCTCCACGACTGGCAGGTCTACCTCGGACCGGACTTCCACCAAAGTAAGGGAACGCTTAGGCGAACTAAAGCGTTCCCCTCGGCGCCGGGACATCTTACTGCAAAATATGCTGACCTCCTTTGGCTTATTACAATCTTATTGTTATCGATATGCTCAGTTTTAATCATAACAATAATTAAAGACATAGGAATAGATAAACTATAACAATTTGAAAACTGACTTTTTTGCATAAATTGAGGCTTTAGAACCGGCAAAATTGTTTTAAATAAAAAATGTGGATTATAATATTATGTACAGCTAGATAATATTATATTAACCAGATGATGAAGTAGGTAAGTTTACAAGGTTTGTTCAAATCATAAGGGAAAAAATAACTAATTGCTCTTATGTCAAATTATAATAATTATAATAACTATAATTTGACACATAATATGTCAAATTATAGTTACCTGCCACCCTTGACAAGCGATAATCGGAGTTTTGGCGGGCATGTGAAAGAGTGCTGTTGTGTTTTTGTATTATTTTCTTAAAATGGTGTTAGCTGGCTTTTTAATGTGTAATATTGGTAGAATATTAACCATTAGATATTCGTGTTCATGCACAATGGGACTTGACATCAGTATGTAACGCTAGCGAAGTGATGACTTATGTCAAATCGCATACATTTTGTGGCGGCTAACGCGTTAACGATAATTGCTTGCTACTTGTCTAGGGGGGCTGGTCTATTCACTCCTGTCTTCAATTATGATCATTGAATATAATGTACACTTCGGGAAATTTGAGGTTTATCGATCAGATCGTAATATTGTATAACAATGTCATGTCACAAGCGTTCGGAAACACAAATTACTGTTTTAAACTGCTAAGCATTCGATTTCCGCGACTGTACATAACTTAGCCATATCTGCACAGAATTCAATTAGAACATACAAGTAGAATTAATTAATTGATATGTTAAGTATAATAACACCTTGCAGAATCCGTAACAGTATCAACATAAAATAAGTATCATCATCTTACCATTCAAGGTTGTGTAACGCAACGAACAGACATACATGCGTCGTTACTCTAGAACAGGGTTTCTCAAAGTGGGGTACGCGAACCCCTAGGGGTTCGCCATTCGACGGCAGGGGGTTCGCGACCAGATTTACGTAATGGTGTCTTGATAACTGACAAGCACGCGTGGCACTCTTTTGCCATTTTGTGTGTTAACTTGTATTCAAATAAAAACCTTATTTTGATTTCATTACTTAGTAAGGGGTTCGCTGTCACCTGGAAATTTTACCAGGGGTTCGTGGAGTTGAAAGTTTGAGACACCCTGCTCTAGAAACAGCAAATACAGCAACAAAACATTTTTTTTTCAGTAAAAAAATATTTAGCTGATTTGTTTTTACTTCTAACGGCCAGCTAGGCTTATGCAATAATGGTCAGCTAAACGCAATAATATTATTGCCTTTGAAAAATTCGTATAGGTGCTACGCATGTAGTACTTGCTACGAGGATTATTGTATAAGATGACACCCGCGCCAAGACTCTTAAGAGGCCGGGTACCCTTGGAATTTCTCATACATACGTAATACCAAAATCATTTTCTCATACGCAAATGTTTAACATGTTTGAGTTGTTTTCCAGTTTAAAATAGTAATTACCTAGGTTCCTGTACAAAAATTTTCTTCAAAATATATAAACACAAAAAAAAATTTTTTTGTTTAAAATTTTTTTTAGTAAATTTACTACTTACTAAATATTTAAACACTAAAAAATAGAGTAAAACACTAAAAAATATATAAATAAATAGTAAATTTACTACAAAATATTTAAATACTAAAAAATATTTTTTAGTTTAAATATTTTGTAGTAAATTTAATTTTTATTTATATATTTTTTAGTGTTTTACTCTATTTTTTAGTATTTAAATATTTAGTAGTAAATTTACAAAAAAAAATTTTTAACAAAATATTTTTTTTAGTGTTTAAATATTTTGAAGTCAATTTTTGTGCAGGATAGGTAATTACCATTTTAAGCTGAAAAATAACAAAATATGTTAAATATTTTCGTATGAGAAAATGATTTTGGTATTACGTATGTATGAGAATTTCAAGGGTACCCGGCCCCTTAAGCGCGGGAACCGTACATTTTTCCGGGATGAAAATATTCCTATGTCTTTCCCGGGACTCAATGTATGTATCTTCATATCAAATTTTAGTAAAATCGATTCAGTGATTGGCCGTGAAGAAGTAACAGACGGACAGACCGACACACTTTCGCATTTGTTATTATAATAATATTAGTATTAGTAAAATATACGTATAGATCGTGTTACTTTTGTCCCAACAGTATACAATTGTACCCTGTAGCAGCAATCTTTTGCAAAATCTCTTTACGATCGCACTACCTAGTTTTTTCATTTCCATACATCATCGCTGTATGCAAAGACAGTCTTGAGTCTCACTATAAATCAAGCAAGATCACACAGAAGAGCACTTTGCTTTGAAAGCTCCTAAGACAGAGCACACGAAGTGAGCGAGTGGAGTAGCGTTTTTGGTTTTTACACCTTATTTAAAAACACTGGTGGGAAATCGACGACCGTTGTGATTCAGTGGTTAAATAGGTAATATTAATTTTAAGTTTTTCGTTTGTGTGTCTGAAACATCGCAGCTTTTAAAGTATAATATTATGATTAATCCCATCTTGATTCGTAAATGCAATAACTTTGAGAAGATGAACTTTGATGACCACTTTGCTATAAACTCTCAACATAATATTTTTATTAGGATTAAATAAATAAGTCTAACATTTTTATAACCTCCATGATTTCTACATCTTTATTCCAAAGAAAGTGTCAGTAATATATGTAATTTCGGGATAAAAGCTATCCGACGAGGCTCAAACTATTACCATGTCAAATTGTGCCAAGATTTGACTGTAAAGAGACACAATATGACTATCGTATTCATCAAAAACCTATCCTTTTCCTGTCATGGTGTCAGCGGAGTAGACAGGTAGTTATGTCTATTGTGGTGTCAGGGCCCGCGCGGATCTAAACCCCTAGCCAAGACTTTTTCTTTATCACTTCTTTATAGAATTGCCGATCAAAATATATGGGATTGACATAACATGAGTCGGCTGTCGACTTTATTTTATCGAATGACTATGTCAATTCCATACATTTTGATTTGCGATTCTATAAAGAAGAAATAAAGAAAAAGTTTTACCTAAAGGGGCTGACTCCGCATAGTATAATTTGCCCGCATCCTAGGCTAAGATACGTGCGCGGGTGATAACACGTTTGTCAGGAAAAGTGCTCTTAGGATGAGTTTTGGTCCGTTTCCGAGTTTAGGTCTTAGCTTCCAAGTTCCAATAAACTCATACTCGAAATGTATGAACACGTCTAGCGCTAGCTCGATACAAAGAATTTACAATTCACGCATCAGGAAAGCTATGAGAAGTAGTCACCTTTGATTCCTGCTTTGAAATATTGGATAAAGACGGAATAATCCAGTTAAAAATCGGCTAAGTGTGAGTCTGACGTACATAATTATCTGTACTATGGACTTAGTAAACAAAAGTAGGTATAGTAACAGTACTGTTACCTACCATTTTATTGATCGACCAAAAAGAAAAAGTACAATAATAAATGTTTAATCCTTCGATCGGGGATTCTCGGAAATGCTATTGTATTCTGTTGTTGTCGCGAGCACCGGTGCTCTTATGGGGTTTGAAGGATTAATAATTAAAAAAAAAACACTTTTAAATAGCTGTAGTTGTAGCGACATAATAATAATATTATGATTGTGAATATTTTAATCTGTGATTTTAATGAATAGACAGACGAACATACAGCAAATCTTAGCAATAGGGCTGAAGTAAGTAATAACTTTAAGACAAAAATATAAAATATAAGTAATAATTACTATTTGATTTTTTTAATGATAAGTTTAATAAAATAAATCGATTTAAACGTGTCTTAATTTAAATCCTATAATTTTAGCACCTTGACTAACTAATGGCTTTAATTATGTATTTTGCAACTATGTTTAGGTACAGTTTGAATGCGCATTCAGGTTTTCGGATACCAAAAACACTCCTATATTAGTTTATTTGTTTAGCGAAGCGAGCTTTCCTCTAATGTTATCAGTATAATATGTCATATGTCAGCTGCAATATTGTCCGTGCCAATCGGAAGCATTAATTAATACGATATTGTTATCTGAAGTTGATTAACGACGGATAAATTATCGCTGAGCCTAATATTAGATCTAGAATCACGCTAGTCGAATGCGGGCGCTTGTATATTTCATTGGGAAGATCATATCAAAGGGGTTTCGTGGTTGGTTACCACTGTTATCCTGGCGGCACAGGAGTTGCAGTGGTGGAAATATGTGATGGGCCACTTGCCCGTAAAAAAAAATTAAAAAATACGTATAATACATACCTAAAACTAAGCAAGGAAATGTGTCAAATCCAGGTCATGAAATCAACCGATTTTTGATATAAAAATTTTTGTTGTGGGTACCTAAATAATTAATAATGTAAGGTAGTCCTAGACTTATATTAATAAATCAGTTGTTTGTCCGACACCTTTGTTTCAATACGTAACATGGTGACAGCGGTGTAAAACATTATCGAATAATAAAGTTTTGTTGTGATTAACTTCCGTAAATGTGTAGTGAGGTGTGTTAAAAACAAAAGTGATCATTATTCGATATGGAACACGCGCGACCGCCCTCGGAATTGTGCTTGGATGGCAGCTCCGTCAGCCGGGCTGATGCGTGGAAGCGGTGGAAGACACAATTTAGTTTGTCACTTCCACCGCTTCGACGCGTCAGCTCTTCTGAAAGCGTCTGGCGTGCATAGTGAAAAGGCCGATGTTCAGGCCAGTCTATTGATAAATCTTATCGGGCCCGAAGGATTCGACGTGTACGAGACGTTCACGTTCGAGAAGGAATCGGATCGTGATGACGTCGCAGTATTGTTAGCTAAGTTCGATGCCTACTTTGGTGTTAAAACGAACATCACTCTAGCGAGGTACCATTTCTTTACAAGGAATCAGGAGATCGGCGAGACGATCAATCAATATGTCACGAATTTAAAGTTACTGGCGAAGACCTGTCAGTTTCAAATATTGGAGCAGGAGTTAATTCGGGACCGCATAGTTTGTGGAATCAATAATACCATTGTTCGCGACAGGCTGCTCAGATCGGAGGATTTAACATTGGAAACGGCGGTGGCGCGGATGCCGGGCGGCCGACGGCGGCCCGGGCTCCCGGCGGCGCCTCGCGCTGCGACCGGTGCGGAGGATCCTGTGCGGAACCGGCTTCGTGTCCGGCAATTTCCGTTCAGTGTTACGTGTGCGAGAATCACGGTCATTACGCAAGAATGTGTAAAATTAGTAAAAATAATAACAAAATAAAAAAGATGTACGATATTAATGTTCGTGACGCGGAAAACGTGAGTGATAGTGATGATAGTGGACCCGCTTTTTATGTGTCGGTCGTCGATTGTACGGAGGAGTCGGCCCCGACGGCGGAGGACTGGTATGAGATGCTGCGCGGTGAGTACGGCCTCGAGAAATTTAAATTAGACACCGGCGCAGACATTAACGTAATGTCATACAAACGATTTTTGTCACTAGGATATAAGCCTCGAATTATAAACGCCCAGGAAAATATTAAATTACAAACTTATAGTGGAGAATTAATTCCTATAAAAGGAGTTTGTACCTTAATATGGTACTATAAGAATAAACCGTATAATTTAAAATTTGCAATCGCCGGTATCAGTTGTCAGAGTGTGCTGGGTCGACAATCTTGCCTGGACTTGCAGTTGATTAGGAGGGTTTACGATATTAAATCGGAGAATGCGGATTTATTTACTGGTCTAGGATGTCTGCCGGGTGAATATCACATCGTGGTTGACAAGTCGGTGGCGCCGGTCGTGTGTGCTCGCCGAAACGTCCCGGTCGGTCTTCACGAGCAGCTGAAAGACGAGCTAAATAGAATGGTTCGACTGGGCGTTATACGTAAAGTCTCCCATCCGACTCCGTGGGTAAATTCGATGGTAATTGTGGCAAAAAAGAATGGCGGGCTTCGGCTGTGCCTGGATCCGAGGCCGCTCAACGTCGCCATTCAGCGCGCTCACTTTCAACTTCCTACCAGAGAATTCGTAACGAAGCTTCACGGGGCTAGGTATTTTTCGGTTTTAGACGCAAATTCTGGTTTTTGGGCCATTAAACTCGACGACGAGAGTGCCGATGTGTGTAATCGGAGAATGCGGATTTATTTACTGGTCTAGGATGTCTGCCGGGTGAATATCACATCGTGGTTGACAAGTCGGTGGCGCCGGTCGTGTGTGCTCGCCGAAACGTCCCGGTCGGTCTTCACGAGCAGCTGAAAGACGAGCTAAATAGAATGGTTCGACTGGGCGTTATACGTAAAGTCTCCCATCCGACTCCGTGGGTAAATTCGATGGTAATTGTGGCAAAAAAGAATGGCGGGCTTCGGCTGTGCCTGGATCCGAGGCCGCTCAACGTCGCCATTCAGCGCGCTCACTTTCAACTTCCTACCAGAGAATTCGTAACGAAGCTTCACGGGGCTAGGTATTTTTCGGTTTTAGACGCAAATTCTGGTTTTTGGGCCATTAAACTCGACGACGAGAGTGCCGATTTGTGTACGTTCAATACGCCCTTCGGTCGCTATCAATACCTACGTTTACCGTTCGGTTTGAACTGTGCTCCCGAAGTTTTTCACGCAAAAATAAAACAGCTACTTGAAGGGTTAGACGGAGTAGATTCGTTTATCGACGATATCATTTGCTGGGGCAGCTCGCAGGCCGAGCACGACGAGCGCCTCGCGGCGCTGTTCGACAGGGCGCGTCAAATTAATTTAAAATTTAATAAAGATAAGTGTCACATATGCGTCGAGGAAGTTAATTATTTAGGCCATTGTTTCAATAGGGATGGCATGAAGCCGGACGCCGAAAAAGTCCGTGCTATTGTCGATATGCCGGAGCCTAGCGATAGGAAAAGTTTGGAAAGATTTCTAGGTGCAGTTAACTATCTATCAAAGTTTATACCTAACTACTCCGAGCATATCGTCGTGTTTACAAAACTGCTAAAAAAGGACGTATCGTGGAGTTGGGAGTACGGTCATCGATGTGCGTTCGATAAACTTAAAAATCTATTATGTAGCGCGCCCGTTCTCGCGCTGTACGATGTGCGCGGCACGGCGGTGGTGTCAGTGGACGCGAGCAGCGCTGCGCTCGGCGCGGTGTTGCTGCAGGCCGGCCGGCCGGTCGGGTACGCCTCCCGCACGCTCACCGACACGCAGGTTAGGTATGCGCAGATCGAGAAGGAGATGCTGGCTATCGTGTTCGCGTGTGAGAAGTTTCACCAGTATATTTATGGTAAAAGCAAAGTAGTCGTCGAGACCGACCACAAGCCCCTGGAGAGTATATTTAAAAAACCTTTGGATTCGATCCCGGCACGCTTACAGAGAATGATGCTGCGATTGCAAGTTTACGATTTGTCTGTTATCTATAAGCCCGGTAAATACATGTTTATACCGGACACCCTGTCGCGCGCGCCTCTCCCGGATCTATACGACGACAGCGTCAGTGAGGCCGTCCTTCATCAGGTGAAGATGGTTGTTAGTACCGTGCCGATGTCGCTAAATAAATTAACTCTGGTTAAGAAGGAAACTTCGAAAGATAATATATTAAAAGATGTTCTAGTTTACATAAAACGAGGTTGGCCTAATAATAAACACGGTTTACCGGAGCGTTTAGGTTATTTTTATTCATTTAAGGCCGTCCCCCGAGCAAACGACCTTGGCCATACATTTGCCGCGTTGCCGAGATCGCGCCAAAACCCTATTATTTTTACTTATCTTAGTTCAAAATTGTCCTAAAAAAAAATTAAAACGGCGAATATGTAGTTTATGATATTGTCGATCTATTGGCGTGAGTTTCAAATAAAAATAATTTGTAAATCCTAAGGAGATGCTGAATGTATGCTTGAATTTTAACAAATTGGTATTACTTTGGAAGCTGATATCATGAGTATGAGAAACAAAAATAGAAAATTTAAAACGTCAAAAGGAATGTTGATATATTGAAAATTATTGCTGTATTTTTATTATAATTTTGTAGCTTTCAGATTATGAGTTTATAAGGTTTTAAATACGGTGAATTACGGAATCTCCGGACGGAACGCCCTTAAGGACGAGCTGTATACTGTGGATGGTGTTATTTTTAAAAATAGGCAAGTCGTCGTACCAAACTCGCTAAAAATTAAAATGTTAGACATCATTCATGAAGGTCACTTAGGTATAGACCGGTGCAAGAGGCGGGCGCGAGGTTTTGTACTGGCCCGGTATGGCTAAAGATATCGAAATGTATGTCAAAAGATGTAAAGTCTGTCAGGAGAATGCAAACAGACCGACTAGGGAGCCTATGATACCTGTGCCTATACCGGACGTTCCGTGGAGTAAAGTAGATACCGATTTATTTGAACACGCCGGTAAGAATTATGTTTTATTGGTGGACTACTATTCGGGATTTTTCGAGGTGGCCATGCTGAGGGATACCTCCTCGCGGTCGGTAATTAATGTTATGAAGGAAAATTTTGCTAGATACGGGATACCGGAAGTGGTGATTAGTGATAACGGTCCCCAGTATTCGTGTCGTCATTTTAAAATGTTCGCTACCGAATGGGGCTCCGAACATATCACTACATCACCAATCACCATACTATGCACAAGCTAATGGAAAAAGTAAAAGAACCGTGCAAACTATTAAAAGAATTTTAAAAAGTTCACAAGCAAGCCGGTCTGATTTTTATTTAAACCTACTGAGCTACAGGAACACCCCGCGGGAAAATTTGGATTCTCCTGCACAGCTCCTGATGGGCCGGAGACTAAATTGTAGGCTTCCGGTGCACCCTGATTTATTAAAAATTGATAGTAGTTATGGTTTACGGACTAAAGAAACTTTGTTGAGATTATTATTTTTAACAATAAATTAAAACCGACTTCCAAGGTAAAAACAATAATAACATTAATATGAACTAAAAAGTATTAAATAATTTTTACTATCTAATAGTGCCTTTTTCCGAAATCGGCTAAACCTCAACTATTTCTGTACTCAATCTTCATTATTTTGAAGTCGGTACCAGATAGCTGAATCTTCAGTCCTCTGACAGAATATTTAAAATTTTTGGAACTGGCACCGACTTCAAAATTATGAAGATTGAGTACAGAAATAGTTGAGGTTTAGCCGAATTCGGAAAAAGGCACTATTAGATAGTAAAAATTATTTAATACTTTTTAGTTCATATTAATGTTATTATTGTTTTTACCTTGGAAGTCGGTTTTAATTTTTTGTTAAAAATAATAATAATTTCACTCTTTTTAGTTGCACTAGTAGATAAATCTTCGCGTATATTTTACGTATCTTATTACAATTTGTTAAGAGTCACAACTCACACTCACAAAATAATATAATATTATCAGTGAAGTGAACATATTGTGCTAAGTAATTTAACAATTTTAATACTTCAAGCCCGAAGCGGTCACCGGCGATTGCGATAACAATAGAAAGGCTATTGTGTCTCGTTTTTCCACGATCGAAGGATCTATCAGATAAAAAATTGTACAAACTTGCATAGGATGTAGCGTAGCATAATATTTAATATTATCATAATTATTTACAGCTGTTCTTGTTATCAAGAATTCAAATCGATAGGTACTTAGTGCACCATCTATCGATTAATAAGTATAACTAATTAAAAAGACACTTAATGACTTTGTTTTGTTTAAATGCTCTTTTTAAAATAACTTTATTTTAATTCTATTTGTCTATTAAAATTTTATAAAGTAGTAAAGTATTCGATCTGTATATAAAGTAGTTAGTAAAGTATTCGATATTCTGTCTTTTGCCGCCACGCGCCGCGCGGCGGCGCTGGGCGGCGACGCCGACCGCCGTGTATTAAAAACAAACAGGTGTTGTTAATTGTTATAACAGTACATAATTATTATTATTAGTATATCCATACCTATGCCTTGTACTATTATCTATTCTGTGCCATGAGACATACCAATGTCTAAGGCCACCAGGCCTTAACACGACGTGGTAATGATGATAATGACGATGATGATGATGATGATTATGAATATGAATTGCATAGTAGTTTATGCTTTCTGTTCTTAAAACAACGCCGAAACTCCCAAACGTGTATCTATAAGGAATCAGGAGTTCTCTCAGCATCATCGAAACCATGGTATACCTTGACCCAATATTTGACTTTTTGGTAGCGTATTCTTAGAACACTTCACATAAAACCAAAATCACCATATGTTTCCATATAAATTTCGAGGAGTTCCCTCGATTACTCGTGGATCCCATCATCAGGTCACCACCTTTGTGAAAATGGAACCAAATTGGAGTGAAACCTAATACAACAAAACAAAAATTTCGAAAATCGGTTCACAAACGGCGGAGTAATCGTTGAACATACAAAAAAAAAAAAAAAAATCCACAGCCGAACATTTGGAAGTCGGTTAAAAACAATTACAAAGTAAACTTTATTACGATAGGCATTGTAAAAAATTACCACAGTTGGACGTCGGCGATAACGTGATCATGTTGGAGAATAATAGCCAAAGGATTCGGGGTACCGTTATCGCTAAAGCCCCTACACCGCGATCTTATACAATAAAAAATAAGAAAGGTATATAACGCCGTAATCGCCGACATCTAATTAAAACAGCTGTATCCGAGTCACCAGAAATGTCTGGAGCACCCGAGTGTAGTGTCGATCGTAACAGTGTTACTTCTGTGCGCGGTGTTGACGTCACTGATGACGTCGACGAGACTTATGATGACATTTCTGATGATGATTATGTGCCCCCTAATAACCGACCATTAGCTTTAACTCAATATGTACCGCCGCTTACTAGAAAAAGAAGTAAAAAAATGTAGTTTTTCTAATGATGTTTATTTTTTTTTATTAGTATGGGCATAAGGTGTAGATTATTACTTACTAGCTGACCCGACAGACGTTGTCCTGTCTTAACGATGATTAATTAATTCGAATAATAATTGGTATAATTAAGAAAACAATAGATTAAAATTAGTATCTTCATGCCAAATTTAATCAAAATAGATATAAATAGTTTAAGCGAAAATCATAAAAGTTTATTGTGCGGTAACCGTACATTTTCCGGGACTAAAAGTATCCCTTGTCCTTTCCCGAGACTCAAAGTATCTCCATACCGAATTTAATATAAATAGACTGAAATAGAAAAGTTTATTGTGCGGTAACCGTACATTTTCCGGGACCAAAAGTATCCCATGTCCTTTCCCGAGAGTCAAAGTATCTCCATACCAAAATTCATAAAAATCGATTGAATATTTTACGCGCAAATCATAAATGTATATTGTGCAGTAACCGTACATTTTTCCGGGACAAAATGTATCCTATGTCCTTTTCCTGGTTCTAAGCTACCTGTCCACCAATTTTCAGCCAAATCGGTTTATCCGTTCTTGAGTTATAAGTAGTGTAACTAACACCACTTTCTTTTATATATATATAGATTATTAATGATTATGTTAAAATAGTTTAAAAATATACTGTAGTAACTATAAGACAGTATTAAGTAGTAGCTTTAAGTGTTTTTACATCAACTGTAATTTGTAATGTTCTGTAACACAGATGACAATTACTATATTTATTTATAGAATTAGCTACTGTTATTTTGCTATGCTTTTTTATAAGGGGAAGGTGTTGTGGGTACCTAAATAATTAATATTGTAAGGTAGTCCTAGACTTATATTAATAAATCAGTTGTTTGTCCGACACCTTTGTTTCAATACGTAACAATTTTCAAAACCAACATTGCCTTATTAATTCAACGATACACCAATGACGTTCTGAAAGACAGTAAAAACCTAATTTTAAAACAGTTTTAAATAAAATAAATGTCACGACGCCATTTTTGCGCAAAGTTTTCAAACACTAACGTTTAATCAGATTGTTTTCGCTAAAGCTTGTTTCAAGATTTTTCTACAACGTAGCTGCTTTCATATAGAATCACAGCGTTTTAGTAAACACGGGTTCTACTATCTAGTAAAATACTATTTTTCTAGAATGATTTATATTATGAAACATTTTGACTAATTTTTCACTTCCTATTTAATCCTTCGATCGCGGATTCTTGGAAATCTCTTGTTATTCTATTGTTGTCGCGGGAACCGGTGTCCTTATGGTGCTTGATAGGTTGAAAAATGATTATAATATACTTAATGTAAAAAATATGTGGATGTGCATTGTGCATTGTACGTTTTGAAAATCAATAGACCAAAAATCTTCATGATTCTATGTTTTTTTATTAAATTGGCATTGCCCCCACCTATTAGAACTAAGGTGGAATCGTAAAATGTTTAACATGATTAAAAGGTATGTCGAGAAAGAGTACTGTAATTGAGTGATAAACTTAAATGAGTTTGAATCCGGAAAATCTCAAAATGAAATTCAGAGGGAGTTTACCAGAATCCACCTATTGTAAAATTATAAAATCAAAAGAAATTGACGGATTTTTTAAAATGTAAGTAAATAATTTCTAAATAAGATAAAATTACATAGTGCATGAATTTTTGACTTGTCATTAATTATGCGTACCTCTATAAGAGAGAAACGCTAACCTTGTACCTGAACAAGCGAGAAACTCTGGTTAGTGAGAAACCTCTATGAGCGAGAATGAAATCGTGTTCCCTTGAACGCTTATCCAGGTTTGGCTGTACATGCAGTACAAAACGCTCAAAAGGCGGTTTTTAGGGTTCCGTAGCCAAAATAGCAAAAACGGAACCCTTATAGATTCGTCATGTCTGTCTGTCTGTCTGTCTGTCTGTCTGTCTGTCTGTCTGTCTGTCTGTCTGTCTGTCTGTCCGTCCGTATGTCACAGCCACTTTTCTCCGAAACTATAAGAGCTATACTATTGAAACTTGGTAAGTAGATGTAGTCTGTGAACCGTATTAAGATTTTGATACAAAAATGGAAAAATTATTAAAAATTTTAGGGGTCCCCATAGGTACAACTGAAACAAAAACAAATTCATCTGGACTATGCGTGCGGGGTATCTATGGATACGAGTAGGTCTTCAAAAATCATATTGAGGTTTCTAATATCATTTTTTTCTAACCTGAATAGTTTGCGAGAAAGACTCTTCCAAAGTGACAAAATGTGTCCCCCCCCCCCTCTAACTTCTAAAGTAGGGGCATGATAATTCTAAGAAAAATATATGATGTACATTACTATAAAAACTACCAACGAAAATTGGTTTGAACGAGATCTAGTCAGTAGTTTTTTTATACGTCATAAACCTTAATTTAACTTTCATTAATATCAAAAATGAAATATTAAAATAAATCAAAAACCTTAAAATTTCATAGAAATAATTCTTATTGCTGCTGCGGAACCCTTCATGGGCGAGTCCAACTCGCACTTGGCCGGTTTTTTTCTCTTTGTATTTCCACAGAGAAAAGCTTAAATACACTTTTTAAAATATTATCACCTTGCACTTTTTATCTCGGTTTAATAAGATTTTCATATTAATTTTTATATGATTTCAAAATTGTGTACAGCGTCTACTCTTTTTTGACAAGCTACGGGTATAACTGCACATCTATACTATATACTATTATACTATATACTATTACTATTTACTATTACTATTTACTATAATATTACTATTTACTATAATATTATAATTCTGCAGAGTTTGTTTGTTTGAACGCGCTAATCTCAGGAACTACTGGTCCGATTTGAAAAACTCTTTTACCGTTGGATAGCCCAAATGGGCTATCCAACGGTAAAAAGCTATCCAAAGGATATAGGCTATATTTAAATATAGCCTATAGCCTTCCTCGATATTTATCGAGGAAGGCTTTAGGCTATATTTAATCACGCTACAACTAATAGAAGCGAAGAAATAGAGGAAAATGTGGAAAAAAACGGAGGGAAATTATTTGAAAGGGCTTATTTGAACGTGCTAATCTCAGGAACTACTGGTCCGATTTGAAAAATTCTTTCAGTGTTAGATAGTTCATTAATCGCGAAAGTCTATAAGTTATATTTTATCACGCTAAAACTAATAAGAGCAAAGTAATAGAGGAAAATGTGGAAAAAATGGGGGAAATTATATGAAAGAGCTTATTTGAACGCGCTAATCTCAGAAACTACTGGTCCAATTTGAAAAATTCTTTCAGTGTTAGATAGCGAATTTATCGAAAAAGGTTATTGGCTATAGTTTATCATGCTAAGAGTAATAGAAGCGAAGAAATAGAAGAAAATGTGGAAAAAACGGGGGAAATTATATGAAAGGGCTTATTTGAACGCGCTAATCTCAGGAACTACTGGTCCGATTTGAAAAATTATTTCAGTGTTAGATAGCTCATTTATCGAGGAAGGCTATAAGATATATTTTATCACGCTTTACCTAATAGGAGTGAAGAAATAGAGGAAAATATGGAAAAAACGGAGGAAATTATATGAAACTAGATGACGCCCGCAACTCCGTTGCGCCAAAATTCGTTTATCGCACGGGAACCGTAAATTTTTCCGGGATAAAAAGTATCCTATGTCCTTTCCCGGGACTCAAAGTATCTCCATACCAAATTTCAGCAAAATCGGTTCAGCGGTTTGGACGTAAAGAGGTAACAGACAGACAGACACACTTTCGCATTTACATTATTAGTATGGATTGATTCATTATTAGTATGATTGATTATTATCTTAAGAACTACTGGAGAAATTTTATGTTATTTGGCAAACACGAAGAATAGACCACGAGAAGGGACATGGGCATTTTTTGCGGAAAAATGTACGGTTGTGTGAAATTAATAAATTACGCAAGCGAAGCCGCGCGGAACATCTTTATATAATAAAATAGTAGGAAAGTCAATTCTGTACATTGAATATTTTAGTACAATAAATTTTATAATACTTGGGATGTGATCTACTATGCTAACGCGGACGAAGTCGCGGGCAACAGTTAGTTTTAGATACTTACAGAATACATGAATCTATATTTTGTGACACGTGTTTAACATTGATATTAAAACGTGTGGTTTTAATTATTTATTATACACAAAATATGCAATAAATAATAGAAATTCACTCGGGCAAATAATAATTATTACATACTTTATATTATATCGCTTATACATTATATCTTAAATTTTATTTTACTATTCAAAATCTGATATGCTTAAAATTATTTCTGTAAGTATAAAGTATATTTTCTACCCACAGCTGCTACCATTAGTTATAGACTTTCGCATTAACAAAATTAGTATGAGTCTAAGTAAAAACTCCATCTTCTATTTCTGAATAATAAATATTGTAAACCTCAAAGTATTTTCATTCCGAATCCAGCACATCTAGGTTAGCATTGAGCACAGAATCAATTGGCACAATATCTTGATCAAGTATTCAGTTCATAACACTACAATAGTTAATTCTACATATTACAGATGCATATAGCAAAGTGTAATCTCAGAGAAATGCTTTTGAAATCTCTCTTCACACTCCGAGCACGTACCGTCGAAGAACTGATCCTTAAACGTAGATTAAGTATTGATTTATTATCAACGTTTAAGTATTGAATGGAGTTCTTTTTAGCGAAGTTGTTTTTAGGACTAAAAATATATGGACATGAGACAGTCCGTCATCTTTAAAGAATCGCTTACACTGGCAATAGTTTCGGCAATAATTGCTCGGCGACACGAGTGGAGCGATCTGGAGCAATATGGAGCAATTTATTTCATGTCACTCAATGTCATATCGCTCAAATATTCGATGGCCACGTCACTCAATATTGTATTGCGCAATATTGCTGCTTGTTGCCGCAAATTGCTTGATGTAGTCGTGACGTCAAAGGTGATGAGAATTGACTGGTATGAGCAATTTTAGTTGCCCGTATAAGCGCACCATAGCATACATCGACTTCCAGACACAAAGTTGGTGACTCGCACATTCACACAATATACTTACATGTTTCCTAAAGACCTGATCGAAAATTCGTAATAGTAGACCGCCGGCGCAGCGTAGTAGAGTAATTTATCCCGTCTTCTGCCACACGCTCATGTTGTTTATCTGCTGTTTCGCAGTTCGCTAAAATTCGACCAGCACTCCTGTAATGCCACCGATTGTTTTTTGTTTATGGGTTTTAAAAATCTAGATTTTAAGGAAAAGTTTACAATAAGTAATCAATCTCAGCTTAGACATAATTTAGAGTTATAATTTTTGTGGTATATCTCAAACAATACAATAACAAAATTAATTAAAGCCGTGCTTTGTGAGGGCTCGCGTCCTTTTCTGCGTGGTAATGTTCTTTAAGGCAGTTTATTGAAGTGAAAACTTCTTTAGTGGCATTGAGCACTTTGGTGGGATGGGTAAAAACTGTGAAACTCGCGTCAGATTCTCGTGCTGTTCGAATAACCGTAAGACGGTTGGAGAGTAGTCGATTTTTTAAAAATCGATTTTTATAAAAAATGGGTAAAAAATTTAATCTATTGTAAGGGTTTCGATTTATTGAAAAAAACGATTTTTTAAAAATCGATTTTCATAAAAAATGGGTCAAAAAATTGTAAGGGTTTCGAAATTAATCAAAGAAATCGATTTTTTTAAAAATCGATTTTCATAAAAATGGGTTAAAAATTTAATCGATTGTAAGGGATTGGTTAAAAAGAATAATGCACAACGTTAATAATCAAGTTTTCACTTCTGCCGGCACTCCCGGAGTGCAACCCGTCTCTTTTCTTTATTTATATTTTAATAGTAAGCAAACCTTGACTGATCGATGATAAGTGATAACTGATAACTTACACTGAAAATTACACAAATCAATAGGCGTGATAGTTTCTTCGTAAAGTGTACCTCACATTGCTCAGGTTGTGGGATATACTATGATATATACTGTAAAAGTCGTTGAAATACCTTCACAAGGATTTTACAAAAAAGGTAACATTTTACTAAAGGCAAACTATTGTTCCGATACAAAAGTATATCGATACATATCGAACCTCAATACGGAAACTATTGCAATTCATGCGAACGCCATTCACATTCACAATACCAGGGAGGCGTCCTTTAAAATTAACGAATTATCAACTTCGGAAGCGATTGTAAATATCGATTTTATTCGCCGTAGCGAATTTACTGTTACATTTTTACATAATCTGTTTTAATCAGAAATATATTCGGATTCGAGTGTTCGGAATTTAAAATTAAAATGATCAGAATGAAGGCTAGAACACCTGGCGCGGTGCCAGCTGACTATATGAGGGGGTCTGAGGGGGTTTTGCCACAGTTTTTATATTGAAGATATCACTGTCGGATGCAGTCAGTTTTCTCATACGGTTTGGATAGGAATGGATCAATTCGGATAAGTATAGGACGTTCATGTGGTGTTATTATAATATACATATTGCTACTAACGATTATTTTATATAGTACGAGTGACGACCAGACGGATACGGTGATAGCTCCCATTTTTAATTATAACAAATCTTGATAAAAGTATGAGCGGAGAGTAATGACAGACACATCACCGTTTTTTCAATAAAAAAATAGATTTCGCGTTACGGCCGGGATAAAAAACACGACACGACGTCGCACGACGCCGCACGACGCCGTGTCGTGGGAATCCTCGACGCGCGACAAAAAAAACCACGACACGGCGTCGTACGACGTCGCGTCGTAAAAAACTCATCTTTGAATTTCTACGTGAGTTTCTACGACGCTACGTCGTACGACGTCGTACGACGCTGTACGTCGCCGTGTCGTGGTTTTTTTACGACGCGCGTCGTGGATTCCCACGACACGGCGTCGTGCGGCGTCGTGCGACATCGTGTCGTGTTTTTGTGTCCCGGCCCTTACTGCAGACTTCCAAAAATATGGAAGGAAGGAAGGAAGTAAAAAATATGAATACATGCAAGAACACTCCATCAATCTAAATGGTGTATTTGCACCCCAAAATGTTTTTCTGTTGGTCACCACCGACTGTTTAATATGGACATTTATTCTGTTCTTCAGAGTGCGTAGACTGCAGCCATTCCAACTGGACGGGTGTTGCCAGTGATTATTATTATGACATTATAAATACATAACCGCAGGACCACAATCACAATGTTAATAAACTCCATTAACGAGGCATGTCGGAATACAACAAGAAACAACTGTTTGTGGTAAAACTATCATCCGGTGTTTAATTCGTTAAAACTTGCTTTATTCGATAAACTTATAATTTTTTAAATTGCTTCGTTAAAATTTCTTTTTTCGTTGATCTAAGTTAGGTTTCATTCTAATATTAAGATATTATTATTATTATTAAATGTGCATAATAATATGTCTGTATATAACCAAAGTAGACAGAATTATGTCTATTGTGATATAACTTCAACGCTTAAATCGCTGAACTAATTGAGATGAAGTGTGGTGCTTCTTTGTTTTCGGGTAAAGCTGAGGCTTAAGGTGCAGTGGTTGTTGCAACTACGTAAAATGGGTTTTTTAAATACCGTTTTTTGTAAAGTAAATGTCATTATTTAAGTATAAAAAATATACCCTTTTAAAATTGAGAAAATTTCCTATACGCAAAGGTATATCAGTACACAATTTGAAAAATTCTGCTCGATAGAAAAAAATCTCAAAGATGACTATTATAACGCTGTTTTTCATAATTAAATCATTTTATGGCTAAATTACACACTTTCTAGAAAAAACAAAAATTGTAGTACATTTGTCATAACCTAACCTAAACGATTTGATATATTTGATTTGTGTAATACTAAAAACAAAAGGTTTTTTCTCCTATTTTCTATTATCAAGGCACGCGGCGAGCGCGTAACCGCCACTATACAAGGCGCGCTGATATGAATGTTATTATAATGTCCTTTAGGTCGATATTCGTACTGACAGACATCGACCTGCTAATTTTCAAGACTACTGGGCCTTAACCTACGCGACCAAAGCGACCGACTGCGAAGCGGTAGCGTCTACCGCGCGGCGGACGCTGCCCATGTAATCTTATGGCGTTGTGCACACCTGCACGACCGCGACGCGGGATGTTCGCGTCGGCAAGCGGAACGTGGGCGTCAAGTTGTCAGACGCGTGTTTTGAAGTGTACATACCTAGACTTCTTTTTTAAAACCTTTTTTATATTATTTTGTACTACTCTTTAGTTTATGATTTTTCGATTTGTTTACGTTTTGATAGATTGTGTCATGAATCGTGATTACCCGGTGTATTATTTTTCTCTATCATCATGATATTAGTAGTCGCGCAGGTGTGCACGCCTAGTTTCGCGTTGCAGTTGCAGACGCTCCCGTATCGCGTACCACGTCCCCTGTCACTGACGGGTAGGTTTGTTCTAAGCTTTCACTCGTTTTTGCTTGAATTTATTATAATGACAACGCCGCTCCACAAAGTGGGGGTGTTAGGTTTTTTCGTTACGGAATTTCTTAACTAAGTCGCCAACTTATACCCGCAACAAAAGTTGTGCAATAGCTTAATAAACATAATAATTATATCAGTGCTCACCCTAAGTTTATCTTTAATGCAACGAAACTTATATTATAGTTTCTGTTTACTGGGCTAACAGTCTGCTAGTTGCTACATACTGTATTACTCTTACTTCCATAAATAAATACACACACACACACAAAATAGTGATACAAACAAACGTAGTGTACAGTATTCTAAACAGAATTATATCTTACTCTTACTCCATAAATAAATACATACACAAAATAAAAATACAAACGAACGTGCTATAGGCAAACTGCATTTCCTGCTCTATGCACTACTAGTGATTAGAGCAATTTCTGGAACAAGTAAGCCATCATTGGACTGTCAAAGTCATTATTCACGAATTACGCTCGCTGTGGACTCTCTACTGTGAATTACCGATGTTTGCTCCATCAAGGACCCAATAAGCTGAACCGGTAATGAAATAGACCAATATTTGTAATCACAAAATGAATTGTTAATTAATGTGCGATCATGTGGAAATATTTTAATTTGTTATGGAAATGAAGTAGTATAGAAGTACATAATAATAATAGTGATAGAGTCGACATTATAGTCTATATTCTATAACATAGTCGATGGATCTTGTCCAAAAATCGTTTATTGCTCAGGAACCGTACATTTTTCACGATAAAAACTACCCTTTACCCTTTGCCGGAGCTGGAACTTTCTTTTTACTTTTTGGCGGAACTGGAAATTTCGTCAAAACCGTTTCAGCAGTTTAGGCGTGAAAGAGCAACAACAGATCCACCAGTGGTTACGAGAGAAAAAGACAGGAGAACTCTTGCGTGATACCCAAAAACTTGGCCATCATAAAATCCCTCCTTAGCTGGCCTAATTAACCCTCCGTGACGAGGTGGGGTATGACATACCCCAGCGCAAAAAAATTGATAGCATTTTTAAACGAAAAAAGTATGCGAGTTGGTTTCCTCAATAGCTGCAAATAAGACGTTGCTGCTTTAATTCCTACCAAATATTCAGTCCTATGTCTATCACCAATTCCGTTACATGTGCTTAAAGTGCGTCTGGGTATCACATACCCCACGTAGCTAAAATAGTAGGTGTAACTTCTTTTGTTTTTTTTATTTATATGTTTAATTTCATCTTTAACTTGATGAAATATTATTTTCTGGTATAAGTTTTGCTAAAAATGTCTCGGATATCGAAAAAAAAATATTTTACGAGCACTGACTGAAGAAGATGATGATTGTGACGCTGAGCTAATGAATTCCGAACAAGAATCGGCTGGTTATGAAGATCAAATATACTAATATATAGGAATACTGGGCACATTTACAAAAAATATAATATGCCCATTATGATGTATTTTCCATACTAATTTTTGTGTCTTAATAACTGTCAATAATACGGAAACTTTAAGTGACCAAGATCTATTTCATATTGTTTATTTTAAATTGATATTATAAATATGTTAAACTAGATATACTATAGTCTTAGAAATTGAGAAGAATTTGATTGTAATAGGTTCCATTTGATTTTTGTACTGAAGAAAAGTTTTCATAGTTTACAGTTTGAAGAAAAAGTCAAGTTTTTGTACTTTTGCTTATAAAATGTATTTTATAATGTAAAATTGAATTAATTTTACTTTAACCAATTCATTATTAGATATTTAAATATATTATTTTTTTACAATCACAAGGAACATTTATTCACATTTAACTGCCTTTTATGGTTGGGGTATGTCATACCCCACCTAGTACAGCATGGTGAGATTAGTCACACGGAGGGTTAATGAAACTGGTCACCAAAACCGGTGTGGGAGGCATTATTCCTTACTTCAGGAGCTAAAGAAATCACAAGTAAAACAAGAGAAATCGCACACCGATAAAACAGCAATATTTCTCTTTAACCTCTATATTCAGCATTTTAAAGTACATCGGAGGACATATTGCGCTCCTAAGATTGGCCAATATCAGCCATTTACGACCTGAAACTTTTATATTGCCTGAGCAAACTTGAAAACACCACTTGGCGATATTTGAGAATTCTTATTCGGGTGTTCTCATATCGGTGTTTATATGGCCTGAAGAATTGTGCTCTTTAACTTTTTATTCATACTTAAAAATATTTGAATTTCTAGTTAAACATTTGATAGTTTTTTGTATGTACTATCGAGGAAATTGATTCCTAGGAAGTTAACGGACCTATGTCATGTGGTCGGCTTATGTCAATACAATGTTAGCTACGATCGGTCGGATGGATTTGACATAACGCGACTTAATTACGGTCCGCTATCTGCCTAGGAATCAACTTCCTGATAGTACCATCAAATATTAATGACATAATATGGAAATATTAAGGCCGTCCCCCGAGCAAACGACCTTGGCCATACATTTGCCGCGTTGCCGAGATCGCGCCAAAACCCTATTATTTTTACTTATCTTAGTTCAAAATTGTCCTAAAAAAAATTTAAAACGGCGAATATGTAGTTTATGATATTGTCGATCTATTGGCGTGAGTTTCAAATAAAAGTAATTGGTAAATGCTAAGGAGATGCTGAATGTATGCTCGAATTTTAACAAATTGGTATTACTTTGGAAGCTGATATCATGGATATAATAAACAAAAATAGAAAATTTAAAACGGCGAAAGGAATGTTGATATACTGAACATTATTGCTGTATTTTTATTATAATTTTTTAGCTTTCAGATTATGAGTTTATAAGGTTTTAAATACGGTTAATTACGGAATCTCCGGACGGAACGCCCTTAATGTCAATTCTATATTGGTTCAAGTGATCGGTTGACTTAAGGTGCAGTGGTTGTTGCAACTACGTAAAATGGGTTTTTTAAATACCGTTTTTTGTAAAGTAAATGTCATTATTTAAGTATAAAAAATATACCATTTTAAAATTGAGAAAATTTCCTACGTTTCCGTTTTCCTAACGCAAAGGTATATCAGTACACAATTTGAAAAATTCTGCTCGATAGAAAAAAATCTCAAAGATGACTATTATAACGTTGTTTTTCATAATTAAATCATTTTATGGCTAAATTACGTAGTACATTTTTCATAACCTAACCTAAACGATTTGATATATTTGATTTGTGTAATACTAAAACAAAAGGTTTTTTCTCCTATTTTCTATTATCAAGGCACGCGGCGAGCGCGTAACCGCCACTATACAAGGCGCGCTGATATGAATGTTATTATAATGTCCTTTAGGTCGATATTCGTACTGACAGACATCGACCTGCTAATTTTCAAGACTACTGGGCCTTAAGGCTCAATTCCACCGCGGCGCATGCTTTGTACGGCCACGCGCACGCGTGGACGAGCACGGATTTATTTCTTTGACTTGAGTCAATTCGTGCGTAGCGTGTCCGTGGGTTGCAGTGGACACAGTCACATATATTTTCTTACAAAGCGAAGCTTGACGCACGTGCGTAGTCTCTCCGTGCGCCGCGGTGGAATGGAGCTCTAATTGCCACACTCAGAGTGGAACATTAATAATAATTATTACTTACTCAAATGTAATTTATTCAAAATTTTGACATAATTATATGTCACACTCTTCATTAAATTGAAGGTTAATCATAAAAATTAAATGTCTCTGAGTACGGCGGTAAGTTTGTCCTAACTCGACCAAATTACTTAGGTATAATATGAATAAATTTCCCTGGTAGTACTTTTGTATCTTGTTCCAGAAGCGGTTGTCTATTTAATGCAGCTGATGATGATGAAATATTGCTACACTCTCGATCATATTATATGGACGCTGTTAAGCATATTTTGTGTATCATCCCATAAAAAAATGTAGGTATTGAGTTATTAATGCTTTTTAGATCATTAATGTTTTTTAGATCATTAATTAATTATTATTATTTATTATTGCATGCATTCATAACTCAACAAATAAAAGGGGATTAATTTAAAAACCTAGATAAAAATTTATCAACTGGTTTGGATGTTATGATGCCGCGGAACGTTAAAATCATAACCGTACCTGTACCCGACGATATTATAGAATTGCTTCAAACGATTCCAAAATGCCGACTGAAAACTAAAGCAAGTTATAATTAGAAAGAAAAAACAATACACACCGCAAGATAAAATTAATATGGAAAATTAGAGCATGTGGGACCCGGGCAGCATAAATTTTGCACACAGGGCGTGCGAATAGTCCACACAATTATAACCTCTATACGCAAGTGTTAGAAACTAAATTCGCATATCTCTGGTTATTCAAGGACAACCCTGCTGGTGATTCTGAATTATATTTTAATATTTTAACATACACGAGTCATGGTGAAATGAAATTTATGAATTTTTAGCACAAGGAATTCATGAGATGAAGGGAAGACTTATGGGTGGGTTAATGAACGTTTATTAATGTCACAACGTGTGACATACAAGCAGAAAGCTTTAAACATTATTATGTATTATGTTCAAAGGGAAGGAACAAAAAGGTACTACAAATTAGGCAAAATTTTTTTTCTTTAACATACTTAGATAAGTATTTACCTCTTTTATTTAAATAAGTACTTAGTTGATATTTCAATTTGAAAAGTGTGCCTTTTCTAGTGTGTCTGTTTTTCCTGTCTAACCAATTTTGATTAAATTTGGCATGGCATTAGGTAAATGCAGTACTCTTTATGCAATGGGAAAAGAACAACGGTAACAACACGTCCTGTCTTGGTACCTAATATCTTGTGTCACATCGACTTTACATTTTACAATAATATTTAGTATTAGAGAAGTTGATTCCTAGGTAGATAGAGGGCCTAAGTAATTTGGTCGCGTTGAGGCAAACCCATCCGACCGATCACAGCTAACATTGAATTGACATAAACCGACAAAATTACGCAGGTCCGTTAACTGCCATGAAATCTATTTTCTCGATGGTACTATTATATATAGATATGGATCTGAATTACATTCCATTGCGTTTACATTATTCCAGTAGCAATCCACAGCTGGATTCAGTGAGGATTGGAATAATGTAAACCGGCTATTAGGTAATAGCTGATTGAAAAAGAACATTACTAATATTAATATTATCTTTTGTACCCGAGACAAAGGAAATACTTTACAAAAGTGGAGTAGAATTAACGATGATTGCTCACAAAATTGAACATTCCTTATAAAAATAGAGCAAGAAATCAAAAAGTTATCCGTTCCCCACAAACTACTGCGCGCTATCGCCGGCGAACCGTAAGAGGATTTATTAAACAATCAAAATAAAACGAACCGAATGAAATATTGTATTCTGTGCTAGCTACTTCCTGGGGTTTCGCTTACATTGAGTCTTTAAACTGCCTTACAAAGAAAGGGGATATAATATTATGTAATAGTTCTTTGCAACTAGATGACGCTCGTAATTTTTTTATCGCGCGGAAACCATACATTTATTTAGGATAAAAAGTATTCTATATCCTTTCCCGGGACTCACAGTATCTCGATACAAAATTTCTGCAAAATCGGTGTAGCGGTTTGGGCGC
This sequence comes from Polyommatus icarus, assembly GCA_937595015.1. Lineage (NCBI taxonomy): Eukaryota > Metazoa > Arthropoda > Insecta > Lepidoptera > Lycaenidae > Polyommatus > Polyommatus icarus. The sequence continues at coordinate 21,110,310 of OW569328.1, read as the reverse complement.
GAAAAGGTAACACATAGAAAGATATTTTTCTCGTTTATAATATTACTAGACGTTCCGCGCGGCTTCGCCCGTGTAAATTAGATATTTCACCAATGAGTTTCTAAAATAGTAACATACAATATCATTGTATTTCACAGACAAACTATTTCACAAAAAATTGCCTTTGATCCTTCACGTGGTCTACTTATTATCTGTGCCAAATAACAAAAAAAAAGCTCCAGTAGTTCGTGTGCCGTCAACAAGTGCCGTTCGTCTGTAAGCGCTCTAACATCATTATTAAAAGGTTAACAGTTACAGTTCAGATAAGTAGGAATACTAAAGCCCTGATCTCCTTGTTGTATTTTATCTAGGAAATAACCAAGTAACGTTACGAACAGCAGCTAGTGGGACATTTATTCCTGTGTTACGAGTTTACTTCAAAATACCTTCGGGACCTGCTTGGAAGTTTTTAAATTGAATTTTAAGCTTTTACGGGTTTATTTTTCGGTTAAAGTGTTGTTTAGTAACAAAATGGGGTTCTTGAAAAATAAACAGTCGGTTAACCCCTGGCTGCGGAGGTTTTAGGTGTGAAAATATTAGCTCACATCAAAGTCAACTTTATTCCCGATTTCTGTGTACGAAAACAATTTAGTTACGCGATAGTTTTTAGCAATATTCGATATTGTGACGCTCGCAACTCCATTTCGATAGTGACGCCCGCAACTCCATTGCGCAAAATTTCGCGGAAACCGTACATTCTCGGGACTCAAAGCATCTCCGTACCAAATTTTATCAAGTAGTTTGGGAGTGAAGAGGTAAGACGGACAGAAAGACAGCCATAGTGGACGGACGGGAGAGGCTCTCTCCTCCCGTCTAGTCTTTTCTTCTTGTAAATTATATTTGCAGACAGATTTAGCATGTCCCTCGGGCTCCCTGAAATCATATTATCAAAGGGCTTCCGTGGTTGACAGTGCTGTCAGTAATTACCGTATATATTATGTCGGAAATACAGTGGTGGGCCAAAGGCAGTTAAAAAAGATGTCGGATTATATTTTGTTCTGGTTATGTCAAGTCAGAAATCAGTGCTAGTCGTGATCTATCGTATCAGCAGCGGGCCGATTGTGTATCGTACATTTGTGAGTTAATAACTGAGTTAGTAACGAAACCGAGGAGTGAGTAACGGAAAGTGCCACTTTTTGTATTCACTTGCATACAAAAGTGAGACTATCGGTTGCTCACTCCTTCGTTTCGTTACTAACTTAGTGATTAACTCACAAATGTACGATACAGAATCGGCCCGCTGGGCTTAAAATAAACTGACCAAATAATTTGGATCTGGCAGATTAAAAATCAATTTCGCTATCAGTAACGGTCATAGGTACTCTGAGGTAAAAAGTCCTTATTTTTCAAAAGTGGAACGGAAGATCTTCCTTTGCGGCCACCACAGATATCTAGAGTTAACCGAAAAAAGGCAAATACACCTTCCAATTTAATAAGTACCTATTACCTACTAAATATAGTCCAAAATCCAATAATGTTTGTAAAACAACCTAGGGAACATTTAAAGTTTACATTGTAGAAACACAGTAGAACAAAGCGTATCCCATTTTAAGTTTAGACATTAGACAATATGTGCTGTCCAATAACATAAATATTTTCTAGCGGCCAACTTCAGACATTAGGCACCGCGAACTCAAATATCATGTAGGAGATATGCAGCAATATGTGTATAAAGGTAATGCTTTCTATAATATTTAGTAAATATATATTTAAACAGTTTTTAATAATATATTACGCACCTAGAGCAGGAAAATAAGAAATGTCTCAAATCACATGTAATTGTTGGCCGAGGCGAAGCCGAGGTCAACAAACATGTGATATAATATTACCTATATTATAAAAATAGTCTATATTTTTACCCGACTACGGCGAAGCAAAAAGGAGGGTTATGATTTTGGCCTGTATGTATGTATGTATGTGGGTATGGATGTTTGTCTGTTCCCTCGTAACTTTAAAACTACTTGTCCTATTTAGACAAATGAGGTGTTATTGGAAGCGTCTTGATTGTCCGCTGGTTATAGGCTGTAGCCTATAACCAGCGGACATGACTTTACGTAAAATTGACTATAGCGCCATCTAGGGCACTTAAAGTAAAGAACAAAAAAAATTCCTGACTTATGTGGGGCAAATGACAGAACTTTGTTAGCACATTTCAAATATATACATTTTATTAGCTATTTCCCACGGGTTTGCTTGCAATCACCTGATTATTGCATGAATTCATGATATCACTTTAATACAATTTGAAACAACAATTAATTATATACATATACCTTCACCTTCGGCTGGATCCCGGGTAGTTTAAAAAACTAAAACCCGACTGCTAAAACGCGCTCTAAAAAGTACGAAACAAGAAAACAGTTTATAGGGATATGGAAATGTTTGAAGGATAGCCGTGGTCGTATGCCCCTACTATTATAGCAAAACAGATTCATTGTAGATAATAAAATTGGGCATACATACGGCCACGGCTATCCTTTAAACATTTCCATATCCCTATAAACTGTTTTCTTGTTTCGTACTTTTTAGAGCGCGTTTTAGTAGTCGGGTTTTAGTTTTTTAAACTTTAATTTCATATAGACTCGTTTCTTTCGTAAGTGCTCGCGTGTCAGCTAATAATTGCTTTAAACCTTCGATCGGGGATTCTCGGAAATGCTATTGTTGTCGAGATCACCGGTGCACTCGTACGGGGATTGCGCTTGATGGGTTAAGGCCATTTTAAAATAAATTTTAAAGTTTCAAAATTTGTGTTAAAATGGCCTATATACTTAACGCAGATGTTTTTGTTAAGATTCATCATTATATATTTATTATAACGCCGTAGTATATTTAATAGCTTGAAAACAGTCTTCCTTATGTCAAAAACCGACTTCTGCACCGATGCAACTTGACCGACGTCGAAAAAGACCTAAAAAGTATTTGACAACACCTAGCACGATCGGCTAAATGAACAAACTGTTCGTGACTGGGTCTTATTCCAGCACACGACGAAAATCACACGCGAAATCCGATATAATCCAGTTTTTTCATAAAACCACCCGTGACGTAATCTTTTTTCGTTCCATAAAGTTGAGAAAAAGTTGACACATCTGGCGTGACGTCACAGAATGCAAATGGCGGGATAATGTAAATTCATTTTGCGTTTACCCGCGTTTTTAACTTAGACAATGGCATGTTTGAATTCTGATTTCATCGGGATTTTACGTGGGTGAATAGGATAAAATTATATTTTCAACTTTCGAGAATTCAGTACTTAGTTGAAATGGATTTATTTCAATAGTGAAATATTTTCGTTTGGGTACTATTGAATTTATTTCGCAGAAGTAAAACTATCCCATATGTTATAATATTATGATTGAATATTTTTTAAATATCCGGAAAAACTTGTCAACCATGATAGGCCATCCAAAAAACCTGCAAGGAATTTTTACTTATCGGCCATGCTCGTCATAAACCGTCCATAAAAACCCACAATGTTGAAATTATTAGAGGATTCTATGGGCAGAAATTATTAGAGGCTTCTGTCGGTACTGTGGTCTAAGGCTGCGTTTCTACCAGGGATGTGTTGCGAGGAATGTGTTTTTGAGAACCAATAGAATCGCTTCATTGACATTAGCTTTCCGTGACCTCGCTCAGCGCGGCGATGCTATTGGATCTTAAAAACACATTCCTCGCAGGCCGCAACACATCTCTGGTAGAAACGCAGCCTAAACCGGGGACAATCAAAGCCTCACAATAAAATTTTAAGACAATATTTATTGGGATTTGTCTAGTGCGTATAGGTCTACCAGAATCTGATGGCAAATTTAGATAGCAGATTTTCAAAAAATATCCTTGATCATTGAATAAATTTATATATTTGCATGTTTCACACACATATAATCAGCCTATAATCAGCATATAATCGATAAAATAAAAAATAGAGGCTCCGGGTCAGGATGGGATCCTGCCCGGCTTTGTTAGTCCCGGCACCAAGGGGAACGCTTTAGTTTGCCTAAGCGTTCCCTTACTTTGGTGGAAGTCCGGTCCGAGGTAGACCGGCCAGTCGTGGAGGGAGTCCTGTGTTTGTTAGATCCGGGATATCCCTCCTCTATACGGCTGAAGGCGAACCGCAGGTGGTTTTAGTGAGTAGGAGTCTCACATACCCCCGGGGTGCTTCAGCTAACTGAAGCACATACCCAACCCGGGGCACCCATGATGGGTTTCCCCTGCGTAAAAAAAAGGATAGTGGACCGACACAGACCGACATTCTTGTACTAGATGATGCCCGCAACTACGTTGCGCCAAAATTCGTTTATCGCGCGGGAACCGTACATTTTTACGGGACAAAAAGTATCCCGTGTCCTTTCCCGGGACTCAAAGTATCTCCCTGCCAAATTTCAGCAAAATCTGTTCAGCGGTTTGGATCTGAAGAGTTAACAGACAGACAGACAGATAGACATACTTTAGCATTTATAATATTAGTATGGATTGCTTAATTCTTATCACATGCTAGACAGCTTTTCAATCATGTTGGCGAACAACATGATATTTTATCATACTCGTATTAAGGAAAGTCGTGACCCAAGATTGATTTTTAACTTTTACATATTATGTAAGGTAAGCTTCGTTGAATTTTCTAAGTAGTCAGCCTATACGTGCCGAAGCACTGAATACACAATAATTAACCCGATTATTAAATATTTCACTTCCATTATTCCGCGCTTGACCGGCCATTGCGATTGCGGCAAACGGAACAAAGCAAGATAAATTAGGACTTACTCCTAATTAATTTCTGTATTTGCTAATACTCAACTTGGAAATTAATTTCATTATTAGCGGTTTCCTCGTAATGAGAGAAATATCTCTCATTACGAGGAAACCGCTAATAATGAAATTAATTATTCTTTAAACACTCAAGTTTAAAGAACATCTGGAATCTCTTAAAGATTAATAAGTTGTATATTTAAGAAGTATAAAGATGTTTTGCACAACCTAGACACAACCTCAGAATGTTTAACTAAGAAAACACAATGTACTTATATTAATAATTACAGATAATATATTTTGGTATAAAAAATAGCCAAAGACTACTGAGCATTATTTTTGCAATAGCTGCGTAGCTTTAGAGTGGGTTGCACGAACTAACTGTAACTGTTACTATAACTTCAACTTTAACCACAGTGCAAAATGTCAAATCTCTGGTTAAAGTTAAATATGGCGTCCAAACACCCCATATGCTCATACGACATCTGTCAATTTTTCCGGTTAAAGTTAAAGTTAAGGACGCCATATTTAACTTTAACCATAACTTTATCCTTAACTTTAACCACGCCTCTGGTGCAACGCAACCTAAGACAACTTCACACAATAATGAAAAATCTGTTTCACTCTGTTTTCCCGAGTTATTTGTCTATATTTTTTATTCGATCTTACATTTGCAAAAAGTTAAAACATTAAGATGTACAATTTTTACTTTTTCATCCCTTTTGATAGTTTTAATGTCCCATTTCTCGTATGGAAATTAAAACAATAAACAGCTCATAAAGCTACTGAGTTGTGACGTCATAGTGACGTATTCAATCGCGCAGTTCGGCGCAAACAGACACAAAGCCGGGAATGCTATCTTGAGGGTAACTAAACAGTCCGCGATGGAGGTGCCACATACTTCAAAGAAAGTGATACACAGACGGATAAGTCGTCGAACGTGTTAAAACTTCTCAATAACTTTGTCATCTTCGGTTCGCCGAGATTTAAATATTATAAAATAATGATTTGGGCGATTACTGTTGTTTAGTTTATCTTACCTTATTGTGTGCATTGCGTGCAAAAATCGCTGTAAAACTTGAGTAAAATATATTGATTTTTAATAAAATAAATGATTTATATGCTACATAATAATCTAATATATATAAATCTCCTGTCACGATGTTTGTCCGCGATGGATTCCTAAACTACTTAACCGATTTCAATGTTTTTTTTTAAATGTGTGCTTTTTTCCAACTTGAGAGATAGGATAGCTTAGATCTTTAATTATAGTCGCAATTTTATTTTATTGCAAATTATTTCTCTATAAAGAGCGACCATTGTTTATGCGACGTGGGTCACGGGATAGCGATGGACGTTGCCATGGTGACATACTTATTTAGTCACTAATTCAATAAAATAATACGAGCGATATACTTTATATAATATCTATAGCTGTCCCGGCAAACGTTGTTTTGCCATAATATAAAGTATTTCACCCATATTATTTTGTTGAAGTGACTAAATAAGTATGTCGCCATGGCAACGTCGATCGCTATCTCGTCGCACAAACAATGGTCGCCGTCAGGTTGTAATAATTTACTATTATGTATTCAACAAATGCACTTATCAATATATATAGAACCCAGTAGCCGATTCTCAGACCTACTTGATATGCATATAAAATTTGGTAAAAATCAGTAATGCCAGTTCGGAGGAGTTCGTGGACTAACATTGTGACACGAGAATTTTATATATAAGATATGGCAAAGAAACGTTTGCCGGGACATCTCGTATACTATAAAAAAGTTCGATTCAATCAAAAAACAAATTATAGGTGTTTTTGATACAGGAGATCAATAATAAATATTCGCTCTTTGTACGTATTACTTTCTTTTTAACCGACTTTCAAAAAACGAGGAGGTTATATGTTCGGCTGTGGATTTTTTTTTTTTTTTTTTTTTTTTGTATGTTCAACGATTACTCCGCCGTTTGTGAACCGATTTTCGAAATTTTTGTTTTGTTGTATTAGGTTTCACTCCAATTTGGTACCATGTTCACAAAAGTGGTGGTGGTAATTTTAGTTTTATGTGAAGTGTACTAAGAATATGCTACCAAAAAGTCAAATATTGGGTCAAGGTATACCATGGTTTCGAAGATGCTGAGAGAACTCCTGGCTCCTTATAGATACACGTTTGGGAGTTTCGGCGTTGTTTTAAGAACAGAAAGCATATTATACTACCACGAAATTAAAATTCATTATCATCATCACCATCATCATCATCATCATCATCATCATCATCGTCATCATCATCATTACCACGTCGTGTTAAGGTCACCAATGTCTCATGGCACAAAATAGGTAATAGTACAACTTACAAGGCATACGTATGGATACAATAATAATAATTATGTACATAACAACACCAATTATTAATATAGGCTGTTTATACATGGCGGTCGGTGCGGCGTCGCCGCATTTTCGTGTGCGTAAACATCGCGGCATTGCGTCGTACCTATTCAAGTTCTAATGTCAGGTAATGCCGCGCTGCGAGCATTTTGAGTGTCATAATATGATTTTAAACTTTATGTTCATTAATGTAGTACAATATAGTATCGCTTGAGAAAGGCGCAGGCGGCCGCGAGGCCGGCTTTCCAAGTTTCTCATGCGATAGTACTATGTATTACAATAATGAAGGTAAAGATTAATATCATAATATTATTATGACACTGAAAATATACTCGCCGCGCCGCTGGGTGTGATTCGGCTCATCCTTCGATCGCGGATTCTTGGAAATCCATTGTTCTGGCGGCCGCTTTGGAGTTGAAGCGTTAAATTGTTAAATTACCTAGCACGCATAGGGTTGTGTTCACTTAGATTTTTTAAAATGTATTATTTAAATTTATCTACCTGATATTTGGGCCTTGGGGTATTACAAATTGTAATAAGATACGTAGAATAAACGCAGTAATTCGACGCGTAGGGTGGTATGGTCACTAAGTCACTACTCACTAGTTCACTACCACCGACGACCACTTATAAACTCGCGGACTATGACGGAGGTCATCTTGGAGGGTTAATTAATATTTCCAATAACAATACGAAATCAATAATTACCACTCAAAATGTTGACAATTCAAATTTCAATGCTCACTGCTCACACCAATGGTGACACATTTCTGATTTCACACAGCCAATACAACTATATAAAACTCCTACGTACAAGCGATACTGCGATTCAGGAGCACCTCAGCGAAACCTAATGAATACATCGTGTAACTAAAACTATATGAACAACAATCGGAGTTCGGACAAGCGATAGCGCTGACAGAGCGCCTCAATGATATATAGTGAAGACAATATAAAACTATTTTTTATACAATGTAAATTGGAACTAATTATAGTTTATCTACTAGGTAACTAAAAGAGTGAAATTATTATTTTTAACAAAAAATTAAAACCGACTTCCAAGGTAAAAACTATAATAACATTCTTATAATATGAACTAAAAACTAAAAAGTATTAAATAATTTTCCTCTCCAAATGTGCCTTTTTCCGAATTCAGCTAAACTTCAACTATTTCTGTACTCAACCTTCATAATTTTGAAGTCGGTGCCAGTTCCATAAGTTTCAAATTTTATGTCAAAGAAAATATAAAGATTCCGCTATATCTGGTACCGACTTCAAAATGATGAAGGTTGAGTACAGAAATAGTTGAGGTTTAGCTGAATTCGGAAAAAGGCACATTTAGAGAGGAAAATTATTTAATACTTTTTAGTTTCTAGTTCATATTATAAGAATGTTATTATAGTTTTTACCTTGGAAGTCGGTTTTAATTTTTTGTTAATTAGGTATTCATTTGTAGAAATGCTTAGTTTAAAACATGATTTGTAGTTATCAACAATCTCTGAGCTTAACAATCTCAATCCTCAATTTATTACAGTTTTTAACAAATTACTAAGAAAATAATATTGCGGTCTCATCGACTCCACTCGCAAGTTGAGATCTCCAGAAATCTTTTCTCGAGCCTAAAAACATTAATCACATATACCCCGCAATTCGTTACTCTCCCAATCCCGGCTCGCCATCCCTGTCGGCCGTGTGTCACAAAGTCAACTATGTTTGCGCCGCTCTGAATGGAAAACGTTTGCAACATTTTTCTCCTCTAACGTTTGCGTTATATTCCATCCGTTTAAATAGTTAAGCCTCTTATTTCGCCTGGAAACCTTTTCCCAGGTCGTCATTGTCATTTTAATGGGATTCGGCTGCAGCGGCGTGCTTTGGAGAAAAAATAGTTTTGTGGTGGGCTTTGGTTTTAAAAAAATATAGCTACAATCTAAATTGTAATATTTTTAGGTATTTTTTAAGCGCTTGCATAGCTTTTATCGCTTTTTGCGCGGCGACAGAATTAAGTAAACCTAACACCGTTCGGCAGACGGCAGTGTTTATGTGTGTGGCAGCGTGCGTATGTATCCGGGCCGGGCGAACGTCTAGTATCCTATATAGGATACTAGACGTTCGCCCGGCTTCGCCCGCGTAAATTAGATATTTCAAAGACAAATTAGATATTTCAAAGACAAATTAGTCCACAAAAAACAGCCTATGATCCTTCACGTGGTCTACTTCTTATCTGACCCAAATAACAGAAAAATTGCTCTAGTAGTTCGTGAGATAACCCCTTTCAAACAATTTCCCCCGTTATTTTCACATTTTCCTCAATTTCTCCTCTCCTATTAGTCTCAGAGTGATAAAATATAGTCTATAACCTTTCTCAATACATGGGCTATCTAACACTGAAAGAATTTTTCAAATCGGACTAGTATTTCCTGAGATTAGCGCGTTCAAATAAGCCCTTTCAAATAATTTCCTCCTGTTTTTTCCACATTTTCTTCTATTTATTCGCTCCTATTAGTCTTAGCGCGATAAAATATAGCCTTTAATACTAAATGAAAAATTCTTTTAGTATTTATCTAGGGAGGCTCCTAGATAAATCCTAAAAGAACAGTAGTTCCTGAGGAGATTACCGCGTTCAAACAAACAAACAAACTCTTCCGCTTTATAATATTAAGTACTTATTAGTATAGATACAATCGCTACTGTAAAAGGCACCCTTCTCTGTAGCATTATAATATGCTAGACAAAATGTAACTAAAACTAACATAACAATATTCTGTCTACAGAAACTCAAATCTCTTGTTCTGATTTTATATATATTTAATCTGATGAAACAAAAGATGATCCAGTTATTAGATAAGGTTGAAAAATACGGAGGTAAAATTTCACACTAATCGGACCCATTGTAACTCCAGCTTTACTGGAAAAAAAAACTTCAATACAATATACAAATACAGACAAAAACGAAACACAAAATTGGAAATTGTATGTATTATAAAATAATCAATATAACATCTTTAACAGAAAGAAGTTTAATTACTACTTAACACTCGGTAAAAAAAAAACCACCTAAGAAGACGTTATAAGCAATGACTTAATAGCATAAGATTAAGAACAAAACGCAGAACACCTTGAAACTCGTCAACCTCGTTAGCATTTAATATAAAACCAAACAAAGACAAGTCTTTAAGGCGAAGACAACTGCCAATTCACATCTCTGTGCAGTTTTCTAGACGTATGTATTTCATTGATTGGCACAAAAAATATATATGTGATTTTTTATTATATTTAGAAAAGCTTGTCGAATTTAAATAATAAAATAATGTACTCCTACTGGATGAAAAAAAAAATAGCACAGTCACATCTTTCAGGAACTTTAAACAGTTCAAATTAAAGTAATAATACAATCTATGCTTTAGAATTTTGTTTATTTGATACCTTTTACAAAAATCCAAAGATTGTCGGATTTAATTTTCGGTTCTGAGTTCTGACATCTAGATTTCCCATAATATTTATTTTTTCCTCTAACAAACGAAAAATTTATCCACGCTACCGAGTGAACACTTCACATCTCTGTCTCTCTGGCATGAATATCGACAGTGGTGCGAGAGTGGAGTGAGATCAAGGTCATTGGCAGTTGTCAGCGCCTTAAAAAAATTCAAGCGCGTTCAAAATATCAATTTCAAAGTCTCAGCTTTTCCTCTGCAATTTAAAGTCCCTGTGTTCACACATAGCATTTCAGCTCACGTGCCACGATATATCCCCGCCGTGATTGCAGACGTCAATAATAATGTATAGATTTGGGAATAAGAGATACGAGAAAACTCACGATTTGTGGACCCGAACTACTGGTAAATAATGAAGTAGTGATTTAGGGGAGAGCATCATACGCAGACGATATTGAACCATATCGCGTCTATTCAGAAGCGATTTTAGAGTGATCGATCTTGATGAATCTGAGTAAGAAATGCATTCGATAACATTTGGTAGGAGTTATAAATGTATAAAGCAATCGACTCGAATCCTGTTGGCATATCAGCATTCAGCATATACACTTGTAAATTATGTATTGTGAGTTGGTTTTATATTCCATACTGTTCAAAATTTTCCAACGTTTCATTTGAAACTAACGAAGTTGTACAGAAAACATGACATTGATTCAAATGACATATATATATATATATATATATATATATATATATATATATATATATATATATATATATATATATAAATATAATTTATATATATATATATATATATATTATTATTTATTATCATTATTTTATTTATATATATATATATAAATAAAATAATGTTTTATATTATGTGTGTTTATGTCTCCATCATTTTAAAAATATAAAATTGCCCCTACAAAAATAACCATTGTAAAATGTAAATTATGCTTCGTCGTGGGGTAAATGTCTTATATTTGTATGTTAATGTTATACCTCATCCGTTATAGTCTACAATATTATATATACTAGTAATCTGTGTCCGTAATTTTATAATATTGAATTTAATTCAAATGAAATTATAAAATTGATTTAATTCTAAATTTTTTGCAATTTTGAAAACCGTTATATATATAATATTATATATATATAATATTATATATATATATATATATATATATATATATATATATATATATATATATATATATATATATATAATATTCGCGGGTCGCGGGTTCGAATCCCGCCAACGGAACAAAAAGTTTTCAATGTTCCCGGGTCTGGATGTGTATTAAATATGTGTATGATATAATAAAAACCTTAAATATATGTATAGCATAAAAGTATTAAATATATTTCCGTTGTCTGGTACCTGTAACACAAGTCCTTTAGGTACTTAGCACGGGGCCAGACTGACGTGGTGTGAAGCGTCCATAGATATTATTATTATAAACTGACACGAAGTTCATCGGGGCAGCTAGTATTATATAAAAATGGATTTTCAAATGTGTTAGTCGCGCTAAAACTCGAAAACGACTGAACGGAATTGGGCTGATTTTAGTCTTAAAATATTCGTAGAAGTCCAGGGAAGGTTTTAAAGTGACACGAATTTCATCGGGACAGCTAGTATTTTATAAGTTTTAGAGACTTACTCAAAGAAATTAAACAATTAAGTTTATTGAAGAGTTATAGTCAAAATGCAGTCAAAGCTGTCACTAAATTACAGTAAAGTAATTATTGGATTTTAGTTTTTACTGAGTGCAGCAGTTACTAGTTAAATCTTTTTCAAAACCGTAATCGAAAAAACCGTTACATCTGACCTTATAATATCAATATTATAACATTAAAATAGAATAATTGCTAAATCTACGTTTGTTCACAGTTTAATTCTAAAGTCATACGGTTAAATAACCGAGGTAAACATTCCTAAAAAATTTAAACGACAAGAATTTTACGCTCATACGAAAAATGTTATCATTTTTGTGGCCAAATATTTTAAATGCACAGTTATGAATAATTTCATTTTATCATTGTTAGTCTTTGCTTTGCTCTGTTTGGGAATGTTTTACAACTATGGTTAATCTTTTATTCTACTGCCCGATGAGTTTTGTTGGAGTGTAATGAATTTTTGTTGCATAAAAGCAATAAATAACTAAACAAATTATTGAAAAAAAAATGGTTGCCTGTAAAGTCGGTTTTACGGGCGAAGATTTTACGTGACAACGTGTGGGAGAGAGACGCAAGGCATTCGGCGGGCCTCTCTCTCGTTCGGTGACTCATCGTAACGTTACCGAGCGTTACACTTTTTCATAAGTGACTCCCAGCCGCAACCTAATTTAAGACGTTGTCACGTCAAAAATGGTTGCCTGTAAAGTCGGTTTTACGGGCGAAGATTTTACGTGACAACGTGTGGGAGAGAGACGCAAGGCATTCGGCGGGCCTCTCTCTCGTTCGGTGACTCATCGTAACGTTACCGAGCGTTACACTTTTTCATAAGTGACTCCCAGCCGCAACCTAATTTAAGACGTTGTCACGTCAAAAAATGACAAACTTTTATAGCTGAATCCTTCAATCGTGGATTATTGGATATCTATTGTTATTCTATTGTGTCTCGCTCACCGGTGTGCTTATGGGCGTTTTCACACTGCAACGATAACGACACGACACAATATCGTCGGACTGGTAGTTTCATACAAATACTACTAAACGCTTTCACACAGCGTCGTTGCAGTCAACGATATCGTCGCCGACAGATTGTCGCGCCGATATCGGGACGTTATCGGGAATTTTTGTATGCCGGATCACAGTATATGGAACGTACAGTTATAGGCGAACGGATACGTCTAGACAGAGCAATCGTGCGGAGTGAGAGTGGGGCGGTAGCGAGCCCACTGCTGTTTATTTAACACGCACAAAACTAAGAGAAACCTGAATATTTATTAAAAATTTGAAAACCGATTTTTTCAGAAAAATATCAATTCTCATCATAATTGTGATAAAAATAACATGAATTTTCTGACAATATCGTAATTAAGGAAATCCAACTTCAAAAATTCCTAATTTCTTAGTTACGACACTACGTATTTGGATGAGGTATTATTAAACTTTTGTCACTTTGTTTTCTGTCACGATTTGATAGAAAACGATAAATTACGTCAAGGTTTTTTTAAACATGGTAGCGGTAGGGTGAATAAACGCTAGAGACAGGATAGGCTGAGAGCACTATACACTATTGGAATCGCGCGATCACCGCTGGCGCAATACGACCGCCGCGCTGTGGACTACCGTATGACAAGCTGTTGGTATATACCGTGTCGATATCGTCGGACGATATCGTTGTCGTCCGAGTAGACGGCACAACAGTATCGTGCCGTGTCGTTATCGTCGCAGTGTGAAAACGCCCTATGGGGCTAGGATGCTGCAGTGGCTGACCTTGATGTATATTTTCTTAGTGCGTTGGTACTTGGTATACATTTTATAACAAAACTAAGTGATATGATCATTTTAGGGTATGTATAAGAATTCGCTGTGAAAGTAGCAGCGCTTAAAAAGCAACTCTTTTCACTTGATTGTTTGAAAAATTTCATGACGCGGGCACTTGCCCATACAAATCACAAAAAAATGCGCTTTCAGCATTGCTACTTTCACAGTCAATATTATAGAAGGGAGTAGGGACACATACGAGATCACATTGCCAATAAATAAACAATATACTGCTTACACTTCGTGAAGACATACCCTTCTGGTGAAGTTAGGTATAAAACAAACGGCTAATCAGGTTAAGCACTTACCTTAAGTGCTACCACTACAGTACAGATTACAGGTGCATTCAGTGGCTTGGTCTATGAGATAATCTGTTCCTTACTCAATATGTTTCCGAGGACTTTTTGCTAGTTTTAATGCTGCCAAAGCATAGTAAATAGGTTCATTATATATACTTAATAGTATTCAAAGAATCTTAGAAACGACATATTTAGACCATATTCTTATTACGCCTAAACAAGGTTTATTCGATAAAATAATTTGTAAAACCTCAAATAAGATATTATATAAACAAAATATTATTTTTACCTTCACAAGGAGGATATAACGTAAGAAATTCATCGAAGTATGATATATTAAGTTGGATACTTGACCCTTCTGATATTCGCTTAATATTTTATACATGAACCTCTGGGAAGGGTAGAGGAAACTCCTAAAATACTAATAGATGTATTATGATTGGCTTTGTTGGCCTTAGAATATAATCTACTATAATATATAAATATTAATAAAGCTGGAAAGCGGTAATTGAAAAACTAATAAAAGTAGAAGGATAAGTAAATACAGGAATATGTAGCTATTAATATAATTAAAATTAAATTCGACGACCTCCGTGGCGCAGTGGCGAGCGCGTTGGTAGCTCAAGCCGGAGGTCGCGGGTTCGAGTCCCGCCGACGGAACAAAAAGTTTATAAAGTTCCTGGGTCATGGATGTGTATTAAATATGTGTATCATATAATGTCGGCACTACAAATAGGCGAACGCGTTAGCCAACGCATTGGCCAACGCGTCGGCCAACGCGTTCGCCTATATGTAGTGCCGACAAAACGCGTCGGCCAACGTCTAAATACCTACCGCCAACGCGCGAGTCGCCCGTTCTACACATTGGGCCGACACGTTGGCCAACGCGTTGGCCAACGCGTTCGCCTATATATGTAGTGTCGACATAATAAAAATCTTAAATATATTATGTATAGTATAAAAGTATTAAATATATTTCCGTTGTCTGGTACCCGAAACACAAGTCCTACAGGTACTTACCACGGGGCCAGACTGACGTGGTGTGAAGCGTCCATAGATATTATTAAAAAAAAAATAAGCCGTGTAGGAACTTGAGTGTGAGTAAGAAGTATTCAAACATACACTTGAAAATAATACCCTCTGAATAGCAAACGAGAAAATATAATGGTACTGCTATACTATGTTACATTACTACTTAAATCTTAACTTCTTTATTCCTACTTCTATAATAATTGTAAGGAAAAACTTTGAATATTTAACACCATATTATTATCATAGGTGAGGTGAAAATTCGTAGTACGTTCGTGAAAAAAAATGTACATCTTAACTATATTTGAACAAAGCAAAACCCAACGCTTTGTTTCTTCAAGAAAGTACAGCAATTATGTGGACTTGTGAGCTTGTTTGTTATAGGGTTAGCAAAAAATAAAATAGTGCTAATTAGCTTAATCAAAGTCGAGCTTACTAATAAGTCTGGCCGCATGTGCCACGTTCACGCCAGCCTAATCTAGACATTGAGAATACCTTTTATGAATTATTAGAATAAATACTGTATATTTCATTAGTAAATCTTACTTTAAAAAAGTTTAAAAAAGTTTCATTCCTAACTACTGAATTTCAAAAGATATTTTACAAAGTAAATCTTTCAATGACAAATGCTATTTTAATGCGATTTCCACTATTCTTCGCGAGCTTAAGTCTTCAAATTGTTCTTAGAGGAATAAAATTTAAATTATGCAGACTTTAAAATTCAGAAGTGACATCCCTAGAACGTGACCGCGCTCGGCGGTGCTGGCGAATAAAACGTGTGAAATTGAGATGCAATGGAGAGTCGGTAAGACCATGCGTCAGAATCTTTGTGTCTGACTGGACGGAATTTTCCATTATCAGAGCCCATTAGCTGATCCACAAAACATCGTTTTGCTATATAATTTAAGGGTGTAAGTTAAACAACATCGAAAGAAGATCTTGCGACCGAGTGACGAGTTGACATAATATCGCGCAAATTTCAGAAACATCCTAGATGGATCAAAATTATCCAGCCGTTTCTGAAGATTTTGGTAAGCGTGAGCTGCGTGACACTAGAATTTTACGCAACGTAAGATTTTTAGATCAATTATGTATGTTCTTTGAGTTTAATTTATCACACGACTTTTATAATATCTGACATAATAGCATGTTATGCTACAGAATGTTGTCAGTGTAATAGTTGCATGCCTTCTCTTTAAAAACAAAAGACGAGAGACATAAAGCTACAAAATTAACCACTAAACTTATCCAACAACACATGTAAAGTACATAATATTGTGCTGTCGAATAATAAATGAGCGTCTTCGATTGGCGAACAGAGATAGAATGTGAATAATTAAGTAGACTAGAGCGAGGTGAATCTAAAACAGCTATACTCAACCTGCGACCCGCCAGGACTGTATCAGTGGCCCGCGTAAAGTTAAAGATAATAATATTGTAAACCATTTTTTACCAGAAAGAGAAGTCGCGTAGGTTTTTCCTCCTACATAATGAGTGTCGTTCTGTTTGCGGCTAGTACTTACTTGTTTTAAATTTAAAAAAGCTATTGCATAGCTTTTGGCACGATCTAAGCGCGGAGAGCTATAGTCCGCGCGGAACTAGTTGGCCGCTCTGCCGGTATGTGAGTATACGGGCAGAGCGGCCAACTAGTTACGCACGGACTTTAACACGCATCTTCTAACGTCGCGTTGTTTCAGTTCGGCACAGTGTTTGTATGCATGAGACGTATGCGTGTACGAGTAGACTAGCTACGAGTATTGCTATGCAATAGCTTTACATTGCTAGCCTTACATTGCTATGCAATAGCTTTATCGCGGCAATGCCCGAGTGCCACACTGCACACATATTTTTCATTAATCATTTTGGTTGCGGCCCGCGACACCAAGACTAAAATGGTTAGTGGCCCGTATAAATAAAAGGTTGACTACGGCTGATATAGAAGTTGCATCGGTTTTGTATTTATAACATCGCTGTTTCGGTTGCCGCAGAGTTAGATTAAGATCTAGAACTTTTTGACTGTAATGTTGATCATCATCAACATAAAAAAATTGTTTTCACAATTTTGGCGTCGTTTGCAGGTTTTTATGAAACCAAATCAATAATATTAACACAGAAATAGATATATATTTTACGTTTTTTAAGTGTTTGTTCAGTACATAAAAAAAAATTCTGTTCCTATCAGTGTCTAGTAGGACAAATCAGGCACAGGAACATTTTTTACACAGACCTAAACATGAATAATCATTACATTTCAATCAAATCATCAACCGATACTGCTTTTTATCAAATCCACGACCTCCAAATCAGACCCGCCGTAGTCTAGTCAGTTAAAAACAGAAATTAATCTATAGAATTAATAATGCTCTTTAATTATTAAGTGCTTCAATCTGCACTCAATTCTAGAGAAAACTAATTGCCATATTCAAGCTCATAATTCAATGAAATAAATTCTAATTGTTGGTACTCCGTTAATAGTGAAACTAATAAACTATTCACTAATAACTTAATAATAGGATTATTAATAATCCAGAGCTGAGAGCGTTGTTAACCTTAATAAATCGCTGGATCGAACGACGTCTGGAGTAGATTAATCGTATTATTTGTATCTTGTTACGGGGTAAAATATTACAAGAATCCCCTCACAGCGCCTGCGGGCTTAAAATAGCAATCCTTTAAAGCGATCAGTGAATTAATATCATTACAGTTTGCATTGAGTCATTGGCGTAGCGCTAAATAATGTATACAGGTATTTATTGAGTTACAAAATAGGTAGGAACTGCATATTTTTATCACAATTTTAAGGGCATTTTACTTTGCCTCGATTAATTTCAAAATGTGTCCAGCTTTATCATTTATGCTTCTCACCTAAAAACTGCTGTTTCGTGGATGTGAGAACACTTTAATCATGTTTCATTGATAATAATTGGTATCTTTAAAAGATATTTTAAGTCTCAGAAAAAACGCAATTTTCAAATGTAACAATTACTGTTACTAAAAGTCAAATTTTACCTCTCTAGTTTGAAAAACTATTCAAAGGCTTCCATGGAACCATCGTCTAGAATATTTAAAACTTTACTACATTATCATAATAATATCATAATAATATATTACAAGATATTTTATATAACACATTTCCACGTATCTGTGCCAAGTTAACAAGAGCGGAATCCAAAAAAGTGAGCATTCAATACACGTGCTAAGCCCCGACTCCAGATACGAAGTTTAACCGCACGATGTACATTGAAACTTGCTTCGACCCCTACTATTGGAGTCATCTCGAAGGCATCTCGAATGAGTTAATACTTAATTACGAAATAAAAATTTTCAGCCGTTTCCTATTACCTATTACGTTTCCTATAAACGATATAATTATAGGAGGAACCACCTTATAAACTAGGCAGAGTTGCATTAGTATGCATGCTGTCGAGATAAAATAATGACAAGATTCCTGAAAAATACCATACCTTAATATTATTTATTTTATTCAGCGGTTTAATTTAATGCTATAATAAAAGCGTACTTAAATCCTTTGTCTAATCTAATCAACACATCTAGTAGCCTAGCTCTTTTGTGTCTAGTACTTCCACCAGTTGTTAAACATTCTATCAACAAAAAACGAGTCCTGACTTTTGTGAAAGCCAACATTCTATGTTTGACACATAAAGTTAATATACCTATCGGAATAGAGCAACAATCTCGAGCTGTCAAACGTAACCAAAATTGGTTTTCATCTGTGTGAAAAATATGTGTACGTATACACTTACACAAGCATGATTGAACATGAATTCTATGAGATTATATTGACAACGTGCGGCACGTGCCGACTGGACGTCAAAAAAAGAGTGCTGCTGTCATGTATCACACGTCTCTTTTTACCACGCGGTGTTATTGATAGTGGCATCTCGCTTGCTCAGGCCTTTGTTTCTCTATTCCGCTAGGTATATTAACTTTATGGTTTGACACTTGTTCAAAGATACAAAATTTTATGTCGCATCGTACTATCATTCATCTAATTTCTATTGCTATTTCAAATACACAACAAACAATCACATCATCAGTCATCAGGTAATCACTGATGTTTTAGACAAGATTATTCAAATTTCTCACAACGTATTCATCTTCTCAAAACTTTAAATCGAGAACTCTTAGTACCGAGATTAGTTCCACATGGAATATGATAGCTTGTGCTACCGGAACCCGGGACATGTCTCAACTTTACCACTTTATAATAGATAACAACTACTTATCACTTTACATACATTAGATAATTCATGTCTTCGCGAACATTCAACAAAGAAGATTGTTGAAAAACTTAATTCACCTGTGCAGCCATACTAATAATATTATATCCATACTAACATAACTAGCTAAAAGCCGAGCTTTGTGAGGACTCGCGTCGTTTTTCTGTGTGATAATAATCTTGTTGGTACTTTAATAGTAACCAAACCTTGGCTGAAATAAAAATTACTATGTTAAAGCACAAATCAATAGGCGTGATAGTTTTTCCGTAACGTGTACCACAAAAGTGCTTGTCGGATATAGTAGGACTCACCTCGCTCGTCCTGATAAATGCGAAAGTGTGTCTGTATGTCTGTCTGTCCATCTGATTGTCCATTTGTCTGTTATCTCTTCATGCTCATACCACAAGGACATAGGATACTTTTTATATTGGAAAAATGTACGGTTCCCGCGCGAGTAACGAATGCGGACAGAGTTGCGGGCGTTATCTAGTTATTTGTTGGATAGGATGGAATGCTTTTGACTTTTGTTTCTTTGAAGTCTGAAACGGACAGTTGGACAATTGGATGAAATTTTCGCAGAAATTTCGCAATGAAAATTGTGACTAAATACCTGTAGTACTAGTTGAAAGCCATCTTGAAAATTTTTTGGTTCTTTGACGATAGCAAAAGCTAATTGAAAAAAATCACGCGAATTTACTATGTTACCAACAGAAATTTTGTTATGTTATTATCAGTAGGAACGAAGGATGGAAGTAAAAAAGTAAATTTAAAATTTTTTGCACAATAAAATTAAATTCTCCGTGCTAACAAACTTTTATCGTATTAGGTGCGTCCAAATCGTATAATCGAATCATTCGTGTTGGAACAAAGCCAAATTGAAAATTATAAATCAGAACCTAATCAATATAAAAGCAATCGTACTGAAACCCTAACATAGAGCTGCAGTCCCTCAGGAAATACTCGAGAGTGCCGAGTGTCAACAGACTCGGCTTAACTGATTATAATTTTATTAAGAGACCTGGGTATTGCTGTAAATAATATAATACTTACGTAACTCAGTAGTAGTACTAAATCTACGTTTGAACCATGGATAGTAAGATTTGAGTGCTAAGAAATTTTGTTGTTAAGTAGCCCAATCCCAAGAATACGCCTACTGCTAAATTTGATCAAAATAAGACCTAAATTATTCCAGAGTCAATATTATAGAAACAATAGCAAGATTGATGACATTTTGTAATTTGTATACATAGATTATGAGCTTTTGCCCGCGGCTTCGCTCGCGTTATGAAGTATTATTACATACAAACTTTCATCCCCTATTTTAACCCCTTGGGGTTGGAATTCCTGCATGCCAAATTACAGCCCGATCCGTCTAGTGGTTTGGGCTATGGGTTGATAGATCACCATGTCAGTCAGTCACCTTTGAGTTTTATATAATTAAATAGATAGTTGCACAATTTTGGTCTTTGTCTGTCAAGGCACTTTGCTTACGTATCAGCCAAAAAAAAAAGAATATTAATGTTCTACGAGTATAGATAGTGTGTATACATTTTTAAGAAAATAGCTAACATACGATGGTAATTATAGTGATTAGTAAAGACTACGAAAGAAACAATGTAACTAAGGAGTATTCGATGTTTCTTATTTACTTATTCAAATTTTGTCAAAAATATTCCATCGTTATTCAGAATCACAAAAGAATTCATTATTAATAAGAAACAAGATACCTTCAATTCCCTTTGAAGATCTGAAAATCTCTGATTTGAATGATGCCTAATACATTACGGTCGCAAGGATAAGTCCTAACGAGGGTGGAAGCATTGACGCATCTCTAAAGTGTGTGCCCTACTAGGGTCAATGTATCTTCCTCTACTGATTACGATACTAGAAAGCTGTGTGAGCATCATAGATACATTGTACTATGTATGCAGCATGTCAATGGAAAATATAAAGGAAAAGTGAAAAAAATGCATTAATTAAATATACGTATAAAATGTATGTGTATTTGTATTGAGTAAACATTATGCCGAAGCTTCATCCAGTATTATATAACGAAATATTATACAGATTAAAGAATGCAATTCAAATAAATTGTGTCACCATAAAAATCAGCACAATATGAAAGTTGACTTTGAGGCATTGGCGTCGCTGAACCTCTTAACATAGCGATCAGCCTCATCCTTACTTTCAAAATGATTGGATTCGATGGCTCTATTATCACTCTCAGTTATTTCTCAGGAGGCTGTGATATTACTGAGATGTTTCGGTTTTTTCCGGAGTTCCAACCTTTCGGAAGGATTGCTTTGTTCGACTTTGTTGCATCAAAGGTTGCTATTTTTGTGTCCATTTTTAATTTCGCACGTGGCTTTTGGTCGCTACGGCTTTGATTGGAACTAAAATGAAAAATTAGAACTAGCTTTTACCAGCGCAGGCTAGCGGCAAAACAAACGTGATGTATTATTTTGAAACAATTTCTTTGCAGTGTTTTACATCAGCATCATGGCTCCTTACTATATTTGTGTCTGAAGCCTCTCCAGGTTGGTCTATGAAGGACTGTAATAAAAGGCGAGAGAATTATGAACGTGGTGGAGAGGCATATCTGTCTGTACACCTGTTTCACGTCGAGACACGATGGATAGCCAATAGCCATGATTGCGTTACTGATTAGCTTGCACTTTACAAAGTGCTACTCATAACTACTACAGGTGGGCTATTATGACCTCTTTTTTCCAGCCAGTTTACGCCCGAAAACGGTACATTTTGGGCGTAAACTGGCTGGAAATAAGAGGTCATAATAGCCCACCTGGTCCGTAATTGCTTATATTATTGGTCCATCACGTGTTACTTTGAAACACCGAATGTTGACCATTAGATTCCAATGATGTAGCTTCCATATCATAGTGGCAAACATACCGAAAAAAGCAACGAAGCCTTACAAGCAACTTAATCAAGTCACTAACTTAATTCTCATGTAATTTACCTTAGAATTTCCTAGAAATTCCATGTGTAAGGACTTTGTCTTGGAAGGCGTCCAACGAGACGTGGTGTGGCCGACATAACCGTTATCTGAATATTGAGCTATTACTTTGTTTAATGGGTTCCGGGATTTTGGTACCGGTTTTCGGGATTTTCAATTATGGCAGGCGCTAGAAGTATTAACTATTTCACTACCGAAGTGCAACCCGTTGTTTTTAGGGGGAAACATTAAATTTTAACTAGGGGTTTCAGGGTAGGCCTTATACTTAGTAAATATTTGTAATATAATATTTGTAATTTAATATGTTTATGAAATGTTTGGTAGTAATAAAACAGTGTCTTCTAGCTATACTTACATAAAATGAAAGTCTGTAACTAGTGCAAGAAGTTGCTATTATACATCAAAAACACTCAAACTATTTGCTTGCACGGAAACTGTCCGGAAATGCCATAAATTCTGTCATGGCACGCGTTAATGGCACGTGCGAGCGACGTATTTATATTACATGTAATTATTATTTATCGCGAAAAACCGACGGCGGACAAACTATAATTTTAAAATGTTCATACAATAGCGAAAACCGCGGCGTGATGATTGTGTGGGGTAAGGGATAGGATGAAGCGGTTTTTGAAATGGGTTTTATAATGTTAATCATCAAATGAACTAGTAATAATGCATTAGACTTCTAGTCTAGACTGGAACTAGACCAACGAAATCCTCATCCTGCCACAGCTAGTAATTTTTAAAATTTTGTGTCGTAAAAGAAAGCAAAAGCTTGGCATCGATTTATGAGCACAGAACACAAGAACTGCCTATCTGTTTGTCTGCCTGTCATCTCTATTTTTACCTCTTTATTATTAATGAAATTTAACTTTAAGTCACGGAAAAAAAATATATTGTAACGAGTGGAGCGGAGTGTTACTATAATTAAAGGAGGGGTGAAGAGTGTAGCAGAGGAGACTAGCAGGACAGGCGTGGAGAGGAGACGGGTGAGAGGGATGATAAATATAAGCGTGATAGCTTAAATCTACTCGTAATTTAAAATATTCTACAGTACACGTTTGACAGAACGAAGTTTCGGGTAACATCTAGTGATCACAGAGCAATACGCTTGTGACTTGCACCTCACCTGGCTCGTCGGTTGACAAATGAACTTAACCGAGATCGTTACATATTTACCCATGATTAGGGATTTATCCAACTGATTGATATATTCAATATTGAAACGTTCACGATATTTGTTCAATTTTCAAATATGATTGTTATATTTTATCTTTAAAAACATTTTGTTCTTTTTAAACCTTCACAGAAAATTATTGTGAAATAATTCAAGGTAACCGGAAACCTTTATGAAAAAACTAAATCAAAATTGATTCAACTACTAATTGCGTATCGGTCGCAAAGACTGTATAGTAATTGTTATATTGAAATACATTATAGGTAAGTACTACTTAAACTACCAATACGCAAGAAATGCATTTCTTTGTGCTTGCTGCTTATGTTTTTTCTACTACTTTCTTCTTATATCGAGTTTAAAATCAAAGCGCACGGAAGTGCGCAAGCCTAGTTCCAGCAGGCCGCGCGCATGCCGTGCACTATTTACACGAACCGTTTCGACGTACTTTTGACCCCCCTGTAGCTCAGTGTCTATTGCGAGTGCAAAGATAAAATTATACCTACGTAATTATTTACGAGTACTTAAGCAGTATACCCAATTTCATAGATATAGCTTCAGTAGATCCTGAGATATGTCCTTGTAAAAATAGCTTATTTTGGCACTGACTCACTCATTCACTCACTCACTCACTGACCGGTAATCAAAACCTCTAGGCCACTTCCAATTGTCCTAGCGTTATGAAATTTGGCACACAGGTCGTGTGTTATATGTAGATTAACGAAAAATTAAGAAATTGTAGAAAATGGTCAAGCGAGAGTCGGTTCATCTACGAACTTCAGAGGCCACTTCCAACTGTCCTAGCGTTATGAAATTTGGCACACAGGTCGTGTGTTATATGTAGATTAAAAAAAATAAGAAATTTTAGAAATCGGTCAAGCGTGAGTCGGCCTATCTACACCCCATACAAACTTTAATGTCACAGCGTTATGAAATTTGGCACACAGGTCATGTGTTGAATGTAGATTAACAAAAAATTAAGAAATTTTAGAAATCGGTCAAGCGTGAGTCGGCCGATCTACGAACTTTAGAGGCTACTTCCAAATGTCCTAGCGTTATGAAATTTAGCACACAGGTCGTGTGTTATATTATTATGTATGTGTTACGATAAATTAAGAAATTTAAGAAATCGTCAAGCGTGAGTCAGTTCATCTATGAACTTTAGATAAAAATTCTTATGTACCAGTGATATAATGAGGCATCTATTGAAAGTATTGTTTATATCGGGCGTAGCACAAAAAGAAAACATAGGTAGGATTTCTTGAAAAAAAGTATTGAAATCCCACCAAAAACATACCTGTTAAAATAGGGCCTAGTTCCTATAGGCTAACTGTTGGTCTAAAAAAAGAGTTGAAATCCAATCCAATGCCAAGTTCCGATGCACTTCATCGATCATAATCATCTTCATCAACAGCCTGATCCATAATACTTCTAAATTTGAACTTGGCAGGTTTTTGTGCTATGCGTTACACTTGATTAATTATATAATTAGATAATATTAATAGAATTTAAATAACCTGCCAAGTTCAAATTAGAAGTATTATGGATCAGGCTGTTGATGAAGATGATTATGATCGATGAAGTGCATCTGAACTTGGCATTGGATTGGATTTCAACTCTTTTTTTAGACCAACAGTTAGCCTATAGGAACTAGGCCCTATTTTAACAGGTATGTTTTTGGTGGGATTTCAGTTTACTTTTCAATTTTCTACTTTTAAACTTTTAACGTTATTAGTGGCGGCCGAGAAGGAAGATCTTCCGATCGAACGAGATAGCATGCTCGGTCAGGCCGAAGCCCACTGACGTCATTTCAGACGTTCTATATATCTTGCCGTTCTCCGAAACTTCGATAGCGCGATGTAGGATTGTTAGGCGAATTGTGGGTACCGCCACATCACTCCCCCCCCCGAAGACCTGTCCAGAAGGATGCGTGTTCTTGTCGGGGTCACCAATTTAACGTTATTAGTGGCGGCCGAGAAGGAAGAACTTCCGACCGAGCGAGATAGCATGCTCGGTCAGGCCGTAGCCCACTGACGTCATTTCAGACGTTGTATATATCTTGCCGTTCTCAGAAACTTCGATAGCGCGATGTAGGATTGTTAGGCGAATTGTGGGTACCGCCACAAACTTATATTTCAGGTGGATCAGACATTTCAAAGTTCTACTCGAATCCTATTTAGTTTAATGAATGAATAAATGTTTATTGTTTCGTGCATACGAGTACGGACTGTTTAATACAAATTGGAAGTGCGTACATACACAGGTATGCGTGTTAACGATATAACAATATGGATACGACTCATATTTATTAAAATATATTCTAGCCCAATATACTCTACAAATCGTTCGATTCGACATTCGAGTCGTGAAAATAATACCTCTTGGGCCGTAATTGGTTTACTTTTTATATCAAAGCATTGAGTAAGGACTAAGGGTTCTCTCATTTACGCGTATACAATAATATTATACTGCCACGCGCGAGTTAGTCAACCTGACATCTCGTATAAAAATCAGGATACAGAGTTGTGATTCACAATACATTATTGGAGTCGAGATCTTCGATACCATTGCGCCAGAGACAACTAGACAACTATAAATTACTAGCTGTTGCCGGCGACTTCGTCCGCGTTAGCATAGTATAATAACTGTCAACTCCTATTTCACCCCCTTGGGGGTAGAGTTTTCAAAAACGCTTAAACACGTATCCAATCATTTTTAATCAGTAGCCTAAATATAAAATTTCATGCTTCTAACTTAAGAAATAACGGACTTCCATTGAAACTTTCAACCCCAATTTCACCCCCTTGGGGGAAGAATTACCAAAAACGCTTAAATACATATCCATTCAATTTTAATCAGTAACCCAAAGATAAAGTTTCATGTTCCTAACTTAAGAAATAACGGACTTTCATTCAGACTTTCAACCCCTATTTCACCCCCTTCGGGGTAAAATTTTCAAAATTCCTTCCTTAGTGGGTGTCTACTTAATAAAACAACCCTACTCACCAAATTTCGTGGCTGTGACTTTAACAGTTTTTGCTCAGCGATGATGAATCAGTCAGTCAGTCAGGACATGTAATTTTATAAGTATAGATAATAATTAAATAGCTTGTCATACCAACGCTCGTTTACCAACCACTAAGTCTCCCATAGAGGTCGTTAAGTAACTATCCTCTAAGATTTTACCCATGTTCGTAAATTCCCATTTTTTCTATTATAAGCCAAAATAGAGAGGCTATATTTTATCGTATCTCTTTCGTTTTTCATTTCGTACCTCAACAGTGCTTTAACAAAAATTTAGCTTCCCAACTATCATATCCACAAATTTCGTTCGTATGAAGCTATCTGTAAATGAAACGTCACTGTCTCTCCCAGGGCGACCCAAAATAATTATTTTTCGTTTTTCATTACACGGATACGCTCACATCGGTGGGATATTAAATAAATATTGTCACGGTGCATTTATTAATTATTAAGTTACATTTCATATTAACTGGATTTCATATATTGAGTATTCTGAGTATGTATTTCGAGCGTGGTCAGTGTTGTATCAAGATAAGTTTTATTATACTTAACAATAATGAAAGGCACATTTTTTTGCACTGTTTCCATTATATTTATTAATTTATTCTAATTTGTATGTAATACTTTTAGCAAAATACACAACCGGTTTCGACTGTCATCAGACTAGGTATCGTGTAAAAGAAAGTGGAAATCAGAAAACTGTGTTTAATTAATATTGAACATGAATTTATATTTTCTACCAAGAACCCACAGTACAATCAATAGGGACTGTCCATTTTTTTAAATGTGCCCATTACAAAAACATTTCGAGGAATAAGTTCAGTGATCATTATTCTGTATAAAAATCAAAAAATATCCATTATTTACTTACTTATATTTTTAAACAAATATGTTTAACCTTAATTTGACCTTCATGACGTCATCACTGGAAGCCATACACATATATATAAGTATACTTCTCGAATCAGTTTTCACAAAAATAAGAGAACTTGCATTCATTTAACACTTTGTTGTAACTTGACAATCATGCTTTTTTTTTTTAATTTTTATGTATTCAATGCTGCCGGCCGCCGATAATGACGTCATAGATCCGAAAACTTTATAAATTTATTTACAAAAAACTAGACAAATAATTAAAAAAATATTTAATTTATATTCTTAAAATACCCTATTTCAACTGAAAAAAGTATAAAAAACCGGCCAAGTGCGAGTGGGACTCGCGCACCGAGGGTTCCGTACAAACCTGCAAGGTTTACAAAGTTCGTTCATTACGACAATCGAGTATGAGGAAATGGGTAGTAAGTTTAAAATTATTAAAAAAATATATATTATGTGATGTAACTAAAAATTTATGGTTTTCGTAATTTTTCCTTTATCTATGCTATAAGACGTTGCTTCGTACCAAATTTCAAGATTCTGAGTTCACGGGAAGCACCCTGTAGGTTTTGATTCCCTTGCAAGTGTCGAAAATTTGCGGCATAAACGGCTGTATCTTTTGATTGCGTTGTCTTAGAAGTTTGATTTTTTCACAGCTTCAAGGGACAGTAGACCTGAGTAATTGATATAAATTTCAGCTTCATACCTCCACGCGTTTCTGAGAAAAAGGGTCTTGACAGACGGACGGACGGACAGACGGACAACAAAGTGATCCTATAAGGGTTCCGTTTTTTTCCTTTTGAGGTACGGAACCCTAAAAATAAGTTCATGTGATTATTTTTGGACAATGTCCATTACAATATATTTATCTAATATATTTAAAGCTTTGATTGTTATTGTAAATTAAGTATCAAACAGAGACAAGTAGATAGCCTGGATGGAGCAATGTGCAAGCTTCGAGCAAACCAGAAGATTCCAGGGTTCGAATCCTGGCAGGGTCGTCATGCAATGTGCAGGCTTCGGAGGACGGATTGAAAGATGTTTTTGTCACGACTGATCTTTATTGATTGACTTAACATAACAACTTATCCTACCTTATATAGGAGGGAAGTGTGACATACACTACACCAGAAAGCTAATTTTGGTAGTCACGTCCCCATGAGGATACGACTAGGAAGAAGAAATTAAGTATTTAATGAAGCATTTGATTTGTTCGCCACTAATAAGTACCTTGGGCCAAGTTACTATTAACACTCATGACTAGAGACCGGATTATATGCATTTGCATATTTGCATATTCATTTGCATATTTTAGTAATTTTTAGCAGTAATAGCATATTTTACCTAAGATCTAGTTATGATGCATATTATGGGTACATTAACAACATTTTTCACTAATGCTGCGTTTCGAAATGCGACCAATAATAAATAACAATAACAGAAACTTTACAAAACATAAGGGCTATCGACATGCTATCGAGTAATAGTTGTGACTTTTTACCGCATTTCGAAGTCAGTAGTCGTGCGCATCTTTTGTTTTGACAGTTTTGACAGACGATAGTAAAATTAAAGAGACAGAAGAAAGTCGCGTTCGCTAACTACAAATTAAACGGCAGAACTTTTGCCAGAAACTGTAAGACGTGCTAAGGCTAACATAGCACCCAAGTTCAAATTCTGCTCAGTTTCCTCAGTGAATGTGGAGTGAAACTTTTCTATTTACAAAAATATTCTAAATGATCGTAGACACAATCTCACTACTGAAAATTTTGAAAAATATTTTATTTCTTACTTTTACTTTAAATCATATTAATGTCATATTATAATGTTACTGTACGGTCTATTTTCGCAGATCAAAAAAAAAATTTACTAGTATGCAGATTTCAATTTGCATATTGTCATATAATTTTGCATATTCTGCCAATTTTCGTGCATATTCCAAGCATATTTCATGCATATAACAAGCTTTTTATGTTGCATATAATCCGGTCTCTACTCATGACAATTAAGCTTATAAGGCTTCACACTGAAACCGCTAAGCTATTTACATAGCTAGGTTATTAATAACTTGGAATATGGTACCGTGCTAAAGGACTCTATAATATAATCTACTACTACTGTTCAATGTCTATAATAATTTTAAAAGGAAAATACTTAAAGCAAACAAAGACTGTTTAAATAGTATTAAATTGTGATAAATTTATGTTATGAGTTTCGACATTAAGTAATTAATTGTGATCTTTGTCTGTGATTTATTGAATTATTTTGAATTTATACACCTATTTTGTGATAATATTTAATAATCATTTTGTATTTTAGATAATTTTATAACTTTGACATTTTAAATATTTTTAATTTTATTAGTAAGATGAATTATTATTGCTTTATAAAATGTCATAGTTAAGTTTTAATTTATTTCAATTTATTACTGACTGAATTTTAAAAATCTAAACAAAAACATTTATTATTTTTTATGGATCAATAATTATAAGGTTGACTTTTTATATAATATTATTGTACTGACGATGTTTATGAATTGTAATAATAATGTTGTGCATATCTGTAATTGACATAAGCGCATAACCCTTAATATGAGTAATGTAACTGATTGTACTGATTGTGTTTATGTTGTAGATGTGCCTTTGAAATAAATAAATAAATAAGCAGCAATTTGTCGCAACAAAAACTATCCTAAGAGGTAAATCATTGCGACATTCTGCTCCAACTTACGACGTCGTGAGATTTGTGAATAAATTCACAGGAGTAGGAAATATGCTGAATTCAAAAGGAAAACTATCACGGCTAAGAATACTTCATAAGTTATTGAGTAATAGTCGATCAACTAAAAAAAATATATTCGGCGAAGTATAAATCATAAATGGAACTTTTCGTTCAAATTCCTTTGAAACTAACTGGAAGATGTTGTTAGTAGTGTAAAACATGCTATAAATATACGTTCATTGACCATAAAAAAATTGTCAAAAACTAGCGGTACTACGGAACCCTATATTGCGCGTGGCCCGACACGCACTTGGCCGGTTTTTAAATGTTAATTGTCATAGAGTATACATTATAGTAAGCTATAGAGTGCTTCTATCAAGGTATGAACTGTAAGCACGAGTATGAACATATTTTCCTAATAAGCGTCTTACAATGGCGCATGGAACATCACTATTCACTAGACTTACGTATTTTTCTTTTATTTTAAACGTAGGTATTTTGTGTAATGTTCAAATTTTTGTTGAATAAACGTTTTTATTTAACGTATTTATTTATACGTTTGACAAGTATCTATAGAACTTCTGCTTACGATCGGCACAACGGGGAACGAGCGATGCGCGCGCTCTATAGCTTGCTAATGTATACTCTAAGTTAATTGTGATCTGTCGGCTGATAAAACGCGACCAAAAAACGTAGTTCCTCCATCTGAATAGGAATCAATTTCACTAAAAGTACTATTATGTTTTATCTATTATCTATACATCTATACATAATCTATACATAATATAATAAAACTGTAGAAATGAAAATTCTGTACATTAAAGATATTCAAAAGATAATAAGCGGGGGGTATTACTACATCGCTATAGAAGCCAAAAATGTGGTCAGTTTTTTTATCTGTCTTCTTTTTTTTTTTTTTTTCTTTTTTTTTTATTTACGGCAAACCATCGCTTTTTGTCTATCTGTCTGTCTGTATGTTTGTTTCACTATCACATTCGCAGATATATTTATCGTCTTCCAACTTAACATCTGGTCTATAAAAACTGGCTTTAACACGAAAACTACTGATCCGATTTGCATACGGTTTTCGCAGATATATTTGTCTTCTTCCAACTCAAAATCTGGTGTATAAAATTCACCCCACCCCCCCACTCTAAGGGGAGCAAAGAGGGGGTCAGATTTTGTATCAAACTTTTTTCTCTAATGTACTTACTTCATATTATTATTAACTGTTTTTTCAACTTAACATCTGGTGTATAAAATTTTTATCCCCAACCCCTCTTAGGGGACAAAAGAGGGGGTAAGATTTTGTATCAACTGATGAAGTAGAAATACTTTGAATGGCAAAACAACGTATGCCGGGACAGCTAGTTTATAATAAAGATCTCAAGTTTTTCGGCTTCATGTCACACATCATTATTCTGTACTCAGACGGCGTTTTTGAAGCGATATCGCTGAGGTGCCAAAACGATATCAAGTTCGCATTAACGATCAAACGATAAAAAGATGATATTCAAATCAAAACGAGCATTTCATACGCATTTGAATTATTAATCGCTTTTTTATTTGACGCGGGATATATCTTCTGGAAGTTTTCATTTACTTCGTCCACATTTACATGACGTAAAATGTTTTTTGGAATTCTCGTTACTGGCCCTTTAGTTAAGACGTTTTCTTTATCGCTTCTTTACAGAATCGCCGATCAATAAGCGTCCGTTATAATAATAATAATAATAATAATAATATTTGCATAGAATGTTGTTAACAAAAGATCTTAAAGTATAGGTGCAGTAGCAAACATTCTGCTTTTGAAGCATGCAAAATATATTTTAGCTTATACAACTGTTTTACATTTTAAATTCACTACCTACTTAATTATTACATTAATAATTGAAGTCAGCCATACAATAATAATGAAAAGAAATAAGATAAAAAATAGAACTATTTGTATAACAGACTTGGCGTATTATAATTTATGTCACTGCCAGATAATAAGATAAGAAGAATAATTAATTAATATGACTTTGACGTTCGACTTGTCTAATGTCAATTCCATACATTTTGATCGGTGATTCTTTAGAGAAGCGATAAAGACAAAGTCTTGGCTAAAGGGTCTTGTAATATATGACCTTTCTTATAATATAAGATTTTGTAAGTTACAACAGTAGTATAATTGCTTAGAAAGTAAATGTTTAATGTACTAGATGTATCTTAAAACTTTGTACGCGCAACGTAAAATCCCGCAGGACCCGAGCATTTTTCTAGCCTATATTATCCTATCCGCCTGTAGTCTACTCTTGTATCTAATTTAAAATTCATCAAAATCAGTCCTGCTGTTAAGACATGACGCCGTGAGCAAGTAAATGGGGGATTCAGTGGGGGGATGGAGGATGTTTTTTTTTGGAACGGAGTTCCTTATCGCGCGTTGCGAAAGGGGGCTAGGCTGAATAATCCATGTTAGGGGCAGAGGGCGTTGCGCGTTGATAGTATTCCTGTGCGTCAACTAGATGGCGATTTTTTTTGAGAATAAACAGCGACGCGTTGTTAGTATTCCTGGGCGTCAGTAGATGGCGTTTTTTTATTAGTATGTACCTGCATGGTAGGGGCAGAGGGCGTTGATAGTATTGCTGTGCGTGAACTAGATGGCGTTTTTTGAGAATAAACAGCAATATATATCATTTAGCAATAATAACATTTTTTAGTATATGTATTATGTGCAGATTTGAATATAAGAAATAACTCCGTTCCATGCGGGTGTCCCTTGACACCTCTCATTTTTTATTCAGTTTTAGATAGACTATAGAAGATATTACAGATAGCATACTATAGATATAGAGGTACGAGTATGTGCCGTCCATATTCACTAAGTTCATACCTCAAGTCGCCCGGGACATCTCTATATAAGTTTCTCAGTAATTGAGTTGTGTTGTCCTTGTTACTAGTTCCTCAAACACAACCGCCCACGATGCATCTGCCAATCTCGACGCAAATATTTATCGAGATGATTAGCCGTGCCAGAATAGGGACAAAAAAATCAAAAGATATTATTAATAATCGCCAGGAAAAATTTAAAGAAATGGTGAGAATTGTGTATGGAGAAGTACGAATTTGGGTAGAGATGAAGTAAGAGGAATTACTAATAATAATTTTATGATAATAATGTTCATGGCCGCACTCAGAATCATTATTATGTTACTTTAATTTGGTGTATATTTTGACATAAGCTCTATACTTTTTCTGTCTAACTTTCAAACTATTGCATAGCTTTTATCGCGGGCTTTAAAGCCAGGCAGCTTAAGGGCCCTCTCTCCTTAAATAAGCAGGTCGATTGTCTGTCAGTGCGAATATCGACGTAAATGACATTAAAATAACACTCATAAGAGCGCGCCTTGTACGGTGGCGGTTACGACGCTCGCCGCGTCCATGATAGGGCGAAATCGAAATAGGAGAAAAAACCTTTTTAAGGCTTAATATAATACATATTTCAAAAAAGTTAAAAAACCAAATTATTAACTTATGTATTGCAAAGCAGTTGATACTTTTTATATATTCTTTTGATAAATAATGAAGTAGTAAAGTGGTTTCATTCAACGATTTGGAGGTGATTTAGTTTTTTATTTCTTTATTATGTGATACCGATAGAAAAAATATGGCAAAACCAAATTACGTATCATATGATGTAGATTACTAATTTTTTTTTCAGATATAATTTCTCTGTTAATGCCGATGAAAAGTTGTTTCATCTGCACGCTTTTTTCGAAAGAGCAGCCTTAAGCCCAGGAATCGAATCAAGAAATTCCGTAACAAAAATCCTAACACACCCCAATTCAACCGGCTGTGCCAGTCGGTGCGGCATTGCCAGATTTCGGCGCGGTGTTTGTGTGCTTGCGACAAGACGTACTATGTGAATTAATAATAATAATTGCATAATTTAAATACCTATGCGTTAAGTTGTAATATCTATTTGTCTTTCTCTCTGTCTGTCTGTCTATTTCTCTTAACTTATTATCGGTTCAGATATTTGATAATATGGAGCTGCAAAGGGTTTTAATGCGTCAAATTATTATTTATCAAAACACAATGTACTATTATAGTCCTCAAAATTGTTTTTCCAAAGTAGGAAAATACGAAAATCTGTTGACACTGTGACGTCACATATACCGTCCCACCGTAATCCAACCCTGTTTGTGTTTGTCTGTTTTTTGCAATCGATATCTCGGGAACTCGGCAGCTGCTCGTGACTTTTTGCTCGACAGTTTATTTTAGCGACGCCATTTTGTTTTGTCGTTTTCTAATCGAGACATTCTCGGAGATGCCGTACATGACTTCTGTTCTTGGCTTTGTCCTAAATATACACTAATATTATAAATGCGATAGTATGTAGTCTGTTACTTCTTCATGCCCAAACCGCTCTACCGATTTTACTGAAATTTGGTTTGAGATACTTTGTGTCCCGGGAGAGGATATAAAATGCTTTTTGTACCGGAAAAATGTACGGTTGCCTCGCGATAAACGAATTTTGGCACAACGGATTAGCGGGTGTCATCTAGTTATATAATTAATATAAAACGTGTAACAAAATACTGTTTGTTCTTCTTTACTCATTTTTAATGGCTCACTCACTCACTTTTACTTCTCTGGGTGTCTCTTATTCATGCGCACCTTTGGATTTAGCTATATCCTGGTCACCGATGACGAACAAGCAAGAACTCAGCTATTGGCCTATCACTACCCCCTTCAATATAAATACAGTCATAAATTTAAGTCATCTTAAGTGAGCAATAGGAATACTACAGAAAAATTTTTGGCATGCACATTGCACAGAACAGATCAATGACCGAATTTGTTAGTGTTCAACGACCGAGCTATACTTAAAAGCTCTGTTACTATATTTTACTAATCTATGCTCCAACAAAAAAAAATGCGTTTATTTTTAAATCTAAACGGTTCTAAAAATACCGGGTACCGTTGAAATCGTTTAAAATAAAGTTTATTTTATTCCTTAACGTAAAACAGATGGTATTTACATGATGAGTTCAAAGACCAAAGTATCATTAACTGGCTCTTAGTACTAATAGCTTCCGCGTTTCCGGGACCTTTGTTTTAAAGAGAAACTTATTTTGGAGTATTTTATGAAGGTTATTCTTGCTACTATTATAATTATTTTGATTGTTTGTTTGTCACGCTTTAAGGAGAAAGTGTAGAGATACTTAGAGTCCTGGAAAAGGATTGTTTCTGGCTAAATTCTACTATGATTGCGTGATATAAACAAATATAAGTTAGGGGCAACATCTTATTTATAATACTTACAAATTATTCTGATTTGTCTGCTGTGTTAATCATAATAATTAATAATAATAATACTCACATTTATCCCTGTAAAAAGCAGTTACACCAAATACTTGCCGAATCGTTCGGAAATTTTTATCTATAACATAACTCCACAACTTATCTGTTTCTTGGCCACAATCCCGCAAACTTAGTAAAAAATCCCATAAAGGAGAATCCAAAAGTTTTAAAAAAAGATTTTTTAACATCGAATCTTTTTTTTACAAGATCCTATGAAGTCTCTGACTCCCAAACTAGACAATGCCTGTATCTTTTTATTAGAACTTAAAAGTTTAAAACGCTTAAAAAATAAACATCATAATATTATTTTAGAATGAGTTGCTACACCATGTTTCCCGCGACTTTACTTGCACTAAATAAAATACCTCGGGAACCGTACATCCCTACAAGAAAAAACGTAACCCTTTCCCTGTAACAATATAACCACTCTATAATATCTATGTGAAATATCATCAAAATTGTTAATTCTAATAGTTAAATATCACCAAAATTGTTCTAACACTTGCAAAGTCTATTCAAACACACCTTAACTATTACCACACATAAAGCTTCATCAAAAGCTCCTGAGCTTTATCACCTAATCAGTAATGAGTTATCAGCTCACAAATGATCGGTCCGGCTCCGGATGTTTAGCGCACGTGGCACGACCGATATATCCCCGGTTTGTGCACCGTGGTCAACCGCCGCGATACACATGGGATACGCATCTGCAAATACGTCTCAAGATAGTCTGGCTCTCAAGCGTGATTCTTGATGGGAAGAACTGAAGAATAGAAAGATTCGTTGACAGATAACAGATTTCATTTCACCTTCACGCCATAGTACCATAGCGATTAAATTAAAGTTCACAATGTAAAAAAGTAAAGTAAATGACAATAGGCATTATTTGCTATTTTGCGTTTAAAAATTGAAA
The DNA here is from genome assembly GCA_937595015.1 of Polyommatus icarus. Classification (NCBI taxonomy): domain Eukaryota; kingdom Metazoa; phylum Arthropoda; class Insecta; order Lepidoptera; family Lycaenidae; genus Polyommatus; species Polyommatus icarus. The sequence goes on along the minus strand of OW569328.1, from coordinate 21,073,610 downwards.
AAAAAAGTATGGATTTTGTAGCACGCTCTTTTGTTTAGTAGTTTTGAAATTAATTAGATTTGAAAATTAACTAAGTTAATTCAAAACTTTGATTTCAAAAACAACTTATATATATTTTATATGTATAATTGAATCTTTGTATTGTACTTCACGTAATATTATAACATTTTTTGGGATAACATTTTACCTGAAAAATTATTATTACTTATCCAAAATTAAAAAACTATATTTTTCTGCTGTTTAAACATTTTTACTTGTAGTAATTTTACTTTGGCAAAATATCTTGAGATTTGTCCCGGATAAGCCCGCCCGCCCACGGCACATTCCGAGATATTTCTGTATCACACTTCAGCGGGGACAGTTTTGGGCGGGATCCAGTTGTGCGCCCGCGCAGCGCCCGCGCGAACGGAACGTTTCCACCATAATGTCTTCGGACTTAACTTGAGATTAAGCGATCGATTAAATATCGAAATTTTTGTGTATGTAAAAGTGAATTATAAAGTGTTAATTTTTAAATTAATTTAGCCCAATTTTTAACAGCTTACTTCCAAGTTTTGTGGTGATTCAATTTGGAATTATAGTGAAAAACATATTGTGTACAAAATGTGACCCACGTGCCAGTATTTTTTGACTCATAAGAAAAGTATTTGACTTCCTTCAAATTGCCAACACATGACTCACAAGTCACAACAAACATGAAAATAAACAAGCCATAAACTGAACTATTTTGAGTGCAATGAGAGCAAATCAAAAGACAAAATGGCGCGCGCGACTGTATTCACTCATAATTTGTTTATTTGTATTGCCGTCTCGCTCTTGCTGCCGATGACGGACGAGGCGAAGGTGTACGATGATCCCCGAAGCTTCCCGAAGGAAGAGAAACGTCTGACGAGGGAGTACCACCTTCGGCAGGGTGCTATAAGGGGGTTGATAGTGAAGCCGGGTCGGAACTATGACCTGCAGCCAGTAGAGATGTACCTTGGGGTGCCGTATGCTGCCGCGCCAGTTGGCAATCTAAGATTCATGCCTCCAGGTGAGAACTCCAAAAAATATGCCAAGCAAATACGACAAATTAATATGCAGGAGAAAAATTCAAAAACTTAAATTTTTAATTGATGTTTCTAAGTTTTAAAAAACAACAAACATAATAATAAATTAATATACTTTTATTTGGGAAAATTCATGACGCTCGGGTGCTAGCCCATACAAATAACACAAATTGCTCTTTCATCGCTGCCACTTTCATAGTGAATCCTGTATGAGTGACCCATACAAACCTTAATGTATTATCACTTGTTACATCCCGTATAAGACTGAAAGTTTGACTTTAAGAGAAAAAGGAAAGAAAAACAAACATTAATTTATAATTTCAAACTTGTTTCAAACTAACGAGAAATATTACGTTCTAGTTTTTAACAACAAAGCTTCTGAGAATGATGAAAAACTTTAAAGTGAATTGAAAAACTAGTTCGTCTAGAATGGAAGCCAAAATCATAATTATCACACACTTTAAAAAGATTAGAAAAGTTCGTTTATACCGCAGGGTTCCGTGTGAAGAAAAGAAACTGTTCTTCATTAACAAATAACAAGTATTAAAAAGGGTTATAATATCAATTAGTAACGAAGACATTCTGTAGGAAAATAATCTTAATTAAATTATTATAATATTGGTTTAAAACAATATTTTTTTGCCGGGATACTTCCTGAATATTTGTATGGGAACTGAAAACACGTAGCCCAAACTCTGTAAGAATTTGTTACAACTTTAAAATTATTTCTATGCATACTAATATTAGAAATTAAAAAAAAAGTCTGTCTGTCCGTTACCTCTTCACGCCATAACCACTGAACCGATTTTACTGAAATTTGGTATGAAGATACTTTGAATCCAAGGAAGAACATAATAATACTTTTTATCCCGCGCGAACGAATTTTAGCACAACGGATGATTCTCGTAATTATCAGAAAGGAACACTAAAAAAAATAATCAGCCAAGTGCGAGTCGGACTCGCGCACAAAGGGTTCCGTACCGTTATAGAGCAAAAATAGGCCAAAAATGTATGGAAGCCCCCCTTAAATTTTTATTTTATGTAAATACTAGCTGTCCCGGCAAACGTTTCTTTGCCATATTATATAAAGTATATCGTCACCATGGCAACGTCCATCGCTATCCCGTGACCCGCGTCGCATAAACAATGGTCGCTCTTTATAGACAAAATACAATTTGCAATAAAATAAAATTGCGACTATAACAATTAAAGATCTAAGCTATCCTATCTCTCAAGTTGGAAAAAAGCACACATTTAGTTTAGGAGTCTATCGCGGACAAACATCGTGACAGGAGATTTATATATATTAGAATATTATTATTAATTATTAAAGTACACATATAATTAAGGCTTTTGTGAAAATTTCAAGAGCCTACTTGTTGTCATCATTGGTACCGAGCAAAAAATGTTTGAAAAATCACGTTTGTTGTATGGGAGCCCTCCTTAAATATTTAATTTATTTTGTTTTTAGTATTTGTTGTTATTGCGGCAACAGAAATACATAATCTGTGAAAATTTCAACACTCTAGCTATTACCGTTCTTGAGTTACAGCCTGGAGACAGACGGACAGACAGACAGACAGACGGAGAGACAACGAAGTCTTAGTAATAGGGTTCCGTTTTTACCATTTGGGTACGGAACCCTAAAAATGAAAAGTCCGTCACTTGTCTAGTCTCAAGCTGACATGTTGGCAGCAGCGTGCCCCACATACAGCCGCGTAATTAATGTTATCACTATCGACATATTTGGACTCCAAAACGTCAACAAAGTGGCGGTTCTGTTGTCCCGAGTGGCCAGATTTTGCTAAACTGGTTTTTCCTCGGTGAACTTTGACGGTGGCTGAACTTCCATTAAACAGAAAAGTGCTGCTTCCTACATGAAATTTTCATTTGTACCTTGGCATTTTATTCGTTAACGATACATAAAAGTTTGAATTTGTTAATAATTACCTTTCCTACATTATTCATAAGCGATATTCAGAAGATACTATTTAATAATCCAGGACTAATTTGTGACAACTGTAAAGTCCAAGCAAATAAATATCATTAAAAAAATCGATTTGCATACATACATTTCTTCAAATCCACTTTGATTAATTAAACATTTAAATACCTACACTTAATTTCCAAGCTTTCTGCATACAAACACTATAAGGTATTATAAATTCAATTATTCTAAAGTAAAAACACGCGGTCTTAAGAAGATTGTATTTCTTGTGAGAGTGAGTTTTCTTAAAACAACGCGGGTGAGGCGATGCGATTTTATGAATGCAGAATAATAGTCCATATTTCTCGAATATATTTTCTCTAGATTATTCTCTAGAATATATTCTACTTCAAAGATCCTTTTTGTTACACACATATTTTATCATTATCATTCATCACCATATTCAATACAATTTTCATCTCGTCCTGTCATTAGAACGCATTTTATCTGTAAACTTTTCTGTACAAATTTAAAATGTCACAAATGCTGTTCTGTTGGGGAGTCTATAAAATAAATAAATAAAATAATTTTACCCGACCGATAGTAGGAATATAAAAATATATCCCAATCTGGCTTATATAATACTAGCTGTCCCGGCAAACGTTTCTTTGCCATATTATATAAAGTATATCGCCCGTATTATTTTATTGAATTAGTGACTAAATAAGTGTGTCACTATGGCAACGTCCATCGCTATCCCGTGACCCGCGGCGCATAAACAATGGTCGCTCTTTATAGACAAATAATTTGCAATATTATCATTATTTTTAACAAAAAATTAAAACCGACTTCCAAGGCAAAAACAATAATAACATTAATATGAACTAAAAAGTATTAAATAATTTTTACTATCTAATAGTGCCTTTTTTCGAATTCGGCTAAAACTCAACTATTTCTGTACTCAATCTTCATTATTTTGAAGTCGGTACCAGATAGCTGAATCTTCAGTCCTCTGACAGAATATTTAAAATTTTTTGAACTGGCACCGACTTCAAAATTATGAAGATTGAGTACAGAAATAGTTGAGGTTTAGCCGAATTCGGAAAAAGGCACTATTAGATAGTAAAATTATTTAATACTTTTTAGTTCATATTAATGTTATTATTGTTTTTACCTTGGAAGTCGGTTTTAATTTTTTGTTAAAAATAATAATAATTTCACTCTTTTTAGTTACACTAGTAGGTAAATCTTCGCGTATATTTTACGTATCTTATTACAATTTGTTAAGAGTCACAACTCACACTCACAAAATAATATAATATTATCAGTGAAGTGAACATATTGTGCTAAGTAATTTAACAATTTTAATGCTTCAAGCCCCAAGCGGTCACCACTCACCGGCGATTGCGATAACAATAGAAAGGCTATTGTGTCTCGTTTTTCCACGATCGAAGGATCTATCAGATAAAAAATTGTATAAACTTGCATAGGATGTAGCGTAGCTACTCATAATATATAATATTATCATAATTAAGTATTGACAGCTGTTCTTGTAAATAGTTATCAAGAATTCAATTTCAAATCGATACTCAGTGCGCCATCTATCGATTAATAAGTATAACTAATTAAAAAGACACTTAATGACTTTGTTTTGTTTAAATACTCTTTTTAAAATAACTTTATTTTAATTCTATTTGTCTATTATAATTTTATAATGTAGTTAGTAAAGTATTCGATCTGTATATAAAGTAGTAAAGTATATTCGATCTGTCGTCTGCCGCCACGCGCCGCGCGGCGGCGCGGCGATGCCGTCGCCTCCGTGACGCTGACCGCCGTGTATTAAACAAACAGGTGTTGTTATACATTACATAATTATTATTAGTATATCCATACCTATGCCTTGTACTATTATCTATTCTGTGCCGTGAGACATTGGTGACCTTAATACGACGTGGTAATGATGATGACGATGATGATGATGATGATTATGATGATGAATATGAATTGCATAGTAGCATATGCTTTCTGTTCTTAAAACAACGCCGAAACTCCCAAACGTGTATCTATAAGGAGTCAGGAGTTCTCTCAGCATCTTCGAAACCATGATATATCTTGACCCAATATTTGACTTTTTGGTAGCATATTCTTAGTACACTTCACATAAAACCAAAATCACCATGTTTCCATATAAATTTCGAGGAGTTCCCTCGATTACTCCTGGATACCATCATCAATTGGAGTGAAACCAAATACAACAAAACAAAAATTTCGAAAATCGGTTCACAAACGGCGGAGTAATCGTTGAACATACAAAAATAAAAAAATAATAAAAAAAATATCCACAGCCGAACATATAACCTCCTTGTTTTTTGGAAGTCGGTTAAAAATAAAATTGCGACTATAATAATTAAAGATCTAAGCTATCCTATCTCTCAAGTTGGAAAAAAGCACACATTTAAAAAAACAAACATTAAAATCGGTTGAGTAGTTTAGGAATCCATCGCGGACAAACATCGTGACAGGAGATTTATATATAAGTATTAGATTATTACTTTTTTAATATTACTTATATATTATTACTGTCTTCTCCCAATCTGGCTTCTCTGTTCTTCACATTATACATAAGCTCAGTAAAATGATAGATTACAAAGTCTTTAACGAACTTCTAGTATATCATCTAAATTGTCATTATAGCTGATACTCGTAATATAGAAAAAGCCATATTATAGTCCATTGATAAATTGATACTGATCCATTAAAGGCATTGGAGCAATGATCCATTTAAGGCATTGGGGCAATTCTAATATCTTGGGGTCAGAAATTAACGTCTTTGTTTAATCGGCAGAAAATAAATTAACAAATTATTAACTATTGATTAAACAAGTACGTCATTAAAAAAAGTTATCTTATTAACCCTTGAAGCCTAATCTATCTCAGGAGTACACAAAGCCTTAATATACGCCTCAGAGGCGTACACATATAATTCACAATTTTCATGTAAAAATAGCATTATTTTGTTCTTTTTTAGACTGATAATTTAAATTTGGAATATAAGCTAACAATAAAACGACACTTTATGAATAATTACTATAGTGACAGTTATTTATCACAACAATAAAATGATGTGCGAAAATTGGAACAAATAATCAGCTTCCTTGAAATTTAACAAAATCTAATAATTTTTCTGAGGAAATTTTCGTTTTTTTAATTCTAATTAGTTATTCATAGAGCAAACATATAAACTGATCAGATTTCAAAAGACTAGGTTAACCTTAAGAGCAGTCTTCACACATATAAACCTAGCGCTTTCTGCACGCCGATTTTTCAACATTTATATCTGACCAAATTGAATATTTTTCCTTTTTTATAGCAATAAAAGGTACAATATTGATGCCAAGCCGAAACATATTCAGTCACATGACTATTATTTTCTTCCCTTTGAAATTCGTCGATAATTTGGTCATTCCCAACTTCAGCACCCGAATCTTCCAATGAAGGATTTATTTCCCCGTTTAGGATTGTTAAAATATAGTCTTCGTTTACTTTTTAAGACTGTGACATTTTATGTCTGAAATAATGCCGAAAAAAAAACATAAAAAGTACGAAAAACAAGCAAAAGTAAACTCTCATAAACCTAGTTAAAACTTAAATAAAGCCTAAACATACGTCTCGGAGGCGTGCAATCCTTTGATAAATCAAAAATGGCGGAATTTATTTTAACGATAAGGACATCGTATACTAGCTCCTAGCTTCCACTGAGTTGGCGTAAGAGCACGACGCGCTAGCTTAAACCATTAGAAAGCTACAAACGATATTCAATTTCGTGTACGCCTCGCAGACGGAGATTAGGCTTCTAGGGTTAATGTTGACATTAATTACACATTGCTTCATTACCACCATCTCTTAATGTTTCAGTCAGTGCTCCACCGTGGTCTGGAGTCAAGATGGCGACGAAGTTCGCACCAGTCTGCCCCCAGAGTCTGCCCACGATCAAGAAGGGCAACCCGCCCTCACTGGGCCGGCAACACTACCTGAGCAGAATCAAACCATTCCTCACACATGAATCAGAAGACTGTCTATATTTAAATATCTATGTTCCTTATAGAGGTAAGTTTTTGACAATTAATAGCTTTGTCCACACTGTGCCTTTTTCTGTTCGTCAAGGGCATGCGTTATAGCGCAGTCAACAGCGATCGTGAGGCATGCCCGCGACGCATGCCCTCAGACCGTCCAAAACTTTCGCTTTGTTATTAAAAATGACAATTGGCGTTGCGTTCTTTGACTCTTTGAATTCAATTCAATTATTGGATGCACCAAAACGAAAGTTGAATGAAAGAAGATGACGAAAATTGAAGACGAAAGCGCATAGTGTGGACATAGCTATTAATGTAGTCGTATTTTCTTTGCTTGACAAGGAGGCCATGTTTGTTTGCGTGAAGTCAGCCGCGAAACTGCTAGGCGAATTGCAATGAAAGGCCCAAATCTAGAGTGGAAGGGGTACGTTCTATTTTGGCAATATACATGGTTTTCACAGTAAATGATTAATGAACAAACGGAAACTTATACTGTTCTCTAAATACTGTCTTACTGGCCAAGTTGCAGTCGGGACCGATCGCTCTAGAGCGGTCGCGTTGAAATTTGCACCGACCGCTCAAGAACTGCTCGAATTTAGTATGGAAACTGCTGATCGCCGAGCGGCAACCGCATCTTGCAGTCGGTTCTTGACTGCAAGATGCAGTCCGTCTATGGCCGGCAACTTTGTGACAAAATTCGTGCGCCAAACATAAACTTAATTAAGTACTTTGTGAAGACACGAGTACCTACGCAATTTCTTAGTCTTTTAAAGTTTTGAATTATTACGTAGGACACGGAGGTATTACGTAGCCAATGAAAACCTAAATAAATATCAATTAACATGAGATATAAAATGAATTCACTGTTACAAAGACAGAAAATCTAATGAGCAGGTACGTAAGGGTTAGATCACACTGTCCTCTCTTGAAACTAGTAGAAAAAAAAGCTGGATCTTTCGGTAAGCTGAAAGAAAATTGTCGCAAAGTTATAATTTTATAACTTATTATAAAATTTTCTTAATTTTTATCCAAAACGACATTTTCAATACTGCCATGTCTGTGTGTACCCTTACAAAACTATTGCCATTTTCGCCTAAACTAACACCCAAATAAGTGGTTAACTATGACATCATGTTTCAATTTCAAACCGAAACCCGAAATAGATGTGAGCGATTAAAAGTAATTCCCCATTTCTGACCCAAATACGCCCGTGACTCATGAGTCATGGCAAAAGGTGTTGAAAAGTTTACTACACGGGAGAAGTTAATATGGGTAATTATAATATTAGACACTTATTTACTTAAAATAGGGTATTTACTTATTGCTTGTTTATTATTGTTAGTCCTACTAATATTCAGGAAGTCTGAAAGTATAGGTATAGCTTTTATGATATTATTTAACTTGAGGTTTGTTTATGCCGCAAAATACGATTCCTGTGTGGTTTTCTGTATTGCCCATAGTTCAGTGGTGTTTATTCTTAGTTATTGAAACCTTAAGCTGGCTTCGTAGGAGCATTTGGAGAAAACTCTATAGCTTGCAAAAAATACCACTTTTACCTTTCACTCGATTAGGTACACTGTTTCACAAAATATTTTCTATGCATTCCTTGAATGTCGCTATGATTGCAATCCACATTCGCATGCTGTCTTACGCACGAAATCACGATCAACCAACATTTAAGAAATGAGAATCGTTTGTTTATGAATTCTACAGTGAACTTAAAATATGAATCCCAAAATATATAAGGAAGTACACGTGCCCTTCACGTTAATTTCCCTCAGGCCCTGTGCCCTTGATCGAAAATACTTAGCGCCACTTACTGCGGTTATTACAAGGAAGCGACTCCCGGGGCGACGCATCAAATTTTATATTTTAACCGTTCGCACTAAATCTGATGGAATATAAGATTTTGGGTACAGCTTCGATGGAATTTTTGTAGATATTTTGCTAGAGTTTTATTATTTAAATGCATAAAAGTATCTACAAGCTACCTATACGATAGACACAAATTGGAGACTTTTAGGGCAAGTTTGATACTAATTATTGCTAGATATATTTGTTAGATCTCTACTCTAGATTCTAATATTACGGGTGTCCATAGGTCCCATCCCATCAGGCGTGCCACTAACTCGTTTATCCATTATCAAAAATTTAACCCACAAAACCCTGAGTTTACCGAGTCGCGGGCAATATCCATAATCCAAATTGAATTCCCGCTACAAAACATTCATAATGGATCTATTTGGTGAGTCATCCATCAGAGATAGACGCGGGGCGCCTAAACATTTTGACGTGACATGAGGTGGAGGGACACGTGTTTGTGTCCCGAATTTTGTGGAGCGACGTTCGTGGATTTTTGCTACAAGTGTCTGAAGTCAAAGAACATAATATTCGGTCACAGTTATACTTGTCTTTGAATAAGGCTAGTAAGAAATAAGTAAAATATATCAACTTTTTCACTGTCATATTTTATGCAATAATTCCTTACATAAAAATTCGAGAAAATTATGGTACGGCCGTGCCTTTGCTTTAGGCTTGTTCGGGGCACTGCCGTGCCCCCAGATTGTTTTATTGTAAACACAAATCAAAAAGCAAAAACTTAGTTATTTAGTACCTGGATATAAATTATTTAAATTGACACATAAAAACAATTGAATAAAGCTCTGTACGAAAATTGCCTTTCTGGTAGTTGCGTTCTATTTTAGTAATAACAAATACAAGAAAATTTTATCAAAAAAACTCTAGATCCGTTTATTTAAAGTCCCTAATAAGGACAGAACCAACTCAACTATAAAGCATAAATCCAAAAGAATTAAAGTTCCTACAAAGTCATTAAATTGCAAAAGAAACTAACACCTCATAAAACCAACTCACTGGCTTTTACAAGTTGCAATATCATTTACATTCCCAAAAGAAATGAATATTCTTCAAGGTGCGCGAGAATTATGATTTAGGAAACTTCATAATGTTTTTTTATAGCCGCCAACTTTGAGTGTAAAGGTGGGTATACACTAACAAGCGTAACTTTTACCTTTACCTTTCGACTTTGCTACAAGCTAGCCATACTAATATTATAAATGCGAAAATGTGTCTGTCTCTCTGTCTGTTACCTCTTCACGCCCAAACCGCTGAACCGATTTAGCTGAAATTTGGTATGTAGTTACTTTGAGTCCCGGAAAAAGACATAGAATACTTTTTATCCCGGAATAATGTACGGTACCCACGCGATAAACGATTTTGCGCAATGGATATGCGGGCATCATTTAGTTATATTATAAAAGTTATATCAAATATAATGAATTGAATATTACACACGGCTCCGCCTGCATAAACACAGAATTGTGCGGGAACCGTACATTTTTAAGCAATGAAAATTGTCCTTTGGTTATCCTTGGTCTAGCCAAATAATATAAGCTTTGAAACTACATCACCGATTTTGATAAAAGACAAGCAAAGACCTACTGGGTGGGGACCCAGATCCTTTATCGGTCATGACTCATCCTAAACTTTTGTAACTAAAATAAACTCTCAATAAACTATTGAAAAAATGAGGCTCATTTTTAGGGTCTTAATTCTTTCAGTCTGTTCTACTAAAGTTGGCGTCTAAAATCATAGCTGCTTTGTTGGTTGCATAATTTATAATTGATCTATTTACAACCATAATTTTGGAAACTGTATTTTTTATGTAGGTTTGTATGATATTTCATTTCAATTTTACATTGACAGGACATTTTTGTACTTGAATACGAGTTGTGTAGTGTGCATGCACCTTTACCTAATAGAATGCTCTCCTGTACAAAACTTGGATTGGCTATTAAGGTTTCTTAATAAAAAATGTAAATTTGTTGCGCCTATATTTCGGGGCCTTCGTGTTGTAAATTACAGGTGTAAATTACGAAAGTATACGTTTTACACGCTCCATAGCTTTTGGTAATTTTTCTATGGTAGCTTGACGGTGTAAACTTAATATGGTATTCACGATATTTAACTAGGTGTTATAAATAGCTTAAAAGGTATAACATATGGTTTGCCTACACACAATCTGGCTTAAAAGCATAAAAAAGTTAGGGCATAAAAATGTACTTACAAAAAAGTAAAACATTAGACTAAATAATAAAATTTATTTATAAACTACCACAGTATAATTATAGCTATTTTTATTATTGGTTATTACTTTTTATCAAATCAAAAAAATAATTAGAAAGTATATTTTCCGCCTATTAAAATCATTTTCATACGGAATTATATTTTTAGATCGAGTGAAACAGATGTGCGAACACAGATAAGGGATGGTAGGAAACAATAACAATGTATGGGTATTGGGAATATAAATGTCGACAAAATATGCGATTCTAAATAACAAAAAATAATAATATGATAAAATTTAATATTATTTGTTTTTCCGTAATTAAATATTTTCTTAGTTTTGCTGTAGGAAGATTGGGTACCGTTTTAGAAATTCACGGATATGATAAGTGATAACAGAAACGCAAAGTCTCTAGTCAAACGCAAATTTGAAGCGTGTGTCTGACTGTAAACTCCTCACATTGATGACGGTACAAAGTATGGTTTTATGTGGTTCTGTGCAGAAGAAGATGCAGCTTATAGATTGGTGGATTATGAGCTTGGCTCTTGACTAGGATTTCATGGGTTCGATTCCCGTTGTATCTAAGTTTTGCTGAAAAATTCAGCCTGTGTCAATGATGTTTTAATAAGATTTTTTTGTGTGTGTGTGTGCCATTCTTGGAAAAAAATTTGACTGCAAACCCTTCTCTAAATGGAGCTATTGTGAGTCCTTTTAGCTGAGATCTCCAGGCCAACGTTGCTTAATGAATTAAACTATGTAACTTCCTGGGCCTCACGGTCTAAAGTTAGACGTGAAGGAGTTTCGTTGAAACATCTAAGTCCACAAATTTTTCCCAATTTTCAGAATTCCGGAATCAGCAGAATCGTGTTCGGAATCACGGGAAAACATTCCGAAATTACGGGGAAGTGTTTCCGCTGGTCGCTTTGATGTGTTCTTTGATGGTTATTAATGGTGTTACGAGGTTTGTGGGCCATTCGTCGTGGGCAATCATTACCACTTTTAGGGGCCGAACGAGTGGACAGAATACCTGATGGATAGTTCGATAAAAATCTATGGTTGACATTATATTATACTTTAAAGAGATTATCCTTACTAATATTTTGAATCTAAAAGTGTGCCTGTCTAATGTGTATCTTTACCAATTAACCCTTAATACATCCGTCGTGGGTATGGCAGACACAATAGGTTTTCAATTGTTATGCGGCAGCCGGCTGCCGCTTGGGGATAAACCTGAACCAGAGTAGACAAAATTATATGTCTACTAGCTGTCCCGGCAAACGTTTCTTTACCATATTAAGTATATAAAGTATTTTTTTTAATTTGATCGCAGCGCTAGCTATAAGATAATTTGTCGGGACGGACTTAAATTAAAATTCGAATTCGAATATTATTTAAAATTTGACACTGCGATGGTAGCGCCGTCTGTCGGATCCAATGTAAAACATTCCAAAATCAACAACTACTAATAAATTAAAAATTAATTAAAAAAACATTGTCCAGCGGACAAAATTGTGAATCTAAACCATTCCCAGATCCCCTTGAACACACACAAAAAATTTCATCAAAATCGGTCCAGTCGTTTGAGAGAACTTCAGTGACATACACACTCACAGAAGAATTATATAATATATTAAGATTGTGCCTGAACTTTGACGACTGAACTTTATACAAGGGACACATACCCACTCCAAAGTATTAGAGGTATTATCACTTATATTATGTTACATCCTGTTACCTGTATGTTTGTTTTTTGGTGGAAAAAATGCACAGTTTCTCCGCGTATTGTACAACTCTTACTGGTATAGGATAACAGTCGCCGGCAACAGCTAGTTAGCCGCGGTTTTCTAGTATGCTTTTTCAATATAGCCACAGCTCTCAAAGCCAATATCACTGGCACTCTGCCACCAATTTGGCCCAATTTGAAGCGTCGAAAGGAATTCATAATTACACTGATAGCTGGCACCTGATTAATGCCTATGGGGATGACCATATCCTAGTCATATTGTATCGATCACTATTAAACTAGATGAAGCATTATCCATAATAAACTTTCTGATATAATTATAAAAACGAAAGCGTGTCCGTCTATTTGTCTGATAGTTCTCCATACTTACATAATGAGTATAGTAACTCCCACATCAGATTCGGTGACGGTGGCCGGTTTCATTGAAACCAGGCCAGTTACGCAGAAGTAATTTATAGTGCCCAAGTATGTGCGCAGTACATAAGAGCACTCTCTATTCCTGCACTCTCATAACCCAGTGGGACGGACGACCGACACGACTGGCGAGAGATCAGGCGCAGAACCGACTTTTTACATGCCCATCCGACGCATGGATCATCTTACTTGTTAGACAATCAGGGACGTGATCAGCCTGCATTGTCTTAACCAAACTTGGAAATAACATGTTTCCAACGTGGGAAGCGAACTCAGTAGCTCTTGACTCGGAGGTCGTCCGAGTCAAGAGCCACGCTTTAGTATGAAAATACTTTAGGGGCCACTTGCACCATGATGTTTAACTCAGAGTTAAAATTAACTCTGAGTTAAACATCATGTCATATCTGTCACTCACCCTAAGTCCCTAAAATTCTTCATTTCTTTTGTTACGAAAAAGGACACATAGTGCCATCTAGCGTCAAGCTATCGCAACATGTTGAGAAAACGCAGACGAACCCCCTAATCGATAAAAGATGGCGTAAGGTGTACGATTGCATGCTCGAACATTCCACACATGTTTACGTAAACAAGTGATTCATCATTCAAGTAAACAAGTGTTGTTTACGTGTTTATGCGAATGTTCGGGCTCGACTCGCCCATATAAATAGGCGCAGGTGGACGGCCAGTGAATTCAGTTTGATCTGAGCTATCTCCGAGGTGACTTCGGAGTTAAAACAAGTGATCAATAGTGAGTGATTGTGATTGTGATAGTGACTCGGCTACGACCTAGGACAGTGATAGTGCTCAGTGATTTGGATCTAGTGCTTAGTGTTTGGACTCAGTGATTAGTGTGAGCTAGTGTTTGTGAATAAAGTCTTCAAGAGAGTCACCAGGTCTTTCTCTCCGAATCTTCGAACCCCTAGCACGTAACACTTTTTTACAATAATGATGATGATGACACTTACATATTTCTACTGTTCACAAGACACAAACAGATGGAGAAACATGAACAATATTAGTGTGGATACTCTTACATTACACATTACCCTCCGTTTATCTTAATAGCACATCAATATTTTTTGGCGCCGCTTAGGACAGGGCAAAGACCTGTCATAATGATTTCAAAAAACTGATGTACACGGAATTTACCACTGGCCTACTTCCAATTTTTCTTTTTCTAGTTTAAATTATTAAAATCATGTTGTTGTAGTGTTTTCAAAGTGTAGTTGTATTTTATAGTTTTTGTAATTCTGCACTATTACATAAAAATACTAGCTGGTAGACTTATCATCAACTCCTACTTCCATACCAAATATCAGCAAAATCTGTTCAATGGTTTGGGCGTGAAGAGGTAACAGTTCGCATTTGAAATTAGTATGGATTATGGACTAAAACACTAATTGTGATATATTAAATCTCTTAAAGTACCTACTAAACATGTCTGTAAAGGTATTGTGCTACTTTTTCCTGAACCCGTCCTTAAATTGCCTCTAATTTTGTTAACTTCGCATTCCGAGTAACCAAAATAACACGTCAATCTTCACCCTTCAGCGCTAACTTCGGTAATTTGATAACTGTAGAGAGATTGGGATTCAGTTAATTCAATTGATTACTTTATACTTGTAACGGCACTAGGGGTAGGCCGTGATTTCGTCTGTGCAGCAAACAGCTGTAGTTTGTCAAGAAATAGTAGGCGCTGAAAAATCCATAATAATATTATAAATGTGAAAGTGTCTGTCTGCATGTCTGTGAAGAGGTAACACATAGGTGTTTACGCCCCAACCGCTGAACCGATTTTGCTGAAACTTGATATGGAGATACTTACAGTCCCTGACAGAACATAGGATACTTTTTATCTTGGAAAAAAAATTACGGTTCCCGCGCGATAAATGCGGCGCGATAAAAAGGAGTTGTGGACATAATCTAGTATGTTTCTAAACGTAATCACGTTTGAATGGAGTTTTTTTATCTCGTACTTCAACAGACAACGCGTAGTCAACGAGGACTACCTATACGATTAGAGATTACATGATGAAACTGCCCGTGACCTAAAACTAATGAAGGATCAGAAGTCAAAACTAAATCCAACAACGTGTCCTCACCATATAAAGATTGTGGTGTGTCGCGTGGAGAGGTAGGTGATGTAAGCTGCAAGATTCTATTATACGCAAAAGTTTTTGAGAGCGTGGAGATGAAACCTTAAAGAAAAGAGCGTATTCCCTCTTAAAAGGCCGGCAACGCACCTGCAGCTCTTCTGATGTTGCAAGTGTCCATGGGCGACGGTAGTTGCTTACCATCAGGTGACCCGTATGCTCGTTTGCCCCCTTATTTAATAAATATAAAAAAAAACATCTAAAATATTAGTGTTAAAATCCCCCATGACTATAACTATATGGTGTGTATAGTCTGTGCCTATATATTCTAAAACCGCTTCTAGTTGAGTAAAGTAGTCGACGGCAGGGGGACAATATAATATACGACACATAAAGCCAGCTTCGATCCCTTAATGCAAACCTCTAAGAAAAGATATTCAGCATTAGCCATAATATATTGAAGCGGTGAAGATGCGATAATTTTATAAGGAAGATCTCTGCCTAAGTAGATGGCAACACCACCGCCACGTCTGTCAGCACTCAGCACGATCACTACGCACAAAGATAAAACCGGGCAAACTGTATGTTGTGGAGGAGGTGAGGTTTCAACCATGATTATGATATAAGTATAGCATGGACATTACAGCCTGTAAATGTGTCTAAAATGTCGGCAAAGTGACTGGGAACACTTTGGCCAATGATAATATGAACTATAAATACATATTGTACAATAATAGTGTTACCAGTGTTAAAGGTTTGTTGCAAGAGTTCACCCAGAGCATTAAGCCCGTCACAGACCTAGCTATAATATACGATGTGTCCCGACCCTGGTGTCCGATCCTTTAATGTCATGATCTATGGCATATTTTATCGACAAATTGGCCCTCAAATTTTTTTTCTCTCTTACGGTTGTAAAATGGCAGCCATTTTAGTTTTTCTCGGGCTTTCACACTAATCTGACCAGTACTTCTCATGTACATATCCTATCAAGATAAAAAAGGTCTCATTTGATAGCTAAATTTGTGGACTACGCTTCCACAGGCAATATGTTATAAATTTCGTGGAATGAACTCATTAACCGCCAAAATGAAACCAATAGTATTTTTTTAACAAAACTTGAATTTGTCTGCAGTTTATATGTTAAATGAATGAAAAATTAAAGAAAAATTAAAAAAAATAAAAATCCTCACTCAGATAAGTACAACGACGAGTTATGTGGTACTTAGGTGTGATAAGGTTTAGAACAAATTTTTTTGATACATACTTTTTAATTACATTTTTTGCACTGACAACGAACTCCTGTATGATGTTTTACATTTTGACACTATTTAGAAACATTTTTGGGGTAGTGATCTATTGCTATTTTGAGGTAAACTAGAGACTGACGAGGAGGATAACCTCGTTGTTCACTATATTTTCTGACACAAGTAAAATGTTACGATGTTTCGTCGAAAGAGAATATAAACCATGCTATCATCAAGAGTCGTAAGTGGTCAATGCAAACGCTAATCATTACCAATCACAAAAGAATAACATAATTCAAATAAGAAAATAAAATCCATCATCATCTTTACCCAAAGAGGTAATTTGCGTTCCGTCTTTTCTCATAATTTGTAGTGGTATCTGTAGCTGAAGCTAGTAAACTTTCGTTCTTGATATCCACTAATAGGTATAAGAAGTAAAAAGTATACAAGGTGATTTCAGGAGTCATATTTCTTACTTACGAAGGAGTGTCTATAGTAGCTTATGTTACCATAACACTTTGCAAATTACAATTTTGTAGATATTATAATATCTATTCTAGTTGATACTAGCTTCATTTTTACTGACAAGATAGAATCCTCTTACAAGGTTTAGCTACTGTCAAATCTTTTAGCTGCTATTTTACCTGCGTTTTTCTATCTACAACGTCTGTAATTTCAGGACACAGAAATGTAAAATAGAACGGACATTTTCACTATGTTATGAGTTTTCTGAATGTAAATGATTATTTTTATTTACAAAAGGAGCACAAAATAGCTTTTCCTTAGTATTCATAACGATATAATATGTTAAAATTAATCGAACTTAATATTTAAAAATTCTGAAAAAAGGTAAATTTTGCTAGTGGATTCCGCCATTGTACTCAACTAGGTACATCAGTGTTTGAATCACAATTTTTCCGTCTATTTCAATAATCTACCACTAACTTGTTATTTATTATATAGATAACAATGTATTGAATAAAAAAACAAACACATAAAGTGGTTGAATATTATGCGATTAAAATCAAGAGAAAATTTATGAGCTTACTCCTGCAGGTCTCAAAACTGTTAATTTCAAACCTACCTTATGACTAAAATATTGGTTTCCAGTATAAATTTGCTAAAAAAAAGTTAAAGCTTTATCTTTAATTAAATATATAAAATGAAAAACTGCGATGTGATACCACAAAATTTTGAACTATCCTTAATTTTGTAGGTGTACCCAATTGAGTATAGCGGCGGTAAATGGGTTAAACATAGAAAAACCCAAGTTTAAGAAAAAAAAATTGTGTACTTTTTATTAATGGCTTTTTGTGAAAAATCTAGCACATTAAACTGATTCTTTTTTATTTTAAAAAGATAAAGGAGGTTTTCATCTTCTAAAATTATTTTACTTCAATGGTTCTAAGCTACCTCTTCACCAATTTTCAGCCAAATCGGTTCATTCGTTCTTGAGTTATAATACACTACTTATAACTCAAGAACGAATGAACCGAACTAACACCACTTTCTTTTTAAATATAATACTAGCTGACCCGTTGACTTTAGACGTTAGCTTGACAGACGTTGCCCTGTCTTAACGATGATCACTTAATTCAAATTGGTATAATTAAAAAAAAGTGTGTATATTTTTGAGTGCCATCGTGCACTCATCCCAAACTATCCCGAAAATCATAAAAGTTTATTGTACCGGAACTGTACATTGTCCGGGACAAAAAGTATCCCTTGTCCTTTCCTACTAAACACGATTCGACACGTTTGCAGGCGACATGTGCGCAAACAGCAGAAAAAAAGCATTATGGAAACGTCGGTCGGCCGATTAGTCGGCTTCTTTGCAGCCGACTAGTTGGCTAGTCGGCTAGTCGGCCAAAGTCATGATCGGCACATCTCTACTTAATCTATACTAATATTATAATTGGGAAGAGTTTGTTTGTTTGTTTGAACGCGGTAATCTCAGGAACTATAGGTCGGATTTGAAAAATTATTTCAGTGTTAGATAGCCAATTTATCAAGGAAGGCTATAGGCTATATTTTATTACGCTACTGATAAAAAGAGCGAAGAAATAGAGGAAAGTGTGGAAAAAACGGGGGAAAATTATTTGAAAGGGCTTATTTGAACGCACTTATCTCAGGAACTACTGGTCTGATTTGAAAAATTATTTCAGTGTTAGATAGCCCATTTATTGAGGAAGGCTATAAGCTATATTTTATTACGCTTTGGAAAAAACGGTGGAAATTATATGAAATTGCATATCATAAGAATTACTGGAGCAATTTTTATGTTATTAGACAAACATGAATAATAGACCACGTGAAGGGTCATAGGCTATTTTTTGCGGAAAAAATGTACGGTTGCGTGAAATTCCTGAATTACGCGGAAGAAGCCGCGCGGAACATCTATATAATTATATCTAATAACATCGTAGGAAAGTCAATTATGTATATTGAATATTTTCTGGACGTGATCCGCACGAAGTCGCGGGCAACAGCTAGTAGTTATTTAATTTAAGAGTTACATTGTCCTACAAATACAACAATCCATATTTTAAGACCATCAAATCGAAATATAAAATCCTTTTAATATCTATTAGTTACCACTTTCAAGAATTTTCGCAGAGGAAATTGTTGTTCGTCTTATCAAAATCGGGTAATGAAGCTACTCACGAAAAATTTGCTTAATAACCAGGTCAAAAAAATTCCAGGGAACATAATTATTATTATTACGAGACATCTTAGAAAAAGATATGGTAACACAATAAACGAAGCATATAATACAGTTCCTATTTTGCAATATAGGTGTCGCTTTTCATGAATTCTAACAAAACCCTGACATCTCTTTACCAGTGCCATCTCTACTGCAATTTGTGAACTATTTGGTGGGCACTCCTGCTTAAATGCAATCTTATTTGACGTGTACCTATCCAGATGTAAAAAATAACTTTTCTTTTCAGAACAAAAGTCAAAGAAGTTTCCTGTCTTAGTGTTCATTCATGGAGACTCTTTTGAGTGGAGTTCTGGTAATCCGTACGACGGCAGAATACTGGCTTCCTACGGCAACGTGATGGTTGTCACAGTGAACTTTCGACTTGGTATTCTAGGTGAGTAATTAGTTTATTGGTGCAATGATAGATGGCGCGTTTTTAGTTTCAAACTGAGAAAACGCCATCTATGTTCCAGTCTATGTTTTAAGGGAAAGGTTAGTTGACTTTGTTCCATGTTATCCTAAATTTTACCTCTGAAAGTAGGTAATTACTTATTAGGTATGTTACAATAATTATAATTATTATACTCATTTTGATGATATGTGACAGTTATTTAAAGTAGACACTAGATACGCAAAATGGACAAAGCCACTAAGGTGACATTTTAGGCCGAACAGCGCGTAAAAAGTTGTTGTTTTTTTTACCGACTTCCAAAAAAGATAACGTTCGTTATTCGTCTGAAATTAGGCAGGGGTGGCGGGGGGAAACGAGCGAATGGGTCATCTGAAGGAAATCAACTTCCTTCGCCCATGGACACTCGCAATATCATGCATTTCTGGTCTCTAATAAGAGGCAAGAACTGTCTTCTTGAAGGTTTTTTTTTTTTTATTTCAGGCTTTATGAAGCCCAGTCTAACCGAGCATGTATACGGGAACAACGGCCTGCTGGACCAACTGGCAGCGTTACAGTGGATCAAGGACAACATCGAGGACCTGAATGGAGACCCGCACTCCGTGACCATCATGGGCCAGGGGACGGGCGCGGCCTGTGTCAACTACTTGATGCTGTCGCCGATATCCAATGGTAAGTTAGAGGGTAGATATTCTTCACTTACTTACATGCCAATGGTCAGTACCTTTTTAAAGTACTAAGTATCCACGTGAATAATGAAATTTATTTCACGTCTTGGAATAAGGAAATTTGCCATTTTTTCAATTCAAAAAAATTTGCTGCCAATGCAGCTTCTACGTTATAGATTTTTACTCATGTTCTTACTTACTTCATTTCATTTGCTCTTAAAATTACTGCCAGTATAAATTAAAATGTTTACTTGTTTCATTCAGAGATGGCGCTGTCTGTTGCTTAAAACTAATAGGCCTGGAGTTAGTGACACAAAATTCTTGGTGATTTGTACCAGTATGGCGGTTTTACAGGGGTATGATTACGTAAAGGCAAAAAGGAAAATGATGGTCATAGCGCTCGCACTGGCAGCCCAAACGCGTGGGCGTTGATCGAACGTGTCGGATAAATAACGAGTGTCGAACGATTTGTTCCACAAAAATGCTTGTATTTTCAGATAGTCGAAAAAAAATAAGTAGGCGTAAGCGTAATGCCATACTTGTCGGGTGCGGCTTACAGCCCGCCATACCGACGCGAATACGTTAATTTTAATAAAAAAATTGAACCATTTGTACCAGG
Source organism: Polyommatus icarus (assembly GCA_937595015.1). Classification (NCBI taxonomy): domain Eukaryota; kingdom Metazoa; phylum Arthropoda; class Insecta; order Lepidoptera; family Lycaenidae; genus Polyommatus; species Polyommatus icarus. Next base: position 21,052,579 of record OW569328.1, on the reverse strand, counting down.
CTAATTTTTGCGTAGCTAATCATCGTCGAGTAGCCATTCACGAAGATCACCTTGCCATACTTTTCCGACAGCGCCCAATGGCCGCCATACCACTGCAAAGGTGTAAGTTTTTTTTTTCGCCAAACAATTTGTACCACCCTGAAACTTTTTTTAACAGTTCCCTGTATGATCATAAATAGGAGTCAGATAATGCCATACCTGTGGGAGGCAGCGAATGTGAATAATATTTTTTTCAAAATCCTAAGATTTCATACGTAATTCAAACAGTTTTTCATGTATGGCGCCACTTTTTCCGTCTACTACAAGTATGGCAAATATAATAATGCTCACATTGTATCGTATAATTTCCAAAAATCCAAATGCCATACTGGTACAAATCGCCCAATTTTTATCATTTTTTTGCTCAAATCCGATAGTCATCCCGCCCCATGGTTACAATATGTAACAATTTTTTTTGGTACAATTGTCAAATGACGAGACTACAATGATGCCATGATGTAAAAAATGATTTTACGTATCTTATAGTCGTATTTTTAAAACGTGTCAAATAAATAAGTATTTCAAATATGGCAGCACTTTTTCCGCCTACTAGAAGTATGGGAAAAATAATAACGGTCATATTTTGTCAAATACTTTCCAAAAATTTAAATGCCATACTGGCACAAATCGTTTGGCGAAAAAAAATCTTACACCTTTGCAGTGGTATGGCGGCCATTGGGCGCTGTCGGAAAAGTATGGCAAGGTGATTTTCGTGAATGGTTCCTCGACGATGATTAGCTATGCAAAAATTAGTCTGGTACAAATGGTTCAATTTTTTTATTAAAATTAACGTATTCGCGTCGATATGGCGGGCTGTAAGCCGCACCCGACAAGCATGGCATTACGCTTTCGCCTACTTATTTTTTTCGACTATCTGAAAATACAAGCATTTTCGTGGAACAAATCGTTCGACACTCGTTATTTATCCGACACGTTCGATCAACGCCCACGCGTTTGGGCTGCCAGTGCGAGCGCTATGACCATCATTTTCCTTTTTGCCTTTACGTAATTATACCCCTGTAAAACCGCCATACTGGTATAAATCACCAAGAATTTTGTGTCACTATCTCCAGGCCTATAACGCAACGCTGTTCTGGTAACAAGAAATAGTAAATTATTTATTAATCATTCATATACTTAACGTATTTTTATATCATTTAAAAAGTAAAGACTTCGTAATCAAGTATTATTATTTTTTAATTTGATCGAAAATTAGTACTTAAACCTCTATTTCATAAAATATTTATTATGCCACGCTAGACTTCTCCGAGAAAACTATTTATTACCTTCAACACTTTCAGGTCTATTCCACCGCGCGATCCTCATGTCGGGTTCCGCGTTGTCGGACTGGGCGATGACGCGCGACCCGGCGCAGTACACGCTGCAAGTCGCACAGAGCCTCGGCTGCAGCCCCACGTCGAGGAACATGATGACTTGCCTGCAGAACCGACAGTGAGTGTCGGGAGAAGAACTTATCTAAGTGTCACACTATGCTGAAGTTCCGCATGATTCCACATGCAATGTATTTTCAATTACCGATGACACACCATGCCGTTTGCGGTATGAAGATTTTTTTATGGAGCCTGGCCGACCAACATATTATCCATTTTGATTTTTTTTTAATCGCGTTCTTTGAAAAATGGATAGCTAACATCAATACAAACAAAAAATAATCTTGGATAAAACCGCGTAAAGTGTCACATTTCGAAGATATGAGCTGCCAAAGTTTTACCATCCTAATAATATTATAAAGGCGAAAGTATGTGAGTTTGTGAGTTTGTATGTTTGTTACTTCTTCACGCTTAAACGGCTGGAGCGATTTCGACAAAATTTTACAAGGAGGTAGCTGACATCCTGGATTAACTTATAGGCTACATTTTTAACCGCCTTTCAAAATGGAGGAGGTGTTATGTTCATTTTTGTAATAACCTATGTTCAACGATGACTCCGCTGTTTGTGAGCCGATTTTCAAAATTTTTCCTTCTTCTAATTGGGGGGGCTGCGCAACGAAATTTATCTATTATTCTTACTATTCTTATTTCTCTCAGTCATCAAAATTGAAGTTTCCGATGATCAAACTCATTTTTTTTGTCTCTAGTACTATTTAACTACTACAACACAATTTAGTTTACCTTATTACACCTAATAAATTGCGGGTAACTCCGCGGGGCACAGCTAGTTGGAAATAAATATTTAAGATATTGCAACTCTAAGGCATGGTTATTCCAAGTGATTTCTCGTCTGTGATACAGTAGCCACTCTGCAAAACGCCGTCGCGAGTTTCTCATTAGGTATGTAGTTGGTAAAAAATGATTGTTTGAGCTATATTGCACTTTGTCATCACGTGACGGCGTGTTACAGAGTGGCTACTGTTTCATAGAAGAGAAACCACTTGGTTTAACCATGCCTTAGAGTTGCAATATCTAAAATATTTATTTCCAATGGGTAAACTTTGGCGGCTCATATCTTCGAAATGTGACACTTTACGCGGTTTTGTCCAAGATTATTTTTTGTTTGTATTGATTTGTTTGTTAACGTGATTTTGAAAAAAAATCAAAATGGCGGACAAGTAGGTTGGTCAAAATCATAAATATAGAATATACTGACGTACAAAATTTCGTACCCCTTTCTTCGCGTTGTATGCGTTTGACATTGCTGACGTAATCATGCGGAATTTCAGTCGCGGAACTTCGGCATAGTGTTCTTACTGTTTAGACCTATACGTATACCTACAGGGTGTAACAACTAACAAAATAAAGTGATAATTCAATCCGTGAGACGAAATGTTACAAAGAACTAGATGCCGCTCCGTTGCGACAAAATTCCTTTATATTATTATAGGGTGTATAATATTAGGTATGTATTATGTAGTCCTTGTGTAGGATCTCGCTGTGAAAGGAGCATCACTGAAAGAGTTACTTTTAATGGTCCATAAATTTTCCCGTAAGTACTATATTTAAAAATAAATACTATTTAACTGCTATAAAATCAATCGCATAAAAAGTCTATATTAGGAACACCCTAGTCCCTAATTATGTTTTGTTACGCCCTGAATAATAACCGTGGAATATCTTTTTACCTGGAGGCGAGTGAATAAAATTATGAAGTTCAATTAAAATTTTCTTAAATTCTTGTGAGCTACAAAATATCCTTGTAATTCCAAGAAATCACATCAATATATTCAAACTACAAATAAATTATCTTTGTAAGCTCGCTGTTAGAAGCGGATTCTAACCCTTCACATTAAACCACCGAGGCCACATATTTGTAATTCATCAAACTATTCACCTGAATATCGACAACTATTTGCGGGTTACGGAATACTTTGAAGTTTTTACGGTCTGCGGGTTGAGTTTGTTGTTAACAGATTTGATTACCTATTCGATTCAAAGAACCGAATATGCTTACATTAGCTAATTATTATGAGATAGGTAGTAACAGTGCCGTAAATAGCATTTTTTGCGCCCTGTGCGAGATTCTCCACCCTTGTTTTTTAACCTATCAAGCCCCGGCCATAAGAGCACCGGTGATCGCGACAACAATATCAATAGAATAACAATTTTCAAGAATCCGTGATTGAAGGATTAACCGACTTCCAAAAAGGAGGAGATTATAATATTATATTGGGAAACATCTCAGGGGCGCAGCGGAAACTTATCGGGAGCAATTCGAAAAAATAATAGTCCTGCCTGGTCTGGGTATTGCACCCCCCAGAGTCTACGCCCTGTGCCTGGGCACCGCTGGCACCGCCCTATTTACGGCACTGGGTAGTAAGACTTTCTAATTTGAAATGACACGCCCACCACTTTACTAGTCGATATAAATGAAAAATGTTGTACTGTGAATGCGAGGGAGGGGCGCGTCATTTTAAGTAAGACAAGCCTTAGGAGGGGATACAATCTCGTTCTTGCGTAATCTCATTGCTCTTGGTCAAAAAAGGGCAAGATCACGAGAGATTGATTTTCATAAACTCGTGAGATCTGTCTTGAACCCGACCTCGCGAGATTTGCTTTCTCTACGGTAAACAACCTTGTGTATTTACGTAGGTAGTAAACTAAATATAGCTCTAACCCCTAGGGTAATATTACTAATTAATGCTTAGTTGGAGCATGACTTGCTCTAAAATAAGTGAGTAAATTCAATTGTATTGAATTGACAGTTGTTATAATCATTCAAATAATTAATCTATACTTGTGATATTATAAAGCGGAAGAGTTTGTTAGTTTGTTTGAACGCGCTAATCTCAGGAACTACTGGTCCGATTTGAAAAATTATTTAAGTGTTAGATAGCCCATTTATCGAGGAAGGCTATAGGCTATATTTTATCACGCTAAGGCTAATAGGAGCGAAGAAATAGAGGAAAATGTGGGAAAACGGGGGAAAATTATTTGAATGGGCTTATTTGAACGCGCTAATCTCAGGAACTACTGGTCCGATTTGAAAAATTATTTCAGTGATAGATAGTCCATTTATCGAAGAAGGCTATAGGCTATATTTTATTACGCTAAGAATAAGAGGAGCGAAGAAATAGAGGAAAACGGGGAAAATTATATGAAATTGCTTAATAACTTAAATACTGGAGCTATTTTTATGTTATTTGGCAAACTTGAAGAATAGACCACGTGAAGGGACATAGGCTATTTTTGCGGAAAAATGTACGGTTGCATGAAATTCATAAATTACGCGGGCGAAACCGCGTGGAACAGCTAGTATTATTATATAGCCTTTTGAAATAGTTAAATAATTAAACCAGCCGTTTTATACAAACATAACCTACTTCTAGTGCAGTAAAAATTTGGTTCAGAAACTTCAGATGTAGAATTTAACACTCATATTTTATTTATTGTGCCTAATAGGAAGCAATATTACAACGAAGCCATGTTTTTGACCAGATGACGCCCGCAACTCCGTTTCGCCAAAATTTGCTTTTCACGCGAGAACCGTACATTTTTCCGGAATAAAAAATATCCTATGTCCTTTTCCGGGACTGGAAGTGTCATTCCAAATTTTAGCATAATAGGTTCCAAAAGGTTCTCAAAAGGTCTCCCAAACTTTTTACCTGCGTCCTTGAAGAAATCTTTAGAAAACTGGAAGGTCCCTGGGCGGCAATGGGCATTGAAGTTGGCAAGAAAAGGTTAACAAACCTTCGCTTTGCTGACGACATTGTCCTGTTTGCTGCCACAGCCGCGGAACTACAAAGAATGCTCCAAGACCTGAGCGCTGCAAGCCTCGAGGTGGGACTAGCAATGAATAGGTCCAAAACTAAAATAATGACCAACAGCACGAAGCGTAGGGTCGAGGTAGACGAGCAAGTAATGCAATATGTGGACGAGTACATCTACTTGGGCCAGTTAGTCTCCTTTGAAAATAGACATAGGAAGGAAGTCGATCGCAGAATCGAAAACGCCTGGAGGAGCTACTGGTCCATGAAGACGCTGATGAAGGGGGATTTACCTATCTCCCTGAAGCGAAGACTCGTCGACATATGCATTCTGCCCGTCCTAACCTACGGTGCACAAACTTGGTCATTGACCGATTTGCAAAAGTCCCAACTCGGGGTATGCCAAAGAGCGATGGAGCGCAGTATGCTAGGAGTTAAACTTCTCGATAAAATTAGAAACACCATACTGCGCTGAAAAACGGGAATAAAGGACGTAGGAGTAAAAACAGCAAAGTTGAAATGGGATTGGGCGGGACACGTAAGCCGCATGCATCCCGACCGCTGGGCAAAGATCTAAACAGAGTGGGTACCGGAAGATGGACGCCGCCGCCGCGGCCGGCCTAGAAGAAGATGGCGCGATGAGCTGGAAGCATACCAGCCAGGCTGGCCAGCGGTGGCACAGGAGCGAGCACAATGGAAGACCTTGGGGGAGGCCTTTGCCCAGCAGTGGGACAGCATAGGCTAGGAAAAAAAAAAAAAAAGGTTCAGTGGTTTGGGCGTGTAGAGGTAACAGACAGGCTGAGGATACAGCCACACTTTCGTATTTGTAATATTAAGTACTAGATGATGCCCGCAACTCCGTAGCGCCAAAATTCGTTTATCACGCGGGAACCATACATTTTTCCGGGCTAAAAAGTATCCTAAATCCTATGTCCTTCCTCGGGTCTCAAAGTATCTCCATACCGAATTTCAGCAAAATTGGTTCAGCTGTTTGGGCGTGAAGAGGTGACAAACAGACGACACACAGACACACTTTCGCATTTACGAGTATAATATTATATTAGTATGGATTAGTATGGATGGAAGTAACACACGTTTATTTACTGTGCCAGATAGGGAGCAATTTCACGAAGCCACATGTTTTTAATAATAACTTTTGCCTTCCGAACTCAACACGTTCAACAATTTACAAGCATGGAGATTTCAGTTGCAGCTGCATTCATTTATTATGAACTGTGTCAGTACTTGTAAGCAGCTAAGAAATTCAAAGCTGAACAAAGCTTAAGCCCCAAACAAAAGCTTTGAACTTTTAAAGTTTGGCTTGGGTAGACACAGTTCAGTAAAAATATGGCTTGATTATTTTAAATAGAAGGTTTCTTACACACCTCAAATTAATTAGCGTTTGAGAAAAACTGTAACCAAAAGACTGCATTGGATCGAAATAACATTCGAGGTATAATAATATTAATAATAATAATAATAATAATAATGCTTTATTTCAGGCAATAAAATACAGCCCATATGAATTATTAGTAGATTAGTAACAATTTTTCCTTAAACTTATGTTAGTAGGTTAGTTGATATTTAATTATTATTTAAATTAGATCCTTATAGAATTTTAATTAGATCCTAAAGCAGCTTAATAATTCGATCGCGGATTTTTGGAACTCTATTGTTATTCTATTGTTGTCGCGATCACCATTCACCGGTGTCCTCATGTGGGTTGATAGGTTAAAGCTGTGAAAAGGCATACTATATTATGTTACCTCTAAACTATCTAAAAGTCTAACAGTTCAAGTGCTGAATCTATTTTGATAAAATTTGGAATAGAGATAATACTTGGGAGTCTTGAGTTAATAACCCTCCTGGCAGTCGGGTAAAAGAGATCAAAGATGGGATACATTTTAATTTTTAAACAAAAGAAATACGGTTCCCAAGCTATAAACCATTTCTGTGCAACGGAGTTAAGGATAAAATCTAGTTACTTATTAAAAATTTATTTCTCAAAATATTTACTATACTTACTATACTCGGCGAAACTTGGCGGTAGCGGTCATTGACTCACTGTCAAAAACTTGCCATTTTCTATACCTCAGACCAAAGTTCTATACAAAGCCGCGATTGACAACTTCTGACACTTCATTGTTAATCGCGGTTTATATAGAAAATGACAAGTTTTTGACAGTGAGTCAATGACCGCTACCGCCATGTTTGGCCGAGTACAGTAGGTATATATGACGCCCGCAATTTCCTTGCACCAAAATACGTTTTTTGCGCTGGAATCCGAAATTTTTTCGGTGTAAAAAGTATCCGTTTTCCTTTTCCTGGACTCAAAGTATCTCCATACCCAACTAAATTAGTTCAACAGTTTGGGCGTGAAGAGGTAACAGACAGACAGACAGACACACTTTCGCATTTTCAATATTATGTGTTATTAATTAAAGTATGCATTTCAATTTCAGGTTAGCTGAGATCAAGAAGGTCCAGATACTGGCTCGTGAGTTTGAGACACCGCTGGGTCCGGCCGTCGCGGGCTCCTTTATACCCAGCGAGCCGGCGCGCACCATGGAGTCCTACCCAAACCTACTAAGCAAGTGAGATTTTAATATTATTATCGAAGATTTTCCAGCTACCTTTAATATAGTCACAAAATATTTTACATATAAATCGATTCGAGACACAAAACATAAAATAAAATGTCAAAATTGGGATTAAATTCTGTGCCTCGATTATATCTTAGATCATAATTATTATTTTTATCAAAAAATTAAAACCAACTTCCAAGGTAAAAACAATAATATCATCCTTTTAATATGAACTAAAAAGTATTAAATAATTTTAACCATCTAATAAGTAGTGCCTTTTCCGAGTTCGGCTAATCCTCAACTATTTCTGTACTCAATCCTCATTATTTTGAAGTCGGTACCAAATATAGCTCAATCTTCAGGTCTCTGAAAGAATATTTAAAACTTTTGGAACCGGCACCAACTTCAAAATTATAAAGATAGGATACTTCTCATAAAACCAAAATCACAATATTATGTTTTCATATAAATTTTGAGGAGTTCCCTCGATTACTCATCATCAGGTCACCACTTTTGTGAACATGGTACCAAATTGGAGTGAAACCTAATACAACAGAAAAAAATTTTTAGAATCGGCTCACAACAGCCGAACATAATATAACCTCCTCCTTTTTGGAAGTTGGTTAAAAACTAAAAATGTTTTTAAATAATACTAGCTGACCCGATAGACATTGTCCTGTCTTAACGATGATTATTTAATTCGAATTGGCATAATTAATAAAAAAAAATATGTTTATTTCTGAGTGCCATCGTGCAGATTAAAATTAGTATCTCCATGCCAAATTTCATCAAAATAGATTAAATAGTTTAGGCGAAAATCATAATAGTTTGTTGTGCGGGAACCGTACATTTTCCGGGAGCAAAAGTATCCCTTGTCCTTTCCCGAGACTCAAAGTATCTCCATACCAAATTTCATAAAAATAGACTGAATATTTTAAAAGGCGAAAATCATAAAAGCTTATTGTGCGGAAACCGTACATTTTCCGGGACAAAAAGTATCCCTTGTCCTTTCCCGAGACTCAAAGTATCTCCATACCAAAATTCATCAAAATCGATTGAATAGTTTACGCGCAAATCATAAAAGTATATTGTGAAGTAACCGTACATTTTTCTGGGACAAAATGTTTACTATGTCCTATTCCTGGTTCTAAGCTACCTCTCCACCAATTTTCAGCCAAATCGGTTCATCCGTTCTTGAGTTATAAGTGGCGCAACTAACACAACTTTCTTTTATATATAGACTAGCTGACCCGACAGACGTTGTCCTGTCTTAACGATGATTATTTAATCCGAATTGGTATAATTAAGAAAACAATAGATTAAAATTAGTACCTTCATGCCAAATTTCATCAAAATAGATTAATAAATAGTTTAAGCGAAAATTATAAAAGTTTATTGTGCAGGAAGCGTACATTTTCCGGGACAAAAAGTATTGTCCTTATTATACCTTGTCCTTTCCCGAGACACAAAGTATCTCCATACCGAATTTCATAAAAATAGACTGAATAGTTTAGGCGAAAATCATAAAAGCTTATTGTGCGGGAACCATACTTTTTCCGGGATTAAAAGTATCCCTTGTCCTTTCCCGAGACTCAAAGTATCTCCATACCAAAATTCATCAAAATTGATTGAATAGTTTACGCGCAAATCATAAAAGTATATTGTGCAGTAACCGTACATTTTTCCTGGACAAAATGTATCCTATGTCCTTTTCCTGGTTCTAAGCTACCTCTCCACCAATTTTCAGCCAAATCGGTTCATCCGTTCTTGAGATAAAAGTTTATTGGGCGGGAACCGTACATTTTCCGGGACAAAAAGTATCCCTTGTCCTTTCCCGAGACTCAAAGTATATCCATACCAAAATTCATCAAAATCGATTAAATAGTTTACGCGCAAATAATAAAAGTATATTGTGCAGTAACCGTACATTTTTCCGGGACAAAATGTATCCTATGTCCTATTCCTGGTTCCATGCTACCTCTCCACCAATTTTCAGCCAAATCGGTTCATCCGTTCTTGAGATAAAAGTTTATTGGGCGGGAACCGTACATTTTCCGGGACAAAAAGTATCCCTTGTCCTTTCCCGAGACTCAAAATATCTCCATACCAAAATTCATCAAAATCGATTGAATAGTTTACGCGCAAATCATAAAAGTATATTGTGCAGTAACCGTACATTTTTCCGAAACAAAATGTATCCTATGTCCTTCTCCTGGCTCTAAACTACCTCCCTGCCAATTTTCAGCTAAATCGGTTCAGCCGTTCTTGAGTTATAAGTGAAGTAACTAACACGACTTTCTTTTATATATATAGATGAAGGAGCGTAAGAATATTCAATCAAACGGATATGTTATACCACACAATTCATTCTTCAAGAATCAAGCCCCATAAGACTCACCGGTAATCGCGACAACAATAGAATACAATAGCATTTCCAAGAATCCGCGATCGAAGGATTAATTAATATACGTCAAAAACAGCATTTTGTAGGAAATTGTCTGGATCGAATAAAGAACGTAAGTACTAGAATCGAGGTAAAGTTTAAAGCCACCAATGCATGCCCGAATTGTACAGAAGACACAAAGAAATGCCCGTGGCACGTTCGAATAAAATGTTCCATGCATATTGCATACCTCACAAAAGTTTCAAAGCAACCAACTTATTTGGACAAGATTTTGATCCCACCCAACATTTTACTTTAAATTTATTGCAGCAGAAGTATGATTTAACTTGAAAATTTTCCTCCAAGAACTTGTCTTCAGAACTGTAGTCGAATTATGTTTTTAAATCTTGTGTTTGAAGACTGTTTTTTAATTGCTGTAGTAAACTTAAAAGCAAAGGAGTCCGCTTCTTAATGTACTTAGTTTCAGTTCTGTTTTAATTAACATTTCTTTCGTTTATCATCATGATCCACAAGCATTTCTTCTGGCAAAGCAATGGAATCTTTAGTTGGTCCTGGCTAGAAATACAGGCCAGACCTAGGCGTAAGAACTAGGACAAGGATCAGTTAACTTAAACAAAAACTGTTTTCTTTAATTATTTTCCAGTGAAGGCTATTATTTATTTAACCCGTCAAGTCCCAAAAGGGCACCAGTGACCGCGACAACAATAGAATACAATAGCATTTCCAAGAATCCCCGATCGAAGGATTAAATAAGTAAGATGATATTTTTGGCTTGTAGGCCAGGGGACCAGGACATAAGAAAGTTTTTATTCCTGCAAAAAGTATCGCTTAAAACGCATTTGTTACAATATACTATTACTTATGTTTCAGATATCAGCTATTAAGTGGCGTCACGGAGTTGGAAAGCTACCATGACTTCGGTGTGATTGAGCTCGACCACGGCATCTTGGAGAATCAGAGAGACGAATTCATAAGAAAGTACACGAAAATAATCCTACAAGGCGCTGAAAACGAAGCGCTGAAAGAAATTTTGAAACAGTAAGTGGAATCACAATTCATATTATTTAACTAGCTGTTGCCCGCGACTTCGTCCGCGTGAACTTCAGCTTATAGTGCGTGGTAGTTCCCGTTTCCATGTAGGCTACATTACTGCAAAATTTCCACAACAAAGTTGCTTCCGCCGGTTCCGCGGTGAGATTACTTCAATTCAGAAAAATCTTCTTAAAACTTCAAAAGAACATTAAAGAGTTCCATTTATCCTTACCATCTCTTATAGAAACACGTTTGAGCAAGCGCTTGTGCGATGTAAGTGACGGCAGAGCGACATCTATTATGAATTTTTGGAACTAACCTAATTTGAACAAATATACGCATAAACACCCCCTTACAACCGCTTTTTGCAGTTAAAAAGTAGCCTATGTCCTTTCTCAGGCTTTAGACTATCTGTGTACAGAATTTCATTACAATCGGTTCAGTAGTATTGGCGTGAAAGCGAGACGGACAGACAGACAGAGATACTTTCGCATTTATAATATTAGTACACTGCAATAAAAATTCTTGTGCTGCAAAATATAAAAATCATTAAACATCCAATAATAATATAATGTCGACTGTCAATTTTCATGACTGAACTGTGGAATTTTATCGACTACTTAACACCGAATGTGAATGATGCATAAATGCTTTAACTGTTTCCAGGTACGCTCCAATCAAACTCGACCCGCAGCGCTGGACGGTCGAAGCCAACCGGGAAGTCGTGCTCAACCTCCTCAGCGATGCGCGCACTCTCGCGCCCGTGGTCCGCACCGCTAACTATCACGCCAGCGCTAATCGACAGGCGTACTTCTACGTGTTCGCCCATAACAGTGTCAGCACTGACTATGCCTCGGTGAGTACCTTGGAATCTCAACTGAGGCATACAGCATTTTCGGCACGATAGAATTTCATCCACAAAATTACGTATAAAACTATAAGTTAGAAGCCGGCAACATTGAGTTGCAGTAGACGACGTGTCGTCGCGACACTACTGGTTTCTATGTATTTCTATGAATAATTATCGCTAGCTTCGTGTCGCTAGCTGCGGAGGGTATTTCATAGAAATTAGGGTTGTTGAGGAAGTGATTATGAGAAAGAGGAATTGTCACGCGCAAATTAAGAGGATGCGGATGAGAAAGCGGATGAGGAATAGGATGATAGGAAATTATAAATACTAGCGGACCCAACCCAAAAGCCTTTGTCCTGTCTGTGCATAACAATACACAAAAAAATATTAAAAGGGCATTTTCCAGTGGACCAAACTATGAATCTAAACCATTCTCAAAACACACACAACAAAGAATCATCAAAATCGGTCCAGCAGTCAAGGAGGAGTTCGTGTGTCGAGTGTGAATTTTTTGTTTCACATTCGATCGTGAACGCGTTTGGCGTTTACTTAGATTTTGTATGGGATTTGTACTGCGCACAGTGTGATAAAAACCTCGATTTTGTTTTACCGCGTTTTTCTTTCAAAATACTATAGTTGATAGCTATATAAACATTAGAGTAGAACTCCGAGATCGATATTCTTTGTAGTTATTTTTTTAAAGAGTGTCAAAGTTGGCGTTTTTCCGGGTCAAAAATTTGCATAAAAATTAATTAAAAAAACTAATCAAGTAACATTAATTTTGTATATACCAATTGAACAAGCATTTAATACTTTACTTTTTCTCCAAATTTGGTTAACCTACTGTGATCAAGTAGGGAGATATTTATTTATTTAATAATTTTAGTTTTTCATTTTTAATTTCGCGATTACATCGAGTTAGAAAAAGTTTTAAGCATGAAACGATAGTGTGAGTAATCCTTTATCAATGTCATTAAAAATCACACTCTAATAACCTCTATGTCAGAAGTTATATCCAATTCAATTATTTTTTATAAAAATTCGGATTTTTTTATACCTAGGGTTGTCACAAAAGGTCTCTTGTTTGGTTTATCCGGTTGATCAGTAATCGCCTTCTGATGTAGTCGGGGAAAATAAAATATCAACTTTAGTGACAATCCTAGGTACAAATAATCCTAATTTTTATTAAAAAAAATTTAAATTGGATATAACTTCTGACACAGAGGTTATTAGAGTGTGATTTTTAATAACATTGGTAAAGGATTACTCACACTATCGTCTCATGCTTAAAACTTTTTCTAACTCGATCTAATCGCGAAATTAAAAATGAAAAACTAAAATTATTAAATAAATAAATATCTCCCTACTTGATCACAGTAGGTTAACCAAATTTGGAGAAAAAGTATTAAGTATTAAGTGCTTGTTCAATTGGTATAAACAAAATTAATGTTACTTGTTTAGTTTTTTTAAATTAATTTTTATGCAAACTTTTGACCCGGTAAAACGCCAACTTTGACACTCTCTAAAAAAATAACTACAAAGAATATCGATCTCGGAGCTCTACTCTAATGTTTATATAGCTATCAACTATAGTATTTTGAAAGAAAAACGCGGTGAAACAAAATCGAGGTTTTTATCACACTGTGCAGCGCCACCTAGCGATGCTCATGGGAGTGAGCCCATGCGTGCGCTCTGGCGTGTGTATTGCCATCACGTTGCCATGATTGGATACGTGACGCGCATATGCAGTGAAATTCCTCATAAATTCCTCTTAAATTTTGAGGAAGCGATAGCGGAAGAGGATTTTTTATTTATTTATGAGGATGCGGTAACGGTTCAGAAACCCAAAATATTGCGTAACTTCCTCATTATGAGGTAGCGGAAGAGGAATTTTCAGCAAGTAGCAACCCTAATAGAAATACATAGAAACCATTAGTGTCGCTGCGACACGTCGTCTGCGGTTGCATGTCGCCCGCTGCCAACCGGCACCACTTACACGCACGTGACAACGCGCGTTGTGGACACGCGAGTGATAGCCTGGGATTAGCCTGGGATCGAAATGACATTTGACGTTTAAGAATCGAGCCCTGTGGCATACAGTAGTCATTGCTTTGCAACGCCGTTGAATCGTGCGCAAACACACAATAATATTATATTATTATGGTATTATTACATCTGCACTCTGCAGTAATTTTTATCACTTCATTCATGTTTAAATTGTTTTTATAGATGCCTATGTTTGGCAAAATATGCAGAGGCTATGTTTTGGAACCAATCGAGTAGGAACTTTGTCGATATTGACTATTGTACATACGACGGTTTAGGAAATTATACAGACTAGACTATTAGGAGTTTTGAGGTAAAATCAAGAAATACAATTCCGCTAGTATAGTTTGGGTTGGCTTAAAACATATTGTGTAGTATAATATACCTTTATTTTATCAACCAGCATACAAAGAAATTCATTAGCCAGCGCCACTAAAATGCGCATTAAAAGCAATATCAGTATAAAGAAATATCTCGATACAAGTAATCCGTATTATCTCACAAAGCTTTGTGCTCAGTAATCGGACCTCCGCGTGGTACACTTTGTCAGTGATATCTTCTGTTTATGGACTCTATATCGAACGTAATAATGTAGGATTTTCCTGGATTTTTTCACAAAATGGTCCAGGATACGAGCTATCGCTTGAGGTTAATCGATTCCTGCTGGCTGCCGTCCTTGGACACTCGTATCGAGATACTTTACACTTGTTGTACTATCAGAGAAATAAGCAGATGGTGGACCTACGCAATTTGGTTACTTTACGTCAAACTCAGCCGAGAGTTCATGGACTAATATTGGATTGACATAATCGTGGTTACTTTACGTCAAACTCAGCCGAGAGTTCATGGACTAATATTGGATTGACATAATCGTGGTTACTTTACGTCAAACTCAGCCGAGAGTTCATGGACTAATATTGGATTGACATAATCGTGGTTACTTTACGTCAAACTCAGCCGAGAGTTCATGGACTAATATTGGATTGACATAATCGTGGTTACTTTACGTCAAACTCAGCCGAGAGTTCATGGACTAATATTGGATTGACATAATCGTGGTTACTTTACGTCAAACTCAGCCGAGAGTTCATGGACTAATATTGGATTGACATAATCGTGGTTACTTTACGTCAAACTCAGCCGAGAGTTCATGGACTAATATTGGATTGACATAATCGTGGTTACTTTACGTCAAACTCAGCCGAGAGTTCATGGACTAATATTGGATTGACATAATCGTGGTTACTTTACGTCAAACTCAGCCGAGAGTTCATGGACTAATATTGGATTGACATAATCGTGGTTACTTTATGTCAAACTCAGCCGAGAGTTCATGGACTAATATTGGATTGACACAATCGTGGTTAGTTTACGTCAAACTCAGCCGAGAGTTCATGGACTAATATTGGATTGACATAATCGTGGTTACTTTACGTCAAACTCAGCCGAGAGTTCATGGACTAATATTGAATTGACATAATCGGAAACAAAGAACCTAGATTCTTACAATCTCTGATTTCAAAGTTTGGGAAGGTTGGCTGGATGTTCACCTGTGTGCCGAGTGTGAGTTTTTTGTTTCACATTCGATCGTGAACGCGTTTGATGTTTACTAAGATTTTGTGTGGCATTTGTACAGCGCCACCTACCGATGCTCACGGGAGTGAGCCCAGCCCAGTGAGTAATCCCATACAAAATCTTAGTAAACGCCAAACGCGTTCACGATCGAATGTGAAACAAAAGACTCTCACTCGGCACACAGATCTGATATTAAGTAAGATGATCCATGCGTCGGCTGGGCAGTGGGCATATAAAACGTTGGAACTTGGATCTGTGCTTGATCTCTCGCCAGTCATGTCGGTCACCCATGCCACTGAGAGTAAAGGAAGGGAATGCTTTTGTGTACTGCACACACACTTTGACACTATAAAATCATCCTTCGTAGCTGGACTGGTTTAAATGACACTGGACACCGTCACCGAAACCGGTGTGAGAGGCATTATAATATTGACTTTTTTTGTAAATAAAATAAGGGGGCAAACGAGCAACCGGGTCACCTGATGGAAAGCAACTACCGTTGCCCATGGACACTCGCAAAATCAGAAGAGCTGCAGGTGCGCTGTCGGCCTTTTAAGAGTACGCTCTCTTCTTGAAGGTATGCAGGTCGTATAGGTCCGGAAAAACTGCTGATGACAGTTCGTTCCAGAGTTTTACAGTGCGCGGTAGAAAGTTACGCGAGAAACGCACTGTGGAAGACTACCACTCATCAAGGTGATGAGGATGGTATATTATGGTAAGTATTTGACTTTCGGTCTCTTAGAGTAAAAACTTTTATTTTCAAATCAAATGCAACATTGCACTGACCTTTCTTTGTTATCTTTTTCTAGAGATAAAGAAAGTCCAAACGAATTTAAAATCACATTTAACACAAAGAATAGGTACAAAGCTTCTATCTAATACTAGTCTTTATCAGCTAGCTGCTAGGTCGTCTGTTCATCGTTTAGACACCAATTTCTAAATTAGCAAAGATAGAGTTTCTTTGTGACTGATTTCATTGCAGCCTTTGTGAAGAAATACGAATTGATTTGGTACCAATTGAAGTAAAATGGATTTTGTTCGTAGTTGTTAGTACCTATTCGTTTTTATCACTCAGATATTTTCTCAAGTTATAAAATACTAGCCAACGCCCGCAACTCCGTTGTATCAAATTTCGTTTATCACGCGAGAACCCTACATTTTTCCGGGATAAAAAGTATACTTTGTCCTTGCCCGGAACTCACAGTACTTATCTCCATACCAAATTTCAGCAAAATCGGTTCGGTGGTTTGGGCGTGAACGTCAACCAAAAAGTACTATTTTTACTCGATAAACGAATTTCAAAACAACTTCTACAATCTACATGACCTAACGTTATTATGAACAATTTTGTCATTAATCTCACCCCTATTTGAACACCACAAAAACTCTTCAATGTAATAAGTTTGGCATTTCTGCCTATATTCTGTCCGTGGCATCGCAGCATTTAAATTAACCGATTTTATGTCCGGTTTTAAATTATTCCAATCCAGTGCCGGATTGGATTACTGGATTGAAATAATATTATAAGCCCGCTATAATCTATTTATTTTCTTCTTTCAGCTCAACAAGAGCGTGCATGGTGAGGAAATGCCGTACGTACTGGGTATTCCACTAGGCGGCGCCAACACACATCTCCACTCTGAGTACACGAAGGAGGAGAAATTATTGAGCGAAGTGGTTATGAGGCTGTGGACGAATTTTGTAAAGAATGGGTGGGTATTGACTACACATGACTTCTTCTATCAGCTATTTTCCACTACTAGTCTATAATAATAAAAATAGTGTTCATAAATCATAGGAGCTAATATCTAAAACAAGATTCTGCTCGCGACTTCGTGCGTGTAGAATTAATGTTGAAAATTCGCACACTTTTATGTGGTACTTCTATGTTTTTTGCCATAAGAATCTATCCAGTAATTTGAAGTACTGAAAATAATTCCTATAAAGTTAAGGTACGACTTTTAAAATACCTTGAAATCCATTCCTCTTTCTTCTTTTCTGTGGTGTATATTATTATACATAAAAGTTCCGGTTTCCAAACGTTTTCGAAGAAATTGCGATACGATTTACCAAATTCCTTTTTATCTCGAACCAATCGAAACAGATATCCATAAAATTATAAAAATGTAAATATTGAGATCCAATCCTCGGTCCGGGGATTATATACATTTTTTACAATCTCCTACATTATTCAGGCAGCTCTTTCTTTAGAATTTTTAAGTGGCACCAAATAAAACTTCTTTTTGTGTTGCGGACGGGCGTTTCGAAATCGCAGTTGTTAAGAAACTACTTAGGAATGTACTAAGTGTATCTCTATACATAAGTTACACGATCTCACAGTAGCTTTTAAATAAATAATAGCATGATTATTAATTACTTACATAAAAAAGACGGAATTAAATTTATAATGGTTTGCGGTTATGATTTGCGGTTTCTAATTTTGAGGTTTGAACAGTTATAATGACCACACTTGACATGATTGTTAAGCGTAATTTTTAGAGTTCCGTACCCATAGGGTAAAAACGGGACCCTATTACTAAGACTTCGATGTCTGTCCGTCTGTCTGTCACCAGGCTCTAACTCAAGAACGGTAATAGCTAGAGAGTTGAAATTTTCACAGATTATGTATTTCTGTTGCCACTATAACAACAAATACTAAAAACAAAATAAATTTAATATCTAAGGGGGGCTCCCATACAACTAACGTGATTTTTTTAAACATTTTTTGCTCGATATCAATGATGACAATAGGTAGCCACCTGAAATGTTCACAAAATACTCAGTTTTATTTAAACTTCAATAATTAATAATAAAATTTAAATAAAATTAATAATTAAGGGGTGCTCCCATACAAAAAATACATTTTTTTTTCTATTTTTGCTCTATAGTGCTACGGAACCCTTCGTGCGCGAGTCCAACTCGCACTTGGCCGATTTCTAAATCTGATTTCTAAACTGATTCATTAGTGGATTTGTCCACTGATTAAAAAAACAGTCATTGCCATAGTGCGTGGATCTGGAGACATGTTGTCTTAAAACTAGCTAGCGGCTTTCATTTCGGCATGCAAATTAATGTTCCTTTGTATGAAATTGATAAGACGTTTACGGTGTAACACAATATATATTTATTTTGTCTCTAGAGTAAAGCTTCGGCCAAACCTACACGACCAAAGCGACTGCAACTGCGAAGCGGGAGCGTCTGCTACGCGGGACGTTCGCGTCAACCGCGGCAGCAGAACGGGAATAATCTACGGTTTCGCATCATAGTCGTAGTGTCGCGTTGCAGACGCTCCCGTCCCGTGTCCCGCTCGCGTCCCGCGTTACTGACGCGTAGGTTTGGCTGAAACCTAACACTTTATTAGATGGCAGTGTTAGATGTAATTTGACCAAGGAAATAAAGATCCTTGTAGGTCTGTTACAACTTATGTTAGAATCGCTCGTCTGCACTGCACTTGTAATGGGGATCATATTATTTGCAAGCCAAAGGAGTTTTACTTAACTTCGGAAAAAGGTTTTTATGTTTCTGTTTCAAGTTACATGCTAAATATAGAGTTACTAACTATAATTGGCGTAAATCGAAATGATAATATAATAATGTCCAATATTAGCCAGTATTTATTGGATTTCTTCTTAAATAAGTGGGCTTTATTTTTATAAATTTTATTCACCTTGATTAATTATGAGTCATGACTGTAAGTTTAATGCGTCTCTTTTGTGTGCAATATTATACTGAGAAAAAAATAATTGTTTCTATTCAGAAGGCAGACCTACGTAAATCGGGTTGCTAAACCCAGCCGGTGGTGACGTCAAGTCAATGTTGTTCGTAATCCATTAGCTGGGCTTATGTCTAGAGTCTAGACACAGCCCTGCCAAATCACGCGGGTTACCTATCTGCGAAACAACAAAATGACGCCTGTAACCCCGTGGTGACTTCGTTTATCGCAATTCGCACAGAAACATTTTTCCGTATCTTACTATAAGATAATAATATGGATATACCTACTAATATCCACATCAAATCCATACCTACTAATATTATAATTGCGAAAGTGTTTCTGTCTGTCTGTTACCTCTTCACGCCTAAACCGCTGAACCGATCTTGCTGAAATTTGGTATGGGGATACTTTGAGTCCCGGGAAAGGACATAGGATACTTTTTATCCCGGAAAATGTACGGTTCCTGCGCGATAAACGAATTTTGGCGCAACGGAGTTGCGGGCGTCATTGAGTTTCATATAAATTGGATAAACCGTATAAGCGTGAAGATTGTATGTACACATTTTTGCATAGCTATAAAATTAAAAACAATATTTCTAACACGTTAAAAATAGCAGCAGTTTTCTTTATATTCTTCGGTTCAGTTTGGTTTGTAAATAACCTCTTTTTTAGTCGGTTTATGAAATAAATTTGATTCTCCTCCTCAAAATTCCAGGTCTCCGAACACTCAGAGTGTGAGCGAGTACTACACACTCGACCGGAAAACTTGGTCGGCGTACAACGTCGAGTGGCCCGAGTACAACGTGCAACACCAACCGTACTTGAGGATCGGTGAGATATCTCAAATAAAAACAATTAAAGACGCGAGTGGATGTAGAAAAAACGATTGTTTTTTTGCATAAATGGGGGCTTTAGAACCGGAAAAATTATATGAAATAAATGAGAGACAGATAATGAAATAGGTAAATTACAAGGTTTGTTAAAAAAAAATTAAGAAAAAATGAGTAATAATTGCCCTTGGCCTGTAGACAACTGGCAAAACGCTAACGCTAGCGCTACAAAATGTATGCGATTTGACATAAGTCATCGCTTCGCTAGCGAATACTAATGTCAAATCCATATATTTTGTAGCGCTAGCGTTAGCGTTAGCGTAAGCGTTTTGTCAGTTGTCTACGGGGGCTTATGTTATAATATAAAAATATGTCAATTAAAGACGTGAGTGGATGTAGAAAAATCGTTTTTTTTTTGCATAAATGGGGTCTTTGGAACCGGGAAAATTATTTGAAATCAAATAAATGAGAGCCAGATAATGAAATAGGTAGATTACAAGGTTCGTTAAAATTATTATTTGAGAAAAAATGAATAATATTTGGCCTTATGTTCATCATCCACTCATGACTTTAATGAAAATAGACCATGCAGTAGTGTTTTCAGTTTTGAAAATTTCAAAATTTGAATAGATTTGAAAGTTTGCGTCCAACAATCAACATGCAACTTGAGCTATTGCTAAAAGCCGGGCCGATAGAATGCGGTCAGGGTCAGACTGATTGCAGTCCAGCCTGACCAGACTCGTGTACACACACGGGAGTACACAAAACGAGTTGCAATCCGAAAAATGTATCTGTGTCCGGGATAAAAAATATGCTTTTCCGGGACTCAATATCTCCATAACAAATTTCAGCAAAATCGGTTGAGTGATTTGGGCGTGAAGAGGTAACAGATGTACACACTGTTGTCTTTATAACATTAGTATGGATGTGTGATTATAATATTATATTAATAACTCCAATTTCAAGATTACCTCATAATCATACAGTCAGGACTCTTAGAAAACTTTTTTTAAATAATATTTGATGTCTATGGACGCTTCACACCACGTCAGTCTGGCCCCGTGGTAAGTACCTGAAGGACTTGTGTTACGGGTACCAGACAACGGAAGTATATTTACTTTTCTATTCATAATATATTTAAGATTTTTATCATAATCCGGCTCCCGGTATAAACACATGTTCGCCCGCCATGTTGACATACCGTAGCCGGTATGTCAACATCAGTTTCAATTTCAATCAGTGTGTTTTAAGCTTCATTATTGGAGAGATAGACCGGTATGGGTAATGGTGTAAAAGTTTAGGGCTGTCTGTTGACCATACCGGCTCCCGGTATAACAGATACAGAAAAAAGTGGCTAATGTCATTTCAACATTGCAAAGGATAATAATATGATACACATCCATGACCCAGGAACTTTGAAAACTTTTTGTTCCGTCGGGACTTAAACCCGCGAGCCCCCGGCTTGAGCTACCAACAGCCCACCAACTGAGCCGCAGAGGTCGTCAAACTAATTTATTTTATGTATAAATAATGTATAAACTAATTAATTTTATGTTTCAGATATACCACCATCAATCAACAGTCTATACCGGTCTAACTACACTAACTTCTGGATAGACGCGCTGCCCAGCAAGGTGAAGAGATTCCTCATAGACCCGCTCTTCGAATTCACACCACCCACGACCGCCAAACCGAAACCGACGCACAGGACTACTGCAGGTAATAATCCGCACTAATATTATTTTTTTATAAAATAAGGGGGTAAACGAGCAAACGGGTCACCTGATGGAAAGCAACTACCGTCGCCCATGGACACTCGCAACATCAGAAGAGCTGCAGGTGCGTTGCCGGCCATCATAATACACAAATACACTTTCATATCGTAATATGAAAGTGTATTTGTCTGTCTGTCTGTCAGTATGCACTCTCTTCACGCTCAACCCGTCGCGTCGCCGCACTGAATTGTATTGAATTCGGTAATATTATTTTTCAGAATTCCGAGAAAAATCATGTTAGGATAGTTTTTATGAATAAAATGTTAAGCATATTATTTATTATTCATCGTACGTTGTGCCATTAATGTAGCTTATATTTTTTCCCGTAATCTTCATGTTACGTTCAAAATTTCATGGTACTTATCTTGAGTGGTCTAGGACCCTATATTATCTTCCTTTAAAATATTATTAACTTAAACTGTTTCGATAAACGTAGCAAATAGTCATTTAAATGTTTATCTTCGAGATCTCATCTAGCGACAATCTCATTAAAGCTTGCTATTGGAACAAGTCTTCGAATTTCAGCAGAAGAAAACATCCTCCAGAGATCAGAGACAAGTGCAAATGCACTGAGTATTTACTGCAAATGAAGGCAAAGCAAAGGCTATTCACGTTTAGATTAGGAATTTGTGTAATGTATGCCTTCTGAAGCATTAAATGTAGGTCTGGATAAAATTTCTCTACAATATTAGACTAGATTACTAAAATTTAATTATCAAAATTCGTATAATATTGCCATAAAATATCTAATAAGAGAATGATATAATTAAAGGTTTCACTTAGCTAATTACAAGAATCCTTTGACCGAGATAAGGCCGAGTGAAAATTAAAAGTCAATTAGTATGATTAAGAAATTATCTTCATAAATCATTTTTTGGACCGTGAAAGATTTTTATCTGACTTGATTTGAGTATCATAAAGCCCTTTAATGAAAAAATTATAGAGCCAGTTTTGTGTTAGACTCAAGGCTGTTACAGCAGTGGCTTAACATTTGAGTAATTGAAATATTTTATTTTGTTTTGTTTAAAAGTATGAAATTTGTGATCCAAAACACACGACAGTAAAACTTCGCAATACGGCATTCATATAAATTATGTGATGTTAAATATAACATCGCGTCCCTTCGCTGTAGTATAGTGATGATGGAGATCTCTTCTTATCAATAATATCATTTTTAAACCATATTTATTTTTATTTATTTATTTAATTAAATCAGGTTACGTAGGCCCATACAATAATATATACCTTAATATTAATTTGGCCTATTATAACATGGCCTCCTAAGACGAGCTGCAAACATTTCTATGAAGTTTTACCTTTGAACTTCATAGAAATGTTTGCAGCTCGTCTTAGCACCTAGAACTGAATGAATGTAATTATCCAGAAATATAATTAAAACTATCTCGGTTTCAGATCCAGTCAGGAAGATCTGGTCTCAGCCCGTGTTCAACTCTCCTCATTATAGTTCAGCAACATCGTACGGCTCCTCGTCGTCGTATGGATCACCGTCCTACGGGTCAGTTCAATCGTACGGCAAACTCAGGCCGTACTCACCCCCGGAACGCCGACCTGATCCGGACGTGTACAGAGAAATACAAGCAATAAAAACACCGGCGCGACCGATACCATCCGGATTAATTGAGAAAGTTTCGCCCACCACTCCAAAGCCAACGGTCAACATGCCCGTTAAAACTTCCAGTGCGACGGTCACTCTAATCGTATCCCTAGCAGTTTTATTTGTAGCTGCAAATATTAGCATCTGCGCCGTGCTATACTACAAAAAACGAAAGTCTCGAAAGCGGGACAGGCCTTTTGATATTCGTCAATCGCGAGCTGAAATCGGCGAGGTGGATTTGATTGGCCAAAAAAGTTCAAAGGATGATAAAAGCGCTCTCAAAACGCTAAAAAATGGATGCAGCGTTATCAAATCTATGAGTATGAACAAAGTACGTCAAAATAGTAAGAAAATAAAGAAAAAAGAAGTTTGCAAAACCCCGAAATCAGATGATTCTGGAGGTTTTCGAGAAAGGTTTCAGTTGAGGCGACATTTATCTACGAGTACGCTGGACGCACAAACTAAAGTTAGGGATTGGATTGCTAATGGGGTATTGCATAGATGCTCGCCAAATATATTGAGGAAGTCTAACTCTGATGTGAATGAAAAATCTATAAAACCATTTACAAGATCAGAAGAACTATTATCTGACAGAACAAAAGTTCAAAACACTACTACCAAAACAACGGACAGTCTTCGTCCAACTCTTCAAAAAAGCAAAACGTCAGAAAAAACAACATCTACATCTGCGCTCGATTCTCATTCTTCACTGTCTAGTAATAAACAATCACTAGATAGACGCACAGGAAAATCAAATGATTCGCTAAAGAGTAAAGGCACTGATAGCATAAAATCTAAGAAAGTATCTGTAGCAGTAGATGCAACACCGGCAGCTCGCACTACTTCTATTCTTAGTCAAGAACCAATAGAGTTTTCAAAATCTTTTGATACAATTGATGATAAACATTCCAAAACTGAAATAAAATCAGAGACTGCTACTCACATTGAACGAAAAAGCAGTGATCCATTAGTTTTAAATAAAGACAACGAAGAAAATAAGGTCTACACTAATGAAATAACATTAGCTCTGGAAACAAAGAAACCTTTAAGAGTTTCTCATAAACATTCAACTTCCGATCCAGTTACGGATGTAAACTATGAGCAGCTTATGAAAGAGAAAATGGCAGACATAATAAATATACTTCCACCGGTTACCTTCAGAAACGACATAAACGTCACATCGAGAGACGAAAACGCTAAAATTCCTACTCAATCTCCAGAAGATGCATTAATGACAATCAAAAGGAGGAATTTTCCAAAAGTATTACCTGACCTTCCTAAGGCTCAAAAGAGACTTTCTTTGCAACCAAATTCATTCCAAACTTTTCTTGGCTTTAGCAGCAGTACTGAAAGTCAAACAGATCGACCTAGAGTTCCGCCTCAGCCTCCTCCGCGTACAACAACTTTGGAGCGGCGACTCGCTTATAAAAATACAAAACCTCTATCTTCGTTCGAAGCTAATAGGAATCAGAATTATGAAAATATAGATGAAGTATCACCTTATACGCATAAACCGTACAACAAATCAACTGAGATAAGTTCAGATTCGAGTGACAGTCATCAAAACAAAATTTATCATTCCCATAGTAGAGAATTTCCGAAAGTGATTATAGCGTCTAGTGATAAACCATCATCGAATGAATCGAAAATTATTATTACACCCTCAGTAAGTCACATTGAACTGCCTTCAAATATACCTAGAGTCAAACTGCCAGACGATTTTCATTCACATGCCTCGAGCTCTATCACTTCATTTTCAACATATGAAATGTCAAACGATGAAGATGACGATGGTGAAGATTTCTTCGATGATCTAGCAGAAGATCAACTTATAAAAGAATTAGTTGGAGGAGCTCAATCTCCCACGGGTGAGGATGTCTTAGATTCTAAAGGACCGGAAACCATATTTGAAAAGAAAGTTGAAATAGTACCAGTGAAAATAAACACGACTCAACCTAAAAACCCTGACGACTACGTATGTGTAACTAGCTTGCTTCTACCAGATCCGACTCATTTGGAACAAACCGCTAAAATAAAACCAAACTTCAGTTTGAATAAATTGAAAGACAGAAGTGAAAGCATCCATCGGCCACCAGAAAAAGCGGTGAAAGTAAAACAGAGAAGGTCAATTAAACCTGCAATTTTAAACAAGAGTCTTAGAATCAAAAGTAAAGATGAAAGTAAATTGGAGCATTCAAACTCTGGATCTTCTAATGATACGGAATCAAGTACAGGTACCGTACGCAGAGTAGACCTACAAAAGTAGATTCGAATTTCAAAAGTTAGGAGCTACAGAACTATGGTTAGACCATAAAGTTAATATACCTATCGGAATAGAGCAACAATCTCGAGCTGTCAAACGTAACCAAAATTGATTTTCATCTGTGTGAAAAATATGTGTACGTATACACTTACACAAGCATGATTGAACATGAATTCTATGAGATTATATTGACAACGTGCGGCACGTGCCGACTGGACGTCAAATAAAGAGTGCTGCTGTCATGTATCACACGTCTCTTTTTACCACGCGGTGTTACTGATAGTGGCATCTCGCTTGCTCAGGCCTTTGTTTCTCTATTCCGCTAGGTATATTAGCTTTATGGGTTAGACCTAGATACGTGCAATAGAACTTAAGTTGAACAAACAAGATAGAAACTTTTCAAGTGCTTCGCTCATAGATAACAAGTTTACGTCAGACTAACTTGTTACGGTAAGTTATACTGTATTAACTAATTTCATGATCTATGACAAATCATTTTTGCTTGGTGATACCTGTAATCATTGGTATTTTTATTCCATAGGATAATTGTAAATACAGAGTGCATTTTGTTAATTAAGGAAAGGATTTTGATCAATTAGCACTGAAAGCATTTAGCCAAATAAAATATTTACTTTGATACATTTTCTTTCATTTTCTTACCATACAATTCAGCAAAAAGTATTTTGTTCCAGGTTAAAATTAACCCATGAAGCCCCATAAGATCACCGGCGACAGCGAGAACAATAGATTTCCAAGAATCCGCGATCGAAGGATTAATAATCTTTATTTAATACGCATAAAATTCTCCTTTAATACAGGAGGTTATCAAAGGTTGCTGACACTTTTTTTAAATAAAAAATAAGGGGGGCAAATGAGCATACGGGTCACCTGATGGAAAGCAACTACCGTCGCCCATGGACACTCGCAACATCAGAAGAGCTGCAGGTGCGTTACCTTTTAAGAGGGAATGCGCCGTCTTCTTGAAGGTTTTCAGGTCGTATAGGTCCGGAAATACTGCTGATGACAGTTCGTTCCAGAGTTTCACAGTGCGCGGCAGAAAGTTACGCGAGAAACACACTGTGGAACACTGCCACTCATCAAGGTGATGAGAATGGTATATTTTTCGCATGGATAGCGAAAAGTTGCAGATGGTAAGTATAATAATAATAATATAAACACTATGGCAGTCAACAATTCGAGCGACCCTTCGTTGGATACGATTCAGAGGGAGCAGTTGGTATTTTGGCGCTCCTGCCCTGAGATGAGTACAATATTCCATAGGTATCAGGCCGAACCTGCGCCTTGTAAAGTTGTAGGCGTTGGTCCGGACTGAAGTCCTATACTTCAGACTGAAGAATAATAAGAATACTGATTGCTATCAAAGCTTAAAAGCTTAACAGCATAATTTTTTGGTTTTAGAACAATGTGAGCTGATATCGGAAGGAAAAATTCGAGAGTAATATTTCCCGTAGTCACTCATGAAAAAGATAAAAGCAAATGCACTCAGCAAAAACTATATTAGCAGACAATGTTTTTGGCAAGCGCAGAGTTCTAAGTTTCCGCTTGTGTGAAATTTTAGCTCCACTACTGTTGTTTTTCGGTTCCTGACAAAATTTTCATCGGAAGTAACATTTTGAGTGAAATATTTGTTGATTCTCTGGTGTAGTTCTAAAAAATCTCGGATTTTCAAATTATTTATGAGACCATTGTTGAAATATCATCTTTGCTTTTCAGCGTCACGCTTTATGATTAGAAACTTT
This sequence comes from Polyommatus icarus, assembly GCA_937595015.1. Lineage (NCBI taxonomy): Eukaryota > Metazoa > Arthropoda > Insecta > Lepidoptera > Lycaenidae > Polyommatus > Polyommatus icarus. The sequence continues at coordinate 21,024,929 of OW569328.1, read as the reverse complement.
TATTGAAAACAACTATTATGTTTATAATGGTTTGTACTTCCATGATTAAGATATTCAATTTTTGACCGACTTCCAAAAAGGAGGAGGTAATATGTTCGGCTGTATGTTTTTTTATGTATGTTCCACGATTACTCAGCCGTTTGTGGTCCGATTTTCAAAATTTTTTTTGTGTTGTATAGGGTTTAACTCGAATTTGGTACCATGTTCGCAAAAGTGGTGATCTGATGATGGGATCCTTGAGGAATCGAGGGGACTTCTTGAAATTTGTATGGAAACAGAAAGTGATTTCGGTTTTTTCTGAAGCATTCGATTGCTACCAACAAGTAAGACTTCGCACCAGGCTATACCCTGAATCCGAAGGTACCGAACAGAACTTTTGAATGCTTATAGGTACAGGTTCGGGGATTTCGGCGTTGTTTACAACTGAAAGCATAAGCTAATACATCAATTTGATTAATCATCATCACAACCATAATTATACAATGGGTCATCACACTATGACCCAATTATTGGTACTTTTCATGATATTTTGCATCTAAGCCTACATCGAAGCAGACGTTTTTGATAATGATTTCGCTGTTTGAGGACCGATTTTCAAAATTCTCGTTTTGTTGTTATATGATATAATCTTAATTTTGTATAACAATTACGAAAGTGGAGTGGTGGCGAGGAAAATCCTTGAATTTTATCAAAACACTCATAGTGGTTAAAATGTTGTTTCTAGTAAGTTAAACATATGTTACGAATAAGAGAAATTTTATATGAAGGTGTCTCTTGGTCCAAAGGCACTGAACAGAACTCCTGAATCTTTAAAGATAAAAGTATGGAAATTGCAGCATCGCTTAGATAACTGCAAGCATTTACCAAAATTTCGCTTACAGTGACATAATGTGAATAGTTAACATTTGTATTGGTTATATACCAGTCCCAAATGTTTCGATAAACTGACATTACCGAACTCACGATTAAATTAGCTGGTACCGACTTCAAAATAATGAAGACTGTAGTATACAGTAAAGAAATAGTTGAGATTTAGACGAATTCTGAAAAAGGCACTATTAAAGAGTTAGAGTTATTTAATACTTTTTAGTTCATATTACTATTGTTTTTACCTTGGAAGTCGGTTTTAATTTTTTGTTAAAAATAATAATTTTACAAAATATTAACACTTTTTTCAGAAGTAGCTCTAAAATATAAATGTTTCATAACTGAAATCTCAGAGAATCTTTTTAAACGCTATGACTTTAAAACATTTTCATCTTACGACTTAAGTTGTGTGGTATAAGTTACAAGAGGCAATGTATACTGATTAGAAATCTGTTTTTATTATGTTTTTGATGTAGGCTTTTCCTGAACACGCTCATCTGCTTACGGATATACATACTACACATGAAAAGAAGGAAAAAATAAACAAGTTTTAATGATTCTTTAACGCAGCGAATAACAATAATTGTACAAAGTCTGCTATTTTAATCTATTTCGTATTACAACCAGAGTTGACGAAATTGAGTTAATAACATTACTAGATTTTGCTTCCAACTTCGTATGGGTGTTAGAATACTATTTCTAATAATAATAATTATTGTGATGTTTCTCCTGTGTCTACCTGGATAATAATATTTTAGGGTCAATTCAGACCGCAACGCGACGAGGCGAGGCAAGGCGCTACGCGTCATAAATTTGTATGGATTTGACAGATTTCAAATGCGTGAGACGTCTAGCGAATCCATATAAATTTAGAAGTGCGCGTCGCGTTGCGGTCTGAATCAACACTTAGGGTGGGTTGCACCAGAAGCGTGGTTATAGTTAAAGTTTAGTTTAAAGTTATGGTTATAGTTAAGGCTAACTTAGCTGTAACCTTAACTTTAACCTTAACCTTGACCACAGAAATTGACAGATGTCTGTTGCGTTTATTTTTAAAGCTACAGGTAATGTGGTGGAGAGTATAAAAAATTAAAGTATCCGTAAAAATCGTCAGGAAAAATATAACACTGTGAAAAATTGTAAATTTTTAAGAAATAGTTTAGGTACTTATAAGTATGAGGGGTTATGAATATGGCGTCGGACGCCATATTTAACGGTAACCAAAGATTTGATATTTTGCACTGTAGTTATACTTCAAGTTACAGTTATAGTTAAAGTAAGTTGGTGCAACCCAATAGACGGAAAAAATGTAACTAGGCTTTATGCCGTATACCTACAAAATATTTAACGCTAATATTTTGGGCCACAAATAAGTGTCAAACTCCTTTATCACAGTCGGAGTCTTTAAGGGATTTTCTCGTCGACAACTCACACCAATTAGCTCGATGTACCCGACTTTATTAAGTTTAAGAACAATTACAATCTCAACGCGGGAATAAGTGCGGCGCTCGGCATTCTGGGTAATAATTTAGCCGTGATTACACGCTTTTTTGCTGTAGCTACATTTTTTGTACAATCACGTAGATATACGTGCCAAATTGCCAAACTGTACGTTTCTGCACTTCTTAGTGTCTAAACACAATAGGCTGAATTACGCCGGCGTAAATTCCGCCGCGCTTACGCCGCGTTTCAAACGCATATACCTACAAAATACGGACGGAACGCGAGAGATGACAGTAATTGACACACTATTCCGTCGCGTTCCGTCCGTATTTTGTATGCGTTAGTGCGTTTGTGCACTACACGGAATTTTACCGTCTGGCGTTCCGATTTCTTATATTTTGATATGCAAACGCCCTTTGACATTTGCGGCGCAATTTACGCCGACGTAATTCGGCTTAGTGTGTTTCGACTTTCGACACTTATTTCTAAAGTCTAAACTCTAAAGTTCCCCCCAAGAAACGACCGATGCCGAAGCTCGTCGCATATTAATCAATCGATACTCGAAATCGGTAAAGATAAGATAGATAAAAGCTCGTAACAAGGCAAGGAGTGGAGATAGATACAAAGTGTAAAGAACAAATTTGTAGGAAATTTTATGAGCTTTCATTATGTACCGGACTTTTTTTCTCTACGACGCGCCGTTTTAGCGATATGAGCAAAAAACTAAAAATATGGAAAATTGAGCAAGGTGATATCGTTAAAATTTATAGCTTATGTGTTGACCCGACCTCTAAATAATATTCGTGCAAAATTTGAAGTAAATCCATCCAGTACTTTCTGAGTTTATCCCGGACAAACATACAGACAAACAGACAAACAGACAAACAGATAAACAGACAAACAGACAAAAATTCTAAAAACTATATTTTTGGCTTCCATATCGATTGTAGATCACGTCCCAAGTATTATTTTTCAAAAATATTCAATGTACAGAATTGACTTTCCTCCGATTTTATTATCTAAAATATAAAATATATAAAATTCTCGTGTCACAATGTTAGTCTGCGAACTCCTCTGAAACTGCTTTACTGATTTTTACCAAATTTTATATGCATATTCAGTAGGTCTGAGAATCGGCTACAGCTGGGCACTTTATGTATTGATAAGTGCATTTGTGGAATAAATAATAGTAAATTATTACAATCTGAGACTGACGGCGACCATTGTTTGTGCGACGGGATAGCGATCGACGTCGCGTTCCGTCCGTATTTTGTATGCGTTAGTGCGTTTGTGCACTACACGGAATTTTACCGTCCGGCGTTCCGATTTCTTATATTTTGATATGCAAACGCCCTTTGACATTTGCGGCGCAATTTACGCCGATGTAATTCGGCTTAGTGTGTTTCGACTTTCGACACTTATTTCTAAAGTCTAAACTCTAAAGTTCTAAACCCTTATGTAAAACGGTGTTCTTTATAGTTCTTACCATTTTAAATATTAATATTATTAATAACTTAAAATAAATTCTTATTAATAATACCATAAGTAAGAAATAATGTAAGTAAGCAGACAACCTAAAGACATCTTGAAGATTTCTTTCAAACTACTTTTAGTTTGAAGAGCTTCGGTAGAAAGGCCCTTAGCTGTAGCTACAGCCAAGACTGCAAGGATAATAATTAATTAATAATATTAATAGCTGTCAGTTGGGTTATTAAATTGTCGGAACATCGGACCAATTCGCCAGCGTCGTAATTGAAAACTTGAATTTGATATTTGAAATTGATAAATGTGCCTGTCCCCGCAATGCATAAATTTTGATGGAACTGGCAGGCGTTCTGTGCATGTTCTGTGCTGTGCCTCTCTTGACCAGTCATTTTCAGATAAGCACAGTTAGAAATTTAGTGTTCTCAAAATAAACATTTTTATATTTTTTAATTTTACACATCTTCTGCCTGTTTTAATGTAGTCCTGTAGCCCTAGCACGGCGACCAGTGGAAATGCGAAAGTGTAGACAAACTGTGGAGATAAACTTAAGGTGCCGTTCCGATCTTTTTTCGTTCCGAAAAATAGTCTGTCATAAAGTGGCATTTTATGACAGACTGTTTTTAGTAATTGAATTTTTGTCGGTCGCGATTAGCCGCGGTAAAGATCGGAACGGCACTTTAATTTGTGTCCACAGTTTGTCTATACTTTCGCATTTCTACTGTTCGCCGTGCTAGGGCTACTGGAAGATAAATTAGGAACTACATGATATCCCCCCGATGGTTGCTCGCCTTGTCGTGGCGGTGGGGCTCTAGCAACCGCGGCTTGGACAACCGCGGTGAAGCAAAGAGGCAACCAGGGCCGGCCGGTGTCGCCGCCTGGCCCGAGGAGGGCGCTCCCAGCGGACTGGAGGAGTCCGCTGCGGATGCGCACCGAGGTGGGGCCGCAGAGGAAGAGGCAAGTAGGTATTACGGTGCGCCGCTTGCCCTATCCTCTGCGGCCGAGGACGGATCGCGGGGGGGAGAGGCATTGTGGTAGGTTGCCGCTCTCCCTACTGCCCTGCGAGCTGGCGGGGCCGTTCCGTTTGAACGGCATTGGTGGGGCCGCAGAGGAAGAGACAAGTAGGTATTACGGAGCGCCGCTTGCCCTATCCTCTGCGGCCGAGGTGTGGTCGGTGGCAGAGCCACAGACCTGATCTGCCACATGGCCTCCAAGTAGCAGACTCGGGGGGCGTCTGCTACAGCCCTGGTGGAGGCCGAGGAGGAGGGCGCACGTGTTGTGCGCCCATCGAGTCTTCGGGCCGCTGGCGGGGTCGCAGATGTGTGTATCGTTCCCGTGGCCCCGTCAAAAGGCGGCGTGGCGGAAAATAATGGAGCCATTTTTGGCGCAAAATGGAGATCTACAAATACTCCTGTAATAATTCAGTATATTTCCACCTTATTGTTTTTGAATAATAAAGAATGCTCCATAGTATTGTTATACTAAAATAATGCGTATGGAAAATTACAATAATCGTATCATATTTCTTTTAAACAGCGTTCTAAACGACTCCCGTGTGGATTTCGGATTTCGATTCATAACTCACGATACGATTTTCAGATGGTAAAAGGATATGCTAATATTCACAGAAGAATATCGTCAAGGCCACATTACTTGTTATCCATACTAATATAATAAATGTCCATGTGTATGTATATCTGTCTTGATGTAACCTCTTCACGACCCAACAACTGAACGATTTTGCTGGATATGAAGATACGTTGAGTCCCAGGAAATGATATAGGATACTATTTATCCCGGAAAAATGAACAGTTCCCGCACGATAAACTAATTCTAGCGCAACGGAGTTGCGGGCGTCATCTAATTGTAATTAATAATTGTAATAGAGATGGAAAAAAAATATCCACAGCCGAACATATAACCTCCTCGTTTTTTGGAAGTCGGTTAAAAACGAAAAGGCACGACACAAAAACCTTCATATTGTAGCTATTATGATCCAAGCTTTGGCAAACTGCATCAAAATCTTCAATTTTTTTTAAAGTAATTTTGATCCATCCAGTTTTTAGTAGCACCACTAGCAGCATTCGTGTGATCTACAAAACCGGATGTAACGATTTTATTCGATCTTACGACCGCTTATTCACAAGTCATTATTTTACAATCTGTGATTCGGCCGAATGTGAACGATATCGCATCGCACATTCTAAAATGCTCCAAGAATTCGTTATCCATGTTTTTCTTGAAATTTATCGGTATAAGATATGGTGGGGACATCCGCACTCGCTATTAAATGTTCAAAACCAGCTGCAAAGAATTTATTATATTTCTTTCAAAGCAACTGATATACGCGATTTATATTTTGGTTTATATTTCAAATGTGTGCTTCTGTATTGAAAATTATTTTTATTTATTTTATTTGTGTATTAAACACACAGGCAACAAATTTATATACAAATGTTAAGACAACTTTGCAAAACCTTTTTCTTTACATACATTGTTTAAATTCACTGGAGTAATTTACATATTAAAAGAATATAATAATATTTTTATCACTTAAAGAAACCATTTTTTTTTTTCAAATGTTTGCCATAGGCAGTAAAAGTTGACTTACCAATTGATTGGCAATCATCTCAATTAGTTTTACTCGAGTATATTCAGTAACAAAGCACATAGGTAATATAATAAACATAATAATAATAATAATAATAACTCTTTATTGCACACCAAAATACAGTACTTAAATGAAAGATACAATAATATATATACTAGTAGTACTAATTGATGTACAAAAGGCGAACTTATTGCTACTAAGCAATCTCTACCAGTCAACCTTTTGTAGATACGATTGAAAATTGGAATGAGGTAGAAATCGTGTAGGTGCGCAAACTAAACTAATCCTAGTGCTTAAAGTATTACTAATACTAAAACTAAGACAAATTCTAAAACTATTACTACTTGTTGCTAAAGCCAGAACTATTTATGCTGGTAGTTAACTATTTGATGACAAAGATGTGAGAACTGACAGGAATGAGCTAGTGCATAATATTAAGGAAATGAGATTTAAGTTTATGTTTAAAAATATTTATTGAAGAGTGTTCCAAAGAGAAGCAGCACGAACAGCGGAAGCTTATTATCAAAGCTTATTTAATTTTCTCGTCAAACAGGAGCTATTATGAAGAAATTTAACACAAAAATCGGCCAAGTGCGAGTCAAACTAGCGCACTAAGGGTTCCGTACCATTATAGAGCAAAATTAGGCCAAAAATTGTGTTTTTTATATGGGAGCCTCCCTTAATTTTTTATTTTATTTTATTTTAATATTATTATTAAATATTAAAGTACAAATACAACTAAGTAACTATTTTGTGAACATTTCAATTGCCTACCTGTTGCCATTATTGATATGGAGCCAAAAAGGCCAAAAAATCACATTTGTTGTATGGGACATGTATACTTAAATACTTGTATAAATTTTATTTTATTTTTAGTATTTGTTGTTATAGCGGCAACAGATATACACTATCTGTGAAAATTTTAACTCTCTAGCTATTACCGTTCTTGAGTTACAGCCTGGAGACAGACAGACAGACGGACAGACAGACGGACGGACAGACGGACAGACAGACGGACAGACAGACGGACAGACATCGAAGTCTCAGTAATAGGGTCCCGTTTTTACCCTTTGGGTACGGAACCCTAATAAAAAACTAAGCATTTCTTCAAAGCTTATTTAATTTTCTCTTCAATCAGGACTCAGGAGCTTAGTTATTGACTTTTTAGCAAAACCGCGAACTAAACGACAGAATACACAGGCGATTAAACATTTACAAACGCAGCGGGTAAACACGCGAGATAATTAATTGCACAGTTCCAATTTAATTCAAATTGCGGTCAAATAATTTATTTGTTTTTACATTCGGTTTATAGGATTTATCATTGTCGTTAAAGGTTTTTCGGTCACGGGCTATTATGGTATATATATTCAGATTCGAATTGATAATAACGTTAATAGATTTAAATTCATTTAATAATTCAAATTCAAATTAATAGCAACCTCAATAAATACGTAATAGAAGTATTATTATTAGTTCTGCAAACATAATGTACAGGAGAAATACAAATTACTTCCATTGCTAAATAAATTTGATCATTTTATGATATAAAAAAAACGCAGCAGACGTATCACCTAATGATAAGCATTATCCAAGGAACAAGGGACACTCAACACTACACGCGTATTTGTTTCCCACGTTTTTTTTTTCACTGGCGGCGTTATACCTTTATTTTCCCTTCCCTCCCTTTTATTTTTTGTGACATCACCTAATTGCTATCAAAAAACTCAATGATGTCAGCAATTCATTTTACACCTCGCGTTTCCGGGAATTAGCCCCGGGATATTTTTTTCCAGTTTTAATTGTCACCCCGCTCCGGGGCAAATCTGTCCCCACGCTGGGCCAATTCGTACCTCGCAATAAATGCCCCAGATTCGGTAACTGATGTAGTCGGTTTAAGCTGCATGTAATTTACAACATTCCGTCGTTTTTCAGTTGAATGAAAACTGTTTTTCAACGGAAATGTCCTCACGGGATGTACGGTCCAGGGTATGATCAGCAGTTTTAACTTTTATATTTAAATGGGATGCATTACAATTTTCGATATATATAATTTCAGCATCTTTTACCACGTTCAATTTTGATTTACTTTAAAATTAATTCCTAAAAAACATAAAATTATTAATGAAAAATTACAGCTAAATTCATAAATTATAATTTATTATCAATTTAAAACCATGATAAAAATAACAGATTTTTTTTAATTTTATGTGAATGCGTGTCTATCTGTCTGTCTGTCTATCACCAGCTCTTCACGCCCAAACAGCTAAATCAATTTTGCTGAAATAATAATAATAATAAACATTTATTCAAGAACTTTGGGCATTACACCACGCTACTTTACAAAATAAAACGTTAACACACAGTTAAAATGTAGTTGACATGAAAATACCAAGCAGTATGAAATGTAACTAGCCTAACTAAGAATTAACAACAAACAAAAAAATTAAAATAGGTAACAGGTAACAAACAGGTAAAAAAGATAAGTTAGCAAGAGTATCATGGGAAGGCAGGAGGTGTAATGCTCAAGCCACTGTGGAGTCCACTCAGGTAAAACGACTATGGATAAACCACAGTCCCTGATATTCTGTGGATCCAAAATGTCAGGCGCAAAACAGACCACCCAAGGCTACAGTGTCGCAATATAAAAATAAGTTATTTATAATATTTTAAACAATTATAAAATAAAACATACATAAATAATGAAATTTCGTATGGATATCCTTTGAGTCTCGGTATAGGACATGGGATACGTTTTATCCCCAAAAAATGTACGGTTCCCGAGCGATAAACGAATTGTGGTGAAATGGAGATGCGGCCATCTTCTAGTAATTTATAAATTATACTATAGTTGATGAACTCGTTCAACGCGCGGAAACCATACATTTTTCCGGGATAAAAAGTAGCCTATGTCCTTTCGCGGGACTCAAAGTATCTCCGTACCAAATTTCAGCAAAATCCGTTCAGCGGTTTGGGCGTGAAGAGGTAAGAGACAGACAGACAGACGGACAGACAGACACACTTTCGCATTTATAATATTAGTATGGATATTTTCAGCGGCGTCGTGTTCGATGTTAGCCAATTCAAAACACTACTGCCTAGATAAACTACGATCAAAAAAACTTTCGAATCTGCGAACTAGCCGGTCTACTTAGCATGCGAGATAAAATGAAGTTTAAAAATACATCCTGCCCCAACTTCTGGCCTCGTCCAAACTTTGTGGCAGCGAGTTTGAAATAGTATTGACTGGTTGAAATTAGTTGCTTGGTTTTATGATAACTCCATGTGGAAGTTGGGCGCGTTTTAGAGATACCTAAATCTTGATAATTCAGAAACTATTTTCTTAGAAGTGCTGTTATAAAAATGCTGTACCTACTTTTTTGATTATTATTAAATATCATTATTTGTGCTAGAATAATACAATGTTTTCATCAATTATATCATACTATATGGTGCCCGTAACTCCGTTGCGCCTAAACTCGTTTATCGCGCGGCAACCGTACATTTTTCCGGGATAAAAAGTATACTATGTCCTTTCCCGGGACTCAAAGTATCTACATACAAAATTTCAGCAAAATCCGTTCAGTGGTTCGGGCGTGAAGACGTAACAGACAGACAGACAGATCGACGGACAGATAGACAGACGGACAGACAGACAGACACACACTTTCTCATTTACAATATTAGTGTGGATTATATGGTAACTCTGCTTAGATTTAATCTGTTGAAGAAAAGAATATTGTAAGCAAAAATATTTTTATTACATTAGTTTTATATTTAAAGCAAATTATAATTATACGAGTAGCTTCTTTTTTAACCGACTTCCAAAAAACGAGGAGGTTATATGTTCGGCTGTGGATATTTTTTTATTTTTTTTATTTTTTTTTTATTTTTGTATGTTCAACGATTACTCCGCCGTTTGTGAACCGATTTTCGAAATTTTTGCTTTGTTGTATTTGGTTTTACTCCAATTTGGTACCATGTCCACAAAAGTGGTGACCTGATGATGGGATCCAGGAGTAATCGAGGGAACTCCTCGAAATTTATATCATAACATATGGTGATTTTGATTTTATGTGAAGTGTACTAAGAATATGCTACCAAAAAGTCAAATATTGGGTCAAGGTATACCATGGTTTCGAAGATGCTGAGAGAACTCCTGACTCCTTATAGATACACGTTTGGGAGTTTCGGCATTGTTTTAAGAACAGAAAGCATATGCTACTATGCAACTCATATTCATCATCATAATCATCATCATCATCATCATCATCGTCTTCATCATTACCACGTCGTTTTAAGGTCACCAATGTCTCATGGCACAGAATAGATAATAGTACAAGGCATAGGTGTGGATATACTAATAATAATAATAATTTTATACTGTATAACAACACTTTGTTTAAATATACACGGCGGTCAGCGCCGCGGAGGCCTTTTTCACCTTTTTTCTACCGACATTGCTCTAGCGACCGATACAGCTGCTGCTTTTTAGTGCTAAAATCCAGAAAGAAGTATCAGACATGATAACAGACATAATAATATTATTGTCATGGTACAAAATATATTTTTCTTTGATCATATTTAAATTTTAAAAAAAACGACGCAATAATACTTCGAACCTGAACTAAAAATCAACCACTGAGCTCTCTAAGTACAAGTGCCTTTTTGCTACTAATAGTATTTTATTTAAACTCTTTTACGACGTTAGTACTTGATAATATTTAAGGAGTCCTTTCTTCGTGTAAGGGCGACCCTTTTCAGTCCTGCTATTGACATTCATGCAATTAGGATTTTGAGGTCACCTATCCATTTTTTCGACGCTAGACTTTCAACAGATTTTCTTAACATTTTCTCAGATGTTTGCCTTCTTTAAATGTCATTGCTCGTATTTTATTAAAGTTGTTACAAGATAAAGCTAGCTTACATAATAATTAATATACAGATGTTGTATAAAAGCCTTCACTTCACAGCACGTCAGTCTGGCCCCGTGCTAAGTACCTGAAGGACTTGTGTTACAGATACCAGACAACAGAAATAATATATTTAATACCTTTATACTATAGGTACATATTACATAAGTATATATAAGATTTTTATTATATAATACACAATACACATATTTAATACACATCCAACACAAAATAACCGAGACCTACAATTACCTAATTATTATTTTTAACAAAAAATTAAAACCGACTTCCAAGGTAAAAACAATATTAACATTAATATGAACTAAAAAGTATTAAATAATTTTTGCTATCTAATAGTGCCTTTTTCCGAATTCGGCTAAACCTTGACTATTTTTGTACTCAATCTTCATTATTTTGAAGTCGGTACCAGATAGCTGAATATTTAGTCCTCTGACAGAATATTTGAAACTTTTGGAACTGGCACCGACTTCAAAATTATGAAGATTGAGTACAGAAATAGTCAAGGTTTAGCCGAATTCGGAAAAAGGCACTATTAGATAGCAAAAATTATTTAATACTTTTTAGTTCATATTAATGTTAATATTGTTTTTACCTTGGAAGTCGGTTTTAATTTTTTGTTAAAAATAATAATAATTTCACTCTTTTTAGTTACACTAGTAGGTAAACCTTCGCGTATATTTTACGTATCTTATTACACAGTTCACACTCACAGAAATAATATATTATCAGTGAAGTGAACATAATATTGTGCTAAGTAATTTAACAATTTTAATAAGTACTTCAAACCCCAACCGGTCACCGGCGATTGCGATAACAATAGAAAGGCTATTGTGTCTCGTTTTTCCACGATCCAAGGATCTATCAGAGAAAAAATTGTATAAACTTGCATAGGTCATCTAATATATAAAATTCTCGTGTCACAGTTTTCGTTGCCATACTCCTCGGAAACGGCTTGACCGATTCTCATGAAATTATGTGAGCATATTGTGAGGATATTGGTCTGAGAATCGGCCAACATCTATTTTTCATACCAAAAGTTATTTATATGGCAAAACAACGTTTGCCGGGACAGCTAGTAATATAATATAATATTATCATAATTATTGACAGCTGTTCTTGTAATCAAGAATTCAATTTCAAATCCATTCAAATCGATACTTAGTGCGCCATCTATCGATTAATAAGTATAACTAATTAAAAAGACACTTATTGACTTTGTTTTGTTTAAATGCTCTTTTTAAAATAACTTTATTTTAATTCTATATTTTGTCTATTAAAATTTTATAAAGTAGTTAGTATAGTATTCGATCTGTATATAAAGTAGTAAAGTATATTCGATTCGGCGTATTCGGCGTATTCGGCGCTGACCGCCGTGTATATTTAAACAACGTGTTGTTATACAGTATAAAATTATTATTATTATTAGTATATCCACACCTATGCCTTGTACCATTATCTATTCTGTGCCATGAGACATTGGTGACCTTAACACGACGTGGTAATGATGAAGACGATGATGATGATGATGATGATGATGATGATTATGATGATGAATATGAGTTGCATAGTAGCATATGCTTTCTGTTCTTAAAACAACGCCGAAACTCCCAAACGTGTATCTATAAGGAGTCAGGAGTTCTCTCAGCATCTTCGAAACCATGGTATATCTTGACCCAATATTTGACTTTTTGGTAGCATATTCTTAGTACACTTCACATAAAACCAAAATCACCATAAGTTTCCATATAAATTTCGAGGAGTTCCCTCGATTACTCCTGGATCCCATCATCAGGTCACCACTTTGTGAACATGGTACCAAATTGGAGTAAAACCAAATACAACAAAGCAAAAATTTCGAAAATCGGTTCACAAACGGCGGAGTAATCGTTGAACATACAAAAAAAAAAAAAAAAAAAAAAAAAAAAAAAAAAAAAAAATCCACTATTATTAAAAATGCAAAATGTATCTGTCTGTCTGAGACCTCCTCACGCCCAAACCGCAAAAGGTTCGTCCACATTTGTATCATTTGCGCGATCAGATCTCCGATGATCTCCGTCGCGATCATCGCACCGTATCAAGTATGCGTGTCATAGTGTGGACGCCTAGATCATTCTGCCGATCGTGCGCGTATTTGATACGACATGTATCAGATATGCGGTTAATAGTGATCGGGGCGTATCATGATACGTGTATCATTTTGATACGCTTCGATGATACGCGACGTAGATCTGATCGGAGATCTGATTGCGTAAATGATACAAATGTGGACGAAGCCTGCCGATTTTGCGCGATAATCGAATATAGGATATTTTGATCCCGCAAAAATGTACGGTCCCCGCGTGATAAACATACCCTCATCTTAGTACATAGTTAACTATGTACTTAATTATTATAGTACGTAAATAATATTAATTGCCAGCAGATACATAAATGTGTCTGCAGTTTAAGGGCGTTCATTCTACTAGTTTTAACTCGAGTTCACGGTCTAGTAACGTGCTCAGAATACTAATGTTTCATCAATGTTATTTAAATATTATGCTTTTAGCTTAATATAAAGTATGCTTATTAGTTTTACATTCATCATAAAAATTAGCAGTTTCTGTTTGACTAGCTGTACAGAGAAGATAAATTGGTTTAATAAAAACTAGCGACCCGCCCCGGCGTCGCACGGGTATAAAATATATATATAGCCACTGAAAAAATGATTAGAATCGATAGCCTATGATGCTTCACGTGGTCTACTTCTTGTCTGTGCCAAATAACATAAAAAATGCTCCATTAGTCCGCGAGATAAGCCCTTTCAAATAATTTCCCCCGTTTTTTCCAGATTCTTCTATTAGTCTCAGCGTGATAAAATATAGCCTATAGCCTTCCTCAATAAATGGTCTATCTAACACTGAAATAATTTTTCAAATCGGACCCTATTCGGCCGTTTCCTGAAATTAGCGCGTTCAAGTTAGCCCTTTCAAATAATTTTCCCCGTTTTTTACACATTTTCCTCTATTTCTTCGCTCCTATTAGTCTGAGCGTGATAAAATATGGCCTATAACCTTCCTCGATAAACGGGCTATATAACACTGAAAGAATCATCAAAATCCGTTTCGTAGTTTTAAAGATTAAAGGGAACAAAGGGACATGAGGGAAAAAAAGCGACTTTGTTTTATAATAAGTATAGATTTTGATCAAGATGGCGGATCTTGGTCATTTGGTAAGGTTAGTCATTAGTTAAGTCAATATTAATCGTAATCTTTAGACTGGGCTGGACATAAACCGACTAAGCAACAGCGCGAAGATTCGTCTTCAAGATTCCGTATTATCACATCTCAAAATGTTATAATTATTTTATCTGTTATAGACTTTAGTTTTGCGAGTTTCTTACGCCAATTCTTCTCGCTGGATTCGTTCCTGAACTGGTGGTAGTATCAACGTTCAGAAAAGATTTGAAAAATTTACTCTGAATAAAAAAAAATTAGTTTGAGTTTTATATCTATATTATCTATATTAATGTGTGTATAGATGTTTACGAGTCCTGTCCGTATGTCTGCTGCCACCTAGTTATACCACTAAATTGACTTCGATGTTTGTTCTGAACTTTGAGCCCATACTGCTTTGAATGTATATTAATCCTCCAAGCCGGAGCCCCATTAGAGCACCGGTGATCGCGACAACAATAGAATATTATATAATAACAGCATTTCCAAGAATCCGCGATATCCATGATATAATGTTTTGTAAACCCTTAGTATGTCTGTTTATCTGCGGCCACCTGAACTGATTCGATGGATATGAAGAATGAAGATACATTGAGTCCCGAAAAAAAATACGGTTCCTAACTAAATATATATTAACGTAGCGAATTTGCGGGCAATATCGTGTTTACAATATTACCTACGTATAAACAAAACTACAGAGTAATGAAGCGAACAGAACTATCCCAAATAATTTTATCTCCAAATCACCTGAGATTCTGGAACACGCACCGCCATTCATCTTAATTTGGCGCAATGTAATGGATTGTCTGCACGTAATAAAACGTTCTAGCGCTGATCTAACGAATACTCCGTTCCAGTTCATTTTTAATGAACAACTAGTGGGCCACATGAACATTTTGTGGTACACTTTACGGGTAAACTATCACGTATAAATTACTATATTAATTAACGAAAAATATAATATGTAGATGTGTTAAGTCATCAGTCAGTCAAGGTGTGACGAAACGAGTCGTCACAAAGCTCGGCTTATAGCTAGTCATAAATAATTCTTGTTTCTATTTTTCCACAAAATTTTCAAATATTTCGCTCCGTAATAACTTTCTTCTGATATTATGAAACGCAACAATGAATGAGTTAGCGTAATCGGTTCCATTGCACTCAAGATTATCGCTTACACACACATTTAACTGTAGGAATAGAAGTCGTACAAATAAAGATCTTTCGACCAAGCGAGGTGGTATTTTCGGTCAAGTCGTAGCCCGTAGGCCACTAGATTGACTTCAGATGTCATATTTTGTACATAAGTAACTTCGTTAATATTGACATCATTTTCGTATGCAAAAAAGTTTTGGGAATTTTAGTCATTAGATTTAACTTTAAAGATATTTTGTCCTAAGTCGATCTACGCCTTCACGTTCATTAATTTATAATCCATTAGAGGAATTTACTGAAAGTTTTATTTAGAACTAGGCTTTTTAGATAAACGATTGATTTATTATCACTAGGGCCCGGAAAAATATGTATTAAAAAATCCAAAATATGTACTTAAAATATGGACAAAAAAATCGAAGATATAGAAAAATATGGACTATAAAATTATTATAATTAAAAATTGTTTTAGTGTAGGTAACCCATAAATATTTATTTTATTTTAATTTTTGATCAATTATTAAAGTGCAATTGAATGATATTGGTATAATTAAGGATTTTGTAAAAGTTTCAAGTGCCTATCTGTAGCCATTATTAATACCTTTCGAGCGAAAACGAGCAAAAAAATTACGTTTGTTGTATGGGAGCCACCCTTAATTATTAATTTTATTTTGTTTTTAGTACTTCTTGTTATAGCGGCAATAGATATACACATTCTGTGAAAATTTCAGAAGTCTAGCTATAGCCGTTCTTGAGATACAGCCTGGTGACAGACAGACGGACAGACAAACATCGAAGTCTTAGTAATAGGGTCCCGTTTTTACCGTTTGGGTACGGAACCGTAATAATCGGCACAGAATTTTGTTTTTCTTTGTGTGTTACGTAGGTACTTAAATCCTTTATTTTACCCGAAGACCGAAACAGGACCAGGACCAGCAACAGGACCTTTTGCATCTGAAACTTTATTTTTTATTTCTTTATTAATCCTTCGATCGCGGATTCTTGAAAATGCTATTGTATCAGCAACAGGACCTTTTGCATCTGAAACTTTTTTTTTCTATTTCTTTATTAATCCTTCGATCGCGGATTCTTGGAAATGCTATTGTATTCTATTTTTGTCGCGGTCACCGGTGCTCTTATGGGGCTTGAATCCTGAAGGAATAATCTTCTTTGGAAACAATAAATACAACGATAAAGCGCGAGAGGAACGAAATACGCAGCCGCACGGTGGCGGCAACGTATATTTTTTTGTGAAAATATGGACGATTGTGACATTTTCTTGCAAAATATGGACTTATCTTTGAAAAACCCTACAATATGGAAAAATATGGAAAATAAAACTTGGTTTTTTACAGTCTGAACATGATAATTCGTGTAAAAAACACATTCTAGGCCGAAAATCACGCAAAACAAAAATATGTATTTACATAATATAAATCCGGGCCCTAATTATCACACATTTCTAAACCACTTTTATGACAGCAATGGAAAAGATTTGTAAGTTATAAATTATAATAATACCAGATGACGCCCGCAACTTTGTTGCGCCAAAGTTTATCGCTCGAAAACAGTACGGTTTTTCGAGATAAAAAGTATCCTATGTCATTTCCTAAGACCAAAAGTATCTTCATACCAAATTTCAGCAAAATCGGTTCAGCGGCTTGGATGTGACGAGGTAACAGACATACACACTTTCGCATTTATAATATTAGTATGGATTTACTGTAAGTGAGACATAATAGGGATGATGACAAGGTCAAAGATTACCGACTTTTGTTAATAAAATAAAGAAAGCACGGCAAAAAATAAATGTTACCAAAATTTCAGCTCGATAGCATTTGTATTTTTTTTTGTTAGGCGCCTTCAAAGTTGGATAATCAAGTCGTTTTTTTTTTCAATTAAATTTCTTAATATTTGTATACCATTCGATAACTTATGTAATTAAAAGCAACTTTTGGTATGAAACCACTTTCATAAACGCAATATTTAATATACCTATCGAACAAAGTTCTCTCCCGACCCGTACAAACTAAGAAAGACTGACGTCAGTCTTTCGTAGCACTTTGTATGGGCCCTATGGGGCGTTTCGGGCAGGTCTATTTTATGAGATGTTTGAATTGTTCATATTATCTTGGTGAATTTTTAAGCTATGAGAGTCATTCTTTCAGCAATGTTTCTATTTTTTAAGGGTCTTTCAATTACCAATAAGAAAAAAAATTAGTCATCAAGCCTATTATGACAGTTATTTGACACGAAAGACCCTACGGCTACACAGCTCCATCTGGTGTCAGATGGTAGGTATGTAAGAAGGCCACCCCGAAAGCCTGCAGGCTGTGATGAGTCTGGAAACGCGGAGGTGCGCTTCCACTGAAGCGGAGCGGAGCTTAGCGGTGCCCGAATTGACCAATCGGCAGAATGATAGCGAAGTGGAGCGAAGATTTCGAGCGTGGTGATCAATTCAGGCACCGCTAAACTCCGCTCCGCTTCAGTGGAAACGCACCCCAGTTGGTATAGTTAAGGTGGCTTGGTCGTGCCCGGAACTTTGCCTAAGCGGGGAGTGGAGCACCATGGGGTTTTAGTGGGTAGATCCTATTGGAAGTTCCACATACTCCGGCCGGGCCTAGGGGCTCTGCTCTCGAGCGGCAAATGAAATATCGAAAATTGTGCAGAAATTGTTTTAAAGTATTGTAGGCAACAGCTAATCCAATTTACGTTTTGCACCCTTTCCTATCCGTTTACATCTATTTTCCAGGTGGCATTATCCCTAATTATTCCGGAAGCTCTTCGTAATTAAGGTGTTCCAAACATTTATTTATGTACAGTCCACCTTCATTTGTAAACCTTATTGGCATTGCAATAAGGTTGTTTGTCTTACCAGGTATTTCGGGAACTGTTCCCTCTTTTGCCGTAATTATAACACAATATAAAAACAGTAGACTATCTTCATACTAACCGCCATAATTGGGCGCACGCACACATTAACATGATTTCAGGTATGTTCAAGTAGCAAAGTCAACCAGTTTTACGTTGCAAGCACATAAAACTTATCTCTGGTTTACTGAGGTTGAATTCAAATAATATGGCGGAGTTATATTACTGTATGATAATTATATTACTGTGACATGTATCATCCAAAGCCTTAATTAGTTATTATTGAAATATTTTATCATTTTATAACATTTAACGAATTTTTTATTACCACAGGCTTAGAACGGCATCCCGCTTTTTAAGGCTTTATGCTTTGTTCAAACCTACGCGACCAAGCGACTGCGAAGCGGGAGCATCAAGTTGCGTCAAGTTGTCAAATCTGAGTTTTGATTCAAATGGTAAAATTATGCTTTTTTAAAACTTCGTGATCGCGACCAAGCGACTGTGAAGCAGGAGCGTCAAGTTTTGATTCAAAAATCAAAATACACATTTGACAACTTGACGCTCCCGCTTCGCAGTCGCTTGGTCGCGTAGGTTTGAACAAAGCATAAACCATTTCATATTTTGTGAGACCTTGCTACATATCTGTAAATTCCTTGAACTATACTGATCCTACAAAGAAAACATTATGTTTATTTTAGGCGATTTTGAAGTACTCGATTTAATTAAACTGGAATATCAATAGACAACAGCGTAGAATATCTACCAATAAAATGTCATATAATTCGTATTAATACGATCAAATTAATAAAATCAGCGGAAATATTTCGTGTAGTTTTGAAAATCGCTACAGTTATTCCTTGTGATATCCAGATGAACATGTCAAAAGTCCTAAAGGGTGGGGGGTGAGCTAAGAGTGTAGGGGGGGGTCAAAGGACCCTTTTTTTAGGTTTTTGCTCATAAGTAAAAAACCTGCACAAATAGCATTACGGTTACTTCTAGGAAAATTTTCTACATAAAATTTCCTCTAAATTATGTCCTATAAATTTTTTTGTACGGTCGATACTTTAGGAACTACAGGGGGGGTCAAATTCCTCAAAAGTGCGAATCGCGAAAATAACACACATCGAACGTCCGAGATTAAGAAAGCAACTTATTCTGATTCAAATACCTGCTATTCACAGATAATTATTTGTCCTAGCTGCTATTATTACAAAACGTTAGACTAGTCACCATGGAATTAGGAAGTACTATACAGCTGGAAGGCTTACTTCATCATTTTGAAATATTAAAATGAACCTTACTTCCATGTGCTTAAGTATTATTTTTATTAACTAATATCTCCTTATAGTAGCGAGCACGAGCGAGAAATCGATTTTCTTAGTTTGTCCCTTTCGCACAATTGTCATGTAAAATATACGATAATACATAATTTCAGTCTTGATATGAAAGTTACAGTTCAACAAGAGCATTTCCTAGCTAATGCGAAAAACAAGTCTCGACTTATACAACTCCTCACAGAAAAAATGCAGGCAGAGCAAATTGAAACACGAGTGGCACCTAGTGATGCTGATTGTACAATTATAAAAAGTGCAATTGAAAAAGTCGCAAACTATCCTGAGGTTGTTGTTGTTGGGGAAGATATAGATTTAATAGTCCTTCTTATGGCTCTGTCACCACCAGATAAGCAAATATTCTTTGTGAAGCCAGGAAGAGGTAAAGTGGAAATGCAAATATTTTCCTCACAAGAACTCCAAAAACTCTCATTTTGCTCTTCCATTCTTTTCCTACATAGCTTCAGCGGTTGCGACACAACTTCAGCTATTTACAGGAAAGGCAAAGTGTCAGTTGTTAAGCTATTTGATCAAAAACCAAAAATCAAGGATATTGCCGCCATCTTCTACAATCCAACATCAACATCTGAAGAAATAGCAGAGTCAGGAGAAAGGATGTTTTTGACGATGTATCGTGCAGCCACTGATCTGCTTGATCTTAACAGACATCGATACTCAGTTTTTGTCAAATCCAGCACCAAATAAAAACCAGATCTTTCCTCTCTCCCACCTACAAAAGGATCAGCAAAATTTCAGTCATTCCGAGTGTTCCACCAAGTACAAGAGTGGTTAGGTAACGCACTGCCTCCTGAAATGTGGGGATGGAAGCGAGGAGCTGATGGAAACCTCGAGCCTGTTACCACTCATGATCCTCCAGCTCCTGACACCGTGCTGAAGTCAATATTTTGTCGCTGCAAAAGTGATTGCACTGGTAATTGTGGATGCCGAAAAGCTGGTATTACGTGCAGTCTAGTATGCAACGGCTGCTTGGGTTCGTGTACAAATGGCGTACCTGTAGATTTGGTAGATATAGAAGGTGAAGATGATGATGATGTAGTAGAAGAAAATTATTGATTTAATTAAGACTGTCTAATTATTATTTTCTAGTTTTGAATACATTTTGAAAACATACCAATTTTATTTTATTTATAAAACCGTCTCATTTTTTATACCTATATAAAGTTGAACACTCTGTAACTTCTAAAGTATCGACCATACAAAAAAAATTATAGAATCAAATTTAAAGGAAATTTTATGTAGAATGTTTTCCTAGAAGTAACCGTTACGCTATTTGTGCAGGTTTTAGACTTATGAGCTAAAATCTAAAAAAAGGGTCCTTTGACCCCCCCCCCCCCCCCCCCCCCCCCCCCTACACCTTTAGCTCACCCCCCACCCTTGGGGATTTTCGATATGTTTATCTGGATATCTCAAGGAATAACTGTAGCGATTTTCAAAACTACACGAATTATTTCCGCTGATCGTCCATTTTCGGCTTAATTTTCTTAGGCTATATATCTTTCTACAAATGGCATCGTTCGTGCGCGTGCCGCCACGCCGCACTGTCCTCGCCCCACCAAAGGGTGCGTCCACATTTGTATCATTTGCGCGATCAGATCCCCGATCAGATCTCCGTCGCGTATCATCGAAGCGTGTCAAAATGATACTCGTATCATGTACGCCCCGATCGCTATTAACCGCGTATCTAATACATGCCGTATCAAATACTCACATGATCGGCAGAGTGATCTAATAGGCGTCCACACTATGACACGCATACTCGATACGGCGCGATGATCGCGACGGAGATCTGATCGGAGATCTGATCGCGCAAATGATACAAAATATGTGGACGCACCGTTAGAGACCTAAAATCGAACACTGCTTAAGTTCACAAATTTTGACGATCTAGGATAATTAAAGAAAAAAGACATCTTCTAACAGTGTTTCCTAAACTTAGGACTACCTATTAAATGTCTTCTTTGCAACAAAAAAGAATGACAAATCGGTTTACAAACGGCGCAGTTATACGCGAACAAACAAAAGAAAACATATACACGTCCTCCTCCTTTGTGAAGACGGCCAAAGTAACGGGCAAAAGTGAGTACTATACAAGAAATTTTCTATAACAGGTGAGGTATTTTCTCTTCGCTCCTCACGTACTGTAATACAATTTAACTTGTGGGACATTTGTCTTGTTTTATCACACGTAGAGTGTCCAAGAGAAATGTTGAAACAAGACAAAGAAAGTTCTTAATATAATCATAATAATATTGTTATATTTGAGCAACATACCCTCAAATAAAACCTTTCACATGATGAAAAGAAAAAAGAAGACGATTAATTATTGCAAACACTTTCGACCTTGTCAGCGTTAAAAAAATTGTTCAAATTTTGTTCACCCCTGTGGATGATACGATACTACAGACAATCAGACATACACACAAACATAGACAACCATTCACGTCAAACTCATAATAACATTCCTCTGTGTACTTCGAAAGTTAACAAACGTCGATTACCTAGCAAGAAGCACTATTAGCAGGACGGTTATGCTAATTGTAAAGAAATTATAACATTACGTAATAATTTCATTAAAATCGCATAATTATTTCGAAATGTTCCGACAATTGTATGAATAGAAGTATGATATTTCCGGCTGAATTTATACCATCCATGCATTTTGATTTCACGTGGAATTTCGATCTCTAACCACCAGGAGATAGAGTAAGTTTTGCCGTGAAACCCTCTTCGACGTGTGATATTACACTAATGATGTTAGAACTGTGTAATCCTTATGAAAATGGTCGGTGAATTTTAAAATGGAAATGTTAAGTGTGTTTAAAAATGTTTCACTGTTCAAGCACTTATGATTTTATACGCGGTCGGATTTAAACGTTAAATATTAGAGATAGCTCCGCATTTATTCGTGCGAAATCTTTTGAAATATAGCTGTCGGGATCATTATTTTTAACTTTTTAAATGGAAAATCGTTATTTTGATGTTTCTGTTACCTACACAAACGTAGGTATCAGCGAATTTCAATCTTACAATACATTTTTGGTGTGGATACGATGCAGTCGATAATTTTGTGTTATTATTTCGCTAAAGACAGTAAAGACCATGCGTTAATATGATTAATGGTATTAAAAAAGGGGCATAGTCGGAGGAGGGGTCCAAAGGAAATCATAATTTTGTGTGATTTTATACTCGTAATGTTATGTGGACTTCTAACTAAACACTCCTACGGGTAAGGTCCCGTATTATTTATATTTAAATGTAAGTATTAGTATGCACTCGAGGACTGTCACGATAAGCTATTGCATAACGCCATTTATTATCAACTTATGCAATTTTAAATCGCATCGTCTAATCGCTCGCACACAAACTCCGTGCTGAAGTCTGCCAAACTGAAATGACGTTAGATGAATGTTAGGAGTTTTTCGTTACGTAATTTCTTGAATCGGTCTCCACACTCGCGATAAAAGCTGTGCAAAGCTTAAAATATTCATTTTGTTTTTGACGTGACAACGTCTTACGGTGCGTCCACATTTGTATCATTAGCGCGATCAGATCTCCGATCAGATCTCCGTCGCGATCATCGCAGCGTATCAAGTATGAGTATCATAGTGTGGACGCCTATTAGATCATTCTGCCGATCATGCGTGTATTTGATATGACAAGTATCAGATACGCGGTTAATAGCGATCGGGGCGTATCATCTGATCGGAGATCTGATCGCGCAAATGATACAAATGTGGACGCACCGTTATAATTCGATGGAGCCGGCTGCACGCACGAAAAACATGACTCATGCGGCGTTACCTCGCTCTGAGGCGTTCCATTTAAGTTGTCACGTTGTCACGTTCAATTATCGTCAGTAAACCGACTTTACAGACAACCGAGTTCGAGTCGAGTTCGAGTTGAGTTCGAGTCGAGTTCGCGTCGAGTTCGAGTTGAGTTCGAGTCGAGTTCGACTTCGACACAAAACACTACTCTCCAACCGTCTTTTTGACGTGATAACGTCTTATAATTCGATATGGGGTGCGCGCTCGATAACATGACAGTTCATGCGGCGTTACCTCGCTGACAGCAGCTCTGAGGCGTTCTATTTACACTTTCAAGTCTTTCAACAACCGTA
The DNA here is from genome assembly GCA_937595015.1 of Polyommatus icarus. Taxonomy (NCBI): domain Eukaryota; kingdom Metazoa; phylum Arthropoda; class Insecta; order Lepidoptera; family Lycaenidae; genus Polyommatus; species Polyommatus icarus. The sequence goes on along the minus strand of OW569328.1, from coordinate 21,000,894 downwards.
AGGCCCACCTGGGCCGCACTCTTTGTATTTTGGTATATTACGTATTTCGATGACTTAGAGAATACTTTTGTATGAAGAAGTTTGGTTAGTTATGACCTTTGATACATTGACCACACTCTGAATGAAAAATAAATAAACAATCTGTGAGCTATAAGTATTATTTCAGCTATTTAAAATTATGCTCTATTTCCTACGTGTCAAGATATGACTTGTGCTTTGTTCGAAGATTTTACTTGATTTCACGAATGTATGTAGCGTTTTGTATTGCGAATAGTTTATTTTACTCATTATAAATATTTTTAGATAATCATATGAAAAAAATGCATCGAAATAACTTTAGGTTACAGTCGAAAAAGTTTGTTTCTATTTATAGACATTCGGAAGCGAGGGTTAAGGGGTTTAGGATAGTTGAACGTGACAACGTCATACGTTGTCACGTTCAACTATCGTCAGTAAACCGACTTTACAGACAACCGATTTTTTTTCTTAAAAGAGGTATAATATACCAAAGCTTTTAAGTTTATACAAAATGTGTGTGCTGTATAAAATATAAAATATTTTACAGTTTCAATGCTGAAAGTACCTTACAGAACAATCTACTCCCACTGATGTAAGCCTTAACACAAATGTCAGAATTATTACATCCAGTGACATAAATTCTTCTGTAAATAAACGTGGCGCATGTCATAAGGTGGAGCGATTTGATAATTTTGTAGGATGATAATAAAAGAAGAAGGATGAAACTTTGAGAATAAGGATCACAAGCAAATACCAAATTACTATTCTTGGAGAGACTTAGGGCGAAGCCAAACGAGCGTAACTTGTGAGTTGTGAGTCGCAGAATTTCTGCCGCGGAAATATTTTTTCATACAAATTACGACTCCCAAAATTACGCTCGTGTGAATCAAACAGGACTTTAGTATGAAACTGAATGCAGCAGAATTCTGCCCAGCAGAAATTCTGCGACTCACAACTCACAAATTACGCTCGTTTGGTTTCGCCCTAAGTCTCTCCAAGAATAGTAATTTGGTATTTGCTTTCTCTAAAAGATAAAGAAGGATGAAACTTTATGAGTAGATTATAAAATACTAAATTACCATTCTCTATGAATGGTAATTTAGTATTCGGTTTGGTTTCTTACAAATAATAATATTAGGTATATCAAAAATATACCTTTATATCATACTAAATGACCCGGTGAACTTCATATCACTTACTACCTAATCTAAACCATCCCTGGATTTCCACGAATATTTCAAGACTAAAATTAGCCAATTTGGTTCAACCGTACTCGAAACGAATACAAACTTTTGTATGAAAAAATGCATGCTGGAGCGCTTTCCCAAACAGATCGCAAAAAGTTGCTCTTTCAGCGCTGCTACTTTCACAGTGAACTCTATAATATAAGGAACACATATACACTTGGCACCCCAAAGTATTATCACATTGTTTGGTTACACCTTGTATAGGTCATTTTTAATGTGCGTATTCAACGCTGATCAATTTAAATAGGCATAAATTAATTCCTCGGATAGTTACAGCGGCCGCTTTTTACATAGGAGTAGATAAAGTAATTTATCAACTAACTGTATAGTATTTACCTAGGTAACTACAGCTATTATAAAATGAATTTGAAATATTGATGACATTTTGACAATTAAACACTTGTAAATTCATTCACTATTTAGAAATAATAAATAATGAGTTCATCACTTGTCCCAAACGTTATTTCACCCATTTCTTTTTACGGCCAATTTTTACTTTTATATCGCCTCTCTCAACGAAATTAAATTACTAGAGCGAACCTCGTGGTTCCTCTCGTGTCGTACATTATATACGTTATTTTTCTAAGAAGTTAAATATGTTCTAGTATACTTCAAAGCTGTCTTTATTTGCGCCCGCCCAAACGCGCGGTTGGCGGCTTTACGTATTTTTCTATGTTTAAAAATATCATCTCTCTCTCATGCCGATTAAAATTTATGAAATGCCTATTGTCGAATGTTTATGACAATTTCATATATTTTTATCGGCATGAGAAACGACAAAAGAAACGTCTTGGCTAAAGGTACTGGAATAGGTATAAAATGATTTCACTTCGATCGCGTTTTTTCCACATTAGGGTTCCGCTGTCGCACTCGAATGATAAATTGTGCCTGTAATTGCGTATCAGGACCAATAGATAGCATGTAAGGGTGCGTTCGAAAATAATACGAATGATAGATCGCTCTGAGGCGTTTGATTGATACGACCATTAGCGATTTTTGTCAATTGATTCTATGCAATTTGTGCTGCTTCTATAGGGTTTGGTTTATAAGGTTATGTGGAATACACAGGATTTAGTAAAATTGAGTGATTATACTTTAGGGCAGCGGTCGGCAACCTTTTGGCAGACAAGGGCTACAACGTGGTAAAACAAATTAAAGGCGGGCCGCAGGCATATTACTCGTATTAACCCTAAAAGCCCAATACCAACGCATAATGAAGGCTTTTCTAAACCAAAATTTAAATAAAGTTTCAACCTCTCTGATGTATATGGCATAATGGCACTAGTAAAAAGTGAGCTGTCATGTAAGGGAGAGAGAGAGAGAGAGTATAATAAGAGGATTCAGAAAATAAACAAAATTTTTATTACAAAATGACACAAACAGCTACGTTTTTTAATTGCGATAACGATGGAAATATTAGAAAACATTGTTTTTACTTTTTGATACTTATTCTGAACTTATTCTCAAAACATTCACGGGCCGCAAGTAAAACGTTCGCGGGCCGCATGTTGCCGACGGCTGCTTTAGGGTGTAAATGTGTCCCTGTCTTTACTGTGGAAGAGCAGCGCTGAAACAGTGTTTATATTAGTAGTATAGGCAAATTTTGGGTCATTCCTCAAAGAAGCTCACTCAGCGCTACTAATTTTCCAGAAGAGTTCCCAGATATAATAGAGTACTAGCTGTCCCGGTGAACTTCGTGTCACTTTAAAAGCTACCCTGGACTTTTACGAATATTTTAAGACTAAAATCAGCCCAATCCGTTCAGCCGTTTTCGAGTTTTAGCGCGACTAACACATTTGAAAATCCATTTTTATATATAATAGCTGTCCCGGTGAACTTCGTGTCACTTTAAAACCTTCCCTGGACTTTTACGAATATTTTAAGACTAAAATCAGCCCAATCCGTTCAGCCGTTTTCGAGTTTTAGCGCGACTAACACATTTAATATCTAGTTACTAAACAGTAAGTAGATATTAATAATGCAACAAAACACTGTTCAAATTCCACAAACTCTATCAATTTCATTAAACTTACCAAAAGATAACTTATTGGTATTTAAATTTTCCGGATTGGTATTTAAATTCTCGATCAAAGATCACAGTAGGTCAAGTATTAAAGTTTTCCGATGACAGCAATTGAATGGAATATTAAATAATGAAGGGTATCCTTGGAGTATCTTAATCTTGGATTCCGAGCTCGACTTGCTAGCTAAAAGTTTTATTGGGGATTAAATTGTTGCAAAAGGGTCAACGCTGATAGAGATAATTATTAAGTCACACCAAAATCAACTTTAGTAACGTTTATATAAAGTACACATTATGTTTTGCTGACAAAAAATGCTCGCGCAATACGCAATATACGCAACCTTTAATGTAAACGCGAAGACCGATCGATTCTGTGTGCCTGATTGCAGGAAAATCTAACCGGTATAGTGTATATGTCGCATCCGACTGGTTAAAATAGCCGTTCAATCAAACAGCTAGCTCTTTGACTGAACAACGCCATTCAATCTCACGACTAGCTTTTTAATTGAATATTTCAGTCGCTCGAAACGTTCAACACTACAGCCGATTCAAGCCGCCGCCGTTTGATTGAATTAGTTCAGCGCTCACCACCGCGGCGCTAGGTGCGTTTTGTTTACAATATGGCGTCAACTAACCGGTGTTTTGTGATTGTATTAAGATATTTTTCGTAAATATACGTTACAAGTGCTATTAAAGTGACAGAAATTATGGGGGCACAAACGAGTGAATCAAAAAAACAAATATGTATTCGGATTTCGAGAAGAAATTACGGGATTATGAAATGCATCACGAAGGTATTAATTGCAATTATTGTGTTCAAAATGAGTTAAGATACAATTTATTCTGCTTAATATCATTGCGTTTGTGTAATGATAAAACTAAACTAATGGTCAGCTTAGTTAATTTGCCATTTGACCAGTTAGCTAAGCGTCGTCTAGTTGTAGTGTTGAACGTTGCAGTCAACAAGTCGGCTAAACGACGTATAGCCGTGTGATTGAATGGCGTTGTTCAGTCAAAGGGCTAGCTGTTTGATTGATCGGCTATTTAAACCAGTTGGCTGCGACATATACACAGATGAAGGCACAAAAAGATTCCGATTGGCCTGCGATCAGTCCAACTGGACCACTTGACCTCTCCGTTATATGGGGCCTTATGCATCTTGTTTCTATAATATTAAAGTTGGTTTTGCGGCGGCTTAATATCCTCAGAGATGTGATTCTTCTATGTGCTGAGCCTAAGATTTTAGTTATTAGGAGTCTTTAAAATATGCCTTTCTGTTTATCTAATTTCTGAGTACGATATCCCATGATACGACTATCTTAATTAAAATGAAAACTCTTTAACTGTCGTGTCAGTCGGCGGGTTTCAGAAGCATGGAGTTAGTTGAATTCTTGACCGTACCTACTCTAATCTGTATATTTGACAGAATTTAACTGCAAAACGTCAGTCTACAGCCAAAACTGAAAGCCCGAAGAGATTTCCATGTGCCTCCATTCGAAAATGGGATAGGCTATCAGAGGCTTAGAAAATCCGAAAGGACTGTAAAATTGTAGCGGGAAACTTTGTGGAGATTTCGAAATTGGAGTGCAACGAGCGATTTCAATAGAGAAAAGTTTCGGCATTGCCTCAGGCTTTATATATGCGTCCGTCATGCAAACCGCTCGTTTGGGCGGTCGCATAAAAATAAAAGTCATCTTAGGGTTGATTCTGATTCAGACTGCAACGTGACGCGTAGACGCATTTCTAAATTAGTATGGATTTGACAGATTCGCAAGACGTCTCACGCAATTGAAATCTGTCGCATCCATACAAATTTATGCCACGCAGTCATATCCATATAATTTAAGAAATGCATATCTATATTCTACTCGTCGCGTTGCGGTCTGAAACAACCCTAATATTGACGTGATTGTAAAAAAATGTATTTTATTATGCATATCGTTTGAAATTGAAACCTTATTAAAATTACATTATTTTTAAATCACCCTCTCCAAAATATATTATAATTAAAGCTTCTGTTGAAACTTATGATTTTTTTACAATAATTACTTCTTTGTTTCTATGAGAAACGACCCAATCTCATGAATAATTATCTCATTATAATATCATTATTTAAAAAATGCGCTGGTATTTTTTTATAATAATATACAATAAAAATAGTACACACTCTAAACTCTAAAGTATAATCAATTTATTATATTACACTAGTATATTATAGTATGTTTCTGATATCTATGATAGTATCAGTGGCAGCAGGTATCATAAATAATAGATACCATAAAGCCACAGAAAATCGCGTGAAACAAACAAAAAATATTTTGGCCGATGTACGTAAAACCGGTTAATTTTATAGAATATGCAAGAGCCCGCACAAACCAATTTCCATTAGTCCCTGTGTACCTTGTTCAAGCTTTTTGATACAACCTGGATTCCGATGATTGCAGATTGAGGTTCTTGTAACGAGTGATTATATTATTATCAATGTATGGGTAGAGATAAACTACGATAACATGGCGCGCCCCTCCAAAATTCAAAACGTTTGAAGTGCGTTGTCTTGCGCGGTCGGCTAGTTATGATTAGTTAATTTATTTATTTTTAGTTTAGTTGACCAACAAATCTTGGAAATATGTGGACATTAAGTGAAATATTACGAGTACTGGTTGATTGGATGAATACTTACTACGTACTAACTCTTTCATAAGGATGTGACTACACACATTGAGACAGTAATTTGGAGGGGCCGCCATGTTACCGTAGTTTATCACTACAGGAAGGTACAGGTCCATTAGTCAAGATGTATTCGACATTAATTTGTTTATTACTAGTCAATGCCCGCAATTCCTCGCAGAAATTCGTTTATCGCGGGGGAAATATAGATTTCCGGAATAAAAAGTATCCTATGGCTCTTCTCGGGACTCAAAGTGTGTCCATACAATCATTGAAACTCCATGTCCATACAAACGTTTAATGCCTTTAACCATTTCTTGTGATTTAATCAGTTTGCCTAAAATAATTTGCACTTTAAATTTTTTACGTCATATTGTCATAATACGGTGCGTCCACATTTGTATCATTTGCGCGATCAGATCTCCGATCAGATCTCCGTCATCAATCGTATCAATTATGCGTGTCATAGTGTGGACGCCTATTAGATCATTCTGCCGATCATGCGTGTATTTGATATGACACATATCAGATACGCGGTTGCTAGCGATCGGGGCGTATCATGATACGCGTATCATTTTGACACGCTTCGATGATACGCGACGGAGATCTGATCGGGGATCTGATCGCGCAAATGATATGTATCTCGTCAGGACTTTATGTTTGATAATTTACAACAAGCTAAAATTTAGCTTGAAATTACTTACTAGCGAAAACTTATTATCGGTATGTCGTAACTGAATATGTATCATTACTGTTATAGTTATACGTGGTTATACGCTGTAAGTTTAATTCCCAATAAAATAAGAAAAAAAAACGGAATTTCAGCAAAATATGTTCGTTCGTAAAAAGGTGACAGACAGATAGACAGACACATCTTAAATAATTTTAGTATTGATACAGAGGCAAAGAGGTATGTATCTGTTAGTCAAGAAGTGTTCGATAATAATATTGCAGATGTTCAATTTTTAATATTTTATTATTAATTTTAAAATACATATTACATATTACCCAATGTGGTAATTGATATACTAGTTTGGTACTAGTCTAAGAAATTCAAAATATTCAGATACGATGTAGTCCATAAAATAAAAGTCGTTAAATGTGGCCATAAAATGTATTTCCCTATCGCAGCTATGAAGCCTTCTCATAAAATTATATAAATCTTTACATGCTGAGCAAACACTGTACAAAACAAAATTGAAATCCACTTTTGAAACGTGAGATAAAGTCTCATTTCCATTGTCATTTCACACCTCCGGTTATTTGGTAGCACTACTACACTACTGTTATATTATAAAGAGGAAAGATACATTTTATTTTATGTGTATGTTTGTAATGAATTAACTCAAAAACTTCTGCACCTATTTAGAAAATTCCTTCACAATTATAATTGGAAAGCTACGTTCACCATGAGTAACATAGGCTACATTTATTTTCAGTGAAATTCATAATTTACGCCGGCAGAGTCACGCGGAATGTCTAGTATTTATAAACGTTAATATTAAAAAAATATATATATACTAAAAAAATGTACCAAACAAGGCTTTTTTGTTATCAGACAGTCGAAATTTTGGCCGCGCGACAGAACAAGGACATTATTATTACTTCCTTCCCTTTGCCTCGCCTCTCTAGTCTACTCTCCCCACATCGTGTACGTGTACGGTCACGTATACCATCTAATAAAAAGGGCACAATACCGCTGAAGAAATTTTTCACTTGAATTAAATTAAGAAATTAAAAAAAACCGCCAACAACTTTAAAAAGTAATGAAATAATATTTAAGTACTGACTTTAAGTCCTACAATTCCTAAGTGTAAAGTAATATTTTAGTCCATAATTATTGTTGTCAAGGTGTGTCGGGGGACCGAACACTCTCGATCATGTCAGCTTTCAAACAAAAAAAACTAGATCAAAATCGATCCACCCGTTTGGATGCTACGATGTGTACACAGACAGACAGACAGACAGACACGTCAAACTTATAACACCCCTCTTTTTTGTCGGGGGTTAAAAAAGGCGCGTAGCTTCTACAGGATGTAACTTAACTGGGTGATAATACTTTAGGGTGTGTATGTGCCCAATGTATATTGTATAGAGTTCACTGTGAAAATAGCAGCGCTTAAAGAGTGATTTTATGTAATTTGTATAGGCAAGCGACCTAACATCATGTAATAAAAAAGCTGTTATCACTTAGTTATATATATACATATTATATATATATACATATATATATATATATATATATATATATATATATATATATATATATATATATATATATATATATATATATATATATATATATATATATATATATATATATATATATATATATATATATATATATATATATATATATATATATATATATATATATATATTTATATATATATATATATACACACACCGGCAAAATTAGCGGAACATAAGTAAAAAGGGCCACTACTTGAATTCAAGTGGGTCGGGCTGTGTGAAATCCTTTTTTATAGTTTCTAAGCTCATTTAAGAAATAAAATATTGAACAAAACTGGCAAGCTGACAGATTTTTATTGCAATTATGCCCTACTAAGTGTTTTTCGATGATTGACGTTGTAAGTGTTTCTGATAAGAATGGCGTTTTTAGCGGAGTGCAAGGTATGCCAGCTCATTTGATTGTTTGGTTTTTGGAAGAACACATTGCTTAGATACAAAATTAGTGGATTTTCCAGCATCTACGACAGCTAGAGCTGTAACCACGATAGAGAAAGGTCACACCTACCGTTCGGTCAGTCAGGCCTTAGGTGTGTCGGCTTTCGTGGTCCATCGTAAATTTTAACGCTACAGAGAGACCGGATCTTACGTTCGGAGACGAGAACAAAGCAGATATCGGGTGGCAAAGGTTCAGGATAACCGTTTTGTAAGGGTACAAGCCTTAAGAAATCGACCTTAAACTGCTTTGCAGAGATGAAACCTATAGGAACAGGTCCGAGATGTACCTGTAAGTGATTGTACAGTAAGAAGAAGACTTAAAGAAGTTAAATTAAACTCAAAGGTGCCAGCAAGGGCACCAAAACTTGAGACAGGGCACCAAAGAGCCAGGCTAAGATTTGCGCGTGAACATCAAAATTTGACAAGTGGGTGAAATCGTGTGCTGTACAGTGATGGGAGCAAATTCTGTGTAAATTTTATTGACACGCAATAAAGAATGTGGATAAATCGTAAGGAACGCTATAGACCATCAAACTTAACGGAAACAGTGGTATATCATGCAGGCTTCGTAATGGTTTGGGGTTGCATATGATTTGGAGCCCGCACAGAGCTGATGATTGTTAATGATGGTACTTTGACAGTACAGGGCAATAGCACAGACATCCTAGAACTGCAGGTTGTGCCTTTTACACAGTTTTAGGTAGTAACTTCAATTTTTTTCGCGTCCATAGAGTAAAAAAATCGGGCATTATGACCTAAATAATGCTAGCGTAGCCCAGGTGGAGAGGTCAGCACGGTCTACGGATGTGGATCCGATTGAGAACGTGTGGCACATCAATAGGTGAACGGTACGAATTAAAACTCCAGCTCCAAAATGTGTTCAGGAGCTCGAGTTGGCGCCACTGGAGGAGTAGAAGAATATCCCACAGGAAATGATTGACAATCAAAATGCAAGCATGTAATGGCGTATCCAGACTCTCTTCAGATCCATAGAAGGCATTACACGCTGTTAACATGGCATTTCTTAAGTAAAAATGAAGAATTTAACTTAAAAACTTACTACTGAAATTTCAAAGATTTTTCTTAATTTTAGATTTTTGCAGATTTTTTTAATTTTACACGTTTTTATGCCCTAAATTTATATAAGTTTTATTTTTTAATCATCAATTATTAAATTAATAAATAAATATATAAAAAACAGCGATTAATTTTCAAAAAAAATAAAATTTTATTATGTTCCGCTAATTTTGCCGGTGTGTACGATATATATGTACGATATATATATATATATATATATATATATATATATATATATATATATATATATATATATATATATATATATATATATATATATATACAGTGAACTCTATACAAGATACACATACACACCCTAAAGTGTTATCACTTAGTTGTATATATGTATATATATATTATATATATATATATATATATATATATATACATATATACAACTAAGTGATAACACTTTAGGGTGTGTGTGTGTATCTTGTATAGAGTTCACTGTATATATATATATATATATATATATATATATATATATATAATATAATATGTACGATCCAAGACATCGACTTATTAAAATATTTATAAATACAACTAGCCGTCCCGGTGAACTTCGTGTCACTTTAAAACCTTCCCTGGACTTCTACGAATATTTTAAGACTAAAATCAGCCCAATCCGTACAGCCGTTTTCGAGTTTTAGCGCGACTAACACATTTGATAATCCATTTTTAAATATAAGAAGAAGAAGATATTTATCAGAAATATTTGGAGATTTCTTGAAACCAATATCATTCACTGAATATATCATTATTTTTGTGTTCCATCAAAGGAATGCTTCTCTGGAATTATGCGCATACCTAAGAGGCTGTGCATTTGCACCTGGCAACTGATTTACATACTTTAACATGTAAATTCAACATATTTTACCTCTCATGTCTCATTTAACACAGGCTTTCCACTTAATTGTATTCCAAATGGAAACAATACCTGTTAACAGAATGCATTTTTACTATAGGACTTTTGTTTCAAAGCCGTTTTCATTTTCCAACAATATTCGGAGAATTTGGGAAATTGAAATATTTTTTTTTGATAAAAGAAAAATTATTTCGTTAAACTTGGTAATAAATACAATGCGTTTTGACATAATTTGGCCACAATCAGAACTAACACCGCTATTGTAATAAAACGACGTTTAAACTCTGTCTGTCTGTCAAAGTCAGCTAAGTAAAGGTGCTAACAGATAGAAGTTATATAATGTTAGAAAACATTTTTCTATAACATATTTTATCAAATTATAGCATAAGACACGTTTATTTTTTGACATGACGTTGTAGCGTATGTTACATGATGTTATAAAATGTTATCGGCTATCGTGTTACACAATGTTATATAACTTCTCTCTGGGAGCACCTTAATACTACTTTTGTTTTATTTGGCTAAAATAAAAACAGTGACAGCTGTTTTAGCGTTCTCTGAAACAGCTCTAAACTGAGGAAGGTCAGACCGAAACTCCATAGTTTCTGGTCGTTCTTACCTCTGTAAAGGTTACATACAAACAGGTAAACTTTCAGCTTTACGAAACTGAGATTTTAGATTATAAGGTTAGGAATCACTGTACCTTGTTTCATTAGATTTACAAAGAGGTAGAGCAAAGTCTTCAAAAATCATGGACAACATTAACAATTCACTAAGACCGCCACATAAAAAAATAAGCTGTCTTCCATCCATGTCGCCATGCCATTGTGAATCAAAACATCCTTGTAGTCTTGCCTCTCAAAAATAATTGCACCAATCAACTTTTCTAAACCAGGGCAGGGCTAGCAACAACAGTTATAGACATGGACTGACAGATTTTATCTACAAAATGGCGGATTTCCATTGTCTGTCACTTTGTCTATCTGTCAATTTATCTATTCTTCTGTATTATATGGTACCGTGCTACGCCTGCAGGAAGTAAAAGCGCTGATTTGTCACCATAATGCCAGATTTTATACCACACATTTCCCGGAGATGTCATATGATGAGTTTTTCGATTTGTATTATATGTATGCCTTATCTGCGCCTCCCAAGTCCTACGATATGCGATTTAGACTAATGTCGCCAGGAAATTCACTCTAATAAAATTTATTTAAGGCGTACGATACGATATTATTATGTGTGCGCGTTTGTGATTCTTAGGTCGCATACGATGGCCAAAGCTGAAGGACTTGTGCCAGCTTGCATTCAAATTTTTAATTAGATTGTGATAAAAATAAGTATGTGAATGGCATGTGAATGATATATAATTTCAATTTTTTGTGGCTTTATAAATTATCATAATAATATTATCTATCTTATTTATGATACTAACTGTCCCGGCAAACGTTGTTTTGCCATATAAACCCCCTCTATTGTCCCCTAAGAGGGTTGGGGGGAAAAATTTTATACACCAGATATTAAGTTGGAAAACACAGTAAATAATATGAAGTAATCCATTAAAGAAAAAAGTTTGATACAAAATCTGACCCCCTTAGACGGGTGGGGGGAAAAATTTTATACACCAGATGTTAAGTTGGAAGAAGAAAAATGTATCTGCGAAAACCGCATTCAAATCGGATCAGTAGTTTTCGTGTGATGCCGGAACAAACATACAGACAGACAGACAGACAGACAGACAAAAAAACTAACTAACTTTTCGGCTTCTATAGCGATGTTGTGACACCCTCCGCTTATTATTTTTTGAATATCTTTAATGTACAGAATTTTCATTTCTACAGATTTATTATATGTATAGATTGTAGTATTTCAACCAATAACATATTCATAATATAACGTGAAGTTCACGAAAATAAATTATTTAACATTTTAACAACTATATGTTTGACCATATAACGGCTCATCGGGATTTATTTCACAAAAAATTTGAACAGGCACGTCTCTTCAATTCAATACGATGTATAAATAACCTCTCTCTTATCTATGAACGCACTGCGCGTTCGGTAACAGCTAGTCGATTTCAGCGTTCACGCTCTCCGAGGTGGAAAATGTATGTAAGACGCTTTGGATTTGTCACTTTTGCTGTTCCGCTGGGCGCTGGCTTATTATGGCTTGGCTTATCCAGATTTTTTTCAATTAATACTATTTTTATGATTGCAGCATCTTTATGGAAGGAAAATGAGTGAATGGACGTTTAGGTTAATGTAGTGCAGTGTGAGTTTTACAGGTTCTGTAATCATAATGGTTTATTTGAAGAAATTACTTATAAATATATATTTTTTATTTTCTTTTGTGATGACTGATGAGTGATGATTTTGATTGGTAGCAACAAACTAGGACAAAATATACATTACAAGGTGACGCCCGCAATTCCGTTGCGTGAAAATTAGTTAATCGCACGGGAACCTTATATTTTTCCGGAATAAAATGTGTAGTATGACTAAATAGTCCTTTTTCGTGTCAGACATACACACACTCAAATTTTGAAATGCTATCATGAAATCCGCCTAACACAGAATAATAGTTCCTTGAATTTCGAAGGGAAATCCCGAAATCTGAGCCTATTTACAATCTGCGATACGAGGTGTAAACTCGGAGCCGATTAATTCCGATCACGTCCGCCGAGTAACGTGCTAATCTTTTTAGGGAAATGAGAAAAACTTGTCGACTACTTGTGTTCGGGTCCCGTACTCCATTTTAAATAGAAGATTTGAGGTCACCGCCTTGGGATTCTACGTTTTAAACAACGCTGATTTACTTTTTCTGAGTTGGGATTTTATTTACTGATCAGTAAAAGGATTTCTGTAGAAGTAATAAAAGTTCTGTCGATGTTTAAATACAAATCGATTTTCTTCAGAAGCAATACTATTTTACAATAACTAGAGATCGCCCGATGGTCGAAATTCGACCATAAATCCTGGTCGTGTTTAAGATTCAATAAAAAAAACTATAATCAATTTTCAATTTGATAACAAACTTCAACCAAAAATAAAAGAGTATTATTCGTGTGCAAATTATAGTGTGCACATTGCAATGTGTAGTTTGTGTAATGTTTTATTTATTTAAAAAAATGTATGATAAAAGCATAATTTCAAAATAATTTTAACTTGATGCACTGCTTCACCATAATATAAACTATAACTGTGCAAAATTTCATTCACCTACGTTTCCGCATTTTTCGTCAAAAGGGATCCAAAGTTTTTCGCTCATGTATTAATATAATAATTATTCTAAAAGTGTTATACTGGAGTTGAAATAAATATCGTTCATAATATATTTACATCTTAAGTAGCTACAATATTTTTATTTTCTGACACTAAGCCGATAATAGAAATAACTTGGAGACTGGAAGTAAGAAACTAGTGCCTAAGTCCAGCTTAGGCCGCAAAGCGTAAGTGTGAAATTACTATACATTTCCAATGAAAAAAGGGATCGTAAATGGCGCAAAAAGTAGGTTTCGCCGGCGGTGAATTCACAGAAAATAACATCCTATTAGGCACCGCAGTCCTATTATCGTATTTCACCAAAGCTTTTAGATTTTAACACAATATCGTCGGTAATATAAGATCGTTCCGGATTGGATTTAAGTAATAAGGGTTCGTTAGACTTTTTGCTACCCAAAGGGATTTATTGAGTTTAAGACCTACCTGTCTCTGTTATAGGAAATCGATACTTTATGTAATTACCAGAGGCCGTTTGTCGTTGAAATCTTTATCTTCATTATGGATTTTATGAATCCGTACCAATATTATTAGCGTGGACGTGCCTTTTCATGCGTAATCCTCTAAACCGATTGTGGTAAATTCGTTCGATTCGTTCGACTGGAAAATCTTTATTTTTATTCCGAAAAATTTTCCTGCAAGCCCTTAAAATGTTATCATATTTTGATCAAAATCGTTTTAAGAGGGCGACTAACGCAAAAAATCAAACATCGCCCTTCTCTCTTCACACTCACTTCACGTCTTTCATGTGTCAGGTGAAACAGGACGACGCGGATTCATCGCCAAATTACTGTTTTCTCAATAACTCGATAAATAAACAACATTTAAAAAATCCGCTAAGTCAGTTTCTCAATGATTGAATATTATACATTGTGTTAAAATATTAACTTAGTTCAATGCACGGTTATGGCAATTTTTTTGGGTTGTCAAGATGTACGGTTTGTACTATCAGAGAAGTTGATTCCTATGCAAACCAGGGACCTAAGTAGTTTGGTTGCGTTACGTCAAACCCAGCCAACAGATCACAATTATCATTGAATTTACATATTCGACCAAATAACGTTGATCTATCAACTGCATAGGAATCAATTTCCTCGATGGTACATACCTAACTTAATACGTTGACGCGCCGTGTCATCATTGTGGTGTCAAATTATTTTATTATATTCCTGTATAACAATTAACAGTGCACTTAGCAACGCGAACTTGTTAACACGCTACCATTTGTGAACTAACATAATAAAGGTGCTCTAACAACATTCTCTTTTGGAACTCTACAAACTTCCCCTTGGACCCCAACAAAATGAAAAATTCGAGAAAATTAGATACATCCTGTGATTTTTTTCTATCGATAAAATTTAAAGATATCGTGTTTTCGCTAGGTCAGATCTTCGGAAATATGATGTAGTATCTATGTTTAGAAAATGAAAGAATTCGGGGCTTATTTTCAAGTGTAAAAATTAATTATAATATCTGCAATTTAGGGTTAGTCGCGCCTTTAAATAAAAAGGCTTCGTTGGCTAACGCGTGAAGAGGTAACAAACATACACAACATTTTAATTTTCCATAAGAATAATATGAGGAGCCATTTCGTGTTTTGTTTCTAGCTATAATTAAAAATCATCGATTTAACCCTTCTAATATTGATGTGCTAATATTCAGATAAAAAATGATTGAAAGGCAATGCCAGGGCGATTCATCAGCACCATTGTCAGTCCGATGTTAACATTAACGATCGATTAACTTGATGGATTGTTTCATTATTTATTCATAATCATGAAATGGATTTGAGATCAAATCATTAATATATTGATAATATTATGATATCACTAATATCACACATTACTAAATTAGAAAATTATTTGTCTTTTACGTCAAAATCACAGCCACAAATGAATGTAAGTATACTTTTTCCCACTAATAAAAGTATCTTATATAAAAAAACATTCAACTGCAATCTTTGACAAAAGTTTGTTAAAAATAACTTAGAAATGCTTGATTTATAAGACCTAAGTATTTTATTATCTTTATTCTACCCTAAAACTAAACTTCATGTAGATGCTTGCAGCCTTTTCCGATACCTAATTCAAACTAATATTATTATAAAGTCTGTATGTCTAATGTCTATCCATTACCTGTATAGTACTCGTATATATGTCTGTCTAATACCTCTTCACGCCCAAAATGCTGAATCGATTTTGCTTAAATTTCGTACGGGAATACTTTGAGTCTCGGGAAAGACATTAGGTACGTTTTCCGGGAAAAATGTACGGTACCTGCGGAGTTACGGGCATCATCTAGTATACTTACAATATTATTTAATTTAAAGTATTACATAGTCAAACTAATCACATTTATCTACATTCTGTCCCTACTGTAATTACAACCGCAGTTAACGATCAATTGTGTACCAAATACGTTTACCGGCAAAGGATTATCAATTTGCTGGAACAGACGTGTCCATATTATACGCTTTGCCATGTCTCCGCTTGATTTTATCATAAAGCAAGCTATTAGATGTCTCATAAAATAAATCTATATCTGTACCTGAGATTGAGTTTCAAACTGCAATATAGTCACCAAATATCCATATCCATACTTCCACACTAATATTATAAATGCGAAAGTGTGTCTGTCTGTCTGTCTGTCTGTCTATCTGTCTGTCTGTCACCTCTTCACGCCCAAACTCCTGAACCGATTTTGCTGAAATTTGGTATGAAGATACTTTGAGTGCCGGGAAAGGACATAGGATACTTTTTGTCTCGAAAAATGTACGGTTCCCGCGCTATAAACGAGTTTTGGCGCAACGGAGTTGTGGGCTTCATCTAGTCAAATATAATTTAATTAAAGTCTCAATTTATATAAAAAAATCATACTCAACCAGAATATTTACTTTCACCAGCCATATCAGTAACTTGATGACGATTTTTGTTGTTGTAAACGTGCGTTGAACGCTTGTTAATATGAAAGTACGCTTATGAATTGGATATGACATACCAAAATGATGTATCACGCTTGGTAGTGGCATCATGATGAATTTCGACTTGAACTATTTCTGTTGCTTTAGAAAATATTTTAGAATCGTGACTCGCGTTCTGAAGCCTTTTTAGTAATTCTTCCTTCGTCTGCTGCAAAGTATGATTAAAATACCACGCCTGCGTCCATTTTTTTTTCATTTACATTTTTATTTCAACAATAAAGTCAATTTTAATTTCCTAACGGAAATGTACTTGGGTTTTTAAAGCTACTTTAAAGTTTTTGCTGTATCGATAATAAACGCTGTATTTTAATGAAAAAATTACAATTATAATAATAATACTAGCTGTCCCGGCAAACGTTGCTTTGCCATAAATTGCTGATCGCTATCTCGTCCCACAAACAATGTTCGCGTCAGTCTCAGGTTGTAATTTTTGTTGAATAAAAATTATTTATTCAACAAATGCATTTATCTTTATATAAAGTACCCAGTAGCCGATTCTCAGACCTACTGAATATGCATATAAAATTTGGTTAAAATCAGTAAAGCCGTTTCGGAGGCGTTCGTGGACTAACATTGTGACACGAGAATTTTATATAATAACTAGCTGTCCCGGCAAACGTTTCTTTGCCATATTATTATATAAAGTTCATAATATATCGCCCTAATTATTTTATTGAATTAGTGACTAAATAAGTATGTCACCATGGCAACGTCCATCGCTATCCCGTGACCCGCAATGGCCGCTCTATATAGACAAATAATTTGCA
This sequence comes from Polyommatus icarus, assembly GCA_937595015.1. Lineage (NCBI taxonomy): Eukaryota > Metazoa > Arthropoda > Insecta > Lepidoptera > Lycaenidae > Polyommatus > Polyommatus icarus. The sequence goes on along the minus strand of OW569328.1, from coordinate 20,983,281 downwards.
ATAAAATAAAATTGCGACTATAATTAAAGATCTAAGCTATCCTATCTCTCAAGTTGGAAAAAGCACACATTAAAAAAAAGAAAACATTAAAATCGGTTAAGTAGTTTAGGAATCCATCGCGGACAAACATCGTGACAGGAGTTTTATATATATTAGATATAATAATATTATATTTTACTATTTTTATAACATAAACAAATATTATTATTATATAAGTATTGTATTCCAAGTTGGTTTGACAAATGAGACTGCCATTTTACTGGTAGATCGAAAAATAATCTACCTTTTAATAAATACCAATTTACATAAAAGTTATCATAAAGTTTCAGATTTAACATTCATAATTCTAACGAAATCGAATCCTTATTTTCATACATGGTAAAACCAGTTTCGCTAAGTGAAACCCTAAACTTATGAACTTGAAAATGTGGTTTCTGAGAAACTTAATATTTACAAACTTTACCTCCATTTTGAACGTATTTTGAAGGTAAGAAGTTCATCCCTCTCAGCTTCGGAAACAGTAAGAAATTATTGGCTTTCTAAATTTCGGTCGCGGTATGTATTGAATCTGTGTTTTTGATATTACATTTTAGGATTTCGTGTCAATTTTCAAGTCTGTATTTTGGCATAATATGACAAAAATATCGTGAAATAATATTATTGACTGTTTGCCACTACAATTAACACGATATACCTTACGGCTACGTGGCTCCATCTAGTGACAAATGAAATACCAAAAACCCTAATTTGACGAACTATTTTGTATCATTTGCGACGGTCGATATCATTGACAATCTTTGTGGCTCAGTTGGTGGGCTGTTGGTAGCTCAAGCCGGGGGTAGCGGGTTCGAATCCCGCCGACGGAACAAAAAGTTCCTGGGTCATGGATGTGTATTGTTTATTAAATATGTGTATCATAATATTATAATAAAAATCTTAAATTTATTATGTATGGTATAATTATTAAATATATTTCCGTTGTCTGGTATCTGTAACACAAGTCCTTCAGCTACTTAGCACGGGGCCAGACTGACGTGGTGTGAAGCGTCCATATTATTATTATTTGGGTTTTTGAATTCGGAACTATATCAGTATATCGGTCTTGCGTTGCTATATCAGTCTTGCGTTAAAATTTGAAATTCAAGACGAATCTAATATAATAGCTTATTTTTACATAAAACATCTACGGGATCTGTCTATATTGCGTATAAAACATCTGTTTTAGCATATTTCTATGCAAATTGTTGTCGCAGGTAAGGTATAGTGGTAAATAAATTAAAAGAGCTCTCCCCTAACAATAATGGGGTGCCAGAAACAATATTTTGGTGAATTTTCATCCGTATTGTTTTATCCTTAATGAAATAACTGTGGGGCGTTTCTTGTGAGCGACGCGTTCCGCAATAAACACTTAAATTATTTCCAACGATACTTCGAAATAGGGTTGCCACTGTGGAAATAAATTAATATTATTTTTATGCTACTTGCCAAACACATATTATGTTTATACTTTTACATGTGAAAGTGTGTGTGTCTGTCTGTCCGTCTATTACCTCTTCACACCCAAACCGCATAACCGATTTTGCTGAAATTTGAAATGGAGATATTTCGAATCCTGCAAAATGACCAAGGATACTATATTTTATTCCGGGAAAATGTTCTGTTCCCACACGATAAACTAATTTTGGCGTAACTGAATTGCTTCTCTCTAGTCTTCTAGTTTGTTTATAAGGTTTTATAATAATTACGTTACAATACCAATTCGTGTTTCGCATTTTATGAAATTTAATTTAAAAAATAAACTAAAAAGCCAAATACCCCTTTTTAAGCTCATCTAAACGTAATTCCATTCAAAATCTTATTCACGTTTTTCCCTCTTTCTCTGTCCTTTTCCCCAATTTGGCTCATAAAATTTCGAGCGACCCTTTCCAGTTCTTTAAAAGTTAGTAATTTCTTTGGACAACTCTGAATTTCTTTAACAAAGTTACTTGAAAAATCAGGCAAAACTGAAACTATGTGATATGTATACAGTATACTCACTGATTCTTTGCAGAAAGGATCAAAATGGTTTATTTCCGGTACTTTGTCATAAATTACAAAAAAGTGCAGACTTATAAAGGTTATTTTGTTTTATCGTACGTAAAAGTATAGTTTTGCACGTCACCGAAATAAAAACTAGCGGGTGTCATTTTGATTGAAAGAAATTTGAAAGAAAGTGCCGTTCATCTGTAAGCGCCCTCAACGTATACATATTATATACATACGTACAACGTATACGTATACATATTCATAGATATCTATAACATAGGTTGATTTATGGGCAGAATATGGAAGATGTATTTAATTTGGTCGCGTTATATCAAACCTATCTGACCGATTTTGACTAATATTGAATTGACAAAACCCGACCAAATGACGTAGGTCATATGTCCGTCATCTACCTATGCATCAATTTCTTCAATAGTACAGCGGAACGCGAAGTATCGCGTCGTATCGTGCCGTTTAAGTGCTGTTTCGCATTTAATATTCATTTAATTAAGTGTCGCCAGCCCTACAATTATGTTCTAAATGAAGAATGAACGCTAAGCGACATAGGACCTTATGATTTCCCGAGGGTTCTCGCTGAAAAATTCAACCCCCAAAGCCTTTATGCGCTAACGTTCGAACCAAATGAGATTTCTGTTTGGATTATCATATGCAGGTGCCGCCAACCTTTGTGCGACATTGTGGCGATAGCGCCAATTTAGAATGCATTATTCCCGCGGGAGAGAAGAGGGATAAATGTTAATGTTAAAACGATATTTTGAGGGATTGCGGCTTGAACTCGTTAACACAGCATATTATGCAACATTTCAACAATATTGTTTAATCTGTGTCAAAATTATATTATAGACACAGGTTGGACGGTCAAATTTTCATCAATCTTTCCATCAATCTGATTACCGGATTGATGGATCAGATTGATAAAAATTTGACCATGTAACCTACGATAAAGTGTTTTCGGCTTATCAAAGAAGTGTTATTAAGTCCTAAATTATATTATTTTGAATTTTTATTATGATTTTATCGCAAAATATGCAAAATTTGTAGGACTTAATATTACTCTAATAAATTATTACGAAATTAACTTTATTTATCAAAGGATAAGCAAAATATATCAATTTGCCTGTGTAATCTTTTTTTTCCATAGACCCAACTTAAGAAAGTACTAGGTGCTTACTTTATGACTATTTACAAAATATGGTTACTAAAATTGATTTTTAAATAACACTTATTCAATATTTTGACGTTAATCACTGTGCCCAAAGTTGGTGACATCTGACCATGTGTCGAGGGTATTTTTAAATTTTGCGGCACCTCCAGCCCTTGGGATGTTTTATGTTTTTAATTGCATTACTCTGAAACGAGAGCAAAGGGTTATAAAGTAACTTTTACCTGCGATTTTGATCGAGTCGATTTTTTTATATAGATAATTGACTACGAATAATAAAAACTAATTAAGTAATATTATTATTGTACTCTTTCACTTCATTTTCTTTCTCCTAAAATGCCCTCTTTTTAAGATACAAACTAAAGATTTATGTCTGATAGGTTTTTTTTTTCTAGTAAAATTTTTAACGCATCGGACTTCACATTTGATTACAAAATACCTGTTTATTATCGAATGAACTATACATTGCTAATCAATTTTACGGGAATACAACACTGGCTGTTCTGAATTCCGACAGCTAGGTTATAGTTATAGGTATTGCAGAAATGCGTGATAATTTAGTTGATTTGTCCGAAGTAACAATAGTAGTAAATGCTATACTTACAATATATATCTTCGTGACTCGAATAGTTAGTGATGGCAAAATAGTGTTTTGTGTCGAACTCGACTCGAACTCGGTTGTCTGTAAAGTCGGTTTACTGACGATAGTTGAACGTTACAACGTCATAGCCTTAAATGGAACGGCTCAGAGCGAGGTAACGCCGCATATTGCGTCATGTTTTTTCGTGCGCGCAGCCCATATCGAATTATAAGACGTTGTCACGTCAAAAAGCAAGACTAGTAGTAGTTCGTACTACTTTAGAACATCAAAAGTGTTTTTTCGAGTCTAATCTTTATGTAATGACTTTCCACAACTCTCAGGAAAAAGAAAAAGTATTCAAATCTTATATATAAAATTCTCATGTCACAATGTTAGTTACCGTACTCCTCCGAAACGGCTTTACTGATTTTTGACAAATTTTATATGCATATTAAGTAGGTCTGAGAATCGGCTTTAATATTGATAAGTGCATTTATTGAATAAATAATAGTAAATTATTATAACTCGAGACTGACGACGATCATTGTTTGTGCGACGGGACGAGACGGGACGTTACCATGGTAACATACTTATTTACTCACTTCAATAAAATAGTAATATGCTCGAAATACTTTATATTATTATGGCAAAGCAACGTTTACCGGGACAGCTAGTTTTTATAATATAAAAGTCTGAGTAACAATATACATTAATTATATATAACAATAAGGAACATTGGATATTTTTCTGGGATAAAAATATCCTATGTTCTATCCAGGACTCTAAGTATCTCTATATCCAACGAATTCAGGTCAGTGTCTTGGACGTGAAAAGTAACAAATAGACAGACATATTTTTGTAATAATATTTAGAAAATATATAATATGCATTAAATTTTGTCTATAAAGCCGAATGAACTATAACTTAAAATCGATTGTTGTTCCATAATAACAATCTTAGGAAAAAAAGATTTCAACAGAAAGAAACAAAAACACAACAAATAAAAAAAAACTAAAAATTATAACTCTAAACTAGAATAAGAAAATCTTCTAGTAACTAATAAGAAAAGTCAAGAAAATATTTCCATGACTCAATACTTTGCGACAAAATCATTCAGCGGGGGGAATAAAAGTATAATAAATTTTGGCACTTAAAATGTTACCATTACTCGGACGGTATTAAAGCAAATTTATTCACTAATAAAACGATCATAAAAACAGCTTCCGAGATGAAATTTACATCTTGAAATCTGGCCTGTAATTTTTATCCCGTCAGAAGTTGTGAGGAACTTTATGAACGCCAACTTTAGACTACAAGCTGTGGCACCTGGATGATGTTAATAACTAATAAGCGTGTATTGGAAATAAGCTGTCAATAACATCACGGCATTTGATTTTAAGCAAAATAATATTAAGGCATTAACAGGTAAAGTAGAGGATTATCAGATTATAGGTATTTCTAAAAATTATTATAAATATTAGAGGTTAGTAGTAGGTATCTACCTACTACTAACGTAGTAGGTAATTTGTAATATTAGTATGGACATCCTCAAATGATCTCATTTGAGGATGTCCATACTAATATTACATATGCAAAAGTGTGTCGGTTACCTCTTCACGCCCAAACCACTGAAATGATTTTGATGATTATGGAGATTTTTGAGTCCTGGGCAAGGACATCATACTTTTTTCCGGAAAAATGCACAGTTTCCTTGTGATAAACATGTAAAATTGCCGGTGTCAACAAGGAAAATATAATTCTAAAGTAGTTATTCATGAGCATGATCTTTCTCCAAGACCGCTCTAATTGGTGAAGCTACAGAAATGGGAGGTAGTAGTGAAAGGCTAGCAGAAGATTACAGCTATAGAATCAAAGGAGCCTTACAGAGCTGTATGAAAACTTCATCAATTTGGGTCAGAGAGTGGAAAAGAAATTTTGGCTAGATTATCCATTAAATTTCGTATAATTTTTGTCCTAATAAAATCCTTACCTGGACGTTTAATTTTTAAATTGAAAATTAGCCCGATCAGTTTAGCCGTTCTTCAGTTTTTATCGACTACAAAATATAAAATAGATTTTAACTTATAAAGATGGAAGATTTAATCCTTTTATTTTGTATTTTATTCAACCTTTTAAAGATTTAATCCCTTTCAAACTTTATTCAACCTTTCAAATCGATAAATCGTATGCTGTTATCGTATTAAAATCGTACTCTGTATATTTATATAAAACATACGAACCAATTTTGCGCAATCTTTCCGTGAAAACGGCGAACGTGTTAAACATTTACAACTTTGAAAAATCCCTACGAACGTGTCGAATACAACGTAGGAAAAATGTTGGTATGTTTCACGGAGCAAATGTTGACTACCGATATTGAAGTTTTCCGTCTCTTTCGTACTACGTAAATTCTTTCGTAAGTGAAAGAGAGAAAAACGATGCGGAACAAATTGCAATCCGATTGCAAAACTAATCTTTATTTATTAAAAAACCGGCCAAGTAGGTGTCGGGCCAAGCGCAATATAGGTTCCGTAGTACAGTTTTTGATTTTTTTCATGGTCAATGAATGTACATTTATTTAAACGTGTTTAATACTACACATTATCGTGTCAGTGACGTTTAAATAAAGAACGAAAAGTTCCTTTTATACGTCTCCGAATACAATTTTTTAGTTGATTGACTATAATTACTCAATAACTTATGAAGTCTTCTTAGCCGTGATAATTTTCCTTTTAAATTCAGCATATTTCCTACTCCCATGAATTTTTTCAAATTTTCAGAAGCAACCTTTTAGCTGGTAGAAGAGGGGGGCACTGGACTAGCGTAAAACTTCATATTTCACAAATGGATCCCTAAATCGGAAAATTACCTATGAATACTCATAATATTTAAAACCTATCCACGGGGATGATTTTTTTGGTGGACGCGAAAAAAAAAATTCATCTCCGCTTGATGTGTAGGGAAGGTATCTTAAAAAATATTTTTAAAGATATTATTATAATATACCATTTTATTTAATATTATGCGCATTCATGCCGAACTACAGCTTTGTAGGTCCTGTAGTCTCTGAGCAAAACCGCGGACAGACAAACGGACAAACGGACAGCTGATAGACAGACAGACGGACGGACAGACAAAAACTATAAGGGTTCCTTGTTGACTACGGAACCCTAAAAAGGAAATACGCTACCAGCAGCAAACATAATATTTTCAAATCATTTTATCAAATTGAACATTATTTTTTTAAACCACTCTTTTGATTCTTACCTTACCTAGCTCCTAAATATAATTTTAGTTTCGTACTAATATTATTGAAGTATTTCGAACATTTCGTTACCAATCATTCGTATGCTTATTCACTAAATTATTCGGTCGAATTTCGAATAATAAATTCGAGTGTATATTTCGCCTTATGTAGGTCCATAGACGTCTATCCTATGTCATCCCAAGGTCCCGATATTTACACAGTCCTCTGTCAAAAAACTGTATCTATCTATCCGCCGAACGGAGTAATAAGATATATTTGCTATCCGACGAATTCGATAGCATGCTGTGACACACAGACAGGGAGATTCGCGAGTCGAAAATAATACGTTCGTAAATATATTTATTGTTGTATTAAGACGATAAGGATATATTTATTTTAAGCTGTGATAATAATTTACTCCATCACTTTATTTATTAAAATTACAATTTTTTTATTACCTTGTGTACTTCACCTTGACTTGTGTGAGAAAAATAATTTGGCTGAAAGGCAGACTGAAGGATTAACTTCGTTCATAATATTATATTTGATTGGTCTTGGATGCTAGCCGTAGCTTCGTCGCATCTTCACCGTAGACGTAGTCTTAGCGTAGCTTCTTCATTATTGCTTCACTGTAGCATCTAGTTTCACTCCAGCTTCTTCGTAGCTACGTCGTAGCCTTGTCGTAGGTACACCGTAGCCTCGTCGTAGCTACGCATCACCTTATTTAGCATGAGACCATCCAAATGCCATAGTATACTTATAGGTCTATAGACAGAAAGTCTGTTAAACTTCCTGTCCGTATATCACGCATAAATGGAAAAACACCATAGAGTGAAAAAGATAAATTGTGTCAGAATTCATGCGTTCAATTTCTTAGGGACAAAATATATGAGACAATAAGATGGGCTTAAAATATATACAGTGTACGAGATCCGAATATTGGTTAGGTGGCGAAAACAGAGTAGTTGGGACATGATCAACTTAGCTTATTGATGAAAATGTATCACACAGTATTGTGTGGATAAATAAAAACACCTTGAGATAAAACTGTTTTTTTTTTGCATTGCAAATTGCATGCCTTACAATCTTCGTTTTTGTATCAAAGTGATAAATGTATGAAATATTTATCACTTTGATTTTAAATTATGTTTGTGAGAGAAGTAGTAAAGTAAACAAAGACTATGTTTGTTTCTTCCTTACGCGAAAACTGTTGAACGTTTGTTGATCAAATCTAGTTTTGTGGTAATTTCCACTATAATTTTAAACTGTATTCATCTTTGGTCCTTTTGGAATAATTTTTGTCTCGAAAAATACAGCGGGATTACTATATTTTTACATGTGCCATCAGTATTTTTACCGATTTATAAAAAATATTTGCACGAGAAAAATATAAAATTTAAAAATACTATGTAATAAAATCACAGTAAATAAAAACTGGAATATATTACATTTTTTCCAATGTTTAATATCCAAAAACATTCAGATGAATGCCGAAAAGAGCGATGTTTGTTTTAAGTTAGATTGCCTCGGGCTGAGGGTCGAGTGTTCAAGTTGAAAACTTTGCCAAGATAAATGTAATGCGAGGGGTATTAAATATCTACTAAATTGTATAAAGTTGTAAATACGCTGATAGGTATTGAATAAAGATTACTATAAAATTTCCTTCTATATTTTAGATTTTTATAAGAGGCACAGATGAAATTCATTCAAATTTACACATTTTATGTGAAGTTATATGAATGTGCATATGCAACAATATTTGTATTGCGCTTAAAGTTTAAAATATTTATTATAATAAAAAAAGAATATTGGGTGCTGGCCATAACTTTGTTTCGCTGAAATTAAGCTAGAGATCCTTAGTTTTTTACGCCAAAAATTGATATATCGGTGCGTTGCTAAGTTTTTGATGCTCATTTTAATTCCCTTCTGCTCTAAAAACAGGCAACATCGCGTTTCGTTTCATGTGCACTACCTTTAGTTCACAATGTGAGTGAAAACAGTTTGTTGAACAATGTCGTGAATAAAGTTATTAGATTTAGTTTTGCAACTGTGACACTGGACAAACTTAATTTTCAATATAAACTTTGTGCGGCCGCCGTGGTGGGACTCGCATTACTGTGAGACACGCTAGATAAACTTACTTTAGGGGTGGGCTACACTGAGGCACGACGCAACGTAACGCTGCTGTTTTATAATAGAACGAGCTTTTGCCCGTGGCTTCGCTCGCGTTAAGAAGTATTATTATATATAAACTTTCATCCCCTATTTTGACCTCTTGGGGCTGAAATTTATCAAAATCCTTTCTTAGCAGATGCCTACGTCATAACATCTACCTGCATGCCAAATTTCAGCCCGGTCCGTCCAGTGGTTTGGGTTGTGCGTTGATAGATCACCATGTCAGTCACCTTTGAGTTTTTTTTTTTTTATAATAGAATTTAAAGTGATTCATTGGAAGATTTTTTTATATTACGAAACGCACGGTACCGATAATTTTTATGAACATTTGAAGTATAAACGTAAAGTACCCCGCATACGATCAAATTTGTTTGACAAACATGTTTCATGTACTTTACGTTTTCATCAAACAGCAGCGCAGACGGTCAAACTTGCATCAAACAAGTTTGTCGAACAATTCGCTAGAATCGGTATGAGATTACATCTTGTTTGACAAATACAGCGGAACACTTTCAAACACGTTTGTCAAGCGCTACGCAAATCCAAATTTTCTTCAAACAGGTCAAACACGTAGTTTGTTTGACAAACGCTTCAAACAAAGCTGTACACTATCAAACTGTTTGACAAACATGTAAAATTTGACAAACAATTTGATCAAGTGAAGTGATCAACAATTCAAGTTCAAGTTTGCCATTTAAAATTAACCTTTATTTTGTGTGGTGAACACTAGAAGATGACACATTCCATTAATATTCTCTGGTTTCTTCATACTGGCGATAACGTCTCGTTTCGTTGTAAGCTGACCCTAACTTTAATGTAATACGTCTAAGCTAATAAGACCGTAATTATTATAACGTGGTATTTAGCGGTCACATCTACAGAGCGGGCTAAAGGACTACATACTATTAAGACTACATTTTAGATATTTCCACTAATTTATTAAACTTTGAATGAAAACTTCTTCAATGGCCTATTCTTGGAGTAGGAAGAAATGTCGTTCTTGCGACATGACACATGACCTGATGGAAAATCATACTCGTAATACAGAGGGAGAGGTAGACCTCCAGCTTGGCGGAACCATATGTATTCTGTGGCGGAACCCCCGGAGCAGTCCATCGTATTTTTTCTAATAATTCGCGTCTCAAAATAAAAAAACCAAAAGTACATAATATGACATTCCCTGAGTCACCAGTCCCTGAGTGCTGCGGTAAAGCTATTGCATAGCATTTTTACAAACTGATGCAATTATAATTAGCATACGTCTAGTTGCACGAACACAAACACCGTACCGAAGTCTGTCAACGCCTAACCACTGAGCCGTTCGGAGTGAAGAGTGTTAGGTTTTTTCGTTACGGAATTTTTTGATTCGGTCGCCGCGTTTAAAGCCCGCAATATGCAATAACTTAAAAGACTGTAAAGATGTTGATGCTTTACCTGGCATTGAGCTTAATAGGGACATAATATTCCCGTGAAAAGTATCACGTAACCACACCGTTAATATAAAACGTAAGTGAGCTATTACGTACAGGTGGCGTAATTACCGAGACATGACAGTGACTATAAATATCAGAGGCATGCGCCTAATGGCGGCGCCATTATAACGACAATTAAAACTTTCAATGTGGAACTATAATCGGTTTTAATCTTGGAATACCAGCAGATCCAAGATGTAATGTGATAAATTGCGTGAAAAGTTTTTGATAATTATTATTATTCGACTATTATAGCAGTCATTCCCAAAAGGTACTCCGCTCTAGGACTTCGCAAAGGCCTTATAGGAGCGAGCGATACATAAAAAATTCTTGGAACTGTCATCGAACACGAGCATGGACACATTTAAGGGTGAAGCCAAACGAGTGTAATTTGTGAGTTGTGAGTCGCAGAATTTCGGTCGCGTAAATATCGTTTCATACAAATCAGGACTCATAAAGTTACGCTCGTGTGAATCAAACAGGACTTTAGTATGAAATTGAATGCAGCAGAATTTCTGCCAGCCGAAATTCTGCGAATCATAAATCACATATTACGCTCGTTTGGCTTCACCCTAAAGAAAAAACATTAGTTTTTTGGGGATCCGTCAAAAATGTCTCTTCTTAAAACGGCTTAGATACACAAAAAGTTGAGCGCCGCTGTTTTACGCTATACTCTGTTACGCGGAGTTTATCGCGCGTTAATCGTATATTAATTTATCGCAACAAAAATATGCGATATCTTTTCTCGTTTCTTAATGTATCTTCTATATCAAATTTCATCCGAATCAGTTGAGCCATTTAGGCACGTACAGGTAAAAGACAGACAGACATACACATTTTCACATTTTAAAAATAATAATAAGGATTGTAACTTTCGCTTTTATAATGTTAGTAAGGACTGTGAGATTCGCCTCGACTTCCAACATCTAATTTCTTGTGAGAATTATGCCCGTTTTCACCAACAACCCCTAAAATTAGGGGTCCCTTAAGCCAATATTCCAAGTTTTGTTCTTGATGAATTGACAACCCCGTAACTCTTAGGTGACGTTAATAGCTCTACATAGTATAAAATAAAGTCGCTTTTTCTGTCCTCATGTCCCTTTGTTCCCTTTAATTGCTGTTTTCTTTATTATATAGAGTGATTAAAGAGGAAGGTTTGTGATAAATATGTATATTATTATGGGAGTTCGCTATTTTACAAGTAAAATATCAGACGGCCATTCTATAACAGATTTATTGTCAAGGCAACCGTCGTCGTCGCTACATTACGTCACCTAAGTTTGCGGGGTCGTCAATTCATCCCGTAAATTATAAACGCCACCTAATGGTTTGACGGATGACTTGCATACAGTTTGTTTTATTTCAAATAAACGTCACCTAAGCGTTAGGGGGTTGTCAATTCATCAGGAACAAAACTTGGAATATTGGCTTAGGGGACACCTAAATTTTAGGTGTGGTTGGTGAAAATGGGCATTAGCCAAATTATTTTTTCAGAAGAATGGCTAATTTTTATACGTATTTGGCTTGGCAAGATCCCCTAGGACGGTTTAATGTTAGGCACAAAACTCTCAAGGGCCCGAAGGCTCTAAAAAATCCGAGTCCTTATTTAAACCACAATTTGCGAATGATCTCAAAAAGCCCTCAGCTCACATTTGAATAATGATATAACATACCATAAGATTAATTGTATCTAGTTATTATAGGGTTGCCAAAGAGATAAATATTTTTATATTTTTTAAGTTTCAATAGTAAATGATAATGTTATTTTTATATCTACTTAATTTTGCTTTCGTATATTTAGTTATGATTCCCATAATGAAGGATTATCTTTAGATTAAAATCGCTTATTTCAAAATGTACCTCATTTCTGTGATTTTAACTGGATTTATTTAAAATTATTTTTAGGTTTACCTATCCTTATGAGTTATAAATATACTAGGAACTTGATTAAACGGACTAAGTGTGATTGATGTTAGACATTTAAATAATCGAAAATGAAATGTACGAAAAGCGGTTTCGGTGCATATGACCTGCAGTACATAATATTATTGCGTGTTTGTTAAAAAAAAAAAACCACAGAAAATCATATTATGTTTAATAAGTAATTATTAAGGTATAAAATATTATGTTCTGATGATATTTCAGATAGTCTCAAATCCTTGGGGCCGGATCATCGAGTTTCTGCTGTATTCAAGGTCCATGATTTCATAAACGACGGCACACGGCACGGCATCGTATTAAGAAATAATTTTTATTTTTTATTTTAATAAATTTGAAGCTGGCAACCCTAATAGGCCCCGAGAGTACCTACATCATTGTGAAGTGGATCGTAGGTTATTAATGAGGGAGACCATCGAATCCTTTCCTTCCATTTTCAGTATTTAAGTACGTGCTAGAACATTCAAATTTAATGTACAGTTCAATAATTATGCCTAATAACCTTAATATAATTATATACATTTGAAAGTCATTTTTATAAATTGTAAGGGCTTATTTCAAAATATGGCAAACCTAATTTTCAAAGACAGAAAGGTATAATAGACAGACAGAGAGCAAGACTGATAGACAGGTAGATTGATAGTGAGGCAGACAGTCAGGCTGACATCTACGTATATGGCTACCTAAGCCAGTCATATACAGATGACACGATATATGGACAGACTGTAAGACTTACAGAATGATAGGTGAACAGGCTGATAGTTATATTACGAAGAAGCTGCTTTTATACCGCTATAGTAGCAAATATTCGTAAATAGGCCATATTTTTTCTGACCTTCTCTAGAAGCAGACAAATACTGGAAATATGAGGAATACACCAAGCAATCCAGGTTTTCTGGATCGTACACAAACAATAAACATGCTGTAATAATACTTTCATAAGGCACTAAGTTTGGAACGAAAACTGCATGAAATATTCATTAAAATAGTTTGCTGGAACGAAAATACCGCCTTATTTTACAAGCGTAGTCATCAGGTAATAGATTGTACGAAGCATATTTCAGATAACTTTACATTGTACAGCAAGGATTATTAAAACAATGTTGTGTTTAACACACACACAGGCAATCTTTCGGTCTTCAATGGAACTATGTCAATAGCAAGTAGTTTGCAAGTTTTAGAAGATGTTAAATGCATTTTGATAGTTTGTTATTCGGTGGCAAGTATTAATATTAAGTTTTAAACAAAAGGCAATATTCTGGTCGTCAATTTAAATACTAGATAAATAAGTAGTTAACAATTATTGAATAAAAAAAACAGTAGTATTGGAATAATATAACATAACTGTCTTATCTTCAAATTGGTGTTGATAGGATAGAGCAACTAAAAGTTATTTCACGTGTAAAATATTATACTATTATCCAAGAAAATAACATTCATTTCTTAATTTATGATAATTCTTGTTTTGTCTTTTATATTGTCTACTAGCTGACCCAGAAAACGTTGTTTTTCCCTATAAATAATTATTTCTAGTATCAATTTAAGAAGTAGATACCTAAATAACAAAATTTCATGAAAATCGGTTGAGTCGTTTTGGAAGAGTTTGCGCATAAATACTGTGATATTGTAAATATTAGATAATAATTCTTCATGTGCACAAAATGACACGAATAGAGCTATAATATTGGAAGGCGTCCCTACATAATATTTCAAACAAAAGTTTTGCTGGTATTCCAATTTATACACGACTTAAACGATCCTCACCTCCGTAATTATGTGCATGATACAGCGCTATGTATAATTAATAGTATGTTGCCCCTTTCCCATACACGCCTTAAGATTCCTTAGAGTCATCACATTATTGTTTATGCTGTTTAATACTTAAGATATTATAAGGTATATTTTATTATATTTAATGTAATACATAGGTAGGTATAGGAATAAGGTAAGATATAATGCATTGTATCTTTTTTTAAATATATTTATATGTACTAGATACTAGACTACTTTTGCACTAAAATTCGTTTATTGCATAGGAACCGTACATTTTTCATGCATAAAAATTATTATCCTATGTTCTCTCCCGAGACCCAGTGGCAACGTATGGCTAAATAAAATAATGAATATCAGCGACATCGCTTTAGCGGTATGGGCGTGAAGAGGCAACAGACAGACAGACAGATAGGCAGACAGACACACTTTTAAATTTATAATATTAAAGTACTTATGCATAGGAAAATGTTCAGTATCCCTCTAGTATAATAATCTAATGTCTCACGCTTGGCTAGCGCTCGAGACTTAAAATGGTTTACGATTTCTGTTACGGTAAAACTATCCTCCGATTTTCCTATTAATAATAAAGTATTATCATGAGATTTCCTGTAATATCGCTATTCGCTTGGAATCTCAAGACTCTAGTTATTAATACCTATTATCATGAACTAAATTAGTGAAGGTTTGTAGCATAATGTTGGTATAAGTACCGTTTTTAAATTCCCATGTTACTCTATTGTATCATGATTAGTCAATTGTTATCAAAAATATTTATACTTTTGCATATTACCATTTTCCTAAGTTCTTCATCTCAAAGTGTTAAAGGTTGCCTGGAAGATATTGCTTTAAAGAAATAAGGCCGCTTTTGTGTGCAGTTAAATTACCTAGTTATAATATTATATTTGTTATTACTTATTATGTTCTAATATTGCACAATGGAGTATATAATATTTTGTTTGTTTTTCTATATATTCCCCAGGCTGCCGGTAATGCGTTATCCCATGGCTCTGCCTAAAGCAGAAGAGTAGGAACACCGTTGGGCGTTTGTTTTAGCCCAGTGCGGCCTTCACTGCCCCTGGGGAGTCCCACATACCCCGGTGGCCCACCCCAGATTTCCGTGCATGCGTAAACGCATTTCCCCAACGGAAAGTAACGGCTGTCGATAAAGCTGTGTTTCCACAAGAGATGTGTTGCGAGGAATGTGTTTTTGAGAGCCAATAGAATCGCTTCATTGAAATGACCTTGCCATTACATCGCTCTGCGCGGCGATGCTATTGGTTCTCAAAAACACATTCCTCGCAAACACAACACGCAACACATCTTATGCGTAACTCAATTACCATTTAAATCAAAATTAAAATCTTGACGTCTTTAAGGCAGTCCCCCGAGCAAACGACCTTGGCCATACATTTGCCGTGTTGCCGAGATCGCACCAAATCCCTATTTTTTTATTTATCTTATTTGGAAATTGTCCAAAAAAATAATTAAAACGGGGAATATGTAGTTTATGACATTGTTGATCTATTGGCATGTGTTTCAAATAAAAGTAATTTGTAAATCCTAAGGGGATGCCGAATGTATGCTTGAATTTTAATAAATTGGTATTACTTTGGAAGCTGATATCATGAGTATAATAAACAAAAATAGAACATTTAAAACGGGGAAAGGAATGTTGTTATACTGAAGATTATTGCTGTATTTTTATTATTACTTTGTAACTTTCAAATAACTTCATAAGGCTTTAAATACCGTAAATTACGGAATCTCCGTAGGGAAGGCCCTAAGGGCCTTATCACACTGGCGATTAGCGAGCGGTTTGAAAGCGACGCGATAGCGCAGCGCGCACAACGCGACAGCGCAGCGTCGTCGCGGCGTGGCGTGGACGCCATTTTGTACACTCGTCTAGGGAATTCTCTAGACTATTGGACTCCATTTTGTACACTTGTCTAGGAAATTCCCTAGACGAGTGTACAAAATGGCGTCCACACCACGCCGCGACGCCGTTGCGCTGTCGCGGCGTGCACGTCGCGCAATCGCGGCGTGCGCGCTGCGCAATCGCGTCGCTTTCAAATCGCTCGCTAATCGCCAGTGTGATAAGGCCCTTAAGCCCCGTCACGTATTTTTGGTATCTCACAATAATCGCAACCGATTTTGCTTTAGTTCCGTGTTCAACTATCTCAACTTTAGACGTTACAGATGGAAGCGTCGTAAACCAAACGGGAACTTAAGTATGAACTTAAGTACAGACCCAGTTGATACTTAAACGTGAATAAAGCAATTAAAAACTCTAAACTTTGATAGTTTTGCGCTGTTTACAGAGTGTATCGAGGCATATAATTATATCCATACTTCCATACTAATATTATAAATGCGAAAGTGTGTCTGTCTGTCTGTCCATCTGTCCGTCTGTCCGTCTGTCCGTCTGTCCGTCTGTCCGTCTGTCCGTCTGTCCGTCTGTCCGTCTGTCCGTCTGTCCGTCTGTCCGTCTGTCCGTCTGTCCGTCTGTCCGTCTGTCCGTCTGTCCGTCTGTCCGTCTGTCCGTCTGTCCGTCTGTCCGTCTGTCCGTCTGTCCGTCTGTCCGTCTGTCCGTCTGTCCGTCTGTCCGTCTGTCCGTCTGTCCGTCTGTCCGTCTGTCCGTCTGTCCGTCTGTCCGTCTGTCCGTCTGTCCGTCTGTCCGTCTGTCCGTCTGTCCGTCTGTCCGTCTGTCCGTCTGTCCGTCTGTCCGTCTGTCCGTCTGTCCGTCTGTCCGTCTGTCCGTCTGTCCGTCTGTCCGTCTGTCCGTCTGTCCGTCTGTCCGTCTGTCCGTCTGTCCGTCTGTCCGTCTGTCCGTCTGTCCGTCTGTCCGTCTGTCCGTCTGTCCGTCTGTCCGTCTGTCCGTCTGTCCGTCTGTCCGTCTGTCCGTCTGTCCGTCTGTCCGTCTGTCCGTCTGTCCGTCTGTCCGTCTGTCCGTCTGTCCGTCTGTCCGTCTGTCCGTCTGTCCGTCTGTCCGTCTGTCCGTCTGTCCGTCTGTCCGTCTGTCCGTCTGTCCGTCTGTCCGTCTGTCCGTCTGTCCGTCTGTCCGTCTGTCCGTCTGTCCGTCTGTCCGTCTGTCCGTCTGTCCGTCTGTCCGTCTGTCCGTCTGTCCGTCTGTCCGTCTGTCCGTCTGTCCGTCTGTCCGTCTGTCCGTCTGTCCGTCTGTCCGTCTGTCCGTCTGTCCGTCTGTCCGTCTGTCCGTCTGTCCGTCTGTCCGTCTGTCCGTCTGTCCGTCTGTCCGTCTGTCCGTCTGTCCGTCTGTCCGTCTGTCCGTCTGTCCGTCTGTCCGTCTGTCCGTCTGTCCGTCTGTCCGTCTGTCCGTCTGTCCGTCTGTCCGTCTGTCCGTCTGTCCGTCTGTCCGTCTGTCCGTCTGTCCGTCTGTCCGTCTGTCCGTCTGTCCGTCTGTCCGTCTGTCCGTCTGTCCGTCTGTCCGTCTGTCCGTCTGTCCGTCTGTCCGTCTGTCCGTCTGTCCGTCTGTCCGTCTGTCCGTCTGTCCGTCTGTCCGTCTGTCCGTCTGTCCGTCTGTCCGTCTGTCCGTCTGTCCGTCTGTCCGTCTGTCCGTCTGTCCGTCTGTCCGTCTGTCCGTCTGTCCGTCTGTCCGTCTGTCCGTCTGTCCGTCTGTCCGTCTGTCCGTCTGTCCGTCTGTCCGTCTGTCCGTCTGTCCGTCCGTCCGTCTGTCCGTCTGTCCGTCTGTCCGTCTGTCCGTCTGTCCGTCTGTCCGTCTGTCCGTCTGTCCGTCTGTCCGTCTGTCCGTCTGTCCGTCTGTCCGTCTGTCCGTCTGTCCGTCTGTCCGTCTGTCCGTCTGTCCGTCTGTCCGTCTGTCCGTCTGTCCGTCTGTCCGTCTGTCCGTCTGTCCGTCTGTCCGTCTGTCCGTCTGTCCGTCTGTCCGTCTGTCCGTCTGTCCGTCTGTCCGTCTGTCCGTCTGTCCGTCTGTCCGTCTGTCCGTCTGTCCGTCTGTCCGTCTGTCCGTCTGTCCGTCTGTCCGTCTGTCCGTCTGTCCGTCTGTCCGTCTGTCCGTCTGTCCGTCTGTCCGTCTGTCCGTCTGTCCGTCTGTCCGTCTGTCCGTCTGTCCGTCTGTCCGTCTGTCCGTCTGTCCGTCTGTCCGTCTGTCCGTCTGTCCGTCTGTCCGTCTGTCCGTCTGTCCGTCTGTCCGTCTGTCCGTCTGTCCGTCTGTCCGTCTGTCCGTCTGTCCGTCTGTCCGTCTGTCCGTCTGTCCGTCTGTCCGTCTGTCCGTCTGTCCGTCTGTCCGTCTGTCCGTCTGTCCGTCTGTCCGTCTGTCCGTCTGTCCGTCTGTCCGTCTGTCCGTCTGTCCGTCTGTCCGTCTGTCCGTCTGTCCGTCTGTCCGTCTGTCCGTCTGTCCGTCTGTCCGTCTGTCCGTCTGTCCGTCTGTCCGTCTGTCCGTCTGTCCGTCTGTCCGTCTGTCCGTCTGTCCGTCTGTCCGTCTGTCCGTCTGTCCGTCTGTCCGTCTGTCCGTCTGTCCGTCTGTCCGTCTGTCCGTCTGTCTGTCTGTCTGTCTGTCTGTCTGTCTGTCTGTCTGTCTGTCTGTCTGTCTGTCTGTCTGTCTGTCTGTCTGTCTGTCTGTCTGTCTGTCTGTCTGTCTGTCTGTCTGTCTGTCTGTCTGTCTGTCTGTCTGTCTGTCTGTCTGTCTGTCTGTCTGTCTGTCTGTCTGTCTGTCTGTCTGTCTGTCTGTCTGTCTGTCTGTCTGTCTGTCTGTCTGTCTGTCTGTCTGTCTGTCTGTCTGTCTGTTACTTCTTCACGCCCAAACCGCTGAACTAATTTGGCTGAAATTTAACATGGAGATACTTTGAGTGCCGGGAAAGGACATAGGATACTTTTCGTCCCAGAAAAATGCACTTTGGCGCAACGGAGTTGCGGGCATCATCTAGTTATATATAATGCTTTTAATTTATCAAATTAGTTTGCTTCTAATAACTGTTTACCTGGATCGACCTTTTGTAAAAGTCTTATATGTAACAGGATGTTACAAAATAAGGTGATAATATTTTATGGTATGTATATTGTATGTGTCACTTATATAGAGTTTATTGTGAAAGTGGTAGCGTTAAAAGAGCAAATTTTATAGTACGTATGGGCAAGCATAACTCGTTTTATGTATTATCAACTTAAATAGAACAGGTAACTAAACATTGAAATATATTGATTCCTACGCAAATGCCAGATCCGGCGATTTCGGGCAAGATAACAAGCCCGAGAGGCAGACATAATCCGACCAAACATGTAGGTACATTATATTATATTTATAACCGACTTCAAAAAAAGGAGGTTATCAATTCGACGCGTATGTATGTAATATTTCCAGAACTGCCCAGTTTTTGTATATCTGTTAATCTATGACAGCTTTTGAATAAATGTGGCAAATTTCAAAAGTGTATGTATATATGTATGTTTTTATGTTTGTGCATGTAATAGATATGTTAATATACATAAGTATAGATAAAAGGATAAAATGTATGAATTAAGGCGAAATTAAGAACATTGTTTAGATAATAGTTCCAATAAGTCAATTGAAAACTTAACACCAATATTAAACCGTAATTGCTTATGTTAAATTATTAATAAAAACACCTTTTGAATTGTAAGGAAAGACTTATAATGTAAGGTACCTAGTTTAAAGTATTGTCTTTTATTTATTTTATGAATATTATTATGTTAAGATTTTGTTTAATTGTATGTAGATAGAATATAATATTTAAGTAATAATAATTCTAGTACCAAACTTTGGAAAATGTGGGTACTAGAATTATTATTCAGTGTGGGTAGAATATCCATTCTACCCAGTGCAGTATAAAATAGCTAGCAAACCTAGTACGGCTCTCATTCTGGCCAACAGTGTTTAAGGTGATGTACCTATTTGTTTGTTAATAAGTAACTTGGTAATTATTGTAATTTATGTTAAGAAGATTTTGTACAAGCCTATAGTTTATTTTTGCTAGATGATCTATAATATTATAATTGCTTGATATTATGTTGTTTTATAATATAAAGTTATAAGTTCCGTGTTATTCCTGAATTGTATCTTATTAATATAAAATATACAGAAAGTACCTTAGCTAGATTACGTAAATTACGTAATAATTTGTCATACAGTTTGAAAATAATTATATCTACCGACCCTCACTTGTTAAGGTTGTTTTAGTAAATATCTTTATTGTTTTATAGTTTAATTTCATTTAACCACAGATACCTTGCTACTGCTAGGGCATAATTTTAGTATTATCATAGTAACATCAAATTGTTTCAAAATATCTTAGACCAATAAATACTCTAATCTAACACATGCATATCTCCGGAACCACAAGTCCGATTTTAGTGATTCTTTTTTTATTGTACTAGGTATTATTCAACTTACGGAATGCTGCAAGTTTCATCAAAATCGGTTTAGTAGTTTTGGAGATAGGGAGTTTTGATTCTTAATTGCATACAATAATGAAGTCGGTTTTATCTTTTTAAAATACAGTTATGGTTTTACAAAATATTATTATTTAATAGTACATAAGATATATTTTATTTTGACAATAATTGATAACCTTGAACTGTAAAATGTTTTTACAATAAATTAAGCAACTAAAGCCCGTCACAGACCTAGCTATAATATATATTAATATGTTTATAGCTAGGCATATTAATATATATTTTCTATACTAATTTTCGCGTGACCACACACTCAGCTATAATATATATTTCTGTGACATGTGGATTTAGTATAGAATAATATGCCTTGCTATAAATATATTAATATAATATATTATAGCTAAGTCTGTTACGGGCTTTATAGTAACAGTTTGTTTAAATTAGACGTGATGTACAATTTTGCATTACAAATCCAAAACTCCGAAGAACAAAATGAGTGATAATATCACACGATTTTCATGATTAAAATCAAATAATTATTGTGCAAAATATATGTAACACAACAAAAACACGGAGTTCCATTTGTATAATTACGACATTTACGATAAATCAAAATACAATATGATAGTGAAACTTTAATGACATAGGTTGGGTTGCACCAGAGGCGTGGTTAAAGTTAAAGTTAAATATGGCGTCCAAACACCCCATAATATGCTCATACGACATCTGTCAATTTTTCCGGTTAAAGTTAAAATTAAAGTCAAAGGTAGTTCGTGCAACCCACTCATACTTGAAAACCACTTATTTTTTTTTATTTATCAACTTTCAAAAGATGATCAATTTAAAAAAAAAACAACAAAGAGTTTAAAAGTCTAAAACAGGCTTGAGCCTGTTGTTGACTCTTTGTACATTGAATGATTAATTGATTATATAAAACAATTCTAACGAACAAGAAATGGATTTTTAATGTTCTAAGATAATTTAATAGTTATTTTAATGAAATACGTTGAAAAAGCTTTTAAAATTATAATCACCGCTACCGGAGACATTAATAATTATTTTTTGTATCAAATAGGTCAGTTGGATGTTCTGATTCAAATCATCATTCTGTTTTTTTAAATCATAAAATAAAGTAGCAAGATAATATGCCATTATTTTCTAGACCAAGAGAAAATAATGGCATAGCAGTACGGTGCAATAGACAAAGTTCTTGATTGACTAACACTTACTTCTGATACCTGGTTACCCAAACCGGTGAATAGATTGTGCTGAAATTCGGTATGGAGATACTTTTAGTCATGAGAAATATTATAATAGTCTACTATATATTAAAATTTTTATTCTGGAAAAATGTTTTCAGTCATTTCCATATTATTCCCAAAAGCGTTATGGCTAGTTGACGCCCGCGCCTCTGTTGCAAAAAAAAAAAACCATTTATCGCGCGGATTCCGGTAATTTTTTCGGGATAAAAACATATATTATCATTGTATATCTTTTCCCAGGACTCAAGGTACTATACCTTTAATTATAATATTATATTGGTATGGGTAATATATTTTATTTCTCAGAAAATTGATTTATAAGACTTACTAGCTGTCCCGGTGAACTTCGTGCCACTTTAAAACCTTCCCTGGGCTTCTACGAACATTTTAAGACTAAAATCAGCCCAATCCGTACAGCTATTTTCGAGTTTTAGCGCGGCTAACACATTTGAAAATCCATTTTTATATATAAGACTTATTTAAAGCTTCGAACCAATTTCCTCAATTCATAGCCCAGAGCTTTCGAACGCAAAACGTCTCCAAATTATATAAAGCACAGATCTCATTATAACTTTTTGTCTGAACTTTTACTGTGCGACAATTGCAACCTTATTGCAATATGATAAGTGCTAATTTCTTATCAGTAATGTCGTGAAAAACTTTTCCGATGCAATCCTGAAAAATTAACTTTAATGCCCTGTAACAAGGTCTTATTTCATTTACAAAAAATTAACGTATGGACAGAAAGTTGGCATATCATACCGTGAAAATTTTGATTAGGGGTCTTGTAGAATAATTGGATTTTTACTTTCGAATGAGAAAATTATGGCTTGTCGTTACTTGATTAATTGCAAGTTTATTTTATTTAAGTAGCAAGCTATATTATGCCGCTTTTTCTGGTCCATGATGTACAAAATATACGGGCGATCTCAATATTTGATTTCCAATGATTAGCAGCAATCATGGTCGCAATCATGGCTTTTCATCATGACCCAACATAGAGAAGGATATTTTTGTTTAAATCTTATTATATTATCAGTAAAATTATCTTAGCTGCAATACATGGCATTTTAAAGCTAAATATTGCAGGTCCATGTTATTGTTAAAAATTAATATCTGAGTTATTTAGGGCCTGTTTCACCACTTCCTGATAAAGTGCCGGATAGGCTATCCACAATTTATTTGACAGATTCTTCATACTCTATCTGCCAAGTTAAGTGGTGGATAGCCTATCCGGTATTAATCAGGAAGTGGTGAAACAGGCCCTTAAGCTTCTAACATTCAAACACTAGCAATTTGACAAATACAAGATTTAAAGTTAATCTCTATTTTTATGCCCGTGAAACCTTTGTATAGTGTCGATCCATTTGTACCAGCCATTTTCATTTCAAAGCAATTTTAATTTACCCGTACTAGATAAACAAACTACAGCCATAGCTTAGACTAGAATCGTAGTCCCGGCGCACATAGATTAGTCAATAAATTTCCACTCGACTTACGTGGCTCGTAAATTCCCGAGCTTATAGCCAGTTGGCGTCGTTGCAACTGTCAAATATTCACACGTTGGTAATCCTACTGTCAATTGAGGAATACGATAGAAATGGCAGGATTTTGATGTGACCGGTCCATTACAGATTTTTTTTAATAATAATAATAATAATATTTATTTGCTAGAGTGAAATGTACAATTAAGGTCTTCCAGAATTTTATAATGCAGGATCATAACACTCAACTAAATTAATAGTATGCAAATGTCATTTCTTAAAACTAGCTAAAAGAAGGAGGATACAAATGTCACTAATATTATGATCATTTAATATGTCAGTGTCACTCAGTGCACAAAAAATACAAAAATACCTAACAAAAAGTCAAAAATACGCAACAAGTCAGAAATAAGCACCCACTTTTATGTTAAGATAGTCCTTTACTTCATAAAAACATTTATCCAGAAGCCATTCATTAAGTTTTCTTTTGAAAGTAACTAAGTTATGTTTTTCAAAATCTTTTGGCAAATTATTATATATCTTAATAGCCATAATGTAGGGACTTCTAAGGAATGTTGTGCTGTTGCATTTAGGCATGGCTAATTTATTGGGGTAACGTAGTGATCTGTTGGCCGTGTTATTATCCTTGTTTTGTACGAAGTATTTGGGATGTTTTTTAACGAAAATACACATGTCTCTTATATACATACATGGCAGCGTAAGTATGTTCAGTTTTTTGAATAGAGGTTTACAACTTTCAATCGGCCCAACGCCGCAAATGGCCCTAACACACTTCTTTTGTAACTTAAAAACTAAATTAAATTCAACAGAGTTGCCCCAGATCACAAGACCGTATGATAAAATTGAGGAAACATAGCCATGGTATGCACAAAGAGCTGCTGATATTGACACAGTCTTTGCCAAACGTCGCAATGCATATACAAATTTATCAAGCTTACTACATATATAGTCCACATGGGCTTTCCAGTTGGAGTGTTGGTCAAATATTAGTCCTAGAAATTTTAATGAATCTACTTCTTCTATATTAATGTCATCATAAGTAATTTTTTTGGGTATCTAATATTTAAATTGCATTATTTTGGTCTTACTAAGATTTACCTGCAAGTCATTTTTATCTAACCATAATATTATGTCCTTGAGAGCAGTAATTAATTCTTGTTCGTAAAGTAATATATTTAGGCATTTCACCAATATTGTGGTATCGTCTGCAAATAACACTTTAAGATGCCTCGTTGCAGTTGTGACATCATTAATATAAATTAAAAAAAGAAATGGGCCAATCAAACTTCCCTGTGGAACTCCTATATCCAAAATGGCATATTGAGATTTATATGTTTTTTTTTGTTTTACCTATCGTTTTTGTAATCATTGTACATACTTTACGATTACTTAAATAAGATTTTAACAAATCATGTGCCTTTCCTCTTATTCCATAATTCTCTAATTTATGTAATAATATTTTATGGTTTATTAGGTCAAAAGCTTTTGTCATATCTAAAAATATACCGGTGATCGGTGTTTTGTCATTTAAGCTTTCATGCACTATTTTACTCAAATAAAAACATGCATCTGTAGTGGAACTATTGTCACGGAAACCAAACTGTTCATTAACTAGCAGATTCTGAGTATTAAAAAAGCTTTTTATACGTTTTAGCATGATTCTTTCAAATACCTTGGCAAAAATAGGAATTAAGGTTATTGGGCGGTAGTTTTTTAATTCAGTTTTATCATCTTTTTTAAATAGTGGCTTTATAATTGAAATTTTTAGGCGGCTCGGGAAAACCCCTTGTTCTAGTGACTGGTTTATAATTTTGGCAAGGGGATAACATAATTGTCCTGCACATTTCTTAATAATGTCAGTTCGTATCTCATCATAACCTACTGCATTAGTTTTCTTCAATGATAATATTGTATTGTAAACGTCTCGAGGATCCGTTGGGGATAAAAAAATTGTGTTTTTATTTATGTTGAGTAAGAAAGTGTTTCACTTGTCTTTGTTTTTTCCATTCTTTAGAGTCACATTTCCTATACTAGTAAAATATTCATTAAAAATTTTGCATATATCATTAGCTTCAGTGTATTTTTTCTTGTCTTTTTTTATATACGGAATGTCATTATTAACGTCATTGTTATCTCCTAAGTTGTCATTTATTATTTTCCATCCTGCCCTGCATTTGTTTTTTTGATTATTTATATATTTAGTGTTTTGTATTTTCTTTGATTTAAAAATACATTTTTTTAATAAATAATTATATTTTAGAAGTCGCTGTTTTGTATTGTTATTATTTATTTTTGAAATTCTGTTTTTTAAGTGCATTTTTCTTTTTACTAAACATGATTTTCTAATACCTTTAGTCAGCCATTGAGTTTGTTGTTTATTCTTGTGTATACGTATTTTTATAAGTGGAAAACACAATGTATAAAAGAGGACTATTTGATCATGGAATGTGTTAAATGAATTTTCTACATTATCTTCATCTCTTAAATCTGAAAATGACAGGGCTGAAATGCATTCCTTAAATTTACGAATATTATCACCACTATAATCCCTTCTATATTCCCAAATGATGTTTGAAGTTGGAACCTTCTTTACTTTAATAGTTAATGTTTGAGCAGTATCATGGTCTGACAGTGCCAGATGATGAATATTTGACTTTGTCATTTTTAGATTACTAACAATAAGATCTATACAGGATGATAGTCTAGTAGGGCATGATATGTGTGAAGTTAAATTATAATTTTTAAGTAAACTCATTAATTCACGTGTATTTTTATTGTTTTTAAGAGTGTCTAAATTCCAATCACCACATAAGACTATACTTTTTTCTTTCCTTTTGTTATTTATGTCATGAAGTAGTTTATCTAAATTTTTAAAGAAAGAATAAATATCACTTTGAGGTGTTCGGTAAATACAGACAACATACAATTTATAATCATGTAGCTCTATTCCACAGCACTCAAATTCATTTACTATTCCCATATTTTTTATCCATTTTATTTCTTTACAGTTTAGAAAATTTTCTGTCAATATGCATGAGCCCCCTCTCTTGGAATTTCTACAGAAGGCAGATGCTATTTTATATCCATGCAATTGAAATAAGTTTTCTGAACCTTTCTTTATGAATGTCTCTGTGAGACATATAACTTGTAAGTTAGGTAATACTTGTTTTAAGTCTAATATGGAACAGTGAAGTAATTCTGACTTATTTATAGCCCCTGCAATATTTTGGTGAAGAATTGTTATACTTTCATCGAAAAAAATCCTCATTGCTCGTTCTTTCCATATTGAAATTCGCTAACTTCGTATTTTTTTTATTTATTATTTTAAAGTAGTATGGTATTGTACCTCTGAGTTCTTTATGTACTATTTTAGGTATAGAATCTTCCCTGGTAATCTTTTTAAAATAAAAAGTTATTTTGTTTCTTTGTAATTCTATTTTCTTTTTAGATGTTACATTATTTAGTTCGTCAAAATTTATTGAATTGTTAGTGTTGTAAAACGGTAAATATGTATGAAGATAGTCTGTAATCCATATTAAAATTTATTTGTTCTGATATGTCATTTATATATTCACTAAAATTATTGTAAAATCTTTTAGGTTTTATGAATGTGGTGTTTTTGTACAATTTTAAGAGACATTGTATGTGATTATTGAGAGTTTCAACCCTTAGATAATCATTCGATTGTACTTCTAACACATAAACACGTGCTTTGCGGAGCTTATCTAACGCTAGTGCTAATTTATTTAGAAAACTACAGGGGTTTTTATCATTTGTACCCACTCCTAATATAATAACATCTCTGTCTTTCATATTATACTTAAGAGATTCACAACTTCTAAGAGATTCACTACTTAGTGCATTAGGTTTTACAAAAGAAAATATATTGTAAATATTATTTTTATTTTGTTTTTTATTTCTTATATGTCTTAATCTTTGAGATAAGCCTAAGACACTTTGTTCTCCCAATATATGTATGTAGTTCTCTTTCTGCATTGGCCTCTTATAAATACTAGACAGTGATTTTTGTGCACTTTTGAGTTCCTGATTTGTACTTTTCTCAGCATTATGATTAAGTGTAAATGTGTTTTCATCATCCTGAAAGTCAATTCTTTTTTTAATAGAGTTGCTTGATAAGTTAAGGCATCTTTTTCTGTTACTTTTTTTAATACTGCTAATTGGTGCAGAGTGGATTTTACTCAATAACTTTAATTTCTTTTCCAGTTCTTGAATTTTTTTTAAAAGATTGTTGTTTTCTAATACCAACTGTTCTATTTCCTTATGTGCTATGTCAAGTTGAAGTTTGACATCTTTAAACTTATCACGCAATTCTTGTAATTCTTCATTCATTGTTATAGACAGGTTTGGTAGGCTACTTACTTCTGGATCACGACTTAATGAAGCAAATGAGTTATTATACATTGAGTTATCTAGGTTTGCATCATCGTAATTTATACTGTGTCGTCTTCTTCTTATTGTAACAAATTCATCTCCAAGACTGGCTCTGGCCTCCATTCTCTGGGTAGTAAATATTATAAAAAAAAAAAAGGGAAGAAATAAATAAAAAAAAACTATATAATTCAGGCGGAGTTTGTGATGTCACGGATTTATTTATTTAATTTGAGTCAGAAGTTAAAAAAATAATATTGATAATACAACACAATGTCCTATAAAATAAATAGATGTCAATAAAGAAGCATTAACAATTTCATCACAATTTCATATTAATAATTTAGTATTTATAGTTCATTAAAATATGTCAGAGGGGTTAGTACTTAATAAATTAATTATTAAATTAGTAATGTCAAAAATTGTAATTAATTAATAAAATGTAAGAATAATTGATAATACAACACAATGTCATATGAAATAGATAAAGAGATATTAGTTCATTAAAATATGTCAGTGGGATTAGCAATAAGTATTAATAAAATTAGCTTATGTCAAGAATTCATTTAATAATTATAATATTACAATGTCATTTATAATAAATAATTGTCAATAAAGATTAATTATTATTTTATTAATTATAATGTCAGTGTGTAAAATTTATTTTTTAAAATGTATCTACTTATATAATAAAATTACAAGATAAATTTGTATTGCATTGAAAACTGATTTTTTTCTTTAAATAAAATACTTTGGCAATCTACATTTGGTACACAGCTAAAACCCTTGTCCCAACTTATGGTGAATTGGATAATAAATAGGTGGCTAGCGGATGTTGGTTTGGTAGGTACTAACTAGACCGTAGGTACTTACTTCTGATTTACAAACAAATTAACACTTTTGCTATCTTGTACCTAGATAAAAAAAAACCATTGAATGATATAACAATTAACAAAGTAAGAGAGATGTGAAAGTATGATACAGTACCAGTTACTGTTTTGTTTGAGCACTTTACTTACATTCATTAAAATCCTGGCTTTTTAAATTTAAATCACAGATGTCTTAATTGTTTTCATGAAGATAGTTACACAAATATTATAATAATGTGAAGAAGAGAGGTTTAATTTGTTTTGGAGCATCTACACACTTCACATGAAACTTATATTTTTCGGCTGTTGAAATCAAAACACAGATCTTTATATTATTTTCATACAAAATAATAACAGACAATAAGTATTACAGAGTTTAAGAGATGTGGAAATATATGACAGTGATATAGACTTTTCAGTAATTTTCATGCAAGTTATTAGTAAGTATAAAATAGTTTCAATTTATATATTATGTACAATATTATTTGTTCTCAGGCTTATTTTCTTAAATTTTACAATAGTTTAACTTGTCACTTCTCATGACCAGTTAGTTCATATTGCATGCAACATATTATTATACAATACCTTTTAGCTTTGTGCACTATCTTACCTCAAGTTTAAATAACTTACTGTGTACAAGAGATAGAATGTCAATTTTACATATATGCTAGTACAAAATATAGGAGTAAAAACAGAAAACAAGATGTAGTTGAGAGAGTTAACAGTCTGTATTTTCCTTCCTTGAATTTGCTGTTCCTGATTCCTGTGCACTAAAGATGACTTCCTCTGTATTGAAACCAAGGGTAGCGTAGGTTCCGCAATATTAAATTCTTCTTTAGACTCTTGAAAATTTGAGAAACTTCAATTTCAATAGGTAGGTATCGTCAGCTGTACGATGAAGTGCTTGATCTGTACTTTCGCATCAAACCAACTGTAGTGTAAATAATAGTTCCGTTTGTTGTGAGATAATTAGTTTACTGATTAGTCCTTTAATTTTATCTAAGTATTTGATTCTTCGAAGAACGTTTCAGTTTAAAATGGCGATCAGCTGATTGGCGGTTTACAAGTCAGGGTTCTTTTACTTGAATTTGTCGCTAAACCACAGAATTTTGCACTGTTGCCGTATTTATTTCAATAAATCTGCACTGTAGTAATCTTTTTTTGCACTTTTCCTTGTAGCACAACTATTAATTTTATTTTAAATTCAATAAAATATGCGGAGGCAATTTGAACTATTTCGGTGATACCAGGCGAAAAAAAAAAAAAAAAAAGTTTTGTAGTGATTGTATTTTTTCTGACTTTTATTTTAAGCTTCTTAGAAGCAGAATTTTTCTAGAATGCATGGCGCTTTGAGACATTGGCATTCGTCTACGTCTATCAAGAAAGAGTAGACGCTGAATTTATAAACGTTATTTTATGCAAATTAAGACGTGTTGTATTTCCACAGACAATGTTTGTACACTTAAAATATCACCCTTACATTTTTTTAAACTTTTGAATACTTTTTGGTTATTTTTAAAATTATGCTGGAATTCTACTATTTTCAACAAGCTGTGCTTTTCAAGAGATCCCGCAATAATAACGAAAAGACAAGCTTTTATTCAAACAAATATAATAAAATGCACGGCGACTATGAACGATGATGTTAACAGTGGGTACACCAAAATACTTTTGCCGGCATAAAAATAATCCTGCAAGTACAACCATAGTACAGTCAAGAAAAAATAATGTAAAATATCTGATTACTTACATTAATTTATAATTACTTTTTTTGCATTAATTTATAATTACTTTTTTTGCATTAATTCATAATTACTTTTTTTGCATTAATTTATAATTACTTTTTTTGCATTAATTCATAATTACTTTTTTTGCATTAATTTATAATTACTTTTTTTGCATTAATTCATAATTACTTTTTTTGCATTAATTTATAATTACTTTTTTTGCATTAATTTATAATTAACTAGATGACGCACGCAACTCCGTTGCGCCAAAATTCGTTTATCGCGCTGGAACCTTAAATTTCTCTGGGATAAAAAGACGTATCCTATGTCCTTTCCGGGGACTTAAAGTATCTCCATACCAAATTTCAGCAAAATCGGTTGGGCGTGACGAGGTAACAGACAGACACACTTTCGCTTTTATAATATTAGTATAGATTTCTATAGTTTACTATACTAACATTATAAATGTGTAAGTCTACACGCTTAACTTTCGAACCGATTTTGATGAAATTTGGATTAGATATAGTTTGAGTCCCGGGAAAGGACACATGACATTTTTTATCCCGGAAATATGTACGGTTCCCGCGTGAATATTTGTGGCATTGCGGGTGATATCAAGTATTATATAAAATATTATTATATACATTTTATTTGTTGTATTTACAAGTATTTTCCATCAAAAATATGTAAAGTGGTCGACTGTACTCGTCTCAAATGAAGTGCTCCCCCGCACCTGAGATAGAACATAACACAGCTCGCACATAAATCCGAACTGTACTCTCGGCCAGAGGAAATTTGGTCTTAGTACATTACATGCTAGCTTTTGCTTGCAGCTTTACCAGCGTAGAGTACTCGTAAAGCACTGAACATAATGCAGTAAAGAATTGGCAGTTCTTCACAGTCGCGGTATCATATATGCCAATAGTATGAAAATCGGTCGAATATTTTCTTTCAAATTATTTATTAATCATACAAGAATATACAATAGTATAAAGGTAGGTAAGGTAGCGTACATCACGATTCACGTCGTCTAATTCCATGCTATATGCTATACTATGCTATTCTAAGTAAAACTTGTGTTATGGCAATCAGACAACGGATGAACGCCGAACAATTTTATCCTAATATATACACACCGGCAAAATTAGCGGAACATAATAAAATTTTATTGTTTTTGAAAATTAATCGCTGTTTTTTATATATTTATTTATTAATTTAATAATTGATGATTAAAAAATAAAACTTATATAAATTTAGGGCATAAAAACGTGTAAAATTAAAAAAATCTGCAAAAATCTAAAATTAAGAAAAATCTTTGAAATTTCAGTAGTAAGTTTTTAAGTTAAATTCTTCATTTTTACTGAAGAAATGCCATGTTAACAGCGTGTAATGCCTTCTATGGATCTGAAGAGAGTCTGGATACGTCATTACATGCTTGAATTTTGATTGTCAATAATTTCCTGTGGGATATTCTTCTACTCCTCCAGTAGCGCCAACTCGAGCTCCTGAACACATTTTGGAGCTGGAGTTTTAATTCGTACCGTTCACCCATTGATGTGCCACACGTTCTCAATCGGATCCACATCCGTAGACCGTGCTGACCTCTCCACCTGGGCTACGCTAGCATCATTTAGGTCATAATTCCCGATTTTTTTACTCTATGGACGCGCAAAAAATTGAAGTAACTACCTAAAACTGTGTAAAAGGCACAACATGCAGTTCTAGGATGTCTGTGCTATTGCACTGTCAAAGTACCATCATTAACAATCATCAGCTCTGTGCGGGCTCCAAATCATATTATGCAACCCCAAACCATTACGAAGCCTGCATGATATACCACTGTTTCCGTTAAGTTTGATGGTCTATAGCGTTCCTTACGATTTATCCACATTCTTTATCGCCTGTCAATAAAATTTGCACAGAGTTTGCTCCCATCACTGTACAGCACACGATTTCACTCACTTGTCAAATTTTGATGTTCACGCGCAAATCTTAGCCTGGCTCTTTGGTGGCCTGTCTCAAGTTTTGGTGCCCTTGCTGGCACCTTTGAGTTTAATTTAACTTCTTTGAGTCTTCTTCTTACTGTAAAATCACTTACAGGTTTATCTCGAACCTGTTCCTATAGGTTTCATCTCTGCAAAGCAGTTTAAGGTCGATTTCTTAAGGCTTGTACCCTTACAAAACGGTTATCCTGAACCTTTGCCACCCGATATCTGCCTTGTTCTCGTCTCCGAACGTAAGATCCAGTCTCTCTGTAGCGTTGAAATTTACGATGGACCACGAAAGCCGACACACCTAAGGCCTGACTGACCGAACGGTAGGTGTGACATTTCTCTATAGTGGTTACAGCTCTAGCTATCGTAGATGCTGGAAAATCCACTAATTTTGTATCTAAGCAATGTGTTCTTCCAAAAACCAAACAATCAAATGAGCTGACATACCTTGCACCCCGCTAAAAACGCCATTCTTATCAGAAACACTTACAACGTCAATCATCGAAAAACACTTAGTAGGGCATAATTGCAATAAAAATCTGTCAACTTGCCAGTTTTGTTCAATATTTTATTTCTTAAATGAGCTTAGAAACTATAAAAAAGGATTTCACACAGCCCGACCCACTTGAATTCAAGTTGTGGCCCTTTTTACTTATGTTCCGCTAATTTTGCCGGTGTGTGTATATTATTTACATATTCACACACACAATCATACTACACTTTATGAAGTTTTCAATATATAATTATAGTGAGAAATCTAAATAAATCAAGTTTAGGTTAAACAAACCAAAACAAAAGTCAAGTTAAGTAAGAGAAAACCCAGTGTTACTTAAAAAAATCGATGGTTTTAAATACTACTTGATACCTGTATCCCGTTGAGTAGAAATTAGTTTCTGCCGTGGGAACCACAATTTTTTCCTGGATAAAAAGTATTCTATGTCCTTTCCCAGGCTACAATGTTTACTAAATTTCAACAAAATCTGTTAAACTGTTTTAACGTAAAGGGGTAATAGACAGTCGGATAGGCTTTAGCATCTACAATCTACATAATACTCGTATATTATGTATAAAACTCAAAGGTGACTGACTGACATGGTGATCTATCAACGCACAGCCCAAACCACTGGACGGATCGGGCTGAAATTTTGCATGCAGGTAGATGTTTTGACGTAAGCATCCGCTAAGAAAGGATTTTGATAAACTCGAACCCCAAGGGATTAAAATAGGGGATGAAAGTTTATACTTCTTAACGCTAGCGAAGCTGCGGGCAAAAGCTCGTTTGTAATATAAGTATTATTGATCAATCATAATAATATAGCATTTATATAGCATAAAGACAGACTTTAGCATTCGTCATTTAAGTACGGATTATATAAAAACTATAAAGATTTTGCCTTCAGTGCCAGCAATGTTTGCGGTAATTTTATTTAAATTTTCAAAATATTGAAAACTCTTAACAGTATACGATATTAAGGTGGGTTCAAACGTTCGTATTTCGTTTAAACGTTAAAATATGCGTCCATAAACACAATCTTTTCGACGCGGGAATGGCTTCCGTGTGCGAATGTTTTCAATAGAACCCGCCGCTATCGCGAGATGTTAAATTGTTCTGATACCGAAATGGGCTTATATTTTGTGGATATGGTTTCGTTAATATTATATCTGTAGGTTATCGCCTTCGTGGTCCAGTGGTGTAGAGCGCGGCTCTTGACTCGGAGGTCGTGGGTTCGATTCCCGCGTTGGAAACGTGTTATTTCCAAGTTTGGTTGGGACAATGCAGGCTGATCACCTGTTTGTACAGGTGATTGGACAAGTAAGATGATCCATGCGTCGGATGGGCATGTAAACAGTCGGTCTTGCGCCTGATCCCTCGCCAGTCGTGTCGGTCTGCCGTCCCACTGGGTTATGAGAGTAAAGGAATAGATAGTGCTCTTGTGTACTGCGCACACACTTGGGCACTATAAAATTACTCTTGCGTAACTGGCTTGGTTTCAATGAAACCGGCCACAGTCACCGAAAGCGGGAACAGCTTCTGTGTGCGAAATGCGAATGCTTTCAATAGAACCCGCCGCTATCGCAAGATGTTAAATCGTTCTGATACTGAATTGGGCTTTTTATATTTTTGGGTCAGTTTTCCTTAGTATTATATCTTTAGGTTATTGCAGATTATACAAAATAATAGCAAAAAAAAAATTGTTCATAAATTCAGATATCAGTTACAGGCAATTTTTAACAAACTACGAAAATATAAGGTTCTTATAAATAGTCCTCATACTCTAAATTATATACTTACTTTATTCCGCGGCTTAGCTTGGGATCTTAATTTACTTAGTGTCCATGATTTAATTATTCAAAGGAAAATTTTATTAAGTACCTAATTTTATTACAATATAATTATATTAATGAGAATCGAGTACAGAGTACTCTCCTTTAATATTGAACTTGTCTCACCAGTCATGTTGTTTTATATTTTTTAGTTGATTTTATGATATTGTGAATGCGGTGTTTATCTTTAAGAAATTGATATTATGCGTTTAATGAACTGTCACCTAAAATTGTATTCCTTAATTTATGTTAAACGACGTTTAAACAATTGCAGTTGTCAAACCAAATTAACCTATCAATCCCCAAGGCCCAAGTGGGCCGCGATAACAAAAGATTTCCAAGAATCGGCGATCGAAGGATTAAATAAAATAAAATCTACGCAACGCGAAAGTTTAAAAGTTCAATTAAAATCTGACACATTTCTAATAATGGAGTTCCCAGAGCGTAAAAATCGTGCATACCTCCGATTTTTGCAATAGTGGATGAAAATTGAAAAAAAAGGAATGTGTAGCTGATAAAATAAGCAATAAAGTTTACCTATTGAAAAGTTGTGCTTTTTATTTTTAAATTATTTACTTCCACTTCAAGTAAACTCATAAACTGTAAAATTTGCATATTTCTTTATTTTAAATATATAGCAAAATAATAAAATATATCATTATTTTTTTGATTTGTATCGTTGCTTATATTCCAAAGAAAGAAAATAAGTTGAAAAAAATATATAATTTATATTTAAAATTTATATTTTTGTATGTAGATGAGCATACCTCCAAATGTGCTTGTTGTGTGCCTCGCCAGGTAAATGGCGTTCCAATTTTTCTTTGGTTTTAAATAGGAAGTTTAAAATTATTTTTTAGGCTTAACAAAGCCTTCTATTTCTTAATGTGTATAACTTTTTAGCTCTTACTTTATTAAATTTTCTGAAAATGTAGCACAAACTTTTCACGGATATTTCGAAGAAAATCTGTATTTTATTTCTTTTGGTTAGGTTTTTACAGAAAAAAATTGTGTTTTTACTATTTTTTTTAATTAATTATAGTTGCTAAAATATACTTAAAGGAAAAAAAATACAAATTAGGTTAAGAACTGATATTTTTTGCATTCAGGTAAGCATTTTCCAAACTTAGGTCGCAGCATGCGTCTTTAGTATGTACGTGAGATTTGTAGCACCCAATTTTTTTTCTGGCTTTAAGTAGGAAGCTAAAATATATTTCAAAGACTAGAAAAAGTATTTATTTTGTCGATGCATTTAATGTTTTAGCTCTCACTTAAATAAATTCTCAACAAATATAGAAAAATATTTTCGGTCTATTTTATACATTTTTGGAGATATTTAAACGTTTTTAAGTACTTAAAAGTTATCATTTCTCTAAAAATTAAATACGCACAACAAGTAAGTTTAACACACTTTACGTTACAACAATTAAATCTACCCAAACCCCTTTATCTTGGTTACGACGAGCGTTAATCTCTAAAAACTTTGCCAAAACCTTATAGTTGTATTTAGCTTAGCAAAGCAAAGTTTATTTTTTTAAAATTGTGTATTTGGTTAATTTTCAACGTAAACAATCGGATAAGAGTCATTAAATAACAGGAACAAGAAAAAAATTTTTTTCGGGACCGGTTTTATATGGTATAAAACAGGTCCCGAAAAAAATAATATTATTTTTTAATTAAATAAAAAATTACAAGCACAAAAAAATTTTGGTAAACTTTGCAAGTTATAGAGTAAAAAAGAAAATGACACCTCAAAAACAAAAATCCATTCTCTATATTACAATTTTCGGAGGTTAAAACTTCTGGCGACTGCAGTATAATGCAATTATTTGTTTCCTGTTGTCTTACGAGTGCAATTTTAAAAAATCTTTTCTTAGCTACATATTTCACTTTATTTAAATATCTTTTAATAAAAATTTTTCCTATACCTATTACTTCTAATAGGTAGCTCCAAAAGTATGATCAAAAATTTTGACAAACGGCTGTGTAGTTTATGCGTAGAAGCTTTATAATCAAACAAACATTTATCATGAGAATATTAATACGGACTAGTAACTATTCAATTTCAAATAAATTCAATTCTCCAGAAATTAGAACATAATTTATCCCATTACGTATATTATCTTCTTTATAAATGAGAATTTTAAGCGGATTCCTAAATTGAGGGGTTATGAATTTGACATCAAAAGTAAGAACATAATGAGAGTCGCCGAAATGTTGCTAACGAGGATAAAATAAAAATAACATTATACAGTAGAGAAACTCCGGCGTATCCAGGAAAACCAGTAGCCCTAACATGGCCACCAGTAGTAATATGAAAGTATAGACAAACTGTTGAGATAAACTTAAGGTGCCGTTCCGATCTTTTCAATTAAGATGCCACTTTATGACAGACTTAGTCTTAAAAATTCAAATAATATCCTACTTTATGGCATATACTATAGTCTGTCATAAAGTGGCATTTTAATTGAATTTTTGTCAGTCGCTATTAGCCGCGGTAAAGATCGGAACGGCACCTTAGGTTTATGTCCACAGTTTGTCTATACTTTCGCATTTTTACTGGTGGCCATGCTAGGGTTACAAGTAGGTACTGCGGTATTTCTGCGCTGTATCAATTAAATACACCCGAGTGGTATTACATATTATCTGTTTTTTTTAGTTTGTTAAAATATAGTTTATTTTATTGTGGTGTCAAAAGTTTTTAAAGTTATAGTTTAGTGTGTGTTGCTTTAATGCATGGATTATCCTTAAAATCGAAGTCACTTAGCACAGATAGCTTTTTTAATGTTTCTAAAGTTATCTGACACAACGCTTTTGTTTGTGTGCGTTCAATTCTTTTTTGTTTTTATCTTTATTTAAGGAGTTTCAGTTCTTACAAACTACGCCACTCCGTTAGACCATCTACATAAACTACATAATCGTTCAATTCTTGTAAGTTTATATAGTATGATGATAGTTTACTGAATAAATATAAACTGTGGTAAACGACAAAACCTTTTTAAGAACGTATAAAGAGGATTCAACCATTTTAATTAGGATAATCCTGGATTTCCTAAGAACAGTTACGTAATTATCAGATTTTTTGCGTAATTAAATAAAGCTACACGAGTCAACTGGATTAAATAGTACATTACGCACCTAAGGCAGGAAAATAAGAAATGTCTCAGATCACGAGGCCGAGGCGAAGCCGAGGTCAACAAACGATGTAGCGCACCGGCAGTAATATACCTTACGAGTTTTTAGTCAGGTCATATTCCCTAACGGGAATACATCTTTTTCATTCATCTTAGAAAGGTGCAAAATTCCGCTAAATATGCATTCACTTTTCCAAAAATATTAGACAGCATTTTAATAAAATAACTTTAGGTTGCGATAATACTCGTAATAATAAATTACTATATTCCGCTCCATTACCGGTCACATAAAAATTCCCCCTGTCAAGAAAGGTATTTGCATAGATGCCCAAAATTGTGACTCCCTTAGCACGTTAGAGGGGTATTTCGCATTTTGTGCAAATATTTCCTACTTTCCGTGAGGGGTCCCTGGCGTGTAGTAAAAGGGGCAAACCACAAATTAAGCTTGGAAATATGGACCCTTTTTTGCCAGGAGATATTTCCAAATCTGTTTTGATGTGAGCAGTCAGATAGTAGTTTATCAACGGAACTACAGAGTATAATTTTAACGCCTCCCTGGTCCATTGATTTAGAACTATAGAGCATAGCTCTTGACAAAGGGGTCGTGGGTTCGATTCCCACGTTGGAAACGTGTTATTTCTGAGTTTGTCTGTAACATTTACTTTTAATATTATATTTTTATGGATACAATAGAAGTTTCATGATTAGTTGTAAAGTGCACCACAAATAACTTTGTAAAACTTCAAACTTCAACCTACATATTATCGCATTCGACTTTTCTGATCACATGAGTAGTGGCTATTACTAAGGCATTCAAATAAGTCGCTGTCTTTTCGGATCCTGGATTTTACTGTTTTGTGAATGAATTTTGAGAAATGGTGTTGATAGTAGTGATTCCATCGACATTGGTCAATGGTCATGAAGATGGAACTACGCACTTAAAAAACAATCTTATGGCTACAATAACTGCGCTTTTCCAAAGGCTCTTGCCTTTGAATGACAATCATTTTAAGTTCAATTGATTAGGGCAGGTCCATCGTATTCTTAAGTCTTTTGTATATTTATAAGTTATCATTTTACTTAGCACCGCTTTAGTATAATAATTAGCATTTGAACATAAAACTCAAGTATTCATTCAACAAGCT
Organism: Polyommatus icarus; assembly: GCA_937595015.1. Lineage (NCBI taxonomy): Eukaryota > Metazoa > Arthropoda > Insecta > Lepidoptera > Lycaenidae > Polyommatus > Polyommatus icarus. The sequence goes on along the minus strand of OW569328.1, from coordinate 20,944,157 downwards.
CAAAGCTCTTGAGTGTGAGTGCAATTCAAACGACGAATCGTTTAGAAGGATGCTTCAAATGTATTTCTTTTTTTTTTTGTTGACAATATTCAAGGCAAAAATCAATGCTTATTGACCTGCTCATCCATACTCAAAATATAAATACGAAAATGTGTCTGTTACCTCTGCACGCCCAAACAGCTAAATTGATTTTGCTGAAATTTGATATAGCCGAGAAACTTTGAGTCTTGGGAAAGGACACAGGATACTTTTTATACCGAAAAAATGTAAGGTATCCGCGCAATAAATGGATTTTGGCGCAACGGAGTTGCCCATGGACACTCGCAACATCAGAAGAGTTGCAGGTGCCAGTTTCACTCATTCCTATAACATAAGGGTCAGTTTCCTAGAAATATATAACTCAGATAGTCTATAAGATTGTTGTTAAAATATTTGTTAGTAAAAAAAACCCATTCATTATTTTTAACCGACTTCCAAAAAACGAGGAGGTTATATGTTCGGCTGTGGATATTTTTTTTATTTTTTTATTTTTGTATGTTCAACGATTACTCCGACGTTTGTGAACCGATTTTCGAAATTTTTGTTTTGTTGTATTAGGTTTCACTCCAATTTGGTACCATGTTCACAAAAGTGGTGACCTGATGATGGGATCCATGAGTAATCGAGGGAACTCCTCGAAATTTATATGGAAACATATGGTGATTTTGGTTTTATGAGAAGCACCCTAAGCATATGCTACCAAAACGCAATATTTTGCACCGAGGTATACTATGGTTCCGAAGATACTAAGAGAACTCCGGATTCCTTATAGATACAAGTTTGGGAGTTTAGGCGCTGTTTTAAGAACTGAAAGCATATTATGCTACTATGCAAATTGCATTCATCATCATCATCATCATTACCAAGTCAGGGTCACCAATGTCACCAAATTCAACCTTATCTCCAGAGCATAAGGCACACATTTGATATTACTTCTGAGAAATTACAGTTGCTTCGATCATGTAACATTCTGTCTCACTTCGCCGAGATATTCTGTAAAACAACCTAATTTCAACCTTTTGCATTGCGTTTAGCGTTCATAGGACAATAACTGTCGTCTGCCAGGTACCGTACTACACAGTGCGAGGCGTGCCGCGTGTGCGACAAGTCGAGCGAGAACCCTATTGAAACTAGTCGGGGGACCGGCTACATTAGCACGTCACACGTGTTCACTTCGATTTTTTTTATGTATTGTTTAAAATTATCTGCAGGCTGCAGCTGATATTATATTTTGTAAGTGTGACTGTAATAAGATACCTACGTAGAATAATATTATACAGGTGTATAATTCAACGTATAGTACGCGATGGCTTACTAGGTAACTAAAAAGAGTGAAATTATTATTTTTAACAAAAAATTCAAGCTGACTTCCAAGTTAAAAACAATAATAGCATCCTTATAATATGAACTAAAAAGTATTAAATAATTATTCCTATTTAATAGTTATTAATGGATGTCCGAATTTATATAATATAACACCACAATGTGGCCGCTTGGGAGTTGAAGCGTTCGAAACCGGTTTCCTGCACGATACTTATAATTTGTTGCTAATACCTAGTTTGTATCCTTCGATCGTGGATTCTTGGAAATCTATTGTTATTCTATTGTGTCTCGCTCACCGGTGAGCTTGTAACAAGATACGTAGAATAATATTATACAGGTGTATTATTCTACGTACATAGTAGGTACGCGATAGTTTACTATAACTGATACTGATTGAGGAGCTCAGCAAGCAGCATATTGGTTGCCATGTAGATGGAGTATGTTTCAATAACATAAATTATGCGGACGACATGGTCTTGCTGAGTGCCTCAGTCTGTGGTTTCAAAAAGCTACTTGATATTTGTGAGCGTTACGCAGCGGAGCATGGGCTGATATACAATAGTAAAAAGAGTCAGTACATGGTCTTTCACAGTGGAACCAGAAAGGTGGATACAGTACCGACTATTTTACTAAATGGTGTTCCTTTGGTTAGAGTAGAAGAGTTTAAATATCTAGGACATATTGTGACGTCCACTTTGAAAGACGACACTGATATCGAAAGGGCGCTGGCGGTTAGGGCAAACATGGTTGTCAGGAGGTTTGCAAGATGCTCGTTAGAAGTAAAAATGACGTTGTTTAGAGCTTTTTGTACATCCTTCTACACTTGCAGCCTCTGGGCAGCATATACGCAAAGGGCCTACAGCGCCCTTCGCGTCCAATATAATAACGCGTTCAGGATGCTGGTGGGGCTCCCCCGATGGTGCAGCGCTTCGGCGATGTTCGCGTGCGCACGAGTGGACTGTTTCTTTGCCACAATGCGCAGGCGAACATCGTCGCTGGTGCGGCGCATGCGGGGGAGCTCCAACGGCATGCTGGCCGCGCTCTGTGAACGCCCTGATAACCCGTATATCGGTCACTGCTGTCGCTTGCATGCAAAATACAGGCCAAAATAATAATTATTTTAATATAATTTATGTAATTATGTAAGTATGTTTTTTCTACAAATGTGACTTTTGTTTGTAATTTTTTGATCTTGTACGGATATGAGTCTGGATACTTGAAATAAATGATTATTATTATTATTATTATTTGAGTACTAGGTAACTAAAAACTAAAAAGAGTGAAATTATTATTTTTAACAAAAAATTAAAACCGACTTCCAAGGTAAAAACAAAAATTACATCCTTATAATATGAACTAAAAAGTATTAAATAATTTTTCCTATCTAATAGTGCCTTTTTCCGAATTCGGCTAAAACTCAACTATTTCTGTACTCAATCTTCATAATTTTGAAGTCGGTGCCAGTTCCAAAAGTTTCAAATATTCTGTCAGAGAACTGAAGATTCATCTGGTACCGACTTCAAAATGATGAAGATTGAGTACAGAAATAGTTGAGTTTTAGCCGAATTCGGAAAAAGGCACTATTAGATAGGAAAAATTATTTAATACTTTTTAGTTCATATTATAAGGATGTAATTTTTGTTTTTACCTTGGAAGTCGGTTTTAATTTTTTGTTAAAAATAATAATTTCCATAATGATGTTTATTCATAATAAAAGGTGGCACTGATAACATAATACTGTGCAATTTCTCACAAGTTAAACATTGTAATACAATTTCGTCGTAGTATATCAAATCTTAAACATCAGACCCGCATTTGTTTGATAAAGTACGGAGGTCGAGAAAATATTCCCAGTTTTTCTGAGACGAAATGAGTGTCATTTATAAAAACGCAACACCTCATAATGTGTATAGAGGTTAATTTTCCATGGCAAAGTCTTGGGTTTATTGCAAACGATAATTTTACTTTGGGGTTGGGAGTATTTTATGAAAGGATTTTGCGAGTTTCCATTTTTAATTTAATGTTATTGTGTAACACGTGCTCGAGGAAATACCGATGTAGCTAACGAGGTGTATTTTTCTACGCAATGGATTCGGGCGTATGTAATTTAGCGAGGGAATTTCGGGAAGGTTTAACTGCACGCAAACTTAGACCTAGTGGATTATGATATTATCTTTATTATGAGGGCACTTACGTTCTACGGTTATTATAAGGCCCTTACGTTACTAAATAGAATAATTGGTATTTTTACTGAACATAATATAAATGTGAAGTTTGTTTGTTACCAAGCTAATGCATAATAGAGATACTTTGATTCCCATTTTAAAATCAGTTTTAAAATATCGGAAAAATAATGGTTCCTTAAAAAATGCGCTGTAAACAAAATTGCTATAAAACGTATTGATATTTAATAGTCATTTAATCAATATTTTAAAATTTATGACAAAGAAAATGTAGAGAATTATAATTTTAAAGATAACAGTGGTGATGGTAATGAGTGAAATGACAATGAAATAATAGCGAATCCTAGTTTAGTAGTCTAATAAAGCAATGCACGTACCAAACCCAGATATAAACATACTTGACAAAGTGGAATTAATATAATCTGTTGCATCGAAACATAATACAGTTTACCTATAGAACAGTAACAGCTCTTGTACAATGAACCGCTCAAATATGGCTCTACTTAAGTATTAATAGTAGCCAAGGCAACAAAAACTGTACTACCGACGCGAGTTTGACGACCACCTAGTAAAGAAGTTCCACAAAATTCAAACCATGGTGTACAAATAGCTATGTCCACATTATGCAATTTCATCTTCAATTTTCGTCACCTTCTTTTTATTCAACTTTCGTTTGGCATATTCAATATTTGAATGCGTCAAAATCCACCCGCGTTGAAAGTAAAGTGTCATAGCGAGCGCTACGATTTCAACGCGCGTTACAGGCATGCCTCACGTTCGCTGTTGACTGCGCTATAACGCATGTTAATACAAAAAAGGCCCAGTGTGGACAAAGCTTACAGTGGAACAATATCTTGACGCAGATACTCTTCCAGAGTCCTTATTATTCGTGGTCCTATTGCATAATTCGTCCATGTAGCTGGCGTCGAAACTCTCGTTTCGTTGTACTTGGCACGAGCTAGGGCTTGTACTTTACAGGAACATTAATAGCTAAGCTCCAGAATTAATGACTTAAGCCCAATTGACGTATCCCCGGAGTAGAACGGACAAATGAAGATCATTTATTAATTAATACTTGCTTAATTTATTGAAGGTAATTTAGTCTGTGCATTTATCAAAGATAGCGGAGACTGGGGCGGTTGATAAATCTTAGACTGTCTCGCTCAAGCCAAAATTGATAAAAAAGAGCCATTGTAATGTTCTAGATAATGCTAACAAATCTACAAACACTACAAATCTTGTTGGACCAACATTTTGGAATTGGATGTATTCAAAGTCGAATGAATAATTAATATAAACAATTCATTCAACCTAACTCATTAATAATCCTACACGATTGTTTCTAAGATATTTTCTTATTTCTTTTAAGAGAAGCACCTTTCCTAGAATTTCATTTAAAATAAAACGTATTTCTGTTCCCGAGCTGAGCTCCAAATATTGGCAGAATAATTTTTGGATCGGCAGAATGGTTTCCAAGATTATATCTGATATCCAAATATTTGAAGTGCGTGTCTTCAAATTGAAACACGGCCATAGTATTGCCACTTCACAATCGAATCATACCCAAGTTAAGGATAAGAGGGGAGGGTTTCCTGGGGATGTGACGTCTTAATATAATGTATTGCTGGCTTAAAATATGTTGTTGCAGAATTTTTATATTAAATTATTATGCTCAAAAGCATATTAGAGTTGCGTATAATGACTTGTGTATATGCAAATGAGATGAACAGAAAAGTTTCTTCTAAGTTTAGTTTAAGCTTTAAAAAATGCGGTGCTAGTAATAATTATTAAGTTTTTAACTGATTTGGTTGAAAATATGAAACTTGGTTGCAACTTACTTCCACCGAATACCGTTTAACCCATCAAACCCAATACGAGCACCGGTGATCGCGACAACAATAGAATACAATAGCATTTCCGAGAATTCTTGATCGAAGGATTGAAACAATAGAACCGCACTTTTTACCGGAAAAAAAACTTTCCTTTTTCTTCTAGAATCCACTATAAGTTAATGGGAGAAGGTCTAATAGATAGATTTTAAAATATTGAAAAATAATATTACATAGGTTCAGACAAATATATTATTTTTCAATTCGCCACAATCCTATAAAGTACCTATTTTAGAAAGTTAGATACTTTGCTAATCATCCAAGAGAGCCCCTAAATCAGCATAATATTGATATTAACTGCGTACGACGTACGTGTTCGGAACGAAATCCCGATCTTCAATTTGGTGCACGTTTTTCAAACATTGTCAGTTCATTAATTCCGTGATGGACCAGTCATTTAATTAAAAGCTCGGCAGTTTTAGATTGAAATTTAGGGATCCAATTAAATTTGACACATTTTATTGTTTAAATCATACCATCGTCTGCCCCAAATTCATTATTTTAATTGTAACACACACGTCAAGCATTTTTGCCAAGAAAGAAATTGAAAGTGACATGCTGGCACAAGTAAAAAAGGAGTAGGTATGTTAGTACTTGGCCATTAAAAAATATTTGAATGTAAACATGCTTCTGCAGGTTGATTTTGCATTTTGAAACAGCAAAGTAACAATCGAAAATTGCACAATATCTGTTGTAGCAAGATAAGGATCACACATCTGTGGAGGGAGTCCTTTGATAGATCCAGGACATCCCCCGTATAATGCTGATGACAAACCGCAGGTGGTAGGCTTGGCGCTTCACATATCCCCCGGCTAGTTCGGATTAATTGAGGAACATCCTCAATCCGAACCACCCAGAAAGGATTTCCCCTGCGTCATCAAAAAAAATTACAAAATCTGTCAAACAATGATTTTTCCAGCAATGTAATCTCGCATCCAAAATCTTATCAAAACAGGAAGGAATTTTGCGAATTATGTGTCACGTGGAAATCTCATTACAGATCATGTTCAAAGTTACGTGTTAAAATATAACCCATATTACGTGCGATACTTGGATTTATCAAACGCATTCCCGTCACGCGCGCCCTGCGAGACCCGACCGAAACTAGATTCAACCGGATAGAACCGGTGTCAGCCGGCTCCAGCTGCAATTTACAAAGCGACTACGAAAGCGAATTCGCTTATTGGTAATAGCAGATCTAATGCTAACAATCTACGCCGCTTTGTACCGAATATCCGTTTATGGTGATTGAAAATTGTGTATTCAAATTGAAAAACCGTGCTGTGCGATCTTGACGCCTTTGGTCTTCAGTTGAAAGTCCAAAATAGTACGCAGCGCTTATCGAAGAGAGCATAGTTTACACTATTATAATTGTAAAAGACTACGTTGCGCAAAAATACGTTTATCATGCGGGAACCTTACATAATATATTATCCGGGGTAAAAAGTTTGTCGTATAACGGAACTTGCAGTACTTCCACGCCAAATTTCAGCAAAATAGGATCAGCGGTTTGAGCGTGAAGTAGTGACACACAGACCGGTAGACAGGCAGACAGACATCCTTTCGCATTCATAATTTTAAAAATTTAAACACATATTAACAAACACAGACATACACACACACACACACACACACACACACACACACACACACACACACACACACACACACACACATACACATACACACACACGAACGTAACATCTTTAACTGGATAAGTCTACGGGTGGAACATGGAGTCCTGAAATACAGGGTTACCTAGTTTAGGCTCCAGTTCACACAATGATTCTCGATTATAATAATAAAATATCTAGTAATATAATAAAATAACATATTGTAAATGTTGTTTCTTGTTACCAATGTCATTGTGTGAAGAATAAACACATTTTCATTTTTATTATCTTATATATAAAATTCTCGTGTCACAATGTTAGTCCACGAACTCCTCCGAAACGGCTTTACTGATTTTTACCAAATTTTATATGCATATTCAGTAGGTCTGAGAATCGGCTACTCGGTACTTATTATATTGATAAGTGCATTAATTGAATAAATAATAGTAAATTATTACAACTAGAGAAAAACGACGACCATGATAGCGATGGACGTTGCCATGGTGGCATATTTATTTAGTCACTTCAATAAAATAATACGGGCGATATACTTGTAAATATTATTATGGCAAAGCAAGGTTTGCCGGGACAGCTAGTTTATTATAATATTGCCTAGTATAGCTTTGGAAGTATAGATTCTAACATGTAGATAATAACTAGCGTTTTAAGGGTTCCGTAGCCAAATGGCAAAAAACGGAACCCTTATAGATTCGTCATGTCTGTCTGTTTGTCCGTCCGTATGTCACAGCCACTTTTCTCCGGAACTATAAGAGCTATACTATTGAAACTTGGTAAGTAGAAGTAGTCTGTGAACCGCATTAAGATTTTGATACAAAAATGGAAAAAATATTAAGAATTTTATGGGTCCCCAGGTACAACTGAATCAAATTTTTTTTTTTCATCTAACCTATGCATGTGAGGTATCGATGGATAGGTCTTCAAAAATCATATTGATGTTTCTATTATCATTTTTTTCTAACCTGAATAGTTTGCGAGAGAGACTCATCCAAAGTGGTAAAATGTGTCACCCCCCTCTAACTTCTAAAGTAGGGGCATGATAATTCTAAAAAAATATATGATGTACATTACTATAAAAACTACCAACGAAAATTGGTTTGAACGAGATCTAGGAAGTAGTTTTTTTATACGTCATAAATGGTAAACCTTAATTTAACTTTCATTAAATCAACTGAAATATAAAAATAAATCAAAAACCTTTTAATTTCATAGAAATAAACCTTATTACTGCTGCGGAACCCTTCATGGGCGAGTCCAACTCGCACTTGGCCGGTTTTTATATTTATTAGTTATTAGGTAGCAATAAAATAATACGCTTACAATAATGAATCCTAAGGGAATATTAATTTGGATAATGTCTTCTAAGAATTTTAATTAACCAGCTTTTTCCTAAGTACAGTAGGTAATTAAGTAAAGGTCAAACTGACCGTCAAAAATTACCACAGGACTAGATAATTATTATGTCTTGTTTTCTTTGCTATATTTAAATGGCATAGTTGTTAAAATAAGAACATTATGTACAACTTTCTTAACTTGACGAATGACAGATTATAATGACCTAATGTTTATTTCGGAAAATTAAGATACAGGGAAAAGGTGGTAATGTGGCCCTTGCACATATTAAAACTCTGCACGAGTTTTATTTATTCCCTAATAAGACTTGTTTAAACAAATGAACAAGAAGTCCCATAATGTATTTTTTAGGTGTCAGACTCCTATATTTTTTAAGTAATGCTTGATAGACAAAAGCCACATTACCACCTTCTCCTATACTATATTGAACTAGATGAAGCCTGGCACTTTGCTTCGACAAAACTAATCTATCGTGCGGGAACCGTACCGTATATTTTATAACTTGACTAGACGACGCCCGCAACTCCATTGCGCCAAAATTCGTTTATCGCTCGGGAACCGTACATTTTTTCGGGATAACAAGTATTCTATGTCCTTTCCCGGGACTCAAAGTATACCCATACCAAATTTCAGCCCAATCGGTTCAGCGGTTTGGGCGTGAAAAGGGAACAGACAGACAGACAGACACACTTTCGCATTTATAATATTAGTATGGATAACACCCGCAACTAGTGATGAGCAAAGCAAGACCAAGACCAAGACTCGACCAGTCTTGGTCTTGGTCTTGTTCTTGCTTGTGCAGTCTTGGTCTTGATCTTGCTCAAATCTGTCTGGTCTTGGTCTTGGTCTTGGTCTTGGTCTTGCACGCCTAGTTTTAGTCTTGTTCTTGCAAAAAGCACGACTCTTGCAAACATTTTCAAAACTTTTTGTAAGTTTTAATTTTCTCGAAAAAACATTTTCAAACCTAAATTATTAGACTAGCTACATAATCTTAACTTGTTAAGAGATGATTCTTGAATCGAAAATACTAATGAAAAGTCGAGAGCCAACTCAACGTAGGCTGATCTTTTAGTGGAAAAAATGTCCAGAAAAATGAAAATTTAAAAAAACAAGAGCTTTGCCTCGGATTTCTTCTGGAGTATTTTTAGGGTTTCGTAGCCAAATGGCAAAAAACGGAACCCTTATAGATTCGTCATGTCTGTCTGTCTGTCTGTCCGTCCGTCTGTATGTCACAGCCACTTTCCTCCGAAACTATAAGAGCAATTGAAACTCGGGAAGTAGGTGTAGTCAGTGAACTGCATTAAGATTTTGATACAAAAATGGAAAAATTATTAAAATTGTAGGTACCCCATAGGTACAACTTAAACAAAAAACATTTTTGTAACGAAGTGCTTTATCGCGCGTTGCGTACGGGGGCTAGACGGAAAAAGTTGTAACGACACTTTTTGATCGACACTCTTTGCCAACTGTGCTTTTTGCTATAGCTGTAAGCCGTGCGATGTGCGCGTCTTTCTCGGTATGTCTCTCTCTATCTCTATCTCTCATAGAAAGTAAGTCAGTTATGATTTTTTTGTTTTTTTTAGTTTATAGAGGTAATTTGTACATAAGAAATAACTTCGTTCCATCCGGGTGTCCCTTGACACCTTTCAAGTTTTTTTTTTTCATATCTAACCTATGCGTGTGGGGTATATATGTATTATAGGTCTTTCAAAATCATATTGAGATTTCTATTTTTTTTTTTCTAACCTGAATAGTTTGCGCGAGAGGCTCTTCCAACCGAGAGAGAATTCTAAAGTAGGGGCATGATAAGTCTAAAAAAATATATGATGTACATTACTACAAAAAATAACAAGGAAATTGGTTTGAACGAACGGTAGTGAGTAACTAGTTTCGTTTTATACGTCATAAATAACCTTAATTTAACTTTCATTAAATCAACTGAAATATAAAAATTTAATTGCATAAAATAAACCTTTTCGCTGCTGCGGAACCCGTCATAGGCAAGTCAAACTCGCACTTGGCCGGATTTTCGAATTCTCTCTCGGTTGGAAGATCTTCCTTTTCGGCCGCCACGTATATTCCCAAATTTTAGTTTAAATGCAGGGTTACATAATCAAAATGGTAAAAACGGGACCCAATTATTTACACATCGCTGTCTGTTCGTCTGCCTGTTTCTAGGCTGTATCACAAGAACTTGAAATTCATGTTAATTGTTATAATTAACATGCATGGAGCAAGACTCTTGCATAGTCAGTCTTGGTCTTGATCTTGAATTTTTTGCAAGACCAAGACTGCAAGACCAATACCAATTTTGCTCATCACTACCCGCAACTCCGTTGCACCAAAAATTCGTTTATCGCGTGGGAACCGTAAAATTTTCCAGGATAATTCCCGAGACTCAAAGTATCTCGATACCAAATTTCAGCAAAATCGGTACAGCGATTACAAGAGGTAATCGCTGTACCGATTTTGAGAGTAACACACAGACACACTTCCGTATTGTTTATAATATTAGTCTATACTAATATTATAAAAAATACGGAAGTTTGTAATCCATGATTAGTACAGTGCTAGTAGAAGCAACCGTTGTCTCTTCCGTATCTTAAAAAGAAACAAAAACATTTTTTCCAGCAGTGAGTGAGCTGATGATAATGAATTATGGCTCAGAACACTCTCAATTAGCACTCAGAGGGATACGTCAAACTTATAACACACCCCAGCGGAGGGTAAAAACATAGATCCAACCAAGTAATCCAGTGAAGCGCTTTTTTTCCAGAATATTACGTTCCAGTGCATTCCAGCGCCCGTTCACATTATTCCAATAGTAATCCAGTGCTGGACCACTGGATTCGAATAATGTAAACTGGGCACCAAATAAAACTATAGGTTACAGGTAGACGATTCCGCTTTACGAAAAACCTCCGTGTCTTAAAACACACCATGCCGAAGTTCCGCGGCAGAAATTCCGCATGATTACGTCGGAAATGACAAACGCATTTATTATAACGCGACGGAATTTCGGCATGGTAATTTAAAATACATTGCAGGCTGAATCAAACCAAACTTCCGCTGCGGAAATTCGGCAAAGTGTGTTTAGAAACTTAAAATACTCATAAGAATTCTCTAGAGTTATAATAACAACGGCTTCAGGAAGCAACTTTTCAGTGTCACAAACCTTGTTATATCAGAAATCAATTTCAACAAGGCATCGAGCACGGACACGGCAGCAGCTGGATTTAGCCTTCGTATTTGAAGACATAAGCGGATGAAGCGGCTAAGTAACAATTTGAAAATTTTCGTTTTTGCATAAATTGAGGCTTTAGGAGCAGAGAAATGATTTGAAATAAAAATGTGCATTTTATATATAGCTAGAGCTTAGCCTGTGAAGTAGGTTTTTTAAGAAGTTACAAGGTTTGTTCAAACTATAAGGGGAAAAATGAGTAATTGCTCTTTTGTTGTAAAATGTTACTTACCCGGTTCTTCCACTCATCTTTATTTATATCCCGATTGAAAATAGCCTTCCAGAATGCATTTTCTGCACAATAGCAACACAATTTCGTTGCGTCTCGTATGTCGAGTGTCAAATCAACACGTGAATGATCAAAATTTTCGTGTTTCTTAGAATAGGTTGATTTATTGTTCCTGTGTTAGACAGATCCAGGACATCCCTCCGTATGCGGCTGAAGGCAAACCACAGGTGGTTTCAGTGGTTAAGAGTCCCACATACCCCCGAGGTGTTTCAGCTAACTGAGGCACATCCCCAACCCGGGGCACCAATGATGGATTTCCCCTGCGCATCGAAAAAAAAGGTTGATTTTTCGTCGTCGACATACTAAAAGACTGTCCGAAATTATATTTTCATCATGTTTTTTAGTTTTATTAATTACTAGCTGTCCCGGAAAACGTTGCTTTGCCATAATATAAATTATAAAGTACTAGCTGTTGCCCGCGACTTCGTCCGCATGGACTTCAGTTTATAGCGCGCGATGTCAACAAAATTGGTGTCAAATTAAGCTTTTATAAAAAAAAACCATAGTACCCACTAAATCAAAACACCCACTAAACAGCTGCGCACATAACTTATTTCATTTTTTAAAATTAAACTTTATTTATGCCAAATAAAGTATATGTATTTAGCCCCCCAATTACACAACTTTACCCGTAAACTATTTATCATTGATAGATTTAAGGTTACGTCACTGCATAGATAAAGTACTGAGCTGTTATTTAATAACGTCACAAAGAAATAACAATCGAAAAAATCGAAAGTCTGATGTAAGATGATACCACCTATTATAAAAAGACATTTGCGCAAGCGTCAACGCGATGTAGGAGACGCACGGCGCCATCTATTATGAATTTTTGGAACTAATTTAATTTTCACCCCTTTACAACTATTTTTCCAGTTAAAAAGTAGCCTTTGTCCTTTTTCAGGCTTTAGACTATCTGTGTACAAAATTTCATTACAATCGGTTCGGTAGTTTTGGCGTGAAAGCGAGACAGACAGACAGACAAACAGACAGAGATACTTTCGCATTTATAATATTAGTATAGATTTCGCCCATATTATTTTATTGAAGTGACTAATTAAGTATGTCGCCATGGCAACGTTGATCGCTATCCCGTCGCACAAACAATGGTCGCCGTCAGTCTCAGGTTGTAATAATTTACTATTATTTATTCAACAAATGCACTTATCAATATATAAAGTACACAGTAGCCGATTCTCAGACCTACTGAATATGCATATAAAATTTGGTAAAAATTAGTAAAACCGTTTCGGAGGAGTTCGCTGACTAACATTGTGACACGAGAATTTTATACATAAGTTTATTATCGGTTCTACAAAAATCATGGCATGTGGGCTCCTCGTTAGGTGTGGGCTCCTCGTTAGGCCCATTTTGACATATTTTGAGGTCGAAATTAACGTAGATGCTGTTCGACTTTTGTTACAGTTTTTTCTGTCAAATAAAATATTATGTCATCCTAAGTTTTGAAGAGTGTACGAAAAGGTAAAATGTAGATAAGGGTCAAAAGATACCTTATCTACATAGAAATGTAGCCCAAGTTGAAATCTCCATAAATAATGTAAATGTCACACAGCTTTTAAGTCTTGACTTATAATTTCAAAGCACTTCGTTAGTGCGAAGGCGTTGAACTTAATATTAAGTGAATTAATGACAAATTACCTTACCACGAAAACTCGATCGCAATTTCAAATTTTTACAGAAACTTTGCTAGCGTTTCATTTATGGAGATTTACTCTATGTGCGTCTCATAAAATATGAAGACATGAGTGCTAAAACTGAAAAAAAAATTGAAAGCAATCACTCATTTTCTTCCCGTATAATTTAAACAAACCTTGTAACTAATATCATATTATATTACTATACAATCCACACTTTTTGTTTCAAATTATTTTCCCGGTCCTAAAGCCTCTGTTTGTGTAAAAAAAAACAACAGTTTTTGTGGGGGACCAGCTTGCGCCAATTCCCCTAGATCGCCTAGGTCAGTGATCTTCTGGATGATGAGGGTGATGATGATGGAGATGAATTTAAACAACACTTTCACTTTGTTCCAGGAGTCAAGCACACAAGTAGTTCCGAAGCTGGGTAACTTTGCAGAGCGAGTGCCGCAGTTTGGCGGCCGACCCATATTTATATGGGTCCTAGTACCCAGTTTCCAGAACATTCCATGCCTCACCCCCTCAGACGAAGTTTTTATTCAAATACCATTAAATTTACATTATTTCACAAAATATACATTGGTTTTATTTGTGCAATTCCTTACGCTATAATTTTACATAAAAAACATGTTCGTGCCGACCTTCGTAACTGAAATATCGCAAAAAATCCCTGGCTGTCCCTCTCGAGCGGTACTTCCTTGTCTGGGACAAGGATAGCCCGCTCGAGATGTACCCTATCTCCCTTACTTTTTCCGATACGGAATTCGGCACTACCACATAGGTTTAAAACCCATTAATTTTCAAGGCATTAGTTTTACATAACATTTTTACACAAAATTGTCTATATACGTTCACTGGAGAACTATTTCACTATATTTACTTTACACAAATGTCCATGCACTATTTTATGATAATATGGTCTATACGCGATTGTTTTACACGCACTATTTATAGTCCGTCGTGCACAGTTTTCAATTTGTGAGTTACCCACATCATTGCATCCACTTTAAATGTCTTCAAATGCATCATAAAATGGACTAGGTACAATTTAGTACCATGTAATTATCATTTAAATAGACGTGGTCCTAGACAGTGATTCTCAATGATGATGTGTGTTTATTTTGTAGGATAACAAATGTATAATATAAAATGTACATACTTATTATAAAATACCATGTTTGAAAATTTTGAATCTTAGATTATCTTAGATATTTATAAAATCCAAGTTTCACAAAATAATGCTGATTACAATTGCGGCTTTTAAATTAATTTATTTTTAGACATATTGCTATATGTATGGCTAGAAATAAAAGAGTCTGTGTAAGTGTAGTAGTGGCAAAATGTGGGACTTTTCTAGCAACTAATCGACAGTTTAATAAATATTTGCTATCGAGAACCGATGATAGGGCTTATTTCATAAGAAGCGTTGTCGAGTGACGCGGATTATGCGAGCTCATTTAATTATCGCCTGCAGTGCTACAGAGCTGCATAATATTGACTAATATTTTCATTTTCATTTTATCCATCGGTATTTTCCATTAACGTATTCCTAATTTAAAATGTTACTTAAAATTACGATATCAAAGTCATGATACATAAAATTTTGTTTTATCTTATGTTGCCATGACTTCGTAACGAAGGAACCACTAATTATGTACTCGAAGAAACTTAGAAACTAGTCACTAAAGGTGCTCCCTCACCGGGAGCATTCGCTTGTAATGTAACGCTACAGAGTTGAGCATTACACCAGTGTCGAGAGCCATGCCACACGACGTGGTGCCGCGCCGCACCGCAGGTCATCTCGCGGCACTGCATCGTGTGTCATGGCTCTAGGGAGGACAACCGAGCATTACAATGCGGACCTTGTTGAGCATTACAATGTTACCATTTGCAATATCTTGATACATTTTGTAACATCAATGCTACGTGACAGTCTCATCAGGGCATTATCCATCTACTTCCTTTTAAAAGCTTTGAGCATTGTTCTGTTCATTAATCCTTCGATCGCGGATTCTTGGAAATTTGGATTTGATTGGATTGTTATTCTATAATTGTTGTCGCGATCACCGGTGCGCATATGGGGCTTGATAGGTTAATCCATAACTAGTATAATATTATAAGTTTGCTATAAATGAAAATGGGTGTCTGTCTGCATAGCATAAAATACATTAAATAAATACACGAAAAGTATTTTTAATGCTGCAGAGTGGATGATTGTTATCTAACTCTTTTTTCAAAAGTATTTAAGTACTAAAAGATTTTTTATGACAGGGACCTAACTAATTAATATAATATTGTTCGTTTTTTCTGCTAAATTGTCATTAATATCTCATATCATCCAATGTGCTACACATAAAACACTTTCACTTTATAACAAAATTTAATATCAAATGCATATTGTAATTGTCACCAATAACCTCTCCCTTTTTTGAATTCGGTTAATAAAAGCTTTACAATTTAATACTATTCTAACTGTGCTATTGTTTTCGAGTTAAAACTCATAAACGTTTCTTACAAGACCTTCACACTTGACGTATATTACAGTGAACCTGCTCCGCGCTGAGCCGCTCCTAGGATCTGGTGCGAAGATAAAATCTGTCACCCTGTAAGCGCTTAGTTAAACTCCACAGATATAAGAAACTATGAGTATAAGTAACTGATAATATTATAAGTATGCTATAAATGAAAATGGGTGTCCGTCTGTCTGTTACTTAATGGTTCTCCCACACCGCAGTTAGAAAATGTCTAGTAACGTTAGTAAACATTTGTTAGCAAACATTTAATCACAAATGTTAAAAATGTTTTCATGTTAGAAAATGTTTAGTAAACTTATGTTAACAAATTATAGCAAAACAAATCATAACAAAATAAAACATATTGTGTTACCTTTTGTTTATAAACCTTTATAAAGGACGATGGGGTATGCGGTGAGCTAATACCAGATTTAAATGTTATAAAAGTGTTAGTAAACCTTAGTTAACATTTTCTATTGGTGGAGGAGCACTTATAACATGTAACAGTTCCTAACAAAATATAACAATTATTGACAACATTTGTTAGTCAATGTTTATATAATATGTTAGAAAATGTTTACAAACATCTTCAAATATCTTCTCTGGGCGTTTGGGCGTTTTGGCGTTTGGGCGTCGGCGCCGGCGCCGCGGGCGGTGTGGGAGCACCATAACGCCCAAACCACTCAACTGATTTTGCTGAAAGGTGTGGAGATACTTTGAGACCCGATAAAAAAAATATATGATACATGTTATAGCGAAAATGTACGGTTAAGTTATCTAGCCAGCTAAAAAAGCCGATACACGTTATCGCGAAAATGTACCGTTAGGTAAGGCTAAGTTAGCTAAAAAATATAATATGGTCCTGCGCGATTTAAAAATTTCGCCTGCAAGGAGTTGCGGTCATCAACTAATCCAGATTATAGAGAGAAAACCGCCCGCAATAGATTGACCAAAAGCCTAACATAACTTGTATCCTTATTGGCTGTAAATAAGCCATCGACAGGACTATTCTAACCAAATCCTAATTGTTGAGGACAGCGGCCTCGCTCCCAAAAAACGTATAGTGAGTGCATATAAACTAATTAAAGTGATATGTGAGAAATAGACTCAGTGCAAATCAGTGTTTTTACAAATAGACTTTAGAAAGTGAATTACGATAAAACTGTGGCTCCCTAAGAGGTAAAATGTGATTGATTTAATGGATTAATAAATTGTCTAATAGATGCAGGAAAAATTAGTAATGTAGCCTAAATAGTTTGGAAAATATAAAGAAAAGTTGTGTGAAAATGTACGTAAATTGTGTTAACTTTTAGATTCTCTTAGCTGTAATTTCGTAAAATATAAGTTGTGATACTTAGATTAAGCTAAACATTGTGGAAAATTGAATAAAGAATCTTCCGAAATGCGTTTTAATTACCTGGCTCACGGAAAATGGGGAAAATGGGGGAAAAATAGCCGTCTCCGATAGCAAAAGTGAGACAGAAAAAACAGTCTCAAACTGCGAATCGGAGCGGCTCTCTATACGGCATTCTCCCGAGCCAGGTAAGCGAGGCGCGTTTCGGGAGCAATGTTCTCCTCGACTCTCGTGTGTTTTATTTACGCCCCCGCTCTGCAAGATTACCGGTGTAGCCTTGGTCTTCGAGTCCGATCCGAGCCAGCGGCGAAAAAACCTATGGATGAATACAGTCTCGAACAGTGAACTTGGTCCTTTGCGATCCGGATCTGAAGACGACACTTAGAAGAATTTCAAGAGCCAGCTGGACTTAGAAAAATCCACTGAAGGCGACACTTAGAAAATTTTCAAGAGCAAGCTGGACTTAGAAAAATTCACTGAAGGCGACACTTAGAAAATTTTCAAGAGCAAGCTGGACTTAGAAAAATTCACTGAAGGCGACACTTAGAAAATTTTCAAGAGCAAGCTGGACTTAGAAAATTTCACTGAAGGCGACACTTAGAAAATTTTCAAGAGCAAGCTGGACTTAGAAATTTGGGAAGACCGGACCCGAAGAAGATTGGACTCGAAGACTGGACTCGAAGATACAGGTCTACACCACCAAGGGGAAGCAAGGATTCGTAGATTTTGTCATAAAACCTACTGAAGTTCCTTGAAGATTGAAGATTGAAGATTGAAGATTGAACATTGAACATTGAAGATTTAACATTGAACATTGAAGATTTAACATTGAACATTGAAGATTTAACATTGAACATAGAAGATTGAAGATTCAATATAGAAGATTGAAGATTCAATATAGAAGATTGAAGATTCAATATAGAAGATTTAACCATTGAAGATGGTCATCACGAGGAGTCAGAGCGGGGCTGAGGAGAACCAGCAACCAAAGATATTCTCGGATCCGCCCAGGTCGCCGTCTGCAGCCGCAACCAGCCAGCCGCCGACCGAGGGGAGGGTGGATCTGCTTCAAACCGTGTTGAAGCCGAGGCCGGGCACTAGCAAGACACCCGCGCCATCGGCACCTGTAGCCAGGGAGAAGGCTATTTCAATTGGGTCGCGTCGATCGACAGCAAGTGTCGTCGCGCGCCTCCGTTACGAGGCGGAAGAGAAGCTTGCCGCACTCCGTAAAAAGGAACTGCAGATCGAAGCAGAACTTATCAAGAAGAAGCTCATCGCTGATGTCGCCACTGCTGAGGAAACCAGCAATCCCGACGACGACGAGCCTTCAGAACAGGTGGAGCAACGGGTCCGAGCCTGGCTAAGCGAACATGGTCCTGACAACGAAGAGACGACCGAGGAACGGGTCGTGCCAGAGGAAGGAGGGGACGCGCCGAAGCCAGAAGACATGCCACCTGCGGGAAAGGGACGCGAGCCGCAGAGATCGAGGTTCGAGCGGCCGATACAAAGCCGTCTTCGTTCACCTACGCCGCCTGCAGCCGGGATCAACGGGGTGGAACAGCTTGCCGACACCCTGGACAAGCTGTTGAACCAACGACAGCCGCGCCATCAGACGGAGTTGCCCATATTCACGGGCTCTCCTTTGGAATGGCTGCCGTTCAAAGCAGCCATGGAAGATACCACCGCATTCTACAAGCTGAAGCCGATCGAGAACCTGGCGCGCCTGAGAAGCTGTCTACGGGGGGAAGCACGAGAAGCAGTGGCACCGTTGCTGAGCATCGCAACACCACCCGAGCAGATCATGAAGACTCTGGAGCAATGCTTCGGCCGGCCCGAGGTGATGGTCGACCGCATGATGGAAGATTTGAAGAAGCTTCCGAGGCTCGGAGGCACGGCGGCAGAGCTCAACCACTTCGCGGTGAAGATCCAGAACATGGTGGCCATCCTGAGGAAGTTGAAGCACGGGTACCTCTTTAATCCGTTGCTTGTGAGAGACATCCTGGAGAAGCTCAGCCCGTTCGAGAAGAGCAAATGGTAAGACTACGCAGAAGAGACATCGCGCTACCGGAACGAGCCCGATGTCGTCCTTCTCTCTGAATTCTTAATGAGAGAAGCGGACAGAGCGCTGCGCTACGGATTCACCACGGCTCCGGCTGCAAGAAAGGAAACATCGCGTCCACCTCCCAGCAAGAACGAAGTTAGAACGAGAAGACCAGTCTTCGCGATAGCAGAAGAGGGCCAATGCGCACCGAGCCACAGCCGGCCAAAGAGAATGCGCGAAGAACCAACGAAGTGTCCGATGTGCACCGACCGCCACGCTCTGTTTCGCTGCGCTGCCTTCAAGAAACTGAGTGTGCAGAAGAGATGGGACACAGTCAAGCAAGAAGGGCTGTGTTTCCTGTGCCTATCGAGCCGACACAGAAGATACAACTGCAGAGCGAAGCAGTGTGGCATCCAGGGATGCAAGCGGCCTCACCACCCACTACTACACGAAGAGAGGTCCGACGGCGCTCCACCGATCGAGGACGCCGTAATCACCGCATCGGTTGCCTCCGACCGTGCAGTGAAGCTGAAGATGAGAAGAATTCAAGTCATTGGGCCACGGGGCGAAGCCGACATCTTCGCGCTGTTCGATGAGGGCTCGACGGTGACTCTGCTGGATGAAGACGTCGCTAAGGCTATCGGCGCGGACGGTCCACCGAAGATGCTGCGCATGCACGGGATCAACGCCGAGAGAAGGGAAGAGAGAAGCCGCCTCGTACAACTGGGCGTACGAGGTCGCGACGGTACCAGACACGACATCACCGCGAGGACTGTGAACGGGTTGAATCTCTTAACTCAATCCGTTCCGGAATCCCTTCTGCAACTCGCTCACCTGCGCGATCTCAAGAACGAAGAGATGTGCTACGAGAACGAGAAACCCCAACTTCTCATCGGCACGGACAATTGGCAGCTCATCGTGTCTCGGGAGCTGAGAATCGGGAAGAGGAACCAGCCTGCAGCCTCTAAGACGAAGCTTGGATGGGTGATACATGGCAGCATCCCCAAGCGCATCATAAGGCAGGACGAGAACGAAAACATCCCGAGAATGAAAATACTCCCACTGCTAAGACGTGAAGAAGTAACAAACATACGAACTCGTGAACTTTCGCCTTTTATTAGTGTGCTTACTGCTTATAGGTATTGCCTACATAATTCACCTACAGGCTACATAACATACTGAAACAGCTTGACATTTCCCTGAAACAGTTACAAGCTAATTCACACGGCTACTATTGTATTGAATAAATTCACCTGGTTTATTGCAATTATGATCTTCTGTATCGTACATTTGTAAGTTAATCACTGAGCTAGTAACGAAACGGAGGAGTGAGCAACCGAAAGTCTCACTTTTGTATGCAAGTGAATACAAAAAGTGGCACTTTCCGTTACTCACTCCTCGGTTTCGTTACTAACTCAGTTATTAACTCACAAATGTACGATACAGAATCGGCTCGCAGTACAGTTTAGCAACTACTGTAGCTAACAGTAGTAACAAAATACAAAAACCGATAATCTCAAATGTTTTCTCAGACTTTTTAAGTAGATAAAGCATGAAACAGAAGAAAATAGAGAATATGTCAGTAAGGTGCATTTTTTGACGGAGTTACTGTTCTTTAGTTTTTATTATTCGCGGACTGAATCAAGAAATGCTATAACAAAAACACCTAACATTCTTCTTATGTCGTTTCTTCTCGGCAGACCTCGACTCTGTGTGGTTTAGATATGGTGGTAAGTTGCTAGACTTCGGCACAGTGTTTGTGTGCGAGCGACTAGACTTATGTGAATTGTAATTGCATAAGCTGATAAAAAATCTTTGCAATAGCTTTGCCGCGGCGGTCCCCGAGTGTCACACATTTTTTTTTCATAACTACGTTATAATATGAGAATCTGCGTAACTTTCGTTAGTGAGAGAATCACGTAAAAGTCACACTAAATATTAATACGAGCAAAAATAATCCCAGCCTAGGCAAAGTTAGAAATTCATTATGACTGTAGTCCAAAAATCCAACACCATATTTCAGTGTAAGTACAATATACATCACAAAGTATTATCCGTTAAGCTCCGTGCTGAATATGCGTGGCTTAGAGTGGTGCAGACGAGCCACTATGATTTCAAATATAATTGCGCCTTTTGGGAATTAAGTAAAAGTAACCGATCCTGTGAGGTTCCCTTTCTAGCCCTTTTCCAAAAAAGGAGGGTCTATGTTCAGGTAAGGATATTATTTTTTTATTTTATAATTGGAATATAAAATTAAAAAATATTTTTATTAAAAATATACTATGCGACGCTCTAAATTCAATATATATGACGTAATCTACTTTAACTCATTCGAATGGACTGTGTTGATGCCATAATATGTAGCCCTAGCACGGCGACCTGGGGAAATGCGAAAGTATAGACAAACTATGGAGATAAACTTAAGGTGCCGTTCCGATCTTTTTTCGTTCTGAAAATTCAATTAATATGCCACTTTATGCCAAACTATAGTCACAAACTGTGGAGATAAACTTAAGGTGCCGTTCCGATCTTTTTTGGTTCTGAAAATTCAATTAAAATGACACTTTATGACAGACTATAGTCACAAACTGTGGAGATAAACTTAAGGTGCCGTTCAGATCTTTATTCGTTCCGAAAAATTCAATTACAATGCCACTTTATGACAGACTATATAACTATATAGATCTTAAAATTCAAATAATATCCTACTTTATGTTATATACAGTCTGTCATAAAGTGCAATTTTAATTGAATTTTTGTTTTTGTGTTTGCTAGGGCTACATATATGTTCTGCTTACAACTTTATAAAGTACGCTAATGGCTTAGCATGACAGCAATACGGCGATTTCTTTATACAGAATCAGTTTTCAAATTGTCCCTAAATCTATCAGTACCTGTTTTAATTTTTTTGACATAACATTTTCTGGTATTTTCATGCCTGCAGACGTATTTTGATCTATAACAAAAATATAAATATTGAAGTATACATTATGATTATTAAAGTAAAAGAGTCTGTAGTCAGAAGATTTGTGTCCCGTCTGCAGCAAGCATCCATGACCTATTTCGGGATCGCGGAATCGGAGATGAGATCGTAAAATTAACCTAAATTATAGAACATTATTCACGGCCATTGACTTGTTATTGGGTAGTGACGTACATTGTTTTCTATGCGTTGGTACGTGCGAAGAAATTTTATCTTTAGTTGTTTTTTTTCTGCTTAATCAGACAAAGTAAATATTTTAAATGAATATTTAAATGTCTTTATAATAAATTCCCTCTAATCAACGAACGTTTGTGAGCCAAAGCCTTGTTACCTTCATGCTTTAACTACGAATTTTCATCCAGTATACTTTCTTCAGACAGTTAATTTTGGATAAACCGCTCAACTGATTTGGATACAATTTGTTATCAATAATTCTTAAGAAAGAAAAGCATAATATTATCATATTGCAAGTAAATGAACGGCTACCATAGTATGCCTGTAGTGTATGTGCTTAGTGTATAACTATCATAATAATTATAACATGGTCTCGTGCTCATGGTATGTGGGCGGGTCATACATCATTGCAGCGAGAGTATTTGACGAGAGCGGATGTGTGCCGTTGTCCTGACATGTATCGTGTGTTGTCGAGCCTGTGTTATTATGGAGATAAGTAAATAATCCCATTGGTACACTACAGTACCTATTCACCTTCTCCTCGACTATCCTGCTCTACTACAGAGCAGGAACAGGCACCTTGGTCGCCACGAATACTCATCCACAGAGGAAATTCGTGGCACCAACCCCAACCATATCGTTCAATTTATGAGCAGTATTGGGTTGGGCATGATACTCTAGTGCGAAGGAGTCACAATAGATCATCATGGGTCGAAGTGACGTCAAGGCTACAGTGACCTGCCTTCTTAAAAAAATGGTAGTAATTAATTGCAATGTGCAGGCTTCAGGGAGACTAATTGAAAGACTTGTCTTCGCGAATATTGTATATAAACTAACTTAATTCTAACTTATTCTACCTTATATAGGAGGGAGGTGTGACATACACTACACCTCCCCCGTTTTTTGAAAAAAAAAATACTTACACTAGATATGTATTTTTTTTTTATTATAATACTTAATCCTATGTACTAAATTCATTACTTACTTTACACATTTTTTTTTTTAATTTTTTTCTTGTTTTACTAAAAACTACAATATTATCTAAACATTTCAACATATTTTATTTTAATTCATAACCTTATAAGTTTCTTCTAAATAAGAATAAATACAAATCTGTGGCACTGTTTTCCTAAATTTAAATGACATTTTTATTTAATTGCAGTAATGGGTGGTTGACGACGTAATTTTTAATACATAAAAATATTCAATAATAATAAACATTTTCTCTCTATTGTAATATAAACTTTTTCACATGGTTACTTTGCCTTTAATTTTTTTTACACCCTTTAAAATATAACTCTATGTATCTCCTTTACTCAAAAACCTTTAGGTATAACAACACTTTAATTAATAATAATTATTTCTGAAACCTTTATAATTAAATTAATAAAAATAATGTTTACTCTTTCAATAATATAATAAGCATTCTTAATTCATTTTCAATAGGTAGAACCGTAGGTACCTAACTCATCTTATAATATACCGTAACCTACTCGTTTTATAGTCATTCATCTCATAATATTAACTTATCAATAATTAACTAATACGCTTGATTAGTGGACTGGCCAGTCACTTACATTTTAAATAATAATTGTCTTTTCATATTTAGGTATACCTTATATTATATCTTTAGCTCTTATTGTCATTTCAGTATTATGCATGCATGCCTTTTCATTTATTTATATTACCTACTTTCTTAACATCAATGGTACATTATTTTTATAATATTTTTATTTATAGTCGACTCTTTTATTTATTTTAATGGTACATATTTCTTTTTAATATACTTCATGTGCGCACTTTTATTTGGTACAATACATTTTATTTATACACCATTAAACGGGACCTTTTTTAAGACTAACCACCAATAAAAAAAATGTCTCCAACCATTTTACTTAAATGAAGGATTGTTCCCGCCGAGCATGCTCTAAGTACAATTTATTTTTGTACCATTTTGTACCATATTTAATACCAAGGTTTTTTTAAGGCTACTTGGCCTCCAACTATTCTCACAAAGAAAACTCGTTTACACCATGATCGAATGAAGGATTCCCTTGCGTTTTTTTTTAATGCTCTCGGCATTTTATTTATTTCTCAATGATATGTAGCACTTAAGCTAGTATTTTATAATGCTCTATGGCATTTTTAAACCTATTCTATACCTATGCCTATCAAAATACCCATTCCATAATTTTATGCAATCAATATTTAAAATATTCTTAACTATTGGGTGATCAGGCCAACAGCTACCAAACATTTCAAACATTGATGCAACCCTATCGACTTAATAACAATACTTTTCAATCAAATACCTTCTATAACACTAAAACCCTATTCCTAACTTCAAAATAACCATTTCTATACCTAAATAATAGCTTTTAGCTACTTTGCAAATCAAATATCACATTCCTAATCCTTTCTCACAATAATATAACGTCATATCTCGTATGAACGTAAATATTTTAAAGTAAATCCGTGTAAGTCATGTCCAGTGTAATTTCTCAGTAAATGTAACTAATCAACTTACTTAAAGTAGTTAAAAAGAGTTTAATACATTTCCAAGAATTATCTCTCCTTTTCTCTATTGCTAACTCACTTAAAACATAGTTTTAATTTGTTTCCCGATATTATAATAAAGGTACTCAACTTTCTTTCATAACACGCTTTTTACGTAATATTATATTATTTTCTTTATTTTTCTCACTACTTTTTCTAAAAAAAAAAAGAAATTTTACAATACGATCTACAAAGTAACCATGGAATCAAAACAATTTCAAAATTATCAATATTTTATCTCTAGCTTTCTATCTTCTTATTGAATTTAATTGGGTTGGAATACATAGCAACATAACATTATATAATCATAATATCCTAATCCCTATTACTTAATTTATTTTACTACTATTTCTTATTTTTTTTAATGCCTCGTTTGTCTATAAATAAAATATTTAAGTCATTATTATTTATTATTCTTTATGACTATTATTTTTTCTTTAATTTTATTCCTTTAAAACATATAGTATGAACTAAAAAGTATTAAATAATAATTATTCCTAAATTTACTACTAAATATTGTATCAACGGTATAGTTTAGGTAACATAACAGAATATAAGATTTACAATAACAATAATCTACATAAATAAAAAATAATTTAACAATGATAATAATTAGCATAAAAAAGGAAAAACAAAAGATCTTAATCAAAAAGGCCACCCCGCAGCGTACCATGCTCAAACGTCCCCATCACACTGGCCGCGTTACCGCGCTGAATGGCTAGGGAGACGTGTTGGGCCAGGTAAGCCCCGGAGCGGGGATCGTTACCCGATTCTCGCAACCGACGTCCGAGCTGGCGAACAAAAGCTTTCGCTTCATTGCACCACGGACCTCCCGTTTCGACGGCAAAAGGCACAAAGAGGTACTGGTTTTCCAAATCCGTGTACTTGTTGTGCTTTTGCCGAGCAGCGTACTCGGCGGCAGATCCCGCATTTCGGGCCGTGCCAGAAATGTGCGAGGTAGCATACGTACTAACGCACGTGGCATCCCATATGAGGCACCGACCTTTCTTCCAAGGGATCAGGGAAAGGCCGTCCGGGCGTTTGCCGTCGCTTCGGCTCAAGCCAGGGGGCTCAAGCACGCATGGTACGTCTGCCGACACCAAGGCTCGACGGAGAATGTCGTTGAGGGCGTGGTGTCTAGCAAAACGACCGGCAGCTTTAATGCAGCTGAGTCCGTGGTGGCCGTACGCGTCAACTTCAGTGCCGCAGGGGCAGCGATGAGGCTCGCACACTTCACAGCCTAGTCTCAGGGCCACTGCTATTCTTAGGGTGTTATCGTCAAGAAAGGTGCCGAGATGCGGTGACGACAACGCTTGGAGCCAGGCACTAGATTCCATGCAGGAAACTGCCTTAATACGGGCCAGTGCTGATTCGGACCGTGAGTTCAACATAAGCGTTAAGTATATCTGGAGCTCAGGTCATCCCATGCACGCTGGGAGGTGACATCCTCGGGGGGGTCTGTGCCAGGATATAATTCTTGCCAGGCAGTTTCTGCATCGCTCAAAAAGGGGATGCTGCATCTTGCACCTTGGATTTTTAAAATGTTAGTGACAAGATCAGCAACCCCATTCGACGACGCAAGAAAGGCCGGCAAACCGACAGACTCTATGCTCCTGATGCCCAAACCACCGTGTTTTACCGGTAGCGCAGCCTGTTGCCATTGCGGATCATCTAGAGAAATATTGAGTATTTCCTCTAGCGTGGATCGGATAATACTGTCTAACTGACAGACCTCCTTGGGGAATCGCCAGGTGGGGGCCGTCCTCATTATATAAGTGAGCTTGGGCAGAGAGAAACAGCTGCGATACAGTATTAAGGCAACGTGAGAAGATACTTTGGTGAGAAGTTCTCGGACTTGTGTTAGAATTTTGGCCTTACTTTGTAGAGTTGATGGAATGGCATCCGGGAATATCGGCGCGCCTAGCAGAGAAAATGTAGATTTGTTTAGGGTTTTAATTCCAGGAAGCAAAGAGTCAAAAATGGTGATTTTGTGTTTTTGATTATTATGATGATTATTATTTAGATGATTTTCTTTAATTATAAAACTATTCAATTTAACTTCTGAGTTCGAATAAAATTAAATTGATATAGGTACATAGCAACATTACTTTTTATTAAATCATCACCTGATTATTATTTTTTATTAACGTTAATTAAATGCACCTATTATTATAGTTATTTGAAATACGCCTCATATTCTTAACATTTCAAAATATTATTATTGTTTAAATTCAGTATAAGTACCAAAATTGTTTTATCAAAATTTATTGCGCGCTTTGTTTCAGTTATTATTTAATTTGGAAAAGTCATAAATTGACAACTAAAGATAAACCAATGTATAATTATTAATAACTATTGACAATAAATTTCTAAAGGAATTCACACTTCCTAATCAATTTTGAAAATCAAACTATATAAATGAGTTTATAATTTATTTGTCAACAGTTTTACATTTGTCAACTGCGTAACGTAGTATTTAATTTTTAGAGCGACCAAAAAGAAAATAATTTTAGTAAATTAAATGTTGTATCTTTAATTAGTGGTAGCAGAAAGTTAATTTTATTCTATTACTAATTTTATATCTTATTTAAAAACATACGTCTTGTTAAACAATAATTAGTTCTAAAAATTTAATAAAATTCATGCCCTGGAATGCATGCTAATTAAGTATGATGATTGTAAATTTTGCAACAAAGTAGGTACTGGAAATAAATTACTGGAATCATATTCAAACATACTCGTAAATATGGACTGCGCTTACATGGCATATTTGGATACATAAACTCATTGCATCACGTTTCTTTGTACCAAATATGATGCACGAAATGTTTTGATATTTGTTATGCGAAACCAAAATATGATGAACTCTTTTGGACCACCCATATTGTAGACTGTACTGTAAATATTAATTAAATTTTTGACTATAACTGTGACACAAAACAACAAAAAATGTATTTTCACAAATAACAACCAAATAAATTTAACATTTTAGTTTTTACTCTAGTGACCCATTTGAAACTTTAACTACCTACTATTACTAAAATTTGAAAAATAAATTTACACGCAAAAGACAAGAAAAGTAATGTAAATATTGAATTTAAAAATGATTAAACATAAACTTATTTTAGTTCTATTATTTATTTAGAACGAAAAATTATATGAAAAGTTAAAATCTCTAAAATCTTTCATAAAAGAATGTCTTGCTACGTAATCAGATACCTTTTTAAGGAATTTATGTTGATCAAAATCATTTAAATAAAAATTATACTTGGTACAACCCTGTGAATAAAATATATTTAGCCAAACAAAGAACCTACTCCTTTTTGTGAAGTCGGTTAGAAAAAGTCTCTACTTACATTTCGTTGCGCGAATGCTGAGTTGGCACCGCGGACATTTGACGCTTTTCCCACAAAGGCGTTGCATACCGTGGAAACTTACCTGAGGTGTTACCTACCTGTTTTAACCAACTGCGCATAATATTCGATTAGTTATAAGTTGCTATGGATTCCTCTATTCCAAAAACAAAATTAAGTACTCTTCATCTCTACAAAATTACCATTGTTCTACACAATTTCCTATTTTTGAAATTCTTTTGTCATACTACACATAGTATTTATTTATGATTATACTGTTACATACTTTTAAAATAAAATAATATTCTTGCGCTACTTATACCAAAATTTTTTCCATACAAAAATTCATCGTCAACACCCTATTTTTAAAATTTCTAAGTTTTGCTTTATTACACAATAACAGCACCAAAACACATTTTATTTTAGAATATTATTCCAATTATCATTATTTTCTATAAATTAAATATTCTTTTGACATTATTTTCTTTAAACTTTTAAATTAACTTATCTCCCAGTACCTAAACTTTTTACAAGTTGCTAAGTTGCAGAATAATACCATTATTTATTTATTTATTTATTTTTACTCTCAAAACATTAAACCAGACACGTAATCTCCAAAAAAATAAATATTTTCCAAAAATAATGTAGAATAATTTGATAATACCTATTAAATCAATTAAAACAAAATTAACATGCAAACAAAACAAAAAATACTATTAATGTCTTAAATATCAACTGCAACTATTTTGAAGATTCCAATTAGTCAGATATTGTAAAACATAATATAATATTAAAATATTACCAATATTATTAATTTCGCAAAAACTTATTTATTTCTCTTAGCAATCTGAATTTCGATTAATTAATTAAGTAACTGTTCATTTATAACTTTACTTATTTTTTACCGAAATCTTTATTTCTAGAAATTAAATTACTTGTATTCAAAATATTTAAAATCAAAATATTATTTAATTGAAAATACATTTTATACCTTTTACGTTTTATGATTATAAATTTTTCTTATATATTTTGTTAAATTGCTTAAAATCATATTTTATTTTTCTAAACGGAACTTTCTATGTAATTTTCATATCAAAATAAAATTAAAATTTAGACATAAATTGTAACATAATTACTTACTAATTTTTACATACCGCTGCAGTTACAAATAAGACATATAAGTTATTTTTATAAAAAAAAATTTAGACAATACAAGTGCAATTTGCATTTTTCTATCCTCATCTCTTTGTTCTCCCGGCTGCATCCACTTCCGACACGAACATCTCCCGGCTGCCTGCATATTCCACTCATCTGACTCCATCATCTCCCGGCTGCCAGCATATTCCACTCATCTGACACCATCAACTCCCGGCTGCCAGCTTTGCATCTCCACACCAAAATTTTGATTTTTCAGCTATTCCTTATTTTTTTTTTGGTTTTAATAGATATTATTCTTGCAACTCTTTTTGTTTGGTTAAAGTTCTGATTTAAACATTTTCATTTTTTTTTTCACAAAGTTATATTTTTATTTTGCACTTACAGATTTGTATTTAATTTATTTCCAACACTAGGTATTTATTAATATTTTTAATCCTACATTATTTAACTAACTAACTCGGCCGTTTAGTTCATATAAATATTATTCACACCAGTTCATATAATTTTCTGTTACCACTATAAATATTACTGTCCACACTGTCCACATATTCAGTCACTCTTAGTTTAACATCTTAATCAATCAAATCAAATCAAAATCATTTATTCACATAGGTCACACAGTAACACTTATGAACGTCACAATAATTGCAATATAAATTAATTGTAGTAAGTACTTATAAGATATGCGTTAAATTATTATCACAAAAAACCCATTGTACAATTTACATTCCTGTCACCACTTATTACTATTACCAAATACAACAACATAATATTTTACCATATTGACATAAAGATAAGTCATACATACTTAATAATTATTATTTAATGTCACACTTTGTTTTATTATATAATGTCCAAAAATAAAAAATAAATTTAAAATAAATTACTTACTACTTAATTAATTATTAATCGTGAATGTCATAAATATTAAATACAATAACAATTGAATTGAATGTCGTAAATATTATAATTGATGTCAGATAATCAGATAAGATAATTGCAACTAACATTTAACAATTACAGTACTTAATTATAACTCACATTACAAATAATTAGTAATCATTTCCATGGTTGAATGTCTTCAAAATATTCATTTGTTGTGTAATAACCTTTATTCAATAATTGATTTTTGATACATCCCTTAAACTTAGTAAATGGTAAGTCTAGAATCTCAGCAGGCAATCTATTATAAAAACGTATGCCGAGTCCCACAAATGTATTTTGAACTTTATGAAGCCGTGAATAGTTACTAACTAACTTGTTCTTATTTCTGGTATTGAAAGGGTGAATATCAGCTTTTTGGTCATAATTGTGAATGTTTTTTCTAATGTACATTATATTGTCAAAGATAAACTGAGATGCAATTGTCAAAATATTTATTTCTTTAAATTTTTCTCTTAGAGAATCTCTGGGTCCTAGTCGATATATGGCACGTATTGCTCGTTTTTGCAGAATAAATATAGTCTGAATGTCAGCTGCACTTCCCCATAATAATAAACCATAAGACATGATACTGTGGAAGTAGCTAAAATATACCATACGTGCTGTTTCAACGTTCGTCAAAAGTCTTACCTTCCTAATAGCAAATACGGCTGAACTAAGTTTCTTAGCTATGTTAGAGATGTGAGGTCCCCATTGCAATTTACGGTCAAGCGTAAGACCTAAAAACATTGTAGAATCTACTAAGTTTAAATTATCTATACCAATTTTAATATTAATTGTGCTAGTAGACTTAACATTTGGCATAGTAAATTTGACACATTTAGTTTTTTTTGGGTTTAGTAGAAGATTATTAGAATTGAACCATTGTAGTATGAGAGTAAGTATTCTATTTATGCTGTTGATATCTGGATTTTTACGATTGATTTTGAAAAGAAGGGAGGTGTCATCGGCAAATAACAAAATTTCACATAAATGTTCTATAAAAAATTGAAGATCATTGATGTAAATAAGGAACAAAAATGGTCCTAAGATGGAACCCTGAGGAACTCCCATTTTTGTATGCAAACCCGATGATTTCACACCGTCAACATCTGCGAATTGTATTCGGTCCGTCAAATAATCTTTAATTAAATCAAGTGCTGCATCTCTAATACCATAGTACTTTAGTTTGAGTAGAAGTGTGCGATGATCAACGCAGTCAAAGGCTTTTGACAGATCACAAAATACGCCAATAACATCGTGAGAATCTTCCCAAGCTTTAAGTATATATTTAATTAATGTTACACCAGCATCTGTTGTTGAGACACCCTTAGTGAAACCGTATTGACGATTGTGGAATAGTTTATTGATATTAAAGTGACTCTGTAACTGTATAAGTATGGCCTTCTCAAATATTTTACTTATTGCTGGCAAAATAGAAATTGGTCTAAAATTTGTAGGGTCACTTTGTGAGCCTTTTTTAAATAATGGTATAACTTTAGACTGCTTCATGAGTCGGGGAAACACCCCAACATCTATACAGCGATTAAATAAGGCGGCTAAATATGGCGATAATTCAGTAATAATATTTTTGAGCAATTTAACTGAAATACCCCATAAGTCTACAGATTTCTTCATGTTAAGAGTCTTGAATATCTTTAAGATGTCATTAGGGTGAATGTGTTTGAAGTTAAACAAAGTCACATTTTCTTGCACATTAGTTCTTAATAATTCATTGGCTTTTATTGAAGAGGAATCAAGGGAGTGAGTTAATTCTAAGGGTATATTTACAAAATAGTTATTAAAATAATGAGCTAATTCTAGATTATCAGATATTGTCAAACCATCAATGTTAAGTGATATTTTGCGTTCATTTGTTTTAGATCGCCCGGTTTCGTTGTTTATTGTATTCCAAGTGCTACGAATAATATTATTAGAGCTCTTAATTTTATTACTTAAATATAACGATTTGGCAGCCAGACAGGTCTTTTTGAATACTTTGGAATAATTCCTAACGTACTGATTAAATAGAGGGTGCAAATTATATTTTTTTAAGTCATACAAGTCGTATAATTTGTTTCTGCTGATGTAAATGCCAGGTGTCGCCCATTCACAAAATTTTATTTTATTATCAATGTTAAACGTCTTAGTCTTAAAAATCATGTCGTGTTCCTTTATAATAACATCAAGCAATTTATCATAAAAAATGTGTGGATCTTTTTGGGTAACATCTATCTTGAGAATTCTGCTTGCGATATTATCTCTAAAAATATTTATTTTAGCTGATGTAATCGGTCTACATGTGATTGTTTTAATGGGATTATTAGTTGTAACTGGAAAAACCGCGAGCTGGCCTAGGTGGTCTGATGTTAGATCACTAAATAAGCACTTTTCTATTCTTAATAATATTATTATTTTAGTTAAATAGAATTTTAAGTCCGTTTTTATTCACTATAACTGTCCCTGTACCCGCTGCGCAGCGCTGCCGCGAGGCAGCACTGGCAGGGTCGCCATGCAATGTGCAGGCTTCAGGGAGACTAATTGAAAGACTTGTCTTCGCGAATATTGTATATTAACTAACTTAATTCTAACTTATTCTACCTTATATAGGAGGGAGGTGTGACATACACTACAAATATTATTAAGATTATCACGTTAACTTCTGTCTGATGTAATTTGTGAGATAATAATATGCTTGAAGACCTCAAACCAAGATCTTCCGACTTAGCGAGTTGGCACATCAGTCAGGCCAAAGTCCACTGATTTTTTTAATAAAATAACAGGGCAAACGAGTAAATGAGTCACCTGACGGAAAGCAAGTGCCGTTACCCATGGACACTCGCAACATTAGAAGAGCTGCAGGTGCGTTGCCAGCCTTTAGATTTCAGTTGTCAACATATTTTCAAAACTTCGATAGCGCGATGCAGAATTTTGGCGCTTATGCATACTGATGATGATGCCGCTAAAAACACTTTAGAGATTTGAATCCCACTCCCGGTGAACCGCCGCGTTATTAATTCACCCAGCCCTTTGCCTCGTGGTTGTAGTGTGTGTCTAGGGAACTGACTTTCACGTATTATTAAGTAGTAGGTAGCGCTTCCTCTATTACTCTAGGATCATCATCATCATAGGCTATTAGTAACTATCGTCCTGACTCAAAAATGCTATTATAGTCAAATCCATACTAATATTATAAAATATGCAACAGTGTGTCTGTCTATTACCTCTTCACGCCTAAACCACTGAACCAACATTGCTGAAATTTGGTATGCAGATACTTTGAGTCCCCGGGAAGATCATAAAACACTTTTTACATCGAAAAACAGTACGGTTCGTTAAACAAATTTTGGCACAACAGAGTTGTGAGTGTCATATATCAAATATCCAAGGGGCTGATCGATCCGATCGAACTGATAGAAAGTCGATCTGACTTGACCTGACGTGCATTGCAGTAATAAAAAAAATGTTCAAGGGGAACTGTACTAACGAGTCTGTCCGACCTGCGACCACCTCAATTATACCGCAGCAAATATTGAAAGTATTCTCATCACACAAATTTGGTCTCCTATTAATTAATGATTATTATTTAAAATGAGAAAAGGTGTTTTTGAGTGTCTGTCCTCATCACTCTTAAACAGCTGAATCGATTCAGAAAAAAATTGGTATGGTGATAAGTACTTTTAGTCTCGAAAAAAGGCATAGAATTCCTTTTGTCCCTTAAACATCTACGGTTTCTGGTCCTGTTCATTCGATGAAAAAGCACAATAATTAAAATGATAATTTTGCTGCTTAAAACATCCTTTGATCCTCGTCAAACAAACATTTTAGTCTAAATTGTACACATTTCAAATTTGATCACACGCGAAGCACTTAGGTCTGACGATATGCCACAAGTCAATAATTAATCTGCCAGTCACTTAAGCCAAAACACAGGTAATTCATCACAGACCTAGACGGAGAGTAATGACCTAAACCTAAACCACGTGCAGACCTCTTACTTATTATTACTCTCCCTTATTCCTTAGTTACCTTCCTCGAAATATTTTATACGAATTATAATACTTTAAATAACAGGAAATATTTTATGCTTAATAATATTATTATTTTCTACCTGCCTTATTTGTTAATTCTAAACTTATAATAAAAAGCTGAAGGGGATAGATTTTTTGTTACTTTGTTTACGTTTTGTTTACGTTTACATTTTGTTACGCGCTAATTTAAGGAACTGCTGGTTCGAATTTCAATATTATTTTTGTGTTGAATGATCCTTTTATCGAGGAAGGCTTTAATTAGGCTATAAAACATCACGCTGCAAATAATCGGAGCGAAAAACAAAGAAAAAACATGGAAAAAGCGGGGACAATAATTATTTAAACGAGCTTTTCTCACGAACTAGTGGACTGATATTGAATATTATTTGGCCCAGATAGAACGAGGGTATGGGGAAGGACATAGGCTATTTTGCAGAAAAATGTACGGTTCTCGCGAAAATCCGTGGAAGGAGCCGCCCGTAGGATTTTTAAGACAAAATACCACTTGAGTTTTTCAGATCTAAAATCTCTTCGTTATTTACATTCAGTATGCTAATATTATAAAAATAATCACAAAAAATACCAAAACTACGTTTTATACTTAAGGCCAAGGTGGTAATTTGGGCCATTCTAAATTTGGATTAAATTACAATATGCGGGTCTTGTGTAAAGTGAATAAATTCACACATTAATGCCTCAGGTACAGTTATAATAATTCCAATACTTATATAATAGGAGAAAATAATATAATAGTAGCGAGGAAACAATTTGAAAAATATTTGATCGTTCTAATCTCACAACATACCTACTGGACCAACTTTTATATTATTGGTACAGATATAGAGTAGACTACAGAAAATGACATATATTATTATGCTACAGGAAAATGTACGGTTCCCGCAAAAATCCTCATATACGCGAACGGAGCCGCGCGTATCATTTTGACTGTTTCAGATCTAAAATCTATTCATTATTCAAATTCAGTATGCCAAAGTCATAAAAAGTCTCTAAAATAACAACAAAACTATGTTTCACACTTAAGGCCAAGGTGGTAATTTCGGCTATTCTAAATTTGGATTAAAATACGACCCGCGGGTCTTGTATAAAGTGAATAAATTCACACATTAATACCTCAGGTACAGTCATAATTCCAGTGCTTACGTTAAGCCGGCCACAAACCAAAATATTCATTCACCTTGTTAGCTTTTGTGACTTTGAAAATATTTATGAATTCATTTTCGTGGATTTAAAATGTTAGAATAAAAATTGCATTATTTGAGGTAAAACCATTCTTAGGGCCTGTTTCACCACTTTCCGATAAAGTGCCGGATAGGCTATCCACAACTTTATTGACAGATTCTCCATACTTTATCTGTCAAGTTAAGTGGTGGATAGCCTATTCGTCACTTATCAGGAAGTGGTGAAACAGGCCCTAGGCTATGTAAATGTACTGTGTCCGAATTATACATACGAAATCTACAGAATTTTAGTGAAACTGAAAGTGATGCTTGTTATAGTCCTAAGCAATTATCATGGCATTCATACTTCCATAATTATTAATAACTTTAATAAGTCATTCTAATATTATAATTAGACATCGGATTATATGCACGATCAAAGTGCTGAAACATGCATGCAAGTATGCACGATAAATGACCGAAATATGCACAAAATATGCGCAATCAAAAGTCACTTTTTATTAAAATTATAATTTTTTTATGACTTTTCTGGTGGTGCCGTAAAAGCGTTAATTTTATAATTGCACCAAATGCAGGATTTTATTTTTTATACAGCACCAATAATAATTTTCTACCAATATTTGCCAATTGCAATCATAATACCCATGGAAGTTTAAAAATTCCGTAACTACTTTATTCCAGGACCATTTTTTACTAATGTTGCCAACTACAAACAAAATTTTTTTTTCTTGATAGATATTGTACCTATCGGGTGTATTGCATTCTATTAATAGGGGGTGGAACCACATATTTGAAGTGCTTTTAAACCAATCTTATATCTGTTTTGGCCTTTGGAGCCTCGGCGTGTGTCATGAATCATGATAGCTAGTTTGGGGACTGCGAGGGCATAAAACTACCGAAATATGCACTATCAACGAAAAATTGCCAAAATATGCACTAACGCCTAAAAAGTGCCATTATATGCATTTGCATATGCAATTATGCAAATGCATATAATCCGATGTCTAATTATAATTAATCCTTCGATCGGAGGTTCTATTTATTTATTTACGTTTATTGGGGTCTCCAAACAGTCTTACAATATGTTTTTAAAGAAAGGTATACATTTATAAGAATTACTAAATGTAAAACCAACGGCGGTGACCACAGATGAATAATTATATTAATAAACTTATAGGAAAAAATAGAGAACTAGACTCTAGAGAGCAGAGGGTAGGGTAGATTATTATTATATATATGCATATTCGTGTGTCGTGTGTTAAGTGTGTTTGTTAATAATAGTTAAAATAGTAGTAAAGTTCAAATTAGTATAATTGTAAGAGAACTGCTTGTAAATTATTTATTGAATAAGAATGCAAGGTTTTAATTATTTATATGTAAATTCTTAAGTCTGTCGATAAGAACTTTTTTATATTTGGCATGTTTGAGAGCAAATATATCTATATCATTGAAGTGATTATTAAAGTTATGAACTATTCGAGTAACGGGAGATCGGATACCAGCGTTGGTTCGGCTAAACGGAGTAGCAAAAAAGTTATATTGTTTCCTTGAATGCGATCTAATAGGTACCCTGTAACACAGTTTGTTAATTAAGTAATTGCAATCGTATCTATTATTACAAAGGTCGTAAAGCATCATAGCCTCAAGTTGCAAACGTCTTGATTTTAGATTAAGCAATTTATGTTTAGCCAGAAGATCGTTGTAGGGAATTCGATTTTTAAAACATTTGTACTGCATAGAACGAAGGAATTTTTTTTGTACGGATTCTACCTGGTCATTGTATTTGTTGTATAAAGGATTCCAAATTGATACCGCATATTCCAATTGACTTCTAACAAGTGATTTATAAATATATAAGTAAGTGGACGGCTTTTGAAACACAGTAGAAGCTCGCATAACAAAGCCATACATTCTATAAGCTTTCGCTAAGATAGTTTGAATGTGAGTATCTAAATGAAGTTTAGTATCAAGCGTAACACCAAGATCTTTAATGGTTTTCACATTTTCGAGAGGAGTACCACTAAGCGAATAAAAATAATTACTTATAACCTTTTTTTTCGTGAAAGATATTGACTTACATTTATTTAAGCTAAGACCTAATTTATTTATTATGCAGTAATTAGAAAAGCTATCTAAATCGCTTTGAATTTTTAGATGATCCTCAACAGTAATAATTTGACGATATATTTTAAGGTCATCAGCAAACAAAAGAAAATCACAATTTTTGAAGCATTCATCTATGTCATTTATGAAAATTATAAATAAGAGTGGTCCTAATATTGAGCCTTGCGGCACGCCAGATGTTATGTTTACCAGTTCAGAATTGAAACCATTAATAACTACAGTTTGTGTTCGATTCGAAATATATGATTTGAACCATCTCCATAAATTTCCTCTAATACCATTAAAAGCTAATTTTTCAAGTAAAATTCTGTGGTCTACTCTATCAAAGGCCTTACGAAAGTCGGTGTAAATACTATCAGTCTGTTTATTAGAATCTAAATTATCAAAAAGACAGGAAGTATAAATGAGTAAGTTAGTTGTAGTAGATCGAGATTTTACAAAGCCGTGTTGCTGGGGTATTATTAATTTATGAATATGAGGATAAATTGCTTTGTAAACTAGTTTTTCGAAGACCTTCGATAAAGTAGAAAGAATGGATATTGGCCTATAGTTTTCTACATCTTTTTTCGATCCACCCTTATGTACAGGCACAATTCTCGCAGATTTCCAAACACTAGGAAATGTTCCTTCTTGAAGGCATTTATTAAATAATAAACATAATGGAAAACTAATACAACGAGCAGTGGCAATAAAGAAAACCGGAGGAATATTGTCTGTACCAGGGCCCTTTGCTATATCAAGTGACTTAAGAGCAGAGAGTACTTGTCGCTCTGTAATAATAATATCACAAAATATATCAGATGATACATTATAACTAAAGGAACTATCAGATAAGTCGAAGTCACCTGGGACTGAAGAAGGCTCAAATACAGATTCAAAGAATGTCGAAAATAAATTACAGATTTTTTCAGGGTTATTACCCGTATCATTTTTATAGAAAACAGAGTCTGGAATAGCAGAACTATTTTTCTTGTTGGAGATATAAGTCCAAAAATATTTGATGTTGCACCGGATACTATCCTCTACATTTTCTATATAATCTTTATAACATTTGTCACATTCAGATTTGAATCTGCTTCTATACATAGCGAAATCATTATAGTCAGAATCACATCCATATTTTTTCCATTTTATCCAAGCTCGATTTTTATCATTGAAAATGTGTATTAATGCCTTGGTAAACCAACATGGATATTGTGATCGTTTAATTAATTTAATTGGAACATATATTTTAATTAAATTATAAATATATTCATAGAAATAACATATACCTTCGTTAGCAGATAAGTTTGAAAGTTCTTTAGTCCAATCTATGTCTAAAATATGTTCATAAATTTTTTCAAAATTAGCATTTTTATAGTCAAGTTTCTGGTAGGGCATCTTGGGCATAAATTTAAGATTAGAACTGAGTGGTATAACAATAAAGAAAGGAGGATGGTGCTCGTCCGGTAGAACAAGAGGTGTGGGTGCAGCTGAGATTTTACAGTCAGTTATGTTGCTAATAAATAAATCTAAGATGTGTTCATTGCTATTCATTATACTATTTAATTGACAGAGATTGTTTAAAGATATGAAATTAATTAATTCTATATTTGTGGGGTTATGGCCGTTAGAAATAGGGCCATTTAAACATCAACCAAGTGAAGGTAAGTTAAAATCTCCTACAATTGATAAGTTTGTGTAATTTGAATGGTCTAAATGATCCTGCACGTAGTTATAAAAAGAAGAATACACATCAGTTTTCTGATTAGGTGGAATATAGACGGCGCATATAATGTGAGTTGAATTTCCCCCGCAAAGCTGCAAGATTACGTAGTCAACGACGGGCGCGGGCGGGGGCGCGGGGGCGGCGACGGTGAGCGGCGCGACCGCCAGCTCGCGGCGCACCGCCACCAGCACGCCGCCGCCGTCCCGCCGCGCCGTGGCCGCTCGGTCACGGTCACTGCGATACACTATGTATCTCGAATCCATAAACTCACTATCTAAGATATCACTGTGCAACCATGTTTCTGTAAGTACGATTATATCGTAAGAATGCGACAGGATGTTTATGTATAAAGTATGCATTTTTGTGCGGATCCCCCGACAGTTCTGGTAATACAAAGAGATATTATTATCAGCCATTAAAGAACGTATAGAACATAAGCAGTTTTATCAAGAGGTGTTTGAACATTAAATTAAAATTATTATTATTATTATTAGATGCAAGATGCCTTAATATTAGGTAAACGAGTATTAACGTGCACTTGTAATTGTATTCCCATTGTATTGTTTTGTTCTCGCGATCACCGGTAGGCGGTGCTCGCGCGGGGCCTGAAGGATTAATGGGAAAGCGTGTCTGTCTGTTACCTCTTCACGCCCAAACCGCTGAATAGATTTTGCTGAAATTTGGTATGGAGATACTTTGAGTCCCGGGAAAGGACATAGAATACTTTTTATCCCGGAAAATGTACGATTCCCACGCGACAAACGAATATAGGCGCAGCAGAATTGCGGGCGTTATCTAGTCGTATATAATATAATAATATATTATGGCATGTTATTATGAAATCATAATATATAAATAAATAAATAATAATACTAGGTGACGCCCGCAACTTCGTAGCGCCAAAACTCGTTTATCGCGGCTGAACCGTACATTTTCCGGGATAAAAAGGATACTTTTTATCCCGGTATGTAAAGTTTTGTTATACTTTTAAGACGACGTGTATTGGCAGCTGTAAAGTGATATACTTTGCTAATTTTATTAACTACTAGATGACTCCCGCAACTCCGTTGCGCCAAATTTAGTTTATCGCGCGGGAACCGTACATTTTTTCGGGATAAAAAGTATCCTATGTCCTTTCCCGGGACTCAAAGTATCTCCATGCCAAATTTCAGCAAAATTGGTCCAGCGGTTTGGGCGTGAAGAGGTAACAGACAGACAGACAGACACACTTTCGCATTTATAATATGAGTATGAATTACAATATTTTTAGTTCAAACAGCAGAGCCTAGAGACAGGCAGTATATAATGCACTACAGTATGATAGATAACGTCCTTCCTTTATTAATCAAAGTAAATTAATGTGTTCCAGCTCTCATTTATATTAATGAACAAACAGACGGAAATACGTAATTTATTATAGTTATTTGTTTCATATCGGAA
Source organism: Polyommatus icarus (assembly GCA_937595015.1). NCBI lineage: Eukaryota > Metazoa > Arthropoda > Insecta > Lepidoptera > Lycaenidae > Polyommatus > Polyommatus icarus. Next base: position 20,902,999 of record OW569328.1, on the reverse strand, counting down.
GATACGTTAATAAAGATAATAGCGACTTTAGTTTGTTATGAAAAAGTTTATTTATGTTTGAAAATATAAGTTTGCTTGCTGCGATTTTTACTGGTTTAACGTAGGGTTTTTGTATATTTTGCTTTCTATGAAACCCGTTTACGCCGGTTTTTTTTCATGATTTGAAACGATCGAATCAATCGCAAGCAAGCAAGCAAGCTAATTTTCATACTTTGTAGTCTTACCATTATCATTAGAGCTTCCCCTTAGACGATTTTACTGCTCACTTACCAGAAAACAAAAAACCATACGTTTTACGCTTTCTTTTACCTTACTAATAAGTTATAATTTATAACCATTCGAGCGAAGAATACCTAAAGTGACGCATGCAAAGCTGAGTTTAATCTCACGCTGACCACTCGCTGACTGCAATATTCATACATATCAGCACAAACCACAAAAAATTCAAACATCTCTACGTTAGTTGGGCGGGCCATCAGCGCCGAATGTGCGTGTTAGAAGCTAATTAAGAAATTTAAAAACAACCGCCGATTCAAAAATTTGAAGCTGATATACCTAAATTTTTTGCACTGTGCCGGCTGATAATGATGAACTTATTATAGCTAAGAACACTCTCGATAATGTCAGACGAACAGACACATCGCACATACAAGGACAGACAAATGAACAGATAGATACGACAAACTTTTAACACCCCTCTTTTTGTCGGAGGTCAAAAATATTTTTACCAACTTCAGAAGTTAAACATCTCGTCGTAATGTCACAAACAAATTGTCAATTACTTAACATTTTTTCTACATTCCGCGCCCCATAACGACTCTAATCCCGTGGAAGATCGCAATAACAATAATAGTTAACATTTTCTTAACTGGATTACGAAGTTTTTGCTACAATAAAGCCTGGAGACGCTACACGGACTTTTCTAAAAGGCTATAAAAGTTACGTCCTTTAGAAAAGTCTCATTTTTATAATTTTCTCAACAACTTCCATTTTCTAGAGGCTGTAAAATATCTTACATGCTCTTGGTGTATTTCTTGAGTTTTTTTTTGTAAATATAAACTTTTTAGATGAGACACAATATTCAATCAAAATCAAAAGTCAATTTTTTTTTATTTCCAAATAGGTTAACAAAGTTAACACTTTTAGAACGTCGTGTCTACATAAGGCCTTCCACCGGTTCGGGAACTAACCCGGTGAGAAGAACCGGCGTAAGAAACTCGCACGGGTCCACCTTTTACCAAAGAGGTGGAAAATAACAATGATTTTTTTAGAAAGCCTTACAAAAATTAAATCTGATTTTTGTTTTTAACTAGATGTTTCCCGCAACCCCTTTGCGCCAAAATTCGTTTATCAGGCGGGAACTGTACATTTTCCGGGATAAAATGTATAATTTTTACTTTCCCGGGGTTCGGCGTAAAGAGGAAAGAGACAAACACGCTATTACATTTATTATATTAGTATGGATTTTGTTGTCTATACAGTGAACTACGTTCACAAACGAATTATTCACGCATACTTTTATAGTAAAAGTACTTTATTTACTCCCTTCTATATATATTGACTAACAATCAAAGCGTCTTTTGTTGTGGCGCCACAAAAACTCTATTAAATTTGTCAACGCAACGATCAATCAACGGAAGTCTTTCGTTGTCTCCATTAAAATTGATTGAGAGATACCGCAATTTCAAATATTCTTGGAAAATCTATTAGCATTTGATAGATGCCCCGAAGCAAAAAGTTGGGAGAACGGAAATTAACCAGCAACCTTTTATTTTGTTCAGTTAACCATTTATTATTATTTACATCATCTTCTTCTATATGTATAAAAATGGATTTTCAAATGTGTTAGTCGCGCTAAAACTCGAAAACGGCTTAATGGATTGGGCTGATTTTAGTCTTAAAATATTCGTAGAAGCCCAGAGAAGATTTTAAAGTGACACGAAGTTCAGCAGGACAGCTAGTTTACAGTAGTTTACACTAAAAAATACAATTTACATACATCATCAAAGTTCTTGACTTGGCCTATTTTATTTATGAATGAACTCAAAATCTGTCAGGTTTCTGTAAATGGAAGAATGATAGTTTATTTTATAGTCTTTAAAAAAACTAAATTAATGTGTTCCAGAGAGAAAAAAAAAATTGTTGGCCTATAAGGGGACTTGTATGCCAACTTATCTTCATTTCGTTTTATAAAACTGAACATTTTGTTCAAGTGAAACAAATTATAACATTTTTATTACTCTTTAGTCTTTACTCTAGCCAAACTAGCAGTAAATATAGTTAAATTAATAATTATTTTAAACTAAAACTGGCTAAAGGCGAGCTTTGTGAGGGCTCGGGTCGTCACACCTTTGTAAGAACTAATCGTTAGTCCCTTACGATTTATTTATTTGTTTTATTTATTTAGGTCCATAAATGAAAATTCAGAGTCCAGAACACTTTTTATTCACCAAATTAAACCCAGTACAATTCTCTACCACAGCATACTTCAAGAACCAAACGTCAAGAAAAAAACTTCAGAACTAAATATGTACCATGAAGTTCCCACTGCATGATAGCTGCAGGAGCTGCCACATCACTCCCCTGCCGAGACCGGTTCACGGTCGATAGTGTTTTGGAAAACGTACGTGCCTACCGCTTCGCGTGACCTTATCTTTTTCAGGTGCTGTTGGGACAATTGGATTGGATGGAGCGGTTGCTGCTGGTGGAATGACTGGATTCGCTGGAGTGGCTGCTGCTGCTGGAATGACCGATTTCGCTGGAGCGAATGTTTTTGGGATAAGCATATCCCTCTTTGCGCTATCTTCGCTTGGCAGGTAAGCTGGCTTGATTCTGTCTATTGTGACTGTCATCTCCTTACCTTGCACAAGTAGGTTGAACGTCTTGGAACTTCTGGTCAAAACTTTGTAGGGCCCTGTGTATGGTGGTTGTAATGGACGCTTTTCAGGACCTCGGCGCAGAAAAACATATTCTGAAGACCATATGTCTTTTGGAATATAGAAAACGCGATTTCTAGCGTGATTCGAAGCTGGTGTTGGTGCAAGACAAGTGAAACATTTTCGTAGTCGTTCTACGTAGTCTGACTGATCCAGTACCAATGCAGTTGATGGGGCGAAAAACTCTCCAGGTAACCTCAATGGTTCGCCATAGAGTAGTTCTGCTGCGGACGCTTTTATGTCTTCCTTCCAGGCTGCTCTCATTCCAAGTAGGACCCATGGCAGTGCCTCTGACCAGTCTGCCGTATTGTGGCAGACCAAAGCTGCCTTCAGCTGTCGATGTAGCCGCTCCACCATTCCATTGCACTGTGGATGGTATGCTGTGGTGGGGCGATGTTCGGCACCTATCATTTCGGCTAGGCGCTTGAAGAGCTGTGACTGAAACTGCTGACCTCGATCTGTCGTGATGGTGGCGGGGCATCCGAATCGTGATACCCATCCGGAGATGAAGGTTTGTGCGCACGTCTCGGCTGTGATGTCAGCTATTGGGTAGACCTCGGGCCAGCGTGTGTAGCGGTCGATGGCGGTCAAACAGTACCTGTAACCATTAGAATAAGGTAGTGGCCCTATTAAGTCGATGTGGACCTGGGAAAAGCGTTGGGAAGGAATTGGAAAAGAGGAAAAAGGAGAGGATGTGTGACGGGTTATTTTGGAAATCTGGCAATCTGTGCATTCTTTTGCCCATCTACGGCAATCTTTTTGCATTCCAGGCCATACAAATCTTTCTCCGACCAGTTTTGCAGATGCTGATGATCCAGGATGGCTTAGCTCATGCATTTTTGAGAAGATTTGCTTCCGGTATTTTGGTGTTATGTATGGCCGGATTCTCCCTGTAGATACGTCACAGTATACATCATTGTGCTTTTCAAATATTAGAGCTGTTGCAGTCTTCAGCAGATCTTGCAATTCAGGATCTTGTTCCTGATCTTTTGCAAGATCTCTGTAGTCGATAGTTTCTGTGATCTCCTCTATTCTCGATAGTGCATCTGCAATTACATTGTCGCTTCCAGGTATATGTTTCAGGTCTGTAGAGTATTGAGCAATAAAATCCAGATATCTAAATTGCCTCGGTGAACACTTTTCTCTCTTGGTTGTAAATGCGAAGGTAAGTGGTTTGTGATCGGTATAAATAGTAAATTGTCTGGCTTCCAACATATATCTAAAGTGTTTGATTGCTTCATATATGACGAGTAACTCTCTATCGTATGGGCTGTACTTTTTCTGACTAGGAGACAATTTCCGAGAGAAAAACGATAATGGCTGCCACATATTGCCTTCCTTTTGTTGCAGGACAGCTCCAATGGCTTGGTCTGAAGCGTCCGTAAAAAGCGCCAATTCTGCATGTATATCCGGGTGAGTAAGTAGCGTGGCATCTGCTAGGCTTTTCTTGCATAATTCGAAGGCTTCTAACATCTCCTTGGTCATACTTACAGGGGCTGTTCCCTTTATATTCCCTGTTAGAGCGTTATTTAAAGGACCTTGTATTTTGGCGGCCTGCGGGATGAATCTTCTATAATAGTTTATCATTCCTAGGAATCTTCGGAGTTGTTTCGCTGTGGTAGGAGGTTGCAGGTTTTTGATTACCTCAACCTTTTTATCTAGCGGTTTTATTCCTTCAGCTGTTACCTGATATCCCAAGAATGAAATTGCTGGCACGCCAAAAACACATTTCGCTGTATTTATTAGGATTCCAAATTTGGAGAGTCGCTCAAACAGTCCTTCCAGGTGTTTCCTATGTTCCTCATCTGTGCGTGAGTAGATTAAGATATCGTCTATGAACGAATACACATTGCTCAAACCCTGGAGTACTTCATCTATGAACCTTTGAAAAGTTTGTGCTGCGTTTCTCAATCCAAATGTCATATAGGGAAATTCATATAGGCCGAAAGGTGTAGTGATTGCTGTTTTAGGTATATCTTCCTCGGAAACAGGTATCTGATTATAAGCTTTGATTAGATCTATTTTTGAAAATATTTTGGCTCCAGAAAGTTCATATGTGAAATCATTAATGTGACGTATAGGGTAGCGGTCTGGTATGGTTCTTGCATTTAGGGAACGGTAATCTCCGCATGGCCGCCACCCATCATCTTTCTTCTTTGCTAGGTGTAGTGGCGAGGACCATGAGCTTTCAGATCGTCTTGCAGTTCCATTTTGTAGCATCTCGTCAAATTCCTTCTTAGCTATCGCCAGGCGATCTGGAGCTAATCGACGGGGGCGGGCATATATGGGTGGGCCTGGAGTGGTTCGTATATGATGCTTTGTCGTGTGCTTCGGTTCCACAGGTGCTCCGGCGGGTTTCGTGATGATGGGAAATTTCTTCAGCAACTCGTGGTATGGTGATTCGCCCACCACGGTCTTGACGGTAAGTACCTCTGTCTCCTTGGCACAATGTGGGAGGGCTATCGACAGAGTCGTAAGGTTGTCTACGAGTCGATGGTTGCGGCAGTCGACTAATAAATTGTAGTGACTTAAAAAGTCGACGCCTATTATAGGTTTTGCCACGTCAGCTACCACAAACCTCCACACGAAGTCTCGTCGTAATCCCAAATCTAGGTGCAGTTCTTCGTAGCCATATGTTGATATTATGGAATTATTTGCTGCATACAGTTGAAACTCTGTCTTATTACGGTGTCCTCTGGTCGCTTTCTTAGGGAATACACATAAGTCAGAGCCAGTATCAATTAGGAACTCCAACTTGGTCTTCCTGTCGGTGACGAAGAGGCGGCCGTTGCATGCATAGCAGTCATTTGCCGCCACTACTGACTGCCGTCGGCATTTCCCGAGAACGAGCAGGGGCGGGTGCATTTAAATGCTTTGTTGCCAAATTTATTGTGGTAATAGCACATGCCGTTACTCCTCGATTGAGATCTCGAACGTGACCTGTATCTCTGCCTGTCGAATCTACGACGTGGTTGTCGCGACTGGTGTGTGCTGAGTTCTGCTACCTGCTTGGTCAGCTGCTCGATCTGTCTTGCCATTGCCTCCATCGCCGACCACATAGAGTCACTAGCTGGTGTGCTGCTGCTGCCAGGTGTTGCTGCTGCCACCTGGAGTGTGGGTTGAGCGATGGCCGTTATCTTATCTGCCAACTCCGCCAACTTGTCCAGAGGCATGACGCCCTGCGAAGCTATAATCGGTTGCACGGATACAGGAAGCCTGTTGTACCAGGTCGTTCTAATGAACTCCTCTGGTATATTCAGACCGGCGAGGTGCTGAAGGTGACGCAAGAATTGCGACGGCTTTCGTGTGCCAATGTCCTCGCTCATGAGGAATTGTTTGATTTTTTCCTCGCGCGGAGTGGTCAGGCGACGAATCAGCTCGGATTTTAAAGTTTCATATTTCCTTTCTTTGGGCGGGTTCTCGATGATATCCGCCACCTCCACTGCATATTTGTGTTCTAGGTTTCCGCATGTCGTGTAAAATTTTGTTGTGTCATTGCTAATCCCTGACAGCAGAAACTGGCCCTCGAGTTGCGCGAACCACAGAGCTGGGCGCTCTGGCCAAAATGGGGGCACTTTAACTCCGACTCGAAATACTTCCGTCGGCGCCGGTACTCCTTTGTTCGGAAAATTCACGTTCGGGTTTTCTTCGTTATTAGTCGCGGTGTTTTCTTGCGGCGTGGCCATTTTTATTAAAATTAATGTGCACTTTTATTACTAATGATTATTGTCTTTGTAAATCACTATTCGATCACGTCGGGGTCACCACTGTAAGAACTAATCGTTAGTCCCTTACGATTTATTTATTTGTTTTATTTATTTAGGTCCATAAATGAAAATTCAGAGTCCAGAACACTTTTTATTCACCAAATTAAACCCAGTACAATTCTCTACCACAGCATACTTCAAGAACCAAACGTCAAGAAAAAAACTTCAGAACTAAATATGTACCATGAAGTTCCCACTGCATGATAGCTGCAGGAGCTGCCACACCTTGATTGACTGATCTACATATAAAAACCTTGACTGACTGATGATAACCCATCTATATAATAGCTAGTATTTCCCGGCAAACGTTTCTTTGCCATATTATAAAGTATATCGACCGTATTATTTTATTTAAGTGACTAAATAAAGTATGTCACCATGGCAACGTCCATCGCTATCATGGTAGTCGTTTTTCTCGAGTTGTAATAATTTACTATTATTTATTCAACAAATGCACTTATCAATATAATACTCGTAAGTACCGAGTAGCCGATTCTCAGACCTACTGAATATGCATATAAAATTTGGTAAAAATCTGTAAAGCCGTTTCGGAGGAGTTCGTGGACTAACATTGTGACACGAGAATTTTATATATAAGATAAACAAAAATTACTATAGCCTTAAGCAAAAATCAATAGGCAGATAGTTTTCCACATAATGTTCAGGTTGTGGGATATACCAGGGCTCGCTTCGTTTGCCCTGATTACATTGTATTTTTCTGTCTTGCTATGGTATGAGGTAATTTGGTGTATGAAAGTGAAAAACAGTCACCCAAATCAATATAAAAGCTATTAATTTGTAAGACTATCTATAAACAGACACTATAGGTATCAAATGACAATAATTGGTAGTAGGCGTAAAGATGGACGATGTAATGGCTGTGATCAAAGCTATCAGCCCGGTAATTGATACAAAAGCCAATCATTTGGAGCCCGACGCCTACATTTATGGGGCGTATTTGGAAATGGTATAAATTGTGATATTGAGATAGATAATAATAATAATAATAATTAATATCTATAGACGCTTTACACCACGTCAGTCTAGTCACGTGCTAAGTATCTAAAGGACTTGTGTCACAGGTACCCGGGATCATACTGAGCCACAGAGGTCGATACAATAGTGTTAGTCAGTTACCTTATCAGTTATCATTACACTCAAACCGCTGAACCAATTTTGCTGAAATTAGGTATAAATATACTTTGAGCCCCGGGAAAGGACATAGGATTCTATTATATCCCGGAAAATGTACGGTTCGATTAACTATAAATTTTGGCGCAACGGAGTCGTGGGCATCATATCTAGTGTTATGTCTACTTTCCAATAAACGTTGCTGTCGATTTGATCGATCTAGAACTCGGATGCGTTACTTAATACTTTCATACGGAGTTGTTAAGAAATATTGTTAACAAACTCAACTTCTGTTACCGGTAGACGCAACTTCTTAAATCCGTACAACTTCGATAAAGAATAGCTCTTGAAGTTTTCATAGCTTTTAAAATGGTATGAAATTTTAAAAGCTTTCAGTTAAAAAAACCTGCAAGTTGTTGGTGAGAAGTAAAAAAAAACTAGGCCTTTGCATCCATTGTGGATGATTTATACAGCATTTTCAGAGCTAAGTAACCACTCTTCAAATACTGTAGTGCCTGGGACAAGATTTTTAAATGCCTGTATGGTTGCCCAAGCGCATGCGGCATTCTCGCAACATAGTCGGCCTAGTCCAGAGGAAATAACTAGTCAATACGTCTGGGACCAACCATGTGCGGTTTTCCTCACGATGTTTTCCTTCACCGTACGAGCGTCCGTATTATGTACTTGATATCAGAAAATGTCTCATTGGTACACGCCTCCACCCGGATCGAACCTGCACCCTCTGCGAGTGCGAACCAAAGGTCTACCCAATAGGCCACGACGCTGAGAAGTAAATAAATAGATAAATAAAGCCTTTTATTTCTTCTAGTTTAATAATTAAGTGTCTACTTACTACTTAGGTCGACCTTCAACTAGGTGGGACGACGATCTCCGTTTAGTTGCGGGTCCATGTTGGATGCGAGTAGCAGGAGATCGGTCATCTTGGCGTTCATTGAGAGAGGCCTATGTCCAGTAGTGGATGAATATAGGCTGATATGAATGAAATCTACTTACTAGTGCGTTAACAAAATTTTCTTGCGTTGCAGGGAAAAACTGGCAAAACGTAACCCACGACCGGAAAAAATGGTTAGGTTTGGAAGAGGCCTTTACCTGGAACGAAGGAAGTACATAATATTAATTTCGATGTTACTATATAAATTGCAAAATGATTAAATAATTAAAAATAGGTACTGTTTCTATAGTTTTTGGATATAATTTGCTTTAAAAAAAATTGGGTGTACATGCAATTTTTCGCACCAAGAATATACTAAACTCATGTTATATATTATCTAAAACCAGTAACATCGTAAGCATTTACAGAACAAAATATCACTAAGATAATATTCTAGATTCTAGAATTCAGGACTAGCTGCAGCATCTCCTCAATCATTTGACAAATGATGATAAATGCTCATGAAGATGCATTTGAAATTAAGATCTGTGACTTCGAAGCATTTGTCGACGTTATGCCTGTGACAGTAGATACGTTGAAATATTTACTTATGTATTATTCTGCAAGAAAATCAAAAATATTTATCTACATAACTAAAAATCATTTTTAAAATTGCTAAAATGCGAGAGTGACTAAACCGATTCATAATATTAAGAGCAAATTGCTATTTTTTTGTTATTCAAATTCAAATTCTTTATTAAACATACAATAATATACAAGAGTATAAAAGCTAGGTAGCGTACATCAAGTCGTCTAATTCTATGCTAAATAATGAGAACAGAAAGAAGCGTGCAGGATATAATATCCTTGCTGAAGCAGACGGATCCGGATGAGGTGCCGGCTTTTGTGGCGAAAAACCTGCACAAGCTGCCGCCCGTGACGCTGGACCACGTCGACGTTTTTTTTTTGAACGGGCTTTGGCCCACCACACATTCCCACCACTGTATCTCCTGTGTCGCCAGGATCGACAGCGGTATCCAACCACGAAAACCCTTTGATATGATCTCAGGGAGCCCGAGGGACATGCTAAAGCTGTCTTGGGACCCGCAACGAATTTAATTAGAAGAAGATAGGAGGAGTAGGAAGTATACAGTTTTTCCCTCCCCATAAAAAGCGGGAGACAGCACAAAGTTGCAGTGACCGAAAGTCAAAGAACTAAAGGGAAAGCACCACGGGAATAATTGAAGTTAATTATGACTACTAAGCTAGATCTAAGTTAATGTTGGGATTTGTTGTGTTACACTGTTTCCAGTAATAATTATGACAAAAACGCTTAAAGGCACGGAAGTTCCTAGCGTTGTCCACGAGATCATCGTAATATGGGACTCCAGATTTACAAAGCATGTTGTTAAGCATTATAGATACCACGTCGACGTTGTCACCCTCTTAAAGGACATCAGATTCCTGAAAGATGAGTTGGCCGAAGTTCGAGGTAGATTGCAGGCATCGGACTCTACGATCAACGATCTACGTAATGAATTATCACAATTAAAGAGTGGTAATTCAATATGTAGGTCATCTGATGCCGCGTTCGTCACCCGCCGACGTGGTGCGCAAGCAGTCACGTTCAGCCCGTACTCAGCACTTTCAGACGGGTCAACGCACGAGAACGTCATCGCTGCCGCCGCCGCTGCCCCCGCCGCCCGCTCCCCGCCTGCAACGGAGCCGCGGCCGAACTACGCAAGTGTCGCCGCTTGCCCGCCGCCTCCTTCCCGCGTTCCAAAAACAAAGGTAAAAGGGAGGCACCTTCAAAGGTGTCCTCCCTCCGAAAAGGACCGAAAGTGCGATGGTGACGGGCTTATAAGAGTGGAGAGGAAGAAGAAGAAACCCGTCGTCCGCAACCATCGCGGCACCGCACCCGAAGGACCCGAGCAGCTGTTGCAGCGTGAGACTCCCGCGACGCCGCTGTACGTGTCCAGGCTGCACTGGTCCACGACGGCCGAGCAGGTCGTGGACTACATCAGGAGCAAGACCCACTTCGTCTTGAGGGTCGAGCGCTTGGAGTCCCGCCACAACGTGAATTTTAGCTCCTTTGTGGTGAGAGTCCCGACGCACCATCTACCGACCTTCGAGAAGGAGGAGTTCTGGCCGATTGGAGTCGTCTACAGGAGATTCCGAGGACGACTTCCGAACACGTCGCGCCCCACGTCGCAGACAATACGTGTTTAGTAATTTAGTATTTTAGTGTTAGTGTTATTTTTTAGTATAATTGTATGTATGTTAGTCTATAAGGTATTTATAATATGGGCCAAGATGCCTGAGCTAAATAAATAAATAAATAAAAACTTGTGTTACGGCAATCAAACAATGGATGCACTCAAACAATTTTATCCTAATCAACACAAAATCACACTACACATTATCACGTAAAGATTTCATCAAATTGATACGAAGTTCACCGAAAACATTTCAAAATGTTGGGAAAAATATATTACAAAATTCCATTGAAGGCTCAATAGGAGATTTATAATCTTGTGTACGCAAGCGAAACCACGAGCAAAGCTAATAATGTCATGAATTCCCTATTTCAATAGCTATTCGAACGTTTAACACACTTTCGTGTTTCGATAGGCTTAATTGGTGGCTGAATCTTTTTGTTTACAAAATTGAATTTAAACGAAAACAGCTCAATGTGTACATAAATTTTCCTCTGGACTCCAATTCGGCCGAACACAAATGCTTGGAATAAACGAAATACCTTAATTCGATTCGGAGCCAATACTTCACTGTAAACGTGTAACAGAAATTCTGTAAATGTGTAACGTAAATGCGGTAATGTGTAACGTAAATGCGGTAAATGTGTAACGTAAATGCGGTACTGTGTAACGTGGAGGTTGTATTGTGAATGTAATTAAATACTTCATTCACATTATCGATGTTAATTGAGTTTACGTAGTTATTTTTGTGACGGGCTTTATAATTACGGTAATTTAATTTTTAATTATGCTCGTACTTTCGTTCGATTTTTAAACGGTTCGTCTTGAGATTTTGGGATTTGGATCAATCAAAGTTTTTGTTTTCACTGAGCCTCAAAACAACGATGCTATTTAAAAAAATCATAAAAATTCGGAGAATGATGAAAAAGAATGAAGCTTCATGGCTGCAAACTTAGTAGCCTATGTAATATATTAAACCCTATATTTAAATCTTAAAATGTCGCTATCCTAAGTTCTTATCTTTGGCCTTAAAATTATCACACGTTATATTCATATTATGTTAGCTAACCAATTATTACTTAAAATTACATTTTCCTACTAACCCAAATTTCATATTAAAGATGTTGAACCAATTTAGACGTTACCTATTTTACAATTTTGGTTGGTGATTAAAGTTATAAAACGCATCGGTATTCAATTATGAACCTTATTGCCTTTACTCGGTATATGACGTAGGAAAATGTTGCGTGCGCTAATTTCGTTACATTCGTAAAAGTTTCGCCCTGTTTTATTCGACTGTCAAAATTTGACAGCTTTTGGCGAATTACAAGTAGGGTTGACACAGGTGCGAAAAAAATATCCATTTAACTTCTAGAACAATTTATAATTATTGTATGTCTTTGGAAGAAACAACATTAGGTACAATTCTCGTAATTCTCATAATTTTGCTCAATAATTATTATTTATTTTCGACTAGATGAAACCCGCATCTTCGTTGCACCAAAATTTGTTTATATCGCGGAAACACTTAATTTTTCCGGGATAAAAAGTAGCCTATGTCGTTTCCTGGAACCTAAAGTATCTCTATACCAAATTTCATCAGAATTGTTTCAGTGGTTTGGGTGAAAGAAGTAACAGGCAGACAGACAAACAAACAGACTGAATTTTTTTATTATGTTATGACTTATGACTTAGGCCGTCGAAATATTTTATAAAAATCTTAACAAATCATAATCTTAAAAACGATTCTATCGATGAAATGGAATAGATTATGCTAACTAATAGCTTCAAGGAGCTACTTAAGTTACGAATAAGTAATCATTTTCTTCAGAATATACATACTTTTATGGTTATTATTGTTGTTTTAATTGTCTTTTTGTATTTATTTCAGATGAAAAGACCATTACCTTTTTCTAGGGTCTTCAATGGTATTTTTGTCAGCCCTAGCTGAATACGCTGCAAAATTCTGGCGTAATGACTTTTGGATTAATTTGATTCGTTTTGATGGGAAGTGAACACCGAAACCCTAATGGAAAAAACTTCGGTTAGCGGCTATTTTGACAGATATAAGAGCTGGCAATTTTGCCACTGCTCAGTTGGAAAATGCTCTCCAAATTGTTTAATCAATGTCACTACAAATTTGAATCTGTGATAAGCTGACTACTAACATAATAATTGTTGGCCTATTATGACTATTATGTAAAGTTTTGTTATACTTTTAAGACGACGTGTATTGGCAGCTGTAAAGTGATATACTTTTGCTAATTTTATTAACTACTAGATGATGCCCGCAACTCCGTTGCGCCAAATTTAGTTTATCGCGCGGGAACCGTACATTTTTTCGGGATAAAAAGTATCCTATGTCCTTTCCCGGGACTCAAAGTATCTCCATGCCAAATTTCAGCAAAATCGGTTCAGCGGTTTGGGCGTGAAGAAGTAACAGACAGACAGACAGACACACTTTCGCATTTATAATATTAAAGTATGGATGGTTCGTACCTTTTGCCGATCCAAGAACCTCTTAATCCATCATCATCCTGACATTTTTTCCATACTTGTACTATAAGTATGACTTTCTGTATGTCTGTCTGCTACCTCTTCACGCTTAAACCGCTGAACTGATTTTGGTATGGTGATACATTGAGTCCATGGAAAGGATTTAGGAAGCTTTTGATCCTGGAAAAACGTACGGTCCCCGCGCAATAAACGAATTTTGGCGAGAGAACGGAGAACGGAGTTGCGGGCGTAAACAAAATATCAAATAGCAGAAATAACATGAAACGAAATAAAGACTAATTACCATACCGAGTTGCTTCGTAGCGGAAGTTATACGTGGAATAAATGCACCACGTGGTGCACACGAATAATGGCCCTTAAATGTTTGCAATAAGGTTCTATCAGGGGTAAAATAATTTTGAGCTTTAGATAGGAGTTACGAGAGAATAAAATAATTAGTGTGCAGTCCACTTGCTTCATCCTGTTATGATGTTATACCTAATTCGCTTGGGTCTTTATAATACTAGTTAATCTTTGAACGTTACCTATATAATTATGGCCATTTTGGCCATGGCTTACATTATTCCAATCCGGTGATCCAATCCAGCAATCCAATGCACACAATAAATTCCAGTGCCCGTTTACATTATACCAATAGTTATCATGGATTGGAGTGGAATAATGTAAATCGGCCATTATGTCGCTGCATGCTCGAGAGCGATGAGGCCTGGCAGGCGGCGGTCTCTTTCTGCGATTTTGTTATATCGCAGAAAGAGGCCACGGAGCGGGACAGAGAGAACGATCCCACCTCTCTGCCGCTCCGCCGGCGTAGGACGGGAGTGCGGAGGCGACGCTATGCGAACCTCCTAACTCTCGTCTAACGGGGCTCCGGGAGAGGATGGGAACCTCCCCGGCTTAGCCAGTCCCGGCGCCGAGGGGAACGCTTTAGTTTGCTTAAGCATTCCCTTACTTTTGGTGGAAGTCCGGTCCCAGGTAGACTGGCCGGTCGTGGAGGGAGTCTCGTGTTTGTTAGATCCGGGACATCCCTCCTTCCTCCTCCTCCTCCCGCCTTCCGCCTCTATCCCGGCTGAAGGCAAACCGCAGGTGGTTTTAGTGAGTAGAAGTTTCACATACCCCCAGGGTACCCAACCCGGGGCACCCATGATGGGTTTCCCCTGCGTAATCAAAAAAAAAAAAATCGGCCATTATGTGAAAACTAGATGTTGATCTACGTTGATTTTAATTTGATAATAATTTGTGTATCGCGTGAGAGTCTCAATTTTGTAAGGTAAAACTCTCCTACCATTTTTTTAAAGTATCCATAATTTATCCATACCATATTTTATCATGTTTGGTTAAGTGATTGAAGCTTAAAAGAGATGACGCACAGACAGACACTTCTAAAATATTCAGGAATCAATAAACAGTCGTTTTACAAATAAACTTTTTCAGTACCACCACAAGTTCAAGTCAACTCAGCTCGCTCGGTCGAAAATCTTCGTTTGAGTCTCTCAAGCTAACTGGCAAAAAGCATTTGCAGCATAGCTAGCACACCGTCAGTAGACAAACGAAAGAAATTAAATTTTGACAGTTTTACCGGAAAAAACATTGGAGAAAAAGTTTCTTTCGTATCTCGATTTCCTCCGCTTTTGAAAATCTACATGTCAAGCATGACGACCATTTTTATCCGCTTTTGACATTTAGTTTCTTGATCCTTTTTTTATTTTTTATTATGGCACTTGGCTATAAAACCATGGCCAGTGTCGAATAAATGGCGGCAAATTCAAAAAATCGATGTGTAGCAACCCTGTCTATAGCCGGAATTATAGTTTTGATCTACAAACTACGAATAATAAAGTTCTTTAGTTTTTATTATTTGCGTTTCGTGCATCAAAACTATAATTCCGGCTATAGACCGGGTTGCTACACGTCGATTTTTTTAATTTGCCGCCATTTAGCCGACACTGGCCATAGTTTTATAGCCGAAGTGCCATAATAAAAAAAAACAAGAAACTAAGAGTGGATTGCACGAACTAACTTTGACTTTAACTTTAACTGTAATTTTAACTTTAACTTTAACCTTAACTTTGACAACAGTGCAAAATGTCAAATCTCTGGTTAAAGTTAAATATGGCGTCCAAACACCCTATATGCTCATACGACATCTGTCAAATTTTCCGGTTAAAGTTAAAGCTGAGGACGCCATATCTAACTTTAACCTTAACTTTACCTTTAACTTTAACTACGCCTCTGTTGCAACGCAGCCTAAATGTCAAAAAAAAAATTGCCGTTGCTATAATGGTTGCTATGGAAAGAGTTTCTTGTCTTTGTCGACTGAAACTCAAGTCAATGGGTGACGCCATGCTCGGGAAAATGATAAGTAGACATGGGAAAGAAACTGTCATTATTTTCTTCCCAAGAATCGACTGGGCAAGGCCGTGCTAGCTATGCTGGGCATCTACAAAAACTCTCAAGGTCGATCAGACAAGAGATCGGATTACAATTATTAATTCAATACAGTCCCCGAACTCGAATACCCGCTTAATCGTTTCCAATTCTCTCCGCCGCTAAATTCTTCGTGAAACTTTTATTCGAATTTACATTTTTGCGAGAGTCAAATTTGGGGTAAAAATAGCTGGAACATTGTGCTTTGGATCATTTGTTTGAATGTACCTAGCTAGTTGATGCCTGCAACTCCGTTACGCCAAAATTCGTTTGTGGCGCGAGAACCGTATATTATTACGGGATAAAGTGTTTTTTGTTTTTTGTCGGGACTCCAAGTATCTTCGTACTGAATTTCAGCAAAATCGGTTCAGTATTTTGGGCGCGAAGAGGTAACAAAAGACAGACAAACAGACCCCCAGCTTGAGCACTGACAACGCGCTCAACCATTGAGACATATAGGTCGTATTAGTTATTTGTTGTGTTGTGGTTAAAGTCTGACAAAATGTATGCAATTCAAAAATGCATCTCGGCATCTATGCCTCATGTTGCAGTGAGAGCTGACCCCTAAACTAAAATAAAAGTAACTACCCCTGCGTTACTTTTGTTTTATTTTTTTGTTACTCTTCTACATTTCATTTGTATGCACCTCATAAATTCAAGTTACGTTACTAACTTATTACATCGGTTCTTACGGGATTCGCAGTAAAATATCCCACCAAAACATTAAATGTAAAAGGAGCCAAGCAAAATATTCTGTCGTAAAAAGTTTTCAGATCACATTCAAGCCAAGCCTTCAACTTATTTTTGTAATTGAAATCAACATTCAGTGAATGTATCAATAGTTTTCTTTATTTTAAAATTATTATAGTGGCTCGGCAACGAGCACATAATTATTAAGAAACAAATATAAAACTGCATAATCTTTGGAGGAGTTCATACTTACACAGTTTTTTAGTTTATCGTAACGACGTATCTGGTCGATGCAGGTACCCATATAAATCCAATTAGTCGCTGATTATTTCTCTAGTGCTCATTGCCAAGCCACTAATAATTAATAATTTTAAAATAAAGAAAACTATTGATACATTTACTGAATGTTTATTTCAATTACAAAATAAGTTGAAGGCTTGGCTTGAATGTGATCTGAAAACTTTTTACGACAGAAGTATTACATAGTTATGCAATATTTTGCTTGGCTCCTATTACATTTAATGTTTTGGTGGGATTACAGTTCTTTTTTTAAGGTTTTTTCTTTTCAGGTCACGTTAAAACTATTCTACCATATTAACATTAAAGTCTTAAGACTTCGCTGTCTGTCTATCAACAGGCTGGATCTCGAGAACTGCAATAGCTAGATAGTTAAATTTTTCATAAATTATGTATTTTTGTTGTGGCTATAAAATAGAATAGTCCTATTAAAATAAAATAATTTAGGAATGGCGGATCTCGTACAACAAACACGATTTTTTTTCTTTTTTTCTCTATCTTTATAATGGTAACAGTAAGGTTTTGGGAAATTTCAGAAAATACTCAATTGTATTTCAACTATAATAATAAATAATAAAAATTTAATAAACATTATATTTAAGGGGGGCTCCCATACAAATTTGCGGTACAGAACGCTATCTACGCCAGTCCGACTCGAACTTGGCCGGTTTCATAATTTTTCCTTTCATTGTGAATAAAGACCTATCCGGGTACCAAATTTCAAGGTTCTACCCGTCCATTCCATCCGTAACTAGTAAACTATTGATCAGAATATAATGTAATTTGGAGGTTAAGCTAGTTTTAATACTTGCTCCTAGTCATCGAAATTCTAAATCTCTAGCTTTGTTAACATCGAAGATAAGAAGGGTGTGAAATAGCCGCGAACCGCTTCGAGAAAAGTATGGTACGGCCGTGCCTTTGCTAAAAAGCTTGGCTGGGGCACTGCCGTGCCCCCAGATTAGACCCATTTACTATGCAGGGAAACGCTGTTTTTATTTTCCAGTTCTTCACACATTTGGTACTAATTCTTTGCATAACAGTACCAATTTAATTTATTGAATTGAATTGAAAGACGAACAAAGGTTAAATTTTGAATCAATAAGTACCTTTATTGTTTTATTTGTTACCATCGTTGATTACAATTTTTTTTCGTTTGAAGCCATTTTCGGTTTAATGATTAATTAATTCATAAATTAACTTACATACCTTTGATCTAAATTGTAAATAAAAATATTAATGATTAAAACATTATTTTTTCGTCGATAAAACACAAATTCTATGATAATATTATGTATATTGTATGGATTTGATAGATTTGCAAGACGTCTCACGCAATTAAGGTTGTCACTTGTCAATTTAGCAGAAATTTAGAAATGCATCTACGCGTCGCATTGTAGTCTGAATCGACCCTAAGAGCCAGCCGGCAGCAGCCAGCCGCGTTGCGTTGCGTTGCGTCGTTGCAACGTCAATATTTTGACGCATAGCCGGGCCACACGGGCGCTGGCCGCTGCGTCAGAGTAGACAGAATTATAGAGTATGCCGACTTAGAAATGATGTTGAAATTTTTAAATTTGACGTATTATGACGAAAATCGTCGCTAGGGTTGTTAACTTGTTACCTACGAATTTAAATCTATGACATATTCGCTGGACGTGTTCCTCTTTGGTCGTATTGTTGTTTGTGTTTTGGCACATGCGATTAAAATTGTTAGAATCCAATTTTGAAATCTTTATTTTAAATATTTAAAAATAAATTATATCAGCCAGCGCGAGGCACATTCCGTTCATAATATAGTGCAGGGATGGCGAACCTTTTCGTGTCAACGTGCCCTTTTCTGAAAAAATCTTCAGTTAAGTCATAAACGTGCCATTAAATATTTTTCATTGTGATTCGACGTATTTAAAATTTACCTAATTTACTCACTACGCAAAAGGGATCCCCGTTATATAATAAATACAAGGGGTATCCCCTTTGCGTAGTGAGCCTATTATCTTGTTAGTAAAATAATCGATTATTCGATACTAGTTTTGTACAAGCGGGTAGCCGACGCGCGCCGCGCCGTACTAAAGCGCTTATTCCACTTATCCTAGCTAGGTTCCTAGCTAGGATAGGAACACGGTCGGGTTTTAGTGGGTACAGCTGCGGCCACTTACCATCTCTTCGGCCGTAGCAAGTCCCACATACCCCGGTGGTCCTTCCCCAATGCTGCCGGGGATGCGTAATTGCATTTCCCGACCAAAAACAAAAAAAAAAAAAAGGTAGGATCCTAGCTAGGATCCTAGCTTTCTAAATGTTATTCCACTTGACTAAATCGGAAACGATTTAGGATCCTAGCTAGGATCCTAGCTTCTAAATGTTATTCCACTTGACTAAATCGGAAACGATTTAGGATCTAGGAACCTAGCTAGGATAAGTGGAATAAGCGCTTAATGCGTTACTCGGCATTGTGAAACATGTCGAAAGTGATACTCGCATCCAACTTACGTAGATTCTCCCGTTTGTTTAGATGTACTCCTTAGTTCTGTCTACTCTGCCAGTAGCGTGCCCTAAATTTTATGTCACGTGCCACTGGTGGCACGCGTGCCATTGGTTCGCCATCCCTGATATAGTGAAACCCGACGAATTTGACAGATATTGAAACCTGTCCGTTTCTTTGCAGTCGAACTACTGGTAGTTACTTATGCCTATTGTGACTGCGTCATCGCAGCGTTATTACGAAGTCTCGTATCGGGGTCATGTACCCGTAAAATGCAACGACGCAACGTGCCGTGTTAGCACCTTGGTTATTTGTATGTAATAAACAACGCAACGGCAGCACTGCGTCGACGCAATGCTGAAGCAACGCGCCGTGTGGACTGGCTCTCACGGGTAAATAAATCCCATCATGTCTCGGTTACATCATAACCAGAAAAAGGAATACAATTTTAAAATTCATCGCCTCAGATGGGGGCTCCGGCAATATGTATGCTAATGAGCCAGCACGCGATTTGCTCTCGGGCCTGTACATATTTTTTATAAACCCAAACCGGCGAAAGAATTGTAGCCGCAATTTTGAGGTTTTGGGGCTATATCTGGTATGTAATAACTAGCTGTTGCCCGCAACTTCATCCGCGTGAATGTATGTTACTATAATCGAGATTTAGAATTATTATTTTTTAACAAAAAATTGAACCCGACTTCCAAGGAAAAAAACAAAATTCTTAAAATGGCCTAAAAACTATAAAATAATGCTTATTCTTCATTAGTGCCTTTTTCAAAATTCGACTAAATCTCAACGAATTATGTACTCAGGTACTCAAACAACACAGGGATTTAAACTTAAATACAAAGCTTTTTTGCTAGAGCAACAGATGTCTACAGATTCCTAAACACCTCAATTGCTTAAGTTATTGATAAAAACGCCTAAAAACATAATTTATATTAACATTGGTATATGTATATATGTATATTGTATTATATTATATTACATATCTATTATTATTATAATTACAACTTACTATAACATTTACATTGATAAAACAAGTATGTACGAGTAGTATAAAACCATCGAAATACCTACCGAGAGGGTTGTAAGCCGGAGCCACGGCGGTATGACTCCAGGTCACCAAGGCCTTTGCTTGCAGCACAAGACGTTGTAAACAACACAGGATCACATCTTCATGCACTTTTCGTATTTACTTAAATTATAACGGAGAATTATTTTTTGAGTATACATTGGTATGGTATAATATACTCGTATAATTATTAGCAATGTAACTATACAATATGATAATTACAGTTTAGTTAGGTCTAGCGCAGAGAAAGACCTCTAGTAAGCGCGTCTTCGCGCCGACTAACTTGTATTTCATTATTATTGTCATATTTTATTGTCTATCCTGAATAATTGCGGACCGTGGGAAAATTTGCCGCCCTTATCTATTAATTGTCCATTGTCCAGTGTCTATGTATGTATGTGTGTGTTGTAACGTTTATAGTAGTTAACTTTGTAAAAGTGCCGGTTGTGGGATCGCAGACTGTCAGGGGGCCACGGAAGATCAGGCGCCACGGCTTGCCGCGGTCGATGCCTGAGTGGCTTTCCCTTTAAACATGCGGTGTGTGCATTGCACAGCCATAACCAATCACCCATTAGTTTTTAAGTACTTCAATGTTATATGTTACAGTGCGTCATGTCAAATTGTTGTTATTCGTTTGTGTTATAAACTCTGGCTGTGCTCTGTCCTTGTGTGTTTAATAAATATATTTTTATTTTTTTTTTTTTTTTTTTTTACTCAATTTTCATTCGTATTATGTCGGTACCAGCCCAGAACTGAGATACTTAACATAGAACTTAGCCAGTACCGACTTCAAAAGAATGAAAATTGAGTACAGAATTCGTTGCTATTTAGTCGAATTTTGAAAAAGGCACTAATGAAGAATAAGAATTATTTCATACTTTTTAAGGCCATTTTAAGAATTTTGTTTTTTTCCTTGGAAGTCGGGTTCAATTTTTTGTTAAAAAATAATAATTTCATTCTTTTTAGTTATATACAAGACAAGGCTTTATGCGTAGATAACCACTACGAATACTAAGTATCCTTAATATTATAATACTGTAAGTGAAATTGTGGTAAATGCTTGTAGTTATCTAAGCGATGCTGCAATTTCCAAACTTTCATCTTTAAAGGTTCATGAGTTCTGTTCAGTGTCTTTGGACCAAGAGGCACCTTCGTATGAAATTTCTCTTATTCGTAACTTAAGTGTAAGTTACTAGAAACAACATTTTAAACACTATGAGTGTTTTGATAAATTTCAAGGATTTCCCTCGATTGCTCATAGATCCCATCATCAGTTCACCACTTTCATAATTGTTATACGAAATTAAGATTATATTATTCTATACAAAAACACGAGAATTTTGAAAATCGACTACGTCTACAAACAGCGAAACAATCATCAAAAACATCTGCTTCGATGCAAAATATCAAGAAAAGTACCAATAATTGGGTCATAATGTGATGACCGATGGTATAATTATACTTGTGATGATGATGATCAATCAAATTGATGTGTTGGCTTATGCTTTCAGTTGTTTAAACAACGGCAAAATCCCCGAACCTGTATCTATAAGGATTCAAAAGTTCTGTTCGGTACCTTCGTATCCAGGGTATAGCCTGGTGCAAAGTTTTACTTTTTGGTAGCATTTATCTCGAACGCTTCAATTCGAAATTCATGAAAAAATCAAACAAAAACACTATAAGTTTCCATACCAATTTCAAGGAGTCCCTCGATTCCTCATGGATCCCATCATCAGGTCACCACTTTTGTGAACATGGTACCAAATTCGGATTCAACCCTGTAGAACAACAAAAGAATCATGAAAATCGGTCCACAAACGGCGAAGTTATGGTTGAACATACAAAAATAAATAAATATACAGACGAACATAATATAACCTCCTCCTTTTTGGAAGTCGGTTAAAAATGAATACCCATAATAAATAAACGACTTAAGAACGCTTGAAGGTACGGAAGTTCCTAGCGCTGACCACGATATCACCGTAGTATATTGTGACATCACAAATTTTATATGTATTTTGTCTAGTAAGTATGTAATAATTGTCGTACATGAAGATTATTTTTCTTTTTAAGTCCTAAATAGATGTTTAGCGCTTCAAGGAAATTTAATTTTCACGCTAGTGTAAATGTGAAATAACAGATTCTAAAAAAATGCTCTCTACGTCGGGAGAGGTGTCAGAAGTAATACCTATCTGTTTACCTATTCACGGCCAAACCGGTGGTCTGATTTTGCTGAAATTTGATATGGAGATACTTTGAGTTCCGAGAAAGGACGTAGGACTTTTTATGCTGGAAAAATGTACGGTTCCCGCTCGATAAACGAATTTTGGTGCAACGGAGTTGCGGGCGTCGTATAGTTTACAATAAGCACCATTTAATAATATTATTTTCATGTTTTTCATTAATGCAATTACCAATATCATTTTCTGAGGTAGTATCATTTTAATTTACCAAATAAGTATTAAATAAACTGTAATTATAATGTTGTTTTATTTAAATTATGGTTAAATTGGAAAATGTTTAAATAATGTGTGATGCTGGAAGATGATATTTGAGTCAAAATTAATGTACTATATTATTATTATTGAATTAATATAGGTCTAATTTCATGACAAAAATAAAGCAAGATGTTTAATGCAACACCACGATCATAATATAGGTCTATCTTTCATGCGAGTGCGACAATCCTCGATCCGAGTGACATTCGAGGTATGAGGATTATCCCTCGATCTTCCCTTCCGGGATCCGAAATTTCTCCATATTATCAACTTTCATCAAAATCAATTCAGCAATATTAGCGTGAAGAAGTAGCAGATATACTTCAGCATTTGTGATATTTGTATGGATATTCTCCAGATACCAGAAGTTACTGGACTTTTGATCCTCAAAAACCTTTGGAATCTAAAACAGAGTTTATAGATTCAATGTCACAGAATTGACAAAACATTTTTACGCCATTAATCAGTTCAATCAACACGAGGCGCCACCATTTCATCCTATTCCACTTTGAACTTTACTGCACAGCTTTAGCTGCTATTATTGTGTACACAATACTTTAATCCTTCTTAAGGCCTTATTCCTATTTCTTTGTTGAGTCAAATGCTTTCATCTGCAAAGAACATAAAAGGGCATTTAATCATAAAGGAAACATTAGACGCGAAGTTTTACTGCTGGAAAATTGTTTCATTTTGTTCTTCTAAATATGGCTCGAGCGTCTTGACTCTTGCCTCTCATCAATTGTTGAGAAAAAATCCTTTTTGTGACAAAAATCTTTCCTTTCTCATATTTACGGCTCGAAGTTTACGAGTAGGTCTATTCTGTGCCCCGGTCGAGAGACGTATGGCGCAAGGAGTAGGAGAATGCGTTAACCAAAGAATATTTTGATACAGGTTTAATTTTGCAATATTTTTTTTAGTAAGAAGAAGGTAAATATTATTCTCCTAAATTTTCACAAAACTAATTAATTCTTCAAAATAATTTAACTTTTATTATTTTAAATGACGTACGAACGGAAATAGTACAAAACGACAATCAGACAAAATACATGACAGTTTCTAGTGACGGTTGAAGTCTGGTGTAAAGTACACTGCTCCTATGTACTATTAGAGAAGTTTATTCCTAGGCAGATGGGGGACCTACGTAGTTTGGTCGCGTTATGCCAAACCCAGGCGACTGATCACAAATAACATTGAATTGACAATATGATCCGACCAAATGACGATGTCAACTGCCTAGGAATCATTTTCCTGGATGGTACTTTACATCAGACTTAAATTAATTCATTTTTTGACCTCGCTTTTCAGTGGCATGGGTGCTCAATACGGCTGGTGAAAGATCAGGCTCAGTACAGATTTTGAACATACCCATCCGACGCAAAGATAATTTTTCATGGCAGACAATCAGATGGTCAGCCTGCATTGTGCTTACCTAACTTAGGAACAAAATTTTTCTAACGCGTTAATCGAACCCGTGATCTCTGAGTCAAGAGCCTCGATCTAAATCAGTGGACCACACCTCGAAGCGTTTTTCAAAAGTAACCAATAGTGCAGGGTGTACCTGCAGGTTTTGAGAGCCAAGCTCCTATCACTTGTACCACTTTATTACGTCACGTCAGTCATAAGAAACGGGTCCGCATAAAATGTGCATTAGTCTGGACAAATAAACGCTCTTATCCCAACTTCCGCACAGATTTGCGGTACGATCTGCAATAAAAAGTGTATTTACGTTTAAAGTCAGGACTTTCACTTGTACCCCTTTTGGCAACATTTGGCAAGGTCTATTAAGTACTCCATTTGGGCCGACGTTGATCGATTGGGTACGCTTACATTTCCAATTTAATGATTTATATTATTTTGATCTCGTTGCTAATGTATTTAACTACACTGAACCTCGCATTCAATTTTTATTGAAAGTTAAATAAAAATTACTACGTATTTCATCTCTATCCATATTCATATTAATAATATCATAAATTGGAAAGTGTATATCTGTATGTCTGTCTGTTCTTTTATATGTCTATGTCTATGTCTGTGTCCATAGACACAGACATAGACATAGACATAATCGATTCAATGCGGCGGTTAAACCCTGAAGAGTGAAGACATATCTTCACTCTTCAGGGTTTAACCGCCGCATTGAATCGATTTTGATAAAATTTGTTATGGACATACTTTGGGTCCCGGTAAAGGACATAGAATATATTTTTGATCCCGTAAAAGTGTACAGTTCCTAGATAACGGTATAAGCACAACGACGTAAATTCTGGTATGAAATATAAATGTTGACCGTTTCTCAGACCCACAGGATAGGCACACAAAATTTCATAACAATTGTTCCAGCCGTTTCGAAGGAATATAGCAACTAATAGCGCGACATGAGAATTTCATACATAAAATACGGAGCAATTCCAAAGTTTCCTCCTAATCACAGTGATTCTTTCATCGAAGGCCACAAAAGTCTTCTGATACATTTAAACAATATTCCTTGTTATTTTCCTTCGACCTTCACCTAGTTATAAGGTCGAATCACCCATTTCAAATACGGGTGTAATTCTTATTAGGACGAAGCCACATTCCTTCTTTGCATTGCGGTGCGTCGTCGCAGAGATACGACACTTTAAATTTAGTGGGACTGAGGTAAAATGATGAAATGATTGGGGGCGAGCTTAAATCGGGTAAGTAGAAATTGCTACGCCCGAAGAGATGATAAGTTGACATAGTCTTACCTGCTAAAACTCGGCATATTCAATTTATCAACTCTCACAAGGACACCGGTGACCGCGACAACAATAGAATAGCAATAGATTTCCAAGAATCCGCAATCTAAGGAATGTCACATTACCGAAGCCATGGGGACCATCAACACCTCCGCGACAGTGAACATGCTTAGTGCGGTCAAACCTTTACATTAGACATAGTATTAGTGTCTGTTTATGACATTATGAGGAGATTTTAGGAAAAAAACAGGAAATTAATTTGGTGCATACAGTTTACGCGCGTTGCCGAACCGCAAAATGTGGCGTATCACGTATGCGTTATTTCGTTGTGACAACGCAACGCACTGGAGAAATGTGGCTCACTTTTAGTCTGTTTTCCGATATAGCATTACTTTATTCAATTATCTCTTTGATCAGTGTATTCTGGTATTTCTGTGATGAAATTTGTCGCATAGTCCTGGTTGAAGGTGGTAAACCACAGGTGTTCTATATTAATGTGGATTTCTTTAATGGTAATAGTAATAATGCCCTTGTTTTAATACAGCTCTGCCACAGTAAATGTTATAAAAATCAATTATTTATGAAATTAAGTACAGTATTCTTTTAATCCATCACTATCATTCTCAAATATCCTGTCTCTCACAAACAGAATCAGAAGGTGTAAAAAATAAGGATAATCATAATTTCATGTCCTTTTTATTTCGCCTAAGAAATTCGCGAATAAAATCAAGTGTTGTAGAGATTTTTTGCGTAAAATATGAATCAAATAACGTCAGAGATTTTAATCATTTAGCGAAGCCTCGGGCGCGCAATAAAGCCCCAGACTGGAGTTAATTTGTTCATTACGGTTGCGGAAATTGTCGCAGGTTGTTTGATACTTTATTACGTTCGCCTTGTGTCTCACGTGTGTAAGGGACTTTATTTTATTTAGATTTGGTGTCTCTGCAAGCATATTTTGGTAATCTTGTTAACCGACTTCCAAAAAACGAGGAGGTTATATGTTCGGCTGTGGATATTTTTTTTTTTTTTTTTTTTTTTTTTTTTTTTTTTTTATTTTTTTTATTTTTGTATGTTCAACGATTACTCCGCCGTTTGTGAACCGATTTTCGAAATTTTTGCTTTGTTGTATTTGGTTTTACTCCAATTTGGTACCATGTTCACAAAGTGGTGACCTGATGATGGGATCCAGGAGTAATCGAGGGAACTCCTCGAAATTTATATGGAAACATATGGTGATTTTGGTTTTATGTGAAGTGTACTAAGAATATGCTACCAAAAAGTCAAATATTGGGCCAAGGTATACCATGGTTTCGAAGATGCTGAGAGAACTCCTGACTCCTTATAGATACACGTTTGGGAGATTCGGCGTTGTTTTAAGAACAGAAAGCATATGCTACTATGCAATTAATATTCATCATCATAATCATAATCATCATCATCGTCATCATCATCATTACCACGTCGTGTTAAGGTCACCAATGTCTCATGGCACAGAATAGATAGTAGTACTGCAAGGCATAGGTATGGATATACTAACTCGTAATAATAATTATGTATTGTTACATAACAACACCTGTTTGTTTAATACACGGCGGTCGGCGCTACAGAGGCGACGGTGTCGCGCGGGCGGCGCGTGGCGGCAAACGAGAGATCGAATATTTTACTACTTTATATTATACAGATCGAATACTTTACTAACTACTGTTCACTTCACTGATAATATATTATTTTGTGAGTGTGAGTTGTGACTCTTAATGTAAAGAATAGACGTCTACGTCTTACGCCTAAAACTGGTCTTATGGTTCTGGGACGTTAATCCCTCTGGCGTAATATCAATTATGACAACCAGTGAGTGTGAGCGAGAAGAAAATAATTATTGTAGCGAATTAGTTATATCAAATGCTATCGAGTAAGCGATACCGCGATGCAGAAGCTTAACAACGACATCTGTTGTTGAATTGCGGAACTAAATTTTCTTAGAAAATAAAAATTTACAAATCTCAACACTTAACAAATTGTAATAAATTACGTAAAATATACGCGAAGGTTTACGTACTAGTGTAACTAAAAAGAGTGAAATTATTATTATTTTTAACAAAAAATTAAAACCGACTTCCAAGGTAAAAACAATAATAACATTAATATGAACTAAAAAGTATTAAATAATTTTTACTATCTAATAGTGCCTTTTTCCGAATTCGGCTAAACCTCAACTATTTCTGTACTCAATCTTCATAATTTTGAAGTCGGTGCCAGTTCCAAAAGTTTTAAATATTCTGTCAGAGGACTGAAGATTCAGCTATCTGGTACCGACTTCAAAATAATGAAGATTGAGTACAGAAATAGTTGAGGTTTAGCCGAATTCGGAAAAAGGCACTATTAGATAGTAAAAATTATTTAATACTTTTTAGTTCATATTAATGTTATTATTGTTTTTACCTTGGAAGTCGGTTTTAATTTTTTGTTAAAAATAATAATAATAGTGTAGATCATTCTCGTGTCGCAGTTTTTTTAAACTTCTCTGAAATAGTTGGACCGTTTTATGAAAATTTTGTGTGCGTACCAAGTAGGTCTGAGCATCAGTCAACGTCAATTCTCATACTCAAATTAGGGCTTACCAAACAGCACACAGTCCAAACTCGCGCCTATTTTATTGTACTTATTTACTGTTTTTGGTTTATTTTTATAAGTTAGCATTCTAAAATATTATATTATACAAATCTAAATCTTTACCTTTGAATGATCTTTCTTAGTTCGTATAAAATTTAAGCAATAGCGTCTATGACAAAATAATGTTTGCAGAACGACATTAAATTATTTTAATTCGCTCATAAAGTGTACAGTAATGCTTGGCTCATGGCTGCAATATTATATTTCGACCAAGAATTTATAACAATAGAAAACCTAAAAGCGTTGAAAGCTTAAGTTAAATCCCTGAGATATTTTTAATGAGGGGTCACGGTGTACGTAGCTAATGTAGATCCTTGAGTGAAAAATGTGCCCTAGATCCCAACTCTGAACATTCCCTTTTAAGATAGAACTAAGGGCTTGGAAATTGAGGAACTAATTTTCGGAGTTTTTAATTAGCTTTTGGGACTTTGTAAAGTGAAAAAATTTAGCATAAATATTTGAGAGTAAACTAGCACGCTTATATATTTTGTTTGTGGTTTATTTTTCTAGCCAACTATAAACATGGTAAATTGAAAGTATTTTGAGCGTATTTTAACCGTAAAAGCTTATATTTACAGCTCTGACGTCTAAAATACGCTTTAA
Organism: Polyommatus icarus; assembly: GCA_937595015.1. Lineage (NCBI taxonomy): Eukaryota > Metazoa > Arthropoda > Insecta > Lepidoptera > Lycaenidae > Polyommatus > Polyommatus icarus. The sequence goes on along the minus strand of OW569328.1, from coordinate 20,874,087 downwards.
GCTAATAAGTTGCATATCCAGTTTTTGTTATTTATATGAACATTGAACGCCCTAATCTGAGGAACTACTGGTTCGAATTGAAAAATTCTATTTGTATTTATCTGAGTCAAATGTATCGAGAAAGAGTTAAGGTTATTTATTATAACAGAGACCAACAGAAGCGACAAGTAGGAGAAAAATAATAATATAATAGTGCTATTAGAGAAACAGACAAAAATATAAATGACTAGTTGATGCCCGCAACTCCGTTGCGCCAAAATTCGTTTATCGCGCGGGACGGACGGACGGACGGACGGACGGACGGACGGACGGACGGACGGACGGACGGACGGACGGACGGACGGACGGACGGACGGACAGACAGACAGACAGACAGACAGACAGACAGACAGACAGACAGACAGACAGACAGACAGACAGACAGACAGACAGACAGACAGACAGACAGACAGACAGACAGACAGACAGACAGACAGACAGACAGACAGACAGACAGACAGACAGACAGACAGACAGACAGACAGACAGACAGACAGACAGACAGACAGACAGACAGACAGACAGACAGACAGACAGACAGACAGACAGACAGACAGACAGACAGACAGACAGACAGATTTAATAATTAGGTTTAACTTTCTATTTAAGGCCTTCCCCCGCGCAAACGACCTTGACCATACATTTGCCGCGTTCCCGAGATCGCACCAAAACCCTATTTTTTTACTTATCTTTGTTCAAAATTGACCTAAAAAAATTACAAACGTGGAATATGTAGTTTATGATATTGTCGATCCATTGGCGTGTGTTTCAAAAAAAGTAATTTGTAAATACTAAGGAGATGCTGAATGTATGCTTGAATTTTAATAAATTGGTTTTACTTTGGAAGCCAACATTGGAAAAATCATGAGTATAATAAACAAAAATAGAAAACTTAAAACGGGGAAAGGAATGTTGATATACTGAAGATTATTGCTGTATTTTATTATAACTTTGTAGCTTTCAAATTATGAGTTTGTAAGGCTCTAAATACGGTAAATTTTGGAATCTCCGTAGGGAAGGCCCTTAAGCAATTGTTTAACTGAAAACTTTCCTAAATATGTTCTTCCTTTTTCAAAAGGAATGTTGATATAAAGTGGGACGCTACGTGCCATTTTATACCAGGTACATTACTAGGAGCTAGTATAAGAACTCAGAAACCCGAACTAAATCTAGTTCAATCTATTCTGCGATAAATACTAACTTCTTTCCATTGCTTCCAAAGTTTCTAAGCTCTTAAGCTCCGTAACAACCCTAGTTTGCTCGTTTGAGGTATTCTACATTAGCTCTTTTCCGAGCAATTATTGATTCGATTTCAAATCGCTATGCAGCTTGAATATTCTTTTAAAAGTCTTCGAAAGTTCCTCGCCGATGAAACTCGAAAGAAAATTAGTTCACCCGCTTGCAAAGTCCCGACTTTAATTCAATTATGAGCGTACAAAAAGTTGAAAACATGGGACATGTTGGCTATGCATCGTTTTAACTTTGCATAACTAGTTTTATGAAAGTTACTATTGGATTTTCTTTGGAATATTGTTTCCTTTGCAACTTGGGTTCTTTCAAGATTTGAGGCTTTCTTTATTCTCCTTCTCACTAATCAGAAGACAGTTGGGAAGACAGTTGTTTCATAATGGAAAAATCAATTGGAGATGTCTACATCTATAAAGTACAACTTACTTACTTACTTACTTACTTACTAATATTATAAACGCGTAAGTGTGTCTGTCTGTCTGTCTGTCTGTTACCTCTTCACGCCCAATCTGCTGAACCGATTTTGCTGAAATTTGGCATGGAGATACTTTAAGTCCCGAGAAAGGATATAGGATACTTTTCAACCCGAAAAATGTACGGTTCCAGCGCAATTAATGAGTTGCGGGCATCATCTAGTTTTAATATAACAAGTAAAAATATAAACATGGATTAAATTATTTTATCGTTCCCGCCATATACAAGTAATTAACGAAATGAATAGTGGAACAAATTGCAACCATCGGTTCTCAATGAAACGGCGAATTTCGCGGGAAATCAATACGCAGCTGCAATTTTTCGTGTGTAATTAAACAATATATTGTGAAGCTTCAACTTCTCTTGTGCAACGATAGTAATAATAATACTTTCACACCGGTTTCGGTGACGGTGGCCAGTTTTATTGAAATCACGCCAGTCACGCAGGAGTAATTTTATAGTGCCCAAGTGTGTGGGCAGTACACAAGAGCACTTTCTATTCCTTTATCAAATTGATTCAGAAATAAAACAATTTTTATTTTATTTTATTATTCTTATAATAAAATAAAATAATAGGCTGTCGGACGAAAGGCCGACATGACGTAATTTAAATAAATGTTGTTTCTGATTTTTTTATTGTTACTCAATAAAAATTAATAAAATATTGCACAAAACGCGTGAATATTTTATGTATTGGTGAAATATTTTATGTAAGATTATAATATTATGATATTCTCAAAATATTCACTCAAAATAAACCCGATCATAACAGCATTATGGTGGGTTTACATTATTCCAAATTCACTGAATTGCATTCCAGTGCATTCCAGTGATCGTTTACATTATTTCGGGAGAAATCCAGCACTGAATTCTATCACAGGATTGAAATAATGTAAACCCATTAATATGATGATTAACTTAAATAATTAATTGTATGCTCAATAATGATTTCTTGTTGAAACCGCTTTTGATTAATTTTCTCAAATTATGCCTCTACAAAATAATTGCTATATTTTCAGAGATCGTACAATACCTCTTTCTACATTATAATATAACTATGATAATATAATAATAATATCTATGGACGCTTCACACCACGTCAGTCTGGCCCCGTGCTAAGTACCTGAAGGACTTGTGTTACAGGTACCAGACAACGGAAACATATGTAATATTTTTTATAGTATACATATATTTAAGATTTTTATTATATGATATACATATTTAATATACAATTATGACCCAGGAACTTTATAAACTTTTTTGTTCCGTCGGCGGGACTCGAACCCGCGACCCCCGGCTTGAGCTACCAACGCGCTCACCACTGCGCCACGGAGGTCGTGAAATGGGTTTTTTTTTAATTTATCCAATAATGGCAGTGATATATAATATTTATATCATGTCTATACTTAAACATTATAATAAAATATATATAATAATCAGCTCACCCCATTTACAAATGATGAAAAATACTCGTAATATTAACCCTAGAACCGTACCCATCTTAAACTTTATCTAACGGTACTCTGGGGTACAAGCGCACCCCAACAATAATAACACATTTTTAAAAAGATATTAAAGTTTTTATTATTAAATCAACTTTTATAGACTTTTTAACAATAATCTCAGTCTTTCTGAACATAATTAAATCGCATTAATTAGGTACTATAAAACAATTTAGGCATATTTTGTTCTGGTGAACAGTACAAATGAAAATTTGGCACGCCTCACATTGCGTACGTGATTTTCGGTCTTTGGACCTCGGGAAGACAAAACACCTTCCAGATTTGAAATTCGGAGAAGCTATAGAAGACGTTGGGCATTTTTTTTTCCAGTATATCACCAATACTTATTTGTAGATACGTTGGCAAAGTTCGGTATAGAAATTTGTCTTCTAGGTGCGGTTTTATGTGATCAAAACCGAGAGTCTTCAGGTAAGTGCGCCTATTCATGAAAAATTGCTTATTAGCAGCATCTGAAGAATGTAACAGTATCATAGAATTGATCCCCACAATATTTAGTATTCCATAGAACATACAGAGGCTCCAGCGGCGAGTTTTGCGCGACACACTGTAGGTATGACTGCTTTTCTGGTTTTTTCTGCCTCTACCACGTAAAATATATGGAACGCTGGGGACAGTGACTGGTTACGCATTAGAACAGAACTGCAAAGATACTTCTTCTATTTCTTCGTCTGAATCAGGAGGTCTACTTCTAAACAGTGAGGACTCTGAGATAAAAGGACGTCATCGTGAAAATCTTGGATAACATCATCCAGCTCTTCATCAGATGCCTCACCTCAAAACAGATCTTCACCTTTTTCTTCTTCTTCCAATTCCAGAAGAATATTCTCTAAGTGGTTAATTTTCACTCAAATTACGTCTAGACGCTATCTGAAAAAAAGAAAATAAGTTAGGAGTTCGTAAACAATCCTATAATGCCATCAAAAACAAAAAAAACAACAAAACAATGAACATTTTCAAACAATAATACTTACGTTTAAAGTACCCCACAAGCAATGTACCGCTTCCACTTGCAAGTAGGACTGTTGCCCGACTGAGGTTTCGGCGTGTCACCCCGCCCCACGTAACGCGCGAAACAAACCGTCGAACACTACGAATAATAAAACCAGGAAACGTAACTCCCATACTAATACAGTTTTAAATTTGGTTCCATTCGAACTGTCTTGTAACGTCAGCCTTTATACCGCTCAAGGTCACCAAATGTATGAAAAGTGTACCGTAGGTTCACTGTTGCCCGACTGAGGTTTCGGCGTGTCACCCCGCCCCACGTAACGCGCGAAACAAACCGTCGAACACTACGAATAATAAAACCAGGAAACGTAACTCCCATACTAATACAGTTTTAAATTTGGTTCCATTCGAACTGTCTTGTAACGTCAGCCTTTATACCGCTCAAGGTCACCAAATGTATGAAAAGTGAACCTACGGTACACTTTTTTGACAAGTATTTTGGAGCATGTTTTTTGACGGAGTTACTCTTCCGTAGTTTTTTATTAATCGTAGGTCGAACAGTAAAAAAAGTACAATAAAATTTTTGTTTATTTTTTCATTTGTACCTCAGGGTACGGTTCTAGGGTAAAAAGTTTTACAAAATTATTTTACCATATTTTTCTAAACGATAACGCTTGTTGATCAGGGTTTTTTATCTGCTTTAATATTTTACACCAAATTTTACAGGATGTAACAAAACCACTTGTAATAATTCTTGAGGGTATAAATATGTTCCATAAATTAGAATTCCCCGTGAAAATAGCATCGCTGTAAGAGCAATTTTTGACGTGACAACGTCTTATAATTCGATGCAGCCGGCTGCACGCACGAAAAACGTGACGCAATATGCGGCGTTACCTCGCTCTGAGGCTTTCCATTTAGGGCTTGAAGTGCAAGCAAGAGCGCGGTACGAGCGACCAAGAGGCACGTTGTCACGTTCAACTATCGTCAGTAAACCGACTTTACAGACAACCGTTTTTTTTTTTACTTTTGTATGAGCAAACTTATGATGGTAGGTCGCTTCGCTATACAAATCACAAAAAAAATGCTCTTATAAGGAACACATACACACTCTAAAGTATTACCACTTAGTTATGTAACACTTGGTATAGCTTTCCATTTTCTTATGATGCGTAGCCGTATAGATTAAGTCGATGTGTATTCAGCTATTGTCCAGTCAACAATACATCCAGCTCATAGCGACGCTCATGCATATCCTATTGCTTACAAATATCACTGTTACCACTGACAAGTTGTGTATGTACATGCACTAAAATAACAGTGAATAACGTAGCTATATACATTCAATACAAAAATGTGTAAATAAAAATTTTAAATAAATTACCGTAATGAAAAATGTTATATTAATGAGAAAGAAAGAAAATAACAAAAGACAAATAATATTAAAAAAAAAAACAATTCCTGACTTGACTGAATAGTAAAGGGGATGGAAAAAATAATCTTGGAATTGTAAATATTATAATATTATCTCAAGAATTAAACTGAAACAAAAGGCTATATTATATCCAAATTTAAGCACAAATTATCTGCTTTACTCTCAAAAATAAAATGAATAAAAAAATATATGATTATAATTTCCATTAAGCATTTGATACTCCAAAGACTTTCATTGCAAATAAAACATGATATGTTACAAATTACCCTCATCTCGTTTCACATATTTATTCGGGCATGAATTTTTAAATTGAATTTGAAATTAAAATTGTGAGTGTATAGAAACATGTTGGCTCTCTGTATATCATTAGCCGTGTAAAAGACGCTGTACTTGTCGTTGGCTCAAGAGTGTTTGGGTGACCACATTTCGGTGCAACAGAAGGATTTCAGTAGGTAGTAATTATTATGACCAAGTAGATGACGCCCGCAACTCTGTTGCGCCAAAATTCGTTTATCGCGTAGAAATCGTACATTTTTCGGGATAAAAAGTACCCTTTGTCCGTTTCTGGGACTCAAAGTATCTCTAACCAAATTTCATCAAAATCGGTCCAGTTGTTTGGGCTTGAAAAAGTAACAGACAGACAGTCAGACATTTTTTTCGGATTTGCAATATTAGTATGGATTATTAATACCATGCATAACTATCCAGTTTCCAAATAGTTGTATCAACCGAGTCAGAGCTAATCCGAGAAGAGTTGTTGTTGTTAATATTATAACAAAATAAACAGGATAGTATTGTCGTAATATAATAATATGAAATCAGCGTGAAATGAATAGTGATTGGTCTTAACTCTAAAAAAGTTTTTTTTGTCGGCAGAATAAAATACAAAAACATAAAAAAAATAAAAAACAAGAATAGGGGTACTAGAATAGAAAATACACACACAAACCATATATCACAGTGTCTTAAAGTAAACTAAATTCATACTTTTTTAAAATGTTGTATAGGCAAATTTCAACCTTAGGTGGATCTTTTAAGCTTTATCCCCGGACCAAAGATTTAAAAAGAAAGCAGAATAAGTCCCAAAATATTTCAACTCATTTAACATTCAGGTCGCGTCGTCTCCAAACAAGTTTGGAAGAAAAACAAGTTCACAAGTAAACAGATCATGGCCACCCTACTCCTGAGTGCTCACATCGTTAGAGACACGTTAACTATACGTGTTTTGATATTTACACTTGAGCCAAAGGTTGGGGACATGCAATCTCGTATTATGGTGGCTTAGGAACCAAGAATAATTATATAATGCCATTTCATATAATACTAGGTATCCTGTAAACGTTCTTTTTAACTGACTTCCAAAAAGGAGCAGGTTCTGTATATTGCGCTGTATACTTTTTTTATTTTTTTCTGTATACTTAACGAGTACTCAGCCGTTTGTGGTTCGATTTTAATTTTTTTTTTCGTTGTATATGTTACGGCTAATAGTCGAAGTGCGGCTACACCTAGTTGTAGCCGGCTACAACTAGGTACAGCCTGCCACATGCGGATAAACCTAGGTTTATCCGCATGTGGCAGGCTGTAGATAAGTAGGATATACCTAGGTATATCCTACTTATCTTCGGTTACAACTAGATTTACCCTCTATTATAGCGGCTAAAACTAGGTGCAGCCACACACCGGTGGTTAAACTTAGGTGCATCCTATTCATATATATCTTATCGCGATTATATATATATATATATATATATATATATATATATATATATATATATATATATATATATCGCGATAAGGATCTTAATAACAGTGCTCTAGAGTAAAAACCCTAGACTAAAACACTATACTATGTTAAACAATATTCATTAGCTATATCATGAATTCATGAACTATCTTACGTAGTAACGAGTTTCAATCTGCAAGTGTAAGCTCATAGAAGTACCATATCAAGAGACCTCCATAAAATGTCGATCCAATAAAATTGTAATGAGCTTTCTAAAAGCCTTCCACTGGCATTAATTACACATGCTGAATTTATATTTATTTCAGCTTTTATGTCTGTATATTTATTTAATAACAATATTATCATAGTCATGTTGCAATCCTTAGTATAATTTGAAAAGCACATCCATATTAAACAATCCATCCATCGCTCGTAGCCATGCACCCGTAACCGCTAGTGCATAGCCGTACACTCGTAGCCGATAGCGCGTAGCCGTACACTCGTAGCCGATAGCGCGTAGCCGTACACTCGTAGTGGATAGCGCGTAGCCATGCACCCGTAACCGCTAGCGCATAGCCGTACACTCGTAGCCGATAGCGCGTAGCCGTACACTCGTAGCCGATAGCGCGTAGCCGTACACTCGTAGTCGATAGCGCGTAGCCGTACACTCGTCGCCGATAGCGCGTAGCCGTACACTCGTAGCCGATAGCGCGTAGCCGTACACTAATAGCCGATAGCGCATAGCCGTACTCTCATAGCCAATAGCGCGTAGCGTTCGTAATCGATAACGCGTAATTAGTTAAGTTGCTAGATTACTAAAAGTTATTTTCAACCATGTGCGCTTGCAACTTCTAGTTATTATTATGGCATGTCAATGCAATTATGATGAAGTTTGCTGTTTAAAGCCATCATGTACGGTGACACTGATGTATGCAACCTCAAACAATATTTAATGACGTCACTCCATCGTTAAGACGCTTGTTTATCTCCGTGACGTAGAGTTTAGTGGGGTACGGATTTTTAGAGGTTAAGCAGAGAGAGTTTGCAAAAATATTATGAATACATTTTTTATAGTTGGGTATAAAATATAATAATACGGGTTATCGTATATTATATAGAACATTGTCGCGTTGCGGACGTGAACGCAAAACTCCTTCAAAAAGACTGGACCTATTTTTACGAAATATGTTTTTCAGATCCGAAATAACAATATACATACATATTATATAATATGTATATTATAGTAAGTTAAGATTAAATATATGGAAATATTTTGAGGGACGCAACAGGGTACAATTATCACAGTTCTTATTGCGCAAAAACACTAGAACGTGTATGTCAATTGTTTAAGTAGATCCTATATAATTTGTATCTCCTACAAGCTTCCCGGAAGTCAAAGGCAGACAATCTACAATTCTTAGAAAACAATAAATTCACCAACGGAACATAAAAATGCCATTAAAATGCGAATAATAATTAGTCGTGTTTCGCCAGGGCGTCCGGAAGCAATACCGGTGCGGACGCAACGACTTTTATTTTATATAAACTACACTTGCTTGCACTAAATGCGCACTACGAAAATAAGGCCAGGCTAAATTTAATTTTCACTATGCTGTAGAAAAAAAAGGATATTACTTTATACTTTTCGGCGACCTCTGTGGCTCAGTGGTAAGCGCGTTGGTGCTCAAGCCGGGGGTCGCGGGTTCGAATCCCGCCGACGGAACAAAAAGTTTTCAAAGTTCCTGGGTCTGGATGTGTATTAAATATGTGTATGATATAATAAAAATCTTAAATATATGTATAGTATAAAAGTATTAAATATATTTCCGTTGTCTGGTACCTGTAACACAAATCCTTTAGGTACTTAGCACGGGGCCAGACTGACGTGGTGTGAAGCGTCCATAGATATTATTATTATTATTATTATTATCCCCCTATATACTACGACGCACTTGGCGTCGTTTCAATATTTTTTTGTAAAAATTAATTAATGACATAGTTTACCTCATCACCAGTGCTTCCTTTGTCTGATTAGTTAAAATTGTCACTTGATGTAGAAACAAAATTTTAAATAATAATGCTAATTAGCATAATATTTTTTATTAAAAAAATATTAGCATTACATATAATTTTTTTCCAACTTCAATTATTAATTGTAAGATTTTTTAATTAAAATTACGATACTCAAAAATATAAGGGACGTTTTGTTGCATGGCGGTGTATGTCCTCTTCACAAGCACAAGACTTTCCTTTGTATACAAAACGAGAATAAGTAATTAAAATAAACTCCCAGAATTCGGTACAAGAGAGACAACAATTACAAAGGATATAATTTAATATTTCTGTTTACTTTCTAACTTTAATTAGGGTATAATCCAGGATACGGGTCACCCTTTTGTCCAATTATAATCCTTTAAGAAATTTGTGTGTTGCCACATTATTATAATCTTTTAAAATATTATTTTTTTGTATATTTTGTTTGTCTCGCTAGAACTCGAGAGTGGCTGTACGCATTTCGCTAATTTCAGTCTTGAAATATTTGTGGGAGTCAAGGGAAGGTTTAAATTAGGATGTGATACAAAATTCATGGGGCAGTTTCAAATACGTAATGATATTTTTATTACTAAAAATAAAAATTACGTAAGTATTGATATTTTAGTATATTTGTCAAAAACTGTATAAAACCACTACGTACGTTTGCCACTTAGTAGTTAGATTTACACTGTGGTAACAGAAGACTTTTACTCATACAGTGTTTAATTTAAGTCAAATCTACAAATCATTGTATGAGTACACTTTTCCTATCATGCGGGTATGGGGATACTTTGGGTAAGGATTTTATCCCGATTTTATCCCGAAAAAATGAACGGCACCCGCCCGAAAAACTAGTTTTTGGAGCAACGGAGTTACGGGCGTCCGTCTTTTAAGCTGAAAGCTAAGCTAAGCTAAGTAGGAACAGTAAGTTACTGCCATTCTGTTTGCTAATCTATGGTTTATCTCCAACTAAACTTGTTAACTCAACTACAACACCAACTATTTAAGAAGTTCACCCCGCACTCCCGCAGTGTATAATGTTTCATATTCGACGCGCATCAAACTTCGCTAGTTTGTGTTTTGTAATTAATTTAGGCATCACATTTATGTGTGCATCACAATATTATGTAAGTCAGACTTCATTACCAAAAAAAGATCTACATTGAGTCTGTCAAGCCACTTTTCTAACCTGTCAAACAAGAGCAAAATATACAAGATGGAACAAAATACGCGTGTGTTGGGTACAAAATACGTGTCCAGGACTGCTGGATACGTATAATGTATATGCTGCTTAATTTTTTTTACCGACTTCAAAAAAAGGAGGTTATCAATTCGACGCGTATGTATGTAATATTTCCAGAACTGCCCAATTTTCGTATATGATCAGCGTCTAAACAAATGTGCCAAATTTCAAAAGAGTATATTATATGTATGTATGTAATATGTGTGTATAATGTATGTATGAATGTATGTTTTATGTATGAATTCGCATATCTCTGGAACTACCTCTCCGATTTTAGTCATTCTTTTTTTGTTGTACTAAGTATTGTTCAACTTAGGGAATAGTGCAAGTTTCATTAAAATCGGTTCAGTGGTTTGGAGATAGAGAGTTTTAATTCTCAATTACGTACATTTTTGAAGTCGGTTTTATCTTTTTATTAAATTAAACTAAGAAATTAAAAAAAAACCCCGCCAACAAACTTTAACAAGTAATGAAATAATATTTACTGACTTTAAGTTTAAATAATTCCAGAGTAAAGTAATATTTTAGTCCATAAATGTTGTCGCGCGGTGTGTCGGGGACCGCCTAGTAAACTACTCGTACACGTACCACAACAGCGACGATTCGGATCGCTGTGACTGACCCTTAAGGCCGTCCCCCGAGCAAACGACCTTGGCCATACATTTGACGCGTTGCCGAGATCGCGCCAAAACCCTATTATTTTTACTTATCTTAGTTCAAAATTGAACTAAAAAAATTTTAAACGGCGAATATGTAGTTTATAATATTGTCGATTTATTGGCGTGAGTTTCAAATAAAAGTAATTTGTAAATCCTAAGGAGATGCTGAATGTATGCTTGAATTTTAACAAATTGGTATTACTTTGGAAGCTGATATCGTGAGTATAATAAACAAAAATAGAAAATTGAAAACGGCGAAAGGAATGTTGATATACTGAAGATTATTGCTGTATTTTTATTTTAACTTTGTAGCTTTCAGATTATGAGTTTATAAGATTTTAAATACGGTCAATTACGGAATCTCCGGACGGAACGCCCTTATACTATAATGTTATGTGAAATCAAACATTAGTGGTCCCCCGACACACCTTGACAACATTTATAGACTAGTACGAGTATATTATTACTTTACTCTGGAATTATTTAAACTTAAAGTCAGTAAATATTATTTCATTACTTGTTAAAGTTTTTTGGCGGGGGTTTTTTTAAATTTCTTAATTTAATTTAATTTTATGCTTTTTAAACTTGTGCAGAATAATTCCTATCAACTGGATGATATCCCAATGAATACCATCTATAAAATATGTCCTCTTGGATGAGACCGTCAATATGAGCCCAAAAATGAAACCTCCACTTTGGGTTCATACGGAGCTCGGCTCCTATAGAATGCAGGTGATGCTGCAGCAGTGCCAGCATGCAAATATTTACTGTTTATATCTACGTCTTACTGGTTGTCGCAATTAAAATGAGCCCAAACACGAAACCTCTACTCTAAGTTAGTGAGGAGTTGGGTATCCTATTGATTACCAGGTGATGCTGCAGCACCAGGTCAACTTCCCAATAATGTGTATATACCTATTCAAAAGTGTCACGAACCAGAATGCAAAATATAAAACCCATCAAACGACTGCAAGTTGCTAATCGTCCTATCGCGAACCAGATAAACCGTGATATTTCAGCAGTGAGCAGGCTGATGATGATGAACTATAGCTAAGAACACTCTCAGTCATGTCAGCTTTCAAACAAAAAAAACTAGATCAAAATCGGTTCACCTCTTTGGATGCTACGATGTCACAGACAGACAGACAGACAGATAGACAGACAGACAGACAGACATACAGACAGACACGTCAAACTTATAACACCCCTCTTTTTGGTCGGGGGTTAAAAATGCTGTTATTATTTGGTTTATAGTTTTCGATAGCAGTTAATATAATATTTTGAAACCTGATTGCAGTATTAGTCAAGTATACCTTCATAAAGACAAAAGATAAAATTATTTTCCAAAGTGTTAAAAACATCCTTTCATCCATTTTATACTGTTCCACTGGAAACTACTTGAACTGGTCTAGTTTTTAATTAAAAAAGACATAATACAAAGTCGGCGTCTCATTGAATCTGGTTTGATGCAACTAAACTATAATTTTTCTTTTTTTAACCGACTTCCAAAAAGGAGGAGGCTATAGGTTCGTGTTTATGTATATTTTTTTTGTATGTTCAACCATAACTTCGCCGTTTATGAACCGATTTTCATGATTTTTTTGTTGTTGTACAGGGTTGAATTCGAGGTTGGTACCATATTCACAAAATTGGTGATCTGATGATGGGATCTATGAGGAATCGAGGGGACTCCTTGAAATTTATATGGGAACATATGGTGATTTCAATTTTTTCTGAAGTATTTCAGGCATATACTACCAAAAAGTAAGATTTTGCATCAGGATATACTCTGATTCTGAAGGTACCCAACAGAACTTTTGAATCGTTATAGATACAAGTTTGAGGATTTTGGCTTTATTTAAACTACTCCAAGCAAATTCTACATTATTTGTGCTAAACATAGGCTAAATTTTATTTTGAAAAAAATAGGGTTTCGTAAGATATTTGGGTTTTTCGGACGCCAGGTGAAAAAGTCAACCAGAAAAGTTACTTATTTTGAGTACGCTGCCGAAACTATAAAAGATAGAACCATAAAATGTTCTAAGTATTGTAGATCTTACTCGTATAAATATCTACAAAAAAGTCCGCGACACACTATACTTATCTATGTCGAGTGAGGCACAATAACCATTTGTTTATTTAAAAATCTTGAATTTTTTTGGACAACATTTAAACGCGTTTATTTTACTCATGCCATTAATCCTTATCAAAATAAATTATTTCATCACTAAGTACAATTTGGTCTTTGAATGATTAAAATTGGACGTTTGGTTTTGAAATTATGGCGAAATTAAAATATTACGATAGTGGGCGTCACCAAGCGGGATGCGCTTGCGGGAAGAAGACAATCTGTGCAGTGTGCACTGTACGGTGTACACTGTACACCCTTCGGATAATATCTGCGTCCGCGTCGTCGATGTCAGTGTCAGAGTCTGTGAATTGACCTGGGAATTATTTTGCTGACCGAGTCTTTCCTAGGTAGACTTTTTGCAGCCGTAACCGACATCCACGCGGGCAGATACGCAGGCGACCGCTAGTATATGTACAACTCTAAGGCAATAAGCTATAATATTATAGCCTTGTCGTCTCATATTATGTAACTAATAAAAAGGGTAAAATTATTATTTTTTAACAAAAAATTAAAACCGACTTCCAAGGTAAAAACAAAAGTACCTAATACTTATTCTTAATCTTAAAAGAATCAAATAATTTTTATTCCTTATTATAGTGGCGTCTTCAGACTTCGCCCAAACACCTCAACTATTTCTGTACTCAATCTTCGTACTTTTGAAGTCGGTACCAGCCCGGAAAGTTCTGAGATCCTTGACATAGCAATTACGCTAAGGTAAGCTGGTACCGACTTCAAAAGCATGAAGATTGAGTACAGAAATAGTTGAGGTTTAGGCGACGTCTGAAGACGCCACTATAATAAGGAATAAGAATTATTTGATTCTTTTTAGATTAAAAATAAGTATTAGGTACTTTTGTTTTTACCTTGGCAGTCGGTTTTAATTTTTTGTTTATTATAGATAAAAGTAAAAGAGCATTCATTTTTACGTAATTTTATGTACTAAAACCGTACTTTGGCTTTTTGTAGTGTTATTTGTTAAATCTTAATTAATAATAAATTAATAAATAAATAATAAATAAATAAATTTAATATTGTGAGTTGTTCGCCGGCCCCTAGACGATCAATTGTATTGTGCAATGTTACGCTTCAATTTTATTGGACAGTTTATTTCACAATTACATTGAAGGCGCGCAATGTTCAATATCAACCCTAGACTATCAATAATATTACGCAATACGTGATACTCGTATTGCGCAATAAAATTGCTCGGCTAGTGGCCCGCTTATAGTCCAAAATTTATCAAAATCCTTCTATTTCACTAGTTTTTTTTATTATTACTAAATAAGGGGGCAAACGAGCAAAACGGGTCACCTGATGGTAAGCAACTACCGTCGCCCATGGACACTCGCAACATCAGAAGAGCTGCAGGTGCGTTGCCGGCCTTTTAAGAGGGAATACGCTCTTTTCTTGAAGGTTTGCAGGTCGTATAGGTCCGGAAATACTGCTGGAGACAGTCAGTTCTAGAGTTTTACAGTGCGCGGCAGAAAGTAACGCGAAAAACGCACTGTAGAAGACTGCCACTCATCAAGGTGATGAGGATGGTATGTTTTTCGCGTGGGACGATGGCGAAAAGTTGCAGTTTGCAGATTAGACCTTTTATCATATTATAAATTTTGGACCACTTGGTTTTCCTATTACTTAAATAGTCGCTGGTTGTTACTTAGTGTCACAGCATACGGGCCACACGCGACAGCCACAATCGCCACCACAACTCACAAGAAGCAAGACGATTGGACGATTGTAGCGTGCGGGGCGTCAACCGTGTGCGGCGATTCCATATAATGCTTTGCACAAACCTACGCGACCACGCGACTGCGAAGCGGCAGCGTCAATACAAAACACACATTTGACAAAAATGTATGAAAACTACAGGAAATATGCCGGTAGCGGCATTTTGTGGTTGAGGCCGGTGGCCCGTACGCGGGAGCCCTTATTGAATAAGAGATGGCGACATGTTTTGTCTCACGTCTGCTGTGTACATGACCGAAGTCGCGACAACCACTTAATGCACTGACGAGTTATTTCAGCGCATAGACGTACTATATTTGATAAGTCATTGACAAAAAATTACATAACTATAATAGTGCCATCCTAATTCACAACAATAAAAGTTTCAAAATAACTAAAGTTGAAAATTAATTATTGTCTTTGATGCATTCTAAAATAATTATATTGCCTAAATATCAAATCCAAAACTAGTGATGTTCACAAAATAAAAATAATGTAACTATGTCGGTGTTTAATCTACTGATTAATTTGATCTTCGTCCATTTAAATCGATTCAAAACAGTAATTGATAGAGACATACTCGTAAGGGTAAAAGGAATGATTACATAAGGGTTTAAAAATATTACTTGTAAAATGAATGAATTAATTTTTACCACTTAGCTAATTATTACCAGTATTTAATACACAGCTTTAGCTACTTATTTATATGAATCAATTCATCCAATGATGGATTTCTACTGGAATATTGACTAATATTTTACTAACTAAATTTGATTCCAGTGCGTTCCAGGGCTCACTGGATAAGAATACTGTGAACCGGCCATTATTTAATTTTTCTTCAACTTACTTGCGATATGCAACTTCCCTAGATGCAACATCTATGTGCACTATTATATACAGCCAGTGTTTGTACAACAAAGCGCGAACTTCGTAAGTATCTCACTAACAAAATGGAGCAAGTTCTGAACTGTATTGTTGACTGGCATAAGCTTTCATTTAATATTCCGAGGCTGGTGTACTGATATTCAAACGTGGGCTAAACTATGATTAGCACTGAAATAGTCTAATCTACGCAGGCCAAGCGACGATTAGTAGTGACTAGTGATCTCTAATAAAACTAGCCAAAATGACGTGGTGTAAAAGAGTGAATTCATAGATGTCATCACACTACAATCGACGAAGTTATAGCATTTTATAAAAGCAGAAGTTTGTTGCTTCTTAGCGCAATTTTTTTTTTTTGTATCCCAAAAATTTCAGTCTGTTTATTTAATACTTTAACTACTGTCTTTACAGGTTGTGGAAATAGTTATAAACCAGTCTACCTGCTGTTACCTACACTAGTAGTGATGAGCAAAACGAGACTCAGACAGTCTTGGTTTTAGTATTTCTAGTATAATATCGGTCTTGGACTTGGTCAAATCTGCCTGATCTCGGTCTTAGATTTAGTTTTAGGATAGTCTTGGTCTCGGCATAATTACGAGTACGCATTGCTCATAGGGTATATTTTTTCGACAAAACTTCACAGCTCCCTGTAATATATTATTATGAAACATAAAGTTGTGAGAAAGAAGACGACGTACTTAAATGTTCATTCGGATCTCGCATTTTCATATTTTCCTTCATCTAATTTTCCCTTCAATCATAGGACTGTAAAATTGCATCGCGGTTATGATTAGCCCGAGTTAAAATTGCGTCTACGCGAGTTATTGGATTGACCTGAGATGGGATTGCCGGCGGTTTTTTATTTTTTTTTATTGAATAAGGGGGCAAACGAGCAAACGGGTCACCTGATGGTAAGCAACTACCGTCGCCCATGGACACTCGCAACATCAGAAGTGCTGCAGGTGCGTTGCCGGCCTTTTAAGAGGGAATACGGTCTTTTCTTGAAGGTTTGCAAGTCGTACTCGTATAGGTCCGGAAAAACTGCTGGTGACAGTTCGTTTCAGAGTTTTACAGTGCGCGGCAGAAAGTTACGCGAAAAACGTACTGTGGAAGACTGCCACTCATTAAGGTGATGAGGATGGTATGTTTTTCGCGTGGGTCGATGGCGAAAAGTTGCAGGTGGTATAATTCCAAACAATTCCTCAGAGCACTCCCCGTGATACAACCGATAGAGGATGCAGAGTGAAGCTACATCTCGGCGTAATTCCAAGGGGTCCAAGCTGTTTGAAACACTATGGCAGTCAACAATTCGAGCGGCCCTTCGTTGGATACGATCCAGAGGGAACACAATTGCTCCCTCAACTCATCTCTGGGCGGGGGCGCCAAAATACCAATGTATTTTGGCGCCCCCGCCCAGAGATGAGAACAATATTCCATATGAGGCCGAACATGCGCCTTGTAGAGTTGTAGGCGTTGGTCCGGACTGAAGTACTGTCTCGCTCTGTTAAGAACACCAAGCTTCTTCGAGACTAATCTTGACTTACCCTCAAGATGGTATCGGAACTGGACTTCGCTCGATATGTTGACGCCAAGTATCTCAATGCTAGGGGAGATGGTTAAAGATGTGCCCTCGAAACGATGATGTACGACCATTGGTGACTTTTTAGTGGTGAACGCGCAGACTTGTGTCTTCTATTCAGAGACCTTCTCCAATGAATTCTCCACCTTAGACACAAGTTCGTTTCGACTGTCAGTGACATTTTGCCGAGAAATATTGAGGGAGCCGGTATATACAGCATCACCTGTACTGTCATCTGCATAGCAATGAATGCCGCTGGTCTGCAACATGTCATTGATATGCAATAAGAATAGAATAGGCGATAGCACACAGCCCTGAGGGATACCAGCATCAACAGAATGAGTCTCCGAGCATTCGCCGTCAACTACAACCTTTATGCTTCTGTCTGCTAAGAAACCAGTGATCCACTTACATAATTTCTCGGGCAGCCCGTATGATGGAAGCTTTGATAGCAGCGCTTTATGCCAAATCCGATCAAAGGCCTTCGCAATGTCCAAACTAACAGCCAATGCCTCTCCCTTCGACTCGATTGCCTGAGCCCAACGATGAGTCAGGTACGCCAAGAGATCACCAGCCGAGCGACCCTTACGGAACCCGTATTGTTTGTCGCTTAGCAATCCCTGGCCGTCCAAGTAACGAAGAAGCTGGTTATTGATAACACTAGTCGACGCGATTTTTGAGCCTGAGTTCTGTGCACCATATTTGGATGTATTACACCTAATTAATTATAGAATCAGTGATTTTAACTCCAAAAGTTTGCTTTTATAGAAACAGAGAACTTTTGAAATTTCAAATTTTGAAGAAAACCTGAATTTTCTTCTTTCAGTTATGTATTAAAATAATAAAATAAATGATTAATTTTCTTATTTGTATCGTTGCTTATATTCCAAAAACAAAATTAAAATGGAAAAAAATACAATCATACAACACACACACAGCTAAACACAGCTTGCTGTGTGCTCCGGTATGGATATGCGGCCCTCCTATTTATTTTCTAGTATTAAATAGGAAGTTTAAAATTATTTAATAGGCTTGACAAAGTCTTCATTTTGTTGATGCAACTATCTTTTTACTCTCATTTCAATAAATTCTCCGCAAATGTAGCAAAAACTTTTCTACTGTATTTTGTTGAATAGGCAGGTGCCGCTAGTATTTTATTTCACTTACTTTGGTATTAATAAAATTATACATGTTTATTTATTAGTTTATTACATTTATATAATTATTGACATTCACTAAGAAGAAAATATTATGGAAATTAGGTTTGAAAATTGATATTTTTTTGTATTTAGGTGACACACTGCAAACATAGCTTGTAGCGTGCATCTTTAGCGAGTACGTAGGATATGTGGGGCCCATTTTTTTTTGGCTTTTAATATGAAGCTTAAAATATATTTTGAAGGCTTGATTAATATTACTATATTTTATTGATGCGAGTAACTTTTTTGCTCTTACTTCAATTAATTTTCCGAAAATATAGCAAAACTTTTCATGTCCATTTTACACATTTTTTCAGATATTTTTACGCTTTAAAGTACACAAAACTCATAATTTGTTTAAAAAGTGAGTGCCAGTGACACACTTCTCCTTTCAACTCTAAAATCAACCCAAACCCCTTTTAACTAGTTATGGCGAGAGTTAGTCTCTAAGAATTTTGGAAAAATTTTATATTTTTATTTGTCTTTGCCTAGACTATAAAAGCAAACTTTAATTTTTAAAATTCATGTTTCTGGAAGGAAGCCGGGACGATGCCAGTAGAATAGGAGAGCCGAAAAAGACGCGTCAAGACCGGAGCCAACTCTGGAGTACACTTTTTCAACACAATAGGTGGGATTCCGTCAGGCCCACTCGACTTTTTTTTTAGCTGGCAAATCTATATCTATACTAATATAAAATTAAATATGTGTATCATATAATAAAAATCATAAATATATGTATAGTATAAAAGTATCAAATATATTTCCGTTGTCTGGTACCTGTAACACAAGTCCTTCAGGTACTTACCACGGGGCCAGACTGACGTGGTGTGAAGCGTCCATAGATATTATATTATTATTATTATAAACGCACGCCCAACCCACGGAACCGATTTTACTGTTTGTTAGGCTGTGTTTCCACTGAAGCGGTGCCGAATTGACCAATCACCATGTTCGAAATCTTCGCTCCGCTTCGCTGTCATTCTGCTGGAATAGCACAATTGGTAAATTCGGACACCGCTAAGCTCCGCTCTGCTTCAGTGGAAACGCAGCCTTATGGAGATAATATTTTGAGTCCCGGTAAAGGATATAGGATATTTTTCATTCTGGAAAAATGTACGGTTCCTTCGCGATAAACGAATTTCAGTGCAAGAAAGTTGCGGGCGTCGCGTAGTGTTAGATAAATAAGCCAGAACTTCTAGATATTATTATCATAAATCTAGATAACACGATGAACTTCGTGTCACTTTCCTTTTAATATAAACCTTCCCTGTGATTCCTCGATTATTTCAAAACAAAAATTGTCAAATCTGTTCAGCCTTTCTCTAATTTTAGCGACACTAACAAATTTTAAATGTATTGTTATTCATATAGACAGCATAAGGCGCATGTAAATGAGACCAAGTAAAAGGCAAAGTCAGACTTGTAGTAGGTACGTAAGTTTTTGCTGATATCAGAAAAAGTTTTTACAAAGTAAAAGAAAAAAAGAAGTAAAAATTACAATGAACTACAATATGCGGTATATATAGTAAAATAACATGTAGACTGATAATAATATGTTATAACAATTTAAATGAGAAGAAAAATGTTCTATTTAAAATTCTTTGCGGGTTCTCATACTTATACTTAAAATACGAGTGTCAACTTAAAATGTAATAACATCAACTTATACTTAAAATGTTCTATTTCTTCCAGACAGAGTAACGATTACCATAAATGATATTACAGCTAGCTTCATTACTCAGTAAGTCTGCATTTAAATATTAAATTGTCCCGAAAAGGAAAAAAATATTGTATATTAATTTAATGCGAATGCCGTCGTAAGTTTTGAAATAAATATTTTATGAACGTTGCGAATATAAAACGAAAAACTTTAATATCAATGAGTTACAGAATAAACAGAGCAAGACAAACGTAGACTGGAAGTGGACTGGAGTTTTCATTAAGATTCTTCAAAAAGAACAGAACTAGATTGTTGTCTAAACAGAAACACAATATAAATTATACATAGTAGACCAAATACAATATAAATATCCTAGATGCGCATGCACACATAAGCGTAATTTCAGATAATTTTAATTTGCAAAATAATTCACTGTACGTAAATAAAACTGGTGCCTGTGTTCGCTGTTGCGTGAGTTAGATTTTCAAGACAAAACAGAAGGCAAAGGAAAAAAAGTTGGAAGTTTAGTGAAAATATAATGATCTTATGACACATTATCAAAAATATTCAGAAATAATAATTTATAAGTAGCTACTTCAGGTTTCGATTTTAAAAAAAGCTTTTTCACCAGCGATCCCCCGTGACTCCCCCCGATCGACACCCAGCACTCTCGTACTTTGGACGAACACGACACAAGCACTGTGGCTATCCCCACTTTCCCATTGCTGAGTAGCACTACTGTATGATATGTATACTGTCACAGAAGTGAGACAGCATTATTTATTTTATCTACGACGTTTTCAATCTTGCCTTATTGCGTTATATATTGGTTGCGCTTTTAGTTTAGAAAATATAAACTCGACAGGAATGTACGGATTTTCACATTTTTCAAGTTTTCCCAAGTTGTTACGATTTGATATTTTGTGGAATTGCCGTTCGGATTGGTCTTTTGAAGTTAGAAACACAAATTCTGATAAATCAGTATGTTTTACTATTTCATTCTATTTTATCCAGCTACCAATCGAACAGCAAAACATTATTCTTATATGCATCAAACAACTGCATTAAAAGTTTGACATTTTAGTTTGTAACTGGTATAAAATATGTATGAATATTTTATTTAACTGCCATGGATCTTTCACATTACGTTCGCCTTGCCTAAGTATTTGAAGAACTTGTGTTTATGGGCACAAAGGATTTTATATTATATTTAATACTTTGGTACTGGTTGAGGAAATCACTGAGGTTGTTATCTGTTGGTTTTTTGGGTACGGAAGAAGAAAATATTCTCATACATCGTAACGTCGGTTAATATGACGGGGGTATTCTCATTTCACGCCACATTTGGCCCCAATATTTCACGTATTTGCATTTAAACGGGCCACCGGGTCACTGACCTGTCACCTGGTATGTGTGAGTGATGTATGGGGTTAGAATATACCCCTATTATAGACCACTGGGTATCTTATGAGCAAACATTTTTGCAAAGAATAATTTTCATTTCTTTAACATAAGCGTTACTTAAAGATAATTAATAATAACGTATATTTTATTTAATGAAGGTTTTGATTTGAGATCCATTCTTTTTATCAAACTCTTCATTAAATTAAAATAAGATAATAATTCACTATCTCTAAATGCGGCCGTTCCTAGTGCTAGAATTGTTTTTGTATTAAAACTGTATGTTGGGCTAAATTCTGTGCATCCAAATTATCGCGTGGAAATCAGAAACCATAGATTTTCCAAGACAAACCTATGTCCTTTTCTGGGACTCAATATGCATGCGACATAGTTGACATATAATATTATTCGAGTGATAGACGTTCGGCGCGGCTTCGCCCGCGTAAATTAGATATTTCACAGACAAATTAGTTCACAAAAAATATTTTTTCTTTCCTCAGTTTAGTTCTATTTCTTCGCTCCTAATAGCGCGATAAAATAAAGCCCATAGCATTCCTCAATAAATGCGCTATCTAACACTGAAATAATTTTTCAAATCGGACCAGTAGTTCCTGAGATTAGCTCGTTCAAACAAACAAACAAACTCTTCCGATTTATAATATTAAGTATAGATTTTACTATAGATAGATTTAGTTAAAATTATTAATTATATTTAGTTAAATATTGGGAATTAAACTTAAATAATCTTATATTTTATTGTATACCCGTTTGTACGGTAAAATATTTTATAAAACCCCAATTTTATAAAGATAGGAAACTGTATAGCGACTATTAAAAAGCAGTTTCGATACTAGTCTTGATAGTTTAAAAATATCCAACAGATTTTAGCTCGGGCTGACAAAGTATCGCGCTACAGTTTAAGCACTGGAGCCATTAGCTATGGCGCTGATGTATCGGCGTTTAGACATACAAATATATATTGTTTCTGTCTTATCTATCTTTTATCTTTGTGCGTTTTAAAACTTTTTTAACGAGGTTTTATATAATATTGGCGTTTAGACATAATATAATAAATAAGTATATTGTTTCTATCTTATATATCTTTCGTCTATTTGTGTTTTAATCTTTCAATATATTGTTATTCTATTGTTGTCGCGATCACCGGTGATCATATGGGGCTTGATAGATTAAAACTTCCAAAAGGTGGTTTTCTGTTTGGCTGTGGATATTTTTTGTGCCATACTGTTCTGCTGTGTAGCCAACAGCTAATTTCGTAAGATGAATAATTTACTATTAATGTGTATCACCCAGATCTGAGCCAGACGGCTATTTTTCTTACAATTGCTTTTTCCCATAATATAATTATTGTAAAAAGTAAACAAATAAATATAGGTGTTGTTACAAGACGTAATACAAACAGCGGCATTAGAAAGAATAATAATTTGCTTGTCTTAATATTAATCTGATTTCATTAAAATTTCGGTGTTTTTATTTATATGAAATTGGCCCATTGTGGGTCATGACATTACTCATTCCAATGAAATCGAAGGTTAATAATAATACTACATGACGCCCGCAACTTCGTTGCGCCAAAATTAGTTTATCGCGCGGGAACCGTACATTTTTCCGGGATAAAAAGTATCCTATGTCCTTTCCCGGGACCCAAAGTATCTCCGTGCCAAATTTCAGCTAAATCGGTTCAGCGGTTGGGGCGTGAAGAGGTAACAGACAGACAGACAGACACACTTTCGAATTTATAATATTATAAGTATATAAGTATATAGTATGGATTGTATCAGACGCATATTATTTCACTCTGAAACTTCGCTCAAAACAATTTTTTCACAAAAAACTACGCCAACTTATCAAAGTACGAAATTGAATTAAAGCATTTGCATAATACCGGCATTTTCTTCGATATACTTTTCTCGTTCTAGAATGTGCTTCTACTGAATTGAACTAATTATGCGAGCTTCTATACGTGTTCACTTTATTGAAACTTGGCTATTGGATTATTAAAATAGTTTATTGACTTCCAATTGACACAATTTAAATGCTTGTTAAAAGTTTTATTATAGATTTATACATTTGTAACTTTCGTACAGATTTGTATGAAAATTCATGTGACCTACAACAGATGAAATATAAATGAATAATAATTTGTAACGCTTTACGAACTAGTGAACTTCTTAGAAAATAAATTATTGAAGATTTGATTTCTTAATATAACTAATTCTTTTCTTAAAAATAAATAATTTCAATACTTAAATTTTTTTGTTCAAGAATCAATCTCAAATACATAGTTAAATACTACGCCTGCTTTTTATTGTTTATCTGTTATCTAAACTGTAATTAAAGTAACAGTCAAATTCTATACAAGTCCAGGAAGAAAACAAATACGCTCAAATGACGTCACACATGAGGTCACCGAGTTTTTCCCAAATATGGTCCACATTCTGACGCGAGCGGAGTCCATAAGTCAATTTTGGCACCTGGACCCGCGCCAACGACCCACGCCTTGATTTATGAAGAGGGGAATTTATCATAGTCGAGTTTCGGATGTGTTTATTGGGTATTCAATACTTAGTTGTAATTAACTTGTGTGTAAATGAGTGGCAAAGAAGTAGGTTTTTAATGGCAGTTTAAGCGTTTGGTGAGGACCCGCGGGGTTTTTAACGTTTTTTTATCGACGGTACAATAATAATATCATTTTTAATTATTATCATCAGTCTATCCATGCTTCCATACGACGAATTTGACGACCTCTGTGGCTCAGTTGGTGGGCTGTTGGTAGCTCAAGCCGTAGGTCGCGGGTTCGAATCCCGCCAACGGAACAAAAAGTTTTCAAAGTTCCTGGTTCATGGATGTGTATTAAATATGTGTATGGTATAATATAATAAAAATCTTAAATATTATATATTGTACTGACAGTATAAAAGTATTAAATATAATTCCGTTGTCTGGTACCTGTAACACAAGTCCTTCAGGTACTTAGCACGGGGCCAGACTGACGTGGTGTGAAGCGTCCATAGATATTATTATTATACTTATAATAATATTTAATAAATGTGATAGTGTTTCTGTCTTAATGTCTGTTGCTTCTTCGCCGATTTTGCTGGGTATGAAGATATTTTGATTTCCGGGAGAGAACATAGGATACATATTTTAATCTCGTAAATGTACGGTTCCCGCGCTATAAACGAATTTTGGCGTAAGGGAGTTGCGGGCATTACCTAGTACAGTATAATCCGACAAGCGACATGTTGGACATGTCTCATCAGAGTATTGGCAGAAATAATATGCTGGTGCTGCCATCTAGCATGAAAACATTGCAATCCATACTTCCTTACTATATGTATTATAAATGCGAAAGTCTGTCTGTCTGTCTGTTACCTCTTTACGCCTAAACCGCTGAACCGATTACGTTGAGGTATGGAGAAACTTTGAGCATAGGATACTTTTTGTCCCGTAAAAATGTACGGTTCCAACGCGAAAAACAAATTTTAGCGCAACGGAGTGATGACTCCGTTGCGCTAAAATTTGTTTTTCGCGTTGGAACCGTACATTTTTACGGGACAAAAAGGCGGGAAAAAAATTAATCGGCGGATTCCAATCATCGAATTCTTGCAATAATTATATTATACTAGATGTAGTATAATATAATTATTGCAAGAATTCGATGATTGGAATCCGCCGATTAGTTCTAAAATACCATTTTATACGCTTTCGTGCCTCAGTCTGAAATGCAGTCGAAACACTGTCGGGTTTTATAGGAGTAGTCGCAAATCAAACAGCGGTAGAGCAACTATTAATTACACAGTGTGTTTCGTTAAACGAACGCGGCTTTGGGCCAGATTGTTGGATGCAGCTTAGATTACTGTGAATGTTTTGAAATGCAAAGTAAAATATACAAATCAAGCCACTGTTTTCTACTATTTTGAATTGCGCAAATTAAATTTATTTTAAGATCGATCATTTCAATCCGTAGCAAAAAATTATGATCTGTTTGAAATGATTTTTGATATGATCTAATGGGAGTTTCTTATTTTGGTTCTTAGCCCTATAAAATATAGTCAGTTCGAGCACTCAAGGGAAAGTGACACTATGCTACTCACATTTGCTAGCAAAAAGCAAAGCGAACTAGTTTTTAACCGACTTCCAAAAAACGAGGAGGTTATATGTTCGGCTGTGGATATTTTTTATTTTTTTTTTTATTTTTTTATTTTTGTATGTTCAACGATCACTCCGCCGTTTGTGAACCGATTTTCGAAATTTTTGTTTTGTTGTATTAGGTTTCACTCCAATTTGGTCCCATTTTCACAAAGGTGGTGACCTGATGATGGGATCCATCAGTAATCGAGGGAACTCCTCGAAATTTATATGGAAACATATGGTGA
Source organism: Polyommatus icarus (assembly GCA_937595015.1). NCBI lineage: Eukaryota > Metazoa > Arthropoda > Insecta > Lepidoptera > Lycaenidae > Polyommatus > Polyommatus icarus. Next base: position 20,847,784 of record OW569328.1, on the reverse strand, counting down.
TTTTGGTTTTATGTGAAGTGTACTAAGAATACGCTACCAAAAAGTCAAATATTGGGTCAAGGTATATCATGGTTTCGATGATGCTGAGAGAACTCCTGATTCCTTATAGATACACGTTTGGGAGTTTCGGCGTTGTTTTAAGAACAGAAAGCATAAACTACTATGCAATTTATATTCATCATCATAATCATCATCATCATCATCGTCATCATCATTATTACCACGTCGTGTTAAGGCCACCAATGTCTCATGGCACAGAATAGATAATAGTACAAAGCATAGGTATGGATATACTAATAATAATAATTATGTACTGTATAACAATTAACAACACCTGTTTGTTTTTAATACACGGCGGTCGGCGTCGCCGCCCAGCGAGACCCAGAAGACAGAATATCGAATACTTTACTAACTACTTTATATACAGATCGAATACTTTACTACTTTATAAAATTTTAATAGACAAATAGAATTAAAATAAAGTTATTTAAAAAAAACATTTAAACAAAACAAAGTCATTAAGTGTCTTTTTAATTAGTTATACTTATTAATCGATAGATGGTGCACTAAGTACCTATCGATTTGAATTCTTGATAACAAGAACAGCTGTCAATAATTATGATAATATTAAATATTATGCTACGCTACATCCTATGCAAGTTTGTACAATTTTTATCTGATAGATCCTTCGATCGTGGAAAAACGAGACACAATAGCCTTTCTATTGTTATCGCAATCGCCGGTGACCGCTTCGGGCTTGAAGTATTAAAATTGTTAAATTACTTAGCACAATATGTTCACTTCACTGATAATATTATATTATTTTGTGAGTGTGAGTTGTGACTCTTAACAAATTGTAATAAGATACATAAAATATACGCGAAGGTTTATCTACTAGTGTAACTAAAAAGAGTGAAATTATTATTATTTTTAACAAAAAATTAAAACCGACTTCCAAGGTAAAAACAATAATAACATTAATATGAACTAAAAAGTATTAAATAATTTTTACTATCTAATAGTGCCTTTTTCCGAATTCGGCTAAACCTCAACTATTTCTGTACTCAATCTTCATCATTTTGAAGTCGGTGCCAGTTCCAAAAATTTTAAATATACTGTCAGAGGACTGAAGATTCAGCTATCTGGTACCGACTTCAAAATAATGAAGATTGAGTACAGAAATAGTTGAGGTTTAGCCGAATTCGGAAAAAGGCACTATTAGATAGTAAAAATTATTTAATACTTTTTAGTTCATATTATTTAAAGCTATTGCAAGCTTCTATCGCGGGCTTTAAGTGTGGCGACCGAATCAGGAAATTCCGTGACGAAAAAAAAACCTAACATCCCCCATTCCGACCAGCACAGTGATGCGGCGTTGAAAGCCGATCGCCTAACGTCATTTCAGTTCGGCAGACTTCGGCACGGTGTTTGTATGCGTGCGACTAGAAATAAATAAATATCATTGCATAAGTTGATAAAATGGTATGCAATGGCTTTACCGTGCCAGTGCCTGAGTGCCACATTTTTTTTTATTCGACTAGCGTGATAGAGTTATTGACTCTATTCTCAAATCTCAAGCCTTTTAAAATTCAACCTAATGTTTCCAAAGCGAAGTTTTAAACATTTCTAAACTTTATACGGGTTTATCTGGCAGAGTGACGTTGGCTACCGGCCAGGACAGCTGTTATCACGCCTGATAAGAGCGCTGAATTGATTTCTTTGTGTCTCATGTTACCCTGATACTAATTATTTGCGTTGAAATTGTAGTAAGTGTTGATGTCACAATGGCTTATATATATATGGATTTCACAGATTCGCAAGACGTCTCGCGCATTCTAAATCTGTCAAATCCATACAAATTTATGCTGCGCCGCGCCTCGCCTCGCCTCGTCGCGTTGCGGTCTGAACCAACCCGAAGGCTCGACTTATAATAATATGGCGTCCGCGCGAACGAGCGGTTGGTCGCTACACCGCAAGATCATTATTTACAAGTAATTGTAAGTAACCAAATAGCCGCCAAAAAGCTCGTTGAGCGCACACATAATTTATAAATCGAGCCCGAGATAATGCATATCAATAGCTTTTTCATACAATCTATCTACATGAGCTGTAGGTTTTGGGTATTGCTGTAGAAATTGCAATTTCGACGAGATCTGACACGATAGTCATTCACGCGATAATCGTAAATTTTTTTGAGGCAAAGGCAACTTAATAATATTATGTCCTTTCCCGTGGTTATAGCCTATTCGATGCAGACAAACTTTTCCCCTTTTAATTAGTATACATTTTATGGTATTCTATAATAATCTATACAAATTCAGTTATAAAGCAATGCGCCACCAAAACGGCATGATATCCACGTAAAAACAGTACGTACGTATCCGTTTGTAATCCGTAAACAGTAATTTGTATCACTAATGAGCAGCACAGCTGCGCGATACGCGTATTTGTACTGTACATACAAAATATCACGTTATTACTGCCCATGGTGAATTTTGACGTGCAATTGCAAAAAGGACGTACAAGCCAACTTAGTTTTTACCATAAACTTAAGATGCAAGTATATATTATAAATCTATGGTTTTCACAAAAATACACTATATTATTAAGATAACCCGCGAGCTCTATTCGATCAATTTTATTGTGCAATATCAAGTATTATACAATATTATTCGCGGTCTAGAGTTAACATTGAACGCGCCTTTCAATCTTATTGTCAAATAAATAATTGTTCAATAAAATATTATTCAATGTTAGGTATTGTAGGTTTAGGTGCTGCCTTAGGCTGATTTTGATAATTAATGTAATTGGCAAGCCAAGCGATGAAAATATAAAACTATCATTAAATAATGACCAACTCACATTTTTTATGTAAGCTTCCGAAGCTTAGTAACTGCGTATTTCGTCTTTCACAAGCCATCATAATATTATTATTGTAAAGTGATTTATAAGTTATAACTTAAAGATGCTGTTGATGAAAGTGAATAATTGTTATCTAAAGAACTTGTTAGTCTAATAAATAATAAAAAGGTCTAAGGGAAATAAATCTAAATTGAAGATCTCAAATATTTGCTACGAAAAGAGTCGACGGTAAACATCTAAAAAATCTCATTTATTTTTCTTGCAGGGATGAAAAAATTTAATGAAATTGTAAGTTATTTACGCAGATGATAGATTAAAATGTATATTTATAGATACTATATTGTATATTATTTAATTGTATGTTTATAAACAATTTGTAAGGTAGTTTAAGTTTTTGGGAGTGTTGAGTACATGAAAACGATAAAATTAAAGGCTTCAAATGATTTTGTAAAAATCTACAAAATCGATTGTGTTATTACTATGAAGAAAACTGTGTATGCTTAGTATTTTATGTCATGTACTACATTATCCAAGTGAATATATACAATGGTTATTAATATTAGGCCTACATTTTTGTGCCTTAATCCTTCTAACAAACGCTTACAATTTTGGTGTATATTTTTAGTAAGGCTAAATAAGTTAATTCGACACATAGTCTATTTTATGAAGCAGTTTAAATAGAATATAATATGTCGAATTTATTTTTCAAATTCAGAAAACCGTATATTTTACATCCCCAATTCTTAGATTTCATACCTTTTACAAGCTTTTATTATTATAATTAAATTAAACTCAAAGTAATCTTGATAAAGTACAGTGTGAAAAGAAAGTGGTTTATAATAGTAAAACTTCGTTATAAACTTAATACAAGCTTTGAAAGTTCAGCCCGAACAAATTGCTATCTAATATTGATTCCCACAAAAATAACACTTCCCACACTCTGACGTGTCTCAGAACTATTTTCCTTGAACTCCAACTATTTCTATCAACTTAATAAAGTATTGAGTTGAACACTTTTGTTGAATAGTTCAAGGTATAAAAGCATTAAGCGCTGTATAAGAAGGCTTCATTCAGATGACTGAGAAGAAAATAAAGAATTAAATGTATTGATATTTTTTTTTGTGTACAATAATTCTTCAAAATCCGTATATGTTTATCATAATACGTAAATGAAAAATAATGATACAATGTATGTTTATCTGTGACCTATTTAAACTAAAGCCGCTGAATCGTTTGGGATTTTTATCATGGAAACTGTAGGTTTCGAGAAAGTCCATTTAAAAAATATTCTGTTTCCTATTATGAATGAAATAATCATTGGAAATTTTTTGGACAATTTTTGGACACCCATAAAACTTTAAAAGTGTTTCCAATGATTGGAATTACGGAAGAAGCCCGCGGTCCATTAAGACCTCTCCACATAATGAAGACAGGCGCGCCCATCGATTTGTATTAGGCGTTAAGTTTTTTAGCGTAAAAGATAAAAATAAGTAAATGCGGGAGTAAAAGTGGTCTGTGATGAATTCTTTAGTTAATAATCCTTGAAGCCCTAGAGCATCGGTGATTGACATCTACAACAAGATATTACAATAGCAAATCCAAGAATCCGCGATCGAAGGATTAAAGTATTCTAAATATTGTAGCTTGAAAAGAAAATTTCCTTTAGAATTTTGGTAAACGTTTGGTTTGGTACAAATACAAAATACTACATGGATTTTTTACACATTACCCAATCAACCTTCATAAGGACACCGGCGACCGCGACAACAATAGAATAACAATAGATTTCCAAGAATCCGCGATCGAAGGACTAATTAATGCGTTTTTCATTAATTGCGCACTGCGCAGGAATGGTATATTTTGCAAAAATAAATCTTATTTCTTTCCTATGACTCAAAGTACCTACTACTAAGACGTGTTATCAAAATTGCTTAAGGCACATAGCGTGAAAATATAACAGACTAACAGATACTGGACTTAAAACAGACAAGCTCAAGCTAAGATTCACTACCTAAACCTATCTAATCACGAAACCGGCTAAACACTTGCAATTAAAAATAAAAAAAATCAGCAAACCTACTTATTGGTATGTCAGGGATTATAGCATTTCAAATTTTAATAAGTTTCTCAACTGTATTTCGGCACTAACATTTTCAGAATATATGAGAAAATTACTTTAAAAGGGTCCTTTCATGAGTTTCATAGCTTACTGTGTTTATTTTTTAACTTGTGTTTTCCTATTGTTAAAGTAAAAAAATATAATAAATCAAAAAATAAGACATCCCGGTTGACTAGGGACTCAAGAAATGTTGCATTAAAAAAGGGTACTTTATCTTAAGTATAGGCTAATGGGATCTGAGAAAAAGAAGAATGACAAAAACTACAAACATTACGCAAAAATACTAAAACAATGCATATTTAAAAATAAAAAATATTATAAAAACACGTCGAAAAAAATAAAAACAAATGCAAAGCCGTATGGCAAATTATAAATGATAATATTCGAGATGAGATGAGACAAACTCTGACTTAGGTATAGATAAAATAGTACATGACAATAAAATATATACAACTCCTACTGAAATTAGCAATCTCTTCAATAATTATTTTATAAATATGACTAATAAAAATGATTTTAAATTTAATGCACATGATATATCCGATACTATGACTTCAAATAATAATATTTCAGAATCAATATTTTTAACGCCAGCTGATCCTTTAGAGATACATAAAATTATTAATGGCTTGAACAACACTAGCTCTGTCGGAATAGATAACATTAGCACAAAAATATTAAAAAGCTCATCAAAATTGCTATCTAAACCTTTAAGCTACGTCCCTACAAGAAGGCTCTTTCCTGAAATTCTTAAAACATCGGTTGTTAAGCCACTTCATAAAAATGGAGACAGAACAAACCCTAATAACTACCGTTCGATAACATTAATTCCAATCCTTTCTAAATTATTTGAAAAGGTTATGTTACACCGTCTTGAAAGTTTTGTATACCGTCATAATATATTAACAAAAAATCAATATGGCTTTCGGAAAAATAGTAACACTACCCTATCGTGTTTCAATCTTATAAAAGCAGTCACAGAAGCCCTAAATGATAGAACACCGGTCGCTGCGGTATTTCTCGACATGAGCAAAGCGTTTGACCTTGTTGATCATGCTCTCCTATTGCAAAAATTAGAAAAATATGGCATAAGAGGTATTGCTAAAAGTTGGATAAAATCCTATTCGTCTGACAGATGCCAATGTGTTGAAATAAGTAGTAATTAATGAAATTAAAGTTACCACTCGATCTAAGTTGCGATAAAACGCATTCGGTGTACGGGAGTCTTATTGGGCCTTTCTTATTTTAACTATATATAAACGACCTACCAAATATAACAAAATATCTAACAATATTATTTGCGATCATTGTAAAATGCAAGAACAAGAACTCTTTTGAAGCGGAACTACATTCTACTTTATTAAAAATAATTAACTGGCTTAAAAATAATAATTAAAAATTAAATATAACAAAAACTCAACTAATACAATTTCAAAATTACAAAAGTAAAAAAACAAATTTGAATATACAATATGATAATACAAAAATTTTAGAAGTCAACTGTAAAATTTTTGGGTTTCATGCTCGACAAGAACTATAACTGGAAGGTCCACATCGAACATGTGTGTAATAGACTTGATCGATTTGTTTATGCCTTGCGTAGATTGCGACAAACAGTAGGTAGTGAGGCAGCCCTAACCGTATACCATGGCTACGTATCCTCGGTCCTGTCTTACGGCTTGTTGTTGTGGGGTAATTCAGTGGATATTGAAAAAACATTCCATGTTAAAAAAAATGTGTCCGAGCTATTTGTGGCTCCTGGTATTTGGAAAGTTGCAGACCACTATTTAAGAAGCTGCGCTTACTGCCGCTTGCCTGTATGTATATTCGAGAGCTTTGTATGTTCGTTAGGTTGCATCCAGAATACTTTAAACTCAGTTCAGATGAAGGTCGGAGAAATGAGAGATATAAATTCAAACTTTATCGTCCTCGGTGTAATTTGAATGTTTACAGAGATAACGCATACATACAGGCTATACACATATTTAATAATATACCCAAACAATTTAAGGAACTATCCTCGTATAATATATTTAAAAAGGAATTGACATCTTGGGAAAATTGTTTTTATGACTTAAATGAATTCATGCTACATAGTAAAAAATGGTACTAAACTTGTTAATAATATAATTTATTACGATAGAATAATTATTTTTAGGCTTAGTTTTTATTTATTTTATTTTTGACACAATAATATGTATATTTTTTAATAATGAAATTTGACGTAATTTTAATCTTAAAACGGTTTAAACTTTTGACTAAGTACTTTATTTTGATTAATTATGTTTGACATTAGTTATTATTAGTGATGTGTATTTTGACCAGTGAAATTTAATTATTATTATCTATAAATTATTGTTATATTGTATTATTAGGATTTCTTTTAATTATATACTGTTATTGCCTCATTATTTAAAAAATGCACTTTTTGTTACTTTCATACTTATAGATATTATTAATTAGGACTTAATTTTATATTGCACACCGTTTTAATATGGTAGAATGAAAGATTCAATTGTATTATTTATTTTATTTTTTTATTTTATTTTATTGGAAAACAAAACAGTAATTAAGTGACAATGTGGATAAATACATAACAAGCAGATACACAATTACATTGTTTTCGCATATAAAATTATAATTGCGACCAACCTGTACTTCGTTCTGGCAATAAACGAAATATGAATTAAGTTTCATTTGCACTTGTAATTCTTAGGGCAAGTAGACTATAGTTCTGAAGCTCACAGTAGGTCGCACAAACACAATCTGAAGCATAATTACACTTCTCGTCCAGTGAGCGCAACTTCGAAACTTCGCAACTTCGCTTTGTCTTTGAAGATCTCTTATTCATAGATTTCGGTCAAATGTTTTTGTATTCACAGATTCATATTTCTTAGTCTGTTATTTTAACGTTGAGCAAAGCAGCACTTTTTGTATGCCTTTCCGACGCATGGATCATCTTACTTGTCGGACAGTCAGGTAATCGGTTGGCATAGTCTTAACCGAATTTAAAAAACATATTCCGAAAACAGTTATCGAACCCACTACCACAACCAACTTGAAGTCAAGTACAGTGCTCTTAACTGCTTGAAGACGTAAGCAAGGCACGATCCCAAAAGATGCAAAGATTCATGGTGAGCATACATATTTTAATTGATATCGAAGTCTGGTTTGAGTAATATGGTCCATATATTCAAGCGAAATAATATTTATTAAGTAATCATAGTTCACATAATATACCTGAAACTTAGCTAGGTTCTTCAAACATAATATTATTAAATACGGTAGTCGGGATTAGTTTCAAGGAGAAATAGTTGTCGGTCGACCGAATTCTATTAACTAGTACCTAAGTATTCAGCGCTCTGTTTCAATCAAAACCAATCTTAAAGTTCTACTGTTCATATTAATTGGCTGTATAATATTAGTACCTGAAGGTAGAAGATAATAATACTAAGCATTTATAGGTACTTTACTTTTATACCAGTACTTGATGATGCCCGCAACTCCGTTGCGCCAAAACTCGTTTATCGCGTGGGGAACGTACGTTTTTTCGGAAAAAAGTATCCTATATCCTTTCCCGGGACTTAAAGTATCTAAATACCAAATTTCAGCAAAATCAGTACAGCAGTTTGAGCGTGAAGAGGTAACAGACAGACAGACAGACACACTTTCGAATTTATAATATTAAGTATGGATATGGATTATTATAAAGATTTTCTTGTCAAATCTAACAGGCTCTGAAAGCAGTAGATCGATTTTATGCAGTTTTACTATATAGATCACGTATGCAGGAGCATGCTATTTTTCAAGACGAACCGTACATTTTCCACGGGATTTTGCGCGCACGAGTTGCTATTTAAATTTTACAGCTGTATATAAAATTTCAGCATAATTCATCTTCGAATTCTGTAGGTGAAATGTGCAATAAGAAATATAAATACTAGTTAGAGCGAGGCCACAACAATCCGATGGATTGCGTTGCATTGCCGCAGCGGCGAAGATCCGGCGTGTTACATATTATATGTTATAAAGCATTGATGCGTTGCTTTGTTGCATAAGATTTTTTGATGAAACAATTGCAGACAGGAGGTGAAGTCGAAGGATGGATGACGTACTGCACTGTCACCGTCTTCTGTTGAGGTGTTCGCGCATTGCCACACCAAAAATAATTATGGTTTACAATTATCAAGAGCTTACAATTCATCAGGAGTCCTCACACGTCAGCTAAAATGTATATTTTTACATATTAGCGACTTCTATTGATACATGTAGTAAAACTTATCATGCTATAATGTAGGAACACTCGGGGAAGTTGATTCCTATGCAAATGGGGGATCTACGTAGTTTGGTCGCATTACGTCAAACTCAGCCGACAGATCACAATTAATATTGAATTGACATAACCGACCAAATGACGTTGGTCTCTCAACTGCATCGGAATCAACTTCCTCGATGGTACATCTTTACATTATAGCTACTGTGTGTTTGTGCATATATTTTTTTTATGCAATAAGGGGGCAAACGAGCAAACGGGTCACCTGATGGAAAGCAACTTCCGTCGCCCATGGACGCCCGCAGCATCAGAAGAGCTGCAGGTGCATTGCCGGCCTTTTAAGGGGTAATAGGGGAGGGTGGGGAAGGACATAGGGAAAAGTAGGGAAGGGAAAAGGGTAGGGGATTGGGCCTCCGGTAAACTCACTCACTCGGCGAAACACAGCGCAAGCGCTATTTCACGCCGGTTTTCTGTGAGGACGTGGTATTTCTCCGGTCGAGCCGGCCCATTCGTGCCGAAGCATGGCTCTCCCACGTCTATGTTTTGTTGTGCGCTAGCAGCCTCTTGATTTTGTTCCGACGAAGCAACGCACCGCAACACGATGGAGTTACGTGGCTTTACTGCACAGACTCATTGAGATTCCAGTGGAAGCCCGACTGTTCCTTGAAAACTGTATTTTATTCCGAGCCAAGTGCATTCTCTTATAATACGGATTATGACTTACTTTATCTAACGCATTGAGGTTTTACAGTCTTTTTAAGGTACTAGAATAAAGTGTTTCTTTTAGTTGCAGTAACATTATTATAGATAATTTTAAAAGGATCTTAAATTATTTTTCTAAATATTACCTGTTTAGCTGCTACGTTTCACAAAATACATTATACAGCCTTATGACTCACAGCCAGATATAATTTTATGAACAAACAGACTTAGCAGTATCTTATATTCAGAATTTAGACTTTTTTTTATTTTTTTCTCGTAATAACTAATAGTTAAGAAACCCATACAAACCACTAAAACTGCAACGATATTATGCAAAGATATCATAACAGACATTATAATAATTTTGAAAGGTTAACTTTTACAGTTTTACGTTTGATATTCTATCGTCTATTGATTTTCACCCGTGAAAAGGTCCAATATTGGGTTACCCATTAGCCGCACGTAATATCTGAATAGCGCGAAAAATTCAAACATTTCAAAGAATTTCACGCGCAAATAAATTTGTACACCATTTTTACCCCTTCCGACATGGACGTTGGACAGCAATCAGTGAGAATTAACAATGAATTTAAAAAAACGTCCATCAAAAGTCCACCCGGGCGGGAAATTGTTGGCGAAACGAACCATGTCTTCGAGCTTGCGCCTAAACTTGAAGCCCATTGAGGGTTTATATCCGTTCTTTTGACTTGGCGATAGAATTTCTTGGGTATTTGAGATTTAAAAAAAATGATATACATTTTCATTAATCGACTTAAAAATAATTATGTATCACATTTTTGTTGTAATCTATACTAACAAAAATTCCAAACTAAAATCCAAACAGCAAATCGATGAACTAACATCACATAAAATGTCAAAATTTATATGAAACTAAGCCCAGTCTCGTCATATTGATCTTAATCAACTAAAGCACAAAGTTTTTCACTCAACGTCATCGGTATAACAGTTTATCAAATTGTGATCCGTGCCATAATATCTTTTATGAGTCTTTGTCTCGTGGGAAATTAGTATCATGATTTGAAGTCTCATCCAATCCTCTGAAGATTCACGCTTGATAAGTTCTTTGCGAGATTATTCATAGTTTGTTGTTAAATTGATGATTCTGTTGTTAAGACACCTCAGCTTAACAATGCTGAGATAGAGTAAGAACTGGAATCCTACTTCTTGGATGATAAATGACAGTTTTTTTAATAATGTATAAAATACTTTCTTAGAAATTTAATTAGAAGTTGTCTCAACTCTCATCCAGCATATTTCAACTCATATGAATAACATATTACTTTTAAATAATTAATAATCATCTATCAGAGTGAGAGTGAGCTTAAATTTGGAAATGTAAAATGCGCAATTACTTTCAAGAAGAGGTCTTCACTCTAGTATTCTAACCGTGCATTGCCGTTTAATAAAAAGTAACATAGGTCCTTTACCGTCATTTGCTCTATATCTGCACCAATGATATTATATAAAAAAAACTCAAAGCAGATATGTTACTACCGCGCGCGTTGTGAAGCCATTAAATACGGGCCAATTGGCCCGTCTTTTATATAGTCTGTCTCTTTTATGTAAATGTCATTTCGTATCTTTTGTTTCACTTATCTGTCAAATTTGACAATTGAATTTGAAAATTGAATTTGAAATAGTATGAACGTAACAGATCTGTATTTAGTTGGATATCATTGATCTGCACAAAATTTCTCTAAAATCCGTAGTTTTTTTTTTGAAGATCTATACTTAGATAGACAGCGGAAAGATACATTTGGCTATGTAGTGATTTACCATACCCCAAGACAGCACTAGTTTTAAACTCACACCAGCACTTATGCCTCTTTGATCTATCAACAGTCGTGGGGCGTGAAATAGACGAACAAAAGGCAAAGTAAAGAGAGAAACAATTGTGTGGTCGCCGTCAAAGTTGGAGATGGTAGGGTGACCGTAGTGCAGTATTTTTGTGGACAATTTCTTCATAGATTTTTTGATATCGGGGATGAGTCAGATTAGTGAATTTTATATAATTTTTAAAATTAATTCAAGTAAAATTATTGACTCGGTTTTTAGCTAAAAAAATAGGTAAAGTAGTAAACATGATAGGAGATAGCCACGAGAACACAAATTTTTAGTTTTTTTGGTGTACTGCAGCTGCTACAACGATCATCCATTTAGAAAATACACTTCCACTCGCATACACTTTAAGTCAATTAAGATAAATTGTTAATATCTTTTTAAATATAGAAATAAAGAAAATATTTAAATATAAAAATATATAAATGTTCGTACCAAATGTACTATTTTAATACTTTGACGATTAATCATTTAAAAGCTTACTCCCGGTAGTGTCTGCTTCAAATCCTACAGTACTCAAACGCGTGGTGATCCTGTTAAGCTTAAAAGTTGAATAATTGTAAAGCACAGTTTTACACGAGAAAATAAATATGGATTGCGGCCACCGAAGGGTTAGGAATGTTAGGATTACCCGAACAACGAATAACATTTTAATGCCAAGTCTTTTCGGGCTACCAGTTTTTGTTCCGCGGTTGATTTTGAAGTTGGTATAAATGTTTTTCCTTGTCTGAGTTGGTGTAACTGTTTTTACATTTTGTTTTTTTATCCTTAAATGTGGTTGCATCATGGACATTGCGTAGGATCGTGAGTACTACATTGCCTCAATGAAGATTCGTCACCGTCCTCACTTAGCTTTATAAATTCTATGATATACTTTGGAATACAAAATTTAAAAAGGTGTTTTCTAACAGTGCAGCATCCAAATCTAAATATATCTACAATACATATTATATCCTAAATAAATTATGCAATCTATATAAATCGTGTTTTAGATTCGCTAGTAGGACAATACAAACCGAATTTTATGTCTTCCAAACATTTTTATCTTTATGAAACAGAATATTTATAACACACATAACATTAACACATAAGCCAACGTTTGATTTATATTGTTTTTTAACCCCCGACAAAAAAGAGGGGTGTTATAAGTTTGACGTGTCTGTCTGTCTGTCTGACTGTTTATTTGTGTGTGTATCAGTCCGTGGCATCGTAGCATCCAAACGGGTTGACCGATTTTGATCTAGTTTCTTTTGTTTAAAAGCTGACATATTCGAGAGTGTTCTTAGCTATAGTTCATCATCATCAGCCTGCTCAGTGCTGGATAATCAGGGTTTATCTGGTTCATGAAAGGCCGTTAGCAACTTGTAGTCATTTGATGGGTTTTTATATTTTATTCTAGTTCGTGACATTTGTGAATATACAATATAAGTATACACATAAAGTATACACATAAAGTGGATGTTTCATGTTTGGGCTCATATTAACAGCCTCATCGAAAAGGACATTGATAGATGGTAATCATGAGAATACTTATGATTCTGTTGATTGGAATTATTCTGCACTATAACCAACACAGGTTTAAAAAGTGTGAAATAAAATTAAATTACGAAATTAAAAAAAAAACCCCGCCAAACAACTTTTAAAAGTAATGAAATAATATTTACTGCCTTTAAGTTCAAATTATTCCTAACTTGTGTAAAGTAATACTTTAGTCCATAATTGTTGTCAAGGTGTGTCGGGGGACCGCTAATGTAGATGTTTGATTTCATTTCACAATCAATTCATAGCGAACAATCAAGATAGTCAGCGACTTGGCGGTCCCCCGACACACCGTGATAACAATTATGGACTAAAATATTACTTTACACAAGTTAGGAATTATTTGAACTTAATGGCAGTAAATATTATTTCATTACTTTTTAAAGTTGTTTGGCGGGGGTTTTTTTAAATTTCTTAATTTAATTTTTCCTCGCTGCTTTCACTTAGAACTTATTGTTTATCGCATGAACCAATTTCATTTTCTGTAATTTATAACGAAATTGTGTGTGTCATTCTACTTATTACTGGTAAGTTAAAAAAAACTGGCAGATTGCTAGTCGCACAAGTAAGATTCCGTAAGAACGGCAGAAAATCACGTTTTTTGTGTGAGATCGTCCTTAAATTTTAGACAACATTCTAGTGACAGACAGACGAACCAACGTAACATATTATAATATAACATCTCTGATTTACTAAATCTATTTGAAATTTTAATTGCATGGCTGTGAGCGCGGCTACCGAATTAAAAAATTCCTCGACGAAAATTTACCTGACTTATCTAACGTCAGTTCAGTTCGGCAGACTTCAGCACAATGTTTGTGTGCGTGCGACTAGACATATTATGCGTGTAGACTAGCTTGTATATAATTCTGTCTACTCTGGCTTTACAGTCCCCGAGTGCCACGTGATTTTTTTTTGTGGACCCCTCAAAAATGATCACCAAAAACCTTAACTTTAGAGCCATTTCGTCGAGCCTTATCCATAGGATTCATAGCCAAACATAAGGGTGATAATAAATTTTTATCACTTGTAACCCTCCCCCCACTTTTGCGGCTTACATTAAACCCAGGAGCACTCCGCGCTAAAAGCGTTAATGGACAGCCCCGCTGCAATATTAATGCGCTAAAATTGTTATGGCCGAAGTTCGATGTACTATCGAGTGGAAGAGTGCAATTGGGATTGAGCTTTTGTATGTAATTGTACTTAGTCACTGTACATGTTTGTAATTTGGTCGCGTATTTTTATCATAAACGAGATGACACAGTGAACTTCGTACTCGTATCATCTACCCCCTAATACAAGGTTTCCCTTGACTTTCACGAATATTCCAAGACTTGTAGTGAGAGGGCCCTAGAACATTATTTTTTTATTAGGAACAAGCTAATGTTTTGTGAGTAGCTTTATTTTGATAAGACAAATAACATTTTTATTTGCTAAAAATCTCGAAAGTGGTAGCTAACAGAGATAGAAATAATTTCATACTTTGACTTGATGGTCCTAAAATATGGATTGTTTTATTTGTAGGACAAGATTACTATTAAATTATATAACTATAAACCTGCCAATATACAAAAAATCAGCTGGTTAGGGTTCTAAACACGTTCGTAACAAAACTTGGTTGACTACAGCTGTACCCTAAAACGGAACCCTAACCAGCTAATTTTTTGTGTATTGGTAGGTTAATAGTTATATAATTTAATAGTAGCCTTGACTAACAAAATATAAAACTATCCATATTTTAGGACCATCAAATCAAAGTATGAAATCCTTTCTATCTCAGTTAGCTACCACTTTCGAGATTGTTCGAAAATAAAAAACGAACGTTTTGTTTGTCTTATGAAAATAAAGCTACTCACAAAAAAATTGCGTGTTAGTAATCACAAAAAAAATTGTTCTAGGGCTCCCCACTATTGGGTTCCCGCGTATTAAACGTCTCTGCGCAACCAAGTCACGTGGTATTGCTAACTTATAGATTTTTTATATCAATCTAGATTATAAAATAGTAATAAGCTATTTAGCTTTCATCGCGAGTTTTAAGTGCGGCGACTGAATCAAAAAATTCCGTAACGAAAATAAACCTAACACTCGTCTAACGCCGTTTCCGTTCGGCAGCCTTCAGCACGGTGTTTGTGTGCGTGCGCTAGACATATATAACGGTGGAGGTTGATTTTCGTCGGTCATTTTCGAATTTTAACGACTAACTATGTGGGCACTTGTGGGTAATGTTGGAAAACACTTTAGTCCAATCACAAACTATATTCGAATAGTTACAAAGTTAATATAATAAGCAATCACTATTAAATCACAGTATCACACAATCTATTTTTAGAACGCAGGATGGTTTAGTTGCAACCATCCGCACGCGCCGCTCCCGAGAAGTGAAGTGAGTCCTCTCTGCCGCTGTCACTAAATAGTGGCGCGCACGGTGCACTAACTCCATCGAGCGCCGAGAGATGGCGCTGGCGTTCTGAATGCAACTTGATTTCCGACACGGCCGTCCTGATTAGCACACGCCCTCGTGTGATGGTTATTCTGAAACAAATAGTATACGCGAGAACTTCGTTTCACTCGGTCATTCCTGACCAGACTCTATATTTAAAAACCAAGCAGTAATCTCAATTGAAATTTATTTTTAATCACAAAAATCTTAAAGTTAATCATAGTAATCTTACGAACTGATACACTGGGTAAAGTAACAAACTCTACTATGTATGACACAAACTCTCAAGTAAGATCTCCAACACCACGGCTTCTTTGCCGACCGGCAACAACATTGCCCTCACGTCCTGCAAAAGGACCGTTAACGTATCACTACCATAGAGCTAACAGCTCTACCCGTGTGCATCACCCGCTGACTGCACATCGTTCGGTCCTCTAAGACCCCGACCTCCGCCAGAATCATACGCGCACCGCGCACCCACGGACTACTTGAGCTACCTCAAGAGAAACCGATTTCCACCGGGCTACGGCTACGTAATAATTACTGGTACGGTCGAATATTGTACGGCCGTTAGAGATGTTTACTTGAGTTTTTGTCACAATTAAAAACTTAAACTTCTTCATCATTATTAGAGTCACAAAAATCATCAACTTCAACTTGACCCTTTGGCATCTTTCTTAATCTATCGTGTGCGTATTTATAGGTACGCTTAGAATTTAGTGCTTTTAGTGTGTAACGGTCACCCTCCAAAACTTCTATCACCTTAAACGGACCTTTATATTTCGGATCTAATTTGTTTTGATTTCGTTCCTCGTTCTCTAATAGCACAAAGTCACCAACCGCGAAATTTTTAATTTTAGCTTTAGTTTTATCAAATCGGTTTTTATCATATTCCGCACACTTCTTTATATTATCTGACGCGCGTTCGCGAACTTCGTCTATATCAACGTCTAACTCTACAGTATCGCTACACATTAACGACAACGGTCTCGCCACTTTACCGATTAGGAGTTCTAGAGGCGAAGCTTGTGTAACTCTATTCACGGTACAATTAATCGCTAGTTGAACTTCGCCTATAGAGTCCTGCCACGATCGGTTATCACTAGCCTCTATCGCAGTCAACATTGACTTCAAGACGCTCATAACACGCTCAACCTGTCCATTAGCGCGTGAAGAACCTGTCGCTATAAGGTGCAAATCAATGTTTTTACTAACGCAAAAATCGCGAAACTCCTTGCTAGCAAAACAACGCCCTTGATCGGCTATTATGCGAGTCGGAGCACCAAATAGTGAGACACTTTGAGATATAGCGTGTAAACTGCTCTTGGTATCAATGTTGGTTGCGTGGTATAGAAGCACATACTTCGTAAACGCGTCTATTATTACAAAAATGTACTCCTTACGATCATTTTTACCGCTGAGCTTACCCGTCGCATCTACGTGAATGGTATGCCAGGGGCTCGTGACTTTAGGTATCGAATGAAGCTCTGCTTGAACCTTCCCAGAATGAGTTTTAGCTATTTTACAGGTGACGCAGTTGTCTACAAATTTTCTGACGTAAGTATTTAGTCCTGGAAACCAATAATAATTGAATAACTTTTCAGTCGTCTTATCCGCACCGAGATGTATGATCGAGTCATGAAAATTATTAACTACGGACCATCGGAGAGCGCGAGGTAAGTAAGGCAACCATTTAGACCTACGTTTTCTTTGTATTTTACGGTGTAGGACGCCCGCGCGTATTTCGTAAGTCTTAGCTTGTTGCTCGTCGAGTTGATTATTCTTTAGATCCGTCATTATTTTAGAAATTTCTACATCCCGTTGTTGTTCGGCTTGGAGCCAATTAGGGGAGAGTTCAGTTACATCAACGCGTTTCGGGCTTTCACGAGGCTCTACTAATATTGACTCAGTCGGGAGAGGGTTTCGCGAGAAGAAATCTACATGACTCATTCTTTTTCCTTCTCTATAAACTACGTCAAAATCAAACGATTGTAGATAAGCCCACCATCTATGTGCTCGGGGAGTTAGCTCCTGTTTAGTTTTAGAAGATTTGAGCGAATTGCAATCTGTAACGACAGTGAATTTTCGGCCATGGACGTATTGCCTAAAATGTTTGATGGAATTAACGACCGCAAGAGTTTCGAGCTCATACGAATGGTATTTGCTCTCGGCTGGGGATGTTCTCTTACTGTAGTAGGCTACAACGCAACGTTTACTATCGGGTTTCACTTGAAACAAAATCGCGCCATATCCTAAACTACTCGCGTCCGTATGAAGCTCTACCGAAAGATCTGGATCAAAAATTGTTAAAACCGGGTCGCTAGTTAAAATTGACACTACCTTCTGACGTATATCCTCGTGTTCCGGTTTCCAAGTTAAGTCACCCTTAAGCGAAGTCAGTCGGTACAAAGGTGCCATTATTTTAGAAAAGTTTTGTACGAATTGGCGGAAATAAGATGCGAGCCCTATAAACTGTCGTAATTGAGACACGGTCTGAGGAGGTGGTAGAGCAGTAAGGGCCTCTATTTTCCTACGATTAGGTTTAACCTGTCCAGTCTCTACTTCAAATCCCAAGAACTCTACCTTCGTCCTGAGGAAGGAGCATTTCTTCAGATTTAAAGAGAATCCTGCCTTAGTCAAAACTTCCAGAACCGTACGAAGTCTTTGTAAACCTGACTCTACATCGGGTGAAATGATCAAAACATCATCCACGTACACTATTACGTAATCATGAGCTAAATCACCTAGTGCATTCATGATAGATCGTTGAAATACGGAGATCGCATTTTTCAATCCGAACGGCATAGTCAAAAACTCGTATTAACCCTCGGCTGTTATGAAAGCAGTGCTCTCTATTGACTCTACATTTACGGGAATTAAATGAAAACCACTTGCACAATCTAATTTTGAAAAATAATTAGCACCGTGAAGACGCGCGATTTGATCAGAAATAAGGGGAAGGGGGTAACGATCGGAGACGGTATTACTGTTGAGCTCACGATAATCTATGCACATTCGATAAGAACCGTCTTGTTTTCTAACTAACAGGGCCGGACTTGCAAATGGAGAACAGCTAGGACGGATAATATTTGCATCCAACAATTCTTTTACACGGTCGCGCATAATGCTGCGTTCCTCAGCGGACATCCTATACGGTCGCCGTTGTACCGTGCGATTCGGGTCTATTAATTTTATTTTGAGCTCGCCTGTAGTCACACGAGTTGTAGGTAAACCGGTTATAAAAAATTTAGAAAATAACTCAAGTATTTGCAACACCTTAATTTTATCGTTATTATTCACGTCCGTTACAATAGATTTTAAATCCAATGAAATCACGTTACTACATTCCTGTCGTACCGAATTAACACTGTAAATTTTAGAAAACGAAATATCTGTCGCCGTCATGTTAACTGCAAAACCTAAATTTAAAATCTAGCGTCCTAACATTACGTCACTTTGTAAATAATTATCAGGTAAAACATGCAATAGAAGTTCAAAAGGAAAACCGTTAACCACCACACAACATAAAATCTGCTCTGTACTGAATACTCGTGTTTGACCAATACCGGTCATAGCAATAACATTGTTTATGCGTTTACCACTAAATTTTGAAGCAACACTTTCTTTAACTAACGAGCATTCAGCACCAGAATCGTATGTAAATCGTATTACTTCACCTTTATGCTGTAACGAGCCCGACGGTGGTTGTACGATGCAGACGTCGACGCGTCGCTCGGCCCGCGCTCCGCTGCCGTAGGTCTGCGCGCCGCCGCCGCTCGTACACCGCGATGCGATGTGTCCTTGCTTGCCGCACTTGAAGCACACCAAGGTCTTCGCTGCTGGCTGCTGAGGTGCTGGATTCGATGACGACGTAGACGCCGGAGGCCGTCCTCTTGACTCCGTCGGCTTGCTTCTGCACTCGCTTCTCTTGTGGCCAGTTTTTCCACAGTTGAAACACTTTATAGTGTTCGTTTTCTGTCGCTTGTTATCGTTTGTGCTCGATAACATTTCAGTGGAGCTATTTAACTTCCGCTTTAAATGTGAGAAGGCGTTCAATTCCTGTTGCAACTTGTCCCGAGTTGCAATGTTAGTCGTAAACGCCAGACGTTGTATTCTCGGGTCAAACTGCGATATGTGGGCGAGTACTGTAGCCACGGCTATTTCTTCTTTATTCGCATCTTTCCACCGATTAATTAACGACGAAATTAAACGACTTGCGAATGCGGGTAGGGTTTCTTTCTCGGTCGGATTTTCGCCGTTTAATTTTATGAGGGTACCCGCTAATGTCTCGGTCGAAATAAATCTCGTCGTAAAAAGCACTTTGAACTCGCTCCAAGTCATACCTTCGTAAACTACTTGCGACAACCATGTTGATGCTTCGCCCTTGAGTGCCCTGCTAACCGCCAGAACAAGTCGACTGCCACTCGGTGGATTTTCTGCAAAGCACAAATCTGCCGTCGCGCACCAAGATCTTGCGTCCGTATCTTGTTTTTCCGGATCAAATGGCGGTAGTTCCTCGGGATATGCCGGTTTCGGCGATTGAAGCGCGGCAATCAAAGCTTGCATGTTTTTGTTCTGCTGTTCGAACATAGCACGCCACATTCTGGTTTCATTGTCTCGCTGATCCAACACTGATCCCACTTCTGATAACGGTGGAGGTTGATTTTCGTCGGTCATTTTCGAATTTTAACGACTAACTATGTGGGCAATGTTGGAAAACACTTTAGTCCAATCACAAACTATATTCGAATAGTTACAAAGTTAATATAATAAGCAATCACTATTAAATCACAGTATCACACAATCTATTTTTAGAACGCAGGATGGTTTAGTTGCAACCATCCGCACGCGCCGCTCCCGAGAAGTGAAGTGAGTCCTCTCTGCCGCTGTCACTAAATAGTGGCGCGCACGGTGCACTAACTCCATCGAGCGCCGAGAGATGGCGCTGGCGTTCTGAATGCAACTTGATTTCCGACATATATAATATGTACACTAGCTGCTACTAGTTTTACCGCGGCAGTGCCACATGTATTTTACACAAATAAATAACAATACACTTTTATACTCTAGTATAATAGCAAAAACGTGTAGTCTGCTTCTAAGTTCATCCGCCTACGGGCTACATACCCGAAATTCAGACACTGTTTGCTGATGTAAATACGTTGGAATGCTTTTATTCTGCTCTAAACCGGCGGTTTTAGAATACACAAACAAGAGGTTCAGTAAAATAAACCTGATTGAACGGTATTTTACTTTATATTGATGTTGAACTTTCTTGACAGATGCAAGTACCGCTTTACAATAGGTTTTATTAACTGTACAAACTGTGTAACTTTTATATAATACTCTGGCTGTGTTCATAATTAGCCTAATGTCGGCACTACATAAAGGCGAACGCGTTGGCCAACGCGTTGGCCAACGTGTCGGCCCAATGTGTAGAACGGACGACTCGCGCGTTGGCGGTAGGTATTTAGACGTTGGCCGACGCGTTTTGCCGGCACTACATATAGGCGAACGCGTTGGCCGACGCGTTGGCCAATGCGTTGGCTAACGCGTTCGCCTATTTGTAGTGCCGACATAACGTTCCTGCATCGCGCTATCGAAGTTTTCTAAGTGCGTCGGTACATAATATACGACAGCTACTCGTAGAATGTATCACACGGGCTTCGTCCTGACCGAGCGTAACACCTCACTCGGTCGGAAGATCTTCCTGCAACGCATTTCCCACAATACTTTTCTTTGTGTTAACAGTTAACACACAAAGAAAAGTACGTGCATAACGTAATTGGAACCGTAATTTTATTGCACAAGTAGCCTATGTCCTTCCCCATTGCTTACTCACTACCTGTGGCAAAGGACAAGATCCAACTTCCATACAATTTTGGGCTAATTTTGAAAGTGCCGGCCAACGCAAATGAACCCATTATTTAAATAGAACATAACCTAAGGAATATTTTTTATTATTACACCAAAGTTCTGAGTCAAGTCTCCGAGTTGTTATTCAAGGTCAAAGTTTGTTAAAAATATTATAAGGAATAACACTTATTTTATTAATTAAAAGCAATAAGTAATCGATCCCAATGTCCCTATCCGAGTCATAGAACAGATTAGAAGCCAAATACCTACAAATGATTTGGAAAAATTCAAAGGAAGAGGGAACTTCTATGTGCTTGGGGCTTGCAACTCATTGCTTACTTGGAATACTAGGCAAATGCCGTGCGTACCCCAAGCACGTAGAGTATTCCCCTTCCTTTGATTTTTTCCAATTCATTATAAAAGTAAATATTATAAAAGGCTGGTAACGTACCTGCAACTCTCTTGATTTTGTGTGTGGGCGGCGGTAGTTGCTTTCTATCAGGTAAACAGTTTGCTCGATTGTCCTGTAATTTTATTAAAAAATACGTGTAGCACTTATAGACTGCCGCGGTAAGATAAGCAATTGATAAGAAATTCTATGAAATAGGTATAGCATTTTTTATCAATTACTTATCTATACTTAATATTATAATAGGGAAGACTTTGTTTGTTTGTTTGAACGTGCTAATCTCAGGAACTAATGGTCTGATTTGAAAAATTCTTTCACTGTTAGATAGACTATTTATTAAGGAAGGCTTTATTTTATTACGTTTAAACTAATAGGAGTGACAAAATAGAGGAAAGTGTGGAAAAAACGGGGGAAATTATTTCAAAGGGCTTATTTGAACGTACAATTTTTATGTTATTTGGCACACATGAAGAATAGTAATTTTTTGTGGAAAAATGTACGGTTTCCGTGACATTCCTAAATTACGCGGGCAAAGCCGCGCAGAACATCTAGTCTAGTACAATTATAATTTGCATACGATGTACGGCAAAGCCGCACCGGCCGGCGACCGATCGGCGCAGCGTGGTGCCAGTTGTGTTGGTGCTAGTGTTACATTTATTTTCGTTACATAATGACGTCTTGATTCGGTCGCCGCACACAAAGCTCGCGATAAAAGCTATGCAAAAGCTTAAAAAAATACAAGTCATAGTCGAAAACTTGGTCGATAAGTGGCATTTAAACGAAACCGTAGACAGCTTTGCTCATGATCACGTTTGCGGTGAATATGGCTGTGGTAAGCCCAGCGATGGCCGTTTTCAATTAGCCCGTCATTTTCATTATCATTTATCACCGATCGCTAAAGCACCACGTGTGGTCTTTTCATCTAAATTAAGACGTTTATGTGACATTATGCATATAATATGATCCACTCTTCTTGCTAAGGTTATGTTCAAGACTAGAATACTGCAAGTCGAGAACACTCGACTCGAGAACGACATCCAGAGTCGATAAATCGTACTTTAGTTCCGTAGCTATGTGTGGTAAATGAACTTAATAATATGAGGTTTGCTGGCAAATTGTCACTTAATCGTTCGATCGCGGACTCTTGGAAATCTATTGTTATTCTATTGTTGTCGCGGTCACCGGTGTACTTATGGGGGTTGATAGGTTAATTATTGTATTGTTAAATATTATTATTATTATTTAATCACAACTTATTTTTCACTCTAAACTCTATAGGTAGTAATAAAACAATAAACTCAACTTCCTCTGTTAGGAAAATCCGTTAGTTTGATGCAATGAGTTTTATGAAATAGATAAAAATGGATACAGATGAAAAATTAAAAGAAAAATTAAACAAGTGAATGAAGAGATTTAAATATAAAAAATATACGTATCGAACTCGTAAATGTTAAAACCTGAAACTATTAGCTGTTATTTTTTATTTATAAAGATGGGTTTATATTATTCGTGACTGTGACCGAACAGAGATTTTCACGTGACGAATCAATTATTGTTTGACAACATTTGTGAAAAAACGCTTGATTATCGTTAAATCTAAGGGTCAATTCAGACCAAAACACGACGAGGCGAGGCGAGGTAAGGGCGCGGCACGTCATAAATTTGTATGGATTTGACAGATTTAAATTGCATGAGACGTCTTGCTAATCTGTCAAATCCATACACATTTAGAAATGCATCTACGCGTAGCTTTGCGGTCTGAATTAACCCTTAGTTGTCAGAAGTTGCCCACAGCTTCGTAAGTACAAAAAAACCAAAGACTTCAAAATGAGCACAATGGATAACAAATTTATTCGCATAACAACGGAAATACTCGTAGCTACAATAACACCCCCACATACTAACACACAAACTTACGTGCGCAATAAATTCTCAATGACGTGCAATTTTCGCGCGCGACTGTACATAACTCGCATTTATGAATAAATCAAACATTACTGTGTGATGGTAAAAAATTCTGTTTGCATGATATTCCGATTCCTTTAAGTAAGTTATTATATTCTACGTAAGCGTTTATTTATTGAGTTGTTCAAATGTAAATACGATCGGTAATTATTAATGGAATGCCTTTATACCACAGACATAGATCAAGATAGATACCGCATGTGCTTGTACGTGGTACTTCGCGTGCCATATCGCGTTCCCAAACGACTAGCAATGCTTTCTTTCGATAGTCTTTTCTTTAACCTGCTATCGGAAACTGACGTCAATCGGAATTTTAAAAATGCCTAAATGCCTTAAAGTGCCGTATTGAACTGTAGAAATACAAATAGAAACGTGAGCTTGATAATGAACACGTTTCTTATCATCGGTACGTCACAGTAGGTAGTAAAAAAGTGGCACGCTCGTTTTCATACAAATGGAGCGACATGCGGTATCTATCTTGATCTATGTCTGTGCTATATACTGTGTGTGTACTTGATGAGTTAATTGTAATATGAGGACTTTGACGTAAACTTCATACAATTACTTAAAACTGTTCATTATAGAGGTAATAGAAATCATATTCTATTTGTGTGATAGTTTCGGCAGATTTGCGGCGATAGTGACAGTTGAAATGTTACAAAAGAATGAATGTACCTACCGTCAATGCATGCACATTTTCCCGAGACGAAGAGTATGGTATATCCTTTCCGATGCAAGTATCTTCATAGCAAATTTTACTAAAATCAGTCCAGTTGCATAAACATGAAGAGGTAACACAAAGATAGACGGACACATTTTCACGTTTATAATATTATCTGTATGGATATTTAACTTTGTAAAGATTATAGAAAGGTTAAAAAAGAACAAAAGCTCGTTTCAGTACTGGTTATGACTACACAATTTGTCTTGTATCATAACAACATTGCCGTAAGCCTCACACTGTATAATAGAGCCTTATTCGACGCGCCTGCATAAAATATGAGACACTTACATTATAATACGAGCAGTGACGGGGCGCTTTAAAATTTTGTACAGAGTATTATGCCGATATGGCAAGTCATAACAGAGTTCATTTTATATAAAAGTATAAATAATGTATATTACTTTCTTAATCGAGAAAATTGTGAATAAAAAATTTAAAAAGTAATTTTTATCCAAAACAGTACTTTCAGCATATCAAAAGATCCAAATGCGTCGATCGAGCAATGTAAAATTACAAATATTGAAGTATAAAAATAATATGTAATCCAATTATTTTTATTTTGGAACAGTAAAAACGTCGCCAGTTTTATGCTGTGACTTTACAACTTCGACATAATAACTACCTCTCATATATTAAAAAAAAACATTTCATCTAGAACTATCTTCGCAGTAATACACAGAAACAATGCTGTAATTCGTAGCGCTCGTAGCTACCGCTGCAACTATCCGCAAGCACTACGAGTGCTAAAGGTAGCTTTCCGATTTACGCAGCACGTGACTGCGACTGACAATCTTTTTTTTACATTTTATCTCAAACCATAAAATTGCTAAGCTTCGTAGCAGTTTCTTGGCGGCAAATGCACTAAATACAACATTTGGCAAAACTTTGTAAACTTTTTAAGTTATTAACCCATCAAGCCCCGTAAGGCCCATAATATGGGCCGCGATAACAAAAGATTTCCAGGAATTGGTGATCGACGGATTAAGTAACATAATTCCAACCTCTAATATAAAAATATCTGAAACAAAAATAAAATGCCACTTTATAAACAATCTTGTATGTTTCATTTAGGTCCACGCCAGTACAAAGCTTGGCTCTAGACCAAAAAATTAAGCCTTAAATAATTAGCTCAATTAGTTTCTAAATTTCTCAGCTTTTATTCATAATATTTTTATTACTCATTCAAAATAAACTCTTTATATATATCCTTAATTTTTTTCACACATTTAACTCTAGATACTATACATTACACACATTCTCAATACGTATAATATAAAGGTAAATTACTTTAAACAAAACCTATTTCCTATAGTTTATGAAGCAGCATTTTACTTTAAAATTTCATCGGTAGCGGTTGCGTGCCATGGGGATCGGGATGCTACCTTATGAGTGCTACGAGCTACGAGTGCTACGAGCTACGAGCTACGGGCTACGGGCTACGAAACTCCATTTGTGCATGCTTTCCGTACCAGTGCACGCGTTGTTTGCATGTTTTCATTTGATCTCACTAATTCATTAAACTATTCGCGTACGTTGATACAAGTTTGTTTGGTATTTAGATCAATTTAATCTGCTATTTTTCAAAAATTCTAGAGACAAAAAAGTGGCGTTCGGAAGTGCCTTTCGACGTGAAAAACATTACGAAAAATCAGGAGCAAGAGGACTTTTCTCCGCACTATATAAATAACAGAAAGAGGTAGAATATTTCTTCATCTTCCGGATTTTTGATCACGTGACTTCATGCGAGTTTAGGCCGGGTTTCCACTGACGCGGAGTGGAGCGGAGAGGACCTTAGTGGTGCCCAAATTGACCAATCGTGCTATTTCAGCGGAATGACAGCGAAGCGGAGCAAAGATTTCGAGCATGGTGATTGGTCAATTTGGCACCGCTAAGCTCCTCTCCGCTCCGCTCCGCGTCAGTGGAAAGACGGCCTAAATCTTTTTACCCGTTCCAAGAGTGTGCAACATCGCTAAAAACTTGTCTGTATTTTTGTACCGGTTCTTTATCTGAAATTCAATTAAAACATGATTCATTGCTTCAATTATATTCCCGTTTCGGAGACTCGCATAAGTATAGATTGTTTTAGCACGTAACCCAAAGCTAACATTGCGCTGACCGAGAAAATTCGAGTGGGGCTCGAGTGTAGAGTAATTTAATTAACCTCTGGATAATGTAATAAACACATTTTCGATTTTACGCTTCACATTTCCAATTAAGTGAAGAATTTTGCGAAAATATTTTATATTTTAATAATAAGAGGGCGTTTGTGCGTCGTTTGATGAAAGCCGTAGAAATAAGCCGATATTTGAGTATAGCCTTGTTTTAGTTTACTGATGAAAAATTTAAATGGTTAAGTACATAATACAGAGTATAAACAAACTAATTGATAATACACTAGGCCCTAGAGTAAAACAGTAAACTCTATGTACCAGCTGTGGAATAGTAAGGGTATACAGAGACGGACTGCATTTCAACTGCAATCCAACTGCAAATTGCAGTTCAATTGCAGTTTGAATGCAGTTGACACGACTGCAATAGAACTGCAAACCAAACGCGCAGTCGGATTACAGTTCAGTTGCAGTCGTGTGTTTGGTTTGCAGTTTTATTACAGTCGTGTCAACTGCATTCAAACTGCACTTGAACTGCAATTTGCAGTTGGATTGTAGTTGAAATGCAGTCCGTCTGTGTAGACCCTAACTCTTTTTTTGATTTTGCATAGAAAATTTCAAGATGAGGGGGCGCTTGCCTATACAAATTACTTTAAAAAATTGCGCTCTCAACGCTTCTATAGTCACAGTGAAATCTATGTAAGGGTCACATGCACATCCTAAAGTATTATAACTTTGTTTTACGTTATACCTTATATGAACATAATAACTTTTTATGGTTTGTGAGGGTCAGTTCACAGTGTGGGGGTTTCACAGTGAACATTATGAACGTGACAAGGCGATCTGACTATTTTTTTAAATTTTATATACATACTGTAACAAAACTAAGTGATAATACTTTAGGGCGTGTATGTGTCCCTTCTACAGAGTTCACTGTGAAAGTGGCAACGCTAAAAAAACTATTTTTTACATTTGGGCAAGCTACCCACCATCATAATATTTCCCATACAAAAGTACTATAAATATACTCTTTCAGCGCTGCTACTATCACAGAGAACTCTCTACAAGGAAAGCATACACACCTTAAAATATTATTATTTAGTTTTTTCACATTCTGTATAAGCTAAGATACAACATTATTGCTTTGTCTCAAAGCTAACTTGTTTTATTGACCACAATTGAGTTACATCGGCTATTACTATAGCATAAATTGAGTACACAGTATCGCATTTATAACGCGATGTCGAAGCTGCATTGGTCTCCTGTGAGCCGTTCTCAACATATCGCCCGTCGTAAACAACGATACGTCAGATTTTATGCCCTCAATATGTAAAGCCGATACTTTAGAAAACTGTGGGTAAGGGCTGGTTTACACGTATTAAGTAGATAAGTAGTAACTAAATTTTAACTTAATTTGAAGTGCCTGCCGGAAATGTATCAAGTGACAAGCGCCGCCTAGCAACCTTACAGAAAATAGTCAAAATTCTAATTTCCTTATTTAGTACTTAACTAAATTTTAACTTACTACTTGCTACTAAATTGTGTGTTTACATGCAATAAGTAACTTAGAATTAAGTTAAAATTTAGTTAACTACTTATCTACTTAATACGTTTAAACCAGCCATAAGTCACAGAACTGATTTTATAAAACCTACTTAGGCATGACCTAAGTAGTTGCAACATAACGCGGTTATAAAATGCATTTTTAAATGAGCCATCAAATTTTATTTTATTTTTTTGGTACATACAATAATTTAGAAAATTATGGATGCTCCCTCACCGGGAGCATTCGCACCGGAACGAACTCTCACCAGCAGTATTTCCGGAACTATACGACCTGCAAATCTTCAAGAAGAGAGCGTATTACCTCTTAAAAGGCCGGCAACGCACCTGCAGCTCTTTTGATGTTGCGAGTGTCCATGGGCGACGGTAGTTGCTTTCCATCAGGTGACACGTTTGCTCGTTTGCCCCTTATTTTATAAAAAAAATCGGTTGTCTGTAAAGTCGGTTTACTGACGATAGTTCATAGTTGAACGTGACAACGTATGACGTTGTCACGTTCAACTATCCTTAACCCCTTAACCCTCGCTTCCGAATCTCTATAAATAGAAACAAACTTTTTCGACTGTAACCTAAAGTTATTTCGATTTATTTCTTTTAAATCGACCTATGCAAAGAACCTCTACATTTTATAAAAAAAATAAGAATTTAAAAATGTTACGTAAAAACAATAGTTACTACAAGTGTCACCTCACTACCAACTTCGAGCAGCAAGATATCGTCAATTGCAGCACTTACGTCAGCGTCTTGTTGGCCCAGCGGGACAAGCTAGATACCACAGCGCCAAGTTCCAGGATCGCGTACACGCGGCGGCAATACAAACTTTTCGCTTTCTTTAAAAAACATATTGTAAATGTACTATAGTATATACTCGTAATATAGCAGCTGTCCACGCAGACGCATCGCTCACTCAAGTAGGACTTAGGAGAGAGACGGATGTCGAACGCTGCCGAACGCAAGCGCCGATTGTGCTTCCTTGTTGGCTGTCGCTCGTTCCGCGCTCTCGCTTGCACTTCAAGCCTTATATGGATCGCCTCAGAGCGAGGTAACGACACATGAACTGTTATGTTTATTGGGCGCGCACCCCATATCGAATTATAAGACGTTATCACGTCAAAAAATCGCTTATAATGTAACGTTACAGAGTCGAGCTTTACGTCAGTGAGGGAGGAGGACCGAGCATTACAACGCGCATCTTGTAATGAAACAATGTGTAATATCTTGATACAACTTGTAACATAAATGCTACGTGAAGTCAAATTGCTTTGGAATGCTCAAAGTCGAATCTATAATGTTACATTACACGTGAATGCTCGTCAGTCAGGGAGGTAGTATTGTAACGTAATGCTCAAAGTTGAATCTGAAATGTTACATTACACGTGAATGTTCGCGGTGAGGGAGCACCTTTAAATGCAGAAATCGTTACGTTTCTACATCCATACTAATATTATAAATGCGAAAGTGTGTCTGTCTGTCTGTCTGTCTGTCTGTCTGTTACCTCTTCACGCCTTAACCGCTGAACTGATTTGGCTCAAATTTGGTATGGAGATACTTTGAGTCCTGGGAAAGGATATATGATACTTTTTATCCCGGAAAAATGTACGATTCCCACGCAATAAACAAATTTTGGCACCACGAAGTTGCGGGCGTCATCTAGTGTTAAGATAAACAAAAAGCACATAATAACAAGATAAGTCTCATTTATATTATAGAACAAACAGTCTTTCTGCGAACATGCTCATTAAAGTCCCAGACAGCATCCTGCCCACAACAATGGGTGTCTTGTAAAAATTAATTAACCAAAACAAGTGACATCGCCCGTAATGTTGTAATTAAGAGTTCCCTTACATCTAATTAGCTCCATAAAGGTCGTGTAAGCAGCCGTTAAGCTATATCGTGTTTTGTTATCGAAGTGTTATGACGTTACTTATCATGTAAGTCCAGTTTATAGATCCTTTATAGATTCATTTTTACATCCTCTAAATAAAGGGGTTAGTATTTTGGTTTAATGTTACTAAGCTATTGCATAGCTTTTATCGCAGTCTTTGAGCGCGGCGATCGAATCAAGAAATTCCGTAACGCAAAAAACCTCACACCCCCCTACTCCGATTGGCATGCATTATGATTTATGTACCGTGTGTAAGTGATAATACTTTAGGGTGTGTATGTGTTGCTTGTAGAGAGTTTACTGTAAAAGTAGCAGCGCTGAAATACCAATTTTTTTCACTTTTGTGTGGGCAAGCGCCGCAGCGAGTTTCCCCATACAAAAGTGAAAAAAAAAAGATCTTCCAGCGCTGCTACTTTCACAGTAAACTCTCTACAAGGAACACATACACACCCTAAAGTAATGTCACTTAGTTTTGTAACACCTTGTATAGTTATTGAGTCAACAATATTGTTTCCGTAATGCATTATTGTGATAATAATTTGCGAAGTCAGGCGAAAGTTTTTAATTGTGCTATTTCCATACTATTATTAAGCGAAAACTTTCATTTCTAGGTAAACTCGATGTTATTACAGTAATATATAATTAAGTAACATTAACCCCTTACTCAGAACTCCTTTGTAGAGTTAGCGCAGCTGCCAGCCAATTACCAAAATATTGTGTAAGCGAATTATCTCAGACAAATATACGACAGGGATGTTGTGGATACGTCATCATTTCTTTGTCATATTTTATACTATATGACGCGCGCAACTCCGTTGCGCCTAAATCTTGCCGGGACGCAAAGTATCTTTTTACATAACTTTCATCAAAATCTGGTATTTTTAAGTATGTTATTTTCTAGATCAATTATGAAAATTTAATATTGGTTCTCATTCTGATTCATAATTTAGTATTTTTGGGTTGTAATGCTTATTTGAAGAAAAATCCGTGTAGAATTTGATAACGGCATTATTCTTTGTAACTTTTTCTAGATTATTGGTATGTAATAATAACTTATAACACTGTACTTCTAATTTGCGAGAATTATAAAATATCGGATCTATAATTATTATAATATTATCCTTGTCACAGTCTAAATGTATGAATATTGAAGTAAGAAGTGTTTGAATTGAACAATCTTCTACGAAATCATTTCATAATATCAAATCGGTAAGCTGGTGTATCAATTCATCATCATTATCAACAAGCTTACAACAAAAAATCTGTTCATGGTATTTCATATTATTTTAACATAATATAGGATGTTAGACCCCGGGTAACTTAAAATAATACACCACACATTTTCCACTCCAACCGTTCTTTATATAATACTAGCTGTCCCGGTAAACGTTGTTTTGTCATAATAATATATTTGCCATATTATTATTTTATTGAAGTGACTAAATAAGTATGGCGCCGTCAGTCTCAGGTTGTAATAATTTACTTTTATTTATTCAACAAATGCACTTATCAATATGAAAAGTAGCCAGTAGCCGATTCTCAGACCTACTGAATATGCATAATGAAATTTGGTAAAAATGAGTAAAGCTGTTTGTAACTAACATTGTGACACGAGAATTTTATATATAAGATATTATTTTCTATGTGTCTATCTTGACCACAGATCTTGACCCATGTCTTAATAATTGATTTTACCTGATTATAAAATGTTGATTATTACCCGGGACGTAAGGCGTCGTATTAATTAATTATAACATGTGTTGTAACATGATATACAATATTATTCTTGTGGCTTATGATGTGGCCTTGTTTTCAATAGATTCAATCACTGATAATACGGTTTAATAGTTACTGGTGGCTGAGATAACAGCGTTGCCGTATATGTATAAATTACTAGATAATGCCCGCAACTTCGTTACGCCAAATCTCGTTAATCACGCAGGAACCATACATTTTTACGGGACAAAAAGTATCCCATGTCCTTTCGCGGGACTTAAAGTATGTCCATACCAAATTTCTTCAAAATCGGTTTATCAGTTAAGGCGTGAAGAAGTAACAGACAGACAGACGGACAGACAGACAGACACACTTTCACATTTATAGTATTAGTATGGATATGGGTTATAGTAGTCAGGTCTAAATTTCTATTAGATGACGACCTCTTTGGATCAGTGATTAAGCGTGTGCTGGGTCAGGGGATCGAAACGAAGGTCGACAATTTTTTCTGAGTCAAATAATAAAGGTTTTCACCAAAAATAATTCACTCGTAGAGCTTTCGGTTTAAACGTAGAGCTATTTACAGTTAAACCGAGCCAGCCGAACCGAAGCATCCTATGTGGATACAAACTTATTACAATTTTCTTTCTGTTTCCTTTCATTGATTCCTTTCTTTGATTGATTTATTTTTACTTCTATACTCTTTGTGGAGGTAAATTAGTGCTGGAATATGCAAATTGTAGTTCGAACTTAATTATAAAAGGAAATTTATTGAAATTGAAAATGTAATTTTCTTTGCTCTACTGATTGAATTACTTTAAAAAGGAAATGTGTGTTGTTGAGATTTATGCTGAAATTTATACCGGAAATGAATCAAAATAGAAATTACAACGAAACTCCTTAAAGCTGTGCGTCCACTGGGTCGGAATCGGAGCGAACGGTGCGGACGGAGTGTCGTTATTTATAATTTGTTAGGCGCAGAAATGACGTTCCAGTGCACGCAGTACCATTACAGAAATAAATACAAAGCACGAATCCGTCCGCTGCATACGCTCCGACTCCAATCCAGTGGATGGATGCGCACCTTAAGTGCATAAAAAAAGTTATTTGAAATTGATAATATCACGCCTACCGTCATTGTTATCATAATTGTATCCTAATTAAAAAAAAAATGAAATAAAAGGTTAAGTGTCTTAACACACCATGCCGAAGTAACGTCGCTTTATAGCGTACAGCCGAACTTCGGCTCGGTTAGTTCGGTAGTAATTTGGCGGCAATGTTTTTTTTTCGTTACGCAATTTCGATTCTTGTCGTGTATCGTATACGGCGGAACGTAAAATCGGCCACGGAAGTTCAGTCGCGTATTTTCCGCCGAGTGTGTTTACTGTTTAGACACTAATTTACAGTAAAAACTCCAAAACTGCCATTGATATGGCTAACCGTAAAATTCATAATTGAAAAGTTATACGGTTTAGAACTTTAGACAAACAACACAGAGTTTAAAATAAAATCATCACGACGATGATTATGATCGTACGAACTCTAAGAAGCGATCTGAAATATGAAACTCATTTATACAACGCCGCTCTGAGAGTCGGGACTTGCGGTAAAAACTTCGTCTACAAGTCATCTTTCAAGTTTTAGGTGACTTAGCGATAAAACAACAATTTCTCTCCACACGTTCTACTTGAGTTATTTGGATGAGATTTTTTAGGAGTTGTTGGCCCTTATTATCGCAAGAGTAATTTTATAATGCCCAAGTGTGTGCGCAGTACACAAGAGCACTCTCTATTCCTTTACTCTCATAACCCAGTGGGACGGACGACCGACACGACTGGTGAGAGAGGACCGACTTTTTACATGCCCATCCGACGCATGGATCATCTTACTTGTCAGACAATCAGGTAATCAGCCTGCATTGTCCTAACCAAACTTGGAAATAACATGTTTCCAACGCGAGAATCGAACCCACAACCTCCGAGTCAAAAGCCGCGCTCTGTACTCCTAGACTACGGATGCGTTATTATTATTATTAATATCATCAGTATAGTACAGTGTCCCACTGCTGGGCAAGGGCCTCTCCTCTTTCTTACCAAAGTTCACGATCCTGTGATGTTGCTGGCCACTCTTTATCGAACGCATCTAGTTCGTCGCGCCACCTTTTCTTGGGTCGGCCTCTGTTACGCCGACCAGTCGGTAGCCACTCCGAAACTAGACGCGCCCACCTGTCCGGGTGCATACGAGAGACGTGCCCTGCCCAGCTCCACTTAAAGCCTTTATGTTGGCCCTTAAATTTATTTTATTAAATTAAGATAAAGTGGTCAGTTATAATAATTAATTTGTAGAAACAAAAAATTCGCGCTTTCTAAAATAATTCTAATACAAAAATTATTAGAATACCAGTTGACGCCTGCAACTCCATTGCGCCAAAATTAATTATCTCATGTCCTTTTCTCAAAGTATCCCCATACAAAAAAGCAGAATTGGTTCAGCGGTTTGTGCGTGTAGAGATAGCAGACAGACACAAACACAATTTCGTGTTTATAATATTAGTGAATTCCATTAACAATTCGTGCGACAAAATACAACACCCATTTTCGTAAAGCCAGGATTTTGCGAACGCCATCTTGGTCTAATAAACTTCCTGAAAACCGGCATGTTAGTACAATCGTGTTCACAAGCTAACAAGTACTGTTGCTGTCATAAGTGTCCAATATGGTCGAAAATGGGCATACGCCGTAGGCTTAGAATGTAGCTTGTAGTCATATTTTCTGGATATTCAGAGGTCATTTTTAAGGTAACCGCTTCTTTGATGATATTTTTTAATGAAATGGACATACTTAGAAAGTTTGAACAGCAAAAGTTTAACAATTTAAATATCGAAACTATACGAGAATTAATATAACGAAGCGTCTAGTGAAATGGTGCTTAAAATGCCTTATGCCTTTTTTATTTTATCTGTAGGTATGTTCCTACAGATAAAATAAAAAAAGCAAGTTATACAACATCGAAGGAGAATTTATTGTTATATAAAAAAATTAAATACTAATTGATGACGCGTTCCGTTGCGCCAAAAATCGTTTACCGTGCGGGAACCGTACATTTTACCAGGACAAAATATTACTTTCCCGGGACTCAAAGTATCTCCATGCTGCAAAATCGGTTCAATGGTTTGGGTGTGAAGAGGTAACAGACAGACAGACAGACACACTTTCATATTTATAATATTAGTATGGATATTGTGTATAATATGTGTATCTGTCCGTCCTTAACCACTAAACTGGTTTAGTTAACTTCTAAACACGCTAAACTGATTTAGGTGAAAATATATCGATTTTGTTAGTTTGCAGATTTTTGGTTATTACTTTTGTTATGGAAAAATGTACGGTTCCCGCCGTGTATTGAGCAATGTAGCGGACAATATTTAGTTTTAATTATACGTTACTATACTATTACATTTAATACTGTATATCTTATGTAGTACCTAGTATATACAGCGTAGAAATGTATGTATGTAGTAGCATACATACACTGCGAATTCCGAAATTGTGAACCTAAATTCTCGTACTAACGGCAAACACTTATGTTGGAGTACTTGGAGTTTCGTTGGTATATGAACAAATAAAACAGAAATGTGTTCGTCGTATGCACATTCATCATCATCTTTAAATAACGACAGCAAGCTAAAACAAACTTGTTCCAAATTATCAAATTAATTTTCACAGGATGGAACAAAACACATTAGTACTTATTAAAATAAATTCTATATGGAGCTTAATCCTTCGATCGGGGATTCTTGGAAATCTATTGTTATTCTATTCTTGTCGCGATCACCGGTGCTCTTATGGGGCTTGATAGGTTAAGATGTACTTGTAAAATTATGTGAGTAACAAATAAAATTTCTTTAAATGGATAAAAAATGTGGACATAAGTATATTTTTTTATTATTTTTTAATTTTTTTTTTTGCTCAGGGGAAACCCGTCATGGGTCCTCCGGGTTGGGGATGTACCTCAGTTAAGCTGAAGCACTCCGGGGGTATGTGGGACTCTAATCCTACTGAAACCTTCTGTAGCCTACCCTAGCCTAAAACTAAAGACTAAAAGTAGTTTATATTTATTTTAAAGTCAATAATATCAATCAGTAAGGTAAAATAATACCCCCATTTTCAAGCCCCAAAGGAAAGGAAACAGAATGCAGCGATAGGTACTACTACCTTAATTAAGGAAAATTTGTTTTAATTAGTGAATCTATAGGATATTGTAGACTAATAAGAACCCAGAGGACTCGCAAACAATATAAAAACCTAGACGACCCCTGCAAGTCCGTATCGCCAAAATTCGATTCTCGTACGGGAATCGTTAATTTTTCGGGATAAAAACTATGTCTATATCTTTTCCCGGGACTCAAAGTATCTCCATACCAAATTTTGACATTACAAAGCAATTAGACGACACAATGCATTATTAAATTACCCATTTAACCCTGCAGTGGTCGCGCACCTGAATGGGATGGGAGTGGTCGCGCGGACTACATACGTAGTCCAATTTTAAATAAAGATAAAAACATATTAAATAATAGTTTATTTATTTCACTTATTAAAATGTAATAAGTATATACATCTTAATCAGAAAAAATCAACAAAAATTAATTACGACCTCTGTATTAGAAGTAATTAAAATAACAAAAATAAAGAGCTTGACTGCGCTTGATACTCTTCGCTACGAGTATCGCCATCGACTTCATTCTACCACGCCTCAATGCATGCAGCTTGTCGTTCGGCTATTTTTTGTCTAAAAATATAAAGTAATATTATTTTAAAACCAATCAAAATTATAAAACAGAGTTTATTTTACTAGTATTTACTAATATAATATTTAAATACTTATACGGAAAGAATAAAAAATTTAACCAAAAAAAAAATACTTACGTAATGGGTCGCGCGGACTACACTTGTAATCCACGATATTTGACTACACTGACACTATTGCGTTACGAAAATACGCGACAGGGGCTTGCGCTGCACTGAATGTGTAGCTAGATAGGTCATTTGAAAGTACATAGAGGCGCAAGAGACGCATGCTTACCGTTTTTGAGAAATTTTTGATTTTGTTTACGTGGACTACATATGTAGTCCACGCGACGACTCCAGGGTTAAAATGCTCTTTATTTACTACACGGGAAGATATACATTGAAATGACAGACTTGCGTTCCGTGGTATTCGGCTGCCTATTACAATAATTAGAAAGAAAGAAAAATACTTTATTTGGTAAAAATAATTGTAAATTAAAAGAAGAAATAAATAATTGAGAAAGACTCGTCAAAATCGCTTCGTCACGTTACAATGTTTGACACTACTAATTAATAGTCACAAATCACAATGGACTATCCTTTAAAAATTGTTAAGAAGATAATATTATGCTGTTTATTTGAATGACTAGCAAATCATTTTCAAATTGCACTCACATAAATTGTTACATTCAATGAATTAATTGAATGAAACCATTTAATTGAGTGACTAAAGGTCAAGTCGTCAAGTCATTGATTGTAATATTTAACTTCTAAACTAAAGGCCAGTAGAGTAAGTAGTCAAGTTTCGGACTGTAAATTAAATGGTTCCATTTAACTAGTTCGCTAGTCATTAAATCAATCATCATCAATCAAAATAGCAAATTTAAACAGATGACTGTTACTGCACAAATAAAACTTTCCAATTCTCTGTACTTTCACTACACTGTGCAGAAGCGTTTTAGAACTAAAAGCCATTAATTTTAATTTTAGAATCATTGTTAGTGAAACTTTAGCTAACTGGAAAATTATTCCAATATCAAATGTTATTGTTATAACAAAAAATTAAAACCGACTTCCAAGGTAAAAACAATATTAACATTAATATGAACTAAAAAGTATTAAATAATTTTTGCTATCTAATAGTGCCTTTTTCCGAATTCGGCTAAACCTCAACTATTTCTGTACTCAATCTTCATTATTTTGAAGTCGGTACCAGATAGCTGAATCTTCAGTCCTCTGACAGAATATTTGAAACTTTTGGAACTGGCACCGACTTCAAAATTATGAAGATTGAGTACAGAAATAGTTGAGGTTTAGCCGAATTCGGAAAAAGGCACTATTAGATAGCAAAAATTATTTAATACTTTTTAGTTCATATTAATGTTAATATTGTTTTTACCTTGGAAGTCGGTTTTAATTTTTTGTTAAAAATAATAATAATTTCACTCTTTTTAGTTACACTAGTAGGTAAACCTTCGCGTATATTTTACGTATCTTATTACAATTTGTTAAGAGTCACAGTTCACACTCACAAAATAATATATTATCAGTGAAGTCAACATATTGTGCTAAGTAATTTAACAATTTTAATATTTCAAACCCCAAGCGGTCACCGGCGATTGCGATAACAATAGAAAGGCTATTGTGTCTCGTTTTTCCACGATCGAAGGATCTATCAGATAAAAAATTGTATAAACTTGCATAGGATGTAGCGTAGCTACTCATCTAATATATAAAATTCTCGTGTCACAGTTTTCGTTGCCATACTCCTCGGAAACGGCTTGACCGATTCTCATGAAATTATGTGAGCATATTGTGAGGATATTGGTCTGAGAATCGGCCAACATCTATTTTTCATACCAAAAATTATTTATATGGCAAAACAACGTTTGCCGGGACAGCTAGTAATATAATATAATATTATCATAATTATTGACAGCTGTTCTTGTAATCAAGAATTCAATTTCAAATCCATTCAAATCGATACTTAGGGCTCCATCTATCGATTAATAAGTATAACTAATTAAAAAGACACTTATTGACTTTGTTTTATTTAAATGCTCTTTTTATTAAAATAACTTTATTTTAATTCTATATTTTGTCTATTAAAATTTTATAAAGTAGTTAGTAAAGTATTCGATCTGTATATAATGTAGTAAAGTATATTCGATCTGTTGTCTTCCGCCACGCGCCGCGCGCGCGCGTCGCCGCGATACCGTCGCCTCCGTGGCGCTGACCGCCATGTATATTTAAACAAAGTGTTGTTAAACAGTATAAAATTATTATTATTATTAGTATATCCACACCTATGCCTTGTACTATTATCTATTCTGTGCCATGAGACATTGGTGACCTTAACACGACGTGGTAATGATGAAGACGATGATGATGATGATGATGATGATTATGATGATGAATATGAGTTGCATAGTAGCATATGCTTTCTGTTCTTAAAACAACGCCGAAACTCCTAAACGTGTATCTATAAGGAGTCAGGAGTTCTCTCAGCATCTTCGAAACCATGGTATACCTTGACCCAATATTTGACTTTTTGGTAGCATATTCTTAGTACACTTCACATAAAACCAAAATCACCATATGTTTTCATATAAATTTCGAGGAGTTCCCTCGATTACTCCTGGATCCCATCATCAGGTCACCACTTTGTGAACATGGTACCAAATTGGAGTAAAACCAAATACAACAAAGCAAAAATTTCGAAAATCGGTTCACAAACGGCGGAGTAATCGTTGAACATACAAAAATAAAAAAAAAAATAAAAAAAAAAAAAAATAAAAAAAAAATATCCACAGCCGAACATATAACCTCCTCGTTTTTTGGAAGTCGGTTAAAAATTAATCGCTATAATAGCTTTGTAATAGTTTGTAATTAGAAGAAAGTTTGAGATAAAAATTGTTACATATTAATTATTGAAGTATCGAATATTAAGATAAAACAAATGAAGTTAGAAGAAAAACAATACAAAATTTATTGTTGCCATATATTTAATGTTATGTTAGTACCACAACTACATTTTTTCGCCTTTATTTACTTTTGAGGGAGAGGTAAGAAAGGTACAGAGAAATGCGTCAGTAACGTAAGCTGAGCTTTTTTAGGGTTCCGTACATTTGGGTACGGAACCCTAAAAATACCTTAAGCTCGATTTCTACAGAGCGGAGCAACGAGATAAGATGTATTTGTATGCATCGATTTATTAAAATACTCTTTACTGTAAAAAAAAATATACAAAAACTTTACGTTTTGTCACAAGCGCTAGTCTACTCAAATATTTACCAAAAACAAGCTCGCCCGGACATTTACCGGTCGTGATATAATTTCGGTAAAAACTAGCAAACTAAAAGGTATAAAGTGAAAAAATACGTCACTAATTGCAGGAGACACTCCCAAAAGGGATGATCACACGCTCCGAAAATTTCATTCACAAATCTGTCGTTTGAAGTGGATTTTACGATGGTTTTTTATCTCATATTTGTCCAAATTCAGTTTTCGGCGTTGTTTTCAACTGTGTCGAAATTCTTTCATCATCTAACATTTTTTCGTGAGTGAGTTTGAGAATCGTTTAGGTTTACGAAACGGTGGGATGAATTATGATGAATGATTTTTTTTTAATTAGGGGGCAAACGATCACCTGATGGAAAGCAACTACCGTCGCCCAAGGACACTCCCTACAGAAGAAGAGCTACCGGTGCCTTGTTGGCCTTTTAAGTCCCACTTAAAAGGCCAGCAAAGCACGCCCCCTTATTGAAGGTTTGCAGGTCGTATTGATCTGAAAGTGACGCTGGTGACAGTTCGATTCAGAATTTTACTGTGCTTGGCAGATTGCTGTGGAAGACTGCCACTCATCAAATTGATGAGAATTATATATTTTTTGCGTTGAACGATGGTAAAAATTAGCAGGGGGTATGATTCCGAACAATATCTCAAAGCACTCCCCGTGATACAACCGATAGAGGATGCAGAGTGGAGCCACGTCTCGACGTTATTCCAAGGGGTTCAGCTTGTTTGAAACACTATGGCAGTCTACAATTCGAGCGACCCTTCGTTGGATACTAAACGTGTGTAAGCGTTAATCTCGAGAACGGCTGAATCGATTTTGCTAATTCTTTATATTTTCGTCCGGAGGCGAGAAAAAGTACTTTATATGACGTAACGCTTTTCATAATTTGAACTTTATTTACTATGGATTTTAAATCGTATTAGCGGGCCCGACGGACGTTGTTATGACTGGATGACGTCCGTCGGACCCGCTAGTACCATCGATGAAGTTAATTTATACGCAGTAGACAGACCAACGTCATTCAATCGGATTATGTCAATTCAATGTTATTCTGGGTTTGGCATAACGCAACCAAATTATATAGGTCCGCCATCTGCCTACGAATCAATGTCTCTTATCGTACAACATAAAATCAATTATATAAAAACGTATTAATTTATCGGTATAAATTCACTGGGAATGCACGCTATTAAGTGCGGCTATTCCCGGATTACGGCGGATAACTCGCAGCTTGTACGGCAATTAAGAGTTTTTATCCGGATTTCCGAATGGTTTTACGAACTATTAATAGTTGATCCCGATTGTGTCAACGAAAAAACGTAGAGGGCCATTTTATCTGTGTTTCACACGCTATTATTGTTTCTAATTGAACGTTGTTAAGCATATTTTGTGTATCATCCCACAAAATAATTACGTATTTAGTTATTAATGCAGTCATCTTCTTTAACGCCTCCGTGGTCCAGTGGCTTAGAGCGTGGTTCTTGACTCAGAGGTCGTGGGTATGATTCCCGCGTTGGAAACATCTTATTTCCAAGTTTGGTTAGTACGATGTAGGCTGATCACCTGATTGTCTGACAAGTAAGATGATCTATGCGTCGGATCGACAATTCGACATGTAAAAAGTCGGTCCTGCGCCTGATCTCTCACCAGTCGAGTCGGTCTTCCGTGATCCGTCCCACTGGGTTATGAGAGTAAAAGAATAGAGAGTGCTCTTGTGTACTGCGCAAATACTTGGGCACTATAAAATCACTCCTGCGTAACTGGCTTGGTTTCAATGAAACCGGCGACCGTCACCGAAACCGGTGTGGGAGTTTATTATTTATTATAATAGCTAGGTGACCCCCGCAACTCCGATGCGCGGAAAGTCGCTCAATGATTTAAAGAACATAATAACTCCCAAGTTATTATGTTCTTAAGATCATTGAGATAAAAAACTGCATTAATAATTCAACAAAAATTTGTGGGTTAACACACAAATGCTTAACAGCGACCAATTAAAGTAATATTAACTAGATGACACCCGCAACTCCGTTGTGCCAAAATTCGTTTATTGCATGGGAACCGTACAATTTTCCCGGAAGAAAAGTATCCCATTACCTTTCCCGAGATTCAAAGTATCTCCATACCAAATTTCATAAAAATCGGTTCAGTGGTTTGGGCGTGAAGAAATGACAGACAGACAGACACATTCGCATTTAAAATCCCAGTATGGAAGTGTGGATATGGTTACAATAAGTAATATTGATTACTTCTACGGTATCCATAATACATATTATTATAATGAAAATTCTGCGGTGAAATTTTGAAAAAAAAAATTGGTTGGATAATGTAGCTTCTATTGGATAAAAGATTTTTATTATATTTTGTTCGGTTAATAATTCCAAAGACTACAAACTTTACTTCTTTGTAATATAATTTGGCATAGACGTAGGCATTTTTAGGTATTATAATACCTACAAAGAGTATCCAACGTGTAACACGATTTTATCGATTCAATTTTATATGAAGAAGTAATATTATTATTACGATGCCTAACTGACGCTTGATGATAAAAATCATAATATTATTCCACCATTTTTATCCCCAAATATAAAATGAAAGAAAAATATTTTCAACGTTCAACCGACCCACTCACAAAACGAACTTAATCCGAATGGGTTGAAATCGTCCATCAGCATATTCACAAGTTAATGAAGATTTAGGGGAAGGGTAATAATTACCCATTGTTTCCAAAAATCAACAATTACAGCTAAGTAGAGTTAAAAGTTCGCTCGCATTTCTCATTTTTAACACTCGAACACAAGTTACGGCAATTAAAGTCAAAGTTGGAGCTTAATTACTTTCTTAGTCTTATTGAATGGGAAAAACGAGTGGGGTTTGTAAACATTTTAGAGTTGAATATTAAAAATAATTTTTAAGCAAACTTAATTTTAAGGGTTCGCCCACGTCATAATGTTGAAGGGCTAATAATAATCGTAATTGATTTTTTTTACATATAAAAATTAAAAAAAATAAATAAAATGAAATTACATGCTTAGCACTATTGCAATTAGCAATTTCAATTTTACTCCGACAAAATATTGGTCGCTGACTAATTGTTATAGAACGTGGGTGCA
Organism: Polyommatus icarus; assembly: GCA_937595015.1. Lineage (NCBI taxonomy): Eukaryota > Metazoa > Arthropoda > Insecta > Lepidoptera > Lycaenidae > Polyommatus > Polyommatus icarus. The sequence continues at coordinate 20,804,559 of OW569328.1, read as the reverse complement.
TGAGTCATGACTCATGACGCTAAATTATATAGCATGGCCTTTAACTGAATTATCAGATACACAAAAATATCGAAACGTATATTTTATTATTATTTAACAGTAAATAGGTTTAACTGTATGCAGTATGACTGACTCGAATTTGACAACCAACTGGAAGGTTCGACAAAATGTAAACCTAAGTATCCATTTCGTGCCTTAGCGGGGAGTGAAACACCATAAGGTTTTAGTGGAAAACCCTCCAAGGTGTAACCTGTTATAAGCTTGGTAGTAGCACCTGGAACCACTAAGCGAGAATTACTAGTGCTGCAATCCTTTAAACTGTGCACTATAGGAGAATTTTGTTACATGGGTTGGGCCTCTATGCCAGAGGAGCCACATACCCCTGCCGATGTCCCCAATCCAGTGCAAAGCATTTCCCCATGTAAAAAAGAAAAAAAAAGTCCATTTCGATTAACAATTTCTTCAGTTAGGTACTCTTATTAATGTAGCGGGCATTGTGGTACACTGTATTTACAAATTGATAATTGTTATAATTTTACTTCTTTACTTAAATTAAGTGTATACCAGATGATCGATATCGATACGGCAAATTATCGATAGCGGTTATCGAGCAGTGCCTCGCATGCCGGTCCGCCCGGCAAGGCGCGGCGCACGCGCATGCATTCTAGAATCTTATCAGTTTCTCGCCGATACTGATGCGGAGCGCATGTCACCCGATCGTTCGCCACAGCTTAAATATTTCGCTAAACACTATTCTGTGCTTGAACTCATATCATTTAGTGCTATATCAAACTGTGCTTTTCATCTCCTGATTTGAACCTTCTTTCGAACTATAGATATGAACCTAGTGTATGTGCTTGGCTTTATAGTCTGCTGGATCAGTAAGTCTAGATTTTCATTTCTTTCGAACCTCAGCTGATAGTGCATTTATCGTGCCACTTACGACGGTGTTAAGACAGCGTGCTGTTAAATACCGTCTTGTGTGGCACTACAAGTCAGCGGACTGGGAGGGATGCGGTCGTTTTTTGCATCCTATCCTTGGGGGCACGTGTGCTTCTCGCCGGATGATCCCGACAACACTGCCAACTCTGTTGCCGTTGTGGTGATGCAGGGGATGGATCTTTTCATTCCGTCCTCTGTAGTGCCAACTGGCGGCAGATTTCGTCCCTGGTTTGGTTCATCCCCCAAAAAAGCTTCTCGCCGGAAGCAGGAGGCTTACCAATCCTGGGCCAACGCAGTGTCTGCTCGGGATTTAAATACCGGCACGTATAAAAAGGAGTACAACCTTTCCTCTAGGTCCCTCAAGAAAGAGATTACTCGGGCAAAGCAACAGCACGTCAATAGAATTGTCAAGAGACTTGAGCGCCTCCCTTCGGGAACCCGTGCATTCTGGTCTCTGGCCAAAGCTATTGAAAGAAATTTCTGCAAGCCAACCCTACCATCCCTACACGTAGGAAATGGATCGTCGGCCCAGGACGCAAAAGACAAAGCCGATCTTCTGGGCAAGCTCTTTGCGTCAAACTCGACCCTGGATGACGGGGGGCAGAAACCGCCGACCATACCGCGATGCACGAGCATCATGTCGGATATTCGGTTTCATCAGCGCTCTGTGCGAAAAGCCCTCCGTTCCCTTGATATCCAAAAGTCGAGTGGGCCTGACGGAATCCCGCCTATTGTGTTGAAAAAGTGAGCTCCAGAGTTGGCTCCGGTCTTGACGCGTCTTTTTCGGCTCTCCTATTCCACTGGCATCGCCCCGGTTTCCTGGAAGACAGCCCTGGTGCACCCGATCCCCAAAAAAGGTGATCGCTCAAATCTTTCCAACTACAGACCAATCGCTATAACTTCTCTCTTCTCGAAGATAATGGAATCCATTATCAATAGCCAGCTTCATCGATACTTGTATGGCCAGGGATTACTAAGCGACAAACAATACGGGTTCCGTAAGGGTCGCTGGGCTGGTGATCTCTTGGCGTTCCTGACTCATCGTTGGGCTCAGGCAATTGAGTCGAAGGGAGAGGCATTGGCTGTTAGTTTGGACATTTCGAAGACCTTTGATCGGGATTGGCATAAAGCGCTGCTATCAAAGCTTCCATCATACGGGCTGCCCGAGAAATTATGTAAGTGGGTCACTAGTTTCTTAGCAGACAGAAGCATTAAGGTCGTAATTGACGGCGAATGCCCGGAAACTCAGTCAGTTGATGCTGGTGTCCCTCAGGGCTGTGTGCTATCGCCTACTCTATTCATACTGCATATCAATGACATGTTACAGACCAACGGCATTCATTACTATGTGGATAATAGTACAGGTGATGCTGTATATACCGGCTCCCCAATATTTCTCGGCAAAATGTCACTGAGAGTCGAAACGAACTTGTGTCTAAGGTGGAGAATTCAGTAGAGATGGTCTCTAAATGGGGTAGACGTAATTTGGTCCAATTCAACCCCGCCAAGACACAAGTCTGCGCGTTCACCACTAAAAAGTCACCAATGGTCGTATATCCTCGTTTCTAGAGCACATCTTTATCCATCTCCCCTAGCATTGAGATACTTGGCGTCAACATATCGAGCGTAGTCCAGTTCCGATATCATCTAGAGGGTAAGGCCAAATTAGCCTCGAAGAAGCTTGGTGTTCTTAACAGAGCGAGACAGTACTTCAGTCCGGACCAACGCCTACAACTCTACAAGGCGCAGGTTCGGCCTCATATGGAATATTATTCTCATCTCTGGGCAGGGGCGCCTAAATACCAACTGCTCGCTTTGGATCGTATCCAACGAAGGGCCGCTCAAATCGTTGACTGCCATAGTGTTTCAAACAGCTTCGACCCCTTAGAATTACGCCGAGATGTGGCTTCACTCTGCATCCTCTATCGGTTGTATTACGGGGAGTGCTCAGAGGAATTGTTCGGAATCATACCACCAGGAACTTTTTGCCATCGTCCCACGCGAAAAACATACAATCCTCATCACCTTGATGAGTGGCAGTCTTCCACAGTGCGTTTTTCGCGTAACTTTCTGCCGCGCACTGTAAAACTCTGGAACGAACTGTCACCAGCAGTATTTCCGGACCTATACGACCTGCAAACCTTCAAGAAAAGAGCGTATTCTCTCTTAAAAGGCCGGCAACGCATCTGCAGCTCTTCTGATGTTACGAGTGTCCATGGGCGACGGTAGTTGCTTACCATCAGGTGACCCGTTTGCTTGTTTGCCCCCTTATCTAATAAAAAAAAATCACCTTCATCACATACCTACCGGTACCCTTTATATCTATGCCACATTACTAATTATGACGCTCACTGTACGTTGATAACAAATGAAATACAAAGCCGATAGCAAACAGCGAATGCCCGGGGAAGCTATTCCCAGTAATAGCTGATATCGCAATGTGGCAGAATTGCTGTTTTGGTTCCTGTTTTCGACCTATCGTGTCATTGGTATGTTTCTTTTGGGAAAAACGGTTTTCACTTTGGTTTTCAACCACTTTCACAATGGTTTTCACAGCGAAGTATGAAAAAAATACCTATGGAATCTGAACATAAATAACAGCATAACAAGCGCTATGTTTAAATAAGCACTTTGTTTCTAAATCTAATAACTTAACCCTCTGCCACTGACGTTACGTCTGACAGACACCAGGATACCTATGAGTAGTTGCTACGTTGCCAATTCGCGCCGTATAATTTTGTTTCTCTCTGTACCTTCCTGCGTGGACACAAGCAGCCCGCCAGTGCAGCGTAGGCAGCTGCAACACGCACATGTATGGAGCTAGAGCTGTTTGGTGTCTACAAGACGTAAGGTCAGTAATAAATGATGGATCTGGCAGACGTAACGTCAGTAATATCGCTATAATTTCGTAGTGTCGTACATACGTCTGGTCAGTAAATAAATTATTGAACCTTTAGCGCAGCTACTTATATTATCATATATTGCTTTTAGATGGCAAACAGCTCTCAAAGTAGACCTGCGAGGAAGAGGAAGGCTCCTGAAACCGTCAACATTTGGAATGAGCAGCAAATTCGGCAGTGGTTTGATGAAGATCAGGATTTTAGTGATTGTGACGATGATGTCGCAGACAAATATTTTACCATCGAAGAAGAAATAATAATAATAATAAGCGTTTATACGGTACATGCAACAGGAAAGTGAGATATCGGCAGATGAAGATGAAAGTTTGGAAAATGAGTATGAAACGGAGGAGCCCATAGTGACCAATGATGACACCATAAAAGAGAGAGAGGCAAGAAGTGGTTCAAGTGCCTGTTATCTAGGCAAAAATGGATTTTATTGGAGTAAAACCGATTTTGCAAGAACTTCCCGTACACCTGCTCGCAACATTATTTCTTACCTCCTCCTGGGGGGTCCTGGGAGCCTGAATCATCATCGACAAGAAAATTGTGTCAAATTTGCCCAAGAAAATTGAAAAGACAAACAAGATTAGTCTGTTGTGCTTGCGCAAAACCTATTTGTCTGCAATGTTACGCGCGAATTTGTGAAGACTGTAAGAGCGAAGTTCAAGGCTGATTAAAAAAAAACTCCTCTAAGGATTTCTTTTTTACTGCTTTTTTTGGTTAATTTTATGTTTAAAGAAGACTGATTTATGTTAAAAGAGTTGATTTTATGTTATGTTTTTTTTTTAAAGAATATTTTAAAAGCGACTGTGTCAAATGTTCCTATTATTACTATGATAATAAAGATTTCATATTTTCGTAATTATGTGCTTTATTTAACATAATTAATATTAAAATGAGTTTTATATAATACTACACATATTATATCTAAACAATTTAATTAAAAAAGTTAACCATTAAAAAAATATTGATAGTCAAAGTTTACGTCTGACAGACTACTCCTCAGTAGAATATGTACAAGAACGCCACCTCAGTGGCAGAGGGTTAAAATAAAAATTACAAATAAGATCAGTCAATCTTACTTGTACTTTTTCACAATATTATGTACAATATACCATCGAGGAAATTGATTCCTAAGCAGTTGACAGACGTCTACGTCCACGTCATAAAAAAATAAAATCTGTCAGTATGTCGATTTTTTCCCATTTCTACTGTTGTAATGCTAAGGCTGCTGGTGGAATCGTGTCTTCAAAAAAATTCACAAAATAACAAGCTTCAGATTTTTAATAAATACTAGATGACGCCCGCAACTCCGTTGCGCCAAAATTCGTTTATCGCGCGGAAACCGTACATTTTTCGGGATGAAAAGTATCCTATGTCCTTTCCCAGGACTCAAAGTATCTCCATGCCAAATTTCAGCAAAATTGGTTCAGCGGTTTTGGCGTAAAGAGGTAACAGACAGACAGACAGACGCACTTTCGCATTTATAAAATTATAGTATAGTTTAGTATATAGTATAGTATATTATAGTAAGTAAGTATGGAAGTATGGATTGTGTTGTAAAGTAGTATAGATAATGTAATTAGCTAAATATCTCCATTTTTTTAAAGTTAATTAAATACTTTGTACCGTTATAATATTATGCATACCAATATTATAAATACAAAGGTGTGTCTGTCACTGTCTGATTGGCTCTCTCTTGTCTCTCAACGCCCAAACCACGGAACGGCTGAAATTTTGTATTTCGATACTTTGAATCCCAGCAAAGGAGAAGGGATACTTTTTGTCTCAGAAAAATATATGACGGAGTCACGGATGGCGGATCCGTATTCTCGTCGTGTTCGACAGCAGGAAAATCAGGATTCATTTTGAAAATACCAAACTCCAACACTTGTTTTAACACTGATTTATTATTTGGTGCACAAATCACTTAATTTAATTTAAAATATGCGAACCGACAGTTTCGGAGCAAAGTAGTGTTCACTTCTCGACGGTCACGAAAATTCTGTTCAACAAAATGAGAAGTCTCACCACTCCCACTCCGACTCTGTCCACATGCCGCCACCACCACAAGATGTGCCGTCACGGTGCTCGCTTAAAATAACTTTCTTCCGGTGAATATTAAAATTAATTTAATTAACATCCGGAACTCAAATCAAATAGTAATTAACATCCGGTAAAAATTATTTAAAAATTCCTTCCGGTTCTTAAGAAAATAAATCTAAAGACTAAAGAAAAGAAATAATCTACGACATATTATTATATATTTTCTGCGTGATAAACGAATTTTAGGTTCTAGTACAAAGAATAGTAAAATCAGTAACGGTGTTATAGGGGGCGAAGCTAGACGACCGTCTAGGGCGCTGGATAAAAAGGGAAAAGAAAAAGGGGCGCCGAAGATATTTCGCTGGCGCTGGTAGTGCTAAAACCGGCACTGAGTAGAAGTAAGATAGGAATCAGATTAAAATACCATCGCTGGTTAAATTAATATAATTCTTAATATAATAAAAATCTTCTATAATTGTACTGTACATGCATTGAGTTCAAAGTACCAATTTCAGACTACGGACTAAAACCACTCAGTTTGAGCATGATTGCACATGTTCCGAACATTGTACTCAGCTCGTCTGATATTAGTTTCGAACAACTGGACATATTTTGGAGAGTATTAGAAATGTTTATTGAGAAATGCACAAAACAATATTCTCAAAGTATTATGAAACATCAAAATATATGTATTAAAGAAGAGTCAGTGATTGACAGATTTTTAAAACTCCATATTTGTTGGTCGTTCTTACCTCTACAGCAGCCTTAGCATGACCACAGTAGAAATGCGATAGAATAGAACCGCTGTAGAGATAAACTAAAGGTACCGTTCCGGTATTTACCGCGGCTAACCGCGACCGACAAAAATTCAAATAAAATATCACTTTTTGACATAGTTTATCCCTACAGTTTTTCTTTTCTTTTGCATTTCTACTATAGCCATGCTAAGGTTACAGGGGTCATAATATTATACATGAAAACTTTTAGCTTGAATATAATTACGAAGTTCTTACTTAGCAAAAGTCACTACATACTCATATTTATGTTGAACTATTCAGTAGTATAATAAATGCAATAGTATATCCGTTTGTCAGTCAGCTATTTATTCAAAAATTTGTTTTGTAAAAAAATGCGGGAAAGCCTTTGGCCATGCTTCGAAATTTTGTGTATCCTTACATTTTTCTATTTCAAATTAGAAGACTGATTTCTTATTTTATATGAATCGCAATTTTGCAAATTATTTTATTGTTGTGTTTACTAACATCGAGAACGGTTATTACGTAGAAAAAAAAACCCAAAAAAATAGTATTTTAAAAAGAACTAGAGATCGCCCAATGGTCGAAATTATAGCCATGACGGGACGACATACATCGGGCTAGTTTATATTATTAGTGCGGTTTTAATGTGATCGTATCTTGTTTCTGGGTTAATTAACGTTATTGATATTAATACATCAAAGACAATTACGGTTTAGGGTCATAAATACTATAACTATTGATTACCAGCTGTAACAGTATCATTAGATCACAAATCAATTTAGATTATGGAATATGATAGTTACAATTACCATACAATATCTACCCATACATACTAATATTATAAATTTGATAGTGTGTCTGTCTGTCTATTACTCTTCACGTCCAAACCGCTGAAGCGATTTTGTTGGGTTTGGAGATGAGTTAGGTTAGGGGTAGGGACATAGGATACTTGCTATCCCGGAAAATGTACGAGAAAAATAAAGGAATTTTGGTGCAACCGAGTTGCGGGCGTCATCAAGACATTAAAATATAATAGTCTAACAATCTATCTATATCCTCTTAGTTAACTTATATTGTTTCAATTTAATAAAAGTTTTTTAAAAGGTAACTTTTACTTGCTGCCGAACGTACATTTTACGAATGATAAACGAATCCCAGTACTACAAAAGCTGGCAACATCAGGTGAAATACTGATGATGAAAAAACTAATTTATAACACAATTTAAAAAACGATTAAGATTTGACCACACAAAAATAATTAAACAAGGGATCAAAGTGATTGTTAATCGATTCTGCGAAGGGAAAGAAATTCATCATTAGATGATGAAAGAAATTGACGTGAGACTAAGGCTGCTGTGGACGCTTCAATTATATTTGATGGATTGTTCAGTGCATCAGGGGAGTCTGATTATGACGTCAGGGGAAGATTGCTGAATAATATCTAGGAGTAATGGCGGAATCACTTTTCTCTGAAGGTATATATAAGGGCTTGGACTTGGCTCTTACGTAGGAAGGCTTAAGACAGCTGCTAGTAGGTTATGTAAAAAATTTATCCTTTAGCGGGATATTTTTACACGAAATTCCGTCAAAATAAGTTTAGCAGTTAAAGCGTGAAGACAAGTTAACAAACGGACATAATTATGCAATATTTTAAGCATAGAAGCACTCTATTTATAATGTTTATCAGGTTAAGTACATGGAAAGAAGTTTTACACTGAATTTTGGGAGAAATATAAAAAATCAATTAGTATAACAAAGTTACATCTGTTACCTCTTCACACCCGAACCGGTACCAATTTTACTGAAAGGACATATGATCTTTTTATCTCGGAAAAAATGTACGGTACCCGAGGGACAAACTAAATTCGTCGCTACGGTCGAGTTGCGGGCGTCATATTATATTTTAATCTATCAACATCTTAGCTTAATTTAGAGGCACAGAAAAAGCTATTGAAATTTTTCCGCCTTTGAAAAAGATTCCGAATACCGAAGATGGCGGCGATGGCGATATTTCAGGCCGTAGGGGAAATTCCGTTCGCCAAACACCAATTTAGCGTCGAAGGTTCGAGACGCTCAGGAATTCCTATGTAGTAGTGTAGTAGTATAATGTATTATAATATAGTATATTTTGTAATGTAGTCAGATTTAGGTACTGATTACATAACGTACATAATATTACGTACATTTTTTAGCTAAACTTGGACCTTTCTTTTTCAAACAACAATTTTAACAATAATTATTAATTTCAACTTCAACATATTCCACATATTATCAGTTAGGGCCGGGACACAAAAACACGGCGCGACGTTGTACGGCGTCGTATACGACGCCGTGTCGGACGCGCGTCGTAAAAAACTATGACACGGCGCCGTACGGCATCGAACGACGTCGTGCCGTAGAAACTCACCTTGAATTTTTACGTGAGTTTCTACGGCACGATGTCGTACGACGCCGTACGACGTCGTGCTGTGTTTTTGTGTTCCGGCTCTTAGTAGTTTTTTGTATAGAAGTCGCGCGGCTTAATGTGAAGACAGCCTAAATATTATGTATGGCTTGGCTGTTTCGTTACTACCTTTAGATCAAAAACTAAATATTCGCATCACCTCCACGACGGTACTGAAACGGCGAAGCCATACATACTTACTGATTAGTTGAAGTTAGAGCCGCTAGAGTTAGGCCGTGTAGATTCAGAAGCTTGGCTTTCTCTACATAAGATCTGATATCATTTTCACAGGGCAAACCTTAGGTATGTGGTCGTATTGGAAACATTTTACATGAAATGTTTTAGGTGGGATAGATTTTTGCTGATTCTAAGACCAACAGATTAGGAATTTCAACAAAATCTATACATCTTCACGCTTAAATTCCTGAATCGATTTTTAGGAAATGATCGTATGCAGATGTCTTGTAGTTTTTATAATAACAACGGTATTATGTGATAAGGAAATAGCAATATTGCGAGCATTTCCTATATTATAAAGCATTCATGGGAATCCATCAAATTACTGTGCGTTTTACAACACATTGGTATTCCGTACATAAACAAACCACGCCTGGGGGCCGTTAAAAAAAGATAAAAAGTCAAAATAAATTACAAGTCGCGTTATAGCCACATGTAAAATACGTCCCACGCGATTCAAGAGCGAGCTTCATCCACAGACACAATTTATCATACGGAAGCACCACTTAATGCGATGAAAAAATACGTTTATCGAACAAATTGAATGTTAAGGAATATTGAGCAATGAAATTATGCTATCTATACTAATAATAAAGGGGTAAAGTTGACGTTGTAGAGAGTAATCTCTGAATCATATGAACCGATTTTTCAAAATCGTTCATCATTAGAAAGGCACGGTATGTATGAGTATCTACCCTAGAGTGGAGTCGCTATTTTGCCGCCCACGCTGATCTCTCTCATTAGCAACGTGTGAAAAAACCTAATAATTCGTTAAACGATTTCTCGTTGGTATTGCGCTTTATAGTAGCTGCCCCAACTCTCATTAGCTACGCGAGCTGAAAAGCTGGACGCAGTCAGAGCGCGGGAGACGCTTAAAGTGAAGGTCCTTACGATCAGGTTTCGCCGGACGGCAAATTGCTCACCGTGCGCCTACTGAGGTTTCACGACATTCCGTGGGTGCTAGTTATGCGCACACTCTAGGGTTAGGCTGCGTTCCACTGAAGCGGAGCGGAGCTTAGCGGTGCCCGAATTGACCAATCGTGCTATTCCAGCGGAATGACAGCGAAGCGGAGCGAAGATTTCGAGCATGGTGATTGGTCATCGGCACCGCTAAGCTCCGCTCTGCGTCAGTGGAAACACGGCCTTAAACTGGGTACTGACTTAGCAATATTGCATGTAAAGTATTAGATACAATATCATCCAAAACGCCTCCGTGGTATAGAGCGCGGCTCTTGACTCGGAGGTCGTGGGTTCGATCCCGCGTTGGAAACATGATATTTCCAAGTTCGGTTAGGACAGCATTTTCCTAACCAATCACCTGATTGTCTGACAAGTAAGATGATCCATGCGTCGGATGGGCATGTAAAAAGTCGGCCCTGCGCCTGATCTCTCGCCGGTCGTGTCGGTCTGCCGTCCCACTGGGTTATGAGAGTAAAGAAATAGAGAGTGCTCTTGTGTACTACGCTCACACTTGGGCACTATAAAATTACTCCTGCGTAGCTGGCCTGGTTTCAATGAAACCGGCCACCGTCACCGAGACCGGTGTGGGAGCTATTATTATATAACCCCTAGGATATCTTTGCCTAATGTCACATCAAAATAGGCGGATTATTTTTCTTACCGACTCGCCATTACAATATATTACAATATCATCCTGCAGGATACGGCTCGTCCAAGGTCCACCTAAGCTGCCGCCAGCATCATCGTGGTTGTGCCGCCTTATGTTCGCAGTAATACCGTCACTCGGAGGGCTATCCATACTAATATTATAAATGCAATAGTATGTTTGTCTGTTACCTCTTCATGCTCAAGCCGCTGAACCGATTTGGCTGTAATTTGGGATACTTTGAGTCCCAGGAAAGAACATAGGATACTTTTTATCCGGAAAAATGTATGGTTGCCGCAAGAGTTTGACGCAATGGATCTGTCATCCAGTACCTTATGTTAGCTTAGCCTATGCGCGCACGGGCAAATTAGTTGCTGTGTATGCTCTAAATTTCATATACATAGTATGAAATTTCCCGAGAATCAGGCGATCGCTCCTTAAGGGCGTTCCGTCCGGAGATTCCGTAATTGACCGTATTTAAAACCTTATAAACTCATAATCTGAAAGCTACAAAGTTATAATAAAAGTACAGCAATAATCTTCAGTATATCAACATTCCTTCTGTTGTTTTAAATTTTCTATTTTTGTTTCTTATACTCATGATATTAGCTTCCAAAGTAATACCAATTTGTTAAAATTCAAGCATATATTCAGCATCTCCTTAGAATTTACAAATTACTTTTATTTGAAACTCACGCCAATAGATCGACAATATCATAAACTACATATTCGCCGTTTTAATTTTTTTTAGGACAATTTTGAACTAAGATAAGTAAAAATAATAGGGTTTTGGCGCGATCTCAGCAACGCGGCAAATGTATGGCCAAGGTCGTTTGCTCGGGGGACGGCCTTAATGGATTCACCCAATATTCTGTTTTTCGCATAAAGGTAATATACCTATCGGAATAGAGAAACAATCCCGAGCTGTCAAGCTTAACCAAAATTTGATTTACATCTGTGTATACAATTATGTTTACGTGTGCGTGTCAGTGATGTACAAACATCTTGTAATTCGACAAAATATCGATCATGGAATAATAATTGTAAGATTGTAAACATAATGCCGGCTGTACATTCTCGCCGAGACACAGCGAGGCGGCCCGGGTGCGAGAGTGTAAATGGGTGCGCTCGCCTCGTCTCGCCTGTCTCGGACCCTCTCGGTCCGTTGTCGGTATTATGCGCCCGAGACAAAGGGTCTCGCGAGGAAAACGAGCGCACTACTGTACACTCTCGCGTCTTTCACTACTAGTCCCGCCGTTGTTGGACAGTGTAGAACAGAAAAATAACAATAATAAACGTCATTATCAGTCATCTTATATGAGAAATAAAATTAAATATGATTATAAATCTTTGGATTACAATGATATCTTTCGATGCATGGTGAATGGTGAATGGTCGTTTTCCACCATCTTCTCTGAGTTCTTATCTGCGATTGAACTAAGCAATAATGAACATGATCGCACTCGGGCAAGCGGCTCTCGCACGAGACTCGCCCGAGAGCTCTCGGCGAGAGTGTACAGCGGGCATTATAAAATGGGATAAAATAAAACTGCATATATATAATATAATAAAATTGTAATTTTGAAGTAAAATGTGACTTTTCTTCAAAATGCTTGCTGCATAATTAAGTACTCGTATGCATGATTTTTTTTCGGAGTCCAGTTTGGATGGTTAATTATTTTAAGTCATGAATTTCTGGTATCCAGGTCAGCAGGAAATCTGAAAAATTGGCCAAGTGTAAGTCGGACTCGCGCATGAAGGGTGACCGGTTTCAACCGGGCATTTTCTAAAATCCGGTACGATACGACACGACATGTCATGACACGATTCGACACGACAGGTTACGTCACGTGACATCAGTACCTACACGACACGACACGACTTCACTAGACCCTATTAATTTTCAATTCACTCTCAATGAGCCTACTGAGCCCTTTTATTTGATGCCCATCTTGCAGAAGTGCTTTCAACTATTTCCCTATCTTGGATGAGCAGCCGTATTGGATGTAGAATGACATTACATCTGTGGAAATTTCAGAAGTCTATTACTATAGTGGTTCTTGTTATACAGCCTGAAGACAGACAGACGGACGGACGGATGGACAGACGGACGGACGGATGGACAGACGGACAGGCAACGAAGTCTTAGTAGTAAAGCGGGCTGCGGGACCCCACTACTAGGACTTAATTTTTACCTTTTGGGTGCGGAACCTTAAAAATGATAAATTATGCATGATAGTATATAAACTAATTATAAACTACGGATGAGTATGTTATCATTTCAACATTCCTAGATAATTAGTATACTTAACTAAAAATATTTTCATATCGACACAACTTATCGATAACTTGATGCAGCCCTAGTGTAAAATAGATGAAAATTGTTTACACAAAATATCTTTAAATTGTGCACCATGGCTAGTCAAGTTATGTTTTCCATATAATTAAACATATACAGAAGTGAACACGGACGTAAAAATACCAATAACTCGTAGGAAATTGGCAAAAATAAACTTAAAACTAGGTCCTGTCGATGTAGAATAATTCACCTGTGAAATGAATATTTGCCCGGGTTTTTTCGATGTGTGGATCCAGAATCATTCCACAAACACTTAACCATGTTTCTAGAGCAGTATTTCTTAAAATTATTCATTATTTAACTTAAAATCACAATTTTTCTGAGAGCCCAAATTGACAACTATCGGCCCAGGGGCAGACAGACTGTCAAACAGATGAAAAAAAAGCTATGCAACCTCAAATCACGCTTCTCCTTCTACCACGCAGTGTTACTGATAGTGACATCTCGCTTGCTCAGGCCTTTGTTTCTCTATTCCGATAGGTATATTAACTTTATGGTTTTTCGACGCTTTCTTCGGTTTTTATTTATTTTTACAAAGAGACAAATAAATCGCCGAGCAACTAAGCTGCCCGTGCGCGCATACCCTTAGATATTTCACATGACAAAATAAAAATGTGTAGGAAAATTTATCGCATCACAGGTAAGTCAATAAACGTGAAAATATATTTGGCTCATATAATATTATTATGACTACGTGCGACGTTCACTATAATTCCCAAATATTTCCCATCTAAATTTGTTTGCTGGTGTTTTTCCAACAAATGCGAACAAAATATTTGTCCTACTAATGGTTTAAGGCACAAAACCTTTGCGGCGACAAGTGCATGGCTCAAGTGATAAGCGAATAGCGTATTTTTACAGTATGGAATAATAATATAAAAGTTATACTGAAAATATGTTTTTATTGATAAAGATTATGATTGAACAGTACATTTAATAACATGTTGTAATAACGCGGCGGTTAAAGTTATTGCGTGTCTTTTTTACCCCTTCACGCAAAAAAAATAATCAAAGAAGATAAAAAAATGTACAGGAAATGTAAATGTGTGAAAGCGTTTTTGCAGACAAGAAAATTGACGTTTGTGTACACTTGTTGACAGATTGTGCATATATATTATTATATTACAGAAATATCCGATATCTAATCATACAAGAAATTCATTTAAATTCAATACTATAATAAACCTCTTTAAATAGTGTTTGTCTGAGGTTTTACACAAAAGTGCTTTGTTGATTGCTTGCTATTTTGCACGACGGGAGAGCCATGCTTTGGCACGAATGGGCCGGCTCGACCGGAGAAATACCACGTCCTCACAGAAAACCGGCGTGAAACCGTTTCGCCGAGTGAGTGAGTTTACCGGAGGCCCAATCCCCTACCCTTTTCCCTCCCCTACCCTTTCATATTTCCTTCCCTACCCTCCCCTATTACCCCTTAAAAGGCCGGCAACGCACCTGCAGCTCTTCTGATGCTGCGAGTGTCCATGGGCGACGGAAGTTGCTTTCCATCAGGTGACCCGTTTGCTCGTTTGCCCCCTTATTGCATAAAAAAAAGAATAAAAACTAGTTAAACTCCAGTCAACAAACTTCTTAAAATCTACTTGTGATTATATTACGTCTCAAAAAATTTCTTCCAATCCGCTTCTGCTTATAGCATGTCTCAAAAACTGATAAAATCCGTTTGTTCTTATATCGTCTCAAAAACTTCTTATAATCCGCATCTGCTTACATCACGTCTCAAAAAACTTCTTTTTTTCCTTCAGGCTCCATAAGAGCAGCGGTGATCGCGACAACAATAGAATACAATAGCATTTCCAGGAAGCCCCGATCGAAGGAATAATCTGCTTATATAACGTCTCGAAAAACTTCTTCTGATCCGTTTCTGCTTATATCACGTCCCCAACCCCAACATTTGGGGACTCAATTTCACTCTCACTGATCGATTGTTCAGTCGCAGCGAGTGGATCCCCGTTATTCACCGTTTCGCGCCTCACCTATATTCAATCTGACTGGAATACATTTATTGAAATAGATCCGTTAGATTTATTAACTTTATCGCGCGAGAACCGTACATTTTTCCGGGATAAAAACTATCCTATGTCCTTTCTCGGGACTCAAAGTATCTCCATGCCAAATTTCAGCAAAATCGGTTCAGCGGTTCGAGCGTGAAGAGGTAACAGACAGACAGATAGACAGACAGACAAACAGACAGACAGACAGACAGACGGACAGACAGACAGACACACTTTCGCATTTATAATATTAGTATGGATATGGACTAGCTGTCCCGGTGAACTTCGTGTCACAGGTCACCTTAAAACCTTACCTGGACTTCTACGAATATTTTAAGACTAAAATCAGCCCAATCCGTTCAGCCGTTTTCGAGTTTTAGCGCGACTAACACATTTGAAAATCCATTTTTATATATAAGAAAGAAGATATGATTAAGTATATATTTTATGCATTTATACTAAAATACATTTATGATACTTTACTAACAAATTCTAAAATTGAATTTTTTATAATATAATATAGTGTCCTATATAGATTGACGTCGTAACCATGTTATCATAAATCAGAAATAATAGAAAATATCACATAATTGCAAAAAAATTACCAAAAAAGACGGGTTGCACTCCGGGAGTGCCGGCAGAAGTGAACACTTGATTATTAACGTTGTGCATTTTTTAAAAAACATTTTTAATTAATCGAAACCCTTACAATCGATTAAACAAATATCGACAATCGAAAAAAAAAAACAATCGATTTTTCGATTAATCAATTTCGATTAAAATTAATTTTAATTTTAATCGAAATTGATTAATTTTAATTATTTTAATTATTATTTAATTTTTATTATTACTTAATTTTAATTATCATTTAATTTTAATTTCGATGTTACAACACTATAAGTACTTCTCCAACCGTCTTACGCGTTTTGTATGGTTTTTTGATCAACACGAAAATCTGGCGCGAGTTTCACAGTCTTTACCCATCCCACAAAAGTGCTCAACGCCGCTAAAGAAGTTTTCACTTCAAAAATATTACCCGATAGACAAAGGCAGCAGACAATATGAAGAATCACACGCTAGTTAATCATATTATATCTACGAATAATAAAAACTATATTATATTTATAAGTAAGTGAGTAAATAGCTACTTTAGTTATGGCCTGTTTCACCGCTTCCTGATAAGGTGCCCGATAGGGTTATTTGACAGATTTTGCATACTCCATCTGTCAAATTAAGTGGTGGATAGCCTTATCAGGAAGCGGTGAAACAGGCCCTTAAAGTAATTGAAAAAAATACAAAATATAATAAGATAGTTTACAGTTTGGTTGTAACATAAAATGTTTGGTAAAATTTAAACCCTGTAAAATATATTATGAAAAATGTTTAGACAAAAATGTAAACAAGGTCACGTTTTCAGTAGTAGGTCAGTTAAAATTAACACAACATTTTAAACGAGGAACCTTGAAGACTTTACCGCTAATTAAAGGCATTTTTAAAAGAAAAACTGCTTAAGAAAAATACCTACATAATCCAGTTTTTACTAATAAGGTCAGTTAAAATTAAGCTCAGCGTAGTATATTTCTAACAAAGAAATCTAAAAAACGTTGTGTTTTATGAAAAAATACAACTGATAATAAAAATCATCAGTCTGAGAAATTGTAAAATATTTGATGAAATTGGCAAAATTTCCAGACAATAATAATGTGCGTTTTTTTTAAATTAATCACACTTAGCGTGTAATATCAAATAGGTATGTTATCAATTTAAGTAAATTATCAACAATATGATATATAAGAAAGAAAGAATACATATTATAAAGTTTCTAGAAATCTCCTAAAGCCAAACTCCATAATAATACCACATAATACCTCTTGTCAACACAACGAATTATTAGAAGTAGAATGAATATAATGCTGATAAGTTCTGATAAGTGCTGATAATGATGATGGCAAAACAAGTTCTTGACCAACACAAAAACAATATTAACTCGTCATAATAGTGTCCTCTGCCGGCGCTCTCTTTGAATATGTATGAAGGAATTAATCAGAGCAGAACAGACTTATGCCAGAAAATAATGTAGTGGACCCTTTACACTAACTTCAGAGAATATGAAATTGAGGCAAACAAAGAACAACGAACCTTATTGGCATACCTATGGTATTTTGGTGTACATCTATGAAACATACGCTAATCGAAAGGGAAGATGTTTAGAAAGAATAAATATTCTTTGAAAAATTGTCGTAAATAATATACTTTCTCAGTTATTTCAGTTTGAAAATGTAAAATAAATAACATTTTTGATAAAGAACCTGAAATATTTAAAAAGTAAGTATAACATTTAGGACATTTTGTCAAAGAGTATAATTATTATTGTTGTTTGTAATTATTTTCTCTGTCGATTGACGTACAATTGTTTCACAGGTGTACAGGTAATTTTAAGTACTTGAAATTAATCAGGTATGCCACTCTCCATACAAAAAGGTTCGAAGTCTTTTAAATTCTACGTCCAGTAATTAAACTTTCTTTATATATTATTTAGTTATTTATTGCCTTGTAGAGATGTTTTTTTTTTTCGGATAAAATATAATATTTTAACACCTAAGAAGCGATTTCTAAAATGCCAAGCCAAGTTGTCTCTTAAGCCACTCGTCACCAGTTTTGATTCAGAAAAAAACATAATCTTGTCACCAATTTAAAGTTCCTACTGGTTTCACATCCTTCTACAATTTTACATGCTTAGTATTTCAGATAGTGAGAAGTCTCCTTACGTTTTCTCATTTACTATATTTGCATTCGTCTATTCAGGAAATTATTAAAATACTATAATATTTTTGTTTGCCTATATGACACACATGTGTATAATTCAGATTTATTAATAACGAACACTTTTAGATTCTTAATGAATTGCATAATTTAATAAAAGACAATTCTTAATTTTATTCACAAAATAATGCGAAAAATTATTTCAATACTAAACAATAATTATTAGTAAAATAATATTATGTTCCGTCTTATTTCTAGTGTAGTGTGCTCATAATATACGAATAGGCTGGTTGATCAGATCGGACTGATCCGCCTTTTAAGCATTCATATTACAAACCATAAATTACTTCATATACTTACCCACACAGATTACAAACATTAAGCTGTCAAGGAATTTAAAGACAAAGAACATTCACCAAATACACTTTGAAAAGTAAAGGAGAACGACTAAGTTGTAACCCCAGGAATCCGCATAATCCTCGAAACAGTCGTAAATATTCTGCTGTGTCGTAACCGCAATGTCAAATGTAAGACGCGAATGTTTGAAATACTACCGCACAGAAAATATTTTGAACCCGTTCCTCTTAAATTAAACGGATTACTAGTTCCGTACTACTATTACTAGGTGAGATAATTTATTATAATACAATATAAGATACAAGATGACACCCGCAACTTAGTTGTCCACAATTCGTTTATCGAACCGTACATTTTTGAAGTGAAAACTTCTTTCTGCGTTGAGCACTTTTGTGTGATGGGTAAAAACTGTGAAACTCGCGTCAGATTTTTGTTGATCGAAAAACCATAGAAAAAGCGTAAGACGGTTGGAGAGTAGTGTTTTGTGTCGAACTCGAACTCGAACGAAATGAACAGTCGGGGAAATGAGTTGTTTAGCAGAAATGTACAGTCGGAGAAATGGGTTGTTTAGCAGAAATGTACAGTCGGGGAAATGAGTTGTTTAGCAGAAATTAACAGTCGGGGAAATGAGTTGTTTAGCAGAAATGTACAGTCGGGAAAATGAGTTGTTTAGCAGAAATGTACAGTCGGGTAAATGAGTTGTTTAGCAGAAATGTACAGTCGGGGAAAATTGTGCTAAGCAGAAATGCACTGTCGGGGAAATGAGTTGTTTAGCAGAAATGTACAGTCGGGGAAATGAGTTGTTTAGCAGAAATGTACAGTCAGGGAAAATTGTGCTAAGCAGAAATGTACAGTCGAGGAAATGATTTGTTTAGCACAAATGTACAGTCGGCGAAATGAGTTGTTTAGCATAAATGTACAGTCGGGGAAAATTGTGCTAAGCAGAAATGTACAGTCGAGGAAATGAGTTGTTTAGCAGAAATGTACAGTCGGGGAAATGAGTTCTTTAGCAGACGCGATGATTAAGGCCGCGTTTCCACCTGCAAGACAACTGTCGCGAGAAGTGTCTGATAGTCTGTCTGACAGCAGCTTTTTTTTTTCGATTGTCGATATTTTTTAATCGATTGTAAGGTTTTCGATGAATTAATATAAACGATCGTTTTTTTTAATCGATTTTCATAAAACATGGGTTAAAAAAATAATGCACAACGTTAATAATCAAGTTTTCACTTCTGCCGGCACTGCCGGAGTGCAACCCGTCTTTTTTTCGAGTTAAAAAGTATCCTATATCCCGAGATTCAAAGTATCTCTTTGCCGTTCAGCAAAATTGCCTCAGCAATTCGGACTTGAACAAATTACAGATAGACAGATAAACAAACACACTTTTACATTTACAATATAGTAAGTATGGAAGTATGTATTAAGTCAGGACAGGTGACCTTATCGAAATATTTTAAGATGGAGGTTGAGACTGCCTTACGTAGGATGACCTCCAACCTCTCAAAATGTATGCTGCTGTTTCGTTTAACCTACTTTTATTTTCATAATAATTGTCTACTCCCATACATTAATTACGGTAAGAGGCTCTCCATGTGATAGACACGGAAGCAGAGTATCCGCCATTTTCCGCGCGACCCCTGTCAACACTGTCAGGCGCAGCGAAAAGTTGAACAAACGTTTTTTGTGAACTACCCACACATGTATTGTTTAGACTTTAGACGGTATGAAATTTCCTTTTTCAAAAATATTTTTGGTTTCTAATCGTGTATATCTATCATATTATTGTTTTACTGAGGTAGTCATTAGAGTGTTTTTGCACTTAGTCCGGGTCCGAATAGGGTCAGAGCCTGCGCGCTCTATAATAATTATGTCATGGAAAGTAGAGTTACTGGTCTATGGGGCGGCAGATTGATCTGGTTGGCCTGCAGTGA
Source organism: Polyommatus icarus (assembly GCA_937595015.1). Classification (NCBI taxonomy): domain Eukaryota; kingdom Metazoa; phylum Arthropoda; class Insecta; order Lepidoptera; family Lycaenidae; genus Polyommatus; species Polyommatus icarus. The sequence continues at coordinate 20,784,205 of OW569328.1, read as the reverse complement.
GTCCGACCATAATATTTTCATTCGGGCTTTCCCTATATGGGAGTCTTAAAAGGGGAAATTAAAATGAAAAGCTCATAATATATGCCGTGTTGCCTAAACATTAGCGTTCTAGCTTTTGTTCATAATAACTTAGTTATATTTTAAACATATCACAAAAGTGTTTAAATGGGGTAAATAAGTGTGGATAGATGTGAAAATTTTATCGAATTTGTTGTCGTAGTTTGTTACTGATACATGAATTCCATTTTTCAGTTATAAGAAATAACGTGGAAATTCTTTTGCGAAAATTTTTAGTATAAGTAATACAATTGTGACAATTCTGGCCAATGGTGAATAAATTGCCCGCCCCGGCCGCATATGTCGCCAATAATAAGATTATGCGGCCTCATCTGAACCTTTTGTGTTCAGCGTATTGTATTTTTTCAACAATACGGATAATTCTCTAAAAAGTTCTGTCCGCAAAGAGAAACGAATTGTTGGATTGTGGGTACTTGGGTACCTTTTTCGTAAGCCGCCGTTCTGATCATCATCATTTATCCTTATTCGACGTCCATGTGTACACACAAATCGAATTTTGATTATTAGTTTGACAAACATCGTTAATTATTTTTATAAATATAAAGCTATATTTCTTAGCAACATAATATAATATTTAATAAGGTGGAATTACGTCAAATATAACATAATTACCTTTTTAGATACTTCAACCTTTTCATTAAAAGTAAAAGTTAATTTTTAATCATAATATTAATATAATCACCAAAAACGAGCTCGTACAAAATGATAATATATTAACAAACTCTTGACATTAAAGTACTTGACTTTCATATAAAGTCGAGTGCATTCGGGAGCTTGTAATTAAAATTTAAAAGGCTTACTTTACTTAAATGTTAATTAAAATATACAAGGTGAGATGCTCTTACATGTTTTTGTTAGCGCCAGCGCAAATTATCAACAAAACATATCATAATGTCATTAATTATTTTCATTAGTTTTTTACCATTTTTATATTTATTTTTTTGTCGTTATTGTACTCGACGTTCACATAGACTATAGAGTATTAAATTTTAATACCAGGTTTGAATAAAAATATTTTGATTGTTCCATTTTCGTCCATTGGTAGTCTTTACCACTATTATAAAAGTATTATATTTTGATAAAGTCAGGAATAAAAATTATGCTTACATCACGATTAGGACGTACATATTGCATAGTTTTTGTTTATATCGATTTTATGTCCTCTTTCATAATTAATATTATTTTTAGTACTTCGCAGACATCTACTGTTATACAATTTCATCAGCTTACAAAGTATAGGGCTTGTCAAACTTAAAATGACGCCCCTCCCTCGTATTCAGAGTACAACATTTTTTCATTTATGTCAACAAGTGAAGTGGTGGGGCGCGTCATTTCAGATTAGACAAGCTCTTCCCTTGGTAGAGCTTGTCAAGCAATATCATATTGTTAGTATTTAAAAGTAAGGCAAATAAATATTATGTAATTAAACTATTTACCAGATGAATTCGTTTGAATTTGTAACATTTTTTGTGCTAAGTTAATTTTATCCTATAAATCCTTTATCGAGACTCAAAGCATCCGAATTTAAATTACATCAATATCGATTCAGCAGTAAACCGCTATTTCGTTTTTGCTTAAGCGTGAAAAGACGACTTAATATAGACACACTCTTGCATAACAAGATGTATCGATAAGAAAAAGAGTTAAAAAAATCTAAAATAGTGTATAGTGTGCGATGTCACTAACCCATAATTATGTGACGTGCCGCTGAAAGTGAAAGAAAAAACAACTTAATACCCACAAGATAAAGGCATTAGCGTTTATTACAAAAAGTCTCTCACCGCGGCTTTTAGGTTATAAAAGTTTTATATTTTTACACGACTACGGTAAAAATAAGAATAATAGTAAAATAGTAATGATGAATTACATCTTCCATAAAATACATCAAATAATAATGATGCGAATTTTCGAGCAGATCGGACTAAGGAATCGAGTTGTCCCATACTAACTTCATCCCCCATTTTCACACCCTTAGGAGAGGAATTTCTAAAAATTCCTTCTTATCGCACGCCTACGTCATACGAAGAACACTCCTTCCAAATTTCAAATATCTACAATCAGTGGTTTAGGCCGTAGCGTGATTCCATTTTCATGTCATTCAGGACAAAGCCTTTTATATAATGATATAGTTTATGCGGCCATTTGAGTATAATATGTCGTAATCATCAACCTACAGTTGATCACATGAAGTAAGGCTAAATGACACCCGCAATCTCTTTGCGTTAAAATATTTTGTTTATCGCGCGTGAACCATACCTATTCCCGGATAAAACAGAATAGTTTGTTATTTTTCGGTCTTCTTATAGTAGGTTTTTGTAAGCTCAATTTCATACAATCCAGTTCTGCGGTTTAAGCGTGAACAAGTAACAAAATATAGACAGACAGACAGGTGACGGACAGCCACACTTACTCATTTATAATTTGTAGTAGATGATGCCCGCAATTTCGTTGCGCCAAAACTCGTTTATCGCGCGGGTACCGTACATTTTTTCGGAACAAAAAGTATCCTATGTCCATACCCTCTCAAAGTATCTCCATGCCAAATTTCAGCAAAATAGGTTCAGCGGTGTGGGTGTGAAGAGGTAACAGACAGACCAACACATTTTCGCATTTATAATTCGTATGTATGTGATCTCACCCTTAAGAAGTTTGGTCAAGCGAAAAGGCTAAACTAGAAACTTCAGGGACTCTGAAGGACCTTTGAAAGAACTTAGATACGAGTAGAGTTTTAATTAAAAACCAAGTCTCAACAAACATTAGCATACCCGCACTTTTGTTGAAGTTGTTCAAGTTGTTAGACCTAAATGCTTTTTGTGTGTCTTGGAGTTCTATTTTTAGTCTTCCAATATCCATTATTTTTTAACCGACTTCCAAAAAGAAGGAGGTTATTTTTTTAAACTAGATGACACCCGCAATTTCGTTGCGCCAAAATTCATATACTGCGTGAGAACCGTACATGTTACAGGAATAAATGTATCCTATGTTCTTTTCCAGGGACGCAAAGTATCTCGATACCAAAAAGCAAAACCTGTTTATCGGCGGTTTGCATATGAAGCGGTTGTTACCTTGTTAAACACCCAGACAGAAAGTGTGCCTTTTTTTTTTTTTTTTTTTTTTTTTCGTTGGGGGAATGCGTTTACGCATCCCCGGGGTCTGGGGAGGACCACCGGGGTATGTGGGACTCCCCGGGGCGGAGGACGCACCCGGGACTACCCAAACTAGGAAAATATTTTAAATATCTGTATGCTTGGCCAAGCACAGATATTATCGCATAGTATCTGTAGCCCTAGCATGGCCACCAGTAGAAATGCGAAAGTATAGACAAACTGTGGAGATACTATATTACTATTCAAACTAGGAAAAGATTTTAAATGTCTGTATGCTTGGCCAAGCACAGATATTATCGCATAGTATCTGTAGCCCTAGCATGGCCACCAGTAGAAATGCGAAAGTATAGACAAACTGTGGAGATAAACTTAAGGTGCCGTTCCGATCTTTTTTCGTTCTGAAAAATTCAATTAAAATGCCACTTTATGACAGACTATAGTCCTAAAAATTCAATTAATATCCTACTTTATGACATATACTATAGTCTGTAATAAAGAGGCATTTTAATTGAATTTTTGTCGTTCGCGATTAGCCGCGGTAAAGATCGTAGCGGCACCTTAAGTTTATGTCCACAGTTTGTCTATACTTTCGCATTTCTACTGGTGGCCATGCTAGGGCTACTGGACTAGGCTAGTCCAGAGAAATGAATAGTTCAATACTTCTGGGACTAACCATGTAATAGGTTTCCTCACGATGTTTTCCTTCACCGTACGAGCATCCGTTTTATGTACTTGAGATCTGAAAATGTCTCATTGGGACACGCCTCCACCCGGAATCCGAATCTGTACCCTCTTGAGTGCGATCCAAAGGCTTACCCACTAGACAACGCTCAAATCCATACTTACATATTGTTAGAACAAATTATTATATTAGTATAAACTAAACAATGTATTTGGAGTCAATGTCTATACTCTATGCCGTGCGTCTGTGCTTTATGTTTTAACTTTTAAAAAGTATACATTCTGTTGTCTATGCGTGATCACTGATCTATGGTTCCTTTTGTCATCTGAGCTGCATCTTGTAATATTGTGTCTAAAATTGTCCGAATAAATCTCAGTTTATTTCAGTAATCATTGTGTTATTTCGCACAATCCCAACAGGTTAGGGCCCAGAATACGCGATTAATGTGTGTGCGAAATAAGTTTTTGTCTAAAACTGGTAAAAGTCGAGAAATACGCGATGTCGTCTGACGACGTGTTGCCGGCGCCGGGACCACCATCCTCAACAACAAGCTCTGGAATTACAATCAATTTCGAGAAGCTGAGTGGCATATCTAATTATGGAAATTGGAAATTTATGATGCGTATGTATTTAGTGCACGAAGATCTATGGGATTGCATCGACGAATCTGAACCGGGTGTTCCCAAGGTCAATGACAGCCGCAAACAACTACGGGCACTCGCAAAGATATGCTTGATGGTTCAACCCTCGTCTTTTTCCCATGTTAGAAACGCTGCCACTGGGTACGAGGCATGGAACAACCTAAAAACAGCATATGAAGACAGGGGGCTATGTCGTCGTCTTGGACTTTTACGCACGTTATTCGGATTAAAGTTGGAACAATTTAATAACATGGAAGCGTATATCTTGAAGATCACGGACCTAGATCAACAACTACGAGATATAAACGCTCCATTGGATGATGATTTTCTGTCAGTGTTAATGCTAAGCGGCTTACCCCCAGACTATGATCCGCTTATCATGGCATTAGAAAACTCTAATATTAAATTGTGCAGTGAAACAGTAAAAAGTAAATTATTACAAGAGAATTTACGTAGAGACTTTGACAAGAGTGAAGGTGCGATGCTTGCAAACAAGTTTTCTTCAAAAAATGTAAACAAACATCCAAAGTGCTTCATTTGCAAGAAACCTAACCACTTCGCAAAGAACTGTCCAACCAAATCGAACAATAGGAATAATACAAAACGGGGTGAAAGTGATAAGTGTGAGAAAGCGTGGAACGGAACATTATTGACAGCGCTAGCTGTCAACATAGACTCCAATGCTTGGTATGTCGACTCCGGTGCTACTTGTCACATGACAAACAACAAAGATATATTGAAAAATTATGTTGTGGACACTCCGCGGTTAATTACAGTTGCTAATAATCAGAAAATGCATAGCGAAGGTTATGGTGAGGTGGAATTATTGTTGAAAGGCCAAACTCAAGTTACAAAATTAAATGAAGTTATTTTTGTGCCAGGACTGTCAACTAACCTTATATCTGTAAACAAAATAACTTCCAAGGGGCTCGAAGTTCACTTTGATACTGAAAAATGTAATGTTTACTGCGGAAAAATGCCAGTTGCAAGTGCTACAAAGGTGAATGGTGTTTATGAACTAGACACAGTGAGTCAACTATCAACAAATGGTCACGAGCAGGCTGCGGCATGTCAAACGGTGGCTTTGGCGGAGCCACAGATCCAATCCATGGATGAAGAATGCGCAGAGGCTGTGAATTTGTGTGCGGCGAATCAATCACAAGAGATTTGGCACAGGAGACTCGGACACCTGAATAGAAGAAGCATGCATTTATTAAAACAAGGTATGGCACTTGGAATTAATTATACTACTATTAAAAATGATCCCTGCGCAGCGTGTATTGAAGGGAAGCAGAGCAGAATACCATTTCCAAAACAATCCTTTAGTCGAGCCACTGAGAAATTAGGTCTCATACATTCTGATTTATGTGGGCCTATGCCAGTTTCCTCATTTAGTGGTGCCAAGTATTTATTGACATTTATAGATGACTACACAAGGATGACATTTGGTTATTTTATTAAAAGCAAAGATGAAGTCTTGTCTGTATTCAAGATCTTTAAAAATCTTGTGGAAAATCAAACTAATTTAAAAATTAAGATGTTAAGAACGGACAATGGTCGTGAATATGTGAATAAACATTTTCAGAAATTCCTGCAAGAGCATGGCATTGTTCACCAGACGACCGTACCCTACTCTCCGCAACAGAATGGAGTTGCTGAGAGGGCAAATCGCACTATTATGGAAGCCGGACGATGTATGCTACAAGATGCAGGTATGGACCAAAGATTCTGGGCTGAGGCTTTGAATACAGCAATTTTTATTAAAAATAAATCGCCAAGTAAAGCAGTCAGAGGAACCACACCGGAAGAGAAATGGTCTGGTTGTAAAGTTGATTTATCAATTCTGAAAATATTTGGCTGTGTTGCTTATGTAATGATACCGGATGAGAAGCGTAAAAAATTTGATGCAAAGAGTAAACAATATATTTTTGTTGGATATTGTAATGAATCAAAAGGATACAGACTAATTGATCCCCAAAATCCTTCTAAATGTATTAAATCTAGAGATGTTTGCTTTTTAGAAGATATGATGTACAAAGACTTAAAATTAAAAATAAATCAGAATAACTCTATTAATGATTGTCACATAAATTTTAGTAATGAAATAGAAAATGTTGAGAGAACAAATGATGATAGCAATGTCAATCTCTTGCCTACTATAGAATTATCTGACTCGATCGCAACTAATTCCCCTATTTCTGTCTCCAGCTCAGATGACCCTAATGATGTCACATGGAATCCAGACATGACTGAAGATCAAAATTCTAGTATTTATGAAGATGTTGATGAAAGTGTGAATGCTATAATTGCAATGACGGCAACAAGTCATGACGGAGAACCACAGACAATTGAGGAGGCATTATCCGGACCTGAAAAGGAACACTGGAGGGAAGCTATCGAGGATGAATACAAGTCATTTGAGAAAAATAAGGCTTGGAGTTTGACATTACTACCTGAAGGAAAGAAGGCTGTTCGCTGTAAGTGGGTTTTCAAGAAGAAGCTAGGACCAGAAGGTCAGTTACTTCGGTATAAGGCACGCCTTGTAGCTAAAGGATATACCCAGGAATACGGGATTGACTACAAGGAAACCTATTCGCCTGTGGTACGATATTCTACTATACGTACGTTGATTGCTCTGGCGGTAAACCTAGACTTGCACATTGATCATATGGATGTGAAGACAGCGTTCTTAAACGGTGATTTGCAGGAGACCGTTTACATGGAGCAGCCAAATGGATACAAGATAAAGGGTAAGGAAAACCATGTATTTAAACTTCATAAAGCTATTTATGGGCTTAAACAAACCTCAAAGGCGTGGTATGATAAGATAGATAGTGTCTTGACAGACCTTCAGTTTAGAAAAACACTTAGTGAGCCTTGTGTTTATATTAAATCAGATGATACAGGAAATTTTATTATATTAGCATTGTATGTCGATGACATTTTAATTATAAGTAAAGATACACTTGAAAAGAAATTACTCAAGGAGAAATTGATGAATAAATTTGAAACAAAAGATCTTGGTCGAGCTACACATATATTAGGAATGAGATTAGATCAAAAACAAAATAAAATTACATTAGATCAGAAAATCTATATACAGAAGGTATTAGATCAATTTAATATGACTGATTGCAAGCCTGTGAGTACACCTCTTGAATGTGGCCTAAAGCTTGAGAAAGGTGATCAAACTGATATGGATTCCAAGTATAGAAGTTTAGTGGGATGTATTATGTACATAGCCATTTGTACTAGACCAGATATTATGCATGCGGCAAGTTTTCTCAGCCAATTTAATAATTGTCATTCTGATACACACTGGAAAGCAGCAAAACGTGTAATGCGATATTTAAAAGGGACTATTAATTATAACATAGTGTATGAAAAATATTCATTAAGTATTACAGGATATGTAGATGCTGATTGGGGATCCAATCAGCTAGACCGTCGCTCATATACTGGTTATGTATTTAAATTAGGAAATTCAGTAGTGTCATGGGAAAGCCGAAAACAAAGAACTGTAGCTCTATCGAGCACCGAGGCAGAATATATGGCATTGTGCGAGGGAGGAAAGGAGGCTAAATTCCTTAAAAATTTTCTTTATGAATGTTTGGGTAAACATTTATCTGTAACTTTGTTTAATGATAGTCAGTCGGCTCAAAGCATTTGTAAAAGTCATGTTAACCATAGTCGTAGTAAACACATTGATATAAAGCACCATTTTGTACGACAGATTGTAGAAGATAAAATTGTAATGCTAAAATACTTATCTACTGAAAATATGCCAGCAGATGTCTTAACTAAATGTTTAAGTAAAGATAAACATTTTAATTGTGTAGCAAATCTTGGTTTACAGATTGTTTAGTTTAAGGGCAGGTGTTAGAACAAATGATTATATTAGTATAAACTAAACAATGTATTTGGAGTCAATGTCTATACTCTATGCCGTGCGTCTGTGCTTTATGTTTTAACTTTTAAAAAGTATACATTCTGTTGTCTATGCGTGATCACTGATCTATGGTTCCTTTTGTCATCTGAGCTGCATCTTGTAATATTGTGTCTAAAATTGTCCGAATAAATCTCAGTTTATTTCAGTAATCATTGTGTTATTTCGCACAATCCCAACACATATTAATACACTAATATTATAAATGTAAAAGTTTGTCTATTTGTCTGTTACCTCTTCACGCCTAAACCGCTGAACCGATTTTGCTAAAATTTGGAATGGAGATTCTTTGAGTCCCGGGAAAGGACATAGGATACTTTTATCCCAGAAAAAATATACGATTTTCGCACGTTAAATGAATTAGCGCAACGGAATTGCGAACTTTGTGTAGTATAGCTATACTATAAGGGTCAAAAGTAACTCCAAATGGTTCGTGTAATATTAGTTATTAGTTATTCTTATTATTATTAAATACACACGGTGCAGCTCACCAGTTCTGTTATACCTGAATTTGACTGGACACGCTGCCGCGTGTCTATATAATAATAATATGACGCCTCCGTGGTCTAGTGGTATAGAGCGCGCCTCTTGACTCGGAGGTGGTGGGTTCGATTCCCGCGTTGGAAACATTATATTAAAAAGTTTGGTTATGACAATGCAGGCAGGCAGGATCACCTGATTGTCTGATAAATAAGATGATCCATGCGTCGGATGGGTATGTAAAAAGTCGGTCCTGCGCCTGATCTCTCGCCGGTGGTGTCGGTCTGCCGCTCCACTGGGTTATGAGAGTAAAGGAATAGAGAGTGCTCTTGTGTACTGCGCACACACTTGGGCACTATAAAATTTCTTTTCGCACGTTAAATGAATTAGCGCAACGGAATTGCGAACTTTGTGTAGTATAGCTATACTATAAGGGTCAAAAGTAACTCCAAATGGTTCGTGTAATATTAGTTATTCTTATTATTATTAAATACACACGGTGCAGCTCACCAGTTCTGTTATACTTGAATTTGACTGGACACGCTGCCGCGTGTCTATATAATAATAATATGACGCCTCCGTGGTCTAGTGGTATAGAGCGCGCCTCTTGACTCGGAGGTCGTGGGTTCGATTCCCGCGTTGGAAACATTAAGTATATTTCCAAGTTTGGTTATGACAATGCAGGCAGGCAGGATCACCTGATTGTCTGATAAATAAGATGATCCATGCGTCGGATGGGTATGCAAAAAGTCGGTCCTGCGCCTGATCTCTCGCCGGTGGTGTCGGTCTGCCGCTCCACTGGGTTATGAGAGTAAAGGAATAGAGAGTGCTCTTGTGTACTGCGCACACACTTGGGCACTATAAAATTTCTCATGCGTAGCTGGCCTGGTTTCAATGAAACCGGCCACCGCCACCGAAACCGGTGTGGGAGCTATTATTATATAACCTCTAGGATATCTTTACCTAATGTCACATCAAAACAGGCGGATTATTTTTCTTACCGACTCGCTATCGATAAATCTCCCGAGTTTAACTTTATACAGGCTTATCGGCGGAACAGGTGCTTTATCAATATTCAAAACGTGTTCTCCATATTTCATGCGATCATATTTCAAGCCACCTGGACAAATTCCAGAATTGGGGGACAAAAGGGTTAAAGAGAAAATTTTAAGATCATCATCATCATCTTTATTTGACGACCTCCGTCGCCCAATGGCGGAGCGTATGGCAACTCAAGCCGTGGGTTCGAACCTTGCCGACGGAACAAAACGTTTTAGTTCTTGGGTCATGATGTTACCAATAACACAAGCCTTTCAGATAATTAACACGGGGCCAGACTGACGTGGGTGAAGCATCTATAGATATTATTATCACTTTAAAAGTCCTGACCCTCCAAAGACATAACAACTATTTTGTTAATCAGTGTTCGAGGGGGAGAGGCACGAAGAAGGTCCCTTTTTAGGGTTCCGTAGTCAACAAGGAACCCTTATAGTTTCGATCTGTCCGTTCGTCTGTCCGTCTGTCTGTCTGTCTGTCCGCGGTTTTACTCAGAGACTATAGGACCTACAAAGCTGTTATTTGGCATGAATACACATATTAATGATGGCAACAAAATGGTAGGTACGTGAAATCGTAAAAAAATATTTTTTTTATGGTACCTCCCCTACACATCAAGCGGGGATGAATATTTTTTTTCGCGCCCACCCCATCGTGTGGGGTGTCGTTGAATAGGTTTTTTAAAAATATTGCGAGTATTCATAAATCATTTTTCGATTTAGGGATCCGTTCGTGAAATATTAAGTTTTAAATTGGAAAAAATCGTTAGAGTCCAGTGTCCCCCCCTTCTACCAGCTAAATGGTTGGTTCTGGAAATGTGAAAAAATTCACGGGAGTAGGAAATATGCTAAATTTAAAAGGAAAACTATCACGGCTAAGAAGACTTCATAAGTTATTGAGTAATAGTCGATCAACTAAAAAAAATGTATTCGGCGAAGTTTAAAGGAACTTTTCGTTCAAATTCCTTTGAAGGTAACTGAGATGATGTTGTTAGTAGTGTAAAACACGCTATAAATGTACATTCATTGACCATAAAAAATTGTCAAAAACCAGCGGTACTACGGAACCCTACATTGCGCGTGGCCCGACACGCACTTGGCCGGTTTTTTGGTATTTTGCTTACTTGTCCAAAATGGTGCTTGTTATTACTTACAAAACGTTGTAACTTGTATTACGCATTTAAAACCAATCAAATTCTCACTTTGTGCCTATCTCCAATCATTACCTAGCTTTATGCTTCTAAAAGTAGTAAATTTTCTGGAAGGTGTTTTTTTTTTTACTTTCCCATTCACAAGCCATTCATTGACTAGAATATAATTAAAATGCCACGACGACGTGTTTCACGCCAACTGACCCTATAGTGCGACAACGTTTAATATGAACGTGGCGAAAATTAACTAACGCTGCCATCATACAGAAACGACATTTTTGACAGTACTCAATTTGCAGCGCCCCCGCCCACGTTCATTTAAAGCGCTGTCGCACTGTACCTATTTTGTTTTTTCAACAAAATAGAAAATACGTACAGTTGTAAGTCCTTATATGATACATCTATGGACAAATCAATAAGATGAAACACGATTCTGCGGAAGATAAATTTTATATTTGACAGACTATGACAGATTAGCTATTACATCACAAGATCTGCGCGATAAAACTCACCCCCGCCCGGTCGCTTGCGGGCTCAATTTGTTTTTTCCGACATTGCAGGGAAAAGTTATTTGGACTAAACTAATTTTTTTTACTATAGGTATTATCATAGTTCAACATAAAAACTTTTTTTTTTGCTATAGGTATTATCTTTTCTTTTTAACTATAATATTCATTAAGTACATACATACAATAGCATTACCCTCAAGTCACAACTGGATACCCCAAACTCTAAAGCAATGAACTAACAACTTTAAAAAATACGTGTTGTAACATTACGAAAGAGATTTGATATTAAATTAACAATTAATGCTATCGCCCGGTTTCTATTTTTTTTAACAGGAACTGCGTTGGCTTCCACGTCAAAGAGCGATTTGGCCGCTACACGATAACCTCCTACTTTTTGGAAGTCGGTTAGTAACAAAAGCGCCAGTGAATCGATAAACTCCCATCGAAAACCCCTGAAACAATGAGTGGATAAAATCAGCATTCAGCAATATATTTTTTATTGTGAGGCTTTAACAAAATAATCCCCACTTCATTCACAGATGACTTACATTCAGATGTAACAAAAGTCTTTCACGAATAATAAAAAATGAAATCGCACATTTCTTAGAAAAATGTTTAACAATTCTATGTTCCGGCAGGCTGATCTCCCGAGGAATTTTATTTAACAAAGTCAATCATTTGTACGTCTAGACGGACACGTTTAGCTACTACATTATTTTTATGAGGAAAATACATTTTTGTGGAAATAATCTTCGGTGTTGAAGAAATCACGTGATCTTTTGAACAAAGAAAGCTAAAGATTGGTACATAATATTGGATCGTGAGTCTAGGAATCTCTTTTTATTTTTAGAGACCCGTCAGGCGGTTGGATATTCTTCTTTGCTGGTGTTAAAAATATTGCACCTTTAATAAACTATTCTTATCTTATCTTATAGTGTAAGATTATGCTCAAATGTTTGGAATGCTTCTTTTGTTAGCATCTCTATCAAATGTAAAAGGTACTCATGTATGGTGTATGGACTGTTATGTATTATGCGAACTTATTAAAATAAACGAAACTCGTCACTCAACAGGCGTCAAACTGTTACTTGAGAGGCTGTTTCTTGAGTGTGGTCAAATGCCTCACGCATATTGTGATAACAAACTTATATTCGAGATCATCTCAAGACGCTGAGCGTGTCAGCCGAGAATGGTATTCCACATTGGGAAAACGTATTGAGCCAGAGCACGTGTATATAGGGTTTTGCAGATAGTCTTCAAAGGTTATCAGGCCAAGTAAATAAAACAAAGATGGCGACGAACCAAAACATTACGGCAAATGGGGCAGTATTGTAGCGCGATCGAGTCAATTGTCCAAAAAGATTGGATCAGAGTAATCTCTAATCAGCTGAATGGTCGGGCCGCTGATTCGAGATTAACGGCTTCGGCGAGGGTTAAGTTGTCGATACAAAACTGAGAGCGGTCAAATTGGGGGTTTGTGTACATTATTTTAATGAGTACATTAAATAAATAGATCTATATTTGAAGCTCACGACTGTTCCCCCCCAAATATATTAGACTAGATTAAGTCTCCAACTCTATTGTTAATTTTGTGTAGGCCATTATTTCCAGCTACTATATTCGATTATTACTAGAATTTCTGAACGTTCTGGATTACCCTGATAATTGACTCGGTTTTCGATTTCAGAATTGCATTATAAATTAACTATTACACAGAACCGAACCACTAAACCATGGTTCATACCGTAAAATAATAATTAGGCTAATAAATTAATAATGAAACCTAATTTCTGATTGAATGAAAACTAGTTAGGCTTAAGCCGTGTATAATAGAAGTAATTTAGTATTGTTTATTAATATTGTATACATGAGATCAATATTTTGTAAATCATCTGCAATGGATACAAAGAACTTGATGATTAAAAATAAAAACGAGGCCTTTACATCCGTTGTGGACGATTTATAGAGTGTTTTCAAAGCGAAGTAACCACTCCTCAAACACTGTAGTGCCTGGGACAAGATCTTTAAATTTCGTTTAGTAGCTAAACGCATGATAATAATTTGATAAAAATGCCTTGCAATAGCTTTACCGCATCAGTCCCCGAGTGTTACACGTGTAGGCTACCAGGTTTTAAATAAAAGATGATGAAGTTAATAATGGACTGTATTACGATGCAAGTTTACAAAATAGGTATGTACTGGTCGCCTACAAAGACAATAAAGGAATGAACAGTTGTCAAAACTCAAAACTATACGTATAATTAAATAATAAATAATATATAGCTGTGTAGTGTGCGCTCGCGCATAAGTCGCATGCGTCGGCGCAGCTAGGAGAACGCGCCCCGCGCGCCTTGTTGTGGTGCAGCCGCAACACACGTATTTTGTTAAATTATAATATGTTTAATTATATTTTTAAATTCAAGACTTTGGAGCAAAGATCCTTATGTACACATCATTAATCCTTGATACATTAGGTGAAATCCGGCTGTAGCTTCACGTCCAGTATATTCAATGGAGTTTTGGAGCTCATTAATGTTGTCCTTTAAATAATATGTCAAACGGGAAATCCCATTAAAAGTTTACGTAACTCCCAACTTCCAATATTAGCAGCTTGGATATGTCTTTGAAATACTTAAACTTCTTTACACTTGGATGTTAATTCGTTATTCTTAGCAATATTAGGTATAGCCTGAAACGAATAAACATTTTTCATTTAATTATTCTTTTTCGATTTCAGTTTTTTTTTTTTTTTTATATCCTGGTAACACACGATCTTAATAAATACCATTGAACCAAAATTGCTTCACACCAGCTTTGGTATCGGTGGCCGGTTTCATTGATATAATATAGTCAATTCTTTAGGCATAAGTATTCAAAAGCACTCTCTATTCCTTTACTCTCATACCCATGTTACATGTAGAATGGACAAGCGATACGAGTGGCGAAAGATCATACGTAGGACGGTTCACGTACCCATTCGATCCATGTCAAATCATAGTGTCAGTAAATCTAATGATTGACTGTAATATAAAATTATTTGACACGGCAATGTTCTAAAATCTACCTTGAAAACAGCATTAATTTCTTGACGTGGGGATAGAATCCACCACCTCCAAATCAAGCAAACGACTAAACTACTTGACCATGAAGGCGGGCACTAAATTGAAACTTTTATAACAATTGGAAGTAGGCTACAAAAATAAATCCTAAAAAAATCTCACAGCGCTACTTAATAATTCATTACAGTGTTACTGCCTTTTCATGGCCCCGTTTCTATTGTCTATGCGATGTGTGAATTTTAATCAGCACGCAGCAATGGGAACACCAGATCACGAGAAAAAGTTTCAATCAATTTTCATGTACACGTGAATGGAGAACTAGTTCAGTGCTTTTTATCTCGGCTCCGATTTGGAATTTCATAATTGGAAATAAAATCAGATAACGAGCAGATATTGCTTGATGCTAAGAGAAATTGATGGACAGGTAGGGTACTAAATTATTCGATAGTAAACACGCTTAAATCTGTCTTCAATTTTAATAATTTTATACAACTCTTTCTGGATTTCTGTGAAGGCGCGGTTAAGGGGGCGACTAACCCAAAATTTTCGATTTTACAATTCATTTTTATACTTGAAAATAAGCCCCAATTGTTTCATTTTCTAAAATAAGATACCTACTACATAATATTTTCAAGAATTCAATCTAAGCAAAAACACGATATCTTAAAATTTTCTCGATAGAAAAAAAATCACAAAAATGCATGTAATTTTCAAGAATTTTTCATTTATTGCCATAACCCTGCATTGAACTAAATTAATATTTTAACACATTTTATAAAATTCTATCATTGAGAAACCGACCTAGCGGATTTTAAAATGTTGTATATTTATCGAGTTATTGAGAAACTCTTATTTGGCGATGAATCCGCGTCGTCCTTTTTCACCTAGCATATCAAAGACGGGCGTGAGTGTGAAGAGAGAAGGATTATGTTTAATTTTTTGGGTCAGTCGCCCTCTTAAAACCATATAAATTGTATAGTCCCGTCTTAGATCATACAATTTATTCGGACCATATTCATAACCAAAATTAATTTTATATGGCAGGTCATGTCTTTCTGCCTAAGCGTTTTTAGTAAGCATCACAGACCCATATTCCGGTTCTGTTGTATACGAATAAAAAAATTTTATATTATATACCAGCACCAGAATTTAGAGTGTCTAATAATGACGGCAAATATGCTCATAATTCATATTAACATAGTAATGTTTACACACCAATGGGCATTGTCCAAAAAAAATCACATGTACTTTTTATTTTTTTTTTCGTTAAAATAGGGTATTTTAAGAATATAAATTAAATAATTTTTAAATTCATTGGCTAGTTTTTTCTCAATAAATATTTAAAGTTTCGCTCTGACGTCATCATCGGCGGCCAATTGACCTCTGTAGTATGTTTTTTTTCCTTTCAATCTTATTTATAATGGCTCGTTCGTCTAATGCAAGTTATCACTATGTGAAAGCTGATACGAGAAGCTTACCAAAAGTTCGAAACGTAATGTTGGTCGAATTTATTGCTTATTTAACGCCATTGAAGGTCAAACTAAGGTTAAACATATTTGTTCAAAAATATAAGTAACTAATGGGTATATTTTTCGTTTATATACAGAAAAACGATCACTGACCTTATTCCTCGAAATGTTTTTGTAATGAGCAAAATTAAAAAAAAATGGACAATCCCCATTCAAAACATACCTTGAGGGGCTGTTTGTTCCCCATAGTGCACGTAAAGATAAACTTTGTAGTCGACCTTCGGTTGAGCTCTTTGGGAAGTTTAGAAGCGATTTAGCTGATATCAGACGGTTTGTGTAATGTGTATCCTCGTTTTATAATTTGAATGTTTCACTACAAGTGTTGTGGTAGTTGCCACAATTCAAAACTCAGGACATAAAGTATTCGTGGATGTTATTAAAAAATTAAAGGTAAGAAAAAAAAATCGATTTTACACAAAGTTATATCAACTTCAAAATTAACCACCGAAAGAACGATCACTCAGATTTTATTCGAAAGAACATCTTCTTAGCCTAAATCTATGTATAAAAGTTTATGTATTTAATTTTAGTTTAAAAAATAAAAATTAACTGGCAATAAATTTTATCTAAATCAATACTTCTAAGAAACTGAAGGTTAGTTTAAATTTAAAGAAACCAACCAAAACAAAAATCTATCTGGCCTTATTTAACTAAAAAATTGTCCTTCTGCGAATCGTTAGCGACGCTAACAAAATAAAAATAAAATATTCCACTTTGGAATCCGTAAACTTTTATTACTGTTAATTATTCAAAAATACTAAAGCGGCTAAGTACTCGAGCATTTTTCTGAAATGAATTTCAGTTACGTGCTCAAAAGGTAATGAAAACTAAGAGCTCCGAGGAACTCCATAATGAACATTCATTTTATTTATGAGAACCAATTAAATAAGATTTCATATTTCTCCTAATTGATTGCTTTAATTGTGAATGCACTTCATTTGGATGCAGACGAAGGTAACAGAGTTGAGGGTTCACAAATTACGTTAAAATGTAAATGGCATGTGAGAAAAAAATTGTCAATAATGGTATGTTGTAGGTACAATGAGAGAAGTTAATTCCTAGGCAGATGGAGGACCAAAGTACTTTGGTCGCGTTACGTCAATCCCATTACACAGCTAACATTGAAGTAACATAATATTAAGCCGACTAAATGACGTGGGTCTGTCAACTGTCTACGAATCAATTTCCTCGATTGTATATGTCACTGGAAATATCCTCAAAATGGTAGCATTTGCATTTTGATTTCCTGCGCCTTAACATTTATAATAATATACCATCAGTTTATAATATCGAGCTGACACGTAAGGTATAGGGCGTTAAAATAGTTAAAAGTTGAATAACTTTAGCTTTTGATCCCAATTTTCCCAATTTTCACAATGTCCCACAAAACATACCCAGATGACATAAATAAACGAATAATAAGTGTATCTCGCAAAGTAAACATAACCCAAATAATAATTATTCAAGGATTAAAAACGTCCGCAGCAAAACAAACTTTAATTCGTTAGTCTAGAGCTCAAATTGGTACGAACGATTTCGGGGGATAGGACTTAAGACGACAAAGGCACACGTGCGCTACTGAATTTATATTATTGTTGTCACTTCCTTGTCATATTTACTAGTACGTGGCTGCAAGATATAATGTGAAGGCATGTGGAACATACAAATACGGTTTACTTACATTGTTGAGGTTAGGATTTCTGTAATAAGGGATTTGATTTACGAAGGGACTTGAGACAAACAAATCAACAAACTCAATTATACTGAAGATCCTTTATCAATAGACTATGATTCTCACATAGGACGTAAAATGCGAGAACCTTTCGAGGGCAGATAACTCATTGATGGATATTGAGATAGGGTTTCGCTGAGCAAAGAAATATTGCGGTCGAAATGAACGATGTATTCATCTGTGTGTGCCTAGCCACATTTACAGTCGAAGAAGATGTAATCTATAATGTATATATCTAGCCTCATTTATAATAATAAATAATCCTTGAAATTGTATTATATGTACCTAATTAATGCCGGCGTTTATAGCAAAAACATTGATGCTGATAAACAGACAACAGGTTTTAAAATTAACTATTGAAGTTTTATTAGACCTTATAATTCAAGGGTCAATTCAGACCGCAACGCGACGAGACGAGGCGAGGCGTGGCGCGGCATAAATTTGTATGGATGTGACAGATTTCAATTGCGCGAGACGACATGCCAATCTATCAATTCAGAACACATTTAGAAATGCATCTACGAGTCAAGTTGCGGTCTGTATCAACTCTAAGTGTCCTAGCACACAATGCCGTTGACTTTGGTGAAATCGATATTTCTGAATTTCGGCATCATTACGTCTATATATGCTATTTGAACTTATAGCTTATACGTTATTTCGGTAGATTAATAAATATAAATTAAGCTTAATTAAGCAGTAAGTAATAATCAATACTTAAAGATGAACCTCAGCATAGTTTCACAAAGTTTCTATAGAAACAAACCAAAACCAAGTAACACATCTGTTCTCATCACAAAGAATTAGTAAAAACGGAAAGCCACAATCTCCATCAGCGGGGAGCTTATGATAATCCACTCAACGATGATACAGTGAAGCTTCACTAATTGGATTAACTTGTACGTGGATAAAAGTCGGGGATTTATATTATTAAACGGCGGACATCCACTAGTCCACCATCCAGTTTATTACGCTCAGCGCTCAGCTGAAATCTAATGGTGTGCATTGACGGTATGTCCATCAATTTTTAACCCCCGACAAAAAAGAGGGGAACTTATAAGTTGCGTGTGTATATCTTTATGCATGTGTCCTTGGCAAACGGGTGGACTGAATTTTCTGTTTTTTAATTTGACATGATGTAAATATTTTTGCCAGAATTATCATTATTATCAAGTCGTTCACTGCTTTACAATTTTGTTTTCTTTAATTCCTGAATTTATGTTTAATTATATTTTAATGCATCAATTCCATTTGTGCTCAGATACTTCGTAAACAATGTTTTATATAAAAAAGAAAAATGGATAGCATAATATTACAACTTTTATCAATATTGTTATTCATCTCTTGTAATATCACTTATTTGAAATCTACAGACGGAAAAACTCATATTATGTGTTTTGATGTTGCTTACAAAATGTAGCAAGATATATATAATATTACTGCAATCAGCAAAATATCCGAAAGTCTTTAATATGGGACAGGAACTTCCAATAAGAAACTCCAAGTTGATATCTCCAAGGCTTAGAAAGACCACAACCGGATATTACCCACTATTGTCAATTTGTCCCACTCAATTGTTTTCCGATTGACGAAGATGAAGGACTTTGACCACTAATGCCCCTCAAGCGACGTCATGAAAAAACAAAAAATGAGCTAAGTGCAAATCGGACCCGCGTACGAAGGGTTCCGCACCATTTAGGTTCAATTCAGACCGCGACGCGACTCGTAGATGCATTTCTATATGGATTTGACAGACTTCAATTGCGCGAGACGTCTTGGTAGTCTATCGATACAATACAAAAGAAATGCATATTTTTGACCTTTAACGATATCGAGCAAAAAAAAAGTAGAAAATTACGTTTGATGCATGGATCATAGTCCACTTAAATATTTTATTCTGTTTTTAGTATTAGTTGTTACAACGCCATCAGAGATAAATAATTTGTGACATTTAATTTGTCTAGCTATCGCGGTTCTTGAGATACAGTCTAAAGACAGACATACTGATAGCGAAGTCTTAATAATAGTCCCGTTCGTACCCTATACGGAACTCTAAAAAATATGGAAAGAATAGAAATCTTAAGTACCCCAACGGATCGTCCTCATTTCCTGGGAACATTTTCAATCTTTTCCGCTGTATGCAAACACTTTCGAAAGTAAATCATGCCTTCTTTTATCTTAACGGCTTGTATGGTCGTGGAGAACTGTACACTTATATTTTGTGGGAGCGGTGCTAACAAATTCTGTTCGCAAACAATAATATATTTAATGGAAATGGGTGTTGGTATTTTATACACATTTTAACAAATTTTCTTATTTGAACGGATTGAATTTATCATATTTTCACTTTTGTTTTAGTTAAAAGTTTTATAATTGTTTTCTTGTTTACAGGCTGAGTAACAAAATATCATGTAGTAATTTAATGAACTCTATTATTTGGATGTTTGAGCGCTCGTGAAATAAAACTAAAGTCTATTAAAATACCCACGATCCAGGAATATTGAAAACTTTGTCTCTTAAACGGGATTTGAACCCGCAACCTTCAGCTGAAGCCTCAACGCCCTCACCAACTAAGCCACAGAGGTTTCAGCTTTTAGCTGGTGTAAAATGCTAAAAATTCGCCCCGTCTATTTTCATGTTAAATGGCAGGAATCCAATATTTATAGTACCTTCACATAAGCCCAAGTAATAACTCATCATTATCCTTTTCCGCGTTCAATTTGGAAGAATTGCTCCAACACGATTCGGTAGAATTAATCGCGAGCAGAAAATAGAGACAGAGAATTGGAGAATTGCATGCCGACGTAAAGGATTCTCTCCAATTTATTGTCGGTGAAATATGTAACCTTTTGTAGAGGGTGATTTAAAATTCCGATTAAATTTATTATCAATTTCGTCCCCCCTTTTATTCTAAAGGTGAGGCTACACTAGGTTAGCATGTCCCTCGGGCTTGAAATAATATCAAAGGGTTTTCGTGGTTGGATACCGCTGTCGATCCTGGGACACAGGAGATAAAAGGCCATACTAGGTATAACACTGCAGCGTAAGGAACGTGACACTTTTCTAGAGTTTAGTTAGTATTAGAGCTATTTCACGTAGTTCCGCTGCCGGTCACACAATTTCATTAAAAATATGTTTGACTATGACGTGTCGTGTCGTTCCGCCATAAGTGCAGTTTCGCCTTAAACGAAGTGTATAAAATTGAAAACGGTAGAAAAAACCCGGTTATTTGAACACTTTACATTTCCTTTTCACTTTTGTCGACTAATTTAAAAGTTTTAAACGGCTTATTTAATGATCACTAGCCGTTCCAAGTGCGTCAGAGTCTGAATCAGTCAGAGTTAGAGTTATAGTCAGAATCAGAGTCAAAATCAAAGTACGAGTCATTCAGAGTCAGAGTCAGAATTAGAGATAGTCAGAGTCTTGACCTAACTAAATAATAATGCAATATTTTATATTATTATCCTCCTAATATAATATGACACAAGTACAAATTACTTGAGATAAATAAGGAGCAAAAACGATACACGTAAGAAATTCGGGTCGAGAAATGTAAGTCTTATAGTCAGGGAGCCCTAGAACAATTTTTTTATTACTATCAAGCTCATTTTTGTGAGTAGCTTCATTTTGATAAGACAAACATTTTTATCTGTGACAAATCTTTAAAGTGGTAGCTAACAGAGATAGAAAGGATTTCATACTTTGATTTAATGATCCTAAAATATGGATTGTTCAATTTGTAGGACAACGTTACTCTTAAATTATATTATGACTATTAACCTACCGATATACAAAAAATCTCCTGGTTAGGGTGCCGTTTTAGGGTAACGTAGTCAACCAAGTTTTCGTTGACTAAAACGGATAAAAATGTTGTTTGTCTTATCAAAAAAAAAAAAACTCACAAAAAATTTGCTTGATAGTACTAAAAAAAATGTTCTAGGGCTCCCTGACTATTAAGAAATGGTTGGTTAACCACAGCTGAAATAGAAGGCTTTATAGGAGGTATTTACTTGGCTTACTTATCTATGTTATATGACGCGATGATATGTGAAAGTGTGTATGTTACCTCTTCACGCTCATACTGTTGAACCGATTTTACTGAAAATTTGTATGGAGGTACTTTGAGTCCCGGGAAAGGACTTTTATCCCGAAAAAAATTACGGTTCCCGTGCGATATTTGATTTTTGGCGCAACGGAGTTGTCCTCTCCCGGGACTCAAAGTATATCCATGCCAAACAGCAAAATCGGTTTAGTGGTTTGGGCGTGAAGAGGTAACAGACAGACAGATACACTTTCGCATTTATAATATTAGTATGTATGTAAAAAACATACTTATAATTTTTTTACCCTATGATCAAATAAGCAAGATAAACAAAAACGAAAAAATACTGTGAAGGAATAAAATTGCTCGAAGCTCTTATTACCAATAACTATCAGTGTTTGGAAACTTTATGATGAAAATACCTGTAATTTTGTACGTCAGCTTGATTCAGCTATTCATATTTGCTGAACTAGATTCATCTCATTACGACAGAGGTATCTAATTTATATATTATTAGTGGAAACGATTAGTTACTATTTTGTTGATAGACCTAAATAAAACATTATATCGATAAACGAAAATGTTGACTAAGTTCAGAAAAAATTGCGAATGCTACAATAGGACCGAGTGTCTTAAAACATATTAACGCCTTCGTGATCCAGTGAATTATAGCGTGGCTCTAGAACACGTTGTTTTCAAGTTACTTATTATTGTGACGATGCAAACAGATGATCTGATTGTCTCAAAGATGATCCATGCTTCGGATGGAATCTCTCGTCGGTCATCAACCACTGGGTTATGAGAGTAAATTGAGAGAAACTATGGGAGCGAGACATGGCGGTAGCGGTCATTGACTCCCTGTCAAAAACTTGTCATTTTCTATATAAACCGCGATTGACAGTGAAGTGTCAGATGTTGTCAATCGCGACTTTGTATAGAAAATGTCAAGTTTCTTACAAAGAGTCAATGACCGCTACAACCATGTTTCACCGAGTACAGTATAGGCCTTTCCATCAATTGTGGATGATTTATACAGTATTTTCAGAGCGAAGTAATCACTCTTCGAATACAGTAGTGCTTGGAGATAAAAATACCATACCATACCATATAGTAAGATTTAAATGTCCGTATGGTTGCCCAAGCAAATACGGCATTCTCGCAACATTGCCTAGTCCAGAGGAAAGAATAGGTCAATTATACGTCTGTGCGGGTTTCACGATGTTTTACTCCACCGTACGAGCGTACGTATTGTGTACTTGAGATCAGAAAATGTCTCATTGGTACACGCCTCTACCGGGGATCGAACCTGCACCCTCTGCGAGTGCAAACCAAAGGTATACCCAGGCCACGGACGCTCTAAAGAAAGGAGAAGGAAGAGAGTTTGAGCACAAACTTGGGCACTATAAAAATCAATGGAACTGGTCAACTTCGTGTAGAAAACAATATTATTAGTATAGAAAAATATCTTATAAGATAATTTTTAACCTGCGCTTAGACTATATAGGATTGAGCCCCGAAATAGGAGGCTTTAGCCAATTCTTTTGGCTCTGAAAATTTATATTCAGAACGTGGCATGAAATGCTTCAATGCCTGTTGGATTGCTATGAACTTTGCTCAGAAATTACTCCAAAGTAATTTAGTATTTGGACCTGACAACTTTAAGAGAATAGTATAATGTTATGTAGGCACATTCAATTACTACTACATACCTGTATACATTGCATTAAAAATTATGAGTAAATAGATGACGCCCGCAACTTTGTTGCGCCAAAATTCGTTTATCGCGCGGGAACCGTACATTTTTCCGGGATAAAAACTATCCTATGTCCTTTCTCGGGACTCATAATATTATCTCCATGCCAAATTTCAGCAAAATCGGTTCAGAGGTTTGAGCGTGAAGAGGTGACAGACAGACAGACACACTTTCGCATTTATAATACTTATTAGTATGGATATAAATTAAAAATGTAACAAAGTTTGACGGTTTAGATTTTTATGTTTTCAGATTTATGACTTCGTGAATTGGTCATTTTGATTTTCTGAAATGATTATTTGAATTCCGCATTCTCATTGCCATCTTTGTCTTAATTAGATGGTAGTGATGATGGTGTATCAAAACCACCACACCACCAACACGTCTATAATATTATGTGCATAGAAACAAATAGATCACATTTATTTTTAAAGTCGGGTAAAAGCTGAAAAATGATTGAAGCGTCAACAAAAGAAAGAAGACTTTATAAACATTACGAATGAAAGGCTGATACTGATAATACAGAGCCCACAGAAAACTTATTGCCATCATAAAACTAGAATGAAAGAGGGTAAAAGGCACTTTGCGGTCGGTTTTCTTTACGTAATAATATATAGTCAATTTTAAAACCATTATACCTTCCAGAAATTACTGTACATTAAACGCAAGACCTCCTTAAAAGTGATTTATTTTTGATGAGGGACAACAATGTGGCAGTGAAAAGGTTGCAATGAAAGGATAGTTTATCAAAGGCGCCATTAAAAGGTCCATTGTGTGCAAAATGAGTCGGCGACACGCACAACAAAATATGTGAGACGACTTCTGGATCATACGAATTCTGTTTTTGATTAATTGTTTTATTGAGATTAGCAATAGACCATAATTACGGAGGGGCTGATAGTTCTGTTCGGACTAAACGCATGCGAAACTAACTTTTGTGTGTGTGTGGTGTGTGTTTTCGTTTAGTGCATTTTCCGTGTATCCACAAATGTACGGGCTGCCTGCGATCAGTCCAAATGGAACGATCGGCCTCCTCGTATCTGATGGTCATAATGCATATTGGAGATATGCATTAAGACCATATATCATGTATTGAGGCTACTTTAATCAATATAATAACTAATAATAATATCTATGGACACTGGACGCTATGGACCATGTCAGTCTGGCCCCGTGCTAAGTACCTAAAATACTTGTGTTACAGGTACCAGACAACGGAAATAATATATTTAATAGTCTTATATTATACATAATTTATATAAGATTTTTATTATATTATGATACACATATTTAATACACGTCCATGACCCAGGAACTTTCAAAACTTTTTGTTCCGTTGGCGGGATTCGAACCTACGACCCCCGGCTTGAGCTACCAACGCGCTTGTCCACTGAGCCACAGAGGTCGTCATAATGCAGAATCTTTAGATTAATTAATTAATAAACAATACTTTTAAATCTCAATATTCTTAAAAATTTAATTTCAATCTTAATAATGGATAAATAATAAACAAACTCTGCAAATATTATTTTACTTAGTGAACATGTTCACAAAAAGCATATTGGATTTTAAAATTTTGTTTTTTAATTGAACACAGAATATAACAACTGGTAAAAAACTAAAAGCGAAGGTATATAAAAAGTAATGTAGAAAATATAAATTATTAGCTGACCCGACAGATGTTGTCCCGTCTAAACGATGATTATTTAATTCGAATTGGTATAATTAAGAAAACAATAGATTAAAATTTGTATCTTCATGCCAAATTTCATCAAAATAGATTAATAAATAGTTTAAGCGAAAATCATAAAAGTTTATTGTGTAGGAACCGTACATTTTCCGGGACAAAAAGTATCCCTTGTCCTTTAACGAGACTCAAAGTATCTCCATACCGAATTTCATAAAAATAGACTGAATAGTTTAGGCGAAAATCATAAAAGTTTATTGTGCGGGAACCGTACATTTTCCGGGACCAAAAGAATTCCTTGTCCTTTCCCGAGACTCAAAGTATCTCCATACCAAAATTCATCAAAATCGATTGAATAGTTTACGCGCAAATCATAAAAGTATATTGTGCAGTAACCGTACATTTTTCCTGGACAAAATGTATCCTATGTCCTTTTCCTGGTTCTAAGATACCTCTCCACCAATTTTCAGCCAAATCGGTTTATCCCTTCTTGAGATAAAAGTTTATTGGGCGGGAACCGTACATTTTCCTCGACAAAAAGTATCCCTTGTCCTTTCCCGAGACTCAAAGTATCTTCATACCAAAATTCATCAAAATCGATTGAATAGTTTACGTGCAAATCATAAAAGTATATTGTGCAGTAACCTTACATTTTTCCGGGACAAAATGTATCCTATGTCCTATTCCTGGTTCTAAGCTACCTCTCCACCAATTTTTAGCCAAATCGGTTCATCCGTTCTTGAGTTATAAGTGGCGTAACTAACACATATTTCCGTTGTCTGGTACCCGTAACACAAGTCCTTCCCACCCGTAAGACAAATAAAGAAACTTAAAGACTTAAAATATAAAATCTAAGTTAAAAATATCGGGTATACCGAAACAATTTGGGAGTCCACAAGATCTAAATTCTAATAACGTTGGGTAAAAAGGATAAAGTTATATCTCTTAGCCAAGACAAATCAAATTACTCGACATTTTTCCTAAAGAATCCTTTATCCTGGCCACCTGGCAGCCTGCGTCACGTCATTGGAGTAGGCAGAACGCTTTTCCAAAGTAAGGATGTGTCGTGACACATGAATGATGATGATGATGATGATGATGACATGCGCTTTCGGAGAATCGATGTCCTATAGGATAATAATATATTATGTGGATACTATGTGGATATAAGAAAAATATAATTTCTTGGATTTAATACTACGACTATGTCATACAAAAAGTTGGTCATAAATAAAATGAGATTTGAATGTTGCCCGATTATCAGTCCTATGAAATGCAGGTGGCAGGTGGGCCTTAGACAAGTAAACTGCAATGCACCGTATTACACAATTTCAAACTATGTATATCAATGTAATTTTACTCAAAATCCTATACTAAAATTATTTTTTCACGCGAGATCCAATAAGCGAGTTGACCAATAACTGCGCGACAAGCTTTCAAATCAAATACAATAGGAACTTGTGAATATTAATGTTATAAATAACAATCACACTTATAATATTATGGTGATGATAGTGTCAACAATATTTTTTCTTTATTAATTACTCACTCAGGTTATATACATTTTGACTCTTAAAATGTCCTGTCCTTACGACAGTAATATATCACGGTAGGGTAGGATTTATTGCTCTCATATCAAGAGGCGAACAAAAGGCGATGTTTCAATGTTCGCGTACAATAATAGGCTGCATTGTGTGAATGCACGCAGGATAGAGTTAGCCTTGAAATAAATCTAATGGATTTGAATGGCTGCTGCCCCCTGAATTGTGCGTGGAGATTAATAATATTATAATATACAGGTACCAGACAACGGAAATATATATAATATAGTATATATATATACGGCTTGAGTTACCAACAGCTCACCAACTGAGCCGCAGATGCCAGATAATAATTTAAAAGCAATTTTATTTATAGTTGTAGTTTAATTTTGACAGTGTGTCTGTCTGTCTCTCTGTTTGTAACCTCCGTACAAAATCCATACCGCGGTCTAAAGGTGATCGCACATAATCATAAGAATAATATATAAGCTCTTTTTATTGACTTTTCCTGGGCATTTGACACCCTAAACCATAAAAAACTCTTTAAAAAAATAGGCGATTGTGGTATAAGGGGTCCAATGTTAAAATGGTGCCAAAATTATCTAAAAAATCGGACTTATAATGTTAAAATTAATAATACTAACAGTGTTCAAATTACAGTCGACACAGCTCAAGGGTCGGTACTAGGACCTACCCATTTTTATCTTATGTAAACGTCATGTGTAATTGTCTTAAATTTTGTTCATGTTATCAATTTGCGGACGACATTTGTCTGTTGTCGGCCGATGGGGATCTCCGCAAGGCACTCGAGCGTTTACAAAAAGATTTTGACGCAATCCAACGTTGGTGTCATGATACTGGCCTAGTAATTAACGCTTCTAAAACTAAGTTATTGTGTATTAAGTCACCATATCTTCGGAAACAATCTGTGAACACTAAATTAATTGCTCACGAGCACAGTTGCTTGCATCTTACCAAAGTTGACTCATGTAATTGTCCAACTATCGAGGAAGTAAGCTCCCAAAAATACCTCGGGTTGATAATAGACGATAAATTTAACTGGAACCATCACATTAGAGTCATATGCGATAAATTACGACATTTTTTGGCCAACATTACATAATTAAAAAATAGAATTCCGTTTAAAGTTAAGTTAATGTTATACAATTCGTTTGCCGAGTCGTACATACATTATGGCCTGAACACATACGGTCGTACCTTCAAAAGCTACCTGAATCAAATATTTTATACTCTGCAACTAAGAATTTTAAAATCTATAGTTTCTCCAAACATAAAACAGAAATATGACAATAACGATGACGGATTATTTAAGTATTGTAATATTTTACCGATTTTTATTACCGATGAAAGTTTAAAAGTATTTAAGTATTTCTGTAAGAACACGAGCAGTCACACAAAACCGGCTCCTGACGACTCGAGCCTGCAATAGGTACGGCGAGCGAACTACTAGTTATATCGTTCCGCGCCTTATCAATGAGTTACCTAAAGATGCAATAAATAACTTAACTGAGAATAACATCTATCTTCTATCTATATATATAAAACTCAAAGGTGACTAACTGACATGTTGATCTATCAACGCACAGCCCAAACCACTGGACGGATCGGGCTGAAATTTGGCATGCAGCTAGATGTTATGACGTAGGCATCCACTAAGAAAGGATTTTGATAAATTCCAACCCCAAGGGGCTAAAAAAGGGGATGAAAGTTTGTATATAAAAATACTTCTTAACGCGAGCGAAGCGGCGGGCAAAAGCTCGTCAAACATAAACTAAAAACCTATTTTCTTCAATTAAACATTTAAGAAGCATTGACATCGTTGCATTTAAGTACCATATTATCTATCTTGTTCCTAACTATTATTAACGTATAAAATAACGCCTTTATAGTACCAACTGGCCAATATAATATTTTGTAGTTTGTTTAACTTATAACCACATATTCTGTGAATAGGACTGTATCGCAGCATTGCACAAACCTCATTGGTTTTAAATGCCGTTACGAGTATAATTAAAATGTAAAATTGTAATATGTCTTGTTTGGTAAATAAATAAATAATAATAAAAAAATAAAAGAATAATATTAAATAAGAATAATACATAAAAATTCGTTGTGTGAAATGAGGTAAAACCTCGCACATTCGTCCGCGCCGTACGCGCCACATTTCGTGTACTATGCGGTGCGTTCGGCGCGTTCGGTGCTGACAAATGTACGATCAGCTGCGTGAGCTTTCATTTGGTACGGATTTTGATGAAGTTGGTATCGAAATAATTTAAGTCCAGGAAAGAAAATTTAAAGATAATTTTTTTATCCTGGAATCCGCGCAATAACCGAATTTTGAAGCATTAAAGTTGTGAGCAGCATCTATTATACTATATTATTTTACACAAGATGACACCCGTAACTCTATTGCGCCAAAATTCGTTTATCGCGCGGGAACCGTACATTTTTCCGGGATAAAAAGTATCCTTTGTCCTTTTCCGAGACTTAAAGTATCTCCGTACCAAATTTCATTAAAATCGGTTCAGCGATTTGGCCGTGAAGAGATAACAGACAGACAGACACAGTTTCGCATTTATAATATTAGTATGGATTGTAACACAGGTCTCGCGTATTTCTCATATTATTATATTTCACATATTATTATAGTAAATGGCACATGTGTAACTGGAATCGAGCCCACAGTTCGCTCTTCATTTAATTTCCGAGTTGTCGAAACTCCGCGTGTGCCATCTAGACGCTTAGGTTACGTGAGTTATGAACTTCTGTTTATTGAAAAATACAAGTTTAAACAAAAACTTGGGTAATAAGACTAGAATAAACAATGCATATTTTTTATGGTTCCAAAATATTGATAGCACAGGCGCATTAGGGGCACTGGCTTTTAAGTTTTAGGACACGTTATTGGTACTAAAGGTCATTTGATGGTTTGACAAAAATAATTGGTTTACTGTGGGACGAGAAATGTAACAGCCAAACACATAATATTAATATGTATTTTGGCGACATAGACACCACAATATAAGACGGTATAAGCGCGCGTCATTCGATGGCCATAATCTATCAAATATCGTGTTCGACAATTGAGGTGGCATATCATAAAGTACTATGTAAAACGTAGGAGCGTCGACGCTGCGGCATCACAACGCAACAAAGCAATGCGTAAAATATGTAGTTTCAATATAATTCATTCAATTATTATTGGGAAAATTTAACTCATCCATAGCGCATCATTTTGATCATCTTTATATGGTTTCATCAACATATCAATCAACGAATCAATGTGCCACATCATACATTTTGTATGTAAAACGCTCCTACTTTGTCGCTGCGACACCACAACGCAACTTTAGCTCTACATTAAATAATTATGCGGAAAAATGAACTCCCAACAATAAACTCTTTAAACCTAATTCGTTTTAACATGCGGCTGGCCACATAAAAAGTCAATTAGACGATCAGTTGCGGAAGAGAGCGCACAAAGAAATTCAAATAAGAATTTCCATAAAAAGCTGACAAACAATATTAAAGTAAACAAATCGTGAAAACAAAAACACTCGCTCGCTCCGTTGTATTGTGAACTTTCAAAGGGCCAATTAATTCGTTTGTACGATACAAAAAGGCTCCCGCAATCCTTTCAGATACTTTCACAAATGAGATGAAAACCGATAACAATGCTGAATGCATCGGCTTTGTATGAATTTTGAATCCTTAAAGATTTTTAAAATTCAATATGCTTTGCGTGTATTTAACGAAGGTATATTTTCATATTAGACTACCTGCAACTTCCTTCGCTAAAATTCGTTTAATGCGAGTCGAACGTACATTTTTCAGGGGTAACTATGCTACGTGACGTAGAACTAAGGACGTAGCCTACGTCTTTAATAATACGACCATAAAAATATGTAAAACGACCACCAAAACCGGTCAGCCTTCCATCATTATAATGTTCGTATGTCCTAAAAGAAAGAATATCTATTCCAGACATCAGAATAATTATCGCTTATGTATTTGCCATAAATTTCCGCTTGTAATGTTGTTAGATTACCGTCTCCTCCAATCCGTGATCAACACGAGATATTAAGACTAATTAATAATAACTTAGCAAGTTCTAACAAACATTAAATCGGTGTTATGGGCGAAGTTGAATTTATGTTACAATACCATTGTTATCGATAATTGGGCTATTTTATCCTCTATATTCGTATATTTGGTAATACTCGTATTATAGTTATCACTATAAAACTAACTTTATAACGAAAAGGCGAGACTTGGCGATTCACAAAAGTACTTTATAAATGCAAAATTCAAAATTTTCAATGTTAAATTAAGGTTGACCGCATACACACGTTTTCAGTTTTAGATTTCCGAACCCATTTTCCGTTTTCGGAAATTCGAATGCATGGAATCAGTAGAAAATGCAATAACAGACGCACACGTTCGCTCTTTTTCGAACGCAACGGATTCCGCATGTACGTTTTAAGTGAAGGCAACGCGTTCGCGTGTGAAAAAAAGCGTCTCACGGAATTCCAAATCGTAATTATTCTACAATTAGGAAATTGACTACGAGAAACATGTGTCTTAGAGCGCCAGACTTAGAGCGCTGTTGTTTACACGGTCGTGAGTTCACGCGTTGGAAAAAATTTAGTTACTTACTTATTTTGGTTAAACAATGTAGACTTATTTCACAATTTAGACTAATTTCCCACCTAGTAATGTTTCAATGAAACCGGCGTGGGAAAATTTATTGAAGTGAAAACTTCTTTAGCGGCGTTGAGCACTTTTGTGGGATGGGTAAAAACTGTGAAACTCGCGTCAGATTCTCATGCTGATCGAAAAACCAAGGAAAAAACGTAGGACGGTTGGAGAGTAGTGTTGTAACATTGAAATCGATTAATCGAACAATCGATTGTTTTTTTCGATTGTCGAAAATGAAATGAAAATATTTTTTTGAATCGATTTTCATAAATAATGGGTTAAAAATTTAATCGATTGTAAGGGTTTCGATTAATTAATAAAATCAATCGTTTTTTTATCGATTTTCAAAAATGGGTTAAAAATAATAATGCACAACGTTAATAATCAAGTTTTCACTTCTGCCGGCACTCCCGGAGTGCAACCCGTCTTTTTTTATAGTGTTTCAATTAAATTTCCTTTATAATTGCTATATAATAACGTCTCGGTTCTATTTTAGTCATCTCAGAATGGAATAGGATATCAATTTTCTTTGATAGTAGTTTCCGTTTTGGTTTGTTAGGCCGCCTTTGCAAATTCTCAGGCCAGGCTCAGGTCAACTATTGAGACAATAAACGAAGCCTCGTGTTTGACAGCTATGCCTCAGCCTCAGACATCAATGTATAGTCTAAAACAATGCTGGAGTCCAATTTCCAAAAGCTGCATTGATAGAAGATTCAAAGGAGAATACAATTGGATATTTTATGGCACAAAAAGTACAAAATGGTACGGTTTACATTTATATACCGTACCATATACACGGTATATTATGAAATAAATAATAAGTAGTTTCACGCATGAAATGATTATTTATTAATATTATGTATTATGTATTATGAATGCAATTTATGATGCTATGTTCGATTCTTAGACATTATTGTAAATGTTACGTTTTGTTAAATTATTTATTATTAGATATCATTCAGCTTTAAATACAATCGCTAATAATTTGGAGGACTACGTGTATATTAAGTCTCACAAAACCAGTGTAAAGTTTTTTTTTTTATAAAATTAGAACGAGCAAACGGGTCAATGGGAAAGCAACCTCCTTTGCCTATGGACACTGGTAACATGAAACATCAGCAAAGTTTCAAGTGCGTTGCCGACCTTATTAAGAGGGAATACGTTTTCTTCTTGAAGGTTTGTCTTTGTTTGTTTGTTTGGTTGGTCCTAAAATACTCCTATTGCTTCATTTCAGAGTTTTACCGGCGCGGTGGCAGAAATGTCACACGAGAAATGCACGATGGAAAACTGCCTTCAAGATGTTGGAATATTCTTCTCATGGAACGATGGCGAAAAGTTACAGAAGGTATGATTCCGAACAATTCCTTATTCTTCAGTCTAGATGACGCCCGCAACTCTGTTTCGCCAAAATTCGTTTATCGCGCGGGAGCTGTACAGTGTACATTTTTCCGGGCTAAGAAGTATCCTACGACCCAACCGCAGAACCGATTTTGCTGAAATTTGGCATGAAGATACTTTGAGTCCCAGGAAAGAACATAAAATACTTTTTATCCCGGAAAAATGTACGGTTCTCGCGCGATTAACGGTTGCGGGCGGCATCTACTTCATAATATTAGTAGGGATATAGAATGAAACTTAGTAAAAAATCTACATTGTTCTACGTAAAAATGCACCTTTTCCGTATTTATAAAGGTCCGATTACATTCGATACAATCACAATCCGGATAAATCTTTTTGTGCAAAGAACAAAGCGGGTTCAGCGAAAACCGCGCTGGAACTACAATTAGATGAGCTAGGGTTTTTTTAGATTTAATTAATCCTGTTTCTTTTTAATCGAGACTCTAGTGCAATTTTGTCGAGAAAAGTTAAAAATCACCGTTACTATTATCGGAAGTTCTGTAAGAACTCACGAAAAGGCGATACAAATTATTGTCAATAGGCGTAATAGAATTACATTTTTATTTTAGATCGTAACTTAGATCGCTATTACAACATATTATTAATGTATCGTGTCGCGCTAAGTTGCGTAGTTTCTGTGTGAACTGAGCCTTACTTTTTTCGGCTCGATTTGTATATAATGTATTGTTGTGTCCCTGGTTACACAGGGACATCACAAGAAATCGTATTTTAGTTTAAAAAGTAATTTCATACCGAGCGAAAATCGTTACAATAATAGTATTCCACTAATACATAGCAGCTTTGATCGTCAGCCACTTCATAATGGGTGGAATAAAAATTGAGAGCATCTCAAAGTTGATGTTGGGAATCGTATTGAATTGACATTAAAACGATCCCAATTCGCACCCATTCGGTTCATAACATTATTATCTAGATTATACACGTTTAGGTTGGGTAGGTATTATTTTAATTTTAGTATATAACACATGGCGCTTTTAAAGTAAAATGTATATAATTCTTCTTCACAAGTTCTGAATATCGAATTAATTACTTAAAATTCCTATGTGAGATAATTTAATGGTTAATTCAAACGAAAATCGCCGTCAGCTGAATGTTTGCAGGTGGAAATGTCGTCTACGCGACGCCCTAGGATACATTGAGCGCGAAGTAGGGCTATATTGGTCATAACTTATATCGCTGGCTGACGGTTTTTCCACCATCGTATTAGCGACTGACGGGTTTATTTATTATTTATAAAGTAGAAACATTCACCTGCATAAATTTTGTATGGTATAAAATGACTTTATATTCAAAAATTTTTTACATGTTCAGTAACGCGACTGACGTTGAATCCCCCGTCTGCAATACGGCTGACGGTGATTTTTTGGTTAAACATGACCTCAATAATCATCCATCAAAGTTTCATTCGGTATAAAATCACTTTTCGCAACTATTTTTTTTTTACAAATTTGAAATACTCTCAGTTAATATTCCACCACGGGTGCGGCGACGGACGCTGATTATATTGATTGATAAATATTAAGCTACCGCTGGACAAAAATTTGGTCGGTATGAAATCACTTTGCAAACGCTAGCACTACCTCCCCTTCTATATGTAACTATTCATTGAAATAGCAGCGCAGTCGCGCTGTCATTTACATACAATAATGATGATAATAATAATTATTGTGATCTCACGTTGTGGCTGCCAAACCGCGCGTTCGAGTGGACGCGTATATCCAGCCAAGGCAAGAAGACTTTTGCCTATATAGAGTTTATTTGCAGCGAATCGTCAAGAAAAGTGTGGAAATTCCACCACACTAAAACGACATATTAATCACCTTTCTCGACAGCTAATAAAATTGTTGAACAATTTTAACATTATATTTCAGTTAATTAGACCAATTTTCCTCGTCTCTTTTGATGTTATTAAATAATTTGAGTGAAATATTTCGTAAAACGGTTTAAAATTTTTCGATAGCTTTTCATTCCAGCTCTTATCGGCATTTTAATTATTATTTTTATATGAAATTTCATTGGATGGAAATATTTTATCATTCACTGTACACAAATATTACAAAAATAAGTTTTGTTTTTACTTGCTGATTTTATTTTGTAGAGTGCATAATAATTTCTCACCTGTAGATTCAACTAAAGCCACGGAACCGATTTTAAAGGGTATTAGAGATATTTTGAGCCCCGAGAAAGGAAATAATCTTATTATGATAGTTTTCATTACAAAAATGCATGGTTCACAATGTACCATCGAGGAAATTGATTGATGGGCAGCTGACAGGCCAACGTCATTTGGTCGGATCATGTCAATTTAATGTTAATTATTGTGATCTGTCGGCTGGGTTTGACGTAATGCGACCAAACTACGTAGGTCCCCCATCTGCCTAGGAATCAACTTTTTTAATAGTTCAAGCGAATATTGGCGCAAATAAGTTTTTCCTTCGTGATTTATATTTGGACTGTCAAATATAAATATCCAGCAGACTTCAAACCCTCAGACGTATCCATCTCTCGGCTAAATAATTCAGGGGTTCGGAAACTTTTCAATACCTGTCATCATGACTCCTACGGATAGAAGCTTAGCAACATACTTATGTGACGTGCGAACTTTCCTAATAAATTCTTGATTTATGCCTTCCCCCAATTTCCGAACGCCTCCAATATGTGTATGAAATTTTTCATAAGTCACCCCCCAGTGAAATATTATCGCTAATGGATTTCTTGTTTTTGAACTTATCTTTTCAGAAAACACCTAGATTGGTCGACTGATGATTATAATTTCTCAGCAATTAAAGCACAGCCCTTAAAGAAAGGAACTTTTAGAGTGGGACCCGTTGTTATTTTTTAATCTACTATGTTGTTTTCATGTTTGTACTAGCTTTCTGAAAGGTAAGAGCAAAAACTTACTACTTGATCTAATCATAAACAATGAAGAATTTTGAAAAGGTGGTAGCATAGAATTTTACTAACGGTATAGGTAGTTTACGAGAAATATTTCCACTTTTTCAAAATATAACTCACGATTCCTTTATATCTAAAATATTTCCACAAAGAGTCAAAAAGGATATCTTAGTATTCAGAGCGGTCAGTCGTTAAAATAGCCTTTATGTTAAGGCCATCTTACTATTGAGGATTTCTCACAATCCCAAAAAGATACATTTTTACAAAAGGTCCTTAATCGAATCGCAAAAACTACTTTATACGTCATCATGATGGGACATAATAGGATCCGTGAAGGTTATCAATGCAATTTATGTTGAGTCCATAGATTTATAACGTAATAGAAGGAGAAGACTACTAAAATAATGTTAAATAATTCACGCACACAATATTGAAACATATACTTGCATTATATCACTTTTGAAGCTACATTAGTGTGCGTTCTATGCACTGCTACCAAATATTTTACCCTACAAATGAAAGAAGATAATGTTTGCGTGCGTGCTATGTATGCGACATATAACTAATTGAATAAGTTGTTAAAAATGCTAAGTAATAGCTTCACCGCGGCATGGTCCCGAGTGACACCATATTTTTAGGGTTCCGTACCCAAAGGGTAAAAACGGGACCCTATTACTAAGACTTCGTTGTCTATCCGTCTGTCCATCTGTCCGTCTGTCTGTCACCAGGCTGTAGCTCGAGAATGGTAATAGCTAGAGAGTTGAAATTTTCACAGAATGTATATAATATATCTGTTGCCGCTATAACAACAAAATATACTAAAAACAAAATATAATAAATATTTAAGGGGGGCTCCTATGCAATAAACGTGATTTTTTTTTGGCTTTTTTGCTCTATAAGTCTATATCAATAATAGCAACAGGTAGGTACATCACTTTTTCACAAAATCCTTAATTATATGTGTACTTTAATATTTAATAATAATATTAAAATAAAATAAAAAAATAAGGGCGGCTCCCATACAAAAAACACAATTTTTGGCCTAATTTTGCTCTATAATGGTGCCCTTCGTGCGCGAGTCCGACTCGCACTTGGCCGATTATTTTATATTTAATACGTTTACTTGTCACTTCTCTATATAATACTCTGTGGTTAGGCCCAATAATTTGCTAAAGTCCTCTTTTGTGTGAAATGTTGCATTGAATTTGTATGTTTGCAAAGGACCATTGTGTTCAATAGTTATGGTATTCTGCTATAATAATTTTGCTGTTTTGTGGTTACTGGTTATATAAAGCAATTCTATTGTGTGGTGAAGTCCTAAACAATTTCTTATGCCTAATCTACGTATTAATTATTTTATGTGTACAAATATATACATCTACTAGCTGTCCCGGCAAACGTTTCTTTGCCAAGTATATAAATTATTATTTTTTAATTTGATCGCAGCGCTAACTGTCGGGACAGACTAAAATTAAAATTCGAATATTATTTAAAATTTGACACTGCGATGGTACCGCCGTCTGTCGGATCCAATGTAAAACATTTCAAAATCAACAACTACTAATAAATTAAAAATTAATTAAAAAAACATTGTCCAGCGGACAAAATTGTGAATCTAAACCATTCCCAGATCCCCTTGAACACACACAAAAAATTTCATCAAAATTGGTCCAGTCGTTTAGGAGGAGTTCAGTCACATACACACGCACACAAGAAATATATATATTAAGATATTCTATAATCTATATTCCAATATATAGTCCAAACCACTGGACGGATCGGGCTGAAATTTGACATGCGGGTAGATGTTATGACGTAGGCATCCGCTAAGAAAGGATTTTGATCAATTCTACCCCCAAGGGGCTAAAATAGGGGATAGAAGGTTTGTATTAATACTTCTTAACGCGAGCGAAGCCGCGGGCAATAGCTCGTTACTATATAAAACAAAGACGCTTCCAGCAGTGTGTCACTGATGATCTTTTGAACTAGGTAACGGATTTTAATTTTAACCAACTTAAAAGAAAAAGGAGGTTATCATATTTATCAATTCGACCCGTATGTATGTACATGAACTGCCAGTTTTTGTATGTTAGTCTATTATTATTTTTGCATATCTCCGGAACTACATGTCCGATTTAAGTAATGCTTTTTTTATTGACCTAGCTGTATATTTCAACTCAGGGAAAACTTTTGATTTCATTAAAATTGGCTTTGTAGTTTTTGAGGAGGGGAATGTAAATTGTCAAAAACGTACAATTTTGAAGTCGGTTTAGTTAAATATTATAATATGAATAATGTAGTACTAAAATAATATCTAAATATATGTAGCTCAAAAGTGACTGACTGACAAAAGCTAGTTATAGTTACTAATAAAATATAACAAAAAATCACTAAGTTTAACACAAGCATTACGTTATAGTATATCATTTACTGTATGGCAAAATATATCTGTCGGCAGGGCTATCACGTAAAAATAGCGATCAATAATCCACTAGCAATAATCGCGCGAGAGATTGCTGGGTATAAAAACAACGGTGTCATGTATAGCGATCGATTGCAATCGTATTGTTTTGGCTGATACGTGATACGAAATTGCGATTTTAGAGCAATTATCGCGCAATAATTGCTATCACATTGCTCTTGCAAGATACGCGATACGGTTGCGGGTCATGTAGTACGTATTATCTTACGTGTTCCCTTTGCTTTGATTAATTTTGTGTCCCAAGACAGCTTTGGCACACCACCCTTCATCATATAAAAGGGCTGGATCAACAACCATAATCACAATGTGGTTTCCCTGTCAATTATAACATCGTGCTGAAATGTGCTTGGCCAGTACCAGTGAAAATCTAAAAAAAAAGAATAACTTGAGGCGTGCATTAAAAAAACTAAAATGAAATAACAAAAATAACAATTACTATAATTACAAAAAATAACAATCGTTTGTGTTATAGTATGATAAAACACAATATTATTATGATAAAACACAATAAGTATAGCTTACTTACT
Source organism: Polyommatus icarus (assembly GCA_937595015.1). Lineage (NCBI taxonomy): Eukaryota > Metazoa > Arthropoda > Insecta > Lepidoptera > Lycaenidae > Polyommatus > Polyommatus icarus. Next base: position 20,745,174 of record OW569328.1, on the reverse strand, counting down.
TTAAGCGTTCTGTAAATTATTGTTATTTTCAGTAGCTTATTATTTATTTTTTTAAAATCTTCAATTCGGTATTCAAATTAGTACGTATTCAATAAAATTGTCGTTTGAGTAGGCTTTGATTATTGCATAATGAATGAGTAAGTACCGTTAAGTCATATTATAATATTATTATTATGTAACACGAGAAATTTGGTTTTTAGTGGTAATAAAATTAAAGCAAAATATTTCCAGACACTGCTGTTATTTTAAGTATTTGATCTGTCGTGCACACTCAATATTTTTAAGGGAGATAGCAAACTCGATCACGCAAAAAGTGTGCCGCCTGCGATCTCCCTAAGGCGCAGCGCAGACGACAAACTATCCGTGACGCACATTTAAGTCTGTGGAAATAGAACCATGATAGAACCTATTAGGCCTGGAGATAGTGACACCAAATTCTTGGTGATTTGTGCCAGTATGGCGGTTTTACAGGGGTATAATTACGTAAAGGCAAAAAGGAAAATGATGGCCATAGCGCTCGCACTTAAATATGACGTCTAAACACCCCATATGCTCATACGACATCTGTCAATTTTTCCGTTAAAGATAAAGTCAAAGTTAGTTCGTGCAACCCACTCTAAGTTTTATTTACCACAGACTAAAAAGTGTGTCACTGATAGTCTGTCGTCGGCGCTACGCCTAAGTCTGATTATAATATATTTTATCATCATACATACATTTACCACAGGTACATTACAAACATTTCGAGGTAAGATGTAGTATTGTATTCCTTTTAATAATAATTGTAAATTAGTTCATTATATTTAATATCAAATTAGTTCATTGTTTGATAGAATATCTAACTACATATTACATTAGGGAGCATCAATTGTTTCTAAACAAAGGCAACTGATTGATTGTTTAATGGCTCGTGCCAAATATAATAGATTTGCTGGTGGCGTCACCAATGATGTATGAAAGGCAGATGGCCGATGCATGTGGAATATTAGAGTGAGGCCATAGTTCTCTATTGCGGTGCGGTGCGTCGCAACAACGACGCCTCAACATTTTAAATAACATACCAACATAATTATTTTGTCATTTGTCAAACAAAAGTTTTTCCATTTAGGTTACACTTACCATAATACTATGTATGATGTATATTATGTATAATACAAACCATTTTCCTAAATAAGTAACTATTTAGGATACAGAAACCTAAAAAGGATAAAAAATCAGTTGGGTAGTTCCAATCATAGGGACAGGCTAGAAGCAACTTTGTTTTATACTGTGTACTGATATTATTATGTGCCATATTATAATAATTTATTGTTAATTCGTCACAGGTGGTGTTTTGATGACACAAAACAAAAGATGAACAGCTGAACTGACAACGTCTTGTATTGTTATGACGCACGTTGCAACAACGCAGTGTTTTTTATTCCGACCTCGAACGCAACACAGAGCAATTTCCGTTTTCCGATAACCAATTAGTAAAAATAAATAGTGGTGTGTAAAAATTATAGCATTTACTACTCATTATGGACAGAGCAATTACAGTATTTGTTAGTTACAAACCAATTTGTGTAAATTGAAAACTCTAACAACAATAGCTGCGAAATTAATAAACGAAATTCGTAAACTATTCAAAAAGCGTAGGCAACGTTGGTTAATAGAGATGTAATTGTGCAAGGGAATAGCAATGTTATTACCGTCGCATAAAGCTGAAGCTCTGCTGCCGTGATTATGATATTTGTATGCTAATTCTTTGGCCCCATGTCAGTTATTAGTCACATTATGGAAACAGTTTCATACTAATTTGCGGTATCAACTGTGAGAGAGCGGTATAATATATTATAAGTACGTATAAACATAAGCTCTAATATGTGTCCATACTAATATTATAAATGCGAAAGTTTGTCTGTCTGTCTGTCCATCTGTCTGTCTGTCTGTTACCTCTTCACGCTCAAACTGCTCGACTGATTTTGCTGAAATTTGGTATGGAGATACTTTGAGTCCCGGGAAAGGACTGATACTTTTTATCGCGAAAAATGTACGGTTCCCGCGCGATACGTTGCGTCCACATTTGTATCATTTGCGCGATCAGATCTCCGATCAGATCTCCGTCGCGATCATCGCGCCGTATCAAGTATGAGTATCATAGTGTGGACGCCTATTACGGTGCGTCCACATTTGTATCATTTGCGCGATCAGATCTCCGATCAGATCTCCGTCGACATCATCGCGCCGTATCAAAATGATACGTATCATGATACAAAGTATCATGATACGCGTATCATTTTGCGTCCACACTAGCGATCATGATACGGCGCGATGATCGCGACGGAGATCTGATCGGAGATCTGATCGCGCAAATGATACAAATGTGGACGCACCGTTAGATCATTGTGCCGACCATGCGTGTATTTGATATTATGACAAGTATCAGATACGCTATATTAGCGATCGGGGCGTATCATGATACGCGTATCATTTTGACACGCTTCGATGATACGCGACGGAGATCTGATCGCGCAAATGATACAAATGTGGACGCACCCATAAGTGAATCCATCTAGTTGCTTTATATTCTTCGGAAAAGCAATGAATTTGTTCCAAAAGTTATGAAACTTTATTTGAAGTTAAAGTAATCAAAGAAATATCGTCAATTTCTCTACCATTACTTACTTCAAAGGAGAATTTTTTCTCAAGTAATCAAGGACAGTATTTGACGCGAATTCTTCGAAGTAAGTAAATGAGTAAACTGCAGAACTGATAAAAATCGAAAGTAAAATCAAATAGAAGAAAGATAATAGTTATTATTATAATGTTATTACATTTTTATTTACCCTTACTAATGGTGACATTAAGGATTATATTACAATCCTTAAATACGGTTAAACAATACAGTATTCAAAAAATTATATAATTACTTAGTACTTACCCTTTTCTGATAATGAGATTTACATTATAATTATTATGTGCCGACGTTATAATATATACAGTTTTCCTGTCTGTCAATTTACTTTTTCAACGTATTAGACATGATCAGTTTTTACTTTGTATACAGACAAAAATCTCTGTATACTATAATATAATATGTTAATGTGAGTAATTATAATGTATACAGATACATTATAATTACTGGCATTTTAACATATTATTTCATAATTACCTCCGTAATCTAATTATATATCGTGTATAATGTATATATGTGTATTAAATTCATTATGCTTTTACCACAAAATTATGAAATAAAATTATAGAAGTAGAATTTTCCATTTTATTGAATATTATGCTTTTCGCGGCTTAAAGCACGTTAGGGTGTGGTTGTACGGCTTAACTAAATTATATTAATCAAATAGATATTAAATTTTCCATTATCATGTCGTGGTTTTGGTGGGTTTTGCTGAATTTAGCTTAATGATATCCGTAAAATGGAGCGTTTACGTGGGATGCTTTATTTATACGGTGGTAGATAAGCTTTGATCTACTCGTAGAAGAGGCCTCAGGCCAGCCATTTTTGAAGCTAAAAATTTTTAATGGTTTTGCACATCTTCAGGATTATTAGAAATAGAATGTTAACCTGATCGAAAGTTCGTAAGGCGTTTGAGAGGAAATAATATCTCTGTCTTTTTGCGGCAGCTGGCTGTCGCTTGGGAATTGATGGGTTAATTTCCTCCAGCAAGCTATATGCGTGCAACTCGTTACATTTCACGAATTTCTGTGATTGTCGCCTCATTGTTTGGACTTTAGCTGATATATACTTGAGTCATGATGACATCGGCCAAGATGAAAGGATCAAGCATATGGGACACGTCCGCTATCGATCAGAGGCTTAAGTTGGCAGCGACATATCTTAGACTTACCGAGCTTACCTGATTCTACGACAGATTTAGTTTTGATTACGAGGTAATGCGTAAGGGGGACCTAAGTGTGATTTTGTCACTTGTCACAATTACTATTATAATAAGAACACACACGCACACACACATGTTATACACACACACACATACACACATTTTTTACACAGACTATGACAGTGTATAATATTATACTAAGGTTTCATGTTATTGTGTCACGAAATATACTAACGGTTTAAAAATGTCTCAAAGACGCGAACGAAAAAAGTAAATTAGTATCATCAAAGTTTGTGAGCATTTTGAATTTATTCAAGTTAAAACTAACTTGAAATTGGTACTGGAATTGAATAATTTTCTATAAAGTCCGTTTGGTAAGCGTTACCACATAGGCGAGTTACTTTAATTAAACTGACACAACTTTATGTGAATATCAAAATGGTTTATTAATAAATTCGGTTTCGGAAGTTTTGAACGTGAGCAGTTAGTGCATGCCTTATGAACTTTATTGGTTTAGTAATAAGGTCGGTATGTATCGGCGACTGGAGTTGGTGCCAAAATATAAGTTGTAGGCCGCAGCTGTTTGGATGAAGCTGATATACAGATTTGCCTTTGAACGAGAAAATGTGAGAGCTGAAATCAAGTGTTGCTTACAAAGAGGTGCAGAGTGGATGAATACAGCCGGGCTAAAATGGTTGCTTGTGAGAATCATATTATAGAAAATCATAATAATAGGTTGCACTTCTTAAAATTGAAACTCTGTTTGCAATTCAGATGTCTAAATTCGTACTAATTTGACATTCGTGAATATGACACATATGACAGTTTTGACAATTCATTTTGTGAATTGATTGAGAGGAATTGCTAAATGTAACCATTTTAGCACCGCTGATCTACAAGGATCTTTTTCAATCTTGTAAATCCAAATTGTATGTAAATTGTCCAAATTGTATGCCTGCAGTTTCGTAGCTGTTATAGGCCTACAGTTTACATAGATAATAAAATATATAGAAGTGAAAATTAATGTCAACGGCCTCCTCTTACAAAAACGCACAACTGTCAAAAATGCGTGAGCAAAATTTCAATTGAAAATTGACAATGTGGATGAATCTCAAGTTTGTGCAAAAGCAATAATAATATTGATTGTTTACCTAAATACTATTGATATTGTAAATGAGAAAGCGTATCCATATTCTATCTGCTACCTTTATTCACCGCTGTGATTTGATAATATGTAGAAATTTTCCACTTGAGAAAGCTGGCTAGTTTTTACCGCGAAAAAGATACGGAAAAACGAATTTGACACGCCAAGTTCCTCACAATAACTAGTGGCAAATAAATATGGAGCTGGAGGAAAAAAGCCAATATTTTCGTGTGTTTCGACAAGAAATCAATGTGATATTTTAAGGAAAAAATGTCACAATCGGTGGTGACCCTAAACCGATTGAGCATGAACGAGCTGACAGTTATTATGATATAAATATACGATTGGCAAAACATCCCTTTTGTGAACGAAATCAAAATGGCGGTCTGTATCAAACACGTATTTATGTATCTGACATTATTTCTCTTATGAAGACATATTTTGAGCAGTTAGACTAGAATGGTGGTCTGAAATTACAGTAAGATGAATTTTAATTCTTACAACCTAGAGAGAAGACATCTAACACAAAAAGCTCTAAAGACTCTACTTTGTATTAAGGAAACGGTAAAGTAACCCTTGATATTTATCACAACAGAGAACCAACATAGACTACGACAGGCGTTAGGTATTTAAAATATTTTTTATAACAATAATAATTATATTTTACTGAGTTAATTTTCTAGATCCATAGAAATGCCATTGCACATTTAGAATTTGTCACGAAAAGAAAAACTATGTAGTGTTTAGAAGAATTATAATAATATTATGTAACTGTAATAATTATATGGTTACTTTTTCTTCATTTTATAATAGATACCTACATATTTTTGTGATAGCAGTCTGGATAATTATCCAGACCTAATATATCTTGTGATTACAGGTGCGTATAACTGAGGGCCGAATATTCGAGTTTCTACTGTACTAATATTGTTATTATACCTATAGACACAATTGTATCTTACCCACCTTTACTTATTACAGTTCTTTCCCTCAGAGGGTGATGATAATTGGCACACCAAGTTGCGAGGTGTAATTTTTCCCCCGGATCACGTTCCCCCGATCACTCCCCGGGGACCGGGGTAATTACCCCTTGACCCCACGTACAGTTGACCTAAATAGTAAATAGTGCTAATGGTATCTCTTCACCTTGGTATACATTTTGTATACAAAATACTTGTAGTCTTTAGGTAAATTAAAAATTGGGTGTGTTTACACCTTTGAGACTTTAAACATGAAATAATAAACGTTATTTTGCCATACACATTACGGTGTGAGAATATTCTAGTTATAAGTTCTAGAGAGCTTGAAAGGAAGATCTTCCAACTGAGCGAGGAGTTGTCATTTCAGACGTAGTGATAACTCCTTTCAAAACCTTCAAACTTTAGACAATTTAGATAGTGCGATTCAGTAAAGCCGTCAATCCACCGCAGCGCACGGAGAAACTACGCACGTGCGTCAAGCTTCGCTTTGTAAGAAAATATATGTGACTGTGTCCACTGCAACCCACGGACACGCTAAGCACGAATTGACTCACATAGCTTGCTCGAATATGGTGCACACGTAGCTCAACGCTGGCCACGCTACGCATGCTGTGCACGGGATACACGGAAGCGTGTACATAGTATTCAAAACTGTACTACGCTACAGTTGTACATAGTCGTGGCCGTGTGCATAGCGTGTGCTGCAGTGGAAACGTTGACCCACGTAGACAAACTAATAAATCCGTGCGCCGCGTGACCGTGCACAGCGTGCGCCGCGGTGGAATGACGGCTTAAGGGCGTTCCGTCCGGAGATTCCGTAATTGACCGTATTTAAAACCTTATAAACTCATAATCTGAAAGCTACAAAGTTATAATAAAAATACAGCAATAATCTTCAGTATATCAACATTCCTTTTGTCGTTTTAAATTTTATATTTTTGTTTCTTATACTCATGATATCAGCTTCCAAAGTAATACCAATTTGTTAAAATTTAAGCATACATTCAGCATCTCCTTAGGATTTACAAATTACTTTTATTTGAAACTCACGCCAATAGATCGACAATATCATAAACTACATATTCGCTGTTTTAAATTTTTTTAGGACAATTTTGAACCAAGATAAGTAAAAATAATAGGATTTTGGCGCGATCTCGGCAACGCGGCAAATGTATGGCCAAGGTCGTTTGCTCGGGGCATTTGGCTCGTACAAAATGATTTCGAGCTTGACAAGTAGATTTTAGCCGATTTTCAGACCTACCCGGATTAGCACAGAAAATTTTAACAAAACCGTTTAAGCCCTTTCGGGGGTGTCTGGCAGCTAAATCTTGTCTATTCATCTTTCTCATTGTCGATTCAATAACGATATCGAATAATCAGATAACAGTATATTTATAACACGCACAAATAACGTTAATCGAGTTAATAGCATTTACGAATAGCAATGACAGCAAATAATTTTATTTCGTCATATTATAATATGTGGGCGTCCAACATCGCCTGCTAATGCGGGGTTGCAGGCTGGCATGCCGCCAACTGAGGACCGGGTTACAATGGGAGAAGGGTAGGAAATAGTTTTATTTTGTTACTGTTTCCTCCAGAATTTTTTTACTTTAGGATGATATTACTTTAAACAATGCGATTCCAACAGCGCCTTTCACACGTATTTCACGAACTGAGTTCCAAATCGTGAAGGTTTTATGCTGATCAAACTGTCGTACTTACATTATGTCAGTGCTCAGAAACGAAATAGACTATTTCGAGAATATTTTATTTCGCTACTGAGTACTGACATAATGTCTACACAATTTTGATATTGATTGTTAAGTACATCAAAATTGTGTATCAAATGCGGCCCCTCTAAAGCAGCCTGAGATAATAGAACACAGCGGGAACCACACGAGATCCGCTCGTCTAACCACCCACAACTTATTACAAGGGTATATTGACACTTTCGAAAATGACCAATTCTCGGCTTCTAAGAATTTTTTCTATTGGTCCATTTTTTTGACGGCAGCCAATCAAAAGAGCTAGCAAATAGATCCTGCCAAAAAACTTCAAATACTGGGCTTAAGGGACGCGGGTATTGCTTTGTCTAGCCTGCTCTAAATATTATGTGACTGGAGTTCCGAACTCATTCGTGAATATAGAGATTAATAAACTGATATTTGACTGCGAAGAGAAAACTATAGAGAATGAACTGATACTTAACTGCACAGATAAAACTGTAGCTGATAGTAAACTGTCCTGGACTGCACAGATAAACTGTAGAGACTCAACTGATAATACGAGTAAAATCTAGAGAATGTGATCGTGTGTTGTCAGTCCCGCGCTCAGTGCATCCGTGGCGCGAGGACAAATTGATGCGAAGGCTCCGGATAGTCGTGTCTTAGCGGCATTTTAAGCTTCCGACAACCAACATTGTTTAACGTGTTACACCCTACTATTACACATTTTGTGGATACACCTTTGAACGAAGAGTTTCCTACGCCGGTTTTCTGGCAAGGTTAATTTTAAACCGGTGGTAGGCAATATGCATCATGTAGATTCGACAGTTTCTAACGATAGCTGATCAAAATATAGACTCCTAATATTTCCTCGTTGTCGTTTGGGCTCGATTTTCGGGTTGGAAACATGTTATTTCCAAGTTTGTTTAGGACAATGCTGGCTGACCACCTGATTGTCTGACAAGTAAAACGACTTATAAGAGTAAAGTAAAAGAGTGCTCTTGTATATTGGGCACACACTTGGGCACTATAAAATGATTCCTGCGTAACTTGCCTAGTTTTAATGAAACCGGTCGACGTCACCGAAACCGGCGTTGGAATTATTATTTCCTCGTCGGATGAAATCAAGCAGTGATTTTATAGCTTATAGCAAGCTATATTATGCAAAGCGGTCGTTGAAATGACTATTTGGCGCCTATCTATGCTCGGCTGGCGACAGTTAGGCGGATGACAATCAATTAGAATGATTTCATTAAACATAATCAGTCGTAAGCTAACTTGATTCATTTACGGGTAGTTACGAATGCCACATCATACATGATAATATGCCAACGTCACGTCTAACATTCATACTAGAATAATTATCTAATTCTAATATATAAAAATAAGTCGGGTTTTCCTTCCTCACGCTTTAACTCTAGAACGCACGAACCGATTTCCACGGTTTTGCATTCGTTGGAAAGGTCTCGGGCTCCGTGAGGTTTATGGAAATAAATCCAAAAAAACTTCAAGAGAAAAACTATAAATGCGAAAGTATCTCTGTCTCTTCCAAAGTCCACGCGGACGGAGTCGCGAGCAACAACTAGTAATTATTAAATATCAATATTATAAGATAAATAAAATCAATAATACTTGGTGGACGTAATAATAAAATCTCAATGCTTCGCTAAAAATATTGAAAATGAAGAACTTAAGACTTAGGTGCAACTGAAAAGCATAGATCATTAAATTTTTTTTATTACAAAATTTCTTTAACCATCAATGTGCCAAGTTCCATGACCTTATACCTCATTTTATAATAATTCTTTACCACCGACGTCGACGACCTCTGTGGGTCAATGGTTAAGATTGTTACTAACGTAACATCCATGTCCCAGGATCATTGAAACTTTTTGTTCCGTCGGCGGGATTCGACACCCGACCTCCGGCATGAGTTGCTACACAATCTTAACCATTGACCCACAGAGGTCGTCGACGTCGGTGGTAAAGAATTATTATAAAATGAGGTATAAGGTCATGGAACTTGGCACATTGATGGTTAAAGAAATTTTGTAATAAAAAAAATTTAATGATCTATGCTTTTCAGTTGCACCTAAGTCTTAAGTTCTTCATTTTCAATATTTTTAGCGAAGCATTGAGATTTTATTATTACGTCCACCAAGTATTATTGATTTTATTTATCTTATAATATTGATATTTAATAATTACTAGTTGTTGCTCGCGACTCCGTCCGCGTGGACTTTGGAAGAGACAGAGATACTTTCGCATTTATAGTTTTTCTCTTGAAGTTTTTTTGGATTTATTTCCATAAACCTCACGGAGCCCGAGACCTTTCCAACGAATGCAAAACCGTGGAAATCGGTTCGTGCGTTCTAGAGTTAAAGCGTGAGGAAGGAAAACCCGACTTATTTTTATATATTAGAATTAGATAATTATTCTAGTATGAATGTTAGACGTGACGTTGGCATATTATCATGTATGATGTGGCATTCGTAACTACCCGTAAATGAATCAAGTTAGCTTACGACTGATTATGTTTAATGAAATCATTCTAATTGATTGTCATCCGCCTAACTGTCGCCAGCCGAGCATAGATATATGCGTAGTTTCTCCGTGCGCTGCGGTGGATTGACGGCTTTACTGAATCGCACTATCTAAATTGTCTAAAGTTTGAAGGTTTTGAAAGGAGTTATCACTACGTCTGAAATGACAACTCCTCGCTCAGTTGGAAGATCTTCCTTTCAAGCTCTCTAGAACTTATAACTAGAATATTCTCACACCGTAATGTGTATGGCAAAATAACGTTTATTATTTCATGTTTAAAGTCTCAAAGGTGTAAACACACCCAATTTTTAATTTACCTAAAGACTACAAGTATTTTGTATACAAAATGTATACCAAGGTGAAGAGATACCATTAGCACTATTTACTATTTAGGTCAACTGTACGTGGGGTCAAGGGGTAATTACCCCGGTCCCCGGGGAGTGATCGGGGGAACGTGATCCGGGGGAAAAATTACACCTCGCAACTTGGTGTGCCAATTATCATCACCCTCTGAGGGAAAGAACTGTAATAAGTAAAGGTGGGTAAGATACAATTGTGTCTATAGGTATAATAACAATATTAGTACAGTAGAAACTCGAATATTCGGCCCTCAGTTATACGCACCTGTAATCACAAGATATATTAGGTCTGGATAATTATCCAGACTGCTATCACAAAAATATGTAGGTATCTATTATAAAATGAAGAAAAAGTAACCATATAATTATTACAGTTACATAATATTATTATAATTCTTCTAAACACTACATAGTTTTTCTTTTCGTGACAAATTCTAAATGTGCAATGGCATTTCTATGGATCTAGAAAATTAACTCAGTAAAATATAATTATTATTGTTATAAAAAATATTTTAAATACCTAACGCCTGTCGTAGTCTATGTTGGTTCTCTGTTGTGATAAATATCAAGGGTTACTTTACCGTTTCCTTAATACAAAGTAGAGTCTTTAGAGCTTTTTGTGTTAGATGTCTTCTCTCTAGGTTGTAAGAATTAAAATTCATCTTACTGTAATTTCAGACCACCATTCTAGTCTAACTGCTCAAAATATGTCTTCATAAGAGAAATAATGTCAGATACATAAATACGTGTTTGATACAGGCCGCCATTTTGATTTCGTTCACAAAAGGGATGTTTTGCCAATCGTATATTTATATCATAATAACTGTCAGCTCGTTCATGCTCAATCGGTTTAGGGTCACCACCGATTGTGACATTTTTTCCTTAAAATATCACATTGATTTCTTGTCGAAACACACGAAAATATTGGCTTTTTTCCTCCAGCTCCATATTTATTTGCCACTAGTTATTGTGAGAAACTTGACGTGTCAAATTCGTTTTTCCGTATCTTTTTTCGCGGTAAAAACTAGCCAGCTTTCTCAAGTGGAAAATTTCTACATATTATCAAATCGCAGCGGTGAATAAAGGTAGCAGATAGACTATGGATACGCTTTCGCATTTACAATATAAATAGTATAAAATTTAGTTTGTTGTTATTTTTAGCAATATTCCGCGAAATAAACTTCCACCTTTAAGTAAATGAGTGAGTGCACGCATAGGCATGCGTACAGCACCTCCCTCCTCCCACACTGCCTATGCGTACACTCGCATGCAAGAACTTGCAAACACCACCACCACACAAGCAATAATGTTGACCTACATGGGAGAGGTATCTGCACGCTTATCCAAAATAATGAAAAACAACGATATGCATGTCGCATTCAGGACAAATAATACTTTAAAACATCATTTGTGTCATAACAAAGACCGGATTGATGAAAAATATCAGTCCGGTGTCTATAGAATCGATTGTCCTGAATGCGATAGTGTATATGTGGGTCAAACTGGACGCAGATCAATGTGCCAAGTTCCATGACCTTATACCTCATTTTATAATAATTCTTTACCACCGACGTCGACGACCTCTGTGGGTCAATGGTTAAGATTGTGTAGCAACTCATGCCGGAGGTCGGGTGTCGAATCCCGCCGACGGAACAAAAAGTTTCAATGATCCTGGGACATGGATGTTACGTTAGTAACATACAATATCATTGCATGGATGTGTATTAAAGTGTGTCATATTATTATAATAAAAATCTTAAATAATATATATGTACTAATATGTAAAGTATAAAATTATTAAATATATTTCCGTCGTCACGTCTTGTCGATCAGGTACTTAGCACGGGGCCAGACTGACGTGATGTGAAGCGTCAATAGTTATTATTATGTTAATATAAAATGTTTGTTAAAATGGATTCAAACGCATTGTTATACGTCTGGATTACAAGAAAATAACAATTAACTTTATATTTTATTCACACAATAATCCTTCCCGAAACCGTTCAAGTTTCATAACGGGCTACTTATCAAATGTTCCAACAAAAGGATACGATTAATAAAAGTCGTATCTCCCTCGGAAATTGTGAAACAAGCCCTCAAAAACCTTATCTCGGACGACAATAACTACTTACTTGACTGAGCATCAGGGTACCATACCCCTTCTTGACTGAGCATTAGGGTACCGGGTCCCACAATTTAATCATTCCGACCTCTCTGCTTCTCCAAGCATGGAGGGTACCAAAGATGTTAGTAAAATGTATTAATTCCTAAACTAATTTGTCCGAAGTTAAAGCACAAAGCAATTTTGCTTAACCACATTAAATTATTGTAATTTGCAGGCCGTGTTAAACAAGATTCGGCCCTCGGTTTTGCTCGTTATAGTTGTCTTAAGGGCGACATTCGGACGTGTTATTTATTACGGTGTTTTAACTTTGAGCCTCCGGCGTTGTGGTACGTGGCTTGAGCCTGTGATTAAAAGGGCCGCTGCTATATTATGTATTTGTAATTGGTGTTTCGCCCGCAACTCCCTGACGCCAAAATTCGTTTATCCAACCCTACTTAGGATAAAAAGTGTCTTACTTCTTAGACCTCAAAGTATCTCTATACCCAATGACCAAATTTGGTTCAGCGGTTTGGGTGTAAAGAGGTAACAGATAAACAGACAGACACGCTTTCGCATTTTAATATTAGTAGATATTTATTGATGTTTCACTTTAGGACACCAGTAGCGAATGCAGCGCTTAAAATAGATGATTTGAATTTAGGTACTAATAAAAGTTTTTGAAATACGTATCAGTTTTCTTGACTCCGCATGTTACATAAGCTGACCTAGTGATTACTCTCACAGTTACTAAAATATAGTGTAGGGACATAGAACTTAAATCTTATTTGTTTTGTACGAATAGCGTTTATTCTTTTATTACGTAATATCACACAATTTTCCACGTCAAAGAGAGTTATTTCCGGCAAGTTTAAAAACCATTAACCTTTCTATTTAACCCTACTTTCAAAGTTTGGTATTCAAACTGTAATATCTTTCATTAAGGCGGACTCGACAATAAGTTCTCATTAATTGTACTTCTACAGTTTCAAGACAATGAGAGATCTAGACAAAAACTAGACTCAGCTCAAGTCTGTGAACTCTTAAGTTAGGGCTAAATTATACAAAGACCTGTACTGGTCGAGACTTTGGCTAACTGTGGTCTAAGTGACGAGAAGGTTATGCGGCTCCCATGTTTGAAAATGTCTTAATAATTCTTGAAAATTGTTATTCTGTGAAGGGATGTGTAGACGTACCAGAGAACGGAATAAAATCTGCCAGTATGATGATATCTAGCAAAATCAATAGTTATAAAATAAGCCATTTATTAATAAAGATTTTTATACACTTTGTAGTCTAAAATATAGTTGCTTTTAGCTATCTGTCTCTGTATATAATGTAAATAGATCTCTGAAACAAGAAGAACGTTTAAGTATATTATCCCACCAAAAACATACCTGTTAAAATGGGGCCAAGTTCCTATCAGCAAATTTTTGGTCTAAAAAAGAGTTGAAATCCAATCCAATGCCAAGTTTAGATGCACTTCATCGATTGTTATCATTTTCATCAACAGCCTGATCCATAATACTTCTAAATTAGTAAAGTATGTTTTTGGTGGGATTTCAGTCCTATTTTTCAAGAAATTATACCTATTTTTTTTTTGTGCCACACCCGACTTAAAGAATACCTTCGATATATGGCGCTAGTTGTAAACTATCAATAGAAGCGAAATTTTCAAGTAAACAGTATTTTTTTAACTTAAGTATATCAACTCCCAAGCGGTCGAATTCGACCGCGTAAACAATAGATTTCCAAGAATCCGCAATCGAAGTATTAATAAGCTATACGGTATGCATTATACATGATGACAATATTTTAAACCAATTCTCGTTGTATCACTGGCGTATAAGAATTTTTACCTATAGTTCGTACAGGAGCCGATTCACGCTTGACCGATTTCTTCTTAATTTTTTTATTAATCTACATATTATAACACACGACCTGAGTGTCAAATTTCATTACGTTAGGAAAATTGGAAGTGGTATCTAAAATTCGTAGATGAACCGATTCACGCTTGACCGATTTCTCAAATTTCTCAATTTTTTTTAATCTACTTATTACACACGACCTGCGTGCCAAAGTTCATAATGCTAGGACAACCAGAAGTGGCCTCTAAGGTTTGTAGGTGAACCGACTCACGCTTGACCGATTTCTTAAATTTCTCAATTTTTTGTTAATCTACATATAACACACGACCTGTGTGCCAAATTTCATAGCGCTAGGACAATTGGAAGTGGCCTAGAGGTTTTGATTACCGGTCAGTGAGTGAGTGAGTGAGTGAGTCAGTGCCAAAATTAGCTATTTTCACAGGGAGAATTTCAGGATCTACCGAAGCTATATCTACGAAATTTGGTATACTGCGTAAGTACTAGCATATAATTACGTAGGTATAATTTTATCTTTGTACTCGCAATAGGCACTAAGCTACAGGGGGGTCAAAAGTGCGTCGAAACTGTTCGTGTAAATAGTGCACGGCATGTGCGCGGCCTGCTGGAACTTGGCCGCGCACTCCGTGCGCTTTGATTATGTATAATCAGTACATTAAAACGTATATTACGTTAAAACAACGTTCGTCAGGTCATCTAGATTAAATTAAGTTCCTATTCCATTAGTTATATTGTTGACTAATTGTATAAAATTTAATCATAGCCCTAAAGGGTTGGTCAAATTAATAATGTGAGTAAAGCGAGAAGGTATCCGTACATCGCTATTATCCCAAAACTGTTTTCTTACATCTGCGTGGGATCAAAGCTTGTATCTGTATCCGAAAGTTCAAGGGTATTTCCCAATGTATTATCATCATCAGCTATTTGGCTTACCTAGATAATAAATGGAAGGAAGTTTGTTCTTTTGCTGTGGCTTAGGCAGGATTCACAGCGCCTCCGAACGCGAGATTTGGCCACTACACTGCGAGACGACAAGAAAATTTATGTAATGATTTATTTGAATACCGGCACGGTTATGCCTATCCGTACTTCCATACTAATATTAAATATGCGAAAGTGTGTCTGTCTGTCTGTTACGTCTTCACGCCTAAACCGCTATGCCGATTTTGCTGAAATTTGGCATGAAGATACTTTGAATCCCGAGAAAGGACATAGGATAGTTTTTGTCCCGAAAAAAAATGTACGGTTACTACGCGATAAACGAATTAAGGCGCAACGGAGTTGCGCCTTAATTCGCCCGCAACTTTGTTGCGCCAAAAATCGTTTATCGCGCGGGAATCGTACATTGTTCCGGGATAAAAAGTATCCTATGTCCTTTCCCGGGACTCAAAGTATCCTTGCCAAATTTCAGCTAAATCGGTTAAGCGGTTTGGGCGTGAACAGGTAACAGACAGACAGACAGACAGACGGATAGAGAGACAGACACACTTTCGCATTTATAATATTAGTACCTATGGATTTACTTGTCATTTTGTGGTGTAGCCGCAAAGCCGTGCGTTTACGACGCCGCATAAAAATCATACTTTGCTTCTTGTTCCGCGGTGTGCCGGCTAAAACGCCCGTTCGCGCATATAAACCAACATTGTAACAAGTGTGACGTATTAAGGCCGTCCCCCGAGCATACGACCTTGGCCATACATTTGCTGCGTTAACGAGATCGCACCAAAACCCCATTTTTTGCTTATGTTAGTTCAAAATTGACCTAAAAAATTAAAACGGGGAATATGTCGTTTATGATATTGTCGATCTAATGGAGTGTGTTTCAAATAAAACTAATTTGTAAATACTAAGGAGATGCTGAATGTATGCTTGAATTTTAATAAATTGGCTTTACTTTGGAAGCTGATATCATGAGTATAATAAGCGAAAATAGAAAATTTAAAACGTGGAAAGGAATGTTGAGATACTGCAGTATCCAATATTGCTGTATTTTTATTATAAAACTGTAGCTTTCAATTATGAGTTTAGAAGGCTCTAAATACGATAAATTACGGATTCTCCGTAGTGAACGCCCTAAAATCGCTTGTAATTTGCACCAACCACTTAGTAGTTCTGAGCACTTCATTGTTTGTCGACAGTCTACTAGATCTACTTACCAGTTACACTCCCAATCCTCATCGGAATAGCCTAATTATATGTAATTAGTATGTTTACTTTAGTAACTATTAATTAGTATTGTTTAAGCGAGAATCACTTGATTATAAATTGGTTAGACTCGATCATGTGATGTGGCTTTTGCCCGTGGGTTTGTCAGCGTTATCTTATTGGAACCACACATTTTTAGTGATATTTTAGCCTATGTCCCTTTCGACAGTCTTCTATTTTATATCTGTATAATATTTCATCATATTATCAATCTGGTGTGAGTCTATTCGACGCAAGTAACTTTTGTATTATAGAGAATTACGGATAATAGTGAAATTATAATTTCACTATTATCCGTAATTCTCTAATAATAAGAACAAGAAAATTTATTTGCAAAAACATGGACTTTGATTCAGTCTAGAGCAGTGGTTCTTAACCGGTGGTCCCTGGAGGCATTCCAAGTGGTCCGCGAAGCTATACTAAATAGTTATGTGAGAATTCAGAAGTTAGTACATAGCATAGACTATGCATCACATTTAATTAAAATCTATAACTTTTTGGTTTTTTGCCAAATAAAAAAATGAGTGTTAAAAACTTGTCCTTGTTTTCTTTATCATAAAACTAAAAAATTAGTTTGGGTGTGGTTTGAGTAAAATAACCGGGTAGTCCCCGGTTACATAAACATTGGGTAAAATGGTCCCTCATGACTAAAAGGTTAAGAACCACTGGTCTAGAGGAATAAAGCTTTACTTTCGAAGGTCGTCGGTAAAATTTCAGATAAAATATTATTTACATTTTCCCCATTCCTATTTACATACTTGTAATATTTTATTTCACTGTTGAAGAGACCTAAAATTTAGCGTTACAAACCTGCTTAAACTAAGATAAGGTAAAACAAAATAATAGAAAGTACTAAAACGTTTTAGAGTACCTGAAAATTATTGTACTTAGTAGTACTCGGCGTTTATAAGATTTCTCCGCTGGGAATATAGTCTCTAGTTAGAAATTTCAGCCGTATCTTATAGAGTTTCTTACTATGAAATGTTGTATTACTACTCGTAGAGCCCACAATGTCTTTCTCACAGCAATCCTTTTATCGCGGAGAAACCGTAATTTTTTTAGTGATAAAAACTAACTTATTTCCTTTTCTGGGACTCAAATTATATCCATACCAAATAACAACAAAATCGTTCATTTTTCGGAGGGAAACCATTACTTTTTTAACCGACTTTAAAAATAAAGGAGCTTATCAATTCGACGCGTATATATGTCATATTTCCAGAACTGCCCAGTTTTTATATATGTTAGTCTATATCAGCGTCTGAACAAATGTGCCAAATTTCAAAAGTGTATGTATGTATATGTATGTATGTATGTTTTATGTTTGTGTTCGCATATCTCCAGAACTACAGTAATTCTTTTTTTGTTGTACTAGGTATTCTTCAACTTAGGGAATAGTGCAAGTTTCATCAAAATCGGTTCATTAGTTTTGGAGATAGGGAGTTCTAATTCTCAATTACTTCCTAGACTATACCATCAGAAATATTATAATCCATAAGCAGATGGCTGGCCAGCATCACTTAGTCGGGTTATATCAAATCAATGTAAGGATTATGTCGATGGGGCGTTACAGTATGCGACCAAATTACGTTGGCCTGCCGTCTGAACATAAGCCAATTTCTCTGAAAGTACATTCTACAGTTTTGTTTGTTTATAACCTTCAAGCCAAAGCGTTGCTGAATCTAAAAAGGAATTTAAATTAGACACATGAAGGTGGATATAAGCATCGGTTATTCGTTTGACGGCAAAGGCAGTGTTGACTCTTGCCAAGCGTCTAAGAGTAGACTCAAAATCTGTTGACTTGGTAAAGTAGGCCGACTATCTCAGTCAGCTTACAGTAACTTTTATGTGATTTAACATTGTAACATTACATTTACAATGTCAATTATAACTGTTGCCTGCTTGTACTTATTTTATTTAATTTTTTGTTGTGTATGTTTGTGTCATAATTAATATTTTACTATCATTTTATATAGACTATGAGTCTGAAATAAAAGATATTTTGATTTTGATTTATATATCAACATAGAATAACAAAAGATGAATAATTTTCTTATTATTTTTTTTCCACATTTTCCACAATTTTTTTCGAAGAGTGAAACACATCACTATCCAAACATAAATTGAATTCGGGACCACATAGTTATTGAAAGCAAACATGATAGTTTACGTGCATCTAAGACAGTGTTGTACCGCACATTATAGGGTCGCAGGTGTACCTTTTGGGTACATTGGGTTTCGTCAGTGACCCACTTCGTTCCTGCAGCTCGCGTTGATGTAATTACGTGAGTATGTGACGTTGAAATATCGATGTCGATAATTTTTTTTTATTAATTACTCATTAAAAATAATTTTAAAAAATCAATTTACCAGGCTGCAAAAACTTAAAAATTGTGCGGCAGAATAGAAGAATCATCATCTGATCTAGCAATAACGAATTAAGTATATCCATGCGCAGCCGCTCACTCTTCAAATCATCATAAATTAATTTAACTTTTTATATTTAACCGACACGAGAGTTCAGGAACATGACTATCATTTTACTTGTCAGACACTTAGAGTGAGTTCTAAACTTGAAAACAGCAAGGCGAAATCTCAAAATATTCCTGTAAAGGCTCAAGCTTATAACCAATACACTGCGTTAATTAAAAAATAAAAGTAAGAAAGAGTCATAACCATTAACATTCAGTAGACTAACTCACACGTCTTCTTGAAACTACAATTCACCACGAGGACAAGCTTTGGTGATAGTGTATTGCTACTTGAGAAGGATGTAATACTAATATTATAAATACGAAAGTATGTCTGTCTATCTGTCTGTCTGTTATCTTTTCACGCTGAAGCCGCTGGACCGATTTTGCTATTTGGAATACAGATACTTGAATCCCGGGAAAGGTCATATTATTAAACTTTTTATGATTTAAAAATTTACGTCTCTTACGCCGCAAACGAATCTTGGCGCAATGAAGTTGCGGGCGTCATGTAGTAGTATATAAAATACGAGAATAATATGTATGTCTACTTATTTATGTTGTGTGGATGCACCATAATATCGATAAAGAGTAATCGATAATTCCCCGCCCCTCACTAGCACGGCCTACTTCACGGGAAGTTTGCACTGTAACGTATCCGAAGTGTGCAGCTTTATTAAGAGGTGATTCAATATTATCTGAGTTTTGAGAGCGCCCGCTTTGTACGCCAAACGTCGTTTACGTTGTAGGGTAAGGCGTAGTAGAGATACAAGCTTATTTTACCCCACTATAACAACGAATCCAAAAGATAGATTTTGCTATAGCCTGTGTTTAGTATAGGAGAGTCATGCTATGGCAAAAATGGGCTGAGCCGACTATTAATACCTACACCATATAGACGACGAATCAATTACCATGTTTTTTAATAAAATAAGGGGGCAAACGAGCAAACGGGTTACCTGATGGAAAGCAACTTCCGTCACCCATGGACACTCGAAACATTAGAAGAGCTGCAGGTGGGTTGCCGGCCTTTAAAGAGGAAATACGCTGGTGTGAACCGTCTGCTAGTTTTCATGTTCATTTTGTAGAAAAATCTGTTTTTTGTCAGGCCCGAAATATTAGGAGGAAACAGCATTTGTTTCAATTCTTATTCAAAAATTAAAGAATCTATTTAAAGCTTCAGGTCGTGTTCACACCAAACCGATTGTGAACTGCCGAATGTGAGCGAACGTTACGCAGTTTATTGTATTTCCATACATATTCACTTTTTCGTTCACACCTAACAGCTTTGTCCACACTGGGCCTTTTTTTGTTCATCAAGGGCATGCGTTAGGCTGTGTTTCCACTGAAGCGGAGCTGAACGGAGCGGAATTTAGCGGTGCCGAATTGACCAATCACCGTGCTCGAAATCTTCTCTGTCATTCCGTTGGAATAGCACATTTGGTCAATTCGGTCACCGCTATGCTCCGCTCCGCTTCAGTGGAAATTCAGCCTTATAGCGCAGTCAACAGCGAACGTGAGGCATGCCCGTGACGCGCGTCGAAATCGTAGCGCTCGCTATGACACTTTTCTTTCAACGCGGGTGGATTTTGACGCATTCAATTATTGAATATGCCAAACGAAAGTTGAATAAATAGTAGATGACGAAAATTGATGATGAAATTGTATAATGTGGAAATAGCTAACCGACAATACGCAATTACGCTAGGCGTAGGCGCGGACATTCGATACCGTATATTTTCACGTTCACACTGGGATTCACAGTGAGCCTGCAGTGCTCACATTCGGCGGCTCTCAGTCGGTTTGGTGTGAACACGGCCTAAATTTTACATATCAAATAACCTGAAATTGGTGTAGATTTTTCGTATTTTTCCCTCTTCGTAAAAATGAAATGATCTGAACGAATATTTTTTTTAAATATTTGAATATTTTTTTTACTCGAGTAAAAAAGGAAAACATGATTTCATTTCGTCCATTTTATGTATTTGATATTGAATAAAAAAGTTACATTTTTAAGTTTTAAGTACGCCAGAATATCAAAATGAAAATGCGGTCGATTAAAAACTGTTGAAACAAAAGCCATCCTAATTTTAACCGTACCTATCTTTATTGACACTAAATCTAGACAGAAGAAAAAAAATCGTTTAACAAACACAGAATAAAGGGTTTGAATTAATGTTTTGTCTTTCACTTTTCCATTTCAAAGTTCACTTTAAATCTATAAGGAATTTTGTAACTCATAGGTAGCTGGTGGTAAACCTTCGTAATTTGGTTGGGTTGTCTCAAGCCTTTGCTTTACGACAAAACACGATAAGCATTGACTTGAGTCCAAAAAACAAATAACGTCTCTGTAGTGCAGTTGCGTAGTAAGGCGTGGCTCTTGAGTCTTGAGTTAGGTCGTGGGTTCCATTCCCGCGTTGAAAACAAGATATTTCCAAGTTTGCTTAACAATGCAGGCTTATCATCTGACTATGTAAAGTTATCAAATCAAATCAAATTTATTTGTTTGCTAAAAATATGGTACAGTAGATGTTTACATTTTTATAGCTTCAGACATATTCTATTATTTTAATTAATTAATTGTATTTCTTAAATTTTTTTATTAATTAATTATTATTATAATTATTTCTTAGAATATTTAATAATGTCAAATGTTAATTTTAATGTATATTATAATGTTAATGTTTTAAGTATTACGATTAAAATAAAATTAGAATCAGTTAGTAAGTCTGCAATTGTGCTATAAATCTATTTCCGTCATGTGAATAAATTGAACATAAATTAATAAAAAGAAATAAATTTTAAAGTAATACATGATTCTAATTTGCTAAAGTACAAATTCCTAATAAGATAAATACACGTTCTGAGAATCCCAATGCAATGAGATTCAGGAATTGGCACGGTGCCAACCTAACACAGGTGGACTCGAAAATCCAGATTGGCATTTATAGCTTAGCTTAGCTATTCGAATGGCACTCGCAAATGACACTAAATAGAACGCAGTAAAACTTTCAAACGTTTATCTCCCCTTTCTACTTCAAACGAGTAAATCCATAATATGTGTCTGTCTGTCTGTCACCTCTTCACGCCCAAACCGCTGAACCGATTTGGCTGAAATTTGGCAAGGAGATACTTTGAGTCCCGAGAAAGGATATAGGATACTTTTTGTTCCGAAAAAATGTACGGTCCCCGCGCGATGAACGAGTTTTGGTGCAACGAAGTTGCGGGCATCATCTAGTCTTGGATATAACGTGAATTTAAAATCTTGGAAATTACTGCGTTTTCATAGACATTATGGCCCGTAATGAACTGCACTTATTGTTTAGAATATACCCAAGATCATTCATGGAATGCTCCTTTGATGTGATCTTACTAAATTCCGTATCGTTTAAACCGGCTGGGGTCACCAAATGGCGGACCGCGGTCCGAACCCGGACCGCCGACCCATTGTGTGCGGACCAAGCATTTTCGAAGATGAACTTCGTTAAAAATAAATTTCGGTCTCGAATTACTTATATAAACATCTCCAGGATTTAATATTCACTCAAAACATCAGCGAGATAATTAGCTACAAAAATTTTCACTTTTCTCATTGATATACAGTAAATAAATACCTTTGTAAATTATGTACTTACCTTTGTTTAATTTTTTTATGTGTGGACCGCGGACCTTTTATTTCATTTCTTAATGTGGACCCCGAGCGAAACTTATTATCGGTGACCTCTGGTTTAGACTATATTAAGGTATTAACTGAGGACGTCGTTCTAACGAAACTCAGCACTCAACTGGCTGTCAAACTATTGCTTTTAAGTAACTGTTTCTTGAGTGTTGTCTCTTCATAAGAATAAATGTAAGAACATCTTAATAAGCTGGGACCGAAGCTAAAATTGGTTTTGAGTAGGAATATTATGAGAGGGGTTCATCTACACCGGCCTTAGAATGTATAATTATAATGTAACTATTTCTGGAAAAATGGCTAAATATTGATTGAGCTAGCACTTTTTACATGGCATGTCAAAACGTAGTCATTTTAATAGCCTTACTTTGCGAGTCTTTAAAAAATATAGCACGTATTTACAGCGGTCCATG
Organism: Polyommatus icarus; assembly: GCA_937595015.1. NCBI lineage: Eukaryota > Metazoa > Arthropoda > Insecta > Lepidoptera > Lycaenidae > Polyommatus > Polyommatus icarus. Next base: position 20,721,829 of record OW569328.1, on the reverse strand, counting down.
AAATCTTTGCCTATATACCCCATCTGCTCAATATTCCAAGCTTGATCAAAATTATCTAAAAGAATAGCGCCAATTACATAAAAGGCAATCGTTTTTTATTGTTTGGCGCAATCTGTATAATAAAGTCCCTACGCGTCGCTATCGTCACGAACCGAATTAACATAATAAGCGTTATGAACACACTGTATAATAACGTATATCTCTATGTATTAAGGCTTAGAGTGATGTAAGACTATGGAGGTAAATAGGGTTAATCCTTCGATCGGGGATTCTTGGAAATGCTATTGGGTAGACCTTTGGTTCGCACTCGCAGAGGGTGCAGGTTCGATCCCGGGTGGAGGCGGGATTTTCTGATTTCAAGTACATAATACTGACGCTCGTACGGTGAAGGAAAACATCGTGAGGAAACCCGCACATGGTTGGTCCCAGACGTATTGACAAGTTCTTTCCTCTGGACTAGGCCGACTATGTTGCGAGAATGCCGTATGCGCTTGGGCAACCATACAGGCATTTAAATCTTGTCCCAGGCACTACAGTATTTGAGGAGTGGTTACTTCGCTCTGAAAATGCTGTATAAATCATCCACAATGGATGCAAAGGCCTAGTTTTTTTTTTTATTGCATTCTATTGTTGTCGCGATCACCAGTGCTCTTATGGGGCTTGGAAGATAGCCGTGAAATTTAAACTGTAATATTACTTAATGTTGCTTCTTCGTTTGTCCATAATAATAAGTATAGTGGTAAACAGTATACTTTAGGATAAAACCGTATTCTGAAATCTAAGAGAACACTACGTTTGTGCATAATCATTTTTTGAATTAATATAGTGGACAGTCATGGTATACAGTATTTTTAGGATAAGTATTCTAAATTAATCTAAGTGAACGCTACTGTTTAAGTTCAAAAATTATTCCAACAAACAATAATCTAGAGCTCAAGTAGTGACTGGAAAACTATCTCAATACGGACAAAGCCTCAGCAAAGTTACTTCAATAGATTTACGTGAAGAAGTAACAAAGATACATACACTTGTGTCTTTATATTAGTTTACAAACCACGTAATTTGGCTACATCGTACCTAATTATACAATCATAAATAATTTCACTACGAAGCAAACCACAAAGGGCCTTTCGACTTCAAAAACAAACACATAAACGTTATCCTTGGGATCTTAGACTATTATCCTTTCAGTCCCTCATTCCGTCTGTTAGCTTTGGCATATACAACCACATGCCATATTAATATAAACGGAACTTAGCTGTTTTTGGTATGGTTAAGATCTGGACAAGTTTTGTGCGACGCTGCTTGTTCTTTAATGACAGCTGTGTTCTTCAATCTTTTAAGGTATCGCAACGATTTTGAGCGCGGTGATCGAATCAAGATGTTTCGTAACGAAAAAAACCTAACACCTCCCACTCCGTCCGGCACAGCGGTGCGGCGTTGCCAGTCTTCAGCACAGTATTTGTGTGCGTGCGGCTAGACGTATGCGAATAATAGTTGCAGCAATTTATAAAAAGTCCACCTTTTTCCTGCTGAAGGCAGGTCAAGGAGCCCTAATGTCACTGCGACTCTTAAGGATCTATAATTGTGACTCCTTCGCTAATGCGAATTGGACGGTACTTTAATGAGTACCGTCCAATTCTGGGCCATATTAATTAATATGAGACTTGCGGCCCCAAGCCTAGCAAGTTCGTCTGCGGTTTCGTTACCGGGGACGTTACTGTGGCCCGGGAGTCGGGACCCATACTAGGCGCATTTTGTTGTCCCTTCCTAGCATCTTCAACGTCTTAATGCATTCCAGAATCAATTTCGACGAAACTTCTGCAGCAGTCAGTGCTTTAAGTACAGCTTGACTATCAGAGAAGAAAAAAATGCAGCTATGCAAAAGCTTTACTGCGGCAGTCCCCAAGTAAAAATTTTGATACGCCAAGGAAGCCTTGTAAAGCTGTATTTTTTGTCCTTCTTAGCTGCTGGAATTGCGCGTCGCCATCTTTTTCTTTTAGAATATAAATGACACGAAGTTTTAAAAATATTGGCTCTAATCACTTAGTATCAGGTGCGAGGCACGTCTACCGTCTTACGTTAGAATATGCAATATGTGGTTCTATAAATTATATTTTGCACCTCATTTTCTTGGTGCTATTTTTGTTTTATAACATTGTTACTCTATGCCCGCGAGGCATGCCCTCTGACCGTATCCAAAAATTCAAAAATGACCATGTTGGCGTTGCGTTCAATTATGCGTCAAAACGAAAGTTGAATGAAAGAAGGGGACGAAAATTGAAGACGAAAGCGTCTAATGTGGACATAATAGCTATTGCGTAATATTCCATATTGCAAGAAGGTTCAGCGAGGCTAAAATGGTAACGTTTTGCAATTCCTCCAGAAAATGAATTATTGTTAAAACTGTCAAACTGGCAAATGTCAAATTAGTACAAATTGTGCAAATTAGGTAAGTACTAGACATATGAATTGCAAACAGAGTTATTTTTTCATTTTTTTTTTAAATCGCTCTGCTTGCAATTCATATGTCTAGTAATTTGCACAATTTGTACTAATTTGACATTTGTCAGTTTGACAGTTTTAGCAATAATTCATTTTCTGGAGGAATTGCAAAACGTTAGCATTTCCCCGCTGTTCTTTTTTACTCGTGTGAAGTCAAAGACTTAATATTGTTGAAAAATTACGTTGGTAAATTGCAATATTAGCTGTTGATTTTTGTGTTTTTTGTTCACAGTCAATAAACTACTGCATGCTTATTGCTTATCATCATCATATCAGCCTACATTCATCCATTGCTTGACATAGGCCTCTCTCAATGAACGCCAAGATGACCGATCTCCTGCTACTCGCATCCAACATGGACCCGCAACTAAACGGAGATCGTCGTCCCACCTAGTTGAAGGTCGACCTACACCCCGATTTGCCTTGGTCTCCATTCCAGAGTAAGTTTACTCCAGCGATCGTCTGTTGTTCGAGCTACGTGACCAGCCCAGTTCCACTTATTACTTAGCAAAAAAATATTCGCGAGCTTTGCTTTAGATCCGACAAATTTTTAAACAAAGTTGAATATAGTTGCTGTTTTTTTTATTTACAACACAATTCACTTCACGAATTTATAACCCTATATACTTTGTTTATACAAGTTAACCTGTCAGTGCGAGCGTTTGGTATACAAGTTAACCCGTCGTAGGTGTTGATTAACTGCGGCTGTTACCGAAACGGACTTCGGTAATGTAAAGCATTTTCGACTTTATGCACTATACTCTCGATACTTGGGCAATCAAGACTGATCCATCACGGTTAGTTGTACTATTTGTATTCTAAACTCTCAGGATTTTGCTTGTTGAATGACGCAAATATCAGTGCATACATTATAAAGTACATACAATACAGAAGAAAGGTTGCACTTATTATGGATTTTTGATTTCTATTTAGACCTAATGTACTTGTTCTTTTTGTGATTAGTAATTATTACAAAATACATGCATATAATTTGAGTAAAAATGTCATAATCGATAGCGTTAGTGTTAGACGGCGATAAAAATATAAAACAATATGAGTTTCATGCATTATCTAGAGAATAAATGAACGCCAAGATCAAATTTAACAAAACTGCGACCTTGCGAGTGCAAATCAAAAGACCACTAGGACTCCCACAAACCAGTGACCGATATCAACGAAACGCAGACCAAAAAGCATAATTTGTCACACAGTATACGCCTAGGGCATACGTATTCAACTGAAATATGAACGTCCTCCCCCTTCCCCGGTTTAATCACGCCCCACCCCCTCGGGAATGAGATTCATATGTCTGAGTTTAAATTTTTTGCGGGTACATTTCCGTTGGCATTAGTTTTGTAGATTTTTCGCATGCGAAAACGTAAGTAAAATTTTAGCCCTATTCCATAGAATAGGGCTAAAATTTTAATAAAAAAAAAATACATTGAAATTGTTTTAAATAGTTTTAAATTAGTAAGTGAATAAAAATTTTGTAGAGCAGCAATACCGCCTAAACAAATACATTTTTCGCTGTTTTACTATTATCACTCTTATAACTCAATGGGACAGATTATAAATCATTACGATAAGAAAGAGATCAGGCGCATATGACAGGATAAACTTATAAGTTATAACACTCCCATCCGAATCAACAGATCATCTTTCTTCCTAGATTCCTGTAATCAACCTGTTTTGTCCTAACTAAATTTGAAAACAACTTTAATCACGCAAAATTAACCAAGTCGTTAAGACGCGAGAGTTGGGAGAGCCGACCTTATACTACAAGACTACGAAAGCATTCACGACGATACTTTAACCAGGTACTACACATATCAATAAAAAGGTCAAGTAATAATGTAACACAAAATTCAGCACCATAGCAACACACGTGTATAAAGCCACAACACCCAAAATCCGAACCGCCTAATGAAATTTGCACCAACACCCCCAACTAAAACAATAACGCTTCAGAAGCACCTGTTAGTAATATTTAAACAAGTTATAATCCGACCCGATCCCGTCCGCGGACCCCTAATTCCAAAGTCAATGTATTGCCTCAAAATTGGTCTACTAATCGCATTGCTGCGGAACCCGAGGACGACTCGCTCACAGGTTTCGTCGGTACCTGTAAAACTAAAACTACAATCTATGAATTTTGCATGAGATATGAGGACCAAGTCATAAGCGGCTGGTAAAAACTTCTATAGCGGCGTTGTGCACTTTTTTTGGTATGGTTAATATTATGTTACATTCGCATTAGGACTCGTGACATGATAGAAAATTCGTAAAAAGGATAATAGGCTACTGGCTTAGGAGAGGAAGTAATATTCCCCTTTCTCTCGACTAATGTATGTCGTCTTCTGTCTTTTGTTTTGACTTCAACCCGCACTGTAACTTTTTTTAAGGAAATTGCTTCACCTCACATTGTCAGCATGCTTCTCGCCTAAATTGACAGCGGTAAACCACGAAAATCCTTTGATACAATTACCTCAGAGAGCCCTGTCATGGTGATTGCTGAAGCCATATTGGGAACCGCAAAGAATAGGACATAATATTATTACTGCAACGTTTTCACGCTTGTGCCAGTATGAGCATAATCCATAATTCCATAATAATATTATAGATACGAAAGGACATAGTTCCCGTGCAATAAACGAATTTTGGCGCAACGAAGTTGCGGGTGTCATCTTACAATATAATCATACTATATACAACGAGTATATAGGTATAATAATTAAAATTAACACTCAAAACACTGAAGAACAATAAAAGTTTAGCACTAGATTGAAGTTGATAACATAATGGACACTACAATTATACAACTCAGACTTTCCGCTGGTAGCTTATAAGCGACACCACGCGTTAAGGTGTTGGGCCTAATTTGCATTTTATTACGGCTTAATTTTCAAGCCCTGTTGGAGGCGCGTCGGCTCTTAACACGATTCTTACAACCCGATTATAGCAATCAAATAAAATTAATTATGCATAACGGCAATAGAGTGTGAAATTGTTAAATCGCTGGTAACAGTCTCGTTGTCGTGTGGTGAGTAGAATTATTCGCAATTACAGAGCACAATTCCATTTTAGTGGCTGTAATACCTGGGTATAATATTTTTTGATAAAATCAGTAAAATATGATAGTGTCGAGTAATACCACTGGTAATGTATAGCCTCTCGGTTTGGGTGACGGTGGCCGATTTCATTGTAACCGTTTCTCACAAGAGTAATTTCATAGTGTGTGCGCAGTACACAAGAGCACTCTCTCGTCTCAGTAGTCTTTTTAACCTAGTGGAAGGTATGACCAACACGATTTGCATAATATCAGGCACAGGACTGATTCCATGCCCATCCGACGCGACGCAAAGATTGTCATTCATCTTCCTTGCCAGACAATCAAAATATGGTCAGCCTGCAGTGCCCTAATCTGCAATCTTATATTTTTCCAACGCTGGAATTGAACCTTCGACCTCCACGTCAACTATGACGCTCTGCATGTATGCTGTATAGGTAAATAGAAATACAAAAAGTCTGACAGGTTCAGTTGCGTTAATATATTTTGGCCATTATTAAAATAACTTTGTGTAGACTTGTTCCAATGAAACCAGTAAATATGATCGAAACCAGTACAGGCTGCAGCAGCTGTTATTAATATTAAAGTAAAAGTTTTCCTTGCAAGATGCTAATGTATATGAACAAAAAGTTTATGAAAGGTCGAGCTAAATTATAAGACCTGCATTCACAGAAATTAGTTTGTAACTAACTGTGCTAATGCAAGCGAGTAACAGATACTTTGTAACTAGATAAAACTATAACTTTTCATATTACACGAGATTTCGCTTATGCAGATTTAAGAGGACATTACGCGTAAGTTCCGAAATATAAAGCAGTATAATACTGGACTGTGCTGATGACGTCAAATTACAATATTACGTCAATAGACCAGGCCAGTATCATACGGGTTTATTTTTCAAAATAGGCTACATCCTATGCCGTAGAGCATTGGTGGGACAATTATTCGTATTAGTAAAATATGTAACATATTATGAAATGCACAAAAAATCTTATGGGGCTGTAGACTTTAGAGATGATATATTTTATATATTTTCATTTTACGTACCTAAGAACTTAACTGTGTTTTAACTCTTGTCATATTTAGCCCCAATATCACAAATGACTGTTAAATTTAACGCTCGAATTAGTATCACGTTAGAGCTTGTCTAATTTGAAATGATGCGCCCCACCACTTCCAAGTTGATATAAATGAAACATTTTTGTACTGTGAATACGAGGGAGGGGCGCGTCATTTCAAGTTAGACAAGCTCTACCTCTTTTGTTTTTCTTATGAATGAAAGAGAAGACATGACATTTTAACAATCTGTTAACAGTAAGAGACGTTTGCTGAAATTGGGGCTAAGTATCTAACCAAAATATGCTGTAAAAATTGTTGCAAAAATAAGCTAATTTAGAAAACGCTCCTAAAACTTTATTTTTAAGTAGTAAGGTCAATATACGGTAGAACCAAACGAATACCGTTGCTCTCAATACGACAATCAATTTACAAAAAATTGGTTGCAGGAATACAATTTTATTGGAGACTTAGGACATTTTGTATAAGAAGAATTCTTTCAGAAAAAAACATTTTTATCTTTTTCTATCTTATTTCGAGTAATTTAATACTATGTCGCTGAGGGCTAGTTCGATTACAAGAGTATCAGTCGACTGTTTTATCCGAAGTTTATTCAATAAGCCCACGTTTCGTCGAATATATTTATCAAAACTATTTTTGTTACTTTTGTGATAATTTTACCTAGTATTTTTTATATTACTGTACAACATTATTTGCTTATAGGTCACCTGGTAATATACCTAGATAGTAATAATATTATTTAATTCGATCAATATAATATTTATTTTGTTTATTTTTTTTTATGCAATAGGGGGGCAAACGAGCAAACGGGTCTCCTGATGGAAAGCAACTTCCGCCGCCCATTGACACTCGCAGCATCAGAAGAGCTGCAGGTGCGTTGCCGGCCTTTTAAGGGGTAATAGGGGAGGGTAGGGAAAGAAATAGGGAAGGGTAGGGAAGGGAAAAGGGTAGGGGATTGGGTCTCCGGTAAACTCACTCGACGAAACACAGCGCAAGCGCTGTTTCACGCCGGTTTATTGTAAATTATTCAAAATAATATCTAATCATTTTACTAAAAGTATGAACAAGATTATTACTAGCAATAAAAAGCAATAAGATTTTGTTTCGGATAAGTTAGTAATGTCAAGTCTAGTTTTTAAGAAACTTAATTATCAATAATAATTGTACTTATTACTTGTTTTTGGGGAGGGTAGGGAAGGGAATAGGGTAGTGTATTGGGCCTCCGGTAAACTCACTCACTCGGCGAAACACAGCGCAAGCGCTGTTTCACGCCGGTTTTCTGTGAGAATGTGGTATTTCTCCGGTCGAGCCGGCCCATTCGTGCCGAAGAATGGCTCTCCCACGTATAACGTTAGTAATAGTGATAAGTTTATCACACGAAAAGATAAGTATTTCTACAAATACGTTGCTCATTGAATCATAATAATTACTCATAAAAAATCGTTGAACACTTCAAACTAATTATAAGTTATACGAGCCAAAGACATTTGGAACAAAGTTACTTTGCAAACAGTTCAATACTATAATCTTTGCTCGCTCGCTGAAATTATTTCAGTCTGCCGCGCCGAACCGTTTTAGGTGTCCTTCGGAAATAATTTATGTCGCCTAAGTATAACGTATGCGGGCGGGCTAAGGCACAAGCTTTGAGCGACTACAAAATTATAATATTATGATTTATTTTACCCGTTTTGCACAATGTACTATCAGAGAAGTTGATTTCTAGGCATCTGCCTAGGAATCAACTTAGGACCGCCATCTGGCGGTCCTAAGTAATTTGGTCGCGTTAAGTCAAACCCATCCCACTGATCACAACATTGAATTGACATAAGCCGACCAAATGACGTAGGTCCGTCAACCGCCAAGGAATCAATTTCCTCGATGGTACAATGGCAAACTTAATGGCATATTACATAGTTTTCTAAAAATAATAAGTTAGTCAGTTTAAACTTATTTACTTACTAAGTTGCCGCTATAAATTCGATGATTATCGTTTATTAATATTGTAATTTAACTCTGTTTACAGTTTCGGCAATTTATTTTTGCTTATGACATCAAAACAAATTTTATGAAAAAAAAGGTGTTATGCTGGTTTTTTTCGAACTACTGTTATATTGCCATTTATCTAGGCGCAATGTTTTTGTTTCTGACGTTATCATGGAGATTTTTTTATGAAACACCGATTTATTAAGATACGTTGAAAGGGATGGTTTAGGATTGTAATCTATTTGGTATGCTAAAACAATAAATTATTTGAATAATAAGAAAATCAGTTGGCCAATTTTCAGGCCTACAGAACAAGCACACAAAATTCCAATACAATCGGTCCAGCCTTTTTAGAGAAGTTTGGCATCATGAGAATTTATAATAATATTCCCCACACCGGTTTCAGTGACGGTGGCCGTTTTCATTGAAACTAGGTCTGTTACGCAGGAGTAATTTTATAGTGCCCAAGTGTGTGCTCAGTACACAAGAGCACTCTTTATTCCTTTACTCTCATAACCCAGTGGGACGGAAGACCGACACGACTGGCGAGTGCAGGACCGACATTTTACATGCCCATCCAACAAATGGATCATCTTACTTGTCAGACAATCAATTAATCAGCCTGCACTGTCCTAACCAAACTTGAAAATAACATGTTTCCAACGCGGAAATCGAACCCACGACCTTCGAGTCAAGAGCGACGCTCTGGACCACTGGACCACGGAGGCCATAATCATTGATATCATATTGACGGTTTTCTTTTATTTCCACTTGGACCATTCATAAATGCTTCGGCTCAAAGAATTTTGTGTGACGGGGAATAAAGGATGCCAGATTATAATATATCCGGGTATGAAAGAGATGCAAAGTGCCGAAAATAATCTAATGCGATCTTAGCATTGTTACGAAGATGCCTCCGCTCGCGTTACTCACACGGAAATAAAAGCCTTTGTTTCGTATCAAAATGAACGATAAATATTGTAAGATAATACTAGTTACGGTCACATCGAAACGTGCCGAGGCGATGCGACGAATTTTTAATTGCCATTCAAAACCTTTATTTATTTTTGTATTAATTTGATCACAGATTAATAGTTATTTCTAATCTATAAAATGCCGGAAGAAAATGCATCACATTCACGTTATAACTGAGCATTATTATTTAGTTCTAACACATAAGAATATAAGAATTCTAGCACGATGGGGGTAAGAACGTCAGGAGCGTAAGAACAAAAGTTCTTGGTAGAGATGAAACGGATAGTAGTTTGGCCGGATACCAGATACCGGATATTCGGCCAACCACCTGGCCGGATAGCCGGATATCCGGCCGCCGAATATCCGGCGGTACTTAGCCGTTTGGTGCAAAGCACATGTGTGTTTTGCACTTTGCAAAGTATGTACTTTCAGCACCTTGTAGCAGTGTGTACAGCGAAAGACTTTTTCTGAAGCTGGCCTTCTTTATGAAGAGAAGCGAAACCTCTACCTCTCAATACAGAGAAGTTGGTTTTTATATTCACCATAATTTGCCCTTCTACTTTAAACTAAAACTACTTATATTTCTTAAGACTAACTAAATAAAGTAAATAACTCCTTAATTTTTTTTTTTTTATCCAGATCTTTTTTTATTCGGCCGGATGCATATCCGGCCAAATAGCAGCTATCCGGTATTCGGCCGGATAGTATTAAGACCGCCGGATAGTTGCCGGATATCCGTTTCATCTCTAGTTCTTGGCATCTTAGAAATAATTTAAGACCTCTTCGATTTCGTTGCCTATACGTAATTCTATTGTAATTAGATTTTTAGTATCTGCAGTCTAATTTTTTTAGACTTTAGTTGTTATAGACTTTTAATAAACGGGTTTCGACAGCTTTACAAATATCTAAGCATAGTTAGGACATAAAGCATAAAGCTAGCGAATTAGCTGACAATCTGAAAAATGTTACGAACATTAAAACGTAACGAAACAGAAAAACCGAGGCGGAAAAGCTTCTAACAGGCGCTTTTCATGTCTAATATCGATTGATATTTTTAACCAAACGTTTTACGAATATAGAAGTTTTATAGTTAGCTATTCCATTTGACGTTACGTTTGAAATAGAATTTGAATGCATAACTCATTCATGGTTATAAAATTGGAACTAAATTTTTATTACACAGTTGAAATATATTTTAAACTACAACATTTTTACATGGCATGGGTATGATTAAAAAACTACCAGAATGATTTTGACAAACATACCGATATTAGTTGAACTATATTACAACAGAAAGCAATAAAATATTTCAGTGACGATAATAATTATTACCATGACTTTGTTGCATTTTTTAATTGTATTTATCTTCAACTAGATGACGCAAAATTTGTTGAAACCGTACATTTTTCCGGGATAAAAAGTATCCTATGTCCTTACCCGGGACTCAAAGTATCTCCATACCAAATTTTAGCAAAATCGGTTCAGCGGCTTGGGCGTGACGAGGTAACAGACAGACAGACAGACAGACAGACACACTTTCGCATTTATAATATTAGTATGGAAGTATGGATATGGATGTATGAAATCTCTTCATCTTTAATGTATGTAATGTAATGTAATATATTTTTTATAACAGCAAAAAATAACCGGAAAACTATAACACATGTTTTTAATGAAATAAAACATGAAGCACCGAAATAAAATAACAAATATTCTGTGAAGTGGACCTTTTCTTTCTTCATCCATTAAGTAGTTGTTTGGAGGCTGTTCGGGTAGGGGATCTTTTTCAATCAAGAATTGCTGATAACGCAAATGGAGGTCTTTTTGTTGCCCTATCTAGGCCTTTACATTCATAGAATGTAGAATATAAAATAAATAGAAGAAAGTGTAACACCACCGTGGTGTAAAATTTATATTATGTACTAGAAATAATTATATTATAATAAAAAGCTTTATACAAGACTTTTACCTAATATTATGCCAAAAAAGTGTAAGAACGAAACGTTTATTAATTAATACAGCTAATTTACTGTATTTTATAAATTTCCCGGTGTTTAAAAATAATTTAAACCCATCTTAAGACTAGTGCCAAAAAAATGTTCGTATTCTACCATGGCAGATATCGTATCCGGCAAAAAATAATGTTAATTTTCCTGTGTGATTTTTTTTTTAATGAATTATTTGTATTAATTAAATGTTAGTTTTTTTTAAAGACATACGCTACTTTCTATGTCCTTTGTTCCTGAGCAGATTCGGTGCTAATAAACTAAACTTGAACTAACTACCTTCAAGAGTACCGGCAACACACCTGCAGCTCTTCTAATGTTGCGAGTATACATGATCGACGGTAGTTGCTTTTCATCAGGTGACATGTTTGCTCGTTTGCCCGCTTATTTTATAAAAAAAAAGCAACGCCTTACCAGTGCACAAAATATTATCATAAATGAATAATATCTTTTCGTGGGTTTATAGTACGATTAATACTATATTTTCTGACTATTAGGTTTTTTGTATTTAAAAACCATTATAAAGCTGTCGTGAAAAAATTAATACAAAAAGAAAATTGGGCCCTAAAGTTATTCTATGAAATATCGTTTAGAATGTTTAATTTCAAGGAGGAAATTTTTAATATCCGTTTAATAAGATAAGCCATGGACATCTAGGACCATCTTGATCGAATTATCTCGAATATTTTTACACCGGATCTCTTTTTAAATTCAAATTCGTGACGTCAAAATTTCATTAATTTTAAGAACCTTACGTTAGTAAGCCGAGGTCGACCTATATTAAATGATGTTAATAATATTATTAAAGATGATATTAATGGTGAGTGATACGGATGTAGAGGTGATATTATTATATTTTGGGGTAATAAAAATATGAAGTAATCATAGTTAAATAACCAACATACCTACCAACTAACATTTAAGAATGAAAATTAACAGAAATAAACATGATTTATATCTCTATTAAAATGTCTCGATTGAAAAACTTTAGGCTGCAATCGCCTGCAAAATCGCAGATTTAAAGTTTTTATGTAGACTGTAGACAAAAATACCGCAAAATGTATGATGTACGGTAAACCGACTCTAAACTAGACCACTAAAACGAGCTTATGAATACATAATATTTTTGGAATACCTTAAGTAGCATAGTTTTGAAGTATTATTAATACATAATACTCATAATATTTCAACACGTATAATCTAGTCTATGGACGCTCTTCCGTAGTGCGAAGCGTCAGTCAGTCAGTCTGGCAGGCTGTCAGTCTGGCTCCGCGGTAAGTACATGAAGAAATTGTGTTACAGGTACCAGACATAAATATATTTCATACTTTTATATTTTATTTTATACGATACACATAATGTTTAATACACATCCAAGATCTATCGTCAACTAGAACTACCACGCGCTCAACCATTGAGCCACAGAGGTCGTCAAATCATTTTATCTGTATGTTGAGCGAGTTTCATTAAAAAATAGAACTAAGTTACTCTACTTTGAGATATTTATATTGTGACAATACTTCAAGTATGAGGCACAATGTCCCGATTGTTAAGCTGAGAAAGTTGGTAGTGAGCCGAAGAATTGATACTCGTAACATCTTTTGAGCTTAATAGTTTATTGTGTAATGTTACTAAGTATTTTTTCTTTTATACTGAAGCATTTTTTCTTTTCAGATGAAACTTGGAAGTTGGAGAGATGCTACTTTAACGGTTTATATAATATTACCTTTTTAAATTTGAGAGTTAAAATATACGCTAATTATATAAGCGAATTCTCGGAAATAATAATTGATTTCAGCTGTCGTACATATATAATATTATTAGAAAATTCGATAGTCCGATGCAAGACGATCTCTGTGGCTCAGTGGATAAGCACATCGGTAGCTCGCTAGCTGTAGGTTCGAATCCCGCTGACGGAACAAAAAGTTTTCAATGTTCCCGGGTCTGGATGTGTATTAAATATGTGTATAATATAATATTTTTTTTAAATATACGCACAGTATAAAAGTATTATAAATATTTCCGTTGTCTGGTACCCGTAACACAAGTCCTTCAGGTACTTAGCATGGAGCCAGACTGACGTGGTGTGAAGCGTCCATAGATAATATTATGATTATAATTAGGATTGTGGCGCTAATTGTGGGCATCGTCTCATAATGATTGCTCGGAACTTCATTACACTCAAATCTGTGTTTCTCACGCAGGCACCGTAAATTTCCTCGTTATTAAAATTATATTATGTGTTTTCCCGAGACCTGATACGAGCATAAAATACAGATAGACCATTGCATAAATATAGGATATCATCTTAAAGTCTGTTTCTTGGAGGTAATTTTCAGCTTCGCCAAACGGCAAAAAAATCTGTATGTCACAGCCACTCACTAGGTACAAACGGTTGCATCTATTGAGAAAAAATGCCTTTGATAAGACTGCGTATCTTACAAGATTGTCCCAATATAAATCACGTTTATCGACCGATTGGGGTATCATTTAACCGTTTGGACAGAACGGATCGATCACGGCTGACAGGCCGGGAATTAGGGACATGACAACGACACGACACCCCAATCGAAGTATTAGTGGTGATGATGATTAAGCTGGGTATTATGGGGAATAATTATGAGGAATTAAACTCAATACCATACTTTTAACGTTTGTTTATCTCCCTCGCTTTGTGTATGTGTGGAAATATGTAATTTAGAAATTCTTAAGAAAATAATTTAAAGTTGAATTTGTAGCTATAATATATACAGGGTGTAACAAAACTAAGGGATAATACTTTAGGGTGTATATGTGTTCCTTGTAGAGAGTTCATTGTGAAAGTAGCAGCGCGGCGCTTTCAGAGCTAAACATTTCTTTCACTTTTGTATGGGCAAGTGCCCGAGCGTCACGAGTTTCCCCATACAAAAGTGATTTTTTTTTATCTTTTAGCGCTGCTACTTTCACAGTAAACTTTCTACAAGGAACACGTACACACCCTAAAGTATTATCATTTAGTTTTGTTACACTCTGAATATCTTACTTATTACGTATAATATTACATGTAAGTATCTCATTAAAATAATAACGATGATTAATATGTGGAAAAATAATTTTAATTAAACCTATGACAAAACAATGCCAAAAATATTATTTAAAACTTTTGTGGGCACATTCTTTAAGCATGGTCTTGTGCCTTTGATCGTATTCACAATAGACACATACTACAAAGGATTAACAAAGGCTGTAGTTCACTATATTTGACACTTACCCGGCAAAGGGAGATATAATTGTTCCCGCAAAAGTTGACAGCTCTTAGAATACGTGTAAAGTTTTAGTTATGTAAATGTTATATCGATAAAAATTAATAATTTTTTCAAAAACTATAAACAGTAACTTCGTTCATACGGCGCGGATATTTTCTTTTCAAAGGCTAGATTATAGCAACTACCTATGCTGAAGATGATTTAAAATTGTAAATAAAATGAAAAAATTAAATTTCTCTGGGTACTTCATTGTTATGAATAAAAAAAAATACAGACCGCGTTGTAAAAATATCAAGTTACTCTTACGAAATTGGTAAATAGGATGTTAATGAAATTAACGTAGATTTTTTTCTGTCAAATTTTGATTCTAAATAAGTGGATCTTCAGATCCAGTTATTTAGAATCAAGATTTGATCGTCATTCATCATCATATTCAGATGATGAATGATGATGATGATGAAATAAGAGTGAATGAAATTTAACATTTTGCACGAAGATTACGATCGTAAAGCCAAGATAGTTTATCCATATTTACGCTCAAACAAAATTGTATGCAAATATCTTGATCGAATCATAAATATTTACCGGGAAAATTCAATATCATAAGCAACATATTGCATACAAAGTCAAAGTATAAATCACTACGCAAGCATCATAAATCGGTTCGCACCCTTTGTGCTAAAATGGGCTAACTCAAAAAACTAAATTTTCGGTTAAATGCATTTAAAGTTTTGGGGATTTAATTTTTTTCATGAATTTACTGTAGTTTTTATTGTTTTTTTATTTGTATAAAAACTAAACGTAAAGAGTGACTTGATATTTTAATAGCAGCTTAACACGATCTGTAAAGTTTTAAATTGGTAAAAATATAGTGCAATTTATTAATAAAAATTTTTTATTTATAAAAAGTTACACGTTAAAAGTAACTTTATATTTTAATAGCAGCTGAATACGATCTGTAAAATTTTAAATTCATAAACTATAGTGCAATTAATTTCTTTTTTTCAGATGCAGGATGTAAGTGTCCAGGCTGCCGAGCTAATGTGGGATTGGGCGGGTCACTTCTTAATTCTCATTAAAACGGACGCCGCCGCCCAGGCTGACATAGGAGAAGGTGGTGTGATGAGCTGAAGGCATACGGCATACCAGTCAGGTTATCCAGCGGTGGCGCAGGAGAGAAAAAGATTGGGAGTCTCGTGTTTGTTAGATCCGGGACATCCCTCCGTTATACGGCTGAAGGCGAACCGCAGGTAGTTTTAGTGAGTAGGAGTCTCACATACCCCCGGGATACCCAACCCGGGGGCACCCATGACGGGTTTCCCCTGCGTAATCAAAAAAAAAAGGAGAGAAAAAGATGAAAATATTTGGGGGAGGCCTTTGTCCAGCAGTGGTATAGTTCAGGCTTTTAACAGTACTCATTTTGAAGCTACAGAAAAATTAATTGTAAATAAAAAGTTACACGTAAATAAACGAAATAATGATGTTCCCAAAACTTTCAACGCGTTTTGACGAGAGTTGAGTTTCTTGAGTTGTACCCTTTTACTTAGGTTGCGGGTTTATCATAATCATAAAACTCCGTCAATCCCACTTTACGGTGCAGTTTATCGTGTCGATAAACTCGATAGTTTGTTTTCCCATCACTACGACACAAAGGGTGTTTACACGATAGTTTATAGTCGAGATATTTTCTAATACAACCTGAAGATCGAAATACATTCTTAGAGTTCTCAAGTTCGGGTTTATTCTGAACTGTAATGTTTGAATTTCCTTCAACAGGATTTTACTTGTTATCTACTTTTCAACTTTTGGAGTGGATTTGACCGTGGAGAATTTGAATCGATATTTTTATTTTACGCACTAGTATTGTTATAGAATATTGTTTCTTTGTGTATAAATTCATCTGTCTGTAGATGGATCTGTACTGTATATTTCCGGGATAAAAATGTACAATGTCTTTTTCTAGGCTCAGTTTTATATATATATATATATATATATATATATATATATTTTATAAAATATACTATAATTTTATAAATAAACAAATACATACTATATGTATATTTAATACGAGTTTTAGGATTCTTTGTTGAGGTAGTACTCTTTCAGTCGCTTTTTAAAGACAGCTAAGGAAGGGCTATCACGAATGGTGTGGGGAAAGGAATTCCATAATCTAACTGCATGAACGGTAAAGGAATAGGAGAAGAAGTTGGAGCGATGGGAGGGGAGGGATAGATTCGTCCTCACGTTAGACCTGCACGGGATGTCAAGAGGTCGAGTAAAGTTGAAGCGATCTATAAGGTAAGAGGGAGATATGGGAATAAAGGATTTTGTATAGGAGGGAGAGGATATGGGTATGGGTTTTCTATAATTGTCAATCAATCAAATAGGCTAGGATGATAATTATCCTAATTATTAGTACTTGCATACTCCAAAACCTTAATATCTTCTCCTATATAACAATGAATACTCACATTCGTAGAGCACCGTTGAACAGCCTCGATAGGTAGCGTATCGCAGCTTTGCTACGCCGTGGTATGTCATTGGTGTGCTACACCACAGAATGTCGTAGCCGTGCTATGGCGTATGCATGAACGTAGAAAAAAAGGCGGACGGAGTCTTATTATACACAGAACTATGTCTTCAGAGTCGGCCACGCACACATTCTTACGCCTGTCAAATTGTATGGACTAGCGTAACAATGTGTGCGTGCGGACCGTGTACACTGTACATGCAGTCATCTGGCCGACTCTGAAGAACACAGTTTTGTAGAATGTGTAGAATGTCGTAGCAGTGCTACGCCGTAGAATGTCGTAGCAGTGCTACGCCGTAGAATGTCGTAGCAGTGCTACGCCGTAGAATGTCGTAGCTGTGCTACGCCGTAGAATGTCGTAGCAGTGCTACGCCGTAGCTTATTATCATTATAGCTGTGCTATGGCGTAGCACGTCGGGTCGTAGCTGTGCTATACCATAGCATATAATATATTAAGCTCTGAACTTCGTAAAGGGAAATAGAATGAGCTGTTAATTTCAGTATAATATTATACTCAAGCAAACGTATGCACAATGCATGTCTCATTTCCTACCACGTAATCTTTGTCGCGTATAGGTACTCACTGGTCAGTCACAGGCTTTCAGCTTTAGTGAAATCGAAACAAAAACTTAATATACGTAGAATTAAAGTATAATTTGTTTTCGTTAATTAGTTAATTACTCAAATTAGTGCCAATAAATTATTATAAAAAAAATAATTTGGATAAAAAAATTTTTGTAGTAATGTTTTTGAGTACAAAGTCTCGTATTTTTCTAATGAACTAACTTGCACTACAAGATTGACACTAAGGCGACTTCTATATCATTACCAAAACTAGCACTATAATATTATGATATTATAATATTACGCTATATTTGCCAAAACTCATACTAATAAATCATCGAGATGTTATAAGATAAAGTATTCTGGACTCCTTCCATTACGAACTAAATTGCCTACATCAAGCTTATGGGCCTATTCTATAAATAACTATAATAAAATTGTCATCAACGTCCGTATTGCTATAATTTGCTATCAAATCTTATAGCCTTGGGTCGAAAAACAAATTTGAGATTGTAGTGTTGGATGGACAAATAAAGTGTATTTCGAGAACACTTATTACTATCATTTTGTTCATTTATTCCTTTGTCCACACTGTGCCTTTTTCTGTTCGTCAAGGGTATGCGTTATAGCGCAGTCAACAGCGAACGTGAGGCATGCACGCAACGCATGCCCTCTGACCGTCCAAAACTTTTGCTTTGTTATTAAAAATGTCAGTTGGCGTTACGTTCTTTGACGCATTCAATTAGTGAACGCGCCAAAACGAAAGTTGAATGAAAGAAGATGACGAAAACTGAAGACGAAAGTGCACAGTGTGGACAAAGCTATTGTCTAATATGAGATACGTACATGGTTTAAGTGGTAAGGTCTAGATGTACACTGCAAATAAATTGTGCCAGTAAAAAGATTCATTTCTCCTGACTACAATTCTATAATAATATAATATCTATGGACGCTTCACACCACGTCAGTCTGGCCCCGTGCTAAGTACCTAAGGACTTGTGTTACAGGTACCAGACAACGGAAATATATTTGATATACTATACATGTATTTAAGATTTTTATTATATCATACACATATTTAATACACATCCAGACCCGGGAACATTGAAAACTTTGTCTTCCGTCGGTGGGATTCGAACCCGCGATCCCCGGATTGAGCTGCCACACACTTAACCAATTGAGCCACAGAGGTCGTCAAAGTCTACTAGTATATATTAGCGCAAGCCCGTTGTTTAAGCCACACACATTGCATCCAAATCCCCATGAAAATGCTACAAAGGCACTTAGATGTTCGCATACTCAGGCTTACTAGGGTCTTTTATGCTGTCAGTGAACTGCAGTACTTTTTAGTGTATACTGATAATATATCCTTTCGATGTCCATAAAATGTAAAAGTGTGTCCGTGTCTCTGTCTTCTACGTCTTCATGATTAAACGGCTGATCCGATTTTATTTAAATAAGAAGGGGCATTTTTGTATGGAACCCGTACCCAAGCTGTAGCACGTCCACATAATACTATATTGAAATAATATATAACACTAGCTGTCCCGGCAAACGTTTCTTTGCCTTTTTTTTAAATTTGGTCGAAGCGCTAACTGTCGGACAGACTAAAATTAAAATCCGAATTCGAATATTATTTAAAATTTGACACTGCGATGGCAGCCGACTGTCGGATCCAATGTAAAACATTCCAAAATCAACAACTACTAATAAATTAAAAATTAATTAAAAAAACATTGTCCAGCGGACAAAATTGTGAATCTAAACCATTCCCAGATCCCCTTGAACACACACAAAAAATTTCATCAAAATTGGTCCAGTCGTTTAGGAGGAGTTCAGTCACATACACACGCACACAAGAAATATATATATTAAGATTACAAAAACATTTAATAAATGTGCTTAAAATGTTCAATATGACCCTTCCTCTTTCGTATGCTGATACTCTGTTTCCAGGGAAAGGACATAGGATGGTTTTATCCCGTAAAAATGTAAGGTTCCCGCGCGATAAACGAGTTTCAGGGCAACTAAGTTGCGGGCGTCAACTAGTGTAATATATTATATTAACATAAGTTACAATCCTATTATTATGATTTATCTGGTCCATGACATCTATGACGTCACTATATTAGCATATTACCCGTCATGTAACTTCGTGACGTCAGCTCTACCGATAGTTAATTACTTCGGTTTCCCATCTAATATCATCGTTGTTCGTGAGTAACATTCAACCCTTCACTCATGAGGTTTTGAGACGTAGACTTGAGTATTTGCTTTTGTCAGCAATTTCAACACAATGTTTAATAGGGTGGGGCGTTGAAGGCGTATATTCATCGTCTTCGTCCTTAATTGTGCTATTTAAATGTTATATTAAAGTAGCTTGGTTTTGAAATTTTGTGTTTTTTAATTGTGACATTAAAGTAGCTTGGTTTTTTATTTAATCCAGTGTTCGTTTGCTATTAAAAAGCTTAAAAGCAAATGCGGTAAACTATCGGCAAACAAGCGATCAAGCTGTTTTGATGCTAGCTATAAATAAGTGTGACAAAGTGTAGTTAATAAGTGTATATAATTTATATGTATGTTAGTCATTAAGTTATATATTGTATGGGTCTATGTAGCCTGATATAAATTTAAAAAAATATATATTCCAATAGTAGATTCGCAATAAAGAATCGTTGTATTGATCGTCATAAATATAATAGTTTTCACTCAATGTAAATAAAAATCCAATTTATCGTTGTCTATAAGAAATCTTTTTCTAGATCGAATCTTTAAAAATATTGCCAATTGAATATTGTAATGTAAGCAAAACTTTATTGGACTTATTTGCATAATAATAATATCGGTAAATAATCTGTCCACTTTCCTAGGGAAGTTTTATTGGGTCAGCAAGAAAAGTCGTGACAATTTTGTAAGAATTCCCAACATTTACGGCAAAGGAGTTCAATCCCAATACTTTGTCCCTTATTACCATATCGAGGCCGGCGGCGTGTGTTTGCCGAGATTTAAAGCCTTATTATACTTGGCGAATGCAATTTCCTATTTGCTGTCGACAGTGTCTTTGGCGGATATTTCAAAGCATACAAGAGAATTCAGGCGGATCACCTGTTACGTCTCATTAATTTCTGTAAGTGCATCTTATTATTTTGAGTACTCCATAAATAATCTGATTAGAGTATGTACTGGTGTTTTTAGGAGTATAATATATACAAAACTTTTATAACTTTTATAAGTGCTGACTTAGTTCGTTATAATATTAACACACATCAATTAGATTAATGGGCAATTTAATGAGACAAATGAAAGAAACTTTAAATCAATCAATACTTTAATCGATAAACGTTACAGTGAACTCCTCTAAAAAAGATCAACATTCTGAAATATTTACAAATCACGACTACAATCACACGCGCATCTCGTCGATCGCGGCCTGGGGGAGGTTCGGGGGGTGTGGGGGGTGCGGGGGGTGTAACGGCTTCCCCCTCCTCAGGGTCGCGTGCTGGGCCCGCACGTCCTCCCTACCCGGCGACATGGACCCGTTCGGCGGGTAATTCTGCTTTAATTCCTGCATAGGTGGCGAATTACCAAATTGGTTGAGATTCTTTGGCAGCGTCGCATAGCCTTGGGGATAACTAGCGTTTGGTACCCGAAAACTACTGTTGCGACTGCCCAACTTACTTGGCAACATCATGTTGTCTATGCTGAGCGTCGGGCTCGGCGATTTTGGACCGTCCAGCGGCCCTTTAAAGTTCAAATTCGTTAAGCTGGGATCCGTCATCATTTTCTTTCTATTTTGCCTCTCGATGTCCACCACTAAGCTCGGGGCGAGGGTCGGGTCGATATGATAATGGGAATGTTTTCCTGATATTGTTTCAAAGTGTTTTTCGTTAAATCTATGTTGCTTCCCGCGGGACCTCGACTTATCCCTTTGATAGTATACTCCGGCAAAGATGAGGACGTTTAATATTAAAAGGGAGCATCCTATAGCAATCGTCACACTTAAAGCTGTAGAATAGGCGGCGTAGCCTGCCGCCTCTAGGTTCGCTAAAGTCGTGTCGGTCGTGTTCAAAGCGAATTCTTTGCCATTAGGGACGACGGTGACACATGTAGCTAGAATTGTATCTACGGTCGTTAGTGCCGTATCAGAGTATACGGTGCCGTTGCGTTTTAATTGTTCGTTATCCGCATTCCTTGCTAGTGGATCAGGCCTGACTATGCCTTCGTATAGATCCTGTTCGTTGTGATTTCGGAAGAGATTGTGACGAGAGGCCACGTCCTCCATGCCGGCTCTGTGAAGTTCAGGTATAAGACGCAGCCACACTGACAGCTGATGAGCGCGGTAGTGGTTCTTGATTTTTGGTTTCATACCTGCGAACAAAGAAATCTTTTGAAAAAAAAAACACTAACACCATAAGGTAAAGTTTTGTATAAATATATTTTTCAAGCGGACGTCAAGAATTCTTTCAAGTTTTAAAACCCTCTTTCGGCATTCACTAATGGTTCGAGCTAATCTTTGTAAATGCCGAACTTTTCCTCGCATTTCTTGAGCCTTTGCATGTAAACTATTTTAAATAGAATTTCTTTGAAATCCACTCTCTTTTCTAAGCAAAGCTTTAGTTGAAATCTTTAATTCTTTGAAAATTTTCCGCCTCGCATTTGTAGACAAAGTTCAAAAGCGTATGTTAGATCTTTTTGTGCTCAAATCTGGTGCGACCTGAATGACACATGAAAGGGCTCGGAGTGGCGACCACAGACGTACATTCGGTTAGACGCCGCAACAGCCAGCAAAATTAATGACTAGATGAAACCATACGAGTATGAGATGGCAATTCTATTGTCTTTGCTCTTTGAGTCTGTTTATTAATATTGTTGCTTTAAGTGATCGAAATATTATAATGACGAAATTAAAGAATGCTTAAAGTACGACTAAATTTTTAAAGCTGTTCTCCGGCAAACTAGATCTATGAAAACGAAGATTTTAGAAATACATCATTTATAAAAGATCGTGTATTGCCTCATTTCTGAGATTTAGTACGGGTTTTATGTATTCAGGGTGAGTTCAAAAACATATCCCGTTAGTTATGTAGTATACATACTGTATACTACATAACTGTATACTAACCAGTTCTTATGACTTAAATTGTCGACATTATACTGTTGATTCGTTCATAATTTATCTGACCAGTGACTTGGTTGGGATGTCATCATTTCAAATAAGACACTGCAGTATGCTACGAATACGTAACACTTGTCTCACCAGAACAGTACGCCGTCAGATATATGACGTCAAGAGCACTGGTCGGTACAGTTAAATTTCGGAACACACCCTCCAAAAATTTTCTCCAAAATACAAAAACACCGGGCAAAAAACGTCTCTCTTCGCACTTAAAACTTCTAGGACAACACATCTACTTTTCATACGTCTACAGATGCACTGACCTATTTCGAGGTACTTCTGGTGCGTCGAGTCGTACTCCTCCCAATTAATGCCGCGGAACTTGTTCTTCTCGCGAGACGCCGGCAGCAGCGCCTCCGCGCGCACGTTGTCGTTCGGGTTACTGGGAGAGAAAGTAAACAAAATAAATAAAAAGTATCTAAGTAAACAGTAAAAAAATGGCGGCCTTGCTGCATGTAGCAGTTTTTTCCAGGCAACCAAAGTTTGTAAGGGCTGTGTTTTGCGTTTTGATTTATTGCAAATGGACTGGTATGAACTGGTTTCTAATAGTTTCTTTGATTACCATTAGAAAGATATATAATATCAGTTTATGTTGCAAAGGCGACATCATTGCAAGTGTGTGCTGCTGTAAAGTTGAAACTTCCTTGAACAAAACATTTTATTTTGGTTTGTGATAATATAAAAGTCGTCCAACTATAATAGTCATAAGAATTCGTGATTTGACCACAACGACCTTGGCCATACATTTGCCGCGTTGCCAAGATCGCGCCAAAACCCTATTATTTTTAATTATCTTAGTTCAAAATTGTCCTAAAAAAATTAAAACGGCGAATATGTAGTTTATGATATTGTCGATCTATTGGCGTGAGTTTCAAATAAAAGTGATTTGTAAATCCTAAGGAGATGCTGAATATATTATGCTTGAATTGTAATAAATTGGTATTACTTTGGAAGCTGTTATCATGAGTATAAGAAAAAAAAATAGAAAATTTAAAACGACAACAGGAATGTTGATATACTGAAGATTATTACTGTATTTTTATTATAACTTTGTAGCTTTCAGATTATGAGTTTATAAGGTTTTAAATACGGTCAATTACAGAACGGACGGACGGAATGCCCTTAAACTCTTTATCCTACAAACGAACAAATCTTGAAATGAACAGTCTGCACAATTTGTTGTTTTCCCTACATTCTCAGCAATTATACTGGAACTCACGTGCGAAACTTCCGCCCATTTGCATCGAACATTACCGTGAAGTTCGTACATGCCACATGTGACGTCAGATTGTAACTTTTTACTATCAATTCTAAGACTATTCGAAAACGCATGAAAGGTAAACAAATAAAGTTTAAGGCCTACTACGTAGTAAAGAGCTTTTTTGCGCAAAATCTGCAGAGAAAGTGTTAAAATATTTGAGACTAGATTTTGCTGAAATTAGTTTATTGCAAGGGACTGCGTACTGAGATTCAAATCCTTCTTGTCATTTCCCCGCGATTGAGAGTGTCTCAAATTTTGTTAAGCAGTTTTAGCCTAAAGAAGTGTCAGACAGACTCTTTCGTATGGATTGATAATAATGGCAGCTTAAAAGCCATGAGCGTATTTTTTTCTTTAAACGCACAGTTTGTTGACATGTAATACGACAAAAGTACGAATTTTACATGTAACACGAACGTGCGACAAAATTGTTTTTGTTGGGGCAAAACAAATTTTTCATAATAAAAATAGATTAAAAGCACTATAGCCTACGAATAATAAAACTAAGGAAACGTAACTCCTATACTATTACTAGTATAGGAGTTACGTTTCCTTAGTTTTATTATTATATACGAATATATATATATATATATATATATATATATATATATATATATATATATATATATATATATATATATATATATATATATATATATATATATATATATATATATATATATATATACGAATAATAAAACTAAGGAAACGTAACTCCTATACTATTACTAGTATAGGAGTTACGTTTCCTTAGTTTTATTATTCGTAGGCTATAGTGCTTTTAATCTATTTTTTATTACGAAAAATTTGTTTTGCCCCAATAACGTCAGCTTTTATACCGCTCAAGGCCACCTAAATATTGCAAATGTATTAAAATGTGTACCTACGGTACACTTTTATGACTAGAATTTTGGAGCATGTTTTTTGACGGAGTTACTCTTGCTTAGATTTTATTATTCGTAGATTACAGCTTAATATGAGACAAATAACATGGAATTAGAAATTAATATATTTTATTACATACTAGATGACACTCGCAACTTCGCTGCGCCAAAACTCGTTTATCACGCGGGACCCTTACATTTTCCCGGGAAAAAAGTATCCTATATCCTTTTCTGGGACTCAAAGTATCTTCATGCCGAATTTCAGCAAAATCGGTTCAGCAGATTGGGCGTGAAGAGGTAACAGACCGACAGACATACTTTTTTCATTTATAATATTAGTATGGATTTTTACAACCCACTTTTAAATTTACGTCGTCATATTATTAAACTTAACAAATTACAGATGAGCTCAACGGAAAATTTAATTTTGTATATTTATTAAACTAAAGCCTACGAATAATAAAAACTAAGGAATAGTAACTCCGTCAAAAAAGATGCTCCAAAATACTTGTGTACCTTAGGTTCACTTTTCATACATTTGGTGACCTTGAGCGGTATAAAGGCTGATGTTACATGACAGTTCGAATGGAACCAAATTTAAAACTGTATTAGTATGGGAGTTACGTTTCCTTAACTAAAGCAGAAGAAATTACTTTAAATATTTCAATTTATATTTTAATTTAAAGCTAATTCTAACGGAAACTCAGGATTTAATCTAAGCGTTTAATGAAATGAGCTCAGCATTTAGGTTAATATTAGGTTCGTTCGTTTGTTGTAAATATCTCCGATACGATCCAAATTAGTTCTGGATTATTATAAGCACGGCTATAATTTTGTATTAAAGATATTTTTAGTAAGGCTGTATAATTTTAGTTTACGTAGGTACTGCCAGTAACTTATTTTCAAAACTTTCTTTTAATTTTGATTTAATATTACCTTTTTTACATGTACACTAGCTGTCCCGGTGAACTTCGTGTCACTTGAAAACCTTCCCTGGACTTCTACGAATATTTTAAGACTAAAATCAGCCCAATCCGTTCAGCCGTTTTCGAGTTTTAGCGCGACTAACACATTTGAGAATCCATTTTTATATACAAGATTGTACAAGTATATTGTACAAGTATAATATTAGTATGATAATAATATTTTGTTTTAAATTGAAACCATTTCACCTAAGAACCCTTTAGAGTGAATATTTACATTGGATTTCAACCCTTTAGAGTGAATATTTACATTGGATTGACACAATACATATAATAAATGAGTGACTTTTGCCAAACACCCACTCAAATGTGAATAAGCAAAATCACCTTACATTTTTGTCCTTTTTCTTTTACTGAAAATAATCTATCAACAAGATAAGCGAGATTCGACGTAGGATAAGTGGTGATTTACAATACAACAGCAAGCGCCAGTATAATTCTTGAGCTGACTGGATCAATGTAAATAATTTAAATTATACAGGGTGCAATTAAACCTTCCTGCCAATTTTTTTCCAGGGCTTATAAGGTATCATTAGGAGAGTCCATTTAACCAAAAAAAAAAAAAAATGGGTGCTTTTTTTTCAATGACATATTATTTTATCCCATTCATTTTTATCATTAGAAAAGTTATTTCGGCGCTTAAATTCATCCCATTCTAATAAATCACAAAAGATCCTTCACAATTTGTGATATAAATATTGCAAATCACCTCTTAAATGCGTATATTGCAAGAAGTATAAGAGTCTATACAGTACTTAGGGTTCGGACTTAGGTCACATCACTGCGATGCGGTGTCGCATCGTAAAATCGTCAACAAGATGCGATGCGAGGCCGGCAACGCACCAGCAGCTCTTCTAATGTTGCGAGTGGCCATAAGCGACGGTAATTGCTTTCCATCACGTGACCCGTTTGCTCGCTTACCCCCTTATTTTATAAAAAGAAAACGATACCGCAACACAGAGTTGTTGGCCGGGCCCATTCTATACAGAGCTGATAGATAATCTATACTTCTATACTATATATATATATATATATATATATATATATATATATATATATATATATATATATATATATATGCGAAAGTATCTCTGTCTGTCTGTCTGTCTGTCTGTCTGTCTCGCTTTCACGCCAAAACTACCGAACCGATTGTAATGAAATTTTGTACACAGATAGTCTAAAGCCTAAGAAAGGACATAGGCTTCTTTTTAACTGGAAAAAATAGTTGTAAGGGCGTGAAAATGCGTAAAATTGTTCAAATTAAGTGAGTTCCAAAAAATCATAATAGATAGCGCCGTGCCGTCTCCTACATCGCGATGACGCTTGCACAAATGTCTTTCTATAAGAGGTGGAATCTTCTTACATCAAATCTTAGATTTTTTCGATTGTTATTTCTTTGTTACGTTTTTAAATAACTCAGTACTTTATCTATGCAGTGACGTAACCTTAAATCTATCAATGATAAATACTAATTAGTTTATGGGTAAAGTTGTGTAATTGGGGGTCTAAATATACTTTATTTGGCATAGATAAAGAGTAATTTAAAAAAATGAAATAAGTTATGTGCACACTGCACAGCTGTTTTTGGGTGTTTTGATTTAATGGGTACTAGGGTTTTTTTATAATTTGACACCAATTTTTTTGACAGCGCGCGCTATTAACTGAAGTCCACGCGGACGAAGTCGCGGGCAACAGCTAGTAATATATAGTTATACACTAGATGATGCCCGCAACTTCGTTGCGCCAAAATTCGTTTATCGCGCGGGAACCGTACATTTTTCCGGGATAAAAACTATCCTATGTCCTTTCTCGGGACTCAAAGAATCTCCATGCCAAATTTCAGCAAAATCGGTTCAGCGGTTCGAGCGTGAAGTGGTAACAGACAGACAGACAGACACACTTTCGCATTTATAATATTAGTATGGATATAATATTAGTATGCATTGTACAATAAGCTTAATATTCTTGGAATACAAATATTTAAACTAGGGGATGCAATTTCGAAGATTCGATTTCATGAAGAAGGTTTCTGGTGTAGATCTATCAGTAAATCTCCTTTTAGGGCAACGAAAGTGTACGGTAACAAAACAAATTGAAAATAATTGAGGAGTCCCCTGCCTAGAGTTTACCGTGAAAGTAGTATAGCTGATAAAGCCACTTTTATTTTAACTTTTGTATGGTCAAATTCATGACGCTGGGGCGCTTTCCAAAAAATATTATTATAAAAAATGCTCTTTCAGCGCTGCTACTTTTACAGTAACTAATTGACTATATACAAGAGACACATACACAATCTAGTGTATAACTATTTACTTTGTTATGCTCAGTAATCAGTATAAATAAAGTACATAATTTTTTCTCAAAACCAACCGAGGGCCGTATTTTTCGTTCGTTTTTTTTAACACTCGGTCATGTAACTTGTATGAAAGATGCAGCCTGCCCCGCAGCACCTCATCACAATGTGCGCATTTTTTCTATAATATAAAATGTTTCTATAAAATAAAATGTTTAAATTAAATAAAATGTTTAAATAATTAGAAGAAAAATAAAATAGTTACCCAGTCTTAGCGAAGTTGGCGACATACAGCATCATGGACTCTGCTAACGCTATCTCCGGCCGAGTGTAGTTCTCCGGGAAGTGGCCGAAGCCCTCCACCAGGGGTGCACCGAAGATGTACGGTAACTCCTCACCATGGACCGCGCCAAGACGCTGAAAATGGGCTTGAGTTTAGGGGCCGTTTATCACGTGATCTTATTTTAAGATTTTTTTATGGGGTTGTTTCACCACTTCCTGATAAGGTGCCGGATAGGCTATCCCCAAGTTATTTGACAGATGTGCCATAATCGGTCTGTTAAGTTGTGAATAGCCTATCCGGCACTTATCCGGAAGTAGTGATACAGGCCTTTAAGGTAACGCAGCGTTAAAGTAAGAAACCGTGTTGAATATGTTTTACATTGCTTGTTTTCTATGAGAGGCCAGCCCGGCCTCTCATAGAAAACAAGCATGGAACAGCAAAAAATGGAAAGGGCGTAAGCGACAAAATGGTTTTTGTCGCATAATTTAATTATTTTTAACAAAAAATTAAAACCGACTTCCAAGGTAAAAACAATAATAACATTAATATGAACTAAAAAGTATTAAATAATTTTTACTATCTAATAGTGCCTTTTTCCGAATTCGGCTAAACCTCAACTATTTCTGTACTCAATCTCCATTATTTTGAAGTCGGTACCAGATAGCTGAATCTTCAGTCCTCTGACAGAATATTTAAAATTTTTGGAACTGGCACCGACTTCAAAATTATGAAGATTGAGTAGGTACAGAAATAGTTGAGGTTTAGCCGAATTCGGAAAAAGGCACTATTAGATAGTAAAAATTAATTAATACTTTTTAGTTCATATTAATGTTATTATTGTTTTTACCTTGGAAGTCGGTTTTAATTTTTTGTTAAAAAAAATAATAATTTCACTATTTTTAGTTACACTAGTAGATAAATCTTCGCGTATATTTTACGTATCTTATTACAATTTGTTAAGAGTCACAATTCACACTCACAAAATAATATAATATTATCAGTGAAGTGAACATATTGTACTAAGTAATTTAACAATTTTAATACTTCAAGCCCGAAGCGGTCACCGGCGATTGCGATAACAATAGAAAGGCTATTGTGTCTCGTTTTTCCACGATCGAAGGATCTATCAGATAAAA
The DNA here is from genome assembly GCA_937595015.1 of Polyommatus icarus. Classification (NCBI taxonomy): domain Eukaryota; kingdom Metazoa; phylum Arthropoda; class Insecta; order Lepidoptera; family Lycaenidae; genus Polyommatus; species Polyommatus icarus. The sequence goes on along the minus strand of OW569328.1, from coordinate 20,691,864 downwards.
AATTGTACAAACTTGCATAGGATGTAGCGTAGCATAATATTTAATATTATCATAATTATTGACAGCTGTTCTTGTTATCAAGAATTCAAATCGATAGGTACTTAGTGCACCATCTATCGATTAATAAGTATAACTAATTAAAAAGACACTTAATGACTTTGTTTTGTTTAAATGCTCTTTTTAAAATAACTTTATTTTAATTCTATTTGTCTATTAAAATTTTATAAAGTAGTAAAGTATTCGATCTGTATATAAAGTAGTTAGTAAAGTATTCGATATTCTGTCTTCTGCCGCCACGCGCCGCGCGGCGGCGCTGGGCGGCGACGCCGACCGCCGTGTATTAAAAACAAACAGGTGTTGTTAATTGTTATACAGTACATAATTATTATTATAAGTATATCCATACCTATGCCTTGTACTATTATCTATTCTGTGCCATGAGACATTGGTGGCCTTAACACGACGTGGTAATGATGATGATGACGATGATGATGATGATGATTATGATGATGAATATGAATTGCATAGTAGTTTATGCTTTCTGTTCTTAAAACAAAGCCGAAACTCCCAAACGTGTTCAGGAGTCAGGAGTTCTCTCAGCATCATCGAAACCATGGTATACCTTGACCCAATATTTGACTTTTTGGTAGCGTATTCTTAGTACACTTCACATAAAACCAAAATCACCATATGTTTCCATATAAATTTTGAGGAGTTCCCTCGATTACTCATGGATCCCATCATCAGGTCACCACCTTTGTGAAAATGGGACCAAATTGGAGTGAAACCTAATACAACAAAACAAAAATTTCGAAAATCGGTTCACAAACGGCGGAGTAATCGTTGAACATACAAAAATAAAAAAAAATAAAAAATATCCACAGCCGAACATATAACCTCCTCGTTTTTTGGAAGTCGGTTAAAAACCATAAATACATTTCATATAAGCTATGAACAAATTAGAGTGCATGCTTGAACCAATTTATATACAAATTTTGGAACCTTAAATCACTCTCCTCTGTTGGAAAAATTGGAATCCTTTTTTAAAAAGAGGTCTTTTCGATTGATTATTCTGTGCTATACAATTTGTCCAATAGTGTTATGCTATGGGCAATTCAAAGACAAAGACATGATGAATACTGACAATGAACTTCAATTTCTTAGCTTTAGTCATTGCTGAGAAAAATCGGCATCGCTACAGCCAAATTATCAAGGCGTCGCCTTAATCTACTTCCCCCTAAAGATGTATATTCACAGTGGTCCACACTGGTCCACTACATCGCCATTGTATAGACGAGGAAATGGTGTGTGGACGATGGTCATGTCAGTATCGTGTCTACATAATGGCGATGGCCTTTAGCGGGCCAGTATGGACCATTATGAAGAGGCACCTTGAGTGACCCTAGTAAAGCTTATGAGTTTAGCAAACCTAAAGTAATAATAAGGAAGATAATCCCTTAGAATGGTTAAAATACGAAGAATAAATCAGATAATGCGCAGAAGAGCAGTGAATGTATTTTATGTAAGTTAGTCATAGTAAAAGCGTGTCATGAAATTGCACATCTCGCTAATACAAGACATAACATAAAATAATTGTAAAATATGCTTAGCTTATGTAAACGTGCGCCGGTTTGGTGGGCATAAATAATGCCATTATGGTACTGCAAAGTGTAAATTATGCTGCTTATTTCTAAAGTTTATGTAGATAGGGTAGATATTTCTAAAGTTTATGATTTGGGGGCGATACCGGTCCGTCCACGTCGTGTCCCTGGGCACCTCCCCCGTGCCATCGTGAGCTTCTTCACGGTGACACGGGAGGGGTGGCTGAACGCCGGTATTTGTCAGTGGGAGAGCCATGCTTCGGCACGAGTGGGCCGGCTCGACCGGAGAAATACCACGGCCTCACAGAAAACCGGCGTGAAACAGCGCTCGCGCTGTGTTTCGCCGAGTGAGTGAGTTTACCGGAGGCCCAATCCCCTACCCCCCTAGAAATGCCGCAGTTGAAAGACAGTTTGTTACCCCAGGAGGGTACCAACTGCGTTGGAGAATCCCTCTCTGGACGTCCATGCTCAGGAACCCCTGGAACTGAACATGGACGTCCAGGCTGCCCCTCGTATTCTGGGGAGGGCAAAACTGCGCTCCAATCTGCTCGGGGCAAGAGCAAACACTCTAAGGCACCCCCCTCGATATTAAACATGGACTTTTGTAATATCAGGGGATTACACTCCAACCTTAATGCCGTCCATTACCACCTGGAGACGGCAAAGCCGGCTTTGCTCTTTTTAACCGAGACGCAGATATCATCTCCGAGTGACTCATCATACCTTTCCCACCCAGGGTATTATCTCGAGCACTCCTTCCTACCCAAAGCTGGAGTGTGTGTGTACATCAGAGATGATATCAGCTCTCGCCGCCTCAGCAATCTTGAGGTCATGGACCTGTCCATCTTATGGCTCCGCATAGATTGCGACGACCACCCTCGCGTCTACGCGTGCCTATACAGGTCCCATAGTGGTGACCCCGAGACGGAGCGACTCGTCGAGCACCTGCAAGCTGCTACAGATTTTGTGCAGCGGCAGATCCCATCCGCAGAGATCATAATACTTGGCGACTTTAATGCCCACCACGCCGACTGGCTGAACTCCAGTAAAACTGATCATGCGGGGAGATCTGTCTGCAACTTTGCCCTTGCGAACGACTTGACACAACTGGTTACTACGCCTACGCGAATCCCAGATGTGGATGGTCAGAATCCTTCCTTGTTGGACCTCCTGCTGACTTCAAATCCTGACGGCTACCAAATATCCGTAACCGCACCACTGGGTACATCGGATCATTGCCTTGTCAGAAGTTCTGTGCCACTTACGACGGTGTTAAGACAGCGTGCTGTCAAATACCGTCGTGTGTGGCACTACAAGTCAGCAGACTGGGATGGGATGCGGTCGTTTTTTGCATCCTATCCTTGGGGGCACGTGTGCTTCTCGCCGGATGATCCCGACAACACTGCCAACTCTGTTGCCGATGTGGTAGTGCAGGGGATGGAACTTTTCATTCCATCCTCTGTAGTGCCAACTGGCGGCAGATTTCGTCCCTGGTTTGGTTCATCCCCCAAAAAAGCTTCTCGCCGGAAGCAGGAGGCTTACCAATCCTGGGCCAACGCAGTGTCTGCTCGGGATTTAAATACCAGCGCATATAAAAAGGAGTACAACCTTGCTTCTAGGTCCCTCAAGAAAGAGATTACTCGGGCAAAGCAACAGCACGTCAATAGAATTGGCAAGAGACTTGAGCGCCTCCCCTCGGGAACCCGTGCATTCTGGTCTCTGGCCAAAGCTATTGAAGGAAATTTCTGCAAGCCAACCCTACCATCCCTACACGTAGGAAATGGGTCATTGGCCCAGGACGCAAAAGACAAAGCCGATCTTCTGGGCAAGCTCTTTGCGTCAAACTCGACCCTGGATGACGGGGGGCAGAAACCGCCGACCATACCGCGATGCACGAGCATCATGTCGGATATTCGGTTTCATCAGCGCTCAGTGCGAAAAGCCCTCCGTTCCCTTGATATCCAAAAGTCGAGTGGGCCTGACGGGATCCCGCCTATTGTGTTGAAAAAGTGTGCTCCAGAGTTGGCTCCGGTCTTGACGCGTCTTTTTCGGCTCTCCTATTCCACTGGCATCGTCCCGGCTTCCTGGAAGACAGCCTTGGTGCACCCGATCCCCAAAAAAGGTGATCGCTCAAATCCTTCCAACTACAGGCCAATCGCTATAACCTCTCTCTTTTCGAAGATAATGGAATCCATTATCAATAGCCAGCTTCTTCGATACTTGGACGGCCAGGGATTACTAAGCGACAAACAATACGGGTTCCGTAAGGGTCGCTCGGCTGGTGATCTCTTGGCGTACCTGACTCATCGTTGGGCTCAGGCAATTGAGTCGAAGGGAGAGGCATTGGCTGTTAGTTTGGACATTGCGAAGGCCTTTGATCGGGTTTGGCATAAAGCGCTGCTATCAAAGCTTCCATCATACGGGCTGCCTGAGAAATTATGTAAGTGGGTCACTGGTTTCTTGGCAGACAGAAGCATAAAGGTCGTAGTTGACGGCGAATGCTCGGAAACTCAGTCTGTTGATGCTGGTGTGCCTCAGGGCTGTGTGCTATCGCCTACTCTATTCTTACTGCATATCAATGACATGTTGCAGACCAGCGGCATTCATTGCTATGCGGATGACAGTACAGGTGATGCTGTCTATACCGGCTCCCCTAATATTTCTCGGCAAAATGTCACTGAGAGTCGAAACAAACTTGTGTCTAAGGTGGAGAATTCATTGGAGAAGGTCTCTGAATGGGGTAGACGTAACTTGGTCCAATTCAACCCCGCCAAGACACAAGTCTGCGCGTTCACCACTAAAAAGTCACCAATGGTCGTATATCCTCGCTTCGAGGGCACATCTTTAACCATCTCTCCTAGCATTGAGATACTTGGCGTCAACATATCGAGCGAAGTTCAGTTCCGATATCATCTAGAGGGTAAGGCCAAATTAGCCTCGAAGAAGCTTGGTGTTCTTAATAGAGCGAGACAGTACTTCAGTCCGGACCAACGCCTACAACTCTACAAGGCGCAAGTTCGGCCTCATATGGAATACTGTTCTCATCTCTGGGCAGGGGCGCCAAAATACCAACTGCTCCCTCTGGATCGTATCCAACGTAGGGCCGCTCGAATTGTTGATTGCCATAGTGTTTCAAACAGCTTGGACCCCTTGGAATTGCGCCGAGATGTAGCTTCGCTCTGCATCCTCTATCGGTTATATCACGGGGAGTGCTCTGAGGAATTGTTCGGAATCATACCACCTGCGACTTTTCGCCATCGTCCCACGCGAAAAACATACCATCCTCATCACCTTGATGAGTGGCAGTCTTCCACAGTGCGTTTCTCGCGTAACTTTCTACCGCGCACTGTAAAACTCTGGAACGAACTGTCACCAGCAGTATTTCCGGACCTATACGACCTGCAAACCTTCAAGAAAAGAGCGTATTCCCTCTTAAAAGGCCGGCAACGCTCCTGCAGCTCTTCTGATGTTGCAAGTGTCCATGGGCGACGGTAGTTGCTTACCATCAGGTGACCCGTCTGCTCGTTTGCCCCCTTATTTAATAAAAAAAAAAAAAAAAAAAAAAAAAAAAAAAAAGATAGTTACTATCTACATAAACTTTAGGAATAAGCAGCATAATTGCGTTTCTTTTTAATTGGTAATGATTTCTGAGTGCAATAAAGGGTTAAATAAGAGATCATAATAGTTTTATACTCTGACCGGACTGTGCAGTCAATAAAATTATTGGTTTGTGTAAAGGAGTATTCTTTAAAAAAGCCTAATAAAATATTAAACATTTATATTAATAATGTATTGTGTTCCTTAACACCAAATTTAAAATATCAATTTAAACATAATCTGTATACCACAATTCTTTGAAGTGCACTAGAAAATATTATTCTTTATTCTTCGAAAAGACTATTGAAAAAAAAAACAATAATTGACTTAGAAAAGAAGAAAAGAAAATGGAAAAGGCGTTACGGACATCCAGTCTCTCCCGTGTCGGAAACTGTCAGCATAAGTGACAACAAAACATGATCGGTATCACATAGTTTCCTTATTCCGTAAAACCCCATCAGAAACATAAAACAAGTCTATAAGTTTTCTTATGACCATCGTAAAGACAAAGTGTGACATAAACTATTATGTTTTCATGTAAAGGTTCCATGGTGGGCAAATCGATAACCATAACGGCTATAATTGGTGTCTATAGCACGCACGTTTTACGTCAATCATAGACAAAATAATATAGCAGGTTAGTTAATTATCGTTTCAATTGGTTAATCATGTATATTGATGGAAAGTTAGTAGTACGGACTACTTACAAACCAAAGTTGCGAATATGTATACGTAGCAATAATAATAAGTTTGTAGCTATGCAATGCTATAAAGGTGAAAGTCAAGACGATTTTGTAAATTTACCAAGGAAATCCGAGTCTACAAATATATGACATAGAAAAAAATTACATGGTTATAATATCTCATTATTTATGTCAGGTACTGATCTTTTTGAAATAATCTTAGCTGTGGACCCAGTTTTAACATTAATTTTCTTCCGACATAACTGGGCCTATCATGGCAAACTGAAGAAATCTTTCTTACTATCAAAAATAGTTCATATTCACCTATTTATTTACGTGTGGATAATATCCATCCTTCGTCTGATAGTCGAACACATAAAAGTAGGTCCTTACTGTACGGTTACTATCTAACACAGCTCATAGCAAACTCTCAAGTCACTCATTTATTTACCTGTGGATAATATCCATCCTTCGTCTGATAGTCGAACACATAGAAGTAGGTCTTCGTCGGTCGTCGAGGCCCGTCTTCGTCGCTAGTCACCTTCGGTCCACCACTCAGTAGGTCCCCGCTCTGTATCAGCGGTGCGACATATTGCGCGTCCGATATCGCCGCTACAGTCGCGTCGCGCGTGTTGATGGGGTTCTGGAATAGAATTGAGTAGTTAGTTGTGTTTTAAAACCAAAATATAATCATCATATGAAGTAATTTTTGTCTATAACATTTAAATAGGAAAAGGCACTTTTATTTATAATTATAACAGTGCTTAATTAAATACGCCTTTTCAATGCATAAAGGCTAGAAATTTAAAAGGCTGGCTATTTACGTGCGAAGCGATTGGGCAGCGATCAATAGGTGATAACGATCTGTGGTCAGATTCTCATACTTAAAATAACACCGACTGTCACACTGGCGTGTTATCACACGCCTGACTGCCTGACTCACTTATTATTTGTTATATTATGCTATATCTAGCACGGGTGCGGGGAAGTGAGCCAGGTTTCAATAGAAACGACATTCGAAGTATGAAAATCGAGACCCTACTGGCTACGCAATCGCCTCGCAAGTAGCCTTATAGGATAATTACTAACTTTTATCTACATCTAAATGCACAAAAATATCAGCGCTACAATAACTTCTAGTTTAATATCCAACATAATAAATCTTGAAGTTTAATATTGTACACAGCTTAAACATTATAACCTTTATAATACACGTTAAAACTTAGTAAATTTAAATAAAGTTGGATCTCCCTCGATAATACAACCAACCCTAAATAAATTTGCTAAGCCCCGCACCTGAGGTTGTGAAAGTATCTAATTTATTTCGTAAACATTGTTCGATGAAAAATTTACAACGAGCGTTTGTCCACTGCCGGACCGTCACCGAGAACGAGATTATTTAGGAATCAGGACCGATAACATGCCACTGTATGTATAGGTCGCTAGACCAAAGTCGATTAGTGAAACTTCAATTACTTTCAACTACTTGCATTGTGTTTATATAAACATTGACGGGGCGCCCTGGGGCGCTTGATGTGAAAAAGTGGCACCGACGTCGCCGTGAAGGGCGTGGCGGTGAAACGCCGGTTGCTTCTATATCTATATCTATACTTATTATAAAACAAAGTCGCTTTTTTTCCCTCATGTCCCTTTGTGCCCTTTAATATTTAAAACTACGCAACGGATTTGATGATTCTTTCAGTCTTAGATAGCCCATTTATCGAGGAAGGTTATAGGCTATATTTTATCACGCTAAGACTAATAGGATCGAAGAAATAGAGGAAAATGTGGAAAAAACGGGTAAAATTATTTGAAAGGGCTAACTTGAATGCGCTCATCTCAGGAACTACTGGACCGATTTAAAAATTCTTTCAGTGTTAGATAGCCCATTAATTGAGAGAGGCTATAGGCATATTTTTTCAGTGGCTATATATTTTATACCCGTGCGACGCCGGGGCAGGTCGCTAGTACAATATATTTTTCTCGCCGTCTAACAACGTGGCATTGCGTACATTACAGGGTGCAACTAAGACTTCCTGCCAAATTTTGATATATTGATCATTGTTTTTTATTTCATAATCACTCAGTACTAAAATGTTGAGAAATAGCTTCCGAAAGTTATCCTAAAAAACACTACAATAATGGACACAACGCGTCGCCCGCGCGTGACGTGACCCCGCGCGCGTCTCCCCCCGCGTCACCCCCGCTCATACCCACCGCTGCGAGTGACCGTTCTGCAAGGATTTTAAAAGGGATAAAATATATTTTCATTACAAAAAAAATAACACCCAAGTTTTTTTGGTTAAATGGATTCTCTTAATGATACCTAAGTCCTAGAAAAAATCTGGCAGTAATTTTTATCGGTGAAGTCCCTTCACGTCCCGTCCACGTGATGGTGGACAAAACGCCTTAATCCGAAGCTTGTGATTCATAAAATAAGTTTGTTCATCGCGTTTTAACGAAATCTAATACTCGATGAAATCAAAAATCAATAATTTAATTCGTCTGTGGCGGTACCAACAATTCGCCTAACATTCCTGCATCAGCTGAAATATATCACGTGGGCTTCGGCCTGACCGGGCATACCACCTTGCTCGGTCGGAAGATCTTCCTTTGGCTACCACGCATTATTCCCACATTGGTGACCCTCGACAGAACACGCCTTCTTCATCATCATCACTCCCCGCCCCTCCGCACCGCGCCAGCCAGCATCGCCTCATCGGGTACATCGTCCACTAGCCGCAGTGTACCGCGGCCTGGGCGACTCCGCATCGCCATCATCGGGCTTTCTCACTACATCGACCGGTCAGCAAGCAGAGCACATCTCTCCTGGTCAGCACGTAGCATCGGCCCCGCACGGCAGCTATCCGACTCACTGGATCCCGTGCAAAAAGCAGCTTACAGTTCCGACTCACTGGGACTCACTGCAACAGTTCCGACTCACTGGAACTCACTGGCACCGGCGACTCAAGCGACAAGACTTCAAGATTCGACCTCCGGTCTTCGGGGGGGGAGTGATGTGGCGGTACCAACAATTCGCCTAACATTCCTGCATCAGCTGAAATATATCACGTGGGCTTCGGCCTGACCGGGCATACCACCTTGCTCGGTCGGAAGATCTTCCTTTGGCTACCACGCATTATTTCCACACGTCTAATTTTGCTAAGGCTTAAAAATTTAATTTTAAGCCTTAGCAAAATATATATAATATTTTATTAAATATAAATTTAAATTTAAATATAAATTAAATATTAATTTTATTATTACCTATTAAGAGTCCGTATACGAAATTTTGTCGATTTTGCCAAAATTGCAAAGGTTCGCTACAGAAATATTATTAGGTTTTAGCCCCTTATTAGATTTAAAAAAATATACTTATATTAATTATTAGATTTAATATATATTTAGGCGTGGAAAGCCGACTCGAACTTGCGGCGAGTAATATAATGTGAGATTTAGGTTGTTTTGAATCGTGTTTTTTTGGCACAATTTGTTTTTTTTTTTTCTCGAATTGGATAGAATTTTATCTATAGATTATTTCTGTCGTTTTCTTTTTATGAATTACAGCTACAAGTTGCCGAAATTAACAGCAATTCTTTGCCCATTTTCTTTAAAATTTTGCCGAGTTACATATTTTTTTACTCAACTATTTCATATTAAAGTGGTAAAAAGTAATTCCAACATTGTATAGACGACTTTCTCAACAGTACATTGTATTTTTTTCATACAGTTAAGACGTTAATACAATCCATAAACAGGTGATATTCTAAACCTTTTACAGCAAAAATCACAAAACCGTCGTGAGTTTGAGTTGGATTATTTAAAAATACTTTAAAAAATAAAAAATCTAGCTCCAACATTAGATTAAAATTGAAATGATCTTACATGTTGTGCATTAAAAATTATAGAAATACTGTATTTTAACTGTTAAATCACGTCTGTAAAATCAGCGAAATCGGCAAATTTCGTATACGGATTCTTAAATTGATATATTGAGACTGTAAAGGTTATTTTTGATGATGGAAATTTATTTTATATAAAAAGAAGTAGAAAGTAGCCTGTTTTTTCCCCGTTGTGGAAATCTATGATTGTGTTAGATTTCATCGAAATCGGACCAGCGAGTTTGGTCATTATTTATTGATGCAAGAAAACATTCCTCCTTAAAGTAATATAATAATGTTATACTTACAGTATATTATGATATTGTGATAATTTGTTATATTGGTAGTAATAAATAATAATTAATAGAAGAAAAAAAAATAAGTAAATAATAATAAATAAAAGTAATAAATGTCGATATTCCACTATCAATGTATAACTTTTATTACAGCTTATGTAATAATTTGTACGAAATTAATAAATCCTTGTTAATAATATTTTGCTCGCACATTTTTACCCTAATGGATTGAGGAAATCTGATACTCCACTCATTTAATGTAAAAGTATATTCCTGATAAAACAATAAATGATTTAATACTCTGAAAGGAAATTAGGACTATTGTGGAGCAATATTGGAATACCAGGTATAAATCTGAAAATATAGTGCGTCGGTACTTTTTAATAAAATTAATTACAATTTTAAAACAGATTTTCTTCTCGTTTTTTCTTTAAAATTTTACGTAAAAGACTAAAAAAATGTGTATAATGAAGAACCTTTATAATATATTAAGACTTGATGATATTGGCATAATAATATTATTATCAACATAATAATTGTCCAACTTGATAGTTCCCCCATAACACTTATGTAGCTAAGATTAACAGCCGTAACCAACCACATAACCTTTGATCATTTGATTAATTTTGATTTGAAATCTCAGGGGTGATGTCAAACCTGATTGCGACCCGTAAATTATTCAGAAACGGCCTATGACTTCGCGCTAAGAAGGCAATCACGTCAAAATAGATTACTCCAATAGAGATTGTGAATGCGGCTTAAAATTTCACACCTTGATGTGGCCAGCTGTTAGTTAATATTGATATATTTGGCACTGATAGATAGTTAAAAACTAAATGTAAAAATTCTATAGTTACGAGTACAACACAAAGGAAAGGTGACAAGTTTTACACGAATGGCCTACAGGTACAACATGCAGAAATGAACTTGGCACCTGTTTTCATAGATTTTCTTTTCGAAAATTTGCCCAGTTAACTACTACGTATTATACTAATCTATCCACATTCACACAGTCCACTGATGACTGCCAATCTAACACGAAAAGCCTACAGTTACAACACGTAGAAATGAACTTGGCACCTGTTTCCAAAGATTTTCTTCAGAACAAGGTGCTTATTTTAACTTCTACGTATTATACTAATCTATCCACATTCGCACGTTCGCACATTCGTAGAAATGAAGTTTGCACCCATATCCAAAGATTTTCTTTAGAAAAAGGTGCTAATTTAACTTCTATGTTAATATACTTATTTATCCACATTCTCACGGTTCGCTGATGACTGCCAACTTAACACGAATGACCTATTGCTACAACACGTAGAAATGAACTTGGCACCTGCATCCGCAGATAACCTTCAGGATAAGTTGCCAAGTTAACTTCTAGGTATTATACTAATCTATCCATAGTAAAAACAAACCTCTACCGTTCTTTCCCAGTCGGTGTACTCGTTGACGATGGTGTAGAAGATCTCGCTGAGATGGTACGTGTAGGAATTCCTGACGTATGTCCTGAAAAGGTAATTATTGTAAAACCTGGATATAATTTGTAGAGAAATATTGGGGCTCGATGAATATGACATATATAACGAACGGTTTAGGTTTAGGTTTAAAGATTCTTTATTTCTCAAAAGATTACAAAATCGCTTACGAGAAATACATTTTGTGACTTAAAACAATTTAAAAACTACATGTGCAGCGAGCTCATTTAAAATACAACAAAAAGATTACACATTAAGACTGATAGAAGACTACCCACATTTTTTGTTTTACCAGTTATAATATAATACATATTCAGTATAACAACATTACAGTATTATAGATAAGTCTACAATATGTTACTTGTTAGAATGAGATGATTAGATTTTAAATATTTTCTTTTGACATTAATTACATTACATAAAGCTTATTTTAGTATACATAATAGGTTTTATTATATTATAGTTGTGTGAGTTTTTACCAGCATAAGAAGTGCGTGTCTGTGTCTCATATTGTCAGTGAGTACGTGCATGTGTGTGTGTGTGTGTGTGTGTGTGTGTGTGTGTGTGTGTGTGTGTGTTTAGAAATAGAAAATTAGTTATTTAGACCCTTTTTTAAATGAGTAATTAACAAAGACTTAAAGTTTTTTAAACTTTTACAGTCTTTGATATTTTCTGGCAGTGAATTATATAATTTAGCACCTTCAAAAAGTATAGTTCGCTTTCCAAGTTCAGATTTAACGCTTTCAATATGTAAGTTATTTGCTCTTCTAAGATTACGCTTGTTAATATCTATATTTCTTTTAAATGCTATTTGTGATCGAGTATAATTATTTAATATTTTATAAATAAGAATGCATGTATTTAGTTTATATAGGTCAGATATATTTAGTAGTTTAGTTTTTTTATATATTATGTTAGATGATGTTCTATAATCGAAATTAAATAATGTTTTAATTATTTTATTTTGTGCTATTTGTATTTTACTAATTATTGTTTTATGTGCAGATCCCCACACCTCAATAAGGTAATTTAGCTGCGATTTTACTAAAGAATTATAAATTATGTACCTAACGTTATATGGTAGACTACCTGTCATACTTTTAATGCATCCTAATAATGACATTAATTTTGAAGCTATTTTATCTAGGTGTGGTTTCCATGACACCTTTTCATCGAGTACTATACCTAAATACTTTTCGGAGCTAACTCTCTTTATTTCTCTGCCATTAATATTGAGCGTCTGATATTCCTCAATCTTCTTATTTTTTGATTTAAAGATTATATAATTAGTTTTATCTGTGTTAATTGTAAGTAAATTTTCCTCAAACCACTTTTCTAATAAATTAAGATCATTTTGTATATCATTCATAATTTCAGTAATGCTATTGCCAAAGTAAAAAAGACAGGTATCGTCAGCATATAAAGTAATTTGTCCTTTTAAAGGCAATTTGTGTATTGAGTTAACATATATTAGGAATAGTAGGGGACCTAAAATAGATCCTTGCGGGACGCCATATTTGATGGTTTTTGGACTACTGATAGATTCACCTATTTTTACTACTTGGAACCGATTTTCAAGGTATGACTTAAGTATCTGTAGAGCAGTACCAGAAATCCCTATCGCTGAAAGCTTTTTCAATAATATTTTATGGCTGACCGTATCAAATGCCTTCTTTAGGTCGATGAATAAGCCAACCGCAATTTTCTTTTTATCAATGCTAGATTTAAGTTTAGTTATAAGATCTACCGTGGCATTGATTGTGCTGGATTTAGGTCTAAAGCCGTATTGGCAATCAGATAAGAAATTAATTGAGTCTAAATAATCACTAAGCCGATTGTGAAGTATTCTTTCAAATACCTTCGAAAGAGTGGGGAGTACGGATATAGGCCTATAATTTCCGGGGTCTTGTTTTGATCCTGATTTATATATTGGTGTAACTTTTGCAACTTTAAGCGTGTCTGGAAAGTTTCCTTCATCAATGCACTTGTTGATGCTATTCGTTAGGCTTTCTAAAATTGAGTCACTAATACACTTTATGGTCTTAGTGGTAATGCCATCAATTCCAGCACTGCTATTGAGTTTGAGATTGCGGATAATTTTGCTAACTTCTGTAGGAGTTGTGTGTTTGAAGTGTGTTAGTTCATTTGTTGTTTTTGTGTCAGTAGTACAATATTGATTTATATTATTTTTTTTAGGAAATTGACTCGCTAGTTCTAAACCAACATTGGAGAAAAAATCATTAAATTGTTCACAGATTGCCAACGGGTTCGTTAACATCCCTTGCTCTGTTTTTAACTTGGTGGGAACATTATTCCCTTTCGTATCTCGACTAGACAATTTATTAATCAGCTGCCACATCTTCGAGGAATCATTTTTACAATTTTCGAAAGCCTTTAGGTAATAGTTATTTTTAGTATTTTGTATATATTGTGAGGTTTTATTCCTTTTTCTTTTAAATTCTTCGTAGACAGCTAAATTTTTAGGATTTTCTTTTACAGCTCTCCATAGTTTGTTCCGTTCACTAATCATCGTTAATATTTCTTGATTTATCCAATCTTTGTGGGGGGGATTTAATATTTTGGTTTTTGTTGTTTTATTTGCAGTAACCGCTGATTTTATTTCATCTTCAAGTAAGTTATATTCATTTGGTAAGTTTTTTTTTATAGCTTTCTGTAGGTTGTCATAATTAACTGCTTCATATTTTACCTTCTGGGGTTTATAGCAGATGTTTTGCTTTACTTCGAGGTATATCTGTTTATGGTCTGATAAGGACGAATCAAGAATAGCCATGTGCAAGTTATATGTTTTTATGTTTGTGCAGATATGATCCAGTATTGTTTTTGAATTGGTTGCTTCTCTTGTGCAGTATTTATTATTTATTTTATTTAGTATTGTATAACCACTTTCCAAAAGCGTTTTCCTATATTCTTTGGTTTGGTTATTATTTTTTATCAAATCGTAATTGAGGTCTCCAAAAATGATTGTGCGCTTTCTTTTTCGTAGCAAGTTCGAGTAAGTTTGTAAGAAATTTGTATTGTTTGATCGTTCTGGTTTGTAGATAGCTCCAATGTCAAGTGAGAATTTTTCTAGGTGAATCCACAGGTAATGGTTGTCGTCTTCACATTTTTCTTCAATAAATGAGTGTTTGATATCGTCATGTACATATATCGAGACACCACCACCTCTAGAGTGTGGTCTATAGTTATAGTAATGGGTGTAATTTGGGATACTCAGTCTCTTTGCTTCACAGTCTGTCTTTATCCAAGTTTCAACTAGTATAATCACGTGTACTTTTTCTAGCGATGTGATTATGCAACGAAGTTCATCTAACTTTCCTGGCTTTACTAGGCTTCTTATGTTTGCGTAAAATAAATTTAGTGATTTCTTTGTCTTCTTAATATCTTCGTAGTTAGGAGCAATTTGATATGAAATAATTTTTTGCTGTGTCGATGTGTTATTGTATTTCTCGAAAGCTAGTTTTTTTGGGTATTTTTAATAATTTTAGGGTTGCCTTTAATATATTTGATAGTCAAATCCAATTCGCCGTCTTTAGTACGACGCTGTAGCTCTTCTTTTAATTCCTTTATTTGATTTTGTTGGTAAACTGTCTTATCAGAGTATATTTTAATTGAAGGATCCAGGCGTTTAAGATTAATTTTGAAGATGCGCTTAGGTATTTCTTCTGAAATAAATGACAGTTTCAGGGGCCGGTTTTTCTCTGGGTTATATTTACCGAGGCGTTGAATATAGATAGGGTTTGGGCAGTCCTCATATGATTTTTTTATGATTTTCATTGCATTATTTGTATCACGTTCATTTCTTTCTTTAAGATTTTGGCTAGTTGATTCGGGAAGCCCAGTAATTATTATATTTTTCAGCCGGTTTTGTCGTTCCCTCAATTCCGAATATATTTCATCAAAAGCGGTGGTCTTGGACAAACTTGGACTACTGTTTGACTTTTTTATTGTGTCAATATGATTTTCGATCTCAGATATTTTTTTCTGTGTATTATTTTGAAAGCTTTTCAGCTCAGCGATATCTGTTTTGAATTGACTTTGCTCCGAAATTATGTTTTGTGTAGTGACTTGCAAGTTTTTTACGTCTTCTTTTATAGTTGTCACATCCTCAGATAGCTTGAGCAATATTTTGTTTTGCGAATCGGTAAAAGATTTAAAAATACTCAAAATTTCGCTGCGAAAACTTTCAAACTGTTCACATGTTACTTGATCTTGCTCCGGTTGTTTTCTTTTGGGGCGTACTGAGATATTTTTAAGGTCTCTAAAATCGCATACAGCATATTCTGACAGATTGGGGGCAGAGCCTCCAACCTCCGGTGGCGATCGTAAATGGCTCATATTTTTGTATAATCTTGCAATATTTTTTGTGTTATAGCTAGTAGATACTGGTAATATTTTAGTGTGTTTACCTCAAACAATTAGGTACGGCGGTACGACGGCCGCGTCGATACAATGTTGTTCGACGGTGCAGGCACTATTCGCAACTCCAAAAGGTCACAACTTTGCGTTTTGCGGCACATAAAAACACACTCTAAAACTTTGCGTTATGGTTGAAATTTGCTTGTACGTTTAGGTTTTAACTGATAAATTACAGTGAACACGTCCACTCCGTACGCTCGCTGCGCACGTAGTGTGTAGTTTGACAGCTACAACGCGAGATCAAAAGCGTATTTAACGGTTTATTTAACCCATCAATCCCCAAGCGGCACCTGGCTGCCGCATAACGAATGAGATTCTATTGTGTCTGCGATTCCCACGATCTAAATATTTAAATAGCAACGGGGTTATTTACATACAATTTCTTATGATCTCGCGATGTAGCGGCCACATCGCTCATTCACGCGGACGCATAAAAATTTAGCGTTAAATAGTAAAAGTTGAGCTAAGGTCCGCCCGCTTAAAAATGGTATCCTGTGGTAATCATACATTTTTCCGCGTTTAAAAGTATTCTATCTCCTTTCTGGTGGTCTATTATAATACTATGTTTAAGCCTATTAAAATTGGTTAATTTGTCCCAGACCAGACCGATTCACGATTCCCGTTAGACACTGATTCGGAAACTTTACCGTGCGGTCATTGGTCATTGGTCAATGCCTAGCGCGGCGAGCGTTTATTGGTTATCGCGCGATGAAGATCCGAGTCGAACGCATTGTGAATCAGGGCCCTGGATATTTTAGTTTTGTAAGTTTTCTAAAACTAACAATGTTAGATATTTTGATCCTCTTATTGCCACACTCAGAGACATTTAATGATGGTTAAACTACTTTATTAACGTTAACTGAATAGTTTGACAGATAATGTATGCATATTATGTCAAAATCTTTATTCAATTAATTATGATAATAATATATCTATGGACGCTTCACACCACGTCAGCCTGGCCCCGTGGTAAGTACCTGAAGAACTTGTGTTACGGGTACCAGACAACGAAAATATATTTAATACTTTTATACTATACATATATTTAAGATTTTTATTATATGATATATTTAATACAAATCCATGCCCAGGAACCCTGAAAACTTTTTGTTCCGCCGGCGGGATTCGAACCCGCGACCCCCGGCTTGAACTACCAACAGCCCACCAACTGAGCCACACAGGTTTCTGTGTGCGGCAGTTAGATGTATCAAGGCTTAAGAATAAAAACATAACATCAGTATAAACTAAAAGGCTTGATAAAACTGTCAATAATAAAACAAATCAGGCAGTCATTTGGCCTGATTCAAATGAGCCCGCTTTTTGGCCGATATCAGCCATTAATATTGTCACATTAACCGAAGTTATTATAATTCGAAATCAATTAACCTCGTTATTGGAACCACAACAATTCCCATTAAGAAATTGAGTTACATTTTGTGAAATGTTTCCGTCGGCTGTTAGCTTTGAATCGAATTTCTAAGCGAAAGTCAATATTATAAAGGTGGAAATATAATATCATGTTTTGATATTCTTTGTAAATTAATAGATAAACTTTTGGAAACTTGAACATAAAATTATTATTATTCAACGTAATTATAGTGAACTTCGTATTAGTTCCCTTCTAAATCCTAATATAAACCTTCCTATACTGTGACTAATTTTAGTAAAAAACAGGTTTGGCTAGTTTTGTTTTGAAATATTAATTTTGAGACTAAAATTAGCCAAATCTGTTCAGCTGATCTCGATTTTTAGAGAGACTAACAAAATGTATAATATACGTTATACTTAAAATAAAAGCATAGATGAAGCATAGCATAGATTATCAAAATGAGAGTGTTGTTCCATATCAACACTCTCATGTATCCTTAATATAATGCCAGCAAACAAAGCCGTAGAATATATCTTTTTTATCATTTAGCAGGTAAACGGCCCGTAAATCTTCGTGTCGTCAGCAAAACGTTATCCCTTTATTTACCTCGTTATTTTAATTTATGTTCAACTCATGATATTATTATTCAAAAATATTTTATCCACAAAATACTCGGTGGATTTTTAAATAGTTAAAAGTTACACTCGTCTGTAAAAGCGTTAGTTCTGAAGCACCATTACCGTTCGGTTTACATTTTCAATGCTCTCTTGTTAGAATATAGTTTGCATTTTGTGTTGGAATAGAAACTGCGCTATAGATTAGAGCTTATCCGACGTAAAAATAATTGAAAACATGAGTGGTTAAAGCAAGTAACTAACAATTTAAAAATTGCCGTTTTTTGCATAAATAGAGGTTAAATAGGACCGGAAAAATTATTTGAAATAAAGAAATCGTGAATTCTTTGTATAACTTGATTTATTATCTAGATAATAAATTGAAATAAGACTTACAGACATAGACAGTTCAAAACTCTTAAGCAATTACATACTCGTAATGATCAAGAAAGTGTTATGACTACGAAGTTTCGAGTGTGGTTATATTCGCAAAGTTCTATACAACATTAAGCTAGCAACTTGAAGAACAATATTATTACTAAAGTTTCTGAGATTATAAATATTCCATTTCATTTTAATGTGATTATGAAATACCCTGAAATATTTTGCTTGGACGCCTCGCCGAGAAAGATTAGTGCTGTTTCGAATGGCGGATTTCATCGACATAAATCCTTACTAATTTAATATTATAAATGAGAAAGTAAATCTATTTGATTTTCTTCACGCCCAAACGGCTGAATCGATTTTACTGTTTGGTATGGAGATACTCTAGAGTCCCAGGTAAGGATATTGCATACTTTTATCTCGGAAAAATGTATGTATGGTTCACGCGCGATAAAATATGTATTTTGTTACAACGGAGTTGTCGGCTTCATACATACGGCAAATAGCTCCTGATTCAAATGTGGCGGTACCAACAATTCGCCTAACATTGCTGCATCGCGCTATCGAAGTTTTCTGAGCGCGGCGGTATATATACGACAGCTGAAATGTATCACGTGGGCTTCGGCCTGACCGGGCATAACACCTCGCTCGGTCGGAAGATCTTCCTTTGGCCTCCACGCCTTATCCCCACATTGGTGACCCTCGACAGAACACGCCTCCTTCATCATCATCACTCCCCGCCCCTCCGCACCGCGCCAGCCAGCATCGCCTCATCGGGTACATCGTCCACTAGCCGCAACGTACCGCGGCCTGGGCGACTCCGCATCGGCATCATCGGGCTATCTCACTACACCGACCGGTCAGCAAGCAGAGCAGATCTCTCCTGGTCAGCACGTAGCATCGGCCCCGCACGGCAGCTATCCGACTCACTGGATCCCGTGCAGCAGCTTATAGTTCCGACTCACTGGGACTCACTGCAACAGTTCCGACTCACTGGAACTCACTGGCATTGGCGACTCAAGCGACAAGACTTCAAGATTCGACCTCCGGTCTTCGGGGGGGAGTGATGTGGCGGTACCAACAATTCGCCTAACATTGCTGCATCGCGCTATCGAAGTTTTCTGAGCGCGGCGGTATATATACGACAGCTGAAATGTATCACGTGGGCTTCGGCCTGACCGGGCATAACACCTCGCTCGGTCGGAAGATCTTCCTTTGGCCTCCACGCCTTATCCCCACACAAATATTAAAAAATGTAGAACATTTAAAATTATTATAAAAATATGTATATTTTTAAGTTCTGCAATCATACAACGCAAAATATTAATATTATGTATAAATGCTACAATTTTAATATGTAAGAGAGCATGACGTGAGGGTACGTCCGCCCACGTCAAATTTTTTGTAGAACCGTTAATAATCGGGCATGATTGAAATTCCATTTGGTACACACTGACTTTTTGAATGTTGAAATTTGCATCTATAAGTTACTAATACCATAAAGCTAAAGAGTTTGTTTGCAAAAAATCGATCTGCATAGAACTATAACTAGACTGATTTCTATATAACTTGGCACAGATCTAAGATTCTATAATATAAGATCTAAGAATAGATCACAAAGAAGGGCATATTAAGCAACTTTTTAAAATGTACGGTTCCTACGATATTACTTATTGACACAGGCGGAGTCATGCGGATCGTCTAGCATAAAAAAAATATATGAACGAGAAAGTAATAAAGAATATTTACCTTAGCATTCGATCACGCTTTTCCGGTTCGATGCCGTTCTGTACGTCGTGAGCTGAAAACTTCCAGAGCGCTTCACATGACGCCACGCCGAGCAACAGATCGTATTTGTTCTGAAACAACCTCCGACCGCTGTCGCTCCTTTTTATGAAATAATTGTTCTGATTCATATTGTTCAGCGGCCCGAAACTCGGGAAATCACCGGTGGAATGAAGCGTCAAAAAGTCCTTCGCGAAATCCGTCTTTATCACCACACCATCGACTGACGGGCCAAACGCGGTGAGAAAATTGGGAGGCGATATGTCTATTGATAGTAATTCCTCTATCGACGCGTCTCGCAGGCAGTCTACTATGACCTCGTGGTCCTTCGCCAGGTCCTCAGGGATGGAGCAGTTCATGTGCTTGGCTAGTTTGAGCGAGTAGTAAACGGGGTCGTCGACCACCGCCCACGAGCTTAGCGCTGAGCCGGATAATAGTATCGCACGATGGAATAGACCTGTGGACATTGAAGCGTTGAGATTAGTTGATTAATGATGTGATGCAAGCGGAATGATGAATAATTATTTGACAGGTTTTAGGAACCTTGAAGCGTTGAAAGTATCTGATTAATGGTGCGATGTAGGGAAATACTTTGACAAGTTTTATGATTTTTGGGATCATAACTAAAACAATTAATGTGGTGTTAAGACCTTATGTACACAGCTTTAGTTCTAATATAATTTAGAAGTAGAGCTTTTAATCTCGCTTGAAATGACGCGGCACCACTGATCTCTATTATACAAATACTGTATTAATGGAGGTCAGTGCGCGCCACAACTTTACTATTTGATATTTAAATGAGAATTAATGTTGTACTGTAAAAATACGAGGAAGGGGGGCTCATTTTAAGTTAGACAAGATTTAAGCATTGAATTTTAAGATCACTGCATTCAAAATTTGTTAATAAAGAATGTAGTCACAAGTTCACAACACGCATTTCTTTTTTGGCCTCGACAGAAACCTTTTTGATCCTCGCTAATACAAAATTGACACCCTAGCATAAAGCATCCGCAACAACAAACCTGGCATAACAGTGGGCGATATCATGAGAAAGTTGATACACGCGGCGCCTGACCCGTGGCCCATCAGCGTGATGTTGCTCGGGTCGCCACCAAACAGCGCGATGTTCTGCTGAACCCAGTGCAACGCCGCGATCTGATCCATCAATCCGTAGTTCGCGACTCGAGCCTTGAGATTCGGTGTAGGGTTCGCGTTGAGGAAACCTACGAAATAATCTCACCATTAGTAAATCCTTTATTAAAATTTAGTTTGTTATTATTTTTAGCAATATTCCGCGAAATAACGCGGAATATTGCTAAAAATAATAACAAACTAAATTTTAAGCTACGGATTTCCGCAAAGTAACGCCTGTTTCCATTAACTATTTAAATCCTTTTCGTTCCATTTAAATGTAACATAATAAAATATTATAAATTTGGAAGTATGTCTGTCTATACGTAATTGATTGTACTGTCGGTTTTTGGTGGAAATTCATGTTGAACACTAATAAAACACACTTTTCTTGCAGTTTTTCCACTATATTAAGATATTATATTATAACTTTTAACAAATTACACGACCGGTTTCGAAATAAAAAATATTTTCGGTTTGGAAATAAAAAAAAATATATTTCGAAACCGGTTGTGTAATTTGTTAAAATTTATAATATTATAATATCTTAGTATAGTGGAAAAAGTGCAAGAAAAGTGTGTTTTATTAGTGTTTGTCTGTCTGTCTGTTTGTTACCTCTTCACGCTCAAACGGCTGAATAGATTTTGATGAATTAATTTGGTATGGAGATACTTTGAGTCCCGGGAAAGGACAATATGATACTGTTTATCTCGTAAAAGCCATTATTAATATTATCATAAATGCGGAAGTATGTCTTTCTGTCTGTCTGTCTGTTTGTTACCTCTTCACGCTCAAACCGCTGAACCGATTTTGATGAAATTTAGTATGAAGATACTTTGAGTCCCGGGAAAGGACATGGATCGTTCCATATTTTTATCTATCTATTAATATTTATTAATTTTTATATTCATTCCATACTTTTCCTCTTTTACCACAAGTGAGAGAAGTAAATAAAAGCCGTAATCGTAAACTACCACCTAATGACCAATGAACCAACATGACCTGATGATATCAGCAGAATTTCAATTTTTTGTCCCACTAGATAATATTATTAAATGCACTTTTATATTCGAAGTCAATATTTTATTTATCTTCCCCATTGAGTCTAAAACACAGTCTGTCTGGTCTATATCCGATACGTGTCACTAGGTCATCCATTTTAAGATTTATACCAGTAATATTCTAGGACAGTTTTATACAGGTAGAATTATAGGCTACATCAGATAACGCCTGCAAGTCCGTGGCGCCAAAATTCGTTTATCGCTCGGGAACCGTACATTCTTCCGGGTATTGTATTTTATGCTCTTTCCCGGGTCTCAAACTATCTCCAAATTAAATTTAATAAAATCTGTTCAGCGGTTTGGGCTTGAAGAGGCAACAGATATACGGACACACATTCCCATTTATAATATTAGTATAGATTTCCGGCTCAGATAAACCGAAGTGTACATTTCAAAAATGTTTTTTATGTTTATAACGCCGTTAGATTTTATTACGTCAGTAATTCTAGTCTGTCGGCATACTACGGAACCGTTTTGAGACTCAATTGTGAAATGACGTTGTTAGAGTAGGACGCGGCATTCCGATTCCTTCGTTTGAATCTCAAAACGGTTTCACAGTACGGCCACAGGTTTGATCTCAAACCGTTGGCAGAAATCATATAGGACAGTTCCAAAAGCGTAAGTTGCCAATCTTCTTATATATACCTAAAATGGATTTTCGAATATGTTAGTCGCGCTAAAACAATAAAACGGCTGAACCGATTGGGCTGATTTTAGTCTTAAAATATTCGTAGAAGTCCAGAGAAGGTTTTAAAGTGACACGAAGTTCACCGGGACAGCTAGTGTGGAAATAAAGTATTATTTCATTACCAAAAGCTTTATCTATTCAGGAGAATAATTGCCTAGTTATAATTATTATTCCTCCGTGGCATGGTTTATCTGCTTTTACCTTTCCACATCCAAACCCTCATTTTCGATGATTTAACATATTATTTTGTAAAAAAAAAGTTTATTTAATGTTTTAAATATAAGTACAATTATATTATTATCTATCAACTATTTTTCTCTTTCCTTTTCTCATCTTGATCCTTGAATGTATTATAAAATACCAAAAAGTTTATTTATAAGTTTAATAAGTTAACTTTAATATTATCAACTAAATAATGTTGTCACCAAATAAAAGGAACACGGTGTTTCGTTAAACCTTTTTCACTTTCAGCGTAATTTATCAGTGAGTGAGAAATGTTGCGAGTTATATATACCTGATTGTAATAACATAGTAGGCCATCATTCTTCCCCTACCTTGTAGGGGTAACTTGATACCGAATTATTTTGATTTATTTGTCTATCAGTAGCAACTTTTTCTTTTAAAACTGGCTTTTTCTACATAACATGAAAGCAGTTTGGGAACATTGCTCTTTATACTTAAATCAAAAGTAATCTTTGCCTAAATACACAACGAACGAAAATAAAATTTACTACATTTTTTTTATTCGTTCAGTTCAATTTTTCAGTGTTAGGTTAAATTCACGTTGCTACATTGTGAAGCACAATATTAAAATGAACTGGATTTTTTTTTAAACTTATTTCCATATTAATTGGAAATAAGCAATTCGACACCTAGCGAGTTTTTCGATTCAAAATGTTGCAGTCATCTATCTGCTATTTGATTGAATGACTAGCGAAATCATAAAATATTTTTTTAATATTATTGAATGACTAAAGAACAACACGTCATGTCGTTGACTGTAACGTTTAAGGTTTTAACTTAAATTAACTGGTTTCATTCAATGAGTCCGCAAGTCATTCAATTAAATAGTAAGATTCAGCAAGATGACTAAAGTGCCCCCGAGACGATCAAACGGTTTAATTCAAACCTTACGTGTTTGATGCAACCGTTTGATGTCGGTTTGAACGGTTTGTCAAACGACACTGCGCAGTTTGGTTTAATACGCGCTGTGGAGTACACGTCTTGTGATGAATAAATATTATTTTTTAAAAGATAAAACTGACTTAAAATTGTACGAAATTGAGAATTAAATTCCCTATCTCAAAAAATACTAAACTTATTTTGATGAAACTTGCAGAAGTCTCCTAAGTTAAATAATACTTATATAGTACAACAAATAATATTTAAATCGGACTTTAATTCCGGTGATATTATGTGAACACAAAAATAAAAACATACAAGATACACTTTTGAAATTTTGCACATTTGTTCAGATGCTGATATAGACTAACAAATACGAAAACTGGGCAGTTCTGGAAATATTACATACATACGCGTCGAATTAATAACCTCCTTTTTTAGTCGGTTAAAAATAATGAACTCCAAAGAATAGTACAAAGTTTATTCAAACGCATCGGAACACGATCAAACGGCGAGTCAAACACAGAAAAAATATGAAATTTCATCAAACGAGCTTCAAAGACGTAAATGTTTGAAAAACCGTTCAAACTATCTTTGTAAACGATCAAAATGGTTTGAGTCAAACCAAAATTTACGTATTTGAGTCAAACCGTTTGATCGTCTCGGAGGCCCTTAAGACATATTGTATGTTCCGATTGACGCGTTATTTTGCAGCATTGTGTTATGCTTACTTTCACCGAATGTATTTTTCTGAACGAAAAATGTATTTATTCCGGCAAAAGCTGGATAAATCATAATAATATATTCTGAAAAGTTTACTCGACACAGTTTAAGCTACCCAGAGAGTCTTAACCCATACGTAACAAAGTTTACAGGTTTTCAAACTTTTTAATATAACTTTATGATGACATTGTTCTTAAACTGTTGTGTATAAACAGGGTAAAAAGCTTATAAAAGTTAGCGTAATGGATATAGAAATAAGAACCGAGAAATACTCTAGTTAGCTTTTGTTGGTAACCAGGTTGTGCTATTTTCTTTGATAACCAGTGTCTATCTCAACGATAACCAGTTAATCTTTCATTTAAACAAATACAATACTTAATAATACGACAATAGTTTTTACCAATTACTGTAAGAAGTTTATTTTTCCTGGCATATGTCGCATAAAGCATTAAATGCAGTACAGGAAAGCGCAGTCATAAAACAATATAATAGTAGAAATCCTTAAATCTAACACAAATACAATACATTATCTTAATATTATCCTCCTTCTGTCGAAGTTGAGTAAAAAATCGTTATTATGAACTTTATATTATATGTTACATAAAGCTTATGACTATTTAATATTTACTGCCAATTAAAAACGTAACGATAACGCCTGAATAAAATAACGTCATAAAAGTATTCACATGAATTTAATGAATTCATAAATTCAATCCAGCTTTTGGTCCACGTACGTAAATTCAAACATTTTATTCATATTTGCATTCAATCTAAATCGTTTTGCTCTATTCAAACTTTGATCAGTGATTTCTAAAATCATTATTCAATATTCAAAGAGGGATTATTAGTTCAAACGTTCAGTACACTCATATACAAAATATTTCATAAAGCTTGTGAAAAAATCTGTAA
Organism: Polyommatus icarus; assembly: GCA_937595015.1. Taxonomy (NCBI): domain Eukaryota; kingdom Metazoa; phylum Arthropoda; class Insecta; order Lepidoptera; family Lycaenidae; genus Polyommatus; species Polyommatus icarus. The sequence goes on along the minus strand of OW569328.1, from coordinate 20,666,105 downwards.
ATCACTCATGAGCGAAATCTTCACTAATTAATATTATGAATAAAAGTTGAACGAAAAATTAAAAACAAATATCAGGTCTTCTGAAAAAATAATCTATATCAATAGGTGGTAATAATATTATAAAGCAGAAGAGTTTGTTTGTTTGTTTGAACGCGCTAATCTCAGGAACTACTGGTCCGATTTGAAAAATTGTTTCAGTATTAGATAGTCCATTTATCGAAGAAGGCTGTATTAATTTATCACGCTAAGACTAATAGGACCGAAGAAATAGAGGAAAATGTGGAAAAAAGGGCTTATCTCACGAACTACTAGAGCAATTTTTCTGTTATTTGGGTCAGATAAGAAGTAGACTACGTGAAGGATCATAGGCAAGTTTTTGTGGACTAAACTGTCTGTGAAATATCTAATTTCCGCGGGCGAATCCACGCTGAACGTCTAGTATGCTATAATAATACATTTAATAAACATACTGAAAATAACAGTTTCAAAGAAATATGCACGTGGAGTAGCAAATATCAATTTTATTGCTTACATTTTAATTTTGTTTGATTACTTTCCTTTGAAATTTCATCAATAATATGTTAGGAAACAATTTTATTATATTTGTTTCAGTTCACGTTTCATACCATCGTCAATATCGAGTTTTACGCATGAGAAAGTTATCCGTAGCAATATTATAAAATTTCTCTGTCTATCTGTTACCTCTTCACGCCAAAACCTCTGAAAACATTTCGCTAAAAGCTATGGAGACACCTAGAGTCTCGGGAAAGGATATAACAATAATAATAACTCCCACACCGGTTTCGGTGACGGTGGCCGGTTTCATTGAAACTAGGCCAGTTACGGAGGAGTAATTTTATAGTGCCCAAGTGTGTGCGCAATACACAAGAGCACTCTCTATATTCCTTTACTAATAAATAACCCAGTGGGACGGAAGACCGATACGATTGGCGAGAGATCAGACTTTTTACATGCCCATCCGACGCATGGATCATCTTACTTGTTTGGCATTGTCTTAACCAAACTTGGAAATAACACGTTTCTAACGCGGGAATCGAACCCACGACCGAACCCAACGACCGAATCGAAACCACGGCGAAAGAATAGAATACTCTTTATCCCGAAGAATTGTACGTTTCCCTCGTGATAAACAAATGGCGCAGCGAAGTTGCGGGCGACATATTCATAATACAATCCCAAACAATAAATCGTTTAATTGCTCAAATCTTACATGAAATGGCTTTGTTCATCTGCCAGAAAATTTAATTTGTTCCAACAACGCTTAATGAAAACCAAATACAGACAAAAGTTTGTTGTATGAGTTGGTACTATAATGTTAATACTATCCGCTAGTATTAACATTATAGTACCAACTCATACAACAAACTATAGGGCGAGATTGTTGCCCTATATATATATATATATATATATATATATATATATATATATATATATATATATAGGGCAACAATCTCGAGCTGTCAAACGAATCCGAAATTGATTTACGTCTGTGTGTAAAATTTGTTTACGCATTCACTTACATAAGCATCTTTCTAAGAGATTAAATTGTCAACGTGCCGATAAGTGCAGACTGGACATCAAACAGATGAAAAAAATTGGTTCTGCAATCATGCATCACACGTCTCTTTTTACCACGCAGTGTTACTGATAGTGACATCTTGCTTGTTCAGCCTTTGTTTCTATATTCCGCTAGGTATATTAACTTTATGGTTAGTACTGAAGGTATATGGTTACTGTATGAAGGTACGTAATTTGTTTGGGGCATGAGTCATGACAGGCCCAGCTGACAGACCACCAGATTATGGATCTACGCTATTTGGCTTTGGGATAAATTTCTCTAACATCATTCTTGCAAAAGAAAGAATAAACTATTTAAGGCCGTCCCCCGAGCAAACGACCTTGGCCATACATTTGCCGCGTTGCGGAGATCGCGCCAAAACCCTATTATTTTTACTTATCTTAGTTCAAAATTGTCCTAAAACGGGAAATATGTAGTTTACGACTAACGACATTGTCGTTCTATTGGCGTGCGTTTCAAATAAAAGTAATTTGTAAATCCTAAGGAGATGCTGAATGTATGCTTGAATTTTAACAAATTGGTATTACTTTGGAAGCTGATATCATGAGTATAAGAAACAAAAATAGAAAATTTAAAACGACAAATGGAATGTTGATATACTGAAGATTATTGCTGTATTTTTATTATAACTTTGTAGCTTTCAGATTATGAGTTTATAAGGTTTTAAATACGGTCAATTACGGAATCTCCGGACGGAACGCCCTTAAGATTCGCGACTACAAAAAGCATTTTTTTTCTAATCACAGTTGTGACTGTAATTATCTAAACTCACTATGCCGAATTTCCGCGGCGGAAGATCGGCATGATTACGTCAGCAATGTCAAACGCATGCAATATGACGCGACGTAATTTCGGCTGATTTCGGCATGGTGTGCCATCGGTAATTTAGAATACATTGCAGGCGGAATCATGCCGAACTTCCACCGCGGAACTTTGGCATGGTGTGTAGACACTAAAAAAAAGTTCATTGTTTCACAGCCTAAAAAATCCGTGAAGTTTTCTGAACGAAACGCAGAAACAATTTTTATTTTTTTCGATTGGAGAGGAATGTGGGATATATGGCGTGGAGGCCAAAGGAAGATCTTCCGACCGAGCGAGGTGTTATGCTCGGTCAGGCCGAAGCCCACGTGATACATTTCAGCTGTCGTATATATACCGACGCGCTTAGAAAACTTCGATAGCGCCATGCAGGAATGTTAGGCGAATTGTGGGTACCGCCACAAACTTATTGAATATACTAATTAGGAAAGCAATTAGTTAATGTTGTTTTTATTTCAAATTCGGATTTTCATCAGATTTTTTTGTACTCTGATATAAACGAAAATCATCATTGAACGTCCTTAGTTCTCACTTAATTTTCATCATAATGTAGTACAATGTAGCTTATAGTATAACCGGAAAAATAAATATTTAAACTCTTATAGTAATTTTTCGTGCACTTTATCCACTATGTTAAGAAGGTATTACAAATTTTAACAAATTACCGTACATTTTTTCGGAACAAAAAGTATCCTATGTCCTTTCCCGAGACACAAAGTATCTCCATGCCAAATTTCAGCAAAATCGGTTCGGCGGTTTGGGCGTGAAGAGGAAACAGACAGACAGACAGACAGACAGACACACTTTCGAATTTATAATATTAGTATGGAAGTATGGATAGTAATCACTTTCATAATGTGACACAGAAATTATTATCTATAATACAAAGTCTACAAAATCTTACTTACCCAAAACTCCAAGTCGATAATTCAACGTCACTACTATCAAATCCGTATAGCTCGCTAGAACCGCTCCATCATAAGGTGTCCCTGAACTCAGTGAGTATCCATCACCGTGTATATAAACAAGAACTGGTAACGCTAATTTAGTTTCATCCACTGAAAATAAAAAAAGTGTTAAGCCCGTCACAGACTTAGCTATAATATATATTAATATATTTATAGCAAGGCATATTATTCTATACTAAATTCACATGTCACAGAAATATATATTATAGCTGAGTGTGTGGTCACGCGAAAATTAGTATAGAAAATATATATTAATATGCCTAGCTATAAACATATTAATATATATTATAGCTAGGTCTGTGACGGGCTTTATAGAAAAAAAGCAATTTAAAATGAAAACGTAAATTCTGGTAAATAAAATTTAATTGGTATTATAAGATACACATCTTACTACAAAATAATAAGTGCTTGCAACTGCAATCTTTAATCCACAGGGCGATCTTTAATCCTATTGATTTATATCGAATACGAAAATCGAATTCTGTAGTAAATTCAATTTTCTTTCAAATCACGTTCAGGCACATAAACATGTCTGATTAATAAAATATCTGAATTGGCAATTTCATTGCAGATATTTATGTCTGAGAGCTCAACTACATTTTACGGTTGTCGTATTTCACTTACTTTGCAATGGGGCGAAGATATTCAAATAGAGACAATCTTCGCTTTGGTTCTTAAGATAAGGCATCAGTCTTTTTATATAATCTAATCTGCCTTTCGGCATTTTTTCTAGTAGGAGCCTCTCGTCGTTCAAATCTGGCAGCTTTTGCGGACAGGCTGGCCCAGGGCGGTCAGACACTCGCACACCATCCCAAGGCGACGGTGTCCTTGTTGGACTAAACCTAAAATCATGATAAAAAATATAATAATATCTTTATTTAATACCTCGATCGTGGGAATCGCAGACACAATAGATTTTCAATTGTTATGGAACAGCCGGGTGCCGCTTGGGGCTTGATGGGTTAAACCACAAAAACTCACAAAGTTGTACATCAAGGAGCCTCTAACTCCTGCACTAGTGCTAATTACTGTATTGCAGATGTGATTGATGATTCTTAATAAAGAAGTAATTAAAGACGGAGAGTAATTATAAATAGACTCCTAAAAGGCCACGATGTTTTGTTATACAGTATACTCCAGTCACAATAGAAATGACTAGACTGGCAAATTTAAATGAAAACAGTCATTCTAATAAAGGAAAAAATAATTAATTAAATTAAATGGATGAAAACAATAGGCAATAAATGTAGGTATTATGATGAGAAAAAGGCACCTTTTTCTGAAAAGAATCTTTATAACAAAGGAAAGAGTTTTAATCAAATTAATTGTTTCTAAAGTTAATGAAAAAAGAATGATGAAAAGGGTAATTTTTTAACTAAGAATGAACTAAATAAAAAAGACAATCTAAATGATTATTTTTTCCATTATCTATAATATGAATTATATTCCACAGATACAAAAGGTCTCAAAAATTCAAATGAAAGATAGTTGAAATAACTTACCTATTTGATCCAACGGGTGGTGTAGCGTATGGGACGCCTAAAAAAACTTCCAAAGGACTTAAGTATCTGTGTTCATCCATTGCCAAAACTATCCCCTGTAATTTTCCATATTTTGTTTGCACTATTCTACTGCTTATTTTAAACTTAACATTAGATTTAGGGATTGGATTTGATGGACTCAAATAATATCTTTTATAATCACCATAATTGCTATACGTGTTTTCACGATTGTAAAATTTGTTAGGTTGTAAAAAATCTTCATTATAATACGGATTGCTATCAAAATTGACTTTGGCGTGATAATCGTCTGTGTGTTCTGGATCGTGTTCCTCGTAATCATCACTCGGTTGATCATTCTGTACATTAACACTTTCACTTTTTTGATTCATGTTTGTTGTATTCGAGTTAACATTTTGTACAACTAGAAAAACTGTCAATAGGAATATTTGAAAATTAAAACTTGAATGTTTTACGTTTCTATTTTTAACATTATATTGGCACATCACAGCTTTAGTTCGAAATTTCCCGTAGTGTCCAATAGGAAGCATACTTTGTCATGTTATCATCTTTGTTATGTATCTGTTAGATACATCCTTGGGACCGCTGCCTGCACGTATCATCTGAAACAAAAGACACAGGAAATTAATAAAATTACAGAGTTTCATTGTTGATACTATGTCGAAATTCTGACGAAAATTTATTCGCATATTATTCAATCCTGCAAAGGTTTACTAGCAATTTATTTGAAGTTATTATAGACTCTTGGCAGTATATTACATATTTTATTAGCTTTAAGTTTTTAAAACATTATAATATTTTGTACTTAATGTAGGATAGCTAATATCTTTGAGAATTATTTTGAATGTTTCACTCAAAATGTGTCTTTTGTGTGAAACGAAATTTACATACTCTTTTTTTGCTACAAAACAGCCTCGAAATAAATATTTTACCATACTCTTTTGTGGACGACAATACTCGCTTCAGGCTTTATTTTTCTCACATATTTTGCACGCACTTAGCACTTCATGATACAAAATTTCCTCGCGAATAAAATGGTAATAAACAAACCCTTTTTTTATTTCGTGCCCTATCCTAAGTGCCTCTAAAACTTTGTTGCTTTGACTGTATAATATGTAAGGAAACAAACCGAGCTTTCACATGTAATAATATATTCCCTAAATCTAGATAAACATTTTCTAGCGAATTGTATAATAAATTAGATTTACCGTATACCTATAAAAATATTCTTACATCATAAAAAGAAACGTTAACAATCTTACGATACAGCCTTTACAAAGTAGCTGTAGCGTAAATATGGTAAGTACATAATATAAAATATACATCATAGTAAGATGTAATAAGATGTATCGTACATCAGCTTTTTACATTTTTCCATAGAAATGATCTGCCCCCCTACCATGAGCTCTTATAGCAGTATTACTTTAATATTACTTTTGAATTTCGCATAAACAAACATGATCTCTATTTATATTGATATAGCTATGTTTTTTGTTTGTGCGAAATTTGAAAGTAAGTCCACACACGTCAGCTATAATTTACAAGATGATGAAAATAAGTGATAGTACTGGATGAGTATAATGAGTCCCCTGTATAATGTATTGAGCTCACCGTGAAAGTGGCAGCGCTGAAAGAGTAACTTTTAGTGACTTTTGATTGGGCAAATAGCTATGTCTACACTATACGCTTTCGTCATTAATTTTCGTCTTTCGTTTCGTCATTCAACTTCGGACCATCGAGGAAATTGATTCCTATGCATTTGATAGACCAATGGGTAGGTCGAATATGTCAATTCAATGTTAATAGCAGGGGAGGTCGCGCTCAGTTAAAAAAGTAATTTCATACCGAGCGAAAATCGTTACAATAATAGTATTCCACTAATACATAACAGCTTTGATCGTCAGCCACTTCATAATGGGTGGAATAAAAATTGAGAGCATCTCAAAGTTGATATTGGGAATCGCATTCAATTGACATTAAAACGATCCCAATTCGCACCTAATAAAGGTTCACATCTAGATACGTTTAGGTTGGGTAGTTGTTATTTTAGTTTTAGTATATAACAACAGATGGCGCTTTTAAAGTAAAATGTATATAATTCTTCTTCACAAGTATTGACTATCGAATTAATTACTTAAAATTCCTATGTGAGATAATTTTATGGTTAATTCAAACGAAAATCGCCGTCAGCTGAATGTTTGCAGGTGAAAATATCGTCTTCGCGACGCCCTAGGATACATTGAGCGCAAAGTAGGGCTATATTGGTCATAACTTATATCGCTGGCTGACGGTTTTTCCACCATCGTATTAGCGACTGACGATTTTATTTATTATTTAAAAAGTAGAAACATTCACCTGCATAAATTTTGTACGGTATAAAATGACTTTATGTTCAAATTTTTTTACATGTTCAGTAACGCGACTGACGTTGAATCCCCCGTCTGCAATACGGCTGACGGTAATTTTTTGGTTAAACGTGACCTCAATAATCATCCATCAAAGTTTCATTTGGTATAAAATCGCTTTTCGCAACAATTTTTTTACAACTTTGAAATACTCCCAGTTAACATTCCACCACGGGTGCGGCGACTGACGCTGATTATATTGATTGATAAATATAAAGCTACCGCTGGACAAAAATTTGGTCGGTATGAAATGGCTTTGCATACGCTAGCACTACCTCCCCTACTATAATAATTGTGACCTGTCGGCTGGGTTTGACGTAACGCAACCTATCTACGTAGGACCCCGATCTGCATAGGAATCAATTTCTCTAATAGTACATCTTCACAAGCTGTCGTGTGTAACTTACTTCTTACCCTTCTCGTCATATTTATTCGGAAACTACAACAAAGTAATTAACAAAAAACATTTCCGGCAATAAACAGATTAATAAACGTAAACAATTCTCTCGGAAATTAGCCAAGCCAAGATTTGGCTACACTTTACAGCCCCCTCGGCGCACCCGAATTACATTCCGGCAAAGGTTTGTTATCCTAATCACAATAATAACTTCTTGTTAGTATTGCGTCCCGATGTTAGCTGTTTTTCCCAATTAGGCGTTGTTATATAAGGCTAAAGTAAGATATGAGGTAACGAAATTAAATGAAAATATGAAAATCATTTATTTCTGAATAGAACAAAATTAACACTTTTAGAACGGCTACATGATGCCTACAAACATAAGACACAGACTATTATAAAAAATACTATAAAAAGTTTTAGTATTTTTTATACTAGGTATTCTTCTGGGCATATTCAATATTCATATATTATGTTCTTAAAATATGTCGTAACAGATTATAATATCATGGTCTACTGTTTATGTTTAGACATTCGAGAAAACATGTTACCAGAAAAAAAAATTAAAAAACGAGAGAGAAAAAACGCTATATTAAGTATTGTTACGTGCTAGAGTTCTTTGGATTCGGAGAGAAAGACCTAGTGACTCTCTTGAAGACTTTATTCACAAACACTACCTCACACTAATCACTAAGTCCAAACACTAAGCACTATCACTGTCACTCACTATTGATCACTTGTTCTCGCTTCGAAGTCGCCTCGAAGATCGCTCAGATAAAACTGAACTGCTGGGCCGTCTACCTGCGCTTATTTATATGGGAAATCGAGCCCTAGATTGTACGAGAACATTCGCATAAACACGTAAACAACCTTGTTTACTTGAATCATTTGTTTACGCAAACATGTGTGGAATTTTCGAGCATGCAATCATATTCTTGTATCGATTAGGGAATTCGTCTGCGTTTTCTCTACATGTTGCGCTAGCTTGACGCTAGATGGCACTGTGTGTCCTTTTTCGTAACAGTATTAAGAGTTTTCGTTCGGTGGAGAGGCATCATACAATATTTAAAGCATTACATAAACTCAGACTTTTTCAAGTTTCAAAATAAGACAATTCAAAAATATAAGATTTCAAAAAAGTATCATAGTAGTTTTGGTTTAATTAAATGGCGAAATATCAGTTTTACCCCAGTCCTAGACTAATAGATAACAAACATAATTACGTCGCGAGCTACAAAACAAATGACTTTTGTTTCTATAGTTAAATAAAAGAAACGCAGTACATAAAAATAAACACAAATGGCAATTTCTTTTTAAAATATTATATTTTCATTCTCCGCAGAGCGCAACGCAAACTGCGAAGCCAATCGTCGTTTTAAAACTTTTATGGTATTCTCTTGTTTTGCATCAGATTCGTCGCGTTTCTTGGATGAAAACTAACTGTTGTGTAATTTACAACGGAATCCCTTTATTATCTGGTGGTAGCAGGCATTTTACTATTATTAATGTGGTTGAGAGAGGGTTCGGAATGACAAAATAGAAATATATTAAGTCCGTATCTTACTAATTTTAGACAACTAGAATTATTGGCATAGGAACATACGCATGTAATTATGCAAATACTTATCGATATAATTAAAAATGAATTTTAAATTTCGTCAGTCTCTCCACAACTCGAAAACGTCTGAACCAATTCAGCTAATTTTGGTATTGAAATATTTGTGGAAGTCCAGAGAAAATGTATGTTAGGAGAAAAATAATACGAAGTTAACGTCATCCAGATAGATAGATAGACTCTTTATTGCTCACATTAAATTAAGTACAATCTGTTACTAAAACTAAAACTTAAGAAGAACATAAATGTGGGCAAGGGCGGCCTTATCGCTGTAAGCGATCTCTTCCAGGCAACCCTGCAGGAGAGGAACATTTAAATCTAAAAAAAATAGTAAGCGGGGTAAAGAGTACAATATTTACTAAAATAAGAATAATAATAGGTGAATATTGGATAACTGTAATGTAGTTCGCGATTGGATAATTAATATACTGAGCTGCTCCAAAACTCTATAGAAGTATTTATTAAAATAAATATTTTATAGTTCTACATGTAATAAAATATATTATAAACTAGTATATTATAAAATCGCGAGTCGCAGTCACTCGCTACTTTGAAATCGAAGCTACATATCCATCTGAGGAGTAAAATCACTTGCTAATTTTAGTTGCTTATTAATTTTATAATATTATTATGTATCTTTATTAAATAAAGATAATATTTAAGATGATAATAATTAATTTTATAATATTATTATGTATCTTTATTTAATAAAGATACATAATAATATTATAAAATTAATAAGCAACTAAAATTAGCAAGTGACTTTACTCCTCAGATGGATATGTAGCTTCGATTTCAAAGTAGCGAGTGACTGCGACTCGCGAATATCGAGTGGCAGTTCATTCCACAAGTAAGTGGCCTTCACAGTAAAAGAATCAGCAAAGTATCCCGACTTGGTAAAAGGTACTAGTAGTTTACTGTTATAAACCGAGCGTAACACACGCTTGTGGTCTATAGCACTACGATACTGAAAGCGATCCTTAAGGTAGGGGGGAGAGCGGGGGTCATGTAGGATATTATATAACAGGATCAGGACATGCTCCTTCCGGCGGAGTCTGATTGAGAGCCACCCTAGTTCCTGGCGAAATTCAGAGACGTGGTCGAACTTGCGCAGTCCATACACGAATCTGATGCAGATGTTTTGTAGTCTTTCTAATTTGTTAAGATATTCCTCATTTAGATCTATTAAACAAACATCTGTATAGTCGAGGATAGGAGGATATAGGGAGTAAATTTTTCCAGCGATTTAGTGAGCCCACCGCTGCAAAAAGCTTTCGACTGATTTCAGAAATGTGGTGAGACCATTTTAGAGTTGAGTCGAAGTATACACCCAAGTTTTTTGCCACATTGCTATAAGGTAAAGCTACATTGTTAAAGGTAATATTAGGCAGTGTATCATAATTAGGCCGGTTTATTTGTTTCGTACTACCAATAACAATAATTTGAGTCTTTTTGGGATTGACTATCAAGCCATGGCCCTGGCTCCAACGAAGTATGGTTTCAAGATTCATATTGATAGCCGTAATTGCAGACTTCAAATCATTAGCAGGTGCATGGGTATAAATTTGGAGATCGTCCGCGTAGAGGTGGAATAAGCAGGTGAGGAGCGGGGTGAGGAAATTAATAAAAAGGGAAAAAAGGAGAGGGGATAGGACACCACCCTGAGGAACGCAAGCTAATATGTCACAATATCCAGACATCTGATCATTTATTCGTATACATTGCTGCCTACCGAAAAGATAGCTACGAAACCAATTCATCACAGGATACGAGAATTGAAGTGCTCCTAGCATAGCAATGAGGATGTCGTAGTCAACAGTATTGAAGACATTACTGAAATCTAGCAATGCTAGAACAGTAAGTTGCTGGTTGAACATGGCAAAGCGTATGTCATCAGTCACCTTGGTTAAAGCAGTCACAGTAATATGCCTTGGACGGAAGCCAGATTGGAAAGGGCTCAGCAGACCATTGTAATTAGTGAAGGAATTGATTTGCTGGTAAACAAGACGCTCGAGGACCTTTGATAGGAATGGGAGAATGGAAATAGGTCGGAAGTCAGAGGGTAAGGTAGGACATTTAATTTTGGGAATGGGAATAACTGCAGCTTTGCGCCAGCAGCTGGGAAATGTGCTGGAACTGAGCGAAAAATTAAAAATATGGCAGAGGACATATGGGGGAGTACAACGGGTGAACTGAGAATAATCATTTTTCGGCTTATGCCATCAACCCTCTTAGCATTAATATTTAATGCTTGTTATAGATTTCTCAACTTCCTGGATAGTAACGGGCTTAAAAGCGAAAGGAGAAAGCGGAGGGTCAGGTGTAGGAGATTGCAAAATGGCATTAAGGGACTGCTGTTTGACGGAGGCTGGTATAGGACAGGTAGAGGTGAGATGACGGTTAAGACCATCATGGTCAAGGTTTGGTGAGGGAGAGGACTTTGCATTTCCGATACCCAGGGAGTTGAGAAATGACCACACCTTTGCTGGTTCACCATTACTAACAGATGAGTGTATATGGCGACGCTGTGCATCCCTACACAAGCGGTTGCATCTGTTGCGAAGCTCTTTGTATTTGTTTCTGATCAGTAGGGTTATTTTTAAATTTAGCTTTGGCAGCATTTCTTTTGGCCATAAGGCCCTTAATCTCATCTGACAGCCACGGTGCAGGGAGGTATTTTAACTTCACAAAACGTAGAGGAGCATGTAAATCAAAAACCTGCATTAAGAGGGAGTTGAAGCTATCCATCTTCTCGTCCACAGTGGATGCATTATATACCACATCCCAATCAATAGCTCTAAGATCCTCACTAAATTTTTCAGTGTCAATTAAATTATAGTTGCGTTGCATTATAATACGGGGCTTGGGTTTAGGATAACGAATTTTATAGGAGAGGAATATGTCATCGTAGGAGAAAGCTTCGGCGTTAAATTGCCCATGTATGCTTACACGATCAGGCGAGGATACAATTATGAGATCGAGTAGGGAAGGAGCACAATTTGGAAAAGAATGCGTTGGATTAAGGGGAAGGATATAAAGATCAAGGGAGTTAATTATCGACCGGAGTTTGGAGGCACGGGCTGAGTGTAGTTTGTCTTTATTCACTAAACAAGTGTTAAAGTCGCCCATAACAATTGTGTGATTGACAGAGGTGACATATTTTTCTAAAAGAACTTCGAACTTATGGAAATAGTCTATTTGTAATGAGGGGCTATAGAACACACCAAGCAATAATTTTAAGGGACCGAATAAAACGTCAATCAGTGAATGTTCTGAGGATTCCGAATAGTCAGATGGAGATTTGTCAATAATGTTAAAGGGGAGATGTTGTCTAAGGTATATGGCAACACCTCCATCACCTTTACCAGTTCTATCATTGCGGATGAGGACGAAACCAGGTAAAGAGTAGGAAGTTGAAGGGAGACATGGCTTTAAGAAGGTTTCAGATACAAGTATGGCATGGACATTCAAGTTGTTGGAAAAGGTGGCAAGGAGGTCAGGATAATGTGCTGGGATGCTCTGTGCATTGATGTGAACTGTGTTAAAATTTCGGGGGAACGATGCGAATGTCGTCTCCAGAGAGACATCAAGAGACTGTGAGAGACTGTGAAAGCTCTCACCTGAGGAATGTGACGAGGAGGTTAACGAAAGAAAGTCCGATCCATCATCCGGAGAATCATCATCGCTAATACCAGCTGGCATATAATAATATATACAAATATACACTAATAAATAATAATTAAATACCTATTATATGAGTTTTAAAATCTAAGTTATTTAAAAACTATTTGAGCAATAAATATACACTTATAATATATAAACAATTCATAAAACACTTATGAATAATAATTAATTCTGTACCCGCCTACAGTGTTACAAAATTAAAAGACAATAAAACTTAAATTATTATCATTGCAACAAAAATGACATCACAAGTAAACAATCACCAAAGTAAAAACAATAAAAACATGTAACTCAAATGTTATACCATTAAAAAAATATTTAAATTGAGAAAAATGCAAAACATTCAATTTTAATATTTTACGCAAGACAATATGCGAAACGAAGAAGGAAAAGAAGCCGTGTTGACAAACATTCATGTTTTTAACTTTTACTTGTCAAGTGTCAACATGAAAGATAAACAAACGATTTTATTTTGTAACCCCAATGATATTGTATGTTACTAACGTAACTGTAACCCACAAAAAATACAATTTACAATCTAATAAGTACCTTAATTAGTGGTTACCTAAAGGGAAAAGGCAAATTACATACGGTAATTCGTAAACTGTGGGTAATACAAGTAAATTTATGAAGATAATATAGACTATACCGAATTTTGAAAATTATTATTGAAGATGAATAATGCGTTTATTGTCGAGAAAGCAATACCTATTTATATAACCTATATAATAGGTTTGTCGTATTTAAATTAACAAAGTTGTATGTTATTAAAAATATCATCTTGAGGTGAAATTATCAATTAAAACTTGAAAGTAAACCCTAGTTGAAAGTTAATAAAAACAAATCATCCATTGTGGATGATTTAGTAGCTGTAGTATTTTCAAATATTGTAGTGCCTGGGGAAGATTTTGAATATCCGTAGATATGGTTGCCCAAGCAAATTCGGCATTCTCCGCAACATCAGCTTAGTCCAGTGCAGAGGAATAAATAGAGCACGCCTGGGACCAACTATGTGCGGTTTTCCATAGTGTCTAAAAACACTAGGCCGAAGTTACGCCGGCGTAAATTCCGCATGATTACGCCCGCAATGTATATTTTTGAATTGCCGACGACACACTATTCCGTCGCTTTCCGTCCGTATTTTGTATGCGTTTGACATTGCGGACGTAATTTACGCCGCGTAATTTCGGCCTAGTGTGTTTAGACACTTACGATGTTTTCCTTCACCGTGCGAGCGTCTGTATTATGTACTTCCGATCTGAAAATGTCTCATTAGTACACGCCTCCGCCCGGGATCGAACCTGCACCCTCTCGAGTGCGAACCAAACTCGAAAGGTCTACCCACTAGGCTACGGATGCAAATAAAAACGGTAAAACACAATCTAAATTAAATAAAAGCGTATTCAAAGTTTACGAACCACTTAACACATTTCACCGGTTTGTGTTATTTAATTGAAAAGTCGGTTTTGTGGTCAGTTAACCTACTTATTTCAAACTACTTTTTCCCTCGCGTAAAAAGAATTCAACTAGTTAAACCATGTTCTGTTTATCCGTGGTTTAATTCATTTGCTGCATATTTTATGTCACTTGAGATGGTATCAGATGTACTGGAAGGATTGTCTTTTTGATAAAAAACAATGGCCAAATCGTACCAGATGATAAAAGGCGTCCAGATATGCCATTAGTTGCAAAATTCCCTAATATTTTAAGGCATCGAAAAACATTAGAAATGTGTCTTTAAATAGCCACAAAAAAGATCAATATTTTAATTTCGTTGTTGTCTGTCATATTATGTTCTGACAGCCGGCGATCATTCGCATTCGTTCTATTTTTTGGGTAATACTCTAGGAAAAATTGAAATAATTAGAAACGAATCGCCGAATATACACTTGTTAGGCTACACCGCAGTCGGGAAAAAGGTAGTTCTTAAGTCTAACCTCAAAATAATTGTACACGTTATTAATTATTATTGTAAAAAACCGTGGCTATTTAGACATAATTCTCAAACGGGTTTCAAAAATGTTTAGAGCATAAGAACAACCAAATCTTTTTTTTTTCTTTATTTTGGGACATCAAAAATAAAAGTCGAGTCAGCTCCTTTACAAATTTGGCCATGATTCTTTATTTATTTTTCATTCATTCAATTATTTTCAACATATTTTATTTTGTACAATGAATTGAAATTTACATTAACTGAGCCGTTTGATATCAGTAGAAGAGTCACTTACATGATTGTGGATTCAAAATAATTTAATATAAGATTATTTGCAAATTGTAAGTATTTAGCTTACCTAAAATATATTTTGTTTTATTTGCTAGTTTTGGTACACATTAAATATTTCATTTTATTTGAAACGATTAAGCTATTACATAGCTTTTATCGCGGGCTTTCAGCGCGGCGACCGACTCTAGAAACTCCTCACGTTGACTGGCACTTGCATTTTTAACGTCGCATCAGTTCGGCAGATTTAGGCACAGTGTTTGTGTGCGTGCGACTAGACGTATGCGAATTATAATTGCATAAATTGATAAAATGCTATGCAATAGCTTTACCACGGCAGTCCCCGAGTGCCACACGCATTTTTTATAATATTTAAATTATAATTATATTGTTTAAATCGTTGTTATTTTGATCATATTGTTACAAACACTAACTGAATTTCAAGCGAAACTTACTGACGATCTCAAATTCAGAACGGAAAAGCGCGAAACGGATAGTTTGTTTATTTATCGTTAGTCTTTCAACGTCAGAGGAGCGAGGAGTTACGGAGCACTTCGGGATGGACGTTTTATTTGTTTAATGAGAATTTGCATCCGCTTCCCGACTTAATTATAGTTGCGTTCGATCAGAAACTTTAGCGTTACCGTCAATTGTTTCGTCAAAGGAAGCCAATTTTGTTATTAAGAAAATATACGTTAACTCTCCTCAGTTTTGGTGGCAGATGGCCACCGTGGTGGTCGGTGATAAACAAGCCGCGGTGTATTGTAATATTCATATTCGATAACTAATAATCGATGCAGAGACATAAATTAAGCTTACTGCCTTCAATAATGCTTAATAACAATTCTGAGATTTCTCACGATCGAAGGTAATTTTCTTCAAAAAACGTTTACTCTTATATCATTACGTTACGTGCAAGCGATAGTGAGATGTAGACCCGAGACATCGCCATCTAGTCTAAATATATAAAACTCAAAGGTAACTGACTGACATGGTGATCTATCAACGCACAGCCCAAAACACTAAACGGATCGGGCTGAAATTTGGCGTGCAGGTAGATGTTATGCCGTAGGCATCCGCTAAGAAAGGATTTTGATCAATTATAATTTATACCCCAATATAGGTTAAAATAGGGGGTGAAAGTTTGTATAATATATATTAATTATTAATACTCCTAAACGCGAGTGAAGCCGCGGGAAAAAGCTCGTATCATAATTCATAATATAAATATGTGAAAGTTTTAAAAAATATTTGTTACTTCTTCACGCCTAAACGACTGAAACGTTTTTGATAAAATTTTGCATGGAGCTACTTGACATCCTGGATAAACACAAAGGCTTTTTAATTCGGAAAGACATCATATCGGTAATCATGCTAATTTATTTTACTTTTAAACAGTGTGTAGCATCGCGGGGCACTGGTTAACACTGCAGTACACGCGTGGACTACCATGGTAGACCAGGATCACTTTTTCAGCGATATTTTTTCAGTAAAGCTCGGTAGAAACTTGCCATTCCAGGTAATCCTCGTTTGATAAATTTGACAAAACCTCAGTACCTCCTGTAACCTGATAGTCGATTGAAATTATAGATATTTAGCATCAAAAACGCTGGACTACCATGGTAGTCCGCGCGAGTATTGGTGTACTAAATTCAACCATGTATGTTTTGTTTAATTATTGATTTATAACGTTTTTATTTTTTATAATTGTATACTTTATGCATTTATACTAAAATACATTCATGATAATTGGATTACAAACACTAAAATTTAATTTTTTAATAAGATATAGTGACCTGTACAGATTGACGTCGTAACCATATTATGACTAACCAGAAACATAGGAAATCTCACCAAATCGCAAAAATAAAATTAAAAATTTAGTAATATATTACATATTTAACTAGTTTTAAGTATTTAATTAATCAATAAAGAAACTATTTTGTATTTTTCACAATGAAAACTTAGCGGTTTTCTAATTTCCTCGTCAGGCTTTTGATGTGAATTTTGAAATGGAAAATTCTGATCTAAGTTGGCTGCTGTAACTTAATAAGTGATCAAGAGTAATACAAGAGACAAATATTGACCAGTTTTGTACTGCCCTGCTAAGCGCAAAAGCAGTATCTCCAAAAAAAACCGAAAATTTGTTTTTTATGGCATCGGATAGCTTAGAAGAATACGCGTCTATTGAGCTAAGCCTTATAGCGGTATGTTACTCAAAAGTTATAAAAAAACGGTAAGAAAGTTCTCTCTATCTCAGTTTTACCTAAAATTTCTAAGGCAATTAGAGGTATATCAATATAACGTAGGCAACTAGCCGTATATTTAAATACCGCTAAATCTCTTAAAAAACAAGCGTTTTACGCACGTTGTGTTCTAAGCCAATAAGCGGCATAAATCGTTGTATCGGTAAGTCAGCAGGTAACTACTGACTTACCGCTACAACGCTTAGTATTTTTGTGCTTACTTGATTCGCAAATCATGAGATACGGCTGCAACTGCAAGTCAAATTGATCTTTAAGGCGTATTCTTTACGGTCTGATTTCTGATACATCTTGCAATGATTTATCCCTGCCTTGGCTAATATTCGTGTCATTACTTGTTTGTTGTTGTTATAAACAAGTGGAAATGTTATAATAACTGTTTAGATTAGTGAAAATACTGTGAATTAATGTGTTCAATGTGTCTGATACACACTAGGCTGAATTAGGCCGGCGTAATTTCCGTGGTCGATATTACGTTCCGCCGCAACAGTCTGATACGTCGACATACTATAAATTACGCGAAGAACCGAAATTACGCGGCGGAATTTCTCAGATTCATAAATTCTCAGATGTAATATAGTGTGCGTTAACGCTTTGGAGTTAAGGTTGGATTTGCTATGTTCGGTTTTGATACTTCGCTTCTGCGCTAATATTAACTGACCCGTAATCGTTGAACATAAAAAATCAGCCAAGTGCGAGTCGAACTCGCACACTAAGAGTTCCGTACTATTACAGAGCAAAATTAGCCCAAAAATTGTGTTTTTTGTATGGGAGCCCTCCTTAATTTTTTAATATAATTTTAATATTATTATTAAATATTGAAGTGCACATAAAGCTAAGGACCTTGAGCAAAATTCAAGTACCTACCTGTTGCCTTTATTGATATAGAGCCAAAAAGGCCAAAAAGGCCAAAAAAATCACGTTTGTTGTATGGGAGCCCCCCTTCAATATTAATTTTATTTTGTTTTTAGTATTTGTTGTTATAGCGGCAACAGATATACACAATCTGTGAAAATTTCAACTTTCTAGCTATCACCATTCTTGAGTTACAGCCTGGAGACAGACAGACGGACAGACAGACGGACAGACAGACGGACAAACAGACAGATAGACAGACGGACAGACAAATCGAAGTCTCAGTAATAGGGTCCTGTTTTTACCCTTTGGGTACGGAATATTAAAAAACGAACATAACACCTCCCCCATTTCGAAAGTCGGTTAAAATTGTAGCCTATCATGTGTTATTATAGTGTGCTATGTGATGTATAAGTTATAATCTATATTAATGTATTGTTTTATTAAAATCCGTTCAGTGGTTTTTGCGTGAAAGAGTAACAAACATTCATACATATTACATACCTACATACATATAACGCGGCGGAATTCACGCCGGTGTATTTCAGCCTAGTGTGTTTAGACACAATGACTGTGGTTTGATTGTGTGCTTAAAAACTTGAGTTTTGCCGCCACCGACGAAGAAAAGTGCACCAGACGGTATTTCCACAAACAAAAAAGATAATATTTTGAAATCTTTCGAAAACATTATATGTACCCCAAAATAGGATGTCCTTTTGGTGAGAACTCCCCACTTTTGACTGATTAAAATTCATAGAACACGTTTCTTTTTTAAATATGTTTTTTGAGATTGTAAATTTAAATAATAAATAATTTATAAGTGCACTTTGATTTGTTTTATTCTATATAAGAATATGTATTTTATTGGACTGAAAATGCATATGCTGTATACAAGCATATTCTGTATACAAGCATGTTAGGCGAAAAGCTAACCAAAAGGCGGTAACTCAAATCTCAATTATGTAATTACTAAGCGGTATAGCAGTATCTCATGGTTAAGGCATTTCCGTGTATATTTCACATATTTAACTATTTGTGTTAGAAAACATACCTAATATTATATATAAATTACATTTAATAACCAAAAATAAGAATCTGTAAATTAACTTATAACAAATTTTACATAACGTCAATTATCTCTAAACTAGCTTTCACTGACATACCGCTTTTGTGCTTAGTAGGGCAGTATAGTAGTCACACATGTATGAAAATGAGCTAATCCGGTGACTTCTGAAGTTTAGATTCGTTTATTCTTAGAAAAAAATAATCAAAATATAAAAATAATTGAGTTTTTAAATAGAAGAAATAACTTATAAAGTATTTTATGTAGTAAAGTTCAGGATTTTTTTAAGAATCCAGCACAATTTAGCCCCACTGATCAGACGTATGTGGCAATGTCAACGCTGCATATTAGTCCAAATTTAATCGCCAAGAAAGTAGTGATAGATTTGTCGTTTCTGGTTTTATTCCAACCTGTAAGTAGGATCGAATCTTGAATAACATAAAACAAACAAAAGTCTAACTTATTTTATTTTTACGTAAGGAATACACATGTTTGATTTCATCAGTACGATTTTTGTCACATTTTCATAGAAATTCACAAATTTGTTAATTTTTCAGTAATTTAATAATTAATTAAATAGTTTTTGATTATAAAAGTAAGCTAATTAATTATGTTTTTGATTTTATTTCTCATTTTAATAAAATAATAATTATTATGAAAACAATTAAGATTTTTAGATGGCCTAACATGGTAGGCCACGCGAGTACTCGTGTAAAAAAAGGGGCGCGTGTACTGAAGTGTTAATGAATATTAATTTGTTCGTATGCCGCGGACGTACTGATTATGTCGTGACTCGTGAGTCTGTAGGGAAGTCAATCTCGCAACTCGCAAGATTGGGGCTCAGGCGAGATCTCACGAATATAAAGCCGCATTTTCACTAGGGGACATCCGCGACATGTCGCCCGACGTCGCTGAAGACATACTGTTCACCACTGACTAGTGTGAACAAGTCATATTATGTCGAGGGACAAAGTTGCAGGGGACAAACTACGTGTTGCGGGGACAAAGTACGTAAATGTCGGACGACTTGTCTCCGCGACATGTCCCCTAGTGAGTTTTTATTTATTTCAGTAAATTGAAGTTTTCTCACCATTAAATGTGTATGAGTGCGGCCGATAGTGCTTTTTAAGAGTGGGCTGTGCAATTTTGCTGTGTTTTCTAATAAGTATTACGATCCTGGAAGACGATTGACTCAAATGAAATTGAGATTTATTTAATCATTGTATATTTATCTGATATTTAGCTAACGGAAAACATGATTCACTTATTTTGACTCGATAGTTTTATTTTTCGAAATAATGAATATTTTTGGGAATTTCAACAAATAGATATCTGTTACACTTATTGACTTACTATCATTAAATAACTTGCACTACTATAATCACACACATTATAAAATAATAGCGAAAGGAAATATTAGTATTGTATTTAGTTTTTAAGTAATCACCAAAAAACACTTTGATTGTGACTTATCTTTACTTTCGTGCTATAATACGGGAACCGTTGTTACGCGATATTGTTCACTATTAGCTGCAGCCACACATTGCCCGGGAGAACGATTCATGGAATTATTGTATCACAATTGGAGGATAGCGTTGTGTGTAGGCAGGGCTAGCGTTTTCATAGTAGGCTCTTAACACAAAAATTGTCCTACGAGTGAAAAAGATAAAATTATACGTAACCTAATGGATTTACGAGAGTTCAGAAGTGTACATAAAGATAACGAAGTCTCGCTTCAAAAGGTTATTTGATAAGAAAATATTTTTGATTAAATTTTCACCAACCAGCATTAGGATGTCGTAGAATACAAAGTAACTAAGATAAACTGAAGAGTGAAAAAGCCCATTACAATTTACACTCGTCGAGTCTTTATCTCAATTTTACCTATTTGAAAATGGAGGTCTTATCAAAACTTTATTCTGTAAAATGTATTTATTCAGTACTAGATGATGCCCGCAACTTTGTTGCGCCAAAATTCGTTTATCGCGCGGGAACCGTACATTTTTCCGGGATGAAAAGTATCCTATGTTCTTTCCCGGGACTCAAAGTATCTCTGAGCCATACTTTATAAAATCGGTCCTATAGTTTTTGAGCCTATTCGATGCTAAACAAACAAACCTTTCCCTTTATGAACATCAAATAACCTTTAACATTTCAGTTCCTATACAGGGTGTAGCAAAACTAAGTGATAATACGTTAGGGTATGTACGTGTTCCTCGTAGAGTGTTCACTGTGAAAGTAGCAGGGCTGAAAGATCAATTTTTTTTTACTTTTGTATGGGGAAACTCGTGACGCTGGGGCGCTTGCCTATACAAAAGTGAAAAAAAAATGTTCTTTCAGCGCTGCTACTTTCACAGTGAACTCTCTACGAGGAACACATACACACCTTGAAGTAATTACTTACTACTTTTTTACTTAGTTTTGTTCACCTTGTACACATCATGTCTTCAGTACACTACACCCAATAACGTTCATTTACAATTCTAGGGGCTGATGAGTGATGGTGATGATATTTTAATATAACGTGATATTATATTCCACAGGGAGCTCGTTACTGCCGCAATCTCTTTTAATGCTGCGATACGGGCATTGTCGTAATTGCCCAAAATAAGCCACTGCTGAATCAATCCACAGGCTTAAGCTTATCTCCAGCCCCGCAGTGTTATACGGGGGGTGGTGCAGATAATTTGATTGACGTGAACTATTTCCTCGCGTTGATGGTAACTTCTCCACTGTGTTTACTATTCACACTATTTTGTCTCGTATTATTAATAATATTATCTATAATAATATCTATGGACGCTTCACACCACGTCAGTCTGGTCCCGTACTAAGTACCTGAAGCACTTGTGTTACGGGTACCAGACAACGGAATTGAATAATTTTATGTTATACATATATTTAAAATTTTTGTTATACCATACATGTATTTAAATTTTTATAAGCATCCAAGACCCCGGAACATTGAAAACTTTTTGTTCCGTCGGCGGGATTCGAGCCCGCGACCCCCGGCTTGCACTACCAACGCGCCACCAACTGAACCAACATAGTTTTGTTATTCGTAGCCAACGCATAAAAATTGGATTCAAGTACAGATCCTAAGATTAGTGCGTTTCAACAAACAAACACTATAAACTACGCGAAGAGCCGAAATTTCGCGGCGTAATTTCCGTTGCGGAACGCGCGCGTAAGTGAGTATTTAAAATTATCAGATGTAATGTGTGCGTTAACGCTTTAGAGATAAGGTTGGATTTCCTATATTCGGTTTTGATAATTCCGTCGCGTATTATAGTGTGTTGCTATACAAAACATTACCGCCGAATCGCTGCCGAACTCGACGCTCGACTTGGCTCGACGGAAATTCGGCTCACGACGGAATTTCGGCATAGTGTGTCGTCTGCCGCGTTCCGCCCATATTTTGTATGGACTTGAAACGCGGCGTAAACGCGGCGGAATTTACGTCGGCGTAATTCAGCCTAGTGTGTTTAGACCCTTTAGCTTTAAAATATTAAGTATACTATGAAATTTTATGACTTTCTGTCTGTCTGCAGTGTGTGATCTCTTTTAAATGAAAATTTGATAATAATCAATTGTTATCAAATTGAGAGTTTAGATCCCGAAGATAAATATTAGTTTTATCACGTAAATACTATTTATAATGACGACGATAAATGAATTTCTGTGTGAAAGTATGCCTTATTTAAAATAATATGCCTCATAATACTGAGTGCCTCAGCATGTTCCGCACAGTCTTAACCTTGCATAAGTTGAGTGTAAATTATGTCATTCGAATGGAACGAATTCCGTACGTACGTTTCAAGTGCAAGGAAGAAAAAAACGATAATCTGCGTTAGTCTCACAGAATTCCGAATACGGAAAACGGATCCGGAAATCGAATACGGAATACGTGTGCGGCTAGCCTTAAAGTCGAATACTATAGCGCGATTGTGAGTGCTAAAAAGGGTTCGGAATGAAATTATTTTTAATGTCGAAGAAAATTAAAACGTTATGTGCAAATTCGTGGAATATTGAAGGCCATGAATTCGTATTTATCGCAGAATGGCTGTTGAAGCACCCACTCGGGTAAACGATGTAATTATCCGACATTTTATTCATAAAACTCGGTAAATGGAATAATGGGGTTTTGGGGTTCGGTAATTGTACTTGTATGAAGTACCACTAACACAGTCGTTAGTCGTTATGTAGCTTGCTTCAGACTTGTAGTCTACGAGATTAACAGGAGACTCTGCAGTTCTTGTTCCTTATTCAGTAATTATGGATATGATGTAAATGTTACACGTTCAAGATTATGTTTTCACTCGATAAAGTAATCTTTAAATTCTGTTGTGTATAACGAATGAAAAACATTAATATATTCTTTATTGTACACACAACAAAGATAGAGAAAGAACACAGAAATATAGATAAATATATAGATAAATTATACATAACTAGCTGTCCCGGCAAACGTTTCTTTGCCATAATATAAAGTATTTCGTCCATATTATTTAATTGAAGTGACAAAATAAGTATGTCGCCATGGCAACGTCGATCGCTATCTCGTCGCACAAACAATGGTCGCCGTCAGTCTCAGGTTGTAATAATTTACTATTACTTATACAACAAATGCACTTATCAATATATAAAGTACCCAGTAGCCGATTCTCAGACCTACTGAATATGCAAATAAAATTTGATAAAAATCACTTAAAGCCGTTTCGGAGGAGTTCGTGGACTAACATTGAGACACGAGAATTTTATATGTAACATGTAAGGGATATTATATAAATTAGCCATTTTTCAAATAAAAATTATTAATCCTTCAAACCTTATAAGAGCACCGGTGATCGTGACAATAATAGAATACAATAGCATTTCCAAGAATCTGCGATCGAAGGATTAAAACATAAAAAGTAATTACGAATTTATAAATTATTTTAGTTTAAAATTTTGCGCACTTCGTATCTATCACTAAACATTACATTACTTATTTTACTTAGATTTAAAATCAAACAACCACGTTATTTTCAACAAAAGGATAATTTTGAAAACTATAGTATAACAATAAAGTACAACAATTTCATACCCACACACCCAGCATAAACAAAACCCTCGTCGTTACAAACTCCAACCCCCCAACCCCCAACCCTGTCTAAGTGCGCCGTAAATTTTTACACAACTCTTATAACACCCTTATAACGGCGTTATGGACTCGACTGGATATTTACCCTACCTCTATAGAGTTAGCCTGAATAAAATAATCGTTAAGTATAGATTTTTATGAAAATGGGTGCTTTGTATGAAACACACCAAAGTTTTTCTGATCAGTCGAATATATTTTTTTACGACCATTGACATAGATAGTGAAAAATTATTATTATTATGTATGTATTTAGTTTGCGTAGTAAAAGAAAAAATAGACATTTCTAATTATTATTTTATTTAACGATAATAATAAATAAGTATAATTACCTATTGACGTCATACTAAAAACAAAAAAAAAACAATTTTAGAATTGAAAAAAACATTTTTTGCTTGCTGTAACCTACAAAGAAATAGGTAAGAAATAAGTATTCAGTAAACTATACTTAATTAAAATAATAAAAATAAAGTAAATAAAATTATGTTACTTTGGTTACCTTTCACATGAAACACTTAGAACGAAATTTTTTTATAACAAAATTAAACGCAATTTCAGCCAGAACGACATTTAGTCTCTTGTGTTTTCATAATAAATTCAAGTACTCCATCTACGCCGAAGGAATTTCTTATTCGGAAATACTTGTATCGGTATCCCTTACTTTGAATAAAATAACCTTCAGATATAAATGATCTCTGCAAAATGCCTAATTTGAATATGGAATTATTCTTTTTCTCATTCGGATTCTCTTAAAATTCTGTTCTAATTTCAATTTTATAATTTCTGTCTTTTGTTTTATGTCCCAATTTTTTTATTTATCTTGATTATTTCGGCTACGGCTGATAATTTTCTTACAATATTTTTAAGCTGTTGCATAGCTTTTTTCGCGGGCTTTGGGCGACCGAATCAAGAAATTCTGTAACGAAAAACCTAACCTAACCTAACACCCCCCATTCCGACTGGCACAGCGGCCGGTGCGGCGTTGCCAGACTTCGGCTCGGTGTTTGTGTGCGTACGACTTGATGTACGCGAGTTATAAAAAACGCTTTGCAATAGCTTTACCGCGGCAGTCCCAGAGTGTCACGCGTATTTTTTTATAAAAATGAAATTTTATTTAAAAATCTATCTGAATTGTGAGAGCATCAAAGTTAAGGGCGTTCCCTCCGGAGATTCCGTAATTGACCGTATTTAAAGCCTTATAAACTCATAATCTAAAAGCTACAAAGTTATAATAAAAATACAGCAATAATCTTCAGTATATCAATATTCCATTCCCCGTTTTAAATTTTCTATTTTTGTGTATTATACTCATGATATCAGCTTTCAAAATAAAACCAAGTTATTAATATTCAAGCATACATTCAGCATCTGCTTAGGATTTACAAATTACTTTTATTTGAAACACACGCCAATAGATCGACAATATCATAAACTACATATTCCCCGTTTTAATTTTTTGTAGTTAGGTCAATTTGAACTAAGATAAGTAAAAAAAAATAGGGTTTTGGTGCGATCTCGGCAACGCGGCTAATGTATGGTCAAGGTCGTTTGCTCGGGGGACGGCCTTAAACACAATTTAACCTTTCAACAACCCTCTCGTCTAAATTTAAACACCCAAAACTGAAAATAGACATCAACAATTTACGATACAGTATCATACGATAGTTCACGTCGTCAATAAACCGCTTTATTAGTTATGCTGTTCGTGCTTAGCTAAAACAATTAGAGTTATTGGCTAGCAGCCATGTACATTGTACAGTCACTAAACGTCTAACGTTATTGTTATAATAATAAGGTTGAAAATTGGCACACCGCTGGTACAGGGAATGTACACTTGGTAAATGGCCAAGATAGTGGAAAAGCTGTGACGTATCTTGTAATTAACATTGTGCAGCGGTTTCTTTGTAATAATTTACAGTCTGCACCTTTCTCGCTGAAACGCTAAAAATGAAAAGTTAAAGGAAAATCAATTTTGTTAATTGGAAACACGGTAAATTGGTTTCGTCTTAGATCTCAGCAACTATGAAAAGCATTTGCGTAAACTATCTATTCATACCAATGTTATAAATGCGAAAGTGCTGATTATGTCTCTGTCTGTCCTCTTCACGCCCAAACCGCTAAAGCGATTTTGCTGGACTCAAAGTATCTCCATGATACTTTGAGTCCCGGGAAAGGACATAGAATACTTCTTATTCCGGAAAAATGTACGGTTACCGCGCTATTAACGGAGTTGTGGGCATCATCTAGTAATTTATAGTTTGAATGAAACGCGAAAAATTAAAAGTTAGGAAAATCCATTTTGTTAAATGGAAACAGGGTATATTGGTTTTATCTTGGATCTAACCAACTATGAAAATCAAAGTGTAAACTATTTCTGAATAAACATATTAACTTTCATCAAAGACGTCAAAACTTCTGAACTTGTATTCCAGTTCAGGTGTATAAGAGCCGACAGCCGTTGTACGTTTTAGGTCAACTGCATAATGGCTTTGTTTTGTATAAAATGGTGTTGCTATTATCTGGCGGTCTTGTTCCATGGACCAGATGGATTTCCATTTCCCTTTTCAAGAAACGGCAGAAATGGGTCCACTGAGTATGAACTGTGGAAGACACAGGCTCGGTGAAAGTATGAAGTGCATTCAGGAATAATCTGCGGATTGCCAACATTTCGTTAATTTTTACCTGTGATTTTGTTGGACGTGTTTAAGAAAATTCTTACCTAAATAGGTATGCTGAGCAGTTCGAGCACTTTGAATGTATCCATAGTAATATTAAAAATTCGAAAGTGTGTCTGTCTGTTACATGTTTTGACGTGGGAGAGTCATGCTTCGGCACGAATGGGCCGGCTCGACCGGAGAAATACCACGTCCTCACAGAAAACCGGCGTGAAGTGAGAAGAAGTGAGTGAGTTTACCGGAGGCCCAATCCCCTACCCTTTTCCCTTCCCTACCCTTTCCTATTTCCTTCCCTACCCTCCCCTATTACCCCTTAAAAGGCCGGCAATGCACCTGCAGCTCTTCTGATGCTGCGAGTGTCCATGGGCGACGGAAGTTGCTTTCCATCAGGTGACCCGTTTGCTCCTTTACCCCCTATTGCATAAAAAAAAATCTGAACCAATTTTGCTGAAATTTGGTATGGAGTTAATTCTCGGGAAAGGACAAAGGGGAAAAATGTACTGTTCCCGCGTGATCATCGAACTACGAACGTACTGAAACAGCTGGTTACAACATAAATGAGTTGACCACTTTACCGTGTGTAAGATTCCTTTATTTATTTGCTATTGCTTATATCGCGGACTTTGAGCACGGCGACCGAATCAAGAAATCCCGGAACGAAAAACACCTTTGTCTAACGTCGTTTCAGCTCGGCAGACTTCAGTTCAGTGGTTGTGTGCGTGCTACTAGACGTTGAGTGCAGACTGGCTGCTCATGTCGTGTAAGTTAATTTTTATGCGTAAGCTAAGTTCGTTCCAATAATTCATAATAGACGGCGTTGTTTGTTAAGGTGCTCCCAGACAGAAGTTATATAACTTTATTTATTTATTTATTTATTTATTTACAGTTAATTAAAACGGGTTGACCCCAATTACATTAATTAACCTAGAACTAAGATAATATTATTACATAATTAAATTAACAACTTAACTAATAGACAATAGTAGAAGCTCTTGCATACTTTCCCTCGCAGAATTTCACACATACTCTCTTTATATCCA
Source organism: Polyommatus icarus (assembly GCA_937595015.1). Lineage (NCBI taxonomy): Eukaryota > Metazoa > Arthropoda > Insecta > Lepidoptera > Lycaenidae > Polyommatus > Polyommatus icarus. Next base: position 20,637,839 of record OW569328.1, on the reverse strand, counting down.
TCCACTTGTCAGCAAATATATCACACTCGGGGTTAGTAGACAGGAGAGCGTTGAGCACGTCTAAACCACGACACAGTGGGGACTCAGCTCTCGCGACAGAATTGCAAATAGGTAAGGCAAATAGTTTAGGCCGACGGCAAGTGCGGTACCTGCGGTAATTGTCGGGCACGAACAAACGGCAAACGAGGGTGTGAAGTTCTGGACAGTCTATAAGTCCACGAAGAACTTTTAAAATTATTAGTACTAGGTCCACACCTCTCCTGACCTCTAGTGAGTGGGTATCCTAGGGTACCTAAAAGGAAGTTTGTGGGGTACATATAAGGATAATATCCATGAACTCTTTTGTACAGGAATCTTAAAAATGTTTTCTGTACTTTTTCAAGCATCAGTGTTGATGCATCTGTGTGAGGGCTCCAAACACAGGCATCCGTTTCTAATTTACTGCGTACTAATGAATTATACAGTAACTTAATTACATTGGAATTTTTAAAATCCCTCACATTACGGAGAACAAATCCTAAGCGTTTGAAACTTTCTTTGGCAATAGCTGTAATATGGTCTTTAAATGTAAGGGTTTTATCAAAGTATACTCCTAAGTCTTTTGTGTTGTAGACTCGAGTCAATGGTTGCCCGTCCATTGTGTAATTAAATACAAGAGGCCGTAACTTCCTTCCATATGTCATAACGGAACACTTACTCATATTAAACAGCAGATTGTTCGAGATACTCCATCGGTAGACAGCATCCAAATCTTTTTGGAGAAGTAAACAATCAAGCAAGGATTTTATTATATAACATTATGGTTATGTAACATTATGGAGTTATATAATATATATAACTTACCTGGATAAGTCAATTGACGACTCTGAGATCTGTCCTGACGGCTGGTGCACACTTCGTAGGGATAGAATGTCATTGGGTGGTGGAGTTCTTTTAGCGGCGCGTTCCGGAATCACATTAACAAGATGTCATCAACTCGAAACGAACCATGGTGAAGACATGTGGGTCTCCTTTCTCTATCATGGTACCTCAGTGCATATATGTGTAGTTTACATGAAGCCATCTGCGACTGACGACGATTATATGACATGGTTTTGTAACGTTGAAGGATTTATACTGAATATAAAAGGCCATGTTATAATTTTAGGTGATCTAAATTTAAATAGTGCCTCTGTATCTATAAAAAATTATTACTGTTATTTCCTAAGTTTTTGCAATTTATTTGACGTGAATGATGTGATGAACATGCATGGGAGCAAGTTAGATGTGGTGTTGGTGCAGAAGGGTGTTGATGCAGGTTGTGAATGCGTCCCAGGAATGGAACTGGTTCCGATAGACCTCTACCACCCACCCCTTGATATTTCAGATAAAGTATATTATTGTGCTAAGTAATTTAACAATTTTAATACTTCAAGCCCGAAGCGGTCACCGGCGATTGCGATAACAATAGAAAGGCTATTGTGTCTCGTTTTCCACGGTCGAAGGATCTATCAGATAAAAAATTGTACAAACTTGCATAGGATGTAGCGTAGCATAATATTTAATATTATCATAATTATTGACAGCTGTTCTTGTTATCAAGAATTCAAATCGATAGGTACTTAGTGCACCATCTATCGATTAATAAGTATAACTGATTAAAAAGACACTTAATGACTTTGTTTTGTTTAAATGCTCTTTTTAAAATAACTTTATTTTAATTCTATTTGTCTATTAAAATTGTATAAAGTAGTAAAGTATTCGATCTGTATATAAAGTAGTTAGTAAAGTATTCGATATTCTGTCTTCTGCCGCCATGCGTCGCTGGCCACGCGCCGCGGCGGCGCTGGGCGGCGACGCCGACCGCCGTGTATTAAAAACAAACAGGTGTTGTTAATTGTTATACAGTACATAATTATTATTATTAGTATATCCATACCTATGCCTTGTACTATTATCTATTCTGTGCCATGAGACATTGGTAGCCTTAACACGACGTGGTAATGATGATGATGACGATGATGATGATGATGATTATGATGATGAATATGAATTGCATAGTAGTTTATGCTTTCTGTTCTTAAAACAACGCCGAAACTCCCAAACGTGTATCAATAAGGAATCAGGAGTTCTCTCAGCATCATCGAAAGCATGGTATACCTTGACCCAATATTTGACTTTTTGGTAGCGTATTCTTAGTACACTTCACATAAAACCAAAATCACCATATGTTTCCATATAAATTTCGAGGAGTTCCCTCGATTACTCATGGATCCCATCATCAGGTCACCACCTTTGTGAAAATGGGACCAAATTGAAGTAAAACCTAATACAACAAAACAAAAATTTCGAAAATCGGTTCACAAACGGCGGAGTAATCGTTGAACATACAAAAAAAAAAAAAATCCACATCCGAACATATAACCTCCTCGTTTTTTGGAAGTCGGTTAAAAATGAGTTTGAATGCAGGATTATTAACGGACAAAAATCAGTTTTATTACACTAAAGATAATGTAATATTTTCCAAACAAAAGGGCTGTTTTTTTTATTTTAAAGTTTTTTTGTTCACAACGAAAAAATATTAATTCCCTGCTTAATGATCCCATCTCCACGATTTTGATTTTTGCGTGCTTGTTTGGTCCACCTCCAGCAATATAGCCAATCACAGCTCGCTATAGGCGTGACGTAAGCGCCCGCCATTTTGTTTTGCGATTCAGTGTGGCTTCGTATAGTGCCCAAAAATATCGTAAAAACATTGTTGTATAGTGTTTGATTTACAAATAAACATCTGATTATAATCTGCTAATATGCCCCGAACATATTATAAAAGAAATGCTACTCGAGAACCTGCCGAAATTGAACTGTAAGTACTTTTAAGGTATCTCTCATGTAGCTCGTGTTTCTTCCACAGGATTCTGAATCTTTATTCCTGTCAATTCTGGATTATGCATGTCAATTCTGAATATCGAAGACGTCTGAAGTGGTTACCCATACGTTTTCGTCGAGATGTACGTATCCTATCGCTTGTGTACTGTATTATATATGATCCCAGTTTACCCCTATACCTCAAAGACAAATTTTTATTTCGCCAAGCCTCTGTAAAAAGCTAAGATCTGCGTCAAATTATCATCTGGAAATGCCCATGCATCAAACCAAATAATATTACGGTTCCTCATTTATCGTTACCGGTGTTAAGCTCTGGAACTCCTTGCCTAAGCATGTAAAACTTGCAAAAACGTTAAACTCATTTAAAAATCTGGTCAAACTGCACTACTTAAATATTTCAAATAATGATTCATGAGTATGTTTTGAGTTACACTTATTACATTATTGGAATGTTCGTGTTGTTCTACGTCGTTATTCCTTATTTATAATATAAATATAGTATTATTGTATATTATAATATTATGTATATTAATTCATATAGGTAATCTTAACAATTTATATTTTGTATTATTTTCTTTGCACACGCACGCTTATCTCTTCTGCAATTTCACCTTTGCTCCTGGTTGCCTGGAAGAGATTGCTACCTAGTAATAAGGCCGCCATTGTGACACCTATGTATTATTTTTGTTTTTATATTTGTTTGTATTCTCCCTGTATTGTGTGCACAATAAAGAATATTTGAATTTGAATTGAATTGATGTTGAAATTACGTCACCTAAGCAAAAAAATAAAAGAAAATGACAATCCAATCACAGAAAGCACATCTACTTAACAAATGAAGCTAAACTGAAGACGAAAAATAAAAAGGAAAATGTAACAAAGAAAAAATACAGATCAAGAAATGAAAGAAAAAAACATCCAAAAAGGCAAATAAATCGGTAAAAAAGTATGAAAAGAGCAGAACAAAGAGGAAGAAGTTTTTTTAATATACTACACAATATACTGTAACAGTGATACTCACAATAATTAGTACACTCTACTTACAACACAATCACCACACACTTACACTCGTACTCGCATTCACAAACACCCACACGAAATACATCATACTTAAAATACAAAATACAAAAATACAAAATCTTTATTCATAAACTTAAAATACATATAATAACAGTGTTTGGGACCCCCTTTTAAGTAAAGTTTACCTGTGTTAGGGGAATCTCGCTCTGCCGAAAACGATAAAATTTAGAAAGTATAAATGAGGCTAGTAATTGTTACAAGAAGAAATATAATTTACTCTTTACATTTTTCATTTTTTTAATATATTTTATTTAATTAAATATATTACTTATCTTAAAAGCTATTCTGGAAGCGACTTATAATATAAGCCTTAGTAGTTCAAAACACTCTTTCTTGCACATTTCATGCACATTTTGTGGCTAAAATAAGAATGTACGAATACTTTAATAAATTTTTAAAATTTAAAATGGCATAATTATTTTAATAATAATAATAATAATAATAATAATTTTTATTTGCAAAAATATGGTACAGAAGGTGATACAATTTAAGCAGTGTTTCACATATTTTGTCGATTTTCCGACGTGCAAAATGTTAGATAAGTGTTAGTAAAGTTATTACAATTTACAGTTAGTTTTTTACATACCTATTTTTTATCATATATTCATATTATCTAATTTAAGTTTACATAATTATTTCATGTAATAATATTTTGTCAAAGTTTAAGTCATTAACGTAATAATCATTCAGATTTCAGACCTAATGAAAGTATATTACAATAATTTAAGTCATTAACGTAATAATCATTCAGATTTCAGACCTAATGAAAGTATATTACAATAATTTCCCCCTTATATTATGTCGAAATTACATTAAGATTTATCGTGATTCGTTTACAATGATCTATACACATAATAATAGAATAATTAATATATAGTATATCAAAGGACTATTATTACTATATTACAAAGGTACTAATATTATATAAAAAACAATGAATAAGACGAAGAAGAAGAGAAAAAAAAATGTCATTGTCTGCTTTAGAGAGGTTATAAAATTAAAAATATTATGGCTTGATACGTGGCATGCATGGTACTTTTGTATATCTAACCAGAAATAACCTAAAACACCTGATTCGTAATTCATAGTACCTATTACATACTTAATACAATATATAGACAGATTTTGGGACATGGTACAATGATTCAATTCACTTAAAACATTCGATAAGAAGTGCGCACGATCAAGGTACATTTTTTATTAAGTACATCCTTTTACGTAATTAATATAATTTAATGTCCTATATATTTCTTATTCTAAGTAGGGTTTTACTATATTTTAGCACCCAAACCATAGATGAAACATGTCACCTGTGTCACCTTCATCAAAATAGGTTATATTGAGTGACCTACATGTGGTGCAGACAATACAGGTAACCCTGTACCTATTATATTAATTTACATTCCCTGTACCTATTATAATAATTGTAGTTTGATTAAATTAGTAGGTATAAGTTATAACTTTAGTATTTTTAATTTTCAGTTTTATTTTAAACATTTTAAACATCCTGTACCTTGAACAAAGAACAAAGTGGTAGCTGGAACAAAGAAGCACTGACCGATTATTTTGCAATTTGTGCTAAGTGCAATTAAGTTTTGTTCTACGTCCACATTCGTAATTTTGTTGGTGGTATTTTGTTCCACCTCCATTTTTAAACTTAAAAATAAACAAAATCTCATCATATTTTGATTTTGAAGAAGTAGTTTTTGATTCCCCTTATCATTATAAACATAGTCATTTAAGTAAGTGGTCGTCTTACGCATGCATCACAAAAATAAACATAAAAACCTGTCTAGTGAAAAATTTGGTCAATGGTCTATAGGACAATCTAGCACTCAGGCGACGAGATGCAAAATATATCCCCAAGAAGATGTGTGATTCCTGTGAATTTCGTATCACTTCCCTCTCAGATTTTCTCATCGTACAAACCTTTCTTGAACTTCCACAAATATGTCAAGAGTAAAAACTAAAATAAGGTCCAGACGTTCTCAAGTTTTAAATTAAAAAAAATAAGTTTGAACATATTGTTCATTCATATTTTTCAAAATAAAATTCAAATTAGAATCCAGAGACAAAATGATAATAACATCATTCGATTGATTATGTTGTTAGCATCAACTTTGTAACTTATTCAGAATGATCAGGAAGTTTTGTAATTTAAGTCATCTAATTTAAAATTTATAATTAATTAATTTTAAATTTAAAATTTATAAATAATTAATTAATTTTAAATTTGTAATTAATTGTACCTCCATAATTGTGTTTTAATTTTTGGTGGCGTTCTCATTAAACTTGAAACTCCGCCCACGTCCTTGTTACGCAGTTTCGAGATTATGTTTGCCGAGACTAAGAAAAATTACTTTCTTAATGAAATTAATTCTGCGTTAATAAATTTAGTTAAACGCAGGAGGATCGCGGTCACTTAATAACTTTGCTAACGGCACAAAACTAAATGTAAAAGACGTTATCCGGACTACGACGAGAATTTTTAGAAGTACCTGCTGTTCTCATAAGGGACCATCCATAAAATAAGTCATACAATTTTCATTATTTTTAGACCCCCCTTCCGTATTTGTCACAGAAGGTCATCTTGTTGAGACCCTAGTGTGACGTCACAACTCACAAATTCACAATTTTATATCTGAACGAGCTTTTACCCGCGGCTTCGCTCTCGGTAAGAAGTATTATTATATAAAAAATTTATCCCCTATTTTAACCCCTTGGGGTTGGGATTTATCAAAATCCTTTCTTAGCGTATGTCTAGGTCATAACATCTACCTGCATGCCAAATTTCAGCCCGATCCGTCCAGTGGTTTGGTCTGTGCGTTGATAGATCACATGTCAGTCAGTCACCTTTGAGTTTTATATAATATATAGAAATTAGAACTACCTCAATATTTTAAATTTCGCTATTCGATTTGTTAAATTTTAAATGTGATATCACAAACCTTACGACCCCTCCCCCCTCCTCGTCACACCTTACAAGTGTAACATTATAATATTTTATGGATGGCCCCTAAACACAAAAAAATCTTTGATTTGCAGCTTTTGTTCATTCTATAATAGTAGAGTTTTGTAATAATTCAGTAAATTGAGCAAAATTAAGTGCACACGTACTAAAATCACGTAAATATTTTTACATCATCCGATATTTTTTAAAATTGCGAGCAGCCAAATGGGTATGTTTCAACTTCGTTTCAATTGCGATCGTTGACATAATTTTGTTAAATGAAAACGCTTCGTGCAGTTCAGTTTGAAGCTCGAATGTCCATAAAAATGGATATAAAGTGAAAGTTTTTAACTCCAACATGCTGGAGTACATGAGGATTAGAAATAATTGAGTTTCTATCGAACTTTGGGTAAAACATACCGGCGGTTATCGGACGTTCAAAGTGATAGAAAATATTATTGAAGACATTAACTACTTTTCAGCAGATGGTTCAAGTTTCGAAGAGTAATTCCAAATTTTGTTAGCAGTATCCACCATTCCCCCAAGAATTTTGACAATTATCTGGGGGCACGGCAGTGCCCCAGCCAAGCTTTTTAGCGAAGGCACGGCCGTACCATACTTTTCTTAGGGAAATATTAGGGAAATTCTTTAATATTTCGGTCACTTGGAGCAAGTATCTAAACTAGCTTAAACAACAAATTACATGAAATTTCGATAAAGAGTTTAGTAGTTATGGATGGTCAAAGTTACTACATTTTGTCACTCACTGACTGACAGATCATCAAAATTCTAAGGTACTTCTAGCAGACTTAGAACCTTGAAATTTGGTACCCGGATAGGTCTTTATTCACAATAAAAGGAAAAATTATGAAACCGGCCAAGTGCGAGTCGGACTGGTGAGTGGTGACATACGGATGTACGACGGACAGACAGCGAAGACTTATTAATAAGAGGGCGCCGTTTTCATCCTTTGGGTAGGGAAACCTAAAAACTGAAATTGAAAAATAATATAATAATAGTAATATTACTTTATTAAATAAAATAAAAGATTTTTATGTTTGTAACTTTGCAAGAACAGTTACATTATGAGTTTCGACTGCATATTTGTTTGACGTACCTACAAAAGGCTTTAAGTTAAGTAGTTATGAACTGAATGAAATGGTATTAAATAAATAAAAAATAACATTAACAACGTTAATAATGAAACAATAATTAAATTCGATTTAAATATAAATTTAATCACTAATCAGTACTGAAATATACACTCCTTACTTGCTCGATATAATATGGGAGTTTTAAGTTATCACATGAAATAAGGTGTGCTCCTTTCCTGCGAGGAACGTCGAAACGCTAACAAAAGTGCAGTGCTGCTATGTATTCAACGGTAATGCTAATAAAAATGACCACCTTCAAGTATTAGCCATATGAATATAATAATCGACTCAGAACTCAGAAGTATAAATTACGTTACGTTGTCCACCTATAGAACTAACGAAGCCTCAAAGAAAAAATATAAAAGAGATAGGGAATGGGTGCTAAGCTAAGTACAGAAAAGTTATAACGTGACCTGAAAAGAAAAGAAAAAAACTCGAACTCTAACTCGAACTCGACTCGGACTCGGTTGTCTGTAAAGTCGGTTTACTGACGATAGTTGAACGTGACAACGTCATAGTCTTAAATGGAACGCCTCAGAGCGAGGTATTGCGCCGCATATTGCGTCATGTTTCTTCGTGCGCGCAGCCCATATTGTATTATAAGACGTTGTCACGTCAAAAAAAAAACCTTTAAAAATGAAATGAAATCCCACCAAAACGTGAAATTGAAAAGGAGCCAAGCAAAATATTGCATAGAGCTTTTCAATACTTCTGTCGTAAAAAGTTTTCAGATCACATTCAAGCCAAGCCTTCAAATTATTTTGTAATTTAAATCAACATTCAGTAAATGTATCAATAGATTTCTTTATTTTATAATTATTATAGTGGCTTGGCAATGAACACAATAGAAACAAATATAAAACTGCATATTGGGAGGAGTTCATACTTACACAGACGAAAAGCGTAAAATGTTTTAAATTTTATTATGTAACGACGCATGTGGCCGATGCAATGGTACCCAATAAATCCAATTAGTAGCTGATTATTTCTCTAGTGCTCACTGCCAAGCTACTATAATAATTATGAAATAAAGAAATCTATTAAATTACAAAATAAGTTGAAGGCTTGGCTTGAATGTGATCTGAAAACTTTTTACGACAGATGTATTGAAAAGCTCTATGCAATATTTTGCTTGGCTCTTTTTACATTTAATGTTTTAGTGGGATCTTATTGATAATATAATGTTATCAACATCTGAATACCTTAAATGTAGTATTGGTAATTCCGAAACTAATGCACCTTTTATTGCATAAATATTTAAAAGCAGCACCAAAAACTGAAAATACTGGACTGGAGCGATGCAAATTTGAACAGACACTTAAGCTTTCAATATAGACTTTAACCCGTAATTTTAGAACAAAAGCACAAATCTAAGAAGTACAACGTGCAGACAAATCCCCTGTTATTCCGCCGAGAAAGTTCGGTAAGCTGCACCTGAAAAGGGGATTTTGGAAGACGTTCACGAACTACCTCATGTGCATATTCTCTTTCATAATGGCTGTTGTTGTAACACAGGTGGTAAATCATTATTTTAGAGCTTGGGTATGTATGTTAGGGCCTGTTTCACAACTTTCTGATAAGTGACGTATTCGGCACTTAGCAGAATGTTGTGTAACAGGCTATCTACCTGACTGATCAAGTATGGAGAATCTGTCAAAAAAGTTGTGAATAGCCTATTCGGAATTTTATCAGAAAGTGGTGAAACAGGCCCTTAGAGTCATATTATACAGTAATAAATACATAGAGATCGTGTAGTTTAGTGCCTTTTAATAAATAAAATGGCATTCGGAGACTGCCGCGATAAAGCTATTGCATAGACTCACGTTACCATAGTGTGATGTAGCCAAAGGTGCTCCCAGACAGAAGTTATGTACCTAACGTTATAAAACATTGTGTTAACTGTAACACGATAACATTTTAAATATCGTGTAACATACGCTACAACATGTCAAAAAATTAAAGTGTCTTTTGTTATAATTTGTTAAAAAATGTTATACAAAAATGTTATATAACGTTATATAATATATAACGTTATATAACATTTTTGTATAACTTGTAACAAAATAATATGTTCACTTCACTGATAATATTATATTATTTTGTGAGTGTGAGTTGTGACTCTTAACAAATTGTAATAAGATACGTAAAATATACGCGAAGATTTATCTACTAGTGTTACTAAAAAGAGTGAAATTATTATTATTTTTAACAAAAAATTAAAACCGACTTCCAAGGTAAAAACAATAATAACATTAATATGAACTAAAAAGTATTAAATAATTTTTACTATCTAATAGTGCCTTTTTCCGAATTCGGCTAAACCTCAACTATTTCTGTACTCAATCTTCATAATTTTGAAGTCGGTGCCAGTTCCAAAAATTTTAAATATTCTGTCAGAGGACTGAAGATTCAGCTATCTGGTACCGACTTCAAAATAATGAAGATTGAGTACAGAAATAGTTGAGGTTTAGCCGAATTCGGAAAAAGGCACTATTAGATAGTAAAAATTATTTAATACTTTTTAGTTCATATTAATGTTATTATTGTTTTTACCTTGGAAGTCGGTTTTAATTTTTTGTTAAAAATAATTGGTCAAAATAGTCGGTACAACAATCTAGCACTCAGGCGACGATCTTGTAAAAAAGCGTATTTTAAATAATAAATTACGATGTTTGAAAATGTAATTTACTAAAAGCGTCACAAATCTCAATAGAATATAGGTAAATCAAAGTTATTTCATACTATATGACGCCAGCAAATCCGTTGGGCCTGTTGGGATGGTAATTTTTTCTGGGATAATATCACCTTATGTCCTTTATTGGGACTCAAACTATCTGCTGCCAAATTTCAGCAACATCGGTTCAGTGGTTTGAGCGTGAAAAGGTAACAGACAGTCACACTTTTGCATTTATAATTTTCACTAGCTATATTTAAACACACATAAAATGACATTTTATGAAAATGATTCCTAGCTAGATCGATTTATCACCCCCGAAACCCCCTATATACTAAATTTCATGAAAATCGTTGGAGCCGATTCCGAGATTTCAAATATATATATACAAGAATTGCTCGTTTAAAGATATAAGATTAAAATCTGATATTGTATTGAAAATATCTAACAATTCAAACACTTTGGAAAACAGAAAACGGCAGCACTTCAACAAAACGCCTCCGAAATCCAAAGCGGGAGTGAAAGCGTTTAGCTTTCAATGGAGACGATCATTTTCATATATTCATCAAGCGCCTTTGACCTTTCGCAATTGTTTTAAGCGAATTCAATTTATATTCCAAAGACACACGCTTCATTTTCCTTTGTCCTAAATATTCGTGACACGTAAAGCGAAATTCCTTGTACCAAGATCGCTGGTACCTTACACCTTAATGCAAACATTTCTCATGCCTTACATGTAAGATATTTCGTCTTAACTAGCTAATGTCAGATACTAAGCCGCAGAGTAGTTTCGCTTGTACAAGCACTTACACAAGTGCCAAGTATTATAGGAGATTGAAATACATCTGTGGCTTACCCATGTATACATTTTATCAATTAAAATTTCCTATTTCATTATTTACATTTTTAGATTTTATATTTACAAGCACACTTACCAATCTATTTTTATTTTACTACATGTTTTAATATTTTATATTTTAAAAACATATTTTCACAACTGTATATTATTTTATTTATTAATTTAACGTAATGCATATCAGATGGTCGATATCAATACGGCAAATTATCGATAGCGGTTTATCGAGCATTGCCTCGCAATATATAACCGGTCCCGCCGAAGCGGCGCACGCGCATGCATTTCCTCGATCGCGAATTCTTGGAAATCTATTGTTATTCTATTGTTATCGCGGTCGAATTCGATCGCTTGGGGCTTGACGGGCGAGAAGTCTAGAACGTTGCCAGTCACACCCCGATACTGACGCGGAGCGCACGTCACTCGCTCGTTCGCCGAAGCTTAAATATTTCGCTAAAGAACAAAGGCCATCCGCCTAACATGCTTGCACTATAAAAATCTTATAAAACGTAACTTGATGAAACATCTGTAATTTCAATTGCCTATTTAAATGTAACATAGCACGGCATTCAATATATTTTTAAAAGCTGGGAGTTTCAAGTAATCATAGATAATACAGTATATATACTGACAAGTAATTGTGTATTAAGTTTTTGAATTTTGAGGTTATAAATATAGTTAATAATAAGCTGTACTATCATTTTGAGTTATGGTTTTAGTTTAAATTATATGAAACACACGTCAGATTTTTTTTTAAATAAAAGTAGGGGGCAAACGAGCAAACAGGTCACCTGATAGGAAGCAACTACCGTCGCTCATAGACACTTGCAAAATCGGTATACGTTCTCTTCTCGAAATCCTCAAGAAGAGAGCGTATTTAAGCAGGTCGTATGGGTAGGGACCCATACGACCAATTTTCAATTTTCCAAACCAATTTTCAATGAATAACAGAATATTCGTTCAATAAAAAAAAAAACATTATCCTGCGTTAAAAACACAAATTTAATATTCATATTTTTAGAGACGATTATCTTTGTTTTCCCAGCTTCTAAAAATCAACTGTTTTTTTTAATTATAGCATTTTACCTAAACTACATTTTAGTAATAGTTCCACCTAGGTAACAAGAACCTTGTTTTTTAGTCCATTTTGGCCATTGTTCTTTCTGTGCTTGAACTTACAACACGGTCAAATTAACTTGACGCATCGAAATGTCAAATTAACATGCGAGCTCCATAATGACGTCATCAAACCGTGCGTCTAGTTAATCTGACCGTGTTGTACTTATATCATTTTAGTACTATATTATACTGTGCTTTTCATCTCCTGTTCCTGCACCTTCTTTCAAGCTATAGATATGAACCTAGTGTGTGTACATGGACAATATAGTGTGCTGGAGCATTAGGTAAGTCTGGATTTTCATTTCATTGGACCTCAGCTAATAGTGCATTTATCACCCTCATCACTGCATACATCTTATTTATACATCAAACGTATCAGAAATATATAAAAATGGATTTTCAAATATGTTAGTCGCGCTAAAACTCGAAAACAGCTGAACGAATTGGGCTAATTTTAGTCTTAAAATTTTCGTAGAAGTCCAGGGAAGGTTTTATTGTGACACGAAGTTCACCGGGACAGCTAGTCAGAAATAATAATATAAATTACTTTTTCGCAGCTAAGTTTTTAGCTGTGCGTCAGGATTGCTGGGCATAGACCGGATTTTAGCTGTTATTGGCCTTATGTACTTAATGTTTTCTGTATAATGCATATTATTGTAAAATTGATGGCTGTTGCTTTCCCAAATAAATAAATAAATAATATATGAATACCTGTTCGGCGAAAATCATAGGGAGTCCGGCTTTTGTAGAGCCTCCCATCTTTACTTTTATTTGAAAATCCTACTTGTGTCACATGGGCTGCTAAGTCCTGAATAGCGTAATCTGCTTTTCATACAAATGTCCGGATAAGCTGACTGCTTTGTCCGGCCTTATGCTTTGGTGACCTGGTCAGTGGTCACCCTTGTTATGGTTCTATGATTCAGTAACCTTTTCGTGGGACTTGGGAGTTTATACGTTTTCGGATCGGCGTAATATGAAAACAAAATCACGTATATATTTTAGAGTTTTGACTTTCACAATACTTTTAACTATTGAAGGAGGAAATATAATAAACTAGCTGACCCGACAGACGTTGTTCTGTCTTAACGATGATTATTTAATTCGAATTGGTATAATTAAGAAAACAATAGATTAAAATTAGTAAATCCATGCCAAATGTCATCAAAATACATACAAGCATAAAAGTTTAATGTGCAGGAAAATGTATAGTACATTTTCCGGGACAAAAAGTATCCCAATTCCTTTCCTGAGACTCAAAGTATCTCCATGCCAAATTTCATAAAAATAGACTGAATAACGCCTTTAGGCGAAAAATCATAAAAGTTTATTGTGCGGGAACCGTACATTTTCCGGGGAAAAAAGTATCTCTTATCCTTTCCCGAGACTCAAAATATATCCACACCAAATTTCATCAAAATCGATTGAATAGTCATAAAAGTGTATTGTGCAGTAACCGTACATTTTTCCGATATATATATAGCGACGAAATGCATAATATTAAAGCTGAGTATTTCGTTCAAATTAGTATAGTTATAGATTAACCGTGGTGATTACCACGATTACTTAATAAACTATATTGGTAATAAAAGAAGATATTACCAATATAGTTTATTAACTAATTTGAACAAAATACTTAGCTTTAATATTATGCATTTTGTCGCTTACGAAAAATCAGCATTTAAGCAGGTACTTGCACATGAAATAAAATGCGACTAGTCTGTTTGTGACTGTACTCGAAATAAATAGGTGTGCAGACTGTGGCTCACTCGGGTGCTGTGACTAACTGAGTCAGTTATTTAAACGTATCTTCCACTTACGTCACTTGTGAGAGAACCCAATTGGAACCAGGGTAAATTCATTCAAGTAGAACGGAACTGAAGTTTGTTTGTGGTTCTAATGTACTGTTTAGGGATTCACTGACTCTCAAAAGATTTTGGCAGTTATAAGACTTTTTACACCATATGGAAAACTAAAGTTTTGGGAGCATAAGCTGACAAGCCTATCTTAACTAATGACGAAGGTCAGGAGTTCACTGGCTCTTAGATATTATAATACGTAATTAGACCGAAGTGTAGCTAGTTCGGTTTCTGTGGTTATTGACAAGGGTTTATCTATTAACAGCGTCCTAAGGGCTAAGTTACTTCAGTTCTTAGGCCGTGCTCACACCAAACCGACTGTGAGCCGCCGAATGTGAGCAGGCTCACTGTGCGCCCCAGTGTGAACGTAAAAATAAACGTAATAGCGTATTATCGGTTATGTGTGAACGAAAAAGTGAATATGTATGGAAATACAATAAACTGCGTAAAATTCGCTCACATTCGGTGGCTGACAGTCGGTTTGGTGTGAACACGGCCTTAGGGTCAGTCCACAATAATTATACTGCGTTGCGGAGTCGCGGCGTAAAAATCTACGACGCTGCAATGCGTGGAAATTTCCGATGCATCCTGTGAAAGCGTATAATATTTGTCCGAATACAAAAAAATAATCTGTATTCGGACATCCAAAATATGTATAGAATCAGAAGTGCGGAACAAATTTCGCACGTACGTTTCGAGTGCAAGCCGGTGCGTTCGCGAGTCAAGAAAAGCGAACGTTTGGGCTAGTCTCACGGAATTACAAGTCGAAATTTCACATTAGGAAATCGAATATCGAAAACATGTATACGACAAGCTTAGTAGTGAACCAAACATTACGCAAGTCGCAACACACATTTTCAGTCACTCAGTTCAATACATATTTACATACAAAATGAACATAGATCTGTATCCGATGGATGAAAAATAGATTCCACAACGTAGATCCCAAGGGTCACTCGAAAGAATTTGTATCGATTCGGCGTATCGGTCCTATTGAACAAACATTGAATACAAACCTACTGTTTCGGTTCACGGGAACATTTACGTTCGAATTTCAAACAGTTTAAGCTTTCATTTTGTTTTTTATTCTAGTCATCACTTTTTGCGTAGGCATCACTATTTTCATTGGCTGTTGTATATTATCCACTTGTTTCGCTGATTTTGATCGTGTTTATTTTGATTAACAACTGACATGATCATCTAAGTCTTCTTGGGCATAATTTTTCATTCACTGCTGGGTTTGTTTACTTTCTTAATTTATAGTAATTAAGACTGTATCATAACTCTTAGGGTCTGAACACACTAGGCTGAATTACGCCGATGTAAATTCCGCCGCGTTTACGCCGCGTTTCAAATCTATACAAAATATGGGCGGAATGCGACAGACGACACACTATGCCGAAATTACGTCGTGAGTCGAATTTCCGTCGAGCCGAGTCGAGCGTAAAGTTGCCAAACTTTACGCTCGACAGTAATGTTTTGTATAGCATTACACTATACGCGACGGAATTACCAAAACCGAACATAGTAAATCCAACCTTATCTCCAAAGCGTTAACGCACACATCTGAGAATTTTAAATACTCACTTACGCGCGCGTTCGGTAACGGAAATTACGCCGCAAAATTTCGGCTCTTCGCGTAATTTATAGTGTGTCGCATCAGATGTAAGCGGCTGAACGTAATTTCGGCCACGTAAATTACGCCGGCGTAATTTTGCCTAGTGTCTTTAGACTTTAGACACTTACATTTTATCTTACGTTCCAAAAATCTCTTATGTGTCGCATCAGACGTAAGCGACTGAACGTAATTTCGGCCACGTTAATTACGCCGGCGTAATTCAGCCTAGTGTGTTTAAACACTTACATTTTATCTTACGTTCAAAAAATCTCTTGGTATTAAACTCAAAGTGTCTGACTGACGCTACCTGACTAAGTTATGTGTAAGCCTAAATCTAAGAATGTATTGTGTTTTTTGTGTTTTGTGGGCCAAAACTATAAAGTTTAGTATCTCGTAAAAAGTTTGCGGCCCTCGTGATCCGCGTCTATCAAAACAGCCTTATAAAAATAACACGTGCCCAAATAAAAGTTGTCTGTTTGTATTTTTAAGATTCCATCCCCTGATGAGATTCCCTTTGTGCGGAAATCGATTTTGTCTACTACATACTCGCAGAGTAAATGCAGTTTTAATTTTTTGGTAGGTAAGTATTGTTTAAAACTTTTTTTTGATATTATATACATACATTTTATTTTTCAATGACTGTGCTGATTTCGCTAGTTTTTTTAGGGTTATGTACCCACAGTAAAAACGGGCAAAATTACTAAGACTTCGTTGTTACTAGTCCGTCTGTCTGTCTCCAGGCTGTCTCAAGAACCGCTTTAGCTAGATTTCTGAAATTTTCAAAGATTGCGTATTTCTGTTACCGCTATAACAAAAAATACTAAAATTAAAATAAAATTAATATTGAAAGGTCCCATACAACAAACGTGATTTTCTGCTTTTTTTGGTCGATATCAATAATGATAACAGGTGGACACTTGAAATTTTAAGTCCTTAATTAATGTGTACTTACTACTTGAATCCTTCGATCGCGGATTCTTGGAAATCTATTGTTATTCTGTTGTTGTCGCGGTCATCGGTGTTCTTATGGAGCTTGGTGGGTTGATATTTAATAATAATATTAAAATAAAAATTAAAGGGGGGGGGCTCCCATACAAAAAACACAATTTTTGACTTATTTTAGCTTTGTATCGGTACGTAACCCTTCGTGCGCGAGTCCGACTCGCACTTGGCCGATTATTTAATGTTTTTCGAAGAAAGGTCGATGAAAAAAAAATATCTGGAAAATTAGAATAATTACGTTAAAATTCCTGAATAAGAATTCATAATAGCTTGTGACAATAAAAACTTCATAGAATCGGTAACACATCCGTCGGACCCGCTAGTGAAAGCATCAAAAGTTAAAATTATTATATTTTATTATAATATTATTAACGCTTTTCAATATTAAGCCTGGTTTAACGCTACCAGTTCCGTGAAATTAAGTTCCATTGATTTTCCAATATATTGTGTTTCCTCGTGTGCAAAATATGTGGTTTCGTCGCCCAGCGGAATTTAATAATACTTACGTTTAATAATACTTACGTACTTCGCTGAACAAAATTTAAAACTTATACGTATTTGCGCATAAACCATAGAATGTAATGCACATGAAAATAAATCAGAGAATTATTTTCTAGTTCAAAGCTGTTCATAAAACGTGATTAAAACAATGTTTTTCAAAATCAAACCCAAATCTAAATTAACAAAGTTAACACTTTTAGAACGTCTACATGAGGCCTACCACCGATTTCCTTCAGACAAAGATAACGGAAAATATTGTAAACGGTTTCAGAAGAATTTTAAAGCAAAATTTTAGGACAACCAAAATATTGATAAGCTCAACGTCTCTATTAGAGCTTATTTATGTGTTACATAATATGTCTTTCTGTCTGTATGTTAGCTCTTCACGCCCAAACCACTGGACCTGTTTGCTGAGTATGGAGATACTCTGAATCCCGGGAACTGACATAGGATATTTTTTATCCCGGTAAAATATACGGTTCCAGCGCGATAAACGAAACTTTTCGCAACAGAGTTGTATCATAATATAAATGTCAAATTGATCTCTTGCTTCTTCAGGCTTAACCACTGAAATATAATTATATTACAGCGCAATAAACGAATATTTGCTAAACGGGCCGATTTTTCAATCGTCAGATAACTTATACCTAAAGAATAAATATGACACTTTTTTCCATATAAAATCTGTAAAAACGCCAAATTTATTTCATTGATATAAGTTAGACGGTCAAATTTTCATCAATCTGATTGACGGAATATTGATGGTTATAAAAAGTTCATATTAAAAATACGATCAATCCATCAATCCAGGACCAGAGGTCCCCAACCTTTTTTTATGCGGGCCACAAACATTTTTAGGGTTAAAAAATAACATTCTTCAAAATTAACGATTTTAAAGTGGAAAAAATTTAACGACTATCACGTGTACTTTACGTTATTTTGCCGGTGGGCGTGAATTTCAAAATTGTTTAACATCACGCGGGCCACAAAATATAAAGTCCCGGCGGGCCGCATGCGGCCCGCGGGCCGCGGGTTGGGTATAGCGGCGTTAGACGATCAAATTTTCGTCAATTTTTACCGGATTGATGGATCAGATTGATGAAAATTTAACCGTGTAACTGGCGACATAGGTAAAATTTATCTGACGATTAAAAAATCAGCCCATAGTTGCAGGAAACATCACTAGATGTGCTTTTTTGATGCTGGCGTTATGCAAGTGTTGCAGTGCAATCTGTTCAGTCGTTTTAGCTATCAATAAAATCTCGGCACGTTTTATTATTAAGGTCAAGCTTACACTTTTAGGAGACCATCATAAAAGTTTATGTTTTTATGCCGGGCACGCTATGAATCGTCCTTTTTATGGCTCATTTGATCGGTTCTGTGTAAGAAGTGTTATGATTTTAGATGCGACTTCGAAGTTATAACTACAGTATACATTTTATACAGTAGAACTTGACTTTATACCAAATTACCAGGCTGCGAACGCGTCTAGGCCGTCTGCAGTCGGGTCAATTCAGACCGCAACGGTTTGCGTATTAAGCAATAATTCTAAATTTGTACTGAATTGACAGATTTCAATTGCGTGAGACGTGTTGCAAATCTGTCAAATCCATATGAATTTAGAAATGCATCTACGCGTCGCGCTGCGGTCTTTTTTTTTTTTTTTTGATATCGCAGGGGAAACCCATCATGGGTGCCCCGGGTTGGGTGGCCCGGGGGTATGTGAGACTCTTACTCACTAAAACCACCTGCGGTTCGCCTTCAGCCGTATAGCGGAGGGAAATCCCGGATCTAACAAACACGGGACTCCCTCCACGACTGGCCGGTCTACCTCGGACCGGACTTCCACCAAAGTAAGGGAACGCTTAGGCGAACTAAAGCGTTCCCCTCGGCGCCGGGACTGACAAAGCCGGGCAGGTTCCCATCCTGACCCGGAGACCCGTTAGACGAGGGATTGGAGGTTCGCGTAGCGACGCCTCCGCACTCCCGTCCTACGCCGGCGGAGCGGCAGAGAGGTGGGGTTATTCTCTCTGTCCCGCTCCGTGGCCTCTTTCTGCGACATGAAAAGTTCGCAGAAAGAGACCGCCGCCTGCCAGGTCTCGTCGCTCTCGAGCATGCCGCGCTCCGGTCTGATTTAACCCGGGTCAATTCAGACCGCAACGTGACGTCTATATCCATTTCTAAATTAGTACTGATTTGACAGTTCTAAATTCCGTGAGAGTTGAGACGTCTTGCAAAACTGTCAAATACATATAAATTTAGAAATGCATCTACGTATCGCGTTGCGGTCTGAATCAACCCGCACAATATACGTAACTACTCGTGTCAGTTGTTGTCGAGATAATCTCAAAAATTATAGAGCGATTCAGGATTATGCTCTTGGTCCGTAAGGGTCTTCCATATTTGAAGACATGAGAGGATTAAGTGGGTACCTTTTTTACAATTGTAGGTAAAATGGGATGGGTAAAACGGGGAAATGATTTGAAATGAAAAAGATGTATATTCTATAGGCAGGTATATAAGATAGGGTATAGATGATGAATGTAAGTTACGAGGTTTGTGCAAATTAGGTATAAGAGATAAAAATGAGAAATTGCTCTTATGTCGTAAAATCTTACTACTTCATCCACTCATGTATTCATTTCCTATCAGAACAAAGGGAACAAAGCCAGGTCAAATAAGATTAATCCCTGATCTCAAACCATTTAATTTCTTAATGAATCAATTAGCGACGTGAACTTTTGACTTGAAGACGTCTTAACCTACTTTCTGTTTGTTTGTCTCGTGACTGCTACCTTTTGTTTAACAGAAACGGTGCAATGGGGTAAGATTTACCCTTTTAAAGGGTATATTTTAGCGAGACGCTATGGCGGTGTCAAGGCGCTACCAGTAAAATGTATTAAGAAGTATAGCGTAAGCAAATAATTAAAATGAAAATCTTTTTTTTTTATCACTTTTGGAACGTCTACATGAGTCCTTTCGATCGTGGGAAAACCAGACACAATAGCTTATCTATTGTTATTGCGGCCCACCTGTGCCACTTGAGAATGGAAGCGTTAAGGCCTCTATATCCGCCAATGACCTTGATCATTGTCTGTCAGTGCGAATATCGACGTAAATGACATTAAAATAACATTCATAACAGCGCGCCTTGTACGGTGGCGGTTACGACGCTCGCCGCGTCCATGATAGGGCGAAATATGAGAAAAAACCTTTTTAAGGCTTAATATAATACATATTTAAAAAAGTAAAAAAAAAACAAATTATCAACTTATGTATTGCAAAGCAGTAGATATTTTTTATATATTCTTCTGATAAATAATGAAGGAGTAAAGTGGTTTCATTCAACGATTTGGAGGTGATTTGGTTTTTTATTTCTTTATTATGTGATACCGATTGAAAAAATATGGCAAAACCACGTTACGTATCATATCATGTAGATTACTAATTATTTTTTCAGATATAATTTCTCTGTTAATGCCGATGAAAAGTGGTTTCATCTGCACGCTTTTTTCGCGAGAGGAGCCTTAAAGGTGCTGGTTGGCAGCGGACGACATGAAGCAACCGCAGACGACGTGTCGCAGCGACACTACTGGTTTCTATGTATTTTTGTGAAATTACCTGCGTAGCTAGCGACACGAAGCTAGCGACACATAACATAGAAATACATAGAAACCAGTGGTGTCACGAAGACATGTCGACACGATATAAAATATGGAATAGATTAGAATATACTTTATTGCGTTCAAAAAGTTGTAGTACAAATAAATAATTAAATATACATTCAACACATGAACACAAAGGCGGCTTTATTGGTATTGAGCAATGTCTACCAAGCAACCTTTGGTATAGGAGTACAATAACAATTAGGGTATACTGTATAATATAATAATAATAATATCTATGGACGCTTCACACCACGTCAGTCTGGCCCCGTGCTAAGTACCTAAAGGACTTGTGTTACAGGTAACAGACAACGGAAATATATTTAATACTTTTATACTATACATATTTTAGATTTTATTTAAGATTTTTATTATATCATACACATATTTAATACACATCCAGACCCAGGAACTTTGAAAACTTTTTTTGTTCCGTCGGCGGGATTCGAACCCGCGACCCCCGG
The DNA here is from genome assembly GCA_937595015.1 of Polyommatus icarus. Taxonomy (NCBI): domain Eukaryota; kingdom Metazoa; phylum Arthropoda; class Insecta; order Lepidoptera; family Lycaenidae; genus Polyommatus; species Polyommatus icarus. The sequence continues at coordinate 20,616,038 of OW569328.1, read as the reverse complement.
CTTGAGCACCAACGCGCTTACCACTGAGCCACAGAGGTCGTCATATAATAGTATTGTTACATACATTCGTTTGATTTCACGATGTAGCCGTCAAACCACGCGTTCAGGTGGACGCATATTAAATCGAGCCTTACATTTTATTGGTTGCAGAAACTGCGGGCCGATTTTGTATCGTACATTTGTGAGTTAATCACTGAGTTAATAACGAAACGGAGGAGTGAGTAACCGAAAGTCTCACTTTTGTATGTAAGTGAATACAAAAAGTGGCACTTTCCGTTACTCACTCCTCGGTTTCGTTACTAACTCAGTTAATAACTCACAAATGTACGATACAGAATCGGCCCGCTGGTTGCATCCATAGTGTTTTGATGAAATATTATTCTTACTAATAACGCCTCCGTGGTCCAGTGGTTTAAGCCGGTGCTCTTGACTCGGAGGTCGTGGATTCGATTCCGGCGTTGGAATTTTTTTAGTTCCAAGTTTGGTTAAGACGATGCAGGCTGATCACCTGATTGTCTGACAAGTATTAGATGATCTCCGTGGCTCAATGGTTAGAGTGTGTGGCAACTCAAGCCGGGGGTTGCGGGTTCGAATCCCGCCGACGGAACAAAAAGTTTTTCAATGTTCCTGGGTCATGGATGTGTATTAAATATGTGTCTGATATAATAAAAATCTTAAATATATGTATAGTATAAAAGTATTAAATATATTTCCGTTGTCTGGTACCTGTAACACAAGTCCTTCAGGTACTTAGCACGGGGCCAGACTGACGTGGTGTGAAGCGTCCATAGATATTATTATTATATTATTATTATCCATGCGTCGGATGGGCATGGCAAAAGTCGGTCCTGCGCCTGATCTCTCGCCAGCTGTGTCAGTCTTCCGTCCCACTATGTTAGACTTTATGAGTAACGAGAGTAAAGGAATAGAGATGCTCTTGTGAGTTGTGTACTGCACACACGCTTGGACACTAGAAAATTACTCCTGCGTAACTGGCCTGATGAGTGGTTTCAATCTATCACTATAAATAATTATACTATCAGCAATTTATCGAAATATGCAATATCAAAGATATTAATTAAATCCATTACAAACACAGACTATATTATGTATATCGATAAACAAAATATAACTGAGTAAATATTGTACTTGTGTACGTACACGACTATTAGTAAACAATTTCTCGGAAAACGTACTTGTTAGGCATAATAATATATAATTAAGTAATATTTTGTATATTATATTACTTTGCCTGCGTAGTAATGTTTGTGACTATAACATCATTTTTAGGGTTCCGTACCCAAAGGGTAAAAACGGCACCCTATTACTGAGACTTCGATGTCTGTCCGTCTGCCCGTCTGCCCGTCTGCCCATCTGCCCGTCTGCCCGTCTGTCCGTCTCCAGGCTGTAACTCAAGAACCGCTATAGCTAGACTTCTGAATGTTTCACAGATTGTGTATATTGGTTGCCGCTATAACAACAAATACTAAAAACAAAATAAATTTAATATTTGAGGGGGGCTCCAATACAACAAACGCGATTTTTTTTGCTATTTCTTGCTGTATTTGTACTTTAATAATTAATAATAAAATTTAAATAAATTAAATAATTACGGGGGGCTCCCATACAAAAAATACAATTTTTAGCCTATTTTTGCTCTGTAGTGGTACGGCACCCTTCGTGAGCGAGTCCGACTCGCACTGGGCCGATTATTTCACAAAGTTTCGATTCTAAAGGCCTTTATTCACTTTGATTAGTGAGTGCAGGTGATGCGTGATTAGGAGAAAGAAAGTATAGACCGCGCAGACGCTGTCTGTGGGATTTTCTCCTCATCACTCAAAATACAATTCAACTGCACTCGCACAGCGCACTAATCAAAGTGAATACAGCCCCTAAAATACAGCACTACACACAGAAATTATCACAAGATTTTATCCTCAAGTTCCGCACCATGTACAAAACGGTCGATCGATCCGTTCGGAGATTAGACTGATCACAGGCTGACCTGACAAATCTATCACGTTTTGTGATTATTATTGGGACTAATCTGTAAAAAATCCTCTTTCCAACAAAAAAAAAATAAATATTATATACACAATCGGGGAAGTTATCCGCGAACAAACATAAAAAACACCATGTATTATATGTATACGGTCCAATTGAGAAATCTCCTTTTTTGAAGTCGGATGAAGATACTAATTTCAAATTATATTTATTACATTAGTATAATAACTCAAGACATAAAGCCAAACGTCATGATCTACAGGGTTTACTGGCAATCAAAGTAATGACACTTAAATATCCGTTTTCATTACGATCATAAAGTACTGAGTTATTACTTCATACTTAACGTAGAATTAAGTCATATTATTGTGTGATAAAGTTAAACTATGTTTCTCGCAGAAACATAGTTTTATCCACTATAACGTGACATACATAGTTTTATTAAACATAGTTTTATCCACTACAACGTGACATACATAGTTTTATTAAACATAGCTTTATCCACTACAACGTGACATACATAGTTTTATTAAACATAGTTTTATCCACTACAACGTGACATACATAGTTTTATTAAACATAGTTTTATCCACTATAACGTGACATACATAGTTTTATTAAACATAGTTTTATCCACTATAACGTGACATACATAGTTTTATTAAACATAGTTTTATCCACTATAACGTGACATACATAGTTTTATTAAACATAGTTTTATCCACTATAACGTGACTTACATAGTTTTATTAAACATAGTTTTATCCACTATAACAGTGTATCCACTATAACGTTATTTTATAATATATAACGTTACACAAAATTTGACTTCTTTAGACCCCTCCTACCACTATGTCATGCTTTTAATTTGATTACCTTCAACAAATTGTATTAATAACCTGCAATTATTACACTAAAAGTAAGAGAATGCCAGCCGTCTCTTTATACCCGACTGCCGGGAGGGTTATGTGTTTAGCGCGTATCTTGTATGTTTGTAATATTCTTCCTTACATTGTATCTTCAGAACCGCTGAACGGATTTTCACATTTGAGGTATCGTTAGATTTGTTTTAATGACCCAAGTGTTCTTAGATAGGTGACATTAAAAAAAACAAAATGGCAGATGTTTGACGCCATATTGTGAGGTAAAAAAAATAAAAATTCTACCAAGCATATCGAGTGGTGTATCAAAATAAAGGATTTTAAACACTGATTCTAAATATGTATTAACGACCCTGCGCCATGTAAGGCCATGTTCCTTTGAATGCCAACTATCAAAAAGTGACAGTTACCGTCATGTAAAGACATTTTCCTTCTACTACACACTAAGATCCATCAAACTTATGGCCACGTCAAACGCGGCGGCGAGTCCATCGCGCCGCTATTGTGGTAGTGAGATCTCACTGTTTGTAGAGTTTGGTTGTCGAGGCTACAATTGTAATTTCCGTACCCTGAAAAACTTTAGTTTTTAGTTACATAACCTATATCTCAAATTTTATTGCAGGGTATTATCGTATAGGAATATATGTATGGTACTAATAAAAGAAAATCTACTTATGCCTCGATTTACGTTAAAATATTGGTAATGTTCCTAGGAAGGCCGGTGGTTCCTTATAAAGCCCAACCAAAGATTTGATAGTTGGCCTTGCTAGGGAACATAAACTTTACAAGGAACATCTAAACATCATTAACATATAAACAGTTATTTTTAGTTATAAATGCGTACCGTAACAATTAAAATAATGTTGTTTTTTAAAACATCTTTACTTATTAAGTTTGTTAAACTTATACACACATATTGAGCATTTTGGCCTTATAAAGAACGGGTCCATAAGAAGGCCATTTTAGATAAAAAAATTTTTGATTGTATTCTAAAACGCATTGGCAATTAGTTATAAGGTGTCAATGTGATAGTCATTGCTACTATTTTTAAAGAATTTCCATTTATATATTCTTAGTTATAAGATGATGTTCAAGCAATGTTCGTTATAGTTTTTTTAAATGATATAAATATATTGAGAATTTAATGTGTTGCTTAATTAAAAGAAATTATAATGTCGTTTAAGTAAAAGCAAATAAATTTAATAATTGTAACTATATTTTCAAGTTAAACGACTGATGTATAACATTGGCCTTGTTGGGAGCTGTGTTCCTTGCAAGGCCATTTGGAAGAGCTCAGCAAGTTTATTGAATGGCTATTGAAGCTATGTTAAAAAGAGATTTATAATATGATACCTTATGAAACAGAGCATTACTCGATAATTTGTTTTCTTAATTTATTTACTTAGTAAACGAATAAAAAGCATTTTCCCGTTAGATTGGCCTTACATGGCTCAGGGTCCTTATAACTTGCAGTTTTAATATTAAATAGAACAATAAATCTACACTAATATTATAAAGAGGAATTTGATTTTTTGTTTATATGGCTCCGGAACTACTGGACCGATTTGAAAAATTCTTGTACCATTGGAATTCTACATTATTTTTGTTGAACATAGGCTGAATTTCATTTTGAAAAAAAAATAGGGTACCGTAAGATATTTGGGTTCTTCGGACGCAAGGTGTAAAAAATCAACCAGAAAAGTTAATTATTTTACGTACGCTGCCTAAACTATAAAAGATAGAACCATAAAATTCTAAGTAATTGTAGAACTGACAAATATCTACAAAAAGTCTGCGACACACTATACCTATCTATGTCGAGTGAGGCACACTAACCATTTTTTTATTTAAAATTTTTGAAATTTTTTGGACTACATTTAAACGCGTTTATTTTACTCATTCTTTTAATCCTTATCAAAATAAATTATTTCATTACTAAGTACAGTTTATGTAGATAATATTTGGTCTGTGAATTAACAAAATTGGACATTTGGTTTTGAAATTATAGCGAAATTAAAATATTACGATAGTTGGCGTGTGCGCGTGCGGGAGGAAGAAAATCTGTGCAGGGTGCAGCCTGCGTATAATGACTGCGTCGTCGTCTGTGAATTTACCTGGGAATTAAAGGCCGGCAACGCACCTGCAGCTCCTCTGATGTTGCGAGTGTCCATGGGCGACGGTAGTTGCTTACCATCAGGTGACCCGTTTGCTCGTTTGCCCCCTTATTCAATTTAAAAAAAATCATTTTGCTGACCGAGTCTTTCCTGTGTATGCTTTTGGCAGAGCTCAATGGATGTCGTCCACGCGGGCGGAGCCGCGGCCGACCGACCGCTAGTAATAAAATAAGAAAAAACCAAAATCCGCCTGCAAGGATAAATCCAATATTAATTAAAAATTAACTGACATTACTGAAACAAGATGAAAATTCAATGACAAAGTATTAAAAAAAACAATGATTTTGTACGTCTTAAAACTAGAAACATACATAGAAACAGTACCAAACCTATGTACCTATTATAACGTATTGTAGGTACACCACAGTAAACTTTTCTAAGTGTACAGCTACGATATATGGTTATAATATCAGCACGGTAGTTTTTCAATTTATAGATTGATTGTCAAAATGGTTAGATGATACAACTAAAAAGTCGCAAATAAAATAAATTAATTAAAAATCAAAAAACCCGACTGCAAAAAATGTTAACTAAAAATAACGAAACAAGACCTAATTCTGCCGGAGGCATCGAATCCATGTTTTAATTGATACGACTCTTGCTTACGAGTTTCATGCCAGGATAAATAGAAGGTTACATAGAAAAATGTAGAAGAAGAAAGTGGATAATAAAATGCAGTCGGAGGCATAATATTTTATGATTTATGAATTAATGTTAAACTTGGTGCGACATGCCTCCGACTGCATTTTATTATCCACTTTCTTCTTCTACATTTTTCTATGTAACCTTCTATTTATCCTGGCATGAAACTCGTAAGCAAGAGTCGTATCAATTAAAACATGGATTCGATGCCTCCGGCAGAATTAGGTCTTGTTTCGTTCTTTTTAGTTAACATTTTTTGCAGTCGGGTTTTTTGATTTTTAATTAATTTATTTTATTTTATAAATGTAAATGAAAAGGCATTATTAGCGATTGACTGAATGGCCCCTTAACCTTAATATAAATTTTCGTAAGATTGAAGTTACAAAAATTAATATTCATTATTCATATTATTTTTGTATACACTGGTATCTGCCACAACTTCTTGTTAGCAGAATAAGCAAATAAAACAGCTAGAAGAAAAAAATACTAACCTATTAGGGTCTACACAGACGGACTGCATTTAAACTGCATTCCAATTGCAAATCGCAGTTGGATTGCAATTTGAATGCAGTTGACTCGACTGCAATACGACTGCAATAGAACTGCAAACCAAACAGTTCACACGACTGCACGCCGACTGCAACTGAACTGCAATCCGACTGCGCGTTTGGCTTGCAGTCGTATTGCAGTCGTGTCAACTGCATTCAAACTGCATTTGAACTGCAATTTGCAATTGGATTGCAGTTGAAATACGGTCCGTCTGTCCAGACCCTTATCTTCTACGCCACTAAAGCAGTCTGTTACTTATGTTCTTATTTTAATCTAACTCAATTTCTTGTTGGTAAAAAAATATATCCTTATCACAAAATATAATTTAACCATAAAATAATGGGCTAGTAAAAACATTTCTGGTAGTAGAAGCACAGACTTACTAAAAGTAGATATGTCATAAGTCATTTAAGTAAAAATTCCTCAAGTAGTATTAAGAGTATAGGCGGGTAATTTTCAGTTTGTTTTGTTCTTTCATTTCAAATCATTTAAAGTGACACAGCCGCACGAATGAATTCATAAGTGATGGTTCATTCATTAACCCTGTCGATATGATAATATTATGATGGATAATATTAAGAAGTGGGAGTGCCATGCTTCGGCACGAATGGGCCGGCTCGACCGGAGAAATACCACGTCCTCACAGAAAACCGGCGTGAAACAGCGCTTGCGCTGTGTTTCGCCGAGTGAGTGAGTTTACCGGAGGCCCAATCCCCTACCCTTTTCCCTTCCCTACTCTCCCCTATTTCCTTTCCCACCCTCCCCTATTACCCCTTAAAAGGCCGGCAACGCACCTGCAGCTCTTCTGATGCTGCGAGTGTCCATGGGCGACGGAAGTTGCTTTCCATCAGGTGACCCGTTTGCTCGTTTGCCCCCTTATTGCATAAAAAAAAATATGATTCACTTTCATTAATTTTCTCTCTCAGTCTGAATGCACGAAAACTGATCAGTTAGGTTTGAATACAATGAGAACAAATTTAACGACATACGTCAAATTCGAAGACAATATAATATTTAAAGAAATGAAATTAAGTGAATGTTCCGATTTAGTACTTTTATAGTACTCACCCAATACAAGTGAAACGTCTGATAACGCCTTAAGTAAAACAAGAAGTTAAACTTTCAAAATTTAACAAAATTTTGATCTTGTTAATATTATATTATTATTAATACAATCAAGATTTTCGATAAACTTAAAATTATAAAGCTAAATTATTATGTAACTTTGTAATTATAATAATCTATACACGTTTCAAAACTTGTTCACCAGATTGTTAGTATTTAAACTCATGTTTCAGAACTTTTGTTATCGTCCCGATGTTAATAATTACTTGTACAATATAATTATAACTTACACGTGTCTAGATGTTTTATAACTGAGAACTTTTCAGCTCCTGAGGAAAATACGGGAGTAGTAGTTGAGTAGACTACTAGCTCAGTATGGGAGATAAATTGCTCGTAATATCCTCCACTTTTTCGTGTTTGATATGTCTGAGTCTGTGTGAATTCGTACCTTCTAAAATGATGAAATTATATCGATATTGTATACTAATTTTTTATTTCAAAAGCAAACATGAAAAATTAAACCTAGTCTTCGTAAAGTACGAAGAACTTATTACATTATGTTACCGAGACATAATGTAATAAGTTCTTCGTTATTTTAAAAAATATATTTGCGTACTTAATCTGAATATATATAAAACTCGAAGGTGACTGACTGACATGGTGATCTATCAACGCACAGCGCAAACCACTGGACGGATCGGGCTGAAATTTGGCATGCAGGTAGATGTTATGTCATAGGCATCCGCTAAGAAAGGATTTTGATAAATTTCGACCCCAAGGGGTTAAAATGGGGGATGAAAGTTTGTATATAATAATACTTCTTAACGCGAGTAAGGCAAAAGCTAGTCTTGTATAAAGTACGAAGAACTTATGTCGCTGAGATATAATGTAATAAGTTCAACGTTATTTAAAAAAAATCCGTACTCAATCTATTTAATATTTATATTTGAGTACGTAATCTCTAAAACTTTTTATCACGCAAGGATGAACTGACACTTGATTTTTTCAGCGCCGCGTCTCGCCGTTTCTTTGATCTGTGTCCGCACGCCTGACGAGCCACTTTGATGTTTTAAAATCGGCGACGAACCAGCAGGCCGTATTAAGGGCTCATACTCGTATCTGGAGCGAGCAAGATGTACTCATGATTTAAGAGAATACTTTACCTGATTTTTATGAGATACTTGTATTTTTTTATCCTCTCGATTTAGTTACTGGCTGTATATCGCTGCTTTACGCGTGAGTAAAAATTTGTGGGAAAAAATTTTATCTCACTATCACCAAGGGGTGTAATTTTTAAAAATCTAGTGGTTGTCTACATGTTTTGATCTTGTAAAAATATTTGGTTTTTTTTCTGATAAAAAGCATTCTTTGCTACGGTAGGTACATTAAAAAATAGTCTGTACTACGGTTTATAAGGGTTGGACCTCATCTGGCAGCACGGAATCGCATTTGTTCCGCCTGTCCGACCACGTGCTGCAGCGTGCTGCCGCATGCGAACGCGCGTTGTCGCATTCCGCAGACAAAAAAGGCGATCGCACGCGTCCGTGAAAGGATGCGTTAGCATGCTATCGCGCGCTTCAGCGTTCCGGAGTCTCCCTGCCGACCATTGGATTTTGTCCGTGATGCCGATCGCCTCGAGGATTCCGACGCATGCTATCGTATTATGCTTTCTGTCTCGGTCTATCAAATGGCAGTTCTAAGCGACAGAAAGAGAAAGGACGACGGAAAAAGGCGATTCCGTGCTGCTGTGGTCGGTTGGACCTGATGATGATCGGTTGAAATGTTTTCAGGTAGCAAAGAATGCTTGACAGTTATTTCGCAATAAACACTCCATTATAATGTTTTTTTTCTACATAAATAATCTTTGAATGGCTTTAAGTTCAATGCCCGTTACGAACAAAATTTATTACAAAAATAAAAAATATTATTTATTTTTATAAAGTTTTTTTTTTTATTAATGAATTAGCCATTTTTAGTTAATAGCGATAATTGCAAACAAACTTGGTTAGTCACTGATTTAAATTTTTAAAGGTGTTAATCTTATTCGCAGACTTATTAAATGTCCGTTAACAGGCATACCTTCAATGTAATATAATTATTAAGAGACTTATTTCCCAGAACCTTTGAGAACCAGTGACTTGTACAGGCGTGTCGAAAATACAAGTTACGAAATCGTACATTCGAGCTCGCACGAGCGTACCTCCTTCAACTGAAAAAGGGTACATTCAGTGTCTATATTTAGACGACGTATTTACCCTGGCTTCCTGGCTTAGAAACATCCTTAAAATACCTTACTAGCTTTTTCTTAAGTTTCTGTGCGCGATAAGTGTGTTTTCACGGAGGCTCTTAACCAGAGTTTCAGTTCGAAACGAAAAGATTTTAGGGGATTTTGACTTATGACTTACTAGTTTTTGCCCGCGGCATCACATTAAGAAGTTTTATTATATGCAAATTTTCATCTCCTATTTTAACCCGTTGGGGTTGGAATTTATCAAAATCCTTTCTTAGTGGATGCCTACGTCATAACATCTACCTGCATGCCAAATTTCAGCCCGATCCGTCCAGTGGTTTGGGCTGTGCGTTGATAGATCACCATGTCAGTCAGTCACCTTTGAGTTTTATACATAGACTAGCTATTGCCCGCGACTTCGTCCGCGTTAACATAGTATAAAAACAAAGATGGAGACGTTTCATGTTTCTAACTCAAGAAATGACGGACTTTCATTCAAACTTCCAACCCTAATTTCACCCCCTTAAGGGTAGAATTCCCAAAAACACTTAAATACGTATTCATTCATTTTTATTCAGTAGCCCAAAAATAAAGTTTCATGTTTCTAACTAAAGAAATGACGGACTTTCATACAAATTTTCAACCCCTATTTCACCCCCTTCGAGGTAAAATTTTCAAAATTCCTTCCTTAGTGGGTGTCTACTTAATAAAACAACCCTACTCACTAAATTTCGTGGCTGTAACTTTAACAGTTTTTGCTCAGCGATGATGAATCAGTGAGTCAATCAGTCAGGACATGTGATTTTATATTGTATAGATTTAGATGCATATTCATGATAATATTATTGTTACAGCTCTCATAGTAACAAACATAACAAAAGGAACTCTTTCAGCGCTGCTATTTTCACATTCATCTGTATATAATAAGAGATACAATCATAATATTATTATGATACCTTAATATATAATCCTAAATATAAAATTCTCGTGTCACAATGTTAGTCCCCGTACTCCTCCGAAACGGCTTTACTGATTTTTATCAAATTTTATATGCATATTCAGTAGGTCTGAGAATCGGCTACTGGGTACATTATTTCTTGATAAGTGCATTTGTTGAATAAATAATAGTAAATTATTACAATCTGAGACTGACGGTTTCTGCGACGGGATAGCGATCGGCGTTGCCATGGTGACATACTTATTTAGTCACCTCAATAAAATAATATGGCAAATATATTATTATGGCAAAGCAACGTTTGCCCGGACAGTTAGTCTTATATATAAAATTCTCGTGTCACAATGTTAGTCCACGAACTCCTCCGAAACGGCTTTACTGATTTTTACCAAAATTTATATGCATATTCAGTAGGTCTGAGTATCGGCTACTCGGTACTTTATATATTGATAAGTGCATTTCTTGAATAAATAATAGTAAATTATTACAACCTGAGACTGACGGCGGCCATTGTTTGTGCGACGGGATAGCGGTCGATCGCTATCCCACTATTATTGAAGTGACTAAATAAGTATGTACTTATTTAGTCACTTCAATAAAATGATATGGGCGAACATTGGGCGAAATACTTTATATTATGGCAAAACAACGTTTGCCGGGACAGCTAGTGTTATATAAATTAACTACAATATAAAGAAATACATACCTGCCATAGCGATTAACATGATAAAGAACTAATCAGAGCGAAACTTATACAATATAAAAGCACATCCCGTTTTCTAGGGCTGTGCACACGGAGATTTACGGCTCACATTTAATACCGAATTCCATGGGGAAATCACTAATGCTGCCAACCCTATTAAACTTTGCACACGCCAGCAAATAAAAAAATGTAAAGAAATTTTAACATTTATAGTTATTCAAATATTTGATCGGATTTTGAGCTTATACGTGGATAAATTGAATATTTTAATACCTCTTTATTCTGAATTGATATGAATTTTTTGTTTTCAATTAGCTCTACAGGGATTTACGAAAACTTTTTATTCATTTTAACGAAATTTTTTATATTATTGATGTCTCATGTGGATGCTTTCACATTTGAATATTTTGTAATATAACCAACATTCAACATATTACACAAAATTTCTTTTACACTCTCATCATCTGAGCATAACACTAGTGTTGTAATTTTGAATTATTTTTTAAAAATCTTAGCATTTTGTTTAAATATTTTCTGACGCTTTTCAAAGCTAGGAATAAGTAGCTCTTATTCCAAGTAACTTTGAAAGCTCTTTACTTTAAGTACATGTATAAAGAATTCATATTTTGATTTAAGTAAGTATTTAGATATAACTAAATTATATTATGCTTACAAAATAGATATAAAATTTTCTTTAATTTAATTTATTTATTTATTTTACTCAGGCATCTTGGCCCATATTATAAATACCTTATAGAGTAACATACATACAATGTATCGTAAGTTTAATGTATCGTAAGGTAATGAACCTGAACTACAATATATTTTTATATTTTTAACTAAATTGGGCTACTCCCTAATCTGATATAGTAGGTATATATTATTATGTCATAACTTAATATTATAAGTCATGACATCATAATAAAAAGGGGAGTAGCCTCGTTAACACGTTGATCCCCCTATATTTTTAGATGTGGACTCCCTGTCCTGACCTATATTATATTGACATTAGTTAATATTTTATGTTATGAAAGGAGGAGTGCCACATTAACATAAACATAACATTTAGATAGAAGATACCTTTTGTAGTTTGTCTACGTAACAAAACCTAAGCGCCCTTTTCTTTGGCTGTCGAAGCGTTATAGTTAACTCCCTCCCTCAACAACAGGTCACGTAGTACCGGCTCGTTCCCTTACTCCATCACATCTTAAGTTATCGACGAGTCGTATTGATTCCGTACAAGGGATACATTTTATTCAAAGGATCCGGGATCTTTGTAAATAAAAAACAGGATTAACTCAACAAAAGGTCCATTATTCTTCAAACAAAGGGAAGGATTTTCTGTTACCATTCACTTAAATAACAATACGAATGTTAAGATTCGCTTTTGTTTTTGGATGCTTTACGGAAAACCGTGACTTTTCTCGGCTTTAAACACTTTAAAAGCCCTTAAAATGTAAAAGTTTCAATTAAATGTAGCTCAGTTTTATTTTAAAAGAAAAGACAGTCATGATAATCTGAGAACCCGACTACCTAGCCTAAGAGTTACTAGTTACTAAGCATCCAAATTAATTTCAACATTTAAATATAAAGCTTTACGCCTGCAACTCCATTGCGCTAATATTCGTTTATCGCGAGGAAACCACGCATTTTCCAGGATAAGATACTTCTTATCCTGGAAAATGCGCGGTTTCCTCGCAATAAACGAATATTAGCGCAACGGAGTACCTTACCCTTTCTTGGGACGGGTACCTTATGTCCTTTCCTGGGACTCAAAATATATTCAGACCTTTCAGCAAAATCGGTTCAGTGGCTTGGGCATGAAGAGGTAACAGATTGACACACTTTCACATTTATAACATTAGTATGGATGGCAAATACATTTTTGATTTTGACATTGCATTGAACACATTTTGGCTAATGGCTCTTTACTGTTCGAAATCAGTACAGCTGTTAAATTTAATTAAAATAGTTGATTAAGTTTCGGCACAATACGATTAATCCTATCCGATGTGACAATGGTTATTAGATTATGATTTGAATTCAATTTACTATGTTACAGTGCATATTCAATTTGCTTGGTGGTATAAATTTAATTTGAAAATACTATTATAATTAAATTTGTTTAATTATTTGAAAATAGTATGTTATATTAATTGCTTTATTGCGTCAAAATTTGCATCGGAACTATACCTTTTTTTTTGGGGTGAAAATTATCCTAATAATATTATGTCCTTTATCGGAAAGTCCAAACTTAATTCTAATATTTCATCATAACAGGCTATAAATTCTTTTTCAACAATATGATCATTAGAATTGCTTCTTTACACTTTTTTAAATAGTTTCAATTTGTCTAAAGCTTGCTTAACTTACTACTTCGGTAATAGACGTTAATTAACTAAGAAAATAAAAGATCCACATTATAATATTATTGTATACAATATTTTCCCTATAACTACCTACTATGTTAGAAATGTGGCTTGATCGTAAAACAAAACTTTAACTATTATATTATTGTCTGTACAGTATACATACCTTGTCTGTCTGTACATACTATAATATTTTAAGTAGGCCAGGGGCTTAAACTACAAACCAAAATTAATTATTTAAGCCCCACCATAAAATTTAAGTGTGTTTTAATTAAACAGCAATCCCTTAATTTTGCGAACCCGACTCAAACGGTCCAAATTAAATCCGATTCGTGATTTGGGCAAAACAATGATGGCCGCTCAAGATAAATTAGGCGGGAAATCGTAAAATGTCACCCATGACACGTGAAAAACAACGACCGGCTCAAGTGATTTGCGCATCGAATTCGAAATTTAAAATGATTTCTGGTCCTTCGAGAAAAGCGCGTAAACAACCCTGTATAATAATTTGTTGAGTTAAATTAACTTCGATACTAATCTATATATATAAAACTCAAAGGTGACTGACTGACATGGTGATCTATCAACGCACAGCCCAAACCACTGGACGAATCGGGCTGAAATTTGGCATGCAGGTAGATGTTAAGACGTAGAAATCCGTTAAGAAAGGATTTTGATCAATTCTACCTCCAAGGGGTTAAAATACGGGATCAAGGTTTGTATATAATAATACTTTTTAACGCGAGCAAAGCCGCGGGCAAAACCTCGTATTATTATAAATGCGAAAGTTTGTCTGTATCTGTCTATCTGTCTGCTTCTGAACGCCCAAACCACTGAACCAATTTGAAGCTGAATGCAAATGACTACTGGTATGACTGCTATAGAAAGGCTAGAATCGGTATTTAGCAATTATCTGAATCTGCCACCCTCTCTCTGAAATATGCCTGAGTTTCTTTTCTTTTGCATGTCTAGAGGTTTATCATAGCTACGACAGAAGACAAAAGAATTGTAAAAGTAACAGATTTTAGAGACAAATTGAGAGGTTTCCTTTGTTAATCTCTATTTTACAGAGAAAAAAACACCTTTCAATATTGTGTTTGCAATGTCTTTTGCCATTGCGATGATGAACTGATCGAAAGATCAGTTGATTTAATCAACCTTCCTTATAATATATCTGCAGTACCAAAGAAGCCGTACATAATATAAGGATTTGACACTTATGTCAAATCTTTATATTATGTACGGCTTTTTTGTTCCTTAGAACAGTGTTCGTTAGGAAGTTGATGTGGGTGAGTAAGTACGAGATCTGTATGAGAAAAGTGAAACACAATTTATAAGTTGGAGAGGGATTTATCATTCGAGTTGACAGTTTAGTTCAAACCTTAAGGGCCTTTTTCACCACTTCCTGATAAGTGCTGGATAGGCTATCCACCACTTAACTTGACAGATAGAGCATGGAGAATCTGTCAAAAAAGTTGTTAGATAGCCTATCCGACACTTTATTAAGAAGTGGTGAAACAGGCTCTTGAAAGAATTGTGGCACAATAGACAGAACGAACTAGTAGGCTGACTTCAAACAAAATGACGAATTGGTGTGGATACTGCTGTAAGCATGCTATGAACGGCTCAGCAATGCGTCAAACGTATAAAGTATAAACTAAGCGAACACTTTTACATTCTGTTAAGAAAGAATAGACGCATCACAAAATTTTCTAAACGTAATCAGTAATCACGCTCAAAAGGTGGTTTTTTCCTTTTTGTATTTCCGCAGCGAGCGCTTATATACACTTCAAATATTATTTATCTTGCACATTTTTATGAAGATTTAATAAGGTTTCATATTTTTATCTGACCTCAAAATTGTGTACAGCGTCTACTCTTATTTGACAAGCTACATGTCGGGCTACTGGCTAGATCTGTCTATTGTGATTGTGGCTTTACCACTTTGGCCCATGATGGACATAACGCTTAACCACCACACCACAAATAGCTGTGGTACTATTTCTGTAATTTAAGCACCTGCGTGCAGTCCTAGAAAACCTTAAAACCTGACTGAGATGAATACCAAAATTATGAAAACCAAAACCTCTCAAACTCAAACTATTCTAGAAACTAGAGAATATAATGTGCTTAAAAAAATTACATACAAGTATACAGCATTACCCTTCTTCTAAAACAGTTGAATAAATCTATGATTTTGCTTTTTATTCTTTATAAAGCTGGCTGTAATATTGAACAAAGAACAAAATGTTAGAGGTAATAAACATAAAAAAATAGAGAAAAATCTCGCGAGTTGAAAAGAAAAGAGCTCAAAATTAATGGATGCGCCTGAAATATTTTATTTACTTTCCCCTACCAAGAACATGAAATAACTAGAAGTTTCTCAGGAAATCCGTAATAAAAGGAACAAGCTATCTCGGATATCCTCTTCCTCGTACGGACTTTAGTCAGCGTTTTAGGGTTCCTTTTTTTAATTAAAATTTAACATGATTGTACATTATTATTTATCCGAATATGTTTAACAATAATTTTATAATGATAGTGTTTTTTTTATTTTTATTTATTATATTTCTTAATTTATTATTATTTAGTATAACATAAAAAGGGGGTTGCTCTCTGAGAGTACTGGAGGAGGGAAAACGAAAAAGCAGGAGTAGACATGGATTTTAGCAACCTATTAAAAATCATAAATTAATCATATAACCTTAAAAAGGCATTTCATTCAACAGTCAGCGCGAAAATGTTTCACCCTCGAAATCAGTGAGCTCACTCATCTGAGAGCAGTGTGCCATAGGACGCGGTGACAGTCGGACGTGTTTAATGCATTGATTACGTAAAATATGCATTGAAAGCGTAAAATGAGTGAAAGAGAAAATAGCATATGCTATTACTGTAAGACAAAAAGGACGACGATGATTTTCTCGATACATATTTTGCATTCAAAAACGCTACAGTTTTGATGGCGTATGCCATTTCCAAGTATTGGAATATCGTTGTTAAAAATGATATTACTATTTTCTCTCCTGTATTACTGTACTACAGTCCCGACACTTTCATCTATATCTTACGAATTTTCGGTCAGGTGACCCAAAAAATTACCTCTTATCCGTAATAATCTAATACATATATATATTGTACAGCGCAAGTAGTTTTCATTTCAAAAAATGTAATGAAGAACGGTAGATACTGTCAAAGAAATTAAAAACGTATATCGACAAATTGGTAAAAGAACGATTTCGAATTAGGAACAAATTGACTCCTTTGATATGAGAATTTAAAATTGGAACATGCATCATGCATTTTTAATTTTAGTCCGAAAAGGTGCTTTGCTGCAGCTTTTAATCCTTTTAAAATGGACGATCTTCTTTCGGATAGATTTTTAGTATTTTCGTCCGATATTTTGAATACTAATCGATTCTTATAAGTAGTAAATTTTTATTCAGTAGTACATTTGATAGAATCAGTACTAGGTAGGTAAAGGGGCAAACGAGCAAACGGGTCACCTGATGGAAAGCAACTACTATTCGCAACATCAGTAGAGCTGCAGGTGCATTGACTTTGCAACTTTATTCTGATACTACCTACATGTTTACCTATTTAACTACGTTACACAGTGCACAAAAAGTGCTTCCATATCAAATTCTATGTGTCTTTGAATTTAAACCATAATATTAGGTACTATAGTCTGACCATTTTAGGCGCGACCCTCGTAGCATACTAAATGTATGCTACGAGAGTCACGCTTTAAGTGGTCATTGTAGGCCCGCAACTCCGTAGCGCCAAAATTAGATTATCACGTGTGAACCGTACATTTCTTCGGGATAAAGGTATTCTATGTCCTTTCCCGGGACTAAAAGTATCTACATATCCAGTAAAATCGGTTCAGAGGTTTGGGCGACGAGGTAACAGACAGAGAGACACACTTTTACTAAGATATTAGACTTGATATAAGTAGTATCGGAAGGTACTCAAAACTTAACCGCCACTTCAATATTCCGACATGACATTCAAGCAACATATTCTAAGAAACTGGGTCAAATTTACCCAACCCGTTTGATCGTGTAATCAAACAGCATGTGACGCAGGTGTAACCCTGCTAATCTCGTAAGTAATAGCTCGTCCAAAAGGGATATATTTACCCCACGTAGTCTTAGACGTCCCACTTAATCAGGATTAATCCCAGGGGTTATTTTTGCCTGGGATCAAATTGACCCCGATCAAGACAAATCATTAGCTTCTAGAGATATGTTCTAATTTGTGACTTGTAACAACTTGTGTCACATAGCACTCAGAGATATTACCAGATATTACCTACCGAATAAAATGGTGACGTCGTCGGTAGGTGTAATTAGGCCCTAAGCGACGGAGCAGAGGGCACCAATAGCACATAAAGTAAATAATCCTACAAAACCCGACAATCGACATGTTGCACACGTTATATTATCAGAATATTGACAGAAAAAATGTTGTAAATCGTCGAACAAAACTTTTTGTATACTGTGCCGGCCGGTACTGCTGTGTAGCGTGAAAACATTGCAGTGATAATATATCAATGCAATATAATATATTATACGTCAAAAATACGTAACCCGTCACGTCAAATCTACGTCGTTAGTCTACAGACTAACGACGTAGGTTTGACGTGACGGGTATAACAGCTTATAAATACACAAATGTTTTTGTACAAAAAACATAATATTATTATTTTATTATTGTTATCATTTTAGATTTTCCAAAGCTAAAGTTTAGCTTTCATAGCGCATTATTATTAGTCACGTAAAATCTTTTTTGTTATTCCGCGTATCTTAGTACACATACAACCTATTTAAATACGCAACAGCTAGGGGAACTGGGGGTAATTTTTACCCCAACGCCCTCGACTCACAATACCCCATAAACCTTTGCGAATGCAGATAACGTAGCCTTGACGCATTTTAATGATACATTTAGTGTGAATATAATTCTTGTCTGGTATTCTTAGGAGTTTTTATGTTCTAATATAATATAGTAAATATCTCTTTGTTTACGAAAAAAGCCGAGAAACTGTGCTTATTTTGATAAAATTTAGGTGGATAGGAAGAACCATGAGAAAGGAATAGCTTACATTTTACTAAGACAAATTGTACAGTACACTTTGTCTTAATAAAATGTAAGCTATTCCTCCAGTACTTCCTCGTTTGGGGTAGTTGGGAGACAATTTTTTATCCTCTGGCTTATCTAATATATATTAATCTCCTGTCAAGATGTTTGTCCGCGATGGATTCCTAAACTACTTAACCGATTTTAATGTTTCTTTTCTTTTAAATGTGTGCTTTTTTCCAACTTGAGAGATAGGATAGCTTAGATCTTTAATTATAGTCTCAATTTTATTTTATTGCAAGTTATTTGTCTATAAAGAGCGACCATTGTTTATGCGACGCGGGTCACGGGATAGCGATGGACGTTGCCATGGTGACATACTTATTTAGTCACTAATTCAATAAAATAATACGGGCGATATACTTTATATAATATGGCAAAGAAACTTTTGCCGGGACAGCTAGTTTACTAATAAAATATTCAAGATTCACACTGTATTTGTCTCTCATCTGACAAAAAAAGGTTTCCATAGGCCAGACAAAGACAAGAATAACTTGTTATTAGCTCTGTAAACATTTTTATTACTAGTTGATGCCCGCAACTCCGTTGCGCCAAAACTCATTTATCGCGCGGGAACCGTACATTTTCCGGGACAAAAAGTATCATATGTCCTTTCCCGGGACTCAAAGTATCTCCATGACAAATTTCAGCAAAATCGGTTTAGCGGTTTGGGCGTGAAGAGGTAACACAGACAGACACAGTTTCGCATGTTTATAATATTAAGTATGGATTACTAAGAATACTTATTAGATGGTTATGTGAAAAAAGTCGACTGAAATTTTATATCGGTAGATATTTTCATGTTTCACATTATCTCTGTGTTCCCGTATAAATTGGTGCAATATACATTTTCTTTGCAACATAATATTCTTATAAGAATACCTAACTGCTTTGGTTTTTCATAGTTTGCTCCCGCGGGAACTAGCTACAGCGGAGAATGCACGTTATATTAGAAGTATATTTTATATTATGCGAGCATAAAACTAACTTTTATCTACAATATTTCCTTTGTAAAGGCAAATAAGTTAATTAGCCCCAGTTTTAAGTGAGTTTAAGACTGAAAAATTGTGTTTCTAAAATAATGCAATTAAAGCGCGTTTTTTTTGCGTTTTATTGAGTTTGTAAGAGTTTGGTATAGGAGATAAGTGATACTCGACTGTAGGATCAGAAGTGAGTGATTTATTTACAAATCTTACGGCTATATATACAAAATTTGATTAGTTAGAGTGAGACAATATAATACACAAAGATAGAGACAAAATATGACACATAATATGAAAGAGATATCCCAAGAGATATAATCCCATATCCTTTCCATGCTTTACAACATCCTGTATAATCCTCTCTCTCCTCCATACCTCCTTGACCGCTTCAACTTCTCTCGCCCTCCTGATCTTCCATGCAGGTCCAACGTCCGGTCAAACCTTTCCCTCCCCTCCCATCGTTCCAATTTCTACTCCTATTCCTTTACTGTTCATGCGGTTAGATTGTGGAACTCTCTTCCTCACACCGTCCGTGACAGTCCCACCATTGCTGTCTTTAAACGTCGACTGAAAGAGCACTATCTTGAATCTCTATCCATTTAAGTACCGTTATTATATATACATATAGTATTTATTTATTATAGTTATATTATTATATTTTATAAATATAGCATTTTGAATAACATTGATATTTATTATTTATTTGCTTTGTCATTTTATTTAATATTATCTTTTGCCGTTTTTGTAAGTATAGTATTAGTTTTTACTTTTAGGAGCATATGTTATTGTATAATTTAATGTAATCATATTATTCGTGCACGTCCTATCTGCTGTTTTTAATCCTATCTCTCTCCGTAGGGCTGCTGGAAGAGATTTCTTTTAGAAATAAGCAGACCCTTTGTGTCGTCTTTCTGTGTAAACTGTTATATTGTTATATTTCCTGTGCACAATAAATTATAAAATAAAATAAAATAAAGAGACAAAAATTGAGAGGGAAAATCTTGAGATCTTGAGATCATGTGTGAGCGAGATGAAATCAGCGAGGGAGGACATGTGAGTACCTGAACCTCAGCAGATTTAAACCCGAAGAAATGTTACCACAAGTTATTAAAGTAAAAATTTCTTTGACAAACACTGGTAAAAATTACACTTAACATTATGATACACAAACTCGCGTAAGGACAAGTGACCTGACTGAAAATTCGTAAGACGTGGCGTAGGCAAGGAAATGTTGTCTTTCTAACGAGTGGCAAAAATAAATGCTTGCACTGCTGTTTCGTTTTTACTTCCCGCAAACCGTTATTGAATTCTAACCAAAACCCAGTTTTCTAGGTAGGAACTTATGGAGTTATCAACGGTAATTACGATAATATTATCAACGATTTTTTTATTCAACCATAATTTATAACCAATCCCTCGATAGTGGAAAAACGTGACACAAACTCACAAATTATGTTACTATAATATGACTCCCGCAACTCCCTTACGCCAAAATTCGTTTATCGCGCGGGAACCGTAAATTTTTTCGGGATGAAAAGTACCCTATGTTCTTTCCCGGGACTCAGCGAAATCGGTTCAGTGGTTTAGGCGTGAAGAGATAACAGTCAGACAGACAGGCACACTTTCGCATAATTTATAATATTAGTATGGATTCAGGAGGATCTTAATTTATTAATACTCGGCCCAATTCGGGCTGAATAATTATGGTAATGGTCGCTTGACCTTTGCGTCCCTTGTACTATAGTTGGGACTTACCCCAGTGTCAAATGTCGGAGGTTAATTTAGTTCTAGGCAGGTATACCTTAAATATTTATAACTAGATCACCCGCGTTGCACCTAAATCGATTATCGCGTAACCGTACATTTTACAGGGACAAAAATTTTCCCATGCCCTTTCCCGGGACTCAAAGTATATCCATGCTAAATTTCAGCGATATCAGTTCAGTGGTTTTGGTCGTGAAGAGGTTACAAACAGACACACTTTCGCATTTATAATATTACGTTTTTGTTAGTATAAATACTACTATAAATATATAGTACGGATATGTATTGAAATCTTAATTATTATGCTTTATTTACCGACTTCAAAAATGTGGTTTCTCAATTCGACCGTATTATAATGTTATGTTTTTTTTTTGTTCGCGGATAACATCGCCGTTTGTGAACCGATTTTGATAACACTTATTATAAACGCGTAATTAATGTCTGTTCACACTAAAACCACTTAACTAACTTCGATGAAAGGTTGAGACTGAGTCATGGGAAAACACATAAAATACCCAAAGAAAAAACATAACACACTATAGCCACTACGAGGCACATAATATTTCTGGCCTCCCTCTAGACGGTTAAAAACAAGAAAATTACAAAATAACCCATTTATTTGGTTCAGGTACGAAGTTATGAACCACAGCAAAAAGTAAAAAAGGGACCAGATAGCAGAAACTTGCTAAAAATTCTAGTAAAACTTACGAGCGTTGCAAAAAGCTTAAAAGGCATGAATCTAAAAGTACTAGTAACAGCCGTGTTCGGTAAAATCCTGAAATATGAAAAAAGTGGTCAAGAGCGAGTCGGAATCGCGCTCGAACGGTTCCGTACTAAGGCTGATTTCAGTGTCGAATTGACGGCTCGCTGACCGTCGGCGCTGATGGTTTAAAAGGCCTGATAGACGTACGAACGGTTTTAAGTTCGCGAACTTACTCGGCTCGCGTCGGTGACACATGAGAATCTGAGCGATTCTGGAATTACCATGCCCCCAGGCTCGCGGCGCGCGGCTCGCGGCTCGCGGCTCTTTGCTGACAGCCTGACACACAGGCGAGTAAGATCGTCGAGCCATAAGTCCGCGTAGTTACTCGCACGTGTGAGAGATGTATGAATTTATGGAATGCATTGTTGAATATGCGTAGCGCAGATACTTACGTCTGCGCTGATAGAATATAATATCTTATAGTGCGCGTACGGCCCGCATCAGGCTTAAATCAGCCAAAATTGGAGCCATAAATGACATCGAACCAGAAAAGGGCGAAACATCATATTATCTATTTATAGTAGGTACTTTTGGGACAAAAAAGTTATTTTTCCCTTCGTGTACGGATCCCTACAAAGTGATTCTGCGCCACGTGTATGAAATCACTCAGTTTTAGTTTTATTTTTTCGGTTTTTTTTAATGGCTGTCGTACATTTTTTGTTCAAACTTTATTGTTTTAAGCGTCAATCGTTTTTGAACAATATTATATTATATTATCTTGGTACTTATTCCTTTCACTATATTGTATGTATTACGTCTATTATTGTATTATCAAGAGAAG
Organism: Polyommatus icarus; assembly: GCA_937595015.1. NCBI lineage: Eukaryota > Metazoa > Arthropoda > Insecta > Lepidoptera > Lycaenidae > Polyommatus > Polyommatus icarus. Next base: position 20,593,036 of record OW569328.1, on the reverse strand, counting down.
AAAAGGTCTAACGCAAAAAACATGACCGAAATGTATCCATACCAAAATTGTAACAGACACACACATACGTCTTATAGTATTTTTAATATTACTTTATAGTTCTTGCTATCTAAGAGTGCGCGTGGCTCTTAGTTGTGTGAGTGACCGTATCTATGCACGCGTACATGGCTCGCTCGCTACTGACTGCTCCGTCGGGTACGCACACTAACGAAAATGTCTATTCACATTTCCAACTACAAATAAAGGCGACGTGCACTCTTAGATTGCAAGAACTATAGTTTAAAAAGATCTGGCATATAAATCTATTATATTTCTTATCTTTATGTCTTACCTGCCGTAAAATAATATTTGTTTGTGTTTTTTTATGTCACATATTATATGCAATATATATATATATTGCATATATATAAAAGAAAGTGGTGTTAGTTACACTACTTATAAGTTATAACTCAACTAACGGATGAACCGATTTGGCTGAACATTGGTGGAGAGGTACTTTGAGTCCCGGAACAGGGAACAGGACATAGGATACATTTTGTCCCGGAAAAATGTACGGTTACTGCACAATATACTTTTGTGATTTTTCGCCTAAACTATTCAGTCTATTTTTATGAAATTTGGCATGGAAATACTCTGAGTTTCGGGAAAGGAATAGGGATACTTTTTGTCCCGGAAAATGTACGGTTCCTGCACAATAAACTTTTATGATTTTCGCTTAAACTATTTAATCTATTTGATGAAATTTCTCATGGAGGTACTAATTTTAATCTATTGTTTTCTTAATTATACCAATTCGAATAAAATAATCATCGTTAAGACAGGACAATGCCTGCTGGGTCAGCTAGTAATATTATAGAATATTCTAGCTGTCCCGGCAAACGTTGCTTTGCCTTAACATAAAGTTTAAAGTATTTCGCCCCTTATTTTATTGAAGTGACTAAATAATTATGTCGCCATGGCAACGTCGATCGCTTAAATGGTCGCCGTCAGTCTCAGGTTGTAATAATTTACTATTATTTATTCAACAAATGCACTTATCAATATATATAAAGTACCCAGTAGCCGATTCTCAGACCTACTGAATATGTATATAAAATTTGGTAAGAATCAGTAAAGCCGTTTCGGAGGAGTTGTTGGACTAACATTGTGACACGAGAATTTTATATATAAGGCTAGCTGTCCCGGCAAACGTTTCTTTGCCATAATTATTATAAAGTATTTCGCCCATATTATTTTATTGAATTGACTAAATAAGTATGTCGCCATGGCAACGTCGATCGCTATCTCGTCGCACAAATGGTCGCCGTCAATCTCAGGTTGTAATAATTTACTATTATTCATTCAACAAATGCACTTATCAATATATAAAGTACCCAGTAGCCGATTCTCAGACCTACTGAATATGCATATAAAATTTGATAAAAATCAGTAAAGCCGTTTCGGAGGAGTTCGTGGACTAACATTGTGACACGAGAATTTTATATATAAGATTATCATACAATTTTTGGGGCTTATAAAATTGTGCCAGAAGCTTTACCGGTGAACAATAAAAAATAGCCTTTGGAAAATTGATAACACATTCGTTCTTTATCGAAATTCACGCACTGTTTAATACTGTATATATTCTGATTGTGCTGGATTACCAGCATCTATTGTTCGTAGTTCAATAGCCAATAAAACGACTCGTTCGTGTGAGCACAATATAATTATATATGGTACGGTGACACCGTGTCCTTGAAAATCGCTCAACACAGAGACACAATATTACATTCAATATCAATACTTAATAATATGATACATGCGAAAGTGTTTCTGTCTGTCTGTTTGTATTTTACCTCTTCACGCCTAAGTCGCTGAACTGATTTTGCTGAAATTTGGTCTTGAGATACTTTGAGACCCGGGAAAGAATATATAGTACATTACGCCCCAAGGGAAGAAAGTGTGACATTTCAACCCGCGCGATATTGTCACCCGAGCCGAAGGCGAGGGTGACAAAAGCGCCGGTTGAAGTGTCATGCTATCCTCCCGTGGCGCGTATAGAACTTTTCATCATACAAGGGACCGAAAGTTTAATGACATCGTATATATATAAGAAAAACTAATGTGGTTCAAATTATCGACTGACGGGGTACGGGGCGAAGCCCCGGTGGGGGGTTAGACAAAAAAAAACAAATTACTTAAAAGATTTAATTATGCGTTTGTGTCGTTAAAATACCATTTAGTAAATATGTAGTGCTTAATTTGTAAAGATATTTATTGAAGTGACTTAACAAACTGTGTGGCACCAATCACCTTGGCAACGTCCATCGCTGTACCGAATCCCGGCTCAAAGATAAATAATAGATTCTATCAGCCCTCCCCCGCTATTCCTGTCTGCTGGCGATGCAATGTAACAACCATGTTGTGTAGTTGGCCCAGGCGACGTAAAACAGCTAAGTCGGTAGCCGCCTCCTCAACTCAACAACTTATTTTTATCAAATTACCGCGTGTGATAATATTATGGTTTTGAAATAACAACTGCACAGTTACCATGGTAATGAGTAACTTACTTCAAATAGGTAGCGGGAAGAAAATTTTAAACTGTCATTAATTATTGTAAGCAGTCGGAAATATGCTATGCTTCCCGCATACAAGGGAAGAAAATCAAACTTTCGGTCCTGGTATGATGAAAAAATATTTTTAACCTGTAAAATGTACGGTTTCCGCGTGATAAACAAAATTTTAGTATATAAAAATCACGACTATTTTGTATCCAGTGTATCTTTAAGTGTCTTAACACACTAGGCCGAAATTACGTAGCGTAAATTCCGCATGATTACGTCCGCAATGTCAAACGCATACAAAATACGGACGGAACGCGACGGAATAGTATGCTGTGTGTCATCGGTAATTTAAAATACATTGCGGACGTAATCATGCGGAATTTACGCCGCGTTACTTCGGCCTAGTGTATTTAGACACTTACAACTGAAATAAAAGTAGTGATACCTCTGAATCTTAAATGTAGCCTTTTCTACTAGCATGTCAAAGGAATATAAACATACATAAACTTATAACTTTAGTTCAATCAGGTAATTAATAAATAATATTAATACTAATATCAAAAAATGCCGAGTAACATCAAAGGCAAAATCACGCTCAGAATATATGAAGCTTATCTAATGACCTAAAAAGGTTAAGGACCTACCATGACTAAGCGACTTTAATACTTGAACGGTTAAGTTTTTTTGAGGTTAAAGTTTTTCGAGCTTGAAAATCATCCAATTAGGAAAAAATTTCTTTTTGTTCGTCCAGAAAAACTAACCGCGAAAAATCCCTTCAATTATATTAGCGATAAAGTTAATCTTCTTATTCTAAGATGATTATCTTGTTTTTTATTCGAATTTTAAGCAGCAAATTATAAATAGCAGTTACCTATTTTATATCCCTTGTTTTTAAATTCAAACTAATAAGTGGTATAATAAGCTATAGCTCGTACTACTGATAAATTAACTATATTCTCATGTAACGTAATATTTTGGAAAAATATAAATGCGAAAGTATGTCTGTTTGTCACCTCTTCACGCTTAAACTACAAAACCGATATTCGTGAAATTTGGAATGCCGATATTTTGAGTCCCAAGAAATAGGATAATATAGAATAGTTGCCGTTGCAGATAAACAATACCCGCGCGATATACATCATTTAGCACACCGGAATTGCGGTATTCATCTAGTAAGAGGCATGTAAGAGGTAAGTAAAGGTCTTTTCAAGAGCTATGGAGTTAAGTTTCATATACAGCGGGCTTACAATGCAATCCGAGTCCAATATAATAATGCACTAAGAGTGATGTTGGGGCTTCCGCGATTCTGCAGCGCGTCACAGATGTTTGCTCAAAATCACATTGATGGCTTTCAAGCCGTCATAAGAAAGCGAGTAGCATCTTTGATGAGCAGACTTCGCGCAAGCACCAACACCATTCTTAGGCTGATAAGTGAAAAAGTAGAGTGTCCTATTATGCGTCATTGGGTGCACATTCATGTCTACGTGCCCAGTGCTGCTGGTAGGCCACGTAGATATTTTAACTGATCTTTCTGATTTAAGAGTACTAACATAGTTTGTAATAAAATAATTAATGTAATTTACTAACAACTTATGGACTCCCAGTCTGAAATAAACATTTTTATTTTTTTATTTTTTATTTTTATATACCTGTGCAAATATTTAAAACCAACATGGTGGCCAATTAAAACTTCCAATCAAGTCACTGGCTCAGTTTGATCACTGTAATCATAAGTTCCCAACTCCGAGCATCGATTCCGTCGTGTTTGTCGCTGAATGTATTAAGGGGCGACTAACCCAAAATTGTCGATTTTATAATTCATTTTTATACTTGAAAATAAGCCCCGAATGGTTTCATTTTTTAAACATAGATACCACATTATATTTCCGAGGATCCGATCTAGCGGAAACACGATATCTTAAAATTTTCTCGATAGAAAAAAATTACAAAGATGCATCTAATTTTCACGAATTTTTCATATTATATTACCATAACCGTGCATTATACTAAGTTAATACTTTTAACACATTGTATAAAATTCCATTATTGAGAAACTGACTGTTGTATATTCATCGAGTTATTAAGAAAAAACTAGCTTGGCGATAATTCCGCGTCGTCCTTTTTCACCTGACATATTGAAAGACGGGCGTGAGTGTGAAGAGAGAAGGACGATGTTTGATTTTTTGCGTTAGTCGCCCTCTTAACGCTATAAGTACATAAATATAGCGTTAAGAGAGCGACTAACATATTTAATTTTTTCATATTTAATCATAATATTTCAGCGAAGTTCTAAAACTTCGCTGCAATATGTAGAGAACTATTTCTTGGGAAATAATCGGAAGCAGACTGCTTCACGTAGCTTCGCTATACGTAGCGAACACTCATAAGCGACAGTTAGTGAAAGTTTAGATCGTCTTCTCCAAATTAACAGTCACATGGCATTTACCCTGATTCGATATTGTTTATTCGTCCCAAAATTTACGTATGTTTTGCGGTGTTGTCAGCTCTGGAAGTTCCCAGAACTTCTCCATAGTTTAGATGACACCCTAAAACATACGCTTTCCACAATTTTAAACATAAAATTTGACGAACGTTCCTGGACCCAAGCTACATTACCAGTAAGGTTCGGTGGCCTGGGAATACGAAAAACATCAGACACAGCTTTACCGGCGTTCTTGTCCTCGGTCCACGCAAATCGCGCAGTAATAGCCAAAATTTTAGAACCCTCTTCTTGCCCACTCGTCATTCCCTTCGCGGACGAGGCCAAGGACGCCTGGGACATTGCTAGTGCCGGCAGCGAGGTTCCCAAGAAGCTCTCACGAGGCTCTGGGATGAGCCCATCTGCGGGCTGGTGCGTAATAAACTGTTTAACACGTCTACCAGCGCCGTAGAACGGGCTCGACTTTTGGCCGTGGAGAGGTGGGAGTCGGGAGCTTGGCTGCAGGCACTACCATCTAAAAATACAGGAACATTGCTGGACCGTAATACATTCCGTCTTGCCACTGCCCTGCGTCTTGGTGCCCCCCATGTCGTCCCCCATCAGTGTGTTTGCGGCGCGCACGTAGACAGCTACGGTCACCACGGGCTGTGCTGCTCGCGAAGTGCTGGACGCTTTTCGCGGCATCACAGCCTGAATGACCTCATTCGCCGGGCTCTTGTCACTGCCGGCGTGCCAGCGATACTGGAGCCCTCCGGTTTGGCGCGTGACGATGGCAAGAGACCCGATGGAATGACCCTGGTCCCCTGGAATGTGGGTCGGGCCCTTGTGTGGGACGCTACTTGTGTCGACACACTCGCCTCGTCCCATATTCAGGGCACCTCGAGTTGTGCGGGCGCAGCCGCAAATATAGCAGAGAACCTCAAGCGGCGCAAGTATGAGAACCTCAGTGGAGATCTCATATTTGAACCGTTTGGGGTGGAAACTCTAGGCGCATGGGGTCCGGGGGCACATAAGCTTTTTAGAGGAATATCGAAGAAGCTTGTTGAAGCCACCCGAGATCCCAGAGCTGGGAGCTACCTGGCACAGCGGATTGCAATTGCCATCCAACGTGGCAATGCTGTCAGCTTGCTAGGCACTCTGCCAGATGGGGACGACTTGGGCAAGTTTTTCCTTTTATAGTTTTTTTTATTTAAAATTTGTATATATCTGTATATTTTAGATTATAATTTTATTTTAATGAAAGTTATTTCTGTATAAGTATTCTATTTGTCTATAAAATGTATAATTTTATCCAACCTGACTTTGCCTTGGGCTCATTTTAGCTTAATAAATCACTTGGCACATTTTCTTTGAACTCTATAAAAATAAACTGGGAAAAAGAAAATCGTCAAGTCTCCGTCTAACCTTTCCTTGCTCGTGTCGAGTATCCGTCCAGGCGGATTATGACAGGAAAAAAGCACCTGTGCATTCTACAAATATTTTCCCCTATTAACGATTTCTATGCTTAGAAGGAAAACTACATATATAAAGGGAATTGATGAAAATGTTTATTTGAATTTTTCATTTTGCCAGCCGATCTTTTCCGATCAAAATAAACACAAAATATTAGAAACTACATTAAGGTGACGCCGCGTTAAAGTAACATGCCGTATTGGGTATGTTTTAGATTGCTTGTTTTCTATGAGAGGCCGGGCCGCCTGGCTTGGAACAGCAAAAAATGGAAATGGCGTAGCGACAAATGGTTTTTGTCGCGTAATTTAAAAACCATAAATACATAAGCTATGGGCAAATTAAAGTGTATGCTTAAACCAATGTATGTACAAATTTTGGAAGCTCAAATCACTCTCCTTTGTTGGCAAAATAGGAATCTCTTTTTTTACAGACGTCTTTTTGATTGATTATTCTGAGTTATAAAAGTTGACCAATCGTGTTATGCTATGAGCAATTCAAAGACAAAGACATGATAAATACTGACAATGAGTTTTAATTTCTTAGCTTTAGTCATTGCTGAGAAAAATCGATATCGCTACAGCCAAATTATCAAGGCGTCCGCGTCGCCTTAAATATAAACTTTGGCTAATACGTGTTACTTTGTTACTTTCGGAAAGAACGGATTTTATGAAACTCCGCCCCTAAAGGGACAAAACGGGGGTTTAAGATTGAATAAAAGTCAAGAAAATAATAAGTAAAGAATTAACCGGTAACGTGGGAGAGACATGCTTCGGCACGAATGGGCCGGCTCGACCGTCGCCCATGGACACTCGCAAGTTGTTTTCCATCAGGTAACCCGTTTGCTCGTTTGCCCCCTTATTTCATAAAAGAAATTAACAATTTATAGTGTGCATAGTTGCTGTTGACGACAAATTTGAACGAGTTCTTATTTCGTCATCACAATTGTGACGTCACAACTTTGACAGTACTACTACTATACTACAATTTATTCCATACGAGTACATTTGTAAGGGATGAACCTTCGACGGATTATCATATTCAAATTGTACTATAAGGTTCCGTACCCCGAGGGCTCGAGATCTTATTACCAATCCCCTATCCCTCTGTTACAAAGACAATCGAATTGTAATCTAAACTTGAATTTTTTCACTTTGACACATGCCATTGAAGGCTGAATTGGAATAGTTTATGGTTCGAACCAACTTTTTTGTTACAAGTTTTGACATTGATGCTATGTTTTGTGTCTCGTTTCGTGATTTGGACCATTGTACGTCATTTAGTAATTTTACCTAACATTATAAATGTTAGAGATTTCAAGGAAGCTAGCCTTACCATGACAGTGTCATTTTTCAGGACTTTTTTCTCGCCAAATTTCATCCGAATCGGTTCAATTGATTCACTTTAACATATTTTATCATAATATTATAAGTAACGACTAGCAAATAACAATGAATGTATTACAAGAGGCAGCAACGAACAAGGGCACTCGGTTAATATACTGCACTGTTATTCTGCCCAAATTGTGTATCAAACTTACTGTAGAGATAATGTATAATTATTGGAGATTGAAGTTTTATTAAAATATAGGCAGATGGTGAACAACGTAATTTGGTTGGGTTATGTCAAGCCTAGGCGAGAGATTTCGACTAATATTGACTTGATGGGACCTAATCAGATAACGATCGAACGGAGATTCATTGTTATCAGCCTATGAATCAATTTCCTTCACAGTACAATTATATTTCAACCTTTCTCATTTCTCTTAACCTTCCGAGTTCAGAATTACAAGTTACAACCGTAACTTTGACAAAACCTAACAAATATTTTGATATCTAATTTTGAAATTTACGCCACATCCAGCATTCCTCGATCTGTGAGTAATTAGAAGGGCACTACATTTGAATATAAAGAGTGATATCGCACATTACTTATTGTTACTCTTACCTCACGGGGAGACCCTGATTTTCTTTTACACCGTACCCTTTTAGGGTTAGGGCCGCTGGGGAATTGTAAAAGGATTACTCGCTACCTTTGTTAAATCTTCCCCATTTAATTCACTTTTACTTTGCCTGTTTCGTAAATTTGATCATGAGACAATGAAACTTCGCATGGAGGCTAAGTACAGTTGGGGCCCTAAGAAGGCCCCTATTCAACACAATGAATGGTCTTATTTTTAAGTTTCTTTGTTATCAGGTGATAAGAATGAATTTCCTTGTTAAAACATAGTCAGTTCAATTCAGTTTATTGTATTGAGTTTTTTGTATTTGTGACTCAGTTTAGGTTGAATAAGTCTTCTTACTCAACATTATCGATATTAATATAGCTTAATAGTTGTCTAAATTCTTTGTATTTTTATAATATTATAATTAATTCTAAGGCCTATAACATACAAAAATTTTCTCAGGCAGCTGGTAAAGATAATTACCACATAGTTACGTAGTTTTGTCAATGTAATTCAAGTGTATTATATTATATAAGTGTACATTATATTATGTATCATAATTATTATAATTTTAGTTTAATTAACAGATCTTTTGTTAATATAATCCCCATACCTACTAATGAGGATTATGTTATCAAAAGCTGTAATTATTTTGAATATTGAAATGTTTTTCATATTTATGTACAAAGAGAAGTTCATACCTTTAATACTTTATAAAATTTAAAATACTTAAAAGTGTAATTCTAAAAATTAATTACTCTATTACTTTGAAATCTTGGCGTCAAAATATAATTCAAAATTGCTCTCGGCAACATAAATATAAAGCTAGATTTTCTAGGTAACATCTGTTGAAATTACCTAGAAAATTATATTTACCAAGTTCTATTAAAATCTGTTCAGCCGCTTTAAGGAAATAACACACAGACAATTTGTTTATACTATTAGTATGGATTATGGAGATCGCACATGTCACACTTTTTGTGTGATCGAGTGTGCGGCTTACATACAAACTGCATGGCGCGCGCCATCAGACTGTATGTAAGCCGCAGACTCGATCACACAAAAAGTGTGACGTCTGCGATCTCCCTTAAGTTTAAGATGATCTCCAAATTAGCAATAAACAATCAACAGTTAGAACGCCCAAACTAATACCATATCAAATCAACTGCGTAATTGATAAAGTGATAACATTGTACATTATTGCTCGGCCAATCAACTGGGTAATGTGTTTGGAACTGTTGAAATGAATAATCCATACTAATATATTATGCGAATATGTTTGTCTGTTACCTCTTTACACATAAACCACTGAGCCGATTTCGCTGTTTGCTAATATCTCATTAATCATAAAGTATTAAGAAAGGACATAGGATAATTTTTATCCCGTTTTTTTTTCAGGATTCCCGCACGATAAGCAAATGGCGCAACGGAGTTGAAGGCTATGCTTTATTACAAGCTATGCTTTATAGTTTAAGTATAGACCGTACTTAAATAAAAAAATCGGTTGTCTGTAAAGTCGGTTTACTGACGATAGTTGAACGTGACAACGTTATAGCCTTAACCCCTCAGTTCCGAAAAATTTAAAAATATTTATAATGAGTAAAATAAACTACTCGCAATATAAAACGCTACATAAATTCGTGAAATCCAGTAAAATCTTCGAACAAAGCACAAGTCAAACCTTGACACGTAGGAAATAGAGCACAATTTTGAATAGTCGAAATAATACTAATAGCTCACAGATTGTTTATTTATTTTTCATTCAGAGTGTGGTCAATGTATCAACAAAAGTATTCTCTAAGTCATCGAAATACGTAATATAATCGAAACAAAGATCGCGGCCCAGGTGAGCCTTACTGAGAGCTGTCAGCGAGGTAACGCCGCATGAACTATCATGTTTTTCGGGCGCGCACCCCATATCGAAATATAAGACGTTATCACGTCAAAAGTTTACCGAGAACTCTACATTTTCCCCAAAAAGTAGCCTATATCAATATCCGTGGTTTATTCTATATCTGTGCCACGTTACATAATAATCGGCCAAGTGCGCACACGAAGGGTTCCGTACCGCTATAGAGTGAAAGTAGGCAAAAAATATTTTTTTTGTATGGGAGTCCCCTTCAATATATTTTATTTATAAATAATTATTAAGGTACAAATAAAATTAAGGATTTAGTGAAAATTCCAAGCGCCTACCTGGTGCTTTTATTAACGACGAGCAAATAGGCCAAAAAAATAACGTTTGTTGTATGGGAGCCCACCATAAATATTTATTTTATTTTATTTTTAGTATTTATTGTGATAGTGGCAACAGAAATACACAATCTGTGAAAATTTCAGAAGTTTAGCTAAAGCGGTTTTTGAGATACAGCCTGGAGACAGACGGACAGACATCGAAGTCTCAGTAACAGGATCCCGTTTTTACCCTTTGGGTACGGAACCCTAAAAATTGGTCGAGTAGTTCGTGAGAAAAACAAACGGACTCTTTTGTTGTATAATCAGGGCGAGAAAAGCGATCCCTAGTATATCCTACAACCTGTACATTTTGTGGTATACTTTACGGAAAAACTATCACGCCTATTGTTTTGTACTTTACATGTAGTAATTTTTAACCGACTTCCAAAAAACGAGGAGGTTATATGTTCAGCTGTGGATATTTTTTTTTTTTTTTTTTATTTTTTTTTTGTATGTTCAACGATTACTCCGCCATTTGTGAACCGATTTTCGAATTTTTTGTTTTGTTGTATTAGGTTTCACTCCAATTTGGTCCCATTTTCACAAAGGTGGTGACCTGATGATGGGATCCATGAGTAATCGAGGGAACTCCTCGAAATTTATATGGAAACATATGGTGATTTTGGTTTTATGTGAAGTGTACTAAGAATACGCTACCAAAAAGTCAAATATTGGGTCAAGGTATACCATGGTTTCGATGATGCTGAGAGAACTCCTGATTCCTTATAGATACACGTTTGGGAGTTTCGGCGTTGTTTTAAGAACAGAAAGCATAAACTACTATGCAATTCATATTCATCATCATAATCATCATCATCATCATCGTCATCATCATCATTACCACGTCGTGTTAAGGCCACCAATGTCTTATGGCACAGAATAGATAATAGTACAAGGCATAAGTATGGATATACTAATAATAATAATTATGTACTGTATAACAATTAACAACACCTGTTTGTTTTTAATACACGGCGGCGGCGGCGCTGGGCGGCAGAAGACAGAATATCGAATACTTTACTAACTACTTTATATACAGATCGAATACTTTACTACTTTATAAAATTTTAATAGACAAATAGAATTAAATAAAGTTATTTTAAAAAGAGCATTTAAACAAAACAAAGTCATTGAGTGTCTTTTTAATTAGTTATACTTATTAATCGATAGATGGTGCACTAAGTACCTATCGATTTGAATTCTTGATAACAAGAACAGCTGTCAATAATTATGATAATATTAAATATTATGCTACGCTACATCCTATGCAAGTTTGCACAATTTTTTATCTGATAGATCCTTCGATCGTGGAAAAACGAGACACAATAGCCTTTCTATTGTTATCGCAATCGCCGGTGACCGCTTCGGGCTTGAAGTATTAAAATTGTCAAATTACTTAGCACAATATGTTCACTTCACTGATAATATTATATTATTTTGTGAGTGTGAGTTGTGACTCTTAACAAATTGTAATAAGATACGTAAAATATACGCGAAGATTTATCTACTAGTGTAACTAAAAAGAGTGAAATTATTATTATTTTTAACAAAAAATTAAAACCGACTTCCAAGGTAAAAACAATAATAACATTAATATGAACTAAAAAGTATTAAATAATTTTTACTATCTAATAGTGCCTTTTTCCGAATTCGGCTAAACCTCAACTATTTCTGTACTCAATCTTCATAATTTTGAAGTCGGTGCCAGTTCCAAAAATTTTAAATATTCTGTCAGAGGACTGAAGATTCAGCTATCTGGTACCGACTTCAAAATAATGAAGATTGAGTACAGAAATAGTTGAGGTTTAGCCGAATTCGGAAAAAGGCACTATTAGATAGTAAAAATTATTTAATACTTTTTAGTTCATATTAATGTTATTATTGTTTTTACCTTGGAAGTCGGTTTTAATTTTTTGTTAAAAATAATAATTATTTATATGTATATGTGTTATCATCAGTCAGTCAAGGTGTGACGACAAGAGCCCTCACAAAGCTCGGCTTTATAATATTAGTCTAAAGACATCATTTTAGTAATGAAGGATTTTCGCAATTTTATTTAAAATGTCTTAACACAGCAAAACTCGTATATTTCTGTATGAAAAATCTTTCCAGAGGTTAATTACATTTATATTATTGCGTTTTAATGAAAATTTTAACTGAACAAGCTTTACAGAATAACCAGAGAAACTTTCAAGTTTGAGTAAGTGGAAAGTCTTAATTCAGGTTAAAATTTTGAACTCGAACTGAGAAACAAACATTCCAAGTTAAATAAAAGCTTTGAAGGAAGCTTTCAAGGAATTTGGTGTTTTGGTAGTGCTGAAAGCAAATCTAGTGAGCACTCAAATATTGTAGATACTTTAAACAATTATTTTAATACTAGCGGCCTGCCCCGGCGTCGCACTGGTATAAAATATAGGTATAGCCATTGCTCTAAAATATTTGCATTTAAATTGAAAGTATATGATCCTTCACGTGGTTTACTTCTTATCTGTGCCAAATAACATAAGCGAGATAAGCCCTTTCAAATAATTTCCGTCGTTTTTTCCGCATTCTCCTTTTAGTCTTAGCGTGATAAAATATAGCCTATAGCCTTTCTCGATAAATGGGCTATCTAACACTGAAATAATCATCAAAATCCGTTGAGTAGTTTTAAAGATTAAAGGGACATGAGGGAAAAAGGGACTTTATTTTATAATATGTATAGCTGTCCCGGCAAACGTTTCTTTGCCATAATATAAAATATTTCGCCCATATTATTTTATTGAAGTGACTAAATAAGTATGTCGCCATGGCAACGTCGATCGCTATCTCGACGCACAAACAATGGTCGCCGTCAGTCTCAGGTTGAAATAATTTACTATTATTTATTCAACAAATGCACTTATCAATATAAATATAAAGTACCCAGTAGCCGATTTCAGACCTACTGAATATGTATTTAAAATTTGGTAAAAATCAGTAAAGCCGTTTCGGAGGCGTTCGTGGACTAACATTTTATATATAAGATAAATTATAGATAAAGGTATTAACAACAATTAGCCTGGATTTTATTGTCTTAAATAATAATATAAGTACCGGACGGGCTATCCACCACTTAACTTGACAGATAGAGTATGGATACTCTGTCAAATAAGTTGTGGATAGCCTATTCGGTACTTTATCAGGAAGTTGTGAAACAGGCCCTTAGTAAGATAAGTCTTAAGTACCTTTTAAAAAAATGAAATGCAATGTTTTAAATCCAAACGGATTAAAAAAATAGAATTTTATTTTTAATTGAATTTATTTGAATTTTATTGAAAATTAAAAGAATTTACTCTTATTTTTCCGGTTTAAAATTTATGTTCGAAATTTACGTATTTTAAAATTTACTTACATTTAAAATCCTAAGTCTTATGTGGTTAGGTTAGTGATTTAATAACACGAATCTTACTAATAAAAACAGATAACCTGTCTTTTTTATTTAACTTTCTTTTCATAAAACGTGGACCACAAATATTTAACGAAAAAAAATGAAATCGACAGGATTAGGAAGCGTGCATTTTATCCCGGTAAACAGCCAGGGGCCTGGTAAACAATCGTATAGCTTATCTCTTGGCAAATATTTCAGATTCATCGCGATATTTTCATCCTTATTTGGATGAAAGCAGGCATAAATTTGAAGAGAAATTCATTCATACATTTGTGGTAAACTTTGGAAAACCAGGCTGGTATTTAGGTCCCATAATTTTATTCTTATTTGCAATGGAAATTGGTATTAATTTGAAAAAATAGTTCATCCTAAAACCTGGCATGAGCCTTGAAGGCAACACTTCGGCAGATATTTTTATCCATATATTATGCCAATGGACAAAAAGTATATTTGTTTAATCAATTATAACCATTGAATGTCAGCCGAAATGACGGAAATTCGAAAAAGATTGAACGTATATGTAAAAAAACCCCTTTATCTTGAAAACAATCTGAACTTTGACATAAGTAATAATTAAGTTTACTCTGTAAATTTAGAAACTAATTGAAATTAAAGTTATCAAACTTGTCATTTATAATATCTCCTAATTCGAAGTTCCAATTTACTAGGTAGAGTCGACAATCATTTATACCAACATAACATCTTACGATATAAGAGGATTTAAACTAAGTACTGGCTCATGTAAGCCTTAGAATCTTAGTTCTAACATTTAGCTGAAATAACATATCATTTAGCTGAAATAACATATCAATAATCAAAGTTTTATTTGAAATTCGATAGTATTTTAATTTATGGCAGAAAAATATCATTATTATCTGATGAAAAAAGTATGATGAGGTTACAAGTTACAATGCTCACATGTCTAGAATAACTACCTATTCAGAATAACGCCTTTATGTAACTAAAAATAGGTCTGTAATTAAAAAAGTAACAACTGTAACAAGTCTACTATAATACTCACATAATGCTCATAATGGAACAAAAATGCACACATCCCCAGGCATTGTTGGCCTAATGAGGTACGCGGCTGATTATGTATTCTCAGTAACAAAAACTAAATTTCGGAGCTCACTTCGACTTGATTAATGTAATTGGGCTAAAAATTTAAAGCGCTCGTTAAAAAACGTTAAGATCGTTTAAGCCTTTTTAACGTGTTAACAAAACTTACCTTTTAACCATCGCGCATCCGAGGTAAAACAGATCATGCACACTATCAGTCACGCACTTTGACAATTCAAATTTGAAATTGGAATATTCGAACACGCGGTGCGAGGAAAATTCGCGTACGTCCGGTCGTGGCGAAGGGTGCAAGGCTACTGAAGTCTGAAACGAAAAAGTGCGAAAGAGCCACGGGGGCGGTGCTGCGGATAGGTTTAATTCGTTTAACGATAGATGGCGCTATTAAGGCTTTCAGTTAATTACTTTTGCTACTTGTTTAGAAAGAATCTTCAGGCATGTCTTAGGTTTTTTGGTATGGAGTTTATAAAACAAATAATGGTTCTTTGCGCTACTCACTTTGCGTTATGTGATAATTTTTAAGTTTTACGTTATGGGCGATTCCATTAGCGAGATGCAACAGTTTGACACACTTATAGCTTCCTACAGGCAAAATGAAGCATATTTATTAATAAAATATCCCTTGAAGGGATACATTTTGACTATTTTAATAATGATGTATAAATGAAAACCTTCATCAAATGTATGAAGGGCCACAAAACAGGCCGAAGTGCTATCGCGGGTGCAACCAATTTGACCCTCCATTAAGAACTGTGATGAGTTCATATGTGAATACTGGCTATTGCGAAACTTTTACAAAATAATTTGCCTATATTTAAAAATAGCATAAAACAAAGGAACTATGTTACTAGATAAAAGTAAATATAGTAATAAGTACTAGAAATTATTAACCATTTCTACGATCGCGGGCGCAACATCACAATTCTCAAATCTATTAAAGGTGAATTAAATCGTAATTCTCTATCAAATTTTAAAATTATCAATATGGAATATATTATGATTATACTAGTAAGTTTGTAATAAAACTGTACCAACTTGTAGTTTTTTTTAATTTTCAGTTGTTTATTGGCCTGACAAAATTAATCGTCTAAATCACTAAAAACGATTGAATAGTGTAATTTATACAAAAGATTTCGACGTATTACTGTACAACTATACTACAACTAAATATTAATTTAAAATATATGCTATTTTAATTTAAAAATATGGGAAAAAACATCGCGTCCCTTAGATGATGTTGTTTAAAAACGCTCTAAATTATTCGAATTCCATTTTTTACTGATAAAAGCTGTTTTGTTAGTAAATAAACATCTTCTTACGTATATTCCAATTGAAAAATGTAACTAATAACACATTTTAAAAATTCTCGTTAATTTTCTCTGTAGCGGAATGGCCCTTATATAAAAAGTTTTAGGTGAATTCTAGGGCAAAAATACTTTGTTTCACTTATATTTTACAAATTATCAAGGCTTTGTGGATGCCAAACAAACACACAAATACTTTGCAAGTTACAAGACAGTTTTTCCAATAATATTTGCATAAGGAGATAGTTCTGCTTGATGCTTTGTTGTTTGAAAGGGCAATTTAGGAATAAATAAGTATTTATGTTTGATAATTATAGGTCTACCAGAATCTGATGGCAATTTTTGACAGCAAATTTTCAAAAAATATCCTTGATCATTGGATAAATTTTTATATTTGCATGTTTCACACATAAAATAAGCCGCTAAAGGAATAAAAAAGGATGAAAATGTTTTATTCCTATTATACCGGTTTTGCTAGAGTCAATTTATTTTCTAACTTTTTGCCATCAGATTCTGGTACACCTATACATAATATCAAACTCGCACTTTAGACGTTTGTGTTACTAACGGAACAATTTCCACTCCCACAGCCTCCTACGCTCTGAGTAAAGTTTACCTTTCCAATTAAAGTAGATTAAAGTGATAAGAGATAATGACACTAATTATTCTAATAATCGGCCAAGTGCGAGTCGGACTCGCGCACGAAGTGTTCTGTACCGTAATTTAGAGCAAAAATAGGCCAAAAATTCTGTTTTTTTTTGTATCCCCCGTCAAATTTTTATTTTATTTTAATATTATTATTAAGTTATTATTAAAGTACATATTCAATCCAGGATTTTGTGAAAGTTTCAAGTGTCTGCTTGTTACCATTATTGAAATCGAGCAAATAGGCCAAAAAAAACACATTGGTTGTATGAGAGGCCCTCTTAAATATTTAAATTATTTTGTTTTTAGTATTTGTTGTAACGGCAACATAAAAACACAATCTGTGAAAATTTCAGAAGTCTAGCTATAGCGGTTCTTGAGATACAGCCTGCTGACAGACAGAATATGGACAGACAGACATCGAAGTCTTAGTAATAGGGTCCCGTTTTTACCCTTTGGGTATGGAACCCTAAAAACCATGATAGTTGTTTTGATAAGTGAAAAGAATACCATAGTATTCTTATATACCTCCGAGGTAGAGTACCTGTTATATATTATACGAGCTTTTGCCCGCGGCTTCGTTCGCGTTAAGAAGTTATTTACATTATTATATACAAACTCTCATCCCCCATTTTAACTCCTTGGGGGTAGAATTATCCAAAATCCTTTCTTAACGGATTCCTACGTCTTAACATCTACCTGCATGCCAAATTTCAGCCCAATCTGTCCAGTGGTTTGGGTTGTGCGCTGGTAGATCACTATGTCAGTCAGTCACCTTTGAGTTGTATAAAATATATTTAGGTTATTCGTTTGTGGCTAGCCAATTTTGTTTAAATCGTCAATTTTACTCAATCAACGTTGAAGCGGATCGGACAGTGCGCAATTCTGAATCACACTATTGATTTTTTTTTTAAAGTAATGGCACAACGTCTGAAAAACAACGCCTCGATTAATCCGAAAGTCTTCCTTTAAAGACTCTCAAGCATAAGATTCTTACAGCGTAATGTATTATGATTAAACAACGTTACTAAATCAGCTGCAGGCTAGCTATCAGTAAAAAATGTAATAAAACTTTCAGTAGAAGGAGCGTAAGATTTCATGTGCAAAAAAAATATTAAAAAATATTATTAAAGTTAATTATCAATAAATCTGAAGGCGGCTGGTTCATGACTTTTTGGTTAAGTACTGTTAGCGGTATTTAAATGATAAAATCCACCCGTAGAATTCTTGATATTGAAGATTTAGGATTTATCTTAACTAAAACTTAAAATAAACGTGCCAGAATATCCTCCAGAGTTTCGCCTACTGAAACCTAAAAATACATTTCTTTCAAAACCGTGGAGCGAAAATAAAAGAGTGCAGCCCGCTCTTTGTCTTGTGTTAGAGAAATTTTCGTTTGGGGAAAATTAAAATTATTTATATCGTATTATCTATAGCTTTTATTTGACTTTTTTGGTTATAGTAATAAAGAGAAAGTTTATGTTTTCCGTTTGAATAGTACTAAAATGTGTTGAACCTTTGTACGATCAAACGATGTATTTGGATTAAAATTTGGTACGGGGATATTTCTACTAAACATTGACCATAATTTCTGAAACCATATTATATTTACCTGGGATCAAAACCATCCCATGGATCCTAGACTTGGACATACCTTACTGAAAGTTTGTACAATGTACATACCAAATTCCATTTCCGTTATCCGTTTTGTCCTTACGCCTAAGTCGATGTTGCTACATCCTTCTTTCAATTGCCTACATTTTAAAGTGGCCTTCGATTTGTATGAGCCTCAAGGGAGCTGGATAAAAAACTCCAGCTTCAGCCAATTCCCGAAAGTGTGTATGAATGTATGATGATAATGGAAAATCAATTTTAGCGATTCCCCAAAACCCGGAAATGGAGAACCCTCATTTAGAACTTTTGAGAGAATTGCTTTTTACAAGAAGAATTCTTAAGAAGGTTTTTTGGGTAATTACTCTCATTGATGGCATAGATAGGCATAGGCATTGGGTAGATGGTTGTTTAATGTCAAATTAAAATTTATAGGTTATATTATAAATACGACTGTCTGCCTGTTACCCCTTTACGTCCAAACCGCTGAACTGATTTTTGAAATTTTGATATTTGGTGTGGAGATAAGTACTTTAAGTCCCGGGACCGTACGTCCGTTGCGCTAGAATTCGATTACGTGATAATCCGTACATTTTTTCCGAGAAGAAAATATATTTCCCGGGACTCAAAGTATCTCCATACTAAATTTCATTAAAATCGGTTCAGCAGTTTGGGCGTGAAGAGGTAGCAGACAGACATACAGGCAGATAAACAGACACACTTTTGTATTTATTATATTAGTGTAGATGGAGGTTCATGGATTCCCACACTATGCTGACAGCCTATAACCGTGTGATTCGTATAAAATATATTTTATACGCAGCAATTACTTTTAATGCTAACAAAAAAGCTATAACAAAGCAATCGAAATTTATAACTGGACAATCCTCAATATTTTTGCGAATTGCAAAAATAAAAATATTCGAAAAACAAAAACTTTGAATAGCCTAAAGCGTTCTACGTTCATAAACATTTCATATTTTATTTCTATTTTCTATTCCACACTCTAGTCCCATTTAGTTTTCTATTCCAGCGCAGGCTTACTAAAATGAGTTCATCTAAACAATATCCGTATTAAGGCTGCTAGCTTTACATAGCTCTACCTGAACCAGACATTCACACTACACTGCATATCCGCAGGATTGGACTAAAATGCGGCGTTAAAAATATTTTTAAATACTACGATCCTAAGAAATAAGATAAACCAAAATTAAAAAGGGACAAGTAGTGTTACGCCCACACAAAATGTATGACTTTAGATACTATAAATATGTAATAATCGTATCAAGATAGTAAAATTTCTTGAATAAACTATTTGTATACATTTTGTATGATTTCTTTATTCAGTATAGGTACATTAGAGTATTTTTTAATGTGCAATATAAAATGCGTTAAGTATATGAAATTGTTTTCTAAATATATACAGCGTTATTGACGGTAGTCAAATCATCCAATCAAAAGTAATCTTACCTACAGCCTACTGCGCCGCACTAACCTGCGTTTCCGCACTGAAATCGCACTGCAGTGTGCGAGCCCATAATCATTACATGGAGCCTTTTGTGAAGTTCTCCTGGAATACTGTTATGCATATCCCCGGGGACTCTTCTCAATTCACTGGGTAGTTTCCGCATGAGTTGATATACACGTCTTTTCAAATCTCTAGATTAGCGTTAATAAATGAACGCTCCAGGCTACATGGCTTTTAAATTGAAAATGCTCTTAGAGTTAATATTCTTTTTCTATAAAATAAAATGCAATGAATTTTTTTTGGTCATTTTTGCAGTGAACATCTGGGTCTACTTTTATTCAAATGAGCTACCGCACACCTGAGACACGACTGTCTTAAGACAGAAATGCACTAGATGCGCACATTTGAGACAAAACGTCTAATAGACAAAGTTGTCTAATGCGCCCCGCGACAAGTCTGACTAACGACTGTCGGCTTCCCTTTGAAGTGTGAGCGCGCACATTTACGACAAAACTGTCTAGCCACAATAGACATAACTACTAGTAGTTCAACTGCAAAGAGACGAACAAGTTTCAATATATTATTTTGTCAAATTCGTCGGGTTTCACTAAGATTATGTGTGGAATGTGCCACGCGCTGGCTGAAATAATTTATTTTTAAATAATAATTATATATTATTTCAAAATTAGATTCTGACAATTTTAATCACATGTGCCAAAACAATAGCAATAATACGACCAAAAAGAGAAACACGTCCAACGATCCAAGTACTATCTTTCCCGTCTAGTCTTTCCCGTTTATTTTTGAAGTTATTTTTATCCGAATGAGAACTTTTCTATCTATAACTATAAAATCTTTCAGAACTGCTCGCAATAGACGCAAAATATATTTTTCAGTAAACGAAAACTAGGCAGTTCTAGAAATATTATTCATTCGTAAGGCTCAAATTGAAATCATTTTTTTAAGTTGGTTAAAAAGCACAAAAAATTTTGTATTACGACAAATTTTTTTTGTGCTTTTTAACCAACTTAAAAAAAAAAGATTTCAATTTGAGCCTTACGCATGAATAATATTTCTAGAACTGCCTAGTTTTCGTATATTATGAGTATTTCATCAGCATCTGAACAAAATATGTAGAAACTTTTAAAAGTGTATATAGTATGTTTGTGTTTGCGTATCGTCCGAGCTACAGGTCCGATTTAAGTAATTCTTTTTTTGTTTTGTTGACTTTGTTGTGATAGGTATTGTTCAATTTAGGTAATTTTCATCAAAATTGGTTCAGAAGTTTTGAATTCGATTTTAATTTTATTAATATACAACTTGTGATTTGTAAATTTACCTAAGTTGTAAACATAAATTATTTCAAATTGACGTGTTTCACATCCCGTTTTAACGTGTTTAACATGTTTAACATCCCAGAGAAATACAGTAATAGGAAACCCTAATGCCTGTAATATGTCATAGTTTTAAGTCCGTAGTGACAAGTTAACAACCCTAGGGATTTTCGTCATATTACGTAAAATTTAAAATTTCTAGCTTCTAAGTCGGCATACCCTATAATTCTGTCTACTCTGTCCGGGCGTTCTCTACTGTTTAATATTATACAATTGTATGCGTTGCGTCATCGTAGTCAAGAGTGACTTGGTGTGCGCCACATGATAGACACAACTGTTTTAATTGTGTCGTAAGACTGACTTGTCTAAGTGAGACAAGACTGTCTAACTACAGTCGTGTCTCCGATGTGCGGTCGCACTTACTCCCGTATTCCAAAAAATCTGCCCCAAAAATCTGTAACAATATTAATAATACACACCCTTAAACAGTTGTCAGAACACCTCAAAGTCTAATACTAGACTTTGAGGTGATCTAACAGTGGAAAGCAAATGTCGAGTTTGGCATGTGGAAGACGAGATTTCCACAGTAACCCGAAGAAAATAAAATAAAATTCAGCTGTACTCTTAATCAAAGGTCAAGTAGACGTTCAGAAATGGATACCTCCTCCTATAATGATAATACACCCCACACCGGTTTCGGTTACGGTGTCCGGTTTCATTTAAACCAGGCTAGTTACGCAGGAGTAATTTTATAGTACTTAGCTAAGTGCGTGCGCAGTACACAAGAGCACTCTCTATTCCTTTTTTTTACTTATTACCCAATGGGACGGAAGACCGACACGACTGGTGAGAGATCAGGTGCAGGACCGACTTTTTACATGCCCATCCGACGCATGGATTACTTGTCAGACAATCAGGTGATCAGCCTTCATTGTCCTAACCAAACTTGGAAATTACATGTTTCCAACGCGGGAATCGAACCTACGACCACCGAGTCAAGAGCCACGTTCTTAACCACATGACCACAGAGGCGTTCAGGCGTTTGATGTAAATAGTACTGTGGTCATCGACAATTAATAATATCTTTACAAGTGGCTTATGGAAGTCCTCAACATGGGTCTGATGATAAACCAGTACATCATTCACTCCCCGTTTCACTTCCCGCAGCGGCAGTAACGTCAGCGTCAAACGAGCGTAAATTCCGTGAAGCTCGGAAAGTGCTCGCCCGTCCTGTTCTATAGATAACTGAATGAAAACGCGCGATGGCTATAAATGTCGCGCGGTATGGAATTTTTATAGAGATACTAGCTGTCCCGGCAAACGTTGCTTTGCCATAATATAAAGTATTTCGCCCGTATTATTTTATTGAAGTGACTAAATAAGTATTACGCTATGGCAACGTCGATCGCTACCCCGTCACACAAACAATGGTCGCCGTCAGTCTCAGGTTGTAATAATTTAATATTATTTATTCAACAAAATATGCACCTATCAATATAATATAAAGTGCCCAGTAGCCGTTACTTACTCAATCCAGTCGAAAAGTATCGACATCTGTTGGAATCTTTTGGAGTCAACAGATAATTGTGACTGTCAATTAATTATAGACAAGTAATTTGCAATTAAATAAAATTGCGACTATAATTAAAGATCTAAGCTATCCTATCTCTCAAGTTGGAAAAAAGCACACGTTTAAAAACAACATTAAAATCGGTTAAGTAGTTTAGGAATCCATCGCGGACAAACATCGTGACATTTATATAATTATAATAGATTAGATTAAGTAGGGATATGGCCTGAAAACGTTGTGACGTTTACATGCCATATCCCTATATCCTGTATCCATATCCTGTATCGTGCTCTAAAAGTTTTTAAAATTATAGAACACAATAAAGAATTGTAATATTATGACGGCTGAAATGAATCTAACGGATTCCAACCATAACAAAGAACTTCTTTACGTATTTACAGAGGACATGCCGATACTATTGCACTGACATCGACAGAAGTAATACAACAAAAGTAATAAAATTTGTCATTTTGTTAAAAAATTACGACATGTCCTCTTGTAAAAAAACGTCTTATATTATTAATGTAGATGGGAAATCTTTAACATTATTTTTTATCAAGATAATTTTTGTATCGAAATATTATGCTCATCGTTTATCTTTGACCGCTTTGCTCATACAAATTTTAAATTATATGGCCATTTTACATTTAAATAAACTTTATTCGGCAGCCAATAAATAACAACGAAGTTACTGCACAATTTATATTTATTTATAAATAAAGCAATTATTTATATTGACTTGACCGAGTTTCCGCTGCCGTAGGAACACGATTTAAAACGCAATTTAAATGATATGTGTGCTTCGAGCAAGTTTGAACATCGCGTTTATAAATTCATACAAGTCCAGTTTAAAGTATGTAAAAGTTGAATTGGAAACAAAATGTAAAATACTACTGATATTATGCTTAGTCATATTAATAGTGATGATGATGATGATTATAATATTATTAAATTACATTGTAATTTCATAAAATAAATAAAACCATTGGTTTCTAGATCTTTTTGACGTTACGAGACGACTATACGATATTGAACCCTACAGAGTACGAACTATTTTAAGCGCTACGAAATGGCTACGCTGTAATGATTGCTACGACAAAGCGTAGCGCGTAGCAGGGCTACCTCGTTTAAAGCGAAATACCATAGACTAAGGAAAATATACGCTATACTGACGTAACAGCTACAAATTTTTGCTATGCTATACTATAAATGACAGACATAATAATTATTAATTATGCTTAGTATATTTAATATTAACTTCCTACAATTTTGCAGTATAATTTAAAATAAGCTATGCTAACTTCCAAAACATGTAAACATAAACATTCAAAAACCACCCTTATATCAAAAACTACAGCGATATTTACCGTAAAACTTTTTGTTATGGCACTTACCCAACAGATAGCGGGAACTGTGTCAAACATATCAAAGGTGTAGGGATCCGCTCCGTATAATCTAAGATCGGAGTTTTCACGGAGGCCGTAAATCAAAGTTGAACAATACGTCCCCCGGCGGGACAATGACGCGTCTCGGTGATAAGAGTGAGCGATGAGCGAAGAGCGGTAGGTAATGAGCGATGAATGGTTAGCGATAAGCGATGGGCGATAGGTGATGATCGATGGGTGATAGGTGATGAGCGATGAGCGATAGGTAATGAGCGAAGGGTGATAGGTGATCCATATTATAATCTAAGATCGGAGTTTTCACTGAGGCCGTAAATCAAAGTTGAACAATACGTCCCCCGGCGTGACAATGACGCGTCTCGATGTTAAGAGTGAGCGATGAGCGAAGAGCGATAGGTAATGAGCGATGAACGGTAACTGACTAGCGATGAGCGATATGTAATGAGCGATGGGCAATATATGATGAGCAATCTGGGCGATAGGTGATCCATATAATCTAAGATCGGAGTTTTCACGGAGGCCGTAAATCAAAGTTGAACAATACGTCCCCCGGCGGGACAATGACGCGTCTCAGTGATAAGAGTGAGCGAATGAGCAAAAAGCGGTAGGTGATGAGCGATGAACGGCAAGCGACTAGCGATGAGTGATAGGTGATTAGCGATAAGCGAGTGATGATGAGCAATGAGCGATAGGTCTTCCATATAATCTAAAATTGGAGTTTTCGCTGAGACCGTAAATAAAAGTGTTCAATTTCAAAAAGTGTTAAACTTCAAATACGTCCTCGGCGTGATAATCACACGCCCAAGAAATAGGAGTGAGCAATGAGCGGTGAACGATGGGAAAAGCGATAGGTGATGAGCGATGAGCGATAGGTGGTAATGAGTGATGAGCGATAGGTGATAGATTATGAGTTTAAAGCAATAAGTGAAGAGAAAAGTGATGAGCGACGAGCGGCAAATGGCAATGCAACATGATAAGCGATTTAACAACTAGGAGATACTTGTACAATTAAACTAATTTTCAGTGTAAATTCTGCATCACATTACAATATTATAATACTATGCAAGGTTTCTATTAAATATAGATTTTATGCAATACGATGCATAGTACACGCCTATGTACGCTAGAATGGGTGAGTGAGAATGGTTGTATGAATAGAAATGTAAAATTATTTCAAACTCCGTTCCATTGCGGACACAATGTTTCAGAATCACGCGTGAATATTATGAATTCTTTCTTTACCGTATTTTAAGCCTTATAAACTCACAAATTGAAAGTTAAAAAGTTATATTAAAAATACAGCAATAATCTTCTGCAGTATATGAACATTCCTATCCCCGTTTTTAATTTTCTATTTTTGTTTATTATACTCATGATATCAGCTTCAAAAGTAAAATCAATTTATAAATAATCAAGCATACATTCAGCATCTCCTTAGTATTTACAAATTACTTTTATTTGAAACACACGCCAATAGATCGACAATATCATAAACTATACATATTCCCCGTTTTAAATTTTTTAGGGTTTAATTAAAAAATTAATTAAAAATAGGGTTTTGGTTCGATCTCGGCAACGCGGCAAATGTATGGCCAAGGTCGTTTGCTCGGGGGACGTCCTTAATATGATGCATAAGAATATTTAAGTTCATATTGTTATTATTTCTTGGGTTTCATATTTCTTGCTGTCTGGCACTTCATTGCTATGATATTATTTTGGCGTTATGTATAAATTCTGTATCTCCAAAAACTAATAATATTATACGAATTTCGAATAAAATGTTGATTGCCAAATTTTATTTAGTATAAAATATGAAAGAAAATATTCTGAAATTAAAAAATCATACGCTCAATTTTAATAATAATAATAATAATATCTATGGACGCTTCACACCACGTCAGTCAGGCTCCGTGCTAAGTACCTAAAGGACTTGTGTTACAGGTACCAGACAACGGAAATATATTTAATACTTTTATACTATACATATATTTAAGATTTTTATTATATTATACACATATTTAATACACATCCAGACCCGGGAACATTGAAAACTTTTTGTTCCGTCGGCGGGATTCGAACCCGCGACCCCCGGCTTGAGCGTCCAACGCGCTTACCACTGAGCACACAGAGGTCGTCATTTTCTTTTGATTATTTTAAATTTTATTTCAAGCAAGTATCACATAATTAGTTAAAGGTGCATTCTCGATAACGAAGTTGAAAAGGTGAGCTTGGAGTCAGTCGCAAAAACTCGAGGAATTTAATCATGAGTAAATTCGTACGAAACAAAACGATGCAATCTAATTAAAAGTAACATTTATGCTGGCGTTTATTTACGTCGGCCATAGAGTTGAAATGGTAGATAGGACGTATCATTGCTTATGTTATAAAGATTAAAAATGGTTAGTTTGATTATAAAGTTATTGTATTTAACAGACTTCTGAGCCAAATAGGGAGGGCCTTGGAGAGTAAACAAATCGGCTTTTATTTTGTATCATTTAATAATGATTTCATCATTAATAATTATTTCAAACTAGATGTTAATTATTGTAGTTTTACTCGCGTTAACATTTTTCTCTCCCATGTTTTACCAGAGTAAAAACTTTTGCCCTTTCCCAAGACGACTCGAATAACAAAACATCAAACACTGTGATTAATTATGGGCTTGCAGATTATTATATGCTAAATTATAATAAAACTCGGTGGAGAAAATAATTACGGTGCACTTTTATTAAACTCACAAGCGGAAGAGACCACAGATTAATATGACATTTTGACAAAGACAAAGGATCTTGTACCACAGACAATTCCTAATTTTTATATTTATTGAAGTCTACACTTCACACGCCCCCTCAATAAAAATAAAAATTATACTCTTACATTGAGCACTCTTACAACAAGAAAAATATATATATTTCTTAAGAACAAAAAATATCAGCTCTTTAACAAACAAAACAAGCGCCCCCTTATTAGTAGACTGCTAATAAATACTGATACAAAAGAAATCTCTTATTTAGAACTTATATTCTATGATTATTCTTAACTTTTAAGTTCTATTTACTCACATTAAACCTAAAAGAGGTCTAAAGTTATTAAACTTAGGTACAGGTAAAGACTTTGTAAAGAAATCAGCTAATTGACAATCTGTTTTAACATATTTGGGAACTACAATATTACTATCAATTTTCTCTTTAATAAAATTAAACTTAATATCTACATGTTTTACTCTCTTATTATTTTCAGGATTATTTCCAATACTTATAGCTGCCTGATTATCTACAAAGATACTGATAGGACAAACAGAAATCTGAAAATCTTTTAAAATATTTTTAAGCCAACAAGCCTCAATAACTGCAGAACTCAGAGCTATAAGTTCTGCCTCAGAAGATGACAAACTAACAGTAGGTTGCTTCCTAGATGACCATATAATAGGACAATTAAATAATTTGAACACGTAACCTGATGTTGACTTTCGGTCATTAAGATCACTTCCCCAGTCGGAATCAACATATCCAATCAAATCAGTACTTTCATTACTATGGAAAGTTAACTTCAGGTCAAGTGTAGCATTTACATACCTAAGTACTCTTTTTAGAGCTTTTAACAAAGTTTCATTTGCACAATTTTGAAATCGACTTAAATATGCTACACTAGTACATAAATCAGGTCTAGTACATAATACAGCGTACATTAAAGATCCAAGAATTTGTCTGCATTGATTTTCTAACTTAGGATCTGAGTTATTTGATTGAAACATCTTAAATTTAAATTCCATAGGAGTAGACATAGGTTTTGACTCACACATATTAAACTTTTCTAAAATCCTTTTTAAATAGGGTTTTTGTGACAATTTAATAATACCATTTTGCAAATCTTGCTCAACATGAATACCTAAATAATCAGTTACATAACCTAAGTCTTTCATATAGAAAATATTACTCAAATAAAGTTTTAAATTATGTACCTCTTTATCATTATTCCCCATAATCAATATGTCATCGACAAACAATAACAAATAAATGTAAAATTCAGAATTTACGTTACAATACAGACAGAAATCATTTTCAGATCTACTAAACCCCTTTCTGAGCAATAACTTTATCAAACTTTAGATTCCAGTATTTGGGTGATTTCTTTAGTCCATAAATACTTTTATTTAATTTAACGACACTTACATTGTCATCACATCCAGGTGGTAGTCTCATAAAAACATCTTCCTGTATATCTCCATATAGGAAAGCACTCCGTACATCCATGTGATGGACTGGTATATAATGGCCTATCTTGCCACAACCAAAACATTTTACCTCGTTAAGTTTCTTTGTAGTTGTTGCCAGCGCTACACACTCTATTTCAGATTTAGTTTCATTACTTGAAATATTGCGCTCTTCCTCAATCAACAATCTTGCCATTAGTTCTCCTACAGTTTGATTTTCTGTAGGGACCGATTCCCAAGCTGCAATGAAATGGCGATATTTATCTGGTAGCGACATAAGTACCTTGGTGATAACCATCCTGTCAGATATATCATCGCCTAACTGGCGAATATTAGCTCTTACTTCTTCTATTTTTGAGAAGAATAGGGAAATATCTGCATCCCATTTGAGCGAATAAAACTTCTGTTGCTCAAGGTGCAAGGATGTTGATGATTTTTTCTCATACACATTATTTAATTTCGTCCACATCTCGGCAGACGTAGTGGCAGTAAGTAGATGTGTCATTATACTTTGTTCAATATGCAAAACAATCCAACCTTGTGCCTTACTGTCTTTTGAAATCCAATCCTGGTACTCCGCCTTTTTGTCTTTGTCGGGCTTAGGTATGGAGCCATCCACAATCTCAAATAGCCCTTTGGCCTTTAGAATAACTCTCATCTGAAATTTCCAGGTGCACCATGTCGCACTTCCATTTAATTTTACTCCAGAAGATTGCGGTTGCGACATATCCATTTTCGTCCACTCTTGCGGCGACCGGCGAATCGAACAAAGGAAAAATGGCGTCCGATGGAGTCTTGACTCGGCAAACACCGCTCGCGAAAATCTCTCGCAATACGTTTGCTCTCGCCGTAATTTACTCACTAGCGTATTCTGGGCCCATAACCTGTGATTAATTATGGGCTTGCAGATTATTATATGCTAAATTATAATAAAACTCGGTGGAGAAAATAATTACGGTGCACTTTTATTAAACTCACAAGCGGAAGAGACCACAGATTAATATGACATTTTGACAAAGACAAAGGATCTTGTACCACAGACAATTCCTAATTTTTATATTTATTGAAGTCTACACTTCACAAACACATTGCACAGTATCAGTTCAAATTTCAATGCAAAATAATGTGTGGAAGCGATGAGATGCAATTTAAATAAGCCAATATTATTTGGTAACGCATATCTAAACGATTCAAGCTCTATGCTTATTCTGAATATCTTACTTCTAAATAACACAGTAAATTTTGCAGCTTTCGAAGAAATTTTGCGTTCTCACGTACACAATTAAAAGTTAATTACCGAATGTTCGCATATCTACAAGATTAATTGTTACTTGAAAAAATAGAGCTAGGGAATTATATTTTATCTTAGAAATTACTTAATGAAAATTTGGGTGTAATTTTATCTTTTGGGTATTATTATTTTTAAATATTATACTGAAGATTCGAAAAAACTTTTAAGATACTGTCTGATGCCTGACGGATGTATGTACAATGTACATTGTACAGACAAGTATCCGTTTGCGGCGTATTGGGGTACACTAATAAAAAACATATTAAAATTTAGTTTGTTATTGTTTTTAGCAATATTCCGCGAAATAAACTTCCACCTTTAAGTAAATGAGTGAGTGCACGCATAGGCATGCGTACAGCACCTCCCTCCTCCCACACTGCCTTAGATGCGTACACTCGCATGCAAGAACTTGCAAACACCACCACCACACAAGCAATAATGTTGGCAAATCCGTGCAAGGCCCCTCACCACCATGCAGGTTGAAAACCTCGACGCGCGTTTCGCTCCAACACCGGAGCATCCTCATGATGTGGACTCTACGAACAACGTCCGTCAAGTCAGTGTTCGTAGAGTCCACATCCTGAGGAGGATGTGGACTGTGGGAGGAGGAGGGGAGGAGGGAGGTGATGTTCTCATACATATGCGTGCACTCACTCATTTACTTAAAGGAAGAAGTTTATTTCGCGGAATATTGCTAAAAACAATAACAAACTAAATTTTAAGCTATGGATTTCCGCAAAGTAACGCCTGATTCCATTAACTATTTAAAAAACATATTATGTACCGTCGAATTGAGAAACCACCTACTTTTTGGAAATCCTTTAAAAAAGGGTTGAAGATCGCATGCATTTTAACTGCTAACTGAAGATTCGTCCTCTCGCATTTATCATACCAGATAGAACATCGGCTTCCATTTTCCCCATTCATTAAGCAACAGCGAGCTGATAACTCAAGTCTCAGGATAGATCTTAATTAACTCTAAGCATCACTGAAACAGGCTAGTGTGAATGCAAATACAAAATGGAGGTTAATGTCCCACGGATCACATCTTAATAGCGAAGGAACAATTAGTGTCGCTAATGCATGCACGCCACAAGCAAAAACGAACCCTAAATAATCGTGATAAAGTAGAAATTGTGTCTTCAAAGTTTCATCCCTAGTATGCAACGAATTCTAATCTGTTCAAAATTCGACTTTAATTACTGCAGCTAGGATTTATTTTGGATTAAACCTGGATTGAGACATTAGTGTAGCTGGCAAGGAATGTGTTTGTGTTCAGTGGGACGGAGGCTTAAGTGTCGGGGATTAGTTGCGGTTGGTTACGTGTGATGTCCATATTTTGTGAACGTTTAACTAAGTTTCAGGACGCCTTTAAGGTCGAAGTTCGCTTCACACTTTTTAAGCTATTGCATAGCTGTTTTTTAACCGACGTCCAAAAAGGAGGAGGTTATACGTTCGTCTGTTTATATATTTTTTTTTGTATGTTCAACCATAACTTCGCCGTTTATGGACCGATTTTCATGATTCTTTTGTTGTTGTACAGGGTTAAATCCGAGGTTGGTACCATGTTCACAAAAGTGGTGATCTGATGATGGGATCTATGAGGACTCGAGGGGACTCCTTAAAATTTATTCGGGAACATATGGTGATTTCAATTTTTTCTGAAGTATTTTAGGCATATACTACCAAAAAGTAAGATTTTGCACCAGGATATACCCTGGTTCTGAAGGTACCCAACAGAACTTTTGAATCGTTATAGATACAAGTTTGAGGATTTTGGCTTTATTTAAAGTACTCCAAGCAAATCCTACATTATTTATAGGATTTGCTTGGAGTTTATTATTTCCGGACCTATACGACCTGCAAACCTTCAAGAAGAGAGCTTATTCCCTCTTAAAAGGCCGGCAACGCACCTGCAGCTCTGCTGATGTTGCGAGTGTCCATGGGCGACGGTAGTTGCTTTCCAACAGGTAACCCGTTTGCTCGTTTGCCCCCTTATTTTGTATAAAAATAAATAAAAAGGAGAGTCAAATTAATATAGAAATTAAGCCTGGCTGTGGGCTTCGCTGCAAAAAGAATTGAGATCTAAATGAGTACCAAGTTCTATACAAAATCGAAATATTATGTATTTGTAGAAATAAAATAACATTATAAGCAAGTATTAAACCCTATTTCTTTGCTTTACATATTGGATACCTATAATAACAGTTCATATTATTTAAAATATGTGAGATCTTAACAACTTTAGCTTAAATCCCGAAAATATCGAAAATACCGGATTACCGGTATTGGTCTAGAGCCAATACCGAAAATACCGGTTTTACTTAAATGATCCGGTATTGCGACCCCAAGGCGGCGCGGGCCGGGTAGGTACCTGCGTATGCGACAAGTCGAGCGAGTGCCAGCCTATTGAAAGGTGAAACTAGTCTGGTGACCGGCTGCTTAGCACGTCACGTCACGTGTTCACTTCGATTTTTTTTAATGTATTGTTTAAAATTATCTGCAGGCTGCAGCTGATATCATATTTTGTAAGTGTGACTGTAATAAGATACGCAGAATAATATTATACAGGTGTATTATTCTACTTATAGTACGCGATGGTTTACTCTAGGTTACCAGAGTAAACCATCGCATACTATAGTGATACGCGTACTTTAGTTATAAAAAGAGTGAAATTATTATTTTTAATAAAAAATTAAAACCGACTTCCAAGGTAAAAACAATAATAACATCCTTATAATATGAACTAAAAGTATTAAATAATTATTCCTATCTAATAGTGCCTTTTTCCGAATTCCGCTAAAACTCATCATAGTCTTTTCGATCGAGACTCGAGTTTGTCGATTGATTTTGAAAATTATATTAATGTTGTTACAAAGTAAATGATTTAAACTTGATGTTGCGGTTACTAAGTTGGCAATTTGATCATGGGATCTATGAGGTACGTAGGAAAAAACTTTTTTGAAAACTGCCTGAGTATAGTAGTTGTGATAGTTTCATACCTAAATCCTATATATCTACAACTGACAGCTTATAATATGTTTAAGTATCGGTAAATAACAAAAAAGAGTGAAATTATTATTTTTAACAAAAAATTAAAACCGAGTTCCAACGTAAAAACATTAAGTAATAATATGAACTAAAAAGTATTAAATAATTCTTACTCTTTAATAGTGCCTCTTTCAAAATTCGTCTAAATCTCAACTATTTCTGTACATACTATACTCGTAGTCTTCATTACTTTGAAGTCGGTACCAGTCCCAAAAGTTTCGTAATATTATATTCTGACAATGACTGATTAACTCACGATTAAATTAGCTGGTACCGACTTCAAATAATGAAGACTATAGTATATACAGAAATTGTTGAGATTTAGACGAATTCTGAAAGAGGCACTAGTAAAGAGTAAGAATTATTTAATGCTTTTTAGTTAATATTATTACTTAATGTTTTTATTCACCTGGCATATGAAAGACGGGCGTGAGAGTGAAGAGAGTAGTAGAAAAGAGAGTACGGGCTCTTAACCCAAAATAAATAACGAAGGTCCGCTAAATGAACTCTTAGCGGGCCCCTAGAAGATCAATTTTATTGCCCATTATTACGTATTGTGCAATATTATTGACCGTTTAGGGTTAATATTGAACAGTTTGAGCTAGTTTAATTTTTAGGGTTCCGTGCTACTACTTACCCAAAGGGTATATACGGGACCCTATTTCTAAGACTTCGTTGTCTGTCCGTCTGTCCATCTGTCATAATGAACTGAAACTTCGTGCCATCCGGGTGTCCCTTGACCTCTCAAGTTTATATCTACAGCCTTGTATTAATTACCTATTTAATTACTACAAATAAAATATTTTTATGGGTCTTCCTCACAGTATAAATTTTCAACAAAAAATATATTAACACAATAAATGATAATAATTTGAACGAAGTATAATTTTCATAATGTGAATTAACGACTAATTTATGTGGAATTAAATCGAAGATTTGATAAATCATTTCGTATAGCACATCCACATTATACCATTATTATTTTTAACAAAAAATTAAAACCGACTTCCAAGGTAAAAACAATAATAACATTAATATGAACTAAAAAGTATTAAATAATTTTTACTATCTAATAGTGCCTTTTTCCGAATTCGGCTACACCTCAACTATTTCTGTACTCAATCTTCATTATTTTGAAGTCGGTACCAGATAGCTGAATCTTCAGTCCTCTGACAGAATATTTGAAACTTTTGGAACTGGCACCGACTTCAAAATAATGAAGATTGAGTACAGGAATAGTTGAGGTTTAGCCGAATTCGGAAAAAGGCACTATTAGATAGTAAAAATTATTTAATACTTTTTAGTTCATATTAATGTTATTATTGTTTTTACCTTGGAAGTCGGTTTTAAATTTTTGTTATTAATTTTAATTCGAAAGATCACCACGCAAGTGTTGTGTTACAGTTTCCTGTAATAAAAATAAATACTTTCTGTAACTTTTTCTATATTCTGTCTGTTGCTCTTTCTAACCAGGTTGGGTAGAATTTTAAATAGATTACACTTTGCGTATCGATAAATTACAATTAGTAATTAGTTTTTATCCACAAAATACGGGTTTTGAGTAATATTAAGCAGCTTAATCATTAGACTTTATCGGTCTTACTACAAAAGATTTAAATACCTATTGAACAGTTGCTTAGGAAAGAAACCAGTACATAATAGTGTCAAAACAACTGTTCAATACATGTTTAGATGTTTTGTGGTAAGACTATTCAGATTAGGCAGTATTTTCAATAAAAATTCACTTAGATTTCTTGATAACACAAACACTTTATTTTCATGAGGTCACAACATTACGAGAAAATTGTAAGAGAGCGATGACACATTGACAGCTAATCATAGAGAACATTTTTCATAGACTAAAGAGTTATTTTCTTAAACTAACAGCGCCATAGTAGCAGAGAACTTATATTATACTTTTACTAAGATACATCTACATTATAAATTTATTTATCCAATAAAGACCGTATAATTTTTATAAACTTTTAGTTTGGTAGTTATCTGTGATCAAATTAAATATAATTGAAAGAGCAAAGGAACATATAGAAAAGTAATTTTAAGGACTGCTCGATCTTCAATAAAATATGAAATTTTATTTGAAATAGCCAATAACTGAGGCGAAAGATTTTGAAACAAAATTATAGTTTTATAGCACTTAGAAAAAAAAAGTCGATTGATCAAAAAAGTTTATAGTAAGGCTACTGAACTTAAGGGAGGGGAAAATAAATGAATAATCGATATCGGCGTTTTCGAACTCTTGAACTCGACTCTTCGAATCTTTAAATAACATGTTAAAAATGCTTAAAGAACATGTTAAAAATGCTATTAATAATAATTATTTATATTGTTCAACAATTTATTATTTTGTACTTATGCAAGAAAAAAGAAACTGAATGATAAGTAATCATGTTAATCATTACTACACCATCTGATTATTATCTTAGAAGAACATAATAATTATATAACTCACTCACTTACTTTATAATTTTGTATAATATTATGTACTTAACTGATTAACTATAACAATAATATTCTATTTATTATTATTTATTAAGTTTATGCGATAAGTGTGTGATCTATTTAAATTGAATTATTACAACAAATAATAACCCAATTTAAATAGATTGTAATATTTACACTTTCAATCGACCGACGATATCGTATAGAATTAGGTTTCCTCTAGATTTTAAAATAGCACGACTTCTTCACAGAGGTACGTTTTGAAAAAGGAAACAAATATTTCCATTTCCATTGTAAATCTAATAATGTTATACTAGACCGACTTCTCAGAAGCTGTCTAGCGGAGGCGAACTTATCACAATCAAGATGGAAAGTGTAGAGAGGAGTGCATTTACTATGTGACAGTGACATTTGATAGACGTATCTCGATTGTGGTATTATCGTGAAATGCCGGAATTAATAATCGGAATTCTAAGATGCATTCTAATTTCTAATACATTTTGAGAAATTGGGGCCTCCTTGTTTGAAGAGGAATTCTCGGAAACTTATTATTCTAGAGTGACCTAATTAGAACTTTGAATAATTATAACGCGAAAATTGAGTTTTGATTATAATAATATACTACAGTATATTATATTATTATAATCAAAACTCAATTTTCGCGTCCTGGACGTCCGCAACTCTGTTGCATAGAAATTAAGTTATCGCGCGGGACTTGTACAATTTTCTGGGATAAAAAGTATCATAATATGTCCATTCCCAGGACCATAATATTCAAATTTCAACAACATCGATTCAGCGGTTTAGAAGAGATAAGAAAGAGACAGATACACTTTTGAATTTATAATATTACCATAAACTGTCTCCAAAAAGAGATTTTTATTTATAAATAATTAAAATGAAAAAATAATAGCCATTGTCTGTTACTTTGTTTACTTTATACTTTATCGATAAATATTATTTTACAATGTAAATTATATTACGTTTTTATCGATAAAAATCGACAATCTCACATCACTATCAAGGCGTAACGACATCTGTAAAAAAAGAACGACGCCGGACCGCTCTCGACAGACGAACTGGCCAACTGCTAATTACAGACATTGAACCGCTGCGGCTGGAACTTGTTTGATTAAACTTTGAATTTCGGTTTTGTCAAACGCCAAAAACCCTTTATAGGATGTGAGTATTATTTTACAACTTTTACATAATATTATAATAGGCAGATCATCATTCTTTTTTCTTTTAGTCCGATTGTCTTGAAAATCGAAATTATTTGATAATAATTTAGTTACATTTAAAGTATGTTCTTATTTACTTCGAAATTCTAATCTACGACAAATTAAAAAGTGTAACCAGTAGTTCGGACACTGCTTACAAACACGTGTATGACTAGTACGCATGTGTCATAGAATATTATTTTCATATTATATTCGACATAAACAAACAGAATCTTCCAAAATCCTTCCCCCCTAGACAAGTGGCAAAACGCTAACGCTACAAAACGTATGCGATTTGACATAAGTCGCTTCGCTAGCGAATACTATTGTCAAATCCATACATTTTGTAGCGTTAGCGTTAGTGTTAGCGTTAGCGTTTTGCCACTTGTCTACGGGGGCTGATCATTTAATTTTCACTTATCTATAATAGCAAAACTTTGACATGCATCCTTGATGGTTTGTTTTTTATTTGAAACTGTGATGCTGATGAAGTTTCGGTGAAACTAAAGCTTAAATCTCGTCGCGTCAGAGATAAATTAGGTCAGTGGATTTAGAACAGTAATTTAGATTACCTAAATAAAGTGCAACGTTGAGAGTCTTACAATCCCCGCGGGCTTTAATCACGGAGAACAACATTAGCTGTGAAATGTGGATGTCGATACGGTGTGGGGGATTTCCGATATCCCATTTCCCGATTCTCATGAGTAGAATGTCGTTTCGAATGCCGGCATTCTCACTCGCGTGCGTACACTTTGCCTAACACGCGGTTGAGGCGGCATGCGATCGAAATGGTATTCGGTGTTTGAGAATTGAGCCCCAGTACACGTATTCATGACTTTTCAGAAATAACTATATGTTTTTCAAATCTTTGCCACCCAAATTCCGAGAAAAACTTTCGTTGGACCGAGATAATAGAAAGAAAGATGAAAGAATTAAACTTGATTTGCTAAAACAATACGTTAATTACAGGAACATCTTAAAATTAAACTGTTACGTTAAATACTGTAGAATTTCTTAGACTTAATTCAGAACATTATTCAGAAAATCCAGCCTATCCCGTAAGCCTAGTAAAGGCGATAGCTTCACCATATTGGACACTTACGACTAGTATTCTGTCCTTGATAACCGCTGAGGCATGTACTCTGGCCTGATATAAGCCATATTCGCACTAGAAATTACGGTTAAAGACTTTATTACTCAAAAAGAATTACAATAATTCACTTACTTGAGTACATTGACTAATAATAAGCAAACTTATTCTAGCGCAAGACACAGCTTATTATATAATATAACTTAGATAAACAATAACTTACAGTAACAGAACAAAAAAGTACTTACGTTACTATAAATTGAACAAATAGCTTTCTGCAATATAGGCCAAAAAATTCGTTTAACACACGGCACGGCACATCACACATCGGCCGGCTAACTACACTGCACAACCTAACTATCTACATTTCGGTACTTCTGTTATACATTTTCATAAACTTTTATAATTATAAATTACATTTTAATATATTTATAGAACATAACAAAGTCCAAATTGTCTCAATACGAGTTTATAACTGTTCATAACTTTAATAATTTTTGTATTCAAAAATAAAAACCGACTTCCAAGGTAAAAACAATATTAACATTAATATGAACTAAAAAGTATTAAATAATTTTTGCTATCTAATAGTGCCTTTTTCCGAATTCGGCTAAACCTTGACTATTTCTGTACTCAATCTTCATTATTTTGAAGTCGGTACCAGATAGCTGAATCTTCAGTCCTCTGACAGAATATTTGAAACTTTTGGAACTGGCACCGACTTCAAAATTATGAAGATTGAGTACAGAAATAGTCAAGGTTTAGCCGAATTCGGAAAAAGGCACTATTAGATAGCAAAAATTATTTAATACTTTTTAGTTCATATTAATGTTAATATTGTTTTTACCTTGGAAGTCGGTTTTTATTTTTTGTTAAAAATAATAATAATTTCACTCTTTTTAGTTACACTAGTAGGTAAACCTTCGCGTATATTTTACGTATCTTATTACACAGTTCACACTCACAAAATAATATATTATCAGTGAAGTGAACATATTGTGCTAAGTAATTTAACAATTTTAATACTTCAAACCCCAAGCGGTCACCGGCGATTGCGATAACAATAGAAAGGCTATTGTGTCTCGTTTTTCCACGATCCAAGGATCTATCAGATAAAAAATTGTATAAACTTGCATAGGATGTAGCATAGCTACTCATCTAATATATAAAATTCTCGTGTCACAGTTTTCGTTGCCATACTCCTCGGAAACGGCTTGACCGATTCTCATGAAATTATGTGAGCATATTGTGAGGATATTGGTCTGAGAATCGGTCAACATCTATTTTTCATACCAAAAATTATTTATATGGCAAAACAACGTTTGCCGGGACAGCTAGTAATATAATATAATATTATCATAATTATTGACAGGTGTTCTTGTAATCAAGAATTCAATTTCAAATCCATTCAAATCGATACTTAGTGCGCCATCTATCGATTAATAAGTATAACTAATTAAAAAGACACTTATTGACTTTGTTTTGTTTAAATGCTCTTTTTAAAATAACTTTATTTTAATTCTATATTTTGTCTATTAAAATTTTATAAAGTAGTTAGTATAGTATTCGATCTGTATATAAAGTAGTAAAGTATATTCGGCGGCGCGGGCGCCGCGATACCGTCGCCTCCGTGGCGCTGACCGCCGTGTATATTTAAACAAAGTGTTGTTATACAGTATAAAATTATTATTATTATTAGTATATCCACACCTATGCCTTGTACTATTATCTATTCTGTGCCATGAGACATTGGTGACCTTAACACGACGTGGTAATGATGAAGACGATGACGATGATGATGATGATGATTATGATGATGAATATGAGTTGCATAGTAGCATATGCTTTCTGTTCTTAAAACAACGCCGAAACTCCCAAACGTGTATCTATAAGGAGTTAGGAGTTCTCTCAGCATCTTCGAAACCA
Organism: Polyommatus icarus; assembly: GCA_937595015.1. Classification (NCBI taxonomy): domain Eukaryota; kingdom Metazoa; phylum Arthropoda; class Insecta; order Lepidoptera; family Lycaenidae; genus Polyommatus; species Polyommatus icarus. The sequence goes on along the minus strand of OW569328.1, from coordinate 20,553,352 downwards.
TGGTATACCTTGACCCAATATTTGACTTTTTGGTAGCATATTCTTAGTATACTTCACATAAAACCAAAATCACCATATGTTTCCATATAAATTTCGAGGAGTTCCCTCGATTACTCCTGGATCCCATCATCAGGTCACCACTTTGTGAACATGGTACCAAATTGGAGTAAAACCAAATACAACAAAGCAAAAATTTCGAAAATCGGTTCACAAACGGCGGAGTAATCTTTGAACATACAAAAAAAAAAAAAAAAAAAAAAAAAAAATATCCACAGCCGAACATATAACCTCCTCGTTTTTTGGAAGTCGGTTAAAAAGTGTAGGGTACATAAAAATATCGAGCTCTGTGTTATCTAAGGCTCGCTCACACCGTCAAGATATAATATAATAATATGCAGAAGATATATTATTGTTAATTTGACTCATAAAATAAAATGGATAGCAGAATGTGTTTCTTAGCACTAAACTCGAGAACGGCTGAACTAGTTCTGATATTTCATTCTTGTTATATTTTAAACCTTAATAACTAAGACAAGACAAACTTATTAATTAAATATTATGTTTATAATCTTAAGTAATTGTGGTATTTTCCAAGATATGTGCTTTTAAATTCTTTTTAAATGTATTTAAAGATTTTGCCTGCTTAATATCTAATGGTAGTTTATTGTAAATTTGCGCTCCTTCAAATAAAATGCACTTTTTTCCATAGTTTGTCCTAGGATTTTTTAAAGAGATATTATTTGCCTGTCTAGTTTTCATTTTTTGAAAACAACCTTTAGTAGTAAATTTTGTTTGGGTATTTATTTCATTATTTAATATTTTTCTTATCAAAATGCATGTATTAAGTTTATAAGTTTGGTTTATCGTAAGAATTTTTGTATCTTTATAGATTTTTTCTGTATTTTCTAAAAAATTATAGTTAAATAGGGCTTTTATTATCTTATTTTGCATTGTTTGAAGCACTTTGAGATTAGTTTTATATGCAGTTCCCCATATTTCTATTAGGTACTCTAAGTGGGGCTTTACCATCGAATTATATATTAAGTATTTTACCGATTTAGGGAAACAATGGGATATGTAGCGAAATGTGCCACATAATGGTACAAGTTTTTTCTTTATGTATTCTAAATGAGATTTCCAATTTAATCTATTGTCAAGAATTAAACCAAGATATTTCTCTTTGCTAACTTCGTTTATAAATTCATTATTGATAGTAAGTGAGGGATAGTTTGGAATTTTTTTATTTAATGCAGAAAAAATAATATAGTTTGTTTTAGATGTATTAATTGTAAGTAGGTTATGTTGCATCCAATCATATAACAAATTAAGGTCTTTTTGTGCTTTTTTTATAATATTGATTATCGAGTGACCAAAATAAAAGAGACTAGTGTCATCAGCGTATAAAGTAATATCACCTTGAAGGCCTAATTTATGCAAATCGTTGATATAAATTAGGAATAACAAGGGTCCCAGTATCGATCCTTGCGGCACACCAAAATCTATCGTTTTAGGTTCACTTTGTGCGTTATTCAATTTCGTAATTTGTTGCCAAATTGTTTTGCCCGCAACAAAACAGAAATTAGTTTATTCTTTGGAAAAAGATAACTTTCCGCGATATACTATCCTATGTCCTTTGTTTGTTGGGTAGAAACTGTATGTTTTTCTCAGATAAAAGCTGTTCTTTGTCCTTGCGTGGAACTCGAAATATCTGCTATTGAAATTTCTCCAAAATAGGTGTGAGGTGACATACAGACAGACGCGTAATTTAACAGTAATAGGATATATTACTGCAATGCTAATTACGTTAGAGGAAGCACCAGCATAGACCGGAAACAAAAAGTTTTGAATAGGTAATAGAATCAGGCGTTACTTTGCGGAAATACGTTGCATATAATTTTGTGTATTATTATTTTTACTCGTAGCAATATTCCTCGCAATAAATCTCAACTTGTACAGTTCGACAAGGCTGTTTTTTTTAATAAATAAATCTTTATTTCCTTCAAGTAGTACACGTTATCTTAAACAAACAAAACACTGCTCCCCACACTAGGATTTTTTTTTATTATTCACCCCCTAACATTATTAGGGCTTGTTATTTAACTTTTATTTATTTCTTCTTTCTTTTCTTTCTATTACATAGCTATTACATAATATTAAGTCATATTTTCTTGATTCTTGTCATTCTTATACAATTTCCAGTTTTCTACTTCGTATTATTATTTACATATTTTTCAGTTTTTCTATTTAGCTAAGTATCTACTATACTATATATATTTAAACCTAATATTTTATTACAGTTGTAACATGTCAATAAATATTTCTCAAATACAATTCCTATTAAAGCATATGTAAAATTATCCTTTCTACAATATTATGGTTCCAATAATCCGATTCTTACAATTTTCCATATTTTGTGGTATAACAATTTTGTATTTTCCATTTCATAAATTTCTGATTAATAAAAATTCCAATCTGATAAGTACTTTCAAAATAAATTTACATTTTTCAATATTATACAGCAACAATGTCAAAGATAAAACAACGGCACAATTAATGTAAAACTATCCTAATATCACAGCTGACCAATCTAGAACCTAACTATTCTTACACAGAATATCACAGTTTTTCTAACATACTGCACCCACAATCTTCCTGCAAAAGGCCAGGAATATGTCCCGCTTTTTTCCCCCCAGGATGGATGGCAGATTCTCACCCGTTATCGATGTGCCTAATTTCTGTTCAATATCATATCTATTGCTAGCAAAAATTGGGCAGTCGAGTAACAGGTGAGGAACCGTCTCCTCCACTCCTGGCTGACATAGGCACGACGGATCCTCCTTCAACTTGAATCTGTGCAAGTAGAAGGCGAATCCGCCGTGTCCAGTCAGAATCTGTGTGGTGTAGTGTGTGATGTATATCTTTTTGACTATCTTGTATGCAGCAGCAGCGCTAGGATTCCCTGTGTCGTGGAGAGCAGTCTCTTCCATCATGCACATTATAAACATAAGATACATCTATTACAATTAATCTTATCCAGCTAATGACATAGTGTTTGCAAGTAAACGGACTATATGTATTTTTTAAAGTAGGTGACAAAAAATTGTACCTATACAATATACACATAATAGCATTACAATATCATTACCAGAGCCACCGAAGCCAGCTACAGTACGTGTAAGTTAGTGATGAGGTGAGTTACTTCTACAGAGACCTGACATATATTGCAATTTTTATTAACTATATTTTATTATTAAAATATTAAATAATAAATATATAGCAAGTAATTAATATATAATATTAAAATGTTTATGAACGTGGTGAGAAAAGGAACTAACGCTTCTATCTTTAATTAAAGCGGTGCCGACGACTGTCGTCGGCCGCTCGCGACAATAAAACAATTGTATGAAAATTTACGGCACCGCTTCCTAGGCCTGCGACAAACGCACGCAGCCGACGACTGTCGTAAGCCGCACGCGGCCGTGTCTTGAATTTCATATGTGTCTTGACTCTTGAGCCGCGCGGCGCCTACGACTGTCGTCGGCCGCGCGTGTCTGTCGTAGCTAAGGCCCCGCGCGACCGTGTCAAAGTTATAATATTATGACACGGCCGCGCGCGGCTTACGACAGTCGTCGGCCGCGCGCGTCTGTCGCGGGCCTCGGAAGCGGTGCCATACATTTTCATACAATGACTATTGTCGCGAGCGGCCGACGATAGTCGTCAGCCGCGCGCGGCTTACGACTGTCGGGATGCACGGAATTGTACCTTTACCAGCAGCGCCCATTGACATCATTGACATATTCATTTATAGCCTTGTCGAACTGTAAGTAAATGAATGAGTGTACGCATCTCGACGTTTGAAAAAGTTTCTGTCAATATTCTGATATTATGACGTGTGGAACATGTCAGATTTTGGTCGGATATTTTACTGTGTGTGTTAGTAGCGCCTACTGCTCTAATACTCCCTATTATATCACAGTCTCATACAAAACATAATTTGTATAATAAAATAATTTGGGGCCGCAGGAATATTTCTGAAATAAATAGTTACTTTGACAAATGTAATAATGATTTAAAAGACTTTCATTTTCCATTAGAATTTCATGATTGTGCTGATAAGAGGTGTAGTAATTTAAAATGTAAAATGAATATAGATATTATGTATAATAAAATAATTAAGATCTTAACAGACGCCTCAATAAGCAGTAATTTTAAAAACGCTAAGAATAAATTTAAACATGTCACAGGCTGGAATGATTATGTCAGGGAGGCACACGGGAGAGCTCGATACTGGTATAAGCTATGGATGTCCCACAATAAACCCGATTGTGGTTATGTGTACGAAAGTATGAAAGAATCTCGTAAAATATTCAAGACCAAACTTAAGTGGTGCCAGAATAATGAGCATAAAGTTAAAATGGATGCCATAGCCAAGCATCACTCTGGTAGAAATTTTAGTAAATTTTGGAAATGTACGAAAGAGTTAGAGTCAGGTTCAAGTGCTCCCGTCTGCGTCGCTGACAAATATGATGCAGTTGAGATAGCAAATGCTTTCAGAAGCCACTTTAGGATGGAATCTCCACTGTCATCATCATCATCATCATCAGCCCAGCGGACGTTGAATGCTGAGGCCGCCCTGGATGACCGTGTTACACACTTTACTGCTAAAGATGTGGCTAGTGTGGTTAAAAATATGACTAGAGGTAAATCTCCGGGCCACGACGGTCTCAGCATTGAACACCTGCAATACGCAGGTCCTCACTTATATCGAGTATTGGCCATGTTTTTCACAATATGCGTGGGACATTCTTATTTACCAAAAGACCTAATGTATACCGTTGTTGTGCCAATTGTAAAGAACAAAACTGGCGATGTAGCAAACATGTCTAATTACAGGCCTATTTCATTAGCGACAGTCACTGCTAAGGTATTAGACAGTTTGCTTGACAAGCAGCTGAGCAGTGGTATAAAACTAAATGATGCCCAATTCGGTTTTAGACCAGGCTTATCAACTGAAACTGCGATACTGTGCCTCAAGCAAACTGTCCAATATTACACGGCAAGAAAAACGCCAGTCTACGCCTGCTACCTAGACCTGTCCAAGGCGTTCGATATGGTGTCGTATGATATCTTGTGGCAAAAAATGCGTTGTGATACTAGTGTAACAGATGATATTATCTCGCTCCTAAAATTCTGGTACGGCAGTCAAAAAAATGTGGTTAGGTGGGTTAATGCCTATTCGGATGCCTATGGTCTGGAGTGCGGTGTGAGACAGGGGGGGATCAGCTCGCCTCGTATTTTTAATCTGTACATAAACTCCCTCATCGAGGAGCTCAGCAGTACCAGGATTGGGTGTCACGTGGCTGGTGTATGTGTCAACAACATCAGCTACGCAGATGACATGGTTCTGCTGAGCCCCTCAATGAAGGGTTTAAGAAAACTGTTGAGAATATGCGAACGTTATGCGGAGGCCCATGGCCTTCGATACAATACAAATAAAAGCGAGTTTATGATATTTAAGTCGGGTAATAAAATTTACGAACATAAAGAACCTCTATTGCTGTGTGATGCACCACTGAAAATGGTAACGAATTTTAAATATCTAGGCCACTGGGTCTCCGACAAACTAAATGATAATCTAGACTTAGAGAGGGAGCGTAGGGCGTTGGCTGTCCGCTGCAATATGCTGGCCAGAAGGTTTGCGCGCTGTAGTGAACCAGTAAAAATAACTCTGTTTAAGGCTTATTGCCAATCATTTTACACGTGCAGCCTATGGACCAGCTATACGCAGAGGGCATACAACTCGCTACGCGTGCAATATAATGACGCGTTTAGGGTAGTGATGGGACTGCCTAGGTTTTGTAGCGCATCCGGCATGTTTGCGGAGGCGCACGTTGACGATTTTTATGCAATCATTAGAAAAAGATCCGCATCGTTAATGAACAGACTCCAGGCTAGCCCCAACACTATCCTAAGTGCGTTAGCATGCAGGTGGGACTCCCCATTGCTGCGCCATTGGATAGGCCTGCACGCACCTCAAGCTAGGTGCAACTTATTATGAAAATTGAAACAACTAACCTTACTAACATAATTTTTAAGACAATTTGTAACTAACAATACTAACACTACCACTAACACTACTAACATAGCCTAAGAAAAATTGTAACTAACCTAATATCTAATATTTATGGATGTACCTATTGTCCGAAATAAATGATTATTATTATTATTATTATTATTATTATTATTATAAAATGAAGTATGAATAAAAGTCAATTCAATCGTACACAAGTTTATACAAATTGTAAATACTGATATAAAAACGGTTGTAAAATACCATACATAAATATTTATGTCTTGAGGGTAGATAATAAAAAATAAACTTAATATCAAAATTAAACAATAGTGTCTGTGTTTACGTCTGAGCAAAAAAAAAACGAAATAACTCAACAGCTTAGTAGGTATAAAATATGATTTATCTAATATATATAATATATAAATCTCCTGTCACGATGTTTGTCCGCGATGGATTCCTAAACTACTTGCAACTTAACCGATTTTAATGTTTTTTTTAATGTGCTTTTTTCCAACTTGAGATATAGGATAGCTTAGATCTTTAATTATAGTCGCAATTTTATTTTATTGCAAATTTGTCTATAAAGAGCGACCATTGTTTATGCGACGTGGGATAGCGATGGACGTTGCCATGGTGACATACTTATGTTAGGTTTTATAAATTTTTGCTGTTGAAAACATTAATTTGTTGATTTTTATAAAGTCTGGAAATTTAAATTATTAATTGGCAATACTTTATTTGATGTGACAGTTAATTTTCGGTAAATTTTGAAATTGTGTGTAGCAACACTGGGGAAATGGGGAGTCTGTTGATAGACTCGGCAGAACACTTTTGATCCGGCTTTCAAGAGAGAAGGTTCTAAGGTAATTACTAGATTACTTACTTTTGATTTCTATGTGTAATTAGTGTTGGGTAGATGAATAATATAATTAATGTTATGTAGCTTAAAGGACAAAATAAAAGTGTTAATTTGTGACAACTCTTTCCTTTATATTCCAAGTCAATTAGCTTAAATTAAAGTTATCTAACACTTATTTAGTCACTAATTCAATAAAATAATACGAGCGATATACTTTATATAATATGGCAAAGAAACGTTTGCCGTGACAGCTAGTATTCTATAAATTTCATAAGATTCCTATAAATTATTTTCATTCATAAGATGCACCACTTTTAGTAAAACTCTGTCACAAAAATTTTCTACGCTTTAACAATGCGTAGTCTAAAACTAGAAAATTAAATACCATAAGCTGAAACAAAGTAACGAAAAAATGTCTTGTCCGGCCATCAAACTTTTTTAGATTTTTCATAATTATTTAAAAATTTAAAACAATTTTTAATTAGCCACATGAATTTAAAAGTTGCCTGCTAACGAGACAGGCCTTTATCTAAAATGGGTATTAATTTCAAACTTTTAACCGTTTTGCTTTTTACTTTGTCCTGTTAAACAACTTTTATAGTTATTATTATACTGAGAAACAGCTTTATAAAAAAGTATAGACTGAAGAAAGTACAAAAACCGGCCACGCGTAATATAGGGTTCCTTAGTTCTACGACACGTCTCACACGGTAGGGCGGACGCGAAAAAAAAATCATCCCCGCTTGATGTGTAGGGGAGGTACCATATTTTTTATATGCAGTTAAATAATATTATAATCATTTAAAAAAATCGATTAAAATATATCGATTTGTTTTATTTTAAATCGAAACGTTTATAAATTATAAAATTCATAAAATATTATAAAATTATTAATTATTAATATAATAATTATAATATTATAAAATTCATAAAAACAAAGGGTTGCACTCCCTGTGCGACTCTATCCCTCTGTCTTACAAATTTCGGTCAGTTCCCGTTTTAGGACTCCTGACGTGTATTTTTTAAACAAATCCCAAAAATTATTAAAAAAAAATCCCGAAATTCCTGCAAAAAATACAAAAACTTTGAGTTACAGAATGTTCTTAGCTCTACACTTTCAATGCTGAGGTACATTTTCGTCTTTGGAAGTTTTTTTTTTTATTTGTACGTTATGTTGTTTTTTTTCTTTAATATTATATTTTCAGTTGCTGCAACAAATGTATAGGTACCGAAAATCAACCACAACTTCGAGCTAGTAATAATAATATTATGTTTTATTGTCCTAATACTTTTTTATTTCAGTTTATTATTTTCGTTCGTTTCCTTTTATACTTACCAACTGTTAATAAAATAGTTAAATAAAATTATTCTAGTCTTTACCAAAATATATCCCAAAGTTACTCCCACGCCTCGAATTACATATTCCATTGTGAAACGAAATTAAACATTTTAATGCATAAGGCTTTATGCACAAAAGTTGTGCGACATTTTAAAACAAAGATGGCCGCCAAGTTCGGAGTTCTGTGACAGCTCGAGCGAGCGTATCTCTGCGCCGGAATGCAAATAGAAATATAAAATGGTTTTTAGTATAAAGATATCTAAATGTTCTGAATTCTCTGTAAGATACGTGGCTTATTTTAATCATTTTACCCATATATTTTTCTGCTGGGAAAATACCGTGTGATGTGCTAGAGATCTGGCTGCAATAAGTATTATGTTTCACTGCTGTAGTCAGAGATGAATATTAATTACTTAACTGTAACTACATGCAAGCCCCATACATAATCTGTCAATTTTTTTTATTAATCCTTCGATCGCGGATTCTTGGAATTGCTATTGTATTATATTGTTGTCGCGATCACCGGTGCTCTTTCTAATCGGCATTTCTTCTTGTTCTCCCAGAAGTCAGAATCCAGTTCATCCCGGTTCATACGCGATCGAAATTGGCTGCCCTAAAATTTATATCACAATGTCATCCACAAAATTTTACAACACTAACCCACTTTCTATGTTGACAGAATTACTGAAACAAACAGATACACAAATCAAACACGAAAAAGCCAGCAGACAAATGCGAATGGCTTTAATAAATTGTGTTTTTTGCTATTTAAATAGACACAGTGACATGGCTGGGAAGTGGGAGATCTGCCAAATTTGGTCGCTCAAAAATGCAATCCACTAAATGGTCGATCGATATGAGTGTAATTGGATCCGAATGTTTGAATTTCAGCTAGTATAAGAGCGTGCAAGTGTTGTATGAGAGCGTGAGTGCGTAGCGTGCGTGTGTGCGTAGCATGCGTGCGTAGCGTGCGTGTGTGCGTAGCATGCGTAGCGTGCGTGCTTGAGAGCGTGTCTGCATGCGTGACTTGTGCCGTTACGGTTTGTGTGTGCATGCGTACAAAACGCGCTTGCCTGTTTGCGTGCATATAATATATATTCTTGCGCGTATCGTGGGCGTTTATGAGTGCCTGGGTGCTTGCTACTGTAAATTATAGATGCAATAGTCATACCTTTTACGATGCAACTGCCTGTCCCCTCTTTATGCACTTCTATTATAATATTTTTCGCACAAAACATTTCACTCTTTAATTCCAGCATTGTCCGTGGAATATTTTAATGCAATTAACTGATTTATAACCGATGATTTTATCGGTTAATGCTCCGTAATGTACAAAGCCGATTATGTCGAACAAATTACAATAACATTGTTAATTCAGATAATAATGGTTCCGCGTCTAAAATCGGGTTTAACATGATAATTGCGTTCGTTACTCTACGTATTACCTCGATTTTGTCCGCAACATTGCGTGGAAATACATTATTTTGTTAAAATCGTACGTTTTAAATTTAAAGAAAAAGCTTTTCTTTGATTTTTATTGGAATGCGAAAATAATTTACAACGGATGAAACGAAAACGGATAGATCGTGTCAAATTTCATCGAAACCTTTGCTGCTGTTCCTGAGACACCAATTTTATTGTATACCAATATATAAAAATATCGCGTTTGAAGTATGGAGATTATTGATAATGTACAACATTATAATGAACCCATACCAACATCGAATAAAGGGCGCGTTCAGAAGTGCGCGTGTTCTGCTGTAGCGTTTGGGAAAAAACGCGTGCGGCACGCACTGAATAGTAAATCCGTGCTGAACCCGTGCGCATGTTTTCCCAAACGTCTGAACGCGCCCTAATAATTCTCAAATTCAAATTTGAATCAGTTCAGCTGTAGCGTAAAAACGAAGCTAAATCTACTTTCCAGAAGAAAGAAACACTACTAGTATTATGAAACTGAATAATTGTGAGAATAAATTTGGTTTATAAGATTAACCTCGTTTTACACACTAATATGACTGCAAACGTGTCCTTTGTGATACAAACTGCTGACGAAATCCGCAAAAACTAGTGTTAATTTATATTGTAAAGTCGGATATGAAATTATAGCATAAAAGGAATAATCCATTCTGTCCGCACAGAGTGAAGCCCGTGCTTACCGAAACTTAATCAACGTTTAGTCGTAGCTTATGTTATTATTATCTCAATTAAATTACAAGTGGGTGACAAACATTAAAAACTAAGGATAGTAATATTATCTTTTCACATAATATTATCGTAATATTATTATATTCTTAATTTTTTATCCTCAAGATATTTAATATGATAATGAACTCTTTGTCTCGCTTGCTTTTTCTATAATAAATATAATAGTATGGGAGCCCTAGAACAAATTTTTTTGTGAATACTAACGACCTAATTTTTTGTGAGTAGCTACATTTTGATAAGACGAACAACATTTTTATTTTCGGAAAATCTCGAAAGTGGTAGCTAACAGAGATAGAAAGGATGTCATACTTTGACTTGACAGTCCTTAATTAAGGATGTTTTATTAATAGGAAAAGGTTACTCTTAAATTATTCTGTAATCAACAAAATTACTGTACCCTAAAACGGAACCCTAACTAGCATATTTTTTGTATATTGGTAGGTTAATAGTCACATAATTTTATTTTATCTTAAAATTAGCTATTTTATCTTATTATTATCAATAAAAAGGATTATTATTGTTATCGATAAAAAGGATTACTTTTATGCACTTGCACCGCTAAGTTGCACCCATAAGTTAATATACATAATGGAATAGAGCAACAATCTCGAGCTGTCAAACGAATCTAAAATAGATTTACATTTGTGTGTAAAAATATTATGTGTAGTTTAAATACACTTACACAAGCATCTTTCTAAGAGATTAATTAATTGTCAACATGCCGATAAGTGCCGGCTGGACGTCAGAAAAAAATGTTCTGCTGTCGTGTATCACAATTCACACGTCTCTTTTTACCACGCAGTGTTACTCATTATGACATCTCGCTTGCTCACGCCTTTGTTTCTCTATCCCGCTAGGTATATTAACTTTATGGTTGCACCTCGTTCCTTTTCGTTTCGGTGGCACTTGGCCTTAAGAAACTAACGTATATTCATGTCATTAGCGCCATCTTTACTTTTACAAACTAACAACGTGACAGAAATGCTTCTGAAATACTTTACCAAATTGCCTGAAGGTCGCGCTTTTCGCTACTATGATTAAATAAGAGTACCTAGATGGCGCTAAGTCCATAAATGATGAACCTGTCCTCGAAACGTTTTCGAAAAGTATCCACAGATGGCGCTAACGTGAGCTAGGTAACGTCCGCGTTTTCCGCTCCGCCGGCGTAGGACGGGAGTGCGGAGGCGTCGCTACGCGAACCTTCTAACTTCTGTCTAACGGGGCTCCGGGTCAGGATGGGAACCTGCCCGGCTTTGTCAGTCCCGGCGCCGAGGGGAACGCTTTAGTTCACCTAAGCGTTCCCTTACTTTGGTGGAAGTCCGGTCCGAGGTAGACCGGCCAGTCGTGGAGGGAGTCCCGTGTTTGTTAGATCCGGGATATCCCTCCTCTATACGGCTGAAGGCGAACCGCAGGTGGTTTTAGTGAGTAGGAGTCTCACATATCCCCGGGGTACCCAACCCGGGGCACCCACGATGGGTTTCCCCTGCGACATCAAAAAAAAAAACGTCCGCGTTTTGTGGAAAAATTGGCCCAACCAGAATATCCATATCCATACTAATATATTGGCGCAACGGATTTGTGGGCGTCATCTAGTAAATTATCATAAGGCCTTTTATTTAAATAAATGCGAAAGTCTGTCTGTTACCTCATCACGCCCAAACCGCAGAACCGATTTTGCTGAAATTTGGCATGGAGATACTTTGAGGCCAGAGAAAGAACACAGGATACTTTTTGTCCCGGAAAATGTACGGTTCCCCGCGCGATAAACGAATTTCGGCGCAACGGAGTTGTGAGCGCCATCTAGTCAATTATAAAAAGGCCTTTTATTTAAAAATTATAGTTCGTCACATTTTTGCTGACTTGAGGCTTGTCATTAGCTATTTGGTTATCTGAATTATTGTACTAGCTATTTGAATTACTTATAACTTTGTAAGCCACAAATACAAAATACAAAAAAAAAAACAAAAAGAATTAGGGGCAAATGACCAAACGGGTCTTCAGATGAAAAGAAACTACCGTCGCCCATAGACACTCAGAACATCAGAAGAGTTGCAAATGCATTGCCGGCTTTTTAAGAGGGAATACGCTCTCTTCTCGAACGTTTGCAGGCTGCAGCAGGCTTAGCATGGCTACAGTAGAAATGCGAAAGAATAGAAACGCTGACAGTTTTTACGGACAAACTGCGATATTTATTTGACGACCTCTGTGGCTCAGTTGGTGGCGCGTCGGTAACGCATGCCGGGGGTCGCGGGTTCGAATCCCGCCGACGGAACAAAAAAGTTTTCAATGTTCCTGGATCTCCTGGGTCAAAGTATTAATCCTTCGATCGGGGATTCTAGGAAATGCTATTGTATTCTATTGTTGTCGCGATGGGTTAAATATATTTCCGTTGTCTGGGCCCGTAACACAAGTCCTGCAGGTACTTAGCACGGGGCCAGACTGACGTGGTGTGAAGCGTCCATAGCTATTATTATTATAATATTATTCCATCACTTTATCGTAAGAATAAACCTTGGTCAGAATAAACGCAGGTATTACGGTGGCGTAATACCTGCGTTTATGACCAGCTAAGCCTGCAGTGTCATAATTGTCCAGAAATACTGCTTTATCTTAGCACTAGATGTCGATAATGATTATGCTTCTAGCAATAAATTTAACTTGTAATGAGATACCCTAAGGCCGGGTATCTCCCTCAGGAGTAGACCAGTTTGTCATACCTTTTTGTATAAATTATGTAGCCATGTAATTAATACCCTAGATTTAATCTACTTGTTTAATATTTGATTCGCTCAGAAACTGTGTTCCGCTATTTTAATTCTATATTAAAACAACTGCGAAACAGTCTGGATCCTTTCAGGCAAAAGAATAGTGTTCTCTAGTCACAAAAAATACTGAACAAAAATCGTGGAGCCAAAACACATTTTTTTTCTGAGTACATTAAATCCTCCTTATTTTTTAAAATCTTATGCAACTATAATTCGCATACGTATAATCACACGTACACAAACACCATGCCGAAGTATGCCGAACTGAAACGTTAGACGATGCATGATGATGCAATGATGCAACGTCGCTCCGCAATGTCGGAGTGGGAGGTGTTAGGTTGAATTTCGTTAAGGAATTTCTCGATTAGGTCGCCGCGTTCAAAACCCGCGATAACAAAAGCTTTAAAAAACTTCTACTAACTACTATCATCGGAGATGTTGATTCCTATACTCTGACCACTTAAACTGGTCGCACTACAGGCATCTGGGGGACCTACGTATTTTGGTCGCGTTACGTCAAACCCAGCCGATAGATCACAATTTATATGACTTGATCCGACCGAATGACGTTGGTCTGTCAACCGCCTAGGAATCAATTTCCGCGATTTTACAATGATAGTATTTTAATCAATTGAGAAATTCCACAAAATCATTTTTATGGCACGGTATACGGTATAAGTACCGAGAAATCTAGATTATTGTTTTAGACGAAAATATTTTTAAATCATTGTTTTTCATTTTTGCCAACAATATTTTATTACTATTTTAAAAAACTACCTTTGCAATATAAAATAATCCTTGAATTTTTAAACTGAAATTCTAAAAAAACAAACAGGGAAATGCTTTTATAGGAAATAAATAATACACCTGGTTTTAACCTTTAGAGATTTTATTACCTCGATCGTGGGAATCGCAGACACAATAGATGTTCAATTGTTATACGATAGCCGGGTGCCGCTTGGGGTTTGATGGGTTAAGAAGAAATATCAAAACACGCTGGCCCCGCCTACATCCGGATAGCGGATCCTCCAATCGTGATGTTATGATTCCATGAATGGTGCCCGCATGAATTGTACTTTGAGCCGCAGTTAGTAGTGAACAATATAGCGTAACACGGGTTTCCGCATTATAGCACGAAAGTAAAGGTCGTAAGTCCCAAAACAGTTTTTTGATGATTGCTTAAAAACTAAATACAATAGGTACTAATATTTCCTTTAGCTATGATTTTACAAAGTGTATGATTGTAGTACGGCAAGTGATTTAATGATAGTAACTCAATAAAGTGTAACAGATATTTGTTGAAATGTCCAGAAATATTCATAAATTCGAAAAATAAAACTATCAAGTCAAAATAAGTGAATCGTGTTTTCCGTTAGGCTAGTATCAGATAAATATACAATCATTAAATAAATCTCAATTTCATTTAAATCAATCGTCTTCCGGGATCGTAATACTCATTACTTATTAGAAAACATAGCAAAATTTGACAGCTCGAACTACTGTTTTAATAGAAAAGTTGAATATTAAAAACTAAAGGAATCTAAACTTACTATATCGGATAGATACTGGGCCAGTGGTTCCCAAACTTTTTGTTGGGACCCTTTTGTATAGCGAAGTTTTTGACGGAACCTCAAAATAAAAGTTAATAATTGTAATAATATGAACATTTCACACACAGATCAGGTAATGTATATTAACATACATTACATCCCGGGATGTATAAGCTTTAAATCTTTATCTCAATGTAATATTTATCTTATAGCCTAGTAAACGAATGATTCTGCTTGGAAAAGTCGAAAGCAGATATTTTGACTTTGGTATTTAACGTTGTTAGTGGCGGCCGAAAAGGAAGATCTTCCGACCGAGCGAGATAGCATGCTCGGTCAGGCCGAAGCCCACTGACGTCATTTTAGACTGTATATATCTTGCCGTTCTCCGAAACTTCGATAGCGCGATGTAGGATTGTTAGGCGAATTGTGGGTACAGCCACATCACTCCCCCCCCCGAAGACCTGTGGTATTCTACAATGCACTTGTGTTGTCAGGTGTGGGCCGAAGCTACGCGTGCAATGACCAGGAGAGGTTCCCGAGCTCTGCTTGTGGACCGGTCGTTGTAGCCTATGGCTGCCCCGTTCAAGCCGGACACGGGTTCGACCGGCGCGGACGCCCAACTCAGCTTATGGTCGAGACGACCCGGTTATGCTTGATGTCTGCTGACGTGGTGCGGAGGGGCGGGGAGTGTTGATGATGATTTATGTCCAGAAGGATGCGTGTTCTTGTCGGTGGTCACCAATTTAACGTTGTTAGTGGCGGCCGAAAAGGAAGATCTTCCGACCGAGCGAGATAGCATGCTCGGTCAGGCCGAAGCCCACTGACGTCATTTCAGACGCTGTATATATCTTGCCGTTCTCCGAAACTTCGATAGCGCGATGTAGGATTGTTAGGCGAATTGTGCGTACCGCCACAGGTACTTTGTTTAGACTACTTAGAAACACGACGAAGGACAGACCGACAGATGACAGACGGACAAACAGACGAACAGACAGATGGACAGACAGACGGTCAGGAAGACGGACAGACATCAAAGTCTCAGAAATAGGGTTCCGTTTTTACTTTTTACCCTTTGGGTACGAAACCCTAAAAAACACACTTTTGAAAATCGGCCAATTTTAGAAGCTCAAATTAGATATAAAGTGTAAAAGACGAAGTTGTATAGAATTTTATAAGTTTTTCTTTATATAGTAGAAGAGAATTTCGTACGAAGCACCGTTTTTTTATGAGTAAGCAAAAAACCAAAAAACGGGACCTTATTTGCCCCCCCTCCCTTGGGCTCACCTCGGAGGGGTCAGGACTTTTAGTATGTCTATCTCCTAACTACTCTAAACAAAGTACCAAAGTTAAAATTTCTGCTTTCGACTTTTCCAAGCAGACCCCCATTTTGGGCATTCGTTTACTATGCTATTAATGTTAATCACTTAGTTATTTAATCGTAAACGAACGTATACTTACTTGTATTCTCGTCGACCCCTACAAAGGCCTTGAGAATGGCTGCGATTACGTTTCTGTGTGAACTGACCCTGCAAAACATTATTGTTAAACTGTAAAGTTATATTTTATAACTTGTATTAATAATGGTTTATAATATCCGTAGGGAAACCAAAGGTCTAATGTGGAGGTTTATTATTCAAATAATAATTAATATTTGTTAACTTTAATGTTCTGAGGTTCTAAGTTGCTAATATATATTTTCAAAATTAACAATAATATTTTTGTTACTTTTACAGCCGGAAAGCAAAGAAAATTAATTACTTTTCTTTGCTTTACACTTGTAACTTTACGTTTTTAATGGTTGTTGATAACTTTTATATCGGAAACAACCAGTTCTTATCCATTAACATTCAGACGTAGACAATGATAACTACTCATCATAATCAGGTGATCACCTCATGCCTGCTCTTACGTGAATACGTAAGAGCGGCGTTTACGGAGGAGGATAGTAAGAAAAGAATTTTTCTTACTATCCTCCTCCGTAAACGCCACTGTGGTCCAGTAGTTTAGAACGTCGCTCTTGGGTCTTGCCTCGGAGGTCGTGTGTTCTATTTCCACATATAGGTTTTTAGGCATTCAAAATTTTTGTTCAGTACCTTCGGATCCAGGGTATAACCTGGTGCGAAGTCTTACTTTTTGGTAGCATTTACCTCGAATACTTCAGGAAAAATCGAAATCACTATAATAAGTTTCCATACAAATTTCAAGGAGTCCCCGAGGGGATGATAGGATCCTTGAGGAATTGAGATTCCTCAAGAATCCCATCATCAGATCTCCACTTTTGTGAACATGGTACCAAATTCGAGTTAAACCCTATACAACACAAAAAGAATTTTGAAAGTCGGGCCACAAACGGCTGAGTAATCGTTGAACATTAAAAAAACATACAGCCGAAGCCGAACGTAGTAAGTTTTTGACCGACTTCCAAAAAGGAGAAGGTAATATCCTCCTTTTTGGAAGTCGGTCAAAAACTTACAACTGAAACAGAGATTTTCTTATCTTTGTTTCAGTAGACCTTATAAGGCTTTAAATATGGTAAATTACGGAATCTCCGTAGGGAAGGCTCTTAATATTTGCTTGTTATCGAATTAGTATTTTTAGTACAGAGTTGATTAATTATGTTTCGAACATAATATTTACAGGGTACGGAGATTTAAGTACAGCGACAGGAGTTTGTCATTTTAAGAGTATTATATTCCGAAAGCGCTAAATAATTAAATATAAAGATTTATGCATCTGTAAAAAAATTAATATTTTATTTATTTTAGTGTGTTCGAGCGCCTTTGATTACTAAATAGCAACATGATAAATTTACAATCACCGCCACGCTAACATTTTCATCTACCTTACGAATAATTAATATTTTATGTATTTGCTTTGTCATTTTGTTCATTCACTTTTCCATTATCTTTGTTCGCACAAGCAAGTTACAATAAACTAATATATTTTGTCAAAGTCTATCTTTAATTACAACCAACCAAACATACAAGTCAGAACATTTGGCGACCTTCAAAATACGAAACTACATTTCGCAATCGGAGGATTGCGAGGAATTTCAACGAGAAATAAGCAATATTACATTCGGCGGTCATTCGACGATCCAACTATTGCATCATCCTGGTCAGAGTGGCTCCAGCTGGAAAGTAACTTATAAGTAAGTAATTAAGTACTTACTTATTTCTGGAAGAAGAGAGACGAAACTGAAGACGTGGAGTGATTTAGCTACGATTCGGCGTTTTCAGATATGTGCCTTCCCATTCTTCAACCTCACGACGACCCACGACCATTACCTAGCCCGAATTATATCACTAATAACCTATTTTCTATCAATATTCCTTTGTTCTACAACACAATACATCAATATTTTATAATTTTATAGCCCAGTTAGTTATAATTAACTGTTTTTAGCAAATTTATAAATCATTTACATTCAGTTTCTTAATCTACAATCGTTATCGGTCGATTGAATTAATAGAAAACATAAACTTATTGTTATTTGCCGACTATTTCAGGCTATTTTAATCTGGAAAACCACTGGAAATACATATCAATTAAGGCACTTGGAAACACATATCAATTAAGGCGAAGTTTAATGCGAGCCGCTATTTTGAGGAGATCCAGGTGACACCGAATTAAGGAGCGTGAGTAATTTTATTTTACTTTCTTTTGCATATAAAGCTATAACAAAAATAATTTTTACACTAGTAACGATAGTTGCAGCCGTGGGTGCCAAAAAAAAGCAAATTTTAAATTATACTTTATTAATTAATACTTTTACATTAATCAAATTAAAATTAAGAACGAATTACAATTTAAAACAAGCGATTCTCTACTGAAGTTGAGTGAAAGAATGATGTCCTCCGCTGGTCGCACGATGGTGGTGGCCGCTTCTGCTTACTTGGATATTCCCCTGAATTGATGTTGAAATAGTGCACCGTGTGCGGTATTGCGCGGTAAAGTTGTGTGCACACTTGGGTTTAAATAAAGGTGCGGATACACTTGCGTTGATGTGTATCATAGTTAGGACGGTGTAACACCTCCCCCCGTAGAACAGCGCCTGTTGAAGACTGTTGTCGTAAACTGCGCTGGAGGATGATCAGGATCTATTTTTCTAGGTCGAGCGTAGACAGCTGGCATCTCTATCTTGCTATTGTCATTCGGATTTGATGTTTCAGCCAAGGATCTAGTATATCTCTTCCATAAGTACACGCTAGTGAGGGCGCATGCACTTAATAGTATCAATGCATACATAGGTATTGTAGTGTGATAGATACCGTAGTTGTCTTCATTTTTCAATTTTATAGGTTGCTGCATGGAGATTCTTGTATTGATTTCTTGTAGATTTTTCAGGCTTACTGAGTTTAGTGTAAGAGTAGCCTGTGAGTCTTCTTCAGTAGTCGTGTAGTTGGGCATATTCAGTAGCTTGAGCGCCTGGCCTTTTAGACGATCCTTGGAGTTCGAAATGGTAAATTCTGGTGCCTCCATAAAACATTGCTTAGGGATGATGACAAGATAGCTGCCTTGGAGAGTCTCGTACTGGTGACGTTCGCAGAACATGTGGACTTTTGTTGGCTCAGGAAAACTGACAGTGTAGTGCTTCTCATCCAGTTCTTCAAATGCTGCGTGGCTCAGGGTAACAGTGATGGGCTTGCACGAAGGGCTTCGCTCCTGGGTTGATATTAGTCGCTGCACGCAGTCCTCTGGCTGGTTGAGTGGGTTCGGCTGTTCCTTACATATATGCCACTTGTTGGCCTTCGGGCATTCTGCCTCTATGTACCTGAATTCTTTCTCATGGATAACAAGGAATGGAAAGGTGGGTTTAAGGATCTCATGGTGCTTATTAGGAACTATAGATAACTTATATAAAGTAAATATCCTAGCTAGAAATATTGGAAATTTAAAAACTAAAACTACTTCATTACCCACATAAAATGAGCCTACTCTAATTATATCATAATATTCTCTTACATCTAAGTTAAGAATACGCTCACTGCCGTACAATGATGACAGTTTGCTTAAAATAGAGCGTATGCTAGCTAGATCTAGAGCCGAATGGTGTAAAGTGGAAGTTTTAGTAAATGCTAAAATGTTCTGCAACTTAATTATTTCCTGTGAAATGGAATCTACATTGTCACTCAATATTAAGAGTATTTGAGTGAGACGAGTATATTTCACTAAACTGAAATTCTGCTTTACATTGTTATCATTAATTTTATTCACCATATTCATCAACTTATTCTGATTATCTTTAATAATTTCTATAATTTTCGAATACTGAACTGTCCAATTTTTAGATAAGCTAATATGACTGTTTAATTCATTAATCAAATTATTTTCGTTTTCCTGCAAATTTTTAATAGCTTCATTGTAATGAATAGCATCAGTATAATCTAAGTTGCCAGTGACACTTTTGATAACTGAGCCAAGGCCATCAATAAGGCCTCTTTTAGCACGGTTGGACACAAACGTCTCTAGCTGATTTAAAACACTAGTAAGCTTATTTTTAAGGTATGCTATATGGGGTTCTAGGAAAAATTTAGTTTTATTCTGAAATTCTTGAGTAAAGGAATCTAATTGGATATCAATAGATTTAATTTGGGACTCTAATTCTTTAAGGTTAATTTTATTTAAAAAGGTATGATAGTGGGAAATGATCCTAGTGGATCCCAATTTAAAAGGTAAAATTCCAGGTCCATCGTTTAGGCTTTCAAGTTTTATCTCTTGTGCTCGGACGATGCTCAGGAGAAGAAAGAGGATCAGCAGTTTCCTGTAACAATTGTGCCGATTTAGGTACTCTTTTGAGTCTATTTTTGGCGATTGGGTTTCGTTTTTTCCTTGTATATATATGAATAGGTAAGTCAGCCATAACTACATCATGGGTATAACGTGGGGCTAGTTTCTGTCGTGAAGCTGTTGGATTCTGGATAAAAACTGTCTGTTCAGGTAAGTAGTTAACTTCAGGTTCCCTATTTCTATTTCGGTTTTCTATCATATTTTCTCGAGAGTCATTAGATATGTCTTGTATTGTCTTGTATGCTAAAGTCATTTTGTCTTTATGATTAGTCATGTACTGTTGTAGAAGCTGGGCGGAAATGTCTATATCAAAAGCATCTCGTGGGTCAAAGTGTCCAGTAATTACTTCTATAGGTCTACTCTTAGTTAAACTATGTATACTACTATTATATGCGAGAAGTGCGTAAAGCATTAAGTTAACTATTGATTCCGAAGTGTGGCTTAATTTTAGAATTCTAAGGTGTTCGAGAATAGTGGAATGAAAACGCTCAACTATTCCGTTTTCGTTTGGTGCGTGAGGGGCTGTTTTATGATGTTGTATTTTATGTAATTTCATGAATTCAGCAAGCAGCTGATTCGTGAATTCGGTACCATTATCGCTAACTATTGTCATCGGTATGCCATGGTGAGTACAAAAATTAAGTAAACCTTGTAAAACGCTGACAGCAGTAGAGTCACGCAAGTGATAGGCTTGCGCGTACTTCGAAAACGCATCTACGATCGTGAGAAATTTTTCGTTTTGGATTGTAAGTAAATCTATGTGCACTATTTCTAATGGTTTTGAGGCAGATGGAACTAATTGAAACTGTTGTCGTATCGGATTACGGTCGTATTTTGCTTGTCCACATATGGTACATGAGTTAATGAATTTCGTTATGGTTTCCTTCATTTTTGGCCAATAATATCTATTGGATAGTGCTAAATAGGTTTCAGTAATACCTCGATGGTTCGTTTTACCTTCGTGGTATTTTTTTATTATATCCTGCTGTTTTAAATATTCACGTACATTTTCTACTTCGCGTTTTGTTACGGTCAGGAACATAGATGAATTTTTAAAAGCTCTTTGTATTATGGGAATTATTTTGTACATAGCTTCATACGGATTTATTAATAAACCAGTTTTGATTTTGGGATTAACATATTCTTTTATGGAGTTGATAACGTCTAACTCTAAACTGGATTCTGATAGCTGAATAGATGTTCGCGTATGGTTTTCGAATGGTTTGGTGACAAGGGTGCGGCCCTTAATGTCGCCTACAACGGTAAGTACTATTTGTCTAGAAAATTTATTTAGTGGGTCATCGGAGATTGGGATATTTAATATGGGTTCCTCGTTGCTAGTATGTACAGTCCTTGAAGAGGATTCGCTAGCAGTAGCTGTCCTTGAAGAGGACTTGCTTGCAGTGGCGGTCCTTGAAGAGGACACACTATTTGTTATTGTCCTAGATTCATCTTCTGGATCGTGAGATCCTTCTGACAGATTCACCACTATAGAATTTGTTTCATCATTATGTAATTCAATTCTAGAAAGTGCGTCGGCGTTAGTATTACTTTTACCCTGCTTGTATACTACAGTAAAATCGTATTCGGAAAGTTTAAGACGCCATCTCGTAAGACGCGAGCTGGGTTCCTTTAGGTTCATGATCCATTGTAACGGTTTGTGATCAGTGATAATTTTAAATTTACGGCCGAATAAATAAGGTCTGAAGTATTTAGTAGCCCAAACTATTGCAAGCAATTCCTTTTCTATTGTGCTATAATTACATTCACTAGAGTTAAGGGTTCTGGAGGCATAAGCTATTGGTTTGTCTGAACCAACTGTTCCTTGCGATAAAATTGCACCGATAGCAACATTAGATGCGTCGGTAGTGAGAATAAAATCTTTTGAAAAATCTGGATACTGTAAAATGGGATCGTTTGTCAAGAGAGTTTTGCAATATTCAAAGCATTCTGTATAGGTTTTATCAAAAGTAATCTTAGAACCTTTTTTATGACATTGAGTTAGTGGTTTTGTTATACGTGCAAAATCCGGAATGAACTTTCTGTAATAGCCTATTAATCCTAGAAAACGTTTAATTTCGGTTGTGTTTTTTGGTATTGGATAATTTTGAATAGCATGAATTTTATTAGGGTTAGGCTTAACACCCTCGTTACTTATTACATGGCCTAAAAATTCTGTTTCAAGCTTAAGAAATTCCGACTTATCTAGCTGAATTTTAAAATTGGATGAACGTAATTTATCAAAAACCTTTCTTAAATTTATAATGTGCTCCTGAAGGGAGGTACTGAATACTACAATATCATCTAAATATACTACACATATTTTATTTTGCAATCCGTCTAGAACGTTGTCCATGACACGCTGGAAAGTTGCAGGTGAGTTTTTCAAACCCATGGGCATACGCAAAAATTCATAATGGCCGTTTTCAACATTGAACGCGGTTTTGTGAATATCCTGGGGGTCCATTTCAACCTGATAGAACCCACTAGCTAAATCTAAAGTAGTGAAGTATTGGCATTTTCCTAGTTTGTCTAGTATGTCAGATATATTGGGAATGGGGTATTTATCATTTATGGTTTTTTCATTGACCTTCCTGAAATCTATTACAAGACGCCACTTAACTTTGCCGGAAGCATCTGCCTTCTTCGGTACTACCCAGATTGGAGAGCTCCAAGCAGAATTGGATGGCCTAATTATATTTTGTTCTAACATTTTTTTAATCTGGTCTCTTACTTCTTGCCTATGAACATAAGGATACCTATAAGTTTTTGTATAAACTGGAATTTCATCGGTAGTCTGAATTTTATGTTTTATTTTATTTGTAAATGTTAGAGACTCGCCCTCAAGATAAAATATGTCCGAATAACTAATACATAAATTAATTAAATTTGCACGTTCCTCAGGATTTAAGTGATCTGTCCGTAAGCGAGATATTACTTCTTTTGCACGTTCAGATATGGTTTCTGGCTGGATTTCAACATTATATAATTCTGCTTCTACCGGTTTATTCATAGAAAATATAATGTCATTATGAGTAGGATTGGTTAGTTCAACCCATCCTCGATTGTTAGTTACTTTTGTCAAACATTCGGTAATGTAACAGTTACAAATTACTTGCTTTTCAATTAAAACATCGCCATTTAGAGAGTTAATAGGTAATCTTATTAATTTTGATGAGTTGGCCGGAATAACCTCCTCGTATAAATTCGCGTTACGTGAGTCATACATATGAATAGGAATTGTAGCGTTACGGGTAATTAATTTTTTATTTTTAAGATCTATATTTGATCCAAAGACATCCAATAAATCAAAGCCTATTAAACCGTCAAAGTAGTTGTGAAATTTATATACGTACAATGTTATATTATTATTATCTCGAAATTCCGGAAAACAAGGTAAGGTGATAGAATAATTATTTCTACTGGTAGCGTGCACATTTGTAACTTCGAAAGGATCATAATTTAATGGAATATGCCTAAAATATTTTTGTACAGCGTCCGGGCTAATAAAAGACTGATTAGCGCCTGTGTCTATTAAAAACTTAAGGGGTGGATCGGATATTTGAATGTAACCTAATTGTCTCTGAATGTGAAAATTAACTTCTATTTTGGCTTTTCTAATTTCGGGGCCTGGTGAAAATTTACATCGTCAGCAGTATTTTGGTTTTCAATTTCGGTCACTTGCACTGTTTCAGGGTAGGGATCCTGGGTTTCATAGTAGTCGGTTTGTTCACATGTCAAATAATTTTGGTCATGGTCAGAATAGTGATACTCTTGGTCATAATACTCGTATAAGTCATTATATTCATTGTCAAATTCATTATAATTCATTTCGCGCGATTTTAAATAATTAGTTGGTGGGGGATTGCCGGATTTACGCCAATCGTGTCCACTAAGGGTTGGTGGCAAAACTTTCGGAACAAAATGACTAACGCCACTCATGGGACGGGGCTGATTATGATGATTAAAATTATTATTATAATTCTGATGCATGAAAGGTCTATTTATTCTGAACATATTACTTTGGGGGTTGTAATTTGGGGGTGCGGCACGCATTATTTGCTGCGTACGTGTGGGACCACGCTGCTGCTGCATTTGGGGATGGTAATTAAATTTTGAAGGACCCTGAAAATTATTCATAAATTGTCGCGGAAAATTAGACGTATTTAAATTAAATGGCTTGGGAACAAAATTATTAAGAGGCAAATTATGGCTATGCTGGTTTGAATTATTAATTTCCTTTTTGCTCGAATGACTGCTATCATTTCTATGTTGCATGTATAATGCATTTAATTCCTCCTGCACGTATTGTAATGCTTTTTCCATAGATTCCGGTCGCATACACCTAATTCTATAACCTAAGGGGTCTTTAAGGCCTCGCAAGTAAGCTTGCAGTGTTAATTTTTTATATAATGTGCGCTTAGCCTCAATAGTAGTACTGACAGTTTCATGTAAAGAAATATATGTCATAATCGTGCTAAAAAGATTTTGGCAACGCTCATAAAATTCCTGTGGTGTACTGGAACCCTGGGTCTGCATCGAAAGGTCACTATAGAGTGCTGTCTCGTCACGGTGGTCAGCGAAATTATTTATGAGAGCATTTTTTATGCCCTGCCAGGTTTCTGGTATGCCACTTGCGTTTATTAATCTAGCTGCGGGACCAGTGATCTTATTTAAAATACCATTAAGTAGCGCTAAATTACCTAAATTATGTTCTGGCTCGGTACCCAAGTGAGTTAAAACTATTTGATCGCAAAGATTTATAAAACGATTTAAAACGTGAGGGTTCCCGTCAAATTCGGGTAACATCCTCATTGATTTATAAATGTTATCTAATTCGTATTGAGACATATTTTCTGAAAAATTCCTGTTCTCGTCAAAAGCACTATTCCTACTAGAACTACGTTCACTTAACCTACTATTACTATTTTCTCTCGGATGAAAAATTTTGAAATATTAAATCAAGCACTTTAATTAAAAAGAAAATGTGTCTTATCCTATTATTCACACAAAAATTATGCGATTTAATTTTTATGTAACGAATAATTCTACCTACTCCTATATAATTAACACAAAAATTAAACGATTTAATTTCTGTAAAAAGAATAAATCTACCTAATTTCTGAAATTCACACAAAAATTATGCAATATAATTTTATGGTATTAAGGAATACTTAAATTTAATAGGAAACTTATGGATAGGTTTGGTAAGGAACTTGAAAGATTCAAGGTACTTACATTTGCATTTTTCTCAGCCGAATCAATGTCTGGATTCCCCGTAGGCTGCAACCGTAGGTTCTTCTACCACACGGGTGGCACGCGTCGCGATGATGATTATCCCGAATTTCGCGAACCGGCCCGCGAATAGATCCACAAGACTGCGCCAGTAACGATAGTTGCAGCCGTGGGTGCCAAAAAAAAGCAAATTTTAAATTATACTTTATTAATTAATACTTTTACATTAATCAAATTAAAATTAAGAACGAATTACAATTTAAAACAAGTGATTCTCTACTGAAGTTGAGTGAAAGAATGATGTCCTCCGCTGGTCGCACGATGGTGGTGGCCGCTTCTGCTTACTTGGATATTCCCCTGAATTGATGTTGAAATAGTGCACCGTGTGCGGTATTGCGCGGTAAAGTTGTGTGCACACTTGGGTTTAAATAAAGGTGCGGATACACTTGCGTTGATGTGTATCATAGTTAGGACGGTGTAACACACTTAAGGCGAAGTCGAAGCATAAATATTGATATTATATTTTAAGTTTTCAGCGAAGTTTCCAGTTTAAGCATTGACTTTTAAATTTCTTTTGAAATGCCTAACGATACAATGTGAATTTAAAGCAATACTTTCCAAACGTCCTTATTTACATTCCTTTGTTCTACAACACAAAACTTCAATATTTTATAATTTTTTAGCCCAGTGAGTTCAAACTAACTATTTTTAGCAAATTTAAAAATCATTTATATTCAGTTTCCTTATCTACGATAGTTATCGGTAGATTGAATTAATAGCAAACATAAACTTATTGTTATTTGCCGACTATTTCAGGCTATTTTAATCTGGAAAACCACTGGAAATACATATCAATTAAGGCACTAGGAAACACATAATATCAATTAAGGCGAAGTTTAATGCGAGCCGCCATTTTGAGGAGATCCAGGTGACACCGAATTAAGGAGCGTGAGTAATTTTATTTTACTTTCTTTTGCATATAAAGCTATAACAAAAATAATTTTTAAACTTAAGGCGAAGTCGAAGCATAAATATTGATAATATATTTTTAAGCGAAATTTGTAGTTTAAGTATTAACTTTTGATTTTCTTTTGAAATGCCTAACGATACCGATAAAGGTGAATTAAAAACATTACTTTCCAAACGTCCTTATTTATATTCCTTTGTTCTACAACACAATACATCAATATTTTATAATTTTTTAGCCCAGTGAGTTCAAACTAACTATTTTTAGCAAATTTAAAAATTTATTTTCTTTTGCATATAAAGCTATAACAAAAATAATTTTTACACTTAAGGCGAAGTCGAAGCATAAATATTGATATAATTTTTTTAAGCGAAATTTCTAGTTTAAATATTAACTTTTGATTTTCTTTTGAAATGCCTAACGATACCAACAAAGGTGAATTAAAAACATTACTTTCTAAACGTCCTTATTTATATTCCTTTGTTCTACAACACAATACATCAATATTTTATAATTTTTTAGCCCAGTGAGTTCAAACTAACTATTTTTAGCAAATTTAAAAATCATTTACATCCAGTTTCCTTATCTACGATTATTATCGGTAGATTGAATTAATAGAAAACATAAACTTATTGTTATTTGCCGACTATTTCAGGCTATTTTAATCTGGAAAACCACTGGAAATACATATCAATTAAGGCACTTGGAAACACATAATATCAATTAAGGCGAAGTTTAATGCGAGCTGCCATTTTGAGGAGATGCAGGTGACACCGAATTAAGGAGCGTGAGTAATTTTATTTTACTTTCTTTTGCATATAAAGCTATAACAAAAATAATTTTTACACTTAAGGCGAAGTCGAAGCATAAATGTTGATATTATATTTTAAGGTGAAGTTTCTACTTTAAGGGGCCGGGTACCCTCGAAATTCTCATACACTCTAAAAAATATTTTTAGTATTTAAATATTTTGTAGTAAATTTACTATTTATTTATATATTTTTTAGTGTTTTACTCTATTTTTTAGTGTTTAAATATTTAGTACTTAGTAAATTTACTAAAAAAAAATAAAACAAAAATAATTGTGTTTAAATATATTGAAGTAATTTTTTGTGCAGGAACCTAGGTAATTACTATTTTAAACTGAAAAACAACTCAAACATGTTAAATATTTTCGTATGATTATTTTGGAACTACGTATGTATGAGAAATTCCAAGGGTACCCGGCCTCTTAAGTATTAACTTTTGATGTTCTTTTGAAATGTCTAACGATACCGATAAAGGTGAATTAGAAGCATTGCTTTCCAAACGTCCTTATTCATATTCCTTTGTTATACAACACATATTTTTAGCAAATTTAAAAATCATTTATATTCAGTTTCCTTATCTACGATCGTTATCGGTCGATTAAATTTATAGAAAACATAAACTTATTGTTATTTGCCGACTATTTCAGGCTATTTTAATCTGGAAAACCACTGGAAGTACATATCAATAATGACACTTGGAAACACATATCAATTAAGGCGAAGTTTAATTCGCGCCGCCAATTTGAAAAGATCCAGGTGATTATTATTAAGGAGCGTGAGTAATTTTATTTTACTTTCTTTTGCATATAAAGCTATAACAAAAATATTTTTTTACACTAATTAAGGCGAAGTCGAAGCATAAATATTTATATTATATTTTAAGGCGATGTTTCTAGTTTAAGTAAGTATTAACTTTTGATTTTCTTTTGAAATGCCTAACGATTCCGATAAAGGTGAATGCAGTTCAAATTACGGAAATTTCGTTTGTTAACAATTATAATATATGAACAAGTGCAGGATTCTATTGATGTATTAAATTCAGAAATATAATTTAGCATCTGAAATAAATGAGCGGGATGCTATTGAGCAAGATTGTGCGACATATTGTATAGCAATGGCACAAACTATTATAGCTAAGTTTAGCAATAACAAAGACGAACACAACACTTCTTCATGATTATGTCATCATGATTATTTTGAAACCGAATTTATACAGCTGCCTCAATTACAAATGAATAAATTCGATGGTGCTTATTTTCGATAGCTAGAGTTTCGAGACACATTCTTGTCCGTTATACACAACAACGATCGAATTAAACCAATTCATAAATATCATTATTTGATATCTTATTTAGTAGGCGATGCTGCACGAGTTACATCACAATTGGAGTTTTCCAAGGCTAACTATTATGATGAGTGGCGTTTACTTTGTGAGAGGTACGATAATAAACGACAGCTTTTAAATCATCATTTGAATGCTCTCTTCAAAATTGAACCGTTGAGACGCGAGTCCGAACGATCTTTGCGCTTTTTTGTGGACCATGTTACAAAAAATTTGCGTGCTTTGTCTAGTCTCGGGCAATCTACTCAGTATTGGGATATTTTAATAATTCACGTGGTTTCTTCGAAACTAGACACATACACTTTAGTTAAGTGGGAGGAAATACGTAACTCTTTGGATGAGGCACCTACCTACGTTAGAACAATTTAATAAAAGTTTAACTGATCGAGCTGATATACCTACTTGAGACGTTAAATCGTAACAAATTAGACAAGATGAAAGTATCGAGTGGCTCCTCGCAGCTCTCAGGCTCTAATGTTAACCACCAGTCGGTACCATCCAATTTAGAATAGAATAGAATATACGTTTAAACATCGACGTCGACATAATATAAAGGCCCTAGGTAAAAAAGGGATTCCTATTTTGCCAACAAAGGAGAGTGATTTAAGCTTCCAAAATTTGTACATAGATTGGTTCAATCATACTTTAATTTGCCCATAGCTTATATGAAATGTATTTATGGTTTTTAAATAACGCTACAAAAACCATTTTGTCGCTTACGCCCTTTCCATTTTTTGCTGTTCCATAGAAAACAAGCAATCTAAAACTTCAGCTGCCATGAAATTGCTACTATAATAATTAATACGTCGTTATTTATTACTTATTGACTTTAATATTATAAATGAATAGAATTTGCATAGTAGCATACTTTCAGTTCTTAAAACAACGATGAAACCCCCAAAACTTTCACATGAAAACTTAACTACCACTTTAGAATTTCTTAAAGAACTCCAAGCATATTATACCCCTGTATATGCTTAACGTAACTGGTCCGGTTTCAATGAAACCGGCCGCCATCACCGAAACCGGTGTGGGGGTATAATTATCTTAGTATTCTGCTCCAGCCTGTTTCACCTTCTAAGGCTTTAGTTATTTAAACTTAATCTTTATCTAGTAAAAGGGGCGAGGCAATTAACAGAAACAAGTTCTAAGATATAAGACCGCGACCATCACGGCTTTGGACTTTGATACACTTTAAGCCGATGTAATTGGTAAAGTTTTGGATACCGAGGTTCGCAGGCTTTTAGCGTGATGTAATGCTGGGATTTTTAAACGAGCCGCACGCGCCTGATTGTAGTTGTTTAAAACTAATAAGCAAACCTGATTATAAGCACAATGAAATTATTATGTCTGTACTGGTATTTTAAATGCGTCATTGTGAATGACAAAGTATAGTTTTTGGATGTAGCAACACATTAAAAAAAGAGTGTATTCCTTTTTAAAAGGCCATCAACTCAACTGCAACACTTCTGATGTTGCGAGTGTCCATGGGGGATGGTTTTTGCTTTCCATCAGGTGACCCGTTTGCTCCATAGCCGCCAAATTAAAAAAATCAAGTAACAACTAAAATAAATTTATTTTGTACATATAAAAACTGTAAAAAATTCGTGGTAACTGCAAACATTGGACGATCATAAAAAACTTACATTTTGTCCGACAACGTCAATAAAATATTCAAATGAAAAAGTTTAAAATAACTAAAATACCAGATCCGATAGGAGGTCAAACGAAGCGTTTTCCCAGTGCTATCCATCAGACGAAAATCTAGTCTATTTTATAAACCGCTTGAACATTGCATGCGCTTGCAAAAAACTTTTGGACGGGGGTTAATAAAAATTTGATTTCTTACGTGTTTTGCGATATAGAAAAAGTATTAAACGTAAATTATCAAACAAAAGTGTATGAAATGTATTATAACATTATAATGGTGGTGTTTTTTGTTACGCTAAATTGAATAAATGATTCTTATTCTTATTATTATTCAAAATTCATAAATCCACGGTTTGATTATAAATAATTAGTTTTTATATAAATAATCTGAAGACGTGCTTCTAACACAGACACCAACCCCAACCATATCGTTCAATTTATGAGCAGTATTGGGTTGGGGATGATTCTCTAGTGCGAAGGAGTCACAATAGATCCTCATGGGTCGCAGTGACGCCAGGGCTATAGCGACCTGCCTTCTATAAAAAAAAAAAAAAAACACAGACAGACAGAGATACTTTCGCATTTATAATATTAGTATAGATAGTATAGATTCAAACATGTTATTTTAACAACTTAAACTTGACTATAAATAATATATTGAAATAAAACTTGCCGTGTTAAACATGGATCGAATGAAGAAAATATTAAGGTAAGTTTAAACTTTGAACTTAAGTTGTTTAAGAATATACGATACTTTGTAAACAAATGGACCGAACTTGGAAAGTTGGTGCCGCTCAGACAACTAGTTTTAAAAGTTGATAATATTATTTTGATTTACATTTTACCCGCATAAAACGTAATTTAAATAGGAATTTAAATAGGAAAATTACGTCTAGACAATAATGTACGTGGTCTGTGAATGTAAAATCTATGAAATAAGCCTCAACCTGTGGTTATTACCTGTGTATAGTATATTATAGTAACTAGGGTAATTTCTGTTAAACTATTACAAATTAGGTACAGACTACAGTAGACGCCGCCCGCAACTCCGTTGTGCCTAAAATCATTTATCGCGCGGGAACCATAATATATTTTTCCGGGATAAAAAGAATCCTATGTCCTTTCCAGGGACTCAAAGTATCTCCATGCCAAATTTCTGCAAAATCAATTCAGCGATTTGGGCGTGTAGAAGAAACATGTAGACGTTCGCATTTATAATATTAGTATGGATAATGACTGCCAAAATCTTCATTCTTTTTCACCATAGTCGGGTAAACCAATTCTGAATGTTTCATTACCAATTCAATTCAAAAGTAATTTCAGTAATACTATTTTGCATCAAGTTTTAATTGTTCAAGATTTTGTTTCCAATATAATTGGCTTCTGTTCCCATCCACTCCACTGTTAATTTATTTATCAATATTTAAGAGAATGAATTGTATTTAATAATTTTGAAATTCAAAAACTGATGCGATTTACGGGAACATAATAATTGTGCCTAAGAATTTTAAGATTAACGTGAAACAGTTACAAAAAAAGTTAATGGGTCAAATCAATATTAATGAAAATATATACATAACATTATTATTATTTGATTAAAAAATAAGCGCGCGTTTAAATTTTGTTTATAAGTATCTATTAATAGTTATATGATATTTAGATCGAATATTTAGGAGTTAATAAGTAATTGTACATTGACGCGCGAAGTAAAGTTTTCTGTGTCCCCTTCAAGTGGTATGACCATCAAATTCATCATAGTAGTTTGGAGCCTAGTCGATGTAAACAAAATTGTCTTCTTAATAATTATTGTAAAATCAGCATTTTTTTATTTACATCTATCTTTATGGAATAACAAAATTAAAATATACAATTCATTGATCAATACTGTTACAGTAATCAAATAAATAAAACGAGCATCGTAAAATCGCAAATCGAGAAATTGCATTTAAAGCTTCAGCAGATTTGCCTGTCCGGTGGCCATTTTGTGACTATCTGGCACGTCATGTTCGACTGCGAGTTAGTGCTAGATAAGAGCCGTGTTAGCTGTAATTACTGGGTCGATAGCTAAACGAAAATCCAAATTTGAATCGGAACAAGTTACAGTAAGGGTCAATTCAGACCGCAACGCGACGCGTAGATGAATTTCTGTACTGAACTGACAGCTTGCATGACGTCTCACGCAATTGAAGTCTGTCAATTCAATACAAATTTAGAAATTCACATTACACATCGCATTAGCTATGTAGACACTATGCACTTTCATCTTCAATTTTCGTCATCTTCTTTCATTCAACGTTCGTTTTGGCACACCGCACAGAATGCGTCAACGAACGCAACGTCAACATTGTCATCATCAGTTGCAGTGTCTGTCAGATTGCGAGATTCCAGAAACTTTTTTGTTTACTGTCTATACTGGTGCTGCCTCTAGCGTGAAAACATTGCAGTTATATTATAATCCCAAAACTGAAAATTAATCTTTCAATGAATAAACTCAGAACAACATAAAATGCCCTTTGTCAAGTCACATAGTTACGCCCATACCTTCAAAATAATATTCTTACCCTTTTCGGAGTAGGTAACTAGAATAGGTAAAATTTAAAATAATAGCCAACGTACCAAATTAAGATGAATAAGCTGCGAGATAATTACGCCGCTCCAGACTGTGATATCTTAATTAAATCTGTAAAAGATTCATTAGCACGACCTAGGTCTCCTAGGAATTACCTAGCGCTACTCCTCTGATATACTGCGCCGTACACATTTTCAAGTTTAAACACTAAGTAAAATCAATTCAAATGACTTTCACACCTGCTTCATTGCAGGCGAAGTATGCAGACGTAATTTTATCATGCTAATGTGTGTGCGCAGTACACAACAGAATTGTATCTTTATTTACTCTCATAATCATTAGTGTAATAAATAACACTACCGGCGAGAGATCAGGCACAGACGGCAGAACGACCTTTTACATGCGACGTATGGATCATCTTTCTTGTGAGACATTTTGGTGATCACTGATCAGGCTGCATTGAGCTTACAAAACTTGGAAACAATATTTTCTTACTGGCGAAAATACGTTAAAGTAAAATATTATAATGATTATAATAAATTTTTAACCTACATTATATTACAATGTAACAGTTTAAACATATGGATTTTTTATAAATAATTTAATGTCTAAAAAGTGAATAATTTTTAAATGAAAATACAATCTTTTATGATTATCTTTATTGATGTTTCTAATTCTAAGCACATCGTTTATTGACCTAGTTTAACTTAAATACGACTATTATTGCACAAAAATATATTAAAATATATCTTAAAGTTTCTCTCTAATAGTACCTAATCTCAAGTAATGTGAGTAGTGTTAAAAGGGGTTGAGCACAATTACATACGTATATGAATTCCGTAGTTGTTACAATTTCTTTGTGAAGGTTTAATTTGATAAATAAAACTTCATACTTCATATTTATTAAGCGGGAAAAGTAAAAAGCGGTCTCTACACGTCGTTGGCCACGAATCACGATGGACAATTACAGACAAAATATAATATCTGTAGAGTTAGAAAAATCATCTATTGCGGCTTTTCTACGTTGAACTAAGACTATAATATTATAATGGACAAGTATAACAGGCGACTACGTTAAACGTGTAAAGGTTCATATTTATCCAGAATCGAAGTCTATTATGCAAACTATAAATCTATAGTATAGCGCATAGTGTCTATAGAATGCAGCTATAGACAACTTCATAAATGTAGGTATTCATCATGGCCTAAATTTTAGAAGCCAAAGATCGATCGATCGGTCGATAGTGCGCATCGCAGTCGCTGTACATTCTTGGTGCCAATCTATGATTTCCCATCATGGTACTACGTATAGGGAGCTTAAGCTAGCTGCACAATCTTGGTAGCAAATTGTCCATCATGATTCTACGTGTAGAGGAACCATAAGCTGAAGTTTAGGGCGAGTCTCCAGCGAAGGGTGCGGAGCCAGACCAAGTGATCTTGGCGTCTTGCCACCTGGAATATGAAAAGATTTACAGTGAACAAGCGACAGAAATATTACATGGTTTTTGCTAACAGAGCATTTTATCTAAACTGTGTTTTCGTTAATAATACAATGAGTCTAAGTTGAACAACTAAAAGTAACCTTCCGATCCAACTTTAAATAAATTCCACTTTATGAACTAGACAATAGGTTTCATTTTCTGCCAACAGTGGTCTAACGATCCATGTCGCCGTTGCTTTGTAGTGGCTATATAGGTACTACAATCGGCCACTTCTAGCCTTGGCCTTCTCTTTTGAACTCGTACTAGACCACGCTCCCGCGTGTATATACAACATAATAATATTATAATATCATGTCAAAGACATTGGCCGAATCGATGTCTGACTGGATCACCCTAGTTTTGAAAAATTCAATAAAAATGCCACTTTACGAGGGCGGCACTGAAAATTTCGGGAATCAAGGAAGTGACACAACATTAATATTTAAAAATGTGTTTATTGCTTTTCGAAGTATTCTCCGCGAAATTTCACACTTTTTTACATACGATGGAACCAATAATTGAAGCAACCATTCCATTCGGAAGTTGGGGTCTCCAAAATGGCCGCTTTGTAGGCGTCCACAGCTTCTTCAGGTGATGAAAATCTCTGACCACGCAATTTATTCTTTATTTTAGGGAAAGTATAGAAATCATTAGGGCTTAAGTCGGGGCTGTACGGTGGATGATCTAATCTAATATATATAAATCTCCTGTCACGATGTTTGTCCGCGATGGATTCCTAAACTACTTAACCAATTTTAATATTTTTTAAATTTTAAATGTGTGCTTTTTTCCAACATAAATTATAAAAAAAAACAATAGGATAGCTTAGATCTTTAATTATAGTCACAATTTTATTTTATTGCAAATTAATTGTCTATAATTAATTGACAGTCACAATTATCTGTTACCTCCAAAAGATTCCAACAGATGTCGATACTTTTCGACTGGATTGAGTAAGTAACGGCTACTGGGTACTTTATATATTTATAGGTGCATTTGTTGAATAAATAATAGTAAATTATTACAACATGAGACTGACGGCGACCATTGTTTGTGCGACGGGATAGCGATCGACGTTGCCATGGTAGCATACATATTTAGTCACTTCAATAAAATAATATGGCAAATACATAATATATTATGGCAAAGCAACGTTTGCCGGGACAGCTAGTAATTCTATGTTTTCTTGCTCTAAAAACTCTTTTGTTCTGTGCGCGGTGTGAGAACTGGCATTGTCGTGATGGAGGATGATGCGGCGGTTGCAGTTCTCTTTACGGAGTTCAGAAACGACCTGTGGCAAACAATTAAAGCTAGCATACAATTCTGCATTAACCGTTCTTTGTCTCTCAAGAGGAATAGTCGCAATATGGCCGGTTTTGGAGACAAACGTGGCCACCATTTTTTTTTGAAACACTTCGTGAACGAATAATTTTTGTTCGCTTTAACTCATTTTCGAACACCCAAACTCGTGACTCGTTTTTAGTTTCAGGTTCATACGCGTATATCTAGGATTCGTCACCTGATAATATTATGATGTTGTATACAGCATTTGAGGATCCTGCGTGGAATCTTTCGAGAGTTCTGACGCACCAAATGCGGTATCCATCGGGAAAACAACTTTTTTGAACCTAATTGTTCATGCAATATTATTTGTATTTGACTCATGCCAATGTCTAAAGTTGCCTGAATTTCGCGGTATGTAACGTGTCGATCTTCCTCAACCAGCTTACGCATAGCATCAACGTTTTCTTAGGTGACTGTAGTTTTTGGACGACCTTAACGGGGATCGTTACTGAGCTTGACACGTCCACTTTGAAATTAAGCAAACCAGCGATAAATTGTGGTTTTGGATGGGGCTTCATCACCAAATGCAGAAATTATCCGGTCAACACACCGTTTTTTTGTTAAACCACTTCGAAAGTCATAGTAAATCATCGCTCTAGAATTTTCTCGAGTCAATTCCATTTTCTCAACGACTACACAAGTTTGACAAGACCTTGTGACAAGACCGAGAATCTTTTTTTAAATAAATAAATGGTATTCGATTTTTAAAACCAAGGAGTTTTCAATTAAAAAGATTTTAATCTGACAGGAACAGTGGAAGTATTCCATTCCCGATATTTTTAGTGCAGCCTATGTATGACAAACTATAGTCCTAAAAATTTAAATAATAGCCTACTTTATGACATATATACTATAGGCTGTTATAAAGTGGCATTTTAATTGAATTTTTGTCGGTCGTGATTAGCCGCGGTAAAGATCGGAATGGCACCTTAAGGGCGTTCCGTCCGGAGATTCCGTAATGGACCGTATTTAAAACCTTATAAACTCATAATCTGAAAGCTACAAAGTTATAATAAAAATACAGCAATAATCTTCAGTCTATCAACATTCCTTTTGTCGTTTTAAATTTTCTATTTTTGTTTATTATACTCATGATATCAGCTTCCAAAGTAATACCAATTTGTTAAAATTCAAGCATACATTCAGCATCTCCTTAGGATTTACAAATTACTTTTATTTGAAACTCACGCCAATAGATCGACAATATCATAAACTATATATTCGCCGTTTTAATTTTTTTTAGGATAATTTTGAACCGAGATAAGTAAAAATAATAGGGTTTTGGCGCGATCTCGGCAACGCGGCAAATGTATGGCCAAGGTCGTTTGCTCGGGGGACGACCTTAAGTTTATGTCCACAGTTTGTCTATAATTTCGCATTTCCACTGGTCACCGCGCTAGGGCTACAAGCAGTTATACCAGCCTGTATTGCATTTTATGTGGATACTCACTTGGTAAGTATGAGCTTCTCCAGCGGCGTGGCGCTAATATCGTCATTCCGGAGTGGACCCTGGTCCTCCTGGGCGCGGGTGTCTACGTTCAGCAGCACGTGGCAGCCACCGCATGTGTAGTAGTGGATGTCAAACCTGGAAATGGGATAATTCCAGTAGCTTCTAGTACCTTGATGACACCTATATCGAGTGGAGACAGTGCTCTCAGCCAATCAAATTATCTGTCTCGCCACACTACTCGATAGGTATGATAAGGCCCTAGGGGATAATCTGTCTACCCAATTTGGAGTAAGTATACGGAACAGGCTGAGAAATCGATTGTCTGTCAAGAAAAGTGATGCATATTTCGCATATTATGCCCTTTTATTTAATCATGCATCTAAATTAATTTCCAAAAAGTCTAACGTCCCCTTCTCCTTGTCAATGTTTTCAATACTATGGGAAGATTGTATTTTATGGATGGCATCTGAAGAAATACACATAATAAGAATAAATAAATACATATAATAAGAATATTAGCAACAGTAGTTACCTTCTTTCAGCATGATAATTTCTGAGCAGCTCTCTATTCGTGTTGAACAGCACACCATAGTGTCCAGAGCAGCTGGTCACCTGAAATAACGACGGTTATTATTATTTTACAGTTTCAACAGAGGATAGTGTATAAGCTCGGAGAACCTGCGAATTGAATTGAGATTACACATACAAGTAGAATATGTGCAAGAAAGTGAAAGAAAGAATTGGGTCTATGATGAAAACATTATGAAATCGAAACTGGCAAAGTTATCTTATGTAGAAAAGCGTGGCGAAGCTTCCGATACCCCGAGCCAAAACAATTCGAAATTTTTTTTCCTATAAAAAAATAATATCAAAATTCATAAAAAATAATATGTTAGAGAGCGGAAATCGTAAATGTTGATACAAGGTATACGGAAGAAAATGCTATCCTTTAAAATAACACAAATTAATGAGCTGCTATAAGGAAGTATAATTTACTTAAATCCATACCTGCATAACACGGGAATACTTTTATGCTTACACAAATTATATTAAAATTCTTCTCGAAATTCTTTTGTAGGCGTTTAAGAGGTTGTAAAAGTTTTTTTTTTATTAAAAACGCGAGAGGCTAATGAAGAAAAACGAGCCCAAGCATCTGACCCTTGAAATATTGTTTGCGATAACAAGTTAGTACACAAGTATTTTCTACTTTTGTCGTTATTTATTTGACGGTATAACCTCTTTTCTTTTTTAGTTTCTTTGAAAATCTAGTGAGTGGTGAATGAAATGATGGGCTTTTTTGCAGATTGCAGATTGAAAACGGAGTGCAACGGAGTGGGCCACGTTTTTAGCCCAAGTTTTATGACCTATCACACACTCGGTTTTAAAACTTGAATGAAGATTGCAGCCCGGCATTGCACTCCCTCGCTTAGTAGTCTGAGTAACAAGTGCCATTTTCCTCGAAACCTGATCTCATTCACCGAAAATTATGATTTTGGTCTCATTCGATTCGGAATACCATCAAGAACATTCTATCAAAATTCCAAGAGGGGCTGAAAAAAAATGCAATAGTTATAAACAATTAAGTAAACATAAAAAGAAGGGTTTGGTTTTTTTTTAATATATCAAAAACTATTTAAGATTATCAAAATTTGAAAATAGATCTTTAAAGAAGAGGAAATTTCCTAAAAAAAAACTTAGATCCTAGAACCTTACCAATAGCTTTAAATGCGCGGCGAAAGTAACGGTAAAAACGCGTAGTTCGAGTTTCGCGTGAATTGCCGCAATCTGCCACGCGAACTAAAAAATATATTTCAACTGATTAAATATTAATATAAAGAAATAAAAAAAATTGGGTACTAAGTAGACATATCAATAAACAATAATCCGCCAACAAAAATAAATTATCACAGTTTGTTTAAATGTTATGCTTTTGTTCATTTGTTAATAGTCACCATTTTAATGTTAACATAAAAACGATGATTATTTCTAAACAAGAAATCTAGAAATTTTATTATTTTTTTGAGATAATCTTAAAAGGGTTTAGAAGAGATATCCGGTGGAAAAATTTAATAATTTTGATTTTTCACTTGTTTATGAACAATCAAAGGCATTCATGAAATTTTCATGTAAATAAAGCAATTAGGGTTTTTTCATCAATAAAAATGATTATTTTTCCGACCCAAATATCGACCAATAGAATTGCACCATTCGACGTCACGTGGTACAACCTACATCGTATTATACTGATAATTTTTTGAAAATTTTCTCTGGTTACCACGTGACGTCGAATGGTGCAATTCTATTGGCCGACATTTGGGACGGAAAAATAATCCCCCGAATACCACACGAGCTTCAAAATTATCTGGCATTTCCCTCAAGGTTCCCTGCAAACAAATAAAGTCGATTTGTTTGCAACGAACCTATCGGGAAATACCCGATAATTTTGAAGCTCTTGTGGTATTATAAGTGATTATTTAAATTTATTAGTTATAAATATAAAAATATATATCTGGCTTCTAACAATAACAAAAGAAAATAATAACAATAATTGGATATAAAAGTACCATAATTGCTTTATTTACATGAATAATTTTGGAATACTTATGAAAGTTAATAAAAA
Organism: Polyommatus icarus; assembly: GCA_937595015.1. Taxonomy (NCBI): domain Eukaryota; kingdom Metazoa; phylum Arthropoda; class Insecta; order Lepidoptera; family Lycaenidae; genus Polyommatus; species Polyommatus icarus. The sequence goes on along the minus strand of OW569328.1, from coordinate 20,513,304 downwards.
AGTGAAAAATCAAAATTATTGAATTTTTCCACCGGATATCGCTTCTAAGCTCTTTTAAGATTAGCTCAAAAGAATAATAACAATTTCTAGATTTCTTGTTTAGAAATAATCATCGTTTTTATGTTAACATTAAAATGGTGACTATTAACAAATTAAGAAAAGCATAATAATTAAACAAATTGTGATGATTTATTTTTGTTAACGGATTATTGTTTATTGATATGTTTACTATTAGTACCCAATTTTTTTTATTCCTTAATATTAATATTTAATCACTTAAAATATTTTTTTTTGTTCACGTAGTAGATTGCGGCAAATCACGCAAAACCTGAACCACGCGGTTTCACCGTTATTTTCGCCGCTCAATTAAAGCTATAAGGATAATTGGCAAGGTTCCAGAATCTAAAATATTCTTAGAAAATTTCCTGCTCTTTAAGGATCTATTTTCAAATTTTGATTATCTCGAATAGTTTTTGAAATATTAAAAAAAAACCAAACCCTTATTTTTATGTTTACTTAATTGTTTATAACTTTTGCATTTTTTTTCAGCCCGTTTAGGAATTTTGATAGAATGTTCTAGATGGTATTCCAAATCGAATGAGACCAAAATCATAATTTTCGGTGCATACGATCAGGTTTCGAGGAAAATGGCACTTGTTTACTAGTGTATAGGGTTTCATATTAAGATCGGATTCAACCGGATGAGTCCAGTAGCCCTAGCATGGCCACCAGTAGAAATGCGAAAGTATAGCTATATAACTATATATATAGACAAACTGTGGAGATAAACTTAAGGTGCCGTTCCGATTTTTTCCCGTTCTGAAAAATTCAATTAAAATGCCACTTTATGACAAACTATAGTTCTAAAAATTCAAATAATATATCCTACTTTATGACATACTATGGTCTGCCATAAAGTGGTATTTTAATAATTGAATTTTTGTCGGTCACGATTATCGGATCGGTACGGCAACGTAAGTTTATGTCCACAGTTTGTCTATACTTTCGCATTTCTACTGGTGGCCATGCTAGGGCTACTGATGGATTGATCGCAGACCTGATTGTTGTATGCAATCCCGTTTGTATGCACGAGTCCAGTCATTGTTTTCTTATAGAAAACTTTTGTCTTTGCATCACTATCAGTAATCAAGATCGACAATTTTTAAGTAGACTAGAGAAAGACATACCCAAATCGGCAGAGCTGGCGTCTTCAACCTGGATCCAGGGTATTGGTTGGAGAAGTTGGGAGTATGGCTGTCATCATTTCCGTACGAGACGAGTAGACCTACGGCACTGCGTCCGAGAACCCCGAATTGCGGCATCGCCTGAAAACAAAACAATAATATTCGTCTACAAAAAAAAATCAGCCAAGTGAGTGGATGAATAAGGTTAGTAATATGAAAAAATTTCCCGTTTTTTTTCTTAAATGGAGGCTTTAAGGCTGGAATAATTATATGAAATAGAAAAACTATGGATTACGTTTGTAGCCATATATATTAGCTAGGTTATGAAGTAGATAAGTTACAAGTTTTATTAAAATGATAAGAAAAAAAATGAGTTATTTTCCGTATGTTACGAAATGTTACTTGTTCGATTCTTCCACTTACGTCTTCAATTATAGAGCAAAAATAGACAAAAACCAAGCCCTCTTTAAATACCTATGAAAATTATTTTGTTTTTAGTATATTTTTTTGTTATAACGGCAAAAGATAAGTTCTTAAAAAACAGCCTGGAGACTAGTTTTTATTATTCGTAGCTGGAGATAGACAGACGGACGGACAGACATCGAAGTCTTAGTAATATGGTCCCGTATTTACCGGATTTGGGTACGGAACCCTAAAAAAGTTGGTCTTCGGTAGTGCCGGCAGAAGTAAATACGAAGCAGCAGAGCACTTGGTAGAACTTGTTGCCACTTGGTAGAAAAAAATAACTTTCTATCTTTCACCGCGCCTGCAGTCTGCTCTTCCTCCATTTTACGAATTTTCGAATAGCTCACGTATCCTAGATCGAGCATAACATTATTTACCCATCCTAATAAGTGTCCGACGCCACTAAAGAAGTTTTCACTTCAAAAGACAACCAAATGTATCAGACTTACTACTAGAATATTAATTGAGAATTACTAATTTTGTAGATTACAGGTATCACATCACTGTAAGTCTAAATAGAGAGGAAGGTTGTCAAGACCCTTATCTACCGAAGTTTCAGATTATAATCCTAATAGAAACTGTAAATAACTTTATATTGATACCATTCATGTTGTCCTAATGATGCCTTTAGGTATATTCTTAGTTATTCAATAATAAATGGCCCATTTTGCTCTAATTTGAACTCAAGCATATCAAATATCTTTATTACTTGCTTATTACTTTAATTAACTATAATATCTAATATAATTATTATTAATTAGCAAATTTTAGACTGATCATCTTATTTTACTAATTAAAGGGGTATTTAAAAAAATCGCACTTTTTCGGATGAATTAAATCTCATAACAATGTTATTTGAAATGTCTGATACTAGCTATTGCTAGCATTTTAGCGGAATAATTTTCAAAAGCTAGTTAAGATTGAAAGTGTTGACACTTTTCGGCCTTCTTCGCAAATAGAGTATTTGGACTCAGCTTCTTACCAATACTCTCTACCATTTTCATTACCAGTCCACAGCCATACCTCCCTAATATTATAAATGCGAAAGTGTGTCCGTCTGTCTGTCTGTGACATCTTCACGCCCAAACCGCTAACCGATTTTGCTGGGTATGAAGATACTTTGAGTCCCGGGAAAGGATATAGGATACTTTATTTCAGGAAAAAATTACGATTCCCGGAACAAATTTTGGCGCAACTTGCGGGCGTCATGTAGTCTAGAATATTCTTACATAATGGTCCTCGTCGCCAACATATTGCACGCCGTTGTGTAGGTACGGCGTGGCGCGGCCGGTCAGCAGGAGCGTAGTCACGTTGAGGGAGCCCTCCGCCGCCGTCGACAGCAGATACGTCAGTTTACCATCCAGGTCTTTGATTATGCTGTAAATGAAATTCAGAATAATAGGTAAAACCTTCTTTAAACCAAACTAGGCTCAAGTGCGTAATACTGAATGTACATAATATTATATTATAAAATTTTCATGTCTATAAATTAACGAAACTTGTTAAAGTTAAAATTTTGTGGGCTTGGCCCGAGCATCTGATCATTTAAATAAATAAATAAAAAATACGTTTATTTCAGGTGGATAAATTGATACCCATGGAAAAATTCTTAAACTAGAAGGAAAGACTAGCATAGACTAAAATTATTTTTACACACAAAAACTCTGTAGCATGGCAAACAACACTCATTCCTAAAACGCTGAACCCTCGACTCTGAAGTATAATCCTTCAAGTTAAAAAATCGTTTGAGTCGGTGATAGTTTAAAAAAAACTTACTTCTCGCATCCTCTCGAGAGAATACAAGCGTAGAGAAGAAGTAGAGCCCCAGAACCTTCTTCAGACTGAAACTAAATAGGTGACAAGATAATTAATTAATTTATTACGTTGACCATAGAAATATTAATAACGCAAAATGGTATGCAAAAGATAAGTACATCCATATGAAAAAGTTTGTCTTTTTGTAGTTAGTTTTGTAAGTTGAAATATTTTATGTCTATGGATATTTTCAATCTCGGGAAAAGATACAGGATATTTTTATCGAATTACAAAAACCAGTGCAATAAAGCGAGCCACTGCTTTTCAGTTAAAGTACACAACTTAAATGATTTAAAATAAACTATATTCGTCAAAATCATTTATGATTCAAGCAGCTGTACTTTCTTAATGGTTGAAGTTGTCTGGGCAGGGCTTAGCGGGGAACTTCTTAAAGGATTTGCGCCTCCTTTCCGATCCACCGATTACCGCCATTAAATATTTATGTCGTCTGAGCATGGCTTTAATAATAAAATAGTTTATATTGGCTCCAATAAAGATAAACCGAATTAAATAGTTACCAAATAAAGATAACGTTTGATGAATATCTGAAGATCCTCCAAGCTCTTGAAGTCGAAAATGTGCAGCTTGAAACAAAATGTGTTATGAATTAACCTGAAACAATAGTAAAGTGTGTACTTACTGTGAATATTTCACAGACTTCGGAATACATATTATTAGTATCTAGGAAAACATTATATTTTTAGTATATGGTATCCTTTTTTATTTCGACTCAAGAAAATATCACAATGCTTACTATAATTAGGCGCTTTAGTACTGTGGGAATATGCGTGGCCGCCACAAAGGAAGATCTTCCGACCGAGCAGAGGTGGTATGCCCGGTCAGGCCGAAGCCCACGTGATATATTTCAGCTGTCGTATAGATGTCGCAGCCAACTGTTTTAAATAGCCGTTCAATCAAACAGCTAGCCCTTTGACTGAACATCGTCATTCAGTCACACGTCTAGCTTTTTAATTGAATATTTCAGTCGCTCAAAACGTTCAACACTACAGCTGATTCAAAAGCAGCCGTTTGATTGAATTAGTTCAGCGCTCACCACCGCGGCGCTAGGTGCGTTTTGTTTACAATATGGCGTCAACTAGCCGGTATTTTGTGATTGTATTAAGATATTTTTCGTAATTATACGTTACAAGTGTTATTAAAGTGACAGAAATTATGGGAGCACATACGAGTGAATCAAAATTTAAATAAATATTCGAGTCCGAGAAATTATGGGATTAAGAAATGCATCACCAAGGTATTTATTGCAATTTTGTTCAAAATGAGTTAGAATACAATAATTTTTTCTACTTGATATCATTACATTTGTGTAATAATAGCACTAAACTATTGGTCACCTTAGTTAATTTGCCATTTAACCAGTTAGCAAAGCGTCGTAGTGTAGTGTTGAACGTTGCAGTCAACAAGTCGGCTTAAAGACGTATAGCCGTGTGATTGAATGGCGTTGTTTAGTCAAAGGGCTAGCTGTTTGATTGAACGGCTTTTTTAATCAGTGGACTGCGACATATATACCGACGCGCTCAGAAAACTTCGATAGCGCGATGCAGGAATGTTAGGCGAATTGTGGGTACCGCCACAGTACTATTCTCTATTCATATGTTTCAAATGCAACCGCCATTTGCTTTATCAAACAAGTCAATTGCAGTCATGTTCGAAGTGTTAACTATCCCCTTTTTCAAGACTACTAGAATAAAATGACTCCGATACGCTACTAGCCAATAGTAACTGAGTAACTGTTAAATTTGATCTTACTTTTGTCGCGTATTTAGTGCTACACTCTTGCCCAGTGCGTCCAGTTGTGTCTTGATGTAACTGGCCTTTATTGGCATAATCTTATCTTCCTTTTACCAGCCATAATACTTACCATCTCGGTGATCCCATCCTGGTAGTACTGCGAACTGTGCAGCACGTAGATCTGTGTGGCCGGCAGCGCCACTACCGCCCTGGGTTCCGGCTGGTTCCCGGAGCCGCAGCGCCATATCACCTCGCTGCACGCGCGCCACAGAGCCTCCTCCTGACGCTCCTCGGTGGGACGGAGGTAGCTGGAATGAGAAGTGGACATGGTTGAAGAAAGAAGTTAAGACGGGTGGAGAAATACGACTGCATGTCTTTTCCACATGTACCATCGAGGAAATTGATTCTTAGGCAGTTTACAAACCTAGGTCATTTGGTCGAATTACATATTATTATGTCAATTTAATGTTGATCGTGATCTGTCAGCTGGGTTGGGCTACAAAGCGACCAAATTACATAGGTCCGCCATCTGCCTATTAATCAACTTCTCTGGTAGTACACAAATGGATTGGCATTACGTTCTCTCAAATAAAACCTACGAGATGGGAGAAATATTAAAAAAAAAGAGGGCAAACATATGAGTAGTGATAATTAAATAATTTTCATCGAATCAGTATTTGGCTGTAACACAGTTTAAAATTAGAGAAATTAATTTGCAATAACATAAACTTTAAATTGCAAATTAATTTGTCTAATTCAATAGCTTCAATAGCTGTGTCCACACTGTGCCGTTTTAGTTCGCCAAGGGCATGCGTTATAGTGCATACCACAGCGAACGTGAGGCATGCCCGCGACGCATGCCCTCTGGGCTCTGACCGTCCAAAACCTTCGCTTTGTTATCAAAAATGGCAGTTGGCGTTGCGGTTTTTGAAGCATTAAATTATTGAATGCGCCAAAACGAAAGTTGAATGAAAGAAGGTGACGAAAATTGAAGACGAAAGCGCATAATGTGGACATAGCTCATATGAGTCAATTCTTTGTGAGAGTGGTACGTTCCGATGACACCTCACTCCACTATCGCCACAGCTTGAAAGTAGCCACTTTACTGGCCAAAGTGTGATAGCAAATTACAAACAATACCTTAGATTAATAATTAGACTTTGTTCCTAATTTTAGTATACCTTCAAAACCTTGTAAACTAGAAATAAATAATACGAAACGTGACAATAGCTGTGAAGAAGTTTTCAAATACCTCCAGTTTTCTTGCCGAAAGCTCGAAAAGTAATATGTATATTGAATTTTCAAGGAAAATCGAAGTCAATATTTCACGTTTCCCAACGAATTCCGACGGAGTTGTTGGATATTGTCTTTCAAATCACCTTGTCATGCGGTAGATTTTCAATTCCGATTTCCGACTATTACGATTCACGTGTTACTAAAATGTACTTTTCCTAGAATTACTTACCTGAACCATAAAGGAACTATTTGTTCCATGCCTAAACTAAGAATAAAGCATTATAAAAAATTAATTTATCGCGCGGGCTTCGTAAATTTTTTCGGGATAAAAAGTATGTCCTTTCCCGGGACTTAAAGTATCTCTATATAAAATTTCAGCAAAACCGGCTTAGTGGTTAAGGCGTGAAGAGGTAACAGACAGACAAACAGATAGACACTCTTTCTCATTTATAATATTAGTATTAATCCTGCAGGCCCCGCGCGAGCACCGGTGATCGCGAGAACAAAAGAATTCAATGGGAATTCCTAGAACCATCGATCGAAGGATAAGCAATGAAATTATATTATTTTCCATAATAACGTAATAAATTTACAGAGCAACAATTATCTTTAGTAGTCTAGACTCTCTCGTAAATTCAAGGAGCAAAGTATCATATCAATTGTTGGCAGAAAAATAGGCAAAAACCTTTGGCTAAGGATTAACTGAAATGCCTATTTGAATAAAAAATATAAATGTTTTTTACGAACAACCTAAGCCAAGGGCAATGTCTCGTATAAAAGCTGAAAGTATTTCTAAATTATGTATTTTATATCCCAGACTCTATAGATTTTCACACTAATTGTATGACAAAATATACTCAGTAATGTGGAGGCATATTTTTATATTTTTCTACGATTGCCGAAATAATATTAGGCAGCATTTTCAATAACAGCCGCAAGGTTGTGGCGCAGTTAGTTGTGTGATAGAAATAGCAGCAAAATAGACAATATCACATCATAGTAGTCACACAAACAAAAGTCCAATTCTACTTTCTAGATAACGCTTATAAAGGACAATTCATTTATAAAAATAAAGAAACAAAAACACTTGCGAGGTGTCAAGGGACACCCGCATGGAACGAAGTTCCTTTCGATTAATTAGTGAAGGAATAATAATTGTAATAAAGTATTATTTTTTTATTATGTACAAAAAACCTATAAACTTTTTAAAAAAAAACGTCGCGACACCACACTGTTCAATGCGAAATAAAAAGACGAAACGAAAATAACTGGTTTGCTTTCTATGGGAGAGAGATACAGAGACAGACAAAGAAACACGCGCACGCCGCACGGCTTACAACTATAGCAAAAAGTGTCGTTACAACTTTTGGTCCTAATTTTTTTCCGTCTAGCCCCCTTTCGCAACGCGCGATAAGGAACTTCATTCCAAAATGTTGACTTAGTTCCCATTACATTTTGCCAAATTTTTACCTGTCCGGTGGCACAATACTCTTATTGTCCTTCGTCATAGGGCGGGAGTCGAACAGCAGCCACTTGATGATGTGCGCCTGGAGAGCTGATAGCAGCGACCTGGTGCCGTTCCGAGGAGCAGCGAGCCCGTACCCGAGCTGGTCGCAAGGCCTCATGATGAGAGGAGTGTGGATCCATTCTCCACGAGGCGGACAGGCAGCGGTGCCGAAGGCGGTTACGCGTAGCTCCTGAAGATAAAAGTTTCAGATCAAATAGACGAGCTGGTTTTCAAGGACAGGTTATTTTATCGGACTAACTGCCGCACTCTGAGTGCGGCAGTAAGTCCGACATTAAATGATGATCAAACTTCAATTTAAGGAAGAGTTTGACAGATGAATGGGGCTTATGCCATCGTAATTTAGTTACAGATAACTAATTAATGTTTGTATCTGAGTGCGGCAGTAAGATTTTGATACGAAACTATCATGTCTTGCCACCCCTTCTTCCTTTCTTTCTTGCATCACCCTTTTGCGTTCTTTCGATCGTCTTAGGACTCTTATGTGTACCAATCGGTTAGTGTTAAAATTACGAAACTTTACATGGATATTCGTACAAAAAAATTGACGAAAAAATTTTTTCTTTTTTTCTTCTCATTTTTATGTTATTATAGCTAGCTATTACTTACTATAGCAGCATCTTCTGTAATCGGCTTGCCACCTACAACAGCTGGCCTTGTACCCGGATGACGGTTCCTCGCGTAGAGGACCCTCTCTGAAAATAAATTTTAGCATTAATAGACGTTTATAAGGTTCTTGAGTTTTGAAGTTATTATATACTTACACAGTTGTTAAAATTTATTCAGAGGTAAAATAACTTTGAACGGATTTTAGTTCTCTCGTTCACGTATCGTAAAGAATACCTATAACCTAACTTTTAAATCCTGACATTACATATTGGAACGTAATATGTCTGTCTGCTAGTTCTTTTAAATGCCTCGTGGTGTAGATACTTTAGGGAAAGTACGTAATATTAGGATTTTGTCATGAAATCTACAGTTTCCATGCGATAAATTCATTTACGCGAGATCTTGTGAGCATTTAGTACAGCTCTATATAATTTGCTAAATTCTAACCATATATTTCTTCTTGTGATGTCCCCAGTACACTTTTTCTTATCATTTTAAACGATTTCACTTACTATGAGCTTTATAATACCGACTTGCACTTCCTAGTTTTAAGTTTTTTTTATATATATATAAAATAAAACAAACAATTTTTTGTACATCAGTGAAATATAGTAATAAAATAAAATATCAGCATGCAAAAACAGAATTAAACATTCCAAATAAAAGCTGGCAACAATGGGCATTGTCCAAAAAAAATCACATGTACTTTTTATATTTTTTTTCGTTAAAATAGGGTATTTTAAGAATATAAATTAAATAATTTTGAAATTCATTGGCTAGTTTTTTCTCAATAAATTTTTAAAGTTTCGCTGTGACGTCATCATCGGCGGCCAATTGACCTCTGCAGTATGTTTTTTTTTCCTTTCAATCTTATTTATAATGGCTGGTTCGTCAAATATAAGTTCTCATTATATGAAAGCTGATACGAGAAGCTTACCAAAAGTTTGAAACGTAATGTTGGTCGAATTTATTGCTAATTTAACGCAATTGAAGGTCAAACTAAGGTTAAACATATTTGTTCAAAAATATAAGTAACTAATGGGTATTTTTTTCGTTTATATATAGAAAAACGATCACTGACCTTATTCCTCGAAATGTTTTTGTAATGAGCAAAATTAAAAAAAAATGGACAATCCCCATTGCGTAAATACAACTTGATAGCAAATAACTGGTTTTACTATGGCAACACAGTATTAATTACCTTTGCGATACATTGACTTTGATTGAGATTTCATCCCCAATTTATTTGAAATACTATCCTAAAATAAAATTCTTTCATTCAAAAAGCTATTATATCAAAGCAATTTAAATAAGTGCTTTTACTGTTTTTGGCAACTAAACATGTTAAATAGTATAATAACAAAGAAACCACTATAAATTATCTATATTAATAAAAATTCATTTGAAATTTTGTTAGTCTCGCTAGAACTCGAGAGCGGCTGAACCGAATTATAGACTTGAAATATTCGTATTTAAGTCCAGGAAAGGTTTATATTAGAAGGGAATTGATGCGAAGTCCGGATCATCTAGTCTTCAATAATTTTTAACTCGTTTTTTAACTAGGAAGAGCAAATCAGATAGGTATAAGTATTAAAATTCGAATACAAATAAAAAAAACTGAAAACTTTTTCAATAAAAAATCGATAACGGTACCGCTTTCCCCGCAGAGCACAACGAAAGTGTTGTGGAATTGAATTGAAGTGTAAACGAATCAATTCTCCGCTATTGTGCCTATAAACTGTACTGCGATATGTGGGGATATGATACGGTGTGGAAGAACGCGATCGCTTCAGCTTGTACTTATAAAATTGAGAAGACTAAAACCCGCTGTATATGACGTAGGTTACACGATCAGTTTCTCATCAATCTTATTCATCAATATGGTAAAGATTGACGGAAAACTAATCGTCGAGATAAACTACAATAACATGGCGCGCCCCTCCAAATTACTGTTTCAATGTGTGTAGTCACATCCTTATGAAAGAGTTTGTATGTAGTAAGCATTAAATCAATCAATCAGTACTCGTAATTGTCACTCATTACCAAGATTAGTTGCTCAACTAATCATAACTAGCCGACCGCGCAAGAAAACGCACTCCAAACGTTTTGACAACGCACTTCAAACGTTTCAATGAATTTTGGAGGGGCGCGCCATGTTATCGTAGTTTATCTCTACCCACGGATTAACGGACTGATCATTTTTTAATATGCACTTTTTATAACTATCGATCTGGCGATTGTGAGATTGATGACAGATGGATCATGTAACCTACGTGTAACTCTTTGAACAGCAGCCATCGTATTGGTTCAACGTGTAGAGTTTGGAATGCGCTACTCGCTCCCAACTTACGGCCAAGTAGGCTACCCGTTGGCCTAAAGCGCTGGTTCAATGCGTTGGTCCAATTACAAAAACTACGGGCTTTACAAATAAACCGGCCTCAGGGAGACACTCTAGATAGGTAAGCAACAGGGGTATCACAGCAGATAATGCACAATGGTTATCTGACAAAAACTTCGTATACTAATTTTTTGACGCAGTAGTCTATCATAAAATACGTGCTATATGAAAAGAGCAGAAAGATCACCAGAAATACAACCTCCTTAAGCTTTTCTTTTGCTCTAGCAACTGTACCATCTCAACCCGCAACACTAGAAGGGCTATCTCTTAAATATAAAATTCTCGTGTCACAATGTTAGTCCACCAACTCCTCTGAAACGGCTTTACTGATTTTTACCAAATTTCATATGCATATTCAGTAGGTCTGAGAATCGGTTACTCGGTTCTTTATATATTGATAAGTGCATTTGTTGAATAAATAATAGTAAATTATTACAACCTGAGACTGACGGCGACCATTGTTTTTGCGACGAGATAGCGATCGACGTTGCCATGGCGACATATCACATACCTAATTGTAATTAGTCACTTCAATAAAATAATATGGGCGATATACTTTATATTATTATGGCAAAGCAACGTTTGCCCGGACAGCTAGTAATTTATAAATCTAAGCCTTTTGGTGTTGCGAGCGGTTTCAGGATGCGATTGTCTTTAAATAAGTTATACTTTTATTAAAATAAGAAAAATCTTTTTGTAAAATTAACATCTTTGTTTGAAAGTAACAACATTTTTGACTTTCATGCAATACTGTCCGTATTTTATTAACTCAAAAATTTTGTTACTACCGGGTCAGTCCAATCAACCGTATAACAAATTCTAGCTTTTCGCATAAGATTCAAACGAGAAATCGCATCTAGATCGAAATCTCAAATTGCATGTCGGGAAATCCACAAGCGCATCACAATGTGACCGCACCCTTGTGAATTCTATCTGTTCAGGGTCTCCGCCTGTCTGTGTCAAAGGGAAAGTGCACATGATTGGTCTCAGTGGGAGTTATTCTTGAAACCTTATACGGTAAGTATTTTAACACGATTTTATAAGTTTGGGCTGTATGTAACGGAATCTTTGAGAGCGATTTTTTACCTATCTCCAATAGTCTAAAAGGGTAGGTATTGTAACTATGATATTATATTATAAAAAAATATAGTAAAGTTTGAATAAATAATAGTCAAAGTGCCCATTCACGGCAGTCCGCCGTGCAGGACTGCAAAATATGAACATAGCTCACTGATTGGTCCAGACTCGGTGTTTCCGGTCGTGTGGACCAATCAGTGAGCTATGTTCATTTGCAGTCCTGCACGGCGGACTGCCGTGAATGGGCACTTTAACTATTATTGATTCAAACTTTACTATATTTTTTTATAATATAATATCATAGTTACAATACCTACGTATCAAGAGCCAATGACAATGCGATAGCTTGTTAAAATTTTTTGAAAAAAAAAATAACTCGAATACCTAATTCTCATAAAAGGTTAACAATAAATAAAGAATGTTTTTAGTTATTTTTAATTATTATTTTGTATTTATCGATAATGACAACCTCACTCAAGAGAGGTATAATCATTACTTAACTGTAATTTTATCAAGACTCTGACATAAAATCCATGCGTTTGCTGTCAACTTCTTCATAAAATTATACAATTTAGGGCACACGGGCCACTGGCTACGACGACAAAACGCCGCCACTGGCATATTTCCTGTAGTTTACATATTTTTATATGGACTCACCGCACACGGTTGACGCCCCCGGCCCCACACGCTACAATCGTCCAATCGTCTTCTTGTGAGTTGTGGCGGCGTTTGTGGCTGTCGCGTGTGGCCCGTGTGCAGCGACCAGTGATCAAAAATTTATCTAAGAGCGGCGGTCAATATAAACACGAGTGTCTTTGTACGTCTGTCTGTGTTACCCGCTCAAGAGATTTTGAATTAAGGAAATACTTTGAGTTTTAGGAAAGGAAATACGATAGTAATTAGAAACCCGAAAAAATGTACGGTTATTTGAATGTCAACTCCATCGAATTGCCCGTATCGTGTAGTTTAGTTTCATTGTAGCGTCTTACAACTAATTACTAACTGTTGTTCTTGAATTAGCTTTGAATCTCAATTTTAACTTTTCACTTGACTAAAACGACATCAAAGGTTTATTTATAAGTTAACTAGATGTTCCACGCGGCTTCGCCCGCGTAAATTAGATATTTCTCGGACAAATTAGTCCACAAAAAAAAGCCTTCACGTGATCTACTGCTTATCTGACCCAAATAACAGAAAAAATGCACTAATATTTTGTGTGATAAGCCCTTTCAAATAATTTCCCCCGTTTTTTCCACATTTTCCTCTATTTCTTCATTACTATTAGTCTTAGCGTGATAAAATATAACTTATAGCCGTCCTCGATAACTGGGCTATCTAACACTGAAAGAAATTTTCAAACCGGACCAGTAGTTCCTGATATTAGCGCGTTCAAATAAGCCTTTTCAAATAATTTCCCCCGTTTTTTTCCACATTTTCCTCTATTTCTTCGCTCCTATTAGTCGTAGCCTGATAAAATATAGCCTATAGCCTTCCTCGATAAATGGACTATCTAACACTGAAAGAATTTTTCAAATCGGACCAGTAGTTCCTGAGATTAGCGCGTTCAAACAAACAAACAAACAAACTAACAAACTGTTCCGCTTTATAATATTAAGTATAGATAATTTAGCAAAATTTAGGTAAATGGTCCTCCCATGTCTAGAGCATATTACTCCTATCTATATTATCACCACAGCCTTCAAACTCATCGCTACGTAACATCATAACCGCATCCAATTGTATGATACCGAGGTGTCTGCAGAGCCATAAAAACCCTATTTCATGGGCTATAAAGTCCAATTTTATTGGCCCGAATCGTGTTTTTGAGGTGTAGGAAAAACGAAATAGCCTGGCGGTTTGAACGTTATAGCGAAGACGAGCCAGGTATATGGTATTTGAAATAGTGAAAAGTGTTTGAAACGATGACACTAGAACATTACTGCAGCTGCCTTACTACCAACAGAATCAAAATCGAATCGAGAATCAAATTAGTTAGATCTCAAAGCTTTTGCTATTCCCAAGCTATTCCCGACATATTAAATCACTAGCGCAAAATCGTGCCGCGGCTGAATTTGGAACTGATTCGATATTGGCCAACGGATTTTTTCACTCCTGATAGCTATACTAGCGCACGACCGTGCTGCGGCTCAATTTGAAACTAATCAGACTCGTAAATCAAAATCGTATCAGTTTGGGTAAGACATCACTAAGACTGCTGAATACATGATGTTTTAGGACCGACTATGGGTCCATATTATGCACCTAACACAGTATGTCAATTATTTCAAAATTAAAAACAAAATTTAACCCATTTGTGACAAGATTGTCCTTTGCTGCAAAAAAATATGCCTGTCTGTTTATCTCATACCTCTTCATGCTAAAACTGCTAAAGTAATTTTAATAAAGCGTTAGAGATACCTTGATTCCTGACCAACATTGTTTAACCCGGAAAAAAGTACTTTCAAAGCACATTCTCAACAAAGTTGTCGCCAACATGCTCACTATAACTCATGGGATAGCTGCAACTATTGTATATTATGGGACAGTCTACTTTATTTCTTATCCTCTTAATAAATATGTCAAGTGCGACTATATAGCGGGTTTTACGAGCATAATGTCTTAGTGTACGCTCCAGCGGTCGCCCAAGACGTGTCGTCTTAGATAAATGACACTATAAGTCCTGCAAACAATTAAACGATCTTTGTCCAAAGTTTAAACTATACTGCAAAACAAAAATGGCGTCTGCTTTGGTGAAAACTGCTTGAGTTTTTGTAAACGTAAACGTTACATTGTGTAATATTATAAGTTATAATATTTGTAACAGATTATTATAAGCTGTTATCGTTATATTAAAATAGACAAAAAAAATTGGTACTGTGCTAAGACATACTTACATGTTACTTTAAGTATCGGGGAAAAAACATTAATATTATTTTTTATCGCAGAAAAAGATACAAAATTATACTTATTATGGGTAAAACTACAACAGTAATAACTTACACTTTTTATACACTTTTTCCACTTTTATTAATTTATTTTATATAAAATCATTACCTGATGATGATTTTATCGAAACCGGTCGTGTAAAACAAAATTGCAATAAAATAAATTAATAAAAGTGGAAAAAGTGTATAAAAAGTGTAAGTTATTACTGTGAAACATGAATTTCCACCAAGAAGTTACGGTACGTTCGATATCATAAACAAAACTACAACAACTTTACTTTTTGATTATTTTAGGGTTACTTCTTTATGCAGTACCAATTAGTATTGGTCATAAAACTAGCAATATTTTGGTACCAACAAAAAACTTGCCATTTAAACTCCAGGTAGAAACCATTAATCCATTTCGAAATATTGAACACTTACCACATACACCTTATAGGAAATTAATCTTTTATTTTTAGAAGCTTCGTGCGCCATTGCAATAAGCGGGCATGCAACATACCGGCGTTCGATTTTTAAATGTTTCCCGCGCGAAGTTTCCATTGAAAATTGTTAACGATTGATTTTGTTTCACCATTCTATTGTTTTGTAACTATGTTTAAATATTTTACAACGATAAATTTTTTAAGTTTTTGCGAAAATTCATAACGTACAATATTTTGACATAATGCAATTTAAACATATTTTGTTGCGGAGCATTTTTTTACTCCCGACGCGACGTTTCGGCTACTTTACAGCGTCTTCTTCTTCTTTAAAAATGGTCTCCCGGGTGGATTCTTCTTTCTTTCTTTTCAAGGTTTTACCTTGTCTGTGGCACAACATACACATCCTTTGTGGGTCCAGGTAAGGAATATGGCGGGAAAACCATATTCCTCCTATTATATTTTTCATCATCGTTTTCATGTATCGTCAGGTCTAAAGTCTAGTCAAAGTCTAAGTAAAAGTCAATACAGTCAAGGAGTCAAGTCGGTCGATTCAGTAAAGTGGTAGACGCTTTACTGAAACTTTCGATGGAGTTTTGGAGGGAACACAAAATAGCACGTTTCTGGATATTACATCACTTTCCTACACTTGTGCATGAACACGAATATCTAATGGTTAATATTCTACCAATATTACACATTAAAAACCCAGCTAACACAATTTTAGGAAAATAATATAAAAACACAACAGCACACTTTAACATTCCCGGCAAAACTCCCCCGGGTGGATTAAGTTGACAGATGTCAATTTTTTTTTTAATTCTTAATTTATGAAGGCAAGATCATTAAAGTCGGCCTTACGTTGTGATCTTTAAACACTGAAATTAGGAAACAATGACATTATTATCTAGTTCTCTTAATTATAATGAATGTATAACAAAGCTAAGTAACCTGTCACTATGAAATGCCCTAAAATCAGAGCTCACAATATATTATGTAAGTATAAAAAAATATAAATCAGATTTACTGCATTTGGTGTCCGATATAAATTCATTTCTGAGAGATTCGTTCCTAACTAACCCAAGATTGACCACGTTCGCTTCAATAAAGATGCCAAATATAAGAAGCATAATATTATTTATTCATTAACAAAAATATGGACAACATAATATTTATTATTATTATGATTATTATAAAAAAACTCTACACTCCTAAGCCTTTGAACCAATTTTGCTGTTTGGTATGCAGATACTTTGAGGCCCAGGAAAGGACATTGGATGCTTTTTATCCCGGAAAATGTACGGTTCCCGCGCAAATTTTAGAGCAACCGAGTAGCAGGCGTTATCTATTAATTTTAACGTCTCTACTCGAAGCCTACTCACATTAAATACACTATTAATACATCCTTAGATAAGAATGGAACTAAACTCGCAACTTCGCTCGCAGCTCGAACGAGCTTTTATCTTTATTTGAAGTTTTGAACAAGACAAATTATAGAAGGCTCTTACTTCGCAGCGTGTGATTCTACGTAGGGGCCGAAGTTTTATTCTGGCGGAAGAATTTTGTTAGTTTTTCGAAATGAGATTGAAAATTTTAATAGTGTGAGTTTGGGATGGGTGAAAAAATGTCGCCTCGGCAATTATTCGTATGAAAATTCTTACTAATATTAAAAATGTGAAAGTGTATTTGTATGATTTTTTGTCGGTCTGTCTATACTCTATACCAACTGCCAGCAAATGAAGACGTAAGTTTATTTTTCCCTTATATTTTGAACAAACTTTGTAACATAAAGCGACTTCATGATATTATCTGCACTACATATATTATAACGTCCACATTTATATGATTTCAAATAATTTTCCTGGTCTTGAAGCCTCCATTTATGCAAATAAATGACTTCAAATTGTTAGTTACACACTTCAACCAGCTACATCTTGAAACTATTTTATCCCCTGGCTGCAGAGGCAATGGCAACAAAGCCACCAAGTGCGTAGGAGCTAAGCCGTATTATACCCAAATATACGAATCATTAAAATTAAGATTATGGGTCATTAGGACCCCAACAGTTTTAAGTTACATTCCACCCTCATAAGAAAGGGTTAACTTGAAATACGAAACATAATGGGCCCTTAGTTTCAAATCTTTGCATTATATTTTCTGGGATAGTCCCTAATGCCTCTAGGGCCTATTAAAAAGATGTATTGGCCCTTAATTTGATACCGCAAGCAATATCTCTCCGATACCTTTAATTTTGCAAACCTTTTACAGAACATCAATTTTATTAATGTTTGGTTTCTGACGGGAGTTAATCTACTCAATTGCATAGTTGATTGGCCAACAAATTTTGACGTCAGCTAAAAGCGTTAGTAAATTAATATATTATTAAGGTGAACGCTTGTACAAAATAGAGCAGGGTCACCAAATGGCGGACCGCGGTCCGCATCCGGATCGCCGATCCATTGTGTGCGGACCAAGCATGTTCGAAGATGAACTTCGTTAAAAAATAATTTCAGTCTCGACATACTGATGAATATGTAGCAAGAAAAATTAAGACTTTTCTCATTGATACAAATACCTTTGTAATTCGCGTAATTACATTAGTTTAATTTTTTCTTAAATGTGAGGACCGCGAAGGTCATTTTATTTCTTAAAACGGACCCCGAGCGAAACTAATAATTGGTGACCCCTGAAATAGAGAATTACCACTTTCCTTGCACTTATTCCACTTTATTTTTATAGATTTATTACATAATTATTAAATACACGACCAGTTTGGAAAAAATCATCATCAGGTGTACTGCAGGTAACTTTAAATTAAATTTTATTGATACTTTATGTTTTTAATTTTAAATAAATTTTTGTTTATAATAATTAATGTGCAAATAGAACTGAGTACATTATTTTGTTGAAAATTTTATAAGTTGTCAAGTTGCTAAGTCAATATAACTAAAGAAAGAAAACACAAGAAAACAATATTGTTACACTTCCTAAATGTTGGTTTAAAATTACAAAATGAGGGGTTGGCTTGTATCCGAAAACTTTTAACGTTAGAAATATTATATAGAGAGGCTTGGGCTTTTTTAAATTTCAGGTTTTTAGTGAGATTATCTTTTACTCCAGTTATTTGAAGCGTATTTACATTGCGCTTTATGTAGGACCAAGTTTATCTAAATGCCCTTTTCTGTTCGCCAAGGGCATGCGTTATAGCGCAATCAACAGCGAACGTAAGGCATGTCCGCGACGCATGCCCTCTGACCGTATCCAAAAAACAAAAATAACAATGTTGGCGTTGCGTTCGTTGATGTATTCAATTATTGAATGCGCCAAAACGAAATTTGAATGAAAGAAGATGACGAAAATAAATTGAAGACGAAAGTGCATACTGCATAGTGTAGCAGTAATCAATCAATATTTTATAAGGTATATATAATAACCGATAAAATAAGTACTAATGTATGTCACCGATAAACCTTGTCTTTGGGGATTCGAATTGTCGAAGTTTAAATATGAGTAATAAGTAAAATAAATATTTATTTTTCATAAATGAAGATAAAATCTAAATTGACCTACATGTTATTATTCTGGTCTAAAATATTGATATACCGCCATACTTATTAATTTATCGTTTTATTGTTAATCTCAATATAATAATATTATTATCTTTCGAGTACAGTAATTGAACAAATGAACATTGATAGCATTAATTGTTTTCTTGTTGTGTATATAAAATAGATGGATGGATATAAGTAATAACGTGCCTTATTATAAAACAAAATTTACACAAACGCCTTCTTATTACTTTGAAAATGGCCTTAAGCTTAAGTGATGCGAGTTTTCTGAGTAAATCTCGATCAAATATTATCTATAGTGTAAGTATTAGAAAATTTAAAAACTTAAAGATAAGGTAGTGACCATTGAGCCGTTAGGGGCAGCAGGGGACAATTACATTGCCGACGTGAGAGTTACCAAGATCAAAGATGAAGATGAAAAAAACGACGTCAGAATCATTACGAAGCTTGGTAATCCCGGACATGGTAAAATGAGTTCCCTCACTCCGGTGTTCTTCAACAATGAGATCACAATGGTGTAGTCGTTGAGAAAATGGAATTGACTCGAGAAAATTCTAGAGCGATGATTTATTATGACTTTCGAAGTGGTTTAACACAAAAACAGTGTGTTGACCGGATGATTTCTGCATTTGGTGATGAAACCCCATCCAAAACCACAATTTATCGCTGGTTTTCTGAATTTCAACGTGGACGTGTCAAGCTCAGTGATGATCCCCGTCAAGGTCGTCCAAAAACTGCAGTCACCCAAGAAAACGTTGATGCTGTGCGTAAGCTGGTTGAGGAAGATCGACATGTGACATACCTCGAAATTCAGGCAACTTTAGAAATTGGCATGAGTCAAATACAAATAATATTGCATGAACAATTAGGTTTAAAAAAGTTGTTTTCCCGATGGATACCGCATTTGCTCTGTGAAGAGCAAAAAGCGGCTCGCGTTACTTGGTGCGTCAGAACTCTCGAAAGATTGGATCCTCTAATGCTGTAGACAATATCGTATCAGGTGACGAATCCTGGATATATGCGCATAAACCCGAAACTGAAAACCAGTCACGAGTTTGGGTGTTCGAAAACGAGTTAAAGCTATCAAAAATTGTTCGTTCACGAAGTGTTTCAAAAAAAATGGTGGCCACGTTTGTCTCCAAAGCCGGCCATATTGCGACTATTCCTCTTGAGGGACAAAGAACGGTTAATGCAAAATGGTATGCTAGCATTTGTTTGCCACAGGTCGTTTCTGAACTCCGTAAAGAGAACTGCAACCGCCGCATCATCCTCCATCACGACAATGCCAGTTCTCACACCACGCACAGAACAAAAGAGTTTTCAGAGCAAGAAAACATAGAATTATTAGACCATCCGCCGTACAGCCTTGACTTAAGCCCTAATTATTTCTATACTTTCCCTACAATAAAGAATAAATTGCGTGGTCAGAGATTTTCATCACCTGAAGAAGCTGTGGACGCCTACAAAACGGCCATTTTAGAGACCCCAACTTCCGAATGGAATGGTTGCTTCAATTATTGGTTCGTAAATTTTGCGGAGAATACTTCGAAAAGCAATAAACAGATTTTTAAATATTAATGTTGTGTCACTTCCTTGATTCCCGAAATTTTCAGTGCCCTTGTACGCAACGGATTTTGATGATTTTTTCAGTGTTGGATAGCCCATTTATCGAGGAAGGTTATAGGCTATATTTTATCACGCTAAGACTAATAGGAGCAAAGAAATAGAGGAAAATGTGGAAAAAACGGGGAAAATTATTTGAAAGGGCTAACTTGAACGCGCTAATCTCAGGAACTACTGGTCGGTTTTGAAAAATTCTTTCAGTGTCAGATAACCCATTAATTGAGAAAAGGTATAGGCTTTATTTTATCACGCTAATACTGATAGGAGAATGTGGGAAAACGGGGGAAATTATGTGAAAGGGCTTATCTCGCGAACTACTGGAGCAATTTTTATGTTATTTGGCACATATAAGAAGTAGACCACGTGAAGGATCATAGGCTATCGATTTTAATCATTTTTTTCAGTTACTATATTATATTTTATACCCGTGCGACGCCGGGGCGGGTCGCTAGTTACTAATAAAGCAATGATATAAATGAAGCAACGGTGTTACCGAATTTTAGAATTCCAAATATGTTTTTGAATTGCTCTAAAAAGGGTTTTGTTTGATGGCAAAATATTTTTTCAATAAAAAAATCTATTTCAAAAGTGTTCGTGCATATTTAATATTGCAAATGAATTCTACGTATTACATTTTTGAACATTGTTTTCAGTAAGTTATTCCGACGTTTTTTGGTTTCTTTCTCCATCTATTTGGTACACATACGTTCAAAACATAATTACAATTATTCAAAACTTCCCGTTTTTTTGCTTAAATGGAGGCTTTAGGGCCGGAACAATTATTTGAAAAAGAAAAACTGTGGATAATATGTATATTGTATAGCAAGATATATTAGCTAGGTTATGAAGTAGATAAGTTACAAGTTTTATAAAAATAATAAGGGAAAAAACTTAAAAAATTAGTTATTGTCCGTATGTTACGAAATGTTACTTGTTCGATTCTTTCACTCACGTCTTAAACTATAGTTGTTATAATAATTATTATAATAAGTTAAAGAACAACAAAACAACAAAAAATCAAAATTTTTCAGAGCTAACTTTTCGAAGAAAGCGTGTTACGAATACAAGATAAGATTTTTATTATTATACACTATACAGGGTATAACAAGACAATGTGAAAAAAATACTTAAGGGCGTAAATGAGCCCCCTGTGTAAAGTCCTCAGTGAAAGTAGCAGTACTGAAAGAGAAACTTTTTTAAATGTTTTGTATGGTAAATTCATAACGCTTGCCGATAAAAAACCCAAAAATAAACTCAGCGCTGCTTCTTTCACAGTGAACTAAACAATATAAGGAACACAATATACACACCCTAAGTTGTTACACCAGGTAAAACACACGTAATAAAACACAAACCCCTGGGTTTTATCTCCATATGCTCTTCATCCATGGCTGAGACTTGACGGGCGCGGTGTGGGTCTAACACTGTAACACTAAGCCAATGATTTAACCTAACTTAGGCAATTAATGTACAGGCGCCAGCGATTTCAAGTTTTCAACCTCTATGTGGAATCCTAATCTTAATCTGATCTTTACCGAATAATACTTAAAAAATAATAATTAATCCTTCAAGCCCCATAAGAGTACCGGTGATCGCGACAACAATAATAATAATAATAATAATAATTTTATTCTCAGATTAATATCCATAACATTTTTAAATAATTACGTTACAATACCTACATATTATCAGAACTAATACAATATATTATGCAAAACAAAAAAAAAATATATGTTATTAATTTTACAGTATACATTTCACAATAAATAGATAACAATAGATTTCCAAGAATCCGCGATCGAAGGATTAAACGGTCGCTTTTTTCCAGACCGTAACATATTCTACGATAGTTGTGAGTTAATGTTTTTATATTACTTCGTAAGGTACAGACTATAGTATTATTTATATTTTTGTGACCTGACGTCACATTTTGAAACATTCTGATTATGGTATTTAACAGCTCCTCATGATTAAAATAATAAATAGTATGCCACGCGGCACTAGCATCACACCAACATTGGCAGAAATATCCCTTTTATCTACAATAATTATTAATAACTAGCTGTCCAGGTGAACTTCGTGTCAGTTTGAAACCGTCCCTGGACTTCTACGAATATTTTAAGACAAAAATCAGCCCAATCCGTTCATTCGTTAGCGCGACTAACACATTTGAAAATCCATTTTTATATATAAGAAACAAGCTTAGAAGTTCGAATCGCACAAATAAGTTTCTAAGCATAATAACAACAACAAATTAATCTGTAACATAATTCAATACTTTGCTAATTTGACAGACTACTTAGCATTGGAACAAAAGTTGCTGATACAAAGGAATATTTGGAAGGTCGCCAACGTCCATCTTGATGTGGACACGAGATGACAGGAGCTCTGGCACATTAGAAGCTTATTAATGAGATAAAGCAAAAATAATATTTGGAGATGTCTATTTGGCTAGAATTGGCTGTATTCTGAAAGGCAATCAGTTGGTTGAATGTTTTTGTGGATGAGATGGAGGGGGATTTTCTTGATAATTTATTATGAGACGACTAAGGGCCAGTTTCACCACTTACTGATAAGTGCTGGATAGGCTATCCAGCACTTAACTTGACAGATGAAGTATGGATAATCTGTCAAAAATGTTGTGGATAGCCTATCCGGTACTTTATCAGGAAGTGGTGAAGAATTTCAATTTTTCGGTTATATACTGTAATCTTTTATTATATAGGGCTCTCGCACACGGGCCACGGCTACAACCACAAAACGCCGCTACCGGCATATTTCCTGTAGTTTCCACACATTTTGTGTGGACTCGCCGCACACGGTTGACGCTGGTGACCGCCACACTACAACGATTTTTATTAGAACACGCGACAGCCACAACCGCGTTTGTGGTTGTCGCGTGTGGCCCGTGTGCGGTGACACTTATTGTTAGGATAAGTATAATAATTAATGTAAAGTTTAAATAAGTCTGGTTTTTTTCTATCAGTTCTGCTATATATTAGTACTCGTATATTATGGCTTGGGCGTGAAGAAGTGACAGACAGATAGACAGACAGACAATCAGACTTTCGCATTTGCAATATTAGTAAGGATGTTTTTTGTATGGCTACTCATCTCACAACGTTTATGTTACATGTAGAATATTAATTCTGACGATCCTCTAGGGATCCAACATTTTCGAAAAGCACCAGTCTCGCAGAAAACATTTTTGACCTTTGTAAGCGTATGAATTTTTCGTGAATTTTGGCAACTAAAAGTTGTTAGCGAACTTTTTTAATATTTCTGCTCTTGTATTCACAGCTTCTGTAACAGTTCCCTGTTTATAATTAGCTAGTTTTATGACTGTTAAAACAACTGTTTGCTTACGTGATAATGCAGCAAAAACTTTTTTAATTAGAAAATATTGTAATTTGTAACAATATGTTGGATCAAACAGGTCCAGCTACAAATACGAAAATTTAGGTTTAAATGAGACTTATTATGACGTGTTTTCTGGATAGTCAACGCAAAAAACAGGGGCCGTTTTGAGACTCAATCGGACGAGTCGGAAAGCCGCGTCTTATTCTAACAACCGTTACATGACGTTGTTAGAGTTGGACGCGGCATTCATTCGATCATTTGAGCCTCAAAACGGTTATTCGTAGGCCTCCAGATTCGGGTTTGGTAAAAACATGGTGTGTTGTAAATGCCCACTTGGTAGCTTTTTTCACTTGCACCAAGAATAAGGCAAGGTATGTATGCACAATGTAGCACGCCAAAGTGGCCAAACTGTTCTGCATTTTTGGCTGTGAGGTCGGGTAAATATCAATCTTACCGATACGACATGAACACTATCAAGAGGAGAGCGTACCTTAAACGACCTGCGCACCTGCAACTCTTCTGATGATGCGAGTGTCCATGGGAGACGGTAGTTGCTTTCCATCAGGTTACCTGTTTGCTTTTATTATATCTTATCAAAAAATATACGTGTGGCACTCGGGGATTGCCGCGGTAAAGCTTATGCAGTTAGCAGCTAGTCTACACGCATACGTCTAGTCGCACGCACACGAACACCGTGCCGAAGTGTGCCGAACTGAAACGACGTTAGACGAGTGTTAGGTTTATATACGTTACGGAACATCTTGCTCCTCTCGCTGCACTCAAAGCCCACGATGAAAGCTATGAAAAAGATTACAAATCTACTTATAACTTGCACCAAACGCTAAGGCATAATGGCTGGCACGTAATCGCGTTGATAAGCGGCGGTAATTGTTGCACTCGCGAGCGATGTACGCGGATATTACGAAACGAGTATACATATTACACAGCTTATGAGAATTCGCGTTAGCTGAAAATGTAAGTAGGTGCCAAATACTTTTTTGTAAGTGATATGAGTTCCGGTCTCCGGACTGTGTTTGTAGATAGTAAGTTTCAAAGAGTGACATTTATTGATGACTGATGAGGCATACATATGCATTGCGTGTTTTTTTTTTTTAATTAAATAAGGGGGCAAACGAGCAGACGGGTCACCTGATGGTAAGCAACTACCGTCGCCCATGGACACTTGCAACATCAGAGGAGCTGCAGAAGCGTTGCCGGCCTTTTAAGAAGGAATACGCTCTTTTCTTGAAGGTTTGCAGGTCGTATAGGTCCGGAAATACTGCTGGTGACAGTTCGTTCCAGAGTTTGTGTTCTCTTAAGCACAATACACACTGAGCCCGCCGGGCTGCCGACATATGTCGGCAACTTTTTGTCGGCGGTCTAGTTGGCGGCTTCACATAATACAAGTTGGAAATGGTTGGCGGCATGTCGGCGGCTTGAGATGAGAAATTTATTTGGCGGTCAGTGATTGGTCAGTGATTGCCGCGTGTCTATAGGTTGTGTCGCCGGGCAACAGCTGCGCGCAGGCGTAAGCCGTCAACATGTCGGCGGGTAACACGCGCGGGCACATGTTGCCGACATCATTCTTTTCATACAGGCCGCCGGGTCGTGTCGCCGGGCTTTGTCGGCGGCCCGGCGCGGTGGGCTCAGTGTGTATTGCGCTTTAGGTTCACTTGCACCAGCATTTTGAGGTAGACCGGCCGGTCGTGGAGGGAGTCATGTGCTAGACAGATCCAGGATATCCCTCCGTTTACGGCTGAAGGCAAACCACAGGTGGTTTTAGTGTGTAAACCCGGAGTATGTAGGAAGTCGGGAGTCCCACATACTCCTGGGGTGCTTCAGCTTAACTGAGGCACATCCCTAACCCGGGGCACCCATAAAGGGTTTCTCCTGCGCATAAAAAAAAAGGTTCACTTAGCTAGCACCGAGCTGAGTTAAAGTTAACCCTGAGTTAAAATATTATACCATTTCTTTCTAAAATATGAAACGAGAGAAACAACAAAATATTATTAGCACAAGTGAGCTTAAAACTAGTTGTAGGCGACGTAAGGACTCAAATAATGAATGGCTAAACTGAACTTCTGAATAGAAAGAATCCTTACTATCCTTACCAATATTGTACAATATACAATTATACATGCGAAAGTGTTTCTGTCTGTCTGTTACCTCTTTATGCTCAACCCTGTACCTGTTTACTGTACCGATTTTGCTTAAATTTTGTATATAGATCTTTGCGTCCTGGGAAAGGACATAGGATACTTTTTATCCCGGTGAAATGTACGGTCCCCGCGCGATAAACGACAGCGCAACGGCGTTACGCGGTCATCTAGCTTAGTATAAAAACAGCTTTTGTATTAAAGTTAGTTAACAAGCATAAAAAAATTTACTCGTAAGTTAACATGCATAAAACCTTACCTTCCGAAGATCTTGTCATCACCGGAGACAGCAGTAGATGATGCTTATCCATATCGCTATCCTTGTTCTTCCCATCTTCTCTCTTCTCCTTCGGATGACTCATTTTGGTCTCCGAAGTTGGCGTCTTGTTATACACCAGAAACCTCGTCAGCTGATCCATTTAAACTTGGAACTATGTCTTCGGAAACGCCTGACTAATAAGTGAAGTTGCATGCATTATGCAAAACGATAAATAACTCTGAAGGTGCGAACACCGCAAATGTTAAAATAATTCTGAAAGCAAACACATTGTGGCACAAAATGCTTATGCAAATCGTGATTTTGCCCGCTAAATATTCAAGGCTTGCATGCGGGGACGGCAGGTATGGCCTTTAAATTGATTCCTACGCTTTTTTGGGCCTTTTTACTATACGTAACAGATTTTACACAGTGGCAAGCATGTGTGGCTAAAGTGTTTTAAAAGTGAATTATGTTTATCATTTATTTAGAGTAGACATTTTAGGGTTTTAATTATAAATAAATTTAATTTTAATAAGATTAAGTATTTTAAGATACTTTAAATGAATAATAATATATTTTGTATGCACTATGCATCAAACTCTTTATTAACTTAAAGTTTAGTGTTCATCACAATTATCAGCTGAGTGCGACAGTTAAGAAGTTAAGAATTTCAAAACTGAACCATGGATCTTAAAATACCTATTTTGTGCCTCTATGAGAGATTTTCCGGAAATAGAAATAAAATGCAATCCCCACTTAACTGTAAAACACCCAACAAAAGGATGAATTCATCTCTTCGGCCATAAAAATCTTTAATAAAATTTTACAAAGACATTCATGTGTGGCGCTCTCGTACGTTTGATGTGAGTTTGGCCCGGCTTTGGGACATCTTTTCTCATTCAAACAGTCCTCCGAAGTGACCTTTTAGGCTTTACAACAAAGGTTTTATAACCGAAAATCCTCGTCTCTGTTATTGTGGTCATATAGAGGGCATTCCGTAACATTTGGCTTTGATTGCTACAATAAGGTGGATAAAGTTGGAATACGGGGTGAATTTTCGCGAATTAATATTTTCTAGCCAGAAAACTTTTTTAATATTCCATTTCGTGTAGGCTTAAAATACCTTGGTTTCAAAACTATTTTTATGTTGTGAGAGTAGCTGATAGTTGTGATTACAAAATTATAATCATCCTGTTAATATTATATTAATATGTATTACGTACTTACCTATTATAAAGACAAACGTTTGTAAGGATGTTTAATATAGCTCTATATTTTAAAAACTGCTAAATAGATTTAGATGAAACTTCACAATATTATAGCTTACGTAATATCAGGATAACACAAAAATATAATTTATATTATGATATACTTCTAGTATCATTACTATCTTAAAAGCCTTCTTGTCTTTGGACCGTGTTGAATGACTATGATTGTTATCATGAGTCAGTACGCAGATTGCAGACGACGTCGGTCATGAACTCATGACTCATGGCGCTAACTTCGAATATTACATATTTTCTTCCTGCCTATAGTTACTGTGGGAGAGCCATGCTTCGGCACAAATAGGCCACTTGACAGGAGAAATACCAAGGGCTCAAAGAAAACCGGCGTGAAACATCGCTTGCTGTTTAGCTTTAGTTCTTCTGATGTTGCAGGTGTCCATGGGTGACGGAGGTTGCTTTTCATCATGTGACCCGTTTGCTCGTTTGCCCCCTTATTGTATAAAAAAACGTAATCAACGCGCGGTCAACGTGGTTTTACACAAGTCTCCAAAATTTCAGTATTAATCGGGAGCAAATAAATTTCCATGTCCATCCACCGTCATTATATTTAAGTAAAGCTACGGGCATCGGCATAAAACAAATTTGTTAAAATATATAATACCAATTTATAGGTCGACCTAATTGCTTATTTGGTCGAGGGCTTATTGAGAATTACGAGCTAAAACATAAATTCAATTAGTTGCTGCGGACTGATATGAAATTACGTGTCGAAAGTGGTCAATGCAGATCTACGCGGATGCTTAAGGCTCGATACGCCTTTCAGTGCTGCCACTTTTACAGTGAACTCTATACACGGGACTCATACACGCCCTAAAGTATTGTCACTCAGTTTTGCTACACTCTGTATAAATTGAGCCTATAACTGAGAGTCTCAAGTGACAGGCCTACGAGTATGCTTTGATACTCTCAAGCCTAATAAGTTGTAGTAGACTGATATAACGTGTCTAAAGTGGTCAATACAGGCATACAAGTATTAATTATTATTGGCGCGCGGATGATACATGGGTATTGGGTACGTAAAACAGATGTCACGCAAAATAAGACCAGCTACTTAATTGGGCTACATGCAAAATGGTATGTGGATTATACTGACAGAAAAACTTGCAAGTGACAATAAAAATGCAGGCGCTAGTTCTAATTTTACATCCTTGTAAGGATTGCAGTGTTATGTCGTCAAGAATGGGGATTGTCCATTTTTTTTTTTATTTTGCTCATTACAAAAACATTTCGAGGAATAAGGTCAGTGATCGTTTTTCTGTATATAAACGAAAAAAATACCCATTAGTTACTTACATTTTTGAACAAATATGTTTAACCTTAGTTTGACCTTCAATGGCGTTAAATTAGCAATAAATTCGACCAATATTACGTTTCGAACTTTTGGTAAGCTTTCCGTATAAGTTTTCACATAATGAGAACTTGCATTTGACGAACCAGCCATTATAATAAGATTGAAAGGAAATTTAAACATACTGCAGAGGTCAATTGGCCGCCGATGATGACGTCAGAGCGAAATTTTAAAAAATTATTGAGAAAAAACTAGCCAATTAATTTCAAAATGATTTAATTTATATTCTGTAAATACCCTATTTTAACGAAAAAAAATATAAAAAGTACATGTGATTTTTTTTTGGACAATGCCCATTGCTTTATTGTATGCTAGTAGTTGGAGATCCCTTGCTTTTAATAGGCCTTCATTCTTCAGCCTTGAGTTATTTGTGATTCAAAATCAAATCGAATCAAAATAATTTTTATTCAGAGGAATTTTTTTACAAAAATATTTTCGAACGTCGATTGCTTACCACCGGTTTCTTACAGACGGTTTCTTACAGACGGTCAGATATTATGTAGTTATTGATATGACTAAGGCAGTAGCATCCACAATCCACATGTAGTTATGTGTTTCACTCGACTATCTGAAGTAATCTATTTTAAATATAGTATATTCTTTAAATAACCCTATTCAAAGCCCTAAGTCGCCATTAGACATTTCGTTTCTAAATTTAAATCTTTTAGAACAATTTCCCACGTACTAAAACTCGCATTTACAAGACCTTATCTTTATAGATAAAGCTTTATAGCTCGGAGACGTTTGATGACAGCTTTTAAATTTGGAACGAAAAAGCTCTAATAAAATAAATGGAAATCCGTTTTACGTCAGCGCTTTTATACAGCTTTTTACTGACCAGTTACGTTGTTCATACCTGTCATATATGTAAACGAGTGTAACTGCCTTTATAAAATACTGACGTATACTAAAATACTGATGGAGAATTTACAGTATTTAAAAGATATAGGGCTTTTCACAATATTATGGGATACGATATCGCTTATATAGGATTATATAGGACGTAATAGTGTGAGGCTATGCTGAAATACCTGATTTTTGCCTATTATATATATGACTTGATGATGGTGATCAGTTGTCACAATTAATACCTCGATACGACTATACTCTATAGCCTTTGTGAATACCACAAACTTCGATGAGATCAGCCAAGTAACAATAATTTGGCATTTCAATAATCACCACCCTGTACGATGCAAAATTAAAAAGTAAACTCACCCTTACTACTATATTCACTAATTTCGACAGTGCTCCGTAGTTTCTCCACATTTTGCGCTACACTTTTGAGGTTTTTCCAGCGATTTTCACTACTCATCGTGCATCTACCAGCTATAGTGCGTACTAGATACTAACTACTGGAGTGTGGTGACTGGTGAATCAGACTGAGTTCAGCTTTTCAGGTGTACAGGGTGTTATTTATATTTTATATGGTTTGTGAATTGAATAATCTTGATACTTTAAAAAAAATTACAAACATAAAAATAATATTAAAACTGAAATATTTTGCCCAAATATTGTTTAATTTTTTATTGTATTGACGATCATTTAAAGTAATTGCATTTAAACAATAATTGTATCTACCAAATGGTGATTTTGAATAATATTATAAGAATGATGTCACAATTATTAATTCTAATGTACCTATGTAATTATAATAATTTGGAATAAGTTTTAAGTTAAAATCAATGATTATATTATTTTAAATTTTAATATTTTTTCGCCCAAAGGCTGAAATTGTGATACACAATATGACTATAAATAATAACACATTATGTACCAAATTCCTGAAATAAATGATTCTGATATTTTACGACAATCAGGCAATGCTAACTGAAATGCTTCCTCCTGGTGGTTCAACATTTTTTATTTAAATTAAGAAATTACAATTTTAGCAATAAAATAATTGAAACTGATAAAATTTTGATTAGAACACTGAACTTGAACTTGAACTTATAATATATTTTTTCTTGTACTACATTTACTCGTACTACATTCAGTACAATAATATGATGTCGTTATAAATCTATTATTAGTTGTAAAAGTTTTATTTTTATATTTTGACAATAAGCCTTCAAAACCATGTTTTTTTTGGCACTAAAAATTCTAGTATCAAGACTAGTCAGTCGCTTTAGGCTTTAGTTCAAGGTGAGTCTTTTTGAGTGGTCGTCATTAACAACCACAATGAAGGCACAATCGTCGATCATTCGCGCTGATTGCTGTACCATGAATGAAGGAATGACGGGGAGTTTCGTGGTAAATATTCTATACAGAGTGTTCCTATTTTGCATAAAGGAAAATATTTTGTGCATAAAATAAAAATAACAATATTTATTCAACGTTAGGCATAGTATATTAAAAATGACAAGACTGGGCACATGCACACAGTCATAATATTATGCATTTTTTGAAACTCGTATTTTATTAAAAGTTTTGTGTCCCTATTCGCTATTTAGACTTTAGCTAGAAGTATGTTTTTTGGATATTTCGCTGACCGATGATTCATTTTGCTGAAAATAACAATTTAATGCAATGAATGACAGCTGAAAATTTAACACAATATGAGTGTTGAATTGTTGATTCAAATACCAAAATCAAAATTGACGTTTATAAACGATATTCATATCTATTTCATGTCGAAAATTGTCGCCAGTATTCTGGATTTTGGACAATATAGTCTCATGAAAGCGTATATAATTTTTTTTTTAATTTATATTTTTTATTTCAATTAACAAATCCAATCGCAAAACACACTTTTATACGATATATCGCTTCGATTCAACGACATGTAGTATACGATATATCGTTACGACATTCACCAACATGTACACGCCTTAACATTAAGTGGCGTATTTGTCCCAGTGCTAAATACGTGTAATATGTCAGTATCTAATATACCGGGACTAAGTAATAGTCGTTGTTCCATCAACGTCGACTATTGATTGCCAGATTTACCTGGGATGGAAAAATCGGGGTAATGAGGTCACCATTTGTCTGTGAAAAGGGGGCTTTAAAGGTGACAATTAATCGAATTCCATGTACCATCTGTCTAATCAATAGAATATAGTACTGCAACGTTTTCACGCTTGAGGCAGCACCATAGATAGTAACTAAAATGTTTTGTTTGACGTTTGACAACGTTTCTGTCAATATGACGCGTGCAAAATTTCGGATTTAAGCCGTCCCCCGAACAAACGACCTTGTCCATACATTTGCCGCGTTGCCGAGATCGCACCAAAACCCTATTTTTTTCTTATCTTAGTTCAAAATTGTTCTAAAACGGGAAATATGTAGTTTACGACATTGTCGTTGTATTGGTGTGCGTTTCAAATAAAAGTAATTTGTAAATCCTAAGGAGATGCTGAATGTATGCTTGAATTTTAATAAATTGGGTTTACTTTGGAAGCTGATATCATGAATATAATAAACAAAAATTGAAAATTTAAAACGGCGAAAGGAATGTTGATAGACTGAAGATTATTGCTGTATTTTTATTATTACTTTGTAGCTTTCAAATTATGAGTTTATAAGGCTTGAAATACGGTAAATTACGTTATCTCCGAAAGGAACGCCATTTAAGTCGGATTATTATTTACTGTACGTGCTATATAGTAGCACTCTCTGCTCCGATCTTGCGTAAAATTAATTACCTTTTATGTTATAATTTTCTGTGCTTGCCCTGTGAGACTGAGAATCAGCCAACACCCAATCTTCCATCTTCAAAATAGTTGTAACTAGTAGCATACCAAAGCAAAGCTCCATTTTGAATGGCGAATATAGAAGTATATCTAAAATTGGCGTGAGAAAATATCCGCTAGAATGGATAGCGAAGAAAGTGTATGGAATTTTATAAAACGTACTAATATGGCAAAGAGTCATGACGTTCGATTAAAATAAAACCCATACATCTTTTAAAGCTATAACATCTTCGATACTATTCAAGCTAGCGGATGTATTTTGATTTTTAACAGACTTCCAAAAAAACGAGGAGGTTATATGTTCGGCTGTGGATTTTTTTTATGTATGTTCAATGATTACTCCGCCGTTTGTGAACCGATTTTCAAAATTTATTTTGTAGGTTTCACTCCAATTTGGTCCCATTTTCACAAAAGTGGTGACCTGATGATGGGATCCATGAGTAATCGAGGGAACTCCTCAAAATTCAAATGGAAACATATGGTTTTTTGGTTTCATAGAAGTATTCCAGGCATATGTTACCAAAAAGTAAGATTTTGCACCAGGGTATACCATGGCTCGAAGGTGGTAAACAGAACTGCTTACTCCTTATAGATACATGTTTGGGGGTTTCGGCGTTGTTTTAAGAACTGAAAGCATATACTACTAAGCTAATTACATTAATCATCATCATCATCACCACCATTCGGTGGAATGGTGGTGATGATGATGATGATTAATGTGGTGTCATAGTGTGAAGGTGTATGGTGATACACCTTCACATTATGACCCTATTATAATTGGTAGGTATTTTTCATAGTATTTTTAGATCAAAACGGATCACGGATGTCTTTAAACATTGTTCTTTAGAAAGTTAAGCTATTTTGAAAATTATTATATTATTTCGACCTGATGATAAGGTCCATGAGCGATCGAGGGAACTCCTCAAAATTTATATGGAAATGCTGATTTCGATTTTATGAGAAGTATCCTAAGCATATGCTACCAAAAAGCAAAATTTTGCACTAAGATATACCTTGGTTCCGAAGGTGCTAAGAGAACTCCGGATTTCTTATAGATACAAGTTTGGGGGTTTCGGCTTTGGTTTAAGAACTCAAAGCATATGCTACTATGCAAGTTACATTCATCATCATCATCACCACTACCACCACACCATGAATCATTAAATCATAACTCTTAATTTGTCGAACTATTTCAAAAATTATATTGGTGTTATATTGTTATATCATAGTAAATGATTCAAACTTGGTGATCAGGTTACCAAGTTAGCAATTTGATTATGAGATCTATGAAACTCCTTGTTATTGGGACAAAATATATTAACGTAGTTCTAAGTAGTTTAAGCATAATATTATATGAACAATAATTGTAGTGAGCTAATGACTTTCCAGGAGTGTTGTGATAGAAAGAAAGTCACTGAACAGAACTTTAGAGCCTTTTGAGATAGGCGCATGAACATTAATTTTATCATTGCTTGATTAACGCCAAGCTTATATTATTAATTATACAGTGATACGAGTATATTCTTGGAGTTGCTTATGCAATTCTCTATTCCGAGAGGCCGCTAGGTATATTAACTTTATAGTTAATATCATAATATCATAAAGTTAATATCATCTCATATCATAAATGTGTATCCTGGCTCCAAAGTCACTTAGTAGAACACATCAGTATTTACAGAAAACCTTATAAATTACTTAAATTACTAAAAAGAGTGAAATTTTAACAAAAAATTAAAACCGACTTCCAGAGTAAAAACAATAATTATTATTATAATGAACAAAAAAATATGAAATAATGAAGATTGTGTACAGAAATAGTAGAGGTTTAGGAGTATTTTGCATAAGGCACTAGTAATAGTAAGAATTATTTCATACTTTTTTGTT
The DNA here is from genome assembly GCA_937595015.1 of Polyommatus icarus. Taxonomy (NCBI): domain Eukaryota; kingdom Metazoa; phylum Arthropoda; class Insecta; order Lepidoptera; family Lycaenidae; genus Polyommatus; species Polyommatus icarus. The sequence continues at coordinate 20,478,696 of OW569328.1, read as the reverse complement.
CATTAAAATAATAATTATTGTTTTTACTCTGGAATTCGGTTTTAATTTTTTGTTAAAAATAATAATTGACTAAGCAGTGACATAATATTCACCAGTCCCCACCGCATGAAAAAATTTAACTCCTCCTCCAGTGGTTTAGAGCGTCTCCCTTGACTCGGAGGTCGTGGGTTCGATTCCCGCATTGGAAACAAGACTTAAAATAATGCAGGTGATCAACTGAATGCCTGACAAGTAAGATGATCCATGCGTCGGGTGGGCACTTAAAAAGTCGGTCTTACGCCTGGGGTCATGATAGTAAAGGAATAGAGAGTGCTCTTGTGTACTGCGCACAAGCTTGGGCACTATAACATTTCTTCTGCGTAACTGGCCTGGTTTCTATGAAACCGGCCACCGTCACCGAAATCGGTGTGGGAGTTATTACCGCATGAAAACAACGTTTACCAGATCAGCTAGTTAAGAGCTTTTAATATATTATATTAAGTGCTCATGTACGGCATTGATAAAACCTTCACGCGATCCATTTTAATTACCAAACAGACAGTCTATTAATTTATGTTCGCAGCTGACAGTTCAATCTATTTTGATGCCTCGATTCAGAATTTTCAGGTCATAATCAAGTTGTGAATCAGTGGAACAGTGGAACTTGTTAGTCACTTGATTCACTTTTTTTTTATAATGGCAACCCATTATTTTTGTCACGTACGTTTGAGGGTGTAACTCCTAATTCTCATCAAGTAAGACTTTGTCCATGTCCTGCGCCTGATCACTCGCCAGTCGTGTCGGTTGTTACCACTGGGTTAGAAGACTAAAGGAAGAAAGAGAGTACTCATGTACATTGCGCACACACTTGGGCATTTTAAGATTACTCCTGCGTAACTGGCCTGGTTTAACTAAAACCAGCCACCGTCACCGAAATAAAGAAACTTTATTTCGAGAGCCACTTGCTTTTCAGCATCGTCTCCACGACAACATGTCCTCCAATCTCTATGTTGAAGGTCACTTATACTGTATGGGCCGCGCTACACCGGAATGGCAGCAGCGAGGCGAGCACTTTCAGTGTCATATGATTTTAAACTTTATCTTCATTATTGTAATACATAGTATCGCTTGAGAAATCGCCGCCGCCGGCGGCCGCCTGCGTCCACGAGCGGCCACGGGCGGGCGTAGACTTCTCAAGCGATACTATGTATTACAATAATGAAGATAACATTTAAAATCATATGACACTGAAAGTGCTCGCTTCGCCGCTGCCATTCCGGTGTAGCGCGGCCCTATCGATATTGATGATGAACGCCACTCCAAAGCTGAGAGGCAATAAGGAAGGAGGAAGTCACGACTCAAGAATAGTACCAAAATTGAGGGAAAAGTGATTAAACTTAATATCCCTGTTAACTACTTCAAAGGGAGCCGCGGGATTAGAAATACGAGTGGAAATTATGTCATTGTGTTATATAAATAACTAGCTTTTACCCCCTACTTTGCATACAAAATATTGAAGGCTAGATGACGCTCGCAAATCCGTTGCGCCAAAATTAGTTTATCACGTGAAAACCGTACATTTTTTCGGGATACAAAATATCCTATGTCCTTTCCCGGGACTCTAAGTATCTCTGTACCAAATTTCAGCACAATCGGTTCTGCTGTTTAGGTGTGAAGACACTGAACAGACAGACACAATTTCGCATTTATAATAAATTAGTATGGATATGGATATCTTGTGATGAAAAATAGAAATTCCGAACTATAAGCACGGTAAAAGAAAGTATTCTATCTCAGTTATTGTAACTTTTAGCCAACGACAATCAGTATTACGTCATTTTATAAAAGCTGAAAGTTTTCCTATATACTTAATATGACTCCTTTAAAAGTAAGAACGACCCGCACCTATGGTTTCGGTTTGCGGTTCCTTTAGGAGGTATTTAGTTCTGAAGGTCTACCTAACCTTTAAATTTTCGATAAATTTGTATCAAGAGATTATTAGTCCGTTCTTATTATCGCGTATATATTATTATATTTCGTATTTACTTTTTATCAAATTTTTTTGGTCATTTTATCAAAATGCCTAGTTCTATAATTACTTATCTGAAATGCAGTGGAAAGCACTGACAATTCAGTGCTTTCCACTACATTTCAGATTAGTAATTATAGAACTAGGCATTTTGATAAAATGAGCAAAAAAATTTTTTCATTTCAGTGCACTCCAGTGCCCGTTTACATTATTCCAGTAGCCGATCCGTCGCTGGATTGGTATAATGTAAATCCGCTATAACATAAACATAATCTTTAATATCCTGAGGCAGGCAATTATTGATAAGCCGATAGTAGTAAGGACGGGCAATCACAATACACAAACATGCCTAATCTAAAAAGGGTATTATTTGTTCCCACAAAGGGTTCTTCTGAACCACAAATACGTTTTCACATACTTGTGATGGTTTATATTATATACTCACTCATAGTGAAGTAAAAATGTCTCGGAATTTAACGATAACTTAAATTTAATTAAAAAATGATGACGGAATATGTAGAGAGTGTGGCGGTACCCACAATTCGCCTAACAATCCTACATCGCGCTATCGAAGTTTCGGAGAACGGCAAGATATATACAACGTCTGCAATGACGTCAGTGGGCTTCGGCCTGACCGAGCATGCTATCTCGCTCGGTCGGAAGATCTTCCTTTTCGGCTGCCACTAGCAACGTTAAATTGGTGACCACCGACAAGAACACGCATCCTTCATCATGGACATCAATCATCATCAACACTCCCCGCCCATCCGCACCACGTCAGCAGACATCAAGCATAACCGGGTCGCCTCGACCATAAGCCGCGTTGGGCGTCCGCGCCGGTCGAATCCGTGTCTGGCTTGAACGGGGCAGCCATAGGCTACAACGACCGGTCAACAAGCAGAGCACGGGAACCTCTCCTGGTCATTGCACGCGTAGCTTCGGCCCACACCTGACAACACAAGCGCATTGAAGAATATCACCGGTCTTCGGGGGGGAGTGATGTGGCGGTACCCACAATTCGCCTAACAATCCTACATCGCGCTATCGAAGTTTCGGAGAACGGCAAGATATATACAACGTCTGCAATGACGTCAGTGGGCTTCGGCCTGACCGAGCATGCTATCTCGCTCGGTCGGAAGATCTTCCTTTTCGGCTGCCACTAGCAACGTTAAAAGAGTTTTGTCAAAATCTTCATTAAAATGAATTAAAGTAAGTAGGGGAGTCCGTAATAATATATTAAGTGGGTCTTAAATAAAAATGATTACAATTTAACCACTATAACACAGCATTACCAAAAACCAATCAACAGATTAATTTTCGGGGCTCTCTAGTTTCTGATGTTTCATTTGGAAATTGTAGCTATAAGAAATAATGATATTTCAACGCCTATTAAAAGAAAACCAAATAGAGATAATAAATTCAAAATTGTCCTTCTGAGAAAGTCGGCCTTTTCCTCGAACGAAAATTAAAGTTTAGAGGTCCACCTCTAAACTTGACGAACTCTGTGGCTCAGTGGGTCTGTCGGCAGCTCTAGCCGGGGGTCGCGGGTTCGAATCCCGCCGACGGAACCAAAAGTTTTCAAAGTTCCTGAGTCATGGATGTGTATTATAATGATAAAAATCTTAAATATGTGTATAGTATAAAAGTATTAAATATATTTCCGTTGTCTGGTACCCGTAACACAAGTCCTTCCGGTACTTAGTATGGGGCCAGACTGACGTGGTGTGAAGCATTCATAGATAGATAGAATAGATAGAAAAACTTGAATTTTCATTTGATTTTACTTTGGGCCATCCTGGAGATGGACCTAAAATATAACTACAATAATTTATCTTATTTAATACTGATATTTAACACTGTTGATTTGCATAAAATAAATTGAGACAATTCAAACGTAATACGGTCTAGGCACCGACTGTTTTGTCCAAACTATTATTTTTTGGCTAAAATTAGGGAACAAGCGAGCAAAGACCCGCATAACAACAGTAGACATGGGAAAGAATCGACATACTGACACATTTTATCGACAAGATGGCAGATTTCTATTGTCTAACTGACACTTTGTCTATTCTTCCGTAGAAAGAAACCGTTTCTATGGTGACCATGCTACGTCTGCTGATGGAAAGCGACTACCGTCGTCGCCCATGGGTGGACAGTGGTCACTCGTAATATCAGAAAGAAAAGTTTCAAGTGCGTTGTCCAAAATATTACAGCAATTTTTAAATAACTTAAAGCAAAAGAATGTCTATTTTAAAATATGACTTAGTTATATAATTTTTTATGCGAAGCCACCACGGGGTTATTATTATCTATTTTAATAAAAGTGTACTTTAAACTTTAGTAATTCTCACTGAAATTCGGAAACAGCTGAACCTTTGGCTAATTTTAGTCTTGCAGTGTTTGGAGAAGTCCAGATAAGGTTTATATTAAGAGAAAATTGATCCGAAGTTCACCGGGTCTACTAGTCATTTTCGTATAAGTTCCTATTACTTTAATAACATCAAAGCTGCACGTTTTTGATGTTAAAAATATTATATCCGTGTAAAGTTAAAATCACCGAGTCTCTTTATTTTTAAAATGCGTTGTGAAGTCGCCGAGATTTCTACGAACAATTTAGGGTGGCAAGCATTTTTGCTGGGAAAATGCACTGTTACTGTATGCAAATGCTAGTGCAGATTTGTCTTGTTTATTTTCTTATTTTATATGCGTTTTGCATCCTCTATCATCAGTGGAAAAGAGTAGAGAATTTTAAAAAGGTTTTTTTGCAGTCTGAATTGAGTATTTAGTCACATTCGGTGGAAAAGTTTAAACACTGTGATGGCATGATTTGGACTGGACGGACATTTCTTGTATTTAAAATACGAACGAGTAAACAGTTTACCTCATGAAAGGTCTAAAGAAAGACCGCCAGTGCATAAGATCAAAGAAACCCGTCGATCAGATTCAATAGTTTGCATTTAAAAACAAAATTAGGACCGGAAAAGTGGTTAAACATACTTCGAATCAATATAGTGAGTGTCTTAGTCCTATTTGTGGCGGTACTCACAATTAGGGCACAATCCTGCATCGCGCTATCGACGTTTTCTAAGGTCGTGGGCACGTTGGCCTTACCGAGCATACCTCCTCGCTTGATCGGAAGATATTCCTTTGCGGCCACCACGTGTATTCCCACAGATTCAATGGTGCTGCTAAGAAATTTTGATAACATGCCTAGATGGGACAAAGAAGACAAGTTCTCAAATAAGTCACAATAGGCTTTTTAAGGTAGCCTAGGTAGCCGTTTCTAAGGTAGCCTTTTTGCTCATAAAAGCGAAATAAATTTATTGCCAAAGTGTGACCGCGCGAAAGGGTACCAGACGAACTTTTAAGGGCCGAATGTATTTCGAGAATTAACGCCATTTAAAAGTAAACAATAGAATTATATTTCAAAGCCGAGGTCGTTAAAACGTCCAGCTTAATTGGGAGGAAGGTTAATAGGGCGTTTTGGATTCAGCGCGCTCGTAACGCCCTCTTAATTCCGAAGATTGCGATCTCGATGGTCGAAAATTTAGAAGTCCGTCGAGAAAGTTGGTTGCAATTATTGCGATTATGCCCCCTTAGTATAATGATACTGGCTTGTAATGGTAGTATAGAAGTTTTAAAAAACTGCTTTTAAAAAGATTAAACCAACTTTAAAATTGTAGGTAACTGAGAATTAAAACTCCCTACCTCCAAAACTACTGAACCGATTTTGATGAAACTTACACTATTCCCTAATTTGAACAATATTTAGTACAAGAAAAAACAATTACTGAAAATTAATAGGAATGGTAATTCCAGAGATATCCGAACACAAACATAAAAACATACATACATATTACATACACTTTTGAATTTAGGCACATTTGTTCAGACGCTGATATAGACTAACATAATATTATATACAAAAATTGGGCAGTTCTGGAAATATTACATACATACGTGTCGAATTGATAACCTCTTTTTTTTAAGTCGGTTAAAAATGGTTTTAATTTTTACGGTTCCATACATAAGAGGAAAACGGAGCTAAGTATATTATCATGAATTGGTTGTCCGTTCGTCTGTTTGTCAAGGCGAATTTCGGTTACGCCTAAAAATACCATCGTGATGAAATAAAAATTATAATATTATTCTCTCCTAGGATATTTCGCTCCTAAATGCCAATATCCCCCAGGGAATAAAATACATAAGCTACTCTCATAGACCACAAGCTTTGACATCGAACTACGTAATATTTCGGAATACTGAATGCTCGCCGGAGCATTATTAGCTACTAGAACTCGTTTATCGCGCGGGAATTGTAAATTTTTCCGGGACAAAAAGTATCGTATGTCCTTTCCCGGGACTCAAAGTATCTCTGTGCCAAATTCCAGCAAAATCGGTTAAGTGGTTTGGGCGTGAAGAGGTAACAGACAGATAGACAGACACACTTTCGCATTTATAATATTTTAAGTATGGATGTATGGATTTCAAAAGCGTAAGTACACATTGATGAAACAAAATATACTACATAAAAATAATGTTAGAGATAAACTACGATAACATGGCGCGCCCCTTCAAATTACAGTTTCATTGTGTGTAGTCACATCCTTATGAAAGAGTTTGTAAGTAATCAACTAATCAACCAGTACTCGTAATATTTCACTTAATGTCACTTATTACCAAGATTTGTTGGTCAACTAATCATAACTAGCCGACCGCGCAAGACTTCAAACGTTTTGACAACGCACTTCAATCGTTTTGTATTTTGGAGGGGCGCGCCATGTTATCGTAGTTTATCTCTATCTGTGAACCTATCAATCACTCAAAAACTACATCTTACACTTTTATGGGTCAAAAAGTGCTTCCAGGTCATAACCCATGTGCTAATCCTAAGCCTGCGGTGTTTACATTTGAACCCTTTCGAAGGTCAGGGTATTTTCGGATAGGCTTCGTTTGGTTTGATAAGGGCTTGTGGTTTACGTCGATGTCGGATACTAGATGCTGATTGGAAGATATATTATACTCGTGTCACAGTGTTTGTGCGCGAACTCCTCCAAAACGGCTCAGCCGATTTTAATCAAATTGAATGTACATAACATTCGTAGGCCTGAGAATATGTTTTTATCTACTTTTTATATTTACACTATAAATAATTTACGTGGAAAAATAACATTTGCCGGGTCAGCTATAAAAAGTTGTTACACTTGTTTTGTATTCGAAAAATATTTTAAAACTCGATAATGCCCATAAATTTCTCCGGAATAAAGTATCCAATGTCCTTTCCCGGGACTCAAAGTATCTCCATTACCAAACAGCTATATCGATTCCAACAAAATCGGTTCAGTGATTTGGGCTAGACGAGGTCAAAGGTAGAATCATTTCATTTATAATACATATAAGTATGAATAGCGTCTTATCATAGGTCTTGAAGTATCCAATTTATTATATTTATATTTCTAAAATCAATAATTGGCAAGAGCCCCAGAGAGCGTCATGAATTTGGCCATTAAAAATAATTAAAAGAACTTATTCTTTCATCGCCGCCATTTCATTGTAAGTGAACTCTATACAGGGGATTCATACACACCCAAAGTAATATTACTTTGTTTTGTAACACCTTGCATATTTTATACCACATCAACGGTATCTTCAATCAGATTATTCGAGTATTTATATTTTATGCATGCCCATTGAGGTCGATTCTGCTGGTCAGGATTATCAAAGTAAATATACAATTAGGTTTGGTCCCAAATTTACACCCACACTCAATTACAGATTCATTTTTAGAACGGCTGAATCGATTTGGCTTAATTTTAGTCTTGAAATGTTCTGTAAAGTCGAGGAAAGGTTTATATAAGGCGGAAAGCGATACGAAAATCGATTATTTAGATCTATCATATTAATAAATACTCGTATAGTTTTCTGAAATCATCATCATCATATTATCAGCCTATATTCGTCCACTGCTGGACATAGGCCTCTCTCAATGAACGCCAAGATGACCGATCTCCTGCTACGGTCGTAGGGATGTGACGACCCCACCGCCCGCCTGATGGTAGTACTATGTCACAATAATTAATGTGCGATAGATCTAACATCAAGCGCAGTTAGTCAACCGAAGGATGGCAGTAAAACCATCAACGATAGGGTCAGTGGAAAAATCCATGGCCATCAATGGGCTGCGTAGGCTGCAGCATTGATGGTTTGATTCACTGGTCACTGTCAGATTGCCAATCCGCGTGCTCCGCGTGGCAATTATGAGCAAACCTTTCATAAAACGCACCCAGGTTTTCTAAAAACTACATACAAATTTATTCAAACCTATGCATTGATTTACAAAATGTCGTTCAGCCGGTTTTTGTATTTCATTTTAATCAAGGGGCTTTATTGGAGTAATTTAAAGCTTCGTGTTTTAATTAAACTATGTTAATCACTGCTGGTCAATGATAGTGAATTTTAGCACCAAATTATATGTATTTATATTTCATTTAATTGGTTTTCACTCCCTGGGAAACCGGGAGTTTTATGTATGATATTCAGAAAACAACATAAATTTTTACAGTCAGAAATTTTGTTCTACGCCACTACAACGCAGTGGCGGCATGGGTCGCTGGACAATCAGGGAGATCGCACACGTCACACTTTTTGTGTGATCGAGTCTGCGGCTTCCATACATTCTGATGGCGCGCGCCATGCAGATTGTATGTAAGCCGCAGACTCGATCACACAAAAAGTGTGACGTGTGCGATCTCCCTTAATGTCCGTAGAAAACGAAATCTATAGCCTAAGGGTGAAGCCAAACAAGCGTAATTTATGAATCGTGACTCGTGAGTCACAGAATTTTGATTGGCAGAAATACTACTGCATTCAGCTTCATAGAAAATTAGTACTTCATTCACACGAGCGTTTGTGATGGAGACGTACCGTGTCTGATGGGGACGCAGCCATACGGTCGATAATAATTATCGGCCCGAAATAATCTCGTTTTCGGTGACGGTCTGGCGACGGTGGCAGTGGACAAAAGTGGAAAGTGTCGGTTTACATAAATCTACGAATTCGTAGCAGGATTCTAAAAAGTTTGAATCAATAATGAAATACTACTATACTGTACTCGGCGAAACATGGCGGTAGCGGCTGGTAGCGGTCATTGACTTCTTGTCAAAAACTTGTCATTTTCTATATAATACGAGTAAACTGCGACTGACAATGAAGTGTCGGATGTTGTCAATCGTGGCTTTGTATAGAAAATGACAAGTTTTTGACAGGGAGTCAATGACCGCTACCGCCATGTTTCGCCAAGTACAGTATACCTGTTACTACAGTCAGGGAGATCGCACACGTCACACTTTTTGTGTGATCGAGTCAAAATCACACAAAATCACACAAAAAGTGTGACGTGTGCGATCTCCCTCAACGTTACAACACATTATAATCTTAATACTATAACAAAAAATATCATATTAAAATATAATATTAAAATATAATACTGAAATATTAAAATAATGATCCTTCAGTGAAGATCTTAGTAATTGGGTGGTCTAATTATTACAATTAACGTCGGGGTGTACTGTAAAACAGCAATTAAATTGTTTTCGTCTCGAGTTACAAAATGAAGTGCAATTTTCACAATTATGGAAGAAATTAAGCAAAAATTTTCTCATAGTTTTAATTTTTTGAACAATTTACAGCTGGCAAGTGACGAGCGGTATATTAGTAAAAATGGCGTGTTTGCATTCTAAAATAGTTTCACAGACAGTTATAAATACTATCTATTTAACATGGGATGGTCTGTCTGCCTGTTTATTTCACACCCAAACCGCTGAACCAATTATACTGAAATTATGTACTTTGAGTCCGGGGAAAGGACATAGGATACTTTTTGTCCCGGAAAAATGTACGGTTCTCGTGCAATGTATTAATTTTGGAACGACGGAGATGATCGTCTAGTAAAACTTAAATTTAGGCACAATATCTATAAGGAAATACGAAAGCAAAGGTACTAACAGTAAGTTATTGGATTTTGTGTGGGAAATGGTAATCTGACGCTCATATATCAGGGACAGACTCCGACATTTGTCGTGGAAAACGGTGAAAAAATATTGCTCAGGATTATCATATTTCGACTTCTTTACTACATGATTTTTTGTCTCTTTCACAAGGTCATGCATATATCACCAAAAATGTTCAATGTCAAAATGCTCGGCATCTCTAAAAACAATCTTTAGATAGTACGGATACCCTTCACGCGCGAGTCCGACTCGCACTTGGCCGAATTTCTTATCATCGTGACTTGAACTTTACGCCCCAAACCAGTGGACGTTTGCGTTACGATAGTGATTAGTTCTGTGATTAACCCACAATGTTATTAAAGATTATGATATACGAAAAGTTTTCGGTGCTTTCGTTCAGTGGTTCAGTAGTTTAAGGGTTGAAGAACTTGGAGATTGTAGATTCGATGCCGGGACACACGAGGCTAGTTTTTCAAGCTAGGATAGCAAGGTAGTGTTAGTAAGCTAGCAAGCTAGTACTTCTGGCTTCGTGTACACAAAACTGTCTTCATTTGTAAGCTAGTAAGCATGCTCCAAGCTAGGTCAGCAAGCCTGGACAGTTTGGTAAAAAACTAGCTTGCTATCCTGGCTTGAAAAATTAGCCTCGTGTGTCCCGGGCATTAGAGAACAAAAATTCGTCAAAATTAAGTGTGATTGACTCACAAAAAAGATTAATAATATAAACTATGCGTAAGGGTTGATTCCACATATAGATTCAGACCGCAACGCGACGTCCGACGAGGCAAGGCGAGGCGCGGCATTTTGAATGTATTTGACAGATTTCAATTACGCGAGACGTCTTGCGAATCTGTCAAAACCATATAAATTTAGAAATGCATCTACGCGTCACGTTGCAGTCTGAATCAACTAGGGTTCCCGAAATTTATGCCGTGCCGCGCCTCGCCTCGCCTCGTCGGGTTGCGGTCTGAATCAACCCATAGATGTAAGATGGGCATTTAAAAAGTCTGTCCTGAAAAATTATTTTTCATTAGAGAATCGAGAAGAGTGATCTTGAGACAGACGCTCGAGATTGGGCACTACGATTAACTTCTGCATGCAGTTATGTAGATTGTAAACGAAACTTGTGTAGACAGTGAAAGGTATCAAAAAACCTCGATTGATAACTTTCACTGTCCACATTAGTGTTTCAATATTGGTGTTTAATTTGTATGTTAGTAGTAAGACTTGTAACGGACAAACACATAAACTATAAAAGTTTTTCCATAGGACACTCAAAATAAGCGAAGCGTACTCCATCTTCCAGGATAATTTCTCTTTCAAGCCTAAGAAAAGCCCAACAGAACGATAATGGCCCAACAAAATAGACATGTAAAATGTACGTAGTTAAATAAATGCGTCGATCCAACTTGGGAATTGTTCGCTGTATGTACAGTGGATAGACGTATACCATGAATGGATCTTATCTCAATGGATTAGGGTTCAAATCTGGTATTTAATATCTGTTGTCGTTTGTACCTTATACGATCGCCGGGGATTTGCCGCCGTTCCGTTATTAACGAGAGTGCTTCGTCACAAATGATGGACGGTAGGTTTTTGTTAGTGAATCATTCTTGATAGTCCGTGCCTATACTCATTGATTGACAAGTGAGTGAATAATCATTTTATTAAGTCAGCGTTTCTTAAAAATTTTCTTGGTGGCGGAACCCTAAAAGAAAAGAAAACATCAATGCCTGTAATGTCGCGAGAAGTGGATATTCATCACGGATTCAGCAACAAAAATCATTGAGTGGCGTTATTTCGTAAAAGGACTCTATATTCTATACTGGTGTTTGATGGCATTTCCATCCATGGCCAATCCATAAATCGTTCGCGGAGGCCCTACACAAGCTTTGCCGAGCCCAAGCACACTTTGAGAAGAACTGTAACTTCGTACAGCAATTGCTTACAACCATGTGCGCCTAAAATAACATCACAAAGGAACCGTGTAATTTCCAGCAAAAAAAAAAAAAAGAAATTAAAAACCTAAAAAAAACCTGTCACGTGGTCTACTCCACAACTGCACTGCGCCAAATTCTATTAAAATTATTCTCAAAATTTTGTTCACTTTATTATCATATAATTAAAACAAATGACTTATAATTGTTCTAAAGCTGAATATTCAGAAATTAATTAAATTTTGATTACCCAGTGCTTATTAATTGTATTTAAACTTCATACGCGTTATCTTTTAAAAGAAACCAAAATTAAATTCCTCAGCGAAACATTTTAAAATTGTACAAACAAGATACTGAACATCAAAACCACATAAACAGGCTGTAAAATCGTCACAATTTTGTATCGAGACAACATTAATTGTGTAACATTGTTCTTTGTTTCCTTTTGGTGATAAAATGTACCTATTTGGTGATAAAATGCACCATTAGCTGACAAACTGTACTTGTTTGGTAATAAAATATTTCAGGATTATTGCTTTGGGAAGATAAGTCTGTTGTTACCGTAATGAGTTCGTTTTAGTGGTTGTAAGATTCACTTGTTGTTGACAACATATTATATAATATTAATTATTATGTCTCCATAGCATGAGAAATATCTTGCGCCATTTTTCCTAAAAATTTTATCTCGGTTGTTTTCTACGTATTGCAAAAAGGTAGAAAATTAAAAATAATAAAGACAAAAAATACTTGGAAAAAAATCGAATTTCCAAGAAATTAATCATACCTTCACAGCTTTCGGTGACGGTAGCCAGTTTCAGTAATCATGCTATAGTGTGTGCGCATTATACAAGAAAAGCATCTCTTAATTTACTTTTTTAAACCAATGGGACTCATAAGTCTCCGATATACCGATATTATGACTAGCGAGAACTGATTTCAAGCTAGTCATAAAGTCCTGAGCTGAATCATCCTTCTTCCAAGGCATTAAGACTTGGAAACAAAACATTATGTTTACGATGTATAAAATATCGAACCCACAAGTCAAGTTCAAACCACTGAACGAACGCGTAATACCTGGGAGTAGTAGTAAAAGCAATTGCTTCTCATACTCACATGATAATATAATAAGCTCAAGCAATATGCACCATATGAAATTTCTGTTCATATACTTTGCATAACTATTTAATAGTTATCTTAGTTTATTAAAATAAAGTGTGTTTAGTGTTGAGAAACAGTTTGTCGATATCGAGTTATTTCATAAAGTTTAAGTTATTGATATGAAAACTTAGTTGTGATTCTAGATTTTGTATGTTTTTCTTTTATTAAAGTTACTATTACAGTTCATACTCGTAATAAACTATTTAATAGTTATGTTAGTTTATTATAATAAAGTGTGTTTAGTGTTGGGATAAAGTTTGTCGATATTGACTAGTATTCTATTAAATTTTTGCTATGGATTTAAAACTTAGGTAGGATTCTGGGTGATTTTTAGGGTTCCGTAGTCAACAAGGAACCCTTATAGTTTCGGACTGTCCGTCCGTCTGTCTGTCTGTCTGTCCGCAGTTTTACTCAGAGACTATAGGACCTAGAAAGCTGTAATTTGGCATGAATACACATATTAATGATGGCAACAAAATGGTACGTGAAATCGTAAAAAAATATTTTTATTATGGTACCGCCCCTACACATCAAGCGGGGATTAATATTTTTATTTGCGCCCACCCCATCGTGTGGGATGTCGTTGAATAGGTTTTTTAAAAATATTGCGAGTATTTATAGACCATTTTCCGATTTAGGGATGCGTTCGTGAAATATTAGGTTTTAAAGTGGATAAAATCGTTAGAGTCCAGTGTCCCCCCCTTCTACAAGCTAAACGGTTGGTTCTGGAAATGTGAAAAAATTCACAGGAGTAGGAAATATGCTGAATTTAAAAGGAAAACTAAGAAGACTTCATAAGTTATTGAGTAATAGTCGATCAACTAAAAAAAAATATATTCGGCGAAGTATAAAGGAACTTTTCGTTCAAATTCCTTTGAAAGTAACTGATAATATGATGTTGTTAATAGTGTAAAACACGCTATAAATGTACGTTCATTGACAATTAAAAATGTCAAAAACTAGCGGTACTACGGAACCCTATATTGCGCGTGGCCCGACACGCACTTGGCTGGTTTTCTCTTGTATTAAAGTTACTGCAATAGTTCTAAACTATACGAGTATGGTAAATTGGATGTTGTTTGAGACAAAAACTGACTATTCCTTTTTTGTATTTTTATTTTCATAATAATTTACAAAACGTTACTTTAAGAGCCTGTTTCACCATCGCCTTTTGGTGGTGGCCGTGTGTTAAAATTTTCCTTTTCTTGAACTGATACGAAGATAAAAAGAGAAAGCATGATATTCAAAGTATATATTATGTCGAACTCCCGGAAGTTGCCGAATATTCTTGTTTGTTACGTCTTCTTACTAAAAATATCTAGTGATATGTCATTTCACTAAACTAAATCTAGTGAAATGTCAGAAACGCGGATACCGCCGAATAAAAATCGAGCCACTCATTTCTCTCGCTTGCTCTAGTATACACACGGGTACTTTGATAGGATCATCTAAAATCTGAATCTGACAAGTAAGATGTTAGATGATCCATGCGTTGGATGGGCATGTAAAATGTCGGTCCTGTGCCTGATCTCTCGCCGGTCGTATCAGTCTTCCGTCCCACCGGGTTATGCGAGTAAAGGAATATAGAGATTGCTCTTGAGTACTGCGCACACACTTGGGCACTATAAAATTACTCTTGGCCTGTTTTAAATGAAACCGGCCACCGGCACCACAAAATCAGAGTGGGAGTTATTATTATTGTTATCACACGTGTAATGCAACTATTACAGATCTGAGAGGGCATCACCATATCTCTGAATCATACAGTTGAAACCAGCTGAGGGTTCTTCATCAGATACTTCAGACCTTTGATTTTTGACGTCAAATGAAGCGGACAACCAAGCTGAATATTTTTTGTAAAGGTGGCATGTCGATCTCTAGTTTGGTTAGGCTCTTGTACAGGCACAGGTACTACAGGTACTCCAGCTCTTCGATTATCCTAGTTTTTACGATTCCGTACCCAAAGGGTTAGTCTGTTTGTCTGTCTCCAGACTAGACGAGCCGCGCCAGCTCGAGCGACGCATTTGTTTCACTCCCACTAGTGCCCATGTCACGTGTGGGAACTAGAGCGAGCGAGAGAAATGAGTGGCTCGATTTTTACTCGGCGGTATCCGCGTTTCTGATATTTCACTAGATTTAGTTTAGTGAAATGACATATCACTAGATATTTTTAGTAAGAAAACGTAACAAACAAGAATATTCGGCATCTTCCGCGAGTTCGTGATATCCCTAGGGATATCGTGAAATCCCTGATATCCTCTTTTCCCTGCGACATATATAACTTTAAGATGAATTTGTTAAAAACTTTAATGTTGATGGCAAATTTACATTATTCCGATCCAGTGGAATGGAATTCAGTGTATCCCAGTGCCCGTTTACATTATTCCAGTAGGAATTTAGCGCTGGATTGGATTATTAGATTGGAATAATGTAAACTCGCTATTATCGACATGAGCTCACATCCCTAGAACTAATACGATTCTTGTGTTTTATCGTTGTAGCATGCCAGTATGCTTTGTTTAAAATAGTTGTATTAAAGCAAGCATTACTTATGAACTTCCAAGAATGGAAATAATATTATGCACGGGCATATAATATTTTCTTTACGGACCTATTACAAATTTCGCTACAGTTTTCCTTGGAATATGCTCTGGGATTTTTGTTATAATAATATAATCCCACCAAAAACATAAAATGTAAAAGGAGCCAAGCAAAATATTGCATGTAGCTATTCAATACTTCTGTCGTAAAAAGTTTTCAGATCACATTTAAGCCAAGCCTTCAACTTATTTTGTAATTTAAATCAACATTCAGTAAATATATCAATAGATTTCTTTATTTTATAATTATTATAGTAGCTTGGCAATGAGCACAAGAGAAACAAATATAAAACTGCTGATTATTTGGAGGAGTTCATATTTACACAGACGGCAAGCGTAAAGTGTTTTAGTATTATAATATGTAACGACTAACGACGCATGTGGCCGATGGTACGCAATAAATCCAATTAGTCGCTGATTATTTCTCTAGTGCTCATTGCCAAGCCACTATAATAATTATAAAATAAAGAAATCTATTGATATATTTACTGAATGTTGATTTAAATTACAAAATAAGTTGAAGGCTTGGCTTAAATGTGATCTGAAAACTTTTTACGACAGAAGTATTGAATAGCTACATGCAATATTTTGCTTGGCTCCTTTTACATTTTATGTTTTTGGTGGGATTTCATTTCTTTTTTGAAGGCTTTTTTTTTCTTTTCAGGTCACGTTATAACTTTTCTGTACTTATGTTAGCACTCATTCTCTATCTCTTTTACATTTTTTTTGAGGCTTCGTCAGTTCTATAGGTGGACAACGTAACGTAAAATATAGGTACTTCTGAGTTCTGAGTCGATTATTATATTGACTCTTAAGCTTTAATCCTTGAAGGTGGTCATTTTTAGCATAATCGTTGAATACATAGCAGCACTGATGTAAGCGTCTCGACGTTCCTCGCAGGAAAGGGGCACACCTTATTTCATGTGCTAACTTAAAAATCCCATAATATATCGAGCGAGTAAGGAGTGTGTATCGCAGTACTGATTACATTTGTATTTAAATTGAATTTAATTATTGTTTCGTTGTTGACGTTGTTAATACTATTTTTTATTTAATTAATACCATTTTCATTAAGCACATAACTAACATAAAGTTCTGAAGCCGTGAAACTAAATAAATATGCAGTCGAAACTCATACTGCTCTTGCAAAGTTACAATTAACATAAAAATATTTTCTTTTATATAATAAAGTATTATATTATTATTATATATATTTTTCAGTTTTTAGGTTTCCCTGTCCAAAGGATGAAAACGGCACCCTATTATTAATAAGTCTTCGCTGTCTGTCCGTCGTCCGTATGTCACCAGGCTGGATCTCGAGAACCGCAATAGCTAGATAGTTGCAATTTTCACAAATTATGTATTTCTGGTGTCGTTATAAAAGCTAATAGTCCAATTAAAATAAAATAAATTATTAATAGGGGGCCTCATACAATAAACACGATTCTTTCCCCTTTTTTGCTCTATATCCATGGTGGTAACAGTAAGGTTTTTGAAAATTTCAGAAAATACTCAATTATATTTTATCTTTAATAATTAACAATAAAAATCAAATAAACTTATTATTTAAGGGAGGCTCCCATACAAATTTACGCCAAGTGCGAGTCAGACTGGCGTACATTGGAACCCAATGTACGCCAGTCTGACTCGCACTTGGCCAGTTTCATAATTTTTCCTTTCATTGTGAATAA
The DNA here is from genome assembly GCA_937595015.1 of Polyommatus icarus. Taxonomy (NCBI): domain Eukaryota; kingdom Metazoa; phylum Arthropoda; class Insecta; order Lepidoptera; family Lycaenidae; genus Polyommatus; species Polyommatus icarus. Next base: position 20,461,296 of record OW569328.1, on the reverse strand, counting down.
AGATCTATCCGGGTACCAAATTTCAAGGTTCTAAGTCTGCTAGAAGTACCTTAGAATTTTGATGATCTGTCAGTCAGTGAGTGACAAAATGTAGTAACTTTGAGCGTCCGTAACTATTAAACTATTAATTAAAATTTCATGTAATTTGGAGGTTAAGCTAGTGTTAATACTTGCTCCTAGTGACCGAAATTCCAAATCCCTCGCTTTGTTAACATCGAAGATAAAGGGGGTGTGAAATAGCCGCGAACCGCTTCGAGAAAAGTATGGTAAGGCCGTGCCTTTGCTAAAAAGCTTGGCTGGGGCACTGCCGTGCCCCCAGATACATACTAATATTATAAATATCTATTACCTCTTTACGGCCAAAACCGATTGTGTTGTTTGTTATGGAGATTAAATGTACGATTAATATAACGAATTTTGGCACAACAGAGTTGCAGTCGTCATTTAGTACGATAATTTTCATACGATGTAAAATTATGGTTTCAGCAACCAAACTACTCGTCTAAAATATTAAAATGGATGGATTTATAACAGCTTAGGCTCGATTTCGGCTTAGCGGCAACACCGTGAGTTCACAAGCAATTATTTTATGTAACGATTTATTAAAGTAACGGCGCGATCCCGCCGCTATGTAAATTATACAATTGCTTGTGATTACGCTGTTTAGCGGCCAAATCACTCTGGCCGAGTTTCCACCTGTAAGCAAACTCACGGAAGTCTTGCGTGAGTTTCTTGAAATATTGTTTACATTTCATACGAATTCCTGCAATTATTTATTGCTGCAATAAATGTCGTGCGAGAAGCTCGCGCATAAATGACATACGAAACTAGGCCGTATATCTGCGGTGACCCGTAGCGAGATCTGTCGCGAGTCCTCGCAGACATGTTTGGATATGCTGTCGCAACTACTCACAGGAAGCGCTTGACAAATTGTCACGACAGCACTTGCTACGGGGTTTACACTTGCAAGCTACTGTCAGACAGACTGTCAGACACATAGACTTATAATATATACTATGGTCAGACACTTCTCTTCAGTTGTCTTGCAGGTGGAAACACGGCCTTATATGCATAAAGTAATTGCTTAGGCTGTGTTTCCACTGGAGATGAGCTAAGCTGCGTTGCCAGGAATGTGTTTGACAAGAACCAAATTAATAGACGTTGCGCTGAACGTGGTGAAAAAAAATGAAGCGTTTCGATTGGTTTTTAACAACTCCATCGAGGGTATCGCAGACACAATCGATTTTCTATTGTTATGCGGCAGCCGGCTGCCGCTTGGGGGTATGATGGGTTATAAAAAACACCCCTCGCAAAGCAGCTTAGCTAGGAAGCGCAGAGTTATATTATGCTGTCACTTTGACAGTTCCATTATATCCTTGCAGATCTGTTAAACTAATTCAGCAATCTGCGGCACTTCAAAAAGCGTATTTCAGCAACGCTAGAGTTGGACGGTCGTAAAAGTAATTTATACCGGGTCTCCAAACTTTCACACTATATCATAAGGAACCACAGTAATCGCCCTCGCTTTTTTGTCTCATTTGATGACTCGAGTTCCTTTTTTGTCAGGTGTGAAATTTCTATCTATAGCTAAAATTTTAAGTGTAATTGTTTGTGTGCCACGCTAAAAGTACTGGACTGATTTTGAGAACTTTGTACTATTAAAATTCTACATAATCTAGAGAAGTAAAAATTAGAACTAAAGTAGTTTCTAGGCAAATTATCCAAAAAGAAAAATATAACATTAGTAACATAATAAATTATTACTATTTTTTGTGAAAATATGTTTATTCATATTTAAGTAGAATACTAAATTACTTTTAGATAAATCCTCACTTTTTACAATATAAAAAAGTCGGTTTTGGTTAGGCCAGCTTATTACGAAACATTATTTGAAAAGGCACAAAGCAATTACTTGTCGAGTAAATAATAAATTATATTCAAGAAACAAAAGAATATTTCTAGACCTCGTATTAAAATATTAATATTCAAAGAGTAAAGAATTGTAATATCATAATTCCAAGAGGTAAAACCTTTTCTATAGATATTATGGCAGACCAGAGACCCTTTAGGGCTTTCTCTCAAATTATTCCTACAATATTATATTGACATCGACTATATGCAAAGTAACCCGCTTTTTATATTAATTTTTCTTCCTAGTTTGTACAAAAATCACAAAATTTAATTGAAATTTGTTTTCACTAAGCTGGACTGATATACGCGGCGCGAATACACGATTTGGTGTCCAAGCCTCGAAATCACAAGCAAAAGAGCGACCCAAAATCGACGATTTTATAATAATTCATTTTTATACTTGAAAATAAGCCCCGAATTGTTTCATTTTCAAAACATAGCATAGCACATTATATTTCCGAGGATCCGACCTAGCGGAAACACGATAATATCTTAAAATTTTCTCGATTGAAAAAATCACAAAGATGCATCAAATTTTCACGAATTTTTCATATATTGCCGTGCATTGCATTAAGTTAATATTTTAACACATTGTATAAAATTCTATTATTGAGAAACTGACCAAGCGGATTTTTTAAATGTTGTATATTTATCGAGTTATTAAAAAAAACTAACTTGGCGATGATTCCGTGTTGACCTTTTTCACCTGGCATATGAAAGATGGGCGTTATAATATTCACTTGTGAGTTGTGACCACGCGGTGTAGTCGCCAAACCGCGCGTTCTGACTTCTGGCGGACGCTTATAGTAGATCGACAGACACACTTTCGGAAATAATATTAGTATGGATTACACTAATCTCACTCATTTCGTATTTTTTGTATACTTTTTCGTGCAACGGCAGCGTAGAATTACAGGTTTTCATCAAAGCAGTGACCTACCTGTATCAAAGTGAATAAAAGACCTGACCTTATTGTGGGAGGTCAAAATTACGTAACCTCTTTCAAAGAACCTAAATGTACCTGGAAGAGTATTGCACAAATGAGAGTGTATTTTTCACTAGGCGTTGTACACTGCCGAGCAAAAAAAATGTTAATTAGATGTGTACTTGTAGCTTTATTACTTTGTAGGTCTTATTACATGCTAACATTAATAATTATTATGACTCATATTATACTATTTCATATTTGATATTTAATAAGATACTTATCTGCAAAAAGGTATGTAAATAGCATACAGGCTAATGAATGACCATATTATATTAAACAATTAAATACAAACACATTTGATAGTCTAACTGCAATGATTTCATTGAAGTACCTAAAATAAGCACCACTATCTTCTTTAGAAATAAATCGTTAAACTAAAGCAAAGTTACTAAATAGTTAAAACAAAGTCAAACTAACAATCACCTCCGAAAAGTGATAAAAACTCGCGTCAAACTTTTGGGTTTGACAGTGATAAATTACATCGTCGCGTCGTAGGATTGTGTACAAAAAGTAGTGTTTATACAAAAATATTACTTCAGTTAAAAGTAATCTTTTACAAGAGCAAGTGTTCGATCGGTATCAAGAAAAAAAACGCACTACAGAAGTGGCGGCAAGAGAGAAATTGAAAGCAGCAGCAGGTATATATTTTTGTCGCGTGGTATATATTTTTGCACTTAGACCACCACCCACCAACGAGAGATGGTAGTCTACTTTCCCTTCGTCTTATGAATTCTCGATCAGGTCACTTTTAAGACGCGAATTTAACAAACCGAAAGAAGTTTTGACTTAAAAAAAATTCAATTGTAAAGAGAAGCTTGATTTGACGTTCAGTGTTCAATTTTTATGGCTCTAAAATTATTCAATAATCCAAGCTATGCATCAGAAATCACCTAAATTCCAGTCTACAAATCAAAATAGTACATCTAAGCTAACACAATATAAATTTTGATTGCAACAAAATATTTTGTTGACCCATTTTTCGGGCCGCGAGTGTAACGTACAAATACATCTAGTTGCCTCGTACCCAGAACTAATATCAGTGTTTTGCAAACAGAGTGCAACTGAAATAACAGAAATTGCGCTTTAAGCAATACTGGCTGGGGTAGACTTTTTCTTGGCGTTTTAATGCCTTTCATTGTAGCATTTGAAATAAAATGTGTAAGTTACATTATGCATTATGCAAGTATGTGAAAAGAATGGAAGGCTTGCAGCAAATTGCCAATATAATATATTATTTCAATATAAGTCAATGGACTTTTATTAAGACTGGCCAATTCCAATCCTGCAGTACAAATAAGTACATACAAAATATATTGTTTATATACAAACATAATCTTCTTTTTGATGCCGGCGGGTAAAAATATAAAGTTTTTGGGCTTACAACTGACTTTGCTATCCTAATGCAGCAATAAAACATAATATTTTAGAATGTCCTGACAGTAGATATTATAAATAATACGTTATAAAGGTCTACCAGAATCTGATGGCAATTTTTGACAGCATATTTTCAGAAAATATCCTTGATCATTGGATAAAATTTTAGGTTTGCATGTTTCACACACAAAATAAGCCAATAAAGGAATAAAAAAGGACGAAAATGTTTTATTCCTATTACCCCGGTTTTGCTAGAGTCAATTTATTTTCTCACTTTTTGCCATCAGATTCTGGTACATACATGTACAAATATCTACTCAAATACATGTACCTTTTTTGGTGCAGTCGGGTGAAAATATTACGTTTTTGGACTTTTACTAACTTTTAAGATATACCACGTTTTAGAATGTCCTCAAACTAACGGGCTCTTAACATACACCCGCAAATGTCCCAATAACCGTACGTCCCTCTTAAATTCCCATCTTGTACCATTCCCATTTAAGCCAAACTAATCTTAACTTAGAGACTATGGGCGTAATCCACAGCTCCGCACACCATCACTCTGCGTTAGGATCTAAACAAAATAAATACGGATTACGCCACGACACGGGATTCTTAGCGGCGACTTATACCTGGACTTATGACGTCATATTTGTTTTTGTTTGTTAGACAGGGGTATAGGTGAATAAGGTGGCGCGTACTAGACAAGGATTGTGTTTTTATATTTAACTAGATGACGCCCGCCAATCTGTTGCGGCAAAAATCGTTAATCGCACAGTAACTGTACATTTTTCCGGGATCCTATGTCCTTTTCCGGGACTCAAAGTATCTGCATACCACAAAACCCCAAAATCTGTTAAGCCGTTTCGACGTGAAGAATAAACAACTAAAACTCGAAAACGGCTGAACGGATTAGGCTGATTTTAGTCTTAAAATATTTGTAGAAGTCCAGGCCCCAGGGAAGGTTCTAAACTGACACGAAGTTCACCGGGACAGCTAGTATTAATATAATTTTTATAATTAAGTATCACACACATTTTGTGCTATAAGTAACAACGACCCCAAAACAAAGTCCAAACAAAAAAATTCAATATCGCCCACCAGAAACATAAAGCCAGATATTACGAACGGGTAGGCGTTGATTAAAAATTGCTTTATTAACCGCGGTAGGTATCTCCGGGGTCCCGGGAGACCCCGGGATGCAATTCCCGGCTTCACGCTCCAGTTTTCCCAAAGTTTAATCTACATACCAACTTCTATTGTTAAACTAATGTACTCTATTACGATTTTGTAACAAATGTCTCAAAAGAATGAGGAATAATTTACAAAATCGCTAAGCCTGACTTTGGTCAAGAAAAGTTACCGCCCTGGAAAACTGCGGATTTTTGAGTTATTTGTGTTTCTTCTTCAAACTCCTCTTTATATACGAGTTAAGGGTCAGTCTGCACTAGATTCGATCGGCCTGTTCAGGAACATTCATATTTTATACTTAAACTAATTACAATAAAATATCACATAATATCCTACTTACTAATAATAGATATGAAACATCGTTTTTGAACATAATTATACAGTGACACAAGTTAAAATTTAATAAAAAAATAAGCTAAACTAAATTATATGCAACCAAAAATATAAAACTTAAAATGAAATTAATAAGGGAGCCGGTGCTATTTACAAGGGAAATACATACTAAGAAATTATAATTTAGCTTTCTGCGAATTATAAAGTTTTTTTTGTATTCTGGTATAATTATTATTGGTGTACTAGTTGGGTTAGGTCAGCCTGCATCCAATTCGAACAGCCTCCTTTCAGAGAGTCTTTAGGTATTCATTTCTGGGGGAAACATAGTACCCTAAAATATTACGATTTAGCACCAAGCGAATAATAAAGCCAAAGCAATAACAGGGTAGTGATTAGCCCCATCTCAATTTGTGCTTTAATATTATTGACTCTTGTGGTTTCTATGAATTGTTTGAGTCTGCCTCAGAACTGTTTCATAGAAATCCTGTTAATATAGTAATATTATGTTCAAAATTGAGGCTGGGATCTTTATTACCTACTATAACAAGCTTGTTTCCTACGACTGGGAGGATCTAAATCCTGCAGAAAAGTAGGTATACAAATTTCAAATCCTTTAGAGACCTCGACTGGCTCTTCGCAGCCAACAGCCAGTCGAGGTCTCTAAAGGATTCTTCTTCCTTCTGGAAGGTTTTCATCCGCGTCCACGTCAACTTTTTTTTAGTAAAAATATTTTTTTAATAAAAAATATCCTTAGATGTTACATCTGACACATCCAAAAGTTTCATGATGATTAATTGTCAAGTAGTTTTTTCGTGAAAGTGTAACAAACATACATCCACGCTTTCATTATAATATTAATAAGGATAAGGATTTGATGTGTCATACTTTGTCTGTCTATGTATTTCTGTCCGTGGCGTCGTAGCGTCCAAAGGGGTTGTTGTATAATCAAACGCCAGCTCGTTGACAACTGATATATTTCTTCTAAATCAAATAAGAACTACTTATTACATGACAGAGGTGGACCAATTTTGATATATATTTTTTTTTGTTTGAATGATAACACGATGGAGAGTGTACTAATTAGAAATAGTAATTCATAGACATCAGCCAGTTCAGTGCTGAAAATTTTGAGTTTATCTATGTTGTTAAAAGTTGTTAACAACTTTCAGTGATTGGTCTAATATTTAATTACATTCTGATTTCCGGCACTAGAAATTGTAATTATTATTTAATCACTTCTTTAATTGATAATTTTACATTAAATTACGTTAAAATTACGTTAAAACTACCGGAACTTAATTATGCTCACCTGTTTGACTCTTTCAAATCAATCAGAAACCAGAAACTAAAAGCTAGATTATATTTTTTATTTGATCGCGTCTCGATCCGTAAAACCGAATTCGTGAAAGCTTATTTGGAAATTTAAAAAATATATCAGATGGACGGCGGCAAACTGCCAACTCTTCATTCATTTTTCCGTTCGATTTTATGCACGAATTAAAATATAAATAAACGGAATTTTTTACTTTCCGAATGCATCTTTAACGGCTTTATAAACAGCGCTTAAAATGGCCAACGTAAAATTTCAACGAGATTTACGCTGGGGATAAATAAAACATTTATCTTGAAAGAAGAATAGAGTTGGACGATTGTTTTGTGGGAAATCAATAACAATTAAATACCAGAGTAGATAGAACTAAAGAGTACCTCGACTTCAAACAAACGGGCGAATAATATACGCGAGTTGGGCGCGATTGTCACTTTCAATATGTTTTACAATGCTAAGGGCATGTTTCACCACTTCCTGATAAAGTGCCGAATAGGCAATCCACAACTTTTTTGACAGATTCTCCATACTTCATCTGTCAAGTTGTGGTGGATAGCCTATTCGGCACTTATCAGGAAGTGGTGAAATAGGCCCTAAGTTTAGTATGGCGCGCACCGGCCTTTATGTCATACTATATCAAACGTATCGAGATCTCTTCTGAGTCGGCCTAGTTAGTTCTATTTACTCTGTAAATTCTATCACCAATGCAGCAGCGTGACGTGACATGTACACCGAAAATTCGTAAGAACGTCGAGGCGTAGCGAAATATTTCCCTTTCTTTCAACCGCATAACGAAAACGTATGTCTGCCCTTCTGTTTCCTTTACACTTCTGCTGGCATTCCCGAATGAAACCTTTTGTTTTTTCTGAGAAAAGAACTTTAAAAATTGTAAATCGCTTCCACGTAAGACGTAATTAAACTAAGAAGAGCGCTGAAACTCAATCTTCAACACTAGAAAGGTGAAACCAAACGACGTAGCTAGTGTAACGAGACAAAGGAATGTAATTATACAATGAACAAGTCACGTTTGTTTAACAACTGCGTGGGGTCCAATTCATAAGAATTTTCATCTCTGGCCGTAGAGCTACGTTTTTCCAGGTATTTCTGTATATTTCCGGATATCGAGTATCATAATATAACAAACTGTAATCTGAACTTGGGATTCCTGTTATAGGTATTGAACGTTATCAAAATCTGTGTTACAGTTTTTAATTTATTAGACTGTGACTTCGTTGTCTGTCTGTATTTAGCCTACTGGCATTTCTTTTAAATATGTCAAACACCAGCAGAAGGCCAATTTTACCCTAGCTATTTGACGACCACCTTTCTAGGACATGTATGGTAGAGAATTAACACAACTATTGAAAATTTGTTTATTCTGTGATAAGTACTACATTTAAAAATCTTTCTTGGGTATGTGTGGTACAGAACTAATACAATTCCAATTTACCCTCGAAAATTTGCTTATTCTGTGTAAGTACATATATATATAAATCTTCGTTTCAAGTCCACTCTTTCACTCAATTGCAAACTCGCGGACTTCATGGGAGCCCCAATAGAATTTCCAACACGCTACGTCTTATGACCTACACCAGACATTTTTCTCTCCTATCTGGGCGTATTAGTCGCTACTACGAAGGGATTTCTCTAAGACCTTTTATTTCAGCTTATACCGTTTGATATCAGCGCCGAATAAATTTCGCTTATCTACATAAATTATAAATCTGCCGCGAAATTAAGAACCTGCGAAAATGATTTTTCGTTCGTTGCAATGGGAATTTTTGAATACATCCTTAAGGTGAACGCAGATTTGGCCGCACCTCACACACCGCAGTCGCCGCATTCGCAATTTTTCATATTATTATGAAGTTGCGAAGACTGCGGCGCGGGTAGGTATGCGAGCTTGCCTATAACTTCATATAAATAATACGAAATGCGGCGACTGCATTGCGTGCGGTGCGGCCAAATTTGCGTTCACCTTTATAATAATATTATGTTTCGTGAAAATAACTAATCTAGTTTTCTAAAGGTGAACGCAGATTTGGCCGCACCGCACGCACCGCAGTCGCCGCATTCGAATTCTTTATATAGGCAAGCTCGCATACCTACCCGCGCCGCAGTCTTCGCAACTTATACATTCTTTATATGAAGTTATAGGCAAGCTCGCATTGCGTCGACTGCGGCGCGGGTAGGTACCCGCGCCGCAGTCGACGCAACTTCATATTATAAAGAATTCGAATGCGGCGACTGCGGTGCGTGCGGTGCGGCCCAAATCTGCGTTCACCTTTACCCTTCCAATAAATTTTGTATCTTCCTTCCTAGAAGGCTTCCTAGAATTTCTTACATCTCGGGCCCTTAACGCCTACGGTGCGTGTGCGGTTGGCGTAAGACTAAATGCAGTCTAAGTGCTACCCCAGTCAACGCAATTACAGGCAAATAAAGCCTCATGCATAATGAAGTAATGAGAACGCCCCACGTATTTACTTCTGTTTGTGTTTGAACAGTCAACAAGTCGTATAAGTATGATTGAGGAAGTCGGCGTAATATCAATTTAAGGCTCGCCATAACTTTGAAGTAAGGCTGCGTTCATAACGCAAACATCATTAACATTTCATTTGAAATTTTCATGGGAACTTTGTTGAAGATTGTTATTTACTTTATATGCATTCAATAATTTATTCGAGGAATCTGGTAGTAACTTATCACAAGGTAATAAGTAATAACAATATATTATTACTAGTTGATGCCCGCATCTCCGTTGCGTCAAAACATGTTTATCGCGCGGTAAGCGTACATTTTTCCGGGATAAAAAGTAGCCTATGTCCTTTCCCGGGACTCAAAGTATCTTCATACCAAATTTCAGCTAAATCGGTTCAGCGGTTTGGGCGTGAAGAGTTAACAGACAGATAGACAGACAGACACACTTTCGCATTTATAATATTAGTATGGAAGTATGGATGTAGACACGTAAGTTGAGTTACTGCTAGATTTTATACTACGGGCCGATCCTGCATCGATCCCATCGAATTTGACGACTTTCCCGTATATGAAGGCTTTAAGACACAATTTCTCTAAAATTACTTTTTAAACACCCCCATGAGCACAATATTCCATAATAACGCAGCCTTACTTAAGATTTCAGTTAATATGTAACTCGGCACAGAGCTAAGGCGATGTTAAATAATTTAAAAATGATGCCCTCCCCGCCGGGGCTGAATACGCCACTGTAATCGTAAATGTACTCTCATCGCGCACTGATATTAAAAAAGAGAATTATTTTCTTTGTTCGTTATTTCATTTTTATAGCTTTGCTGCTGTTGTAGAAGTTCTTAGATGTTTTTGGTATTTAGTATTTACCAACCATTTTGATGGTTCCGTGCGAGTAACCACTGAGCTGGTTCTTCTTGCTTTTAGTTCTTATTGTAGAGTCAAATTATTATTTTTTACAAAATTACATGACCAGTCGCGAAGATCACAGTCCAAATAGCTCATGAAAAGTGCCAAAGCATTCGTTTAGAAAACCTCTCATAGATGGCGTTACACTTTAAATCGCACTGCACTAAACCGCTACTAAAACTAATGTTGAAATTGGAATTCTCTATTTTCTCGAAGTTTTACACGCGACACCGGGGAAAAAACTGTAAAATCGACATGTGCCGTAAAAAGAGATAAGATATCGAATTGAAAGTAAAATTAGCATGTTAACGATGCGGGCCGTCCCATATATGTGGCGGGCGATAGTGTTTGAGTCTGTGGTCGTGGTGTAAATAAACGAGATGCTCGTATACATTATATTTGGTCTATTTGTGTCTGCTTGTGGAGCGATCGGTAAGGTTTCTCTCATTAAGCTTATAAGGGTTTATTGACGGCTTTTGATCTGTTCAGTAGCAGGTAAACTTTATTTTAAAAATTATAATATTACTAGATGATGCCCGCAACTCCGTTGCGTCAAACTTCGTTTATTGCGTAGGAACCGTCTATTTTTCCGTTCCGTATAAGGATTCCCGGCATTCCAATTATCTTCATACCGAATTTCTGTGAAATCAGTTCAGTGGTTTGGGCGTGAAGAAGTAACAGACAGACAGACAGACACACTTTCATATTGAAAATATTAGTATGGAAGTATGTGTCACCAAATTATTTTTAACAAAAAATTAAAACCGACTTCCAGAGTAAAAATAATAATTATTATTATAATGAACAAAAAAGTATGAAATAATTCTTACTATCGATAGTGCCTTATGCAGAATACTCCTAAACCTCTACTATTTCTGTACACAATCTTCATTATTTTGAAGTCGATACCAGCTAAGAATGGTGAGTTCTTAGACAACATATTTTTAATTTTAAAGACTGGTACCGACTTCAAAATTATGAAGATTGTGTACAGAAATAGTAGAGGCTTAGGAGTATTCTGCATAAGGCACTATTAATAGTAAAAATTATTTCATACTTTTTTGTTCATTATAATAATAATTATTATTTTTACTCTGGAAGTCGGTTTTAATTTTTTGTTAAAAATAATAATTTCACTCTTTTTAGTAATTTAAGTAATTTATAAGGTTTTCTGTAAATACTAATATGTTCTACTAAGTGACTTTGGAGCCAGGATACACATTTATGATATGAGAACTATAAAGTTAAATATACCTAGTGCCCTCTCGGAATAGAGAATTGCATAAGCAACTCCAAGAATATACTCGTATCACTGTATAATTAATAATATAAGCTTGGCGTTAATCAAGCAATGATAAAATTAATGTTCATGCGCCTATCTCTAAAGGCTCCTGTTCAGTGACTTTCTTTCTATCACAACACTCCTGGGAAGTCATCACTCACTATAATTATTGTTCATATAATATTATGCTTAAACTACTTAGAACTACGTTAATATAACTATTTATTTTGTCCCAATAACAAGGAGTTTCCTACATACGGACATACCTCATAATTCATAGATCTCAAATTGCTAATGATAACCAAGTTTGAATCATTTACCTTGATATAACACACATTATATAATTATACATATACATATAACACTGTGCTGATAATGCGAGGGTCGCGGGTTCGTTCCCCTCATGGGCCACCAATGTGGGAATAATGTGTGGAGGCCAAAGGAAGATCTTCCGACCGAGCGAGGTGGTATGCCCGGCCAGGCCGAAGCCCACTGACGTCATTTCAGACGTTGTATAATATATCTTGCCGTTCTCCGAAACTTCGATAGCGCGATGAATGGATTGTTAGGCGAGTTGTGGGTACCGCCACAACACAATTAATATAATTTTTGAAATAGTTCGACAAATTAAGAGTTATGATTTAATTATGGTGTGGTGGTAGTGGTGATCATGATGATAAATGTTACTTGCATAGTAGCATATGCTTTGAGTTCTTAAACCAAAGCCGAAACCCCCAAACTTGTATCTATAAGGAATCCGGAGTTCTCTTAGCACCTTCGGAACCAAGGTATATCTTAGTGCAAAATTTTGCTTTTTGGGAGCATATGCTTAGGATACTTCTCATAAAATTGAAATCACCATATGTTTCCATATAAATTTTGAGGAGTTCCCTCGATCACTCATGGACCTTATCATCAGGTCGAAATAATATAATAAAATAATTTTCAAAATAGCTTAACTTTCTGCAGAACAATGTTTAAAGACATCCGTGATCCGTTTTGATCTAAAAATACTATGAAAAATACCTACCAATTATAATGTATACCATAATGTGAAGGTGCATGGTGGAATGGTGGTGATGATGGCGATTAATGTAATTAGCTTAGTTATATGCTTTCAGTTCTTAAAACAACGCCGAAACCCCCAAAACATGTATCTATAAGGAGTAAGGAATTCTGTTCACCACCTTCGAACCATGGTATATCCTGGTGCAAAATCTTACTTTTTGGTAACATATGCCTGGAATGCTTCATATGAAACCAAAAAAACCATATGTTCCCATTTGAATTTTGAGGAGTTCCCTCGATTACTCATGGATCCCATCATCAGGTCACCACTTTTGTGAAAATGGCACCAAATTGGAGTGAAACAACAAAGCCAAAATTTTTTAAATCAGATCATAAACGGCGGAGTAATCGTTGAACATATATTAAAAAAAACACACACAGCCAAACATATTATAACCTCCTCGTTTTTTTGGAAGTCGGTTAAAAACTAATTCACGGTGCGGATCTTTTGATTCTCACTTGATAGATATTAGAATATTGCTTATATTATGTACCTACTATAACACTTAGGGCCACTTGCACCATAATGTTTAACTCAGAGTTAATTTTAACTCTGAGTTAAACATCATGGTGCAAGTGGCCCTTATTCTAATATATTATTAACTTTTCTATGTAATCTTTCATGCTTTAATAACATCAAAGGTAACATATAAAAAGTTATCTATATCGCTCTCTCTTTATTCTTCTACCAATCTATATACTTATAAAATTACATGTCCTGACTGACTGACTGATTCATCATCGCTGAGCAAAAACTGTTAAAGTTACAGCAACGAAATTTGATGAGTAGGTTTGTTTTATTAAGTAGACACTCACTAAGGAAGGAATTTTGAAAAATTTAATAGGGGTTGAAAGTTTGAATGAAAGTCCGTCATTTCTTGAGTGAGAAACATGAAACTTTATTTTTGGGTTACTGATTAAAAATGAATGGATACGTATTTAGGCGTTTTTGGAAATTCTACCCCCAAGGGGGTGAAATGGGGGTTGGAAGTTTAAACGAAAGTCCGTCATTTCTTAAGTTAGAAACATGAAAGTTTATTTATGTGCTACTGATTAAAAATGAATGAATACGTATTTAAGCGTGTTTGGAAATTCTACCCCCAAGGGGGTGAAATTGTCGTTGAAAGTTTGAATGAAAGTCCGTCATTTCTTGATTTAGAAACATGAAAGTTTATTGACGTTTGCTTAAATACCCGTTTTTATCTTTTGTATAAGGAACCACAAAAAGGGGAAACTATCCATCTTTGTTATTATACTATGTTAACGCGGACGAAGTCGCGGGAAACAGCTAGTTGTGAATAAAAGTCTGTAATATTTTATTTTTGATTCTAATTGCCTTTTCACACTCGTACATTAAACATCTTGGTGTTATGTGTTATTATATTATACATGACGCCAGACGGTTATATTAAAAAGCAACCGAAGCAGAAGCAAACCGTAATTGCAAGAATGCCGCGGGCGAAGAAAAAACCCATTCCCTTTTTTTTTTTTTTTATTATTACCACCACCCTAACATTATTAGGACTTGTTGTCTGCTATATTATAAATAACACTTACTTAATAATTACTGATATTATAACAATATTCTCTACATCCAATTTTAAAAATTCAATAGAATAAAATAAAATTCAATAATAAAATACAATACAATAAAATAAAATACACTAATAAAATCCAATATCAATAATGAAGATAAAACTACGGCACAAACATTCAACTAACCCTAATATCACAGCATGTTACCTAAGACTATTATCAATTTATCACACTAAAACCCATTCCCTGATAATTATTAAATAACTTTGGAGTTTTAGAGTGGAGAGTGAAGTCAGACTTTGAGGTGGTCTGGCAGTGGGAAGAAACCATCATAACTAGCCAGCAGCAGTAGATGTGATTCCCACAGCTATCCCGAAGAAAATAAGATAAAACATTGAGTTTTATACCTTATCAAAGGTTAGGCAGACCTTCAAAACTAGATACCTCCTAAAGTAACCGCAACTAAAACTTCATAGTCGCTGGTCGTTTTTACCTATTTATTTATTTTATTTATTCATTTATATTTTCATAAACGTTAAAAAATATACTCTCCATAAACCACGAAGGTTTGTCCGGAGTGTATTACAATAGTAATAAAAATTAAGGGCTTTACCCCTATTACCTATATAATAAGGGTAAAGCCTTATTTTGTAGATAACCAAAAAGAATGAAATCAGACTTTAAGGTGGTCTGGCAGTTGGAAGAAACCATCATAACTGGCCGGCAGTAGTAGATGTGATTCCCACAGCTATCCCGAAGAAAATAAGATAAAAAATGAATTTATACTTATCAAAGGTTAGGTTAGGTAGACCTTCAAAGTCGAGGGAGTTCTGTGTTAGACAGATCCGGGATTTCCCTCCGTTATACGGCTGAAGGCGAACCGCAGGTGGTTTGTGAGTAAGAGTCTCGCATACCCCCGGGGCACCCAACCCGGGGCACCCATGATGGGTTTCCCCTGCGATATTGAAAAAAAAAAAAAAAGGTAGACCTTCAAAACTAGACAAAAAGGACAATTGAATAACGCATATGAGTTGGTAAATCATTTATGTACAATAAAAACAATAATGGACCGAGTACACTACCCTGTGGTACACCAAATTTAACCGTTCTATACGAAGAAGCAAATTTTCTTTAATTTTTTGTTTTAAAACATACTCTTGAAGTTTCTATATATATATATATATATATATATATATATATATATATATATATATATATATATATATATATATATATATATATATAGACTATGTATAGACTTTCAGCTTTACTGTTTAACTATTTGTTTGAGGATGGTGTGGTCATCGTAGGTTCTTGGTCCATAGTCTATACCAAAAGATAATTTTTACGACGCAATCCAAGATGTCCTATTCAAATCGACTACGCAACGAATGATGTCCCGTGTAGTCTGATGCAGTGAACACTCATGATTATTTCAGATGACGATGGCATAGTAAACGAGCTGGCCTGTTGGCTATCGGGAGGACAGTGCATGAGAGCCATCGACTGTCCTCTACCACCGGAGAGTCTGCAGTCAGCATGCCCAGCGCAAGCAAACGAGGGCATTATTTGCTGTCATGGAAGTAAGTATACTTTAGGACCAAATCCAGTTAAATATAGTAAGACTCATGTAGAACCTAAAACCCCATTTTCAAATTAACGATTATAAGAACCATACAAGGATACCATTTTATAGTGTGATAGAAAGTGGATTGGATCGAATAAGCGGCGAAAGAGACGTATTAATTTTGTATTAAATAGCAGAAATAGATTACAAATAATGTTGTGCTCCAGTTTATCTACAGAAAAATGTAAAATATTAAACTACGCGACATTTGCACCTGTACGATGGGATAAGTGTAGCGTCGCATTGCACTGCTATAATAATAGTAATTGTGCCTACATAGCTAGCACGGCGTTGTCCAGTCGATTCTTCGGAAGAAAGTAATGGCACTTTCTTTCCCATGTCCAGGTACTTATATTTTTCCCGAGCATGGCGCCACCCATCGACTCGAGTTTCAGTGGACAAAGTAGACAAAGACAAGAAACTCTTCCCATAGCAACCATTATAGCAACGGCAATTATTTATTTTTGACATTTAGTTTCTTGATTCTTTTTTTATTATGGCACTTCGGCTATAAAACCATGGCCAGTGTCGAGTCGATTGGTTTTATAGCCGAAGTTACCACAATAAAAAAAAGAATCAAGAAACTAAATGTCAAAAGCGGATAAAAATGGCTGTCATGCTTGACATATAGGTTTTCAAAAGCGGAAGAAATCGAGATACGAAAGAAACTTTTTCTCCAATGTTTTTCCGGTAAAACTGTCAAAGTTTAGATTCTTTCGTTTGTTTACTGACGGTATGCTAGGCCAGCTAGTAGGGTTTCGCCTTTGTCGACGTCACTGATGCTTTCTGTAAGCAGCTGGCATAATCATGGGCATCCATATAACCCAATGTGGAGAGGAATATTTAGGGTCTAGACAGACGGACTGCATTTCAACTGCAAATTGCAGTTCAAGTGCAGTTTGAATGCAGTTGACCGACTGCAATACGACTGCAATAGAACTGCAAACCAACAGTATACACGACTGCACGCCGACTGCAACTGAACTGCAATCCGACTGCACGTTTGGATTGCAGTTCTATTGCAGTCGTGTCAACTGCATTCAAACTGCAATCCAACTGCAATTTGCAGTTGGATTGCAGTTGAAATGCAGTCCGTCTGTGTAGACCCTTAGCTACGAATAATTATTATCATGAGGTGTTTGCTTATTGCTAATGTCATTAATAATTTTTTTTATTATTATTTTTCAGTATCAAACAAAAAGAAATCCTGTCAAGAGCGAGGCGGCGTGTGCATGGAGCGCTGTCCAACCAGATACATAGACAGAAAAGCTGAAGACTGTGAAGATTATGAAACTTGTTGTATAGTTATAAAATAAATTACTAATATAAAAATTTTAATGGTTTATGAAAAAATGCATTGAAATTCATAAAACTTGTCACATTGCTGTATAAATAGTTCGTTAGGTCTAAATATTCTTATTATTATTTACGTATTATGTTTGCATTAAGATAGCTTAATTATTACAATTATATACCTATTTGGTTTAACGACTACTATGACCTTATTTACTTTTAATCAAAAACTTTAAATATTTTATCCCCGTGCTAGTCATTATAATAGTCAGGGAGCCCTGGAACATTTTTTTCATTACAAACAAGCGAATTTTTTAGAGTAGCTTAATTTTGATAAGACAAACAACTTTTTTTATCTGCGAAAAATCTTGAAAGTGGTAGCTAACAGAGATAGTAAGGATTTCATACTTTGATTTGATGGTCCTAAAATATTAAAGACTGTTGTATTTGTAGGACAATGTTACTCTTAAGTAACATAAGTAACTATTAACCTACCAATATACAAAAAAATCTGCTAATTAGAGTTCCGTTTAAGGGTACCGTAGTCAACCAAGTTTTGTTGATTACAGAACCCTAAAACGGAAACCTAACCAGCTGATTTTTTGTAAATCGGTAGGTTAAGAGTTATGTTGAAAGTTGTATTTATTTTATGTGCATTCAATTATTTATTCGAGACATCGGGGAGTACTCGTAACGTAACACAAGATAATAATATGAAATACGCCACTGTAATCGTAAATGTTTTTTTTTTTTTTTATTAATAGAAGGCAGGTCGCTATAGCCCTGGCGTCACTGCGACCCATGAGGATCTATTGTGACTACTTCGCACAAGAGAATCATCCCCAACCCAATACTGCTCATAAATTGAACGATATGGTTGGGGTTGGTGCCACGAATTTCCTCTGTGGATGAGTATTCGTGGCGACCAAGGTGCCTGTTCCTGGTCTGTAGTACAGCAGGACAGTCGAGGAGAAGGTGAATAGGTGTTTCATCCTCCTCCTCACAGAATCTGCAAGTCGTTATACTACAAATACCCATTCTGTTTAGGTGTTTGTTGAGCTTGCAGTGCCCAGTTAGGCTTCTGGTAAGGATTCTTAATTGGTTCCTACCCAGGGTGAGCACTAATTCTGATAGTTTCTTGTTGAAGCCAGGAATTAGTGCCTTGGAGTGTTCAAGGCCAGGGTTCTCAGCCCATTGCTTCCTGCATAGTATGTGGCCCCATTCCTTGAGCACCTGTTTTGTGGTACTGGGAGTTATACCACAGACTGGTTCTGGGCCAAATATGAGACTCTCGGCGTAAATCGTAAATGTACTCTCATCGCGCACTGATTTTAAGAAAGAGAATTATTTTTTTGTTGATTATTTTATTTTGATAGCCTTGCTGTTGTAGAAGTTCTTAAATATTTCTGGTAAAAGATGGCCGCGCGAGTATCTTGCAGTGTACTGCAGGGCAATCGCGTTATTTTTAAACGTTCCAATTCAGGTTCACATTTGCTTTGGTTGTGGTTCAGTTACAGTTCGGTTCCGCTGCGTCTGAGCAAATTTTAGTATCGTGCTAACGTTCCAACCGTAACTCAACCTTAGATGGAACTCGAACGAAGCGCAACGTTTTACCTTTAGACAGACAATGCAGCGGACCAATCAGCGCCCTTCTGATTTAATTTTGATTGGCTTAAATATGAACAAATTTTTTCCGATGCGTTAATTGGTCAATTGATAAATTGTTTATTTATACATGGATAAATATGACACGAGTGAAGTTGTTTTGGTACTTGGTAGTTATGATCAATGATGTGAATGGTTATTACTTGGAGTTTTTAATTTACGTAGATGAATTCTTAATATTGTTTTACTATATTTTACAAACGGCATATAAGTGTTGAATAGTGACACATAGTGTGAGTTGTGACTTGTGACAAAAGTTTTATGTGGCGCAGAAAACATTTACGTAAAGTAGTAATGTCAAAATTCAATTCACTTTTTAACAAACTCAAATAACAAAACATAGTCCGTAGCATGTTATTTTACAGCTTTAAAGTAAAACATAAGCTTAAATTATAATTTAATTATAGCCTATGTTATATTTTTCCATCGATTTTTGTCAATTTAATACACCAAAATAAGAAACGTTTCAGAAACGTGCGAGTAGAAGTTGCATTGTATCAACTTTTTGTTTTGACAGCGTTTGCGCTCGGGCTGAGGTTCAGTAACGTCTCAACTAGCTGTCAAAACGTTAGCGCAATACCGAATCGTTCCAAAAGTCGATCAACGTCCGAGTTTCACTTGCGTTTCAGTTGAATAAATTTATCGCGATTGCCCTGCTGGTTCTTCTCGTCTTCAGTCAGTCTTAGACGTGGGAGAGCCATGCTTCGGCACGAATGGGCCGGCTCGACCGGAGAAATACCACGTCCTCACAGAAAACCGGCGTGAAACAGCGCTTGCGCTGTGTTTCGCCGAGTGAGTGAGTTTACCGGAGGCCCAATCCCCTACCCTTTTCCCTTCCCTACTCTTCCCTATTTCCTTCCCCACCCTCCCCTATTACCCGCAGCTCTTCTGATGCTGCGAATGTCCATGGGCGACGGTAGTTGCTTTCCATCAGGTGACCCGTTTGCTCGTTTGCCCCCTTATTGCATAAAAAAAAGTATTTATTGTAGTAACGATGTTACTAGTACAATTACTCCGTGGTCTAGTGGTTTAGAGCGTGGCTCTTGACTCGGAGGTCGTGGATTCGATAAACATGTTATTTCCAAGTTTGGTTAGGGCAATGCAGGCTGATCACCTGATTGACAAGTAAAAAACTTCATGGCCAGCTAGTATTTTTTATTTCAAAACGATGACGCCAGCTTCGACTCCGTTGCGCCAAAATTCGTTTATCGTGCGGGAACCGTACATTTTTACGGGATCAAAAGTATCCTCAGGACTCTTAAAGACTCGCAGTATCTACATACCCAGCAAAATCGGTTCAGCGGTTTAGGCGTGAAGAGGTAACAGACAGACAAACACACATTCGCATTTACAAGTATGGAAGTATGGATAGCTCAAAATCGAACCAAGCCATTAGTTTCTAAAACGACTGATAGATGGCGTTACACTTGAAATTACGCTGCACTAATTCTAATCTTGAAATTGGAATACTCATACTTTTATCGAAACTTTACAGTTTACACGCAATACCGGGGAAAAAACTGTGAAATCGACATAAAGCGATAAGATATCGAATTAATAGAAATAAAAAATAGGCGGGCGATAGTGTTTGAGTCTGTAGTCGTGGAGTAAATAAACGAGATGCTCGTATACATATTTTTATTTGGTCTGTTTGTGTCCGCGTGGGGTGCAACCGGTAAGGTTTCTCTCAATAAGTTTATAATGGTTCAAATAAATTATAGTATTTGTTACCATAAAACGTTTCTTTCGATTCTCACTTGATAGACATTATATTGCATAAAGACTTGACTATTACTTTTTATAATAAACTAGCGACCCGCCCAGGTCTCGCACGGGTATAAAATATCAAAGCGCACGGAAGTGCGCGGCCTAGTTCCAGCAGGCCGCGCACATGCCGTGCACTATTTACACGAACCGTTTCGACGCACTTTTGACCCCCCTGTAGCTCAGTGCCTATTGCGAGTACAAAGATAAAATTATACCTACGTAATTATATACTAGTACTTACGCAGTATACCAAATTTCATAGATATAGCTTCAGTAGATCCTGAAATATCTCCCTGTGAAAATAGCTAATTTTGGCACTGATTCACTCACTCACTCACTGACCGGTAATCAAAACCTCTAGGCCACTTCCAATTGTCCTAGCGCTATGAAATTTGGCACACAGGTCGTGTGTTATATGTAGATTAACGAAAAATTAAGAAATTGTAGAAAATGGTCAAGCGTGAGTCGGTTCATCTACGAACTTCAGAGGCCACTTCCAATTGTCCTAGCGTTATGAAATTTGGCACACAGGTCGTGTGTTATATGTAGATTAAAAAAATAAGAAATTTTAGAAATCGGTCAAGCGTGAGTCGGCCTATCTACAGCCCATACAAACTTTAATGTCATAGCGTTATGAAATTTGGCACACAGGTCATGTGTTAAATGTAGAATATACAAAAAATTAAGAAATTTTAGAAATCGGTCAAGCGTGAGTCGGCTGATCTACGAACTTTAGAGGCTACTTCCAAATGTCCTAGCGTTATGAAATTTAGCACACAGGTCGTGTGTTATATTATTATGTAGATTAACGATAAATTAAGAAATTTAAGAAATCGTCAACCGTTTGTCAGTTCATCTATGAACTTTAGATAAAAATTCTTATGTACCAGTGATATAATGAGGCATCTATTGAAAGTATTGTTTATATCGGGCGTAGCACAAAAAGAAAACATAGGTAGGATTTCTTGAAAAAAAGTATTGAAATCCCACCAAAAACATACCTGTTAAAATAGGGCCTAGTTCCTATAGGCTAACTGTTGGTCTAAAAAAAGAGTTGAAATCCAATCCAATGCCAAGTTCAGATGCACTTCATCGATCATAATCATCTTTATCAACAGCCTGATCCATAATACTTCTAAATTTGAACTTGGCAGGTTTTTGTGCTATGCGTTACACTTGATTAATTATATAATTAGATAATATTAATAGAATTTAAATAACCTGCCAAGTTCAAATTAGAAGTACTATGGATCAGGCTGTTGATAAAGATGATTATGATCGATGAAGTGCATCTGAACTTGGCATTGGATTGGATTTCAACTCTTTTTTTAGACCAACAGTTAGCCTATAGGAACTAGGCCCTATTTTAACAGGTATGTTTTTGGTGGGATAATATTATAGTCACTGAAAAAATTATTAAAATCTATAATAACCTATGATCCTACACGTGGTCTTCTTCTTATCTGTGCCAAATAACATTAAAACTACTCCAGTAGTTCACGAGATAAGTCTTTTCAAATAATTTCCCCCGTTTTTTCCACATTCTTCTATTAGTCTTAGCGTGATAAAATATAGCTTATAGCCTTCCTCAATAATTGGGCTATCTAACACTGAAATAATTTTTCAAATCGAACCAGTAGTTCCTGAGCTGATTAGTGCGTTCAAGTTAGCCCTTTCAAATAACTTTCCCCGTTTTTTCCACATTTTCCTCTATTTCTTTGCTCCTATTAGTCTTAGCGTGATAAAATATTCCAGTACTTAAAGACGCCCGCAACTACGTTGCGCCAAAATTCGGTTATCACGTAGGAACCGTACATTTTTCGGGATGAAAAGTATCCTATGTCCTTTACCGGGACTCAAAGTATCTCCTTAAGCAGCAAAATCGGTTCAGCGGTTTGGGCGTGAAGAGGTAACAGACAGACAGACACACACACTTTCGCATTTATAATATTAAGTATGGATTTACTGGTACCAAATAATTTTCACCACGCATTCCAAGTTATATTCCTATTCAAATCGATAACGCAACGAATGACGTTCCGTGTGGTCGGATGCAGTGCAGTCTCGCAGCTTTACGATTACTAATGATTGTTTCAGATGACGAGGGCATAGTAAATGAGCTGCCCTGTCAGCAATCGGGAGGATAGTGTATGGCAAGAAAAAACTGTCCTAATCCACCGAAGAGTCTGCGGACAAAATGCCCGGAGCAAGCGAGCGATGACATGACATCAGTTGATTAAATCATTTGCTGTCCAGGAAGTTAGTATACTTTTGGATCAAATCCAGTTAAATATTCATGTAGAACCTAAAACCCCATTTTCAAATCAAGGATCATTAGAACCGTACAAGGATATAATTTTGTAGTTTGATAGGAAATGGAT
The DNA here is from genome assembly GCA_937595015.1 of Polyommatus icarus. Classification (NCBI taxonomy): domain Eukaryota; kingdom Metazoa; phylum Arthropoda; class Insecta; order Lepidoptera; family Lycaenidae; genus Polyommatus; species Polyommatus icarus. The sequence goes on along the minus strand of OW569328.1, from coordinate 20,438,157 downwards.
TGCATCGAATAAGGAGGAATGGAGTATTAATTTTGTATTAAATTAACTTTTGCCCGTGGCTTAGCTCACGTTAAGAAGTAATATTATTAATTAGGTATCAAAAACTCAGCCCGATAGGATTAAAATTGACAAGGTTTCATGCAAACTTTCACAGCCTATTTTAACCCCTTGGGGGTCGAATTGATCAAAATCCTTTCTTAGCGGATGCCTACGTCATAACAGTCATCTAACTGCACACCAAATTTCAGCCCGATCCGTTCAGTGGTTTGGGCTGTGCGTTGATAGATCAACATGTCAGTCAGTCATTTGAGATATATTATATATTATTTAGATAGCAGAAATAGAATATAAATAACGTTGTGCTCCGGTTTATCAACAGGAAAATGTATTATTGTCATTCTGCAATTCTGCCATCGGGGTCTATCTCTTCATTAGCGTATATTAATAATGCTATTAGGACACTTGTGACTTAGGGCCTATTTCACCACTTCCTGATAAAGTGCCGGATAGGCTATCCACAACTTTTTTTGACAGATTCTCCATACTTTGTATGTCAAGTTAAGTGGTGGATAGCCTATCCTGCACTTATCAGAAAGTGGTGAAACAGGCCCTTAAATGCTAATACTATGCAGTCGAATGACCAGTTTAGATTGTTGCAGCCAAAGAATTATTAAATAATTCACATAGATTTTTTATCTTCAAATAACTAAAAATTCTCTTCTCAAAATAGCAAGAAAATCAATGATAGTGCAAACGATGGCCTACGAGGGGGCAAATGCATGAAGCGTTGTCCAAAAAAATACGTCGAACGAAGCTACGGAGGCAGTGCAATCGACGAAACCTGCTGTTTAGACAGATAATAAAATAAATAAATAAATAAATAATGTTTTTTTTTCCAAAAGTCTTTATAAACATAACAATTAAAAATTACAATTAGTGTACATTATTTAAATTCCTAAAAGTATTAACAATAATTACAATAGTTGGCAGATACAAAAATCTTTATCAACTTTATGGCTATAATGCTTTATTCGCACATAAAATACTATTGCGTTGTATTAAAACGCCTCCGTGGTCTAGTGGTAGATTGTGAATCGCTGAATTATTACGTAGATTCCCCATTTGCCTACCAATAATATAGTCCTTTGATAGTACATTATATGGTTCACGGATGGGACGAGACGCGAAAGTTGTGAGAGCGCTTTCGCACTATGTCCGATCCGAATCCGGTCCGTACCCGTGAAAATACGGTCCGGAGCGAACGTAGAACTGTTTGGGCGTGTGTGCACTACACGGAATTTTACCATCCGGCGTTTTGATTTCTTACATTTTGATATGGTAAACGTGAAATTTATGAACGGTAAAATTCCGTGCACAAACGCCCTTTCTATGATAGCTTACGTACTACATCCGACGTAAATCTCGGGTTCGGTCCGGATTCGGAACGGACGTAGTGCGAAAGCGCTCTAAGGCCTCCCTTCACACTAGCGTTTGTCCAGCGTAGGCGTTCGATGAACGTATGCGCAGCGCAGACGCCGATGTGTACGCGGCGCGTACGTCGCATTAGCTATGTCCACATTATGCAATTTCATCTTCAATTTTCATCGTCTTCTTTTTATTCAACTTTCGTTTGGCATATTCAATAATTGAATGCGTCAAAATCCACCCGCGTTGAAAGAAAAGTGTCATAGCGAGCGCTACGATTTCAACGCGCGTTACGGGCATGCCTCACGTTCGCTGTTGTCAGCGCTATAAGGCATGCCCTTGATGAACAGAAAAAGGCACAATGTGTGTGTGTGCTATTGTCGCCGCTTCTCTACTGGAACAATCAGTACGCTGCGCTAGCACCGCGTGTGCGCGACGTATGCGCCGCGTTACTACGGTGTCATGTACAATCATTTCAATGTCAAAAGTAAAGTGTTGTTGAACTTATTTAACGTCGTATTACTTCGGGCGCTTGTCTACGAATGAAAGAATCAACGCGTGCACAGGGGTACACACCACGTGGCAGGGAAACTACGCTGCATTTGCTCCTCTACGATGGGATGTGAAGCGTCACGTTGCTCTACCATTGTAGTTATGCCTAAAGCAGGTTCACCTTCATTGACGTCACTGATGCAATCACGGGCATCCATCATGAACCAACGTGTTTACTTACCGCTTATCAATGTTGTTGATGAAATTTTTTGTAAGTATTATTATTTTTCAGTATCATTTTGATTTTCATATCAAACAAAAAAATCCTGTCGTAAACGAAGTTGCGTGTGCATGGCTGCTTTTCTGTCTATGTATCTGAATGGACAGCGCGTCCATTCAGATACATAGACAGAAAAGCTGAAGACTGTGAAGATTGTGAAACTTGTTGTATAGTTATTATAGTCATTATATTGACGACCTCTGTGGCTCAGTGGGTGGGCTGTTGGTAGCTCAAGCCGGTGGTCGCGGGTTCGTATCCCGCCGACGGAACAAAAAATTTTTCAAAGTTCCTGGGTCATGGATGTGTATTAAATATGTGTATCATATAATAAACATCTTAAATATATGTATAGTATAAAAGTATTAAATATATTTCCGTTGTCTGGTACCCGTAACACAAGTCCTTCGGGTACTTAGCACGGGGTCAGACTGACGTGGTGTGAAGCGGCCATAGATATTATTATATTATTATTAGTTATAAAATAAATTGAATAAAAAAATTAATGGCTCATGAAAAAAATGCATTGAATTGCATAGAACGCGTCACATTGCTGTATACATAGTTCGATAGGCCTAAATATTCTTATTATAATTTACCTATATTTCCTTGACTTATAGTATAAGATAAAAATAAAACTTATATAAGATAAAAATATTACATATATACTTATTTGGTAATAACGACTACAACGACCTTATTTACTTTTAATCAAAAACTTTTAACATTTTATCCCCGTGCTAGTCATTAATATTACAATGCGTTAAAATGCGTTATACGTTAATGAAGTATAATACTCAAATTGCGTGCTAACGGTAATTCATTAAATGGAGGCACGAATTCAGGCAATAAAGATTAAAATCATAAATGTAATTTGTGTAGAGTGTAGAAATGTCTAATTTATAAACGTTATACAACAGCCTCATCTTCATCAAAATATCAAGTCTCATCAATTAATAATGAAGACAGAAGTTTGTATGCCTTACGATTTCGCCTGAACGTCTTATTTTTTGCATAAAAAGTGAATTGATCGAATAAAACTGTTGAAAAGCAATACATTTGACTATGATAAGTTATTATTAGCGTAGGCCTGATAAGGAAACTTTTGCAATCTTCCAGACGTTGTTTGGGCATAAGACGTTATGATATCTTCTATTATCTATACCTGCAGGCGACTTAGATAATATTATTATTAACTTTGACTTGGTATCCATATTATTTTGTTTTTTAGTATAACTTTTTCTTTGAATTATTCAAAGAAAAATTCCAGTTTAATACTTGTTGATTACAAGAAATACATTTGGGGTGTTTGTCAAAATATTAACCAGTATTCTAGGCAATGACATAAGCTAAAATTGGCGCCATTCTGTTAATTTTTTTAACCTATAAGTCCTTATTATACGTCACACTTGTCTCACCGAGCACACCAGTAACACATGCCGTGGGTAACGTCTTGAGTACTGGCCAGAACACTTGTTTTATTTCGGAACATAGGCTTTAAAACACGATCATCCATCAAGTGCCCATTTCCAGAAAAACCTTTATTAATTAAGCTCCCAAGGAACAGAATCGATGGCTTAATAATTAGTACGGTGTCCCGATAAACAAAGGTTTATCAAAGTCTACTTGGAAGTGGAAAAACAATGGAACTTCCTTTTAATTCGAGTGAAAGCCAAGTTTTCTTATTTCTTGGACTTGGACTTGATTAATAGCCGGGGAAGATTAAAAAAAGTTTGTACCGTTATTTGTCTCGCGTTTTACATTCAAATGTATTTAGTGTTGAACTTGGTGCCATTTAGTTCGAAGAGACAATTAATTGTTATTATTATTTAGATAGCAATAGAAACATTAATAAACAAAAACTTGGCGAATTTAAAATTTTTATACCCATCTCAAAAAATACAGCACGTGGAGTGCTTTAATGTAAAACCAAGAAGTTTTTCATCGTCAAAAATCATTAATGTTGCTGGCTCTTGGGTTAAGAGATGTATCTGTAATAACGAATTATAAAAACTAAGGAAACGTAACTCCCATTCTTCAATCGTTTTGAATTTAATTTTCGCACACTAAAATAATATGGCAATAACTACGAAACACTACATTCAAATTGCCAATAAGATCACACAAAATTTTGCATATATTTGGGCCTCTTTTTGCATAAAGTATAGTATTTGGTAGAATTTTAACAAATTTTTTGACACAGTAATTCTTCCTTAGTTTTTATTATTCGTAGATCTGTAATGATTATTTTGCACTAGTACGAGCATAATAGGTATGGAAATACTACATATTTACAATAGGTACGACAAAATTTCCAAAATGTTACAGAATAATTATTGTGTAAAATGTTTACCCCAAATACATTTTAAAAACTATTACAAACTTGTTGGTCCACGTGAACATGTGCGGGGCGTATTAATTTTTTAGTTGTAGTCCGTTCAAAATTAATTTACCTCGAAGCTCCTGAAATTGATCCTTTTGGCCTTGACATAAAGGTTCTTTTACTAGAAAAATAACTCCAAAAGTGCTGTAAGTTACATGTGAAATGGTGTTCCAATTTTGTAGCGCAGATTGGACGCATTAATATAAATGTACCAAATTGAAAACGGGGTTTTAAATATTATTTTTTAGGAAAACGGATTTCCGTTTATATATAAATTGCGTCAACAGTATTTACAATCATTTTTATTCATTTACTATATTATTATCAACAGTTTTTAGGGTTCCGTACCCAAAGGGTAAAAACGGGACCCTATTACTGAGACTTTGATGTTTGTCCGTCTGTCTGTCCGTCTGTCTGTCTGTCTCCAGGCTGTCACTCAAGAACGGTAACAGCTAGAGAGTTGAAATTTTCACAGATTGTGAATATATGTTGCCGCTATAACAACAAATACTAAAAATAAAATAAATATTTAAGGGGGGCTCCCATACAATAAACGTGATTTTTTTGGCCTTTTTGGCTCTATATCAATAATGGCATCAAGTAGGTACTTGATTTTTTCTCAAGGTCCTTAGTTTTATGTGTACTTTAATATTTAATAATAATATTAAAATAAAATAAATAATTAAGGGGGGCTCCCATACAAAAAACACCATTTTGGCCTAATTTTGCTCTATAATGGTACGGAACCCTTAGTGCGCGAGTTTGACTCGCACTTGGCCGATTTTTTATTTTCACGATTTATTTGTGTAAATCTGACAAAAAACGATATAACAACACAAATTGTAGGCATGGATTTTACTAGTGCTTAAAAACAAGAGTATTGTAAAATACAGAGTACTTTTATTGTATTGTTTATACATATAATATTTTCTATTGCATTTTTTTTCATATTTTATTTGAATTTTTCCCTTTTTTCAGAAAGGCGTGTTTTGTAGTGCATCGAACAGTGCTATTCAAGTTTTTGAGATCGGTTTGTCATAACATACAATGACTACAGTGGGTTTCGGCCTAACCTAATACCACCACACTAAGTCGGTTAAATCTTATTTGACGCTGTCAAGTCATCAGTGACGTCACAAACGTCAGAGCAGCTTGTTTACCTGTCCGTATTTTTATTTGTTTTTTATAGTAAAACACAGTCTTTATTCAGTTGGTGTGGTTAATTTCAAACGTAACATTCCGTTGCCGTTGTGTGAGTGTTTGTGATGCTTTACAAGCGCGCATCTGCATAAAAATCAACTTATAATCACAGCACGTACGTACTTTTACACACACAGTGAGGGTAGTGTCGGGGAATTATAAATTAACGTATTGCTGATCTTCGAGACTGGGAGTGACATCTAGCGTCGAGTGTCTGTACCACGTCGATCACTCGTTGGCCACTAAAGCAGTCATCCATCGACCTGTTGCAGCTCCATCTATCGAAGCAGTTTTGAACTTCTCCTTGATAGCGCCATCTTTTAGAGGATTCCCGTACCATTTATTTTCCGTACACATAAAATATGGATAAAACCTCAAAGTGCGGCGGCTGCGAGAGGTCTTTGAGAAAGTCCCCGCCTGAGATTATAGTATCATGTAGTACCTGTAACACTAAATACCACAAGGGGTGTCTAGCCTTAACACCAAAGGCGAACCTAGGAGCGGACTGGGTGTGTCCAAATTGTAAAACGAACAAGAGACGCGGCGACAACAATCATACGCCTGTCAGAGGTCTTGTTGCTGACACCGGACTCTCCACTCCCGCTGAGGTAGTCGACCGACACTCTAACAGCTCCCCTGAGGATAATAACAAATCGCCTTCAGCAGGCACAAGTGACAGCAGTATTGACAACCTGGCGATGTTTCGGCGTGAGTTTGCCGATCTCGTCACTGAGCTTCGCGGCTGTCGTCAAGAGATGGCGCTGCTGAGACAGACCATCACGGACTTGACCTCGCGGTTGAACAGCGCCGAAAAGAGACTGGATGCGCTGGAGCAGGGCAGCGTCGGCGGTGCGGGCGCGGAAAAAATAAGTGAACTGGAGCGCACCGTGGCCGAGCTGAAACTCGACCTCAACGAGCGGGACCAAGACGCGCTTCTTGCGGACTTGGACATCGGACACTTGCCAGAGGAAAAAGGCGAAAACGTGACACATACGGTCACCGTGCTCGCGTCTCGTCTGGGTGTGATGCTGGAGGGTCGGGACGTGGTGTTCGCTGAGCGAGTAGGAGTGCCCCCTGCTGAGGGCGGTCACCCGCGCCGTGTGGTGGTGCGCCTGGCACGCCGTGATCTCCAAGACGAACTGCTCAAGGCGGCCCGTGTACGTCGTGGCCTCGCTTCGGACGTTGGGGCGCGTATCTTTGTCAACGAGAGGCTCACACGCCACAATCGTTTGCTGTATCGCCGGGTGCGTGAGGCATGCAATGCAAAGAAGTGGCGCCACTCGTGGACCAGGCGTGGCCGTATATATGCTCGACAATCTGATGGAGGGCCAGTTCATTACTTTCGTACTGAGTCAGACATTTTTCGCGTCTTTGGGTCCATGTAACTCTGTAATAAAAGTTTTGTTTTACTTAATACTTATATTTTCTAGAATAAGTCAACAATATAATATGCGTTGCTGTTACACTAGTTTTAGTGGATCTGATACTGGGAAATGGATGCTTACATACTATAATAATTTCACTTATTTTCTAAGAAGGTGTACAATCAACATTTTAGATATAATATGTAAATATTCTATTATTATTAATACTTATTACTTAATCACACAAACTACTACTAATTATAACAATATAATATAATAACAATATAACAATATAATATTATAAAATATTACTTCCTAGTATATATATATATATATATATATATATATATATATATATATATACACCGGCAAAATTAGCGGAACATAATAAAATTTTATTTTTTTTGAAAATTAATCGCTGTTTTTTATATATTTATTTATTAATTTATTAATTGATGATTAATAAATAAAACTTATATAAATTTTGGGCATAAAAACGTGTAAAATTAAAAAAAATCTGCAAAAACCTAAAATTAAGAAAAATCTTTGAAATTTCAGTAGTAAGTTTTTAAGTTAAATTCTTCATTTTTACTTAAGAAATGCCATGTTAACAGCGTGTATTGCCTTCTATGGATCTGAAGAGAGTCTGGATACGCCATTACATACTTGCATTTTGATTGTCAATTATTTCCTGTGGGATATTCTTCTACTCCTCCCGTAGTGCCAACTCGAGCTCCTGAACACATTTTGGAGCTGGAGTTTTAATTCGTACCGTTCACCCATTGATGTGCCACACGTTCTCAATCGGATCCACATCCGTAGACCGTGCTGACCTCTCCACCTGGGCTACGCTAGCATCATTTAGGTCATAATGCCCGATTTTTTTACTCTATGGACGCGCAAAAAATTGAAGTTACTACCTAAAACTGTGTAAAAGGCACAACATGCAGTTCTAGGATGTCTGTGCTATTGCCCTGTACTGTCAAAGTACCATCATTAACAATCATCAGCTCTGTGCGGGCTCCAAATCATATGCAACCCCAAACCATTACGAAGTCTGCATGATATATCACTGTTTCCGTTAAGTTTGATGGTCTATAGCGATCCTTACGATTTATCCACACTCTTTATCGCCTGTCAATAAAATTTACACAGAATTTGCTCCCATCACTGTAAAGCACACGATTTCACTCACTTGTCAAATTTTGATGTTCACGCGCAAATCTTAGCCTGGCTCTTTGGTGCCCTGTCTCAAGTTTTGGTGCCCTTGCTGGCACCTTTGAGTTTAATTTAACTTCTTTGAGTCTTTTTCTTACTGTACAATCACTTACAGGTACATCTCGGACCTGTTCCTATAGGTTTCATCTCTGCAAAGCAGTTTAAGGTCGATTTCTTAAGGCTTGTACTCTTACAAAACGGTTATCCTGAACCTTTGCCACCCGATATATGCCTTGTTCTCGTCTCCGAACGTAAGATCCAGTCTCTCTGTAGCGTTGAAATTTACGATGGACCACGAAAGCCGACACACCTAAGGCCTGACTGACCGAACGGTAGGTGTGACCTTTCTCTATCGTGGTTACAGCTCTAGCTCTCGTAGATGCTGGAAAATCCACTAATTTTGCATCTAAGCAATGTGTTCTTCCAAAAACCAAACAATCAAATGAGCTGGCATGCCTTGCACCCCGCTAAAAACGCCATTCTTATCAGAAACACTTATAACGTCAATCATCGAAAAACACTTAGTAGGGCATAATTGCAATAAAAATCTGTCAACTTGCCAGTTTTGTTCAATATTTTATTTCTTAAATGAGCTTAGAAACTATAAAAAAGGATTTCACACAGCCCGACCCACTTGAATTCAAGTTGTGGCCCTTTTTACTTATGTTCCGCTAATTTTGCCGGTGTATATATATATATATATATATATATATATATATATATATATATATATATATATATATATATATATATCTTCACATTTTATATTACTCAAGTTACCTTTATTGATATTATTGATATTATTTTTACATATTATATTGAACAATTTCTTTTGATTAGTTTACTTTTTTTTTTTTTAATGTCTGCTAACATCAACCCTTTAAATGGTTAACAAACAAAAGAAACTTTTTTCGGTAGGGTTTTTTAATGCAGGGTCTTTAGGAACAAGACATGACGAGTTTACTGTCATGATGGAATGTCTGTCAGTTGTCATTATGGCTATAAATGAGACCTGGCTTAGAGAAGGTGAAGATGGAAAGGCACCTACCATTCACGGATACAAATTAAAACACCATCCACGACCGATCAACATCCGCGGTGGTCGTGGTGGAGGGGTTGGCTTTTATATTAGGCAAGGTGTTAATGCACGACTGATCACAACTCCTGAAACACCAGCTGTGGAGCAAATGTGGCTAAGTGTTAAAATTAATCAGTTAAAAATTGCAGTTGGGACAGCATACCGGCCACCCTGGATGGACGTTAATCTCTTTATTGATGCACTAACTTTATCTTGGTGCTCTTTATCCACATTCGACTTCATCATTTTAACGGGGGACTTTAATATCAATTTGCTACTACCTACTGATAATAAAACGAAATTACTGACACAGTTTCTGGATTCTCTGCATATTAACCAAGCTGTTACGGAGCCCACACACTTTACAGAGTATTCGGAAACACTGATTGACGTGGTGTGTACTAATGCGGCTGTGCGTTCTATCTCAGTCAACCACATTCCCGACCTAGGCAATCACGCAGTAGTCACAGCAGAGTTCAACTTTAAGAAGTCCAAACTAACACCGTTTGTGACTTCCTTCAGACCATTAAAGGACATTTTGCTAGATGCTTTTAACTGTGACTTAGACAGTATAGACTGGGCATATATACAAAACTTGAATGATGTCAATGCACTGTCACGGTCACTGAATTTAACAGACTAGTAATCTCTCTTTTTGACCTTCATGCCCCAGTCAAAAGGGTCACAATAAAAAAACAATCCCCCCCTTGGCTGACTGATACCGTGAGACAAATGATGGCACTCAGAGACAAGAGTTTTTCCAAATGGAAAATTACAAAAAACCTTGCTCATAGAAAAACTTATAAAGAACTAAAATCCCTAGTCAAAGCAGCTATTCATTCTGAAAAATGTGCGTATTTTTGTAAAAATATTAATCAAAACATAAATAAACCTAAACTTCTTTGGAAAAATATTAAAAATAATTTAAATCTATCCAAGTCCCATGAATCCTTTTTACCTGACTCCTGTAATAATCGCAATGCCCTTAATCAACATTTTCTTAATGTACCAGGTAACTCCTTTGACTATTTATCTTCAATGGCCCATTATCAGTCATGCACAGTCGGTAGCGCCAGATTTAATTTCTCCCCTGTTTCAGAAAGTACTGTTTTGAAAATAATACAAGGTCTCAAATCAAATTCCATTGGTGTTGATAATGTGTCTCTACAGATGTTGACCCTAACCCTACCTAACACCCTAAGTGTCATTACTAACATAGTTAATAAGTCAATACTAACCTCTACCTTCCCCTCTAGCTGGAAAACAGCTTTGATAAAACCTATACCTAAGAAACCCAACCCTACTTCCCCCTGTCAACTCCGGCCCATCAGTATTTTACCCTGCCTCTCGAAAATAGTGCAGAAAGTCGTATACAACCAGGTTATTAATTATCTTGAGTCAAATAGAATACTACCTAAGTATCAATCTGGTTTTAGACGGAAGCACACTACAGTCACAGCTCTTCTGGATGTGATAGACAACATTATTTCTGCTCAAGATCAGGGCATGGGTACCATCTTAGTTTTACTTGACTATTCCAGGGCGTTCGATACTGTTAATATACCACTTCTTCTTTCAAGACTGTCTTATTACGGTTTTGAACCATCTGTTGTCGAATGGTTCCGTAGTTACCTAACAGGTAGGTCACAAATAGTAGAAATCACAGCTAGTAATGGTACCAAGACTTACTCTGATCGTGCGGAAGTAAATCAAGGTGTACCCCAGGGGTCTATACTGGGCCCTTTGTTATTCGTGCTATTTAGTGCAGACTTGCCTCAAAAGGTGGTCCATTGTAAGCATCACATGTATGCGGACGATACACAAATTTACCTTAGTTTTGACCCACAGGATACAAAGGCAGCTGTTAAAAAACTTAATGCTGATTTGGAGCGTATATTGGAATGGTCTAAGTCTTGCGGATTGGTCCTTAATCCAACTAAGACTAAATTTATGGTTTTAGGCTCTAAGAAACAGGTTGCTGACATTATAGAGAAACAACCAGCTATTTCGATATTTGGAGACAAGATTGAGCACGTAAATGTTGCTCATAATGTAGGGGTTGTAATGGATTCGCATCTGAAGTTCGAACAACACATATTAGAGGTTGTCAGTACCTGTTTCTTCCGTCTCAAAAATCTCTACAATTTTAGGCCATATCTGAGTGAGGACATGCGAATCAGACTCTGTGAGACACTTGTACTATCTAAGTTGAACTATGCGGACACTGTTATAGGTCATAACTTACTTGCCAGAACTGAAAAGCTAGTGCAGAGAGTCCAGAATGCTTGTGTACGATTTTGTTTTACAGTTCCTCCTCGCGCTCATGTAACACCTTTCATTAATAATGCGAGCCTTCTCAAGATGAAGGAGCGCAGGAAATTACATTTTGCGTCACTGCTCTTCGACATTATAATCACTCGTACGCCTTCTTATCTATATGAGAAACTATCTTGGGCCAGTGACTTTAGTAGGCGAACCAGAGCCTCCCAGTATCAAATCACGACTCCACGCCATAGGACTGCAGCATTCCGTGGACCGTTTAAGTATGCTGCCTCCCGCTGCTGGAACAACCTTCCACCTCCTTTTAGGGCGCTGAAATCTAAAAATTCGTTCAGTCGTCACTATTAGATTCATCTACTTAAGACTCAAAAAGAAGTTATACATACCTGAGGCTTATGCACCACGTTCTGCAAGTAAGGTTATCCAACGGCGGGACGATCTTCCCTGTTCCTTGTGCGTGTTATGTGATTATGTTTGTCCAGTATCCACCTATTACTATCTCAACTTTTTTATTTTGATTCTTGTATTGTTAATAGTTAATATATTAGACTGATTAGCATCATAACAATAATTTATATGCCACGTCACAAACGCTAAAACGAACCACATGTTTTTATTTTTTTATCCATCCATAGATTAAAGACCCTTGTTGTCAAACATCTTTTTTTTTTTTTGTTTATACATAGGCAAAAACCTTATAATGTACACCATTTATTACTAGCATTAGTTTTTTTTTTGTGTTCTTTTTGTCTATTAATGTATTATTTTTATTTTATTGTTGTACTATTGTTGTTTTTCCTGTCTATTATGTGGTGAAGTCACTCCTTGGCCCCTGCAGAATACCAGTGCAGCGGGCTTGCCTGCTGCGTATAGCTGAGCTGGGGCCAATTCTGACATCACATAATATAGTAGCTTAAGTCCTTTTTTATTATTATTTTTTGTTCTGTTTTGTGTATGTTGTGTGTTGTCAAAATAAATGTTTTCTTATCTTATCTTATCTTATCAATATAATAATTAGGTATATATTCCATCATTATCATAAAACTAACAGCTAAATTTCCTAGGTCACGCCAAAGACATCAAGCTTAGCCTATAGGTATTATAATCTGGGCTTTAAGCCACTTAGGCCATAGCCCATACCTGAGCATCGCTTGATCTAATTAATTTTAGACGCCTGATCGATTACAGATAGCAGCCAAACATAGCGTGAGCGTAGCAACATAGCATAATGTATTATAATATTATATTATATATTTTGTTGCATTTACCATAACTATCACAATATAATATCTTGAATGCAGCCAGAATGATTGCCTAAATAGTCCCTGGTCCAGAAGCTTAGAGCGTGGCTCTTGACTCGAGGTTCATGGGTTCGATTCCCGCCTTGGAAATGTATTATTTCCAAGTTTGGTTAAGACAATGCAGGTTGATCACAAGTTCATAGCAAGTAATAATCCATGCGTCGGATGGACATTTTATAAAAATCGGTCAAGTTGTATCAGCCAACCATTCCACTGACTTATAAGAGTATATAACGAGATAGCCCTCTAAAACTGCACAGTTTTTCGAAAAGATCTGTAAAGTTTTCGTAGAGAACTGCACAGGTTTGTCACAGAACTGCACAGTTTTTCGAAAAGATCTACAGTTTTCACAGAACTGTGCAGTTTTCCAAAAAGATTTGTACAGTTTTCATAGAAAACTGCACAGGTTTTATACAGTACTGCGCAGTTTTTCGAAAAGATCTGTACAGTTTTTTCACACAACTGCACAGTTTTTTCACAGAACTGCACAGTTTTGTCACAGAGCTGCGCAGTTTTTTCACAGAACTGCGCAGTTTTTTCCCAGAACTGCACAGTTTTTTGAAGAGATCTGTACGGTTTTCGTAGAAAACTGCGCAGTTTTTTGAAAAGATATGTACAGTTTTCGTAGAGAACTGCACAGTTTTTACAAGAGATCTGTACAGTTTACATACAGAACTGCACAGTTTTTTCACAAAACTGCGCAGTTTTTCGAAAAGATCAGTAGCTAGTATACTATTATAAACACACGAGAACTACATAAACAATCGAGTTGTCGCTAGCGAGTCTGTATGACTGAATAGTTTTCAACCGTACCATGGTACGGTTTTTATTGAAAACTATTCGACGCACGATTGCTCGCTATCGAGTACGGTAAAATCGTATACTTTTTCGATAGCAACTCATGGTAGAGCTACTGTACAGTTTTCGTAGAGAACTGCACAGTTTTTACAAGAGATCTGTACAGTTTACATACAGAACTGCACAGTTTTTTCACAGAACTGCGCAGTTTTTGGAAAAGATCTGTACAGTTTTCATAGAGAACTGCACAGTTTTTTTCACAGAACTGCGCAGTTTTTCGAAAAGATCTGTACAGTTTTCGTAGAGAACTGCACAGTTTTTTCACAGAACTGCACAGTTTTTTCGAAAGAATCTGTACAGTTTTTTGAAAAGATCTGTACAGTTTTCGTAGAGAACTGCAGAGTTTTTACAAGAGATCTGTACAGTTTACATAGAGAACTGCACAATTTTTCACAGAACTGCGCAGTTTTTTCACAGAACTGCGCAGTTTTTTCCCAGAACTGCACAGTTTTTTGAAAAGATCTGTACGGTTTTCGTAGAGAACAGCACAGTTTTTTCACAGAACTGCACAGCTTTTTCCCAGAACTGCGCAGTTTGTTGAAAATATCTGTACAGTTTTCGTAGAGAACTGCATAGTTTTTACAACAGATCTGTACAGTTTACATAGAGAATTGCACAGTTTTTACGGAACTGCGCAGTGTTTCAAAAAGATCTGTACAGTTTTTATAGAAAACTGCACAGTTTTTTTTACAGAACTGCGCAGTTTTTTGAAAACATCTGTACAGTTTTCGTAGAGAACTGCACAGGTTTTACAAGAGATCTGTACAGTTTACATACATAACTGTACAGTTTTTTCACAAAACTGCGCAGTATTTCGAAAAGATGTGTACAGTTTTTATACAGAACTGCGCAGTTTTTTGAAAATATCTGTACAGTTTTCGTAGAGAACTGCAGAGTTTTTACAACAGATCTGTACAGTTTACATAGAGTGGGCGACGGAAGTTGCTTTCCATCAGGTGACCCGTTTGCTCGTTTGCCCCCTTATTTCATTTAAAAAAATGATCGTCTTGGGTTCGCTTAATATTGGCTAAATGATCCCTGCACGTCACAACTCACAATTCACGACATTTTTTTGCTTCAGTTTTTGTTTAGCCATGTCAGTAACATGACCTTCAGCATAGCTGAAACTTTATTTTCTATTTCTTCAATAATCTTCTTTGAAAACAAAATACCGAAAAAATATAATAAATAATAATATAAAACGCGAGAGGAACGAAATACGCAGCCGCATGGTGGCGGGAACGTATTTTTTTTTTTGTATTTTAGTGAAAACATGGACGATTGTGACATTATCTTGTAAAATATGGACATATCTTTGTAAAACCCTAAAATATGGAAAAATATGGAAAATAAAACTTGGGATTTCACAGTCTAAATATGATAATTCGTGTAAAAACACATTCCCTAATCATGACTATTAAAGTGTATGCTACATAAACGAGTAATCTGGCTCGGCATCCAATTCAGTTCGTTTCTTACTAAACGAAGTACGAACGGCATGATTATAAAAATAAGATACTCCATACTGATGTCAGTCAGACGGTTATGAATTATGATTAAATTGTTACATCTTGCATAACACTGTCCATGGCGACTTTGTAAAAATTTTGTAAATATATTATTTTTTGATTATTGCATTTTTACAATAACATGTAAACTTAGTAAGATAAACAAAAAGAGACCAGCTTAATTTTACGCAAATACCCTGGCATCCAACTTAAATAAACCATCTTTTTGGGCATGTTTTTGGGTCGGAAAAAATACAAGAACTTTACCTAAGCATAATTTAAAAAAAATCACTTACTGATGAAACTTGAAAGGTTATTCCTGTATTAAAAGTCGTATCTGTATGACTTCTACACCATTTCACAGGGCATTTAGGCATTTTAACAACGAAAATTTTGTAAAAAGCTACGTAAAAAGTAAATAAACCAAAAGTAAACAAATTGTAAAATGAGTGTGACAATAATTATCATGTCAACCTGGTTGAACGTCACTCGAGTATATATACACGAAAAATGTGTACCGAACACATGCATAAATGTGCATGTATTCGGGTCACATTTTGTAGCCATTTGGTGCACTTTTTTTGACGGAGTTACTCATCCTGTAGTTTAAAGTTCACTGACCAGATGACTGCGACATATACATTGCGCACACACTAGAGCACTACACCATCTCACCTGCGTAGTAGCTGGTCTGCTTTCAATTAAACTGGCCAATGTCACCAAAACTCTGCATAATGCAAATGCAGTAACAAGTTATAAATTATTTTAAGTTTATGCGTACTTACAAAAATCGTCGATCATTACATTGGATTCGAAATTCAAACGACCGTAAGCATCTCTTATAAATCATTCTGTTTTTGAGCTGCACCAATTAGGTCGAGCCCTGCGGCTAGTCTCCGAATACCCTTATAGTGAGGGAGCCCTACTCGTAGAACAATTTTTTTGTGATTACTAACAAGCTAATTTTTTGTGAGTAGCTACATTTTGATAAGACGAACAACATTTTTATTTTCGAAAAATCTCGAAAGTGGTAGCTAACAGAGAACCCTATACGGAACCCTAACCAGCAGATTTTTGTATATTGGTAGGTTAATAGTTATATGACTTATATTATAATATTTTTAAGAGAAACCTTGTCCTACAAATAAAACAATCCATATTTTAGGACCATCAAGTCAAAATATGAAATCCTTTCTATCTCTGTTAGCTACCACTTTCGAGATTTTTGGAAAATAAAAATGTTGTTCGTCTTATCAAAATGTAGCTACTCACAAAAAATAGCTTGTTAGTAATCACAAAAAAATTTGCTCTAGGGCTCCCGTACTATTACGTTTTAACCCTTCAGCTTCAATTTATATCTCCAAATAGGTTTATCTGACAAACTACTTTCTTACAGATGATTTTAAATGTACGATATACAATAAATAGTTCAAGTATAGAAATACAAGGAAAATGTATGTCTGTTGAGTCCTGGAAAAGGACATAAGATAGTTTTTATCCCGGAAAAATGTACGGTTCTCGCGCGATAAACGAATTTTGGGGCAACGAAGTTGCGGGCGTCATCTAGTTAATCCTTCGATCGTGGATCCTTGGAAATTTATTGTTATTCTATTGTGTCTCGCTCACCGGTGAGCTTATGGGGCTTGTTGGGTTAGTATTATTTTATATCACCTACGGATCAATAATATTAACAATTTAAGTTGGTTCTAATCTCTTGCTGGACATTCTACTGATTTGTTAACTTAGCTGGTTGACCAAATCGTCAGTAGTACGCTGAGATTTTGAAAGCATTCTGTACTTTTTCCTTTCCTTGTTTCCCCTTTTCCTTGTACCGGAAAAATCGTAATGTTTGCTTCCCAACCACATCTGCTCATCCGAAAAATTAGCTCCGTTCATTAAATAATTACGGTTGATACAAACAGTAATACAGCTACTCTGTCAAGCGAATATGGGTTGTTTATTTGATTTTCGCTAACCAGTGACTCACGAGTATATTAAATTCTTCTATTTACTCAGTTAGGCTAATTAGCAATTATCTTTGTAATGCCTGCCAGAAATAAGACTAACAATATGTAGATGGACTTCTGAAATTTATGCTATACTTAATGACGCCCGTATTAGTTAATTAAGAATATAAGTATAAAAATAGTTAAATTTGTCTGTTTTTCTTAAATAATAGGAAATGAAACAATTTAATTTCTAAATTCATAATTTATTTCATTATGAGTTATGATTTACCCGAATTATTATTTTATTAAATTTAAACTCTTTTCAACTCTTTACACAAATAATATTAAATAATCAAACATCAAACATTTAAATAAATCGTTTACGATATTACTTATATTATATTATATAAACTTGAAACATAGCAACAAGTACCTAAATTAATGGAAAATATCAGTAAAGTACAATACTTATCATATTTCTCTAGTTGCTCCTGTCTCTCGACACAAACTAAACTTATTCACTATTGACTCTCGTTTTTATACCATCCAAACGGATATTAACAGTTGACAGTCTTAATATTAATTATATAACAGAATCAATAAAATATTTCCGGAATATTTTAAACAATACTATTGTTGAGGACAGCGGCCTCGCTCCCGAAAAACGTGTAGTGAGTGCAAATAAACTAACCAGTGATATTATGTGAGAAATAGACTCAATGCAAATTAGTGTTTTTATAAATAGACTTTAAAAGGTGAATTACGATAAATCTGTGGCCCCCTAAAAGGTAAAATGTGGTTGGTTTAATGGATTAATAAGTGGTCTAATAGATGCAGGAAAAATTAGTAGTGTAGCCTAAGTAGTTTGGAAAATATAGAGAAAAATTGTGTGAAAATGTATGTAAATTGTGTTAACTTTTAGATTCGCTTAACTGTGATTACGTAAAATATAAGTTTTAATACTTAGATTAAGTTAAACATTGTGGAATAAAGAATTTCCCCGAAATGCGTTTCGATTACCTGGCTCACGGAAAATAGGGAAAATAGGGAAAAAGAGCCGCTTCCGATGGTAAAAGTGAGACGAAAAACTTGCGAATCGGAGCGGCTCACTATACGGCATTCGTTCGAGCCAGGTAAGCGAGGTGCGTTTCGGGCTGAATGTTCTCCTCGATTACTCGTGTGTTTTATTTACGCCCCCGCTCTGCAAGATTACCGGTGTAGCCTCTGTCTTCGAGTCCGATCCGAGCCAGCGGCGAAAACCTATGGATGAATACAGTCTCGAACAACTATAAAAACTAGTAAATATATCGGTAAAATATAAAAATATTTTACAATAATAATCTAATTTTATGTATATTAAAAAAGTTAATAAAATAATAATTAACTTTAATAAAACATTAATCAGACTAGCGGAACTATTTTACACCGGAAGTATTTTAACAATTTGTAAAACCTGATAGAATAATAAAGCATCCTAGTAAAATAATGTCATTTTTAGATTTAACATTAATTAATTATGACATCGAATATTAGACTAATTAAAAATGATTATTTTTCCAATTTACATTTTTAACATTCGAATTTCTATTTCTAATTCTAAATAAATTATTCCACCTAAGGTTTTAAAAATACGGTTTTAGTACATATGTATTTATTATATTATTAGAAGTATAACAATTATTTAACACCCGGAACTCCGTTGGGGGGTAATCTGTGGTTGCGCCAAAATTAGTTTAGCTCGCGAAAACCATACATTTATTAAAGACAAAAAGTATCCTATGTCCTTTCCCGGACTCAAAGTATCTCCATGCATTTCAGCAAAATCGGTTCAGCAGTTTAGGTGTGAAAAGCTAACAGACAGTCCGACACACTTTCGGATTTATAATTTTAGTATGGAAGTATGGATTTAATACAAAAATAAAAATAATGTTTATACTGCGCTTACACTATACAGCTGCACATTATATTCAATACAATTTCGCATAAAGTTTCCCACTGTCAAGGTACTAAATCAAACTAGAGGCTTTATATTCATGACTAAATCTGCATTCGGAAACTCCTAAACAAATATAGATTAAATTTTGAATCGCGAACAATATCGGAGTTCGGACAATGGGGAAGTTGGACGTGTCTAAAGAACTTTGAGCAAGGCATGTTTAAAAGTTTCAATTTTGAAATTTTCAAATTGATCCGCTTCCAAATTAAACTACAGGTGGCCGTTTGAAGTTATCAACAGGGTTATCTTTTCTTTGCACAGCTTTCGTTAAAATATTTTGCACCTACGTTTTTCTTTGCAGAATAATTATTTTGATTTTTTGTCTCAGCTTTTAGGGAAGGTTCTAAACATTAATTTTCTGTGGTGTAATGGTTGACCTTTGACTGTCCCAGTCGAGGATCAACCATTACACCATGTGGGTTCATTTTCTGCGTTTTAATATTAGCTTAAGTGCGTTTTCTATGTTTGCTTTGATCAATGAAGGCTTGACTTGACTCTCTCACTCTAACAATAAAATGTGGACGTGGTAATTCTGCTCTGATTTCAAATAATTCTTATTAGGGTTACATCTAACTGGATAACGAGAAGAGAGAGCTTGAGATTTCTTTATTTCTAGTGTAATACATGGGGCACACTAAAAATTTTGCACTTCTAGCTAATCGGAACTATTTGAGTTATGAATGTTATATTTTTTTAAACGTTGCAACCTTCTTAGCAATATAAAAAAATTTTGGCGGGAAATCATTTGTCAATTATTTTTAATCACACATCAAAGTTCTACGTACGCAACGAAATTGGAATTAAGTCGAAAAGATTTTAGAGCGAAGATTTTTTTATAATTTTAAAAGTTCTATCTCTCCGCAAGACTGTGCTGCTCATCTTCAAAATGCTTTTGGGACAAAAAACACCTTGTTTGAGCACCGTGAGGAGATGGTATGCTGAATTTGAAAGAGGTCGAGTTTCTTTACATGACGAATTTCGTGAAGGGCGGCCTACAACTGCCGTTAACGAAAATAACGTGGCTATTGTTAAGCGCCTAATTGAAGAAAACCCGCGGATTACCTATGAAACGATTCGAGACCTATTGGGGATTGGTATGAGCCAAATTAAAAAAAATACACGAAGAATTGTAAGTTCGGAGACTTTGTTGTCGTTGGATCCCTCATGAACTGACAGCGGAGCAGAAGCAGGCTCGCGTGGAATGGTGCTCACAGATGCTACTGAAGCACGACCATGGACATTCTAATGCTGTTTATGACATTGTCACAGAAGACGAAACGTGGATTTGTTGTTTTGAACCCGATAAAAAACAGCAATCTTGTGAGTGGGTGTTTGAAAATGAGAACAGGCCAACAAAAGTGAGGCAGGCGAGAAACGTTGGTAAAAAATGATCGCGATTTTTTTCTGAGCTACGAATCCCATCTGTACAATTGTACTTGGAGATCAAAAGAGAGTTAATTCTGAGTGGTATTCCACTATTTGTTTACCCAGGATATTAGAAAAGGTTCGCGAGAGTCACACACGGCCAACAAAACAAAGTAATTTTTAGCTTCCGAAAAAGCACAACTCGTGACCCATGCTGCGTTTAGCCCCGACCTAGCACCTTGTGATTTCTGTATTTTATCCAAAATTAAAGATTTAATAAGAGGTTTCACTTTTACCAACTCCGAAGTGGCAGTGATAGCATTCAATCAGCGCGTAGAAAACAAGCCTTCAGATCTGTGATCCTCCTGTTTTAAAAACTGGTTCGATCGCATAAAATAATGCTTAGAATGTAAAGGAGAGTATTTTGAAAAGCAATAAACATAATATTTTGGTTATAGCATGTCGTTTTTGTTTCAAGTTACGCAAAACTTATAGTGTGACCTACGTACTAAGAGCGCTAAGAAGCCTAACCTAACCTGATCACACCTGTCACCAGAACTAATGTAACGGTAAACCGATGTAAGGAGAAGTGTCGACGGCTGTCGTCGACTGCCGTCGACTGCCGTCGACGCGTGCTGCCGCGTGTCATCGACTGCCGTCGACAAGTGCCGTTCGTCTGTAAGAGCGCTAAGATGCCTAACCTAACCTGACCATTGTCACTGAAAACGTGTTACAATTTTTTTTAGGAGATCATTTTCAAATACGTAGAGTTTTTTTTTCGTGCCGACAGCTGTAAATCCGTCCACTCAATAACCAATAATAATAATAATATCTATGGACGCTTCACACCACGTCAGTCTGGCCCGGTGGTAAGTCCCCGAAGGACTTGTGTTACGGGTACCAGACAACGGAAATATATTTAATACTTTTATACTAGACATATATTTAAATTTTTATTATATGATACACATATTGAATATACATCCATGACCCAGGAACTTTATAAACTTTTTGTTCCGTCGGCGGGACTCGAACCCGCGACCTCCGGCTTGAGCTACTAACGCGCTCACCACTGCCCCACGGAGGTCGTCAAAAATAGTGTGCCATAAAACCTTTTTTATCTCAACAGAGCGACAGCGTTCAGTGTAATTACTGGCTCCTGTAACAATGTTCCCAAATTGCGGAGCGTTCCAACTATTAAAAACTTCATGTCGCTATTTCCATATCCTTATATTTAAAAGTTTCGGTGCCGGCTGCTAGAGATGTGATTCTTCGACGTTCATTTCGTATGTAAATTTAATTTTCTCCTTGGATAGCGTGCGATGTGTTTTTAATGTAATCCAAAACTTGGATACGTTTTTGATGTGGAGTTTGCTATAGTAATGAGGGAATTAGCGAGTTTCCCAGCTAGACAAATGACGCTTAGAGAATAATTTATGGAATCAGTGAAACGTATGTGAACATTCATATTTATACATACTTTGTTTAGTAGTAGATATTTTCCGTACAATATGTGAGAGAAAGAAACTATCATAATAAGGTAAATGATACAAAATAGAAAAGTATATTTATATAAAAACTAGCTGTCCCGGCAAACGTTGCTTTGCCATAATTTATGTATTTTGCCATATTATTTTATTGAAGTGACTAAATATGTATGTTACCATGGCAACGTCGATCGCTATCCCGTCGCACAAACAATGGTCGCCGTCAGTCTCAGGTTGTGAAATAATTTGCAATAAAATAAAATTGCAACCATAATTAAAGACCTAAGCTATCCTATCTCTCAAGTTGGACAAAAGCACACATTTAAAAAAAACAACATTGAAATCGGTTAAGTAATCCATCGCGGACAAACATCGTGACAGGAGATGTATATATATTAGATTAAGCTTAACAGTTAATCGTACATAATATAAGTTTCGACTGACGAGGTAAATGATCTAAGAACCCAACTTTGAAAATATACTTAATTTTTATTTAAATCAGTAACAACATAAATTATTACGTAACAATAATTAAACTCTAGCTAATGCGCTAATATTAAAAATAAAAGAAATAAAAAATAGAATAAAACAGTATCATAAAATTAAATATGAACCACGTTATATTTACGTAAGGAACGTACAAGTACGTGTAAAAAACGTGTTCGTACCTCGAGCACCTCTTGACGAAAATTTAATTAAAATTACATCTGGTGTTGCCAGTATATAGTATTTTTGTATCCTCTTGCCGTTAAAAATCGACGAGTTTACTTTGCACGAGGTTGTTACATAATAGTATTTATTAAGCTATTGCGTAGGTTTTGAGCACTTTGAGCGCGGTGACCGAATCAAGAAATTCCGTAACGAAAATAACCTAACATTCGTCTAACGTCGTTTCAGTTCGGCAGACTTCAGTTCGGTGTGGCTTGGGGAGTGGTGCTCGCTGCACCGACGTCCGCACCAGTCGGTGTGGCATTGCCAGGCTTCGGCACGGTGTTAGTGTACTTAGAACTAGACGTATGCGAATTATAATATTGTTGATAATTTATTTTCACTGGAAAATGATTATATACCATCAGCGAATAATAATAATTTTGATGTTTTTTTTTTTACTTATATTTTTTGCTAACGCATTCTAGTTTGAAACATTATAATATTTAAGGAGAGCATGAAGTTTTATGATTATAAAAATAATTGTAAATTGTAATGCATCACAAGTATTAATTATCATATTAGTTACATTTATTTTTTACAATTACAGTAATATCAGGATTTAATATTTTTAACCCCCGACCAAAAAGAGGGGTGTTATAAGTTTGACGTGTCTCCCAAGGAGCACAACTTGCTGCTTATGAGCTTCGGAGCTAATCCGATTATTTCCAAAGGCGTCAAGCTCAAGGACTAGAGCGTCCACTGCAGACCTAGATCAGGCACTCTGCAGCCAAATAGGCACAACTTTTGTAGCCCTACGTTCTATTGGAACTCCAGAATAGTGGCACTTCGGTGATTTATGAGCTGCAACTATTTGTCAGCACCACACTGGCCCTCTTACGGCGCCTATAGCGTAAGGGAAGCTACAAAGCAGAGTAAGTAAACTGCAAAATATGATCATTGTCGACCGCGGCCTCAGTCACATTTTTTATTATGACGTGTGCGTATATTTTAATATTATGAAATCAGCCATTATTAGAATTTACAAATAAAATAACATCTGCAGTGAAGTGAAGTGTTATTTAATAACGTGACTTATTTTAAAAACGCAGGTATGTCTTTCGTCCATATAGTTAATATTTTTTTTTTTTTTATTTAATTTATTTAAGGTCGCTTGGAACAACAGGGTCATCAGCGACCACAACATAACAACAACAACAATAACTGTCTTAGATTAAACTGTACAGATTACAAGATTATTGGAGTATTTTTAACGCGCCTTCATAATTCCCTCAATTTATAGTAAAATATGGAATTTAATATTACTATATTATTAGTACTAGTGAATAATGTTACACCGCATAAACACACACGATGTATACTGGACTACAATATTTGTATTTAATGATATTCCGGTTCGATATAAGGCTATATTTTACTATAAATTGTGATAAAATCCATAATTATCTTATCTATAATAATCTTATTTATACGCCATAGACGCCATGTTAAAAGAAGCAGCTTTAAGTCGTATCTTCTACCTATTTCCTTCCTCTCTGCGCATCAGAGTCTTAAGTTTCACTCTTCTGAATATCCAAGCAGTACCTGTAAAGCAGCTACTTTGTCTGCACGTATCGAACGACACAAAATATGGTATTATTTTATTAGAGATCCGTAGCATTAGTTGAAAACCATATTACCAAAATATTCCGATTATACTTTTTTATTCCGCCACACAAAAAGAAGAATAAGAAGGCAGACTGTCACAAAGTGTCAAGTGACAACTGCCCGCAAAGGATCATGGGCATTTTGGTATATTGCTCAACAGAGATAAAATATATACCATTAGACAGCTCTTAGTGAGTAGGTAATTATTATTTTTAACAAAAAATTAAAACCGACTTCCAAGGTAAAAACAATAATAACAGTAATATGAACTAAAAAGAATTAAATAATTTTTACTATCTAATAGTGCCTTTTTCCGAATTCGGCTAAACCTCAACTATTTCTGTACTAAATCTTCATTATTTTGAAGTCGGTACCAGATAGCTGAATCTTCAGTCCTCTGACAGAATATTTGAAACTTTTGGAACTGGCACCGACTTCAAAATTATGAAGATTGAGTACAGAAATAGTTGAGGTTTAGCCGAATTCGGAAAAAGGCACTATTAGATAGTAAAAATTATTTAATACTTTTTAGTTCATATTAATGTTATTATTGTTTTTACCTCGGAAGTCGGTTTTAATTTTTTGTTAAAAATAATAATAATTTCACTCTTTTTAGTTACACTAGTACGTAAACCTTCGCGTATATTTTACGTATTTTATTACAATTTGTTAAGTGTTGAGATTTGTAAACTTTATATTTTCTAAGAAAATTTAGTTCCGCAATTCAACAACAGATGTCGTTTACTCGACAGCATTTGATATAACTAATTCGTTACAATAAATTTTTTCTTCTCGCTCACGCTCACTGGTTGTCTTAATTGATATTACGCCAGAGGGATTAACGTCCCAGGGTAACCCTACTGAACCATAAGACCAGTTTTAGGCGTATGACGTCTTTTCTACATTAAGAGTCGTACGTCGTACATTAAGAGTCACAACTCACACTCACAAAATAATATATTATCAGTGAAGTGAACAGTAGTTAGTACAGTATTCGATCTGTATAATATAAAGTAGTAAAATATTCGATCTGTCGTCTGCCGCCACGCGCCGCCCGCGCGACACCGTCGCCTCTTCAGCGCCGACTGCCGTGTATTAAACAAACAGGTGTTGTTATGTAACAATACATAATTATTATTATTAGTATATCCATACCTATGCCTTGTACTACTATCTATTATGTGCCATGAGACATTGGTGACCTTAACACGACGTGGTAATGATGATGATGACGATGATGATGATTATGATTATGATGATTATTGCATAGTAGCAAATGCTTTCTGTTCTTAAAACAACGCCGAAACTCCCAAACGTGTATCTATAAGGAGTCAGGAGTTCTCTCAGCATCTTCGAAACCATGGTATACCTTGACCCAATATTTGACTTTTTGGTAGCATATTCTTAGTACACTTCACACAAAACCAAAATCACCATATGTTTCCATATAAATTTCGAGGAGTTCCCTCGATTACTCATGGATCCCATCATCAGGTCACTACTTTTGTGAACATGGTACCAAATTGAAGTGAAACCTAATACAACAAAACAAAAATTTCGAAAATCGGTTCACAAGCGGCGGAGTAATCGTTGAAAATACAAAAAAAAAAAAAAAAAAAAAAAAAAAAAAAAAAAAAAAAAAAATCCACAGCCGAACATATAACCTCCTCGTTTTTTGGAAGTCGGTTAAAAAAGTTCAGTCAACGTACAAGGAAACAGGGGAAAATTATCCATCTTTGTTATTATACTATGCAGTATGCTGACACGGACTAAGTCGCCGGCAACAGCTAGTAGAAAATAAATTCTTGTAATATCGTATTGTTTTCTAAGGTGTTATATTAATTTATAAAATAAAAATAAAGCCTTTGAAAAAAAAATAGCAACAAAGTTATTTTTAAAACGTCTGATAATAGTTTTGGTCATTGAAAAGTGTCTTACACTACATGATACTGGTTCAGAACAATAATCTACAGATTATATATAAATATTAGCTATCAGAAAATAAGTAAAGTAAGACTAATTTTTTGTTCACTTTGGTACCTGGTACCTGACTAGGTGTCACACTTAGAGCTACACAAATTCGCAGGTATTCTAAGTACACGAGGCACTACCAAGAACCAATGGTTTCATCCATAAGAAAGTAAGTTATGTCTTACGCTTTTGGGATCCAGGTCTATTTCTTTTGAAGTAAGTTCAAATGTGTTCAAATAGTATAAAATGTGTGTTTAGAATTCGGTGTGATTTTGTAAAGTTTTATATGGGATGAGGTCCACTTAATATATGTACTTATACCTACTTGTCGAGAAGTTACTTACATTAAAAAGTACTGTAAAATATATTAATTAATATAATACCTTGTCATACTAATATATTTTGAAAACATTATAATCATAGTAAAGTTTATTAACATGTAATAAAGTAAATAACACCTAGATTTCTTTCACTGCTTTAGTTTGTCTGTTCTGGTTTTTTTTTTGTTTCATAGCTATTATTGATCATACTTACATTCCTGAATAACTTCCTTTAATTTATTTATATTGCTACTTTGATTACTACTTGTTTCTGTATGTACTATGTAGGTACCCCAAGAAATTGATTCCATGGCAGTTGACGGACCTACATCATTAAGTCAGCTAATGAAAATTCACTGTTAGCTGTAATCAGTTGGATGGTTGGATTACTTAAGTCTGCCATCTGCCTAGGAGTCAACTTCTCTAATAGTAAAATATACATAAGTACAGTACAGACGTTACGATATTTGGGTTTGACAATTAATATAAAAATATGTTTGTTATAATGATCATACCCCATAGAAATTCTATTGCTGATGTTTTTCTAATTATATTTTCAGAATGCCGTTTAAATTAGTTGAAACTTTGAATGAACAACTTGACAGAAAGGAATTATAATGTGTTTGTGCGGCTTCTTGGGAAAAAAAGGGTGTTTTGCATTGGCCGAAAAAAAAAGGAAAAAAACTATGCCGAACTGAAGAGGCAACTCCGGAAACCAACTGGACTAAACTAAATTGCATTGTGAAAGGGAGAAACATACTGACCTATGAAAATGCAGACAAACAATTGACAGAAATGTTAAATTGTACAACAACATAACAAGAAGCTACAGAAACCATACCACAACCTACATTTTTTTAATTAAACAATTTCAACATATTAGCACAGCAGGTATAATTTTGAAATTAATTTAAATTTCCTTAAGACGTGTAGAAACTCCTTTTTACATACTTACTACTCAGGTATAATGTTTGTCTTGATTCTTACACTGCTTTTGCTGAGCACTTATGTTTTTAGTGCTAGACTAGAGCTTTAGTTAGCCTACCTTTACCGTAATTTTTTACCATTGACAGTGTTACAGCTAAAATGTTTTCCTTATTTTTAGGCATTAAACATTGGTTCTGCCACATTATCGAACACAGCCTTATCACAGCCTTGGCCACGATGATCCGGTGAACTTTGGGTCAGTTTCCTCCTAAATCTTACTAGAAAACTTCCTTCCACTAATATATTTTCAATACTAAAATTAGTCAAATTGGTTTTGCAATTCGCGAGTTTTAGCGAGACTAACCAAAATTAAAATTAATTTTTATTGGAATGAAGTTCCTTATCGCACGTTCGGCGTAAAGGAGGCTAGAAATATCGTTCTTATTTGACATCGACACTTTTTTATTAGTACCTACATGTAGGGGCAGAGGGTGTTGATAGTATTCCTGTGCGTCAACTAGATGGCGTTTTTTCAGAATAAGCAGCGACGCGTTGTTAGTATTCCTGGGCGTCAATAGATGGCGATTTTTCGTTCCATTCGGGTGTCCCTTGACACCTCTCAAGTTTTTATATATAGATTACTTTTGTCGGCCAAAGTTTTCGATCAACAAGCCATTACAAGTAACCAAATTGTAAATGAGTTTAACTTCATTCGAATGTGCGAATTTCTCTTTGTTGAAAACAATCTCCTCGAAACAATTTCGTTCGCACATTTAAAATTAGTTGACGACGCACACCAACGTAAAATGTAAATAATCAACAATGGCGGAGCCCTGTCTCATTCGAGTCGCGATTCGCATAAAAACATTCGTATTCCCCCAACATCTCATGGGTTACAGGGTAAGGCGATAGCGATATTGTTAAAAGTAATTTGTTATACAAAAAAGAAGATATTTTTTTTATATTTAAAAGTGCTAAAAGGAAGTGGATTGAATGTACAAGATATAATTTACAAGATAACGCTTTCACGGTTTATTGTCCGATGCAAAATCAGTTGCTGCAAGTATGTTATTACTTATTTGCATTATATACTGTATAGCCAACGTAGATAGTATCAATAATAATTAATGTTATAAGTATATTGTATAGGTTATGATGAGACTGACATATTCACACTGTGGAAAAAGTCCCTTGAATAAAAATAGAATAAAAAAGTTAAAAACTAAAAAAAAAAACATTTTTTGCGAGCCGAGTAAAATTCCTAACTTTATGCTGTTGACCTCAGTATTATATTTTATTGGGGAATAGACTGTATGCACATGCCTGAAGGCAAGCCTGCAGCCATGTCCGATAGGTTTCCCCGCTTTAGTCGTGCCAGAAAATTTCATTCAATCGTTGACATATTTTAACAATATAAAGTTTGCCTCCCCAGTGCTAATAACCATAATATTAAGTTACTGATGATGCAAAAAGAAACACTGGACGCACATGCTTAAAAGCAAAAAGGTTTCCCGCTTAAGTCGTTTCATACCAAACCACTTTTGGTTATACCAAAAGTGGTTTTCACCATAATATAAAGCTACTCATCATGATGCAAAAGCATAATAATTTCACATCAAATTACACAAAAAGTAAAACATGGCTAAAAACACCATAATCAAAAAAAAAACGCTACAGCCTGTCCCTTATCCCCGCCTCCACGTAAATCGTAATCAAGGGGCGCGATAAATCCAGCCTTATGTGATAGTGAAGCGGTCTGAAACTCTTATTTATGTCCAGCAACAGCGAGATCTCGCGGAAAGTCAACATTATGAAGCATTTTGGCTTATGATAATCCTGATATTTCCTCGAAAAAGGTTTTTTGGTACTAAATAATGCTTAGTGAACATAGATACAATTATTCTTGCAATGTGCTGTGTACGAAGTGAATTTGTTACGAGCGTTAGCGATTTTTGTTTCTTGAATGTATATTAATTAATACAAGGAGTATTTATATTCTTATTGCATTATAATCATTTTATGACTCCTGCATACCATAATAATATAATAAATAAATATTATAATATTTTTAGGTTTTTTGGTACTAAGCTTTTGAGACTGCATAATATATTCTGCTATATTAATCTATTATTATTTTTACTGACAATATTGTAGTTCAACTAAATATTACGACTGTGTAAAGAATTAACAAAATTAAATTTAACTTCTATTTTCAAAACTAGCTGTCCCGGCAAACGTTGTTTTGCCATATAAAGTAATTCTACTTCATCAGTTGATACAAAATCTTACCCCCTCTTTTGCCCCTAAGAAGGGTGGGGGGAAAATGTTATACACCAAATGTTAAGTTGAAAAACACAGTAAATAATATAAAGTAAGTCCATTAAAGAAAAAAGTTTGATACAAAATCTGTCCCCCTCTTTGGTCGTCTTAGAGGGGTGGGGAGGAATTTTTTAAATCAGATGTTAAGTTCAAAGAAGACAAATATATCTGTGAAAACCGTTTGCAAATCGGATTAGTAGTTTTCATGTTAAAGAAAAAAGTTTGATACAAAATCTGACCCCCTCTTTTGTACCCTTAATGGTGTGGGGCGAAATTTTTTTATACACCAGATGTTAAGTTGTAAGAAGACAAATATATCTGTGAAAACCGCATTCAAATCTGATCAGTGGTTTTCGTGTGATGCTGGAACAAACATACAGACAGACAGAAAGACAGACAGACAGCAATTTTACCACATTTTTGGCTTCTATAGCGATGTAGTGACACCCTCCGCTTATAATTTTTTGAATATCTTTAATGTACAGAATTCTCATTTCTACAGTTTTATTATATGTATAGATATTTGCACGTGGAGATGTTTCCGACAAAACATGAGCGCTATTTCACATTGTACCATATTTTGCAAATAAACGTTCTTATTCTTATTCTTGCTCTTCAAAAACAGGATCCCCTCCACGACCAGCCTACCTGCCAAGGGACCGGGCTTCCACCAAAGGAAACGTTTCGGCAAACTAAACTAAACTTGGCGCTGAGACTGGCTATTTGGGGAGGTTCCCATCCTCTGCCGGAGTTTGGATGCAGAAGGAAGACCTTCCTCAACTATGCCGGTTTTGGGCAGCCCATATCCATCCGCTGCCCGCTACTTCTTGAAATAATCGGTCCATCGAGCAACTTACTTTTTGCGAGTAAGTATATCAAATGTTATCTAAGTCAATAAACTTTCCAAGTGTGAGTAGTGTTTTCTTAGTACAAAATTAACCCTTGGCTGGTATCGCTATTTTTGGCTACACTACCTGGTATCGTGGGTCAAATTTTACCCATACCAGAAAACCTGTTGTAGTATGTATGCAATTGTTTTATTTATGTAAATAGGGATAGAAATTAATTAAAAAACCAATTTTTTTACAAAATTATCTTAGTTTAATTTTAGAATCTTAAAAAGTTATTTAGTTCTACATGAATTTGTTACTTAGGATAGTTTTTGGCACTTTTTGGTAAGAGTGTATTTATAATGAATTAAAAAAATATAAATTCAAAAAAATCTTAATCAAAACTACGTTAATGGTACTTCTTATATCCTCTTAACAAGAAAAAAGTATATTTCTCATGAGATCAGCCAATATTTAAAAAAATGACTATCAAAAAAAAACGATACATATTTTAGTCTTATTTTTCCGATTGTTCTTGTATTTGTTCCATAATTGTATCAATCTTTTTCTTTAGATCGGTGGAAAAATTAGTCTACCCCGTTTTCCGTGGCAATATAAATAGTATTGTCAGATCTTAGCCAATTTTTTTTCACATACTAGTTCTTTTTCATACAAAAATCACAAATTATCTTTATACTTGGATTCCTTTGAGCATCTGACTCCAAATCATCATTTACGTCGTGCAACAACTCCTCAATTTGTCTTTTGTTCATAAATCCTCCCATTTTTGTAGAAATATTCACTAAAAACGAAAAGTTTAGAAATCACAGTCAGTGAAAAAAGTTACGTATTTGGTGTCGTGGGTCAAATTCATCAAATGTTTTGTTCATAAATCCTCCCATTTTTTGTAGAAATATTCACTAAAAACGAAAAGTTTAGAAATCACAGTCAGTGAAAAAAGTTACGTATTTGGTGTCGTGGGTCAAATGTGACCCAGCCGACTCCATACCTCAGCTCCTATGATCGTCACCATGCTGCACGTTTGCCTCCTGCCGCAGCTTGCGACTTACCGAGAATACGTAGAAGAAAGCACTTGTACCATGAACATTAAAAGAATAATAACTAAAAATGTTTGCGTCTGAGTCAAATTTGACCCACGATACCAGCTAAGGATTAACTTTGTAAGATGATATTACGCTATTTGCGAATTTATGAGTGCGCATAGTAATCCTATACTGGTAAGGTCCGCAATTGAGTGAT
This sequence comes from Polyommatus icarus, assembly GCA_937595015.1. Lineage (NCBI taxonomy): Eukaryota > Metazoa > Arthropoda > Insecta > Lepidoptera > Lycaenidae > Polyommatus > Polyommatus icarus. Next base: position 20,406,033 of record OW569328.1, on the reverse strand, counting down.
GCAACAACTACAGTAGATGACGTGGAAATATTTTATGATAATGTAAAATGTTTTATTGTGTGAATAAGGCGTGGAGGCCAAAGGAAGATCTTCCGACCGAGCGAGGTGGTATGCCCGGTCAGGCCGAAGCCCACTGACATCATTTCAGACGTTGTATATATCTTGCCGTTCTCCTAAACTTCGATAGCGCGATGTAGGATTGTTAGGCGAATTGTGGGTACCGCCACATCACTCCCTCCCTAAGACCGGAGGTCGAATCTTGAAGTCTTGTTCGCTTGAGTCGCCAATGCCAGTGAGTTCCAGTGAGTCGGAACTGTAAGCTGCTGCACAAGATCCAGTGAGTCGGATAAGCTGCCGTGCTCGGCCGATGCTACGTGCTGACAAGGAGAGATGTTGTGCTCTGCTTGCTGACCGGTCGGTGTAGAGAGAAAGCCCGATGGTGCCGATGCGGAGTCGCCCAGGCCGCGGTACATTGCGGCTAGTGGACGAGGTACCCATTAGGCGATGCTGGCTGGCGCGGTGCGGAGGGGCGGGGAGTGATGACGACGAAGGAGGCGTGTTCTGTCCAAGGGTCACCAATGTGGGAATAAGGCGTGGAGGCCAAAGGAAGATCTTCCGACCGAGCGAGGTGGTATGCCCGGTCAGGCCGAAGCCCACTGACGTCATTTCAGACGTTGTATATATCTTGCCGTTCTCCGAAACTTTGATAGCGCGATGTAGGATTGTTAGGCGAATTGTGGGTACCGCCACATGTACTCAAATATAATTCGATTATAATTCGATTCGATAAGAAATTGGATTCAAATTAACTTATTTACATAATTCACGTGGGGCTGCTGCAGCGATCAGCTAATAATAATCTTCGGATATTAGTCGTACGCACATTTCCGGGATAAAAAGTATCCTATGTCCAGTACAGGGACTCAAAGAACTTCATACCTTTCAGCAAAATCGGTTTAGCCGTTAGCGTCAAGAGGTAATAGACAGACCGATTTATAATATAAGTATGGACATTTTCAACTGTTATAGTAAGTATTAAGTAGTAATAAAAAGATTTTATAACGCTGCTTAGGAGCCTAAATGGTTTCTGATTTTGGAAAAAATTACGGGTATCTTCATCCCTTCTTCTCCTATAATTTTTTCGCTTTGTTAACCGTCAGACTCATCTTTGCTGACCCTCCTGCAAGTTTAAACATATCAAACATAATCCTAAGATCCTGGCGTGACGTGTTTCAAAATAAGAGGATTATTTCATTACTCAACTTACAAATTTTCCAAGACGCCTTAAAATATCAAGTTTTTTGGCTAAAATATTTACGAAGATGATGCAAAGAAATACGAAACCTTTTTACTTAGCCTCTATTGCTCCTTTCATTTTTGACCTCTGACAAATACAGGGTGATATAAATTTTATTATAAAACATTTGGTTTTGTGTCTGTCAGTATACTTATGATGATTTTTTAACCGACTTCCAAAAAACGAGGAGGTCATATGTTCGGCTGTGGATATATATTTTTTTGTATGTTCAACGATTATTCCGCCGTTTGTGAACCGATTTTTAAAATTTTTATTTCGTTGTATTTGGTTTTACTCCAATTTGGTACCATGTTCACAAAAGTGGTGACCTGATGATGGGATCCAGGAGTAATCGAGAGAACTCCTCGAAATTTATATGGAAACATATGGTGATTTTGGTTTTATGTGAAGTGTACTAAGAATATGCTACAAAAAATTCAAATATTGGGTCAAGATATACTATGGTTTCGAAGATGCTGAGAGAACTCCTGACTCCTTATAGATACACGTTTGGGAGTTTCGGCGTTGTTTTAAGAACAGAAAGCATATGCTACTATGCAATTCATATTCATCATCATAATCATCATCATCATCATCATCATCGTCATCATCATTACCACGTCGTATTAAGGTCACCAATGTCTCATGGCACAGAATAGATAATAGTACAAGGCAAAGGTATGGATATACTAATAATAATAATAATTATGTGCTGTATAACAACACCTGTTTGTTTAATACACGACGGTCAGCGCCGCGGAGGCGACGGCATCGCCGCGCCGCCGCGCGGCGCGTGGCGTTAGACGATAGATCGAATATACTTTACTACTTTATATACAGATCGAACACTTTACTAAATACTTTATAAAATTTTAATAGATAAATAGAATTAAAATAAAGTTATTTTTAAAATAGCATTTAAACAAAATAAAGTCATTAAGTGTCTTTTTAATTAGTTATACTTATTAATCAATAGATGACGCACTAAGTATCGATTTGAATTATTAAATACTTGATTACAAGAACAGCTGTCAATAATTATGATAATATTATATATTATATATTATGAGTAGCTAGGCTACATCCTATGCAAGTTTATAAAATTTTTATCTGATGGATCCTTCGCTCGTGGAAAAACGAGACACAATAGCCTTTCTATTGTTATCGCAATCGCCGGTGACCGCTTGGGGCTTAAAGCATTAAAATTGTTAAATTACTTAGCACAATATGTTCACTTCACTGATAATATATTATTTTGTGAGTGTGAATTGTGACTCTTAACAAATTGTAATAAGATACGTAAAATATACGCGAAGGTTTACCTACTAGTGTAACTAAAAAGAGTGAAATTATTATTATTTTTAACAAAAAATTAAATCCGACTTCCAAGGTAAAACAATAATAACATTAATATGAACTAAAAAGTATTAAATAATTTTTACTATCTAATAGTTCTGTGGCGGTACCAACAATTCGCCTAACATTCCTGCATCGCGCTATCGAAGTTTTCTGAGCGCGGCGGTATATATACGACAGCTGAAACGTATCACGTGGGCTTCGGCCTGACCGGGCATACCACCTCGCTCGGTCGGAAGATCTTCCTTTGGCCTCCACGCCTTATTCCCACATTGGTGACCCTCGACAGAACACGCCTCCTTCATCATCATCACTCCCCGCCCCTCCGCACCGCGCCAGCCAGCATCGCCTCATCGGGTACATCGTCCACTAGCCGCAGTTGTACCGCGGCCTGGGCGACTCCGCATCGGCATCATCGGGCTTTCTCACTACACCGACCGGTCAGCAAGCAGAGCACATCTCTCCTGGTCAGCACGTAGCATCGGCCCCGCACGGCAGCTTATCCGACCCACTGGATCCCGTGCAGCAGCTTACAGTTCCGACTCACTGGGACTCACTGCAACAGTTCCGACTCACTGGAACTCACTGGCACCGGCGACTCAAGCGACAAGACTTCAAGATTCGACCTCTCCGGTCTTCGGGGGGGAGTGATGTGGCGGTACCAACAATTCGCCTAACATTCCTGCATCGCGCTATTGAAGTTTTCTGAGCGCGGCGGTATATATACGACAGCTGAAACGTATCACGTGGGCTTCGGCCTGACCGGGCATACCACCTCGCTCGGTCGGAAGATCTTCCTTTGGCCTCCACGCCTTATTCCCACAGTTCCTTTTTCCGAATTTGGCTAAACCTCAACTATTTCTGTACTCAATCTTCATAATTTTGAAGTCGGTGCCAGTTCCAAAAGTTTCAAATATTCTGTCAGAGGACTGAATATTCAGCTATCTGGTACCGACTTCAAAATAATGAAGAATGAGTACAGAAATAGTTGAGGTTTAGCCGAATTCGGAAAAAGGAACTATTAGATAGTAAAAATTATTTAATACTTTTTAGTTTATATTAATGTTATTATTGTTTTTACCTTGGAAGTCGATTTTAATTTTTTGTTAAAAATAATACTAATCTTAAATAGGTTCCGCATCCATCACAGTTTGAAACGGGTGCCCTAAAATGCTGATGCTATAATGAACGTTATTTTAACTTTAAAACAAAGCGTGAAATTGTAAGTACACTATTTTAACTCCGTCTCGTAAAGTTCGCCGAGTACCTAAGCTTTTGAAGCTTTCAAGTTCTTAAAACAATGAACTTAAGAGCTAAACTTACAAACATAGTATCATCCGGCTGGATTTTAAGCTGCAATTAAATTTCCAACTCATAATTTCACAGATTAAAGATTTAAAACTTCAACTTTTAACCTTTATTGAGAGATCACGGGTTTGAGAAATTCACAACTTTGCCTGCTGTTGTATTATAAAGTGTTTTTTGATACCTTTTTTATTGAAGTCTTTGTATTTCAGAAGAACAGTCAGAAAAATTTTATTTTACTCGTTAGTTCAATTTCGATACACTAAAATTGCAGAATTCTGTCCGTAGCGGTCATTGAACTCATGTCAAAAAGCTTGTCACATTTCATCGCTTTCTATATAGTCCAATAAAATTACGAATTAAATAAACATGAACGAACACAGTTTGGGAATTTTAAGGATCGATAGGGGGGTGTATTCTGAGCATAAATTCCAATTTGAGGGGTTCTATTGAGGTCAGCTCAAGGTCATTTCGATGGAAACGCGTTTATTTCGATATCTCGAGAATGACCAGTGTTATACAAAAAATTTTAGAGACCTTTTCTCTTCCAAATTAAATTTACTAACTTTGATATACAAAACTTTTTTTTAACATTATTATTTTTCAACTTATTACTTCCGCAAGGCAACAATTTTACTTTTTTTTTCTATTTTCCGTAGTTTTCTTCCCAACCATTAAATTGTAGAAAAACTTGTAAAAAAACTGCAAATAAAGAAACCAAATCCGGAAGTTTTTTCAATGCGGTCATTGTTTTTATCTTGCCTAGGTTGAAAGGAGCCGAAGTTGTGTCGCAACCACTAATCATGTACAAAAATAAAAGGTTTTTTGCGGCATTCGGCCCATATATTGGTTTGAGGCAGTATGGGCTCTATGTAGCTTATATTATATTAATATTAAAGTAATATATAACTCCGAAGGTTATGGCATTACAGAAAAAAGTTTAAGAAAAAAATTGATCATTATTAAAATATCTAGACTTTGATGATCGGTAAAATTTAATAAAATAGAATGGTTGGGGAGAAAACTATGGAAAATAGAAAAAAAAGTAAAATTTTTGCTTTGCGGGAGTAATAAGTTGAAAAATATTAATGTTAAAAAAAGTTTCAGATAAAAAAATAGTAAATTTAATTTGGAAGAGAAAAGGTTTCTACAATTTTTTGTATAACACAGATCATTCTCGAGATATCGAATTAAACGCGTTTCCATCGAAATGACCTTGAGCTGACCTCAGTAGAACTCCTCAAATTGGAATTTATGCTCAGAATACACCCCCCTATCGATCCTTAAAATCCCCAAACTGTGTTCTTTCATGTTTATTTAACCCATTTTGAGCCGTAATTTTATTGGACTAATAGTAATTTCTATACAAATCGCGATTGACAGTAAAATAATGTTTGTAATCGGGTCAATTCAGACCGTAACACGACGCGTAGATTATGCATATTTTATAGTATGGACTTGACAGACATCAATTGCGTGAGACGTGTGCGTTGCAGTCTGAATTGACCCTAAGGGGGATATCTTATTTTTTTCAGATTCTAATGACATAGTTATTACCTACATACCCCATAGACAATTTTAGAGTTATCGTCATTTTAACGCGTCACGCGAGAACACCCAGAAGAAGTCCCACAGATGCGCTTATTTTTGCAATATGGCTGCCACAATGGAATGGTTATCAAACTACTTATCAAACTACAAAATATTATAAAATAGCAAAACGCTTGCGATTTAATAACAATTAATTTCCAGACTTAAATTGAAACCAAATAATGTAGAAAAAAACTCTAATTATCCATTAGGATATTTAATTAAATTACAAGGACTCCGACGAATGTACCCACGATTTCTAATCGAAAACTTTGGTAATAGCAACGACATCACCTCTATGTCGTAGGTGATAGAGTTCATGTTCGAACGTATTATATGAGCGACTTGTACATCGAGTTAATTCGAGACCACAATACATCATTCCACGGAAACCATTACGGCACAGAACAAATACACGAGGTAGACAAAGGTCCCAGACGTGTCTTTGTATTCTAGTCCTTATTCTATAGGGATTAAGGACGACAGATAAGGGGCATACACTAGCAAAATGTCTACAATTTGTACAGGCAACAATTAGGATTGTGCACGAGGTACGAATATAGTGGAGATTCTAAAACATCTACTTTTCTGTTTAAAGCGTTTCGCCTAACTAACATTACCGCTGCAAATATAGCTTATTAAGAACCTGAAGTGTTAAGCGTCTCCCAGTCCCAGACAGATGCGGCCTGTGGTGGCGGTGGCGCGGGCGGTGGCGGCCAGTTGGATGACTTGAGAGTTCTAGGAACGACACAGACACACGCGGCCACGCGGCCAAGCCATCCAACTGACCGCCACCGCCACCGCTTGCCGCGTCTGTCTGGGAGACGCTTTATAAAGGTTGACTTGGAGCTGTAATTATAGTTTGTTTTTGTATCTTCATACCAAATTTCAGCTAAATCGTTTCAGCAGTTTGGGCGTGAAGAGGTAATAGCACTTTCGCGTTTATAATCTATACTTATAAAATTACATGTCCTGACTGACTGACTGATTCATCATCGCTGAGCAAAAACTGTTAAAGTTACAGCCATGAAATTTGGTGAGTAGGGTTGTTTTATTAAGTAGACACCCATTAAGGAAGGAATTTTGAAAATTGTATCCCGAAGGGGGTGAAATAGGGCTTGAAAGTCTGAATGAAAGTCCGTCATTTCTTAAGTTAGGAACATGAAATTTTTATCTTTGGGTTACTGATTAAAAATAAATGGATACGTATTTAAGCGTTTTTGGAAATTTTTCCGCCAAGGGGGTGAAATTGGGGTTGAAAGTTTCAATGGAAGTCCGTTATTTCTTGAGTTAGAAGCATGAAATTTTATGTTTGGGCTACTGATTAAAAGTGATTGCATACGTGTTTAAGCGTTTTTGAAAATATTACCCCCAATGGGGTGAAATAGGGGTTGAAAGTATAAATGAAAGTCTATATAGGTATACTATGATAACGCGGACGAAGTCGCGGGAAACAGCTAGTCTTATATATAAAATTCTCGTATCACAATGTTAGGCCGCATACTCCTCCGAAACGGCTTCACTGATTTTAACCAAATTTTATATGCATATTCAGTAGGTCTGAGAATCGGATACTAGCTACTTTTTATATTGATAAGTGCATTTGTTGAATAAATAATAGTAAATTATTACAACCTGAGACTGACGGCGACCATTGTTTGCATGCTACGGAATAGCGATGTACGTTGCCATAGTGACATACTTATTTAGTCACTTCAGTAAAATAATATGGGCGAAAATCGAAATACTTTATAAGGCAATACAACATTTGCCGGGACAGCTAGTATTAGTATGAATTATCTTTATGAGTATAATCAGGATAAATACCACATCCACATTTTGCATCTCCTCCATCCTTTTACAAGCAGGTGTACAAGTGAGCAGGGCTCTAACGATAACATTATGAATAACTCTAAACAAGATGAACGTGTATTATGACGTCACATAAAAACTATTCGAGTATACTCCTTATCACACCTGGATGATGAGTTTTGAAATACACAATGCAAAATGATTTATGTAGCAAAACAAAGTAATTATAATATAGGCGTGTACTATGTAAGGTCTAATATTGTGTATGAGCCCTCGTATAGAGTTGACTGTGAAAGCAGCAGCGCTAACAGAGTTATTTTTTTAACTTATATATAGGCAAATTCATGACGCTTGGGCGCTTGCTCATATTACAATTATTACAAATAATTTGCTCTTTCGGCGCTGCTACTTTCACAATGAACTCTATACAGGGGACTCATGCACCTAAAGAATTATCATTATGTTTTGTTACACCCTGTATACAGCTATAATAGCGGTTGATATGTTTTGACATATTTATTTCTATCACATTACTAAACCACAATAGACATAACTACCAGTAGTTCGACTGCAAAGAAACGGACAGGTTTCAATATCTGTCAAATTCGTCGGGTTTCACTAGGATTATGAACGGAATGTGCCTCGCGCTGGCTGATATTATAATTTATTTTTAAATATTTAAAATAAATATTTCAAAATTGGATTCTGACAATTTTAATCGCATGTGCCAAAATACAAACAACAATACGACCAAAGAGGAACACGTCCAGCGAATATGACATAGTTTTAAATTCGTTGGTAACAAGTTAACAACCCTAGCGATGATTTTCGTCATAATACGTAAAATTTAAAAATTTCAACATCAGTTCTAACTCGGCATACTCTATAATTCTGTCTACTCTAACTAAATTGTAGGTTTTATTAACAAAAAAATATAGAACTAAGAAATTTAACAAAACCCGGAACAAAGTGTCAAGAATAAGAATTATCAAATCACTGGAAGTTGCTTAAAACCTTTCATGAAAAAGAAAGATTTACCAGCACAGAATTGGCTAGTTATGATCAACTACTGCTAAAAAAGTTCTCGATCTTGTCAGTGTCCTGGCCAAATCCACTGGCCAGCTACGAATAATAAAAACTAAGGATGAGTAACTGTGTCAAAAAACCGATTCCACAAAATGTGACCCGAGTACATGCACACTTTATGCAAAAAGAGACCCGAATACATGCAAAAATTTTGTGTAGTTATAGAAGTGCCAATCATTGTCAACGGCATTATTGTGCCAATTAGAATGTAGTGTTTTGTAGCTATAGCCATATTATTTTAGTGTGCGAAAAGAACCTTGAGAACCAAATTCAAAACGATTGAAGTATGGGAGTTATGTTTCCTTAATTTTTATTATTCGTAGCTAGCCAGTAACAAACACACAGAGAGACATAAAATTATAATTATTACTATAGTTAGGGCGCGTTTAGACGTGCGCATGCTCTGCGCGTGTTCTGCTGTAGCGTTTGGGAAAACACGCTCAACACACGCGCTGAATCCAGGCGCATATATGAAAGCGCCCTCGTGATTATACAACGTACACATTGTGAACATTAGTTGCCGACCAAAACGCATTACGAAAGATACCAATTTTACGAGTTTTAAGAGTTTTATTCACCTATTTATATTTTTAAAACACCAATAACTTTTATCGAACGTTTACGACTTCAAAAAGGTTGAAATTGCAGCCTGATACGAGTATAGTTGATTACTTCATTTTAAAAGTTACTGCGTCTAAAGTCCAAACGGTGAATCGAGATTCGAGGCATAAAACTTTATATAAAACTAGGTGATGCTCGTAATAGATATGTTAATGTATATATAAGTATAGATAAAAGAATAAAATGTATGAATTAAGTAGTTCCGTTATTGAAGACTTGACAACACCAATATTAAGCCGTAATTTTTATGTTAAAATTGATAATAAAAACACCTTTTGAATTGTAAGGAAAGACTTATAATGTAAGGTAGTTTATATTTAAAGTATTGTCTCTTAATTATTTTATGAATATTATTATGTTAAGATTTTGTTTAATTGTATTTAGATACAATATCATATTTAAGTAATAATAATTCTAGTACCAAACTTTGAAAAATTTGGGTACTAGAATTATTATTGGGTGTGGGTAGAATATCCATTTTACCCAGTATAAAATAGCTAGCGAACCTAGTACGGCTCTCATTCTGGCGGTGATGTACCTATTTGTTATAAAGATTTTAGTAATAAACTTAACTTGGTACTTTATTGTAATTTATATACAGAAGATTTTGTATTTTGTATAAGCCTATGGTTTATTTTTGCTAGATGATCTATAATATTAATTGCTTGATATTATGTTGTTTCAAAATATAAAGTTATAAGTTCGGTGTTATTCCTGAGTTGTATCTTATTAATATAATATACTGAAAGTTCCTTACCTAGATTATGTAAATTACGTTGGTTATACAATATACAGTTTGAAAATAATTCTATCGACCCTTACTTGTTAAGGTTGTTTTAATAAATGTCTTTATTGTATTACAGTTTATTTTTCATTTAACCACAGATACCTTGCTACTGCTAGGGCATAATTTTAGTATTATCATAGTAACATCTAATTGTTTCAAAATATTTTAGACCTATAAATCCTCCCATCTAACACCCGCAACTCGGTTGCGCCAAAACTCGTTTATCGCGCGGGGACCGTACATTTTTTTCGGAACAAAAAGTATCCTATGTCCTTTCCCGGGACTCAAAGTATCTCCATGCCAAATTTCAGCAAAATCAATTCAGCGGTTTGGGCATGAAGAGGTAACAGACAGACATCCAGACAGATAGACGGACAGACAGACACACTTTAGCATTTATAATATTAGTATGGATGTCAAAATTTGTATTATAAAGGTGAACGCAGACTTGAGCCACACCGCACGCTCCGCAGTTGCCGTTTTCGAATTTTTTGAGTTTTTGCATAGCTTTTATCCCGGGCTTTAAACACGGCGACCGAATCAAGAAAATCCATAACGAAAACAACGTAACACACCACACTCCGTACGGTTCAGCGGTGCGCCGTTGCCAGACTTCGGCACGGTGTTTGTGTGCATGCGACTGGACGTATGCGAATTACATTTGCATAAATTGAAAAAAAAAATTATAATGCAGTAGCTTTACCGCGGCAGTCCGTAAGTACCACTCGTGGGACCTCCGGCTTGAACCTTACGCAGACCAACTGAGAATTATTAAAGTCTAACATTAATATGCATTACAGGTTACATTTCCACCATACTAGTTTAAATAATTAATCAGACCACTTACTGCGAACTGATAATGATATAAAGGTAAAAGAAATCGGTCGTTTTTTACCGACCCATTTCAGTAGGAAATTGTTTTTTCGACAGAAATATGCTTTACAATAATAGGGTTCTCCCAAACGCGTAGACGAAAAAAAAATTGATACAGCGCCAGCGATATAGTTTCAAAATTTATTTTGGTAACATATTATATTTCTCATTGATATTCAAATTAATTTGCGAAAATTCATTGGTATATATGTCGCAGGGAAAAGAAGATATCAGGGATATCCCGAAATCCCTAGAGATATCACGAAATCGCGGAAGATACTGAATATTCTTGTTCTTACGTCTTCTTACTAAATAAATTTAGTGATATGTCATTTCACTAAACTAAATCTAGTGAAATGTCAGAAAAGCGGATACCGCCGAATAAAAATCGAGCTACGCATTTCTCTCGCTCACTCTAGTACCCACACGGGCACTAGTGGAAGTGAAACAAATGCGTCGCTCGAGCTGGCGCGGCTCGTGTGATTTTGAGTCGTTGAATTATCAGATTTGTTTAGTAAGAACACGTAAGAAACAAGAATATTCGGTATTTTCCGCGATTTCGTGATATTCCTAGGGATTTCGGGATATCCCTGATATCTTCTTTTCCCTGCGACATAATTTATAAAACGAGTATACTATAATTTATTATATTATATCCTCCATATTGCTTAAACTAAAATTTTGATTTTCGACGCTGCACAACCCAATAGCTTTGTCCACACTGGGCCTTTTTTGTTCATCAAGGGCATGCGTTATAACTTATAGCGCAGTCAACAGCGAACGTGAGGCATGCCCGTGATGCGCGTTGAAATCGTAGCGCTCGCTGTGACACTTTTCTTTCAACGCGGGTGGATTGTGACTCATTCAATGATTGAATATGCCAAACGAAAGTTGAATAAAAAGAAGATGACGAAAGTTGAAGACGGAATTGCATAATGTGGACATAGCTAATAAGGGCTCCCGCACTAAACTGCGCATTCGCATTGCATCGCATTGTCATGTATATTATGAATTTTAACAATATATAAAATTAATTTATAAGATAAGATCAATATTCTTTATTGAACACACATAACATAAAAATTTAAAAAATACATTAATTTTAAATAGTTTCCTTTGTAGAGATAAACTACTATAACATAGCGCGCTCCTCCAAATGACTGTTTCAATGTGTGTAGTCACATCCTTATGATAGAGTTTGTATGTAGTAAGTATTCAACCAATCAAACAGTAGGTACTCGTAATATTTCACTCAATGTCACTTATTACCAAGATTTGTTGGTCAACTAATCATAACTAGCCTACCGCGCAAGACAACTTCAAACGTTTTGACAGCGCACTTCAAACGTTTTGAATTTTGGAGGGGCGCGCCATGTTATCGTAGTTAAATCTAGTAATATATTAAACTAAAATACAGCAATATTCGTTAGGAGCGCAATCCGTCTTGACATCTTTCAAAGCTGTACTACATAAGTTACTTTTGTCTATACAATGGCCGCCACGTTCCTCACAAAGAACTTCATCCATTGATGCTGAAAATAAATCAAAGTAAACTTAGTCTAATATAATAATAGAATGGTGTGAAGAATAACAATGAAAGGAGAGCAATGAAACATTTAAAGATCAAAGCAGAGGCGGCCGTCACAAGCGCATACAGTAATACGACACTTCTTTAATCTGTGAATACGACCAAAATCCGACATGTTGTACGGTACACACGTCATATCAGTTGACAGAAACGTTGTCAAACGTCGAACGACACTTTTTGTATACTGCCTATGCTGTTGCATTGGAATAATATATAAATCCTATTTGATCGCATGCGTATAGTTGTCGATTCAAACATGACATCAGTTGTATTGACCTTCAAGGTGCTCCCTCACCGCGAGCATTCACTTGTAATGTAACATAATAGATTCGTTTCTGAGCATTTCACATGCGATTTGACTTGGAGCATTTTGCATGTAGCTAAAATGTTGCTGGTATCATATTATAAAGAGTATACTCATGTAACTTCATCTACACGTGTATTGGGAATCTATTAAACATTAAAACATAAACCAAAATACAAATTTTATTAAAACTTGCGAAACAAGAATTTCATAAAAAACTTCTCTATATATTAATTACCTTTATTAATACGAAATTCTTAGAAATTTCATTACCGGTATATAAACTTTCTCATCAAATTCATATATTTATTTAACAAGAGGTTAAATATTTAACAAGAGTCGACCATTGCAATGCGCACAACAATGTTACAAGTTGTATCAAGATATAACACACTGTATCATTGCAAGATGAGCACTGCAATGCTCGACTCTGCAACGTTACATTACAAGCGAATGCTCCCGGTGAGAGAGTACCTTTCAAAGATGGCGTCACTTCACTTTTTTCACTCAAATTATCCTTGTAGGATTCTATCATAAATAGATTGAGGTTAAATTCTGTATTAATTTTAGAAATATACCTAAATTATTGAGAACCAAGCAATTTTCCGTAAGCATGTAAATAATCAATTATTTTCACCTACCCATTGCAATTTATTATTTGCAACGGTTGATGAACTATAATTTTTCTTCTGTTATCCATATCCATACTAATATTATAAATGTGACAGTGAGTCTGTCTGTCTGTAACTTCTTCATGCCCAAACCACTGAACCGATTTTGCTGAAACTTGGTATGGGGATACTCTAAGTCCCAGGAAAGGACATAGGCTACTTTTTGTCCCGGAAAAATGTACTGTTTTGTAAGATGAATGAGTTTTGGCGCAACGGAGTTGCAGGCATCATCTAGTTTTTTTTATAAACAGTATGATTTATTTTATTAATAAACTATTAAATTTTTGAGAATTCAATATTATGCTCGAACAGTTCCTTATTTTTGACGTGACAACGTCTTAAATTAGGTTGCGGCTGGGAGTCACTTATGAAAAAGTGTAACGCTCGGTAACGTTACGATCAGTCACCGAACGAGAGAGAGGCCCGCCGAATGCCTTGCGTCTCTCTCCCACACGTTGTCACGTAAAATCTTCGCCCGTAAAACCGACTTTACAGGCAACCATTTTTATTTTTCTTTCTCTATTTTATAAAAAAATATCGCTTAAGGTTTGAAATCATGTTAAGCTCTTGTTTACAAAAAAAAAGGATTAAAAAAATCTTTCTTCATATTTTTACTTAAGTTGGACAACTTGAACTAATTTCATGAAAATATAAAATTAGATTTAAAAAAAACTCACGGTTACTGAGAATGCAGTCAAATGTCAAAACAAGCAGAAACATTACAAAAACACTGCGCGTCTTCATGGTTGGAGTGCTCCTATGAAAATGCCATGTTCTCCGTACCTATTTATTGTATATTTAAACTGTGACGCTCTTGTTAAATTGCATTACGTGCATATTACTAAACCAATACCAAATCTACATTTAAAAAGTTTAATAATAATAATAAATAATAATATAGCCCTTTATTCAGATCTTATTTTACAATTCACAGAGTTACTAATTATTCACAAAGTTACTGATTATTAAATGCTCTAAAGTCTAACCTAGAATTTCTTTCTTACTAATTTTTTGCAGATCTGTTTGCCAGTCGGCAAAGGCCTCCTCCAACCGTTTCCATTCTATCCTATTTTGAGCCACTCTGTTCCAGGTCACGCCTGCTACTTGCTTGATGTCATCGTCCCACCTTTTCTGCGGTCTTCCTCTTTTCCTTTTTCCTTCTCGGGGGTACCATTTGGTCACCATTTTGCTCCATTTGTCATGGACTCTTATCAGATGTCCTGCCCATCTCCATTTCAGCCTTTTTATTTTTGTTATTATGTGTGTGGTTTTAGTTTTGCATCTGATGATTTTGCTTTTAATTTTGTCTGATTTTTTCAAGTTAAGCATGCTCCTTTCCATTGCTAGTTGGCACACTTCGAGCTTTCTTGTTATTTCTTGTGTGAGTGGCCATGATTGGCAGCCGTAAGTGAGAATGGGTAATATGCAGGTGTCGAATAATTTGCTCTTGATTTTTATATGTAGTTTTTTGTCCTTCATAACCTCTTTTAGGCTCCAGTATCTCTTCCAGCTATTGTTTATTCTTCTGTCGACTTCTTTGTGCATAGGTTCTTGTTGAGTGATTAACTGTCCCAAATAGATATAGTCATCTGTGTAGTCTAATTCTGTTTCTCCTAATTTAATCTTATTTTTGATTCCATTGGTCATCAATCTTGTTTTATCGGGGTTTAGCTGTAAACCTACACTCTGACTTTCAGCTGCCAACTCATTAATCATTCTGCTTAGGTCTTCCGATGTTTTGGCGAACAGCACGATATCATCAGCAAATCTCAGCTGCATCAACTTTGTATCATCCACGTTGATTCCTAAGTTGTTCCAATCGAATTTTCTGAATATTGACTCTAGTACCGCTGTAAATAGCTTTGGGGACAGGGGATCTCCTTGTCTTACGCCTTTTTCTATTCGAATTGGAGCACTTGACTTTTCTAATTGGATTTTTGCTGTGCAGTGGCTATATACATTTTTTATTAATCGGATGTACTTGTGTTCGATTCCCTGTTCCTTCAAAGCTTCCCATATTTTTCGGTGTTGCAGAGAGTCAAACGCTTTGCTATAGTCGACAAATGCAATGTAGTATGTGAGCTGATATTCGTTGTATTTCTCGATAATTTGACGCACTGTATGGATATGATCTATCACAGAATAATGTTTCCTAAATCCTGCTTGTTCGATGGTCTGGTTATCATCTAGTATTCTTTCTAGGCGTTTTAAAATTATTTTGGCGAAAATCTTGTAAATATTGGACATAAGACTTATAGGTCGATAATTCCCGATGTCATATTTATCTCCTTTTTTATATATCAGAATAATGTTTGACTGTGTCCATTGTTGTGGAATGGTCTCGGTGTTTATGATATCATTGAACATATTTGTGATGACTGGTATCAGTACTTCTTTGCATTGTCTCAATATTTCGTTATTGATGCCGTCTGGGCCTGGTGCTTTGTCATCCCTTTATGTGTCAATAGCTTTCCTAACTTCAGCTGGAAGAATGCTAGGTATGCTCGAATCTAGGTTCGCTTCAACTTCCTCTTGTATGCTGTAATCCTCGTAGAGTATTTTTTAATAGGATACGGCTGTTTTTAATATGTCTGTTCTACGAAGCTTCCACTGTCCACTCGCATTTTTTATTTTAACAACCCAGTCTTTGGTCTTGTTTAATTAATTGTATGCTTTTTTGGTTTCACCTGTTCTGATTATGCATTTTTCGATAGTTGTCATCCTATTTATTTTCTTATCTTTTCTTATGTTGTATTTAATTTCTTTACTAATTTTTACTAACTGCTTTCTTCTGTCTAGTGCGTCTTTTGCTCCTATTAAGTCTTTTCTTTCCTTAAGTAGTTTAATGGTGTCCGTTGATAGTATGCTTTCCATTGTGCCTTTTTTTATACTTGGTTTTGCTTTTATTTCATTTTTGATTGTGTTTTCTAGATAATTGTACTTCTCTTGTATTGATAATCCCCTTGTTTTAGTATTGAAGTCTGCAAAACTGTCAGTTAGAGAGGTTGCTATTTCTTCTATTTGATGTTTACTTAGCTTGATATGTATCAAATCTTGTCTCGGTCTGGGAGGTTTCGGTTGCTTGTCCTTCACTTCAGCTCTAATAAGCCTATGGTTGGTGTTAAAATTAAGTTTATTTATGACTATAAAGTTGGTGAAGTAATTGCTTCTATTGGTTAGCATGAAGTCAATTTCGTTTTTTGTTTTGCCATCTGGAGAGACCCATGTCCACATATTCTTTTTATTTTTCTTATACATAGTATTTAAGATGACCAGGTTGTTCTCTTGTGCAAAGTTGGTGATTTTTTCTCCGTTTCTACTTCTTGGTTTCTTGCTGTAAGTAAACGATCCGATAATTGTGTCTTCTCCTCCGCGTTTTTCTCCAATTTGCCCGTTATAGTCTCCCATTACAATTAAGTTTTTATGTGCATGCTTCTGGATAGTTCGGTTCAAGTCAACATAAAATGCTTCTATTATTTCTAAATTAGACTTTTCTGTGGGGGAATATATTTGCACAATGGACCAACTATCTTTGTAACCTGGTAATTTTAGATTCACTATCGAAATGCGTTCTGAGACTCCAATGAATTCCTCTACGTATTGTGTCATGTGTTTTTTGATAATAAATCCGACTCCATGTAGTCCTGGGGTCTCACCTATATGGTAGAGTAAGTAATCTTGGTGTTCAATTATCCTTTCCCCCATTCGTCTCACTTCGCTCAGACCTAGTATGTCCCATTTGATATCTTGTAATGCAAATATTAGTTCGGTGAGAGATTCTTCTTCTTTCAGAGTGAGTACATTTAAAGCAGCGATGAAAAATCTTTTTTCTTTTTTTTTCTTACCTCTGGAGGGTTTTGGTCTAATTTCCCACGGGGACCAGCCGGATTGGGAAATGTATTATTTGTTGGTTTGTTAGTGTTTTTCCTGTGGTTTTGGCTCCCCGTTGAGCGCTGTGGGTTTTGGGTCATTGTCGGGCCTTGGGCGAAATATGTCGAACCTCTTATTTATTTTGTATGGTGTAGACATTTTTTTTCCTGAAGTTCCGGCCGTTGGTGACTTAGATGGGGATCTTTTTCTTTTGTTTTCAGGGTCTTTAGATTTTTTTACAATAAGCTTGTCGTATTTTATGTATGCTGCATTTCCTTTTTTTTGCTCTATTTCCATCTCTTTCTTGAGTTCTTTCCTTTTTATTATAACCTCTTTAGGGTAATCCGGTGTGGCGTATATTCCTGATGGGAATTGTTTTTTGTTATTGAGGATTTGACTTTTGCGCCATGCAAGAGTAAGATTTACCCGGGCGGGCCTAGTTTTTCCTTCAAGTTTTTTCCCTATTCGGTGGTGGGCGAGAGTGGGATGAATGGGAGATAAGTGACATGTTCACTTATCTCCCATTCATCCCACTCTCTTATTCCAGTGTTTGAGCTCGCTTCGTTTAGAGTGTGTATGACTTTCTCTTTCAGTTCCTCGCTGTTTGTCTCTGACTCGGTAATCCCATGGATGATTATGTTATTTTTCCTCACTTCTTTTTCAAGCATGGTAACCTTATTTTTGAGGGTTGACACTTCTTCTTTTAGCTTTTTGTTTTCTTGCAGCACTGGTTGGAGTTTTCCATCTAATGTAGCAGCCAATATGGCTGCTACATTAGATGGAAAACAGAGTATTTCAGGAAAAGTTCTTCCGTTTCTTTTTTGAAATTCGCTTTCATTTCGTCCATTTTATTCAGAATCAACTTGAGCTGTTCCTCCATGGTAATGGTTTCCTCTGATTTGTTTTTTCGTTTTGAATATTGGTATTTATATATTCCACTATGGTAGATTTTTATTTTATTTCCTGGTATCCCTTATTTGTCTATGGCACCACTTTAGTTGTCGTCTGTCACCAGCTGTCAGCTGTCAGCTGTTTGCATGTCACTTGTCACCAGCTGCTGAGAGATTGTCAGTTGATTCTAAAATGGCGGAAGTGAGTCGTTTAATTCGCGTCGTTAAGTTGAATGTTTGAAACTTATCTGTTTATAGGTAGTTATGTTTGTGCCTTGTTCCTGATGATTTTCAGCGCTTTTCTCTTGAAATCGGTGTTGTCGCGTTTGGATTTGTTGCCACTTTGATTCGTCATTCAGTGTTTCTTTTTATCTGACTTAGCACTTTTGTCAGCCGGGAATTACACTTTAATTCGGAAATAATCGCGGAGCCAAGAAACAACAAACTGTAGTTGACAACTGCTACATTACATTTAAAAAGTATACGATAAAAAATTAAATTGTTAGGCTTGGAGCTTGGAGCTTGAAGTATTTTTTAATTACTTTTAGGTACTTTAGAATTTATTTTGTTTATTTTAACGTTTTAAGGGAAGTTAAACTTATAACAACCCTCTTTTTGCATCGGGGGTTAAAAAAGGTTGTCCATTCCTGTTTTTTTTACCTATTTGAAAAATTTTATAAAACACTTTTACCAATATAATAATAGCCAGTAAAGTGGCTAACTCACTTATTATAGAAACTAGCTGACGCGCGCAACTCCGTTGCGCTGAAAAATGTTTATCGTATGGAAACTATATATTCTACTGTTAGACACCCTCAAAAGTCTAATATTTTAAGAAAGTACAAGGGTGTCTGGCGGTGGGAAGCAACTGTCAGAAATGTCCGGCACTGGAAAACGAGATTCCTCTACTAAACGCGAAGAATATAAGCTATGAAATTGAGCTTTACTCCTTCTCCTAGGTCAGGTAGACCTTCAGAACTGGATGCCTCCTAAAGTAACCGCGACCGAAACTCCATAGTTGCTGGTCGTTCCTTCTTCTGTAAAGGTCACAGGTAATCTTTCAGCTTTTCTAAACTGAGGAAGGTCTAGCCTTAGCAGGCTCTTACTCTAAAATATCTATAATACTTGTATTTTTTTTTTGTTAAAGAAGGCAGATCGCTGCAGTCCTGATGTCACTGCGACCCATAAGAATCTATTGTGACTCCTTCGCAATAGAGTATCATCCCCAACCCAATACTGCTCATAAATTGAACTGGTTGGGGTTGGTGCCACGAATTTCCTCTCTGGATGAGTATTCGTGGCGATCAAGGTGCCGGTTCCTGATGCTCTGTAGTAGAGCAGGACAGTCAAGGAGAATCTACAACTTGTAATATACGTTTGATCAAGGGCTCCCAACATAACTGCTTGTGTGATAGCCCTTAAAACTGAAACTGGTGAAGGAAATCCAGTGCAATGCGTGCGGCTATGGATATGCGGCAACTGCGGCAACTGCGGCGCGGACAGGTGTGCGAAGTCAAAAAAAGCGATTACTGCGGCAACGCATGTCATGCGGCCTAGTATGCGTTCACTCTTAGCACCTCCATCGTAGATATCGCAGACACAATAGATTTTCAATTGTTATGCGGCAGCCGGCTGTCGCTTGGTGATTGGTGGGTTAGTAAACACTTTTATAGTTTTTACTGTTTACTAGCCAAATGGCCTAGCCAAACATTCTCAAGGTGTGTTTCCGTGGAGCCCTGGAGCTCAGGATAGGCCTTGTAGGATCTCCATGAGCGACACTTAAACTGTTTTTGGAAATGTCATCAGACAATTAATTCATTCAAGCATAAAGTTCATTCAAAAACAAATCATTTTTTTAGGGTCCGTCAAAAATGACACTTCTTAAATATCCAGTCTAAAAATAAATCTATATAATGGATGAATAATAGTAATATTATGTTAACTCTTTTTCCAAATTGATTCAGGAATTTCATTTTATTTACCTACTGTGAAAATGTAATTGTCATGGTGCAAAAGAACGCAAATTGAAATTCAATACGTACGAAAACTGTATTATTATACATTTCTGTATTGTTATAAGTACATATTTTATTTAAAATATGAAACAATAATATACTAAAATATAACACTTTCCTTAAGTTTGTCATAATATACGATTACTTTCCAGAAATGATTCCTTACCAACAATACTATAAATTGATACAATAATACAGGGTGTTTTTTTGTTATTTTTTCTTACCTTCTACCCTCGTTAACTTTTTTCTCCCATGGCTTACAGATTTTGCGTCATATAAGAAAATGTACAGCTTTTCAAGCCCTTTCATTTGATATCTGTCTCAACATGCTACAGCTTGGTAACGGGTCCCATACAAAAACGCCCCTTGTTCTTTGTGTAATTACTCTCGTAACCACTTTTTATACGAACGTAGTATAAGTTATAACCAAATATATCAGATAAAATTTTGAGAAGTTAGTCACATTTTCTTTCATCTGTACTTTGAGAATCAAATTAATACTTTTTGCCATAAACACTAGTAAAATACCTCATGATAATAAGAAGACGTGAGTGGAAGAATCGAATAAGTAACATTTCGTAACATACAGACAATAACTAATTTTTTCCCTTGTAACTTTCATAAAACTTGTAACTTATCTACTCCATAACCTAGCTAATATATCTGGCTACGCATATAATCCATAGTTTTTAACCGACTTCGAAAAAACAAGGAGGTTATATGTTCGGCTGTGGATTTTTTTTTTGTATGTTCAACGATTACTCCGCCGTTTGTGAACCGATTTTCAAAATTTTTGTTTTGTTGTATATTTTGGTTTCACTCTAATTTGGTACCGTGTTCACAAAAGTGGTGACCTGATGATGGGATCCAGGAGTAATCGAGGAAACTCCTCGAAATTTATATGGAAACATATGGTGATTTTAGTTTTATGTGAAGTGTACTAAGAATATGCTACCAAAAAGTCAAATATTGGGTCAAGGTATACCATGGTTTCGAACACGGAATATATAACACTAGAGGAAAGGGTATGGGGGACTGGCCCGCGTGCCATAATTATGTCCAGGGTGTTTTTTTGTTATTTTTTCTTACCTTCTACCCTCGTTAACTTTTTTCTCCCATGGCTTACAGATTTTGCGTCATATAAGAAAATGTACAGCTTTTCAAGCCCTTTCATTTGATATCTGTCTCAACATGCTACAGCTTGGTAACGGGTCCCATACAAAAACGCCCCTTGTTCTTTGTGTAATTACTCTCGTAACCACTTTTTATACGAACGTAGTATAAGTTATAACCAAATATATCAGATAAAATTTTGAGAAGTTAGTCACATTTTCTTTCATCTGTACTTTGAGAATCAAATTAATACTTTTTGCCATAAACACTAGTAAAATACCTCATGATAATAAGAAGACGTGAGTGGAAGAATCGAATAAGTAACATTTCGTAACATACAGACAATAACTAATTTTTTCCCTTGTAACTTTCATAAAACTTGTAACTTATCTACTCCATAACCTAGCTAATATATCTGGCTACGCATATAATCCATAGTTTTTAACCGACTTCGAAAAAACAAGGAGGTTATATGTTCGGCTGTGGATTTTTTTTTTGTATGTTCAACGATTACTCCGCCGTTTGTGAACCGATTTTCAAAATTTTTGTTTTGTTGTATATTTTGGTTTCACTCTAATTTGGTACCGTGTTCACAAAAGTGGTGACCTGATGATGGGATCCAGGAGTAATCGAGGAAACTCCTCGAAATTTATATGGAAACATATGGTGATTTTAGTTTTATGTGAAGTGTACTAAGAATATGCTACCAAAAAGTCAAATATTGGGTCAAGGTATACCATGGTTTCGAACACGGAATATATAACACTAGAGGAAAGGGTATGGGGGACTGGCCCGCGTGCCATAATTATGTCCAGCTGGACATAACTTAACTCGCGCGCAAAAGGAAGTGAGCGAGTACGAATTTAAACCTTACATAGTTGACGTAAGGTGAAAAATTGCATACAACTTCAAGTCTTATCGTATTTAGCTGTCAAGCGCCATCTAGCGTTGAATAACTTAACTCGGTAGTCAGAGCCGGTATTGCTAAATTTAAATTCTTCCTTATTTAAAAGGGTTACGGTTGTTTTTACGACATTGTATTTAAAAAATAAATCTCTTTGTGATTGGTTATTTTTTTGTGTGCGTAAAATGTTACTGTGTGAGTTTGGCGACACCAGTTTCTATGAAACTTATTTGCTATGCCCTTTCCTTTAGTGTTATAATATATTCCGTGGTTTCGAAGATGCTGAGAGAACTCCTGACTCCTTATAGATACACGTTTGGGAGTTTCGGCGTTGTTTTAAGAACAGAAAGCATATGCTACTATGCAATTCATATTCATCATCATAATCATCATCATCATCGTCATCATCATCATCATTACCACGTCGTGTTAAGGTCACCAATGTCTCATGGCACAGAAAAGATAATAGTACAAGGCATAGATATGGATATACTAATGATAATAATTATGTACTGTATAACAACACCTGGTGAGCCGGGTGCGTGGCGGCAGACGACAGATCGAATACTTTACTTACTACTTTAAATACAGATCGAATACTTTACTAACTACTTTATAAAATTTAAATAGAAAAATAGAATTAAAATAAAGTTATTTTAAAAAGAGCATTTAAACAAAACAAAGTCATTAAATGTCTTTTTAATTAGTTTGTGGGAATAGTGTGTGAAGGCCAAAGGAAGATCTTCCGACCGAGCGAGGTGGTATGCCCGGTCAGGCCGAAGCCCACGTGATACATTTCAGCTGTCGTATATATACCGCCGCGCTCAGAAAACTTCGATAGCGCGATGCAGGAATGTTAGGCGAATTGTTGGTACCGCCACATCACTCCCCCCCGAAGACCGGAGAGGTCGAATCTTGAAGTCTTGTCGCTTGAGTCGCCGGTGCCAGTGAGTTCCAGTGAGTCGGAACTGTTGCAGTGAGTCCCAGTGAGTCGGAACTGTAAGCTGCTGCACGGGATCCAGTGAGTCGGATAAGCTGCCGTGCGGGGCCGATGCTACGTGCTGACCAGGAGAGATGTGCTCTGCTTGCTGACCGGTCGGTGTAGTGAGAAAGCCCGATGATGCCGATGCGGAGTCGCCCAGGCCGCGGTACGTTGCGGCTAGTGGACAAGTTACCCGATGAGGCGATGCTGGCTGGCGCGGTGCGGAGGGGCGGGGAGTGATGATGATGAAGGAGGCGTGTTCTGTCGAGGGTCACCAATGTGGGAATAGTGTGTGAAGGCCAAAGGAAGATCTTCCGACCGAGCGAGGTGGTATGCCCGGTCAGGCCGAAGCCCACGTGATACATTTCAGCTGTCGTATATATACCGCCGCGCTCAGAAAACTTCGATAGCGCGATGCAGGAATGTTAGGCGAATTGTTGGTACCGCCACAAGTTATAGGTACTTATTAATCGATAGATGGCGCACTAAGTATCGATTTGAATTCTTGATGTCAATAATTATGATAATATTAAATATTATGAGTAGCTACGCTACATCCTATGCAAGTTTATACAATTTTTTATCTGATAGATCCTTCGCATTCCATTCGTTATCGCAATCGCCGGTGACCGCTTGGGGCTTGAAGCATTAAAATTGTTAAATTACTTAGCACGATATGTTCACTTCACTGATAATATATTATTTTGTGAGTGTGAGTTGCCAGTTCCAAAAGTTTCAAATATTCTGTCAGAGGACTGAAGATTCAGCTATCTGGTACCGACTTCAAAATAATGAAGATTGAGTACAGAAATAGTTGAGGTTTAGCCGAATTCGGAAAAAGGCACTTAGATAATAAAAATTATTTAATACTTTTTAGTTCATAATAATGTTATTATTGTTTTTACCTTGGAAGTCGCTTTTAATTTTTTGTTAAAAATAATTTCATTCCATATGTGTTTTGGGGTGCTAAATCCGAATCTGAGATTTGCGGACAAAATTTCGTGACGCAACATTAAAAAAAAACAGAAAAAGCCGGGGTTTTTTTTTTGCTTTTTCCGGTTTTTTGCTTAAAACTCGAAAATTGTTAACTTTTAGTAAATGGACTGTTTGCAAAAATTAAAGTACTTGAAATTCTCTACAAATAACAGTATTAAGTTTTTTTTTTAGACAAATCGTTCGGTTTCTAGTGCGAGTTGAAAATTGTAAATTTTTAGCAGTTTATGCAAAACCCACTTTTTACATTTCATCTTTAATTTTTGTGGATGCTGTCATTTAATAAATATCACCTGGTTTTCCACACAAGTAATTAAAAAGAAAAAAGGCAAAAATCATGCAAATTCAGTAGGTATCAAAAAAGGTAGAACTCGTAACAAAATAAAACTCAAAATCTCGTTACTTATGATCGTATATTATTATGATTATAAATTAAATTTAAATTAAAAATATGCAAAATTTATATGAGCCTTTGTCTTTTGGAAGGTCCTGGCTGAGGTTCTTCGATAACGATGAGTCCTGGTTCTGCTTGTTCTGGTAATAAAAGTTTAAAGTTAAGTCATTTATCTAGAAGAGATGAAGATTGCAAAATAGATTGTGAGATTTAACATACTGAGGTTCTTCGATGGCATCGGGTCCTGGCTCAGGGTCTGATTGCTACATCGTCAGCATCGGGTGTCGTTTTCCTGGAAAATAAAAAGAGGTGAGACACATATCATATATCAAGGAGAGATGAATGACTACGAAATAACTTGTAAGATCCAACATACCTCTCTCTCTTCAGTTTCTTCTACGTCTATGTCAGAGCTGTCTTCTGGGGGCTCATCATTGTTACACAGTCCTTCGTATGATGTGCATATTGGGGAACAATGGAGTCCCGTCTTCCTACATACACAATTACGTTGACAGCCCTTTTTACATTTACATGAAATGTACCGGAGTATTGAGTTTGGTGCAGGGTCCAAAGTAGTTGGTACTGGCACGAGACCACTACTAGTTTTTTTCCATCCCCACTCACTTGGTGCCAGTTCCAAAAGTTTCAAATATTCTGTCAGAGAACTGAAGATTCATCTGGTGCCGACTTCAAAATGATGAAGATTGAGTACAGAAATAGTTGAGTTTTAGCCGAATTCGGAAAAAGGCACTATTAGATAGGAAAAATTATTTAATACTTTTTAGTTCATATTATAAGGATGTAATTTTTGTTTTTAACTTGGAAGTCGGTTTTAATTTTTTGTTAAAAATAATAATTTAAATGTGTAAAATGTTTACTAATAAATGAAGGTCAATAATAATTCATACTTTCTATTATATTATGTACATTATACTTACTTAATTTATATGTCAGTGATACTTTCATACCTACTAATACTAGCTGTCCCGGCAAACATTGCTTTGCCATAATATAAAGTACTAGACGTTCAGTGCGGCTTCGCCCGCGTAAATAAGATATTTCACTGACAAAATATTAGTCCACAAAAAATAGCTTATGATCCTTCACGTGGTCTACTTCTTATCTGTGCCAAATAATAGAAAAATATCTCGAGTAGTTGTGAGATAAGTCCTTTCAAATAATTTTTCCCGTTTCTTCGGTATACTCACTCGGCGAAACACAGCGCAAGCGCTGTTTCACGCCGGTTTTCTGTGAGTACGTGGTATTTCTCCGGTCGAGCCGGCCCATTCGTGCCGAAGCATGCTTCGGCACGAATGGGCCGGCTCGACCATGGGAGAGCCATGGCTCTCCCACGTATAAAATTCTCAGATGTAATGTGTGCGTTAACGCTTTGGAGTTAAGGTTGGATTTGCTATGTCTATGTTGCTATACAAAACATTACCGCCGAATCGCTGCCGAACTTTACGCTCGACTCAGCTAGACGGAAATTTGGCTCACGACGGAATTTCGACATGGTGTGTCGTCTGTTGCGTTCCGTCCGTATTTTGTATGCGTTTGATACGCGGCGTAAACGCGGCGGAATTTACGTAGGCGTAATTCAGCCTAGTGTGTGTTTAGAGACTTATCTTTAAAAGTTGAAAAGCATTTAAAATTGATAAGCTAAGATAGTTCTTTATTGTGCACACAATCACATAATAAATATAACAATTTTTAAAAACATTTTAAACTGTTTCTTTTGTAGTGATATATTAATCTATAATTACACAGCAAACATCACTAGGAGGGCAATCCGTATTATCAACGCTATCCGGACAAAATATACTTTTGGGAACACACGTGAAGCCACGTTCCTTACAACTGCTTTCCATTGATGCTGAAAACAAATTATAGTAAACTTAGTCGAGTATAATAATAGAATGGTAAGAAGATTAATAATGAAAGGAGAGCAATAAAACATTTAAAGTTCAAAGCAGAGTCCGTCACTAGCACAAACAGTAATCCGATTATTCCGACCAAAATCCTTCATGTTGCATACGTCATAGCAGAATATCAATGACAGAAACGTTGCCAAACGTCGAACGAAACTTTTTGTTTACTGTCTTTGTCTGTGCTGTTGATTTGAAATCATGTTAAGCTCTTGTTTACAAAAAAATCGATAAAAAAAATCTTCCTTCATATTTTTACTTAAGATGGACAACTTGAAATAATTTTATGAAAATATAAAATTAGATTTAAAAAAAAAACTCACGGTTGCTGAGAATGCAGTCAAATGTCAAAACAAGCAGAAACATCACAAAAACACTACGCATCTTCATGGTTGAAGTGCTCCTGTGAAAATGCCATGTTCTCCGTACATATTTTATATATTAAAACTGTAACGCTCTTGTTAAATCGCATTTCAAGCATAATTATTATAAAACCACGACCAAATCTACATAAAAGTAGTATGTACCTTTAAAAAGTACAAATTAAAAAATAAAATGGAATAGGCTTGGAGCGGACCCCCAAAACGAATAGTATTTTTTTGAAAGTTTAATTAGTATTTGGTACTTTAGACTTAATTTATTTTAATATTTTTTACTTTTAAAAGAGAAGTTAAGTTTCTTGTGTTGGGGTTTTTAAATTTTTTAATTAAGTAAATTTTTTCTTTTATACTTTTTAAAGGCACGTAGATTTGGTCGTGGTTTTGAAATATGCACGTAATGCGCTTTCATTTCAGACCCCACTCGAGTATATTTACAGACATTCTGTGAATCTTCCCCACTTTCACCCACCACAACTTACAACTGCACAACCGATTTTCATCAAACGTCTCGCACTATCTATAGAGCCCGTTCTGTTTGTCCGCTATTGAGCACGCAATGGAAATAAAACAATCGATACTTTCACTCATCGCTTAGTTTCGAGGTACAGTCAATATTCTCAATATGTCGCAGTCATCTGGTTTAATATGCGATTCGATTGAATGACTAGCGCATCTATTGAATGACACCATTCAATTGAATGACTTAAGGACAACTCGTCAAGATGTTGACTGTGACGTCTAAACATCAAAACGTTAAATGACTATTGTCATTATAGTGAAGTCATATAAACGTCAAAACGTTAAATGACTATTGTCATTATAGTGAAGTCGTTAAATGGGATGCTATAATTTTAAGTAACCGTTGACGGGGTAGTAATAAGTAAATCCACGCTGTCATATTATTTTATTACAATAAATCACTCTAAAGCAAATTTAATTGACAAAATATCAACACAGTGCTATCAGCTGTGTGATTTATTTGACGCCATATTTGTTTTAGTGACTAGTAGCGCCGCAGTGGGAAAAAGTGAAATACGTTCAACTACATGACTCACTTCATGTCCGCTATCTTCAAAGAGCTATGTTACAAATCGCTAACTAGTTGGACGTTGAGATAAGATCGTTCAATCGACGGTCGGCCGAGTCATTCAATTGAATGCTGTCATTCAATGAATACGAGTACGCTTGTCATTCAATCGAATCGCAGATTAAACAAGATGATTGCGACATATACATAATACTAGCTGTCCCGGCAAACGTTTCTTTGCCATATTAATTTTTTTTAATTTGATTGCAGCGCTAACTGTCTGGACGAACTAAAATTAAAATTCGAATTCGAATATTATTTAAAATTTGATACAATATGTCGGATCCAATGTAAAACATTCCAAAATCAACAACTACTAATAAATTAAAAATTAATTAAAAAAACATTATCCAGCGGACAAAATTGTGAATCTAAACCATTCCCAGATCCCCTTGAACACACACAAAAAATTTCATCAAAATTGGTCCAGTCGTTTAGGAGGAGTTCAGTCACATACACACGCACACAAGAAATATATATATTAAGATGTATATGTCGCTTTCTCTTCTTTTTCGATTTCTCGATTGTAATTAATCGATTTTCGAAACAGACATGAAACAGAGGAATGATAATGTTCACTTTGGGATATATTGTGACTCAGTAATTATATTTTATGTAATATTATGTATTTATGTTTCTGTTTAGTGATTTAGTTTAGAATAATATAATTTATCACTAGCTGTCCTGGCAAGCACGTATCTTAAGATTTATCATTCCTCTGTCTATGAACTCGAAAAATAATCGATTAAAAAATCGATATACCTATTAAAGTGGCAAAAGAGGCGAGGCGCGGCGATGCCTTCGAATCGATTCCGCGCGTACAGGTATTCCCATCACTAAAGCGCTCTTGTGACGTCACAGCTGTAGGTATGTAAAAAGTCGTTTTCATACATAGGGAGCGACATGCGGCTTCTATCTTGATCTATTTCTGTGTTCAAGCCCCATAAGAGCTCCGGTGATCGCGATAATAATAGAATAAAATAGCATTTCCAAGAATCCGCGATCGAAGGATTAAATGGATGAAAAATGTTAACTCTGTTTTTCCAAATTGTATCAGGAATTTCATTTTATTTACCTACTGTGAAAATGTGATTGTTATGCTGCAAAGGAACGTAAATTGAAACTCAATACGTACTGAAATTGTTAACGTCACGATAGTAAATATATTTTGTTATGTATAATATTATGCAGTCTCTCGTCTAAATCATTTAATGTAAGCGACATTTTTAATTTAATAAGTATTTATTTCATAGTACGTTTAATGTTTTTAAAACGCTCATCTATCTTTATCTATACATCTATACATATTATTATAAAACAAAGTCGCTTTTTTCCCTCATATCCCTTTGTTCCCTTTAATCTTTAAAACTACGCAACGGATTTTGATGATTCTTTCAGTGTTAGATAGCCCATTTATTGAGGAAGGCTATAGGCTATATTTTATCACGCTAAGACTAATAGGATCGAAGAAATAGAGGAAAATGAAAAAAACGGGGAAAATTATTTGAAAGGGCTAACATGAACGCGGTAATCTCAGGAGCTTCTGGTCCGATTTGAAAAGTTATTTTAGTGTTAGATAGCCCATTTATTGAGGAAGGCTATAAGCTATATTTTATCACGCTAGGACTAATATGAGAATGTGGAAAAAACGGAGGAAATTATTTTAAAGGGATTATCTCGCGTACTAATGGAGCAATTTTTTTGTTATTTGGCACAGATAAGAAATAGACCACGTGAAGAATCATAGGCTATCGATTTTAATCATTTTTTCAGTGTCTATATATTGTATACGAGTAACTAGTAGTCGCTAGTTTTAACACTAAAAATCTAGGAGATTGGTCACATTGATCCTTGCGTGATTTCGTTAAAAGTTGCAAAAGACATAAAAATTGTTTCTTTTGTATTAATAATAATAATATATTAAACTAAGATACAGCAATATTCGTTAGGAGCACAATCCGTCTTGAAATTCTTCAAGGCTGTACCACAGAAGACACTTTGGTCCATACAAATGCCGCCACGTTTTCCACAACGAGTTTCCTTTATTGATACTGAAAAAATCGAAGTAAAATTAGTCTAGTAAAAATAGGATGATCAGAAGATAAAAATGAAAGGAGAGAAATATTGATAGGCAATTAGATAAAGAACTGAAAAAACTCATTAAGAACCATATAGTAAATAGACGAGACAAATAAAAATATGTAATGAAGTAAGAGGAAAATAATATAATTCAGGATTTAGTATCTTAATAATTATTATTGCCTTGATGTTGTTTACTTGTTAATAACACAAATATTATGCTTAATACAATATAATTAATGCCCATCCTTCTTATTTCGGTACAATCAAAATTAACTGTTCAAAATGATTTGATGGAGACAATCAGTGGAATATTCGGTACGTTAGCAAAAATAACAGCGGAGAAATCTGGAGGAAATAAGTAAGTTTCTCTCCCTGCGACTGATTGGCTGAAATCACAACCAAAAGAAATTATTATTATTTGACTAAAAATAATTTATAATTACAGGGTATGGCTATGTTGATTCTGACCCTAAATAACTATTTATTTTAGTGTACATTAAGGGTAATTTGACTATGGCTGTACCCTCACATTTTCTTTTCTAAGGCCGATATAATAACGGAAAGGCCGATCGTTCTGATGCGTCTGTCGCAAGCCAACCTGCCTGGACTCTTTTTGCATTCCTGTGTCCCGTCAGGCAAGTTTGCGATCAGTTCGATCAAAAGAATAGTTTTATGTTCGTCAATTTATCTATAATTCAACTAATATTTTAAGTATAGGGCATAAGCAAATCGACACTTACTTCCAAAACAGCAATCGACATTTTTATAAGCTTGATTTGGGCACTGTCCTCGCGTCATGATATCCATTTTCTCTGGACAATCTTTTGCATATACGCAACGACCCCCTGCATCCGTGCATGGTCTTTCTTGAATTATATCATCGATGTCATGGACTGGAAGAAAAATAAATAGGACCAAATAAAATTCAAAATTAAAAAGTTAATGTTTGATGGTTGGAGATTCAAATTCAACTAAGTAATAAATAAATTTAATCAAGAGGAGAGAAAGACACTATCATATTTTATGATAATTATAAAGGGATACTACAGGACGTGCATTCTGAGGTAAGGATCTGCACTAAATATGCATTAGAGTACGATGACAGATAACGAATACAAATATAATATTACTTAAATTGCATTTGTCACCTACTCACAAACACGCTCTAACCTTATGTGGAGTGAGTAGGCGCTAAAGGAAGTCAAGAACCAGCACGGCCTAGATTTTTTATTGTCTATTACATAAATATGTTGTAAAATTTAGTTATTGTTTTTAGCAATATTCCGCGAAATAATTCGCGACTAACTAAATTTTAAGCTATGGATTTCCGCAAAGTAACGCCTGATTCCATTAACTATTTAAATATGTTGTGTCTAGATGTTTTCGTATTTTAACC
Source organism: Polyommatus icarus (assembly GCA_937595015.1). Taxonomy (NCBI): domain Eukaryota; kingdom Metazoa; phylum Arthropoda; class Insecta; order Lepidoptera; family Lycaenidae; genus Polyommatus; species Polyommatus icarus. The sequence goes on along the minus strand of OW569328.1, from coordinate 20,374,712 downwards.
TATCGAACCCCAAGCGGCACCCGGCTATCGCATAACAATTGAAAATCGATCGTGTGTGCCATTCCCACGATCGAGGTAATAATAAAACATAAAAAGGATAAATGCAAAAAAATCTAATGTCGTCGAAGATAATTATGATAAAATTAGCAAGAAATTGTAAACGTCCCCTAGGACAAGTGTTTTAATGAAATAATTAATTTTAGTATCTTATACTGGAAGCCGATCGATTTCTGTAGGACTGATCGTAGAACACATAAGAATGAACAAAACGAGTCTGGTAAGTCTGGTTTGCAACCAATCCTATGGAACCGATTATCTCCCGGTATATTACGTTAAAATGCATTTTTTCTATTATTTGTAACGATTTTAGGTCCTTGAAATAGTAACGATGTGAAATAAAATTTAATTATCGAGGTTGATTACCTTGTTGGGTTACAAAATGTGTCTTATCATGGCTGTCAAGTCTGTAATACTTGGTCTCATACAGGAAAATAACAAACCAGAGAAATCTGCTAGGATGTTTTGGTGCTTGGATGTCATTTTTACAGGAGGTGTAAAACATCTGGAAATTTTAAATGACTAGCAAGAATTCATAATTCAGCCACATGTGAATAGTTGCCAGTTTAAACATCATCATCAGTAACAATTACTTGTATTGGCATTTTACAAGACGGCAGCATTCAATCATCACTCAAATTATTCTGGTTAAAATTGTAACAAAAATAATTTAAGATTGTACCTATTCCTTATCAACTGTAGAATCTTAAATTGAGAGAACCAAACGATTTTCCTTGATGTTTGTCGAATCTATTATTTTCACCTATTGTGATTTGTTATTTGCATTGGCCGAAGAATTATAATTTCCGTTCTGTTATTTATATTTATAAACTGTACAATTTACTTTATTTACAAACTATATTATATTTTTGAGGAATCAATATGCTCGAACAGATCTTCATTTTTTTCTTTCTCTTTTATATTGCATAAGGTCAAAAATTACTTTAATCCCTTGTTTACCAAATTTTTTTTGACAAAATATTTTTTTTCTTTTAGGGGTCATATTTTTACTTATATGTTAGACAATTTGAAAAAATTTCATGAAATATAATACTAGATTTTAAAAATTTACTCACGGTCGTTGCTAAGAATGCACTCAAATGTCAAAACAAGCAGAAACGTTATAAAAACACAATGCGTCTTCATGGTCGGCGCGCTCCTGTGCAAATGCCATGGCCTCCGTCTTGTATTATTGAAACTGTGACGCTCTCGTTAAAATAAGTTTGTGTTACGTCATTACCAACATTATAATTATTATTATCTACTTGAATGTTTCTGATATAAAAAGGTTACTAAAGGACTTAAAAACGTCATTGACTGGTGCTTTTTAAACGCAAAGTTAAACCGACGATAATTTATTTTGGACTAATATTGTCACATATATATTGCTTCTTGTTTTACCTACCCTATCTTTTTACCACCTGACCAAGAGACCACCTGGCAGACCAAGAAGAAAATGGATAGATGACATAAAAGAATAGACCAGATGTAGCTACCCACAAAGACCGGACGACTGCAGCTGACCGCCGAACTTCATTATGAAGAGGGCACTAAATTATGATGATGATATCTTTTTTAATGATTATTTTTAAGTACTTTTGATATAAGATTTTTGCCATTACTCGCTTAATACATAACATATTATGTAATTAAAATATAATTTAATATGGCAAATCGGATCAGCCCTTCTCGAATTTTTAGAAAAACTAACAAAATTAAAATTCACTTTTATTTACTTATAGGATTACATAATAAAGCCTGTTTTCTTTGTCTGAACACTAGTAAAACGGAAAATGCGGTGACCACTAAATGGACAAAACTTGTTCACTTTCCTTCTATTTTCCAAGGAAATCTACATCCATAATGTCTGAGCAAACACTGATTAAACATTTAAGGTCGAACAAGCCCGGACTGTAAGAACTGAAGTTTAGCGAACTTTGTCTAGGTCGAGATTCGAGAATAATGTGGAAAATTCAAATTTGATTTTTTCTACCTGGACTCAATTTTTTGAGTTATCAAAAAATTTGGCGTTGAGCCTAAAATTTGTACTTAAACTAAGTAATTAAATGTAGAACGTCTACGAGTAATAAAAACCAATAGAACGTATTTTTGGTCTGCTTCGTTATTGTCAGGACTATTTTTGGTAACACGGCAATTACTTACCTGTAGAATTATTATTGTAAGTTAGGTATAATTTGTCAGAAGCAATGCATTATATAAATTATATTAAACATAACATTTAAACTTATAAATACTTAGTATTTAATGTTATTTAATCCTTCAAGCCCCGTAAGAGCACCCGACGTGATCGCGACAATGATAGAATACAATAGCATTTCCAAGAATCCGCAATCGCAGGATTAAATTAACAATATAGTATAACATTCGGCAAAAAATCTTTAGCCGGAGTTAGCTAACAATTAACATTATAATTACTTCTTAAGTTTTCGCGAGTATCACTCATGATTTATAAGTTTAAACACTTACGGATTTTGTCGCGGAGCACTTATATTAATCCCGACATTTCGGCTGCCTTACAGCTGCCGTGGTCACGGGCAGACTGAGGTGACAGGTGTCCAATCTCTTGAAGTTATTCAACTACCCTATGATTCATCATTTTTGTTTGCGATCCGATCTACGCAGAACGAACTCACAGTGTCTTGAAGCCGAGGTGTCATGGATTTGTGCTTGAGTTTGTTTCCTACCACTTTGTCGATGAGATTAAACATCTACGCCTCAGAGACAATGAGCAACTGGTCAGTTTCGATATACAGTCCCTGTTTACTTGCCTACCAATACAGCAGTGTATCGAAATTGTTACAAGAAGGCTGAGAGAGAATGACTTACCGGTTGAATATGCGGACTTGTTAGAACAGTGCCTTACATCTGGCTATATGTTGTGGAATTATGACTTTTACAAGCAAGTAGATGGTGTTGCGATGGGCTCACCTGTTTCACCTGTTGTGGCTGATATTTTTATGGAAGACTTCGAGAAGTTAGCCCTCGAGTCCTCACCTGTACAACCCACCTTCTACAAGCGGTATGTAGATGATACTTTCACAATATTACCATCAGACAAAGTATCTATATTCCTTGATCACCTGAACAGCCTCAACTCCAAAATACAGTTCACAATGGAGTTGGAGAGAGATAATTCCTTAGCTTTCTTGGACGTATTAGTAATAAGGAATCCTGATGGCACATTAGGTCATACGGTGTATCGCAAACCTACACACACAAACAGATATTTAAATGGTGATTCCCATCACCACCCAGCACAGTTAAGTACTGTAGGAAAATCTTTATTTCAAAGAGCGCGAGGAATCTGCGATGAACGGCATGTGGATACCGAACATCATCATGTTACACAAGTTTTACGCCACAATAAGCTTCGGGTACCACGCAAACAGAGCAGCAACCGAGTGAAGCCAGCAACAGTGGAAAGATTACCTGCAGTGCAGGGAGTCACTGATAAAGTGAGCTACATTCTAAGGAAAGCTTCAATAAAAACATACTTTAAGCCGCCCAAAAAGATCAGACAATGTTTACCATCAGTGAAATGCAACTTACCCCTTCAAGATGCAGGAATCTACAAACTCGACTGTGATTGTGGCCTCTCTTATATAGGGCAAACCAGAAGGTCCATCAAAACCCGGATCAAGGAACACATTGCAGATGTCAAACACCGTAGAAACACCAAGTCTGCGATTTGTGAACACATACTGGATCAACCTCGCCATTACATAAGATTTGATAAGCCACAAGTACTGGCAAAAGAAGCACGATACCGCCCAAGAATGATACGCGAGGCCATATAAATTAAAAAAACACTCTAATTTTAACCGTGAAGATGGTTGGGTGCTGCCATCTAGTTGGGATCCAGTAATAAACAAACTCAAGCACAAATCCATGACACCTCGGCTTCAAGACACTGTGAGTTCGTTCTGCGTAGATCGGAACGCAAACAAAAATTGTCCGCGATGGATTCCTAAACTACATAACCGATTTTAATGTTTCTTTTTTTTAAATGTGTGCTTTTTTCCAACTTGAGAGATAGAATAGCTTAGATCTTTAATTATAGTCGCAATTTCATTTTATTGCAAATTATTATTTGTCTATAAAGAGCGACCATGTTGTTTATGCGACGCGGGTCACGGGTATAGCGATGGACGTTGCCATGGTGACATACTTTTTTTATATCTATGGACGCTTCACACCACGTCAGTCTGGCCCCGTGCTAAGTAGCTGTTTTTTTTAAATACTTATTTAGTCACTAATTCAATAACATAATACGGGCGATGTACTTTACATAATATGGCAAAGAAACGTTTGCCGGGAGAGCTAGTATTATAATATAATTAAGTTATGATTATTATTAATAATGCATCCAGCTAATAGTGAAACAGCGAAGACGCCATCAAGAAAATGATACAGTAATTGAGGCTACTAATCCTTTATTACTTATGATGGATGGACCGCCGCTTCACCTGATCCTAGTGATAAATGATAGTGTCTAAGCCGGTACACACTAGTGCCACAATATTATGTATAGCATATATCTTCACAATTCACATAGACCGACTGAAATGTCGCACGCATACGCGTTTCAGGTAACTTTAAGTAGCAATGCACGTCACATGTAAATCTTACTGTGATGAGGGAGTTCCGAGTTCGATGAATCAAAGACAAATACAATATTATACATATATACTTACATTATACAAGGTGTAAGAAAACAAACTGATAATACTGTAGGGTTTGTATGTGCTCCTCATGTAGAGTTCATTGTGAAAGTATTAGCACTGAAAGAGCAATTTTTTGTGGTTTGCATGGGCAAGCGTCCGAGCGTCATGAATTTTATAAAAAAGTAAAAGAAAATGTTACTCTTTCAGCGCTGCTACTTTCACAGTGAACTGTATACAGTGGACTCATACACGCCCTAAACTCTAAAGTATTATCACTCAGTTTTGTTTCATAAAAAAGTGAAAGAAAATGTTACTCTTTCAGCGCTGAAACTTTCACAGTGAACTGTATACTGGGGACTCATACACACCCTAAAGTAATGTCACTCAGTTTTGTAATTTGTTACAGGCAGACATAGACGAGTTCCACTGTCCTACCATAAAATAATGATATCATAGTTTCTTGTAAGACTATTTTTAAATATCACACTGAACACTTTCTGGGAACTTGCGTTTGATTCGAGCTTTCTCTACACTTAAGATACTTGAGGCACACGCGACATAATAATAATATTATTATTATGATACTGACGACGACCTTTTGGAATATAACGTTGTCTAGAAAGTAACTGAAAAAAAAGCACCAAACTGATTTACTTTTTATTTACTTTCTATCAAAATATTATCTAACTTCCGCACTCAGAGATTAATTTTAATTACGTAACTGTAATTGAATAAAGATTTCGACGAAAGCCATTCATAAAATATGTCTGAATTCTGAGTGCGGCTGTAAAATATAGTTTATTGATGCGATCGACAGTGTATTCCCCGCCTAAGCCGGAGATGAGATAATGTGATGATTCGTGTATTCGTCCCCCATCCAATTGATATAGGCTTTTATTGTAAGATGTTCGTATTAGAGCGGAAAACTATTCTATTTGCCACCTCAATTTGCGAGGCTTGTGGAAAAGAAAAGTAATATTGTACTGAAGAATTTGTTGAAGAAATATTTTAGGAACCTAAGAAGAATTAAACGCGGTGAGAACTAAAGAATCAGTCTATCTATACTAATATTATAAATACGAAAGTGTCTCTGTCTGTCTGTCTGTCTGTCTCGCTTTCACGCCAAAGCTACTGAACCGATTGTAATGAAATTTTGTACACAGATAGTCTAAAGCCTGAGAAAGGACATAGGCTACTTTTTAACCGGAAAAAGTCAGTTCCAAAAAATCATAATAATAGATGGCGCCGTGCGTCTCCTACATCGCGATATCGCTTGCTCATGCATCTTTCTATAACAGGTGGTACCAAGTTGAACAGCGGTTTTCGATTCTTGCGATTGTCATGCACGTCGATAATGAATAACTCACTACTCAGTACTTTATCTACGCAGTGATGAGTGACGAAACCTTAAACCTACCAATGCTAAATAGTAAATAGTTTATGGGTAAAGCTAAAGTTGAGTAAAGGGGGGCTAAATAAGCTTTATTTTTAATTAAAAAAATGAAATATTATGTGCGCACTGCACAGCTGTTTTTGGGTATTTTGATTTAAGGGGTACCTGGGTTTTAAAAAGCTTAAAGACACCAATTTTGTTGACACCGCGCGCTATAAACAGAAGTCCACGCGGACGAAGTCGCGGGCAACAGCTAGTCATAAATAAACAAGACGAGACAATGCGATATTTTGAAATGAGAGACAAATAATTGACTATTGTTAACTATTGTGTTTTGTTGCAATGCGCCGCGCCGGAATCTTCACGTTTCAGTGTCATCTAACCTTTAAGTTCTAAAGGCAGAGGCAGACATATTGTTAAGTGTTTTCTTTTAAAAAGCATTAATTTTATTATTCTCGTACATTTTTCAGTGTGAGATAAACATACTTATAAAATTTTATTTCCGGTGAGTCCCAGTTAAAAAAAAATATAATGAAAACTAAACGAATATCCTGAATTTTTTTTTTTTTTTGGTAAACCCCGTGCTATAATTAAAAGCTGATTTAAAACCAACTTATTTAATGAGCAGTGCATATGGGCGATAAGAGTATCATAATAATTAAAGCTGGAAAATCTGAACGTCCCCGATGGTGGACAAATGAATTGGTTTACCAAACCAGCTGGAACGCTAAGGGCGGTCGACAGACGTGCGACAGAGAAAAACCATGATTGGGAATGCTTGCTAAGGTCACTGACGATAGAAGAATTTTAGACATTTCAACTGGAATTTACATTGTAATAATTATGCTGAAATACTCATTTCACAATGGATATAATATACCTTATCACCTTCGTTTAGAGTCTTGTAATAATTGTGCTGAAATACTCATTTTACAATGGATAATTCCTTATCACCTTCGTTTAGAGTCTACAGTTTATACAATTCGCTTATTGTGCATAAATACTATTTCGCCAATACTTAAAATAAATAAAATATATATGCTGTTCTTTTCCGGGAACTCGATGTAAATGCAATATTCATGCAAAAACGTTAAAGAGGTGACAGACATACAGAAATTGGTATTCATTATATTAGTTTTATTTTGGTAAGACTCAAAAAGAAACCAGTAAGCCAATATAGTGTGTTTGTGATTGTCCGTTGCTGTCTGTCCTTCAAAGTAGCCAAACCACAGGCCAAACTTATACCTCTGTAACAGTAATTTCTGTCTCTTTCTCTCTCTTTGTCACAGCGTTTTGAGGTTGAATAGCTGATGTTTGTATGACCCTCTAGGGGCAGACGTTAGTCGCACTGTAAGGGATTTACTGATCGTGTTTATTGTACTATTTCTAATCGTTTCGTCACTGATTTCGGTTTTTTTTTATTCTTCTCGTAATATTATGTTCTTAACCTTAGAAATCGAATTTTGATTGCCAACATACTAGCAAAGGATCGAAAAGAAAAGAAACGTGACCTGAGTTGAGACGGACCATATTGTGTCCTGTCCCCTGTTAGGGAGAGGAGGTATTGCAATATCGCATAGAACCAGACAAAATAGCATATTTTCTGTGTTAAAGCATCCAAAACTAAAGTTGAACACAATTTGGAATCATTTTGGTGTACTGCAACTTTTGGGTCGTGACTGTACACCCTAAAATATAATATGAAGACAAGCAATAACTTCGCCCAAAACTATCACGTCTGTATCCTAGATATTCCTTTAGTTCCATCACACATTATGCTAAGTTCTTCAAAACTCGTGTCACCAAAGTTATATTCTATCTCGGCTTCCTCTGATCCTTATGTCAACGTCATAAAGGTCGTGTACGGTCAAATAACTTCACAATTTGACACCTATACTCCCAAGTCGTGCGTCTGCCGACGCCCTGTTCCGGCGTTCTCATTAGAGCGCGCCGGAGTTTAACCGCACCGGGTAATAGTTTCTGCCGAACCGGTCCTTCGGAGAATATCTTCGTTATTTTATGATTTACGCTAATGTATTTTGTTAGTTGCACTCGAGAGTTTTTTTGAATTTAGTGACACAAAAGTTTTGTACAATCAGAGAAGTTGATTCATATGCAAATCGGGGACCTAAGTAGTTTGGTTGTGTTACGTCAAACCCAGCCGACAGATCACAATTAACATTGAATTGACATATTCGACCAAATAAAGTTGGTCTATCAATTGCATAGGAATCAACTTCCTCGATGGTACAACATGACATCTCCAAAGTGCAGATTGTTGGCAAAAGACGTCTTCTCGTAGCCGACTCTTTAAAAGGTGAATCAATTATGGGGGGACTATTTAAAGAATACAATAATTGATGGAACAAGCGATGATAAAACAACGGGTTGAACTCTGGGATAGATAGATAGCCGATAGAGAGAGTCTTTGTAATAAGGTTTCTACCTTTCTATAAGGAAAATTATGTTGATGCAGACGAAGTCGCGGGCAACGTTTAGCTATTCATATTTTTACTGAGCGAAAAAGAGGAGCTAATTATTTCTCAACTACGCACCAACAGTGCACAACGCCATGAAAATAAATTTTGTCTTTAATATTGTGATGCTGCTACTTTCAACTTTCTATAAATCTTCATATTTCTATGATGTATATTGTATATTCAAAGCAATTCTCGTAGCAATTATTAACCACTAGTGTCATTCACGTTTACAATTCAATGAAATATCACTTTCAAATGTTAAAGTAAAGCCGATGCTTGTTCAGGCAGAAATACCCTCTAGACTCAAACAACGTTTGGAGATCAATGTATTTATTGCTTTAGTTAACATAGAGCATCGAACCGAGTAAGAAGATACACTACGTATATTTTACTGTTTTTTCTTATGGCAATTCGCACAAAATAATAATAACTATGGACGCTTCACACCACGTCAGTCTGGCCCCGTGCTAAGTACCTGAAGGACTTGTGTTACAGGTAACGTTGTGTTGTGTGGTTGTGACAACGGAAATATATTTAATACTTTTATACATAATATAATATTTAAGATTTTTATTATACCATACACATAATATTTAATACATATTCAGACCCGGGAACATTGAAAACTTTTTTGTTCCGTCGGCGGGATTCGAACCCGCGACCCCCGGCTTGAGCTGCCCCACGCTCAACGAATTGAGCCACAGAGGTCGTCTAAATAGAGAACGGTTAACTCCATTTAAAGATTTTTATTTATAAGAAGAGTATGTACTAATTATTATAATATTTTAAAGAAAATAAAAAAGCCAACAAAAGATAGTCACAGTCTCAAAATTCTTAATGTTGTCTAAGATAAGAAAATTATACTAACAATTTCTTTAAGTAAAAAATTCCATCTACATTCTATCTACACAATTATTCAACTTCGCCTTTTAGAACTCATCTAAATTCAGAACAATAAGAAACTATTCAACTGTCGTTAGCAGACGACTATTCTAATAATTATAATTAATAAATGGTTTATTGTAATTGTTCCTAACTATTCATCATGAGTGATGACTGATGACTGATGACATGAGCAGAATCATTTTCAAAATAGTTCGACACAAGATAAAAAAACTTGTTTAAACAACAATGATCCACATTATTACAATAGTATTTTTAAGGCAAGTTCGCAGTTTTTATTTTGGTATTCTAATTTATTTTATTATCAGGACAAAACTACTGTTTTTTCGCACTTTTTAACCACCAATCGGAAAATAGTGAAAATAGGGGCATGACACATTATAAGACACTTTTTTCTATTATTTTTACAATATTAATTGTCCTACTGGTCAAATAGGGCCTCGTATATTCACAATATTATGCAAACATTTCAACTCTATCCGGCTTTCATATTAAAAATTACGCAAATAATATTGCGTATGAAAGACGCAAAACCCTTTTTGAATTTCTAAGCAAACGCTCATATCGTTATTTCCTTTTATGTTTTTCTTCAATCATCGTTTGTGCTTTGGGAAAATGTCGCGCATTTCACTTTAGGGATTAAGTCTCTCGAAAAACATGTGGGAAAATGTGCTTTCTAATAATACGATTTATAATAATGGACAGGATTTTATTTGTTACGAAAATTGCAATAAGAAATTTCAGTCTATCTTTATTCTTTAGCATATTATACAAATGGTTATTTTGAAGCAATTATTGCTTATATTATATTGTATTTGCGTGTAATAATATTAAGTAAGGCTAAAGAATACAAAAGCAAAAAAACTTAAAGATTTTCAGATAAGGAAAACCATGTCCAAAAATGTCAAGTTGCCCATTAGGTAGTACCTATCTATATTCTAGTATCTATTGAAAACCTATTTTTAAATTCAGCCTCTACTGGGATCAAATACAGGCAGTATTTGATTTTAGCTAATACAACCCACGGTAATAAGCTAATAATTCTTTTAACTGGCAAGTGCTTCTCATAGATAAATCAATTTTCCTGAATCAAAATGTATGGTTTTGTGATATCGTGCCAAAATTATAATTGAACTTAGAGCAAGAGAGTTGCGTAAATCAAAAGTTTTAAGTCTGTTGACTTCTCTGTTGAAAACAAGTATTAATTATAAAATCAACATTATTCTGTGTTGTGAATTCTGATGCATGAAAATTTAACAATTTTTATGCATCAAAACACAACTTGATAATATGGTCTAAAACAGCCTTTCCCAAAGTGGGCGATAACGCCCCCTTGTGGGCGCTGAAGGTTTTAAGGGAGGCGGTGTGGGACCCAGAAAAAATGAGGGCGTTGTGTAGAGGCTTTGGGGGTACGATTTTATCCGGATGCATTTTATATTGAAGCAATGGGGGGCGCTAAAACATAATTTGTTCTTAAAGTGGGCAGTAGACAAAATTAGTTTGGGAACCACTGGTCTAAAACCATGCTTGATCGTAAATAATGATCTTCTATTAAATTTTGCAGCGCGGTGATATTAATATTATGCCCTATTATGTATTCGACAACTAACTGTTTATACTTAATAAATGTAAAATTTTGCTGTCAATCAGGTATTTATTTAAAAAGCAGTTGGCTTTTTAAATAAATACCTGATTGACAGCAAAATTTTACAGAACATAAAAGTCCTAACTGTCGTACCACCTTCGATTGCTAGCATTTTAACGCGTATTTTCAACAACTCGTAGAACAAAGACAGAAACGGTCCAATTTCCTGCAGGCTTGTTACTCCGTTCGCGACGCTACGTGATACAATATGAGTTATTTGTCAATTACATTACACTTGAAGTTCTTGTGGCTTCGTGTACGTTTTCAAGTTAAGTAATTGAATAACATCCAAGATATTTTGGGGAACGAAAACTTCTTTCGTTTCTGCGGCATTAGATGAAGGCGATTTTTTTCTTAAATATTACACACAAGGAACATGCGAATATGCGAATGTAACACAGTCTCAATAATTTGTATTATGATCTTCATATAATAAAACGACACGCTTGTGGATTTTACTAACATTAAAAAGTCCAGAATTGGAATAAAAATGGATTTTGAAGAGGCGCAGTTAGAGTAGACCACATAGATGATCAGGTATATATCTTTGGCAACCGTGGGATTAAAATATAACTTTGCTTATAATAATATGAAGTGCCGAGAAATATCCATCCAGAGATACTAATATTATAAATGCGAAAGCGTGTCTCTCTGTCTGTCTGCCCGCCTGTCTGTCTGTCTGTTACCTCTTTACGCCCAAACTGCTTTTGCTGAAATTCGGTATGTAAATACTTTGAGTCCCGGAAAAGGACAGCAACTTTTTATCCTGGAAAAATGTACGGTTCCGCGATAAACAAATGGCGCAATGGAGTTACGGTTATAATTTAGTTCGGATGTAAAATATACCGAAAACTGTATCTTGTGTATCCTATCCTTTCAATCTCGAAATTGACTTGAAAAAGGTTTTCAGCGTTAAAATATGCAAATCCACGCTCAGCTAAGCGGATACATGCTTAAAACTAAGATCTTGATGAAGATGAACGGGATCTAATGTAGGGCGCTTTACCAAATTGCCGTTTCGTGTATCGCAGGCTTAAGTGCGAAATGGTATTTAACTCTCAATCGATAGCTTTTTTTATTTTGAGAGGCTTAATGCGATGAATAAAGAGAGATATATCTAAGTATGGGAATTAACGTGACAAATTAGTGTTTAGTGTTTTGAACATTTTGATTTGGGCTTCTCTGCTAAGGCTTATAGTCCAACAGGACATATTTATTAAAATCTTTCATTGAACTTTTGCATGTTTTTTCACTCACACACGAAAAATAATATATTGGTATGTAGTTACAAATCAAACATTATTTTAGCCAGACACCAAAATTTTCAGGTGCGAGTCAAAAATAATAAATAGATAAATTGACAAACTTCTCTGTTACAACTTTCATCACTAGACTAATTTAAATAAGAAGTCAGGCGAAGGCAACACTTTTTGGCTTTGAATGTACCTGTTCTCACTATCGGGTGAACCTTGTGTGAAAATTGAAACAATTGACAACATTTTCCTATGATCCCCACAAGAACTTTCCTATTTCGATCACGTACCGTGAAGGTTTCTAACAAACTTGCGTCCCGTCAACGTAAAACGATTTTTCCCCAACTTTAAATTCACTTACTATCAAGTGACTAGATTTCCTAAGTTTGTTTATTATTTTGCACTAGTTGTATTATAAAAATAGCCTCAGTATTGAAACTTGAAATACAGAAAGTATTTTTAGCCGCAACCAAACTTAAATTATCACACAGAATAAGATAATGGTACAAGTGATTATAGTAAAATGACAACAAAACTTCCCTAAGGCCTTGTTCACACCAAACCGACTGTTAGCCGCCGAATGTGAGCAAGCTCACTGTGAGCCCCTGTGTGCTCGTGAAATCGAATGTCCGTGCCTACGCCTAGCATAATAGCATATTATCGGTTAGGTGTGGACGAAAAAGTAAATATGTATGGAAATACAATAAACTGCGTAATGTTCGCTAATATTCGGCGGCTCACAGTCGTTTTGGTGTGAACACATCCTAAGTCTTAAAAAAGGCCCTTCAAGCCTACGCGCTTGAAGCTACGTGCGAATGGTCCTGAACAGTTTATCCATTCGTTATTGATTGGTTAACATCAAGAAAATAACCAATCATCAATAAGATATTGAAAAGATGAGCCCCTATAAAATAACATATCACAGACCACAACATATTTTAAACTGGAGTGCTATTGAGGTACTTATAGTCAAAATGAAATAACATGTCCGCACTTCCTCGGTCATTGAACTCATTGAAAAATGCTCGCACTGTATTCATTTAAGCAAAGAAGAAATTGAACTCTTATAAAAACACAGACTACCTACCCTATTATACTTAGATTCATAGGAAAACCTCTTCGTAACTTTTGTAAAGATATTTTTACAAACTTTTATGTGTTCGAAGTGATATACTTCATACTCTTCTTATCGTAAGCAAAATATAATATCGCCCAGACTAGAAACATCTGTCACTTGATTGTCAATCATTGTTTGTATAGAAAACAATGAAATAAGATTTTTTTGGTCAATGACCGCTACGGACAGGTTACGTTATTACGAGATTAAAATAATATTTCTAATTACTCATGCGTTAATTCCATTTGAATCTACCGCTTGTAATCGTAGTTTGAAAAAAAAGTTCTCCTGACCGGAAACAACTTCTTCGATACTGAAGGAAACTTTGCTATTAGGATTATAAGCTTGGTCGATCTCTGAATTCTGCATGCAGCTAAGCTGTCACGTCCACACTTAAATCTTCAATACCCACGAGGCGCGCATATAAATTAGACCGTTTGAAATTGAAGTAAGTGCCAAGTTCTGGTGACTCCATTACTGGAGTGTATCAAAAACAACTTTGTACAACTATATTTCGCGCTAGTAGTTGCATATTGGTACAATTTTGATACAAAACTTATGCGAGCATTACTTGGATGTCATAGGAAACTCCGATTGGTCAGTTAGGTGACGACCTAACTGACCAATCTGAGCAGAAAATGCATCGCCGAATTCCATGGTGTTGCCCAAAAACTCCATACTTGTTTCAATCACGCCTGAGTTCTTGAGCAATACCATGGCATTTGGCGGTGCATGTTTTGCTCAAAAATGTTACCTAGAAAGTGACAGTGTAAAATTAAGACGACTCCATGGTCTATTGGTTATGAGCGAGGCTCTTCATTCGGAGGTTGTGGGCTCAAATATGTATATTCCTGGGCCTAAAAGTCCATACCAGATTTCGTTCATAATCAGTTCAACTCTTTCAGATTTTCCTTCACTATAATAGACGTTTCGTTAAAAATAAAAATACCACTATCAAATATTGCTATGGTCAACTGTATGCAAAATATGTCGTCGGCTTGGCCAGCAAATTAAATTACTGAAAAGTCTATAACAATAGTATGCATATGAGACAGAGAATTTTCCATTTTTATACGTAACTTCGGTGAAGATCACACTTTGGACCGATTCCAAACTTGCTACTTTATACGTTTAAGCGATTTGCGTAGGTGAAAAGCGTTGCAAATATGAACGGAAAATACTGGAAAAACTGGGAAAGAGAATAAGGAACATTTACTAAAAGCAATGGTCTTTGTTACTTAAAAGGTTAAAGTATCAAATATTGATGAACGCATCAATATTTGATACTTTTTAAGGTTACGTTCAAAGTGCAGTGGTTTGGAACTTTCAACTTGGTGTTAGTGGATTCGAACTTGAAAGGTAACGGCAAAACGTGCCGTTTCCAAGTTTGGGTAGGACAATGCAGGCATTGCTTTTGACGTGACAACGTATTATAATTCGATATGGGGTGCGCGCCCGAAAAACATGACAGTTCATGCAGCGTTACCTCTGAGGCGTTCCATTTAAGGCTTGAAGTGCAAGCGAGAGCGCGGAACGAGCGACAAGTAAGCACAATCGGCCTTTGCGTTCGGCAGACTTCGGCAGCGTTCGACATCCGTCTATCTCCTAAGCAGTGTTTCCACAATGAGGGGAACTCCCCCTTTTATTTATTTCTTACCTAGCTATAATATATATTAATATGTTTATAGCTAGGCATATTAATATGTATTTTCTATACTAATTTTTACCACACACTCAGCTATAATATATATTTCTGTGACATGTGGATTTAGTATAGATTAATATGCCTTGCTATAAATATATTAGTATATATTATAGCTAAGTCTGTGACGGGCTCAAACCGACTTTACAGACAACCGATTTTTTGGCTGACACTTGGCTATATAAAATATTCCTACGTAGTTTGTTTGGTTTCAACAAACCGGCTCCCGCTACCAAAACCATTGTAGGATTTTATAATTGCTGAATCTTCGGATAGTTGGACAACTTCAATGAGTTGGACGTCATCTCACTGTCATCTCAGTACACTGTGGCTGCTGGGAAGCAGCCGAAACGTCGGGAATAATAAAAGTGCTCCGCGACAAAATCCGTAAGGGTCAATTCAGACCGGAACGCGACGAGGCGAGGCGAGGCGAGGCGAGGCGAGACGAGGCGTGGCATCAATTTGTATGGATTTGACAGATTTCAACTGCGAGAGGTGGCATGCCAATCTGTCAATTTGGTACAAATTTAGAAATGCATCCACGTGTCGCGTTGCGGTCTGAATCAACCCTAAGTGATTAAATTTAATGAATGGAAGTAAATACTTCTTCTTCTTCTTCTAGTGCCTCTCCAATCATTGAAGGTTGACAGTCAAGCTCCTAAACTTTTCCTATGAAAACGAAATTAAACACTATAACGATTAATTTAGAAATTTTAATATTAATATTCTAGGAAAATATTATATTTCCAGAAAATTAGAAAATACGGTGCTAATTTCTCAATTTTGCGGGCTGTAAATGCTCATACGACACGGGCTGCGCTGCAGAATTTAGGAGTTATGCTCGTGTCGCGCACATATCTACATAAATAAACGCCGAATTCTGCCTGACCTACATGCGATGAAATAGTGTACGTGAGAAAGACGCTGGATTTCTTTATATTTTTCGTAATAACTAAATATTGAATGCCGAATTCTGTATAGGGGGTACTCATAACCAGGGAAGAAACAGTGTGCATGCTTAGCTAGTTTTTATCTTTCGTTTATTTCTGCACTAGCTGTCCCGGTGAACTTCGTGTCACTTTAAAACCTTCCCTGGACTCCTATGAATAATATTTTAAGACTAAAATCAGCCCAATCCGTTCAGCCGTTTTCGAGTTTTATCGCGACTAACACATTTGAAAATCCCTTTTTATATAATACTAGCTATCCCGGTGAACTTCGTGTCACTTTAAAACCTTCCCTGGACTTCTACGAATATTTTAAGACTAAAATCAGCCCAATCCGTTCAGCCGTATTCGAGTTTTAGCGCGACTAACACTATTGATAATCCATTTTTATATATAAGATAAGACTAGCTGTGAACTGTTCCCGGTGAACGTCGTGTAACTTTAGAACCTTTCCTGGACTTCTACGAATATTTTAAGACTAAAATCAGCCCAATCCGTTCAGGATTTTTCGAGTTTTAGCGCGACTAACACATTTGAAAATCCATTTTTATATATAAGACTAGCTGTTCCGGTGAATTTTGTGTCACTTTAAAACCTTCCTTTGACTTCTACGAATATTTTTAGACTAAAATCAGTCCAATCCGTTCAGCCGTTTTCAAGTTTTGGCGCGACTAACACATTTGAAAATCCATTTTTATATAATATACCTAAGATGACTAAAAATTTTGATTTTTTTGAACAGAAGTGTTCGGATTTCACCCAGACACTTTTCAAAACCTGGCCGGATGGTTCTCGGAGCCCTTCAAACTAGGACAAATCCGGAGAAATCCGGATGGATGGCAGCCCTAGGTGTAATAAAACGAAATGAAAGTGATTTAGGGTGTGTATGTGTTCCTTATATAATGTTCACTGTAAACTATTACTTAGAGGTAGATATTACACATTTTACACTCTTAGATAATAATAATAATAAAATAATAAAATCCTTTATTAGAAGTATTCTAAAACTTGTTCTAATAACCCGCCAAACCACATAGCGGTTTGTCGGCGGGCTTCACATTCATATTAAATAATTCTAAGTACATGTAACTAGTATCGAAATGTGACAGCTAAGTAAGTACCTACCCGGAGAATACAGCCCAAAGAACAAAATTATTGACATACCTATTTAATATTTTAAAATGTACTGTACTGAACAAGTTTTACATTATAAATTAACATTTAAGAAAGCCCACTAACAACCTCTGTGTATACAATCCTCAATCCTAATTCATAACTTAAAAAGAGTTATACATTTATGTTTGTATGCTTTATATACTTTACTTATTATAACATTGTATTCCTTACAAAACATCATGTAAAAACTAAAAACCCAAGAAACATACCAATGTAAGTGACCTACTTTCAAACTTCTGCCTTATCATTTATCACCACTAGCTTGAATAATTATTAAATTAAATTTTTTGAGTGCACTAACAAACTTACTAGTTGTATACTGTATGTGTTCTATTGTAGCAAATTGTTTTATTAAGTAATATGTAAATTATTTTAAATAAGTAAAGGAACATTACTCCTGTATTAAATTATAAACCTTTCATATACAAATTGTATGTATTACACAATACACATTCGTATAATATATGCCTAAAAGAAGTCACTGTAATAACGTAGCTATATTATTATTTTTAACAAAAAATTAAAACCGACTTCCAAGGTAAAAACAATATTAACATTAATATGAACTAAAAAGTATTAAATAATTTTTGCTATCTAATAGTGCCTTTTTCCGAATTCGGCTAAACCTCAACTATTTCTGTACTCAATCTTCATTATTTTGAAGTCGGTACCAGATAGCTGAATCTTCAGTCCTCTGACAGAATATTTGAAACTTTTGGAACTGGCACCGACTTCAAAATTATGAAGATTGAGTACAGAAATAGTTGAGGTTTAGCCGAATTCGGAAAAAGGCACTATTAGATAGCAAAAATTATTTAATACTTTTTAGTTCATATTAATGTTAATATTGTTTTTACCTTGGAAGTCGGTTTTAATTTTTTGTTAAAAATAATAATAATTTCACTCTTTTTAGTTACACCAGTAGGTAAACACACTCACACACACACACACTCACAAAATAATATATTATCAGTGAAGTGAACATATTGTGCTAAGTAATTTAACAATTTTAATACTTCAAACCCCAAGCGGTCACCGGCGATTGCGATAACAATAGAAAGGCTATTGTGTCTCGTTTTTCCACGATCCAAGGATCTATCAGATAAAAAATTGTATAAACTTGCATAGGATGTAGCGTAGCTACTCATCTAATATATAAAATTCTCGTGTCACAGTTTTCGTTGCCATACTCCTCGGAAACGGCTTGACCGATTCTCATGAAATTATGTGAGCATATTGTGAGGATATTGGTCTGAGAATCGGCCAACATCTATTTTTCATACCAAAAATTATTTATATGGCAAAACAACGTTTGCCGGGACAGCTAGTAATATAATTTAATATTATCATAATTATTGACAGCTGTTCTTGTAATCAAGAATTCAATTTCAAATCCATTCAAATCGATACTTAGTGCGCCATCTATCGATTAATAAGTATAACTAATTAAAAAGACACTTATTGACTTTGTTTTGTTTAAATGCTCTTTTTAAAATAACTTTATTTTAATTCTATATTTTGTCTATTAAAATTTTATAAAGTAGTTAGTATAGTATTCGATCTGTATATAAAGTAGTAAAGTATATTCGGCGGCGCCGCGATACCGTCGCCTCCGTGGCGCTGACCGCCGTGTATATTTAAACAAAGTGTTGTTATACAGTATAAAATTATTATTATTATTAGTATATCCACACCTATGCCTTGTACTATTATCTATTCTGTGCCATGAGACATTGGTGACCTTAACACGACGTGGTAATGATGAAGACGATGATGATGATGATGATGATGATGATTATGATGATGAATATGAGTTGCATAGTAGCATATGCTTTCTGTTCTTAAAACAACGCCGAAACTCCCAAACGTGTATCTATAAGGAGTCAGGAGTTCTCTCAGCATCTTCGAAACCATGGTATACCTTGACCCAATATTTGACTTTTTGGTAGCATATTCTTAGTACACTTCACATAAAACCAAAATCACCATATGTTTCCATATAAATTTCGAGGAGTTCCCTCGATTACTCCTGGATCCCATCATCAGGTCATCACTTTGTGAACATGGTACCAAATTGGAGTAAAACCAAATACAATAAAGCAAAAATTTCGAAAATCGGTTCACAAACGGCGGAGTTATCGTTGAACATACAAAAATAAAAAAAAAAATAAAAAAAAAAAATAAAAAAAAAATATCCACAGCCGAACATATAACCTCCTCGTTTTTTGGAAGTCGGTTAAAAATAAATAACAGTTGGTACATTTTAGCTTTACTTTAACATTACTTTTTTTTAATTTATTTTAATTTATTGATCTTTTTATCTGGTGTGTCACAGTGTGTTCTTAGCCATGAATATTTGTTATATAATGTGGGAGTTAAGTATTTGTTTGTTCTTTTTCCATAATAATTATTATTGTATATATTATGAAATGTATAGTTTACAAGAAATATATGACTTATCTTGAAAAGAAAATTCCGTTTTATATCTGGAATTATTATTTTATCTAAGTTTAGCGGGTAGAATCGCTTTTGTTTTAAATTGTT
Organism: Polyommatus icarus; assembly: GCA_937595015.1. Classification (NCBI taxonomy): domain Eukaryota; kingdom Metazoa; phylum Arthropoda; class Insecta; order Lepidoptera; family Lycaenidae; genus Polyommatus; species Polyommatus icarus. Next base: position 20,354,810 of record OW569328.1, on the reverse strand, counting down.
TGTCGGGAAAATTGTACCATTCAAATGTTATTCGGAATTTGCTAGTCACTTAGTCACTATTCAGGAGAACTAAAGAGTATAATGAAAGGACACGCGCGACCCTGGTCTAGGTAATTATATCTCCCGAACATAGCTCCTATTACGTAGGCAATAAATGTCATAATCCGACAAAACCGTACATCTCCCGTTGTTTCAAAGTAAAAAAGCAAGTAAAATAACTAGTAAAAGCGTAGTTTTCGCGGTGGAATGTTTGCCCGACCCACTTTATTAGCTGCACCGCTGGGGCCACGAGTTATATCCCAAAACTATCAAAAACAGAAGTGGACTCTAAAATTCAATGGCTTACGATACGTTACCTACATACGTACTAGAGAGAGAATAGTGTTCATGCTGCATATTGAAATCTATGCGAAATTAATAATATTTTTAACTGCTTTTCAAGGAATCAGACTTGACAGCCGGACAAAAATTTATCACTAGATAAGAAATCAAAATCGCATCTAGGTCTTCTTTGATTCTAGCGACAACTATCTTTATGCCACAAGTTTTTGTATGTCATTAGCTTTGTCCACACTGTGCCTTTTTTGGTAATGAAGGGCATGCGTTACAGCGCAGTCAACAGCGAACGTGAGGCATGCCCGTGACGCGCGAAGAAATCGATATAGCCCTCGCTATGACACTTTTCTTTCAACGCGGGTGAATTTTGACGCATTCAATTATTATTGAATATGCCAAAGGAAAGTTGAATTAAAAGAAGATGACGAAATTGAAGATGAAATTGCATAATGTGGACATAGCTATTAAGGTCAATTTAAAAATAACAAATTGCGTTCTAGGGTTTTCTTCGCGGTAGAAATACAGGGATTTAATAGTGTGACTTATCCATTTTCTATCAGGTATGTGACCGAATTATTTATTTTAATAAGCCTCAAAAGGCAGAACACCCCTAATGTACTTTAATTCATGAAGCCCCAAGCGGCCACATCCGGCCGCGATAACAATGAAAAAGCTATTGTGTCTCGTTTTGCCACTGATTGGTTAAACTTTAACTTTAACTGACGGGTTAAAATAGCGAACACTAATCGCTAATTCCGTGGCCCCAATACCTTGCAGCGGAATTTCAGGCAGCGTGGCTTGTTTACTGAAGTTTTTTGCAGCAGGTGTGTAGACCCGCAATTTGATGACGCTGAGTGGCGCTTTATCATATAATTTATAACGCTGGGAAGACGAGGCGTTTTACGTCGGTATTGCCAGGATAGGAAGCTAGAATAAGATTATTTTAGAAGTATTTAGGAACAGTTACAGCCTCTTTAATTTCGGGAAAGATGGTTTATATGTGAAAAATATTATTTTTATGCATATATTTCTACTTCATGAAATTTGTTTATCGCCCGGGAATCGTACATTTTTGAGATAATGATTGAAATGAAAACCTCTCTGATGCATGAATTTCGTGGGACTTTCGTACTTTTTTTGGTTGCTATGTAATTTTAATGCCCCAGATACGTATTTATGACATAATATTGTATGGAGTCTTTCTGTACTGCATTAGTAACCACAAAAATACCAATACTTGCTTTTAACCATACCAGATTCTGTAGCAACAGAATCCTAGACCACCAAACTAAAGCTGAATATCATTTAATTCCAGAGCCTTTCCATCAAAATATTAAAAAAATAAAAACTGCACCCCTTCGTTTCCCGCGCAAATATTTGCAACGTCAAAACAGTCACATTTCGTACGGATAAATGTCAAATTGATTTATACACCGTTGCCCACCTGCAAAAATAAATCTGGCCCAAATACTGGATCATCAATCTTCATATCATTTTAAGGTACAATTTGTCACCCGATTCCCTTAGTGGATTCAATATCGAATTAACTGGCAATAAAAATGTACATTATAAAAATTTATTGCAAAGGGTAGGAACATTTTATCAGATCCTACAGAATATTTTTTAACTGTTTCATTGTTCTCTTCTTTGTGTCTCTCGACCCTCTTTCTATCTGTCATCTAATAGTCTCAGTGGCTTATACGTAGTACTTCATAATATTATGAGCAGGATATGTGGAATATTAAATCTATGTCTCCGCTGAAAAAATCAGAATATTATATTCCCAAAAATATGTTATTTGAACGTTCAAATTTTTTTACATTTATACAAACGTGACAAAATCAAATAAACGAAGATCAAACAACACGAAGCTGAAGTTCGAAGCCGATAAAGCGGATATTTGTCATTGATACAGATCTAAAGCACTTCCGATCAGGTTTAAATGAAGTAAACTGTATTGAGATGCGTAAATCTGACACAGTTGGCTGACACCGTTCGAGTTTGGCCCCTCTCCAAATTCAATAATGGCTCCCCAAGACATTGGATTATAACTTATATAGTTATGGTTTTATTTAAATGCACTAAACGCACGTTTAATTATAAAATGTTACGTGTATACTGAATATTTGTCTTTGTCCGTCAAGTGTTTTTCTAACATTCTAGATAGGGACAATACACTAATTATATCACTTTATATTCTCTATCACAGTGTTGAACCCTTTTATAAGTCACAAGAACAGAGTTGTCCGCGTTCTTCCTGTCATAATAATATCTTAATTACAACTATCTTTTGGCCGACTTAAATGTAGTCTAGCTGTTTACCATATTTTGTGTACATATTTTTAACATCGTCTTATTTTTTTAACACCGGAATCTATACTAATATTATAAATGCGAAAGTGTGTCTGTCTCGCTTTCACGCCAAAACTACTGAACCGATTGTAATGAAATTTTGTATACAAATAGTCTAAAGCCTGAGAAAGGACATAGGCTACTTTTTAACCGGAAAAAGTGGTTGTAAGGGGGTGAAAATGTGTAATTTTTTTCAAATTAAGTTAGTTCCAAAAATCATAATAGATGGCGCCGTGCGTCTCCTACATCGCGATATCGCTTGCTCATGCGTCTTTCTATAAGAGGTGGTACCAAGTTGAGTGCCGTTTTTCGATTCTTGCGATTGTTATGCACGTCGATAATGAATAACTGACTACTCAGTAGTCTCAGTACTCAGTACTTCATCTACGCAGTGATGAGTGACGAAATCTTAAACCAATCAACCACCAATACCAATGCTAAATATGTAGTTTATGGGTAAAGCTAAAGTTGTGTAATGGTGAGCTAAATAAGCTTTAGGTTTAATATAACAAATGAAATATTATGTGCGGACTGCACAGCTGTTTTGGGTATTTTGATTTAACTTTTAAGGGGGACCCGGGTTTTAAAAAGCTTTTAAAATTGACACCAATTTTATTGACACCGCGCGCTATAAAGGTCCACGCGGACGAAGTCGCGGGCAACAGCTAGTACCTAATAATTATTAATTTATCTTCATTTCCATCATGCCTTATCTGCAAATACTTATCAACGATTATGTTCAAATGAAGCCCACTGACGTCTTGCAGACGTTGTATATATCTTGCCGTTCTCCGAAACTTCGATAGCGCGATGTAGGATTGTTAGGCGAATTGTGGGCACCGCCGCAGGTTCATTGTCTTCATACCAAACTCATAAAAAGAAATAAAGATAACCAACGAATACCAAATGCCAATGAACATGAACAAAAATCTCATAAAACCAAGAACCGAGAAAAAGATTAACATTTCCGTAAACGTCCGTGTTCACAATGCGTGGATGATGCCAATGAATAATGTGGAGCTATCAATAACCCCAGCTCATATTTTAGCGTATATTGTGTCATTCTTACACACTTGATCGATTCCACGGGGAAACTGTCACTCTCTTACAGTAATGGAGTCTATTATTGGACGTTCTCGCAGCTTCGCTCATATACAGAAATTAAGTTAAATCTTTCTTATTCTTTCTATTTCAGAAATACTTGAAAATAATATTATTACATGCACCGTAAACTTTAGCCTGGCCGCACAATGTCCGAAATTTCTGATACGAAACATTTGAACGTCGGCCGGACGGCCACACCGCACACTATCCGAAATTTCCTTCCGGCGAGTTCGAGCTCACTCGGCTCAGTACAAAATGTAAGAGAGAGCGCGATCCGGTTTTCTGATCAGAAACATTTGAACTGCTACCAACCGATTTCATCTGACGTAAAATTTCGGACGACGCCCGCCGGAAAGCAATTAAAAATTTCTGCCATCCGATAGACGGCATCTGACAACTCATCCGGGCCGGACGTCAGGTACAAAATATATGAGCATAGTGCGGAACGGCGGGCGTCTGACATTATTTGTCAGATGACGTCGATCGGATGAGTACTCTGTTGTTTCGTCCCAAGGTTTTTAGGCCCAGTGGGCCCAATGACCAGATATGATTTTTAACATTTTTTCATCTGGCGATTGGTCCCAATTTTATGATCCATTGTTTTCTGGCAAGAAATTTTGAAGTAGGGTTGACACAAAAATAACCATAATATTGTTTTGTACATTTAATCTTTCGATCGCGGATTCTTGGAAATCTATTGTTATTCTATTGTTGTCGCGGTCGCCGGTGTCCTTATGGGGGTTGATAGGTTAAAACATTTCTAACACTATCAGCTTAAAACTTATATTATTATTATTATTATTATTATTAATACCTAAACATACTGCGTGGAATCAAGTTTAACGAAAATACCTGCTATATAGGTAGGTACTGCGTGAAATTTTAATTCCCACAGTAAAATGATTCTATCTTAGTAGTAAGATATACTTGGGAAGTTTTTCTTTTATTCAAATCATAAATAAAATTCGGCCGGGTTATAGCTGCTCGCGGCTATCGGCATAAGGTTACAATAGTACGTCATACAAAATATTTTTCATTTTCAAATTCAAATGTCTTTATTGCCAGAATGTTGTTGATATAAAGGTCTTATTAACTACTTAAGCTCCGTTAAGACCAAACGAGCGAATGCTCATTCTAGTAAAGCTCTTTTGATGTAAAACAAACAACGAGCATTCTTCCGTTGTTCTAGTATGTTCGCCACGTGTTCGGCGGTAAATAGGTAGAATGATCCAAGAATGCTCGCTCGTTTGGTGTAATTTCACTTCTTCTTCAAGCAGTTCTTGCTCTATGTTCTTTTGGTTTAAACCCACCTTTATTGTTCTAACATTCTGCTATAATAATGGCGCGCAATTGAATGAAACTTACTTTTATTAATGAGCCCATGCTGTCCCACTGATGGGCAAAAGCCTCCCCCAATGTCTTCCAGTTCTCTCAATCCAACGCAGCTTATTTAAAATTAATTAATTAATTAGTCGTTGTATATTATATATTATATAAAATTCTTTGTAAGTCAAAGAATTTTATATAATATATAATGTGCCAATTAAAGAAATATATAAGCTTTAGATAAAAATAATAAATAAATAATTTTAAACTGAAATAATAAATAATTTTAAACTGTAGTGTACATAGCGGAACTTCTTTGATAAAACCTTTTTTATATTATTTTGTACTCTTTTGTTTATGATTTTTTGACTTGTTTACCTTTTGATAGATTTTGTCATTATATTAAAATAATTAAACTGGAACATCGAGTGCGTGATTTTCTTAATTTCTCCTTTGCACCTTCCAAACTAGAAAGCTGAGCAAGCGATTCACCTCGCAACGACGCGAGGACCTTGCTCACTTCATTGGTGACCCCGGAAGGAACACAGGATGGAGAATCTGAAAGAGAATGTAACCAGCGAACAAAGAGACGGCGCAAGACATCGGTGACCCTCGACGAAACACGCCTTCTCCATCACCACACTCCCCGCCCCTCCGCACCGCGCCAGCTAGCAATCAGCATCGCCTCATTGGGTATATCGTCCTCTAGCCGCAACGTACCGCGGCCTGGGCGACACCGCATCGGCATCATCGGGCTTTCTCACTACACCGACCGGTCAGCAAGCAGAGCACATCTCTCCTGGTCAGCACGTAGCATCGGCCCCGCACGGCAGCTATCCGACTCACTGGATCCCGTGCAGCAGCTTACAGTTCCGACTCACTGGGACTCATTGCAACAGTTCCGACCCACTGGGACTTCACTGCAACACTGGCACTAGCGACTCAAGCGGCAAGGCTTCAAGGTTCGACCTTCGGTCATGTTTACTGGCTATTATCGCCCTTGACGGTCTCTGGAGGGGGGTGATGTAGTGTACATAGCGGAACTTCTTTGATAAAACCTTTTTTATATTATTTTGTACTCTTTTGTTTATGATTTTTTGACTTGTTTACCTTTTGATAGATTTTGTCATTATATTAAAATAATTAAACTGGAACATCGAGTGCGTGATTTTCTTAATTTCTCCTTTGCACCTTCCAAACTAGAAAGCTGAGCAAGCGATTCACCTCGCAACGACGCGAGGACCTTGCTCACTTCACTAAACAATAATAATATAATCATATTATTTAGAAAATAAATACTTTTGTTATTATTTATGTCATAAGAGATTTTTATTCATTATACACGAGCTTTTGCCCGCTTTTCATCCCCTATTTTAATCCCTTGGAGGTAGAATTGATTAAAATCCTTTCTTTGCGGATGCCAAATCATAAGATCTATGCATGCCAAATTTCAGCCCGATCGGTCCATTGGTTTGGGCTGTGCGTTGATAGATTACCATGTCAGTCAGTCACCTTTGAGTTTTATATAATATATATAGATATAGTCCATTGAATTATTTTTCTTTAAATATCATTTATTCATTCAGTGTATAATAAATGTTTTCATACAAAAGAATTATTTTGTTTTTTATTCAAATCTACAACTTTTTGCTAGCCCTACAGACATAAGCCCAAAATTCATAAAAAATAACTAGTTGGGAGCAATCGCCAGATGAAAAAATGTTAAAATTCATAATATCTGGTCATTGGCCCATTGGGCCCAAAAACCTTGGGACGAAACACCAGAGTACTCTGGCAGTTCAAATGTTTCGTATCAGAAATTTCGGACAATGTGCAGCCGGGCTTAACAAACATATTTTCTGCAGAGAGCCTTGGCCCTTGACATGAGCATTTTGAAAAAGCCTTTTCGGCACTCACATAATATCTATCTGCAAGCGGGTTACGTATAGAAATGTTTGGTTTGCATTGATTTCATTCCAAGAAATCGTAAAGCCTAAAGGCTTTCAACTAAATGGCCGACACCAAAAACGTTCGTAAAATGTACGTGTATCCGTTTGGATGAAACCCGGCATATGCAATATGCATGCTATTATAATCCCTTATGCTAAGTACTCACATACGGCAATGCAATCTGGATGTGTGGACGAAATACGGAGCCGCGGGTTTTGCTCGACGTGATTGCTCGATCGAGCAAAACCGATCGAGTACTTAGGATGAGATGACGCTCACAACTCTGTTGCTTCAAAATTAGTTTATTGCGCAGAAATCGTACATTTTTCTGGGACAGAAATTATCCTATAACCTTTTCCGAGACTCAAATTATCGCCATATCAAATTGGCCAGCAAAATCGGTCCAGCAATTTGTGCGTGAAGAGGTAACAGACAGAACTTTCGTATTTACAATAATAGAATGCATTTATTATCATTCCCTTTTATACCCCTTTCAAGATCTAATATGACACACACAATGTCTGTGAGCACGCAAATCGATGCTAATGGAACACCCTCGAGTCATTGTTTTGCCGTTTCACCCGCGAGACCGAAAACTTACCGCAAGATACGCGTGTAGTGTTGTGAGTTTTGTAATAAAATATCATAATGTACACTGTTTCCCATTTGTATATTATTATGTATATTGCTCGTTTTGTTTTATACATAACGTTCCGCGCAGTTCCACTCGTGTAAATAAGGTACATATTGAGCGGAAACTGCATATTATTTTGCAAAAAAAAAAAAGTCTTAGTGCAAAAAAAACCCTATATATCTGTGCCAGATATCGTAAAAATCGGTCCAATAGTTCGTTAAATTAGTGCATTCAAATAATGATTTTCCCCGTTTTTTCCACAGCACACACAAATCTCGGTCAAACAGCTTGTTATAATTATAGTCTAAAGCTTTCCTTGATAAATGGACTATCCAAAACAAAAATAATTTTTCGATTCGCACCAGTAGTTCCTGAGATTACCGCGTTCAAACAAACAACTCTCTCTCCTATCTCCATACCAATTTTCAGCAAAATCGGTTTGAGCTTGAAGAAGTAACAAACAGAGAGACAGACAGACAGACACACCTTCGCATTTATAATATTAGTATGGATATAATATTGTTGTCTGCATCCTTTCAACAAGTTAAAAAATAGCTAACACCAAATATGTATGGCGTATAATTTGCCTCACATTATGATGATAAGTACCTACTATAAAAAATATAGTTGAATAATATAACTTTAATTAAAAAAGCAATTGCTGATCAACATTTTCATAAAATTCGTTCCCATACATCACTAGTGCAAAAACATTTAAGCGATAGATAAAAAGAGATTGGCATAAAAATTGGACGATCAGACTCATGAGTCGGCGGATTCCATTGATTTGTTTCTGTGGTCATTTCACGACACTTGCTCCCCACTTTGAAAAATTACCTCGGCCGGGGCCCGCCATCCATCATTTTCGGGGAAATTATCCTACTTTAAATGTCAAACCGTGAATCTGTGGTTTTTTAATTCGTCCGAGATTTTACGGGTGTATTTTGGATGTCTGATCTTTTTAGATATGGACCAATTTCTATTTTGTAGAAGGAAACTGATATTTTTATGGATATATGTATCATTACTTTGTACAATTAGAAAATTTGAATCAGAGGCAGAGAACTGTTTTATTCAGTAACATACGGAATGATTACGCCTGCAATGTTCTTTGAATTGGCGACAAAATTTGAGAAATTAAGTTTTGTTGTAACATTGCAGTCGTAATCATTCTGAACTTCAGTCGCGTAACTTCGGCATAGCGTGCTTCGACAGTAAGCCGCAGGCTGATTACGTATCTTGCGACAGCTAGCCAAAAAGCGTTTGACAGCAAAAATTACGTGTTTCCACCTGCAAGCAAACTCGCGGAAGTCTTGCGTGAGTTTCTTGCAATATTGTTTACGTTTCATACTAATTCCTGCAATAAATGTTGTGCGAGAAGCTCGCGGATGCTATACGAAACTAGACCGTATATCTGCGGTGACCCGCAGCGAGATCTGTCGCGAGTCCTCGCTGTTTAGACATGCTGTCGCAACTACTCGCAGGGAGCGCTTGACAAATTGTCGCGACAGCACTTGCTACGGCGTTTACACTTGCAAGCTGCTGTCAGACACTTCTCACGACAGTTGTCTTGCAGGTGGAAACACGGCCGTAAAATAATTTACAATGTGTGAATATGAATTGACAATATGAAAACATTGTGAATATGAATTGACAATAATTAAATAGTTGCTGTCCATCCCCTGCTGCATAGCCGTCGCAAAATCCTGCCGTTATCATGTTTTACACATTTTACAATGCATTACATACACACACGAGAATAAAATACTGCAGCTGAGGTTGCTCAAGGCGCTGTAATGGGGCGTAAAAATGTTTACCGAAGTGAATTGCACTAAATAATACCTTTACAAGCATTAAGACTGTGTAGCGAGTCACCGGGAATTTATACGCTATTAAACGAACCTGTTATGTCTTTGTAATGTCGACTTTTATATGTTGCGGACGCAATAGAAATTTTATTGTAACATACATTCTTGTTTGAGGTAAGCCCAGATTGCTAATATTTATTTAGTCAATTTGAGGGCACATTGAATAGAAACGGTTTATGGCGATTTTTATTAGTCAGCATTTTTTTGATTACTCAAAGGTAAAGCTTCCCTTACCAAGTTGGAAATGTATCCTGGTTGAACTAAGGCACACTAGCGGTATGTGGTAGTCATCGAAAAGCGCGAACCTCCATTTTTACCGGTACGGAACCATTCTAATAATATTACTAATACTTCGCTGTCTGTAATATGTCTGTCAGTCTGTAAGCTGTATCTAAAGAATTATAATTTTCAAATACACGCAAGTTGTTAACAGGCTGTTAAAGTTAAATTTTTTGTTTCATCAAAGTGTTACCTTTATGAAACCGTGGGTCTATAAAATATCAAGAACATAATATTGAAGCAATATGATCCAGATAACCCAAGTATAATTACCAGGATACATTTATCTCGTCCCTAACGGTAGGTTAATACGAGTCCCTTGACGTTCGCGCCTATTTCCGATACCCACTTCATGAACTAATATTTGACAGGCAATTCTAGTGTAGGAGTTATACAATACTCGACGAAACATGGTGGTAGCGGTCATTGATCCCTGTCAAAAACTTGTAATTTTCTATACAAAACCGCGATTAACAACATCTGACACTTCATTGTCAATCGCGGTTTATATAGAAAATGACAAGTTTGTGACAGGGAGTCAATGACCGCTACCGCCATGTTTCGCCGAGTACAGTATAGAGATAACATCTACATCGGTTTCGGTGACGGTGATTTCAATGAATCTAGGCTACGGGGAGTGGTTTTATAGTGATAGTACATGAAATCACTCTTTCTTCCTATAATAAAGTAAAAAAAACCGGCCAAGTGCGTGTCGGGCCACGCGCAATATAGGGTTCCGTAGTACCGCTAGTTTTTGACAAATTTTTTATGGTCAATAAACGTACATTTATAACGTGTTTTACACTACTAACAACATCATCTCAGTTACTTTCAAAGGAATTTGAACGAAAAGTTCCTTTATACTTCACCGAATACATTTTTTTTAGTTGATCGACTATTACTCAATAACTTATGAAGTCTTCTTAGCCGTGATAGTTTTCCTTTTAAATTCAGCAGATTTCCTACTCCCGTGAATTTTTTCACATTTCCATAACCAACCGTTTAGCTGGTAGAAGGGGGGGGACACTGGACTCTAACGATTTTTTCCACTTTAAAGCTTAATATTTCACAAACGGATCCCTAAATCGGAAAATGATCTATGAATACTCGCAATATATTTAAAAAACCTATTCAACGACACCCCACACGATGGGGTGGGCGCGAAAAAAAAAATCATCCCCGCTTAATGTGTAGGGGAGGTACCATAAAAAATATATATTTTTTTAAGATTTCGCGTACCATTTTGTTGCCATCATTAATATGTGTATTCATGCCAAATTACAGCTTTGTAGGTCCTATAGCCTCTGAGTAAAACCGCGGACAGATAGACAGACAGACGGACAGACGGACAGACGGACGGACAGACCGAAACTATAAGGGTTCCTTGTTGACTACGGAACCCTAAAATCATAACACATTGAAACGGGATATAGCTAATGCAGAATAGAACAATTGGCCATTGGCTATGTCCACACTATGCAATTTCATATTCAATTTTCGTCATCATCTTTTTGTTCAACTTTCGTTTGGCATAATATTCATTAATTGAATGCGTCAAAATCCACCCGCGTTGGAAAGAAAAGTGTCATAGAGTCGCGGGCATGCCTCACGTGCGATGTTGACTGCGCTATAACGCATATCCTTGATGAACAGAAAAAGGCACAGTGTAGATAAAGCTTTTATGTTGCTTTATTATTTACTAAATTAGACGTACATGTGTAGTGACACAGTCTAATTTAGTTATTAATAAAGCAACAGACTGGCATACAAATACAATTGAATGCGCAACAAAATTCACAACATAACGAATTTATTAATTTTCTTTGACCTAGAACTAAAATACCCGCTCTAGCCTCTCTAAACTCCTGAACATTAATTCTGCATACAAAATTGATTGCGTTTACCTAGCAGTCTTGTTAGCTAGCTCTTAGTGTATGGTGTTGCAGGATTAACAAGGACCGGTGATAGAGAGCTTCCGGCTTATAAGGAAATTTATCTCTTATAAGTTGATAAGTGACTATGCAAGAACAATATTAAGACATTAGTATCAAAAATATGCTGAGTAAGAAACAATTAGGCAAAAAAACTGACATATTTTTAGTCTTTGATTGTATTTTTTTACTTAGTATTTTTTTATTCTATTATACTCCATTTTGTTATAAAACACAACTAGTGTATTTTATTTTATATGAGCCTGAGGTCATATTTACAATACAGTCATGTTAACACGCATTTACCTACACATAACTACGCAACTTTATCTTAAGTACAGAGTGGTCGATTGACCATGCATTTTGGCTCGCATATTATATGCATGAAAAACCTGTAATAACTACTTATCCGGTCTAAAACAAAATTTAAGAAAACTGTACCTTTACTGTACTGTCGCATTCTGTGATATTTTGATAGGAAGTGGACTAGACCAAGCAAGGAACGATACTGCATCGACAGTTGAATCAGGGTACATGATGGGAGGCTTAAATTCCCGAAATTCTTTTAAATAATGATCAACAATTAATTTCCATGACATTAATCATGGAGGGTTTGCTAATTGGCGAAGTTCGAGCGATGTTGGGTGAACAATGTCGGATCAGCGGTTCTCATTCGCTTTTATTCGAAAATTGAATTAGAGGTATTTTTAGGAATCATTCGCAAATCCAAATGTGAACTAAACAGAATGTGGAAGCAGATTTTGGAGGAACTAGTTTTGAATTGCAATAACATAGCAATATGTACCATCGAGGAAATTGATTCCTAGGCAGTTGACTAACCAACGTCATTTGGTCTGATTATATTATTGTCAATTCAATGTTACTTGTGATCTGTCGGCTGGGTTTGACATTTAGCAACTAAACTACGTAGGTCCTCCATCTGTAAAGAAAACAATTTCTCTGATAGCATATCAATTACTAAGGGACAAACTGTGTGAGTCACAGAGATATAAAGAGAGGCTGTGGGGGCGTGGCCGATGTAAGTGAAACATGAGCAAAACAGGCGAAAGTTGTGAAAACACAATTAGTCGGGACGTGATCGTCTAAGCGCGCACTACGGGAGTGTTTTTTTAAAATGCCTACCTATTCAGTTGTTGTATGCAAGAATCGAAGTGACCATAAACTTAAAGGGGTCACTTTTCATAGGTAAGTACAAAAACAATTAAGTATTTCCAGTATTTTCTACCAAAATCTCATTTTATTCGTTAAAATAATTGCACTAGTCGGGTACTGAGAGAAATGTAACCTAACAATTGAACCCAATACATTGCTCGCTAAGTGTAGCGTGCCTGGTGTTGAAAACAGTCTGACCGAGTAATGAAAATTGCGCTTATTGAATCGGTCGCACGTGCATGGCCGCCCCCGCCGCGCCGCTGATAAGAGCCGTGCGATAGTGATGTACCTGTCGTTTCTTGTTGTCGATACATTACGTTGCCGCGATTAGCACTTACGAGTTATAACTAATATTAAACTGTAGATGATTTTGATAGTTTAATAAACACTTATAATTATGTAAGGCAATCTATTGAATTACTTTATTATCTTCTTTTTTTATTTTTTTATTATTAAATTAGTGTAACAAAGTACCCAAATGAATGTATGTAGATATGTGAATGGATGTGTCTGATCAGTCAGTCAATAACTAGCGTAGGTGTGAAATTTGTTGAATGTGTTTACTGGACTGGACTGAGGCGCGTACTTACACAGTAGATGGCAATGTGTGCGCAACAATGAGAGCACCGCCTTGAATGTGTGAGCGACGGAGATTTATCAATGTATGGATGTAATTTGTGTAATTATTTAGGTGTCAATGTAAGTGTAGCTTACATCAGGACTCAAAGATAGTGCGCTCGGCAGCCTATCTCCTGTTGTGTTTCTGATATCTATGGTGTGAGTTAAGCGTCTCCCATACAGACGCGGCCTGCGGTGGCGGTCAGTCGGGTGGCTTGGCCGCGTGGCCGCGTGTGTCTGTGTCGTTCCCAGAACTCTCAAGTCATCCAACTGACCGCCACCGCCACCGCTACCGCAGGCCACGACTGTCTGGGAGACGCTTTATGATATATGACACTTCGTCACTTTATCAGAAAGTAGTAAAACAGGCCCTTAGTTTTGTCACAACCTGTAAATGCACCTATTCTTTTGAATAGGTTAGTTTGTTTGTTCTTTGTGTAATGTTGAATAATATTCAAACTTTTGCACAGATATAATCGACATAAAGTACTTTTACACGAAGAATCACAAGTACTTTTATTTGCTGAAAAATCCAACTGGAATAAGCAATCAGTTTCAGAACTTTCAGAAAATGTATAGTTGTATATTTATAATTTTTACTTAAAACAATAGCGACAAATCTTGTCAGACATAAGAAACACAGATAGCATTAACAACCGAAAAAGTACTCCCGTGTCGAAAGCGGCTCTGGCCGGGAGCCAGGGAACTTTCGAGAATCGGAAGGAGTTGTCGAGTTTTTTGGAGGACAGGTAAAACATTAAGTGATAAGTGCACCAGAATATCTTGGTACAGTCGCAAACAGTTAGTATAATAGTCAACAGTCAATTAATAGTCAAATCAAGTGTAAATAATGTTTTTTAAAATATTTTTAAATGAGTTTCATACCTAAATCACCTTTATGAGTGTCAGTGTTCCACCGTGCGTTTTTTGAGCTTTCTGCCACGCTAAACTGTCACCAGCAGTATTTCTGTACCATTGCGACCTGCAAACATTCAAGAAGAGAATAATAATAACTCCCACACTGGTTTTGGTGACGATGGCCGGTTTTATTGAAACTAGGCCTATCAGGTTCGCAGGACTAATGTTGTAGTGCCCAAATGTGTGCGTACGATACGAGCACTCTCTATTACCTTTACTCTCATACCCCCATGCGACGTATGGATCATATCACTTGTCAGAAAATCAGGTGATCAGCCTGCATTGTCCTAACCAAACGTGGAAATAACATGTTTCTAACGCGGGAATCGAACCCATGACCTCCGAGTCAAGGGCCACGCTCTAAACCACGGAGGCGTTAGGGCTGCGCCAAACCGGAATGGCAGCGGCGCGACGAGCACTTTCAGTGTCATATTATTATGATTTTAAGCTTTATCGAAGACTTTATTTTCATTATTGTATGCCACAAGCGGCCACGGGCGGCCGCTGACTTCTCAAGCAATATAAAGTTTAAAATCATATGACACTGGGTGGCCCTTAGTCCTTCACTTTGTTAGATCCATGAGTGTATTATGTTACAATATCAGAAAATTCCCAAAAGCAGTATCGCTAAAGAGTAATGCTTAAAAAGCGTAAAGAGCCTTGGTCCTACGTCCAGGATAAAAAGCTTTTACACCTATTTTCTACGTTACGTTAAAGGGGAAAAGTAAAGAAAAAAAAGACTACTAAAAAGAAGACAAATCTAGGCACAGGCAAATTAAACCTTGAGACCTTAAAAGTTCTCAAAATGATGAATAAAAGTTATCTTAATTGAATCGAGCGAAACGAATCAACGAAATAATTTGTTTCCACAAACAGAACTCGCCAAACTTCACTGATTACTTCCTGAAGAATAAATAAAGTAAATTAAGTTCTTGACTTTTGAGTTATGTTTATTTTTATAACTCGAAAATTACTTATAATAGACAAGAATAAATCCAACTGATTTGATTAAATTCACGTGAGGTATTATAATAATCTTTTTATTGCAATTTGAATGTCAAAATACTTTTAAGGATCTGCTTAATATTTCTAAGAAAATATTATTCTATGTGTATGTATTCGGAATTTTACGGTTGAAGAATGAAGAACATTCTTTGTCGATTTTGGTACTTACATACAGTAGTTTTTACTGAAGTTTCTAACCACGTCATCTTTTGTCACTCTGTCGTGATTTATATAAAATATATTATAGAACTGTTTTACAAACAAAGCATTGGGAAGCCTATATTTTATAAAGCCTACACTATATTACAGAACAGATCATCTTAAACTAAAGATTTGGTCTCAAGGGAACTTATATATCGAAACTCTTTTTTAAGACACCGACTAAAAGGGTTTGAATGACTTTAGGTTTACGAGTATACACGGAACCATCGCCTACTTCACTCATGGGTATAGGGCTACCGTTTACGTGTATTTATAAGAATAAACAAAGAGAAAAATACGTATTTCTAAGCTGGAAGACATATAAAATGCGGAATAAAACCCACGCATCGCCTGGCAACGCACTACAGATCTTCGTATGTTGCGACTTGCTAGAGTCCATGGGTGACGGTAGTTGTTTTCCATCAGGTCACCCGTTTGCTCCCTTATAAAAAAAACATTAAAATGATTTGAATTAACTTTTTCTCGGCAAAATAGTGCAGAAACATATGTCTTTGTTGCATAAATTTGATTTGAAAACATGGCTGACTATCACTATGAACTACAACATCTGGAATCAAAGCGCACGGAGTTTGCAATCTACAAGAATCGTAGACTGCAAACGCTCGAATGCGCGTTAGTAACAGACTGACAGACAGGCACACATTCTTATTTAAAATGTACTCACTGTTCACCGGGACCTCGTAAGCGCAAAATGAAATCGCACTGTAGTTGTGCAATTTTGCACGTGAAAAGGTAATAACAGCTAATAAGCCCATGTCCTCTTCCGTCTGTATATTTTCTCATCTATCTTAATATATATAATTCTTCTGTGAGTGTGTATGTCACTGAACTTCTCTCAAATGACTGGACCGATTTTGATGAAATTTTTTGTGTGTATTCAAGGGGATCTGGGAATGGTTTAGATTCACAATTTTGTCCGCTGGACAATGTTTTTTAAATTAAGTTTTAATTTATTAGTAGTTGTTGATTTTGGAATGTTTTACACTGGATCCGACAGACGGCGCTACCATCGCAGTGTCAAATTTTAAATAATATTCGAATTCGAATTTTAGTCTGTCCCGACAGTTAGCGCTGCGATCAAATTAAAAAAAAATACTTTATATACTTATTGTGGCAAAGAAACGTTTGCCGGGACAGCTAGTATACTAATATTATTATAAAGTGGAAAAGTTTGTTTGTTTCAACGCGCTAATCTCAGGAACTACTGGTCCGATTTGAAAAATACTTTCAGTGTTAGATAGCCACTTTATCGAGGAAGGCTATAGGCTATAATGTTTTATTGCGCTAAGACTAATATAAGCGATGAAATAGAGGAAAATGTGGGAAAAACGGAGCTAATGGGTCAATTTTTCTGTTATTTGGCACAGATAAGAACTAGACCACGTCAAGAATCATAGGCTATTTTTTGTGGACTAATTTGTCTGTAAAATATCTAACTTACGCGGGCGAAGCCGCGTGGAACGTCTAGTACTGTCATAATCATGATCTGCAAAAAATTGCGTATTGTTAAAGATTTAGGCACACTAATATAGAGAGGACTGAAAGCCCATAAACTAGTTGACACCCGGAACTCCGTTGCGTTAAATCTCGTTTATCGCGCGGGAACCGTACATGTTTCCGGGATGAAAATTATATTATGTACTTTCCAGGGACTCAAACTTCGATCACATAATATAATTATATGAAATGTGTGATCGAAGGACTCAAAGTATCTCCATACCAAATTTCAGCGAAATCGGTTCGCGGTTTGAGAGTGAAGACTGAAGAGGTAACAGAAAGACACACATTCGCATTTATAATATTATTAGTTTGGATTTACAAGTTTACCCCTTATCTAAGATAATTGTCGGTTTCTGTAAATCGCTGCGTACAATAATTGGTCTCTAAGCCTGCGATTGTAACAGATACAGATATAAATTAGGACGCGGAAGTTATTCCGATAAATGACGTCATAAATTTCATGTAATTCATCGCCTGTCAAAGTTTTCAATTCCACTTCTGGTCGGCTGAGCTCCTGAAGATCACCGATATCTAAATTGAATCGAAATTTCAATGTTATATTTTGAGATAGCATTACTTTTATTCAAATCTAGATGACGCCCGCAACTTCGTTGCGCCAAAATTCGTTTATCGCGCGGGAACCGTACATTTTCCGGGATAAAAAGTATCCTATGTCACATCTTGCTGCGCTAGCACGGGGATTGTCGATCTCGAAGACATAGATAAAGACAAGAAATAACTATAGTTTCTTAGATAATAGTTCCTGTTTCCAAGAAAATAAGATCGCAGATTCATCGACTACAGAAATCATTTTTAATTCATTTTTAATGTAAGTTTTACGAGCAACTTTTGCGACCTGTTTTGCGAGCTCGGATTTTATAAAATATTACAAAATTTGTCTAGCACTTTGGCGATGTAGACTCATTGAGGGTGGAATTATCAATTTTCCCACGCTAAACAATGGGTAATAAAAACAGTTCACAAAATGCACTTAAAAATAAAATAACATTGACAATGAATCTACGACCTTATTTGTTTTAGACGTAGAATCTTTTATCAAAAATACTATAGTTATATTTTGTCTACGAAGATCGGAAATAAATTTCAATCCCCGTGCTAGCGCCGCTGGAAGGCCGGTATAAATAGTCAGTACTCAAGATGCATCTCGATCTCAAGACACAGTTCAGGCTCTGTAATTGGTTGGCTGTCAAAATTTGGACCAATCACAGAGCCGAACCGCGTCTTAAAACGGGTCGCATCTTGATTACTGACTATTTATTTTATACCGGCCTAAAATATAGCGGTGCAGCGTTCTTATTTCAAATACTCGTCATAACATCCTTGTAGCATTAGTTTTTTTTTTTTAATCTTTGCTTTGGCTCTGGCTTTCGTCTTTACGCAACCGATGTCATTACTTGTACTATTTGGGATATAAAATACAACATTTTATTTCGAAATAAAATTCGAAACACTGTATCAGCCAAGTTCGTTCAGCATACTTGTATTAAAATGTATTTACCTATCTATCGACGATTTACCTGGAATGAAGCCAATATGTAGTTGATTGCCTGTATTCAGGATTTTAGTCTAACGTAGACTCTTTATCAACTGGTAATTTAAAACTAGTTACCGACTTCGAGTCGAGGAAATCATGCCGTAACCTAAAGATTTTCTGGCTATAAAAGGCTAGCTAGCTGTCTTGGTAATTAGGCAACTTTTACAACAATATTATGTGACAATCTGATCAAAATTAGCCAGTGTCCACTGCCCAGAGTCCCAGGCTGTGGGTGCAAATGATGTCTTACCAGACACTTTATTCTCTTAGAGATGTATAATAAATAAAAACATTAATGGAACCCCTACAAATTTAGTTTTTTTTATTAAATAAGGGGGCAAACGATCAGCCTCGCCAAGCCTGATGGAAAGCAACTATCGTCGCCTATGGACACTCGCAACATTATAAGAGCTGCAGGTGCGTTGCCAGCCTTTTTTTAAAGGGGAGAAAACCGTTCTGGCTACGTCCATTCCTGGGAATCTGAAGATACCCTACTTGATAAAGTTTCATATTATTATAAAAAAAGTTCAAAATATCTTCCTTTGAGACTCAAGCATAATATTCCCACAATACCATGAAATCCTTTGCAACATAATATGAGAACAACACTTAAAGGCACGTATATTTCATTCCGTTTCGCGTTACGACACAGTGGATGCAAATGCAATTTTCTCGGAGCACCCTGTCAACAAATACAGGGCGCGGGCTTGTTACTTTTCATTGTTATTAGATATTATATTGCGGAGTTATGCCTTGTGAAATGGGTAACGAGGTGTTATGTTATTGTGCATTTTATCTCCTTTAATAAGTCTTAATATAATCGATTTTAGAAATTAATTAGAATTAAGAGTTAGTGTCCCTCAGCTGGATAGGCTGTTTCTTTTTGAAATTCGATTAAAAGCAATCGGTATGACACTCGAAGTGTGTCTAAAATTTGGAGGTTCTGAAAGGAGTTGTTTTCGGAAATGACACCTCCTCGGTCGGCAGATCTTTGCGGCTCTAAAGCATATTTTCACAACGTATATTATGGCAAGTCAAGCTTGTCGAATCAAATAGTCATAATAACCTGTAAAGTTCTACAGTATATTATATAAATATAGAACTTTACATGTACTTAAATTCCAATAATTGTCACCTAAAGATCTACCCTATTCGAATTTCAAACGAGTCCCAGCAAAAATTTCGATACTCACGCATAATTTCTCGAATCATATTGACTCTTATCGCGTTGTAACAGAGTTTAAGTTTCAGCGTCTATGGTTGGAAAATAAAATATTTAAAGCACATCATCTGGAGGGCCGGGTTTGATTAAGGGTCGGGTAGGGACGAGGACAATCTGTTCGTTATTTAAATTAATTAGGTTATTTACTATCAGGTCAGTAGTACTTGTTTCCCCTAAAATACACGACCTAATTGGGTTGGTTGGTGGTAGAGAAAATACTTTTTAGACTCAATTAGAATAATAATTGTTGTCTCAACTTTAAAGATCTGGAGAAATGATGTTAAGGATGACAGATGAGAGTGTGTGAGAGGATGACAGAGGATGCTAAATGCAAAACATCTGTCACTATAGGATTAAGCCCGTCACAGACCTAGCTATAATATAATATATTAATATGTTTATAGCTAGGCATATTATTATATATTTTCTATACTAATTTTCGCGTGACCACAAACTCAGCCATAATCACAGAAATAAGATCTAGTTAGAAGCGCGATTTCGCTCTATTTGTATGAACACGAGCGTGTCACTTTTTTCATACCCACTGTGTGTGTGTGTGTGTGTGTCACAAGAGCGCTTTAGTGATGGGAATACCCGTACGCGTGGAATCGATTCAAAGGAATCGCCGCGCCCCGCTTCTTTTGCAATTTTAATAGGTATATCGATTTTTTAATCGATTATTATTCGAGTTCACAGACAGAGGAATGATAAATCTTAAGAAGCTTGCCAGGACAGCTAGTAATTATATATATAAAACTAGCTGTTGCCCGCGACTTCGTCCGCGTGGACTTCAGTTTATAGCGCGCGATGTCATCAAAATTGGTGACTTGAAACTTAAAACTTTCACGAAGGGCTTAAATATAATTGTACTTTAATAATTAATAATAATATTTAAATAAAATAAAAAATTAAGGGGGCTCCCATACAAAAAAAAACACAATTTTTGGTCTATTTTGCTCTATAACGGTACGGAACCCTTCGTGCGCGAGTCCGACTCGCACTTGGCCGATTATTAGTTCATATTACTATTGTTCTTACCTTGGAAGTCGGTTTTAATTTTTTTGTTAAAAATAATAATCTTTAATGGACTTACCTCATATTATTAACTGTTTTTTCCAACTTAACATCTGGTGTATAAAATTTTTCCCACCACCCCTCTTAGGGGACAAAAGAGGGGGTAAGGTTTTGTATCAACTGATGAAGTACATTGTACAAATACTTTAAATGGCAAAACAACGTTTGCCGGGACAGCTAGTTATGTAATATGTATTTATGTTCCTGTTTAGTGATTTAATTTAGAATAATATAATATACTAGCTGTCCCGGCAAACGTTGCTTTGCCATAATATAAAGTACCTATTTCGCCCATATTATTTTTTTGAAGTGACTAAATAAGTATACCTAATAATATATAATAACCGATGTCCGATTCCGATAACGGTGGAGCGCAGACTAAAGAGCAGACTTTCGAAAGAATATATTTTATACTCTTTTGGGAATGCGATGGCACGCGAAGTACATACACATGCGGGATCTGATTAGATAGGAGATCTGTGGCTATAATATATATTTCTGTGACATGCGGATCTAGTATGGCTTTAGAGATAGCTCCTTATGTGAGTGCGGCCTAGACGAGGGCACTCTTGATCACATTTTTTTCTCCTGTCCTAGAAATAGTTCCTCATTGTATGATTCCCTCCCTCCTACAATCCCTCGCCATATCAATTTCAAATCTGTTTTATGTTTTGTAAATACTCCATTTATTGAAACTCTTTGTACATACATTCATACTAACAGAATTAGATTATAGGTGTGTGTACTTATCCATAAATGTTTGTGTTTGTTTTAGGTTATAGATTTTTCAATAGTCACCGTACATTATCATAAATTCACCGTACATTCATGTTTGTTCATTAAACCAACTTTTAAGGCAGAGTCTACGCCAACACACTCTGACATTGGCGATTCACAAAGGAGCCATAAATAAAAAGAAGAAGAAAAAAGAAGAAAGACACTTGAGTAGGGAGTTTTGGCGGGCATGTGAAAGAGTGCTGTTGTGTTTTTATATTATTTTCCTAAAATTGTGTTAGCTGGGTTTTTAATGTGTAATATTGAATATTAACCATTAGATATTCGTGTTCATGCACAAGTGTAGGAAAGTGATGTAATATCCAGAAACGTGCTATTTTGTGTTCCCTCCAAAACTCCATCGAAAGTTTCAGTAAAGCGTCTACCACTTTACTGAATCGACCGACTTGACTCCTTGACTGTATTGAATTTTACTTAGACTTTGACTAGACTTTAGACCTGACGGTACATGAAAACGATGATGAAAAATATAATAGGAGGAATATGGTTTTCCCGCCATATTCCTTACCTTTTTACCTTGTCTGTGGCACAACATACACATCCTTTGTGTCAAGTTGCCAAAAAAGAAGAAAAAGAAAAAGAAGACACTTGAGCACAGTATAGCAATATATCCCACTAATATTGCTATACTGTGACTTGAGTAATTTTCCATTTAATTTTGCCAACATGCAGTAACGAAAGTTGCCTCGCTATGATTCCTGATTTTTATTGAAAAAGTAAGTGTATTAAAAAAAAGGTACTAGAATCATGAAACTGATACACTTCCTACATAAAACATTCTATCAAATTATACATAATCGAGATGTACAAAGATATAGCACAGAAATAGGTTCGGTCCACATGTGTCACAGTCAAGATTTTATTCAAATAGCCTGCGGTAACGTATGCGGGCGAAAGATAATTTGCCATGTACACAGACCACCGAAACACAGAGATGTTGTACCCAAATGCGAAACGAGAGTTGTGTTATTGATTCGAGGATTATGACATCGATTTATATGATTCGATTTGATAGTAAATCAGTTTCTAATATAATAATGTTCACATTATTTCCGATGGATCGAAGCAATCCATCGCAAATAAAAATATCGTCGGAAGGACAAAAGGTTAAGCGATTTATTTTCCTAATTAATGCTGCTTAAATATTAGGTTCAGTTCCTATTACAGTGTAACGTGTTTATTCAAAACTGAAATTATTCAATAATAATAATTATACAAGGAGATGCAGATAGATTTGACAGACTAAATGCCTGCTCTAAATTTGAATGGCTCGTTTAGAAGATACATCGCAACGACTTCCCGACGTTACGAAGTGATTTGACCCCAAGGTTGCTGAATTTGGGACTAAGTTTGTGAACTCTTTAGAATTTCTCTAATTATTAGAGGATTTTACATAGGTATTAAAAATTGCTCTACATTAAAGCTATCTTTTTGATTCTTCTGACTTCTGTCAACGATACTGTCACTTAATATAATATCAAAAGCGCACGAGACACAACTATGAATCCAATACACTACACTCTACAGTCTCTTTTAATCACCTACTCTGTGGCATCTAAGGAAAAATGGGCGGCTGCTGGTCTCGGGAGCCGTTTGGTCCGCATTCGTACCCTTTACATAAATATTATTTTCTTTCATAATATTATTTCACTTTCACTTTTTACTTCAGATGAATACTTATGCTAATCAAAAATGGTCGTTGCTGGGTAGACTCTTGAATGTGTTTAATTACTTGAAAAGTTTATTTTGGTCGTTTCGATTTCAAAACTTACGTCAGATTAAATATATTCAGCTTTGATCTGATGGAATCTAACGCTGTCTATATTAAATATTTCTAGCAGTTTGTCTGTCTTTTATAATGTAATTATTGTTATAGAGTATCATAATATCTATATCTATACTTATAAAATTACATGTCCTGACTGACTGACTGATTCATCATCGCTGAGCAAAAAGTTAAAGTTACAGCCATGAAATTTAGTGAGTAGGGTTGTTTTATTAAGTAGACACCCACAAAGGAAGGAATTTTGAATATTTTACCCCGAAGGGGGTGAAATAGGGCTTGAAAGTCTGAATGAAAGTCCGTCATTTCTTAAGTTAGGAACATGAAACTTTATCTTTGGGTTACTGATTAAAAATGAATGGATACGTATTTAAGCGTTTTTGGATATTCTTCCCCCAAGGGGGTGAAATTGGGGTTGAAAGTTTCAATGGAAGTCCGTTATTTCTTGAGTTAGAAGCATAAAATTTTATGTTTGGGCTACTGATTAAAAATGATTGGATATGTGTTTAAGCGTTTTTGAAAATATTACCCCCAAGGGGGTGAAATAGGGGTTGAAAGTTTAAATGAAAGTCTATATAGGTATACTATGATAACGCGGACGAAGTCGCGGGAAACAGCTAGTTATATATAAATCTCCTGTCACGATGTTTGTCCGCGATGGATTCCTAAACTACTTAACCGATTTTGATGTTTTTATTTTTTAAATGTGTGCTTTTTTCCAACTTGAGAGATAGGATAGCTTATTTCTTTAATTATCGTCGCAATTTTATTTTATTGCAAATTATTTACAACCTGAGACTGACGGCGACCATTAATGTTTGTGCGACGGGATAGCGATCGACGTTGCCATGGTAACATACATATATTTAGTCACTTCAATAAAATAATATGGCAAATACATAATATATTATGGCAAAGCAACGTTTGCCGGGACAGCTAGTAATATTATATAGATCAGTTTTTAACATGGGAAAACGTACTTTTCCTGTTTGATAAACGATGACGATTACAAAATCTCAATACATTATTTTTAAACTGGTTGCATTATTATTATAAAAAAATATTGTATTGTATTGTATTGGATCTATACACTGAATAAACTGAGAAAACTGTATAAACTACAGGTATAAACTGTTTTCTTTACTTCAAAGAAAACTGTATAAACTGAAGAAAATTTACTGTAGCAAGTTAAAATAGGAAATCTTAATTAAAATTTATACCTATAGCCTCATTTTCCCTTTGTGTGTGCTGGTAACAAAATACAGGTAACGATTTCGGCGCGTCTAACAAAATGACTGATTAGCGATCGACGACAGCCATTTTAGATAGTACGTGCGCATTAATTTGCCTCCTGACAGCGTCAATTTGGCGGGAATTTTTAAATAAAGGCACGGGTAATGAATGTTGTTAATTAACAGAAAATTCGCCAAATTCCATTACACCATTATCGGTCGGAACTAGATAGCAATTATTTCATCACTGTCCAAAATATCTAATAATAATAGCAATAAATAGGTAAACTGTACAATATAATGTAATTATAGCGTTAGTTTAATCATGAATCAATAAGAAATTAAAACCATGACTAATGATGAAAAGTCAGGTGGATTCACAAGTATCCCCTTGTGAAGATTATTTTAAAACTATAAGCCGAATATTTAGAATCATAATATTATTATGGCTCCTCACAAACAGCAAGTGTTTGTTTGAATTGAATACTTCAGTGTATTTATGTTTGTACTTATACTATGTATTTTATATATTGTATATATTGTGACAATAAAATCCCAGAAAACGTTCAAAATCTTTCCATTAATAAATTTAAAAATGTAGTCAAAGAACGTTTGTGTGCCAAAGCCTATTATAAGGTCAATGATTTCATAAACGACGGCACATCTTGGGAGTAGGATGGCTGCTTGCAAGGCTACTTCTACATTATTTTATGACTTACAATTATGTATGTATGTTGACATTGTATAATTTTTAGTTACAGAAACGTAAACTTTATTTTAAAAGATTAATTTTTTTCTCACTTTTTTTGGTAAATAAAGTGGGCCCCCTGCGAGTTCTTACGCCGGTTCTTCTCGCCGGGTTAGTTCCCGAACCGGTGGTAGGCATCATGTAGACTTTCAGAAAATATTTGTAAAAATTTATTCTGAATAAAAAAAAATTTGAGTTTGAGTTTGAGTTTGTGAGTAGCTTAACAATATGATTTATTATTATTATCTTATAGTAGATTATTTTTAAATAATATTTATTAATCTACTATAAGTTCTACCACATTTCCATGCTATATGTCTTTGAAATTGTGAATCAAGACTCCTACTATAATATTAATTCTTAAGCTATTTTTTTTCCTCAAAGATTCTAATGTCAGAAAAGAAAAAATTCAATGGTTTATTTACATACACCAAAGAATACGCGCATTATTACAATATATCTAATATTAATCAACTTAATTTTTATTAGTTAACATAGGTACTCGTATTTTATCGCTTCTACCGACAAACCAACAGCATTTTGTAGCGACAAAAAATCAATATTAGAAAGCCGCTATGTGGCCACTGTGTGTCCGCTCAGCTGGACACAAACAAGGAATCATAGTGCGGTGCTGTGACATATTGTAGGTACCCGGGTAAAACCCGGTACATAACCCGGATATAGAGTGCCTGAATAAGCTGAAAATGTTTTAGAATATAGGCTAGGTTGGAAATCCATATTATTATATTATAAATGCGAAAGTATTTATAATATAACTAGCTGTCCCGGCAAACGTTGCTTTGCCATAATAATATAAAGTATTTCGCCCATATTATTTTGTTGAAGTGACTAAATAAGTACGTCGCCATGGCAACATCAATCGCTATCTCGTCGCACAAACTAATGGTCGCCGTCAGTCTCAGCTTATAATAATTTACAATTATTTATTCAACAAATGCACTTATCAATATATAAAGTACCCAGTAGCCGATTCTCAGACCTACTGAATATGCATATAAAATTTGGTAAAAATCAGTAAAGCCGTTTCGGAGGAGTTCGTGGACTAACATTGTGACACGAGAATTTTATATATAAGATAATATGGAGTATTCAACCCAATATACCTATGATTTGACATTTTGGAATAGGATTTAGTGTAAGTGTAATAATTTAATGTGTGTAAGATTATTCCCAAGTAATTAATATGTATGATAGGCCTTATTTAATTTCTAGTTTTAGTTTTATTCCAACTAAGTTGCAATGTGTTTTAATTTGTTTCCATGCGCCAGAGATTGCTTGGAAGAAATCGCTTTTAAGCGATAAAGCCGCCTTTGTGCTCATGCTGTCATGTGAATATTTTCCTTTTTATTTTGTATATTTTGACTTTTGAGCACAATAAAGCATATTCATTCATTCATTCATTCATTATTTATGGCGATACTTTGACATAGGATACTTTTTATTACAAAGAAAAAATAACGGTTTCAACACGGTAAACTAATTTTGGGCAAACGAAGTTGCGGGCGTGTGTGCGAGTGGGACGTGGGAATATATCATATTACTAAATGTAGTAGGATAATATTATATTCCCACTTAATTACTAGCAGCTACCTGTAACGATTCACTTTTCTGACGAGGCAGAAGATCGATGAGGCGCATTTACTATGTTAGTTCTGCCCCTTACTTCTCGCCAGTCAGTTTGGTTTATCAGTCAAAGACAGGTACGCACGCACATCTTTTACTCTCATAACTTAGTGCAGTAGACTAAACCATCTATTAAAAGATCAAGCGTAGGCGGCAGGAGCGGTTTTGTACTTATGACCATCCGTATTTCGAAACATTTTTTGTCAATCAGAAACGTTGTCCAAACTTACAGAAAACATCTTTGCTCGGGTCAAGCCCACGACTTCCAAATCCAATGCCTAGTTCTTAACCACTGAATCATTGAGGAACTAGAACTACTTCAGCTAAAGGTCATTAATTTATACTGTGAATACTAAAGTGCGAGCAGTATTTCTGGACTATTATACCTATAAACATTCAGGCTTCGCAACAAGGGAGCGTATTCCCTCTTAAAAGGCTGGCAATGTCCTTCCATTTCAACTGATGTTGCAATTGTCCATGGGCGACGATAGTTGCTTTCTATCAGATGATTTGCCGCCTAATTTTATGAAGAAAATACAGAACTTACGTAGCACTTCCAGTCAGCCTACATCGTCGTAGGCCGTACCTTGTATCTGGGTGATCCATTTTTTATGAATAACTGCCCGCCGGAGGAATGTAAACCTCACTGATTCTTTACACGGCCCTGATTTACTACGCAGTGTTATCTGCTTTGAGATTTACGCTGAAAAAATAAAACGGTTAAATGGATTCGTGTGATTGCAGATTTTATGCCAATCTGCTTTTATTTGCAGTTTACCGATTTATTATGTCACATAAAAAAACTATTCAGCCAAAAAGTATTTTGGAAGTGTATTTTACATCAGATACCCGATTTGAACATGTGATTTCAACGATTAGTAATATAAATAAACAAGTTTTTACTGTTTTTGCTATCGCGATTTGATTATTATTATCCCAATATATTTGAATCGTTCAACCACATTTCTTTACAAAAAAAAAATATATCCTTTTTTTCGTTTCAAACAATGATTTTTTTACAATGACGTTGTTTCCAATAATTATATCCATATCCATAATATGAAAGACGGTTCGGTAATAAAAAGTAACAAACCAAACAACCTTTAACTTTAAGCCTCCCTATTGCATATTCAGTTAAAAATCACGCTGAAATTCAGCATATAAAATGAATTTTAATATGCAGTTCCACATATTCTGAAGGTGTCTCTTTATCGCGGTCAAAACCTTACTTTACAGTAATAAGGGCGTAGTTAAAAGCCTTTTTGGCGCTGAAAAAAGCTCATTAAATATAAAAAGCAGTTCAGTGCTCGACTTTTAGTGACCTTAGCTGAAATTGAAAAAGAATGTGAAATTGAACAATGTTTTTGCGATGTATATTTTTGACTTAGTGGTCAGTAATTTTATCTTCAAAGATATGAAAATAGTCTTTATGATTGTTGATCATACGAGTAGACGTAGATTATAAAAAAATAATGTGTGTAAACAAAAAAAAAATACTTTACTGTTTATTGAAGGTTATTTTAGAGTATGAGTTTTTAACAACTGTTTTTACTATGAAACAAAAGGCTTGCGTATAAGATGCAAACTCAAATAAATAAGGGAATAATCTACATCATAAACAGTTGTCCATAAAAGCGTCTGGCGAGTGGAGGACAATGAGAAGTTTTCTAATAAATCACTGGGTAGCTTCTGCGGATACAGCTTCATAACGCCACCCCTCACACCGAACGGTAATCTTTGATTAAAGGATTAAAATAATTAGTGTTTTGATTA
Organism: Polyommatus icarus; assembly: GCA_937595015.1. Lineage (NCBI taxonomy): Eukaryota > Metazoa > Arthropoda > Insecta > Lepidoptera > Lycaenidae > Polyommatus > Polyommatus icarus. The sequence continues at coordinate 20,325,768 of OW569328.1, read as the reverse complement.
GCGCCGTAAAGTTTGAAGAGTCACTTTTCTTTTAAGTGTATGACTTTATTAAATTGGTATTTCATTCAAGTACAGGAAAGTGTATAAATTATTGATGTCGCTTAAAACAGAAAACTTTAGCAACTTTAGCAACTTTAGCAACTACATACTTTACCTATTGTATAGAATCGATTTTCAATGCTCAACTAAAATGTATAAGAATTGAAAGATTTATTTTAATTATTTTGTTGGTAATTGATCTAGAAGTAATATTAATCATATATTAAGGTTTCCTAAATTATCATTTATAATAATACAATTAATATAAATGGTAATTAATAGATTCTTGATTGCAAATATCAACAAAATAATAATATTATAACTTTGTTTTGGCAGTTTTGATCCTTATAATAAAAGAATTATTCTCAGCTATTAACTTTTTAGCGTCCTCAGCTCAGCTATTTAATATATTATTAGTTATGAACAACATTTATACTTATTATAAAACAAAGTCGCTTTTTTCCCCCTCATGTCCCTTTGTTCGATTTAATCTTTAAAACTACGCAACGAATTTTGATGATTGAAAGAATCATCAAAATTCGTTGCATTGTTGTTAGATAGTCCATTTATCGAGGAAGGCTATAGGCTATATTTTATCACGCTAAGACTAATAGGAGCGAAGAAATAGAGGAAATGTGGAAAAAACGGGGAAAATTATTTGAAAGGGCTAACTTGAACGCGCTAAACTCAGAAACTACTGGTCCGATTTGAAAAATTCTTTCAGTTGTAGATAGCCCATTTATTGAGGAAGGCTATAGGCTATATTTTATCACGCTAAGTCTAATAGGAGAATGTGGAAAAAACAGAGGAAATTATTTGAAAGGGCTTATCTCGCTACTACTGGAGCAATTTTTATGTTATTTGGCACAGATAAGAAGAAGACTACGTGAAGGATTATAGGCTATCGATTTTTAATTTTTTCAGTGGCTATATATTTTATATCCGTGCGACGCCGGGGCGGGTCGCTAGTTTTAGTATAAATAAAGTTCTTATTCCCAAAATAATAAGACAATTAAATGAACTAATCTACAAAAAATAAAAAGTCACTGTTTCGCTTCGGTGTGTAAGGCGGAATCGAAAAATGAAGCAAAACAGTTGTTGTTTGGTAACGCGATTTATCCGCGGTTCCAGCCTCGGCTAAATACAGTCATGTTTCAAGTTTCATTTAACTCTATACTTAGTACTTAAGCCTGTTTGTGGTTCCGCATTACATACTGGGGGCATGGTAGTGCTAAGACGAGCTTATGTTTGCTCTTGGAAGTAAATATAAGTAAGTAATCAGAGAAAATTCAAACAATTTTAGGATTAACCATCATAAGGCGATGGGATTTTTTTTTTAATGGAAAACTTCTCATGACACATTTTGGTATAGGTCAGAAATGTTTTAAAGTGACGACAGGATGATCGAAAATTCATAAGATAGAAGAAATGTTGGCAACCGGCGCTGCGTGGTGAGGAAGTAATATCCCTGTCTCATTTTACATCCCAGGGAATGCATGCATGCATGTTCTGTCATTTCGTTTTTACTTGTTGGAGTTCAATCACACTTCTGAAGTTCAAGCTACTGTTTTTATTAGAGAACTTGAAAAAATACAGCCTACGGCCCAAATTTTAATCTAGAAAATTCCACAAAGTTCTACAATTTCCAATCTAATAAATCTTTAAAACACTTTAATCCCTAACGTAACATCTAAGCCCCTTTCGATAGACCACGAAACTATTAGCTCTCAACATTCTATTGGAAACCATTTTACTAGCGTCCAGAGGGTGGAGTGTAAATTTATTTTAGTGATATCGTTATTTTAGATTTGGCTTTATTTATCACTTTAGAGGCCTCTCGGCTTAATAGTCTTACTTGATACGAAACGCAAAAGGCTGTAAAGGAGGTAATAATATCACCTTTTAATTAATTGAATGACTGCAGATGAGATTGACTGACCTGACAAACGAATATATGAATGCAGGCAGCATTGGCGCAAAGATTCATTTAGCAAAGTGATAGACACTTTTTTTGACATAAAAATTGACCTATATCCTTTTGCGGAAATCAAAGTACATCTTTGCCAAATTACATCAATATAGATTCAGCGGTTTAACATAAAGAAGAAACATGTTTGAAGGCAGATAATGTAATGTAATACATTCTAATTAGATAAATTACTAATTAGCTAATTACGCTAACTCATCTACCTGTAAGTGGGGCAAGGCTGGCCATTTTACTCATTTTAATTGAAAACTTACTCACAATTATATTAATTTAATCACTTAAATAAGGAATCGTTTAATACAATAAATGGCAATTATAAATAATCACCTTTAGAATATGAAAGGAGGAATTTATTGAAGAAGCGAAGTGGAAAGAAAATGTAACAGATTTAATATTATTTCGAAATTCAATACAAAATATTAATAATATAAGACTCAGAAGATCTAGTAAGAACTCTTTCAATGTGGTTTACACTTGCATTGTCTTTTATCTTTTATAAAGTAAAATATTTCAACATTGTAATATTATGTAACAAAATGTGTTTTTTGTGAAAAAAAATTGTAATATTATTACGGACACACAGAGCCATCTAGCCAACGGATGGACTGATGAACAATGCCTGGCTGCTCTCACAGTTGCGCTCAGAGGGCAAGCTTTGTCGGTCCTGGAAGCACATACAGGAAATGGATTCCAAGACTTGATGGAGGCACTTGAATCCAGATATGGGGAGCGACACCTGGAGCACGTGTTCCGCGCTCAACTGAGCGACAGAGTCCAACGCTCAGGAGAGGGACTACAACAATGGGCGTTGGAAATTGAAAAACTGGTCAAGAAGGCACACCCAGGGGCCGATTCCAAGATGGTCGACACGAATATTGTGCAAGTATTTGTCGACGGAATCAGGTATCTGGAGGTCAGAGCTGCAGTGAGGCTTCGTCACCACACCTCGCTTAAGGAAGCATTGGCGCATGCTTTAGAAGTCAAGGCTGTTCGCCGGGACATACGACAGACTCATAAGATCCATGAGGTCTACGAGGAAGTCAAGGAGATCAAGGCTCCCATGAAGAAAATTTTGGAGCCATGTGCTATAAGTGTGGCGAGAGGGGCCATCTTCAGCTTGACTGCCCGCAGAAGGAGACCCAGTTGGCAAGAATGAAAAGGCTCGAGGAACAAATGGAGGAGCTGAAGAAGCAAGGGGCTTTGTCCCCTGCCCAGGATCAGGGAAACGAATAAAAGCCAGGACTAAGGGGCGAGTACTGGCTGACGCGGAGGAAGCCCCGATAACTGTTATCTCCCAAGCATGCAGCGGTAATAGTCTTGTGATTCAGGGGACTATTAAAAGGGCGGATTGCAAAATTTCTCTAGACACAGGAGCCTCTAGAACGATAGTGAACCCAAATCTGGTAAAAGCCACAAGGAGACAGAAGCGAAGAATTAACTGTCGGCTTCTTACTGCCTCCGGTCAGCCAATACCCGTCCTGGGAGAAATGTCAGTTACGATTAATGTAGGGGGGTCCTCATACCCTCACGACGTTATCGTGGCTGAGATTATGGATGATTGCATCTTGAGTTTGGATTTCATGAAGAAGTACAACTGCAGAATTAATGTCGCTGACGGAGTTTTCATGTGTGGTGAAGAGGAAATTTTCATCCTTGGAGGCGCCTGCGGGAAAGTTGAATGTGTAAAGAAAGTCATTATACCTGGACGTGCGGAAGCTAGGGTGCTGGTGAAACTACCGCCAGTTGGAAAGAAAAAGTCAAACAGATGCGTGTTGATCGAAGACGAACCTACCAAGACATCAGTGCAAAAACTGATGACGGCAAGAACCCTTGTTAGTGGAAGCAGTAACGCTGTGGTCAGGGTTTTGAATCTTGGTGATCGCGAGATCTGCTTGAACAAAGGTGACGTTATTGGAAAGTGCGAGGATGTTGTCTGGATGAGAAAGTGTAGTTCGATCACAGGCTCAGACTCAGCAAACACCAGCAACTATGGAATAGTGACTGAGCTACTCGAAGACTGCAAGAGTAATCTGACTTATTCGCAGAGCATGAAAGCTAAGAAGTTTTTACAACGCCACGCGAATATTTTCTCCAGTCGGGAAAGCGATCTTGGAAGAACGTCGATGGTTCAACACAGGATAGATACCGGAAGCGATAACCCAATTCGTCAACGAGCAAGACGGATACCTATTGCAAAAGAAAAAGAAGTTGAAGGCCTTTTGGAGGACATGAGAAGGCATAAGATTATTGAACCGTCTGCAAGTCCGTGGTGCTCACCTGTTGTGTTAGTGAAGAAGAAAGATGGCAGCACAAGATTTTGTGTGGACTACAGGCGTCTCAATGATGTCACTAAGAAGGACAGTTATCCATTACCTCGAATCGACGACACTCTGGATGCCTTGAGTGGCATGAAATCGTTCTCGACCCTGGACCTGAAATCTGGATACTGGCAGGTGGAAATTCATCCAAAAGACAAGGAGAAGACAGCTTTCTCCACCGGTAAAGGTTTATGGCAGTTTAACGTCATGCCCTTTGGATTGTGCAACGCACCTGCCACATTAGCTTAGTTGGAGAGGCTTGCTTAGTCTACTTGGACGACGTCATCATTGTTGGCCGCGACTTCGAGGACCATTTGCGAAACTTAGAACGAGTTTTCGCCAAAATAGAGGCGGCCAAGTTAAAGTTGAATCCCGAAAAAGTGTCGTTTATTCAGGAGTCAGGTCAATTATCTCGGCCATGTTGTCTCCAGTGATGGAATCCAGACGGACCCGGAGAAACTGGAAGCAGTTCAAAATTGGCCAACCCCTAAGAACAAAACTGAAGTGCGGGCATTTCTCGGCCTATGCTCCTACTACAGGCGTTTTGTTAAGGGATTCTCGGAGATAGCCAAGCCATTACATCGGCTGACAGAAGATAAACAACAGTTTATTTGGGACGAGACTTCTGAAGATTCTTTTCAGAAACTGAAGAAACATCTGTGTGAAACACCAATCCTGGGGTATCCACAACCTGGAGGTTAGTTTATAGTCGACACGGATGCAAGCAAGCGGCCATTGGAGGGGTGTTATCTCAACAAAAGTGTGAAAGAGAAGTTGTTATTGCAGATTTCAGCAAATCTTTATCCAAGCCAGAGAGAAACTACTGTGTGAAGAGAAAGAAGAGAACTCTTGGCTGTTGTAAAGACGCTGTTTGAAAAGTTTGAGGACCGCTGAAATACAGAAAACTCTCAAATTTTCCCTAATGACAAATCAATTCCACAAAAAAGTTAAATGTTTACAAAACGAACCTAAAAACGACTAGATTCAATTGGATAATAAGTTTCACCATCGAATTTTAATTAGTACTGGGATAAAATTGATGTTTTACAGTTTAATGCCTTTCGCCTTAAGGTCTCTGGGGAGTTTTTATTGGGTTTCATTTCCATTACGATCCCACGAGGTGCAATTTTAATTTTACCCAATTGCTGCTTATAACTTCTCATTTCTTTGATCTTTTTTTTTTCTTTTAATTTTTTTTTTTTTTGTATAATGTTGTAGACTGTAATACTTAATATGGGGCGGTAAATAAGAAGCATTTTAGATTCAGGTGTAACCCTGATAAGAGCCATTACGCTTTGAACTTGCCCAACCATTCCTCATACGAGTATGTGCAAGATAGTAAAGTCTATGATGTGACGTGTAGGACTCATTTTATTTTCATAAGCCGATTTAGATATTGTCACCTATTTTTGTAGACCTCCAGAGTCAAGAACCAACTAGTTCATGTAGGTGTTTATATAACTCATTTAAAGTCTTAAACGTTTAATCTAAATATACAATTTATATCCACACAAGGATGGTCCAATTCGAATGTAGGGCAGAACGTCTAAAAAATCTCTTCCTACTGGGTGAAACTATAGAGCTTATAGTTGGTAGATAATATGTCCTCGTAATTCTTTAAAAGAATTTGTGAGATAAACGTTACGAAGCTTTTCAAATTTATCTCAATTTATAACCACACGCTGCGATGCTTATTATTATTAATATAATGTAGCTAATCCGACAAACAATGTTTGGTTATTATACGAATGAATTGTGAGGACACTCTTTATCAACACACCATGCTAATTTGTGCTGTTACCACTGTATCGCCCTACTGATACTTTGGATCACAGGGTTTACTTAAGGGTGTTTTTTTCCGGTAAGATTTTGTGCAATATAAATGAATTACGATGCAGCCAAGTTGCGGACTGCTTCACGTTTCAGTTTCAAATTCACATTAATCCATTTAGGATGGCAGCGCACTTGCAACTTTTCTGGTATTGTGAGTATCCATGAGCGGTAGTTGCTTTCTATCATGTGACTCGTTTGCTCGTTTGCCCTTATTAAAAAAACACTTGTTAATAAATATTCATTGCCATATCTACCGCTTCTTACCCCCAGTCAAGTTGCTCGGTCAGTGTCGTATGTCATTAAGAACTGCAGTTTCTTCGGCGCCAGATTTTTTACTGCCGGACCAATGGCCGGACTGGTGGCCAAACTAGTGGCCAGACTAGTGGCCAGACTAGTCGGACGTGTCGTCGCCATTTTCTATTTTCTTTAGTACATAAATCTTTTGTCTGTAAAGTCTCGAGAGTTTCGTTGCAATTTTTTGCAATAAACACGTTGTAAGTGAAGAGGTTTCTTATTCTCAAGTTAAGATAATAATTTTGTAGTATCAGTTACAATTTTAGTGCCACCTTGAAGATAATCATTAGAATTTTAAGCTATTGTATAGCGTTTTTCGCAGGATTTGAGCACTGCGAACGAATCAAGAAATTCCGTAACGAAAAAAACCCTCACACCCCCCACTCTGATCTGCACGGTGTTTGTGTGCTTGCGACTAGGCGTATGCGAATCATAATAGCATAATTTAAGAAAAATGCTATGCTATGACGACCTCTGTGGCTCAGTTGGTAGGCTGTTGGTAGCTCAAGCCGCGGGTCGTGGGTTCGAATCCCGCTGACGGAACAAAAAGTTTTCAAAGTTCCTGGGTCATGGATGTGTTTAAATATGTGTATCATATAATAAAAATCTTAAATATAATAATATTATGTATAGTAAAAAAGTATTAAATAATATTTCCGTTGTCTGTACCCGTAACACAAGTCCTTCAGGTACATACCACGGGGCCAGACTGACGTGGTGTGAAGCGTCCATAGATATTATTATTATTATAGCTTTACCGCGGCAGTTCCTAAGTGTGACACTTTTGTTTAATAAAAAGTAGCTTACGTAACGTTCCTCTAAACATCCAGATAATTTATATTCCGTCATAGCTATTTATTAAATAATTGTACCTACATTTCTAAATAGACTTTTGACGCTATTCTCTGTGTCGTGGTTGTCACTGTAAAGTTAATGGGAGAGGAACAAGATTCAAGAAAACTATTTCGAAATGTCGACGAGCTAATCAAAGTTAAACGATGTTTAGTTATACCAATATCAATATAAGAAGCCTTATGATTCTCGATTTAATAAAAACATAAGAAATCCATATCCATACTTCCATATCCATACTTAATATTATAAATGCGAAAGTGTGTCTGTCTGTCTGTCTATCTGTTACCTCTTCACGCCCGAACGCCTGAACCGATTTTGCTGAAAATTGGCATGGAGATACTTTAAGTCCCGAGAAAGGACATAGGATAGCTTTTATCCCGACAAAATGTACGGTTCCCGCGCAATAAAAGAATTTTGGCGCAACGAAGTTGCGGGCGTCATCTAGTGTAGAATAAATATCTCAAATTAAGTTACTTAAGTGATAAAACGATACATTTTATAAGGATTTCAAACCACAAAGCAATAATATGTTCTGACCGAGCCCACAATCGTTACTAATTAGATGTGGTTTGTGTCTTGCAGGTCTCAGAAACATCGATGACGCTAATCAGAATAGTGCGTCAATGTAGAAAGCTAAAGAACGTAAGTGGATGAAGTTACAGTTTGAAAATTGACGTTTTTTAGGGTTCCGTAGTCAACAAGGAACCCTTATAGTTTCGGTCTGTCCGTCCATTTGTCCGTTTGTCCGTCTGTCCGTCTGTCTGTCTATTTGTCTGTCTGTCTGTCCGCGGTTTTACTCAGAGACTATAGGACCTACAAAGCTGTAATTTGTTATGAATACACATATTAATGATGGCAACAAAATGGTACATGAAATCGTAAATTTTTTTTTTATGGTACCTCCTCTACACATCAAGCGGGGATGAAAAATTTTTTTCACGCCCAGTCCATTTTGTGGGGTGTCGTTGAATAGGTTTTTTAAAAATATTGCGAGTATTCATAGAACATTTTCCGATTTAGGGATCCGTTTGTGAAATATTAAGTTTTAAAGTGGAAAAAATCGTTAGAGTCCAGTGTCCTCTGTCCCTGTCCCTTCTGTCCTATCCCTTCTACCAGCTAAACGGTTGGTTCTGGAAATGTGAAAAAATTCACGGGAGTAGGAAATATGCTGAATTTAAAAGGAAAACTATCACGGCTAAGAAGACTTCATAAGTTACTGAGTAATAGTCGATCAACTAAAAAAAAATGTATTCGGCGAAGTATAAAATATGGAACTTTTCGTTCAAATTCCTTTGAAAGTAACTGAGATGATGTTGTTAGTAGTGTAATATACTCTAAATATACGTGCATTGACCATAAAAAAATTGTCAAAAACTAGCGGTACTACGGAACCCAATATTGCCCGTGGCCCGACACGCACTTGGCCGGTTTTTATTTTAATTAATGGGGGCTTTGGGACCGGGAAAATGATTAAAAAAAGGATTTTATCTATATATGTGAAGATATATTAGCTAGATAATAATCAAGTATGTATGTAAAAAGGTTTGATCAAATTATACGGGAACAAATTAGTATGATCATTGATCAGTCACTTACGTCTTCAATTGTAAGTATATCTAAAAAACTGCCATGCAAAACATATTCGTGGCAATTCCACAAACTCGAAATCACGTCGATTCCGTTTACAACAAGGAGTAGGGGAAAGAGGAAAAACTCGCAAACTTTTCGAATCAGCTCGCAGTGGCATGTTCCGCAATCTTCTGATGTATAGGCGTTATTGCCACATTGTTGCGGCGAATATGAGGAGTTACAATGTAATAGAAATTTATGTTTATGTTGGATTTTTTACAACGGAAAAGGTTGGGTAACAGAGTAATTACAATACGCTTGTAACGCTACGTGAATATTAGCAAGGAAGTCGCTAGGAAAAGGTGAATGATTAAACTATTGTCAAAAGTAAGTCATCATCATATCAGCCTATATTCGTCCACTGCTGGACATAGGCCTCTCTCAATGAACGCCAAGATACTTTTGGTATAGTATTTGAAGTATGCCTTTTAAATTTAGCTTTAATTTGCAGAATGTAGAAGTAGACATGGAACCAGTCGATCCGTGGAATCGGCGGGAATTGGCGCGGACTAGTCAAAATATAAAAGATACAGACTGGACATGAGTTATAGGATGTCCTCATGATACGGAAATTCGCGGGAATGCTCGAGAATTCCAGCGAATTCAGCGAAATTATATATATATATATATATATATATATATATATATATATATATATATATATATATATATATATATATATATATAATTTCGCTGTATATTCTATTTCTATAATTTCGCTATATATATATATATATATATATATATATATATATATATATATATATATATATATATATATATATATATATATATATATATATATATATATATATATATATATATATATATACATATGCATATATATACATATGCATATATAATTAGATTTAAAATATATTTAAGTGCGGACTGCTGACTCGAGCCTTGCGGCAAGTATATATAATGTGAGATTTAGGTTGTTTTGAATCGTGTTTTTTGGCACAATTTGTTTTTTTTCCTTTTTCTCGAATTGGATAGACAAACAGCAATAATCTTTATATATTATCTATAGATTATTTCTGTCGTTTTCTTTTTATGAATTACAACTCCAAGTTTCCGAAATTAACAGCAATTCTTTGCCCATTTTCTCTAAAATTTTGCCGAGTTACATATTTTTTACTCAAGTATATTTTCATATTAAAGTGGTATAAAGTAATTCCAACATTGTATAGACGACTTTCTCAACAGTACATTGTATTTTTTTCATACTGTTAAGACGTCAATACAATCCATAAACAGGTGATATTCTAAACCTTTTACAGCAAAAATCACAAAACTGTCGCGGGTTTGAGTTGGATTATTTAAAAATATTTAAAAAATAAAAAAAAACTACCTCCAACATTAGATTACAATTGAAATGATCTTACATGTTGTGCATTAAAACTTATAGAAATACTGTATTTTAACTGTTAAATGACGTCTGTTAAATCAGCGAAATCTGCAAATTTTGTATACGGACTCTTAAGCTCAATTTACACCGGCGCGGAATGGAAGCGTCATTTTCGCCTCATGACGTGGAAATTCGCTGGAATTCTCGAGCATTCCCGCGAATTTCCGTATCATGAGGACATCCTATAACTCATGTCCAGTCTGTATCTTTTATATTTTGACTAGTCCGCGCCAATTCCCGCCGATTCCACGGATCGACTGGTTCCATGTCTACTTCTACATTCTGCAAATTAAAGCTAAATTTAAAAGGCATACTTCAAATACTATAGGTACCAAAAGTATCTTGGCGTTCATTGAGAGAGGCCTATGTCCAGCAGTGGACGAATATAGGCTGATATGATGATGACTTACTTTTGACAATAGTTTAATCATTCACCTTTTCCTAGCCACTTCCTTGCTAATATTCACGTAGCGTTACAAGCGTATTGTAATTACTCTGTTACCCAACCTTTTCCGTTGTAAAAAATCCAACATAAACATAAATTTCTATTACATTGTAACTCCTCATATTCGCCGCAACAATGTGGCAATAACGCCTATACATCAGAAGATTGCGGAACATGCCACTGCGAGCTGATTCGAAAAGTTTGCGAGTTTTTCCTCTTTCCCCTACTCCTTGTTGTAAACGGAATCGACGTGATTTCGAGTTTGTGGAATTGCCACGAATATGTTTTGCATATATATATATATACCTACATATATATCTTTGCAATTATATATATAAATATTTAAATCTTATTAGATTTGAAAATTTATATATATATTTGCCCCTTATTAGGGGAAAAAACCTAATAATATTTCTGTAGCGAACCTTTGCAATTTCATATTGATCGGCAAAATTTCGTATACGGACTCTTAAGACAGGTTGCGGAAAACACGCCCTGATTTTTCCCATTATTTTTATCTTCTATGTTCCCCACGTGTTTTTGCGAATTGCAAAGTCAGTATCGTAACTTTTTATTGAGTAATAATATTAAATCTTACGTAATTTTACAGCTGCACAGGTCTTCTGGATATTTTTTGAATTTGGAGGTGGATGAAATGAAATGTGCTTCAGCATTTGAAAGAAGCATCTATGATGTAAAATTAAAGAATGTTTCGTATATTATAAAAATTAAATCTATGAATTCGGTATATAGACCGAAGTAAGTGGAAGAAGATAAAAGTTGCTCCGAAAGTACCAGCAGAAATGTAAGAAAAAATAATGCAGGTAAACATTTATACCACACAGAAGAAAAAGTAAATAAATTATAATATGGTACTTTTAAGAAAAGGTTATGTATCTGTTAAATTTTACAATTAAAAATAATTATCAAGGTAGTTTCAAGTTTAATATTAAATAAAATTTATGATGAAAATCTCAATATACTTCCCTTTGATCAAGACATCGTCGTCTTTGATGGGCTAGATAATAATGAAGATGAATAAGCAAATAGTATCTAATTACTCCTTATTATGATAAAGACAAACTTAATTAACAATAATTTTATAAAATGTATTAGTAATTACAATTAAATTATCCACCCATACATAAAAAAATATTTTTGTTGAAAAGTAAGTTTTAGGAATCTATCATTCCATAAGATTTGTTGACGCAAAGCAAAAGGTTTTGACAAAAAAATTAGATGATTATAGATAAAATCCAAAAACAAACAAAATTTGATAGCAAAATTTAGCTTTGTCTAAATATGTCAGGACATTATTAATTATTAGGCACAAGAAGAAGTATGCAATCAGTATCGCCCTCACCACATAAAATACAAGCTACCTGCTTTCGAAACACACATCGCAACCACAAATTTTGCCTTGATATTAGTTATTCTATAGCCGTACGCATTCTCTAGAGCCAGAACAATAAAATGGAATAAAATTTTAGAATCCAGGAGTATCAAGCCACTGGCGTATCGCCAGGGTAGAATCTTGTCCATACTTATTTTGCATAAGAAAACGGTCCTACTTAACATTATAGATTTAGCGTTGCCTTCATTTGAAAGTTGATATTATGTGATGCCAAAGCAACGAATTAATAATTCAAGTATTATATAAACAGTTATAGTTATGCAAGAAATACATTGGCAGATACAACTGCATTAAACATCAGAAAATTATTATTATGTGGCCGCATTGGTACAGAACGTAAATAATTTCTTTCGACTGGTTTCGGTGACAGTAGGTGGTAATTTTTTAGTGCTAACGTGTCCCCAGTGAGCAAGAACATTCACTCTTTCTCTTCTGTCACAACCCCCCTTTCTCTAATGTCAAATTGAAGAGTATTCTCTCTTCCTCTACTTTCATAACCCAGTTGAAAGGATGACTGACGCGAGTGCCGAGAAATCAGGCGCAGGACTTTGGATTTAAAAAAATCTCCAGACTTAGGTAGGAAAAAAAAATTGAGCACACCATAATATTATTATGCTTGTTATATACCACCAAGCCTATCATCCGAAGATACTTACACTTAGAAGATTCAAGATAGTAAAATCTACAAGTTAATATCGCCTCTATACCATTACATAATCTTTGGTATATTTTATGGTCGCCTCTGCGTATAACATACTCATCGGTAACATTCAGGGAAACATTTTGCTGACTTCGCGTTGACTTCGAAATTGGATCGCCGCTGTGGATTCCACCTCACTTAGCCTCTAACCTCGAGCAAGTCCATTTGTACTTAACGTAATTTTAATGTTTGATTTTAATTTGTAATTTTTGATTTTTCAATAAAGTAATTTTGAAAATTGGTTTTTTTTGGGACTCTCGGGCGCGTTAAATATAATTGGCGCAGTCGGTAGGATTTTCCGGGTCCCCCAGGATAGAAAATTAGGGAAAATTCTGGAGGAGATAGGCGTTTCCAGCCGAACCGGAAATTGGAAGAACAACGTGGCCGAGCATCCAAACTTCGATACCTCCCAAGAAATGCCGAGATCTATGTGAGTACACTTTATTTCAGTGATTGCTCCTTTATTTCCTGTGTTAGTTTTAGATTTTTTTTATTTCAGCACGTGTTATAAAATTTTCGATCCTGAAAATTAACGAACAGTGTAGAAATACTTTATAGGCATATAGGAATTTAAATTAATAAGAATTAAAATATTCTTTTGATTTAATAAATTAGTAAAATTTTAAAAATTTAATTGAAGGAAATTAAAATCATTTTTCTATGATAATAATTATTAAATTTAGATTTGTGTTAATATTTTAATTAAATGAGTAGTAGGGAAGAATTAATTGATAGATTTAGACAACTTGACGATTCAGAAATTAGCGAAATTAACAGGGATATTTTAGTTGATAATTTAAGACAATTTGAAGAATCTAAAATGGCTACCCTAGATGATATCTGTAAAGCCCTCCGTTTAGTTCCTGAATTTGATGGCAATTCTCATGTTTTAGTAAGATTTATTAATATTTGTGATCAGTTAGTTGCAAAGTATGGTCAGGCCGGTGATCAATTAATTAATTCGGGTCTTTTAAATGGAATTTTGAACAAAGTAGTTGGTGCTGCCGCGCGACAAATTAATGCCAACGGTATCCCCAACGATTGGACTAGCATTCGTAATTCTTTAATAAATAATTTTGCAGACCAAAGAGACGAAACTGCACTATACAATGATTTAGCTTTATTAACACAAGGGTCTAACACGCCGCAAGAATTTTGTGAACGTTGCCAGAACTTATTCAGTACAGTTATGACTTATGTTTCACTGCATGAATCTCTTGTTTCCACCATCGATGCTAAACGAGAACTTTATAAAAAATTAACCCTTCAAGCATTTTTACGTGGATTAAAAGATCCTTTAGGTTCGCGTATTAGATGTATGCGTCCCGAAACAATAGAAAAAGCTCTAGAGTTAGTACACGAAGAAATTAATACCATGTATATTCAGAATAGGAATTCACACGTACCAGATAAAAAACCTAGTGACAATAATCAGCCTTTTAAAATGCCTATTCATAGTTTTCAGCCCTTCAGGCCTAATAATTTTAATATGCCAGGTCCGTCTAGACCACAATTTATGCATAAGCCACCATTTTCACCCCAACATCAATTTAAAATGCCTTTTAATCAACCTCGAATGCCCACGCGCACCCAACAAATTTTCGGTGCACCACTTTCAAATAATAATCAAGGTTTTCAAGTACAAACTAGACCGCAACCCTCGTCTCAAGGCCCTAAGCCTATGAGTGGAGTTTCCCATTTTGTGAGTAGGGAAAGACCAATGCAACCAGGTCCTAGTGGATGGAATTGGTCCAAGCAGGGCAATCCACCACCCTCTAATTATTTTAAACCACGAGATGTTAATGTGAATGAATGTGCAGGCTTAGATATTTCTGATTATTATAACGATAATTCTGATTATTATAATTATGACGAATACTATAATTATTATGATAATTACTACAATTATGAAGGTTATTATAATAACTATCCCGAAATGAACCAGTTTGAATATAGCGAAAGCCCTATAGTTGAGGAGTTAGAAGAACAGCCCCAGTCAGAACCAAAACCATCAACGAATGAAAATTTTCAGAAAGTTCAGAGTATAAAAAAGTTAAAATAGAATTAAATCTCCAAACTCAACGCCAATTGCCATTTATTCGCATTTCCCTCGGAAATGGATTCTATTTAAAATTTTTGATAGATACTGGAGCAAATCAATCCTTTATTAGTCCACAGGCCGTAGAACAATATTTTCCAGACATACCACTTAATTTTGATCCGTTTGAAGTCACTAACGTCCATGCAACTAGTAGAAACAATTATTCAATAACCTTACCTTGTTTTGAAGAATTCAATGATAACTGTAATATTAAATTATACGTATATAAATTTCATAATTATTTTGAAGGTCTGATAGGGATGGATTTGTTAACTAAATTTGAAGCTAAATTAGATCTTAAAAATTCAACATTAATTACTAAAAACGCCATAAACCCAATTAAATTATATAATTCCCGAAATTTAAATTTGTATGAAAAAGTTATTCCAAGTGAAACCTCTTTACTTCTTAGATTACCAATAAACGCCGCGGATGGAGAAGTTTTAGTGCCAGAACAAATTATTTGCAATTGCATTATAAGTGAATGTTTAACTACAGTTAAAAATAATAGAGCCATAGTCCAGGTAACCAATCATACTAAAAATGACATAATTTTTTCATTAGATCATCCGACAGAAGCAACTATTTTTAATTCCGAATTTTCACAAGAATTTTCAAACCGTGCCAGTGACGTTATTTCACGTTTGCGAACAGACCATTTAAATGAGGAAGAAAAAGCCAATTTAACAGCACTTTGTAGTAAATATGCAGACGTTTTTTATATTGAAGGAGAATCTTTGTCTTTTACGAACAAAATTAAACATAAAATCCGTACATATGATGAGGTCCCCGTACATACGAAAAGCTATCGTTATCCATATATCTTGCGTGATGAGGTAAAAGACCAAATTTCAAAAATGCTAAGTCAGGGCATAATTAGACCATCGGAATCTGCCTGGAGCTCTCCGATCTGGATTGTCCCAAAAAAAATGGACGCCTCGGGGAAGCAGAAATGGAGATTAGTCATTGATTTTCGCAAGGTTAACGAAAAAACAATCGACGACAAATATCCCATACCTAACATCAATGATATACTTGACAAATTAGGGAAATGTCAATATTTCACAACCTTAGACCTAGCATCAGGTTTCTATCAGGTGGAAATGTCAGAGGAGGATATACATAAAACCGCTTTCAGTGTAGAAAACGGCAAATATGAATTTCTTAGAATGCCAATGGGCCTAAAAAATAGTCCCTCCACGTTCCAAAGAGTTATGGATAATATTCTTAAAGGACTTCAAAATGTCATTTGCTTAGTCTATCTCGACGATATAATTGTCTTTTCAACTTCATTACAGGAACATATAATAAATTTAGAAAAAGTCTTCCAAAGATTACGTGAATCTAACTTTAAAATTCAGCTTGACAAATCAGAATTTTTAAAACACGAAACAGCATATCTAGGACATGTAATAACTGAAGAAGGAATAAAACCTAATCCCGACTAAATTTCGGCAATTCAAAAATTCCCTATTCCTAAAACACCTAAAGAAATAAAATCATTCCTGGGTTTAGTAGGCTACTACCGAAAATTCATTCCCGATTTTGCTAAGATCACAAAACCATTAACTCAATGTTTAAAGAAAGGAAAGAAAATTACTTTTGACTCAGATTACGTTAACAGTTTCGAACGATGTAAGACACTTTTAACTAATGATCCTATTTTAATATACCCCGACTTTGACAAGGACTTTTTACTGACAACTGACGCTCCTAATTTTGCAATAGGTGCAGTACTTTCACAAGGACCCATAGGATCTGACAAACCAATAGCGTACGCTTCTCGTACTTTGAATGATAGCGAAGTAAATTATAGCACAATTGAAAAAGAATTGTTAGCCATAGTATGGGCAACTAAGTATTTTCGTCCTTATCTTTTTGGCCGTAAATTTAAAATTTTAACGGACCATAAACCATTACAGTGGGTTATGAGTCTGAAGGAACCAAATTCTAGACTAACGAGATGGAGATTAAAATTAAGCGAGTTTGATTTTACTACCCAATATAAGCCCGGCAAAAAGAACACAAACGCCGACGCTCTATCTCGTGTGGAAATCTTTAACGAAGAGATAAGTTCAATAGTAGGCAATACATCCAAAGTATCTGTAGCTGACGACTCCGAAAGTACCATGACCGCCCATACCTCTAATGAAAACCCAATCCTTGAAATACCTATATCCTTTGATCCCTTAAATAAATTTCATCGCCAGTTAGTTTTAAATATTGTTAGTGATGTAAAGAAACGTGCAATAGTTACCAAACCGTTCGATACTCATTCCAGGATATCTATACAATTATCAGAATCAAATTTAGAAACAGATTTAATCAATGCTATTAAAGAATATGTAAACCCTAAAATAAAGACCGGTATACTTATTAACCCTCCGTTAGGTATGTACAAAATAGTCCCAATATTACAGGAAAAATTTAAAAGCTCTTGCATGAAAGTTTTTATAGCTAAAATAGAATTAGAAAACGTCAAGGAATATCTTAGGCAACAAGAAATTATTCGTAATTATCATGAAGGCAAAACCAATCATCGTGGGATAAATGAATGCTACCTTGCACTTTCATCACGTTACTTCTGGCCTAAAATGAAAGAACATATTACAAAGTATATTAATGATTGCACAATATGTGGTCAAGCTAAGTATGACAGGAACCCTATTAGACCTAAGCTTAATTTAGTACCCCCAGCTACAAAACCCTTTGAGATCGTACATATGGACACCTTTACAGCTAATAATGAAAAATATGTAACCCTTATAGACGTTTTTTCGAAATATGGACAGGCATACTTACTTAGAGATGGCACGGCACTCAGTGTCATACAGGCTTTGTTAACATTTAGTACTCACCACGGTTTACCACTTACCATAATTACTGATCAGGGTACAGAATTTAATAACCAAATGTTTTCAGAATTTTGTAAAATTCATAAAATAATTCATCATCAAACCTTGGCTCATTCCCCTAACGCTAATGGTAATATAGAACGTTTTCATTCGACTTTGCTTGAACATCTCCGTATATTAAAATTGAAACAGCGTGATCAACCTGTAATTAATTTAATGCCTTACGCTTTAATTGCATATAATAGCTCCATACACAGTTTTACTAAATGTAAACCCTATGACCTTATATTAGGGCATACTGATCCACGTGACCCTACTGATGTCGATTTAACTATTCATTTACTTCAACAGTATATGCAATCTCATAGAGAACAAATGAAACAGGTTTATGACGTTGTAAATGAATCATCATTAGCTAACAGAGAAGCTATCATTGAAAAACGTAATGAAACTAGAGAAAATGAAGTAGATTATGAACCTAACCAGCAGATTTTTGTCAGTAACCCCTCAGCTTCCAGATCTAAACTCGCACCTCGATATACCCAGGACACTGTTTTAGCAAACTTACCTATTCATATTTATACATCCAAAAAGAAAGCTCCTATAGCTAAAAATAGGCTAAAACGAATCCCTAAGACCGCCAAATTGTTGCAGGATGCTGATCATGATGCTTCTCACAACGACACTAGCTCTCGAGATAAAACTTGAAGATCTTGGAGAAAGCCCTGGAATTTTACCCTTTAAGTTAGGTCCCATGCGACTAACCCATCATTATCATACATTTTTACAGTTTATAGAATTAAGGGAAATAGATTCTAACATTAGTTTAGTGCAGTCTCAGCTAAGTGAAATTAGAAATAAGTTAGATAACCTTACTTATGCTGTCTATGAATCGCAAATAGATTATTTAAGTGATAAACTTGATTTTGCTTTGCAACAATTAAAAACTCTAGAACCTTTAAGGTTTAAGAGAGGCTTAATAGATAGTCTTGGGTCAGTAATTAAGAGTATAACTGGAAATTTAGATTATTCGGATGCAGTAAAGTATGATCAAGCTCTTTCAGTACTTAAGAAAAATCAAGATAAAATAGTTATTGAACAAAATCATCACATCAGTCTTAGCAAAGATTGGATGGATGAACAAAATAAAATTATTGCTGAAATTATAGAAAGTCAAAATAAAATTAATAAAACATTATTTATGATATTAAACCCTGACTCATTTCCTTCACCGGATATAGTTAAATTTGCGAAATTCGCACAAGCATTAGCAATAAGCAGTAATAATGTAGACAGTTTAGTAAGCGAAATAAGTAGGTTAGAGAATGCGCTAGCATTTTGCAGTGCTTCGCGCACTCATCATTCTATGATAGGTATAGGTGTAATGAAAAATGTAGAAATGTATTAGTCTATGATATCTAAAATGTTTATCTGTGAATGTGTAAGTAATGTTATCTGTGATGACATGTCGTCTATTGTCTATTCTGGTGCTTGAATAAAAGTTCACTTCCGTGTTCCCGTTAGCAAAGGTCGTTTTATTTAGAGGTTATGAAGCCCAGAAATAGTGAAAAAGTAAAGATTTTAACAAGAATTTCGTTTTTTTTTCGGTTCGAGTAACGAGTGTTAAAAACTTTTTTTCCGATACGCGTTTTTCGCTGTGCAGTGTTGGACGATCGATCGTAAAGTATTTCGATTTTCGGATTGCACTTTTGCAATGGCGGCTAACTACTTGGTGAATGTACCCAAGCTACGCGGGCGAGATAACTACAGCGAATGGTGCTTCGCGGCAGAGAATTTCCTAATTCTGGAGGGCATGAAAAAATGTGTGAAGCCTGAAGGAGAAACAATAGGAGCTGCAGATGATGAGCGAACGCGGGCCAAATTGATCATGACGATCGACCCGGCTTTGTACGTGCACGTGAAGAACGTGAAAACATCACAGGAATTATGGGAAAAACTACAACAGCTATTTGATGACAACGGTTTTTCCAGAAGGATCAGTCTACTGAGGAATCTTATTTCTATAAGATTGGAAAACTGTAATTCAATGACGTCCTACGTGACCCAAATTATCGACACAGCTCAGAAATTAAGTGGCACGGGTTTTGAAATAAATGACCAGTGGACAGGTTCATTGTTACTAGCAGGATTGCCAGAGCGGTTTTCACCGATGATCATGGCTATAGAGCATTCAGGCATAAGTATAACGGCTGATTCTATCAAAAGCAAATTATTAGACATGGAGTCTACGACGGAAGAACATGGCGAGGTTAGCGGCGCATTCGCAGCTCGTTCGAAATTCAATGTTGGCAGGAAAAACAAAATGGCGCCAAGAAGAAATGTCAATGGTGGTAGCACTGTTGAAATGTCAAAGTCAAACGTCAAAACAGTGACATGTTACCGATGTAAACAAAAAGGACATTATCGAAATCAATGTACAAATAACGAAAATAACGCGGCGAATTTCAAGGAAAAGCCCAGATTGCAATCTAATGCATTTAGTGCAGTGTTCCTGAGCGGGGATTTCAATAAAAATGCGTGGTACATTGACTCTGGGGCCAGTGTACACCTCACGGCGAATGAAAGCTGGATAATGAATGCATGTTATGAACAGAAGAAGGAAATAATGGTTGCAAACAATGAAAAATTGCAGGTTTTATGTTCTGGCGATGTAAAGATCACGACTACAACTGGTAATTTTGATTACGACATTACTGTTGAAGGAGTTTACTGCATTCCAAGTTTGACAACTAATTTGCTGTCAGTCAGTCAACTGATTAGCAAAGGGAATAAAGTGTCTTTTTCTGATTGCAGTTGCTTAGTATATAATAAAGAAAACAAACTAGTAGCTACAGCATCATTGGAAAATGGAGTATACAAAGTAAACTTACAAAATCAGGAGCTTTTGGCTGCATCAGTTGTGTCAGGCGTTACATGGCATCGCAGACTAGGACACATAAACAGAGATTACCTCAATCAAATGAAGACTGCAGTACAAGGTATATCTTTTGATGATAAATTAAATATTGGTAAATCTTCATGTGCTACATGTTGCGAAGGTAAACAGAGTCGCTTACCGTTTAAAAGCACAAGTCAGAGAAGTAGCAATTTATTAGACATTGTCCATACAGATATCTGTGGGCCCATGGAAAATATATCCTTGGGAGGGTCCAGATACTTTTTATTGTTTGTTGATGATTGTAGTCGAATGGTGTTCATATACTTTCTGAAACACAAAAATGAGGCTCTGAAATTTTTCCAGGAATTTAAAGCCCAAGTAGAAAACCAGACTAAAAGAACAATCAAAGTGTTAAGAAGTGATAATGGTCTAGAATACTGCAATAAGGAGTTTGACAGCTACTTAAAGAAAATTGGTGTCATACATCAAAAAAAAAATCCGTATACACCGCAGCAAAATGGTTTGTGTGAGAGATTTAATCGCACAATTGTTGAAAAGGCAAGATGCTTACTCTTCGATGCCAATTTAGGAAAAGAATTTTGGGGTGAGGCCACCAACACCGCAGTTTATCTACAAAATCGAAGCGTGGCTGCAGCATTAGGAAACAGAACACCATATGAAATTTGGACTGGCTGCAAGCCGGACTTGAGTCACATTAGGATTTTTGGTAGTACTGCAATGGTCCACATAGCTAAAGAAAAGCGCAAAAAATGGGACAGAAAGTCCGAAAAATGCATTCTTGTCGGATATCCAGAAAATGTCAAAGGATACAGACTGTATAACCCTAAAACTAAATCAATATTGACGAGTAGAGATGTGATCATAGTCGAACATGAATTAAAATCTGAATGTCAGATAGAAGTTCCATCTCAGTCTTTTGATTCAGTGGGGGAAGAAGAAGAAGTCAAGCTGGATGAAAATGAAACTTTGGAATTCGATAACACAATTTGCTCGGAGAATACATTTTTAGATGCAAACGATGAGACTTACGAACCCAGCGTTGCTGAGACTGAAGATATCACAAATATTAGATCTCAAAGACCTACACGAACGAGAAAAAAACCTGAGAGGTATTACAATCAAAATTTTATAAATTTTTGTGCAGAACAGAACACATATTATGATGATGCGTCAGGTCTGTCTCTTCGTGATGCTCTAGCTGGACCTGAAAAGGAAGAATGGAAAATGGCCGTGGCTGAAGAGTTAGAGAGTTTCAAAGAAAATGATGCTTGGGAGTTGAGCGATCCTCCTCAAGATGGTAGAGTAGTAAAGTGCAAGTGGGTGTTGCGTAAAAAATATGATTGTGAAAACAAAGTTCGGTTTCGTGCGCGTTTAGTAGCAAAAGGTTTTTCACAAGTGCAAGGTGTGGACTATAATGACACTTTCTCTCCTGTAGTGAGGCATACCACGTTGCGACTTTTGTTTGCTCTATCAGTTCAACTTAATTTTGATATTACACATTTAGATGTAACAACAGCCTTTTTGTATGGAATTCTTGAAGAAGATATTTATATAGAAATACCTGAAGGTTTTTCTGAGACTGTACAGAAAGGTCAAGTTCTTAAATTAAAAAAATCTATGTATGGTCTGAAACAATCTTCAAGAGTTTGGTACAAGAGAGTAGAAGAATGTTTATTAAAAATTGGCTATGTTAAATCTAAGATAGAACCATGTATGTTTTTAAAAACAAAGGATAAGTTGAAAACTATTGTAACACTTTATGTCGACGATTTTTTCATTTTTTCAAATGATAGTAAAGAAACTGAGCACTTGAAAGATATTTTATCTAATAATTTTAAAATTAAAGATCTAGGCGAAATTAAGAAGTGTCTTGGGTTAAATGTAAAAGTAAATAAATCTGAGAAAACAATATCAATTAGTCAGGAAGATTATATTGATCAGCTGTTATTGAAATTTAATTTAAGTCAATGTAAGAGTGTTCAAACTCCAATGGAAACTAAATTAGATGTATCTAAGGATGAAAATAATGTAGATAACTTATTGTTTCCTTATCAGCAAATGATAGGTTCCTTAATGTACTTAGCGGTCCTTACCAGACCCGATATATCATTTGCAGTTGGCTTCTTAAGTCAGTTTAATAATTCCTACACCAAACAGCATTGTGCATATGTCAAACGCATATTACGTTATTTAAAATACACTAAAAGTTATGGTTTAAAGTTTTCTGCACATGGAAATTCTAATATTCAAGGTTTTGTTGATGCTGATTGGGGTGGAAATACAATCGACAGAAGATCGTACACAGGTTTCTGTTTTACTTTGTCAAACTGTGTAATATCTTGGGAGACAAAGAAACAAAGAACTGTGGCTTTGTCAAGTAGTGAAGCAGAGTACATGGCACTAACGGAAGCGTGTAAAGAAGCTCACTATTTGAGGAACTTACAGTTTGAAATTACAAATAAGAAATATACCATTGATTTATTTAACGATAATCAAAGTGCATTAAAATTAACAGAAAATCCTATTTTCCATAAGCGGACAAAACATATTGATATCCGTTATCATTTTTGTAGAGAGTGTGTTAATGATAGCATTGTAAATGTTAAATACTTACCGTCAACTGAGATGCCAGCTGATTTACTTACAAAGAGCTTATGCTCTAATAAGCATTATTATTTATTGGATAAGTTGGGAATTCAGGACATCAATATTTAAATTAATTTTGTTTATGTTATAACATTGTTAGATATAGTGGGGGTGTAGAAATGTATTAGTCTATGATATCTAAAATGTTTATCTGTGAATGTGTAAGTAATGTTATCTGTGATGACATGTCGTCTATTGTCTATTCTGGTGCTTGAATAAAAGTTCACTTCCGTGTTCCCGTTAGCAAAGGTCGTTTTATTTAGAAAAAATATGTTAAGTAAGCTTAAGACATTTTATAATAAAGAAGAAATATTAGATTTAGAAATTAGAGACTATTACAATATAATTAAGCCAGCATCTTATTTTAATGGAGATCAGTTAGTTTTTGCTTTCAAATTTCCTATAGTTTCACCACTTGAATATAACTTTTATAAACTAGCTATTGTTCCTAATAAAAATAGGCAAGCTATAATCCCTCCTTCTCCTTTCCTTGCAATCACTGGTAATATGCACGTGTACATAGAGGCAGAATGCCCGAAGTCAGGCATGAGGTACTTATGTGAAGACGAGCTCCACCACATGCTGAAACCCCAGCCGGACTGTATCAGCAACATCGTTGAAGGAAATCTCCATGAAGAAAGGTCCTGTGAAATGACTACCGTAAACCTGATGAAACCTGCAATGGAAAAACTTGATGACCGCCACTACGTCGTCGTGTTCCCGTCTCCAACTGAAGCCCGGTTATCCTGCGAAAGAGAAGAAATCATTAATCTCAATGGAAGCTACCTCGCTACAATACCACCTACCTGCAAGCTGCACACAGAAGACTTCACCATCGTCAACACCAACGATCACATCAAAGGACAGCCCATAAAAATTACTAAAATTTCGGCTCATGTAAAAGAGCCTACCTTATCCTTCTCTATTAAAAGTAATTCAATCAGCCTGAAGAAACTTCATGAAATTCAAGACAAGATTCACCATCAAGAACCTATTCAATTAGAACAAATTCCAATGTTCTATAATACAACTATTCCTTTCTATACTATATTATGCAGTGCTATTGCACTTTCTCTTATAATTTTGGGCAGAAGATTAATCCTGAACAGAAGAAAGAAGAATGAAGAAAGAAGCCAATCAAGCAAGAAGCCTCGCCAAGAACAAACTTATGCTGAACCTGGACCAAGCCAAGACTGTGGAAAGCTGCCAATGACATTTTTTCCTGTCGTTCAAAAATAGTCCTTGATTTAAGGGGGGAGGTGTTATATACCACCAAGCCTATCATCCGAAGATACTTACACTTAGAAGATTCAAGATAGTAAAATCTACAAGTTAATATCGCCTCTATACCATTACATAATCTTTGGTATATTTTATGGTCGCCTCTGCGTATAACATACTCATCGGTAACATTCAGGGAAACATTTTGCTGACTTCGCGTTGACTTCGAAATTGGATCGCCGCTGTGGATTCCACCTCACTTAGCCTCTAACCTCGAGCAAGTCCATTTGTACTTAACGTAATTTTAATGTTTGATTTTAATTTGTAATTTTTGATTTTTCAATAAAGTAATTTTGAAAATTGGTTTTTTTTGGGACTCTCGGGCGCGTTAAATATAATTTGCTTGTATTATACAGACGACAGTATAGACTATAAGACCATTTCAGTATTTTTTCTTTTACTTGTAGACGAGACAAAAACAATTTTCTCTCTTTAATACAAAGTATACAATATGATACCGTTATTACAAGTTTAAGTCGTAATAGAGTTTGTACAAAGGAAATGTGTAAGAAATAAAAACGGTCGCCGCTGACCGCAGATGTTGCTAATTGCTAATGTAATTTCGTGAACGTTAAACGATCAGACACTTTCACACTTTGTTTAAAAGTCGCTGCGACGCGTATTGCATTAGGATTTTCTACATTCTGAATACGCTTTTTATTAATACGAGTCGTCGATTAGATATAGTATAATTATATTATTATTTTCTTTTGTCTGTTACAAAATTATTTATACCAAGGAATTTAATTTTACAAGTTTATTTTAATCAGTGTTTACCCGTCATGCTTTTTACTAATATTGTAATATCAACCTAATAATGTTTTAAATACAACGCGACGTTGAAAGAACTGAAATTCCTGGAGTATAATATTATTTTAACTGCTTGGCAATTTACACTGATAATAATATAATTATTTACCTCCTAATTTATAATAAATAAACATTTTCTTTTTACAATAATATAATATCCTTATAATTTAACGAGCTATTGCCTTTGCTTTTAAGATGTAATATTGTAATATACAAACTTTCATCCCCTATTTTAATCCCTTGGGGGAAGAATTGATCAAAATCCTTTCTTAGCGGATGCCTACGTCATAAAATCTACCTGCATGCCAAATTTCAGACCGATCCGTCCAGTGGTTTGAGCTGTGCGTTGATAGATCACCATGTCAGTCAGTCACCTTTGAGTTTTATATATTTAGATTGAGAGATTTTTTATCTCAAACAGAAACGTACTTTTTGATCAATTTACGCAATTTAACTAGTAAATTATACAGTAGTAGTATAATTACCCATTTTTAAAAGTAATTATTTATTTGTAATAAAAATGTGAACAAATGAACATTTTAAATCAAATGTTAAAAAAAAACAGTGTTAAATAGATAATGACAGTGTGAAGCGCTTTTATCAGACTTCGCTTACAGAACAAAGGATTTCGATTTCTTTTTCGGCTTTTCGCAAATTTGAAACGGCCAAAACGGTTCATTAAATGATATTTAGACGGCCAATATCCTTGTGGTTTGAATAGGGAAAAAGATGGAAGGCGTGACAAGGGTTCATGGTAAACTTTAAGGCTGTATTTCCACCAGAGATGTATTGCGAGGAATGTGTTTTTAAGAACCAATAGCATCCCCGCGCTGAGCGATGTCATTGCAAGCTCACGTCAATGAAGCGATTCTATTGGTTCTCAAAAACACATTCCTCGCAACACATCTCTGGTGGAAACACATCCTTAACCTTAAAAAGCTGTACGTACTTCGTTGTAGTTTGTGTACTTATGCTTGTACACACATTTTCAGGAGTTTTTTATACAAACAATAATATTATTAATAGTTTTTGATTAGTTCAAGCAGCCAGGCCTAAAGTGGAAGACAAATCAAATCTCTTTTGCTCTAACGGAAATACTTTTGCCCGAGTCCATCTCAAAAAGCCAAGTATTAAAATTCGTATTGATATAATTTAAAGTGCAAAACTATATCTATTTGTATTACTGTCAATCCCCTTTTTCTGTTGCCGAACAATGAACAGGATTTGACGAAATTTGCTGAGCGCCCTTTTCTGCCCTTACGGAACCGTGCAATATTAGGTCTCTATCAATACTAATATAATTAATATATTATTATTTAACGCAAAATGCTTGTTTGTTACGTCTTCTTCCTTAAGCTGCTGAACAGATTTTCAACAAGATAACAAGACAAGAAAAGGAAATACTCTGTGTTCCGTTATCCGTAAAAGGACATGGAATAGATATTATGTTTTCCATTCCTGTACATTGTACGGTAGTTTAATACCATTCCAGAAAACAGTACGGTTCCTGACACGAATTCCGGCATACGAAGTAGCGGAAAACAATAGTAGTTAAATTATTATTATTATGTAATAACATAAAAACACTCTTCCTTTATATGCAATAAAGTGGTTACAATATAGCTGATTATTGGTATGCCCCGTATGGCGCGGCTTAGTCGCTGATTGCGATACGCCATTACATAATATGGCGGTCTGATGAAAGGCAGGAGCTCGTAAAACTGAACTAAACCTTTTACGATGGGACTTATTTACACAAAGATGGTAAGAAAGCTGATTGAAATGTGATAGTTGTTGCGTTGTTCCTTAGTTTACGATATAATGTGTCTTATTTATAAAACTATCGTGTCGCAATGTTGCTAAGTTGGCTCCGCAGATTTTGCTGAAATTTTGTGTCAATCTTTGAAGAACGTTGTACATATTGGTATTGGAGTACAGCTCTGAATCGCGCTTAAGGTGATCGCACTTTTATACGCGCCGAACGCGCCGCATTTTAGAATTCGTCGTATGAAATGATGTGAAACCTCGCACATTCGTCCGCACCGTACGTGCCGCATTTCATTTAGACCTACGAGTACTATATACGGTGCGTTCGACGAATACGGCGCGTACGGTGCTGACAAATTTGCGATTATCTTTATTGAAATATCAGGATTCTGAAATCGGCTTGACCATAGACTATATAATATATACTGGGCTTGGCATAAACAACGTCATGACTAAATAATATTCCCATACGAATAATTTAACATTACGAGTAAAAATGTTAAATAGGAGTACTGTATGCCGGGATTTAGTATGTTTAGTTTGGCTGGCCAAACTAAATAAAGCTGGCCCATTTGTGCCTAGCATTTAGAAATATAATAAAGTAAATATCTTAATATAGCTAGACAAATATAACCTGGTGGATTATCCGGCATCCAACATGCACTGAAGTGAATAATTCATACGAGTCTCTCAATATTTATAAGATGCAGCATGTTAACACAGATCATGAATAATTATGAGGGTATTTCATATTAATCTTAAAATGGATTAAAGTTTTCAAGTCAGCAATGTAACCGTGGAATTACAAATATTACATTGTCATTTTGAAATTGGGGATTTTGAAGTTGGGAGACTAGGATGAAAGATAATATTATTAAGTCTGTAATAATTAATACTATGTTAATTATAGCTCCATCGTGCTATCTGTATTTTAGGCATAAAAAACTTAGCAGAAGATCATGTTCCAAAATTATCTGTAGTTGATTTAAAGCATTATATGTTTTGTTATAGGAGTTTTCTATGTTCATACCAATTCTTCGAAGATTGCTAAAAATAGCAAAAAATAAAGACGTATTCACATTAAGAAGTTGCGCGTGATATTTTATTAGCATACATAAATTCGCACTCAAGTTTAAGCATAACTTCGGTAAGTAGCTCTAACTGCCGTCTGCGACTGACGATAAAAGTATTTTGAAGCTTAAAATGCGTCGTAACTTCTACATGCGCGCCGACGTGAATCAACACTGCAACCAGTTATATATATATATAGGGATATATATATATATATATATATATATATAGATAACGAATTGACACGATCTGTCAAGAAAACAACATCTATATTTTCCTATAAAATTTTTAAAACCGAAAATTTGCTTAATATTACAATATTTTAGAAGTGAAAATACTGAATTTTTATTCATTTTCAATAAATAATTACATGACTTAGAACAAAGCCGCAACATACGGTATGCAAAAAATAAAATGGTGTTCTTAGAAGGAACGATCTGAGCCAGAGCAAGACGTCATTGTTGGACAAAAAAGTAAGCAAGACATTGAGCTGCCGGCCTTATAGAAGTACTCCCCCGACCGCAAGTTGTGGAAAGGTATTTCAGTGCGGTCCGGTACTCTGATGCTCGTCAATGATAGAGAGAATTACTAACACAGGAGCCACAGCCAGTATAATGTCCACACCAACGGTGCATGATGATGGATAGAGAGTGCGTAGAGCGAGAGTCTACCGAAAAATAAGTGAAGCAGCGACTTTTTTACACAAGCTACTTTTTGTTTATAGTTTTCTTTAGTTAGTCCACCTTATTTTTAATATGTAATTTATGTAAATAAAATATTTCCTAAGGCTCTAGTTTAAGTTACATTTTTAAGTACGATGTCTATAGATATTATTAATGGTAACCAAGGCATTGCATGCCCGCACTGCCCATGCTCAAGTCGCCGATTTAGTGGTACTCACGGGCTGAATATACACATCAGCCGCAAGCACAAGAACCCGTTCCCGCAATCTTCGTCCGATTTATCCTGTATCTCGACATCCCTCGGCGGCACCACTCAGCCCAACCAGGTCAGTAACGGCCCATTCGACTTCGACAGCCTTCCCAAACTCAAGCGCAGTGTCCGCGTATTAAAACATGTGCCCAAAGGAGCCAGAAGTCTAGCAGCTGGCAAACTTGCAGACCTGATCGATGTTTGTGTTGATAGGAACTCAAAAACAGCCTGGTATGAATTTTTAACCTTTGCCTACTCTGCACTGAGAGTACCAGATCAGACAGGCCAATCATCTCTAACGACAAAAGTAAAACACAATATTGACAACCCCTGCCCTTTGCCATGCGAGATCCCATGTCGACTGCCTTTCGATTTGTGCAAAAGGGTTGAAGCAAAAGTACACGAAGGTGATTTAGCAGGAGCGGCACGTCTGCTCGTCTCAGACTGCAAAATCGCCCCCACTAACACAAACACTCTAGAGTCCCTAATCCAAAAACATCCTGCTCCCTCCCGCCCACTGTCCATACCACCCCTGTCTCCCGTAGTGTCTGTACCTCCTCTAACGCTATCCCCTGCAGACGTTGCTTCCGCCATACAAAGCTTTAGTAACTCATCTGCCTCCGGCCCAGACGGCATCCGCCCCCAACACCTCAAAGAATTAACATCACCGTCTGCCGGCAACAACGGCCCGCGTCTACTAAAATCACTTACCAATCTCTGCAATTTCTTACTACAAGGCACGTTAAACCCTGACGTTTCTCCACACCTTTATGGGGCGACACTTTGTGCCCTCTTAAAAAAAGATGGAGGCATACGTCCAATAGCCGTAGGTTCCACTTTTAGACGCCTCGTAGCGAAGTGCGCATGTCGAGCCATTAGGGAATTTATGGCATCACACCTGCAACCTACCCAAACTGGCTTCGGTACCGCCCTCGGCTGCGAGGCGGCAATCCACGCGACGCGGGCTTTTGCTTTGAACCCAGATAACAGCGACTGTATCATCGTCAAGGTGGATCTAAAAAATGCCTTCAACGCCGTCGAAAGGGATATTATCTTAAACGAGGCAAAGGAATTAATTCCTTCGCTATATCCCTTTCTACATCAATGCTACGCTTCACCCAGTAATTTATTATACAACAATCACATAATTCCTTCGCAAGTAGGAGCGCAACAAGGTGACCCCCTAGGTCCCCTGATATTTAGCTTAGCCATCCACCAATCCATATCCTCCATAAAGTCTCCGCTAAACGTCTGGTACCTTGACGATGGCACAATCGGTGGTAGTCCAGAGTCAGTCGCGGAAGATATACGCACTCTCTCCAGCAGTCTTCAAGAACTGGGACTCGAAATAAATACCAACAAATGTGAAATATTCGCTTGCGGAGACACAGCCGAACACAAAATCACCATTTTTGACTCTTTGCTTCCTGGAATTAAAACCCTAAACAAATCTACATTTTCTCTGCTAGGCGCGCCGATATTCCCGGATGCCATTCCATCAACTCTACAAAGTAAGGCCAAAATTCTAACACAAGTCCGAGAACTTCTCACCAAATTATCTTCTCACGTTGCCTTAATACTGTATCGCAGCTGTTTCTCTCTGCCCAAGCTCACTTATATAATAAGGACGGCCCCCACCTGGCGATTTCCCAAGGAGGTCTGTCAGTTAGACAGTATTATCCGATCCACGCTAGAGGAAATACTCAATATTTCTCTAGATGATCCGCAATGGCAACAGGCTGCGCTACCGGTAAAACACGGTGGTTTGGGCATAAGGAGCATAGAGTCTGTCGGTTTGCCGGCCTTTCTTGCGTCGTCGAATGGGGTTGCTGATCTTGTCACTAACATTTTAAAAATCCAAGGTGCAAGATGCAGCATCCCCTTTTTGAGCGATGCAGAAACTGCCTGGCAAGAATTATATCCTGGCACCGACCCCCCTGAGGATGTCACCTCCCAGCGTGCATGGGATGACCTGAGCTCCAGATATACCTTAACGCTTATGTTGAACTCACGGTCGGAATCAGCACTGGCCCGTATTAAGGCAGTTTCCTGCATGGAATCTAGTGCCTGGCTCCAAGCGTTGCCGTCACCGCATCTCGGCACCTTTCTTGACGATAACACCCTAAGAATAGCAGTGGCCCTGAGACTAGGCTGTGAAGTGTGCGAGCCTCATCGCTGCCCCTGCGGCACTGAGGTTGACGCGTACGGCCACCACGGACTCAGCTGCATTAAAGCTGCCGGTCGTTTTGCTAGACACCACGCCCTCAACGACATTCTCCGTCGAGCCTTGGTGTCGGCAGACGTACCATGCGTGCTTGAGCCCCCTGGCTTGAGCCGAAGCGATGGCAAACGCCCGGACGGCCTTTCCCTGATCCCTTGGAAGAAAGGTCGGTGCCTCATATGGGATGCCACGTGCGTTAGTACGTATGCTACCTCGCACATTTCTGGCACTGCCCGAAATGCGGGATCTGCCGCCGAGTACGCTGCTCGGCAAAAGCACAACAAGTACACGGATTTGGAAAACCAGTACCTCTTTGTGCCTTTTGCCGTCGAAACGGGAGGTCCGTGGTGCAACGAAGCGAAAGCTTTTGTTCGCCAGCTCGGACGTCGGTTGCGAGAATCGGGTAACGATCCCCGCTCCGGGGCTTACCTGGCCCAACACGTCTCCCTAGCCATTCAGCGCGGTAACGCGGCCAGTGTGATGGGGACGTTTGAGCATGGTACGCTGCGGGGTGGCCTTTTTGATTAAGATCTTTTGTTTTTCCTTTTTTATGCTAAATATTATCATTGTTAAATTATTTTTTATTTATGTAGATTATTGTTATTGTAAATCTTATATTCTGTTATGTTACCTAAACTATACCGTTGATATTAGAGCTAATGATATTGTTAAGACGTATGATATTATGTAAATTAGGGAACTTATTCAATAGTATTATACTTAAGTCATTCAATAAATTTTATTTAAAAAATTAAATTAAAGTTTTAAGAATTCATAATATTATAGCCAATAAAGAGCATCCCCTATATAGATATATATATATATATATATATATATATATATATATATATATATATCGAAATTAGTTTAACAAGTGAAAGCCACATTTATTTCTAGAATAAAAACTGTACGTAAAATTAATGTCCTTTTCCTTTCTAAGGACTATAATAAGTTTAAGGGATATATATATATATATATATATATATATATATATATATATATATATATATATATATATCCCTATATATATATATATATATATCCCTATATATATATATATATATATATATATATATATATATATATATATATATATATATATATATATATATATATATATATATTATATATATATATATATATATATATATATATATATATATATATATATATATCCCTTAAACTTATTATAGTCCTTAGAAAGGAAAAGGACATTAATTTTACGTACAGTTTTTATTCTAGAAATAAATGTGGCTTTCACTTGTTAAACTAATTTCGATGATACAAAGTTTTAGGCAGTATCTAGGTCTATATTATAATGAGTTCCTACAATTAAATCTAACTTCAAGGTAACACACTCAACACAGTCATTTTGAAATCTTGAAAGTTTTTGTCTACATTCATAATAAAGCCAGAAAAACTTATTATTATATATAAAGCTGAAGAGTTTGTTTAAACGTGCTAATTTCACTTCACACTGGAATGGATATTGTAGAGTTAACCAGAATAAGGCACAAGTTACTTTTCCGGAAAATATGCTGTTCCAGCGCAATTTTTCGGCAATGCGGGCAGAGCCGTACATAACATAATATAACATATTCTATATTCTATAATACAGTAGAGCTTGTCTAATTTGAAATGACGCGCCCCACCACTTCAAAGTTGATATAAATGAAACATTTTTGTACTGTGAATACGAGGGAAGGGCGCGTCATTTTAAGTTAGACAAACTCTACTCGGCGAAACATGGCGGTAGAGGTCATTGACTCTGTGTCAAAAACTTGTCATTTTCTACACATAGCCACGATTGACAACTTCATTGTCAATCGTTTATATAGAAATCGACAAGTTTTTGACAGGGAGTCAATGACCGCCACCGCCATGTTTCGCCGAGTACAGTATTAAGCGCTCGCTAAACGGTAATTCTGCATTACATGCATTACGTGCTGTAATGCACGCATTATCGTGTATTGTAGTGAATGATGCGAATTACATGCAAACTACGTGCTGTACAACGTGCTGTATATTGAATTACAACTTATTTAATTTTTCAGCGAGACAAGAGTTACGTGCTGTAATGCACGCATGATCGTTTATTGTAGTGAATGATGCGAATGACATGCAAACTACGTGCTGTACATTGATTGACAAGTTGTTTAATTTTTCGTCATGCAATATGATCGTTTCGCCAGAGTAGACAGAATGTCTATTGTGGTTTCGCCATCGACATAATATTATTATGCAACAACTCAGTTCCAGGGTGGCGGTGGTGTAGATTTTGTAATATTTAAAAACCAAACTCTTTTTTTTCTACTTTATTGTTTACTAGCTGTTGTCTGCGACTTCGTCCGCGTTAACATAGTATAATAACAAAGATGGATTAGATGGAGTTTTCCCCTTTTAAGGGTTCCTTACCCAAAAATAAAAACGATGGATTTCCATACAACAACAAAATAATTTTTGAAATCGGTTCACAAATGGCAGAGTTGTTCGCGAACAAAATATTTTAAAAAATCGGCCAAGTGCGAGTCGGACTCACGCACGAAGAGTTCCGTACCGATACAAAGCAAAAATAGGCTAAAATTGTGTTTTTATACGGGAGCCTCCCTTAAAATTTTATTTAATTTTAATATTACTATTAAATACTAGCTGACCCGACAGACGTTGTCCTGTCTTAACGATGATTATTTAATTCGAATTGGTATAATTAAGTAAACAATAGATTAAAATTAGTATCTCCATGCCAAATTTCATCAAAATAGATTGAATAGTAGGTACATAATATAAGCGAAAATCATAAAAGTTTATTATGCAGGAACCGTACATTTTCCGGGAAATAAAGTATCCCTTGTCCTTTCCCGAGAATCAAAGTATCTCCATACCAAATTTCATCAAAATAAATTGAATAGTTTAGGCGAAAATCATAAAAGTTTATTGTGCGGGAACCGTACATTTTCCGGGACCAAAAGTATCCATTGTCCTTTCCCGAG
Source organism: Polyommatus icarus (assembly GCA_937595015.1). Classification (NCBI taxonomy): domain Eukaryota; kingdom Metazoa; phylum Arthropoda; class Insecta; order Lepidoptera; family Lycaenidae; genus Polyommatus; species Polyommatus icarus. The sequence goes on along the minus strand of OW569328.1, from coordinate 20,291,248 downwards.
ACTCAAAGTATCTCCATACCAAAATTCATCAAAATCCATTGAATATTTTACGCGCAAATCATAAAAGTATATTGTGCAGTAATCGTACATTTTTCCGGGACAACTTTGGTCTTCGGGACTCAAAGTATCTCTATGCCAAATTTCAGCGAAATCGGACCAGCTGTTCAGGCGTGATATCGTGACCACGCGAGTATGGATTCATTTTATATAAAGAGATTAAAGTACACATATTATGTTTAACAAAAGAATGTGTGAAAAATTCAAGTGCCTATTGCCAAGAGCAAAAAAGGCAAAAAAAAAAATCACGTTTGTTGTATGGGAGCCCCCTTAAATATTAATTTTATTTTGTTTTTAGTTTTTGTTGTTATAGCGGCAACAGATATACATAACCTGTGAAAATTTCAACTCTCTAGCTATTACCGTTCTTGAGTTACAGCCTGGAGACAGACAGACAGATGGACAGACAGACATACGGACAGACAGACGGACAGGCAGCGAAGTCTCAGTAATAGAGTCCCGTTTTGACCCTTTGGGTACGGAACCCTAAAAACTAAAGAAGAGTAACTGTGTCAAAAAAATGTCCGTGAGTCAACAAAATGTGACCCAATACATGTTACGTTAGTAACATACAATATCATTGCAATACATGCATACTTTATGCATAAGTATATTCGGTACAGAATTTTGTGTTTTTATACAAGTGACAATTATTGTCAACGGTTTTTTTTCTAAATTTGAATGTAAGCAGGCATGTGACATGTCCCACTCGCGCGAATAGGCATCGAACTGTAAGTACCACCCGCGGGTGGCAAATCAGTAGGGTAGGGACTCACAAGCGAGCGGTGACGCACGCGCACGAGTTGTTCGTTGCATACCTGCGTATTGCGTAATTTATTCGATCGCTATCACAGAATTGATATTAATCTCATAATGGACAATAAAAAGAAAAGGGCAAAGAAATGTTGCGCGATGGGTACTATTCTAAACCTCATTTGTTTAAAAAAATAACTAAGTTATTCAAACACTTTAAGTAGGTAATATAAGACCGGTTTCAATAATTAAGATACGGTACCTATCGAATCTAAGTACGCGTAACTAGTAGTAGCGAATTTATGATAGTTAAATCTACATAGTACTAAGACATAATATCTTAGATTATTTCGAGTTAAATAAAATGTAGGTAATTAAATATAAAGATTATAATATTAATTTTAAAAAGAGACAACCCTGATTTCTTCAGAAAAGGTACGAGTTATGCGGTAGAAAGATGCGCAGTCGGAATTTGAACTTTATAGTATCGTAGCATGAGTCGTTAATTATTTAAACGGGTTTCGTTAGTGGGAATTCTGTTGGTACAATTATTATATATTCTGTGATGTAAGGGTGTGTTCAGACCGCAACGCGACGCGTAGATGCATTTCTAAATATGATCGCGCAATTGAAACCTGTCAAATCCATATAAATTTATGCCGCGCCTCGGCTCCCCTCGTCACGTTGCGGTCTGAATTGACCCAAGCTGTTTCGTAGCTATTATCATAATATTTGTGCGAAAAAGAACCAAATTCAAAAGGTTGAAGTATGGGAGTTACGTTTCCACAGTTTTTATTATTCGTAGAAGAAAAAAATAATTTCATTATCATAGAATTAAGTATAACCTTCGTATCGACATCGTTGTTTATTATAACAAAGAATGGTTGCAAATAAATTAAGAATGATTAAAAATTGCAACTTTCCATGTCATTCAAGTAAAAGCCTTAATTATAATGATGATAGTATAGGTCTATCATCATCTTATTCTTTTTTCTTCATCTTTTCTTTCTTTTTACGCTGCATAGCAGCTGTCATCACAAGAAAAAATGAATCTGTCTTTGACAAAATAATATACTGATCCATAGCGACAAAGATGACCTTTTCACCGTAGACCATAGACTTGACTGATATAGAGATCTTTGACTGATATAACATGAATTATCATGCTGCATGATGAAAAATAAGCGTTCATCATGCAGCATGTAATTCACGTAAATGAATGGTCATGCTGAATTACCGTCTACGGGGTACTTTACTCGTATAGTAGCTGAATATAACAAAGCGTCGAACAATACTCATATGAGCACTTCCGAAATATCAGAGTTATTCGACTCAATGCGAGTTAATGCGAAACCGCAAATGTAACGTGAAATCGATAAGCATGTAATACGATTACTGTCATTACAATAACGACATCGGGAAATGTAGCGAAATATTTAAAAAACGCCGAATGCGCGACTTGTTCCTTTGAGCTTTGTTGTGGAGAAATAATGATACTTTATTATCTTTTCCCGATATAAAAATCGGAGGTCCTTCAAATAGCTTTATTGTAACTTAAGTCAATCAACTAAACAGCTAGTTACTCTTGAGGCACGCAGACTGGAGATAAAGAAGATAAAGCATGGAGATGACACATGGACAAACAATGTATTATCAATTATTAGTGTTCCGTTTTTACCGTACGGAGGTTTGAACTTCACTGTTTTATAGTTCCAACATCGCTTAAATAGAAAGTGATAATAATTATTAGTGCGAGAAGACGACGATGCCGTGGCCGGCCTCATAAAATATGGTGAGATGAACTGGATGCATACAGGCCAGGCTGACCAACGGTAGTCCTAGAACGAGAGAAATGGAAGACCTTGGGTTAGGCCAATCCCAAGCATGACCTAGGGTGGCGCTAGAATGAGAGAAACGGAATACCTCAAGTGAAGCATATACCAAACATCGCCTAGGTTAGCGTTGGGGCGAGAGAAATGGAAGATGAGTGAGATAGCATAGGCTCATACAAAAATGATTAGGACTATCAACCAACTTGTTCATCAATTTGTATAATAATTGTTCCTAGATCTTACCTCTACTTCAAGCCTCAAGGTTATTTATTTAACACACACCTTGTAATTCTGAACTAATTTTCAGTTGTAATTTAATGTAAATAGCGGGGCAAACGCAAACAATCTCAAGAAATATTAATCATGTAGGCTTCTTCGCGACTCGTGGTTTAAAGGCTGTCTCACATTATTTTATACGCTATACTATCAGATTTTTGTGATATTTTAAAAAGTATATTTACTACACATTTTTTAGTATTTATCGTGTTTGGTCAAGGAAGTTAAGAAAGAAAGTTTGGGCACGTAATATAAAAAGAAATTCCTCACAGTGCCAGGCAAGATTTTTCTGAAAGCTATAACTTTAAACTACATTGTATATTATGTTATATAAAATATGCTAACCTAAGCCTTTATCGCTTAATAGTATAGCGTTGAGGTAAAGATACAGACGTATGATTGGATTCGTCTTAGTGGCTTTTCACCTTTTCATAAAAATGAAACTGAAAACCGAAATTAATGTGGGGCTTTTGTAACTAAATTATTATGATATTTTTATTAGCTTTTAATTTTATAGCTTGCATTATGCGAGCGGCTTTAATCGTTCATTAATTTAAGTTAAAGCGTTTATTCAACATAATAGATGTTAGTACGTAGTAAACTGTAAGTTACTTTGTTGCGTCAACTTGCATTGTATAATGAACATTACCACGAATTTACGGTATGTTTCAGGTACGTTACCATTTTATTACGGTGCTGTATGCTACAGCTTTATACGCAGCTATATGCTATGAAATACTACACTGTGCGTAGTATAAAACTCTTATCTACGCTACATGTTACTATATGCTACTGTTGTCCACACTACGCGTAGCTGTATGCTACGGTTGTCCACACTACGCGTAGCTGTATGTTACGGTTGTCCACACTACGCGTAGCTGTATGCTACGGTTGTCCACACTACGCGTAGCTGTATGTTACGGTTGTCCACACTACGCGTAGCTGTATGCTACGGTTGTCCACAATACGCGTAGCTGTATGCTACGGTTGTCCACACTACGCGTAGCTGTATGCTACGGTTGTCCACACTACGCGTAGCTGTATGCTACGGTTGTCCACACTACGCGTAGCTGTATGCTACGGTTGTCCACACTACGCGTAGCTGTATGCTACAGTTCTCCACACTACGCGTAGCTGTATGCTACGGTTGTCCACACTACGCGTAGCTGTATGCTACGGTTGTCCACACTACGCGTAGCTGTATGCTACGGTTGTCCACACTACGCGTAGCTGTATGCTACAGTTCTCCACACTACGCGTAGCTGTATGCTACGGTTGTCCACACTACGCGTAGCTGTATGCTACGGTTGTCCACACTACGCGTAGCTGTATGCTACGGTTGTCCACACTACGCGTAGCTGTATGCTACGGTTGTCCACACTACGCGTAGCTGTATGCTACGGTTGTCCACACTACGCGTAGCTGTATGCTACGGTTGTCCACACTACGCGTAGCTGTATGCTACGGTTGTCCACACTACGCGTAGCTGTATGCTACGGTTGTCCACACTACGCGTAGCTGTATGTTACGGTTGTCCACACTACGCGTAGCTGTATGCTACGGTTGTCCACAATACGCGTAGCTGTATGCTACGGTTGTCCACACTACGCGTAGCTGTATGCTACGGTTGTCCACACTACGCGTAGCTGTATGCTACAGTTCTCCACACTACGCGTAGCTGTATGCTACGGTTGTCCACACTACGCGTAGCTGTATGCTACGGTTGTCCACACTACGCGTAGCTGTATGCTACGGTTGTCCACACTACGCGTAGCTGTATGCTACGGTTGTCCACACTACGCGTAGCTGTATGCTACGGTTGTCCACACTACGCGTAGCTGTATGCTACGGTTGTCCACACTACGCGTAGCTGTATGCTACGGTTGTCCACACTACGCGTAGCTGTATGTTACGGTTGTCCACACTACGCGTAGCTGTATGCTACGGTTGTCCACAATACGCGTAGCTGTATGCTACGGTTGTCCACACTACGCGTAGCTGTATGCTACGGTTGTCCACACTACGCGTAGCTGTATGCTACGGTTTCCACACTACGCGTAGCTGTATGATACGGTTGTCCACACTACGCGTAGCTGTATACTACGGTTGTCCACACTACGCATAGCTGTATGCTACGGTTGTCCACACTACGCGTAGCTGTATGCTACGGTTGTCCACACTACGCGTAGCTGTATGCTACGGTTGTCCACACTACGCGTAGCTGTATGCTACGGTTGTCCACACTACGCGTAGCTGTATGCTACGGTTGTCCACACTACGCGTAGCTGTATGCTACGGTTGTCCACACTACGCGTAGCTGTATGCTACGGTTGTCCACACTACGCGTAGCTGTATGCTACGGTTGTCCACACTACGCGTAGCTGTATGTTACGGTTGTCCACACTACGCGTAGCTGTATGCTACGGTTGTCCACAATACGCGTAGCTGTATGCTACGGTTGTCCACACTACGCGTAGCTGTATGCTACGGTTGTCCACACTACGCGTAGCTGTATGCTACGGTTTCCACACTACGCGTAGCTGTATGATACGGTTGTCCACACTACGCGTAGCTGTATACTACGGTTGTCCACACTACGCATAGCTGTATGCTACGGTTGTCCACACTACGCGTAGCTGTATGCTGTAGATGCTACAGTTGTCTGCACTACGCATAGCTGTATGCTACGGTTGTCAACACTACGCGTAGCTGTATGCTACGGTTGTCCACACTACGCGTAGCTGTATGCTACGGTTGTCCACACTACGCGTAGCTGTATGCTACAGTTCTCCACACTACGCGTAGCTGTATGCTACGGTTGTCCACACTACGCGTAGCTGTATGCTGTAGATGCTACGGTTGTCTGCACTACGCATAGCTGTATGCTACGGTTGTCAACACTACGCGTAGCTGTATGCTACGGTTGTCCACACTACGCGTAGCTGTATGCTACGGTTGTCCACACTACGCGTAGCTGTATGCTACAGTTCTCCACACTACGCGTAGCTGTATGATACGGTTGTTCACACTACACTTCGCTGTATGTTATCCGTATGCTATCCGTAGCAGCTCCAGGGTTATACTACACCAGTGGTCCCCAACCTTTTTTCCACGCCGGCCACAAACATGTTTTGGTCTTGGTGTCGCCGGCCGCAACACAATTTTTTTAGGGCTAAAAAATAATATTCTTCAAAATTAATGATTTAAAAGTGGAAAAAATTTCACGACTACCACGACGACTTTACATTATTTTGCCGGTTGACGTGAATTTCAAAATGGTTTAACATAACGCGCGCCACAAATAAAGTCCCGGCGGGCCGCGGGTTGGGGATAGATACTACACGTAGTTTGACGTAGCTGTATGATATGACAAGCAGCTATACTACGGTAACTGTATGGCACTATGTGATGCTATGCTACGATATATCTTTATATATATAATTCTTCTGTGAGTGTGTATGTCACTGAACTTCTCTCAAACGACTGGACCGATTTTGATGAAATTTTTTGTGTGTGTTCAAGGGGATCTGGGAATGGTTTAAATTCACAATTTTGTCCGCTGGACAATGTTTTTTTAATTAATTTTTAATTTATTAGTAGTTGTTGATTTTGGAATGTTTTACATTGGATCCGACAGACGGCGCTACCATCGCAGTGTCAAATTTTAAATAATATTCGAATTTTAATTTAAGTCTGTCCCGACAGTAAGCGCTGCAATCAAATTAAAAAAAAATACTTTATATACTTAATATGGCAAAGGAACGTTTGCCGGGACAGCTAGTTATATATAAATCTCCTGTCACGATGTTTGTCCGCGATGGATTCCTAAACTACTTAACCAATTTTAATGTTTTTTTTTTAAATGTGTGCTTTTTTTCAACTTGAGAGATAGGATAGCTTAGATCTTTAATTATAGTCGCAATTTTATTGTATTTCAAATTATTTGTCTATATAGAGCGAGCATTGTTTTTATGCGACGCGGGTCACGGGATAGCGATGGACATAGCAACGTGAGATACTTATTTGTGACATACTTATTTATAGTCACTAATTCAATAAAATAATACGGGTGATATACTTTATATAATATGGCAAAGAAACGTTTGCCGGGACAGCTAGTTATAATATAATAATATGAATACATTATATAATTTTAGTATATTTTATTACTTACAAGATAAATTAAAAGTTTTAAACGTTCTGACGGAGTCCCAAAAAGCATAATATTATTGTTTTAATAATTCAGATCCTGAAATGTTAAGAGTGCAAGGCAAAAGTGACTGAACTCAAATATTTAACATCTTGGGGAACTGTAAAAACTTTACTCATTACATTATGGCTCGTCGTAAAAAAGTCAATTTCTACGCGGGAAAAATGCACCAAAATATGGTTCATGCGATATCGTGTTTTATGCTGAATCGTAAGAAACTGAGATAACATTTCTGAAGTTTTTATTTATAACTAGCTGTGGCCCACGACTCCGTCCGCGTGGACTTCAGCTTATAGCGCGCGGTAGTTCTCGTCATAGAGTAACTTATAATTATTATTACTATATAATATATAAGGTAGTTCCCGTTGAACCATGTAGGCTACATTACTGCAAATTGCAAAATTTGCACGACAGAGGTGCTTCCGCGGTACGCTTACTTCAAACTTCAATGTCACTACAGACAGACAGACACGTCACACATAAAACGCCCCTATTTTTGCGTAAGGGGTTATAAACTGGGGAGTGGGGTCGAAGCCGAACATGAACTCTTCTTAATACCATATAATACTAGCTGTCCCGGCAAACGTTTCTTTGCCATATTATAAAGTATATCGCCCGTATTATTGTATTGAACTGACTAAATAAGTATGTCGCCATGGCAACGTCAATCGCTATCCCGTCGCACAAACTTAATGGCCGCCGTCAGTCTCAGGTTGTAATAACTTACTATTATTTAATCAACAAATGCATTTATCAATATATAAAGTACCCAGTAGCCGATTCTCAGATCTACTGAATATGCATTTAAAATTTGGTAAAAATCAGTAAGTAAAGCCGTTTCGGGGGAGTTCGTGGACTAACATTGTGACACGAGAATTTTATATTCAAGATTATAAGTAACCGAAAAATCCAAAGAAGATAATGAACTTTTTATGATCATCTTGTATACAGGATGTAACAAAAGTAAGTGATAAAACTTTAGGGTGTGTACGAGTTCCTTGTAGAGAGTTCACTGTGAAAGTAGCAGCGCTGAAAGACCAATTTTTTTCACTTTTGTACAATTAGGGCCGTCACGAGTTTACCCATACAAAATTAAACAAAAAGGTCTTTCAGCGCTGCTACTTTCACAGTGAACTCTTTACAAAGATCACGTACACTCCCCAAAATTTTACCACTTAGTTTGTTTACACCTTGTGTATTAATTACTTCTATCTTGAATAAGTTCAAGTTGCAATAAAGCTAATCTTACATTTGCTTAAATGTTTAGCTGAAAATAATGATAATCTAACCAAAGGCCTTATCAGAAGAGGCAATAATGTTTAAAGGACGCCATGGTGACATATATTGCCAATATACCAAGCTTTAACGGTTGTTAAGGCCATAGTATTACACCTAATTTCTTCAATGGGGCTATAGAAGTCAAACTAGTCAAAGGGGAATAGACGTATAACACAGTTCAAGGCTGTCGGTTCGAAAAGGTTTTTTTTTTCAGAAAAAAGGTGAATAGACTACAAATATAGTACGTGAAATAGGCTGTTATGAGGCGATCAAACGTCATAGTTTAGCGAGTTTATATTTTGTAACAATACACATAAAATTTCATGAAGTAAATAAAAAAATCTTCAGATTTAAAGTGCCGTTTGGCAGCGGACGACATGAATCAACCGCAGTCGTCGAGTCGTCGCGACACTACTGGTTTATATGTATTTCTATGAAATACCTTGCTCAGCTAGCGACATGAAGCTAGCGACACTACTGGTTTCTATGTATTTCTATGAAATACCTTGCGCAGCTAGCGACATGAAGCTAGCGACACTACTGGTTTCTATGTATTTCTATGAAATACCTTGCGCAGCTAGCGACATGAAGCTAGCGACACTACTGGTTTCTATGTATTTCTATGAAATACCTTGCGCAGCTAGCGACATGAAGCTAGCGACACTACTGGTTTCTATGTATTTCTATGAAATACCTTGCGCAGCTAGCGACATGAAGCTAGCGACACTACTGGTTTCTATGTATTTCTATGTGTCTAAACACACTAGGCTGAATTACGCCGGCGTAAATTCCGCCGCAAATGTCAAACGCATACAAAATACGGACGGAACGCGACGTAATAGTGTGTCGTTTCCCCGCGTTCCGTCCGTATTTTGTATGAGTTTGAAACGCGGCGTGAACGCGGCGGAATTTACGCTGACATAATTCAGCCAAGTGTGTTTCCACACATAGAAATACATACAAACCAGTAGTGTCGTTGCCACACGTCGTCTGCTGCAATTTCATGAAGTCGGCTTCAACTTGTACCTAATATAATATAAGTATAGATATTGTGTATTTGTTTTCTTCTTATGAGATAATGTGTAAATGATGTTTGCTGAATGTATAAAATTAAGACGTCTTTGGAACGTTTCTTGCGTATTTGATTATTTGCTACATTTTATTTCTTTGTATGAGCGAAATCTAAAATAATTACCAACTAAAATGGTAAAATTAAGAAAAGTTTTGTTATTCGAGTTACACATACTTGGTAAATATGCAAAAAATATTATCCTATACTCGTTATAGTTAGGTAAGAGAATTCTATCAAATTTTGAGGGAAAAAAATACGGAGCCTGTAAAAATTCAAAATATTTTATTTCACTATGGAGGAAAATATTCTGAATATACAATAGATCTCGTTAAGTCTTAGAAACTAGTTAAAATTAGTAATGACCTAAAAAAGAAATAATGTGTAAGTATGGTAAAGTAGTAGACCGATCGTTTACTCCTAAAATTTTAGTTACGGCCTTTTTGATAACGATTGATTATAATTAACTGTAATTACTACCCTGAATAATCAGTCTATCGTATGCTCATTTTCTACTCCATTTAATGGAAAAGGTTACAAAATAAACATGCATAACACACGCCCATGTCCCATGAATATCATTATTAGATTTACTTTCGAATTTTAATATTAGTTAGGATAATATAAAAAGTAGCGGACATAAAAACAGATCAATGTTTTATTGTGTATTGTTAAATAGGTAATAGACCAAGCAACATTCACTCCTAAAATTTTAGTTACGGACTTTTTGGTAACAATTGATAACTGTAATTGCTACCCTGAATAATCAGCCTATCGTCAGCTCATTTTCTACTCCATTTAATGAAAAAAAAGTTACAAAACAAACATTTATAATACACACCCATGTCCCATGAATATCATTAGTCCCACAATCTGTCCTGTCTTCGCAAAAACCGTACAAAAGATATCAAGGACAAGGGGATCAATCAATGTCCAAAATTTTCGCCTGCCGGTGTAATTTAATATTAGAAAAAGTTTTGCCACCCCTGTCCTAAAGATTGTGTTGATTAAGGGGGAATTTACAAGACTCTTTCAATTATAGGTCTTTTAGGTTACCAACTTTGTTTCTTTGGCATGCCTTGCAGCTATTACAGTTTTGTTTCATACCGAGTATACTTTGATAAATAATTAGTTCTATAATTGTTTTCAATTTTTGAGATTTTTTGAGAATTTGAAATGTGATTTTACCTTCTCAATCTAACATACACATACATATTCTAATGTTGTTATACTGAATATGTATTATATTACACACATTTGGTAAAACAAAAAATGTGGGTATTCTTCTATCAGTCCATCTTATTATGTGTAATCTTTTTGTTGCATTTATTTATGTGCTCACAGCACACGTAGATTTTTAATTACTTTAAAGTCACAAAATTTGTTTCTCGTAAGTGTTTTGTAATCTCTTGAGAGATAAAGAATCTTTAAACCTAAACCTTTTCTCTTATTTAAAGCCAATTTACATTGGTAAAGTAGCTGGCTCCAGCTCCACTGTATTTTAGTGTTCAGTGGATGATGAGTGTTGGATTGGACACTAATAATATTTTAATGTAATTATATTATTATTGAAATTTTAACGGCGGAATAACAAGCGTCAATTTCATTTTAGTAAGCCAGTATCTCAAAAATTCTAAGATTCCAGCACGATTGTCGAAATTCTATGCGATGGGAGTTACGGGCAACGTCAAGTGTTAAACGAAAGCATCAAGGTTTTTCGTATTTTAGAAGAATTTAGATACGGTTCAAAAAGGTTTTCCTTATCTGTTTCTCAAATGTGTTGTCAGAACGCAAGTAAGCTACGTATGATAATACGAGAACTACAATTTCTTTATATAGCTTCAAAGCTATATAAAGAAATTGTAGTTCTGTCTGTGTAGACCCTTAATAGCCCTGGTTAATTGACGTTTGATCCTCGTGGTAGTGCAATTATTATCCTTGCGCAGCTGTATTTCTTAAGATAGCTTTATATAGATAGCTTATGTAGTTAAACAAAATAATATTATAATCAATTATAATATTATTATGTTTGACTACATAAGCTATCTATATAAAGCTATCTTTATAATCAATTATAATATTATTATGTTTAACTACATAAGCTATCTATATAAAGCTATCTTAAGAAATACAGCTGCGCAAGGATAATAATTGCACTACCACGAGGATCAAACGTCAATTAACCAGGGCTATTAAGGGTCTACACCGACGGACTGCATTTATCCAACTGCAAATTGCAGTTGGATTGCAGTTGAAATGAAGTCCGTCTGTGTAGACCCATAGTAACTGTAGAGTATATTAAATGTTTCCTTATTGAATATTAGTACACCTAAACTAATTTTATCTAATACTTATGAATAAATTAATTTTGATTTCTATTTATAAACTTGTCTCAATTTCTAAAAATTCAAACTGATATGAAAGTGTTTTTTACCCACTTTTGACCCACGCTATATAACCCACGCAAAAAATATAATAATTTAATTTCCTTCAAATTATTTCCTACCTACTGAAATTGGAAATAGAATTTTCGCCGAATCTTTTCAATTTAGTTTTTAGGCAATTAATTATTGTCCTTGTAACATTTTTAGGGAAATCATTTGGGGTAATTCAAAACAAAGTACTGTCTTCACAATAAAACTGTGCAAGCGAGCAAAATTAAACCTTCATAGGAAGCAATTGAGTTTAAAATTGAATTCCTCGTCCGCTTCCATAATCAAATAAAGATTACACTTGTTACTAGGGTAGGAATTTCTTTGTTCTTTAAATAAAATAGAAAATGCTTTTTTCAATACAAAGAAATAAAAGATCCTGAATTTTATCGCACAAAAAAATCGAATCTTTTGTACTCGTATTGATGGTTATTTTGAATTTGATTACAGTTGGATGGATTTGTGTACATTTTTTGATTGACTTTGGTTGTATGTTATTTTTCTATTATATAAAATTCTGGTGTCACGGTGTTTGTGCGCGAAGTCCTCCAAAACGGCTCAACCGATTTTAATGAAATTTTGTAATATTTACATTCGTTAGGCCTGAGAATAGCTTTTTACCTACATTTTATATTGATACTGGAAATAATTATTTATATGGCAAAATAACGTTTGCCGGGTCAGCTAGTTTTCATATATTTTCGTTTACAATCTTCTTATATTTAAAATTCTTTTGTCGCAGTATTTGTTAGCTTAACTCTTCCTAAAGGACTGTTACCAATTGTGTTAAAAAAATTTAATTGTTTATCGTAAAAGTCTGAGAAATACCTTAAATCTATTTTTCGTAAATGAAATGAAGAACATAAAAGAAAAACAGCGATTTACATAGTATAGTAGATAATTATAATCTAATATTATATTGATAAAGAATATTAAAATACTAAAATATTTGTTGCATCGTTGATACGTATACGTATTATATACGGTGTAGGTATATAATACGTATACGTATAAACGATACACATTATGTACGTAGGTTCGCCGCCTGCATATGAATTTATTTATCTGTACTTAAATATCACTAAATTATAATTAGCTACAAACCTATACCGTATTTTTCCTGCCCGGAAAATGTAAGTACAACATTAATCCTTCAAGCCCCATAAGAGCACCGGTGATCGCGATAACAATAGAATACAATAGCATTTCCAAGAATTTGCGATTGAAGGATTAATTCCAACAAGTTAATAAGTATTATTGTTTAGAACAATATTAAACCGGATCTGAATAAATGATATGACTCCGCCTCGATGCGAGGAAAAACAGATACTTCCTCAAATCCTCGAGTAAATAAGTTATTTGCGTATAAACAAAACAATAATTTATTCATTGAAATATATGGAACTGAGTGACCGGCGAACGGAGCAGTTTTCAATATCTTTGTTTTATTGTTTGCTTGCAGTGTTCGACTGAGAGCCGATTTTGGTCAATATCCAAGCCGAACTTGAATGGCCGATTAAGCCGAATTTTCAGATTTGCCGTAGCTCTTAACTTTGCTGCGCTGTTTGTTAATTTTATGCGGGAACCAAACATTTTTTATTCTCTATCTCATAATGTCCTTTCCCCGATCTCAAAGTATATCCATAACAAATTTCATGGTGTTTTGTTAAGTAATTTCCGCGTTTAATTAAATAATAAAAGCGAAGGTCCAAATAAACAAACTTCCTTTTTGTAAATACTAAATAGTAAAAAAAATATGAAGAAGAGTACACGAATATTATTTTTTTCATGCATTTTTTGAGCTCTAATTTCCATAATATTATATGAATTAATATAAGAAAGATTTGGAGAAGTCATATTTCTCACAACAGTTCGTATTTCACAGATGATCGTTTTCTGGGAAATTAACCTTTGGCGAGATTTCGGCCATTATATTAGCCGAAAGTAACCAAAGCCGAAACTGCGCCATCACTATTTGTCTGTTTAACTGCCAATGGGAATTGAAAATATCTTATCAAAGAACAAATATCATTTGAATTTGAGTGTACGTAAAAGAAGTTATATCACTGAGACCACATTTGCAAAGAAAATGGAAAATAACCCAAAAATGCAATGCTTACAATTGTAATAATTTTGAACTGGGACAAGAGCGTCCGTGGCCTAATGGCTCGCACTCGTAGAGGGTGCAGGTTCGATCCCGGGCGGAGGCGTGTACCTGGGGAGACAGTTTCAGATCTCAAGTACACAATACGGACGCTCATACGGTGAAGGAATACATGGTGAGAAAACCCGCAGATAGTTGGTCCCAGACAATATATTATTGACTAGTTCTTTCCTCTGGACTAGGCCGACTATGTTGCGAGAATCCCATGTGCGCTTAGGCAACCATACGGACATTTAAAATCTTGTCCCAGGCACTACAGTACTTGAGGAGTGGTTACTTCGCTCTGAAAATACTGTATAAATCATCCATAACGGATGCAACTTAGGCCTTGTTTTGAACTGAGTAGCTGATCCGGCAAATGTTGTTGTGCTACAATACATCTTGTTGGAATTCTTGAAAGCAGAACTAAGACACAAAATTTCTACACAATCATTAGCAGGACAGACACCAAACATTTCAACTTAATGAGTCAAGCTTTACATAATAATACAATTTCATCAAAATCGATAGAATCGTTTTTGAGGAGCTTGTCAATAAACACCTCGACACTACAATAATTTAATTATATATCGTATATTATATCTACTACAACCGATAAACTTCGAAATTTTCTCCTAATATAAACCTTCACTAAACGAATATTTTAAAACTAACATTAGCCAAATTTGGATCAGCTGTTCTTGAGTTTTAGCTTAATTAACAACACTTAAAATTAATTTTTCCTGCATTATAAGTTTCCCGGGACTCAAAGTATCTCCATAATAATTTTAGCGAAATCGGTTCAGCCGTTTGGTTCGTGAAGAGGTAACAGACAGATAGACACTTTTTCATTTATCATTTTAGTATGGATATGAAAATATATGACATTATTTGAATTAGTTCTATAGCATTCTGTTCAGGGCTGTGACCATTATAATATAAGCCGAATCGTTCTAAAATCAAATTCTCAATATCGAGCCACGGGGAGAGACAACGTGATGTCACTAATTGACTCTATTTGTTAAGCCTATTGACTATTGAGTGATATTATCATACAAAGACTATCTGGTGGAAAACGTTGTTTTGCAATGGAATGAATAGAGTAAAAGATACCTATCTTTATGTGTATGAAAAATTATGTTGGTCGATTCATATTACATAGACCTATCCTATAGAAATTGGTCCAGCCTTTTATTTATGTTCCTAAGATTTAATTCTTTAAGGTTTCTGACCCTTTTCAGTATTAATAATCCACGTAATTTTCTATTTGCCTGCTAGGATCTAAAATGGACGCATGTCCATTATTAGGCCGCCTACATAGGCAGCCTACTCCAAAAATTAAGTAAGGTGTACTCGGGGAATCGAGACAGTAGTGGTCATTGACTCCGTGTCAAGAAACTTGTCATTTTCTATATAAACTGCGATTGTCAATGAATTGTCCGATGTTCCTAGTCTAAGGGCGATATCGTATTTTGCATACTCGATGTGAACTGAATATGTAGCTACCACTTCGAACTTCTAAAAAGTTGGAGATTATCATTCTAAAAGTTACCAAGAGATTTTCCAATGAATCTGTAACAATGCGTGTCTTTATAAATATATAAAATAAGGTCAACTTTATTCTTAAATATTCTAAAATATATAGTGCGAGCATTTTTCATTCACCGCCTGGACTAAAAAGGCCAATGACCGCTACCACCTTGTTTCGCCGAGTACAGTATAGAATTTTATAAAAATATAGCCAGGTATAAACAATTATGGCAAAACAAAGTTTCTTAAATCATCATCTAGTTTGAATATAAAATATAAGTTTAATTTTAATGTATTTTTATTAATAAGTATATTTTATAAAAAGGTCTTTAACCAATATATTGGATTTTAGCTAGAACAGCTTAGCGAGTAATTATAACTTAATAAGGTTTTTGCCAGATAGTGTTAATTAAATCGATACTCAACTCAATTTGCACATCCTAGGCTCGGGAATAATCAACACCGAAGACATGAATAATATTGGAGAACGCGATTATAACATTACCGCAATATACATTGCCGGTGTGCCTCCTCATCTGCATAGCACCTAAATAACAAAACCAGCAGTGCATAATATTCAGCATACATTTACGACGTTGTCATTATTTATATGAATGTGTTGAGAAGTGTTGCGTGTGTAGAAGTGATTTTGTATGTGAGCGATTGTAACTCCGCTAAGGAAATGTAAGGCTCTGTGACGTTTGGAGCCTTGCGCATGCGCGGTGGAGCTGCCAGCGAGGACTGTAGGGTGACAAGGATTCGCCGGTGTCAGGACTGTCCGAGTTATTTGACAGCTAACTTCCTCTCCTTCTTTTATACGTCACTGAGTTTCAAAATGGAAAATATTGCCTATAAGTGAATTTGGTATGGTGGTCGGTGAATACAGCTTTGAATATAAATTATAATTAACACGACCTAACAAAAGCATGGCAAATAAAAAGTTTAACTACTTTTTACCTATCCTACCTAGTTAAGGAATAAAAAAAAATTGTGTTCTTTCTCTTAGAAATAACTATAATTTTCGTTCGAATAAAATCAAACATAGTAAAATCGTTTGTTGTAATAAAACTTAACATACTTGCTGGCTTTTAATAAACTAGCATCTAGAAACTTGCTCAGTGGCTCGCTTCTCCACTGCTAAAAACATTTTCACTCAACGATAACATAAACCCTCCACTTCCAGGGGTCACAATTTTTGCTCGTGACGTCACGATCCTGCCCGTTTTTTGCGACCGTTGACACCCTAATTGCAGCCTCCAGCACCCGAGGAGGTTTCATATTGACCTATACGTATTACGAGTACTCTCTACGCTTTCAGGGCGTGCGAGCGGGACGCACGATCGCGCGGCCGAAAATCCGTGCGCGAGGGACAGAGAGGCAGATACCAAGAAACACGGCCGGGTTCACACTGTTCAGTGTTCCTAACGCTGTGCCAGGCTCGACAACGCGGGGGAATGATTTCGAAAAAATTCGAAAATCGAACGCTTTATCGATAGTGCGGTGACTTTTTTGTCGATAACTAATTAGTGCTGTGCTGTGCTAGTGTTGTGCTTATAGTTCGAGTTTGGAGACATTTTCGATATGTGAGTACCAATGTTTTGCTAACCGTAATTTCAATCGAGTAACAAATTATGCAAGGAAAACAGCTGTTCGTTTAATACTTATATCACTAATACATTTTATTTATTTATCGACATGTATAACCAAACGAATAATAATATTATCTAACCTAACCAGTGCTCAATTATAACCTAAATGTAAAAACTTTAAACGCCTGAAAATTAACGAAAAATGTTAATGCTTTAAATCTCAGCTCATGTGTAGGACAAAATCTAAGCTACCATCATACCAAATGCCTCTAAAATTAATTCCGTAGTAATTGCATGAGCGAGTAACAAAATAAATCCATGCACACAAACTTTCAACACAAGCCCAGAGCATCATATTTTGAGAGCTTTATAATTATTATTATTTGATTAACAAGAAAATATATTTTATAATATGTAATAATAAAATTAAGTTCACAACCAGTATTTAAGAAATAAGGACTTTATTTGAAAGCTTTAAGGTACTTATTTATAATTTCTAAAGTATTATTGGTATTATAATTTACCTATTAATTATTGCCGCAATACCGTAAAAAATATACATAGTTTAGGAATCGTACATCTTGCTACTGAGTCTTTTCCCGATCAAAAATTTTGCGTGAAAAGCCAACAGACAAACAAACACATTTTTTATTTATAACATTAAAATGCTAATGATGCTGATGTTGATACAGACCTTTCCAATTAGTTTCTGGGGTGTCATATGATTTTATATCGCGGGGAGGCACTTATTGAGATCCGGATAATACGCATGGAGGTAAAATTTTATTATCCTTCCTAAAATATTACTGATGCAAAATGTAATGTCTCACAAGTGACAAGACAGGAAGTGCTGAACCATATTTGGGACAGTTGCAATATTGAGAAGGAAATAATATTGTTCATTATGCAATTGATTCACAAAATGTACGGCTCCCTTTTTGTGCCTTAAAAGTCTCGTACCTACCTATGCTACTGGCTCAAAGCTGCGATTGTTAACCACTCTTTCGCAAATTGAAAATATTTGAAACTTGTTCCTTTGATTTTTTATTTAATTAGCTACAGATATTTTGGATACAATATTTTGAGACGTATGTAAGGAGTAAATTTTCCGACGGCAAATAAATAAGGCTGGCTGCATACAAACGTTTTTCGTATTCGATTTACGAATTCGTTTTCCGTATCATCGGAACCCATCGAGTCAGTAGAAAATACATTAACTGACGCACACGTTTGCTTTCTTTCCAAACGGAACAAATTCCGCAAATTCGGCAAATTTCAAGCCAGCGTGTTCGCGCGTGAAGAAAAACGAACGTTTGCGCTAGTCTCACGGATTTCTAAAAATTATAATGACAATCAGCTAGGAATATAATATCCCCAATCTCTTCTAATCTTTGCTCACATTTTGAGCGCTGCGGGCGGGCCGCATTTTTCATACTACTTTTATGAACCATACCGCACTTGGTTTAAAACTTGTTTGGAAATGCCCCGCCCCGCTACGCTACGCCCTGACACAATGTGCTCAAAGATTTATGGAAGACAGCTAAAAATCATTAAAGCATTTACAGTTTACATTTACGTCAGTCCACTGCCGTATCAGTGACCTGCCCACGGCAATAGTGCAAAGGCAGATTTACATTGAGGCAGTAACTGACATCAGACCACTGCCGTGTCAGTATAACTGACCTGGCTATACTGCCATAGTGTAAAGGCAGATTTACATCGAGTGGTTGTCGTCAGTGCAATGCGCTGACTTGAAATCAATTTACTCTATGACAGTGGCCAGGTCAGCACGGACAGGGCAGTGGACTGACGTCAGTTACTTACTCAATGTAACTGCCGTTAACAGCGTTCAACAGTCGAAAAAATCTTTTGTATTTACCTGACCCCGCCGGCGAAACAAACTCAATGGGCCGCATCGAGATAAATTAACCGGATACGAAGCAGCTGTCAGCTCAAACTTGGAGACGGAATTGTCACCGACCCGAAAAACGACAAGTACCCCAACAACAACTCGTGGAAAACTTGTTAATTTCGTGGAAGAACTTCCTAAATGAGAGAAATAAGAATTTTTTCTACGAATCCAAAATATAGCGTCAGAACGTACTCAGAAAATATAGGACGTCAATCGTCATGGGGGGCTAAAATGGTCGCTTTGAAGAAACAGAATATTATTAGGAATCAAAATATGATATATTTTTTTTAAAACCACAAAATGGTCACTCTGCTTGCAATTAACGTCTAGTAATTTGTACTAATTTGAAATTTTGATGATTGAGTTTCTGAATTGATTTTAGAGGAATTGCAAAATGCGACAATTTTAGCCCCCCCTGATCTGACAAAACACACTTTTCTTGCTTTTTTTCCTTTTAATTTAAAATCTTCATAGTCTTTCTTTCAAGTCTTTACGTATAAATATTACGTCCGCAACTGTTCCCAAAAATTCGTTTATCGCGCAGGAATTTAACTTTTTTTCGGAACATAAACTATCTTATATTGTTTTCCTGTCTCTCAAGGTATCACCATACCAAATGTATCAAGTGGTAATAAGACAGACACAATTTCACATATTTTATGATATTTAACGTGCTGTTTTCTTCGATTAATTGGAATTACTTAAACGTCTGTGGCAGCCATTAGGGAATCGTGCTAATGAGGTAAACATACTTAATTAGAGTCCAAAGAAATCTCAGCTATTTTATAACGTGCGGGGTTTTCCAATTACTGAATCATGAAGTCAATCCTGGACTTTGATGTTGTAAAATTTTATAACTTTGATAAACAAAACAAGCTAAAATATAAAAACTATTTATACCTTATAAATATAATATTATAATACGAATATTGATATTATATTTGCTACAATAGTTATAAAATATATTTTTAATTATACTAGTACAATTAGATTATAATATTAATTTTGACCTCCGGTTTCACCCCATTAGAGGTAAATTTTTAAAGTCTTATTGGTGCTTACATCATAATAATTCATAGAAGGAAATATAAGTGTGCCAAGATCGTCAGTATGAAATTTTGTAACCATTCTCGTCGTTCAATCAATTTTCATATTACAAAATTTTCAACATCTTCTCTTGCAACCAAACCTTTGGGTTTTCGATTTTCAACAAATCAAGTAGAGTGACAAACAATATGACGAACGAATATAAAAACTACATTCAACAAAGGAGAATAAACACTACGATATTGGTTTTGTATGACAATGCGTTCATTGTTATTTTGATTGTAAAAGCACTTTTATGCCAACCACATAAGGATCACTCAAAATTTCAAAAGCATTAACCCATTGCACTATCCCAGACACAAACTCACGATTATAACAAGAAAATAAAACTTTTACTTAACAATATTTTTGTCCTGTAACAATATTAATGTGATCAGTTACAAATAAAAGGTGGCAAAAATCTATTCTTATACCCTTAACAGTAATATACTATAACAGCTAATATAAAATAAAATTTGAAAAAAATATATAACTACAGTAGACCAAAAAGTGCACAAACCTAAATCGCGCAATTGAATTTGGGGGCTCTTAAAGAAATTGTGATTACATCGTATGAAATAACAACTCTTGGCCCGGTTAGAAGGTTTTTCTTTGAGTCTCTCAAGTACATTCCCACAAAAGCTGGTAAAACAACGTTTGCCGAAGAGTTTTATATTAAATCCTTTGAAAGTAAAGAAGATATTGCATCCCATCACTCACTATGACATAATTTTATTCATACAAACATTCTTTTCAAAACGTATTCATAAATTCTCGAGACGTTATATTTTACCTAAAAATACACGTACGCCCTAAAAGGGTAAGGGTAAGCATTGATTTGACCTCGTGAACCTTAGCAATTATATTTGATCACATAACTTTAGGTAAACGTAATTTTTCAACCTTTCTGCTTATTCCAACAGTATTTGATCCAATATGAAAAAAGTATTCTCATAATACGTCAAACAAATGTCAAACGACTTTCGCTCAATAAGACGCGTTTGACGTGGGTTTAAAAATGGTGGAATAGTAAGCCCGTCACAGACTTAGCTGTAATAATATAAATTATATTATTATTTATTATTTTTATTTATTTATTTAATAAGAAAATACATAATTATTTATAGTAACTCTCCATAAGCCACTGAGGTTTGATGGAGTGGACTGTTGTTTTTAACCGACTTCCAAAAAACGAGGAGGTTATATGTTCGGCTGTGGATTTTTTTTTTTTTTTTTTTTTTTTTTTGTATGTTCAACGATTACTCCGCCGTTTGTGAACCGATTTTCGAAATTTTTGTTTTGTTGTATTAGGTTTCACTCCAATTTGGTACCATGTTCACAAAAGTGGTGACCTGATGATGGGATCCAGGAGTAATCGAGGGAACTCCTCGAAATTTATATGGAAACATATGGTAATTTTAGTTTTATGTGAAGTGTACTAAGAATATGCTACCAAAAAGTCAAATATTGGGTCAAGGTATACCATGGTTTCGAAGATGCTGAGAGAACTCCTGACTCCTTATAGATACACGTTAGGGAGTTTCAGCGTTGTTTTAAGAACAGAAAGCATATTATACTACCACGCAATTAAAATTCATCATCATCATCATCATCATCATCATCATCATCATCGTCATCATCATCATTACCACGTCGTGTTAAGGTCACCAATGTCTCATGGCACAAAATAGGTAATAGTACAACTTACAAGGCATAGGTATGGATACAATAATAATAATTATGTACATAACAACACCAATTATTAATATAGGCTGTTTATACACGGCGGTCGGTGCGGCGTCGCCGCACGCAGCCGCGCGCCGCGCGGCGTGTGCGTAAACATCGCGGCATTGCGTCGTACCTATTCAAGTTCTAATGTCAGGTAATGCCGCGCTGCGAGCATTTTGAGTGTCATAATAATATGATTTTAAACTTTATCTTCATTAATGTAGTACAATATAGTATTGCTTGAGAAAGGCGCAGGCGGCCGCGAGGCCGCTTTCCAAGTTTATCATGCGATAGTACTATGTATTACAATAATGAAGGTAAAGATTAATATCAAAATATTATTATGATACTGAAAATATACTCGCCGCGCCGCTGGGTGTGATTCGGCTCATCCTTCGATCGCGGATTCTTGAAAATCCATTGTTCTGGCGGCCGCTTTGGAGTTGAAACGTTAAATTGTTAAATTACCTAGCACGCATAGGGTTGTGTTCACTTAGATTTTTTTAAATGTATTATTTAAATTTATCTACCTGATATTTGGGCCTTGGGGTATTACAAATTGTAATAAGATACGTAGAATTATCGCAGTAATTCGACGCGTAGGGTGGTATGGTCACTAAGTCACTACTCACTAGTTCACTACCACCGACGACCACTTATAAACTCGCGGACTATGACGGAGGTCATCTTGGAGGGTTAATTAGTATTTCTAATAACAATACGAGATCAATAATTACCACTCAAAATGTTGACAATTCAAATTTCAATGCTCACTGCTCACGCCAATGGTGACACATTTCTGATTTCACACAGCCAATACAACTATATAAAACTCCTACGTACAAGCGATACTGCGATTCAGGAGCACCTCAGCGAAACCTAATGAATACATCGTGTAACTAAAACTATATGAACAACAATCGGAGTTCGGACAAGCGATAGCGCCGACAGAGCGCCTCAATGACATATAGTGAAGACAATATAAAACTATTTTTTATACAATGTAAATTGGCACTAATTATAGTTTATCTACTAGGTAACTAAAAAGAGTGAAATTATTATTTTTAACAAAAAATTAAAACCGACTTCCAAGGTAAAAACAATAATAACATTCTTATAATATGAACTAAAAACTAAAAATTATTATATAAATTTGCTCTCTAAATGTGCCTTTTTCCGAATTCAGCTAAACCTCAACTATTTCTGTACTCAACCTTAATAATTTTGAAGTCGGTGCCAGTTCCATAAGTTTAAAATTTTATGTCAAAGAAAATATAAAGATTCCGCTATATCTGGTACCGACTTCAAAATGATGAAGGTTGAGTACAGAAATAGTTGAGGTTTAGCTGAATTCGGAAAAAGGCACATTTAGAGAGCAAATTTATTTAATACTTTTTAGTTTTTAGTTCATATTATAAGAATGTTATTATTGTTTTTATATAATATATGTACTACATTAATAAACATAAACTTAATTCAATATTCTTTTACACAATATAATATAAAATAAAACATAATATGTAACAATTAATCATAACATCAGAAAACAAAATATCTAAAAAATTATTACATAACACAATAGTAACAACTAACAATAAACAAGTACTTAACAAGAATAATATCATCTTATCCTCTTAGTCATTTTCATTTAGCAAGTTATTTAAATAGTATGTTTTTAGTTTATTTTTAATATTCTTTTTAGTAATCTGGTTTACAATTGTTTGGTCCAAATTGTTGATTAGTCGAGGTACAATATAATCGGTTGTTCTCTCTCCGTAAACATTTACTGCCCTTAATGTGTTTAGTTTGTGTTTTGTTTTCTGTCGTGTCTGAATATTGTGACTAATATTATATTTCTGGAGATCGACATCAAAGAAATGATCTTTGAGGATACAATATTCAGTTTTAAGTGTAATCGGAAGTACTTTACAATATCTATATATTTCTTTATCATTTTTATTATGCTTTTCTTTAATATTAGGTGGTACAATGGTTTTTAAGATTCTTGTTTGTAAGTTTTGGATTTTATGCAGGTAGGTTTTGTAAGATCTGCCGTAACTAGTTAATCCGTAATTAATGATAGAGTCAGCGAGGGTGTTGTAGAGCATCAGTCTTACTTTAAAGGGCATTTTGTTTTTAATTAAATATATATTTGATAGGAACGCTTTAAGCTTATTACATATCTGTGTAATTTGTGGCTGCCAAGAAAATTTACTATCGATAACGAGACCGGTAAGTATGTTTATCCACAATTTCAATTTCACTACATTTACAGGAGCTATTGTTGTTGTGCAGGCATTGGTGGTCATGACTTACCACTTTTTTCTCTATTGTGATTTTTTTGTTATTTTGTGGTGAGCAGATATGTATTAACTTGGTTTTGTCTGGATTCAGGACGAGTCCATTATCATGGCACATTTTATTAATGTTGTCGAGGTCCTCTTATAACTTGGACATCGCTGAAACAGGATCGGAGTCAGATATTAGAAGACATGTGTCATCCGCGAATTGATAGGCTAGACAATGTTTCAGTATGTAAAGCATGTCATTGACGTAAGCAATGAAATGAAGTGGTCCCACAACTGAGCCTTGAGCCGTGCCTTCTTCTGCTGTAACTTCGTCACTAACATCCTCATTAACTGTTACATGATAGGCTCTATCCCGCAAGTAGTCCCTACACCAATTTAGCAATGGGCCTCGTATACCCGAGTTTTCTAATTTTTTGGCTAGTATGACATGATTAAGGGTGTCAAATGCCCGGGAGAAGTCGATGAAAAGAGCAAATACGTGTTTTTTAGAATCTAGAGCGTGGTTGATGTAATCAGTGAATTGGGATAGAAGAGATGTTGTATTTTTACCAGGTTGGAAGCCGAATTGACGGTTTGTTATTATGTTGTGCTTTTTATAGAATGAATGAATTTGGTGGCAGAAAAATTTAACGACGACGACGACGACGATGACGATTAATATTTTTATAGCTAGGCATAATTACTATAGAATATTTTTTATACTAAATCCACATGTCACAGAAATATATATATTATAGCTGAGTGTGCGGTCACGCGAAAATTAGTATAGAAAATATATAGTAATTACTATGCCTAGCTATAAAAATATTAATACATATTATAGCTAAGTCTGTAGAAGACATGTATAACTACATAATATTATATTATTAATCTATCTTTTGTAACGTTTATTATAAATCCATCCTCCAGTAAGGTAAGGCACGTAATTAGGTCATCTATTGTTGTCCACTGTTGGGAAAATAGCTCATAATAATATGTGATATCAGAAATTTATTAGCCTATTTTATAGAAAAAAAGAGCCTCATAAAAGCTTTGGTTTAATTTAATATAAAGAATAGATTTCGCCAGCGTCATTTTCGCAGGAATTCGTTTTTCGTACGGTAACAACAATTTTCATAACAGCTTGATCTTGTGTGATTTGTCCTTCCTGGGACTTCCTACTTTGGGACCCAAAGTATCATATTATACATTGGGTTTCGTTCTTATTCGTTATCTACGTAAGCGTTTGGGAAGAACACAGACTGAAAGGTAGACGAATATTCACAGTCTATTTAAAAAGGAACGATTCGAATTGAGTAATTGATGAGTTAAAAATGTGTATCTACGGTTTTGAGTTCGTAAAAGTTGCTACTAAAATATTCTTCATGTTACATACTATTTTTTGTATGTACGCATTTAACCTATCAACCCCCATAAGGACACCGGCGAACGCGATAACAATAAAATAACAATAGATTTCCAAGAATCCGCGATCAAAGGATTAATTAAATTGAAATAATAATATAATTCTTGGAAATTAAAACAATAATATTTTGTTTTTGTTCTTTCCCAAACAGTATTGAACAAACAAGATTAACATAAACAAGTGCATGAAAATGGAAAGTGTTTTCGTCTAGATTACAATGGAGATTCAGCCCTTAAGGTGGTAAGGGAACGAACCTTTGGATAAACTTTAAAAGCGAAAAATATAAATAAAGAAAATGTGAAAAACTTTTTCACCCGACAGTCCCAGAAGTGTTATTACAAATTCATCCCTTAAGGCCAAATCGGAATAAGAGCGGGTTTCTTTATACCCCCATGAGATACCAACAACAAAACATAAAATTTACTACATAGTGGATAGTGGATACGTAGTCTGAAAACTGTAGTGTGAGAGAGCTATCTCTATGCCTCTTACGTTGGTATGGTTAGCACCATGCTATTATCTAAAGCGCAAATATTATATCCTTGATTCACTGAAAATTTTTCGTTAATAACTATGCTGATGATATGATATACTATAATATTATGTAGACGATTATGATTATTATGGAGTTGATGCAGGTGCCTGGGCTTAGCCAGAATAATAATAGTAATTATTGTTAGCTATCTGTCATCTTATTAATACTTCTATAACGACATACAGGCGATTATAATGCTACCAATTTTTTTAATTTACCACGCAAAAAATTACTAGGTACTTTGTCCACTTTAATATTATCTTTTTAGATTTAGATGAAAATTTTGTGAAACTTAAATTAAAACTCCAGTACTATTTATCACCTTAGTTGCTTATAAAGCGCACCTATTCGTTTGGATTTAATTTGGAGCGTATTTTTTAAATCGACGGGCGCTTAATAAAGTGCTGTAATGAGAAACCCGTGAGTCATTGATAACATTTGTCTCAGTGCCTGACCATCGAGGTTCTTTTAAAATTCTACGTCGAAGCTAAAGTTGTATCGAAATACTTTTAAAAGTGATATATTATCACAGTTAAACCTCTTATTCGTCGTGTAACGTACAATTTTACAATTAGAGAACTTTGCATCTATACAATGTGTTTGTCTGTACATTTATTGTCTACTTGTAATAGATCACTCCTCCTAAGTCTTCCCTTCTTCCATGAGTCTGCCGTTGACCATTCTCTAGTTTTAACATGACTAACAAAATTAAAATTTATTTCAATTTATCACTAGCCGACCCGAACTTCGTGTCACATTAAAACCTTCCCTGGACTTCTACGAATATTTTAAGACTAAAATCAGCCCAATCGTGTCACTTTAAAACCTTTCCTGGACTTCTACGAATATTTTAAGACTAAAATCAACCCAATCCGTTCAGCCGTTTTCGAGTTTTAGCGCGACTAACACATTTGAAAATATATAAGATATATAGATTGACTAGCTGTCCCGGTGAACTTCGTGTCACATTAAAACCTTCCCTGGACTTCTACGAATATTTTAAGACTAAAATCAGCTCAATCCGTTCACCTGTTTTAGAGTTTTAGCGCGACTTACACATTTGAAAATCCATTTTTATATATGACATAATAATATACTCGTAGATACATAGAAGATAGATTAAAGATTATTATGCTTACAAGATACAATAATAAATAGCTTTTAAAGAAACACGTTTGTTTTAGTAACATACTTAGTAAGTAAATATATTAAAGTCATAGAGTGGCGATCGAAGATATTTATTTTTAAAACTTTAGATCGCTTAAGTGCTACGAGATTAAGCTCTGAAAGTTTGTATCGAGCTAGAACCAACATGGATAACGGAATTGGAGTAGAGATTTTACGACCGTTCCTACTGCGGAGTGGTATGGGCCTACGCAATTTCGAATCGATTTTTTTTTTCGTAAAAAGTGTAACAGGCAAGAATTGAAAGCTTTTTCTGATAATTTTCTGATGAGAAAAGCTTGGCAGAAACTAAATCGTTTTTTTTTTTCGTAAAAAGTGTAACGGGCAAGAACTGAAAGCTTTTTCTGATAATTTTTTGATCGTCAATTTTGTTAAAATACTCGTGCTATTGTTATCATACCTGAAATAAAATAAAAAGTGTTGAACATGAAAAAGTATCCTCAAAAAAGTTATATTACGATAAATACGTGTCTGTCACTCTGTTTGTTATCCCTTCATTAACCGCTTATCACATTTTACTATTGGAGATACAATATTATTCAGTTCCTGAAAAATGCATAGTTTTCGCGTGACAACAACTAATCACGGAAACATCTACTTAATAGTAATAATACTAAGCTAATTAAGATGCAAGTCAGCACAGCTATTGTCAACAGAATAGATATGATTTCGGAAGTAGATAGAGCGTGCTAACCCATAGATAAGCCGAGTTTAATCCACGGTTTAAGTGGAATCGATCGTTAATTGAAGGATACGATTAACAGTATTCATGAAGCTATTTTGTAACCAAATATTCGCCTGTTAATTTTGTTAGCTTGTCACACTTTAATATTAGAAAAGAGTATTTTGAGTGTGTGTTTGATACTTTTTAACGCAAAAGCTACTGAATTTTATTTTTATGAAATCCCTACTTATATTATTATAAATACGAAAGTGTGTCTGTCTATCTGTCCTTTACGCTTAAACGCCTAAGCAGTTTTTAATGGAATTTGGTATGAAGATAATTTGAGACCTGGAAAAGGACATAGGATCTACTTTTGTTCCGGCAAAATGTAGGATTCTCGCACGGTAAACGAATGTCTGTGCAACGAAAATAAAAAAAATATTAGGGCTTTGGATTAAGACATTTTTATCCAAAAAAAAACGAGCTCCGTCGAGCGAGCGAACCTTATCTTTATAATATAACTTTCATTATTTTTATTTATTAAAAAACCAAAGACCGAATTAAGATCTATGGACATAATTCCCTCATTATTAATCTCAGTTTTGCGGCAGACATTATAGAGACGAAGGAGGGCCCTTGAAAAATGCCCCATCGGCTCATCTTTCAGATTGCTTGGTAAAGCTTTTTGTTCTAAGAAAGTGCTTCAGTGTCTATTAGTAGGATGATGGCCGGGAAAAGATCTTTATTAATGTCGTGGGAGTGATAGAGATGGATTGCTGTCTATCTCTGGAGTGTAAGCGATGATAGAAAAAGTATCTATTGAATTAGATGTTGTTCGCAGCTTATTACGTGCTAAATTAGTTTATTAAGGGCGTTCCGTCCGGAGATTCCGTAATTGACCGTATTTAAAACCTTATAAACTCATAATCTGAAAGCTATAAAGTTATAATAAAAATACAGCAATAATCTTCAGTATATCAACATTCCTTTTGTCGTTTTAAATTTTCTTTTTTTGTTTCTTATACTCATGATATCAGCTTCCAAAGTAATACCAATTTGTTAAAATTCAAGCATACATTCAGCATCTCCTTAGGATTTACAAATTACTTTTATTTGAAACTCACGCCAATAGATCGACAATATTATAGACTACATATTCGCCGTTTTAAATTTTTTTAGGACAATTTTGAACCAAGATAAGTAAAAATAATAGGGTTTTGGCGCGATCTCGGCAACGCGGCAAATGAATGGCCAAGGTCGTTTGCTCGGGGGACGACCTTAAGGAGAATTTGTACGATCGAGGAAATTGATTCCTCGGCAGTTGACGAACCTACGTCATTTGGTCGGCTTATGTCAAAACAATGATAGCTGTGATCGGTCGGATAGGTTTGACTTAACGCGACCAAATTATTAGGTTCCCCATCTGCCTAGGAATTGATTTCTCTGATAGTACGGTCGGAATTCATTCCGTTTGGAAAGAAAGCAAACGTGTGCGTCAGTTAATGTATTTTCTACTGACTCGATGGATTTTTGGAATGAACTTCTCTGATAGTACATTTTGCTACAATAAAAACATAAGTTTGCATTTTAGGAATGCCAGCAGAAGTAAAAATGAAATGATAGGGTAGACTACAGGCATATTATATTTAAACTGCGCGGTAGGATGGTACAAATTACCATATCTGGTTGATTAATTTAAGGACTTTTAAACAAACATGTAATAATATTAGACAATAATATGAAAACTATAGTGTGTTACTGTAAATACCGTTATCCTTGAAACCATCAAATGAACCCGTCAAAATAGACAACTTTTTCTATGAGAACAATGCTGGGAACACAAAAAAAAAATGTCGTCTTCATATTCAAATTGCCGATCGGCAATTTGTATCCAGGGTATGAAGACGCATTTTTTTAGTTCCCAGCATTGTTCTCATAGGAAAAGTTGTTCATTTTGACGGGCTCATATTTTGATGGTTTCAAGGATAACGATGTTTACACTAACATCTTGTATAGTGTCTATTCCAATTGAACTACGCCTCATAACGCCTAATAACGCCTCCGTGGTCTAGTGGTATAGAGCGCAGGCTCTCTTGACTCGGCACCCCCTTCTGAGCGCGAATGTACCCCACGGTGTAACAACTTTACCTATTGAGTGTACACACTACACGTCATGTTTTATTGATGTCGTGTATACTATGTTCATTGAACTATGACTTTAATAATGTAGGCTTCTTAAAAATGAAAATACTAAAAAAATGTGTAATCTTATTAGGGTTAAGCCAAACGAGCGTAATTTGTGAGTTGTGAGTCGCAGAATTTCGGCTGGCAGAAATTCTGCTGCATTCAGTTTCATACAAAAGTCCTGTTTGATTCACACGAGCGTAATTTTGTAAGTCACAATTGTATGAAAAGATATTTACGCGACCGAAATTCTGCGACTCACAACTCACAAATTACGCTCGTTTGGTTTCACCCTTAAAACTATTCAGTTCAAACAAATTTACAAACAATTTTACATTGATGATTTGTTTCTCCTATTTTCTACCAGCTTTATCGGTGAGTTTTTTCTCCCAACTAAAATTCTAGGGCTCTGCTAACTTTGCAATAAAATAATGGCCACTCCAGCTGGGTTTGAGCTCTAATTGTTTATTTAGTTCTGTGCAATTGCCGTGCTATAGGTCGAGTTTAAACGGAGTTCAATAAACTAAGACTCAATACAGGTAAATTTCTTTATTTCGAAACAGTTTTTGTCGAGGATGTTTATACTATAGATATCTTGAACGCCTCCGTGGTCTAGTGGTATAGAGCGCGGTTCTTGTCTCGGAGGTCGTGGGTTCGATTTCCGCGTTGTAAAACATGATATTTCCAAGTTTGGTTAGGACAATGCAGGCTGATCACCTGATCGTCGTTCCTGCGCCTGATCTTTAGCCGGTCGTGTCGGTCTGCCGTCCCACTGGGTTATGAGAGCAAAGGAATAGAGAGTGCTCTTGTGTACTGCGCACACACTTGGGCACTATAAAATTACTCCTGCGTAACTGGCCTGGTTTCAATGAAA
Organism: Polyommatus icarus; assembly: GCA_937595015.1. Taxonomy (NCBI): domain Eukaryota; kingdom Metazoa; phylum Arthropoda; class Insecta; order Lepidoptera; family Lycaenidae; genus Polyommatus; species Polyommatus icarus. Next base: position 20,260,197 of record OW569328.1, on the reverse strand, counting down.
CCGGCCACCGTCACCGAAACCGGTGTGGGAGCTATGATATGATATAGATATCTTGCAACTTTGTAACAACAAAATATGAATAGTTTTTTTTTATTGCAAGAACCGTATGCGTTTTTCAATAAGAACTATCCTTTTTCCTTCCCAGGGACATAAAGAATTAAGACCACACCAAATGTCTCCGAAACCGGTTTGATTGTATTGAAGATGTAGCAGACAGACATACATACACTTTTATATTCTTACTGTTTATATGACGTTTCAATATTTTATTTCGTAGCTAAGCTTTAGAGATAATTTCAACATACATACAATATAATCTTCTAAGTAAATATCAAAAAGAAAATATTTTGTATAGGTCAAAATAATTAACTTTACAAAAGGCCCACCACATTCTCACCACTGCAATTTCTGTGTCGCCAGGATCAACAGTGGTAACCAACCACGAAAACCCTTTGATATTATGACGTCAGGGATGCCCGTGAGACAGGCTAAATCTGTCTTGGGACCCACAACGAAATTAATCAGAAGAAAGGTAGGAGTAGGAGATTATCGATCTAAAGGTATAATGACAATAATTTTGAACCTGAACACTAAAAAAAGTCATTCATATTTATACGGCTCTTATACCATGAACGTAAATCTGTGGTAAAGTACTTTCAAAGTTCAGTCGGACTTTGACAATGAACTTTGTACTTTGTAGTTTCTTTAATCTAGCGGGAAGTGAGCTTGAGGTGGGATTTCACCAAATACACATAAAACTTAGCTTTATAAAACTTAGTTTCCATTGAACGCGTTCATTCTGCGACGTAAATCTCGTTTTGTTTCGATTGGATTTCACTACCTTCTTTTGATCGCGATTATTTATTTATTTATTTATTTATACTTTTTGCACAATGTTGGTACATAGGCGGTCTTAATTGCACAATGTTGGTACATAGGCGTGATTATCAAATCTAAGTTTACGTGACGTCACGCAATTATTTTACATGTTTTCAGTTTTTAAAGCCTTTTCACGTTAATTTAACTTCAAAATAGAAAGACACAATACATTAACTTACAAACGCATGTGTCAGAACTGTCATATTGACATTTATTTTGTCTATGTTTTTCGTTCCGCCATGACAGGGCTTGAACGGGTTTTATAACGTTGAACTTCGGACTTTGGGCGTTCAGAATATAAAACTCGGATTTGCTGTGAACGCGTTCCGTTTACGCTGGTGAAATGCATTTCGATGTTATAATCGCGTTTATACGTTTTGAGCCGGTTCAGAGTGCTTTGAACGCATTCCATTTCTTTGGTGAAATCGCCCCTTAATCGTGAAAATATTTGGTAAAAGTTAAGGTATTACGAAGATATTAAATTGAAATATACTGATGAGAATTCTCAGAATTATTTTCAATCGGTTTATTTGCAAGATGAAAAAATTCAATTTGCTGAAATCATGAATATTTAATGAAAATCCGTCATTGACTCATAGCTTTCCCTTTTCACATGCATACGAAATACACGTCAAATAAACATGTCAGTTTAATTACAAAGAAAGTTACTCGCAATATCGAGTACCTACATGTAATTTGGGCGGATTATCAGACAGGCTAGACATAACCACAATCTTCCTAATTCATAGGTGAAAGTCTGCCTGTCTGTTACCTCTTCACGCCCAAACCGCTGAACCGATTTTGCTGAAATTTGGTACGGAGATACTTTGAGTCCCGGGTACAAAGGATGCTTTTTATCCCGGAAAATGTACGGTTCCCGTACGATAAATAAAAAAAAAAAGTTGCGGCCTTCATCTGGTAGAACAAAATAAGTTTATTATAAGTGTACTTGAAGTTGCACTCAACTTAATAGGCACTAAAACTGAAATGTCAAAACGCTTTAAAGAGCGGATGTTGGGTAGAGTTGAGTGTAGTGAGCAAAATACGACCTGCGAACCTTCAAGATGGGAGCATATTCTCTCTTATAAGGCCGGCAACGCAGCTCTTCTAATGTTGCTTTCCATCAGGTGACCCTTTTGTTCGTTAATCCCTTAGTTAATCCCCTTATTTTATAAATAATAATAATAATATGAGAACCGCCTATTGTAAATGGGGTTGAACTCAGGAAAGCATGCAGGTTACGAATCTGAATATTGCCAAGAATCATAATATTATTGGTGCATTCCTCATAATATATTATTAGCTTACTCAAGTCCATCACACGCCTTCTCTACATGTGTACAATTTTTATGCCTTTTCGTTTCATTTTCATGCCCGTATGAATGAGACAAATATTACGTCAACGACCGAGTTTCTTTGTCTCCGTTGAGATTAGACTATAAAGTAATAAGGTACTATCAGAAAAGTTGATTTATATAGCATAATTATAGCGACTAACTTCATGCGTCATTAAACCCAGCCAAAAGATCAAAGCAACGGTGAATTGACTTAAACGACCAAATAACATAGTTCTTTTAACTGCCTGTTTCCCTGAGAGTGCAATGTACTATCAGAGAACTTCCACAGTGCGTTTTTCGCGTAACTTTCTGCCGCACACTGTTAACTCTGGAACGAACTGTCACCAGCAGTATTTTCGGACCTATACGACCTGCAAACCTTCAAGAAAAGAGCGTATTCCCTCTTAAAAGGCCGGCAACGCACCAGCTCTTCTGATGTTGCGAGCGTCCATGGGCGACGGTAGTTGCTTACCATCAGGTGACCCGTTTGCTCGTTTACCCCTTATTTAATAAAAAAAATAGTTGATTCCTAGGCAGATGAGGGACCTACGTAGTTTGGACGTGTTATGTGATACGACCCAGCCCAGATCTCAATTAACATTAAATTGACATGATCCAACCAAATGACGTTGGTCTGTCAACTGCCTACGAATCAACTTAACTGGTAGTACATTCGAAGGCGGTAAAGTATGTTATAGGTGCGCCTTTATGGCTAAAAAGCTTGCGTCGTTAGTGTGACCCCAATACAATATCTCACTGGTATTTAGTATTATAATTATGATTGTTATGTGATTCCCTTACATGTCAGAAAGCGGTAACCTGAAGCGAATTTATAGCCCTAAAGCATGCGAGCACGAAGTCTACCGCAGTATTTCATAAAACCGAATACTAAAGAAATCATTGACGTTTCACCACGCTAAACTAAAAGCTAGGAGTCTAGATACGGAATACAAATAGATATGGATAGGTCCAAATTCATGGCTTTTGGTTTATTGAGCAATAAGCAATAAATTTACTAGCTGTTACCCGCGACTTCGTACGCGTTCACGTCAACCTTTTTTTCTCAAAAAATATATTTTTTTAATAAAATGTTACTTTTGATACCTCCGAGAGCTGTCACCAGTAGTATTTCCGGACCAATACGACCTGCAAACCGCGAGCGTATTCCCTCTTAAAGGTCCGGCAACGCCTCTGCAGCTCTTCTGATGTTGCGAGTGTCCATGGGCGACGGTAGTTGCTTTCCATCAGGTGATCCGTTTGCCCGTTCAAAGTTCAAACGGCGAATCAGGGCACAAAAGTTAAAAATTATGAAATGACTACAGCATGAAATTCTGTGACTTTTGATGACTTCCATACTAATATTATAAATGCGAAAGTGTGTCTGTCTGTGTGTCTGTCTGTCTGTTACCTCTTCACGCCCAAACCGCTGAACCGATTTTGCTGAAATTTGGCATGGGGATACTTTGAGTCCCGGAAAAGGACATAGGATGCTTTTATCCCGGAAAATGTACGGTTCCCGCGCGATAAACGAATTTTGGCGCAACGGAGTTGCGGGCGTTATCTAGTTTGATTATACTTTTGATAAATCTCAGACCCTGTTTTGGTGAGGTATGACTTATGAGTCGAAAAGAACATAGAAAAGTTTTTAAAGTTTACGGTCTCACGTAACCAGGGTATTGGTTATCAAATTTGGGTATAAACCAAATTGGAGGCAACATATTCTAGTCTTTCAAAATAATTGAGTAGGTAAAAGAATTTAACAGCAAGGCAATATAAGCTTTACGAGTTTGTCTTAAGGTACAATATTGTACAATATTGTATGGCCTTGTCAGTTCCCATATTATAAGTTTAGGTCCAACTAGGTTCAACCCTCGGGCACTTTTAACAACTTAGATAAGTTAAGTAGTTCCAAAGTCGGTTATAGCAAATATTTGTTAACTTTTCCCGCTTAATATGCGGGCTGTTTACCGCATTAGGCATTTTGTTCGCTTCGTTTGTTTTGCGTTGTGTGTAACGGTCGCAAACTTAGCTATTTTTGTAGTCTTTATAGTTCTTTCATTGGCCGCAACTGAATTTAAGAGTTTCGTCTGATATTTGAACCCTGACTAAAGTAGTTCGAAATGAAATTGTAAGATTACTGTGGCTTTTTGAAATTATGCTACAGAAAAAGTACTAAGGGCCTGTTTCACCACTTCTTGATAAGTGCCGGATAGGCTATCCGCCGCTTAACTTGACAGAGAATTATGGAGAATCTGTCAAAAAAGATGTGGATAGCCTATCCGGCACTTTATCAGGAAGCGGTGAAACAGGCCCTAAGCAAATAAAAAATGCACTATTTCTCAGAAATAAGACCCAACTAGATTTTTCGAAACGACTTCTTTGAACTTGAAATCCTTTAGCGGTGTTGTGTATTTTTTTGGATGGATAAAAATTGTTAGCGCCAGAACAAGAAAATCACTTTTGCCCAGAAACCAAACCTAAGCGGAAAACTTCACTATGACCTCACTCACCTTTGCGAGAAAACAATATAAAAAGGCGTAAATAGAATTATCTTTAAAGTGATAAGAAAAACTGTTTTGTTACCACGCAAAAAGATAATCTCGTATTGGCTTCCCTCCAAGGTGTACCCTTCATTAGAATAAAGGAAATTCGATCTCACGATCCCTGGTAAACGGTCTTTCAGAAGCAATTTCGTACTTATTTGGAATTGCTCCCAATGATAAAGGTATCAGACTTATCTTTTCCTGTGGAAATTCGATTCGAACTGATACTTTGACATTTGACTGATAGAAAAGATTTTGGCTGGTTGAAGATAGCCTTTCAATGCGAGCGTCTATAGTGACGCCTTTTTGCTTAAATTAAATAACGATTTTTAAATCATACTCTCGTAAGCAGTTGGCGAGTTATGTCAAATCCATAAACCAACAACTCGAGAATGGCGGCGACCATTGTTTGTGCGACGGGCTAGGAATGGAAGTTGCAATGGTGCCATTTAGTCACCTTAGTAAAATAATATGGGCGAAATACTTTATTTATTATGGCAAAACAACGTTTGCCGGGACTGCTAGTGTAACTATAATAATTGTAATAGTTGGATAAAAACATGAAATTCCTCTCATAGATATTGAGAATTCCTCCTGAAGAAACAAAGATATTCAAATCGAGAGTCTGTCGGAGCAAGACACGCGAGTGCGGAATTAATCTGAATATTTAAGACGTGTGAATCCCAATCCACTGAATTCGCAAGCAGTATTGTAAAGCATTGAGAATAATATGCAAGTTTGGGCTGAATTCGTTTATAAAAATACTAGCGACCCGCCCCGTCGTCGCGTCGCACGGGTATAAAATATATAGCCACTGAAAAACTGATTAAAATCGATAGCCTATCACGATCCTTCATGTGGTCTACTTCTTATCTGTGCCGAATAACATAAAAATTGCTCCAGTAGTTCGCGAGATAAACCCTTTCAAATAATTTCCCCCGTTTTTTCCACATTCTGCTATTATTCTTAGCGTGATAAAATATAGCCTTCCTCAATAAATGGGCTATCTAACACTGAAAGAATTTTTCAAATCGGACCAGTAATTCCTGAGATTAGCGCGTTCAAGTTAGCCCTTTCAAATAATTTTCCCCGTTTTTTCCACATTTTCCACTATTTCTTCGCTTCTATTAATCTAAGCGTGATAAAATATAGCCTATAACCTTCCTCGATAAATGGGCTATCTAACACTGAAAGAATCATCAAAATCCGTCGCGTAGTTTTAAAGATTAAAGAGAACAAAGGGACATGAGGGAAAAAAGTGACTTTGTTTTATAATAAGTATAGATATAGATGGTTATTCTTTATGAAATTTTCAATCCGTATCCATCTAATATTATAAGTGCAAAAGTGTGTCTGTCTGTTACCTCTTCACGCTTAAACCACTGAACCTATTTTGACTAAATCTTATATATACTCAATTGATACTTTTTATCCCAGAAAAGGACATAATATTATGATATTTTTTGTGTTACTAGCAAAGAAATCCTACTCAAATGCACATATTGTACTAGATAATGCTGATATGATGATGAAAATTAGTTTATCGCGCGGGAACCGCACATTTTTCCGGGATAAAAAGTATTCTACATGTCCTTTCCCGGGACTCATTGTATCTCCATGCCAAGTTTCAGCAAAATTGGCTCAGCGGTTTGGGCGTGAAGAGGTAACAGACAGACAGACATACACACTTTTATAATATTACTATGGATGGGGTCATAAACAGGTTTTTCAGGTTTTATAAAATGATGCAAATCTGGCTGACACTGGCTGGCTCTTGGGCTATAACAGTCGAAACTGATATTTTATACAATTTAGTATCGGCGCCGACAGTCAGCGGGCACGACTCTTAAAATTAGTTATGAATCTATTTTCAGTCTAAGTAGTTCCAACGCTTTCCATATTGTAAACTAGCTGTTGCCCGCGACTTCGTCCGCGTGGACTTCAGTTTATAGCGCGGTATATCAACAAAATTGGTGTCAAAAGCTTTTATAAAAAACCCTAGTACCCCTCAAATCAAAACACCCAAAAACTGCTGTGCAGTGTGAACATAACTTATTTCATTGTTTTTTAATTAAACTTTATGTATGCCAAATTTTACAGTATATTTAGCCCCCTAATTACACAACTTTTGCCATAAACTATTTATCATTGATAGGTTACGTCACTGAATAGATAAAGTACTGAGTTATTTAACGTAAAAGAGTACATAATAACAATCGAAAAAATCGAAAGTCAATTTTATAATTGACTTTCGATTTTTTCGATTGTTATTAAGTACCATAATAATTATATACTATCGCACGTCTTTCTATAAGAGGTCGTCCTCATATTCATCATCATAAGATGATACCACCTCTTATAGAAAGACGTTTGTGTAAGCAATAGCGCGATGTAGGAGACGCACAGCGCCATCTATTATAATTTTTTGGAACTTACTTAATTTGAACAAATTTACGCATTTTCACCCCCTTACAACCCCTTTGTCCAGTTAAAAAGTAGCCTATGTCCTTTCTCAGACTTCAGACTATCTGTGTACAAAATTTCATTACAATCGGTTCAGTAATTTTGGCGTGAAAGCGAGACAGACAGACAGACAGAGATACTTTCGCATTTATAATATTAGTATAGATAATCCTGAAAGCCTTTCCATCTAAGATGATTAATGTACAACTTAATCCTTGTAATATTTTAAAACGAAAGTTTGCCGGAGCACTCAGGTAATACCTACAGATAATTTATGGAATTTATCCCGCTTAACGAACAGCGCTTCTCAAACTTATAATGAAGAATATTTCCATAATTATTTTTCATAATGGATACCGGGTCACAAAGGCTGATGTTATCGGTAACACGACACTGGGGTCGTTACCACCTCTTTGATGTATTTTGTTACCTTTTAGAATTTCGTAAATCTAAATTTCTCGATGGCAATACTTTAATATTTCATTCAGGAATGTTGTTTCTAATTTTGAATATCGTGTTTACATTACAAAAGGTTTTGAAAGGCCTTACTTTTCTTTACTTAATTTGCATTTTAGTTTGAAGAAAGATTATAATATATAATTAACTTCATTTTAGTACTCACTAAAGCAAATATTACAATAAAGATTTTTCATAAAACTAGTTAAATAAGAAGTCAAATTCTTCATAATACCTAATTTAGTCAAACTTTGTCCAACGTGAAAAAGATTTTAAGGAATAATGACCGGCACATTTTCAAACATAAATTTTATTGCCGAGATAGAAACGAGTATTAAAAGTTTTTACGATAGCCGAACTGAATAAATGAATATTAATAAAATGGAGTTATAACGTGTAAAAGTTTGGGAGCCGTAGATGGCGCCACCTGATACGGGAATATTTGAGAAGTGTGTGTAAAACGGTATAGATTTTATGAAACGCTTTTACGGAAAATTGGGAAGGGTTTATTAGAAGACTGCGAATTGCCTTTTTTGTTAAGAGGATCAATTTCTTTGATATAGTACTAGTATATATGTTACGCTCAAAGATTGAAATCGCTCAGTGAACGAAAAAATAGCTCACAACGCGTTGTGGTCACAGTGAAACAGCCACGACGCGAAATTCGCGTTGTGGCTCTAATGAAAACGGCCACGACGCGTTCTGGCAATCACAAAAAGACCATAACGCAAAATTCGTGTCGTGACTGAAATACTATTCGATTTTCTTGATTTGTTCTTGATTGATTAATCTTCCATAGTAATAACTTACACTTTTTATACACTTTTTCCACTTTTATTAATTTATTTTATTGCAATTTTGTTTTACACGACCGGTTTCGATAAAATCATCATCAGGTGTTTATCGAATTTTATCGAAACCGGTCGTGTAAAACAAAATTGCAATAAAATAAATTAATAAAAGTGGAAAAAGTGTATAAAAAGTGTAAGTTATTACTGTGAAACATGAATTTCCACCAAGAAGTTACGGTACGTTCGATATCATATATCTTCCATAGGTATGGAAGATTATAATATAATGTGGGTATTTGAATTACCACGCGTACTACAAAATATTTTTTCTGTTACTAAATCACTGCATAATGTGTAAATTATCATTATTGTTTATGAAATATCCATAGTTCCATATTATAACTATCCGTACAAATATTATTATTGTCTATCTGGCTGGCGCAACGAAGTTGCGGGCATCAACTAGTAGTATTAAGTATGTTTAAATTGTATAAATTAAAATAAAACTATATTTTTATTATTTATTGAGGTCAGATTACTTTATATTAAAAAAAACAACAACACGTTGTGACAGACAGACAGACAGACAGTCATAATATTACTATGGATAGTATGGAACTATGGATATTTTATAATACCTAATGATAAACACGTTATGCAGTGATTTAGTAAAAGAAAAAATATTTTGTAGTACGCATGGCAATTCAAATATAATCTTCCATACTTATGGACGATTAATCAATCAAGAACAAATCAAGAAAAACGAATAGCATATCAGCCACGACACGAATTTCGCGTTATGGTCTTTTTGTGATTGCCAGAACGCGTCGTGGCCGTTTTCATTAGAGCCACAACGCGAATTTCGCGTCGTGGCTGTTTCACTGTAACCACAACGCGTTGTGAGCTTTTTTTTCGCTCACTGAGCGATTTCGGTATTTGAGCGTAACATATATAAGAGAATCTATATATCTTTGACCAAAAGATGACGTTATAGAAGGTGTAACAAAATTAAGCGATATTAATACTTTATGGTGTGTATATTATGTTCCTTGTAGAGAGTTCACTGTGAAAGTAGCAGCGCTGAAAGACCAAATATTTTTTTCAATTTTGTATGGGCAAGCGCGCCAGTGTCACGAGTTTCCCTACTTTCACAGTGAACTATCTACGAGGAACACGTACCCACCCTAATGTATAGTCACTTAGTTTTGTTACACCCTGTAAACGCTATACGGGCAAGAAATAATCGGTGTATCGTACCTTTGCCTGACCTATCACCAGTGCTCTTGTGTACTGCCCACACACTTGGGTACTATAAAATATTTTTTTTGCATAGCTGGCTTTGATGATGGCCACCGTCACCATAATTGGCTCTCATATTATACTAACTTTATACTGAGTTGAAAAAGTGTTTTGAATTACAACACCAAATTCTAAACATACATTTTGGCATTTTCACGGTATTCCACATAAACTTTTATTTATCAACGCTGTACCATAATGAACGTTTTAATTGAAAACTTGTTACAATATTTCATACACTCCTTTGTTAAAGTGTCACTCTGTAATACGAGCTTTTGAAAACATAAAAGCTATCATTGTAAAGAGCTTTTAAAATATAACTTTCATAATGTATCAATAACGACTTTCGCTGTATTATAATATTGTTTTATGTGGCAGTTTTAATACTCATTATAATAAGCTCTTAATGTAACACTGTTTATGTTGTAAGTACATTGTTGTATTTGTTTTTGTATGAATGATATTATTATAATTACCGAGTTTATGTAATAACTAATTATACATTTTATATATTTTTTTGTTTTTGGGAACCAAAATCACATTTGTTTGGCCGTTACTTGACTGGCAAGGTCTTCTGTCGAACTCCCGTACCTACTATTAAAATTTGAGATTGTCCTAAGACCTTCCCTCCCTCAAAAGACAATGACAAAATGTAGCTTATCTTAAATTAAATTGTCTAATAATTGTCTACAAACTCTTGAAATTTTTTTTCTATTAAAAAACACCTTTAAACAAACTATTAGACGTGACTAAAATTTTTTCAATCATTAAAAAAACCTTTTCATAACCACAAAAACTCCAATTGTATATTGAAATAGCAGGCTTAAAAGCTATCAGTAATGTAGATTAAACAACAAAATATTTCATTTTCTAAAAACCAGGCTTAACGGGGTTGGAGTAATAAAAGTGCGTAAGGGTTACCACTATCAGAATTTATTTGTGAAATTTATCCCATTCCGCGCACCCTGTATAGAGATTTCGCAATTTTATGGAGAGTATTTTTTGGTGCTGGCGATACTAGGTCATATTTCTCCTAAAATTGTTTTGCTATTTCACAACTCCCTGGTGGCTGGCTTTGCAGTTTCATTGGCGATCTGCAATAGGTACTCTAATCATCATCAGTTTGGCTTTTATTGCGTAGTTGGGCTTGCCTATTAAGTCGCAAGACTTAAACTAAAGCCGTGTATATATTTTTGATTTTTGGGGAATAGAGTAACAAAACTCAGTGATAAATGATAATAATTTAGGGTGTGTATGGGTCCCCTATACAGTGTGTTTGTGTAAACACCGTTATCCTTGAAACCATCAAATGAGCCCGTCAAAATGAACAACTTTTTCCTTGAGAACAATGCTGGGAACTCAAAAAAAATGCCGTCTTCACACCCATACGGATGCCCGGTTCGGCAATTTATGTGTGTATGAAGACAGATTTTTCTTAAATCCCAGCATTGTTCTCATAGAAAAAGTTGTTCATTTTGACGGGCTCATTTGATGGTTTCAAGGACAACGGTGTTTACACAAACATCTTGTATAGAGTTCACTGTAAAAGTAGCAGCTGTGAAAGAGTAACTTTTTTCACCTTTGTATGAAAAAATTCATGACGCGCGGGCGCTTGCAAATACAAATCACAAAACAAATTTTGCTCTTTCAGCGCTACTACTTTCACAGAGAACTCTATGTCAGGAACACCTTAAAGTATTGTCACTAAGTTTTGTAACACCTTGTATATTATAATACTAGATGACGCCCGCAACTCAGTTGCATCAAAATTCTTTTATTGCGCGGGAACCGTACATTTTCCGGGTCAAACATACCAAATTTCAGCAAAATCAGTGCAGCGGTTTGAGCGTGAAGAGGTAACAGACAGACAGATAGACAGACAGACAGACAGACACATTTTGCATTTATAATATTAGTATGGAATACAGATTAACAAAAAAAAAACGACTTCAAACACTTAGTAAATACTTATCACACGTATCGTTCGTGTTATAATTATTTACGTGTTTCATAAAGTCGTATCCGATTAAATTTTTGCGTTGCGACATCGCATCACATAATGTTGTTTAATTTGCGATACGATGCCGCAACGCAGTGTTGGGGCCTGACCCTTACCTCTGTGCAGAGCTATGGCAAATTTATTCTGTCTCTTTTTCAATAGATAGCCGATCTCTTTTATCCCTATCAAGAAAATTTACATATTACATTGTAACAATAGCCCTGAAAATTAATATCCCTAAGCCTAACTCCTTTGGTTTAGAATTAAACGTTTTATTTTTAAGCTGAAACAAAATTGTTGAATACGTTATCCGTTCGGAACGGCAGCAGCGTATTGCTTATAAAATATTTAACGTTTTTATACCGCGGATTTTCGTAAAGTCCGTAATTACAAAAAGCTTAAAGGATCCCGTAAAAGTCCGTATTTTGATACAATCTGCACGGCTTTTGCTGCTTAAGTTATTGAATTTATTTTCATAATAGTTTCTTTTTAAATACACATTTCTTAATTTGTAGGTACTTTATCTAAAATTGAAAGTTTTTATTAAAGGGATAAAGCCGAAGCGTTTTTTCAGTTAAACAGATGATCCGCATGCACCTACAATCTACATTGAGGACCTACGTGCGGATAATGAACGAATTCATGACTCGTGAGCAGGGAGGCTAAAATATTCGCATTTTGTAATTCCTCGAAAATCAATTCAGAAACAATCGTCAAAACAGTCAAACTGACGAATGTCAAATTACTACGAGTACGAATTAGACATGAATTGCAAGCAGAGTAACCATTTTGTGATTTTTAAAAAATTAATGATAATAATATTATGATTCATAATATCGTTGCTGTGCGTGCGATACCACGTATGAGCAGTTGGTAAATACCGCGTTACAGCAAAATGCGCAAAATTGAGATATTGTGCCAGCCGATTCGAAACGCATATTGGCTTATATTAGGCTTCCCAGGATTTAATTTTTTGCATAGAAATTTGGAGGTTCGCATATTGACGCCTCCACACTCCCGGTGCGGAACAGAGAATAGCTCATTATCTTCGTTACTCTATGGCCCAACGATCGCATGCCTCAAGGCTGCTTTCCTTGCCTTTATACCCTCCGGAACTCCCACTGCAAGCCACGACGTCCTCTATGGAACGAGGATGAGTATCTTGGCGAAGACCTTCGTAACCAGCTGCCACGATGGATCTCCCGCTAGGGGTAGCTGTTGCCTAGGAGACCGTACGGCACCTCCTGGTAACCCTCACCGCTACATTGCGAAGAGTAGCTGCCGCCCGGCTAATGCCCGCCTTATTACTACGAAATTAGTGACGGAATCTGCCCATATTGAACCACCGTACGGAGCAAAGCTCCGACAGACTGGATTCTGGCGGCTATACTCTGGAGAGTATAGCTGCAGACGTGGTCCCTACATTTAAGCGTCGGACTCATTTTGACCTTCGACCCTCTGATAAGAAGAGCTCCGGTTCCCCACCCGGAGCACTTTTTTCTTCAGGTCCGTGGAAGAGCAGGGCTTTAGCATGTCCTTATGTAATAAATCATTTTATTTTTATTTTAAATGATTATTATGATCTCTGTCAGATAAATTCAAAAATCTATGAAAAATTGGGATATCAATTAAAAATTAAGAATAGATAATATTGTTAAATGGTTGTTATAATTAAAACATCACATTTTTTTTACGGGTTTCAGTGTAAAAAAACATAAAATATTTGATTTTTCTAGTATAAAAATGCAACTTTTTACTAAATTGTTAGATTTCAAAACCACGTATCTTTAATATTAAGCCTACATATTTTGTGATTACTTAATACAAAACCGCGTAAGTGACTTTACACAAAACCTAAGCCAATTGCGAACAAATTTACTTTACTAACCACTAAAGGAAAGTACAAAGAACTAGCTGTTAAGTTCAGTCGGTAATAGGAGTCAAAATAGCTGAGATATTCAGTTTTTTCTTCCTCCTGTAAAATCATCAAAAAGCAGATACGCGGTATTTACCAACTGCTCATACTGCGGTATCGCACGCGCAGCGATGATATGATTCTTCAAAGCGACCATTTTAGCCCCGCAGACCTCCAGTACATCCGTTCTTAGTTTAAATTGGGTGCATGATTTAGTTATAGTATTATATAGTAGATTATATATTAATTTTAATTTAGGTTTTGAACAACTAAGACCTCATTATTAAGTTTCTAATACTAACCAATGGACCATAGTACTCGTAGTCTGAAATAAAGATATTTGTATTTGTATTTAAGGCTGCATGCACTCTTGCAAAATTCACTCGCTGCGAATCATTTGCGCAACTTTGTGTATTTTTTTTTTTTGGACAAACTAAAAATATAACTAGATTAATTGCTTTATTGAACTCTTGGCATCAAAATAATCTAATTATTACATACTTTCGATGTATAGTTTTTATGGAATAACCCGTTTATTAAGATATAAAAACAGATAATTTTTATGAAATTATGGGCTCTTAATTAAGAAAATGAAAGATATTCAGAAAAAACTAATCTGCGCATTTTAAAGATGAGAATGTTGAGCTCATTATGCGCTTAACAGATTTTTAAATTAATTATTTATTGCCATAAACTAAGCGCACAAACACAACTCGAAATGACATTGGGACGAAAGAGCTGTTTTTAACGCTTGATTTACCTAACATTATCCACATAGATGAACTTAAAAAATTACAAGCTATTACTTATATTATACGCAATAATAATATTTCGTGCTACTTTATAAGTCGTTGTTAGTTTATCCAAAAAAAATATACAAAGTTGCGCAAATAATTCGCAACGAGTGAATTTTGCAAGACTGCAGCCTTAATAGCTAATATCGAGATCTGATTTTTATGAGATTTGGCACACATTGACTCAAGAAATATATTATTTGACTGAAATGATGTTAGCCCGAATGGTCTATTATTATTATTTACGTAAATCCTACCGTTAATCGATGTTAAAAGACCAGAAGACAATTATTACTATAGTTAAAATAATTTATGGTGACTGCAGCGGTCATCGACCTTCTTATTCTAAGAGCTATATTATGAAAAATGCTCGCACTGTATTCTGTAAACTTAATAAAAAAAATGTACTCCTATAAAGACACCGAATATTATAGATTCATCGGAAAACCTCTTGGTAACTCTCAAAATGATTATCTTCAATTATTTATAACTTCGAAGTGATATACTTCATACTCGTACTCAGTTCACATCGAGTAATATAATACGATACGCCTAGATTAGAAACATCTGTTACTTTATTGTCAATCGCGGCACATCGCGGTTTGTATAGAAAACGATAAAATAATTATGACATGTTTTATAACAGGGTGTCAATGACCGCTACGCGGATTTTTCAGCGATTTGAGAATAATTATAAAAATATGTATAGAAGTTAGATAATATACTAAAAACAAACGCGACAAAATCATCTAAATAATTTTCAATTTGAATTAAAACCAAGAAATATTTAAAAACAGAAGTTAAAGAAATACATTTCAATTGTAATAGAAATTTTTATCCGACTTAAGTGAGTGTCAACCATATTTTCGTCTTGACCTGTTTCATTGGGTCGTTATGCTCCTGTTCTTGGCACCCGGCACTATTAACTAAAACTGAAAAATATTTCATCTACAGTGCTCAAAACGAGCCAAAAGAAACTTAGATGCTAAAGTACAAAGCTAGTTTATCTAGAAGTTTGTAATAAAACTTCTGTTGTTTTTGTTAGTGTTTTGTATGTTAAGGTGCATTCAAACTTGAGACTAGACGTGCTCTATTTTAAAATAAGTTTTTCCGAAAACGCTTTTTAGCATCATCAAAGTTGAATTTACATTACTTTTTCTCTTTATTTCGGATTTCGTTTCCCATGCCTTTTTTCGTATTGTAAGTATCAAAGTCCCTAGCTTCTAAAACAAACAAGAAGAATATAAAGTGTAATAAATTCCTTTTAGAGTAGAAACGGTGTTTAAATGTCTTCTTCAAACATTTGTACTGAAATGGAACGTAACTGGCATTTATATCAATAGTGACCGGTTTAAAATTCTATTCAACGTTGGTATAGTTTCATAATTTTTCATATTTATATACCAACCAGAGACAGGATGTTTCTCATATCAATTAAAGCAAGACCGCATAAAAAGACACGACACGACGTGACACACATTCCATAAGGCTGCGTTTCCACTAAAGCGGAGCGGAGCTTAGCGGTGCCGAATTGACCAATCACCATGCTCAATATCTTCGCTGTCATTCCGCTGGAATAGCACGATTGGTCAATTCGGCACCGCTAAGCTCCGCTCCGCTTCAGTGGAAACACAGCCCAAAACGTTTATAAAACGTCAGGTTCACTTTTGTAATACGTCAGTTTTGTGGAACGTGAAGTTTCGCGTGCCGCTTAGTGTTGCGTATTGCCAGAGTAGACAGAAAAATAACAATAACAGATATTTTGTTTAGGGTACATATTATTATTATTTACTGCGTGTTGAAAGATGTCTAGGCTGACATATTAATATTGTTGTACACAAAGTGTTTAAAAATTACATCTCATATTTAGGTGCCTCTCCTCTTAAGTCTCAACGCAAGCCCATCCATAATAATATAAAGGAAGATCTTATGGAGTGCTGCAATTTTCGTCTGCCTCAAGACGAAACCACACTAGTGCGATACGACACGAAGCGACACTTCCAATCTTTGTACTTGTATGTGCATATTTTTTTTAATAAATAAATAAAAATAAACGATATGGGTATGATGAAATGATGTACAAACGTGAATCTTACGTTTTACAAACGCCAGTTCTATGGAATGCGCGTCGCGTCGTGTCGTGTCGCTTCGCTGCGGTCTGGTCTTAAATGTCTTTATGAAAGTACAAAATATCTATTACAAATTACAAATTACGTGAGATGTTTTTTGAATTTTTGACCCCCCCACCCCCCTGGTGAGATTTCGTGAGATTTTATTCAACCCCCCCCCTCCCTCTCCCAAATCTCACGTGAGATTTTTCAAAATGTGGGTTTCTCACATAAACGTTTGGTTTGACAGCCACTATATTTTCTTTCGAACTAATTTGGAATGATATTAATCGTATGACGATTACGCTTACGATTAAATTATACAATAACAGTACTATCTGCACGAAATGGACCAAAATACTAAATAGTACCTATTATTTTGCTGAGAAAAAAATTACGTGAGATTTGCCGAGACCCCCCCTCTCCCCAACGTGACATTAGGTGAGATTTGACTCAAACCTAAACACCTCACGTAATTTGTGGACGCCCCCTTATTGATTCCTTACATATTTTCTTGGGTACATTCTTGGTCATTATTGTGGTAGCTCCCACTGATTTCAGTAAAACCAGCAAACACCGAAAGGTAATGATGATGTCGATATGGTAATAATTAATTGTTATTATTAACAAACCAGTGATGTTAATCCTAAAATTATGCGTGCTCGAACGCCGGGTAAAATATTAATACATTAGAATCAAACAGAATATGTTATGAAATAACTATTATAATATGTACACTATTACGTATTTACGGGTTGGAAAATGGATTAGTCTCGTGCGGTGTGTTATGGAAGTGTAAACTTAAGGGTTTTTAATGTATTTCAAAATGATTTAATGACGGTTTTGGAAGTGAGAAATTCATTAAGAATATTTTTTTAGGAAGGGTGATAATCATCATAGTTACAGTAATACTTAATACTAATATTATAAAGGCGAAAGTTTGTGAGTTTGTATGTTTGTTACTTCTTCACGCTGGAGCGATGTCAATAATATTTTGCATGGAGTTGGCTGATATCATGGATTTAATACATGAGCTACATTTTACTGCGGCAAATATTTTATTCCCATGAAAAAATCGATGAACTTGAATTATTCACAAAATACGAAATTCTATTTGAACTTAAAAAATAATAATAACAACAAAAACAAAATAAATCCCCATACCTAAAAACGCCATTTTTACTATTTTTGCTAGTGTTAGATAAACTAGCATCAGGATACACGTGACCTTATTGAGGACCTAAGACTAGAGAGTACAATAAAGTGTCTCGGCAAAATAGTTTAAGTAAAAATGCTGACAGATTCCCCTTACCTACAGTGTAAGCACACAAAATTTGAACAAAATCGGTCAAGCCATTTTGGACGTTTGGGTACACAGTATACACACCGAGACACGAGAATTTAATATTAAATAAATTGAAGTTGGCATTTTATCCACTACTTATAATATTATAGTCAAATACGCATAAAAATACGAGGCTAGAATATAACGAATATTTACATAGATATTTCACATTTCTACTCATTTCAGTTTATAAAAGCAATAACCGGCTTTATCCTTCGCTCATAAGGTTGAGAATCGTTTTTATGAAGTCGGCGCGGCATAATTTACCCGTAAGTGCTCCAGACACATTTTACTCAAGCACTATTTGTGTCACGCCATGTATATAATTTTCCTGGTACTTATTGTGTATATATGTTAGGTTTATTGAACATAGAACTATTAGCTGTTACGACTCCATCCGAAATAAAGTGTTCTTGGATCGCTTTCAAAACAATATGAGGCTCGAAAAGAAATGCGAGAGATTTTCATTTAGTTTTATTAACTCTAGCAAGTGAAATTAAACTGTAAATCTCTGTATAAATAAAAGTGAATTTTCAGTATTATAACAATTTAGAAGTCCAGGAAAGGTTTATATTAGAAGAAGAGAAGTGATACGAAATTCAAAGGGTCATCTAGTATCGAATAACAATTGACTTAAGGTCGTCCCCCGAGCAAACGACCTTGGCCATACATTTGCTGCGTTGCCGAGATCGCGCCAAAACCCTATTATTTTTACTTATCTTAATTCAAACTTGTCCTAAAAAAAATTTTAAACGGCGAATGTGTAGTTTATGATATTGTCGATCTTTTGGCGTGAGTTTCAAATAAAAGTAATTTGTAAATCCTAAGGAGATGCTGAATGTATGCTTGAATTTTAACAAATTGGTATTATTTTGGAAGCTGATATCATGAGTATAAGAAATAAAAATAGAAAATTTAAAACGACAAAAGGAATATTGATATACTGAAGATTATTGCTGTATTTTTATTATAATTTTGTAGCTTTCAGATTATGAGTTTATAACGTTTTAAATACCGTCAATTACGGAATCTCCGGACGGAACGCCCTTAATCTTAACACTTACTAAATTAAAAAGTTATCCTTATTTTGGAAGTCGCATCAGGAACTTTAAGTATTCTATGCTTTCTATCAGGTAATCCGTATGCTTGTTGTAGACAAAATTTACGGATTTGAGTCCCGGGAAAGGACAAAGAATACTTAGTATTCTAGTAGACTCAAAGTATTTACATAACCAAACAGAAGAATCGGTTCAGTAGGTTGGGCGTGAGGTGTGCGTGTACATTCGCATTCATAATAATAATTATTATAAGTATATGGATTTAAGAATTCAACCGGCATACACTAAAGCCAATTCGCATGCCTAGAATGTTTTTTGAATCACAGGCTATTTCGCTCACATAATTAAGCAAGTGTTGCAAAGACAGCCTAGAATCGACAATCGAGAAATTAGAATCAGGCCCCTAAAACACTTAACAATTTCCCTTTACGGTCGAAACTTTTATTAAATTCCCTAAGTGTTTAATGTAAACCTTACTTTTACGATGATTATAAACGCTTTTACCGTTTCGAATTATCGCACAGAATCGTGACTAAGACCATTTTAGCTTTTAGTCCTGAGTCTGAACCATTATTTAGTTAGGGCTCTGCTAAGATGGTTTTTTTTTTTAATTTAAATACCTTTTACTTATTGTTACTGTAAAAATATTTTATCTTATTCATCCTATTCAACCTTTCAAAATGTTATCGCTTCAATTTTTGAGATTATTTTAGTTATTTCTCACAGTTTATTATATAACAAGTTTTCCGAAACATAAAATACATAATATATTATTCGCGACGATTAGAATTCTCGTTTCTTAAAACGTTTTGTCATAGAGATTCAAAAGACGCAAAAGAGATTCAAAAGATTCAAAAAGCAATAAAAATTGTTTTATATTGCGAGGGAAAGGGGCGCGTGCATCAAACACCGTAGCTAGTTTCACACTGCTTTATTAAGGCCGTCCGCCGAGCAAACGACCTTGGCCATACATTTGCCGCGTTGCCGAGATCGCGCCAAAACCCTATTATTTTTACTTATCTTAGTTCAAAATTGTCCTTAAAAAATTTAAAATGGCGAATATGTAGTTTATGATATTGTCGATCTATTGACGTGGGTTTCAAATAAAAGTAATTTGTAAATGCTAAGAAGATGTTGAATGTATGCTCGAATTTTGACAAATTGGTATTACTTTGGAAGCTGATATCATGAGTATAATAAACAAAAATAGAAAATTTTAAACGGCGAAAGGAATGTTGATATACTGAAGATAATTGCTGTATTTTTATTATAACTTTGTAGCTTTCAGATTATGAGTTTATAAGGTTTTAATTACGGTCAATTACGGAATCTCCGGACGGAACGCCCTTAAATGGCCGACAGAGCGCACTCGCAGGTGCGCCTCCTATCCTATACATAACTGTAGATTATCTATTAGATACATAACAAAAGGGATAAACTTACTAATATGATTTTTTATGATCCTTTTACGGTTATTAAAAAGCAAAGTAGCGGGTGACGCCTAGCGCAGTAAAAAATATAATACATAATATTAAATCGCTGAACGATTCACATAAAGTTAGTCTAGCCCTATGGTAAGTTCTTAAATATTTTTTGTTACGAAATGTTTAAGATTTTTATTATGCTACATACATACTACGAGTATGAACACACTTGACTTGAATAACACGTATTTCTTAATGCACATATTATCTATGTATCATCATAATATTATGACCGCATCCGGAATACCACCCCGCGTTCCCAAACGAAGCTCGTTTACGTAGGCAGAAAGGCTAGCTGCCTTAAGGTTGTCCCCCGAGCAAACGACCTTGGCCATACATTTGCCGCGTTGCCGAGATCGCGCCAAAACCCTATTATTTTTACTTATCTTAGTTCAAAATTGTCCTAAATAAAATTTAAAACGGCGAATATGTAGTTTATGATAATGTCGATCTATTGGCGTGAGTTTCAAATAAAAGTAATTTGTAAATCCTAAAGAGATGCTGAATGTCTGCTTGAATTTTAACAAATTGGTATTACTTTGGAAGCTGATATCATGAGTATAAGAAACAAAAATAGAAAATTTAAAACGACAAAAGGAATGTTCATATACTGAAGATTATTGCTGTATTTTTATTATAACTTTGTAGCTTTCAGATTACGAGTTTATAAGGTTTTAAATACGGTCAATTACGGAATTTTCGGACGGAACGCCCTTAAGTGGAGCTGGGCAGGGCACGTCTCCCGTATGCACCCGGACAGGTGGGCCGTGGGCGCGTCTTGTTTCGGAGTGGCTACCGACTGGTCGGCGTAACAGAGCCCGACCCAAGAAAAGGTGGCGCGACGAACTGGATGCGTTCGATAAAGAGTGGCCAACAACATCACAGGATCGTGAACTTTGGAAAGAAAGAGGGAGGCCTTTGCCCAGCAGTGGGACACTGTAGGCTGACAATGATTATAATAACATATCTATGACCCAGGAATATCGAAAAAATGACCGTCGGCATTTGAACACGCAACATTTGGCTAAAGACAGCGTTCCAACTAACTGAGCCAGAGAGGCCGTCGAATAAATATGGCGCAAGTAACTCACTGAAAGGGTGAAGTAAAATCTTCATAATTAACTTTATCAGGGATAAATCGCGCCAATAAAGTACTAATTGGGCTTTCATAACAAATTGAGATTCAGCGGAGTGTCGCTTAAGATTTGTGAGGCGTCATCTTACTTGAGGGGTCCGTAGTCAGCAGTTATACGTTACTCGTTAGGGGTGAGTTAGACGATGTTTGCGGGGTTAGTTTTCTAGTTTAAGTGGTTACGTATTTATGATTAAAGGTAACAAATCGACAGATGAGATACACGTTTTTTACTATTTTAGCTTTTATAACTTTTTCATACAACTACAACGGCAAAGTGAATGGTCATGTACAGTGCTCCCAAAGTGATAATGCGCATAGAAATTTTCGAAAATTCTCAGCAACGGTTGTACTTCCCGAGCGTCGGTAGACGATATTGCATTTTATAAATTATTTATTATAAATTATTACTAGTCCGATTTTAATAAATGAGATTTTAATTTAAGAAACGAAACTACAGAAATTGATGGGCACGCGGCCTTCGATGTGCCGTTCAAGATGTTTTTGTTTCGATAAAAAATGAACGGGCAAAAAACATGTTTAAAATTTCGAATATTCCTAAATATTTAGAACGCTCTTAGATCTTAGTGGCATTGGGCACATAAAATCAAATTGTTACTAAATAATTTAATAATAGATTTTTTGCGTCGCAAATTTTTCAGTCAAGTAATTTAGCCATCACTTTAGTTATTTAAGTTACGCACGGCACTAAAATGTAAGCAAGAACAATAAAACATTTAATTTAATTGGCTTAAGCGAGCTTTTATTACACCGTAAAATTGTAATTCGATTTAACTTTGTCTAAGGTTATATTATATTATAGGTAGTCGTTTTACGTCTAAGGCTGGATTTATAAACGTCTGCGCGATCGCGCGTTTTAACCGCTACACCGTGAGAACCCAAGCAATAATATTATGTAAGGGCCTTATCACACTGGCGATTAGCTAGCGATTTGAAAGCGATGCGATTGCGCAGCGCGCACGCCACGATTGCGCGACGTGCACGCCGCGACAGCGCAGCGTCGTCGCGGCATGGCGTGGACGCCATTTTGTACACTCGTATTTTGTATACTCTTTCACTTTCTGCCGCGTACTGTAAAACTCTGGAACGAACTGTCACCAGCAGTTTTTCCGGACCTATATGACCTGCAAAGCTTCAAGAAGAGAGCGTATTCCCTCTTAAAAGGCCGGCAACGCACCTGCAGCTCTTCTGATGTCGCAAGTGTCCATGGGCGACGGTAGTTGCTTTCCATTAGGTGACCCGTTTGCTCGTTTGCCCCCTTATTGCCCTAGACGAGTGTACAAAATGACGTCCACGCGACGCCGTGACGAAGCTGCGCTGTCGCGGCGTGCGCGCTGCGCAATCGCGTCGCTTTCAAATCGCTCGCTAATCGCCAGTGTGATAAGATCCTAACGACTTGGCGTTCGCGCTGTCATTACATATAATATTTGCTAGTGATCTCGCGGTGTGACGGCCAAATCGCGAGTTTAAGTTTATTCTAATGTCATTAACTCATCAACATAGTATACATTTTTGTTTTATGTGTGTGTGTGTAGAGCGTCCGTGGCCTATTGGGTAGACCTTTGGTTCGCACTCGGGTGGAGGCGTGTACCAATGAGACATTTTCTGATATCAAGTACATAATACGGACGCTCGTACGGTGAAGGAAAACATAGTGAGAAAACCCGCACATGGTTGGTCCCAGACGTATTGACTAGTTCTTTTCTCTGGACTTTTTTTTTTTGTTTTTTGATATCGCAGGGGAAACCCATCATGGGTGCCCCGGGTTGGGTACCCCGGGGGTATGTGAGACTCTTACTCACTAAAACCACCTGCGGTTCGCCTTCAGCCGTATAACGGAGGGATATCCCGGATCTAACAAACACAGGACTCCCTCCACGCTCCTCTGGACTAGGCCGACTATGTTGCGAGAATGCCGTATGCGCTTGGGCAACCATACAGGCATTTAAAATCTTGTCCCAGGCACTACAGTATTTGAAGAGTGGTTACTTCGCTCTGAAAATGCTGTATAAATCATCCACAATGGATGCAAACGCCTAGTTTTTTTTATGTGTGTAGTTGTTGTAACTGTGACAATATAGTATACTTCATTCATATTCATATTCCTGATATAGCTACCTGTATGTACACTTATAAACGGCTGAACCAATTTTGATTAAGTTTAATATGGAAATGTTTGAAGTAGTGGTAAAATACATAAGCCTGCAGAAATTATTTAACGTGCAGAATTTAGAAATGTCATAAAGTAATTCCCTTTATCGGCTTAAAAATCATTTCGGAGTAACGTTTGAAAAATACCCCTAGCACATCCCTTGATAATATGCAAAGAATTTATAACAACGCAGAGTTTTAATATCGGATTATAATAAACGAAAGGATTTTCATATTCTGAATTCATATTTGCTTTCTTTGTATTTTGGTTTATTCCTTTCGGTACCGATTAGCTACATACAGATGTGCTACATAGCTCACAATTTGATTTCACGGCTACAAGCATAGCTAATCTAAGGGTCAATTCAGACCGCAACGCGACGAGACGAGGCGAGGCGCGGCGCGGCATAAATTCTATCTCTGTTAGGTACCACTTTCGAGATTTTTTGAAAAAAAAAAGTTGTTTGTCTTATCAAAATGAAGCTACTCACAAAAAATTAGCTTGTTAGTAATAAAAAAAATGTTCTAGGGCTCCCTTACTACAATGTCATCCACATGCCATCAATCCTTTTAGCAATGCAATCAATTATAACTCAACTCTTGGAATTACTTATAAATCATTACGCTCATATTTCATTTGCCCCAAAAGAGTTGTCATTCCGGAACTTCTGGGGGGGTCTTGTCAAAAGTTTTGACAAGGATTTACCGTTGATAAACCGTCAATCTTATATTCAGAAATCCTTGTAAATTGTTAAATATCCAAAGGGAATATCCGGATAAAGTGACGGGCCCTAATAGGCGGAAATGAAATACTTCGCGTAATATATTCTATATTCAAATGAGGTTTTTATATCGTTTATAATATTATAATAGTCCATGGCAAATATAGCTGTAGACTGCTGTAGAAGATTATTTTTATTTTATTTTTATGGCAATACCTACGGGCAATACTAAATAAATGGTTAGAAGATTAATTAAATAATTATTGTTGTTTAATCAATTTTCTCAACTGGCAGAAGCAAAATTTTATAATAATAATATTATAGATTCTGTAAATTTTACTCAACAATTAATAATATCATTATTTAAGTATTTTAATTTCAAATAAGATTATCATCACGGCTATTTTTTACTAATATACATCTATATATATAAAAATGAATTTCAAATGTGTTAGTCGCGCTAAAACTCAAAAATGGCTGAACGGATTGGGCTGATTTTAGTCTTAAAATGTTCGTAGAAGTCCAGGGAAGGTTTCAAAGTGACACGAAGTTCACCGGGACAGCTAGTTTGCAATAAAAATGTGGATTTTATGTACACTTACAAAGTAATATTATAAAAGCTAAAATTAATATATATTGTTTCAGGTACAACGCGGGGAGAACACGATAGTACGATGACTCCACACACAACAAATTTATAATGTGTGTGATGAGGTGATGAAGTAAGATGGCCGAAAAGCTGTTCCTGCAGATCTGCAACTCGATCAAACAGTATTGGCACACATTCAAAGTGAAAATATACTTATTAATTTTCTACATATTCAACCATAAGTATCGCAGACAGAAAAATAACATTGGTGTAGTGTTGTTTTTAGTGCTAGTTTTCAGTATGAGTTCGAACGGTAGCTATCCTAGGAACTCTATGTTACGGACTAGAATTATAGGCACTAGGTACGGGAAGTTACAAGGTGTGATACTGCCGATGGATCAGCACAAGTACTTGAAGCCTGTTGAAGCATATCTTGGTGTGCCCTACGCGACGCCTCCTACTGGATCTAATAGGTGACTATTTTTAAGCTAAATATAGAACCTAGGTGACCTGACTTACTTAAGGCTCCACTTAGAGAGATCCAACAATTTCAAGGTACAAGTTAGAACCGAGCGATACGCGACAACTGCAGACGACGTGTCGTCGTGACATTTATTACTGGTTTGTATCTATGAAACTTTTTATATATGAAACACCCTCCGCAGCTAGCGACACGAAGCTAGCGACACTTATTCATAGAAATACATAGAAACCTGCTGTAGTGTCGCGACGACACGTCGTCTGCTGCCGCTTCATGTAACCGGCTTCCAACTTGTACCTATATTCATAGAAATACATAGAAACCAGTAGTGTCGTGACGACACGTCGTCTACTGCCGCTTCATGTAACCGGCTTCCGACTTGTACCTATATTAATAGAAATACATAGAAACCAGTAGTGTCGTGACGACACGTCGTCTGCTGCCGCTTCATGTAACCGGCTTCCAACTTGTACCTATATTCATAGAAATACATAGAAACCAGTAGTGTCGTGACGACACGTCGTCTGCTGCCGCTTCATGTAACCGGCTTCCAACTTGTACCTATATTCATAGAAATACATAGAAACCAGTAGTGTCGCGACGACACGTCGTCTGCTGCCGCTTCATGTAACCGGCTTCCAACTTGTACCTATATTCATAGAAATACATAGAAACCAGTAGTGTCGCGACGACACGTCGTCTGCTGCCGCTTCATGTAACCGGCTTCCAACTTGTACCTATATTCATAGAAATACATAGAAACCAGTAGTGTCGCGACGACACGTCGTCTACTGCCGCTTCATGTAGCCGGCTTCCAACTTGTACCTATGTTCATAGAAATACATAGAAACCAGTAGTGTCGCGACGACACGTCGTCTGCTGCCGCTTCATGTAACCGGCTTCCAACTTGTACCTATATTCATAGAAATACATAGAAACCAGTAGTGTCGCGACGACACGTCGTCTACTGCCGCTTCATGTAGCCGGCTTCCAACTTGTACCTATGTTCATAGAAATACATAGAAACCAGTAGTGTCGCGACGACACGTCGTCTGCTGCCGCTTCATGTAACCGGCTTCCAACTTGTACCTATATTCATAGAAATACATAGAAACCAGTAGTAGTGTCGCGACGACACGTCGTCTGCTGCCGCTTCATGTAGCCGGCTTCCAACTTGTACCTTAATTATAATTTAATGAAAAATTCTGTCATTTTATGGTGCTCAAACATCTTTATTAAATCCAAGTAATAAGTAATAATCATTAAATCACTCTGCGTGAGGCCTTTAGGCCTGTATTTACCAGGACACTATGGTGGAAATGGGAGGCAGCGATAGGGAGTAACCAAAGGGACACCCTGAAAATAACTCTTGGACTTACTTGGAATAACTTCAAACAGCTTGGACCCCTTGGAATTACGCCGAGATGTAGCTTCGCTCTGTATCCTCTATCGGTTGTATCACGGGGAGTGCTCTGAGGAATTGTTCGGAATCATACCACCTGCAACTTTTCGCCATCGTCCCACGCGAAAAACATACCATCCTCATCACCTTGATGAGTGGCAGTCTTCCACAGTGCGTTTCTCGCGTAACTTTCTACCGCGCACTGTAAAACTCTGGAACGAACTGTCACCAGCAGTATTTCCGGACCTATACGACCTGCAAACCTTCAAGAAAAGAGCGTATTCCCTCTTAAAAGGCCGGCAACGCTCCTGCAGCTCTTCTGATGTTGCAAGTGTCCATGGGCGACGGTAGTTGCTTACCATCAGGTCACCCGTCTGCTCGTTTGCCCCCTTATTTAATAATAAAAAAAAAAAACTCTCTAATATTATAGAGCTCCATACATTTTGTAGGTAGCGGCGACTGATTGGTCCGCCATAGTTTTCTGGTGAAATATAGTCCAGTCAGATTTCAGGTAAACTTTAGTCGTAGTAATAGGTCGTAGATGTTTATGGCATCAGTGTTTTTTGTCAATCAATACAATCAACCATTCAAAATCTTTAATCAAATTACTATCGTCTACTCAAAATTAAAATAAATTTATTTAGAATTTTATTTTATGTAGAGATCAACTACGATAACATGGCGCACCCCTCCAAATGACTGTTTCAATGTGTGTAGTCACATCCATATGAAAGAGTTTGTATGTAGTAAGTATTCAACCAATCACAGTACACGTAATATTTCACTTAATGTCACTTATTACCAAGATTTGTTGGTCAACTAATCATAACTAGCCTACCGCACAAGACAACGCACTTCAAACGCTTTGACAACGCACTTCAAACGCTTTGACAACGCACTTCAAACGTTTTGAATTTTGGAGGGGCGCACCATGTTATCGTAGTTGATCTATATCCGCTACAGATAACGAAAACATTACAAGCTTCATAGACAATAAATATTGAGTATCAGATGAAAAAAAAAACATTTTTCAAATCTGGCGCCAAAACTGGATATTAATAAATACGTTGTTTTTAGTAAATCTATAATTACGACAAGAATTATAATACATTTTCTAAAATAAAGATAGATAAGAGTATCAAAACAAATTAACAGAATAATATAGTTCTAAGAAAAAACAATAGATTTAAGTTGTTAAAAGTAGTCAACTGAAGGTCATTTTTCCGAAAACATTTTCTCTTTTTATCAGATCTTATTTACCAAAACTGCGTGAGTAATATACATGCTAGATTAATTTACTTTATGATTGAAATCTGTTCAATGAGGTTAAACACTTAGAAACACGTTAATTTGAGCGGGAACCAATATCCAGCCGCCGAACCATTTCCCGGTATAGGTGACAGAGCTAAGGATACCGGGACCCGGTATGCGTGACATCCGAGGGGCACAACATACGCGGCTATAAGAAAGTAGCGATAAATTCAGATACTTACAAGGTAAAAGATCTAAAGAATTTTATTATGATTCAGGATTTCAGATCAAAAGATCTGTTGCCTGGAAACCTTATAAGTATTCTTTATCACATTTGAGAGCCAATATAAAAATAGGAGGGGAGTTTTCCTGAAATAAAATAAAAGAGTTTCACTATATTACATGCTCGCTTATTCCAAAGTTCTTTGTGACAAAGAACATGAAAGTTCAGCATTAAAAGAAAGTTGTTAAATGTTTGTTTATTTAAGTTCGATGCTTGGAGTTCGATACTACATAATATATTGATAAAAAAATTATAATCTACTATCTATAGACATTAGATATATAATTAATAAATGTTGCCAGCATATTGGTAATTCGCTTTTTTTTAAAGGTATATTTATCTGTTGTTACAAAATAAATGACGCCCGCAACTCCATAGCGCAAAAATCGTTTATCGCGTGGGAACCGAACATTTTTCCGGAATCAAAAGAATCCTATATCCTTCCCCGGGACTCAAACTATCTCCATACCTTTTAGCAAAATCGGTTCAGCGGTTTGGGCGTGAAGAGGTAACAGACAGAACACTTTGACATTTAAAATATTAGTATGGAATATTCTTGGTTTTCTATTTAAAAACATAATTTTGTCATTTGTGTAGATTCGCACCAACGCGCGCTCCGGCACCTTGGGATGACGTTAAGATGGTGGACCAAATGGGCCCGGTCTGCCCTCAGAAGCTGCCGGATATATCCAACGAGACCCTCACCCTCGAGAGGATGCCGAAGGGCAGGCTGGAGTACCTGAGGAGGCTGCTGCCCAGACTCAAGAACCAGAGCGAGGACTGCCTGTATATGAACATCTATACTCCTGTACAAGGTAAGCAAGTACCGAATATATATTTTTATGAGAGTAGGCCACTTCTCGGTACGCTGCCGCCCCTCTAGGACTCTGCCCATCTCTATGCCTTAGCTTAGCCTATAACGGCTTATTTATAAATCCAGGGTTTGTAACCTTTTCAGCACTGAAGGAAATAAGACAAATTTTTAAGGCAACAATTATTCATAATAAAATGCCTGGGAATTTATTCATTGTAAAGCGCGGCACAGCTCTAAATTCTAACTCTTGCAATCAAACTGTACAAGTCTTAATTTAAACTGTTCCTTAACGTTTACTTAAAATATACTTAAAAGATAAGTTGATATAATTATTAACTGGTTGGAGCATCAGCTATAAACGGCAGCACTCAAAGATATTCAGTTTCAATTTAATCAATGGTTTGACAACAAAATCTTTATTAAATGAAAGTTATTCATTGTTTTATTTTTCTTTAATTATGGCCCAAAGTCATTTCGTAGCCTCACCTTATTTGAACTGAAAAGTGAATTTCATATTTTCAGTTCGTTAAAACATGAAGCTCCATACAGATTTACTGTTGTGAACTTTTATGTTTTATTCATAACAACGACAATCCGAACTCATAAATTACGGTATAATGCAACTACTGTTGAATTTCAACTGAAAAAATATATTTTTTTCATCAGAAATTGTATTTTTATGCGAAATGGATGTGTTGTGCATATTTTATTATTGAATGATACGAAATTGCAGGGGTTTTATATGGCGGTAATTTTGGAAAGATGAAACAATTTAAATGCAACGTGACAGCCTGAATTTCATAAAGTGAAATATTTTTAAGAGTCCTACGGTGTTTCTTTTTTTATACAGAATGAATGGATACCATCATTAAGGCTGCTTTCACATTAAGTCGCGCGGCTACCGCACTACTCGCGACTTAATGTGAAGGCAGCCTATCAGAGAAATCGGTTTGCAGGCAGGGTGGCTGGCACTCAATGTTAGTCGTGATATTCTGTCAGCGGTTCGTGACAAATATGAATGTAAACATCATATTTAAAATCGGCCAAATAATACACTATACTTTGTAATGAACTGCAATCAAAGTTGCGCCAAAATTCATTTATCGCACGGGAACGCGACATATGACAGGCGGACGGACATATACACAATCGCATTTATTAGTATAGATACCGATTTAGGTTAGAACTTAAACAATCACAATATCCCAGACTATAGCTGGCCATGCACTATGATTGTTGGTATGACAAAATAAAATCGTATTAACTGAAATGGAAATAGCGGCCCCTCAAACACAGGCCAGCGTGTTTGACAGCACAATTATTTGAAAGTACAATTCGCAGCGACATGCCCGCTGAAAAACTTGAAAAAGCACATACAATGTTTGACGAATATTTCCTATTTGGATAAATTATGAAACCCAAATATGACTTATGAGTATAACTACACAGTACACGTTACACATTTATAGTGTTTACTTAAGGGCGTTCCGTCCGGAGATTCCGCAATTGGCCGTATTTAAAACCTTATAAACTCATAATCTGAAAGCTACAAAGTTATAATAAAAATACAGCAATAATCTTTAGTATATCAACATTCCTTTTGTCGTTTTAAATTTTCTATTTTTGTTTCTTATACTCATGATATCAGCTTCCAAAGTAATACCAATTTGTTAAAATTCAAGCATACATTCAGCATCTCCTTAGGATTTACAAATTACTTTTATTTGAAACTCACGCCAATAGATCGACAATATCATAAACTACATATTCGCCGTTTTAAATTTTTTTTAGGACAATTTGGAACTAAGATAAGTAAAAATAATAGGGTTTTGGCGCGATCTCGGCAACGCGGCAAATGTATGGCCAAGGTCGTTTGCTCGGGGGACGGCCTTAATATACAGTGTATGCGCAATGTACTAGGAGAGCCGACCCTACGTAAAGTGGGAATGAGCTAAGAAGAAGAAGAAGAACTTAATATACAGTGTGTAATAAAAATAAGTGATAATACTTAAGGGTGTGTACGTGTTCCTTGTAGAGAGTTTACTGTGAAAGTAGCAGCGCTGAAAGACGAATTTTTTTTTCACTTTTGTATGGGCAAGGCTCGAGCGTCACGAATTTCCCCATACAAAAGTGAAAAAAAAATTTAGTCTTTCAGCACTGCTTCTTTCACAGTGAACTCTCTACAAGGAACACGTACACACCCTAAAGCATTATCACTTATTTTTGTTACATCCTGTATATTTATTTCAATTTTAACATAAACAACTTGACTAACTATAAATACGTGTGGCACTTGGGTAGAAGACTACCGTGGTAAAGCTCGCACGCACACAAACACCGAAATCTGACGAACTGAAACGACGTTAGATAGTCTAGCACGGCAACGCCGCACCGCTGTGCCGGGCGGAGTGGGGGTGTTAGGTTTTTTTGTTACGGAATTTTGATTCGGTCGCCGCAATAAAAGCTATGCAATAGCCTACAATACTTTAACGCAGTTAAGCATTTACTGTAACATCCCACAAAAAATTCCATAGTGAGTTATGAACGTAGTCGTGTTCTTTAGATCATTTAGAACAACACTGCATTTATAATTCAACAAAATAAAATTTTGTGGGTTAATACACAAATGCCTAACAGGGATAATTTATAATTGGAATAAAATACAGGCTGTCTTTATCTTATAAATTTATAAATTATAAAAGTCACACCACAGCAGACCTTAAATAATAGTTATACGCTATGTAGGTAAATGTTTTTATTACTAAGCGGGTTTCTGTCGACGTAAAGCTTTTAAACTCTTCTTAGATACTAACTTTAAGTGGAAAATTGTCTTACCAGTCATAGTATTAAATACGGAATGTAATCATATAAATTTATAGTTCAATCGGGTCGGGCAATTTCATCGCAGACGGCGGAGGCAGAGGTGAAGGCGAAAAAATTTAATCACGGATCACAATGGTCTATATTTTCTATCGAGACGCCATTGTGATTCACAATAGACATGAGCGGTAATTAATTAATTTAATACTCTGTGGCGAATCCTTTGACAGCAATATTCTATTGAAAACTTAGAATACTTGAAAGAAAATAATAAAAGATGAACAGTAGTCTATTAATAAGTTAGAATACCATAAGAAAAATAATAGGTGGAGAGAAAGTATTACAAGTTGCAATATCATTGTACTGACTGTTTACATTGAATTGTATTAATAACTTGCTGTGCCCCGCGGTATTACCCGCGGCGTATTAGTGAAAATAAATTGTAATGTTTTCCCGCAGTAAAAAGGAGCCTATCTAGGGTATCAGCTAATTCCATACCAAATTTTATTAACCGACTTCCAAAAAACGAGGAGGTTATATTATGTTCGGCTGAGGTTTTTTTTTTTTTTTTTTTTTTTTTTTTTTGTATGTTCAACGATTACTCCGCCGTTTGTGAACCGATTTTTGAAATTTTTGTTTTGTTGTATTAGGTTTCACTCCAATTTGGTCCCATTTTCACAAAAGTGGTGACCTGATGATGGGATCCAGGAGTAATCGAGGGAACTCCTCGAAATTTATATGGAAACATATGGTAATTTTAGTTTTATGTGAAGTGTACTAAGAATATGCTACCAAAAAGTCAAATATTGGGTCAAGGTATACCATGGTTTCGAAGATGCTGAGAGAACTCCTGACTCCTTATAGATACACGTTTGGTAGTTTCGGCGTTGTTTTAAGAACAGAAAGCATATTATACTACCACGCAATTAAAATTCATCATCATCATCATCATCATCATCATCATCATCATCATCGTCATCATCATCATTAACACGTCGTGTTAAGGTCACCAATGTCTCATGGCACAAAATAGGTAATAGTACAACTTACAAGGCATAGGTATGGATACAATAATAATAATTATGTACATAACAACACCAATTATTAATATAGGCTGTTTATACACGGCGGTCAGTGCGGCGTCGCCGCACGCCGCCGCGCGGCGTGTGCGTAAACCTCGCAGCATTGCGTCGTACCTATTCAAGTTCTAATGTCAGGTAATGCCGCGCTGTAAGCATTTTGAGTGTCATAATATGATTTTAAACTTTATCTTCATTAATGTAGTACAATATAGTATCGCTTGAGAAAGGCGCAGGCGGCCGCGAGGCCGGCTTTCCAAGTTTCTCATGCGATAGTACTATGTATTACAATAATGAAGGTAAAGATTAATATCATAATATTATTAATAATATCATAATATAAAATATGATTAATATGATTAATATCATAATATAAAATATACTCGCCGCGCCGCTGGGTGTGATTCGGCTCATCCTTCGATCGCGGATTCTTGGAAATCCATTGTTCTGGCGGCCGCTTGGGAGCTGAAGCGTTAAATTGTTAAATTACCTAGCACGCATAGAGTTGTGTTCACTTAGATTTTTTTAATGTATTATTTAAATTTATCTACCTGATATTTGGGCCTTGGGGTATGACTCATAACAGTCTTAACAAATTGTAATAAGATACGTAGAATAAACGCAGTAATTCGACGCGTAGGGTGGTATGGTCACTAAGTCACTACTCACTAGTTCACTACCACCGACGACCATTTATAAACTCGCGGACTATGACGTAGGTCATCTTGGAGGGTTAATTAATATTTCTAATAACAATACGAGATCAATAATTACCACTCAAAATGTTGACAATTCAAATTTCAATGCTCACTGCTCACACCAATGGTGACACATTTCTGATTTCACACAGCCAATACAACTATATAAAACTCCTACAAACAAGCGATACTGCGATTCAGGAGCACATCAGCGAAATCTAATGAATACATCGTGTAACTAAAACTATATGAACAACAATCGGAGTTCGGACAAGCGATAGCGCCGACAGAGCGCCTCAATGACATATAGTGAAGACAATATAAAACTATTTTTTATACAATTTAAATTGGCACTAATTATAGTTTATCTACTAGGTAACTAAAAAGAGTGAAATTATTATTTTTAACAAAAAATTAAAACCGACTTCCAAGGTAAAAACAATAATAACATTCTTATAATAATTATGAACTAAAAACTAAAAAGTATTAAATAATTTTCCTCTCTAAATGTGCCTTTTTCCGAATTCAGCTAAACCTCAACTATTTCTGTACTCAACCTTCATAATTTTGAAGTCGGTGCCAGTTCCATAAGTTTCAAATTTTCTGTCAAAGAAAATATAAAGATTCAGCTATATCTGGTACCGACTTCAAAATGATGAAGGTTGAGTACAGAAATAGTTGAGGTTTAGCTGAATTCGGAAAAAGGCACATTTAGAGAGGAAAATTATTTAATACTTTTTAGTTTTTAGTTCATAATTATTATAAGAATGTTATTATTGTTTTTACCTTGGAAGTCGGTTTTAATTTTTTGTTAATTAAAATTGCTTTAGCCGTTTAAGCGTGAAGAAGTAACAAACATACAAACTCACAAACTTTCGCCTTTATAATATTAGTACTTAGAAAGTAGGATTTTGTACATATCCTGTAATTGACATAAGCGCGTAACCAGTCTGAGTAATGTATGAAGTGACTGTACTGATTGTGTTTATGTTGTAAATGTGCCTCTGAAATAGAGCTTGTCTAATTTGAAATGACGAGCCCCATCGCTTCAAAGTTGATATAAATGAAACATTTTTGTACTGTGAATACGAGGGAGGGGCGCGTCATTTCAACTTACACAAGCTCTACATGAGTGAATACATATTGCACATCATAAAGCTCACACACAGAAGCAAGCACGTCTACATCTATCAAAACCAGTGACGAACCAAGAATACCGAAACATAAACGTATCACGCTAATATGCATAATATGATGCGATTATTCAAAAGCGAGTATAATGAAATTAACGCTAAAGCCAGGCGTCTAAGTGCAATCACTTTATCTGTCACCACCACCCCTTCCTCACTACTGAAATTATGTACTCAAATATCACCAGCTGTAGTGTAACCAGGCGGCGCGGATTTCTCGGGACTGTCTCGATTTGAGTTTAACCTAGATTCTGGAATGTTTATGTTCAGTTTACTTGAATGTTTACGGCAGCTCATATTATTCGTAATTATTGGAATTCAGGATATTATAATGAAAATTGATAATTTTACGATTTGTTTTTAATTTCCTTGCTAGAATTTCTTATATTTCAGTTCCCAAAATAAAATTAAATATTATAATACTACTTTCAAATTTTTACGCCTAAATATGAATATTTTGTTATTCGTTGGAATATCCCATATTGGGAGCCGAGCATTTCCCCTCATTAAAATGTCTTAAAAGTTGTTTATTGGCATTAAAATTATTAGTATCTTTTTTCGAATGTTTATCAAAATTCGTTCAGTAGCTTAAAAACAAGTTGAAAAAAATTGTGCAATAAATTAATGAATATTAAATATTAGGAACATTTCGTAAAAATACTTTTTTTTAATTTATTGATTCAATTTCCTAATATATCCCCGAATTCGCACACCGTATGGCCACCACCACTAAACTACGGCAGCCTCATCTGCATCCAAATGTGGGACATGTAGCGACCCACTTCGCGTCCCCATGGCAATCGTTTAGATTTAGCTCATATTATGCAGCTCTTGTTTTTAATATCAAACTTTTGTTATTTCGGTGTTACATTACAATATATTTTTTGTTTTATACTTTTATGTTTTTAAAACCCTTCTGCTACGTTTGCAAACACAGACGTATATTCTGTCATATTATGACAATCCATAAGATAAACCAGCACTCCTTAAGTTTTGTACTGAATATTTTATTAGTAAGGGGTCGTTATTAGTATCGATTAAATTCCGTGATATCTTAAGATTAGTTGACACTCGACAACAAAACTGGGTGGGTATCATTTTTAAGCCGACATATTTTATCAATATTTTGAACCTTTTTCAAGACTTATTTCTATTAATTTTAATTTATATCTAACAACCTATTTCATATACTTTTTTAAGGGTGATAAGTCAAACCGCTCTGCTGCTATGTATGGCTAAAATACAGCTACATTACTGAATAATAAACAAAACTCATAAATCGCTTCATAAGCAAGAAGTTTTATCTATAAGTACATTATTTTATTTTCACGTATGTTGTCACCATTAGAAATTTACTTGAGCCGTTAAAGCGCTAATTAACACTCAAATAACGGAATTTATTTACGACATAATGAAGTCGTAAACCACCGTAATTGGGTCTTTAGTAACTCCGATTTTTATTTTAATCACGCAACGGTTTCAGAATTAATAATTTGCCCTTTTTTTTTTTTTTTTTTTAATTTGCCCTGGGGAACATCAATACCACAGTAGAAGTATATACAGTAAACTATCTTCATACTACCTGAATACACACATACAAAAATGTATAGAAGTATGCAGTAGAGTGTAGAGTTTAAGCCATCTTCATTATTATATTCATTACCGAATCAAGAGCACACGCATATAAGCGTTAATTCTGATAGCTTAATACAGCAAAACAAGGGAGCATCTTACATGCTTTAAGTTTGAAATTATATAGAGCGTGATTTTGCTGAATGATTGAGTTACTTTGGACTCATATTTTGTGCATTTCCGTGTATGTGTCCGAGTCCGGTCCAGTCGGCTAGCGATCACTCTCACCGAAACAATCGGCATCCCTCGTATACATAATATTATGACCAGGGACTGAGTTACTCTACTACATGATATTTATACTGTGTCGATACTAAGCAATATTTGATTGTTTTATTTTCGGAGTTAATTGAATTTTATTTTTGTCTGAACCCTATTTAGCTCTTTGAATGACAATTAGAACTAATTTTAGTCTGTAAGCCTACGGGTCTGTATATTTAATTGTAATTGTGTCATTAATAATTATATTGTGGAGAGGTATAATTGTTTTTCCTAAAGAAGCATTGACGCCAGTCATGTTACTATAATATTATTAAAGTACTTAAGTAGATATTATTACAATTTAATCATAAATTCTGGATTATCTACCTAATAATAATAATAACCAGCGTGTATATTATAATTAGTAAACGATAGATGATATTTCATATTCGAAACTTAATTCGTGGTTCATTTTCATTTATAGCTCAGAAACACACACATTCAATAATTTAATCGTAACATAAACTTTGTCTTTTCTCGAGGCTCGAGCTATCTTTGTACCAAATTATATCAAAATTAGTTCAGCAGATTACAGATAATAAACATGATAATGATACAAGCATAAACACTTTAGAATTTAAAGCATTAGTATTGATGAATTTTAACTAGAATATATTATGTATAATTAGATATAAAAGCGTTG
This sequence comes from Polyommatus icarus, assembly GCA_937595015.1. Lineage (NCBI taxonomy): Eukaryota > Metazoa > Arthropoda > Insecta > Lepidoptera > Lycaenidae > Polyommatus > Polyommatus icarus. The sequence goes on along the minus strand of OW569328.1, from coordinate 20,222,557 downwards.
AATTATCTAGAAATAATTACAATGTTAAAGTAGCACGTTTTTAATCCACAACATGAAAATAGGACAAGAGTTCGCTGTATGAGGTCACGCCCGAAGATACAAATCTTTTTGCTAATAAATTAAAGAATTTCATTTACTCTGACAGCTTGATTGTTGATAAAAAAGCAATTTGTTTTAATTGCTTTGTTAAGGGTTGTTCTCGAATCTTTTGTAGTGATCGCTTAATTTAAATTATGTGACACAAAATTAGTACAAATAGACAAAATTGTTTTTAAGTATCAGTCAGTTGTTTAGAAGGAGTTAGAAATAGGATGTCTTGCTGTTACTAATTTAATACCTACACATGTTTATCTTTTAAATGTATCAAAAGTAGAAATCAAAGCGCACGGAAGTGCGCAAGCCTAGTTCCAGCAGGCCGCGCGCATGCCGTGCACTATTTACACGAACCGTTTCGACGTACTTTTGACCCCCCTGTAGCTCAGTGTCTATTGCGAGTGCAAAGATAAAATTATACCTACGTAATTATTTACGAGTACTTAAGCAGTATACCCAATTTCATAGATATAGCTTCAGTAGATCCTGAGATATGTCCTTGTAAAAATAGCTTATTTTGGCACTGACTCACTCATTCACTCACTCACTCACTCACTGACCGGTAATCAAAACCTCTAGGCCACTTCCAATTGTCCTAGCGTTATGAAATTTGGCACACAGGTCGTGTGTTATATGTAGATTAACGAAAAATTAAGAAATTGTAGAAAATGGTCAAGCGTGAGTCGGTTCATCTACGAACTTCAGAGGCCACTTCCAATTGTCCTAGCGTTATGAAATTTGGCACACAGGTCGTGTGTTATATGTAGATTAAAAAAAATAAGAAATTTTAGAAATCGGTCAAGCGTGAGTCGGCCTATCTACAGCCCATACAAACTTTAATGTCATAGCGTTATGAAATTTGGCACACAGGTCATGTGTTAAATGTAGATTAACAAAAAATTAAGAAATTTTAGAAATCGGTCAAGCGTGAGTCGGCCGATCTACGAACTTTAGAGGCTACTTCCAAATGTCCTAGCGTTATGAAATTTAGCACACAGGTCGTGTGTTACATTATTATGTATGTGTTACGATAAATTAAGAAATTTAAGAAATCGTCAAGCGTGAGTCAGTTCATCTATGAACTTTAGATAAAAATTCTTATGTACCAGTGATATAATAAGGCATCTATTGAAAGTATTGTTTATATCGGGCGTAGCACAAAAAGAAAACATAGGTAGGATTTCTTGAAAAAAAGTATTGAAATCCCACCAAAAACATACCTGTTAAAATAGGGCCTAGTTCCTATAGGCTAACTGTTGGTCTAAAAAAAGAGTTGAAATCCAATCCAATGCCAAGTTCAGATGCACTTCATCGATCATAATCATCTTCATCAACAGCCTGATCCATAATACTTCTAAATTTGAACTTGGCAGGTTTTTGTGCTATGCGTTACACTTGATTAATTATATAATTAGATAATATTAATAGAATTTAAATAACCTGCCAAGTTCAAATTAGAAGTATTATGGATCAGGCTGTTGATGAAGATGATTATGATCGATGAAGTGCATCTGAACTTGGCATTGGATTGGATTTCAACTCTTTTTTTAGACCAACAGTTAGCCTATAGGAACTAGGCCCTATTTTAACAGGTATGTTTTTGGTGGGATTTATACTAATCTTAAATAATTAATAAAAATGCGAAAGTGTCTATATCTATAATATGTTTCCTCTTAACGCTTAATCAATCAATCAATCAATCAAAATAATTTATTCATGTAGGTCACACAGTAACACTTATGAACGTCAAATAAATAGGTAGTTTATACATTAACAGCAGTATTAAGATTTAACTTCCTATAGTTATTACAAAATTCCATTTTATAAAATTACCATACATATAATAATGTTTGTATATTTTAATGCAATAATAATAAAATGTCAAAATAAATAATAAGTAGGTTTGTAAATAAAATTATGTCAAAATATAAAGTATAAATATGTCAACTTAATATTAATATTATGTCAATGCATTCATTTATAATTTGACTAATTACTTTTATTACATACAGAAATGTTTTGAAAATACTATTCCCATGGATGGATGTCATCAAAAAAGTCGTTTATTTTGTAGTAACTCTTTCTAATTAATTTATTTTTGATACATTCTTTAAATTTATTAAAAGGCAAGTCTAAAATGTCATCAGGTAATCTATTGTAGAAACGTATACCGAGTCCCACGAATGAATTTTGAACCTTATGAAGACGCGAGTAATTAACTGCTAGTTTGTTTTTATTACGTGTATTAAAAGAATGCGTGTCGGATTTCTTGCTATAAAATTGAATGTTCTTTCTAATAAATATAATGTTGTCAAAAATGTATTGTGATGGAACCGTCAAGATATTTATATCTTTAAACTTTTCCTTTAGAGAGCACCTTGATCCTAGTTTATATATGACGCGAACAGCCCGTTTCTGCAATATAAATATTGTTTGAATATCTGCAGCACTTCCCCACAGTAGCAATCCATAGGATAAGATGCTATGGAAATAGCTATAGTAAACGGTGCGAGCTGTTTCTTCGTTAGTCAATTGTCTCACTTTCCTAATCGCAAAGACTGCTGATCTAAGTTTTTTTGCTACATTTGAAATGTGAGCTCCCCAATGAAGCTTAGAGTCAAGCGTGAGACCTAAAAATAATGTAGACTCAACAAAGTTTAAATTTACATCACCAATTTTTAAATTAATTTCATTGTTAACTTTCACGTTAGGCATTCTGAAGATGACACATTTTGTTTTGTTAGAATTGAGTAACAGATTATTCGAAGAGAACCATTCTAATACAAGAGCAAGTGCTTTATTTATACTAGTAAAATCTGGATTTTTTCGTTTTAATTTAAACAAAAGGGATGTATCATCGGCGAATAAAATAATTTCGCAAAGGGATTGCACGATGAAAGGCAAATCATTGATATAGATCAAAAAAAGAAAAGGTCCTAAGATGGAACCCTGTGGTACTCCCATTTTGATAGGTAATCCCGTAGATTTATGTCCATTAACATCAACAAATTGAACTCTATCTGTTAGATAATCCGTGATGAGATCAAGTGCAGTGTCTTCAATGCCATAGTGCTTAAGTTTATGAACAAGTGTTTTGTGATCAACGCAGTCAAAAGCTTTTGACAGATCACAAAATACACCTATCACATCATGATGGTCTTCCCAGGCTTTAAAAATATATCTTATTAAACTAACACCTGCTTAAACAGCTTTAAATGTTTGGTACGTGAATACGCTGTGAATAGTCACAGAAAAGGGCATTGGATAGTTTTGGACCCGAAAATATCTACTCTTTCTGTGCGATATAGAACTTTCGATTGATCGATGCTAGGTGTTGCCCGATTCCTGCAACACCTAGCATTTATAACGAGAAATGAGCTATAAAACATCGCCAAATATGGACCCAAACTTGAGCCATTATCGCATTAACCCAACAAACTTTTTATTTAGGACAATATGAGCATTTTCCGTACTAGATGGCGAGAACATATTTCACGCCGTTGGAATTCGTCCAAGGAATATTTGGATCGCAACGAATCTGTCATGCGAAACGTTCATAAACAAAGAAAATAGTGTTGGGATGAATTATCGAGTGTGTTATAAAACATTTCCATATTCATACGAATTCATCTTCGTTTTATCGACATGTGACGCCGAGATAATACGTTGCATATGATGAATATTGTATTACGTTATAAATTGGCGCTCGATATGCGAACGCCATATTGAAATGTTTTTATCAGGGAGAGCGAAGCGAGCCCTAGTTTATTCCACAACCTTTGACACCACAACTTTGAGCACCTTTGTGGTACACTTTCATTGGAAAAACTATCACGCCTATTAATTTTTTAGGAGAGGGGGCCAGGCCCCCTCATTGTTTATCTCCAAACCAACTAGCAACAGACTAGTTATAGCCACGATTAAACTACCTCGGTCTTAACCAGACCAGTAGCTTAGACCCTTTCGAAAAAAAAAAAAAGCCTGTTGATTTGTATTTTAACATAGTTATTTTTATTTATAATATGTAGATGTGTTATCATCAGTCAGTCAAGATTTAGTTACTATCAAAATATAAAAAAAAACTGCCTTAAAGATTATTACCACGCAGAAGAACGACGTGAGCTTTTAGCTAGTCAAACTGTTTTAGCGTATCTTTTGCGACTTTCATTGTAGATTATCTTTACAAATCCAAACAGTACATAACTTATCACTTAGCATAAAAGGTTCTACAATTAGTACTGACTAATGCCTGGCCTAGGTCTATACCTAACTCTGAGGCAAACGCTAAAACTTTGACAGTTGTAGGTCGGACGTGCTGAAAACTTTTGTATAATTATCAAAATCAAATTACGATCTAAATTACTCGTATTTTTAATAGAAAATGAATATTTTTCTACAAAAATATAACATTGCGAGAGAAATATAATATTGCATTTCACATAAAAATACCGCAATCATTCATGATTGTGAAGTATTGTTATTTAAATTTCAGTGATTCAAAAGCTGTGTAATTGTGTTTCACGCTTGTCGCATGTTACATGTTTTTTGATGAAAACCTACATGAATAATATTATAATAATAAAAGTAATCGCATATATTTTATCAGCAAGCAAGCGCCGCACGTGCCGCATTTTAGAATTCGTTGTATAAAAAAAAGTGAAACCTCGCACATTCATCCTGTTATATCCCGCATCTGTATCCTAATATGCTCACCCTAGCTTTTCAATATTGCTGACCATACATTCCTCTTGACATCCTATGCTCTGCGGGGCTAAAATGGTTGCATAGCAATTCCTCTCAATCAATTCACAAAATGAATTGTCAAAACAGACAAACTCACGAATGTAAAATTTAGACCAATTCAATTGGTCTAAATTCGTATTAATTTGACATTCGTGACTTTGACAGTTTTGACAATTCATTTTGTGAAATGATTGAGAGGAATTGCTATGCGACCATTTGAGCCCCGCAGCTCCTAGACCATCCCCGCAGTCTGATCTCGTCTTCCATTCGTTCACACACAGTTGTACCAATGTTATTATTTCGTTGTTTTAATTATTTCACTATTTCTTTGTACTTCGATTAATTAATATTTTTTTAAAGCTGTATAGTATAAAAATAAAACCACTGTATAATAGTCAGCACCGCATATAATATATGCGCCGCATCTGGGGACTATGCGGTGCGTTTGACGCATACGGCGCGTACGGTGCTGACGAATATGCGATCAGCATAATAATTACTCTTGATACGGCAAACTTTGTATTGAAAACATAAACAAAAAAATATGAATTAAATACTGTCATAAATGCTGTGAAGATATGCTTGAACCCACTGCTATTACTATTTTAAACTTATCACCATTTCAGACGTTTCCCTAAAGTCGTTTTATGTGATGCCAATCTCAACAAAACTTCGATAGTACGACTTAATGCCGGCTGTACACATTGGGCCAACTCATTTAGCCAGTGCATTGGGTCAAAGTGTATAGGCCATAATAAAGGGGCGGCATTCCGTACTCTACAGTACGGTCTGGCCTTATACGCTGGCTCAATGAGTACGCCCAATATGTACAGTGGGCTTTAGAACTGTGCGCCGTTCGGTATACTACAACGTTGCATTAAGAATGATAAGTTGATAGCCAATATTTAGACCCTCACAAATGGCACACAATATTTTGCTAACAAAAAGCACAACAATTTCATAAGGATATTAAACATGTAAAATTTTATTCAATAAAATTACTATTCATTTTACGCGTTTTCATTACGTTCGTACTAATTTTATCGGCTTGACAAAATCCACCATCTGTACATCTTTTTTTTTCTCATTCCTATTTTTTATCACTATCGATAAGTTTATTTGTAGGTACATCACTAGCTATACTTCGGTCCACTAAGCTATCGATGTACATTTCATGCGCTACAGGGTCTTTCCGTTGTTACAACAATTTCAAGTGTCGCCTTTTTAACGTTTTAAAACTTTACAATCGAATTTCTTCGCTAGTTTCAATGTAACGAGTGTTTATATTAAAAAGTTTTTCTATTACATATCTATTGACGGAGAAAAATAGATAAAGTTTTATATTCCTTTGAGAAAATATCCATACTAATATTATAAATGCGAAAGTGTGTCTGCCTGTTGTCAGTTACCTCGACTTCACGCCCAAACCGCTGAACCGATTTCGCTGAAATTCGATATGGAGATACTTTGAGTCCCGGGAAAGGACATAGAATACTTTTTATCCCGGAAAATGTACGTTTCCCGCGCGATGAATAATTTTGGCGCAATGGAGTTACGGACGTCATTTAATTGAATAATAGCTTGTTGGTTTAATGTCACAGATGTAACTAGATACAGATTGTTTTTTATACTACTTTTTACCAAGAAAGTGTACTCAAAGTGTAGAGCGTAGAGAAGTAAAAATAGATACATACCTATGTATGTATCTATGTTTACTTCTCTACGCTCAAACCACTAAGCCGATTTTTTATTTTTCAAATTACATTATTCAGTCACAGGATCATACTATATAATTCTGGAAATGAATAATGTAATTTCTGCAAAACGTATGCTTCCTTTACCATATATACAAACATTTACTAGCAGACCACAATATTAAGTTGTACATAAAAAAGTTTTTCTTTATTTCATTCGTTAACCATCCGCCAAAAAAATTCATTCCATCAGCTTGATTTCATAAATAAACACAGGAATTTCTGTTTAATATTTGATGATAGGCACACAGGAAGACCGTATGATTCCAACAAAATCCTTTGACCGAATTCACAAACACGGCTTTATTCCATACATAATATTTGTTTAATGGACTCCAATGTTTTTAAATACAAAAAATTTTAAAAGCACGTTAAAATCACATAGTATTTTTTTTATTCTAATCATTTTGTTTCTTGTTATCAATATTCAACATCTCTAATAACTCTCACTCATTAAAGTGAGAGGATATCATTATTAGAGACGAGTTAAATCTAATGAAAGCTAGATTGGAGAGAGTCTCCTTTCGATACATTCTCTTGTTATGCAAGTTATGAACAAAAAATCAACATTAATTTATAATAAAACCGACTTTTTTATTGATTAAAAAAATCTCTTTCGCTTATTTTTTAAACAAGTTCTCAAAATACTTTCCAAACTAATATTATAAACATGCTAAATACTTTAGAGTCCCGGGAAAGCACACATTATAATACTTTTTACACCGGGCAAATGTGGGATATGTGGTGGGTGGTGACCCAAAGGAAGATCTTCCGACCGAGCGAGGTGGTATGCCCGGTCAGGCCGAAGCCCACGTGATACATTTCAACTGTCGTATATATACCGACGCGCTCAGAAAACTTCGATAGCGCGATGCAGAAATGTTAGGCGAATTGTGAGTACCGCCACAGTGCATTGCATTTTTATTCCTGCATGATAAATGAAATTTGTTGCAACGGAGTTGCGGGCGTTATCTAGTTTATAATAAAAATAACAGGTCAAGCCGTTACAATATTAATCGGCAATTCTCAACAAATTAATACTTTAATTAAGGCTCTGTAAATAGAAGGCGAAATGAAAATAACGGCACAGGTGTTCGGCTCCGAGTGCCTAACGATGATGACGTCATTATAGGCTAATGGAAAACTCTTAGAAATTTAATACTGAAACAAGGTCAGATATTTAAGGTCGGAGGTCATATAGATAAAATTTAAGTATTGCGAGTATAAGCGAATATTCTGTTACGTTTCGTAGCAATATCGTGCTATACCTTGTAGCAGTGCTACGCCTCGTAGCTGTGCTACGCCTCGTAGCTGTGCTACGCCTTGTAGCAATGCTACGCCTCGTAGAAGTGCTCCGGTGTACGCCAGCTACCGCGCTATACGCCATGTACCTGGCATAGCGCATTGTAACTTCAAAGTTCAAAGTTCAACATCATTAGCTGGCGTTACGTGTTATAGTATAAACTTCATAATCTAGTAATTGTAATGTTTGAAACGCAGTGAATACTTTGGACTTTCACAGTCATAAAATAGAGATAAAAAATATTATAATGAATATATTTGTGTAGCTAAAATACGATTAATGACAGTGACATAATATTTTAATTTAATCCTTTATTAAATTATTATCCTTTATTATTAAATAAAAACTTTTTTGACCAACTTTCATGAGATGACATCTATTAATGGATTTTTATTTGTATGTTCAATGATAACTCCGTTATTTATAAAGCAATTTTCAATTTAATTTTTTTAAATTATAGTTTTATTGTTGCAGTTGGTCCGACGCTGCTCGCCAAGTATCCAGTAGTGATCTTTATCCATGGAGAGTCGTTTGAGTGGAATTCTGGCAACGTGTACGACGGTGCCGTGCTGGCGAGCTACGCTGGGCTCGTAGTCATCACTATCAACTATAGATTGGGGATACTAGGTGAGTGTCAAAATACTACTGTTAAAATAAACTGTAAGATAAGAAAAATTGTCGACATAAAATGGTGAGACGAGACAAACAATTTACGTAAAACCGTAGGATTTAGTATAAAGCTATTGACGTATTACGATTAAATATAAATTTTCATACAATATCGCAGAAGAGACAATAATTCATATTTATAAACATTAGGTCGTAAGACGATTAAAAAAATAGTTTTATACCACGTCTCTACTCAAAAACATACGTTACGCGATACTCAATAATCCTGATTTCGGTCAAGAAACCCTGTGGAGCTGTATCAATTACTGTTATAAGCATTAAGCGTAGTTCATAATTTTAAATTGACAAACTAAAACATCTAAACTTTCTATAGCGACAACAATTTCACATAATATTTTTAAATTCATATCTACATAATTAATAAGACTATCATAAAACACCAAGTAGAAAATTAATATTTTAACAATGCTCTTTGCATACTTTAAAAAGTCATTGTAACGAATTCGCGTCGTTATCACAATGGAGTAGAGTTGAAAATTCAAAAGATATTCAAAGCAACAAGAAAATGTTTAATTAACTAAAATGAAACGTGACGAAGCTGCGCATAATTAGATTGCCGCTTGAATACAAGCGCTTCTTGTAGTTTTTATCACGAAATATGAAAACTGCAGTATAATGTACGTTCTTATTTTTTTTAGTTTTATCTTTTTTTTCTGGTGTAATGGTCAAAAGAGGCGAATAAGCGTTTTTTATTACTAATATTTTTATTAATAACTAAATATCATCTAGTATAACCGGTAAAAGTATTTTGTCATAAACATTTAAAAAAATGTTGGTTGATTCTCATCAACCATATTATTTCACCCGAAAAGCATACAAAATTTTACTATCATTGGTTCAACCATTCCGGTGGAATCAGGCAACTAGAACCACGATAAAAGACTTCTTTCCATTAGGTTAGTTAAAGTTAGTAGCGTGATGTTACGGTACGTAGCGTGACGTTAAATATTTTTATAGTGATGCTATAAAAGCTATGACCTTTCTCAATAAATGTGGCAAACGACTTTTAAAAACAAACTTTTACCATCAACTAGTTTACGACTGTTAAAATATACACACCGGCAAAATTAGCGGAACATAATAAAATTTTATTTTTTTTGAAAATTAATCGCTGTTTTTTATATATTTATTTATTAATTTAATGATTGATGATTAAAAAATAAAACTTATATAAATTTAGGGCATAGAAACGTGTAAAACTAAAAAAATCTGCAAAAATCTAAAATTAAGAAAAATCTTTGAAATTTCAGTAGTAAGTTTTTAAGTTAAATTCTTCATTTTTACTTAAGAAATGCCATGTTAACAGCGTGTAATGCCTTTTATGGATCTGAAGAGAGTCTGGATACGCCATTACATGCTTGCATTTTGATTGTCAATCATTTCCTGTGGGATATTCTTCTACTCCTCCAGTAGCGCCAACTCGAGCTCCTGAACACATTTTGGAGCTGGAGTTTTAATTCGTACCGTTCACCCATTGATGTGCCACACGTTCTCAATCAGATCCACATCCGTAGACCGTGCTGACCTCTCCACCTGGGCTACGCTAGCATCATTTAGGTCATAATGCCCGATTTTTTTACTCTATGGACGCGCAAAAAATTGATGTTACTACCTAAAACTGTGTAAAAGGCACAACATGCAGTTCTAGGATGTCTGTGCTATTGCCCTGTACTGTCAAAGTACCATCATTAACAATCATCAGCTCTGTGCGGGCTCCAAATCATATGCAACCCCAAACCATTACGAAGCCTGCATGATAGGCCACTGTTTCCGTTAAGTTTGATGGTCTATAGTGTTCCTTATGATTTATCCACATTCTTTATCGTCTGTCAACAAAACTAACACAGAATTTGCTCCCATCACTGTACAGCACAAGATTTCACTCACTTGTCTAATTTTGATGTTCACGCGCAAATCTTAGCCTGGCTCTTTGGTGCCCTGTCTCAAGTTTTGGTGCCCTTGCTGGCACCTTTGTGTTTAATTTAACTTCTTTGAGCCTTCTTCTTACTGTACAATCACTTACACGTACATCTCGGACCTGTTCCGATAAGTTTCTTCTCTGCAAAGCAGTTTGAGGTCGATTTCTTAAGGCTTGTACCCTTACAAAACGGTTATCCTGAACCTTTGCCACCCGATATCTGCCTTGTTCTCGTCTCCGAACGGAAGATCCAGTCTTTTTGTAGCGTTGAAATTTACGATGGACTACGAAAGCCGACACACCTAAGGCCTGACTGACCGAACGGTAGGTGTGACTTTTCTCTATCGTGGTTACAGCTCTAGCTGTCGTAGATGCTAGAGAATCACTAATTTTGTATCTAAGCAATGTGTTCTCTCAAAAACCAAACAATCAAATGAGCTGGCATACCTTGCACCCCGCTAAAAACGCCTTTCTTATCAGAAACACTTACAACGTCAATCATCGAAAAACACTTAGGCATAATTGCAATAAAAATTTGTCAACTTGCCAGTTTTGTTCAATATTTTATTTCTTAAATGAGCTTAGAAACTATAAAAAAGGATTTCACACAGCCCGACTCACTTGAATTCAAGTTGTGGCCCTTTTTAACTATGTTCCGCTAATTTTGCCGGTGTGTGTATATTATGATCACATAGAAACTGTATATTTGACGTGATTTTTTTCCAAGATTTTAATAATATATCTTTATTCAAGTATTTTAAGATATTATAGATAATAATATCTTCACATTATAAATATTGTAACTAGTATAATAAAGACTTCTTACAAAATAAATATTATATACCTCACAAAATACAAACTCAATAATATTAATATATACAGAAAATCAAGGCCGTGGTTATGATAAACTTAAACAATCAGCAGATCTATCAATAACATAAGCAAATATTTGACCTCGAGTCAATACGAATCAATTTTCCCTAAATATAAGTATTTATTAATCCGAAAAACATCATGATATCGGTATGTATATAATTTATTACTTTGTGGTAAAACTCTATCCATCAAACGATGTTGAATCAATATTTGATTTGTTTATTGTACTCTAGCATGAGCTAGAACTAAGTTTTCTGTTTATTTTTTGCTTTAATTAAGGGATGTAAATTTAAAATATTATATAAATTACTTATGAAAAGAATATTAATTATTCACGTCATTAGTGATTTCGGTAGAATAATAACAAAGGAGGAACGATATAAAAAAGCTGTAATACGCTTTCTTCTTAAAAACTTCATGAAGAGAGCGTATTCCTTCCACACAACGTTTTTTACGCTCGTTTGACGCTCGCAAGTTGAACGCTCAGTAAACGCAAGAAAGTTTTAAACTTTATATGTGCCAAATCGCGATGAAAACGCGCAGAAGACGAACGTATCAGAAACGCGCGTCGTCAGCGCGCAAAAAATACCTCGTGTGGAAGGGCCCTAAAAGACCAGCAACACACCTGCAAGCTCTTCTTATGTTGCAAGTGTCCTGTGATCCTGTGGACTTTCATGTATTTATATCTAATATTACACCGATTTAATGACTAAGTAGATTTTTGTGTTTACTTACAAAATATTTTGTATACCAAACAATGCAAAGTAGCTTTATCTTTATGTATCTTTTATCTATATAAATGAACATGAATTTTTAATTCTGCTATCTCGCTAAAACTCAAGAACAGCTGAACCGTTTTGGCTTAGTCTTGAAATGTCCATGGAAGGCTAGTATTAGAAGGGAAGTGAAACGAAGTTTACCGGGTCATCTAGTTACAAAATAATAATTTAACGTATATTATGACAATAGAATAGGCTTCGTAGCTCTATAATTGGTTTCGGACCTAAAGACCTGTCCACATCTCCACGTCACGACGTCGTCAACCTGGAACGGTGCGGTAATGTGGCACGGTACGTTGTGAAAATTTACGTTAAAATGCAACATTGTACGTCGCATGCCTTGTAAAACTGCTACATTCTTCACCACTGATCTAGATGTGGACCGCACAATACGTATTTTTGCTATTGTTAAAAACGGAGAAAGAGAAAAGAAATACGTGTATTTTCACGTTACATTGACATAAATTTACACGTCACGTTAACGTAACGTGCCGCACCGTTCCACGTTGACGACATCGTAACGTGGAGATGTAGACAGGCCCTAATACGTGGATACTGCGGCAACGGATATTAATCCATTTAGCGGTCACCGTACCGATTACGTTATAAGCTATTAGAGCAAATAAAGCGTGTAGCTTAATTACATTATATCGATCGTAATAGCCTATTTACTGATATTATATTGTTCCCAAAATCAGAATTTGGTTGACTCTAAGATATAACAGGGAAATAAGCATAGGTAAAATAAAGCTAAAATATATCGGTCTTACCACAAAAGATTTAAACATCTGTTGAACAGTTGTTTTGAGACAATTTTGTATGGAATTTTTCTCTAATCAACTGTTCAACGGGTGTTTAAATCTTTTGTAGTAAGACCCTTTGTTTTTATCAATAGACACAAGATGAAAAAGAAAATTTAAACTTTTAACAACTTTTAATTTCTTAACTCAAAATACTTACTAGAAAATTGATAAACAAACATCATATACCCCGACTACGTTAAATACAAGACTTGGCTGGAGAACTGCCCTGCTGAATGCTGAATAATTACGTCATATTCAGGGGGAATATGACGTAATTATTAGGTAATTGTAATTAGAGTTTATTTTCTCTTGATGGAAAAAAAAACACGAGCGTCAATTATATTAGTCAGAAGAAATATAATGTTACAATGTTACAATATGAACTAAGCGCAGTCTTAGTCAGCAAACAAAAAAAATACTTGTATACTTAATAATAACTACTAAGATGACGCCCAATTTTAGCGAAATCGGTTCAGCGGTTTAAGCCTCAAGAGATAACAGACAGAGAGACAGACAGACACACTTTTTAAAATATTAGTTACTATATTTTATAATATTAGTATGGATTGAAGAAACCAGTAACTACTGGTTGCTTGTCTGCGCCTACCCTAATATGTGGCCCAAATATTTTCTATTTTTCCATTACGTAGCTCTATTTCAATAAACTACGTTCTACGAATACAAATTCGCAGAGGCCTATTGAATTTCGTTATTAAATTATTATAGAATAACTAATTTTACAACTCGGATACGCTAGGAATATCTTATGAAGCTTTATGTTTACTTAGAAAACCTATTAAAATAATAAAGATGTTTTTTTCGATAGACTTTAGAAAAACATTGAGGCGTGTTTAGTTAAGGTCTCGCGCTGAGCCGTTTATAATATTATTTCGATATTTTATAGCCTAGGATTTAAAAATATAGCCTGAAAAAATATGCCGACATTTTAGGCTAAGCTTTTTTCTAATAAAACTTTCCGTTACGTGCACATTTTTTGTAACAGTCGTTGAAAAAAATAGAAAAGATTTATAAAATCTGTGGACATGCTTTAAGGTGCACATTATTTCTTCGGGGAACAGAGAGGCTACTATAATAATATTGTATTTCCAATACAAAATTATAGTATCGGTCTTAGAAACTGTATGGAAGATACGGCCCACTTTGCTACGGCTTGACATTATGTGTTTACATATTCTAAATTCTTAAGAAAATATTGTTTTTCTTAATCAGTTTAATTCTTTCTGAATAGTCCTTCTTGACCTAACACCGGTTCTGGAACTAAACTAACGTCAAGCATGACTCACATGGGGCCGCTTTTATACAAAGCGGAAATTAATTCAATAAGTTTGTTGCAGGATTCCTCAACGCGAACCCCATACCTCACCTCAAAGCAAGAGTAGCCAACTACGGGCTAATGGACCAGATTGCTGCGCTACACTGGGTGCAACAGAACATCGCTCTGTTTGGCGGAGACCCTGGCAATGTGACAATGTTGGGTCACGGTTCCGGAGCTGCCTGTATAAACTTCCTCATGATCTCCCCCACTGTTATGCCTGGTGAGTATAGAAGCTTCGCGCACATCAGATTCCAGAGAAAAGGCCGGTAACACACCTGTAGCTATTTTCATGCTGCGAGTGTTTATTGGCGACGCGCGACGGTAGTTGCTTTCCATCAGATGACATGTTTGCACATTTTAATAAATATAAGTTTTATGTTAGACTTTGTGGTGATAAAATTTGTATAATGCAGCCCGCCTCGCTGCGTATAATGTGTTAGCGTTAATAAACAACTTCGCTAAAATTAATAGCCAATTATTATTTGAAATACAAAACTTTAGTATCAAATTAAGAGTTAAATCAATGAATTATAATTATTTTAATATTTATTGTCCTACGAATAACAATAATTATATCATTCGTACTAAGTACACAATTTCATAAATAATTTTTGCTAGCAGAGTATCTTTAAAGTTTTTTTGAAAACAGATTATAATATGAGATTATTTGTGACTGATAAAATTGATCCCTCGCCTTTGTCTATTCGCGTCAATAAAATATTTCTTATACATAGCATCTTTTAGGTTTGTTTCACCGGGCGATCCTGCTATCTGGTTCAGCGCTAAGCTCGTGGGCCCTCGTCGAGGACCCGGTGAGCTATTCCGTCCAGCTCGCACGCGAATCCAACTGCACTCTACCGGACGACATTGTCAAAGATCACGAACTCATTGTAGACTGCCTCCGAGAAGTGCCACTACTAGAACTCATGTCAGCAGAAATCAGCACACCCAGCTACCTAACAGCGTTCGGACCATCAGTAGATGGAGTCGTGGTTAAGACTGATTATGCGAAGGAGCTCCTCACTTTCTTCATCCCAAACGACCTTCAGGGGTTCACGAGTGTGTCTGGAGTCAATAACATTAAAGCAGACAAACGAAACGGAGATAGGATATTCGGAATAAGAGGGGGACAGAATAAATACGATCTTCTATTTGGAGTTGTCACAAGCGAGGCCCTTTGGAAGTTCTCGGCTCAAGATATACAAAACGGTTTCGAGGGCGAGCGGAGGGATAAAATTATAAGGTAAAGATTTGAATAACTCGAACGAGTGTGTAAACGAGTAAATAACTTTTAGAAGGGGTAGTTTACCTATAGAATCTTATAAATAATAATAAATCGTAGGTGCAATCTTTACTCATGCGAAAGTGTTTTCCTATGTTGTGGTAGTTTATTTGTCAGTCTGTGATCCCTTTACCCTTAAACCGTTAAATTGATTTACATGTAATTCAGTATTGAAATATTTTGAAGGACGGAAGGACATAGTATAGTTTTTGCTGCGGAAAAACTTACAGTTCATCTAGTATATTATAGGTTTGATTTTATTTACGCAAATTGAGAAGAAGAACAAAATTTTTTATAAATACTTTTCTATTGTGTAATTTGTTGTGCAATAGATGCTCACAATAAGTTTATTTTCAGGACCTACGTACGGAACGCCTATACGTATCATCTGAGCGAGATTTTCTTTACGATAGTCAATGAGTACACCGATTGGGAAAGGACGGTTCAGGTAAAGTACCACTTTAGAAAATGAAATATCTATCATCACCATCACGTAGTTGCTTCGCAGAAAGATAAGTTGTTTTCTTTTTCTTCTTTTTTAACATTTTAATGTGTTATTTTGCTCAATATTTTTTACGTAAAGGTAAATAAAGCCAAAGGGCGTTAAGTGATAAGAAAAGTAGCGAGTTTATGAGTGCTGGCAGCAATGAAATAATTTCCTTTTTACGTAATCCTTAAGGCAGGCATACAATATTTTGGCCACGCGGTAGACATAAGTGTCGCTGCACACGGGCCACACAGCGGACAGCCACAAACGCCGTTTTAAGCTAGTCTATTGGTCGTAAAGTGAATCGTTGCACCGCGTGGCTACAACCGGCGCGGCGGCGTCAAAAATGTATGAAAACTATAGGAAATATGCCGGTAGTGGCGTTTTGTGGTTGTGGCCGGTGGCCTGTGTACGGGAGCCCTTAATGTTATTAATTGTGTGATGTGACCTATAACTATGCGCTGGTCTAGCGAATTTCCCATCAGGTCAACTTAAAAATAATTAATTTTCTAACATTTTACCAAAAAAAAAAACACAAGTCACAACGCAGTAAATAAAATTTTCACTTGCAAGACTTATTTTTAACCGACTTTCAAAAAGGAGGAGGTTTGGTTACTCTCCTATTTCTAATTTATTAAATTAACTGATAATTATACAACTTAGTATTCTATTCGTTTTGTCCCAGTAACGTAATTTAGGCCAATTAGTATCAAAAGTAAGATCCATTAGATTGAATATACGTTCAATGAGGTACATACAGACCTAATGTATTTCACTAATTGGCCTTATTAATTTATGAACTTAATTATTGTTTGACAATAATTCGGATATATTGATACAATATTGGCAAATATAATCTTTGGTATTAGTATTTGAATCGAGGTTAATGGATTTCAATGTTCTAAGTGCTTTATGTTATTTTTGTCCTTGTTAATATTAATTTTCCTGGAATACGTCTTTGTCATTTTCATTCGTGTCATTGCCATTTTCCTCTTTTCGTAGAGCTTATTGAAATCATATTATAATAATCCATAGAACTATAATTATACATCTCACTTTATCACACTTGGCTTGAACCACGTACCAGTTAAAAATGCAATATGTATATTCGAGTGCATATCAAAGAGATAAGGGATGGGTTAACGTACAATTTTTACATTTTGTAGCTCTCTGTATAGCTCAAAATCATAATTAGTTTCATTTTGCTTCTAGTTATGGCAAAACAATATTCCGTTTTCCACACAAAACCGACAGTGAATGTGGTAATAGGCAAAATTGTAGATAATGAGAGAATTTGAGAGCTTCGTTTTCGGAATGACCACTGTACTATTCAGAGGTCGTTAGATTAATTATCTTGTTGCTGATGTACAACTATGTAGTTTTGTACTCATTATTGTATGGTACAGAAATAAAGTATTTCATTATTCGTCTTTGAAAGTAGAAGTGTTTAAAAAAATTGGGAAGTTGATTTCGTTGCTTATTTCTGCTTTAATAATTTTACCTTTCGTGTGTTCAAATGTTATATGAAGTCCTAAATTATTTAAGCAGATTTTCAAAAGAGTAATTATTTTCTCCATAATATAATGAATGTTATGTCATGTTTTAATCCAATCCCAAAAGCAGTTTAACAATTCCTAATCCAAAGTAATTTTTCCCCAAATAATAACTTGCAATTGAGACCAAGAAGACATAAAAGGCAATCTCTATGTAAAATAAGAGAAGTTCATTCCTGGACAAAATATGGTGGACCTACGTAATTTAGTGGTCTTAAAATGTCAAACCCAGTCAAAAGGTCACGGCTAACATTGAATTGACATAACCCGACCAAATCACGTAAGTCCGCCAAATGCCTATGAATCAATTTCCTCGAATCACGGCAAAACGAGACACAATAGCTTTACAATAATTGTTATCGCGGCCCACTTGGGCATTACGGAAGTTGAAGCGTTAAGGCCGTCCCCCGAGCAAACGACCTTGGCCATAGTACATTTGCCGCGTTGCCGAGATCGCGCCAAAACCCTATTATTTTCCTAAAAAAAATTTAAAGCTGGGAATATGTAGTTTATAATATTGTCGATCTATTGGCGTGAGTTTCATATAAAAGTAATTTGTAAATGCTAAGGAGATGCTGAATGTATGCTTGAATTTTAATAAATTGGCATTACTTTGGTAGCTGATATCATGAGTATTATAAACAAAAAGAGAAAATTTAAAACGGCGAAAGGAATGTTGATATACTGAAGATTATTGCTGTATTTTTATTATAACTTTGTAGCTTTCAGATTATGAGTTTATAAGGCTTTAATACGATCAATTACGGAATCTCCGGAGGGAACGCCCTTAATATATTATTATATTAACTATTTTACCCCTATCATTAAAACATCCAGAAGTCTCATATGGTTTCTTCTTTCAGCATCCAATAAACACGCGCGACGCGGCTGTTCTGGCGTTGTCTGACGCGCAGTACGTCGCTCCACTGGTCCAAACTGGGGACTTCCTCAGCGTCAGTAAGAGTTCTGTTGGCACTGGATCTAATACGTTCTTCTACGTGTTCGACTATCAGACGAAGGATGGGGATTATCCACAGGTAAATGATGATGACGACCTCTGTGGCTCAACGGGTAGAGTGTGTGGCAGCTCAAGCCGGGGTTCGCCGGTTTGACTACCGCCGACGGAACAAAAAAGTTTTTCAATGTTCCTGAGTCATGGATGTGTATTAAATATATGAATGATATAATAAAAATCTTAATTGTATGTATAGTATAAAAGTATTAAATATATTTTCGTTGTCTGGTACCTGTAACACAAGTCCTTCAGGTACTTAGCACGGGGCCTGATTGACGTAGTGTGAAGCGTCCATAGATATTATTATTATTCAAAAATGAAATGCCTCTGAGACCAGATTAATTAACATTCATATTTTAACAATATATTACATTATAGAGTGTACGTGGTCATTATTTTTTTATAAAGTAACTAGCTGTCCCGGCAAACGTTTCTTTGCCATATTATATAAAGTATTTCGCCCGTATTATTTTATTAAATTAGTGACTAAATAACTATGTTACCATGGCAATGTCCATCGCTATCCCGTGATCCGCCTCGCATAAACAATGGTCGCTCTTTATAGACAAATAATTTGCAATAAAATTGCGACTATAATTAAAGATCTAAGCTATCCTATCTCTCAAGTTGGAAAAAAGCACACATTTGAAAAAAAAGCATTAAAATCGGTTAAGTAGTTTAGAAATCCATCGCGGACAAACATCGTGACAGGAGATTTATATATATAAGATTATTAAATATTTTACAGTGCAACGGTTAGAACCTACCACACCACACAACCTTCTTTACTTATTTTTATGCGGTCTCTCGTAGTACAAGAGATAACAATGTTCATCCATACAGTTTAATATTATAAATGCGACAGTGTGTCTGTCTGTCTGTTACTTCTTCATGATCAAACCGCTGAACCGATTTTGCTGAAATTTTATATGGAGATACTTTGAGTCCCGGGAAAGGACATAGGATACTTTTTATCCCGGAAAAATGTACAGTTCTCGCGCAATAAACGAATTTTGGCGCAAAGGAGTTGCAGGCGTCATCAAGTACATGATAATTGATGATCAACGTCGATTATCGAGTCCTGGGATTTTTTTATCATCCGTAACAAAACCAAAATTAATAAGTTAGAAACACAAAATACAAATACCAAACAATTTCATTTACAGCAAATAAAAATCAAAGTGAAATCACATATTCACATTTATAATGTTTAGATAAAACTTCCGTAAACAAACCGTATTTGTTTGATTTAAACAACTATTTGAGTATTCCATTTTCGTCGCATTATGTTTATTGATAAAACAAACAGCGTAGCGTTTGAATGCTTGATTTTACAGGGTTATATAAGTTTATGGGCAATTACTACTTAATTTCGATTGAAGACATGAGTGAATGAACCGGGTAACTACCGTTTTACAACATAAGAGCAATAACTCATTTTTAACTTAATATAATTTGAACAAACGTAGTAGCTTACCTGCTTCTTCATCTGGCTTATATAACTAGCTATACATAGAATCCATTATTTCAAATCATTTTCTCGGTCCTAGTGCCTCCATTTATGCAAAATAACGACAGTTTTCAAATTGTTATTTACCCGATTTTATAACTCATGTCTTCAATTTTCAAGTATCTCAACCCAAGTACTCAATTTTATTTTTAAGCCTTGTTTAAATACTCTAAAGTATTTCTCCAGAAAATCCAATAATTGCAGACTGATCAGAAGTATTTTGTCATGGATAATTTATGCATAAAAATCAATTTCTTCGATGGTATTTTACTAAACATTTCTTGTCTAAATGTCAGTTACTAAGGATGACTGATATAAAAAAAGATATAAATATCAGTCATCCTTATGTCTTTACAAGAAATGTTTAATTAGTAAAATAGTTTATAGACGTGGTAGAGCCATGCTTCGGCACGAATGGGCTGGCTCGACCGGAGAAATACCACGTCCTCACAGAAAACCGGCGTGAAATAGCGCTTGCGCTGTGTTTCGCCGAGTGAGTGAGTTTACCGGAGGCCCAATCCCCTATCCTTTTCCCTTCCCTACTCTTCCCTATTTACTTCCCCACCCTCCCCTATTACCCCTTAAAAGGCCGGCAACGCCCCTGCAGCTCTTCTGATGCTGCGAGTGTCCATGGGCGACGGTAGTTGCTTTCCATCAGGTGACCCGTTTGCTCGTTTGCCCCCTTATTGCATAAAAAAAACCATCGAAGAAATTGATAGTTATGCAGTGGACGGACCTGCGTCACTTGACACAGACTTACTGCATTGACATAACCTAACCAAAATGCGTAGGTCCGCCTCCGCTACCTGCCTATGAATCAACTTATCTGATAGTATTATCAGAGAAATTGATTCCTTGGCAGATTTTGGTCGCGTTAGGTCAAACACTGCAGCCGACCGATCACAGCTAACATTTAATTGACATAAGCCGACCACATGACGTAGGTCCGTCAAATGCCTAGGAATCAGTTTCCTCGATGGTTTAGTTCTTGCAATCTAAGAGATGCGCGTCGCCTTTATTTGTAGTTGGAAATGTGAATAGACATTTTCGTTAGTGTGTGTACCCGACGGAGCAGTCAGTAGCGAGCGAGCCACGTACGCGTGTATAGATATGGTCACTCACACAACTAAGGGCGACGCGCACTCGTAGATTGCAAGAACTATACATTACGGAAACAACATACTTTTCCAAGGTCTAATGATCTAATCTATATTCATTTTTTTTAACTGCAATCACTGTTTAGGTTAGCAATCATAACAATAAAATTATTTAGGAACTAGTGGGTGATAATGTAAAAAATAAATTGTTACCCAAAAATTGTAATGCCCATGTAAAATCGAAAAAGAAAATAGGATCGAAAAAGGTTGTCCCTGTCTATTTATGAGGCGATATTTTACATAAAATCTTTTGCATCATACATAAATCATAGCTGAAATTACTTTTATTACTCGTATTATAAATCAGATTCCTTTTCAGAGAATGGGCTCGGTCCATGGGGAGGAGCTGCCGTATTTATTTGGGGCCCCATTAGTCGAGGGTCTGGGGCACTTTCCCAAAAACTATACGAAGTCCGAAGTCGCCCTGTCTGAAGCTTTCATACTCTACATGGCGAATTTCGTTCGGACTGGGTAAGTATTTGCTTAACTTTAAAACAATTAAAATGAAATTTAAAAGTTTTGTGTGGAAAATCCATTGATAGAAGTGTGACTGAATAACAAAAATTGTTTCTCAAAATGTTCATCAAGGCGTAATATGTTTTAGTAGTTTGTCATACTCGACGGGACGGTCAAACCATTTTCGTTGCTTTAGCCTTTTTTTAAATCTCTATTTATTTAGAGATTTTTATCCGAAGATAAATGTCAATCCCATTATACCCTTTTGCTCTAGCCTTTTGTTTATAAAAGTGACAGGTACATAAACAAGAGTCATCGTTCTATAGTCAATACTAAATTGTATTTCGTTGAGACAAACATTATAAAATTCTGTAGCTATTTCCCAAGAATAATTTTGAGAAAGCCACACCAAACGAACGCTATAATATTTTACCCGAAATAATTGCAAGAAATAGTCTCCATCAAAGGTATTTTCCAAAAACCGGAATAGCCGTATCTAAAGCTTCCAAACTCTATCCATCCAGGGTAAGTTGTTAGTAAATACTGGCTGCGAGAAAGTTAGTTTTATTTATTCAGGTTTTCAATGTTCAGTTTTTAAATTGCTTAGTTTGGGTTATTTACACGTTGCTTTACTATTTATACGTTCCGGGCGCTTGCGTCGGATTTTCGAATCTAATTTGTTGTATGACTTTCACGAAGAAATTGTTTACGAGGTCATAAAACAACATATTTTATTGAGAAAGGAATACAAAGTAGTAAAATATGCAGACTGATTATTATTTACATATTATACTTACTAACTTATCGATTACGAATTACGATATTATCTAGCATATTAGATATATGAGACGTAATTTTCAACGGTAGCAAGTATTTCTATGTAGACTTTCATATTGAAAGGCTTTGAGGGAATAAATAAAATTATTTTCTAATATTATATCAAAACATAAATAATAATAATTAACCTAATCTAACAGCAAAAATATTTTTTTTTTCTTATTTATTCCTCTTTAAAAATTTCCATCCAATTATAGCGTTTAGTAAAATTCATTTTCCATTTTGTATAATAGTTCTGTACACTGTTCTGTAGACCTTCAATTAGAAAAAGTAATTAAATCACAATTATAGCGGTTAATGAACGCCGTGGCTCTGACAGACGTAACAATGCCCGATAATGTATTATGAACAAAGAACTTACAAACGACCGTGTAATGCCCGCTACAGACCGTGATGTGAAACTGTACAGTTTTACCGCAGTAGACTTAGGCTGGCCGTATACGCACGTTTTCCGTATTCGATTCACAAATTCGTTTTTCGTATTCAAAGATCCGTTTGCATGGAATCAGTATACAATGCCTACATCAACTGCCACACATATTCCTTTTTCTCTGTACGGAACGAATTCCGCGCGTACGTTTCAAGTGCAAGCCAGCGCGTGTGTGCGTGAAAAAAAACGAACATTTTGAATAGTCTCACGGAACTCCGGAAAACGAATTTGGAAATCGAATAAGAAAAACGTGCGTTTGCAGCCTTAAGAGTCCGTATACGAAATTTTGCCGATTTCGTTTATTTAACAGACGTGATTAAACAGTTAAAATACAGTATTTTTATAAGTTTTAATGCACAACATGTAAGATTATTTCAATTATAATCTAATGTTGCAGCTAGATTTTTTATTTTTTTAAGTATCTTTAAATAATCCAACTCAAACCCGCGACAGTTTTGTGATTTTTGCTGTAAAAGGTTTAGAATATCACCTGTTTATGGATTGTATTGACGTCTTAACGGTATGAAAAAAATACAATGTACTGTTGAGAAAGTCGTCTATACAATGTTGGAATTACTTTTTACCACTTTCATATAAAAAACCCTTTAAAAAACAGAATACCTATAACTACCTGCTAACTTGGCGATCGTCCTTTTTCACCTGGCATATGAAAGACGGGCGTGAGTGTGAAGAGAGCAGTAGAAAAGATAGTACGGGCTCTTAAATAGCCACCATTGAAGGTCAGTTTACATTGTAACTAGGCAAAGCGACACGATGCAAAGCATTTTAGCCCATCAAGCCCCATAAAGACACCGGTGACCGTGACATCAATAGAATAACAATAGATTTCCAAGAATCCGCGATCGAAAGGATTAATGCCTTTCACAGCTGTGCAGCTGAACTTTATTTACTACACATGAAAATTACACATTGACTTGACAGACTTGCCGTCCGCGGTATTGAACTTATCGCGGTATTGAATTGAACTGCCTCCAAACTTGCATCCAAATTTGGATTTGGGAGGCTGGTTCAAAAAAGTGTCGCAAGCTTGCATTGTTTAAATTAGGTCTTATAGCAATCAATTTTTTACCAAATTAAAGAAAAACACGCATATAATAGCTATTGATGAATCACACTGAAGTGTGTTTTGATATTTTAAAAGAAGATAATAATATTATGATAATTGATAGTATCTAAATATTATGTTCTCCATTACAAAACTGTGCAGTTTCATCGTAACGTGTGTAGCAGGGATAAAGACGGACGAAACTAACAAATAATAGCAAAAAGGACGAAATCTTTTGTGTCGAAATGATACACAAAGTTTTCGGCTAAGATCATTTTGAGTGATACAAGTAATCAAGAAAAAACTGTATTTCAAAAGCTTTTATTACTAAGGAGTAATATTTATAAACGCAAATCAAGGCAGGCTGATCACCTGACTGCCTCACAAGAAATATGAACCATGTATCGACAAGAATAGTCGGTCCTGCAGGCTTAGCGTAACAACATTAGAAATGGGAAAGAATGGACATACTGACAGATTTTAGTAACAAAATGGCGGATTACCTTTTTCTAACTGTCACTCTGTGTATTCTTTCGTAGAAAGAAATCGTTTCTAAGGTGACCATGCCAAGCCTGCTGCGCCTGATCCCTTGCTAGTCGTGACGTTCATCCGACCCTCTGGGTTATGAGAGTAAAGTAAGAAAGTGCTCTTTACTATCAGAGAAGTTGATTCCTAGGCAGATGGAGAACTATAGGTCTACTAGAATCTGATGGCTAGATGGTAGTTTTGTTTTTAATGAAATAAGAGGGCATGCGTGCAAACGGGTCACCTGATGGAAAGCAACTTCCGTCGCCCATGAACACTCACAGCATCAGAAGAGCTGAGAGATTTTCAAAAAATATCCGTGTTCATTGGATCAATTTTTATATTTGCGTGTTTCATACACAGAATCAGCTGTTATAAGAAAAAAATAAGATCAAAATATTTCATTCCAATTACCCCGATATTACTAGAGTCAATTTCTACTCTCACTTTTTGCCTTCAAATCCTGGTAGACCTATACGTAGTTTGGTCGCGTTACGTCAAACCCGGCCGACAGTTTACAATTAACATCGAATTGACATGATCCGACCAAATGACGATCTGTCAACTGTCTAGGAATCAATTTCTTCGATGGTACATTTGGGTCAACTGTCAAATCACCTCTGCTTTGCTGGCCCTTGTTTCAATCAACCGGTCACCATCACCAAAACCGGTGTGTGAGACAGTAATCGAATTTATTTCTTTTGTGCCATTTTTTTCCGTATTTTTGTGGGCTTCTGTTTTTAAAAAATAATTGTTATGAAAATTCTACATTGCTGTGCCTTCTTTACAAATTGAATACATCAAAGAAAAAAATAATGTAAAAATAATACGGAATTTCCGTTTTCCTTTCTCGTCCATTTTCTAAGCGTTGTATTTTCATCGGTTTCCTATTTATATAATACGTACATTAATATGAAATGATACAAGGAAGGATGTAAGGTAGAATAACTTATGTAAGAACCAAAAATATGAAAGCTACATTTATGATAATAATATTTCTAGGTTAGATACAACTATTTTTTATCCGTTTTTATCCGTTTTATTAATATCGTAGGTAAAAAATAAGATAGTATTTATCTTATGGAAACAAAATATCCAAGAGAAAAAATATAGCACTAGTTGGTCTTCAGATATATTTTGAATAGTTTACGATGAATCTATTTGGATTGAAAATATCAAGGGACTAAAATGAGAACGTAATTAGTAATTACGCCAGGAAAATAATAATCTTGAATAATTAAAAAACTAAAAGTGACATAGCTACACTAATATTATTATTGATTTGAAAGTGTGTCTATTTGTTTATCACCCCTTATTATTGATACGAAAATAGTTTCGGGGGCTGACATGGTATTTCGAAAAAATGTACGTTTTCCGCGCTTTATATATTATACGCAAAGGTCGCGCTGTTGGAGTCGAATCTAACGGCTAGGTTTGACTGTTTGACATAACAAATACAATTAATTTCTCTGATAATACGTAACCGTATTCATTACGTGCCCATCAAAATGATGCGCAAAATTGAAAATATGATAATATATTTTGCAGATAATATAATATGATAAAACCACCAGCCCGGCGCGGCTCACCGCCGATGCCACCAGCTGCCGCCTAAACCGAATTTATTCACAAATATTTAATACTAATTTATAATAATGATTTATGGATGCTAAAGTTTACAGTCATCACACATGGGACTGAGTAAACTTGTTGAGAACATAACTTAAACATAACATAACATAAATACGCGTTCAAATATACTACTTTTGGTTGAATATTTAGGTAAACTTGTTTTGAATTTTATCTCTTTAATAGAAAGTATTTTGGAATATTATAAGCAAAAAATGGTTGCTCTCTGAGAGCTCTGGTGGAAGTGAAAAAACAAAACCACACGGTAGGAAAATTAATATTCAACCCTTTCCAAAAAAGTACTCAACTTCGCTAAAAAGTTTTAACTCTAGAGTCTAGGGTGTTATCAATTCATAAACATTATGCTGAAATCTGAAGTAACACTATTTATAAACATTGGTCTCTCAAAAAGGGGTCTAAGAGAACAGGGGTCTTAAGTTGAAAGTAAGATGTGTATTTTGTCAACAGGAACCCCAATGAAGCTCAGAAACAAGAAGCTATTCTGCCAATTTCCAGAGAGAGGAACAAATTCAAGAGCATCGTGTGGGACGAATACGACACACTCCATCAGAAATATTTGGAAATCGGTAAATATTATTAGTTTTAGAATTTCATAAATTGAAGATATTGAAATGTGTAAAATAATGTAACGAAGAAATCCACAATTTAATTTTAGAAAAGATACTCTGAACACTTTTGTATATTTTGTATTTTTCTTTCAATTTTCAAAGAAGCGTGAGTCAAAATTATAATTATAATTATTCCAATGCTATATTTGGAACCTAACTTAAATCAATAGGAACACATAAATAAAATTTGTCAAAATTCAGAATTTTGCATTGGCTGTAACTCACAGAAATCTCAAAATAAGAAGATCTAATAGCTCAGAAATTGGTTTAACTTTTTACTCTTGTCAGCTAACAAATGGCGTCAGTAACAGCTGGTATAAAATGCTCGTTTCCAATAATCTCTCCGATGAATCCGGCAGAGATTGCAAAATTTACATGCACTCAGTCATGACATTGGTTTTATTTTGTTAAGCATAATAATAACTATAGTACTATTTTGATTCTGTAGTGTTGCATTTGGTTTTAAATTATTTATCATTATCTGATCTATGGGATAAACCGCAATGAATTAATTTTAATTTTATTTGGCTACACACACTCATTGCAATATTGGTTTTATTTTGTGTAGCATTGTGCACTTGATTCTAAATCATTTACTTAGGATTCATCATTATTTAGGATTCAACAACGATTTCATAGATATTTTGTTTAGCTCGGTTTTATCGCGTTAATTGAAAATCCAAATCAGGACTTTGTATAGTATTTCTATCATCTTGACAGCCTTTATTCTTCCATTTAACTTTCTATGAATAATTAAAGTATTTACATAAACCTGCCTACAGATTTGTTAACATCGAAGCTTCATCGTCCTTTGTTTCATGTATCAGTGAAAACTATAGATGTTAAGGCATTGAAGCGTTGATAAAACCTCATCCCGTTAGATGCTTCACAGGCTTATAGATAATAAACTGTAGTTGAGGCACCTAAATCCGAAACATGCTTTGTTATTCTCGAAGCATCTGTTACAACACTAGGCAGCTAAATTACACAAACAGTTAAAGGAAACTCAACTTTGTTAGCTGATATTAAAGTACATATTGTTTGCCCCAAGTTTGCGGCTAGACAGGTGTAAGCAACGAAGATATTGAGGGCTTGAAACACGTCAATAACACGCCCAAAAGTCTCCGTCGGACCCGAAAGGATCAAAAGAAGATCAAAGGAAAGATAAAACATCTAAAAGATGTCAAAATATTATCTAAACGTAGAGCGAGAATTAGAATAACAGAGTTTGTTTTATCTTTAGGGAAAAATAACTATGATACTGTATTTTTAGTACTTCTCTTTACTGATACTGTTTCTAGCATACACAATATCTTGGGATACGTAATATCTAGAATGTTGCTTTGGGGTTTTTGTACTTATAATCTAAAATATTGGGGCGGTACCCACAATTTGCCTAGTAATCAATAGATATTAATTATATTATACAACGTCTGAAATGACGTCGTGGGCTTCGGCCTGACCGAACATGCTATCTCGCTCGATCGGAAGATCTTCTTTTGCAGCCTCCACTCACATTGCTAAAATATGTCATATTAAATAGTTCATAATATTCTAGATAACTTTAACAAACTTAATAATTAATTTATCGGGTATAATTATACACAATTTATTATCTTCCATAATAATTCCAATTATATCATTATCATAATGTATTACGCAGAACGGAAAATATTAAACCAATACACAAAATAAACTTTGTTTCAATAAAGAAACATTTATTTTATCGTAATACGGTTCACGGACCTATCAAAATAGATGATTAATGATTGCCAACGTTAATGCATAATATAAAACGTCATAATGTCAACGTGAAATGACTAAAAGCCATTTTATTGCGTATGTGCAAACAAAAGCACGTAATTATTAATTGATTTTCCGTTCATGGCAAATAAGGTTAACGCGGAAATCTACTTTGTATTTATTGAACTGGACCGAGTTCAATCGAACAGGGTAGATTTTTTATACGCGGCTCTCTGCCTGTTTACTTATAATTTTAGATGGTTATTTGAGTATCATGTAGGCGTCTGAGTAGAATGACGCCGTCAATCTTACTTTCAGAATTAACGCTATACAATTAATACATTTACAAAAAATATAAACACAAAATACTATGTAAATAATGAAGTAAAAGGATGTTTCATTAATTACAATCAAACTAATTAAAGCTTATAAGCTGGTAATTACTTTCATATTTATACCATTAATTAAAATACTAATTAATTAACTTCGCGTTACGCAAACAGCTTTAACGCTGATTATTCAAAGCTTATTTATTCGCAGGAATGAAGCCCCGCATGAAGAACCATTATCGCGCCCATCAGCTGTCAGTGTGGCTGCGGCTGATACCGGAAATCCACAGAGCGGGGATGAAAGACGTCGTCGCGAAACACAACCTGTTCCGGAACCACAACGACATGGAACTGTATGACGGTCTCGTCCGGCCCGACCCGCTGACCCGCGCCAACTATTACGACCCGACGCTCGAGACGTACCGACGACCCAACATGTCCCTCGACCCGTCCACGACAATAGAGACGTACGTCACGACCTGCATCAGCGTCGTGTCCCCGCGACCCGACTCGCTTGTCACTCAAAGTCGGAACGATTCCCGTCAGGACGTTTCTAATTTGGAAGTCGCGGGGTACACGGCGTATTCGACCGCTTTAAGCGTCACTATCGCTATAGGGTGCTCTCTGCTGATCCTGAACGTGCTTATATTTGCCGGGGTTTACTACCAGAGGGACAAAACGAGATTGCAGGTGAAGGCGCTTCAGCAACAGAAACGGAATCACTCCACGTTCGACGGCGCGTCGAAGCATCAGCACTTCTTCGTCGGCCATTCCCAAAGCTCCAGCACGATAGTCGACATCGACCATCAGGATAAGTCCGCAATTATCGCGATGACGAATCGAGTACCGCATTTCACAAGTGGAAATTGCCCGAACGTGTGCCACACGGGAATTCAAATGTCGAATTTGAAGCAATCGAGCCCGACGAATAGAGGTCAGTGCACTACGCTACCGAGAAAGGTCGGCTTCAGCTACCAGAATCAGATCTGCAGCTCGTCGAATTGTATGACCTTGCCCAAGAATGCCACGTTCATGAGCAGCGGGAATTTGCCGGACGTCCAGGCGCAGACTGGCCAGTCGCAGACTCCAGGTAACGGCTCGGTCCCGTCAGCGTCACCCTCCCAGCACTTCCAGAAGTCGCGAATCCCGCAGGCGGCCATGTCGGAGATCAACGCATGAGAAATAGAAGATATTTACAATTATGTATAAAGTGATACTTATCATTGTGGCAGAGACACAACTCACGGAGTGCATAGTTGTAAATATCGCGACGAAAGTGTAAATAAGTGACTCTATAGTGTAAATTTTAGTGAATAAATGTAAATAGTATAGCCTCCATGAAATGGGTTCACGGGATACCACGATTTTAGAATGAATCAATTAATTATATACCTCCTACATGATCGAGTAAATCGGACGTTAATTAAAAATTTACTTCTAGCAATAAGAAGTTTCAAAATAAATGTACATAAACTAGTAAATAAAGACTGTACTGTAAAGATTGCGTGTCAAATTGTCCTATATTTACCTCAATACGACAAAAATAATCGTCTTTATAATCGTTTAGGGCTTCTTTTGTTTTGGATGAAAAGTTAATGTTGAAAATTGTTGCGTTTATAATGGCGGTACATTGTATAGGTTAATTGTTTTAAAATGACTGTGGTTGTATTGTTTTAAAAGTTCTAATTAACGATATTTCGCAGAAATCAGGATATGGCTATCCATGTTAGTCTATGACAATGTTACGAAAGTGATTAAATTGGTTGTTACTTTGATCGAATACTTTGATGTTTTCATAGTTTGTGTATTACGTTGTTACGCCACTCTACGTTGGTCCATGATGGACAAACAACTACAAACGTGATTACATTCGTCTATACTTGATGTCGATTGTTCACGGTATAGACAGCTTTTCAATCATGGTAATGACCAGCTCTTACGAAAATGAAATCGTCTATGATTGTGAATGCTATTGTTTGACAATTATGGTAGTCCATCCTTGGCCATCGTGGAGGGCCTTTAGATATAGATTTTGTGTAAATCGTGAACTGATTAATCGACTTGTTGAACGATTTCTTTGTAACCGTAAGTATCTTATGACAAGTATCAAATACAAAAAATATTACGACAAAATAAACAATCGTGAATACTTCGTGTATTATTACCATCCCTTCTTCTATTATACTACCTCTATAACTCAATAGTTGAGCAAGCAACCAAGCCGGGCGGGTGTCACGTTCGAATCTATGTTCCTGGGTTATGGGTACATATTAAATAATTATGTTTCATAGTATAATAAAATCTTAAATAGAGTATGAACAATGAACATAGTACAAAAGATTTAAATTATAATATTTCCGTTGACTGCAACACAATTGTGTTGCAGTCAACGGAAATATTAAAAAGCTCCTGAAGGAATTCCTTCAGGAGCTTACCACCGGGCCAGACTAACGTAGTGCGTCCCTAAATAAAAATCTCATGCGTGAGTTCCGAAATAAAATTTAGTATATTGGCCAGTGCTCATATTTTCTGAATTCGATGCTATATTGTTCTGGTAAGACAGACGTATAAAGTATTAGTAATATATGACTTGCAACAATTCATCTCAATAGAGTATTTTCAATGCACTGACAAGAACATTTCGGATGATATAACGAATAAACACCTAACAATATGACGTCAATTCCCGACGTCACGAGCACTGACCAGTATACTGTGTAATATTTCAGAACATACCCCATATTCCGTTATATTATATTCTAGTGCGAAATAGTCTGTTGCGAGCTTACAAAATATAGCTCCCTTGGTACTTGACGGTCCTAGGGGACGGTCTGGTCTGAAATAAACCCTTACTAGAGCGCTCTTATATTCCTTTGGCTTAATATACCCTTCTCTTTATTCTGTATTTTCGTGCTTTTATTGTATCTTTTGATGGGGAAGGGTGGTATAGGGGTAGGAAATTAATTATTTTGGTTATCTACTTTATTCAAACAATGTTATAGTTACAGTAAATATAAAGTACTCATATAACAAAAGACATTCAAGTAGCTAAAATTTTTAGCCAAGACAATTTAATTAATTTCTGAGTTAAACCAGGTTAAACGATCTCAAAAATGTTGTCATATTAGAATTATTAAGTTGTTTCATTTTTAGTGGGTGTTTGCAAATGACATTTCACTTAGCTTTTATGTTACATGATAAATCCAATTATGACTACTTAACTTTAAAAACTTAACTTTTAATGGCTACTAACTTAACAAATAGAACTTGATTTAGTTTCAACATAAAGTGTTTAAGCTTTGAGAGTGTAAGGAGGTCATGCTTATCCTTTTAGAGTAAAGTGCTTTTTGCAGTTGACACTATTTTCTTTAAAAAGTGTACCTTTCTCAAAGTTATTCCTCTGCATCTTGAGAAACTTTATTAGCTAGATTTTCTCGAATTTATTGAATTTTTCACTAAGAAAATGTATATAAAGTCATAATAATAAACATAAAAAGCGTGTACTTTTTTTGAAGACGCATTATAATATGATTAGTATGAAGATTAGATAATTCCTATTAGTAAGTAGGATTAGAATAAAATTATAAGAATTAAAATAATTGCTAATAATAGTAAGAGAGATTTAGGTTCATCACACAGCTAAGATATTAATATAACGTATCGCTCTTATTTTATATGAAACAAAATACATTAAATGGAGAATCTGTCAAAAAAGTTGAAAATAGCATATTCGCCACTTTATCAGAATAAAATAAGACGAAGAAAATATATAATAAGATGAAGTTAAATTATTGTAGGAGAGAAGAGATGAAGTGGCTAACTAACGTTTTTGAAAATTTGCGTTTACTTGCCTAAATGGAGGCTTTAGAGCCGGCAAAATCATCTTATATATAAAAATGGATTTTCAAATATGTTCGTCGCGCTAAAACTCGAAAACGGTTGAACGGATTGGGCTGATTTTAGTCTTAAAATACTCGTAGAAGTCCAGGGAAGGTTTTAAAGTGACACGAAGTTCACCGGGACAGCTTGTTTGCAATAAAAATGTGGATTTTATGTACACTTACAAAGTTAGCCAGAAGATGAATAATGTATTGATTGTTTGTACTTGCCACTTGGTTGCAAATAAAGTTTTGAAGTTTGATGTTGAAGTAGGTGAGTTGCAGGGTTTGTTCCAGTTAATAGAAAGAAATGAGTCATTGCCCTTATATTATAAAATGCTACTTAGCTTGATCTACTTAAGTCTTCATTATTGAGTACATAATATTATGTATGTATATCTATAGAATGCTTCAGAGGCATTTAGGCGTTAACTTACATTTCTGTGGGCTGCGATTAAAATCGATACCCAACTCGGAATGCCGGAACAAAACGACATTGTTTCACGCCTTATGACAATGTTGCAAATGAAAATGGGGCAGGTAAGTATCTAAGTTTGCGGGTTGATGGCTTGTTATAGTGAAACAAAAGGTATTTTCAAAGTGACGTTATAATCCGGAAAAAGGTGTAAGTATTATCCATACTAATATTATAAATGTGAAAGTGTGTCTGTCTGTCCGTCTGTCTGTCTGTTACCTCTTCAAGCCTAAACCACTGAACTTATTTTGATGAAATATGCTATGGAGATAGTTTGCGTCCTGGGAAAAGAAATAGGATACTTTTCATCTGCTTAATCCGAACGAAGTTGCGAGCGTCATCTAGTTTCAAATAAACCTTAAGTGGAAAACAAGCAAACGGATTGCCTGATGGAAACTTAGTGTCGCCGCACACGGGCCACACGCGACAGCCTCAAACGCCGTTTTAAGCTAGCCTATTGGTCGTAAAGTAAATCGTTGTAGCGTGTGGCGGCCACCGGCGTCAAAAAATGTATGAAAATTACTATTCAGGTGTTTCACAACCCTACGTTGTGTGACATACTAAAAATATTTAGGCATGTTATTTAAATTGAGAGGGCAACTGGGCTTATACTGCTACAGAGAAGCTTATACTGTCAAACCAGAATTAGGGAATTGCAGCCAAAATGCAAAAACATGCCAAGTTTAACTGACTTTGTAAGGGTGTCTTTGTTTTGCTATGTACAGGGTGGAACAAAACTAAAAGTACTTAATGGTTAAGGTTGAATTAAAAGCTCTATTTAATTTAATAAAACTTGTAAAAACCAAACAATTTTGTAGTAAATTATAGAGCACTAGATGACGTCCGCAACTCCGTTGCGCCAAAACTCGTTTATCGCGCGGGAACCGTAAATTTTTTCGGGATAAAAAGTATCCTATGTCCGGGCGGGCGGGCGGGCGGGCGGGCGGGCTCGGGCGGGAGGGCGGGCGGGCGGGCGGGTGGACTGACGGACGGACGGACGGACGGACGGACGGACGGACGGACGGACGGACGGACGGACGGACGGACGGACAGACAGACAGACAGACAGACAGACAGACAGACAGACAGACCGACCAGTAACATAATATCAACGACACTGGTGCAACGAGGAAAGAAAAAAAACTGTTAACACACCATACTTACACTAGGTGTCTGTCTGTCTGTCCATCTCTCTGTCTGTAACCTCTTCACGCCCAAATCGCTGATCCGATTTTGCTGAAATTCGGTATGGAGATACGTCTTCGAGTCCCGAGAAATGACATCAAGGATAATTTTACCATATATATAAAATTCTCGTGTCACAATTTTCGTTCCCGTACTCCTCCGAAACAACTTGACCGATTCTCATGAAGTTTTGTGAGCATATTAAGTAGGTCTGAGAATCGGCCAACATCTATTTTTCATACCAAAAAATATTTATATGGCAAAACAACGTTTGCCGGGTCAGCTAGTCCCACATAAATGTACGCCTACACGATAAACGGATAATAACTCCTTCGACCATATTGATAAGATAGCGTGGGTAGGAGCTGTCTCCCAAGTGACACATCAAAAATATCCTTGCAGGACTGCAATACGAAAAGTACGTAAAACATTTCATTACAGCAAAAATTTCTCAATAACACGAATCGAATTCATCAAATTCATAACACCTCGTTATTTTAGGACAGGTGAGAATGATTTTTTAGAATTTTTGTTTAATTCCGGCCGGAGTTCGCCCGAGGGCGTCATTTGGGTCACGGCTGGAATAAAATCAGATTTAGGTCCGCGTGGTACCTTATCGCGACGGAATTTCGGGACTTTTCGCGAGAGTGTCATCAAGTTGTCATCGATTTGTCGACTTCCAAACTTGAAAGACGTTGTTTGATAGCGGGTGGGTAATTTGGCTGGAGCCCCAAAACCCTAGAGTACTTACGCCTGTGTTACACGGTGCGAGCTGACATGCGAGCGGGGCTAAAATGGTCGCTTTGAAGAATCATGATATGAATTATAATATGATTCATTTTTCTAAAATCGCAAAATGAAACTCTGCTTGCAATTCATTTCCGTATTTTTGTACTGATTTGACATTTGTCAGTTTGACAAAATTGACAATTCATTTGCTGAATTCATTGAGAGGAATTGCTAAATGTGACCATTTTATTAACCGACTTCCAAAAAACGAAGAGGTTATATGTTCGGCTGTGGATTTTTTTTTTGTATGTTCAACGATTACTCCGCCGTTTGTGAACCGATTTTCGAAATTTTTGTTTTGTTGTTTGTGGTACCAAATTGGAGTGAAACCTAATAAGGTTTCACTCCAATTTGGTACCATGTTCACAAAAGTGGTGACCTGATGATGGAATCCATGAGTAATCGAGGGAACTCCTCGAAATTTATATGGAAACATATAGTGATTTTGGTTTTATGTGAAGTGTACTAAGAATAAGCTACTAAAAAGTCAAATATTGGGTCAAGGTATACCATGGTTTCGAAGATGCTGAGAGAAATCCTGACTCCTTATAGATACACGTTTGGGAGTTTCGGCGTTGTTTTAAGAACAGAAAGCATATGCTACTATGCAATTAATATTCATCATCATAATCATAATCATCATCATCGTCATCATCATCATTACCACGTCGTGTTAAGGTCACCAATGTCTCATGGCACAGAATAGCTAGTAGTACAAGGCATAGGTATGGATATACTAATAATAATAATTATGTATTGTTACATAACAACACCTGTTTCTTTAATAGACGGCGGTCGGCGCTGCAGAGGCGACGGTGTTGCGCGGGCGGCGCGTGGCGGCAGACGACAGGTCGAATATTTTACTACTTTATATTATACAGATCGAATACTTTACTAACTACTGTTCACTTCACTGATAATATATTATTTTGTGAGTGTGAGTTGTGACTCTTAATGTAAAGAAAAGACGTCATACGCCTAAAATGGTCTTATGGTTCTGTAGGGTTACCCTGGGACGTTAATCCCTCTGGCGTAATATCAATTAAGACACCCAGTGAGTGTGAGCGAGAAGAAAAAAATTTGTTGTAGCGAATTAGTTATATCAAATGCTGTCGAGTAAGCGATACCGCGATGCAGATGCTTAACAACGACATCTGTTGTTGAATTGCGGAACTAAATTTTCTTAGAAAATATAAAGTTTACAAATCTCAACACTTAACAAATTGTAATAAAATACGTAAAATATACGCGAAGGTTTACGTACTAGTGTAACTAAAAAGAGTGAAATTATCATTATTTTTAACAAAAAATTAAAACCGACTTCCAAGGTAAAAACAATAATAACATTAATATGAACTAAAAAGTATTAAATAATTTTTACTATCTAATAGTTCCTTTTTCCGAATTCGGCTAAACCTCAACTATTTCTGTACTCAATCTTCATAATTTTGAAGTCGGTGCCAGTTCCAAAAGTTTCAAATATTCTGTCAGAGGACTGAAGATTCAGCTATCTGGTACCGACTTCAAAATAATGAAGATTGAGTACAGAAATAGTTGAGGTTTAGCCGAATTCGGAAAAAGGCACTATTAGATAGTAAAAATTATTTAATACTTTTTAGTTCATATTAATGTTATTATTGTTTTTACCTTGGATAGCCTAGTCAGTTAATGAGGTGCAGTGACTTGCACCGTATGACAGCGAGGTACTTTCATGTGCGAGTGGGCCTGTTGCTTGCGTGCTAGTTACTACAACATTTTTTGTTCTGCCTCGCCACTCGCCTTCTCTGACCACAGACACAACTCGATTTGGTGAATTCACCAGGCCCCTTAGACAAAGTCCCTTTCGTTAAAAACGATGACGAAATTCGTTATCAAAATGTATGGGATTTGACATTAGTCTTCGCAAGCGAAATGTCATTTATCGATGACTCATGTCAAACCGCATATATTTTGATAACGAATTTCGTCATCGTTTTTAACGAAAAGTACTTTGGCTACGGCCTCAGGGCAGTCTGCTTCGATGTCAGCAGCTTCGAGGCGAGGCGAGCTATGCTCGTGCGAGTACACGGGCACAGTAGCAGCCTACTGCATTTCAGCTGCTCGCACTTTGTAACCTATCCTTTAGTCAGTTTTTTTACCCAAAATGCATTCGCTAGTTTAGATAGCAAAGTTAGATGGGAAGAATTATGGCATTTGACATATTATCGCATAGCTAATGTCATGCCGTTCGCATTGGTGCGGATGAGTTATGTGAAATGCCATAAATTTTTGACATCTGTGATCTGACCAAGGACAACCAAATCTCACTTTTAGGGCTCACCCTAAAATAAATCGTCAAAAATCGTCTCTCGTTTGTGGACACCTCCATAATATCTG
Source organism: Polyommatus icarus (assembly GCA_937595015.1). Taxonomy (NCBI): domain Eukaryota; kingdom Metazoa; phylum Arthropoda; class Insecta; order Lepidoptera; family Lycaenidae; genus Polyommatus; species Polyommatus icarus. Next base: position 20,184,911 of record OW569328.1, on the reverse strand, counting down.
CATTGATTCAACTAATTTTAATGGAACATTAATGCAGCTTTCCTTGACCGTTCGATTCCGTTTCGATAGTATTTTTTTCGGCTTATACTAAACTTTAGACTACGAATAATAAATTAAATAAATAAATAAACGTTTATTCAACAAAAAATTTGAACATTACACAAAGTACCTACATTTAAAATATAAGAAGAAAGATACGACACAATACATCAAGATTTTTAAAACAATGTTACAGGATACAAACAAATACTATGATGGTAGGTAAAACAAAAGCACAAAAAAAAAACAACAAATTGAAAAACAAAAACAGAAAAAGCACAAGGCGCATTTAGAGATAAATTGGTAGGTAGTGCTCAAACCGTCGAAATGGAATCCGCTCAGGTTCGTGACCGTGGGTTTCACAGCCCCTGATATTCTGTGGACCCATTTTTGTCAGCGTTGGACAGACCATAGACTTATAATATATACTTAGCATCATACGTTTATGGGACAGACTACTTCAGGCACACTGTGTGAATAATTATTATCATAATATTGATAAAAAAAAATTAAAATACATAATAAATAATAATATAGTAAAATATTAGAATATGTAATAATATAATATGATTTATATTTGCATACTTATATATTTTATAATGTGTGTAATTTAAATAAAACAATAATAATATCGACGAAACAAACAAATAAAAAATATAAAGTGATAGCTTGTAAATTGGTTTAAGTGATATCAGAATCAATAATTCAGAACTCGACAAAGTACAAAAGACAGACAAAGTAGAGTAATGAGTTGTGACAAATCGGTTAACACAATATTATACTGAGCAAGACCTAATACCTCCTAGGAGGGTATTAAATATCTACCTATCATCAACAAATTCGAAGCAAGAGCTAATAAATAAACCGAGGCCTCAGCTCACTAAATGCCCCAAAATATGAAACCACAAGGAAAATATTATAACGAAAATAAATAGGCCATATTTTGCTTTACAAAATCACAATTTGTTGCCTAATAATAAAAATTACCCTCGCGAAAGGTTTAGTACATTACAGCAGTCTAGATCGTAAAGAAATCTCGCTTGTCATTTTTAAACAATCTATACTTATTATAAAACAAAGTCACTTTTTTTCCCTCATGTCCCTTTGTTCCCTTTAATCTTCAAAAGTACGCAACGGATTTTGATGATTCTTTCAGTGGTAGCTAGCCCATTTATCGAGGAAGGTTATAGGATATATTTTATCACGCTAAGATTAATAGAAGCGAAGAAATAGAGGAAAATGTGGAAAAAACGGGGAAAATTATTTGAAAGGGCTAACTTGAACACGCTAATCTCAGGAACTACTGGTCCGATTTGAAAAATTGTTTCAGTCTTAGATAGCCCATTTATTGATAAAGGTCATAGGCTATATTTTATCACGCTAAGACTAATAGGAGAATGTGAAAAAAACGGGGGAAATTATTTGAAAGGGTTTATCTCGCGAATTACTGGAGCAATTTTTATGTTATTTGGCACAGATAAGAAGTAGACCACATGAAGGATCCTGATAGGTTATCGATTTTATTCATTTTTTCAGTGGCTATATATTTTATACCTATGCGACGCCGGGGCGGGTCGCTAGTTTATTATAAAAGGATATTTTATTATGGATATTTTTACGTAATGAACTTCTCGTGTAGCTTAATAATACCAAGAAGAATAATCGTATTACAATATCTAAATAAAATTAATAGAGGTTCTGAGCTTGATTTGAATATTTGTACGTTTGTTAGTCAATAATTTTTAAAGTTGTTCTAGCTGACACTCAACTGTTATAAAAATGTCATATAATATTGTTTACCTTACTTTAGATTTTTAGAATATAGATTTTTTTATATCCTTAGAAATTCACAGTTTTATATTTTGCGTGTCGTTTCGTGTCACGCGGCATATTATAACAGCGACTATTATAATAATTATCGTAATTATTCAAATATGTAACTAAAAAGGCTAAACAAATTTTATAAATATTTCTAATTAATAATTTCCTTCATCAATAACAACTTAGTCATCATTATCTTTGATTAATTCTCTACGTAGAAGATAATTAAGAAGACTAATAACTTTAATTTGAAGAGAGCGGGTGGCTGAGTGCCGCCATTTGTAAAATTTCATGAAATATAATCAAAACACTGCATTTTCACAAAACTCACATTTCAAATTATATCAAGACCACCTCGAGTTATAAAGGAAATATTTATTGTTAGTTCAAACTTTGCTCCGTTGGTTTCCTATTTGTAACAAAATACTTTTAACTTTTTTCGTTTTAGTATATTTCAGTTAATAATAACCCATAAAATTGTGTTACTTTATTCGTTAAAAATAGCTTTAGCTGTTCGGGGGATATGGTTTGGTAGATAATCGGACTGACACCCACAAACACGTCAAACTTTACGTCTCTTTTTTAATCGAGGGTTTAAAAAAGTATTTTCATTCTGTCGTAGAATTCGAAGCATGGTCTGAATTTTAAATAAAACCAAGAATTAAAACAGTTATTATTTAAGGCGAACAATGAGTGTTAAAGCACTCAATACTTGTATTTATCATTCTCATTAGATTTAAAGGCATTGAAAAGGCTTTCTCGGCGGCCATTAGGCTGCTAAAAGCGAAATAAGGAAAAAACAAAGCGCCTTAAATGGAGCCATCGCAGTTCTAAATGACTTTTAGCAGATTCACCAAGTTCCGATCGCATATAGTTTAAATTATTTGCTTTATTTGGCAAGTTTAAGTTTATGTGTGGCAGAGTGTTTTTAAGAACTATTAAAAACCCAACGCAACGTGTGATTTTAAGTTTGTTGTGGCAACAACACAATTTTGATTGTGTTTCTCTCTTGAGTTCTTTTTAGGGTTTGCCAGCTAATTATTTACACCTAATATTAATATTATCTGGCGTCGTTTCTTGTTAGTAAATTGGCATAATATTATTATGTAAGTATACTGTCATAGGAGTTATTTATGTTTCATTTTTTGCGTTTACATGATTATTTTTTATGTAGTAAGGTTAGGTTAGTTTAATAAAGGAAATTAAATTTGTAGGTATTTTAATTTTACTCTTTTTTGATTGTCTTTTGTAATGTGAATGAAATCACCATAATCCAACATGAAACTTTTGCCCAGCCATCATTATGTATTTTAAGCATTCACATCAAAATAAAGGCAGATTATTATCGAGCATCAACTGGGTATCATTTTAGCTTCTATCATCGCTATCAGCAGCAATAGCAGCCTCTCTATCATCACTATCATCCAGCATTTATCATCAGATCAAAGAAAGCACCTCTACACAACTTAACTCTTGAACGTACAGGTGCTCTCAGACAGAAGTTATAATATCTTATATATAAAATTCTCGTGTCACAATGTTAGTACACGAACTCCTCCGAAACGGCTTTACTGATTTTTACCAAATATTATATGTATATTCAGTAGGTCTGAGAATCGGCTACTCGGTACTTATTATATTGATAAGTGCATTTGTTGAATAAATAATAGTAAATTATTACAACTCGAGAAAAACGACGACCATGATAGCGATGGACGTTGCCATGGTGACATACTTTATTTAGTCACTTCAATAAAACAATACGGGTGATATACTTTATAATATGGCAAAGAAACGTTTGCCGGGACAGCTAGTAATGTTATAAAAAATTGCGTAACACAATAACATTTTATAACATCGTGTAACATACGCTACAACATGTCAAAAAATAAACGTATCTTTTGATATAATTTTGAAAAAAATGTTAGACAAAAGTGTTAAATATATGTCGCAGTCATCTGGTTCAACCTGCGATTCGATTGAATGACCAGCGTATTCATTGAATGCCACCATTCAATTGAATGACTCGGCCGATTGAATGACCTTCACTCAACGTCCAACTAGTTAGCGATTTGTAACATAGCTCTTTGAAGATAGCGGACATGAAATCAGTCATGTAATTGAACGTATTTCGTGTTTTTTCCCACTGCGGCGCTACTGTTCACTAAAACAAAATATATGGCGTAAAAAATGCACTGATAGCACTATGTTGCTATTTTGTCGATTAAATTAGCTTAAAGTGCTTTACTTGTAATTAAATAATATGACAGCATGGATTAACTTTTTACTACCCCGTCAACGGCTACTTTAAAATTATAGCATATCATATTTTAACGACTTCACTATAATGACTTTTAGTCAAAACGTTAAACGTCACAGTCAACGTCTTGACGAGTTGTCCTTTAGTCATTCAATTGAATGGTGTCATTCAATAGATGCGCTAGTCATTCAATCGAATCGCAGATTAAACCAGATGACTGCGACATAATATTATATAACACTTTATAACTTCTGTCTGGGAGCACCTTTAAAGGGGTGTACACTGTACAATTTACTAGCTCGCAAAAAACAATATTTATTTATTTAAAAAAAACTCAACTCTTTTTTACAGAGTTTATTAAAAGGAGTTAAATAACCGCCCCAAAATATACATAATATTATATACTACGCTAAATAAGATAGAATTCGTCGAAAATGGGAAACGCTCAACTCAATACCGTTCGATTTGCACCTGAAGATTGTGTCAACAGCCTGATAAGTTGGGATGTTTTCGAAACAAGTTTAATATCAGGAATTTAAGCTTTGAGCGTCGATAAACAAATTTACTGAAGGATGGAAGTTGGACGGGCTAGAGGAAGGCATGAGCGAGCGCTGATCCGATCGGAAAGGATACAGTTTGGAGTGGCCTAGAGCAAACAATTCAAACAAGGTATATCAAGGTAAAAGGTATCGTATATCTTAAATCTATATTTTTTTTGTGAACCTATATTATCCCACAGCTGGGCAAAGGCCTATCTTAACGCGCAAACCACTGGTGGAATTTGGAATTTGTTGTCCCGGGGGATACTATTTATCCCAGAAAAACGCGATAAACGAATTTCAACGCAACGTTGCGGGCGTCTTCTATAGCCTATACTGTACGAAACATAGCGGTAGCGGTCATTGACTCCCTGTCAAAAACTTGTCATTTTCTATATAAACCGCGATTGACAACATCTGACACTATGTCAATCGCGGTTTATAATATAGAAAATGAAATGAATGAATTTTTGTCAGGGAGTCAATGACCAATACCGCCATGTTTCGCCGGGTACAGTATAGTTCTTCATATGTTTATACACTAAATTTGACTTAAACATCCTTGCTGGACTGCATACCAGGCAATGTAATTCCTGAATTATGGCCTCGTATAGTGCCGCTATGCAATCGTGATGACAGAACACTCGGCGGCTTTGCGGTTTTGTGTGTTAAGGCTGGGTTACCACTTAGTAGAGTATATTCATTTGAACCAGAAAAATAAAATAAATATTAAGCGGTGTTGTGCACTTTTTTGGGATGGGTAAAAAAAATCTCGCATCAGAAGTCGTGACCTGATTGAAAATTCGTAAAACGTAAACGTAGTAGAGATAAACAGCGATATCATGGCGCGCCCTTCCAAAATTCAAAACGTTTGAAATGCGTTGTCTTGCGTGGTCGGCTAGTTATGACTAGTTGACCAACAAATCTTGGTAATAAGTGACATTAAGTGAAATATTACGTGTACTGGTTGATTGGTTGAATACTTACTACATACAAACTCTTTCATAAAGATGTGACTACACACGTTGAAACAGTAATTTGGAGGGGCGCGCCATGTTATCGTAGTTTATCTCTAGCCCGGCTGAAGAAAAGTGATATTTTGTCTCTCTTTCTACTTTCGTTTTTACACTTTTGTTTTAAGTTCTACCGGCACTACCAAAATGCAATGTTTTTTTGCCCTTCTTCGTGAATTATTTAATTATAAGTCTTCCGTTTTGGAATAATAATAAATACTTTCTGTGTTACTAAACAGAAAGTATTTATTCTTATTCATTGCCTATTCATAGTATTTAATCTAATGTTAACTTCAAAGATATAAAAAGTTATTACAGTACTAGCTGTCCCTGTGAACTTCGTGTCACTTTAGAACACTCCCTGGACTTCTACGAATATTTTAAGACTAAAATTTGCAGAATCGGTTCAGCCGTTATCGAGTTATAGCGTTACTAACACAAATGAAAATCCATTTTTATATATAAGAATAAGATTATATAGATTGTTTGTCACTATTTCCTAGAGTAGGCGAAATAACAATATTTTTTCATTACATAATCAATAATATTTTCCTACAAAACACATTGAGTATCACATATTATTTTACACAACCAACTTTTCCTTCATTGAATCTGGCGAAACAGTATATTCAACTAACACAGATTCAAATTCTTCGTAGTCTAGAAACCTGAAAGAATGCAAAGCTTACAAGTTGTCATCTTGAAGATGGTTTAATTCAAGATAACGAAACGGAAACATGCACCTTATCCGTAAAACATAGAGTTTTAATTCCTTCGTAGTTACTCACTGCAATAAGCGCGTCGAAAGAATTTGCAGCGTAGTGTTTTGTAAATTCAACCTTAATCTCAACCATAATGAGCAAGTTTCATTTGGCCGGCATCCAGGGATAATTGGAGGTGGAAGGAATCACTTCCTGAATGGGCGATTAGTATTAATTAATCCTTCAGTATCCTTTAGTAAATAAAGCCTGATGAATGCGCAGCGAGGTAGGGTTGAGTAAAAATTGTGTTAAAATTTTAGCTCTTAGACTTTAGAGGAATAATAACATCGGAGAACTGTTACTTAGGTATATGGTTGGTTTTCGCGATTTAGTCGGGGTGTCAAAATTAAACGGCTAAAATTAATTGAGTTGAGATTCCTGATTTCAGACGCAAATATGATGCGCAACTTTAGTGCTGCAAGTTGCAACGTTACTGCTGCCGCAATACTATCTCGCAACACTGCCGCCGCAATATATTTTATACGCCACGTTGCCGCCGCAATATTGCCGCAACATTACCGCTGTATTATTATCAAGCAGCATTAGCACCGCAACACTGTCGCGCAGCATTTTTGCCGCAACAATATTGCCACAACATTAAGTAACATAATCGGGCACGCTGCAAAATTATCGATGCAAGTCGCAAAATTATTGTGCAGCATTGCCACCGCAGCAATGCCGCTAGAGCATTGCCACTGCAGCATTGCCGCGCAGCATTGCCACCGCAGCATTGCCGCTAGAGCATTGCCACTGCAGCATTGCCGCGCAGCATTGCCACCGCAGCATTGCCGCTAGAGCATTGCCACTGCAGCATTGCCGCACAGCATTGCCACCGCAGCATTGCCGCTAGAGCATTGCCACTGCAGCATTGCCGCTCAGCATTGCCACTGCAGCATTGCCGCGCAGCATTGCCACCGCAGCAATGCCGCTAGAGCATTGCCACTGCAGCATTGCCGCGCAGCATTGCCACCGCAGCATTGCCGCTAGAGCATTGCCACTGCAGCATTGCCGCGCAGCATTGCCACCGCAGCATTGCCGCTAGAGCATTGCCACTGCAGCATTGCCGCTCAGCATTGCCACTGCAGCATTGCCGCGCAGCATTGCCACCGCAGCATTGCCGCTAGAGCACTGCCTCTGCAGCATTACCGCGCAGCATTTTAGCCGCAGCTTTTCCGTACAGCATTGCAATATTATTGTGCAGCATTGCCACCGCAGCATTGCCGCGCAGCATTGCCACCGCAGCATTGCCACCGCAGCATTGCCGCTAGAGCATTGCCACTGCAGTATTGCCGCGCAGCATTGCCACCGCAGCATTGCCGCTAGAGCATTGCCACTGCAGCATTGCCGCGCAGCATTGCCACTGCAGCATTGCCGCGCAGCATTGCCACCGCAGTATTGCCGCTAGAGCACTGCCACTTGCCGCGCAGCATTTCCGCCGCAGTATTGCTGCCGCAGCTTTGCCGTACAGCATTTACGCCGCAGCATTGCCACAACAATGCAACTCAACATTGTCGTGCAACATAATTCATCATTCGCACGTTAAGGGTTTACATTTTATATGACAATCAGTTTATTTTTGTTCCTGAGTGCGTTTCCACAACAATGCAACTCAACATTGTCGTGCAACATAATTCATCATTCGCACGTTAAGGGTTTACATTTTATATGACAATCAGTTTATTTTTGTTCCTGAGTGCGTAAATATATCACAGCAAATGAGGGCTCGGGGTGACCGTTAAATGAAGGTTACGGGAACACGTGGCTCCAATTTAGATGTCTTACGTTTTATACACGTTGATTTCACATCTTCAAAGTGAGAAAAGGGAATGATAAGAAATATCTTTCTCTATTTTTTTATAAAAAAAAATACAAAAAAATGAATGGGTTCTGAAGTACAAGCAGAAGTGAAAATAAAAAAAATACGAAACAGCAGTACAGACATTTTTGTCAAAGACTTCGTTATTTCCTCTACTACGACGCACCAACATTTATATTATTATTATTTATTTTCTTCCTCCTTTTCAAAATTTTGATGAGATAGGTTCTAAACTCCCTGAAAAAAATGCTCAACGCTGCAAAAAATATTTTCCTAGTGTAGAAGTCGTGAAGAAAAACAATAACCTAAAGGTAACCTAAAGCTTCATATTTTTATGAACAAAAACTCAGTCAAATTATAGCCTTTCAGTTTAAAATTCTACAAATCAAGACCCATTAAAGATTGGAATATCAGTTTAAAAATGGTAATACGCAAACATTATTACCGTCGTAAAGAAACGTAATAAGTTGAGAAAATATAAAAAGAGGTTGAAGTTTTAAGTAAAACGGGAGTTGGGAATAAAAACTCATCTACCTCGCCATGCCCCGCCCCGGGGCCCCCGAGACTGTTTATCTGCCGTGATTGTTAATTTAATAAGTAAACATTTTGTTCACTTGATATCTACCTTTCGCGATAGTTGAGGAAAATTACGCTTTAATTATTTTGTATATTGAAACTTCGGTTTTAATGTTTACTAGAGAGTGTTTACAACACATAAAGTTGAAAAAAGATTTCGCACATTTTATCGTTTCACCATTTTCTACAAAAATAGTGTAATATAAATTATTATTTAATAATATTATATGCAAGATGCGACACTTGTCATATCAGCTATCACTGAATAGACACTAAACTGAGCACTGGGTCACAAAACATTCAGAGACAAATCGATATCGACCTATAAGAAGTTCGGAAGCATTTTGCACTTTACTTCGAGTTAATAAAGTTTAATTGATTCGAGAATACCTACAGCTTTAAGCTTTATTATACAATATTGTTGGGATTATTGAATAAAGACGAAAATAGAAAGCGTCAAATTGTTTACGAACCATAAAATATAAATTGAATAAAATATTATAATTACCTACTATGATATTTTTTTGATTCAGGCCGTTCAATAAAAACATATTTATGTGTATATGAAACGTGCTTAAACAGGCACGTTTTTCCTTGAAATTTATAATAGGGTCTTCGATTATTTTGTCCTTAAAATGTCACATGACAATTATTAATTCGTTACGTGCCAAGACGTCCTTGAACAAATGAAGAAGATAATGATACTTGCAGTCACAATATTTTAGAAGTTATCAGTTCTTTTTCTCCATTGGGCACTTTTTCGGACCAAAAAGCTTTGGACACTTGACCTGATTGAATATTCGTAAGACAGAGGGAGAAAAATGGCCGTTGCGGCGTAGTAAGGGATACTACTTTTTCCATCATTCGGCGAAAATGCATCCAGCGGGCCGATTCTGTATCGTACATTTGTGAGTTAATCACTGAGTTAGTAACGAAACGGAGGAGTGAGCAACCGAAAGTCTCGCTTTTGTATGCAAGTGAATACAAAAAGTGGCACTTTCCGTTACTCACTCGTCGGTTTCGTTACTAACTCAGTAACCTTTTCACCTTCTGTCGGCTTGCACATCCGTAATATCTTCACAAGTAATACCTTTTTAGCAAACTATTTGTATATTTTCCTTTTAATCCTTCGATCGGGGATTCTTGCAAATGCTATTGTAATCTATTGTTATCACGATCACCGGTGCTCTTACCTGGAGCTTGAAGGATTAATTACAAAACAATTAAAGCTGATGATGATGATGATTAGGGCAATACCGGAGGAAAACGCCTTATGTCTAATTCAAAGGATCACGAACGTGTAGGGATGTGACACTCGAACAGGAATTCGGAGGGTGAATCCGACGGATTTTATTGATAAAACAACCTAAAGTCAGGGTTACTTAGAACATTTTTTGTATTACTATCAAGCTAATTTTTGTGAGTAGTTTTATTTTGATAAGACGTACAACTTTTTTTATTTTCGAAAAATCTCGAAAGTGGTAGCTAATAGAGATAGAAAGGATTTTATACTTTGACTTGATGGTCCTAAAATATGGATTGTTTTATTTGTAGGACAAGGTTACTCTTAAATTATATAACTATTAAGGTTTATAGTTATATAATAAATAGTTATATAATACCAGCTGATTTTTTGTATATTGGTACCTACCAATGTACAAAAAATCAGCTGGTCAGAGTTCTGTTTTAGGGTTCTGTAATCAACAAAACTTGGTTGACTACTGTACCCTAAAACGAAACCCTAACCAGCTGTTTTTTTTTTTGTATTGGTAGGTTAATAGTTATATCATTTAAGAGTAACCTTGTCCTACAAATAAAACAATCCATATTTTAGGACCATCAAGTCAAAGTATGAAATCCTTTCTATATCTGTTAGCTACCACTTTAGAAATTTTTCGAAAATAAAAATATGTTGTTCGTCTTAACAAAATGTAGATACTCACAAAAAAATTTGCTTGTTAGTAATCAAAAAAAAAATTGTTCTAGGGCTATTACTATCTCTTTATCAAATTTCATCTAAGTAGGTTCACCTGTTTAAAGACATATTTGCAATAATTATGGCACTATGGTTAAAGTTATAAAGTGGAGAGGCCCATAAGACATTTCATATTATTCCGAAGTAAATATTTTAATATTATTCAAGTTGTTTCAGTTTCTCTTAGGGTCAATTCAGACCGCAACGCGACCCGTAGATAGATGACACAGACAGAGCATTTTTTTTTATTTAATTGCAGTAGTTGATATTTATAAGATACTACATGACACCCGCAATTCCGTTGCGCCAAAATTCGTTTATCGCGAGGGAACCGTACATTTTTCCGGGATGAAAACTATCTTTTATCCTTTCCCGGGACTCAAAGTATCTACATACAAAATTTCAGCAAAATCGGTTAGGCGATTTGGGCGTGAAGAGGTAACAGACAGACAGACACACTTTCGCATATTTATAATATTAGTATGGATATGGAAGTATGGATACAATACAAAGTATTCGACAATGTAAAAATACATGACGCATTTTTACATTTTAGTAAATATTTATGTTCGCTCGTAATAAATACTATCAATATGAAGCACTACCGCTGGGCTATCACGTATCTTGCGAGAGCAATGCGATAGCAATTATTGCGCGATAATTGCTCCAAAATCGCAATTTCGTATCACGTATCAGCCAAAACAATACGATTGCAATCGATCGCTATACATGACACCATTGTTTTTATACCCAGCAATCGCTCGCGCGATTATTGCAAGTGGATTGTTGATCGCTATTTTTACGTGATAGCCCTGCCGATCCAATATCGCAATTATTGTGATAACCGTCTTGGGATCGATCAACAAAATAACTTGAGGGAGTCGTAACACTATTTATATTTGGTTACAGTATCAATAGGCCAAATAAAAATGAATAGAAAATACAAAAGTTCTGAGACGTGATGGACTAAAACTAAAAAAAATATACTTCGTGAACGAATAAATTTAATAAAAGAGATAATAATAGTATTTTTTAAAGGTAAACTTGACTTCAAAATTGTACGTTATTAGCCCATACTGCCAAGCGGCGACACAATCTATTGTGTCTGCGATTCCCACGATCGAGGTATTATTAATTAATAAAATCTCTATCTCAAATACTGCTGCAATGATTTTGATTAAACTTGCAGTATAAATAGCATTTCTAATTATGAGTTATTTGCAACATATCAAAAGATTTTTATGCGCTCGGACTACAATTGAAAGTAAACTATCACTTAGGGCTGGTTTACATGTATTAAGTAGATAAGTAGTTAACTAAATTTTAACTTAATTTTAAGTTATTTATTGTATGTAAACACATAATTTAGTAGCAAGTAGCAAGTTAAAATTTAGTTAAGTACTAAACAAGGAAATTAGAATTTTGACTATTTTCTGTTAAGTTGGCAGGCGGGGCTTGTCACTTGACACATTTCGGGCAGGCACTTCAAATTAAGTTAAAATTTATCTGCTTAATACGTGTAAACAAGCCACTATCGCAAGAGATATTTTATGTCCCCCACCTAATGTCCTGTGACCTGTCAATATCATTTTGCATGTAACTATAATATTGCAGGTATCATAATAATATCGTTAAGAGTATACTCATGTTTTATGTACCTTCATCTACACGTGTATTGGGAATCTATTAAACATTTAAACATAAACCAAAATACAAATTTTATTAAAACTTGCGAAACAAGAATTTCATAAAAACTTCCCTGTACCTTCATTAATACGAAATTCTTAGAAATTTCATTACCGCTATATTAACTTTCTCGTCAAATTCATATATTTATTTAACAAGAGGTTAAATATTTAACAAGAGTTTAATAAAATTAAGAGGTGTAATAAGAATCCCACGTATACCGTAAATAAAATTTGTATAGCATCTAAAATAACTTCTTGAGACAAATTCGATACAAACTATTGGTTAATTTTGCTTGGTTCAATAAATTATATTGTGTTACTTATACGAGTAAGATATATTATTAAAATTAAATTTTTATGGTACTACGTCGAGCGGAAGACATTGATGATTATACAGGGTGTAACAAAAATAAGTGATAATACTTTAGGGTGTGTACGTGTTCCTTGAAGAGAGTTCACTGTGAAAGCAGCAGCGCTGAAAGACCACTTTTTTCACTTTTGTATGGGGAAACTCGTGACGCTCGGGCCCCTGCCCATACAAAAGTGAAAAAAAAAATTTCAGCGCTGCTACTTTCACAGTGAACTCTCTACAAGAAACACGTACACACCCTAAAGTATTATCACTTACTTTCGTTACACACTGTATATAAATAAAATAAAAAAAAATAAAAATAATTTATTTTCAGACAAAGAAGTCCATATTTTAAATGATATTGTGACAAATTATCTTATACTAACAAATAATCAAAATGCAGCTCGTCTTGCTACCCTGACATGTAGCTCAGTGAGTCTGCGAAGGAGTGTAGAGTCAATTCGCTCCGCTATCATCTTCAGGACCCCATTCCGGCTCTCCCGAACTCTATGCACTACTGACGCTACCTTTTTCCGCATAATCGCGTAGAAATCGTCGACTCCTGCATCGGCAAACATCCCGGATGCACTGCAGTATCGAGGGAGCCGCAATAGAGACCTGAATATGTTATTGTAGAGGACCCGCAAGGCGCCATAGGTCCGTTGAGTAAAGCTGGCCCACAGACCACAGGTGTAAAACGTCTGACAAAATGCTTTAAAAAGCGTTATCTTGACAGGCGCTGTACACCTGGCAAACCTGTGTGCCAGCATATTACCGCGGATCGATAGCGCCCTGCGCTCCCTCTCAATATCCTCCTCATCACTGAGAGTATCTGTCACCACGTGACCGAGGTATTTAAATTTTGTAACACGACTCAGAGGTACTCCGTTAAGTAAGGGTGGTGTACAATCTTGATGATTGAAAATCTTACTGTTGCATTTAAATATCATGTACTCACACTTACCAACATTGTACTCTAAGCCGTGTTCAATAGCGTACCTCTCACAAATTTTTAACAGCCTGTTAAGACCACCGATTGAGGGGCTCAGCAGTACCATATCATCAGCATAACTTAAGTTATTTACACATACACCATCAATATGACAACCAGTATGAGTACTGCTGAGCTCCTCAATCAACTGGTTTACATAAATATTGAATAATCGGGGCGAGGTTTTTCCCCCTTGTCTCACCCCACACTCTAAGGAGTAATCCTCAGAGAGTGCATTACCCCACCTAACACAGTTCCGTTGATTACTATACCAATACGTCAATAGCTCAATTATATCATTTGATACGCCAAGTTTTCTTAGCTTTGCCCAAAGCTTCCCATACGATACTCTATCAAATGCCTTGGACAAATCCAAGAAACATGCAAAGATCGGCGTTTTTCGTTTGGTATAGTAATCAACAGTTTGTTTCAAGCATAGTATGGCACTTTCAGTAGACACTCCCTCTCTAAAGCCAAATTGTGTGTCCCCAATCGAATCGTACTTCTTTAGCAACGTATCCAGCAGCGCATCCAGAACTTTTGCTAGTATTGTAGCAAGGGAAATGGGTCTATAATTTCGCTTACTGGACGTATCCGCCGAAGCATTCTTTACAATTGGGACCACAATAGTTCTCATGAGGTCTGCTGGCAGATAGGAGTGCCGGATACAAAACGTATAAAACATTCCCAATACTCTATGCAGATGAAAGCCTGCGTGCCGCAGGTGCTCCACACTGAGTCCGTCGTGGCCAGGCGATTTTCCCCGCTTCATGCTATTTATCACCTTGGACACATCCTTACTCGAGAAACCAATCGCTGGGCCCGATTGAACTTGGCACTCAGTGTCGAGAGCCAGCGGCAATAAAGATTTCACCTGAAAAGCCTCTCGAAATGAGTTCGCAATCCCAATTGGATCCTGCACCCCCTCAATACTAATAGGCAGCCTAACTTTACCCTTTAGTTGCTTAGTACCTCTCCAGAACTTATCAAAACTCTTGGAAGAGTACTGAGCAGCCAGTTTGTCCATTTTGATCTGCTCTTGATTATTTTGACAAAATTTTAGGCGAGATTTAAATATTTTACGACTCTCATACATTTGGTCATACAAAGGGCCACTAGTGGGCTTCCCCGCTAATAAATACATTATATAGTCAGCCCTAGCCTATATCCTTCGATCGCGGCAAAACGAGACACAATAGTCTTTCAATTATTATCGCGGCCCACTTGGGCCTTACGGGAGTTGAAACGTTAAAGAACTTAGTTGGACACCAGGGATGTGAGCCAAAGTTTCTTCTTTATCGCTTTATAACAGAATCGTCGATCAAAATCTATGGAATTAACATCGAGTCAAACGTCAACGTCATAATTATTAACGAACGCTTAAAGCCTATTCCATACATTTTGATCGGCGACTCTATAACGAAGCGAAAACGAAAAAGTCTTGGCTAAATGGCCAGGTATCATCGCAGTCAACCCGTGACCACGGCCGCTGGATAGCAGCCGAATCGTTTGGAATAAGAGAAGTGTTCTGCAACAAAATCCAGTGTTTTAAATTATATTAGGTATCTCTCAAGCTTAAATCCGACAAGCTTACACATAAATAGACACTCAAAACACGTCAACCCTTTATAGCAGTCGGTTAAAATTTTGTGTCAAAGGAAGAGCACATCACTACGCATGTGTCTTGATATCATAAAGTTGTTCCACAATTGTAAAGTTCTGACAAAGCCAAAACGAGCGGAACGCGGAATTCCTTTTGAATCACAGATTATAATAATTTAATGCTGAATTTGACAGAAAATTACAACCTACGACGAAAATTAATGAGTTGGGTAACTTTTGAATTTTATTTTTATCGATACCGAAACTGGAACAGCTAAGCAGATAAAACGATGGCGTATTTCTAGGTTCATCTTTTAGCAATATTACGAAGGATAACAAATAGTTATGAATACAATCGAGAGCATGAAGCGTTACACTTTGGAAGTCTTTGCCTCGATGACGATTGTAATAATAACGGTTCTAACAATACCAATGTATAAAACTTTACTACATTTGATCTCTAGAAGGAGGGGGAGGGGCAACTGTCTAAAATAAAGATTGTGAGTGAAATTATTAAGCAATAGGCACTATGCAAACTAGTTCTTCGCGAAGTGAAATAAACAGGAAAATATGCTAAAGCTTAGACTACTGATGTCTATAGAAAGATTTCTAATTTATTCCCAACGCGCTGTAAGGAGCGTGTCTGCATTGAGAGTGTTTTAAATCGATATTTCCTTTCAGTCGTAAATTGAGGTGTAGAAGCTTTTCGCGATGTAGATTGTAATTCCATGCCATAATGTAGTTCTGATGGCGTGATTCTAAAGCAACTTTGTAGAATTATAAAAAAATACAACTTGGTTTGCTCAGCTTTATTCTCTCCCTGAATGAGATTATTATTTTTCTTAGATGCACAATAAAGCACCACGTATTACAAAAAATGTACAAAAACTTATAAGGTGTCAAGGGACACCCGGATTCAACGAAGTTATAAAAAAATGAAGAGTACCGCCACCACACGCAGCTAAAAAGAAACAAATTTCCTGTTGTTGTGGTTATCGCCACATCAACGCCCTCTGCCCCTACTTCGCAGCTACTACTATAAGTGTCGGTCCAAAAGTGTCGTTACAACTTTTTCCGCCTAGCCCCCTTTCGCAACGCGCAATAAGGAACTTCGTTCCAAAAACACCATTTAGGTCAATGACAAAATGGTCTTAAACAAGCTCGGAGTAGACCCCTCTACTCTGAGGTTGTTTGCGGCCTATCAACATTATTGTATATTAATTATAATTATTATTATTAATATTGTCATTTAAGTTAAATCAAATACGCAGAAAAACAAGAGATTATTGAGTTGTGATTCCGCATTATACTTGATTCATATTCACACTTAGCCCATCAAGCCCCATAAGGACTCCGGTGACCGCGACAACAATAGAATAACAATAGATTTCCAAGAATCCGCGATCGAAGGATTAATCAAATAGACTTTTACAGCTTTTTCGTATATACCAAAAATAGAAATAATTTAACCTAGATACATAATGAAATTTTTGAAAAAAACTTTGAAAAATAAAATATGTTAAAAAACTTCACTTTTTCCCCCTCTGTTTTCCTTAGGGTTAAAAATACGTATTTATTATGCCAGAGATAGAAAATATCAAAAAGTTTTAATAAAATCCACGTGGGCGAAGACATAATCGTCTTACCGCGACCGGTTCGACGAATCCCCCTAACCAATTTAATTAATATAATTTTTGAAATAGGATTTTTCACGATCCTAATTGCGATGATTATTGGGGATTATTCAAATTGCTTATCGATCTTATTGGAAATGTTTTTTCCTCGTTTGAGATAATTTGCAAAGTTTGTTTTCTCTTTCTTGTCGTAATATATTTTTCAGAAGTTATTTACCCGAAATGTGAACCTGAAACTTACGATTTCAATATTTTTAACTTATATGAAGTTAATAGAACAGATTCTATATAAGTATTATACTTATTTATTTTCAACCCCCTCGAGAAAAGTAGTGTTATAAGCTTGATGAGGCCGTCTACGTGTGTGTGTGTGTGTGTGGGTTTTGGGTGTGTTTGTGCAAGAGTTTTCTAAGCAAAAGTTTGTCATTATCAGCCCGCTCAATGCTGGAAAATATGGCGTATAATCTACTTCGCGAAAGATTTTAATCAAATTCCGCTGATTTGATCGATTCAATATATTTTTGCAGTCAGCGTCCGGACGCTCATTACAGTTTAAAATCAAAGGCTGTTCTTAAATTTCTTAATTTTATATTATTGTATCGTAAGCACAGACTTTTAAACGAATTATTTAAATTATAATGTCCATGGCTTAATCCTCAACAACTCGTGGTCACAGTAAGTCGACGGTCATCGCCTCTTAGGCGATGACCGTTTTTAATCGAATTCCGCTGATTTGATCGATTCAATATATTTTTGCAGTCAGCGTCCGGACGCTCATTACAGTTTAAAATCAAAGGCTGTTCTTAAATTTCTTAATTTTATATTATTGTATCGTAAGCACAGACTTTTAAAGAGGCGATGACCGTCGACTTACTGTGACCACGAGTTGTTGAGGATTAAGCCATGGACATTATAATTTAAATAATCAAAATCTTATCAGACGGTCAGACCAAATACGCAGTCTTAGATACCGGCCTTACCGACGGCCTTTCTGCTAAGGATTGCCATAGATGGTGTATGGTGGTCAACGCCCCACCATACCACTGTCAAAATCGAGGGGAAATGACGACCCTCATTAATGAGTAACACGACATAAGGAGGATAAAATATCTACCTTTTACTACGAATAATAAACACTATGGAAGAGTAACTAAGTCAAAAAATACGTGTAGTACTGGGGGACTGCCGTAGTAAAGCTATTGCATAGCATTTTTAACAAATAATTATGTAATAATAATTCGTATACGTCTAGTCGCATGCACACAAATACCGTGCCGAAGTCTGCCAAACTGAAACCATATTAGGCAAAGCACGGCAACGCCGCACTGCCGGTTAGAATGGGGAAATACTAGGCTAATTTTCGTAGTTGCAGTAGGTTCTATCGTACCCGCAACTCTGCCTTAAGCGATGAGTGGAGCACCATTGTGTTTTAGTGGGTAGACTACGCAGGAGTCTCACATACCCGGCCGATACCCCCAATGGGCATTGTCCAAAAAAAATCACATGTACTTTTTATATTGTTTTTCGTTAAAATAGGGTATTTTAAGAATATAAATTAAATAATTTTGAAATTCATTGGCTAGTTTTTTCTCAATAAATTTTTAAAGTTTCGCTCTGACGTCATCATCGGCGGCCAATTGACCTCTGCAGTATGTTTGTTTTCCTTTCAATCTTATTTATAATGGCTGGTTCGTCAAATGCAAGTTAACGTTATGTCAAAGCTGATACGAGAAACTTACCAAAAGTTCGAAACGTAATGTTGGTCGAATTTATTGCTAATTTAACGCCATTGAAGGTCAAACTAAGGTTAAACATGTTTGTTCAAAAATATAAGTAACTAATGGGTATTTTTTTCGTTTATATACAGAAAAACGATCACTGACCTTATTCCTCGAAATGTTTTTGCAATGAGCAAAATTTAAAAAAAATGGACAATCCCCATTGGCCGGGGTTGCGTAAAGAATTTCCCCATGTTAAAAAAAGGCTTATTTTCGTTACAGAATTTCTTGATTCGATCGTCGCGGTCAAAGCCCACGATAAAAGCTATGCAATAGCTTAAAAGTTTCCACGATATGCACCTAGGTTTGCATTTCGAGAAACTGTCGTATTCAGTTGGATGGTCAATCTTGGTTCGTTCATAGAATACGACAGTATTTGGAACTTCATTTGCGCGGCGAAATATAAGAGAATTGCCATTCTACTGTATTCTAATTCGATGGCGTTCAACTAATCAACCTTCGCTAGCGAAATCCGTTCAGTGGCTTTAGTAGATTGAAGTGTACTCGCGACCGAGTAAACTATGTTTGATCGCTCACCTGAATTAACTTACAGTTTGACTAAGCATAAGCGAATTGGCAATTACCAAGTTAACTTGATCGAGTTATAAATAACGGTTCGTTGTGTAGGTTACGCTAGTGAATTTGCTGAAATTTAGCATGGAGATACTTACATAATTTGAGTTCTGGGAAAGGACATAGGATACCTTTTATGCCGGAAAAGGGGTAAGGATCCCGCGCGATAAACGAATTTTGGCCCAACTGAGTTGCGGCCGTCGTCAACTTTTTAATAGAAATAAAATACTCATAAAGTGTACTATTAAATATAATGTTAGAGTCAGTCGACCACATAAAGTTAATATACCTAGCGGAAAAGAGAAATAAAGGCCTGAGCAAGCAAGATGTCACTATCAGTAACACTACGTGGTAAAAAGAGACGTGTGATACATGATAGCAGAACTCTTTTTTTGACGTCCAGTCGGCACTTATCGGCACATTGACAATTTAATCTCATAGAAAGATTCTTGTGTAAGTGTATACGTACACATATTTTTACACACAGATGTAAATCAATTACGATTTCATTTGACAGCTCGAGATTGTTGCTCTATTCCGCTAGGTATTTAGGTATAATAACTTTATGGTCGACCCAAACAAAAGTTTCAGTCGCGCAGATGTTACAATTATTCTGTAGTTGAGTTAATGTAAGTTATATTTTACTACGCGACCCTGTTACGACAAAACGCTATATCCTGCAACACGTCAATTTTCAAAAAATTAGCTTAATTTTTTTTAACTTAAGCTCTTTACCAAATTTTATCCAGTATAGACAGGTACATGGTTTTTATATGTTTTTATTACTTACAATATTTCCAAATTTTCATTAGAACATTATTTTATCGTATTTTTTTTAATTATCTTAAAATTCTATAAAAACATGTACCAGTATAAAATATTAAGGGGCAAACTCAGCTTGCAGCGTTTTGCAAAAATACAAATAAGCTCAAACATGGGCCATTATTAGCCTACTACGGGTAAAAATGCTGCAATATTTAATTATTTTTACAAAACACTGTAAGCCGGGTGGCTTACAGCGTTTTACAGAAATATTTCATCCACATTTTGGGTACCAGTATGATTTAATATAGAATATCTCAGTAAAAAACTTGTCCTCAATTTTGTGGGTTATATCAATAGAAAGCTTACATCGAGTAGATAAATTTAGACTCTATTATTACAAAACGCTGTAACCCGGGTTGCATCGTTTTGTCGTAACAGGCTGTACGGTCACCTTATACGTGGCGTACTTTATTATCTCTTAATTTAATGTTTCAAAATTATGTTGGACAATATTTCTCATAAAGTAAGACGAAACCCCTACGAAGTGGTGATGATGTTACACTAATTTCCAGCTATATGCCTTACAATTTGTTACCCTTACTCAATATAAAATTATGTTACTCGTACTTTGGGACAATTTCACCAACGACTGTTAAAGTTAATCCTTCGATCGGGGATTCTTGGAAATGCTATTGTATTATATTGTTGTCGCGATCACCGGTGCTCTTATGGGCCTTGAAGGATTAATGCTCGAATTAGTATCAAGTTACCTCTTTCGTTTTTCATATGAATGAAAGAGAAGACATGACATTTTAACAAGCTATTCACACTAACAGACGTGGTGAGACATGGTGAAATTGGGCCTTAACTTGTAATAGCGTAACGACTTAATATTATTCTCACGTATTACGACGTGACAATATACCCTTTGATCTCGTTCTTCTTTTTATAAATAACTAGCTTGTTACCATGGCAACGTCGATCGCTATCCCGTCGCACAAACAATGGTCGCCGTCAGTCTCAGGTTGTAAGACAAATAATTTGAAATAAAATAAAATTGCGACTATAATTATTATTAAAGATCTAAGCTATCCAATCTCTCAAGTTGGAAAAAGCACACATTAAAAAAAACAACATTAAAATCGGTTAAGTAGTTTAGGAATCCATCGCGGACAAACATCGTGACAGGAGATTTATATATATTAGAATAGCTGTACCGGCAAACGTTTCTTTGCCATATTATATAAAGTATATCGCCCGTATTATTTTATTGAATAAGTGACTATAAATAAGTATGTCACCATGGCAACGTCCATCGCTATCCCGTGACCCGCGTCGCATAAACAATGGTCGCTCTTTATAGACAAATAATTTGCAATAAAATAAAATTACGACTATAATTAAAGATCTAAATTCTAAGCTATCCTATCTCTCAAGTTGGAAAAAAGCACACATTTAAAAAAAAACAAACATTAAAATCGGTTAAGGAGTTTTTTTTTATGGGACCTCTTGTTCCCCCTTCAGGAAGAAGGGACAATTGCTTACATTTATGATTTTTTACATTTGTATTCATTTTTATGTTTTATCAACTAAAATTTTTACTTTATTTTATACTTTCATAACCATCTTTACTATTCATTTTTATTTCCTAGTTTTGTTTTCTTGCAACATTCATGATTTTTCTGTTACAAATTTTTAATTCATTCTATTATTTATTTTTTACATTTATTTTTTTTTATTTATATTTTTATTATTATATTTATTATTCACATTACAGTTTACCATTTATTGTTATATTATATTAATATTACTATACATTTTATTACAATATTCACGATTCATGTTACAAATTTTTCCATTTATTTTAATATTACATTTTATTTAAAATTTTGTCCCTATCTTTTTTGTTCCTAAAGGAATCCATCGCGGACGAACATCGTGACAGGTGATTTATATATATTAGATTATACTCATATTATAAAGCTGAAGAGTTTGTTTGTGCGCGCATATCTCAGGAACTACTGGTCCGATTTGAAAAATCGAGAAAGGCTATAGGCTATATTTTATCACGCTGAGACTAATAGAAGCGAAGAAATAGAGGAAAATGTTGTAAAAACGGGGGAAATTATTTGAAAGGGCTGGAGCACTTTTTCTGTTACTGGGCACAGATAAGAAGTAGACCACGTAAAGGATTATAGGCTATTTTTTGTGGACTAATTTGTCTGTGTATAACTAATTTACGCGGACAAAGCCGCGCAGAACGTCTCGTAAATTATAATAAATCCAAATTATGACAAAAGCCTCACGAAGCTAAGGTCAATTCGACCCAAACTTCTGAACAGATGGTGCAATTATTCTCTAGAGTTAATCTCCGTCACGATTTGTTACCATCACCCCGTATACGTGACGTACCTCACAATACGGTCACGTCACGGGGCGATCGTTTTAAGTCACCGTAATTAAATATTTTCATTGTTCCGACTTTATTATGCAAACTTGACTGATTTAATGTGTTTATTAAGCTTATTTAATAGGAAATTCGGTTGTTGGAGTTTACTCCTTAAGAATCGATTTTCATATATAAGGCGCCCGGTATGAAAAAAATCCGAGGGGTAAAACCTACTAACAAGTAACGAAAATGTGTCACGTTTTTGGTGCGCACCTTTAGTGCGCAACTTTCTAATTTGGCTGTGAGTGTATTAAGACCATAAAGGTAATATACCTATCGGAATATTATATTATATAATTATATAATATTATATTCAGATAGGTATAAATTAACTTTATGATTAAGACGTACATATGGTATGCTGTATAGGCGACTATTATATGTTATTGGGCTTGTTTGTTTCTATCAGTGTCGATGTATTTATATTGCTATTGGAGTTTTCTCCTTAAGAATCGATTTTCATATAATATAAGGTGCCCGGTATGAGAAAAATCCGAGTTCGAATTTCGTGTCTCCCAAAATAGATGACAAAGGTTGCTTCGATATCGACTGTCCCTAAAACTTACATAACACTTTATGAGTAGGTGTGATCATGGCGATACCTTACTTATTTCTCGACATTAAAATGTAGAGAATGCCTTTGTTTTAGCCTATGATTTTTTATATTATACTATGCGAAAGTGTCTTTGCAGCTGTTTGCTATTAGACGTGAATAAAAACGAGGAAACCGACTGCAATGGTTATTTAAACTGATTTTGATGTTTAGTGTAAAATTCATACTTTTTCTTTTTTTCTTCACCCCACCACTCCCACATCCACCACCACCGGCCTGCCAGCACGCAGATTATCAGAAAGGGTTGTTCAGGGAAGTAGCTAACGGTGTTTTAATACAGCTGAAGCTACATTTTTTTCTTTTTTTCTCCACCCCCACTACTCCCAAACCCAGTTTAAAGATATTTAGATAGCAAATAATTAGACTTGAAAGTGTTTGTCTTTCTTTTTTGGAAACATCATGACAAATACCTACATCCAACTAAAGTTGTGTCTTCTAAGTGACCCAAAGATAACATTGTACAAACATGTACAAACCAAGTACACAGGTCATTGTAGACATACAGGTCAATCCGCTCTACATCTCTCACCAGTCAATTTACATACATTGTTCGTGGTAACAATGACATACTAAGAATATCTCTGAGGTATATTTTGCATAAGAAAGCGACTAAAACAAACTAAATTATTTGACTTGGAACTGAATGCATAGTGAAATTAATTTTAGTCACTTTCGTTGGCGCAGAAATTTTGATTTTTTATATCTGCCCTATATCAAAATGGTTTCAGATTCTTAAACATGGAAAGGTAATAGACAGACATACTTTTTAATTAATATCGTATAAGTTAATTAAAGATAAATATTACAGTTAATAATTAAGTTTTCACCGCACTGGGGAAAGAATTTGAATCAAAAGTTACTAAATAAATATATCTCAATGAAATGTCTCATTATTTCACTTTTACCCTTTTATACATGTAATATTTGAAGTTGTATAATATTATGTAAATCTGGGTACACTGGGACCTTTGACTTAAAAGGTTTTGGAAGAGATATAACTTTTATTCCAGTAGGAACAATTCAGTAAATTTCTTTTCTTTCGGTCATGTTTGTTATGTTCTATACTAATTCACCTTTTACACTGCGGTTTACATTCTTCATGGATGGAAAATTGTTAAAGGAATCGAGCAGTGTATAACAAGTTACGAATAAATCTCGAAGAAATTGGAGATGTCCTCTTTTATTATTGCAAAAGTTAGATATATCTTTTTGTTACACCTGCGGGCATTAAGCGATGTCTACACGTCATATCAAATTTTCAGCAGCCAATTATTTCATTAGCACAGTTTATTATTTATTCGATGAATAAATAAATGAATGCGATGTTCTGAAATAATAATTCTCAACTTTATAGGTTTTTTTTTTACGCAGCACCTAAATCATTACTACTTCTGGTTTTGTTTTCACACGCTTTGATCCTTAATATGGAGGTATGTAGGAACAAAAGACATTACTCGCAATTCATAATTTACTTATGAACAAGGTTTAATCGTCATTTATAGAAAAAAAACACGATCTGTATAAAAAAGTTACGTAACATTGGTCCTAGCTGCCTGCTGAATATATATAACAGATGCTTTACAGTCTAGCTTACCTATTTTATGATAAGGTCGGGCTGTAGAATCGACACAGGTGGGCTTAGGTTCTAAAGCAAAAAATACAATTACTTCACGTAGGTACGGTAAGTGAAAAACGTAGTTCGATTTAATTTATGATTGCAAATGTATTGGCAAAGTAGAGGAAAGCGTTATAATAAAATAACGGAAAATGTATTTGTTATACAGATTTTAACTCTCTTTTTGTCTTGGTAATAAAGCTATAGATTATTAATCTTATATATAAAATTCTCGTGTCACAATGTTAGTCCACGAACGCCTCCGAAACGGCTTTACTGATTTTTACCAAATTTTATATGCATACTCAGTAGGTCTGAGAATCGGCTACTGGGTACTTTATATATTGATAAGTGCATTTGTTGAATAAATATGTAATAGTAAATTATTACAAGCTGCGACGGGGTAGCGATCGACGTTGCCATGGCGACATACTTATTTAGTTATTTCAATAAAATAATATGGGTGAAACACTTTATATTATGGCAAAGCAACGTTTTTCGGGACAGCTAGTTTATAGATAAAATAGAAGAAGAAGATAAAATAGAATATGTAAATTGGCTTATGCTATGTACTAGTAATATGTACTAGCTGCCCTTTTCATCTAATACGGTTTTATTAATTATCACTATTATGAAAATTAATTATTCATGCGTCAGTAAAATAATAGACAAAATAAAACTAAAATTGTGAGAGTGATCAGCTTCTTAAACATTTGGACCGTCTATTTATTTATTTAACGGAATTTTTTCATGGGCAAATAGCTAAAGTTTGTGTCTGCAACATTAATACCTGCTAAAAGTTATTACCAAAAGAGGTTTCACGCTCGAGAGATGTTTTCCAAGAGTCTAACTTAAATCGATGGAAGTTAGTACGTAGTTGCACTCGTTAGTGCTTGTTAGCTTACCTAGACTACCTAAAGTAATTATGACATAAACTAGTAATGATTTTCCGTGTTTTATGTTTAAAATTTCTTATTTTATTCTAGATGACGCCTGCAACTCCGCTGCGCCAATTTGTTTAACGAGTGGCAACCGCACATTTTTTCACCATAAACTATCTTTTTATATCCATAGCAAATTTCAGCAAAATCGAATTAATATTCGAATCATAATAATATATCCGGGAATAAACGAGTTTTGGCGCAACGGAGTTGCGGACTTCATCTAGTTTAACTATAATTATTGAAAACATTCCTGCTGGTGCAAAAAATAATATTTTGGGAAAACCTATACAGTAAGAACGAAGGCAAGATAATATTGTTTTCGAATAAAATTGAAATCTCTACTGGTGTCGCCATACAAGAGGAGTCCCGTCTATTCCTTGCGGACACAATAAAGTAGATCTGATGACTACGTAAAGTCGCTTGAATGATTAGTAGAACCATTCGATGACAACAGGACCAACATAGAAGCAATCCCTTCACAATCAAAAAAGAATCATCGGCTTTGGACTAATATTTAAAAAGTTATAGATGAACATACAAAAACCTATTAACTCGAGATTATACAGTTTTTCGACACTTAATTGAACCAAATGACCCATCTACATATTCTACATACCAGCTCTGGATCGAAAGCGATTTACGAGAGCATTCCCGACGTGTGTATGTAGGTTTATGTGATGCATTGCTCGCAAAATTCCGATGAGCTATTGCCTTACTACAATGCACTGGAATCCTTTAAGGATAATGCGCAAATTGAATTCATTTCCACATAATTGCCGTTGCTGAGAAATGGCCTAGTGGATTATAAGCTATATTATCATACTTTGGATTAAGCTGAATTTATATGCGTACTACGTACCACAAGATGTAAAATATAAGTCCAGCTTCTAAACAGCAAACAAGCCTTATTGGGCGGCCTCTCTTCTTTGTTGATAAAGTACTATTTTTGCTAGACTAAGACGAAGCCAAAATAAATCTTGCTCATATATTTATGTACTATCAGAAAAGTTGATTCCTAGGCAGACGACGGGTCTATATTATTGGTCGGGTTATGTCAAGTCCAACTGACAGAATATCGCAAGTAACTTCGACTTCTACAATAATAATTGTACGCCGAGATCCAATCAAATAACATAGATCCGCTATCTGCTTTTGAATAAATATCTCGGATGGTACGAACCGAACCCTTTCAAAATAAAACATTTTATACTATACTATCCTTCGTGGAAGTTTCTCGATTGTGTAAGCCTTTTTAAGATCCATTTTTTACCGTGATCTCTACAAGGCTTTGGAATTGAATTTCAAAGAATGAAACTGTTTCTTGGAATTCTTCTATGGTATAAAAATAGTCCGCAAACATAGAAAATGTTTCCTAAAAATTTCGTGTTTTATTTAATCATTCGATCCGAGGTTCTAGGAATTCCCATTGTATTCTTTTGTTCTCGCGATCAACGGTGCTCACGCGGGGCCTGAAGGATTAATCCAAGTAAAACATGGCTTAAATAAAACACTAAACATAATATCATAGCCTGCCCTGTTTAGCCTTAGTCATGTAAAAATGGTGCTTTATCAACATCCTTTTTGATGGATCCCTCATAATATAACTTTCATCATCTCTTTATCCAATCAGCACTTAAAAAACGCTTTAATTTTTGGGTGGTCATATTGTTTATACTTTTAGCAACATTAGAGTTTATGGGAATGTAAAACGCATCACAGCCTCCAGCGGACGAACAATTATCAGATATTGTTTATAGCCGCTACATTCGTTTACGAGTTAGTATAAGGTGGTCCAAGTTACAGGATTTGAGATATTCAAACGAAATATTATAAGCACAATACGTTTAGTTGTTAGTCATGAGCATTATCAATGTATTATTTCTCTTGTTCCTCATATTTTTGAAAGAAAAGCAGTATTCTGACTAGATTTGGTGCTAAAAAAATGTTCTTAATATGTGATGATGCATCTACGATACGATGTTAAAAAGATTTAATCTAAATATGTTCAGTGGTTCATTTGCACATCAGAACGCGTTTGCACTCAGTATAACATTTGAGGATATGTTGTACTTTTTTCATAACCAAACTGTATCTAAATTATATCGAAGCTGTAAAAGGGTGAAATTCAAGCAGCAAAATACGATATATTGACTCAATTGATCGTTTGAACTAAGCAAACCGCTAATCTCCTGCCTCAGGCCACGTCGCGCTCCGTTGCACCGGGAAACGTATTATTTATGGATGGCGTAGCTTTACAACTTTTTTAGAAAATTGACGCTCGCTCGTAAAACTGATTAATTTGTTTTACTGACTGGATCTATTGAGTTACCAGTGGTGTGATATATTGTCGGCGATTATTCGGGAAAAATTGCAAACTGCAGTTGTGACGTCGCTACAAGTGTTGGTAAAAATAGTATTAACAATAATTATTAATTTTTAAATGCCCATTAGCAATAATGAAATTAATCGTACTTGCTAAAATACGATTGCTAATATTATCGTGCTTAGCAATAGTCAGCGATCATGATAAAAATCACGATCGCGCTGTTTCGCACTGCGGCGCTAACTGTTATGAATTGCTATTTTTCACTCAAGCGAAATAATACTTGACGCGAGCGGTGCGATGCGCACCGATAATTCACAGTGCTGCGTTTTTAGCAAATAGCAAAGCAATAATGCTTAGCATGCTGTGACATCAAAATTAGCATGTTAATGAAAATAATAGAAAATAGCATTTATTCCCATTACTAGTCACGTAGGTTCCACGTCATATCATCATCATCATAACAAGATAATCCTACCAAAAACATTTCATGAAAATTTTTGCCAAGACGACCACATAAGGTTTGCCCTGTGAAAAGGATATTAGAGTAATGTAGAGCCAAGCTTCTGAATTAACACGGCCTAACTCTACCGACCCTTATTTTAAAAAAAATTACATATCAGTAAATACATACATGGCTCCGCTCAAAATGTCCCAAAGCGTGATAGACTAAAACTGAATTAAAAATGAACTTGTAAAAAATATTTTCCTGGCTCAAACATTAGAATTTTTTTAAATTATGGGCGTATAACACTATGAAGGTACAATTCCGTGCATCGCGATCGATCGCGGTCGCGCACGACCTACGACTGTCGTCAGCCGCTCGCGACCATAGTCAGCGTATGAAAATGTTTGGCACCGCTTACGAGGCCCGCGACTGACGCGCGCGGCCTACGACTGTCGTAAGCCGCGCGCGACCGTGCCATATAACTTAGACACGGTCGCGCGGGGCCTACGACTGTCGTCGATCGCGCGCGTCTGTCGTAGGCCCCGCGCGACCGTGTCAAAGTTATATGGCACTCTGGCCTCGGAAGCGGTGCCATACATTTTCATACGCTGACTATGGTCGTGAGCGGCCGACGACAGTCGTAGGTCGTGCGCGTCCGCGATCGATCTCGATGCACGGAATTGTACTTACAGGTTTTCGCGACAAAGTTATTTAAGCCCATCACAGACCTAGCTATAATATATATTAATATATTTATAGCTAGGCATATTATTATATATTTACTATACTAATTTTCGCGTGACCGCACACTCAGCTATAATATATATTTCTGTGACATGCGGATTTAGTATAGAAAATATGCCTAGCTATAAATATATTAATATATATTATAGCTAAGTCTGTGACGGGCTTTATTTCATACATCTTTCATTCCCTTTAAGACTTACTCTCTTTACCTATGCCATCGAGATATCGAGCCTTGAAAACTCTCTGTGTGCTATCGAGTTACTGTGTGACGTAATTTGAAACTGATTGTTATGTGCACACTCGCCGCCTTTGGGAATTCCACGTCGGAACTGTTGAGAAGTTTACACTCCAAGTGGCACTGTCGCAATCTAGGTAGACAAATAATAATTCTAATAGTGTGAATACTGTTCATATTATAATACTAGATCAGAGGTTCCCAAATTTATTTTTTCTACCGCCCACTTTAAGAACAAATTATATTTTAGCGCCCCAATTGCTTCAATTTAAAATGCATCCTTATGAAATAAAGCACTCCCCAAGCCTCTACAGTGCCTCCATTTTTTTCAGGGTCCCACACCACCTCCCTTTAGACTTTCAGCACCCACAAGGAGGCGTTATCGCCCACTTTGGGAAAGGCTGTACTAGATAATGTCCGCAACTCGGTGATCGTGCGGGAACCGTACATTTTTCCGGAATCAAAAGTATCCTTTGTCCTTTCCCGGGACTCAAAGTATCTCCATACCAAACAGCAAAGTCAGTTTTGTAGTTTGGGCGTGAAGAAATAATAGACAGATACATGACACACTTCCACATGTACAATCTATATATATATATATAAAAGAAAGTTGTGTTAGTTACGCCACTTATAACTCAAGAACGGATGATCCGATTTGGCTGAAAATTGGTGGAGAGGTAGCTTAGAACCAGCAGACATAGGATGCATTTTGTCCCGGAAAAATGTACGGTTACTGCACAATATACTTTTATGATTTGCGCGTAAACTATTCAATCGATTTTGATGAATTTTGGTATGGAGATACTTTGAGTCTCAGGAAAGGACAAGGAATACTTTTGGTCCCGGAAAATTTACGGTTCCCGCACAATAAACTTTTTATGATTTTCGCCTAAACTATTCAGTCTATTTTTATGAAATTTGGTATGGAGATACTTTGAGTGTCGGAACAGGACAAGGGATACTTTTGGTCCCGGAAAATGTACGGTTGCCGCACAATAAACTTTTTATGATTTTCGCCTAAACTATTCAATCGATTTTTATGAATTTTGGTATATATATACTTTGAGTCTCGGGAAAGGACAAGTGACACTTTTTGTCCCGGAAAATGTAGGTACGGTTGCCACACAATAAACTTTTATGATTTTCGCCTAAACTTAATTATACCAATTCGAATTCAATAATCATCGTTATCATTATTATAAGAACATGGATATTTCAACCAGTATCGCTCTATTTTCATTAAAAAAATCGCCATCTCCTTCAGTTTAATAAAAACCATGGCCTACGTGATCTCGTGATGTCATCCGCGACCAACTTGATTCACAGAATGTTGTAGAATAAAACAAAACAAAACAACGCGAAGAATTTTTCATCAAGACGCATATGAAAACTTGAATGTTTGGCATTAAGTATACGACAAGACATTTTTTTTATAATATTGCCTTATACTTCCGTCATGCCTATGTGTGAATCATGTATCAATTTGCATGATTAATTTCTCTGGCTTATCATTATTGATTCACAGCTTCTTCTTAAATACGGAGTGATAAAACACAGGTATGTAACATACTAATATTATAAATGCGAAAGTGTATCAGTCTGTCTGTTACCTCTTCACCCAACCGCAGATCCGATTTGACGGGCATGCAGAAACTTTGAGTCCCGGGAAAGGACATATTAGGACAGTGTTTCCCAACCATTTTCAGCCACGGACCCCTAAAAAATCATTCACAGTTTGACGGACCCCCCTTAATAAAATAAACAGCAAAATATCGGATTCGCCATGCTAAATAAGCGTAACAATTACGAGATATTTGCATTCATGTATGGTCCAGAGATGACACCGCGGACCCCCATACATAGGGGTCCGCGGACCACAGGTTGGGAAACACTGTATTAGGATATAGTTTTTGTTCCGGAAGAATGTACGTTTCCCGCGCTACATACCAATATTTTGGAGTTATTTAGTCTAAAATAAAGATAAATTATGTTAAAGGACTGTTATTTGTTTTCAATTATAATAGCAATAGAGTTCCCAAAAATAACAAAATAACAATTTCATCTCGTTAGTAAAACTAAATGAAACTAATTTGAAACGTTAGTTTCGCTATGTGAATACGAAATTTGAAACCGCAGACCCGCTCAGTAATTTTCTTATATAGCCTTACTATTGTGAACCAAATTCTTATCGAAGTAGTTTACTGCACAAATATTAAAGCCGGCCGCATACACGTACGTTTTCCGTTTCGATTTCCTTATGTGGAATTACGATTTAGTATTCCGAGAGACATTTTTTAAAATGTTTTTGTTATTAATACATTTATTTAAGTCAGGCATCTTGGCCCGTATTATAAATACCTTATAGACTAACATACGTATGCAACTATACTAAAACTAACACTAACACTGAACACTGAACACTAAACACGTATTGTCTGCGACGTGGGGCGCGACGCGTTAAGATTTCGGACGTTCGTTTTTAGGGTTCCGTAGAACCCGACCGACTCGAACTTTCGTCGATTTTTTTCACGCGCGAACGTGTCAGCTTGCTCTTGAAACGTACGTGCAAATATCGTTCCATTTGTAAAGAAGCGGACGTGTGCGTCAGTCAATGTATTTTCTACTGATTCCATGCGTTCGCAATTCCGTATGCGGAAAATTATTTCGGAAAAGGAATACAGAAAACGTATTATGTATGCGGCCAGCCTTAAGGGACAGCGAGTTTCCGGATACTAAAAACTCCGATTGCTAGTTTCATACAATCTTCGAGAAAAACTTCCTAGAAAGTAGAAAGTTCAAACAAAATAATTGGTTTGTTACGCTATATTTTTTTGAAACTTTGTATTCTGGAGTATTGAAAAATACTTTTTAAGATATTATACATATAAGTTACTTATAGATTCCAACTCAAAAACTTAATGCCTTTCCTTTTTCAAAAGTTCTCTCGCATATAATGATGATGGCTATTTACACTTTTTAAAGAAAAAACTTGCTGTTAAAACCAAAACTTTATTTTATCGTGTCAAATCAATGTTAGTTGTGATCTGTCGTAATCCGACCAAATTACCTTGGTCCGCTATCGGCCTATGGATCAATTTCTCTGAATGGGCTTAGTGTGGATTGTTTAATAAAAACATTATAATAATAATTATTCCTAGATGACGCCCGCAAGTCCGCTGCGCCAAAATTTACCGGGACTCAAAGTATCTCCATATCAAATTTCAGCAAAATCTGTTTAATGGTTAGGACGTGAAAAGTTTACAGGCAGACAGACAGACACACTTTCGCATTTATAATATTAGTATGGATACTCCTAAAGGCCTATCGGCAGACGGTTGCAGTGACGTCACAGCAAGCTAATTAGTAAACTTAGAGCAGGCAAGTTGTGAGCAAACAGTGCAGTGTCGTGCATTAATTCACGATATAAACTCTTTACACGAACTTCGTGCGAGCAATTAGAGCACCAAGTTATGGAATTTTTACTGAAGTTAGGGTTGGCTTGGCACTTGAGACATAAAATAATGTTATGTACTCACATACAGTTTTGTCCGATAGTTTTACTCGACATCGAGCAAAAACCACTGTGTGAACCACAAAACTCACAGCTTGCTCGCATCGAGCCAGTTTGAAGGCTCGAATCGAGCCGGCTTGACAAATTTTTTGACACTAGTTTTTATTAATCGTAGCTAATTTCTTTCGAACTGGAGTAAAACTATCGAGAAATGCTGAATGTGTGGACGAAAGCCCGAGCGGTGGTTTTTACTCTACGTGATTGCTCGATCGAGTAAAACCGTATGTGAGTACTTACATTATGATCAGATTACTGCAATCCATAGTAATAAATATGTAATAGTAATAAAATATTTACGGACAAACCCTTCAGGTTTTTGTGACACCGAGTTATGTTTTTGTAATGTCTTACCTTTGTGAAAATAAATAAATAAATGTGAAAGTAATCTGTCTGTCTGTGTACCGGTTTGCTATTTTTCACTCGATGCGAAATAATATTCGACACAAGCGGTGCGATGCGAACCGATTATTATTATTCACGATGCCGCGTTTTTAGCAAATAGCAAAGCAATAACGCTTTGCTAAGCGTTATTGCTTTGCTATTTGCTAAAAACGCGGCATGCTGTGATATCAAAATTAGCATGTTAATGAAATTAATAGAAAATAGTACTACATTTTATAATATCATTATAGATATTACTTTAGAACAAATAACGAAAGAAATTAATGAAGTTTAAATAACCGATTACAGACTACAGTAATATTATAATATTATTTAACAACCTATCACAACATTGAGTACATAAAATATGCAAACGGTTAGTAATCATTTCATTTAGAATTCATTGTGTAAAATTGTTCCCAAATTCGCTCAGATAAAGACGTTTTAGTATGATAATGTGAAATAATTAATTCCGAGTTTACACTAGAGAGTGTTCGGGGCTAGAAGTTACGAACTTCATTCTAAACAGGAGCTTACTCTAAAAGTTAGTAGCTTACATCATATTAATTTTAAAAATACTAATAACCTTTTTTACCCGACTACGGCGTAGTAAAAAGGAGGGTTATGATTTTGACCTGCATGTATGTATGTGTGTATGTATGTGGGTATGGATGTTTGTCTGTTCCCTCGTAACTTTAAAACTACTTATTTATTATAATATTTACACGCGGTTAGGATGGATACAATATGCATGATGACTATTTTTTTCTTATTGGTAATTGAAACACCCTTAAAAAATAGAAACATCGCTGAAAGAATAACTCTGCTAGCTTAAAAATTCACCAAAATATGACAATTCAAACATCTCATAAAAGAGACCTGCCCGAAACGCTCCATACAAAGTGCTACGAAAGAATGACGTCAATCTTTCGTAGTTTGTACGCATCGGGAGAGAACTTTGTTCGGTAGGTATATTAAAAATTGCGTTTATGAAAGTGGTTTCACAACAAAAGTTGCTTTTAATTGCATAAGTTATCTCCTGGTATACAAATATTAAGAAATTTAATTGAAAAAAAAAATCGACTTGATTATCCAACTTTGAAGGCGCATAACAAAAAAATACAAATGCCATCAATCTGAAATTTTGGGAACACTTATTTTTTACCGTGATTTCTTTATTTTATTAAAAATGTTCACTAATCTTTGACCTTGTCATCATCCTCATTGACTTCTTCGAAGTGAAAACATCGTTGTGAACTTTTTGGATGTGAAATATGTATCTTACATTGGAATACGTGACCTGATGGAATATTAATTGTAAGACAGGCCGAAGAAAGCACGGCGAAAAGTTTTCTCCTATTTTGTTTTCGCTTTTCCTTGCACTCCCGCTCCACAGTGCAGCCATAGATTTTTTTGCTGGAAATATAGTATAAATATACATTCCCAGCTAGTGCATTTGATTGGTTAACATCAGAACAACCAATCGACAATAGTGTTGACTAGATGAACTGTAAAATAAGACATAATTTCTTTTCAAAGACAAAAAGTACTTACTGCACTTTAGATGTCAATAGATCATCTAGAGTTACTTTATTTGAGGAAACGATAAATATTTTATTTGGAGCTATGCCCAAGGAAGTTTGGTAACAAAGAAATCCAATAAAACGCGTACTCACAGTAAATCATACTAAAGTAAGAAATAGAATTGTCTGAAATCTAGTAATTTACAACGGAGAAGAGTGGGAAAGTTTTTATTGAAAATAACTGTTCAACTTTGTTGCAGTTTGTTGTTTCAGAATGCTTATTTCAACCTTAAACAGGAAATTGAGCTTTGTGAAAATTGCTAGACTTAAGGTTGTTGAGCAATACAAAAAAATAAATAACAAATACATAAATAAATACCTGATTGTCTGACAAGTAAGATGATCCGTGCGTCGGATGGGCATGTAAAAAGTCTATCCTGCGCCTAATCGTGTCGGTCGGCTATCCTGAAAAAAAGAGAGTGCGTTTTAGTACTTGGACATTATTAAATTTCTCTTACGTACCTAATTACTAATTAGCCTAGTTTTAATGCAACCAGCCACCATCATCGAAGCTGGCATGGGAGCTATTTATTACCTGCCACCAGGCAGAGCAATGTATATCAGAATCTTTCATCAGATCATAATATGTCACGAACTTAAAACCCCGCATTCAAGAATTTCCTGTATTTCAATTGAGTAATCACAGTAATGGCTTGACATAAAATTGAGTAATAGAGTATTTTAATACTTGAGTGTTAACGCCCTTGTTTGAACGTATAAACCCGAGTAAATTGCGCACATAAGGTACACAGTATAAAATATTATAGTAGATCACAATGTGAATGTTTCAGTATTATTATGTTTGTGTAAAGCACTCCTTGCTCGCGGGCAATTCAATTTGAAAGGCGTGCTTGGGGCCAAAACCAACACCCAGAGGCTGCGTCAAACAGTTTTAATCATGTAATGTGAGACTAGCCGGTGACTCTCCCTGTACGCACTATGAGAGTAACGGAGAGTAAAGGAAAATGGATACTAGGAATGATACCGGGCTATGTAGGCGAGGTGCTGGATAACTGGGAATATTATTATTATTATAATCATTTTATTCATCAATCAACACCATACGAGATCGCCCGAGTCAGGCATACGTATAGTCCGAATGATTTCAAAATATAACTTTAAATGCAGAACATTTGTTTATTTCTGAATAGGATTAATTAAAGCTTATACATTTGTATTCTGTTTAGTAAAATAAACAAATAACAATGCAAGCGCCCGTAAATCTTATAGCATTTTAACGAATATTTTGATTTCACGAATGATCGATCATTTTTCGATTTTTTAACGATTTCACGGCTGAGGGTGAGTACTGACTAATGTACTACTGTATATATTTATACTGTGTCAGGTACGTCTTTACGTCCATCGTAAAATTGATCGAGGGGTTCGCGATTATGTAAATCTGTATTTACATTCTACCTGACATTCGGCTTTTACTGTACCCATTTAATTGTATCTCATAAATTTAAACGAGCTTCGTATCAGCGTTGTACGTCGCTAACTCCATGTAAATTCGTTGTATGTTCTTCTGTTTACTATTAACCTGTATACTAGACGACGCCCGCAACTTCCATTAGCCAAAACTTGTTTATTGCGCAGAAAACGTACATTTTTCCGGGATAAAAATTATCCTATGTCCCTTGCCGGGACTTTCAACAAAATCGATTCGGCGGTTTGGGCGTGAAGAGGTACTAACAGACAGACAGACACACTTTCGCATAAATTATAATATTAGTATGGATCAGATTTCTTTCAAACTAAGCGTAAATGATTTGACGAACTCTGTGGCTCAGTGGTAAGCGCGTTGGACGCTCAAGCCGGGGGTTCGAATCCCACCGACGCGACGGAACAAAAAGTTTTTCGATGTTCCCGG
Organism: Polyommatus icarus; assembly: GCA_937595015.1. Classification (NCBI taxonomy): domain Eukaryota; kingdom Metazoa; phylum Arthropoda; class Insecta; order Lepidoptera; family Lycaenidae; genus Polyommatus; species Polyommatus icarus. The sequence goes on along the minus strand of OW569328.1, from coordinate 20,147,946 downwards.
GTCTGGATGTGTATTAAATATGTGTATGATATAATAAAAATCTTAAATATATGTATAGTATAAAAGTATTAAATATATTTCCGTTGTCTGATAACACAAGTTCTCTGGGTACTTAGCACGGAGCCAGATTGACGTGGTGCGAAGCATCCATAGATATAAATAAAATAATCGGCCAAGTACGAGTCGGACTCGCGCACGAAGGGTTCTGTACCGTTATAGAGTAAAAATAGGCCAAAATTGTGTTTTTAGTATGGATTTTTAAGTAAAAAAAGTAAAATAAAAAAGTAAGGGGGGCTCCCTTACTTTTTTATTTTATTTAAATATTATTATAAATTATTAAATTACAATTATATTTACTGTACTGTAACTGTGTGTTGGGTACTTTTTGATTTTCTCTAGTATGTATCTTGTTTCATTTAGTTGATAATTAACTTAATTTTGTATGTACAACAAAAACATTTAAGTATTTGTAGCTGTATTTATGACTTGTGACTTGGTTTTGACAAGTGACATATGAAAATCATAGACAATTTGTCTTATTGTGTGTTGCCAAATACAATCACTTGTGGCGGCGGCGTGCGACAGATGCTTGTTGCGTGTGCGACAGCATCAGCGTGAGCTGTCGCGCCTAATTTTATTTGTCTAGATATAGTTAATTATTTGTTTTTTAAGTTGTTTCCTGTTTGTGATTAGTTTATAATGAATTGTAATATCCATGTCGTCACTTATGGCTCTCGCGGAAGACCGGCGCTGAATATGCCTTCGGGTGTACCAGCATATGCCGAGCGTGGGCCAATTTGCAACTGCTAGAATTGCTATATATTATCATGTTATGTAGATATGTACCGTGTTTGTAGTGGCAAATAAAGTTTTTTTATTATTATTATTATTATTATTTAAGGACTTCGTGAAAGTTTCAAGTGCCTACCTCTTATCATTACTGATTACGAGCAAAAAAGGCCAAAAAAATCACGTTTATTGTATGGGAGCCCCCCTTAAATATTAATTTTATTTTTATTTTATTTGTTGTTTTTATTTTATTGTTTTTTGTATTTTTTGTATTTTTTATTGTTGTTTGTATTTTTATTTTATTGTATTTGTTGTTAGAGCGGCACCGGAAATACACAATCTGTGAAAATTTCAGAACTCTAGCTATAGCGGTTCTTGAGATACAGCCTGGCGACAGAGAGACAGACAGACAGATAGACAGACAGATAGACAGACAGACGGACAGACAACGAAGTCTTAGTAATAGGGTCCCGTTTTTACCCATTGGGTACGGAACCCTAAATAAAAACGACGAATTGAGAGTCGGACTCGCGCACGCTTATTTCCGTAAACATTTCAACTGCATTGCTATAGCGGTTCTTGTGATGCAGCCTGGTGGCAGACATACGGATGGACAGATAGGGAAGTCCTAGTATTCCAGTCTTTTTTTATAAAAAAGAGTCATAAAATAAAACATATGGTATAAGGGTTCCATAAAAACCTAAAAGATATTTTTTTTATGAAGTTACAACCGATTCGATAATAAATAATAATACATATATATTAGAAAAAAAAAAACTACCCCCGATTCCAAACTCCAATAGCATTTTAAAAGTTGCTTACAGAAGTTGATAAAACCAAATATTTCAGCTCTGGACGGGCTGATGATGATGAGCTTTAGCAAAGAACACTCTCAATCATGTCAGCTATAAAACAAAAAAAAACTAGATCAAAATCGGTCCACCCGTTCGAATGCTACGGATACGACACACAAGCAAACAGACAGACATACATGTCAAACTTATAAATTACAGTTTACAAAGTAGTTATCCTAAAATCTACAATAGTTTGTACTAAATAAAATGAATGGTAAATGCCTAAAATAAACGCATAATATATTTCTCGTTATATCACAAGACTTTTTTTTTTTTAAAAAAATAACACAATTATAATAAATACCACAAAAACACTCACTTGTTGCGAATTTAGTACAATAAAATTATGTATATTGTGTGAAATAAAAAATAATGAGAACCGATGGATGTAATATTTTAAGCTGAAGTATTATTGGGATGGTTACGCTGGCTCCCGAGTAGTATTAAAAATTAATTGCCAGATTATATTTTATAGGAGGTGAAGATTAACTTTGCTAAATTATTATGCGTTTAACAAAGCCTATATTCCAAATATAAAGTATTTAGATGACGCCCGCAACTGCGTTGCGCCAAAATTCGTTTGTTCTTTTCCGGGACTCAAAACCAGTTTTGCTGAAATTCAGTATGGAGATACAAACCAAAAACTGGATCAGTGGTTTAGGCATGAATAGGTGACAGTCAGACAGACTTTTGTATTTATAATATTAGAATATGGAAGTATGGATATTGGATAATGTAAAAATTTGGTTCTAGATATTAAAGTGAATATAAGACAGCAGAGACAGGCATACTTTGCGGCACTTGTTAGTAAGACAAGAAGATAATATTATTACTTTCTATCCTACAACGCATCGACAGTAAACTCCCTCTGAATATTATTACTTTCTATCCTACAACGCATTGACAGTAAACTCCCTCTGAATATTATTACTTTCTATCCTACAACGCATCGACAGTAAACTCCCTCTGAATATTATTACTTTTTATCCTACAACGCATCGACAGTAAACTCCCTCTGTCTTAGGAATTTTTGATCTGCCGGGCTAGCATACGGACCAATAGAAATACGAAAGTATGGACAAACTGTGGAGATAAACTTAAGGTGCCGTTCCGATCTTTTTTCGTTCTGAAAAATTCAATTAAAATGCCACTTTATGACAGACTACAGTCCTAAAAATTAAAATAATATCCTACATTATGGCATACACTATAGTCTGTCATAAAGTGGCATTTTGATTGAATTTTTGTCGGTCGCGATTAGCCGCGGTAAAGATCGGAACAGCACCCGGCAGTTTATGTCCACAGTTTGTCCATACTTTCGCATTTCTAGGGGTGGCCGTGCTAGCCCGGCAGGTCACTGTGTGTGATTACAGTTTGGTTTAGTCAGTCAAGTTTTCAATTTTTTTTTTATACAATAAGGGGGCAAACGAGCAAACGGGTCACCTGATGGAAAGCAACTTCCGTCGCCCATGGACACTCGCAGCATCAGAAGAGCTGCAGGTGCGTTGCCGGCCTTTTAAGGGGTAATAGGGGAGGGTAGGGAAGGAAATAGGGAAGGGTAGGAAAGGGAAAAGGGTAGGGGATTGGGCCTCCGGTAAACTCACTCACTCGGCGAAACACAGCGCAAGCGCTGTTTTTCCGTGAGGACGTGGTATTTCTCCGGTCGAGCCGGCCCATTCGTGCCGAAGCATGGCTCTCCCACGTCTAATATTAATTTAAATACGTCTAATGAAACGTCTTATAATATATTAATAAAAATACAATTTAGAAATTGTATTTTTTTATGACAACAATGATAAGTTAAATAAAAAATGCATGGTAATGTGAGTGAATCTGTGACAGTGTGCGTTAATTTATTACGTGACGTAATATTTAGAGCGAAGCCAATCGAGCGTAATTTGTGAATTGCGAGTCGCAAAATTTCAGTTCGGCAGAATATTGCTGCATTTCAGTTTCATACAAAGTCCTGTTAGATTCATACGAGCGTAATTTTGTGAGTCATGACTCATGACTCATGATTTGTATGAAAAGATTACGAAAAGATTATTAGATACGTGGCAGAAATTCTGCGACTCACAACTCACAAATTACGCTCGTTTGGCTTCACCCATACTGTATCAGTACACTTAATTTGTCAGTTCGATAGATTAACAAGACGTAACTAAAACCCTAACAAGTTAAGATGACGTGGTAATTCCATATAACCCGATACACCATAAGTGATAACACAATTTGCAGCTAACCCGGTTACACGCCACGTATATCCAGCTCAGATACAGTGTGTAAACACACGTGGTACAGCTTAGCTTGAAATTCGAATGATCTAGATCTCGGTTGTTATGGCAACGTCTTGGCAATATCTCGTAATTTCGAATGGGTGATGTTATTCAGAAAGTACTGTTTGAATTGAAGCTATGTTCAATGTAAAGTAATAATGGAACCTTCAAAAGGAATACCTTAAAGCTAAAAATATTAATAAATATAAATTATGTACTTAGTTGTATTTTTTGATAAAAATGTTTTGAAGACTTATGGCCTGTTTCACCGCTTCCTGATAAGGCTATCCACCACTTAATTTGACAGATGGAGTATGGAAAATCTGTCAAATAACCCTATCGGGCACCTTATCAGGAAGCGGTGAAACAGGCCCTAACAATGGATTTTATCGTAAGTTATTAAGGGCGTTCCGTCCGGAGAATCCGTAATTGACCGTATTTAAAACCTTATAAACTCATAATCTGAAAGCTACAAAGTTATAATAAAAATACAGCAATAATCTTTAGTATATCAACATTCCTTTTGTCGTTTAAAATTTTCCATTTTTGTTTCTTATACTCATGATATCAGCTTCCAAAGTAATACCAATTTGTTAAAATTCAAGCATACATTCAGCATCTCCTTAGGATTTACAAATTACTTTTATTTGAAACTCACGCCAATAGATCGACAATATCATAAACTACATATTCGCCGTTTTAAATTTTTTTTAGGACAATTTTGAACTAAGATAAGTAAAAATAATAGGGTTTTGGCGCGATCTCGGCAATGCGGCAAATGTATGGCCAAGGTCGTTTGCTCGGGGGACGGCCTTAATGTTTGGTTAATTTATTTAAAATTTTGAAATTTTAAATAGAGTTTAACCCCACAATATTTGAGTAAAGCAAAATAAGAAGTTAAGATGACAGATACTACAAGTATAACTATAACATTGCCCAAGCCACACCACAAGTACCTAATAGCCCTAAAAAACCTTAAACCTTAAAATGTACCTTTAGGTACGATTTTGAAGTTTTTACGACCCAAATTTACACTTTTTCTAAACATGCCATCTTTGTCATAATAATGGTCTACGATATCATGACACTGAAATCCATAACAATGCAAGCTGTAAACTTCGAAAAATCCTTCCAAAACTTTTATCGGATACACCATAATCCTCTGCAGCTCAGAATTTCCGAGTCTCACTAAAAACGTGCGAAAAATATCAAGTACATTTCGGTCTAGAAACAATAGAACATAAATAAAATACAATTCCTATGTAGGGATTATTCAAGCTAGTATTGCAAGTCAAGAAATCGGCCCCGCTTCGAGTGTTACGACACATGGCGAACATCCACGAGTATTTTCTTAAAAATATTCACCAGAGCTCCGCTAAAATAGGTGGGATACATTTTTTCTATATTTGTATACTGACAAATGGAATATTAGCAAAAATGGTGAATGATTTCAAAACTGAATACGATGGTATGACGTATTAATAACTAGATGATTTCCGCAAATCCGTTGCGTCCTAATTCGTTTATCGCGCGGGAGCCGTACATTTTTCCAGAACGAAAAGTATTTTATTTCCTTTCCCGGGACTTAAAGTACAGCTCCTACCTAAGAAAGTAACATACAAATACATTTTAGTATTTATAATACAATATTAAAATGCTTTGCTCTATTGCGTTACGGTGCGTCTATTATAAACATACTCGTAGTTTAAGATATGCCACATTCAAGTCTTGCGACGTCGGATGCAGTTTGACGTAACATACAGGAGATGAAGTGCTACGCTGCCATGGTCTTGTGTTATGTTGCTGCATTTACGTAAGTAAACATTGCGACAACGCAACGCGACTAAAGCAGTGTAGCTTCAGTGCACAAATGATAAGCTATAGCAAAGCTATATCGCGGGCGGACTACGAAAAAACCTAACACTCCAGCGTTGCCGCACCGCTGTATCGGTCAGTGCGGCGTTGCCGTACATCGTACTGTATTTGTGTACGTGCAACTAGATGTATGCGAATTATATTGCACGAGATTTTGCCCGCGGCTTCACTCGCGTTAAGAAGTATGATTATATACAAACTTTCATCCCCTTTTTTAACCCCTTGGGGTTGGAATTTATCAAAAACCTTTCTTAGCGGCTGCGTACGTCATAACATCTGCCTGCATGCAAAATTTCAGCCCGATCCGTCCAGCGGTTTGGGCTGTGCGTTGATAGATCACCATGTCAGTCAGTCACCTTTGAGTTTTATATATGAGTATAAATATAATATAGATAAGTTGATAAAAATGCTATGCAATAGCTTTACGGCGGCAGTCCTCAAGTGCTACACATCGCCGCCCCCACCGAATAGTATCGTAATCGACTATTACTATAGAAGTGCGTTTATAACGGATTATTGCTTTTGAAGGCCAATTCCACCTCGTGAATTTTTTTCATAGCGGTCGGACTGATAGTTTTTGAGATAGATATTTTGTAATAAACATTATACGCATAAGCAACAAACTTTACGACGAACACTATGACAATAAAATATTACTAATTTCTGAATTACCAAACTAATATGGCTAACTGATATCGCGATCTTATTCCGGTACCAAAAAACAAAAGGCGGCTAAAAACAGATGTCAGTCAGGACATTACCATATTATTCGGGTAAAAAGTACATTTCATATTTTTAGTAATTATATATTGCGATTTTATGTTCTAAAAGTAATAATGGTTATTATAGAATACTGTCTGAAGCGGACCTACATAAATGTAGTAATGCATCTCAGGATAGTACTTTGCGTACATTGCGACAAGATTTTACTTTACAGGTTGCGACAATTTGCTAATGCTTACATCAAAAAGTACTATACATTGCTTTCGCTTTGTTGACATATAAAAGAAAGTGATATGAAGTGATAACCTCGCCACGTGTTTCGAAGGCCAAGCAATAATAATTGTTTACATTATCTTCATTTGTGATTTTGTTTACGGAAGTGCGTAGCGTGCTTAAACTCTGGTTAACAAGTGTCATTTTTGTCAAAACCTGATCTCATGCACCGAAAATTATATTTTATATTTTGGAATACCATCTAGAACATTCTATCAAAATTCCAAGAGGGGCTGAAAAAAATGCAAAAGTTATAAACAATTAAGTAAACATAAAAAGAAGGGCTTGGATTTTTTTTAATATTTCGAAAACTATTTGAGATAATCAAAATTTGAAAATAAAAAGAGCATTTTGGAGTCTTACCAATAATCCTTATAGCTTTAATTGAGCGGCGAAAGTAACGGTAAAACCGCGTGGTTCGGGTTTCGCGTGATTTGCCGCAATCTGCTACGTGAACAAAAAAAAAATTTAAGTGATTAAATATTGATATTAAGGATTAAAAAAATTTGGGTACTAAGTAGACATATTATGAATAAACAATCCGTTAACAAAAATAAATTATCACAATTTGTTTAATTATTATGCTTTTGTTCATTTGTTAATAGTCACCATTTTAATGTTAACATAAAAACGCTGATTATTTCAAAACAAGAAATCCAGATTTTTTTATTATTCTTTAGAGCTAATCTTAAAAGGCCATATAAGAGATTCCCGTTGAAAAAATTCATTTTTTTTTATTTTTCACTTTTTTATTAACATTCAAAGTCATTCCAAAATTATTCATGTAAATAAAGCAATAACGGTACTTTTATATCCAATTATTGTTACTATTTTGTTTTGTTACTGTTAGAAGCCAGATAACAATATTTATTTTTTTATTTATAACTAATAAAATTTAAATAATCATTTTTATTGATGAAAAATAATAAAATAATTGCTATTTATTTTTGTTTACTTGAAAATTTAATGAATGCCTTTGATTGTTCATAAAAAAGTGAAAAATCAAAATTGTTGTATTTTTCCACCGGATATCTCTTGTAAGCCCTTTTAAGATAGCTCAAAAGAATAATAACAATTTATAGATTTCTTGTTTTGAAATAAGCAGCGTTTTTATGTCAACATTAAAATGGTGACCAATAACAAATGAACAAAAGCATAACAATTAAACAAATTGTGATAAATTGCTTTTGTTGATGGATTATTGTTTATTAATATGTCTACTTAGTACCCAATTTTTTTTATTTTGTTATATTAATATTTAATCACTTAAAATATTTTTTTACTTCACGTGGCAGATTGCGGCAATTCACGCGAAACCCGAACTACGCGTTTTTACCGTTAATTTCGCCGCTCAATTAAAGTTATAAGGATTGCTGATAAGGTTCCAGGATCTAGGATTTTTTTAGGAAATTTCCTGCTCTTTAAGGATCTATTTTCAAATGTTTATTAACTCAAATAGTTTTCGAAATATAAAAAGAAAACTCAACCCTTCTTTTTATGTTTACTTAATTGTTCATAACTTTTGCATTTTTTTTCAGCCCCTCTTGGAATTTTCATAGAATGTTCTAGATGGTATTCTAAATCGAATGAGACCAAAATCATAATTTTCGGTACATTAGATTAGGTTTTGAGGAAAATGGCACTTGTTAATCAGACTATTAGTTAAAAAAGTTTTTAAATGTAGTTTTCGGTGTTTGGACCTTTTTAGTTATTAAACCTATCTAGGTTTAATAACTAAAAAGGTCCAAACACCGAAAACTACATTGAAGATGAGGCTTCGGAGGTATAAAAAAAGTATAACTGATTGTTATTTTACTGTAAAATTTTATATACTTACCGTTTGTTATAAAATTATTAAAATACCAATAAAATAAAAATAAAAAATGGTTTTATTTAAGAATCCAGTTAATTATTACAATATATTTTATGTTTTTTAAATTCTGTATTATATTTTTACATATATAAAGTATGTTTCGCTTGCCATGGAATAATAAAGTTAATATATTTTACGATTAACATGTGACTTACTCTTAGCGTCGAATATATTGGTAACAGTCGATTACAGAGCCAGTAAACATGTCTGTAAGACAGCCAATAGGATCGCATCCAACTATTACTGTGTAGTTCGTTGTCGACAACTTACCCGAATAATATCGTATTGATGTGTTACGGACAAAAATTCTATTTAAATTTCGGTATTATACTTTTTGACTTATAATATCAGTAAGAAATATCATTATATATTTTTTTAAACATTAATATATCGCAAAAAAATTAGCTTTCTTTTGGTATAAAAATAATTTTCCTGCGTGAACCTGTTAAAAAGTTATGAGCCAAAAACCGTTTTTATTTCTTCCTGTAAAATTTAGATTTTTTGATTACGATTTTATTCGGTGGGGGCGGCGACATATTTTATTTTATTTTGTCTAAAATTATCCCACACTAACCTACAATAAAACCTAATTATTAAAAGCAGAAGTCTCTTAATATTCAATTCCCATTCAATCCCGAATCTATTTTAAAGCTGGTATAACTCAGCTGGCCAATTCCGACAGCTTATGTAACGATCCCCGGCTTTGCTCGGAGCTGCTGTCTCCTCCGCCTGTCAAAGACATCGGCCGAATAATGTACGGATTAAAACGGTTCAGCCGGTATCAAATATCCTATTTAATTCAATATACAATTTATTCTTATTCATCGTGGACGCTTGATCTTTAGTATAATTATAATGTGCTAGATATGTTATCGAATGTTATCAATGTTAGAATAAAAAGTCATCTCTAATAAAAATATTTACACAGCGTACCTATACTATTCTAATGCCTGTTTTCACCAACAACACCTAAAATTTAGGTGTCCTTTAAGCCATTATAAGGGGCACCTAACGCAAGTTTTGTTCTTGATGAATTGACAATCCCGTAACTCTTAGGTGACGTATTATATCACTACACAATATAAAACAAAGTCGCTTTTTCTGTCCTCATGTCCCTTTATTCCCTTTAATTGCAGTTTTCTTTACTAGATAGAGTGATTAAAGAGGAAGGTTTGTGATAAATATGTATATTATTATGGGAGTTCGCTATTTTACAAGTAAAATATCAGACGGCCATTCTATAACAGATTTTTTGTCAAGGCAACCGTCACCTAAAGTCGTCGTCGTCGCCACATACGTCACCCAAGTATACGGGGTCGTCAATTCATCCCGTAAATTATAAACGTCACCTAATGGTTTGATGGATGAATCGCATAATAGGTTATTTTATTTCAAATAAACGTCATCTAAGAGTTACGGGGTTGTCAATTCATCCCGCAAATTATATTGGTTTAGGTGTCACTTAAACGTTGGTGAAAACAAAAATTGCGTTAGGTGCCTCTTATATTGGCTTAAGGGACAACTAAATTTTAGGTGTTGTTGGCAGTTGTTGGTGAAAGCGGGCATAAGTCCGCTATATCTTTGTCTGACTATAGCTATGTCCATACTGCGCACTTTCATCTTCAATTTTCGTTATCTTCTTTCATTCAACTTTCGTATCATGGCGCATTCGCAATGCAACGCCAACATTGTCATTTTTGTTCAGTTGCGGTTGTGCTAGGTTTAGAGACACTTTGAGTCCCGGGAGCTTTTCTGTGACATAGACATCCAGAAAAATGTACGGTTCTCACCGTAAATATGCGATAAACGAAGTTGCGTCATTGCGAAGGGCGTCATCGGGTTAAATAAATAATTCTCTATCACAATTTCAGCCGTAGAAAGCGCACATTGTTTCTACGTTACCTGCGACACTGGCACACATGTAGCAAAATGTATTTTGTGAATCATTTCCGCACACAAAACATTTGCAGTTATAATGTTCCCGGAGATATATTGCTGTTTTATCGTACGTTTACACGAATATAGACAAGGTGCAAGTAAGATTCTGACCTATAAAGCAAAATGAAATTTATTTTAGAGTGTTTCCTAGTAATTTAAAATTGCGTAATATTTTGTATATTTACGTTTTCTGAACGGCTAGCATCCTTTTACCTAAACGCAAAATTTGGATTTGGAAACGTCCTGACGTGACCCTAACATTTTTAGTCATCCCAAAAAGGGATGCGTGACGTTGCAAAAAAGCATTTACTCAAGAAGACATTGATTGAACTAACTTGTTCAATTCATTTTAGACTTAAGATAACATTCGAATCTAAACGTTAAAACAGCAATCTCCTTCAATAAAAGCATTATTAAAAACTCTTTAAAGGAACCAACTGTATAAACTTCCACTAATGTTCTGTGCAAATGGCCGAGCCACCTCGATTACGTTGTAAAACCAACCATGAACTCCTTTGAATCTTTACTGAATAAGTTAAAATGTGTTTGTGAAAGAAATAAAGGAAAATAAGCTTTTATACTCAGCTTTATAGTTGTATGCAGTAAATTAAGTCAAAAGAACAGCAGTGTGTACTGGTGTTCTTTTGAGTTGTCTGCATCTTGCAGTAAATTATAATCAAAAGTTAAATTTTCTAAAAAATATATGCCGCACCCGTAATGTTATGGTCGTTTTTACTGTGGTTTGACTTTCGTAATATGATTATAGCTGATCAGAAATCAGTGTATTACTTTTTTGCCTTCGCTTAGTCCGTTAAACATACATGCCACAAACAAAGAACAAACTTAAATATGAAATTATAAGATTAAAAAATCGAAAATAAAGTTACACTAATAAATTGAAGACGTGATTGAACACAATAAGGTACTAACATTCTATAACAAAGGAACAATAACTCATGTTTTCCCTTTTAATTTGAACAAACCTTATGACTTTCTACTTCATCACATAGCAGCAGCTAATAACCAATCAACAGCACTCAGTTCAGATAATATGAAATAATGATTTTATGCATTATTTATACCATTATTAGAACCGATAGACTGACAGAAAAAATAGATTTTTTTTGTTTAAGATAAGTAAAACTTAAGTAAGAATATCAATTTTATCTTTGGTATCTTCAATACCAAGAGGTACGCAGGTGCGTTGACTTTGCTATTTCAGGGATCGATCTGGCCCTGGCCGAAGCTTGTTTTGGTAACAGCCGTATATCAATCCACTCGTCCATACATTGGACTAATCCATGACTCTGAAATACTATCAAACGCTTGCCTCACACTTTAATTACCTACTTTAATAAATAAAATCATAACAGAATAAATTGTAACTGTAAATAAAATACCATATTAATATCTTCATAAGTTTGTACAATTAAGGTTTCTGGGAGTAACATGACATTGGGATGTTTTATATGGATGAATTGGTATTGGTTAAGTATTCTATATTTTCTAATTTTTTTGCTTAAAATTACTTAACTGATAGTATTTTAAATTTAACATTACATACACCATTTAGCTACGCGCATTGATTTTGTTTGCACGAGAGTTTTGGCAAGGCTTTTCCGTTAATTTTCCGTTTATGGAAATAGTCAAAGTTTTTGACGTGACAACGTCTTATAATTCGATATGGGCTGCGCGCACGAAAAAACATGACGCAATATGCGGCGTTACCTCGCTTTGAGGCGTTCCATTTAAGGCTATGACGTTGTCACGTTCAACTATCGTCAGTAAACCGACTTTACAGACAACCGAGTTCGAGTCGAGTTCGAGTCGAGTTCGAGTTCGAATTCGAGTTCGAGCTCGAGTTCGAGTTTTTTTTTCCTTTATAAAAAATGATCAGGCTATATTTTATTTCAATCATATTTGAGACACCTCAATTGTGTCAGGCACATTACCCTAAGACTAGTATACCCAGTACATAATATGCATCTTATGGTTGCTAACGCACTCCTGTGTTTCACGCCTACCCTCACATTTTGTTCAATTACACAGAAGTGTGTACTCATCGTACATTCTTCCTGCCTTACTCAACCTCATGTAGGTCGAGTAAGTGCATGTTTAATGACTATATGACCATTACTTTGTAGGCGTAATCATGAAAATTGCGACAAAGTCCTGTAAAGTTCATTTTGTACCTTAAAAAGTTATACGTATTTTCAGTTACATTATCTTTAAAATTTTAGCATCTTTAAAACTTTGAGTACTTGGGTTGTTGTCAACCGTAAATAAAATACTTTTACTTTTAATTCAATATAGTAGCGGATCATATTTAATTTGTATAAAGTGAAATAAAGCCAGTTATGATTTAACAATCAAAGGAAACTGTTTAGTAAATAAACTCCAATCAGAAATAATGAGAAAACGGGCATTCATTCATTCATAGTATAGTTATAAAAAAATTGTTGTTCTAAATTTCTATTTATGTCACAATAATACTGTCACTTTACACATACTCATACTAAAATTCTATTTAAATACTTTTAGAAAACATTTGTGGAATAGTGACACTATCGCTTGACAAGATAAGGTTTAAAACATCCTGTAAATAGTGGAATGCTCATTCATCAGAATAAGCCCTCTCCAGCTGAATAGCGTTAAAGTACAGATAGTAAAACGAAAACAAAGCTTTGTGCAAATGTATACTTTATGTTAACACTTTGAAATTTGTTGAAAATGTTACCTTTTCAAAACTAATAGGCTGTACTCGCATCATTGCAGTAATGAATTCATGTAGATAGAAAAAAAAATGACAAATCTAACACAAACTTTATAGATCATAACCGTTATAAACTTAAACTTCAAAGTACCAGCTCTCGAAAAGAAGAACCAATCATAATACAAACTACTCTGCCTTATGTTAATATAATATTTTGTTTCTTTTGTAATGTAATATTATTATTATTAATCATTGCTTATTTCATGAGTTTAATGTAAAATTGTGACATATAAGCTTTTGAGTTCGCTCTATGAAAGTCATTATTAATTGTTAGCTCAAATCAATGAATTTTCGAAGTGCGCAATAGTAAAGAACTATTATACTATTAATTATGACATTATTATAGTATACACTATTATTTCTAGGTATTGTTCTAGATAAAAAAACAGATTCTAGGATTTCTCAATGAAAATATCTTGTTTTAATCATCTTAATGTACAAGGAATCTCCCCCACTTCCCTATTCTTGCCATTGTTTTGCGCATTAATTAATCATTCCTCTTACAAATAAGAAGCTTCGTAAACAAAAAAGTTTATAAAAAGATACCAAGGACTAGTTTTCTGAAGTTCTTCACGTTATTAGAGTTATTTTGAAGTGGATCATCAGCGTTATGACAACTATACAGCAATTTTCGAATTGCGCTAAGTGTATTTGTTATGGTCCGATAATTCTGTTGTTAATGCTTAGTGGTTTAAATTGTCATTGACTAAATAATTCAAGTTGAAAAGACAGGAAATTGTGATATCCAGTTATTGTTTTAGAATTAGTTTTCTGGTTTTAAACAATAGTAACCAACGACATAATAATAGGTTTAGCTATGCTACGCGGTGCGACACGATGCTACGCAGCGCTACACGATGCTACTCACCGCTACACGATGATACGCAGCGCTACACGATACTACACGATGCTACGCAATGCTACACGATGCTACGCAGTGCTACACGATGCTACGCAGCGCTACACGATGCTACTCACCGCTACATGATGCTACGCAGCGCTACACGATACTACACGATGCTACGCAATGCTACACGATGCTACGCAGTGCTACACGATGCTACGCAGTGCTACACGATGCTACGCAGCGCTACACGATACTACTCACCGCTACATGATGCTACGCAGCGCTACACGATACTACACGATGCTACGCAATGCTACACGATGCTACGCAGTGCTACACGATGCTACGCAGTGCTACACGATGCTACGCAGCGCTACACGATGCTACTCACCGCTACATGATGCTACGCAGCGCTACACGATACTACACGATGCTACGCAATGCTACACGATGCTACGCAGTGCTAGGCGGTACTATCAGGCGGCGGTCTCTTTCTGCGGATTTGTTACGTCGCAGAAGGAGGCCACGGAGCGGGACAGAGAGAACGAGCCCACCTCTCTGCCGCTCCGCTGGTGCGGAGGCGTCGCTACGCGAACCTCCAAACTCTTGTCTAACGGGGCTCCGGGTCAGGATGGGAACCTGCCCGGCTTTTTCAGTCCCGGCGCCGAGGGGAACGCTTTAGTTCACCTAAGCGTTCCCTTACTTTGGTGGAAGTCCGGTCCGAGGTAGACCGGCCAGTCGTCGAGGGAGTCCCGTGTTTGTTAGATCCGGGATATCCCTCCGTTATACGGCTGAAGGCGAACCGCAGGTGGTTTTAGTGAGTAAGAGTCTCACATACCCCCGGGGTACCCAACCCGGGGCACCCATGATGGGTTTCCCCTGCGATATCAAAAAAAAAAGTGCTAGGCGGTACTATGCAAATATAAAAATAATAATATTATTATTGATAAAAATACTATTATTTCGTTGAATTTTAATTACAAAATTAAGACAAACTCTAACAATAAGTGGTAGCACTTATAAGTACTGGATTAAGTACCAAATATTTTTGTTAGTCTCTTTAAGTAAAGGTAACTTAAATCTGAAAATCTGTTTTTATTGTACTTATCATCTATTAGTTTAGGTCTACCCTTGAACCGAGTGCTCTTGTACTTTAATTACTAACGTCTAGAGAAAAGCAAGCACAGACAGAAATAATTGGGCGATTCGTTAGAAAAGGTCTTATTAAATAAACGATTTGAGGTGACAATTAGGTGTGTGATGTATTTTTTAATTATGAATTTGTTTTTATTTGTCTTTATTATTGAATTATTCATACACATTTTTACTTATATTTGTGTTTAACAAAAATTTCACATTCGAACATTAGAATGTGAGAGTTCGTTACAATACAAATTCCTTTAAGTGATGTGTTCATGGAAAATCTTTTGGTTCTCACTGAAATCACGGTAAATAATAAAACGCATGTCACATACCTTCACGAGATTTGAAAAGGGTCATTTCATGCCTTATTTCAGTACTATCGTGATTTAATTTAAGGAAAATGAAACCGTAAGTGTGTTCAATAAAGTTCAGATCCATGTAACATAAATAAAATATGAACATAGAACACAATGAGAATTCAAAGTTAATTGTTTTCTATTGCGTGTAATCACGAAATCTATGCACAAAGATGTGTCAAATGTAATGAAATGAATTCAACAAAAAATGCATTTAAAACTAAACTTTATTTACGTTAGGTTAGTTAATAGTCACTTATCTAATTTTTTTGGCTTCTTTCAAATTACATCGAGATGCTTCGTTCCCTGGCAATGTAAACTTAGTACCGTTACCTTTAGGTAGAACTTTCGTTTCATATCTTTTAAGATTCAATAACATCTATAACCATACTTATATCCATACTAATATTATGGACGACCTCTGTGGCTCAGTTGGTGGGCTGTTGGTAGCTCAAGCTCGGGGGTTCGAATCCCGCCAACGGAACAAAAAGTTTTCAAAGTTCCTGGGTCAGGGATGTGTATTAAATATATTATGTATCATACAATAAAAATCTTAAATATAATATGTACTTATAGTATAAAAGTATTAAATATATTTCCGTTGTCTGGTACTGTAACACAACTCCTTCAGGTACTTAGCACGGGGCCAGACTGACGTGGTGTGATGCGTCTATAGATATTATATTATAATTATTATAAATGTGAAAGTTCTGCTGTCATTTATCACACGTCTCTTTTTACCACGCATTGTTACTGATAGTGACATCTCGCTTGCTCAGGCCGTTGTTTCTCTATTCCGCTAGGTATATTAACTTTATGGACCTAGTTAACTTACGTCGCGTTACAAGTACACATACTTAATCGTAAAGCACACGCACACTAACGACCTAAAAATCTCCCGGCAATCGAGATAATGCCCCGTTACGAGCATTCAGACACCCGTTGACCCAATTCTCTCCGTTACTACACGATATTTATCGCGCCGCAGACAATTACAGACGCAGCCAGATTTTGCATCCACAGGCCTTTAAACCTGGCTTCATTTTGCACTGTACCAGTTAAGAAAATGTTTATCTGCATATGTTTATTTTGTTCAGGGTAGGGATATATTTATATTATAGACTATAAGCACAAAATATATTTAAATGCTTATATTATTTTGTAGGAAAATATTTAAGTATTAAATAATTTTTTAAACGGCTTACAACATATATATTAGATTTAACTTACAACAGTATAGTTTTTTTTTTTTTATTAAATAAGGAGATATTTATTTTAGACGTGGGAGAGCCATGCTTCGGCACGAATGGGCCGGCTAGACCGGAGAAATATCACGTCCTCACAGAAAACCAGCGTGAAACAGCGCTTGCGCTGTATTTCGCCGAATGAGTGAGTTTACCGGAGGGCCAATCCCCTACCCTTTTCCCTTCCCTACTCTTCCCTATTTCCTTCCCCACCCTCCCCTATTACCCCTTAAACGGCCGGCAACGCACCTGCAGCTCTTCTGATGCTGCGAGTGTCCATGGGCGACGGAAGTTGCTTTCCATCAGGTGACCCGTTTGCTCGTTTGCCCCTTTATTGCGTAAAAAAACGAGCAAACGGGTCACCTGATGGTAAGCAACTACCGTCGCCCATGGACACTCGCAACATCAGAAGAGCTGCAGGAGCGTTAAATAGAATGAATGATTACAACATCAACTGGTTTGATGACGATTGAAAATTTTATTTATTGTGTGGGAATCATAAATATTTCCGGAATAAAATTATCATAGCGTATTTTGTTCTTTCTCGGGACTTAAAGTTTTTCCATATGAAAAAGCTAAATAGGTTCAGCAGCTTGGGCGTGAAAAGGTGACAGACAGACAGACAGAAAGACACTTTCGCATGTGATAATATTAGTGTGGATATAATAAAATAACTAAATATATAGTGTGTGTTAGGTACGCATACTATTCAAAGGATGTGAGTGCGAGGTGCCAGATCCAACAGTCATGTTGACGAAGGCCCTCGTGAATAGTTAACATTGTAACCGTATATAATTAACAAGAACTCATTTTAAGTGAGAGTAAAACTATATGCGTCAACTACTGACTCGTGGAATGTACGTACTAGGAACTACGAGGTGTAACAAGACAAAGTGATTAAGTTAGGGTGTGCATAAGTCTCCTGTGTTGCGTTCATTGTAAAAGTAGCAACGCTGAAAGGCAGCTATTTTTTACTTTAGTAGACAACTAAGTATTTTCACTTTGTTTTGTTATACCCTGTAGAAGCTACAAAGTCATGAAGTAGATACAATTTTAAATAGAATGTAAAGATTGTTCAATATCATAATATTGTGTCTAATATGCACTATGTGCACTTAAAATATTTTAAGTGATTCTGTATCACCCTGATATATTTTTATGTGATAAAAAATATATCAGGGTGATAAATATCCCAAAACGCCAAAACAAAAACAAACACAATCCAGAAAGTCCAAGAGTAGGCTAGGTTAGGTTAGAACTTAGACCACAACGGCAGAGGGAGCCGAGCGAGCGCAGCGAGCGTGCTGTGGCAGCATACTTTCGCTTTATAACGCTTTATAATTATTATACTTTCGCATTATAACGGCACTTCATAGGTGAGTTCGACTCGCACTTGGCTGATTTTATTATATTTTACCGCCTCATTGTTTAAAGAACTTCTTAGAATGAGATTTCTTACTGACAAATTCCGATTTGTTATTACCCACGCGTAACCTCTCATTCATTAAATTTTACTGACCATTTAATTATTTTACTGTTCAATAATGTTTTCAATTATCCATTTCATTATTTTTTACTACTTATTTTTGTTTACTTTACTGCTTAGTTTTAACTGCTAAACTAGTTATTAAACGTACCATTTATAATTTTTATCTTACCAAAACTGTAATTTACAACTGCTCCTTTAAATCAGTGCCAATTAAGATAATCAAAGTACAAACAGATAGAAAATTGTCATTTAAATAATTTTTAAGGCACTTTTTAATAGTAGAAACGCAGCTCAGCCAAAAAACAAACATTTTAAATTACGAACAAAGTACAGGCAATAACAAAACACATTACATTCAAAAGATAGCAGATTAAAAAACAAGGTACAGATAAGAAGAAAACACATTAGAATATTCGGGATTCGAACGCGGCACGTACATAATATTATTTTGCCTCTGATTTTCTTTAAAATGGATCTTAAAGCATTGGAATACGAGAGATGTTAAGTGTAAAATAACGTTGAACGGTACACATTAAACTCAGCTCAGCCAACATCAGCGCCATCAATCACTATACAGCCACAAAAGGAATATGGCTCGATATTACGTATTTATAATGAAGCTTCAAATGAAAATCCACACTAATAAAATGGAAGTGTCTGTCTGATACTTTACTTTACTGATTTTTATAATATTTGATACGGCGTTGTTTAAAACGAGATTTTAAATACATGGGTACGCCATAAGTATTCATATTATTATCTACTAATATTACGAAATCTAAACAAAACAACAAACTGAGCTTGCTAAACCACAAAAACAATTTTAATAAAATTATGGTTCAGAGATATTTAGAGAGAAAGGATAGCATAATGTTGTCCTGCTGTTTTGTTTTACTTCTGCCGACACCGCTGATTTGTTTCTTATATTTCCAAAAAACAATCGCAAAACAAATTGATATCTAATATATATAAATCTCCTGTCACGATGTTTGTCCGCGATGGATTCCTAAACTACTTAACCGATTTTAATGTTTTTTTAATTATTTGCCTATATATAATTGACAGTCTAAATTATTATCTGTTGACACTTAACTCCAAAAGATTCCAACAGATTAAATTAAGGAAATCCATAGCTTAAAATTTAATTTATTATTATTTTAGCAATATTCCGCGAAATACACTTCCACCTTTAAGTAAATGAAGGTTGAACACCACTACACACTCGACGCGCGTTTCGCTCCAACACCGGAGCATCCTCAGGATGTGGACTCTACGAACAACGTCCGTCAAGTCAAGCTTGACTCTACGAACAACGTCCGTCAAGTCAAGCTTGACGGACGTTGTTCGTAGAGTCCACATCCTGAGGATGCTCCGGTGTTGGAGCGAAACGCGCGTCGAGTGTGTAGTGGTGTTCAACCTTCATTTACTTAAAGGTGGAAGTGTATTTCGCGGAATATTGCTAAAATAATAATAAATTAAATTTTAAGCTATGGATTTCCGCAAAGTAACGCCTGATTCCATTAAATTCCAACAGATGTCGATACTTTTCGACTGGATTGAGTAAGTAACGGCTACTAGGTACTTTATATATTGATAGGTGCATTTTTTGAATAAATAATAGTAAATTATTACAACCTAAGACTGACGGCGACCATTGTTTGTGCGACGGGATAGTGATCGACCCATGGCAACATACTTATTTAGTCACTTCAATAAAATAATAATATGGGCGAAATAAGGCGAAATACTTTATATTATTGCAAAGCAACGTTTGCCGGGACAGCTAGTTTTTTTTATAATAATAATTATCTTAACCACAATAATCCTGTCCATTACACAACACGGTAAGGTCTCGTACAATAGAAGATTTGACAAATGTGGCGGTGGCAATCTGTATAATGGCGTATATGTCTGCATGATGGCGTATATGTCTGTAATCTGTATAATGGCGCAGCAGCAAATTAGTGCAATTTGTCCTACAACCACCATCATGTGTTGTTTTGTTTGTGCTTAAGATCTCCTGGTTATAATATTTATCAACGTTATTCCAAGATATATTTATTGCTACACTAGCTGTCCCGGTGAACTTCGTGTCACTTTAAAAACCTTCCCTGGACTTCTACAAACATTTTAAGACTAAAATCAGCCCAATCCGTTCAGCCGTTTTCGAGTTTAAGCGCGACTAACACATTTGAAAATCCATTTTTATATATAAGACTAGCTGTCCCGGTGAACTTCGTGTCACTTTAAAACCTTCCCTGGACTTCTATGAATATTTTAAGACTATAATCAGCCCAATCCGTTCAGCCGTTTTCGAGTTTTAGCGCGACTAACACATTTGAAAATCCATTTTTATATATAAGACTAGCTGTCCCGGTGAACTTCGTGTCACTTTAAAACCTTCCCTGGACTTCTATGAATATTTTAAGAATATAATCAGCCCAATCCGTTCAGCAGTTTTTGAGTTTAAGCGCGACTAACACATTTGAAAATCCATTTTTATATATAAGACTAGCTGTCCCGGTGAACTTCGTGTCACTTTAAAACCTTCCCTGGACTTCTATGAATATTTTAAGACTATAATCAGCCCAATCCGTTCAGCCGTTTTCGAGTTTTAGCGCGACTAACACATTTGAAAATCCATTTTTATATATAAGAAGATGATAAAGGCCGGCAACGCGCCTGCAGCACTTCTGATGTTGCGAATGTCCATGGGCGACGGTAGTTGCTTACCATCAGGTGACCAGTTTGCTCGTTTGCCCGTTTGCCAATTTACTATTACTTATTCAACAAATGCACTTTCTATACTTATTATAAAATGAAGTCACTTTTTTTCCCTCATGTCCCTTTGTTCCCTTTAATCTTTAAAACTACGCAACGGATTTTGATGATTCTTTCAGTATTAGATATCCCATTTATCGAGGAAGGTTATAGGCTATATTTTATCACGCTAAGATTAATAGAAGCCAAGAAATAGAGGAAAATGTGGAAAAAACGGGGGAAATTATTTGAAAGGGCTAACTTGAACGCGCTAATCTCAGGAACTACTGGTCCGATTTGAAAAATTATTTCAGTGTTAGATAGCCCATTTTTTGAGGAAGGCTATAGGCATAATTTTTTCAGTATTTTGTACCCGTGCGACGCCGGGGCGGATCGCTAGTATCAATATAATAAGTACCGAGTAGCCGATTCTCAGACCTACTGAATATGCATATAAAATTTGGTAAAAATCAGTAAAGCCGTTTCGGAGGAGTTCGTCGACTAACATTGTGACACGAGAATTTTATATATAAGAAAGATAACGCCTGCAACTCCGTTGGTCTAAAACTCGTTCATCGCGCGGGAACCGCACATTTTGCTGGCATAAAAAGTACTTATATTATGTCCTTTCCCATGACTCAAAGTATCTCCTTACCAAATTTCAGCAAAATCGGTTTAGCGGGTTGGCCGTGAAGAGGTATATAAAGTATAAACATAATTGAATAAAAAATCTTCTGGTCAGATTCTCATTAAACTTGGTTTAGATAATTTCATGAAATATAATATTAGAGAGGAAAGAGGTTGTTGGCAACTCCCAGTGACTTGATATGTTTAATATATTTTAAATTTTTGTATTCTGATCATACTCATCAGAGTTTTGGATCTATTAACTAAATATATGAGCTAGATAACCACGTGAACTTCGTATCACTCCCTCCCGATATAAAGTTTCCCTGAACTGAAATTATCCATATTATATTAATCCTTCCATCGCGGATTCATGGAAATGTATTGTATTCTATTGTTGTCGCGATCACCGGTGCTCTTATGGGGCTTGAAGGATTAAGACTAAAGTATTCTAAATATCATTTCAGGTTCAGCCGTACTCAAGTTTTAGCGAGGCTAACAAAATTAAAAATTATTTTTAAGCTATTGTATAGCTTGTATCGGGGGCTTTGAGCACGACAACTGAATCTAGAATTTGCGTAACGAGAAATACCTAACACCCCCACCGGCACAGCGGTGCGGCGTTGTATACTTCGGCACGGTATTCGTGTGCGTGCTACTAGAGGTATGCGAATTACAACTGTATAAGTTGATAAAAAATGCTATAATAATAGCTCCCACACTGGTTTCGGTGACGGTGACCGGTTTCATTGAAACCAGGCCAGCTACGCAGGAGTATTTTTATAGTGCCCAAGTGTGTGTGCAGTACACAAGAGCACTCTCTATTCCTTTACTCTCATAGCGTGTCTCATGGGACGGACGATCGTCAGGCACAGGACCAACTTTTGCAATATGCCCAATGCCCATCCGACGCATGGATCACAAGAAAGAACTTGTCAGACAATCAGGTGATCAGCCTGCATTGTCCTAACCAAACTTGGAAATAACATGTTTCCAACGCGGCAATTGAACCCACGACCTCCGAGTCAAGAGCCGCGCTCTTTACCACTAGGCCACGGAGGCGTAAAAATGCTATGCGATAGCAGCTGCAGCTATGTCACGCTATTTACCACAGTAGTCCTCGAGTGACACGTATTTTTTTATACATAGAATGAGGCCGAATCAAAGGCCATCATTAAACTCTGAAGTCAGGAATTTCGGAAGTTATAAATCCATGCAGTCATGATTAGCTGGATGTTTAAACAGGCCTAATGCCCGGACAAATTGCGGGATTCCCGTGTTTACAGATCCGGGATTTCGGCCTAAATTCAACCGGGATTCATATGATTGTCCGCACTATCATAATTTGTCCGATTTGATATTTCGCACATTGCCGTCGGCGTTAATATGCATCGTAGGATTATTATGATATTTATTTAACTAATGAGTTATAAATACGTAAGCGCCTTATTTGTCTTATACTTATTATAAAACAAAGTCGCTTTTTTCCCTCATGTCCCTTTGTTCCCTTTAATCTTTAAAACTACGCAACGGATTTTGATGATTCTTTCAGTGTTAGATAGCCCATTTATCGAGGAAGGTTATAGGCTATATTTTATCACGCTAAGACTAATAGGAGCGAAGAAATAGAGGAAAATGTGGACAAAACGGGGGAAATTATTTGAAAGGACTAACTTGAATGCGCTAATCTCAGGAACTACTGGTCCGATTTGAAAAATTATTTCAGTGTTAGATAGCCCATTTATTGATGAAGGTTATAGGCATTATTTTTTTTTTAGTGGCTGTATATTATTTTATACCCGTGCGACGCCGGGGCGGGTCGCTAGTCTTATAATAAAACACTTTTCATAACTATAAAATTAGACGTACCGTACGTAGATTTTATTCTTAATCTTTAAGTGGAATTCTCTTTAAATAATCTTTCGATCCTACAGAAGAATTTAAAGATATTTTATATATCGCCGCCCCCACCGAATAGTATCGTAATCGACTATTACTATAGAAGTGCTTTTATAACGGATTATTGCTTTTGAAGGCCAATTCCACCTCGTTAATTTTTTTCATAGCGGTCGGACTGATAGTTTTTGAGATAGATATTTTGTAATAAACATACATGTATTATTCGCCTACGCATAAGCAAGAAACTTTACGACGAACACTATGACAATAAAATATTACTATTTTCTGAATGACCAAACTAATATGGCTAACTGATATCGCGATCTTATTCCGGTACCAAAAAACAAAAGGCGGCTAAAAACAGATGTCAGTCAGGACATTACCATATTATTCGGGTAAAAAGTACATTTTTATATTTTTAGTAATTATATATTGCGATTTTATGTTCTAAAAGTAATAATGGTTATTATAGAATACTGTCTAAAGCGGACCTACATAAATGTAGTAATGCATCTCACGATAGTACTTTGCGTACATTGCGACAAGGGTTTACTTTACAGGTTGCGACAATTTGCTAATGCTTACATCAAAAAGTACTATACATTGCTCTCGCTTTGTCGGCATATAAAAGAAAGTGATAGCCTTAACCTCGTCACATGTTTCGAAGGTCAAGCAATAATAATTGTTCACATTATCTTCATTTGTGATTTTGTTTACAGAAGTGCGAAAAAAAATGCAAAAGTTATAAACAATTAAGTAAACATAAAAAGAAGGGCTTGGATTTTTTTTAATATTTCGAAAAATATTTGAGATAATCAAAATTTAAAAATAGATCCTTAAAGAGCAGGAAATTTCCTAAAAAAAATCCTAGATTTTGGAACCTTACCAATAATCCTTATAGCTTTAATTGAGCGGCGAAAGTAACGGTAAAACCGCGTGGTTCGGGTTTCGCGTGATTTGCCGCAATCTGCTACGTGAACTAAAAAAATATTTTAAGTGATTAAATATTGACATTAAGGATTAAAAAATTTGGGTACTAAGTAGACATATTATGAATAAACAATAATCCGTTAACAAAAATAAATTATCACAATTTGTTTAATTATTATGCTTTTGTTCATTTGTTAATAGTCACCATTTTAATGTTAACATAAAAACGCTGATTATTTCAAAACAAGAAATATAGATTTTTTATTATTCTTTAGAACTGATCTTAATAGGCCATATAAGAGATTCCCGTTGAAAAAATTCTTTATTTTTTATTTTTCACTTTTTTATTAACATTCAAAGTCATTCCAAAATTATTCATGTAAATAAAGCAATTACAGTACTTTTATATCCAATTATTGTTACTATTTTGTTTTGTTACTGTTAGAAGCCAGATAACAATATACACTTTTTTTATTTATAACTAATAAAATTTAAATAATCATTTTTATTGATGAAAAACCCCTAATTGCTATATTTACATGAAAATTTAATGAATGCCTTTGATTGTTCATAAAAAAGTGAAAAATCAAAATTGTTGAATTTTTCCACCGGATATCTCTTCTAAGCCCTTTTAAAATTAGCTCAAAAGAATAATAAAAATTTATAGATTTCTTGTTTTGAAATAATCAGCGTTTTTATGTTAACATTAAAATGGTGACTAATAACAAATGAACAAAAGCATAACAATTAAACAAATTATTATAATTTATTTTTGTTGATGGATTATTGTTTATTAATATGTTTACTTAGTACCCAATTATTTTTATTTCTTTATATTAATATTTAATCAGTTAAAATATATTTTTTAGTTCACGTGGCAGATTGCGGCAATTCACGCGAAACCCGAACTACGCGTTTTTACCGTTACTTTCGCCGCTCAATTAAAGTTATAAGGATTGTTGATAAGGTTCCAGGATCTAGGATTTTTTTTAGGAAATTACCTGCTCTTTAAGGATCTATTTTTAAATTTTGATTAACTCAAATAGTTTTCGAAATATAAAAAGAAAACTAAACCCTTCTTTTTATGTTTACTTAATTGTTTATAACTTTTGCATTTTTCTCAGCCCCTCTTGGAATTTTCATAAAATGTTCTACATGGTATTCCAAATCGAATGAGACCAAAATCATAATTTTCGGTGCATTAGATCAGGGTTTGAGGAAAATGGCACTTGTTAATCAGACTATTAGTTAAAAAAGTTTTTAAATGTTGTTTTCGGTGTTTGGACCTTTTTAGTTATTGAACCTAGATGAGGCTTCGGACACAATAGACATAACTACCAGTAGTTCGACTGCAAAGAAATGAACAGGTTTCAATATCTGTCAAATTCGTCGGGTTTGGGGGTGATAAGTTAGAGGCTGGCGCGCTGGCTGGTATTATTTTTTTTAAAAAATAAGATTTTGAAATTGAATTCTGACAGTTTTCTTTGCATGTGCCAAAATATAAACAACTAAATTTGTAGGTAACGACCCTAGCGACGACTTTTGTCATAATACGTCAAACTTAAAAAATTTTACATCAGTTCTAAGTCGGCATACTCTATCATTCTGTCTACTCTGCTTGAGAGGTATAAAAAAAGGATAAGTGATTGTTATATTACTGTAAAATTTTATATACTTACCTTTTGTTATAAAATTATTAAAATACCTATAAAATAAAAATAAAAAATGGTTTTATTTAAGAATCCAGTTAATTATTACAATATGTTTTAAGTTTTTTAAATTCTGTATTATATTTTTACATATATAAAGTATGTTTCGCTTGCCATGGAATAATAAAGTTAATATATTTTACGATTAACATGTGACTTACTCTTAGCGTCGAATATATTGGTAACAGTCGATTACAGAGCCAGTAAACATGTCTGTAAGACAGCCAATAGGATCGCATCCAACTATTACTGTGTAGTTCGTTGTCGACAACTTACCCGAATAATATCGTATTGATGTGTTACGGACAAAAATTCTATTTAAATTTCGGTATTATACTTTTTGACTTATAATCTCAGTAAGAAATATCATTATATTTTTTTAAAAACATTAAGATATCGCAAAAAAAATTAGCTTTCTTTTGGTATAAAAATAATTTTCCTGTGTGAACCTGTTAAAAAGTTATGAGCCAAAAACCGTTTTTATTTTTTCCTGTAAAATTTAGATTTTTTGATTACGATTTTATTCGGTGGGGGCGGCGATATGTATATTGTTTAAAGGACCCAGCTATTTTTATTAACTTATAAAATCGTTAAAATCAATAACGAATTATTTTTTATGACGATGTAAACTTTTATTTTTTTATAATACCGTAACGAAACGCCTCCGTAATGGTGGTATTAAGAGTGTGGCTATCGACTCCGGATGTCGTGGGTTCGAATCCCGCGTTGGAAACATGACTGTTATTTCCAAGTTTGGTTAGGACAATGCAGGCTGGTCACCTGGTTGTCTGACAAGTAAGATGATCCATGCCATGCGTCGGATAAGCATGTAAAAAGTCGGTCCTGCGCCTGAACTCTCGCCAGTCGTGTCGGTCTTCCGTCCCACTGGGTTATGAGAGTGACAGGGATAGAAAGTGCTCTTGTGTACTGCGCACACGTTTGGGCACTCTAAAACTCCTGCGTAACAGGCCTGGTTTCAATAAAACTGGCCACCGTCACCGAAACCGGTGTGGGGAGTATTATATTATTATAACACCGTAATAGTAACAAAAAAAGACTGCAAATATGTATAGCTAGGTAACTATAACTAAATGTATTGCTTTTACATTTTTATTTCTGTAGCATTAGATTCCAGTACCATTGATAATAAAAAATATTCAACAGTTATTATGCTGTCGCAAACTAAAAAATAAAAATACGCACTAAATAATTGTCATCATTGTAAATTTGTATTAGCTATTTATTTACTTTATACAGTAAATGCAAAACAACTCACTGCTACTACTTCACAAGTAAATATAAGAAATAAAGCAAGCGAAACAAATAAAATACGAGACGAAATTGTAATTTTTAACCGACTTCCAAAAAACGAGGAGGTTATATGTTCGACTGTGGATATTTTTTTTTTTTTTTTTTTTTATTTTTGTATGTTCAACGATTACTCCGCCGTTTGTGAACCGATTTTCGAAATTTTTGTTTTGTTGTATTAGGTTTCACTCCAATTTGGTCCCATTTTCACAAAGGTGGTGACCTGATGATGGGATCCATGAGTAATCGAGGGAACTCCTCGAAATTTATATGGAAACATATGGTGATTTTGGTTTTATGTGAAGTGTACTAAGAATACGCTACCAAAAAGTCAAATATTGGGTCAAGGTATACCATGGTTTCGATGATGCTGAGAGAACTCCTGATTCCTTATAGATACACGTTTGGGAGTTTCGGCGTTGTTTTAAGAACAGAAAGCATAAACTACTATGCAATTCATATTCATCATCATAATCATCATCATAATCATCATCATCATCGTCATCATCATCATTACCTCGTCGTGTTAAGGCCACCAATGTCTCATAGCACAGAATAGATAATAGTACAAGGCATAGGTATGGATATACTAATAATAATAATTATGTACTGTATAACAATTAACAACACCTGTTTGTTTTTAATACACGGCGGTCGGCGTCGCGTGGCGGCAGAAGATAGAATATCGAATACTTTACTAACTACTTTATATACAGATCGAATACTTTACTACTTTATAAAATTTTAATAGACAAATAGAATTAAAATAAAGTTATTTTAAAAAGAGCATTTAAACAAAACAAAGTCATTAAGTGTATTTTTAATTTGTTATACTTATTAATCGATAGATGGTGCACTAAGTACCTATCGATTTGAATTCTTGATAACAAGAACAGCTGTCAATAATTATGATAATATTAAATATTATGCTACGCTACATCCTACGCAAGTTTGTACAATTTTTTATCTGATAGATCCTTCGATCGTGGAAAAACGAGACACAATAGCCTTTCTATTGTTATCGCAATCGCCGGTGACCGCTTCGGGCTTGAAGTATTAAAATTGTTAAATTACTTAGCACAATATGTTCACTTCACTGATAATATTATATTATTTTGTGAGTGTGAGTTGTGACTCTTAACAAATTGTAATAAGATACGTAAAATATACGCGAAGATTTATCTACTAGTGTAACTAAAAAGAGTGAAATTATTATTATTTTTAACAAAAAATTAAAACCGACTTCCAAGGTAAAAACAATAATAACATTAATATGAACTAAAAAGTATTAAATAATTTTTACTATCTAATAGTGCCTTTTTCCGAATTCGGCTAAACCTCAACTATTTCTGTACTCAATCTTCATAATTTTGAAGTCGGTGCCAGTTCCAAAAATTTTAAATATTCTGTCAGAGGACTGAAGATTCAGCTATCTGGTACCGACTTCAAAATAATGAAAATTGAGTACAGAAATAGTTGAGGTTTAGCCGAATTCGGAAAAAGGCACTATTAGATAGTAAAAATTATTTAATACTTTTTAGTTCATATTAATGTTATTATTGTTTTTACCTTGGAAGTCGGTTTTAATTTTTTGTTAAAAATAATACTCAACATTTAACATAATTAGAAGCTATCTACATAAATGGGATTAATAATATTAAATCCAGATCGGGATTTAAGTCTGGACTCTTTTCATCTAGATTTAGGGTATAAATCCAGGAGGATCTCACGTAAGGCTTTTAGATAAGATAGGAGGGAGTGATATATGTGATTGTCTAACCAAAACCATATATTTAACTCGCGCGGTTACAAGGGGAATAATGTTATTTTGGTCATTTGCTACGATTATAATTTAACGTTGTGAATGGCGACCGAAAAGGAAGATCTTCCAACCGTCAGGCCAAATTCCACTGACGTCATTTCAGATGAAATATCTTGCCAAAATTCACCACTTTCTGATAAAGTTCCGGATAGACTATCTACAACTTTTTTGTCAGATTCTTCATACTCTATCTGTCACATTAAGTGGTGGATAGTCTATCCAGCACTTAACAGGAGGACGTGGTGGAACAGGCCTATCTTCGTATTAATATTGTATGCGTTCGCGCGAATTAGCGGTTTGGCAACTACACCGCGAGATCTGCAATAGTATAATATAATATATAGGTAGAGCTTGTCTAATTTGAAATGACGCGCCCCACCACTTCAAAGTTGATATAAATGAAACATTTTTGTACTGTGAATACGAGGGAGGGGCGCGTCATTTCAACTTACACAAGCTCTAACTAGATGACACCCGCAACTCCGTTGAGCAAAAATTCGTTTATCGCGCGGAAACCGTACAATTTTCCGGGATAAAAAGTATCCTTTGTCCTTTCTCGGGACTCATAGTATCTTCATACCAAATTTCAGCCAAATCGGTTCAGCAGTTTGGGCGTGAAGAGGTAACAGACAGACAGACAGACCGACAGACAGACTGACAGACAGACAGACACACTTTCGCATTTATAATATTAGTATGGAAGTATGGATGACTAATGAGTAATGAGTAGACATCGGATTATATGCACGATCAAAGTGCAGAAATATGCATGCAAGTATGCACGAAAAAATGGCCGAAATATGCACAATCAAAAGTTACTTAATATCTCTCGATCGCGGATTCTTGGAAATCTATTGTTATTCTATTGTTATCGTGGTCGAATTTGATCGTTTTGGACTTGACGGGTTAAAATTTATTACTTTTTTGAAGAGTTTTCCAATGGTGCCGTTAATAAAAGCGCCAATCTTTACAATTTCATCAAATCCAGGATTTTTAATCAAAGCGCACGGAAGTGCGCAAGCCTAGTTCCAGCAGGCCGCGCGCATGCCGTGCACTATTTACACGAACCGTTTCGACGTACTTTTGACCCCCCTGTAGCTCAGTGTCTATTGCGAGTGCAAATATAAAATTATACCTACGTAATTATTTACGAGTACTTAAGCAGTATACCCAATTTCATAGATATAGCTTCAGTAGATACTGAGATATGTCCTTGTAAAAATAGCTTATTTTGGCACTGACTCACTCATTCACTCACTCATTCACTCACTCACTCACTGACCGGTAATCAAAACCTCTAGGCCACTTCCAATTGTCCTAGCGTTATGAAATTTGGCACACTGGTCGTGTGTTATATGTAGATTAACGAAAAATTAAGAAATTGTAGAAAATGGTCAAGCGTGAGTCGGTTCATCTACGAACTTCAGAGGCCACTTCCAATTGTCCTAGCGTTATGAAATTTGGCACACAGGTCGTGTGTTATATGTAGATTAAAAAAAATAAGAAATTTTAGAAATCGGTCAAGCGTGAGTCGGCCTATCTACAGCCCATACAAACTTTAATGTCATAGCGTTATGAAATTTGGCACACAGGTCATGTGTTAAATGTAGATTAACAAAAAAATAAGAAATTTTAGAAATCGGTCAAGCGTGAGTCAGCCGATCTACGAACTTTAGAGGCTACTTCCAAATGTCCTAGCGTTATGAAATTTAGCACACAGGTCGTGTGTTATATTATCCCACCAAAAACATACCTGTTAAAATAGGGCCTAGTTCCTATAGGCTAACTGTTGGTCTAAAAAAAGAGTTGAAATCCAATCCAATGCCAAGTTCAGATGCACTTCATCGATCATAATCATCTTCATCAACAGACTGATCCATAATACTTCTAATTTGAACTTGGCAGGTTATTTAAATTCTTTTAATATTATCTAATTATATAATTAATCAAGTGTAACGCATAGCACAAAAACCTGCCAAGTTCAAATTTAGAAGTATTATGGATCAGGCTGTTGATGAAGATGATTATGATCGATGAAGTGCATCTGAACTTGGCATTGGATTGGATTTCAACTCTTTTTTTAGACCAACAGTTAGCCTATAGGAACTAGGCCCTATTTTAACAGGTATGTTTTTGGTGGGATTTCAATACTTTTTTTCAAGAAATCCTACCTATGTTTTCTTTTTGTGCTACGCCCGATATAAACAATACTTTCAATAGATGCCTCATTATATCACTGGTACATAAGAATTTTTATCTAAAGTTCATAGATGAACTGACTCACGCTTGACGATTTCTTAAATTTCTTAATTTATCGTAACACATACATAATAATATAACACACGACCTGTGTGCTAAATTTCATAACGCTAGGACATTTGGAAGTAGCCTCTAAAGTTCGTAGATCGGCTGACTCACGCTTGACCGATTTCTAAAATTTCTTATTTTTTTGTTAATCTACATTTAACACATGACCTGTGTGCCAAATTTCATAACGCTATGACATTAAAGTTTGTATGGGCTGTAGATAGGCCGACTCACGCTTGACCGATTTCTAAAATTTCTTATTTTTTTTAATCTACATATAACACACGACCTGTGTGCCAAATTTCATAACGCTAGGACAATTGGAAGTGGCCTCTGAAGTTCGTAGATGAACCGACTCACGCTTGACCATTTTCTACAATTTCTTAATTTTTCGTTAATCTACATATAACACACGACCAGTGTGCCAAATTTCATAACGCTAGGACAATTGGAAGTGGCCTAGAGGTTTTGATTACCGGTCAGTGAGTGAGTGAGTGAATGAGTGAGTGAATGAGTGAGTCAGTGCCAAAATAAGCTATTTTTACAAGGACATATCTCAGTATCTACTGAAGCTATATCTATGAAATTGGGTATACTGCTTAAGTACTCGTAAATAATTACGTAGGTATAATTTTATATTTGCACTCGCAATAGACACTGAGCTACAGGGGGGTCAAAAGTACGTCGAAACGGTTCGTGTAAATAGTGCACGGCATGCGCGCGGCCTGCTGGAACTAGGCTTGCGCACTTCCGTGCGCTTTGATTATGTATGTGTTACGATAAATTAAGAAATTTAAGAAATCGTCAAGCGTGAGTCAGTTCATCTATGAACTTTAGATAAAAATTCTTATGTACCAGTGATATAATGAGGCATCTATTGAAAGTATTGTTTATATCGGGCGTAGCACAAAAAGAAAACATAGGTAGGATTTCTTGAAAAAAAGTATTGAAATCCCACCAAAAACATACCTGTTAAAATAGGGCCTAGTTCCTATAGGCTAACTGTTGGTCTAAAAAAAGAGTTGAAATCCAATCCAATGCCAAGTTCAGATGCACTTCATCGATCATAATCATCTTCATCAACAGCCTGATCCATAATACTTCTAAATTTGAACTTGGCAGGTTTTTGTGCTATGCGTTACACTTGATTAATTATATAATTAGATAATATTAAAAGAATTTAAATAACCTGCCAAGTTCAAATTAGAAGTATTATGGATCAGTCTGTTGATGAAGATGATTATGATCGATGAAGTGCATCTGAACTTGGCATTGGATTGGATTTCAACTCTTTTTTTAGACCAACAGTTAGCCTATAGGAACTAGGCCCTATTTTAACAGGTATGTTTTTGGTGGGATTTATCTTACAGCACCAATGAGAATTTTCCGATTGTAATATGGAAGTTTATTAAATCGTTAACTACTTTATTCAATTTTTTTGCTAATGTTGCAAACTATAATGAAAAACTTGTTTCTAGAAAGATGGAGCCACATATTTGAAGTAATTTGATCTATCGCACCTCTGTTTTGTGGTCTCAGTATGCTAGTTTGGAGACTACAAGGCATCTGCAAGGGCATAAAACTACCGAAATATGCACTATCAACAGTGAACTTTAAACTACAGGAAGAGTAACTCCGTCAAAAAAAGTGCACCAAATGGCTACAAAATGTGACCCGAATACATGCACATTTATGCATGTGTTCGGTACACATTTTTCGTGTATATATACTCGAGTGACGTTCAACCAGGTTGACATGATAATTATTGTCACACTCATTTTACAATTTGTTAACTTTTGGTTTATTTACTTTTTACGTAGCTTTTTACAAAATTTTCGTTGTTAAAATGCCTAAATGCCCTGTGAAATGGTGTAGAAGTCATACAGATACGACTTTTAATACAGGAATAACCTTTCAAGTTTCATCAGTAAGTGATTTTTTAAAAATTATGCTTAGGTAAAGTTCTTGTATTTTTTCCGACCCAAAAACATGCCCAAAAAGATGGTTTATTTAAGTTGGATGCCAGGGTATTTGCGTAAAATTAAGCTGGTCTCTTTGTGTTTATCTTACTAAGTTTACATGTTATTGTAAAAATGCAATAATCAAAAAATAATATATTTACAAAATTTTTACAAAGTCGCCATGGACAGTGTTATGCAAGATGTAACAATTTAATCATAATTCATAACCGGGGGTCTGACTGACATCAGTATGGAGTATCTTATTTTTATAATCATGCCGTTCGTACTTCGTTTAGTAAGAAACGAACTGAATTGGATGCCGAGCCAGATTACTCGTTTATGTAGCATACACTTTAATAGTCATGATTAGGGAATGTGTTTTTACACGAATTATCATATTTAGACTGTGAAATCCCAAGTTTTATTTTCCATATTTTTCCATATTTTAGGGTTTTACAAAAATAAGTCCATATTTTACAAGAAAATGTCACAATCGTCCATGTTTTCACTAAAATACAAAAAAATAATACGTTCCCGCCACCATGCGGCTGCGTATTTCGTTCCTCTCGCGTTTTATATTATTATTTATTATATTTTTTCGATATTCTGTTTTCAAAGAAGATTATTGAAGAAATAGAAAATAAAGTTTCAGCTATGCTGAAGGTCATGTTACTGACATGGCTAAACAAAAACTGAAGTAAAAAAATATCGTGAATTGTGAGTTGTGACGTGCAGGGATCATTTAGCCAATATTAAGCGAACCCAAGACGATCATTTTTTTAAATTAAATAAGGGGGCAAACGAGCAAACGGGTCACCTGATGGAAAGCAACTTCCGTCGCCCACGGATACTCGCAGCATCAGAAGAGCTGCAGGTGCGTTGCCGGCCTTTTAAGAGGGAAGGGCAGGGAAAGGAAAATGGTAGGGGATTGGGCCTTCAGTAAACTCAATGACTTGCCGAAGCACAGCGCAAGTGCTATTTCACGCCGGTTTTCTGTGAGCCCGTGGTATTTCTCCGGTCGAGCCGGCCCATTCGTGCCGAAGCACGGCTCTCCCACATCAAATCATGCAGCATGACGTGCGTTACGTGCTGTCATGGTTACAATATTATGATCAACATGTCATGCAAGTTGTACAGTTAATACTGTCACATAATATGTTTATTCCCAAACCATTTATGCATAGGCAAAGCCAGTATAGCATATTTCTGGCCTACCAAATATGCAAAGGCAAAACCAGCATAGCATATTTCTGGCCTCTATCTCTTTGTTAACTGTCACGAGTGACTCTTTTCTTACCTATAACACTAAAACAACGTTTAATTTTTGGAATTTTATACTCCATATTTTTTCCATATTTCTATTTAATACTCCATATTTTTACATATTTTCGATTTTTTTGTCCATATTTTATGTACATATTTTGGATTTTTTAGTACATATTTTTCCGGGCGCTATTCATGATATATTTTGTATGAGTAATGACCGAAAATTAAAGAGATTACGAAAATCTGCATCTGTACCGTAAGTTTTTTATTTCAATTCTGTACTAGGCTGCTATTTATGTATCCGGAACTGGCCACTTACAAGAACAATATTCAAAAAGTAATTACAACATTTGAAAATAGAACTCTTTGGTTGAAGAATACATTTTGTTTCATGTGTCTGTCAATTATTTTTACATTGTGGCGTCATTTTGAAAATTGCGTGTCTTCATTTGCCATGGATTTAACGCGTGAACATTTTCGTGCAATGATTTACTACGATTTTTGGCGTGGGCTAAATCAACAACAGTGCTTTATTCAACTCACCGCAACTTTTGGAGATGAAGCACCATCAAAAACCACTGTTTATCACTGGTATAGTGAGTTTAATCGTGGGCGGTCTATGCTCACGGATGAAAATAAAGAAGGTCGCCCAAAAACAGCTGTTGTCCCACAAAATATAGATGCTGTGCGGGATCTAATAATGCGTGATCGTCATGTTACATATCGCAAGATAGAGGCGTCCTTAGGCATAAGTATGACGAGCATACATAAGATATTACACGAACATTTGGCTGTAAAAAAAATATGTTCGCGTTGGATTCCGCACAACTTGACAATCGATCAAAAACGGGCTCGTGTCGATTGGTGCAAAAAAATGATAAAAAAATACAACCGTGGTACGTCAAAAGCCGTTTATAATATCTACACAGGTGATGAATCTTGGATCTATGCATATGACCCCGAAACTAAACAACAGTCAACGGTGTGGGTGTTCCAAGATGAGCCGAAACCAACAAAAGTTACTCGTGCAAAAAGTACTTTGAAGCAAATGGTCGCCTGTTTTTTGGAATTAATGGACATGTGGATACAGTGCCATTAGAGAATCGTAAAACGGTTAATTCTGAAAGGTATACGACCATTTGTTTACCAGAAGTCTTTGAAGAAATAAGAAAGGACAACCGACAACGCAGAATCATATTACATCACGACAATGCTAGCTGTCACACCTCAGCTGAAACAACTCTGCAATTCTCTATGTAAAATGTACAGATCTGTTGTAAAAACTGTGCAGTTCTCTACGAAAACTGTACAGATATTTTCAAAAAAATGCGCAGTTCTGTATAAAAACTGTGCAGTTCTGTATAAAAACTGTGCAGTTTTCTATGAAAACTGTACACATCTTTTCGAAATACTGCGCAGTTTTGTGAAAAAACTGTGCAGTTCTGTATGTAAACTGTACAGATTCTTTCGAAAAACTGTGCAGTTCTGTGAAAAAACTGTTCAGTTCTGTATGTAAACTGTACAGATCTCTTGTAAAAACTGTGCAGTTCTCTACGAAAACTGTACAAATCTTTTCAAAAAACCGCGCAGTTTTGTAAAAAACTGTGCAGTTTTCTACGAAAACCGTAAAGATCTCTTCAAAAAACTGTGCAGTTCTGGGAAAAAACTGCGCAGTTCTGTGAAAAAACTGCGCAGTTCTGTGAAAAAACTGTGCAGTTCTGTGAAAAAACTGTGCAGTTGTGTGAAAAAACTGTACAGATCTTTTCGAAAAACTGCGCAGTACTGTATAAAAACTGTGCAGTTTTCTATGAAAACTGTACAAATCTTTTTGAAAAACTGTGCAGTTCTGTGAAAACTGTAGATCTTTTCGAAAAACTGTGCAGTTCTGTGACAAAACTGTGCAGTTCTCTACAACAACTGTACAGATCTTTTCGAAAAACTGCGCAGTTCTGTGAAAAAACTGTGCAGTTCTGTATGTAAACTGTACAGATCTCTTGTAAAAACGGTGCAGTTCTCTACGAAAACTGTACATACATTTTAAAAAAACTGCGCAGTTTTGTAAAAAACTGTGCAGTTTTCTACGAAAACCGTACAGATCTCTTCAAAAAACTGTGCAGTTCTGTGAAAAAACTGCGCAGTTCTGTGAAAAAACTGAGCAGTTCTGTGAAAAACTGTGCAGTTCTCTATGTAAACTGTACAGATCTCTTGTAAAAACTGTGCATATCTCTACGAAAACTGTACAGATCTTTTCAAAAAACTGCGCAGTTCTGGGAAAAAGCTGTGCAGTTCTGTGAAAAACTGTGCAGTTCTCTATGTAAACTGTGCAGATCTCTTGTAAAAACTGTGCGGTTCTCTACGACAACTGGACAGATCTTTTCAAAAAACTGCATAGTTCTGTGAAAAAACTATGTAGTTTTCTATGAAAACTATACAGATCATTTTGAAAAACTGTGCAGTTCTGTGAAAACTGCACAGATATTTTCGAAAAACTGCGCAGTTCTGTAAAAAAACTGTGCAGTTGTGTGAAAAAACTGTGCAGTTCTGCGACAAAACTGTGCAGTTCTCTACAACAACTGTACAGATCTTTTCGAAAAACTGCGCAGTTCTGTGAAAAAACTGTGCAGTTCTGTATGTAAACTGTACAGATCTCTTGTAAAAACTGAGCAGTTCTCTACGAAAACTGTACATACATTTTCAAAAAACTATGCAGTTTTCTATGAAAACTGTACAGATCTTTTTGAAACACTGCGCAGTTCTGTCAAAACTGTAGATCTTTTCGACAAAACTGTGCAGTTCTTCATGAAAAAAACTGCGCAGTTCTGTGAAAAAACTGTGCAGTTTTCTATGAAAACTGTACAGATCTCTTTGAAAAATTGCGCAGTTCCGTAAAAACTGTGCAATTCTCTAGTAAACTGTACAGATCTGTTGTAAAAACTGTGCAGTTCTCTACGAAAACTGTACAGATATTTTCAAAAAACTGCGCAGTTCTGTATAAAAACTGTGCAGTTTTCTATGAAAACTGTACACATCTTTTCGAAATACTGCGCAGTTTTGTTAAAAAACTGTGCAGTTCTGTATGTAAACTGTACAGATCTCTTGTTAAACCTGTGCAGTTCTCTACGAAAGCTGTACAGATGTTTTCAAAAAACTGCGCAGTTCTGTAAAAAAACTGTGCAGTTTTCTATGAAAACTGTACAGATCTTTTTGAAACACTGCGCAGTTCCATAAAAACTGTGCAATTCTCTATGTAAACTGTACAGATCTGTTGTAAAAACTGTGCAGTTCTCTACGAAAACTGTACAGATATTTTCAAAAAACTGCGCAGTTCTGTATAAAAACTGTGCAGTTTTCTATGAAAACTGTACAGATCTTTTCAACAAACTGCGCAGTTTTGGGAAAAAGCTGTGCAGTTCTGTGAAAAACTGTGCAGTTCTCTATGTAAACTGTACAGATCTCTTGTAAAAATTGTGCAGTTCTCTAAGAAAACTGGACAGATCTTTTCAAAAACTGCATAGTTCTGTTAAAAAACTATGCAGTTTTCTATGAAAACTATACAGATCATTTTGAAAAACTGCGCTGTTCTGTGAAAACTGCACAGATATTTTCGAAAATCTCCGCAGTTCTGTGAAAAAACTGTGCAGTTCTCTACGAAAACTGTACAGATTCTTTCGAAAAAATGTGCAGTTCTGTGAAAAAACTGTGCAGTTGTGTGAAAAAACTGTGCAGTTCTGTGAAAAAACTGTGCAGTTCTCTACGAAAACTGTACAGATCTTTTCCAAAAACTGCGCAGTTCTGTGAAAAAACTGTGCAGTTCTGTATGTAAACTGTACAGATCTCTTGTAAAAACTGTGCCGTTCTGTACGAAAACTGTACAGATCTTTTCGAAAAACTGCGCAGTTCTGTGAAAAAACTGTGCAGTTCTGTATGTAAACTGTACAGATCTCTTGTAAAAACTGTGCAGTTCTCTACGAAAACTGTGCATATCTTTTCAAAAAACTGCGCAGTTTTGTAAAAAACTGTACACCGCGCGCTATAAACTGAAGTCCACGCGGACGAAGTCGCGGGCAACAGCTAGTTCTGTAATAATTTAGCACATATATTTTTGTAATCTGAAAACGTCTTGTCTAGGTGCTCTGGATAGTTTTAAATTCGTCCGAGTGGTACACGGTTTGTTCAAAATTATTATATATTACTATTATCGACGATTTAAGGATCAGAGGAAAATGTTTGATTTTAAAATAATAATTATGTACTCCTTTCTTCGTGATAGTAGATATGT
Source organism: Polyommatus icarus (assembly GCA_937595015.1). NCBI lineage: Eukaryota > Metazoa > Arthropoda > Insecta > Lepidoptera > Lycaenidae > Polyommatus > Polyommatus icarus. Next base: position 20,108,625 of record OW569328.1, on the reverse strand, counting down.
TTGGTGTATACTGCATAATGCCATCCGCTTTGTTTCATAACTGTGACATTGATAATAACCGCGCAGGCTGTCGTCCAGCGCGCAATATTATGATACGTTACCTGGGAAACGACCTTGGCGAGAATCTGAATTGTCATATTTTAGTGTTCGAAAAGGAGCCAAATTTAAAACGGTTGAAGTATGGGAGTTATGTTTCCTGTAGTTTTGTTATTCGTTGACTATCAACGAAAAATTGCCAAAATATGCACTATCGCCTAAAAAGTGCCATTATATGCATTTGCATATGCAAGTCTAGTAATGAGTAATGACTGACGAACATATTATTGTATACAAGTTTTTTTTTGAACTTGTATTAATACAATATATTTGCAAAATAAGAACAATGTTTATGCATTGGCCCAATTAAAAACGTTCCGAATATCATAATTATATTTAAAAATCGAATTTGAACTTTCGAAAGTCAATATTATATTTTAACTCGATATAATTTCAGAAACACAGCAACAGGAATATACGCAATAATTTTATTTCAATTACATATTCAGCTCCGATTCAATAATACGAAGTTCGTGACATCATTAAAATATATTTCGGGACGATGATTATTATTAATTTGTTTAAATTTTCATACAAAATAAGTCATCACATACATATTTTTATATTTTACTTTCACAAAATTATAATGTAAATAATCAAGAAAAAGTTTACACAAGCATTTGGGTATAGGTAAAAATTTTAAAATATGTCGCTATTTTAAGGGGTTGCGAGTGATTTAGGGGTCAGATTCCCCCCCCTCACCATTTTCACCCGCCGGAAATACTTGATTTCCTTAGAAAAAAAAACAAATTTGTACAAAAATTATTTATTCGACTTTATAAATATGTTTTATAGCTTTTATCAATTCCACGAATGGATCTTTTCTGTATTTCATGTTATTTCGCCGCCACAAATATTCAAAAAGAAGATCTGGAAAATTTTCTGTATTATTAAGATTGTCCTTCTTAAAAAATCTTTTAACGGCCCTCCACTGGGACTCAATTCGTTGAGTATGAGTCCAATCTTCAGTTATGAACGGATTGTCACGATCCGAGTGGTTGACTTTTTTGTGTATGCAGCCATGTTCTGATAAGCAATCATATGCTTTCCAAAAGTCAGTGTGGATGGTGGTGCCAACTTCCACATTCTTTAATATAAGTGGCACCAAAACCTCAGCAGAGCGAATATTGTCTGGACACACTTCCAACCTCAGATCTTCAGATCCATCCTCAATCATACCTGGAACCGGTTGGCCTGAAGGAAACGGGGCACTATGGGAAAAAATACAACCCTCTATTGACAAACGACTACAAAAGAAAGTCGACGGAGCCCTGCTACGCGGGGCTCCTATTTCTGGGTGTTGTGGTTTACGTTCGAACCTAACCTAACCTGCTTTTGGATTGTGTATGTTTTTGTTTTGGCGGGGGGCTGCGCCCTCCGAGCCCCCCTTTATCTTTATCTCTCTCCATTTTTTTGAATAAGCATAAAAGAGATAAAAGACATGCACCAAATCAATTTTTATAATTATTCTCAAAAAATGCCTTCGGTGCAACACCAAGAAGCAAATGACCTATTGGTCGATTTGTCTATTTTCATCGGAGTGCGATGTGTTCTGCATAATTTTTGAGTTTGCACCAATCCATTTTCTTCGGCGAATGCTACACACTGCTCATTGGTGCCCAATTTTTTTATTACTTTCGCCAAGTTCCACATCATAAGCACCTCTTCTGTGTAGAGATGTCTATCGAGAGAGGGCCCGTCGTCCTCCAAAACATCTTCATACAATGCCGATGTTTCGCCAAGCCTCTAACCCGAGCCTCTAAGGTCCCGATTTCGGGTGTCCACTTCCACTACTTCCAGACGCCATTGCAAGCTGCGATAATGTTATTTCAGTGTCCCAAAGTGAGTAAGCTGAGGTCGTACAGTAAAGCAATCCAAACAGAATCCAAAAGTGACTAAGCCGAGGTCGTACAGTAAAGCAATCCAAACAGAATCCAAGAACGTAGCCAAATCGTAGAAAATACACAAATCGATACGGAAGAATACATTCACATATACTCGGAAGCAAAGGAATAACGCACAAATTTGACAATGACATTAGCTGTCAATATCATCCATCCAAGATGGCGGGTTGTATTTCGTTTCACGTTCTTCACATAAAACCTAACAGTTACATTTGAAAAATTGTACTAAAGCTTAAAGATCACGTTCCGTTTTGCACAATTTCAATAACGTTTAAGATTTTTTGAAAATTGTTTAAAAATATTTAGACGCAACTCCGGCAGCCAAAATTTCTTTGGGGGGATTAATACTAACTCCCTGAAGCCCCCTAAACCACCAATACTCTCAAATTCAAGCGACTCGTTATAAAATAAAATTGCTTATTATCTTAAGAACTACTGGAGCCTTGTTTATGTTATTTGGCACACATGCAGAATTGACCACGTTAAGGAACATAGGCTATTTTGCGGAAAATGTACTAACTTACGCGGGCCCAGCCGCGCGTAACATCAATTATTATTATGGCATAATATAACTATCAACTATCAAGTAACTCGCGTCAAATAAGGTAAAGGAGGCAGTCCGATCCTCGCGTTATTATAAAATCATTTAAAATATCAATCATTCATAATTCCTATACTTATATTATTAATTCGAAGGTATCTCTGCCCAAACCGCGGACCCTTTTTTGCTGAAATTTAGCACGAAGATATTTTGAATCGCGGACAAGAACATAGAATACTTTTTATCTCGGTAAAATGTACGATTCCCGCGCGATAAACGAACTATAGCGCAACGGAATTGCAGACATCATATTCTAACATTGTCATAACTCACAAATATTCAAAAACTATATTATAATACTGCATTAAAGTTCTACACAATAGTAGAACCACTCACAATACTGGGAAATGTAGATCTTAACAATTTAGAATTCTGATTCGAGTTTCATAGCCATTGAAGTCTCGAACTGCTGGAAACTAGTTACAACTGGAGAAAACAGGTTAGGTTAATAAATAAGTTGTCTTTAGTATTATTAAGTTCTAAGTTTGACCCGGCGTTTGTGTGCGGTAGCAAATTTCTTACTTCATTAAAGACACTTCGTTTAGAGAGAATGAAAATAAAGGATGCACTAAAATATTAGATGACGCCCGAAACTCCGTTACGCCAAAATTCGTTTAAGGCGCGGGAACTGGGACTCAAAGTAACCACACCCGCAAAATCGGAGGTTTGGACATGAAGAGGTAACATACAGACCGACAAATAGACAGACAGACATAATTTCACATTAATAATTGAAATATGGATAACTAGATTTGGCGCAACGAAGTTGCGGGCGTCCCGCAACTTCGTTGCGCCAAAACTCGTTTATCGCGCGGGAACCGTACATTTTTCCGGGACAAAAACCATCCTATGTCCTTTCCCTGGACTCAAAGTATCTCCATGCCAAATTTCAGCAAAATCGGTTCAGCGGTTTGGGCGTGAAGAGGTAACAGACAGACAGACACACTTTCGCATTTATAATATTAGTATGGATGTCACTACTCACTAGCTGATTTGGCAAACTTTTTAATATAAACGGTTACTGTGTGCTATACCTGAGCGCACTGTTTTTTAAAACTCAGAATTTAAAAACAATTTACTTCGGGCCTGTTTCACCACTTTCTGATAAAGTACGCAATAGGCTATTCACAACTTTTTTGACAGATTCTCCATACTTGATCTGTCAAGTTAATTAGTGGATAGCCTATTCGTCACTTATCAGGAAGTGGTGAAACTGCAGGCCCTTAAAATACTCGTATTTAACTGTCTCACTGCTGGATAAAAGGCTCACCCACAGATCTCTATCTAGTTCTTATTTCTGTGGGCTCACCTGAGTTTAGTCCATACTCAAAATGGACCCAAATAATAACAAAACTTCCCCAAATTTTTGGACAAGTTTTTTGCCTCTGTTGGAATATACATCTATGCCTTTCTTTACTTATAGCTTCTCAACACGAAACATTTCATGGTCCAGCTGAGGCGTACTTCGTTGATATATTTATATGTGCCCCAGATATATGTAATGCCCCAGATCTTGGCAATCCCTGAATTGCCTATAAACTAGACAGAGTTTATTTGCTGAACTTCTGCTGAAGTTGTAGTTCCTTGCATTTTTGCTTAACACTCAAAATGGCCGCAGCGAATTTTAAAGCGAAAACTTAATCTTGCAGTACAACGAAACACAATGTTGGTATATCGTACATCATTTTAGCGCATATTTGGTCTGTCAGTTTGTCTGTCTTCACGCCACATACTAAACCGAGTTTAATGTGATTTAGGCAGAACAGTGTATTCGCAAAAAATATGGTAGTAAGTAAAATGATATTTTACTAATAAATAAAGTGGACAACAGAACATCTAGGAAAAAGAATTAAATACTTAGTAATTACTTCTAATGACTCGCAACATCATTTCTATTTTTGCCATAAAGCCTATTGTCGCGTGGCAGTTGGCACACTGACATACAAAACCCACTAATTTGCCGGCACGTGTTTGCCTTAAAGCCTCTTTGTTCTATTGTCTCAGATTTATGGTCCACTTCAGATGCATTTAGTTCTCAGTTCTGAACAATATGTGCTTCTGATACGAGAATTTTCCGACAAGGTACAATGGCTTTTATGGAATGTAATGATTGCATTTATTGGAATTAAAAGCGTTCTATAGAAATCTTCGAACTTCGTTCTAAGAAGATGACACACTGGTTGTATCGTCAGTTTAAAGTTTCCGTTGCAGTTTTATAGTATATCTGGTGTATTCTATGAAGGCCATGGTAACAAGTCGTCGAGATGTTTAAAAAACCTAATGTATATCAAAATTAAAGTGAAAAAAGATACTAATCTCTTCACTCTTGAAGAAACTATATATTTAGAAATTTTATAGAGATATTTTATGTTTCTTTATAAAATTTCAAAGTCTATCTTAATGATCACTTTAATATACCATGGTTTTACAAATGTGTAGAGGGGTATATTAAATTGTAATAGCCAATGAATGACGTCAATTTTGCATTCTATAGTCAGCTATGTAATCATTTTGCTAATCTAGACAGAATTATTCACTTGACCAACGTAGATTAAGGCCTTTAGGACACTTTCCTTCAAACCTCAAGCGAGCGTTAGAGCCTTATTCACAAACTATTCTAGCCTGTCTTCACAGTTTAACAGTTATTATAGCACTTGAAGTTAGTCTCAGATGTAGGATCAACTTGAGACATAATATAACTGCTATACACACTAGTCACTAAGACAAGCTTTAGTTTAGTTGTGAGTTCGAGATATTTGAACTAGTGTATACGTGTTTAGTGCTATGGTAAATGACACTAATAGACACCTGTTTAATAGAGCATATTACGCAAAGGTCTGAACACAGAGTGTTACTTGTAAGTACCTGCATTAAAAAATAATAATCTAACCAAAACAAAATATTCACAGAAACGTCGAATAAAACTTTTTGTTTATTATCTATGCTGGCATTGACTCTAGCGTGAAAACGTTGCCGCAATGTATCCTAATTCCTATTGGAACCGTATCGATGGTCAAAGTAGCTGTCTATCTTATTTTTAACCGACTTCAAAAAAAGGAGGTTATCAATTCGATGCGTATGTATGTAAAATATTTTGCGGAACTGCCCAGTTTTTGTTCAGTATATTAGTCTAAATCAGTGTCTGAACAAATGTGGCAAATTTCAAAAGTGTATGTATGTATGTATGTTTTAATGTTTGTGTTTGCATATCTCCGGAACTATAAGTCTGATTTAAGATAAGATAAGATTTTAAGAGTAATTCTTCTTTTGTTTTACAAGGTATGGTTCCACTAAGGGAATACTGCAAGTTTCATCAAAATCGGTTCTGTAGTTTTTGAGACGTGGAATTTTAATTCTTAATTACGTACAATTTTGAAGTCGGTGTTATCTTTTTAAAATACTATTTTACCCACATTTTACCTCATTGCGTTTAAACGGCTAAGCCGATTTACATGAAAACTGTGAAAGACGGGAAAGGAAAAGCAATAACTTTTATTGCGGAAAAATAAGGAAGATGCCAAAATTACATTTGACTAATCAGAGCCCATAAATTACGTAACACATTTTATGAAAATACTATTATGTAACAGACCCTGTAGCCAAGACGTTTTCGTTATCGCTTGTTTATAGAATCGCCGACCAAATGTACGGAATTGATATTAGACGAGTCGAACGTCAACTTCATAATATTAACAAACGCTTATATTGTCAAATCCATAAATTTTGATCGGCGATTCTATAAAGAATCGATAAAGAAAAGGTCTTGGCTAAAGTGCTTAATATTGCATCAACACCACGCCGAAACAATATCAACGTAGGATTAAAATAGCAACGTACAATGTAGGTAGTCTAGGTACATTCTCTAATAGACGAGAGCTAGCAATGCTTTTACCAGCACAAGCGTTCAGTTTTGTCTCTGTAAGGACCTTTTACGGGATTCACAAAGTGCGAAATATTGTAGTATGTAGGATGTAGTAAAGCGATAAATTGCAGGCAAAGTTTGCAGGCGCTTTGAGTGTTTAAAAATTTGGCGCATCCTGAAATTTTCATACTCGTGCATAGATGTTTTGTTGACGATTCACGTTTACATTGTACATGTTTTACTATGCTCAAATTTACTAAAATACACTTTAAGTATTTGAAAGAATTGAAGATCCTTTTTGTGGCTTTATTAACATGTTACAATGTCACGGTCAAGTTAAGATTAAGTGCATTTTCTTACCATTAAAAACTTAACTTTATTTAAAAATAAAAATACATTGATTCTGCAACACACACACACACACACACACACACACACACACACACACACACACACACACACACATACACACACACACACACACACACACACACACACACACGCACGCACACACACACAGTTCTTATACTTAAAAAAAAAAAAGATCTGGTAATATTTAAGTTCTCCTCTAATCTGCGAGTGGAACCTGGAGTCCTGAAACACAGGGTTTCCTAGCTTAGGCTCCAGTTCACACGTTTAAATGTCTTTGTAATTACCTGTACCATTATTTGTAAGTTGTGTGAAAAATAAACCTTTTTATTTTTATTATTTATTATTGAATTTAATTCGGTTACTAGGTGAAGCCCGCAACTCCGTTGCGCCAAAGTTCGTTTATCACGAGGGACCGCACATTTTTCCGAAATAAATATATCTAATTTCCTTTTACCGGGACTCAAAGTATCTCCATACCATGTATATCAGCAAAAAATCGGTTCAGTAGTTTGAGCGTGAAGATAGGCAGACACGCTTTTTTTTTTAATGGACGTTTCACATCACACCAGTCTGGCCCCGTGGTAAGTACGTCCTGAAGGACTTGTGTTATGGGTACCAGACAACGGAAATATATTTAATACTTTTAAACTTTACATATATTTTAGATTTTTATTATAATATTATCATACACAAATTTAATACACATCCACGACCCAGAAAAATTGAAATTTATAATATTAGTATGGATTTTTTATTTAAAATAATAATACATCGATGTTATCATGATGAAAGGTACACTGTTTGTTAAAAACACTTTTTACAGCTTGTAATTTCCGCGTCCATTTAGCGCAACTAAACGTTAATATAACTAACGTTTGCAAAAATCTCGTTAAACATACATTTTTATTTTTTGTATAATTACGACTTTGTGCTTGCTATAAGGTGTGTTTTTTGTAGATAAATAAAGTAATTTCCTCGTGAAAGTTGAATAAAAAAATATTTATTTAATTTGAAATTAAGATACGGTTTAGATGATGACAACAACCACATTATGGTCATTTAAAAATTTTGTCCCAAGCACTATAGTATTTGAGAAGTGGTTACTTCGCTCTGAAAATATCTACTGTATAAATCATCCACAACGGATGCAAAAGGCCTAGTTTTCTTTAGATAATGACGTCATAAATGAAATATTTTTTACAACCCAACAAGGATCATTTCACGTACAATTACTTAAGGTCGTGGATGCGAAATAATTAGCACTCAATTTTTTTTGTAACAAAATTGTTACAAAAACAAAATGTTTATAGGATGTTGTGAAATTTTACTCCAGGTATGTTTTTTTTTATTCAAGTTACACATAATATATAGCTGGCAAAGTCCTTCGTACCATTGGGACCAAAAATTTTGGGACCAAGAGCGCAAGTACTCTAAATTTCGACCACGAGCCAAAATAAGGCTATTGCAATATTGTAGACAACTATTAAAATAATATAACGAAAACGGCATTTATCAAACAGACCACTCAACGATTTAATATTAAATACATCAAAACCTAAAATACATTCACTCAGTCATTAGAGCTAAATTGAAAGCTTGCAATCGAACGTATGAAATATTTACGAATCCATCCTTTTTATCCCGTAATATGAACAAATCCCCGAAAATGGTATCGCCGGACAGATCTGTAGCGATAAACCACGAACACGTCTCGGCGGTGGTCTATTCTGAAGTTTAGATGAGTCGTTCGATAAATTTTTGAACGCAATTTTTTAAAGATAATAAAGCGCCGTTGTGCACTTTTTGGGGTGTGTAAATTTTTTAAATATGTCAGAATACGTCAGCTGGTTGAAAATTGAGGCATCAGGAGAATGGACCGGCGACTACATGGACAGTAATAAGTCCACCATTTTGCCGAGCAAAAAAAGCGCATACTGCACTGCTGTTTAGTTAAACGACTAAATAACTTCTATTCTCTCGCTACCGGTGAGAAAACAGAAAACTTCTACTCTCACTACCGGTGAATACACCGGTAGTGAGAGTAGAAGTTTTCTGTAGAAGTAGAATAATTTCTGGAGACTAACATCCATACTCTATTATCCATACAGATACTCCTCTGGATGTGGGTGTCAACGGCTAACGGGTGACATAAATTGATTTCCTTCAGGTGATCCATTTGTAACTAAAGTTTTCTCAAAAAACTTATTTTAGTCTAGTATATTCTTTATTAAAATGCTATAGGACCGTATCCAATAAAATATCGTGCGCTTAGAGGATTGGCCCCTTCTCTTAATGGCCTTTTCAAAACGTTATTTCTTTTGAAACGAAAAAGAATCATCAAACGCATTATTGAGTTTATTTTTAGTATAATATTATATTTTGTAAGAGGTGATTTCTTTAAAGATGAGTAATGAAAGAAAAATATTGTATTATTTTACATTATGTTGACTTTCGTTTTTTATTGACTTGGAAGGCTTGGAAGTAAATTATCATATTAATATTATTATCAATTATTATTATATTATTATAGCTTAACACTTTTTATTCTAAAGTAAAAAAAAATAAAGTTGCTGTATTGAATAATAATAATAAAACCGTTTCAATCACTAAGTTATAAAAAAATATTATTTCGATTTTCGATTTCAAATTCGTCTTAAATGCTGAACTCCAATAATTCTAAAATGGCTTCTTTCACAATACTTGTTCAATAGAATATGATAACAATAAATATTTATCTTATATGTAACATCATAATTGTTTTATTTTGAGGTTTTCTGACTTGTCCACAGTTTCTTAAAAAACTTCTGAGTATCTTTCTCTTAACTGCACTTTTTAAATGGAAATAAGCACCCAAAATTTCATATTGATAACAAAACATGGTAAAAACGAATCAATTTTCACATCCCAGGAAAATATCTATTCTAATCTAATATTATTATAAATTTGAATGTGTGTATGTCTGTTACCACTTCACAAATTAAATACGATCCAAACACCGGAGAAGTCTCGAGAATTCTGCAGAAGACTAGCGCCCAATTTTTGGCTCGTACTTTATTTGTGTGTTATACTGTTGATATAAAGTTTACTGTGCTTTGTACAGTTTCGTTGCAAAATGTCGCCTCCGTTTTATTTCACGGCAGTATGAAACTGAGCCTTATAAATAAACGGATTCCTTGTTGTGTTTGGTTTCATAAAATTTAAATACGCAATATCCGTTGTGAAAATATTACATTGAGCTTTTAGTCCGGGGAAATCCTTTCTTAATCCGGGCTTCGTAGATTCGAAGATAAACTTGAATGTTACCTGTCTTGCGTCAGATACAAAACTTTCAATATATTAAGAGGCCGGGTACCCTTGGAATTTCTCATACATACGTAATACCAAAATCATTTTCTCATACGAAAATATTTTACATGTTTGAGTTGTTTTTCAGTTTAAAATAGTAATTACCTAGGATCCTGCACAAAAATTTACTTCAAAATATTTAAACAAAAAAAATGTTTTGTTTAAAATTTTGTTTTAGTAAATTTACTAAGTACTAAATATTTAAACACTAAAAAATAGAGTAAAACACAAAAAAAATATATAAATAAATAGTAAATTTACTACAAAATATTTAAATACTAAGAAATATTTTTTTGAGTTTAAATATTTTGTAGTAAATTTCCTATTTATTTATATATTTTTTAGTGTTTAACTCTATTTTTAGTGTTTAAATATTTTGAAGTAAATTTTTGTGCAGGAACCCAGATAATTACCATTTTAAGCTGAAAAATAAATCAAACATGTTAAATATTTTTGTATGAGAAAATGATTTTGCTATTACGTATGTATGAGAATTTCGAGCGTACCCGGCCCCTTAATAAGAATTTTTGAACAATTAATAAAGAGGTTTTTTGCCGACTTCAAAAAGGTAGGAGACCTGTTTCTCAATTCGGCCGTATAATATTATGTGTTTTTTATGTGTAAACTTCACTGTTTGTGAACTGATTTTGATAATTCTTTTTTGTTAGAAAAAGGATACTTCTCAGGTGGCCCCTTCGAGTCCCGTGAAAGGATACTTTTTATCCCGGAAAAATGTACGGTTCCTCCACGATGAACTAATTTTGGAGCATAGAAGTTGCGGGCGTCATCATTTCTATAACTTTTCACAGGGTCCAATAAACTTATTACCTTGATGATGATATGATATTATTATGAATTTATGACATAATATTTATACGAAATACGTACTGGGTATTTCGTATAAATATTATGTCATAAATTCATAATAACATCATGTAGTTAGGTACTAGGTATAGTCTCGTCCACGTCATAATATAAAATCGGGTTCGCCCCGATTCCTCACGTACGAACTACGGACCCTGTTCTTTATCGAACATGCGACGTATTTACTTACGCCTTTTTGACTGAAGAGTGTTTACGTTATTTTGATAATGTTAACTTTTGTCGTGATAAGAGTTTTTTTCGTTTGTTTCCAAGAGTTTTTGACAGAAGTTTATCTATTCAATAGTGTTGAATAGCTTTGTCTACACTGGGCCTTTTTTTTGTTCATCAAGGGCATGCGTTATAGCGCAGTCAACAGCGAACGTGAGGCATGCCCGTGACGCGCAACGAAATCGTAGCGCTCGCTATGACACTTTTCTTTCAACGCGGGTGGATTTTGACGCATTCAATTATTGAATATGCCAAACGAAATTTGAATAAAAAGAAGATGACGAAAATTGATGATGAAATTGCATATTGTGGACATAGGCGTAGCTATTGGTTAATGTTTTGACGTGAGCGAATTAGAAGCGCACCTGTGAAAATAAATCTCAGAAACTGGGTGTGCAATGTAAATGTATGCATAAATACAATTTTTATGTATAACTACTAACGCCTCCGTGGTGTGGTTCAGAGCGTGGCTCGACTTGGAGGTCGTGGGTTCGATTCCCGCGTTGGAAACTTGTTATTTTCAAATTTGGTTAAGACAATGCAGGCTGATCACCTGATTGTCTGATAAAGATTACTTAAAACATATTTCATCGAAAAAAAGATACCTACATGCAGGATTTTGCGGTGGGATCTCATTCTACTAGGATTGAACCTGCACTACTTCAACTCTCAAGAGAGAATTAAAGGTTTACGAAAAACAAACAAAGCTACAGTGTATTTATTATTTTATACCACTTTTACCTAATAACAGAATGATAATTGATAACAAGGATGTCACGTCAACCAAGACTTCGGTTCTTGCAAATAATTCTAATAGACCCCTTTTTGCTGTAACGACAATTTGCGCATGGGAGACTTTGCGAGCTTGACAATTTGCGACTGGGACAATTTGAGAAAATTACAATTTGCGAACGTGACGCTCACGATTTACCCAGTAGTTACACTGATTCTCCAATCTCTTATTTAACTAAGATTCAAATTAATTATAATTTCGGCTAGTTATGAATTATGATTAGTTGACCAACAAATCTTGGGAATAAGTGACATTAAGTGAAGTATTAAGAGTACTGGGCCGAGGAGGAGGGCGCACGTGTTGTGCGCCCATCGTGGAGTCTTCGGGCCGCTGGCGGGGTCACAGATGTGTGTATCGTTCCTGTGGCCCCGTCAAAAGGCGGCGTGGCGGAAGATGGGGGGGGTTTTAGTGGGTATACCGTGGTCTCATTAGCTACGGGAGTCCCACATCACCGCTCGGGTCGCCCCCTGCGCCCGGGTGGTATGCGTAATGCATTTCCCCCTCCGGAAAAAAAAAAAAAAAAAAAGTATTAAGAGTACTGGTTGATTGGTTGAATACTTACTACATACAAACTCTTTCATAAGGATGTGACTACGCACATTGAAACAGTAATTTGGAGGGGCGCGCCATGTTATCGTAGTTTATCTTTAGCTATTTTAACCTTTTGACTAGATCCGAGCTGGATCGACGCTGGATTAATGTCAATTGAAATAGCGGAATAAGGGTCCAGTTCTCAATATTCGGGGCGAATGGATTCTTCATATTATATGGATCTACAAAACCACATTTATTGGTGCCCCTAAATCCAATTTAATTTGAATTTGGCCTTTGGAATGGAATGTAAATAGTCCCACCGCCGAGACGGAATCGCAAAATTTACAATAGCAATCAAATTATAGGAATTTGTATTTTATTTCATTATCATCATCAGAATCCTATTGTTAAAAAATGTGCGACGACGCTTAAAATTCCGTAGGTTATTTTTGTACAGAGAAAATGGTAATGTTTTATGTTGTACAGTTTCATTTAGATATTAATTGTTGCAAACTCTGTTAAATGTTATGACCTAGAAGATAAACAACTAATGGTTGATGAATACGTAAAAATTCGGCCATTTAGCCGTCTCTTCTTACTATGAATTTATATATTAACTGTGTAGAAGAGATACACCTACAATTAAACATTAAATATTTGGTCTCTTTTTAGTTGACCCGGTGAAAATCGTATCATTTCTCTCCTAATTTCCAGGAATATTTCAAGACTAAAAAAAACGGTTCAGCCGCTCGCAATTTAGCGAGACTAACAAAATGTAAAAATCCGTTTTATTTACACATATAGATTTGTCACTAAAGTGAAGTTTATTACCTAATTTATTATCTTAAAACTTTTTAGATTAAAAGTGCCAAAAGGAGTTTTGGCGGGCATGTGAAAGAGTGCTGTTGTGTTTTTATAATATTATTTTCCTAAAATTGTGTTAGCTGGGTTTTTAATGTGTAATATTGGTAGAATATTAATCATTACATATTCGTGTTCATGCACAAGTGTAGGAAAGTGATGTAATATCCAGAAACGTTCTATTTTGTGTTCCCTCCAAAACTCCATCGAAAGTTTCAGTAAAGCGTCTACCACTTTACTGAATCGATCGACTTGACTCCTTGACTGTATTGACTTTTACTTAGACTTTGACTAGACTTTAGACCTGACGATACATGAAAACGATGATGAAAAATATAATAGGAGGAATATGGTTTTCCCGCCATATTCCTTACCTTTTTACCTTGTCTGTGGCACAACATACACATCCTTTGTGTCAAGTTGCCAAAAAAGAAGAAAAAGAAAGAGTGCCAAAATAGTCATGTATGTAACATAGTCAAAGTCAAAGTGCAAAGCATTGTATGTAAAGTCTGACCTATTCGAATATACTCGTAGACTCAATAAGGTCACAGCCAATAAACTGTAGCTTGTCGCTTACATTTATCTCTTTAAAGTTATTTTATTTCGACAAAAGTGTCGGATGCTAGTAAATACTGTTTACAGAAATTCTACATTTCACAAGACTTTAATACCATTAAAATAAGGGTCACTTTCACAGAAACTCGGCGGGTAAAATAAGTGTGCACAAACGGTAGATTTATTTTACGAATTGAAGCTGTTTTTACATACAAGTTTATCTGGCTGCAACTGTGTACCTTCTTTATACACGTCTATGAGATTCCATTTGCTAACAAAAAATTAATGGACAGCTCAAAAATATTATATGCGACAACCTACGCGACAACCCATAATATATTTGGGGCTCCTTACATACAAAAACGCCGCAAATTGCAAGTTTTTGCCTCATACGGCAACAAAAATACAAATGTTACCCTTCATATTAGTATAGAATTACGAGAATAATACTTTTATTCTTAAAAAAATTGACGCCCACTATACTTGTTAAATTCTATTCGAACACGTTAAAATTTATCACAGAGTAAGTTCTAAGCTAGGCTCGGGCGCTTGGGCTTTTACTAGGCGTTTTCTGGTTACAGTAAATGCCCAGTTTTACACAGTCCAAGTTTTGCCACTGAAGCACCATACATTTTATATTACGCAGTTGAGCTAGACAAATTAAATTTCCTAGAACAGGGCTGTCAAAAGTTGTAACGAAAGTTTAATTTTGTAACGCATATTACATTTGTTGAGGACAGCGGCCTCGCTCCCGAAAAACGTATAGTGAGTGCAAATAAACTAATTAAAGTGATATGTGAGAAATAGACTCAGTGCAAATTAGTGTTTTTACAAATAGACTTTAAAAAGTGAATTACGATAAATCTGTGGCTCCCTAAGAGATAAAATATGGTTAATTTAATAATTTCATAAGTTATCTAATAAATAAAGGAAAAATTAGTTGTGTAATATAATATGTAGTTCGGAAAATATTAAGAAAATTGTGTGCAAAAATGTGTAAATTCTATTAATTTTTATGTTTACTTAGCTATAATTACGTTAAAATATAAGTGGTGAAACTTAGATTTAGGTACATATTGTGGAAAGATGAATAAATAATCTTCCGAAATGCGTTTTAATTGCCTGGCTCATGGAAAATGGGGAAAATAGGGGAAAAATAGCCGTCTCCGATAGCAAAAATGAGACAGAAAACATGCGAATCGGAGCGGCTCACTATACGGCACTCCCCCGAGCCAGGTAAGCGAGGCGCGTTTCGGGAGCGATGTTCTCCTCGATTACTCGTGTGTTTTATTTACGCCCCCGCTCTGCAAGATTACCAGTGTAGCCTCTGTCTTCGAGTCCGATCCGAGTCAGCGGCGAAAACCTATGGATGAATACAGTCTCGAACAACATTCCTAAAGCATTTTTTTTTTATTTTGTTGAAAAATTAATGAAATATAATATTTAGGTTTTAACATGATTTCTAGGAACTAAACGACATTTAAGAATTTTCTGATCGGAAAAATTCGGACGTCCGCCGGAACGCATTCTGCTCATAATTATTATGTTTTATTGTGGACCCCGCATACTATCAGAATTCTGACGTGTCTGAACGTCCGACGAGTTTTTTCTGATCAGAAATTCGGATCGTTTTCTCTCTATACATTTTGTACTAAACTCGGACTCGCCGAAAGTTTTCTAAAAGGTGTGCAGTCTTGCTCCGAATTTTTTTGATCATTCTTACAATGTGCGGCGGGGCTTAAACACATTAATATTCTTTTTAGGGTTCCGTACCAAAAGGGTAAAAATGGGACCCTATTACTGAGACTTCGATGTATGTCCGTCTGTCTGTCTGTCTTTAGGCTGTAACTCAATAACCGCTATAGATAGACTTCTGAAATTTTCACAAATTGTGTATTTCTGGTGCCGCTAGAACAACAATTACTAAAAATAAAATAAAATTAATATTTAAGGGGGGACCTCCCATACAAAAAACGTTATTTTTTTGGCCTTTTTTGCTCGTAATCAATAATGACAACAGCTAGGCACTTGAAATTTTCATAAACGCCTTAGTTATATGTCCACTTGAATAATTAATAATAATATTTAAATAAAATAAAAATTTAAGGCAGGCTCCCATACAAAAATAAATTTTTTGGCCTATTTTTCGTGTATAACGGTACGGAACCCTTCGTGCGTGAGTCTGACTCGCACTTGGCCGATTTTTTATTAATAAATATTAAAAACACAGATCGATGTTAAGTTTAGTTTAGACCAAAATATTCTTTTTTATTATTAAATATTAAAAACACAGATAGAATTTTACATCGATTATTAAACACATTCTACACATTCCCTTCATTGCGAACCAAAACAAAACAGACCGGTTTGTAAAAAAAATTGGAATATTTTTATTAATTTTGTGATGTGGCAACCCTAGCGAGTCATATAGACATTTCTTTTCATAGACCACCCAAAACGGCCACCTTGGGGAGAACCACGCAATAACGGTTAAAGCGGATCTAATATTGCGCCGCAAAAATTTCAATTTTACTCCACAACTTCAAAAACTTAAACTACTGGGGAAACGTGGAATGTTAATTTTGAATTTCTAACCGACTTGAAAAAGAAGGAAACTTCTATTTGTGATTGTGTTCTTTCAATTTTAAAATTTGTTTTTATAACATTACTAGCTGAATCATACTGATGAAGGTGCCACGCACGTCTCCAGGGGTATGTTATCACCCGCATGCGGACCAGATCCGCGCGCGGGTGACAATAAGCATGACAGGTGCATATTGCCAGTCTAAAATTAATAGTCTAAGATGAACTGAATTAATAAAAGCAACCATTTTTTCCTCCCAAAAACTTATTCCCTTGGGATACTGCTGTAGAACCCCACAGCAGTATTTTTCACGGTTGTGAAAGAAACTGGTATCTGTATGTTGCGACCATAATATCGTGGATTTGCTTATTTCGTGAAATTTTTTAGTCTGAGGTTTTAGTATTCAATGAAATGGTTGCATTTGCACCAACTGCAATACCTCCGCTATTCACTCCATGAATACACAAAATATATTGGAGAATGGTTTGACCGGAAGCGGCCATCTTAGCAAACGGCACGGAGGATCACTTAAGGCCAAGTGATTATCGTTCCAGTTCAACTCTAATCTCCGCTATGATTGCATTAATATAAGATAACAGTCGCTAGGTGGACGAGAAATTTCAACAAGTAAGGATAGTTATTGACAATCTCTATAGCTCAGTTGGTACTTGGTTATGGCGTGGGTTTGACTCTAGCCGAAGGGACAAATATTTTTCTATGTTCCCGGCTCATGGATGTATATTAAAAGCGTTTTATGTAATATAAAATCTTAATAATTTAATGCATAGTATAAAAAGAATAAACATAATATTTTCGCTGTCAAGTATGTACTCGTAAGTCGTAACACAAATTCTTCGAGAATTAACAACAGGACCAGACTCACATGGCGTAGCGGCCACGATGATTTTGGCAACGATGGTCTTATAAAACATGTGAAACGTTATTTATTTTGGCGGAAACTGTATAAAATGTATTTTTAAAAACCCCTGTTCCGTGACTTTAGGTAGAACACTCAGAAAAGGGGTCTATTCTGAGGCAGTGTTTAGCTAAGCTATATTGAGACCTAAAATAATTAATAATATCATTAAGCAGTCGGGATTAGGCGGAATTGCTTAATTAAAGCGGTGTAATAATCGTCGCATTATCTTGATGGTTATGAGATAATATTAATTTCATGTTAATACGTAGATGAGAATATCAAAGATGTAGAATTAGGCAATACGTCAGTGTAAGACAAACTAGTCGCTAAAAAGACGGTTGGAGAGTAGTGTTATGACGTGTCGAACTCGAACTCGAACT
The DNA here is from genome assembly GCA_937595015.1 of Polyommatus icarus. Taxonomy (NCBI): domain Eukaryota; kingdom Metazoa; phylum Arthropoda; class Insecta; order Lepidoptera; family Lycaenidae; genus Polyommatus; species Polyommatus icarus. Next base: position 20,090,727 of record OW569328.1, on the reverse strand, counting down.
CGAACTCGAACTCGAACTCGAACTCGAACTCGAACTCGAACTCGAACTCGAACTCGAACTCGAACTCGAACTCGAACTCGAACTCGACTCGAACTCGACTCGAACTCGACTCGAACTCGACTCGAACTCGACTCGAACTCGACTCGAACTCGACTCGAACTCGACTCGAACTCGTCTCGAACTCGACTCGAACTCGACTCGAACTCGACTCGAACTCGACTCGAACTCGACTCGAACTAGACTCGAACTCGACTCGAACTCGACTCGAACTCGACTCGAACTCGACTCGAACTCGACTCGAACTCGACTCGAACTCGACTCGAACTCGACTCGAACTCGACTCGAACTCGACTCGAACTCGACTCGAACTCGACTCGAACTCGACTCGAACTCGACTCGAACTCGACTCGAACTCGACTCGAACTAGACTCGAACTCGACTCGAACTCGACTCGAACTCGACTCGAACTCGACTCGAACTCGACTCGAACTCGACTCGAACTCGACTCGAACTCGACTCGAACTCGACTCGAACTCGGTTGTCTGTAAAGTCGGTATACTGACGATAGTTGAACGTGACAACGTCGCCTCAGAGCGAGGTAACGACGCATATTGCGTCATGTTTTTTCGTGCGCGCAGCCCATATCGAATTATAAGACGTTGTCACGTCAAAAAATAGAACTCTAGATCATAATATTTTCACCTTTAAGAAATTTTCACGGAGTGTTTGATGCAAAAATACTCTAAAACACCTCGACTGGTTTGCTGAAATTTTGTTAGAATAAACTTACCTCTATTTTCATGTCCAAATTAATATTTTGCGGACCAAGCAATGTAAAATCCTGAAATCGCGCTAATGAATTTTGTCTGAAAGTTGGAGGTTCTGTAAGGAACATATTAATGGTAAAATAAGGTTTCAGAGTCAACTGGTATATTATAAATATGATCATCATTGTCACGTATCTCTGGTCGCATAACCTACTCATAAAAAAAATACTGTCCACAAAGACCACACCTAATCTGTCAATCCCGGAGCATAATCTCAGAAGTATAGCCGGGGAGTCCCCGAGGGATTGTCTCCAAGAGTCCAAGAGCTTGTAAACGAGTGTGAATCAGCTTTATCTCGATATTTGTGTCCGTCGGCTCCTCATCTCATCGGGTACGTGCGGCGAATTAAAAATTTACGCGCTTTTAAAAGTTACGATTATACGATACGAAACGACGACGACACGATTTTAACAAGAATCACGAGATTGCAACTAAAAATAAAACTGTCACGTACCCACTAAATTAGCTTAGTCAGCTTAGCTGGTGATCAAAATGTAAAAGTAATAATGATAATCTGATAAAAAAAATATATAAGTATAGCACTTTTGAAATAACAAACTGCATCTTTTAAAACTGACGATTTTGCAAGGTGTTTACTACACCTAAATAAATAAAAATGCCTATTTGAACATATTTTATGAGTTATTAATTCGTAATCTTAGTTTAAAAGCTTAAAACTGTTTCATTAGATAATTAAAAAGAAAAAAAAAAATAATACATCATAATCTCTCATAAATCATCTAAATAACATGCCTCACGATAAAAGAGAAAAATAAAAACGTCCTAAATTCGAAGTTTACGACGTAATATCGAATGAATTTTATTTGCTTTACTTATTATGCCTGTACTGTAATTTGAATACTAATACAAGGTCATACATATGAGTACATCCATCTTATGTTCCTCGTAAAACTTGTATGGCATTTTTATCGTGGCCTCATTTTGATACGTCAATACAAAAATCCGAGCAAATTGCTTTAGGACTAAGGGTCAATTCAGACCCAAACGAGACGCGTAGATGCATTAATTCTAAAGTATTGAATTGACAGACTTCAATTGCGTGAGACGTCATGCAAGTCTGTCAATTCAATACAATTTTAGTCTACGCGTCGCGTTGCGGTCTGAATTGACCCTAATACTAAGATAGTTTATAGTACAATTTTTACACACAGGCTTAAGTTTTAACAGATTTTTAACTTGATTTAACAGTATTTTATCAAGTAACATGGAATTGCATTACACTAGAATACATAAAATATTTTTAAATTAAAATCATTCTTGTGTTGCCGTCACTATACGAATTCTACATTTTAAATCTTTGTCTGATATTCGACGTCGAATAGAGGCAGATATACGGACACAAAAGAAAAAGAAAAGTTGAAATTTGAATATCTCATATCATAAATATTTCTCAAAGCAAACCATGTACTATCGATCTTTTCATTTATCGCGTCGAATTTTCGAGGATTCCCGCGAGGACTAAAAGCACCTCTAGCTCGAGTCGGACATTTTATTGCTTTTGAAGTGAATTTATTTAGTATGTATTTGAGACTGCTTTTACGCGAACATGCTTTCATATGTTTATTTTCAAGAAGACGTAATAGCTCTCGGAGAGAATAAGAGTTCTTTTTGTGATGAAAATATCGGCCTACATTATTCCGCTTGCGTTCCTCACGTTTATATTTCATGAGTTTAAGTGGGAGTTGATTTTTTCGGTTTATTGATGTATTTTTTATGTTAGACTTAAGGGATTGTAAATAATATTGTCTTTTGCGTACAAAGCAAGAATTTTTGGTGTGATAATGAAATTGGAAAGCCTTCATATTGTAAAGTAATGGCGCCTCTACAAGATGGCCCAGCGCGACGTCGCCATTATAAAGTGTCACTAAGTATAATTTTTTGTGTTAGCCTTGCAGTGTGTTGACTATTTTGAGTATCGTATAACACTAAAATGTCATCCGCACACTAAAACATTGCGTCTATGAAACTCAGTCACAAAAAGGTTCTCAAAGCTGTTATGGCTGGTTTGCACGAATTAAGTAGATAAGTAGTAACTAAATTTTAACTTAATTTCAAGTGCCTGACCGAAATGTGTCAAGTGACAAGCCCCGCCTGCCAACATAATAGAAAATAGTCAAAAATCAAATTTCCTTGTTTAGTACTTAACTAAATTTTAACTTGCTACTTACTACTAAATTGTATGTTTACATGCAATAGGTAACTTAAAATTAAGTTAAAATTTAGTTAACTACTTATCTACTTAATACGTGTCTTATTTATAGGATTTGAAGTCCTTAATGGCTGGTTTACACGTATTAAGTAGATAAGTAGTTAACTAAATTTTAACTTAATTTTAAGTTACTTATTGCATGTAAACACAAAATTTAGTAGCAAGTAGTAAGTTAAAATTTATTTAAGTACTAAACAAGGAAATTAGAATTTTCACTATTTTCTGTAAGGTTGGCAGGCGAGGGTTGTCACTTGACACATTTCCGGCAGACACTTCAAATTAAGTTAAAATTTAGTTACTACTTATCTACTTAATACGTGTAAACCAGCCCTAAGCGTTGTACAATGTTTTCAAGGCAATAAATATTTTTGTGACGGAGTTTCATAATAATTACAAGGATGTTATCCACACACCAAAATACTGTAGCTATGAAACTTAATCACAAAAGGATTCTCCAAGCTGTTACTATTAACCAATTGTAGGGTTCAAGTCCTCAAGGCTTGTTCAATATTTACAAGGCAATAGAGGATAAGAGCAGGCCGCCAAGAAGCATATTGCAAAATTAATTTAGCACTTACATGCACGCCGTATCGAGCATTTGCATCCAATCTTAATTTCACCCAAATGTTCCTGAATTATTTATGAGACAAAGTACGACATTACTGTTAAAACGAAATAACAATGTTTTTGTAGGTTTCTGTTTATCTTGGGAGAGAGCTCTGTGGCTTGTATTTTCAGGCGATATTTACAATTTTGCCTCTAAGCTCCTAAAAATGCCTTTTGCAAAAGTTTTGGCGATTGCCGGTTTCATTAATATCAGTTTAAGTGTCTTCGCAATAATTAGGTAACTCGCCTGCATTGTCTTAACCAAATCGGTCCAGACGTTCCGCAGAAATTTGGCATCAAAAACATTTTGAAAAATATACTTACTAATAATATAATTGTGAAAGCGTGAATGTTTGTTGCGCTTTCACGCAAAAACTGCTGGACGAATCATCATGAAACTTTTTACACATTCTCTTGGAGATATCAGAGACATAAGATACTTTTTATTTAAAAAAATCGGTTGTCTGTAAAGTCGGTTTACTGACGATAGTTGAACGTGACAACGTCATAGCCTTAACCCCTCAGTTCCGAGAAAATCTATGCAAAAAGTTGGCAGGTCAATGTGCAAAAAAAATTATTAATGCAATATCCTTACATACAATCCATATTTTATGTTTGTGTATCTATTATATATAAATCTCCTGTCACGATGTTTTTCTGCGATGGATTCCTAAACTACTTAACCGATTTTAAAGTTTCTGTTTTTAAAATGTGTGCTTTTTTCCAACTTAAGAGATAGGATAGCTTAGATCTATAATTATAGTCGCAATTTTATTTAATTGCAAATTATTTGTCTATAAAGAGCGACCATGTTGTTTATGCGACGTGGGTCACGGGATAGCGATGGACGTTGCCATGCTGACATACTTTTTTTTTATATCTATGGACGCTTCACACCACGTCTTTGGTCTGGCCCTGTGGTAAGTCGTTTTTTTTTTTTAATGCATATTTAGTATAATATATTATGTTAAATCTTCTATCTATCAAGCCATCATAATATAGTATTTAGTCCGATGTGATATTAGTTTCTCAATTATAAACTTTCGAAACTATAATTAGTGACTTGTTCAGAAGAAATAAACGAATAAATTACTCATTATAAATAAAATATTTATAATGAGTAAAATAAACTATTCGCAATACAAAACGCTACATACATTCGTGAAATCCAATAAAATCTTCGAACAAAGCACAAGTCATACCTTGACACGTAGGAAATAGAGCACAATCTTGAATAGCCGAAATAATACTAATAGCTCACAGATTGTTTATTTATTTTTCATTCAGAGTGTGGTCAATGTATCAAAGGTCATAACTAACCTAACTTCTTCATACAAAAGTATTCTCTAAAACCTAAGTCATCGAAATACGTAATATAATCGAAACAAAGAGCGCGGCACAGGTGGGCCTTACGGTTGTTGAGAGACTTGAAAGTGTAAATGGAACGCCTCAGAGCTGTCAGCGAGGTAACGCCGCATGAACTGTCATGTTTTTCGGGCGCGCAGCCCATATCGAATTATAAGACGTTGTCACGTCAAAAAATATTTTTACGGAAAATAATGATTACGTGGACGCGGAAGAAGTCGCGGGCAACCGCTGGTACATTATAAATAAACAAGCTAAACTAATATTTTAACTGCTATTAAATAAATTTATAAAGGAGTTTTCTAGAACCTTCCACTTAGTAAAGGTAAAATATTATGCGCACGAACACAGTAATAAAATCATGATAAATTGCACTTATAACGTTATGCACGAGTTTCATAGAAATTAATTGAATATCCAAAAGGGAATGTTCGTGGAACTATTATTATCATAATTAATGTAATTCCCGGATAATAATTCTTAGGAACTTGTAGGGCTGTCAAAAATACTTTTATTTTAAATAACTGGTTTTTCATGTATCTATATTAATTCAAGATTAAAATTATCCAAATTGGTTCAGCCGTTCACAAATTTGAGTGAGACTAACAACATTGAAATTCATTTTTATTTATGTAGAATGTAGATAGTATCTGTTTGGGAACGTCCTACTTTTTTGGTGATTGAAATAGTGAAACCTCACCTCACCAACGGTACGGACAGTATACGAAGGGTCCATGTGAAGCTTGCAGCTATACTGCAAATCTGTGTAACACTTACGGAAACATTTAGAGAGAGATTTAACGATTAATGTAAAGATTTAGACATAAATCCTATAAAATGTTATAATTATATGTCTCTAAATGCAGCCGATCATTATAACGTACTCATTCCTCCCCTGTACAAACACAGCAATTATTGAAGTTGTACAATATTTGTATTGTGGCAACCCTACTGCTAAGCTAACGGAAACGCACGGTCCGGCGCACGCCACTTTGACATTCATCACAGTACCACGTAAACTGGATATACATGTAATACAGTTCTGATGGGAGAAATATAATATAGTAGGCTACGAATAATAAAAACTAAGGAAAAGTAACTCCGTCAAAAAAAGTGTGTCAGCTCTGACGCACGACTGGAGATTATAGAGAGTATCTAACCATACGCAAAAAGAGTTGAGATTCAACTGAAAAAAGATTAATAGCATATGAAATCAGATGTTCCGGCAATATTATCTACACCCCTTTCTGCCATAGTTATTTCAAAATACTTTTAGTTCACTTTAGCAAGTATAATGATAAAAATTATAACTTCACAATAACAATATTAATTATTGATATTTATAACAAAAATAGCAATATAAATACATCGACACTGATAGAAACAAACAAGCCCAATTACATATAGTACATAGGTATAGTCGCCTATACAGCATACCATAAGTACGTCTTAATCATAAAGTTAATATACCTATCGGAATATAATATTATATAATAATATAATATAATATTCCGATAGGTATATTACCTTTATGGTCTTAATACACTCACAGCCAAATTAGAAAGTTGTGCACTAATGGTGCGCACCAAAAACGTGACACATTTTCGTTACTTATTAGTAGGTTTTACCCCTCGGATTTTTCTCATACCGGGCGCCTTATATATGAAAATCGATTCTTAAGGAGTAAACTCCAAAAACATGTTGTCTTACTTGTCAAAAAAGGTTGTACCTAGCATTTTCAATACATTTGCAATATTTATGTGGCCTTGACCGGTATCAGGCTGACGTTACATGACAGTTTGAAAGGAACTAAATTTAAAACGGTATTTATAGAAGTTACGTTTCCTTAGTTTTTATTCTTCGTTGATAGCAGGATATACCATGAAAAATTGAAGTGCAGATTTTCGACTGCAAAGAAAAAATTGGACAATAATTATTATAAACTTGGAAAAAGTGTGACATTAGTCATCACAAGTTACCTCTGGATGACTTACCATCGAGGAAATTGATTCCTAGGCAGTTGACAGACCTACGTCGTTTGGTCGACTTTTGTCAATTCAGTGTTAGCTGTGATCGGTCAGCTGGGTTTGACGTAACGTAACCAAATTACAAAGCTCTGCAAACTGCAAGAACCCGCAATCGAATGATTAAAATCGTCATTAAAAATCTGTCAGTGTTTTGTTTACTGTAGGATTCTACTGCGGTCACATTCAGTCTGCTTATGACGAATATTTTTGTCATACAATATTTTGTTGTTAAAAAGATTTTTAGCACGCTTTTTTATATTAAAAACAACTTTACAACCAAAACATTATATTCATAATTAATCAAACTACATAATATTTTCGGTTATATCATAATATTAGTCCAACAAAATTGCAGATAGATAAAATATATGATACGTGAAAACTTCCATCATTTTTCCCATCGAAACATGAACAGCAAAGATAACGAAAGCCTCAAAAATATTGTCATAAAAACGTCCGAATGGAAACTCGTCGAGTTTTTCTGGAACCGCTTAAATGACGTCGGAAATTAGAAATCTGAACCTGACCGGTTTCAATACGATACGGGCTTTATATGGGAATATTAAAAAATATTTCTCAATCTCGAAAAGGTTGCTGACATCTGACCTTACCTTTCTGTTTGGTTGTATTTTATATTTCAGTTCAAAATACACTAAAATGTATAACAAAATATATTATTATGAACTAGATATTAGATAACCCGGTGAACTTTGTATCACTTCCCTCCTAATACAAACCTGCCCTGGACTTTCACGAATTTTTCAAGGCTCAAATTAGCAAAATAATCCTTACTAAAGTTATAATTCATTTTTATTTATACTATAGTTTTTTTTTATCAACTTTGACCTGACTTGATGCGACAAGCATTTAACCCATCAAGCCCCATAAGAGCACCGGTGATCGTGACAACAATTATAGGATAACAAAAGATTTCCAAGAATCTGCGATTGTAAGTGTCACAAGTTAAAGAGAAATCCAACGATACCTTAATTTAAACCTCAAATCCGACAATATATTAAGTCTTAGCTAAAGCTTGCTACAGAAATAATATACATGCTCTAGAAGTTGTCCGTAATTTTAAATTACTAGGTAGGTATATTTTTTCTATTATACTTTAAAGTGTTTTCCTCAATTCTTTTATATTAGCCGGATTATTTCAGAAATCTCGTGGGAATGATCTAGGAGGAAGGAAAATCTTTAAGAAAATCACAATTACTGCCCCTTTTATGTAACTTATTGGTAATTAGATGACGCCCGCAACTTGGTTGCGCTAATATTCGTTTATTGCGCGATCATAATATACATATTTCCGCAACAAAAACTATCCTAGGTATGTCCTTTACCGGGACTCGAAGTATTTCTAAATATATACCAATTTTCATCAAAATTAATTAAACAGACGGATAAACCTACTTTGCATAATATTTATATTGTTATCGTAGAGATAAACTACGATAACATGGCGCGCCCCTCCAAAATTCAAAATGTTTGAAGTGCGTTGTCTTGCGCGGTCGGCTAGTAATTATGATTAGTTGACCAACAAATCTTGGTAATAACTAATAAGTGACATTAAGTGAAATACTTACTTAACGAGACACAATAGTATATAATATACTTGATGATTTGAGTCAACAATATGACATTGACATTTTTAATTCATCTATCTATGCTGTCAGAAAGTCAATCAATAAAAATTGGTTTGAGGCTGGTCACTGATTGTTGGATTCATTACTCTATTACTAGGGATATTATTACTGGGATTGCTTTTGTAACGTGTAATATTGTATCATTGCTAAATACTAATTATGTCTAACTAAATGTAAAGCAATTTTGTTAAAGTTTAGAATTTTAATTGTGGAAACATGTTAATAGTGCTTAGATATTAAGCAGCATTCATTTTTAAATTAAGTTTATCACTGTATGTTTTCCTTTTAAAAAATAAATAAAATAAATAAATAAATAAATAAATACCCGGCAAACGTTTCCTTGCCATATTATATAAAGTATATCGCCCGCATGTATTATTTTATTGAATTAGTGACTAAAAAAGTATGTCACCATGGCAACGTCCATCGCTATCCCGTGACCCGCGTCGCATTAACAATGGTCGCTCTTTGTAGACAAATAATTTGCAATAAAATAAAATTGCGACTATAATTAAAGATCAGCTAAGCTACCCTATCTCTCAAGTTGGAAAAAAGCACACATTTAAAAAAAAGAAACATTAAAATCGGTTATGTAGTTTAGGAATCCATCGCGGACAAACATCGTGACAGGAGATTTATATATATTAGATTATATACTCGTATATTTAATATTGTGTCTCGTTTTTCCACGATCGACGGGTTAATATAATATGGATATCATAATATGATAATATTATTATCTATACACTCGAAAAACACAACATACACCTTTATAGCAGTCGGATAAAAGCTCCTCAAACAGTTGAGACGTTAACGACGATAGTAACGACATTGTCAGCGATAACGATTATGAAATTTAATTAAAGCAAGTTCAATAACGAAGTAATTTCCAAGTCGTTCCGCATCGCCACCGAACGTAAACTCTAATTAGCCTTATTTTAATTAATATTGCTATATTATCATAACTATAGCGAGAGTCAAGAAGGATAAAAGCTTAAGCTGATCGCACATATTTTGTCAGCACCGTACGCGCCGTACGCGTCGAACGCACCGCATAGTACACGAAATGTGGTCCGTACGGTGCGGACGAATGTGTGAGGTTTCCTATCATAATATTTTCGTACAACAAATTCTAAAATGCATAGGCGCGGTGCGTGCAGATAAATGTGCGATCACAGTTATAACCCAAGAGCCAGCGATAGCGAGACATTCATCATTTTAATAAAGCTGTTTACATAATATTGTGTGACCCTTATAGAGGTGAGAGCGACAGCAACTATGGAGTTTCAGTCGCGATTACTTTAGGAAGTATCCTGTTCTAAAGACCTGACCTTCGATAAAGAGTTCGCTCAAATGTTTTTCTTCTTTTATTCTGTATAACTTGTCTTCAACTGCCAGACATTTTTAATACTTGCTTCATCATGCTGCCAGAGGACTTGAAAGTCAGCTAATAGTTTAAAGAAATTTAAGGGTATCTAACAGTAAAAGAGTATTATATGTCTTATCCTACTCAAAGTATCTTCATACATTTCTTAAAATTCTGTTCAACAGTTTTAGCGTGAAGATAATATATTAGACAGATTTCATTTAAAAAATGCGAATACAAACATTACAAATTAAACGATTATTCTGTCAACTAGAAGCGCCTCCTATTGATTTATTTCAGCTTTCGACACCTTCAATTTTCTCTTACGCCGGAATCATTCCTAGATATCTTCAACGGCAGACTTTATACAGACTGTTCTAATAAAGAATTAAGTAGTTTTTTTTTTAAATAAAATTAGTCACTATTTTAGGCAGTAACAAAATAAAAATAATGATTGTGTTATTTTTTGGGTTTCATGCCCAAAGAATAAAAAGGATCCTATTACTAAGACTTCGCTATCTATCCGTCCTTACGTCAGTCCATTTTTTATCTCCTATATATCTCAAGAACTGTGATAGCTAGATAGTTCAAAATTTCATAATTCATAATATGGTAAAGTCTCTTGCTTACTGATTTGAGCATTTATGCAAGCATTGAAATCTATTGAAATGCAGTTTTTCCACGTTGACTTATGACAGACCAATAAGTTTTAATACAAGACGTGATAAAAAACCTGTGCTATCGCATAATATTTATCGTTAAATACTTATAATACACGACTTTGAAATAGTGGTAATCCATCATATTATCCCAAGAGGAGCAAACCCAAAAATGGGTCAGACAAACAGTCCAATATCTGTCAAATTCTACTGCTAAAAGTCCCAGTCGAACAGCAAACAGAAGTTAAAGTGCTGGAGTAACGAAAACACCCTGTACTCGCTAAAGCGGCGAAAATTCCAAATTGAATTCGGATCGAGGAGGTCTCTTAAGGCGAGCGTATGGACGTATGTCGTCCTTTTGTTCAGTTCTTCGCGATTATTTCAAGTATGGTATTATTATCTGTAATTGAATTTTTAATGAACTAACCTATCCGTTTTATTTTGCCGATACGATGCTTCAGGCGTTGTCATTGAGAAGTAAACGTTTATGACTGACTGACTTCTGCTGTGTTCCCATACAGCAGTAGCAACCCCCTGAAATATTTATTTCATTTAATTTGTAGTATTTGTTGTTATAGTGGCAACAGCATACACAATGTAAAAAAAATCCAGAAGTCTAGCTAAAATGGTTATTGAGATACAGCATGGAGACAAATAGCCAGACAGACAGATAGATGGACTGACAACGAAGTCTTAGTAATACTGTCCCGTTTTTACCTTTTATGTACGGAATCCTACAACAATTATCCTAAATGGCTGATTGTCATCTACTTTCAATAAACAAGTAAGCGTACAGCGAAATCCTACCAATTAATGGTGATGAATGTTAAGCTACTAATAGTAACACAATTTACAGTAAGAAACTCAAGATTAACATTATCGTACATAATTAGAAAACTTAACAAGTACTTTAAGAAGGTAATGACGAGGGACAAATTAACATAACGGAGGACCGGGCTTGATGGAAGTTTTAATGAACAACTCCTCAAGCGAGTTACATCTTTCAAAAGTAATTATAGTTTGTGTTTAAGCTTTTTCGTTTGATAACACTTTGGGTGTTTGTTTGGGGATTTATTTTTCAATTACAGTTATAGCACAGATTGCTAAAGTATTAGGGTCTTACTACAAAAGATTTAAACACCCGTTGAACAGTTGATTAGAGAAAAATTCCATACAAAATTGTCTCAGAACAACTGTTCAACAGATGTTTAAATCTTTTGTGGTAAGACCGTTAGTTTCTACGTTAGTTTATAGCCAATATCGGGTACTTTCGCCTTCTTTAGTTTGAGGGTTGAGTTTTGTCTTCTGATGGTCTACCTGCTTTTTTTTGTTTTCGGCTAACGAAGAGCATTGTATATGGTGGACTCGAGTGTGGTGCGGTAAGCCATAAGACTAAGACTAAGACTAATCTCTCTAAGACTTATCTCTTTTTTCCATGTCGGACACAATATGTCCAAACAAATAATCGAGCTACTAACAGACTAGAAACATGGAAGTATGTTGAAATACATAAATATTGTATAATTTACAGGCTTATATTAATAAAATAATTTAAGAATATTTTTGAATTGATATCGATTAAAAAATTCCTATCAGTTATTTTAAAACAATCACTGATAAAAAATCATATCAAAAGGTATAAATTATGTCAAACTGGTGAAACTATTTGAACATTGACTTGAATTAATTGCAAATAAGTTCCATGAAAGGGGCGGTAATTGGATATATCTTAAAGATTTTCCTTCCTCTTCGATCATTACCACGAGATTTCTGAAACTAATATAAAAGAGTTGAGGAAAACACTTTGACGATACGAAAATAATTCGATTGTACAATAATTCCAAATATCATTTAGTGTCCTGTTTGATAAGCTTATCCGTTCAAAGCCTTTTGTACAATACTCTGTATCCGTATTTTGAGAGTATGACGAATTGTTTAGGTAAACTTCTCTTGTGCTCACAGCGGAAAGTTTTATAGTTTTTTTTTTTCGAGTTAGCCGTTTAAAAAAATTCATTTTGTTATAATGTCGAAACTCCACGGTTTTACATCATCGTGATTAACCAATCAAGCCCCATAGCCGTGGCCGCGATCCTCCATCATTATCCATAACCACAAAATATCTTAATATCTTAATATATATAAAATTCTCGTGTAACAATGTTAGTCCGCGAACTCCTCCGAAACGGCTTTACTGATTTTTACCAAATTTTATATGCATATTCAGTAGGTCAGAGAATCGGCTACTCGGTACTTTATATATTGATAAGTGCATTTGTTGAATAAATAATAGTAAATTATTACAAGCTGTGACTGACGGCGACCATTGCGATGGACGTTGCCATGGTTACATACTTATTTAGCCACTTCGATACAATAATACATAATATGGGCGAAATTATAGGTAAGCGCCTACTTTATATTATGGCAAAGCAACGTTTGCCGGGACAGCTAGTTATTCAATAAAATTATAATTATACAAAGCAGGCAGATGATTAAATAATTGTTTATTATTTAATAAGGTTAAGCAAGTAACGATAGAGCTACAGCCGTGGGTGCCAAAAAAGCAAATTTTAAAATATTCTTTATTAATAAAAGTTTTACATTAATTAAATTAAAAATTAAGAACAAATTACAATTAGTTAATATAAGTGATTCTCTACTGAAGTTGAGTGAAAGAATGATGTTCTTCGCTGGTCGCACGATGGTGGTGGCCGCTTCTGCTGACTTGGTTATTACCCTGAATTGATGTTGAACTTGAAAATTTGAAATACTTGAAAATTGAATATAGTTAATTACAAGTAAGTTCCATAAAAAAGCAATAATTGGATATATCTTAAAGATTTTCCTTTCTCATAGATCATTCCCACGAGATTTCTGAAACTAATATAAAAGAGTTGAGGAAAACACTTTGACGATACGAAAATAATTCGATTGTACAATAATTCCAAATATCATTCAGGGTCCTGTTTGATAAGCTTATCCGTTCAAAGCTTTTTGTACAGTACTGTGTAATATGTATCTGTATTTTGGGAGTATTACAAAATGTTTTACGTAAACTTCTCTTGTGCTCACAGTGGAAAGTTATATATTTTTTTTCAGGTTAAGCGTTTGAATAAATCATTTCTGTTATAATGTCGAAACTCCATGGTTTTACATGTATCGTGATTAACCTATCAAGCCCCATAAGATCACCGGTGACATCAAATAGAATAACAGATTGCGACAATAATAGAATAACAACAGATTTCCAAGTATCCACGATCGAAGGATTAAATTATTTCATCATCAAAGTGAAGAAGTGAAGGAATAGTTGTTATTATGATGACTTTAATCGTATAAGCCATTAGGATTTTCCTAAATGTACCTGGTAAAAAAACACTCCGAGAGTGCTGGAAGCAGAAAAAACGAATCAGTTGCACAGGTAAGAGGCATGAAAATCAAAATCAAAATCAAAATTGTTTTATTTCTGAATAAATTTAAAATAAATATTTTCAGAATGTCCTACATGATGCCTACCACCGGTTCGGGAACTAACCCGGCGAGAAGAACCGGCGTAAGAAACTCGCACGGGGCCCACTTTTTTACCAAAAAAAGCGAGAAAAAATTAATCTTTTAAAATAAAGTTTACAATTTTGTAACTTAATATTATATACAATATCCACATACATAATTGTAAGTCCTATTAATAAAAATGTAGAAGTAGCCTTGCAAGAAGCCATCCTACTCCCAAGGTGTGCCATCGTTTATGAAATCATTGACCTTATAATAGGCTTTGGCACACAAACGTTCTTTAACTACTTTTTTAAATTTATTAATGGAAAGATTTTGAACGTTTACTGGGATTTTGTTGTAAAGGCGTATACATTGACCTTTAAAAGATTTACTGACTTTACTAAGTCTGATCACCGGCATATATAGCTTGTGCTTATTTCTAGTATTCCTACAGTGAATGTCACTTTTAACTTTAAATTTTGTTATATTTTTTCTAACATATATTACATTATCCAAAATGTATTGAGAGGCAACAGTTAGGATACTAATTTCTTTAAATTTATCTCTCAGAGATTCTAAAGCAGACATTTTATAAATAGAACGTATGGCTCGCTTCTGCAGCACAAATATTGTATTAATGTCGGCAGCGTTTCCCCATAAAAGGATTCCATATGACATCCTACTATGAAAATAACTAAAATATACTAATCGTGCCGTGTCTTCGTCAGAAATTTCCCTTATTTTTCTGACTGCATATGCTGCAGAACTGAGCCTACCTGCAAGATTAACAATATGAGGACCCCACTGTAATTTACTATCAAGTGTAATACCTAAGAATACAGTGTTGTCAACCAAATTCATCTTCTCATCATTTAATACTACATTGGTTTGGACTTGCCTAACATTAGGCAAAGTAAACTTTATACATTTTGTTTTACTAGAATTTAAAAGTAAGTTATTAACATTAAACCAATGTACTATTTTTGAGAGAGCACTGTTTACCTCGTCGTAGTTCGACTGTTGTCGCTTCACTTTAAAAATAAGTGAAGTGTCATCAGCAAAAAGCACTATCTCATTATTATTATCCTTAACTAGATAAGGTAAGTCATTTATATAGATGAGAAAAAGAAATGGGCCTAGTATAGATCCCTGTGGGACACCTAATTCTATTTTGGTTCCATTGGACCTTTTACTATTAACCTCAACCCTTTGAGTCCTATTTTTAAGGTAAGAAGTCAAAAGGCTGAGAGCAGAGTCCTTAATTCCGTAGTGGCGCAATTTCCTGATCAATGTAGCATGCTCAACACAATCGAAGGCTTTGGAGAGATCGCAAAACACACCTAAGGCATCCTGCGACTCCTCCCAAGCTTCAAAAATACTGCAAAGAAGTCCTATACCAGCATCCGTTGTGGATCGACCCTTAGTAAATCCGTATTGATTATCATGTAGTAAATTGTTTGAATTAAAATGTGCTAGTAATTGTTTTAAAATAATTTTTTCAAATATTTTACTAAAGGTCGGTAGAATTGATATAGGCCTGAAATTCGTGGGATCCGATTTAGTTCCGGCTTTGAATAAAGGAACAATCTTGCTATGCTTCATTAAATCAGGAAAAACACCATTTTTTATGCAGTCATTAAAAATCATTGCTAAATGAGGAGCTACGATGTCAATTATTGATTTAATAATTTTTGTAGACATGCCCCAGAGATCAGCAGTGTTTTTAATACTCAACAATTTAAAGGTATCAATAATATCTCCGGGGTTAATTTCTCTAAACTTAAAATTGACATCACATTCCTTTACATTGTCTCTGAGTAGCTTTTCGGCAGCTTCAGGCGAAGAATTTAAATTTTTTGTCGTTGAGACCGGAATGTCAGCAAAAAACTTTTCAAAGACCGTCGCAACTTCTTGATCATTAGTAATCTTTTTATTTTCAAAGTACAGTTCAAAATCAGAGCTACGACAGGTGACATTCCCAGTCTCACCAGCTATTACCTGCCATGTAGTTTTGATTTTATTTTTAGAGTTTTTAATTTTATTTTTTATATAAAGGGCTTTAGCTGCTTTACAAACTTTTCTAAAAGTTTTTGAGTAGTTTTTAACATATGCTTTAAATACTTCACTATTGTTAATACACCTTTCATCATATAAGTCATATAATCTTTTCCTACTTATTTTTATTCCTTTTGTTGCCCAATTAATAAATTTAGTTTTTTTATTACTGTTTCTAACCGTTTTAGAAGTAAATATTGAATCAAATTGAGTTCTTATCACCTTAAATAATTTATTAAAAGCTTCATCAGAGCTATGTGACCTGTCCAATAAATGGATATTTGAATTTAATTTACTTCTAAATTGCTCAATACGTTTTGTGGTCACAGGAATAAACACAAGATTTTTCTTCTCATCACTGTCACATTTGATATTAAAAGAGGCTATTTGTCCATAGTGATCAGAACTTAGCTTACTAATTATTTCTTTTTTGTCTGGAATAAGATTAGTAATTATGTTGTCAATACAAGTGGCTGTAGTCTCACAGACTCTTGTAGGTTCCTGAAACAAACTGTAAAGGTTATACGATTGAAATAAAGATGTGAATCTAACAGAAGTTGAGGTTAAATCTAATAAATTAATGTTAAAGTCGCCACATATAACAACCTTTTTGTTAGATGCACATATTTTTGACAAAATTTGTTCCATAGTTACTTCAAAAGATTCGTATAACCCTGATGGAGGCCTGTATACGCTCACAATTATTAGATGGCTCAGCTCTATGCAGGCCACTTCTATTATTCGTTCAGTAGAGAGACTCACAATATCCTTACGTTCCTTAAATTTCAAATTGTTTCGGATTAAAATTAAAGAGCCGCCTCTAATGGCATTTTCTCTACTGAACGATAATATTATAAGTTATAACAATGCCGCTTGTGCAGGGCTCCCGCTATCATATTATGTGCAATGTGTGCACACGGGCGCCATCCTCTATGGGCGCCAAATTGCCATCTTTATGGGCGCCAAAACCAATGTCCCAAAAAATTGCCTAAAGGGGCGCCAAAATTCTTTTTTTGCACACATGCGCCAGTAGCCCTTACGGGGACCCTGCGCTTGTGCATCGTCTATTATTATAGCATAGAGCTCAATACGCTTCTGCGAATAGGAAAGAGTTAACATATTTTCAGGTAAAACTCGTTAAAACTATAATTTATAAACGAAACTAATTCACTCAATTTAAAATGTTCCATTACCCGTAAAAGCGGTATTTTACGGAACAAATTCCAGAATTACACATTCATTTGGCGCCAACGTAGCCGTAAGAAAAGCGGGAGAACTTTTTCACAATTCCGCTTAATATCCGGAACTTGCTTTTCCTTTTGCTTATTACGAGCTGAAGCGCTCATAATTTACACCAAGTAATTTTTACTTTTACTGTTCCGGTGGTAAATATACTGCGTTGAGCGAAATTCATTTATGGACTGACCTTTTAATTCCGAAAGCAGAGTGTTTACTGTTTACTTTGTTAGGTTAATACTCTAGAAAAACTTAAAGACCCTATTCACGCTGGAACATGTATAACCATGATTGTGATACTATCTTCAGTATACACCTTAGACGTCAATGAGGGTTGTAATTATTGTATTTGCCACCAGGTGCCGCTATTTAGCCTTAGAGTATATCGTGTCAAACTGCCATCATAATTATATGTCACGATAATATTATACCTATTTGACACAATAGACTCTAAGGCTACATAGCGGCACCTGGTGGCAAATATAATATAAAAAACTCTTAGGGTGGGTTTGCACTGAAGCGGAGCGGAGCTTAGCGGTGCCCGACTGACAACGAAGCGGAGCGAAGATTTCGAGCATGGTGATTGGTCAATTCGGCACCGCTAAGCTCCGCTCCGCGTCAGTGGAAGCACGGCCTTATTATAGACGAATTTGCTACTTGTTCATAATTACCTGTATTGGAATCGTCCACAAAACATGGAAATTGTTTTTTTTTTTTTACTTTTCAAAAAATTTGCTCACCGGACATTTCCACCACTGCAACTCGAGTAAGTCAAGATCAACAGCAGTAACCAACTACGATATAATTTGTCCCGCGAATGCAACAGCATGCGAACTCAATCAATATTTTACGACTACATTTATGGCACTAAAGACCAAAACGAACCAGTGTCGATCAGTACATGAATCAATGTATCGGATATTGCGAACCAAATGACCATCAATTGATATTCAAAATGATGTCAAAATAAACAACGTGCATGAAAACTCAGCAGTAATTGCATTTAATTATTAACAGAACCGAACGGGCGATCGCTACGTCCTACCTACAAATCACTATAGCAGATGTGGTACAAGACATGGGCGTAAACGTTTCCGAAGGCGAACTAACAGACAGACGGATACTATATTCTGTCTGTTACCTTTTTACCTTTAAACCGCTAAACTAATTTAGATGAAATTTCGTATGGAGATACTTTAAGACCCGGGAAATGACGTACTCGTAGGATAGTTTTTATAGCGCTTAAATACGGTTCTCATGCGATAAGCGGGTAAAAAATCATAAGGTTAACATGGACGATTATTAATTTGTTTTTATTTTTCCACCTATTCACCAGCATTCACTGCACAATAATCAGATTTTTTCACAATATTTACAAGTAAGTATGGGAATACACTTTTGTGTCTTGGACCACAAAATACGCTACCGCCTATACCTTGGTACGTCAGTCAAACAGAATCCTGTGTTCATAGATCAGGCGCTCGGACACATCGGCTGTTTTAATGAGTTACTGCCGTCCGCCCGGAATCTGTGCCGCGCCGTGTAAATCAACCTTTATATTCGACCAATTAAAATGTAATCTTACAAGATTTCATTTCGTGTATTGCTACTATTATAAAAGTTCTGCAGGATGTAACAAAAGTAACTGATAATACTTAAGGGTTTGTTCTTTGTATACTTATAGAGTTTAATGTAAAAATAGCAGCGCAGAAAGAGCATTTTTTTGTGATTTGCATTGGCGAGCGTCCATACATAAGTTAAAATAAAATTCTTTCAGGGCTGCTTTTTTCCACATTGAACTCAATAATACTCATACACACCCGAAAGTAAAATCACTCAGTTTTGTTACATCTTGTATAGTCAATAGGGATTATTACAATAATATTATAATCTGACCAGTACAAGCGCGACCCTCGTAGCCTACTAAAAGTTTGCTACGAAGGGCCCGCGTAAACTAGAAACACTGTAGGATGTTAATCTATTTTATGTAACTGCACAAACTAAAAAGAACAATGGGCAAATCGTATCAGATGATAAAATGTGGGCGGTGGCGTCCCGATATGCCATTGGTAGCAAAAATTCCCTAATATTTGAAGGCATCGAAAAATACTAGAAATGTGTCTGTAAATAGCCACAAAAAAAAATCAATATATTTTAGTTTCGTTATGTTCTGACAGCCGGCGGTAATTCGCATTCGTTCTATTTTTTGGGTAATACTCTAGGAAAAATTTAAATAATTAGAAACGAGATCGCCGAATATACACTTGTAGGCTACACCGCAGTCGGGGAAAGAGGTAGTTCTTAAGTCTAACCTCAAAATAATTGCTAACGTTATTAATTGTTGTAAAAAACCGTGGCTATTTAGACATAATTCTCAAACGGAATTATGTTGAGAGCCTAAGAACAACCAAATCTAACTATAGCTTATTTTGGGACATCAAAAATAAAAGTCGAGTCCAGCTCCTATACAAAGGCCATGATTCTTTATCAATTAATAAACAATTAAACATTGAGGAAATTAAAAAACGCACCACGATTAGACGCCACGATGAAATCAAATAAATCAATTTTATACTTAAACATGTAGCGACCTAAAATTTTTTGGGATAGCAATTTAAAATTGAACCCCTTTCATTTTTAAGGGTGGAATATTCCAGCGCAGTTTTAAATTTGGTATTCAGCAGCTTTTTCAATCAGTTCGATTTTGATCTATTCAAAATCTCAATACTTATTCATTTAAAGTTCAGTTTTGGATTCTTTACTATATTAGATTTTGGATTTAATATTATAAATTACGAGTTCCTTACGCCGGTTTTTCTCGCCGGGTTAGTTCCCGAACCGGTGGTGGCCATCATAATTTCGACGTTTTTTTTGTTAAATAAGGGGGCAAACGAGCAAACGGGTCACCTGATGGAAAGCAACTACCGTCGCCCATGGACACTCGCAAAATCAGAAGAGCTGCAGGTGCGTTGCCGGCCTTTTAAGAGGGAATACGCTCTTTTCTTGAAGGTTTGCAGGTCGTATAGGTCCGGAAATACCGCTGGTGACAGTACGTTTAAAACGTTTATACCTAATTTGAATAAAAATACGTGTGGCACTCGAGGACTGCCGCAAAAAAGCTATTGCATGGCATTTTTTATCAACTTATGCAATTATAATTCAGTATACGTCTAGCCGCACGCACACAAACATCGTGCCGAAGTATGACAACGCCGCACGCTACGCCGAGTGGGGGTATTGGTTTTTGACGCGACAACGTCTTATTTTTCGATATGAGCTGCGCTCACGAAAAAACATGACGCAATATGCGGCGTTACCTTGCTCTGAGGCGTTCCATTTAAGGCTATGACATTGTCACGTTCAACTATCGTCAGTAAACCGACTTTACAGACAACTGAGTTCGAGTCGAGTTCGAGTCGAGTTCGAGTTCGAGTTGAGTTCAAGTTCGAGTTCGAGTTCGAGTTCGAGTTCGAGTTCGAGTCGAGTTCTCTTCGAGTCTGAATTGAAACTTTTAAAAATAACGCGATTGCCCTGCAGGTTAGTTCCCGAACCGGTGGTAGGCATCATGTGGGACATTCTGAAAATATTTATTTTAAATTTATTCAGAAACAAAACAATTTTGATTTTGAAACGCTGTTTCGCCTAATATGTTATGGAGAATAATATGCTTGAGAGCCTCAAAGAAAGATCTTTCGACCTAGCCAGCAGCTGTTTCGTACATTGAAGTGACAATTCCTCTAAAAAACTGGTATAAATATCACAGGTAGGCTCAATAATATAACAAACGGTATAATATCCATACTAATATTATAAATGCGAAAGTGTGTCTGTCTGTCTGTTACCTCTTCACGCTCAAACCGCTGAACCGATTTTGCTGAAATTTGGCATGGAGATACTTTGAGTCCCGAGAAAGGACATAGGATAGTTTTTGTCTCGGAAAAATGTACGGTTACAGTGTATGAGTTCCGAGCATCATCTAGTATTCTAATATTTCAATGCGAAAATGTGTTTGTCCGTCTGTCCGTCTGTCCTCCTCTTTACGCACAAATTCCTGAACCGATTTGCATGAAATTTGGTATGGAGATACTTTGCACCCCCGGAAAGTACATAGGTTACATTTTTCCCGGAAATGTTCCCGCGCCATTAGCTAATTTTAGCACAACAGAGTTGCGGACATCTAGATATACAAAATCACTACATCCTACTAAGAGTAATTAAATTTCCATTACCTAAGAGGACGATTGCTTAGATCATACACAGACATTTCAATAAATAACACACTAATTGTGAGCTCATGCCCAAGGGTCGAGATAACACACGGACAAACAATTAAGTAAGCCACATGGAACGACCGATATTCCTCTCCACTGCCTTTACACATGAGATGGGATATAGCTGCCTCTTTCCGACGTGAAGATTTGCTTAATTTTTTTTATACTACAATTAATTGATACTTTCACAAAAACGTTTCTGTGCAAGTATGAATTAGAAACAAAATCCCGTGCAGTGAATTATTATTATAAAGTTATTAATATTATATTATGTTGTTTATTTCATTCAGAAATCCTGCAAGATGTAGCTAGTCCACCCGGCAAACATTTTTTTCCGTTGTTGCACATTATACATATTGTATATTGATACTTGTATCTATATTATATCTATTATGTATTGACATAATAGAGGAATAAACCTTGATCTTAAATCTCTCTAATAATCGGCCAAGTGCGAGTCGGACTCGCGCACGAAGGGTTCCGTACCATTATAGAGCAAAATTAGGCCAAAAATTGTGTTTTTTGTATGGGAGCACCCCTTAATTTTTTATTTTAATATTATTAATAAATTTTAAAGTACACCTATAACTAAGGATTTTGTGAAAAAGTCAAGTACCCACCTGTTGCCATTATTGATATAGAGCAAAAAAGGCCAAAAAAATCATGTTTGTTGTATGGGAGTGCCCCTTAAATATTAATTTTATTTTGTTTTTAGTATTTGTTGTTATAGCGGCAACAGATATACACATTCTGTGAAAATTTCAACTCTCTAGCTATTACCGTTCTTGAGTTACAGCCTGGTGACAGACAGACGGACAAATGGACAGACAACGAAGTCTTAGTAATAGGCTCCCGTTTTTACCCTTTGGGTACGGAACCCTAAAAACGCATCAAAATCCATTGAGTGGTATCAAAGTTTTGCTAAAAAAAAAGACGGGTTGCACTCCGAGAGTGTCAGCAGAAGTGAAAACTTGATTATTAACGTTGTGCATTATTTTTTTAACCCATTTTTTTATGAAAATCGATTTTTAAGAATCGATTTTTTAAATTAATCGAATATAATCGAAGAAGATAATCGAAACATGTACAATCGATTAAATTTTTAACCCATTCTTTATGAAAATCGATTTTAAAAAAATCGTTTTTTTTTAATATCGTAACCCTTTAATTTTTTTTACCCATTTTTTATGAAAGTCGATTTTTAAGAAATCGATTTTTTTATTTAATCGATTAAAAAATCGATTCCCTTACAATCGATTAAAAAATATCGACAATAGAAAAAAAACAATCGATAATTGTTCGATTTATCGATTTCGATGTTACAACACTAGTCTCCAACCGTCTTACGGTTTTTCGATCAGCACGAGAATCTGACGCGAGTTTCTCAGTTTTTACCCATACCACAAAAGTGCTCAACGCCGCTAAAGAAGTTTTCACTTCAAAAACTAGATATGAGGACAGATAGTGTGTGCACCATGTAAGCGACTTTGTTTTATACTATGTAGTAATGATCAACAAACCTTTACAAACGCTAGAACAATTTCTATGTAGCCTTAACTTGCTCAACCAAACATCCTTTGGCGTTCGCTTTGTGGGCAAGACTAACTGAATAGGGGCACAAAATTTACTGCCAGGAAATATTTACTCCATTAACTTAATCTTAAAATACAGTTCAGTAAAACGGGAGTGCCGATAGAAGTTTAAAACGGAGCAGCAGAGAAGGCATACATTACCACCGCGTGGTAGATACAGAAGTGAATTAAGTATATAAGTTCTACACTCCCTCCATATTACAAATTTTTGATCAGATCACGTGTCCGCACTCAAGTTTACTCTTTAAAACCTTCACAAAAAAGTTTATAACGTCACTCAGGGAGTTTTCCAAACGATCGATTTGTTAATGCACGCCATAAGTCCTGACTTGGAAACAACATTTTTCCGATTCAGGAATCGAACGCACGTCATCCGAGTCCATCGTTCTATCCATACTATAAATGCAAAAGTTTATCTATTTGTCTGTTATCTCTTCACGCTTAAACCACTGGTGTGTTTAGTGGGCCCCAAGAGTCTAGAGTCTAGACCAGCGGTTGGCAACACGCCGCCCGCGGGCCGCTTGCGGCCCGCGAACGTCTTACTTGCGCCCGTGAATGTTTTGTGAATAAGTTATATGTATCAAAAACAATGTTTTCTAATACTACCAGTAGTTATCGCCATTTAAGAACGTAGCTGTTTGTGCCATTTTTAATAAAAAAAATATTTTCTTTCATTATGTAGTTAAATTGTGCTTCTAGGGTTAAAACGAGTATGAGGTCTGCGGCCCGCCTTTAGTTTGTTTTGCCACCTTGTTCCTTTACCAAAAGGTTGCCGACTGCTGGTCTAGACAATCAATTTTATTGTGCAATATCACGCTTCAATTTTATTTAACAGTCTATTTGACAATAAGATCCTAGACGGTCAATAATATTGCACAACGTGTGATATTACACAATAAAAATTTACCGTCTAGGGTGCTTAGAATCCCGGAAAAGGACATAGAATACTTTTCATCCCGTAAAATGTTTATTCCCACGAATAAACGAATTTCGCCGAAGTAAACTTGCGGGTGTCATCCAGTTATAATTATAACACAACGTGGCACAATATACTTCGTTATTATAATCCCGAATTCTCGTGAGCTGAGGAATACACCATTAGCGCCTGAAAAGGTACTCTAATGGGGTCTCCTTTACATTGTTGTGGACAATGTGACGGCTATTACACGACACAATGTACACTTGTTAGTCTATTTTAAACTTTACACGTTGACAATTTGTTGGGAAAAAATATTACTTTGGAAACTTAATACACTCCGAGTTTTAGTTAAGAGAATTTTAAATTAAGATAACCTTGCTTGCTAATCTATATTAATTAAAAAGGAATTTGAAATTTTGTTAGTCTCGCTAAAAATCGAGAGCGGCTAAATCGATTTGGTTAATTTTAGTTTTGAAATGTTAGCGAAAGTCCAGAGAAAGTTTATATTTAGAGGAAATTGATACGAATTTGACCGAGTCATCTAGTAAAAAATGAAATATTGGCTCCCAGTTCACGCTCAGAGAAGAGACAGACAATGACAGCCACATGGCTGACAGACAGTATTGAGTACCTCAATGATATTATATAATAAAAAAAACTCAAAGCAGATATGTTACTACCGCGCGCGTTGTGAAGCCATTAAATACGGGCCAATTGACCCGTCTTTTGTATAGTCTGTCTCTTTTATGTAAATGTCATTTCGTATCTTTTGTTTCACTTATCTGTCAAATGTGACAATGGGCATTGTCCAAAAAAAATCACATGTACTTTTTATATTTTTTTTCGTTAAAATAGGGTATTTTAAGAATATAAATTAAATAATTTTGAAATTCATTGGCTAGTTTTTTCTTAATAAATTTTTAAAGTTTCGCTCTGACGTCATCATCGGCGGCCAATTGACCTCTGCAGTATGTTTTTTTTTCGTTTCAATCTTATTTATAATGGCTGGTTTGTCAAATATAAGTTATCATTATGTGAAAGCTGATACGAGAAGCTTACCAAAAGTTCTAAACGTAATGTTGGTCGAATTTATTGCTAATTTAACGCCATTGAAGGTCAAACTAAGGTTAAACATATTTGTTCAAAAATATAAGTAACTAATGGGTATTTTTTTCGTTTATATACAGAAAAGCGATCACTGACCTTATTCCTCGAAATGTTTTTGTAATGAGCAAAATTTAAAAAAAATGGACAATCCCCATTGAATTTGAAAATTGTTCGGAAGCAATTTAAGCCGGAAAATAGTATGAACGTAACAGATCTGTATTTAGTTGAATATCATTGGAGTACCTACAGTATTTTTTATCCGTACTCCTTAAATCCTATTACTACTCAGAGTCATATTTTAACGACTGTTTAGTTTGATAAAAAATATACGGGGCTTCAGTTAATACATTCTGAATACAATTTACAATTTTCTGGGAATAAGAAGTATCCTGTGTCCTTTCCCGGTACTCAAAGTATCTCCACACCTATCAAAAATCAGTGTAGCGGTTTAGGCGTTCTTAATAGGTAACAGACAGACATGCACTTTTGCATTAATTTATCATATTACATTAGTATGCATATATTTATTTTTTTTGATATCGCAGGGGAAACCCATCTTGGGTGCCCCGGGTTGGGTATCCCGGGGGTATGTGAGACTCCTACTTACTAAAACCACCTGTGTAAGGCGGAAGGTGAGGGGTTTCTTCTTGCGGCGCATCCACGCCACAAGAACTGGACGCAGTGCCTCAGCGGTATGTTTACCGTACCGGGTCTGCGCCAGATCCTCTTCCCACCTCAGCAGCCACTGCTCTCCGAGTCTCCGGAACCGCCTGATCTCCTCCCACGAAGGAGCTTCGCCGTTCATCCTCCCCTCAGCGATGAGGAGATTCAGCTCGGCGAGCACCCTCGCCGTGAGTACATTAGTATGCATATTAAGAGGCCCTATATAATCGTCTTTAAGTTTCGTTAACGTTCAGTTGCAGATTTATTTATCGCTAAACTTGTTAACGCGTTCAGTGTTCACATTCCGCACACACCGGACAGTTATTGTACAGCACAGTCGCACGCCGACAGGTATTGGCTCCACCTGTTATATTTGTAGCCTTATTGGAAATTGTTTAGGAAACTATTTCGGTAATATAAATTTTCCCCCTGAGCTGTTTTGTTCTTTTGCGCCGTTTGTGTTAACAGTTGAGAAAATGTTTTGTTTCGTTTTCGTACCGTTTGTGTGCTCTGAAATCTTTTTGTGTTAGTTTAGTTTGCCTTACCGTTGGAGTGATATGGCTAATTGCTGAAGTATATGTAATATATTAGCTAAAAGCCGTGCTTTGTGAGGACTCGCGTCGTCACACCTTGACTGACTGACGATAACACATAAAAAACCTTGACTGACTGGTCAAATGTTCAGGTTGTAGGATATACGAGTACTAGGGCTCGCTTCGCCTGATTCTTCCTGATTTCACTTGATTAATAATTATGTATCAACCTATTATCACAATAATCTATCTATGTATCAATTCATTGGTAGCAATTGTATAAAATTATAATTTAACAAAGTACCCTAGAATATGTTAAACTGAATTTTATAAAAAAAAATCCAAATCATGCCTTTAAATGCCTGTTGACCGTTTGCTCAACGTGGGTCCTTTGACATTAGCAATTCACAGCAGGTTATTGTTTTAACACTTACGAGTATGTATTAGGGTCTGAAAACGTTTTGACCGTTTAAACTGCCTTTTTAGCGCTTACATATAAAAACCTGAATGAATATTTAAATATAGCGCACCCAAAACTTCTTATTTAATATTTTATATCTATAAAATTCTCATATCGCATTATAATTTGCCAAACTCTGTGTGCTTATTTTATGTTACGAATCCCTCAAAGTCCTTTTTTTTTAATAACGTATACGAATGTAGTATAGATATTATGCCGCAAGAGCTGACCAAAGGTTTTTGCAGCTTGCAATGTATTCATTTATTTCATTCATGCAGTGTATCTTTAACCTATCTTTAACCTATCAACCCCCATAAGGACACCGGCGACCGCGAAAACAATAGAATAACAATAGATTTCCAAGAATCCGCAATTGAAGGATTAAATAGGTTTTTATGACGCTGTATTACTCGTACAAGTCGGATTTTAACAAGGACTAAGCTCAGCCTCGCATTGTATCATGTAGTGCTATGGCTTCGGTTGATGACCACACTGCAAGGGCTACTTCAAAACCTTACTTGATTTTTAACCGACTTCAAAAAAAGGAGGTTATCGATTCGACGCGTATGTATGTAAAATTTCCAGAACTGCCCAATTTTTGTATATTATATTAGTTATCAGCGTCTGAACAAATTTTTTCATATCTCTGGAACTACTACTTCGATTTCAGTAATTCTTTTTTTGTTGTACTAGGTATTGTTCAACTTAGGGAATAGTGCAAGTTTCATCAAAATCGGTGCAGTAGTTTCGGAGATAGGGAGTTTTAATTCTCAATTACGTAAATACTATTTTGAAGTCGGTTTTATCTTTTTATTAATTAAAATATTATTAACTCTTATTATTATACAGTGTCTAATATTAAAAAAAAAACGAAACGGCACACAATGAATAACCTTTTCAGTACGAGACTCATCAGACTCACGAGAACGTTGTAATCCAATTTCTGGGTTTGATGTTGGTGGAGGTTCATTGGTAAAGTCAAAAATTTTTTACTCGTGTTCCTCGCTTTGTGTAATAATTTGTCATAAATATTTTGTAAGAAATAAAGTCTTAAAACTTCTTTGTCTGAGTACCAAAAAATAAGTTGGTAATAATGAGTTGATAAGTAATAAATTGCCCAATAACAATGAGATAAATAATGATTTCTCAAATAATGAGCTAATAAATAATAAGTTGGCAAAAAATGAGTTAGTAAATAGTAATAAATTGTCAAATAATGATTCGATACGTAATGAGTTGTCAAATAATGAGTTGTCTAATGACAATCGTGGATGCGGCTCACGATACGCGGCTGATCGCTCGTTATTGCGGGAACTTTCAATCGGCAAGTACGTGCCCCGACAGTAATAACTGCATCGAGCACATCTACAGGGTGTAACGAAACCAAGTGACAATACTTTAGTTTAGGGTGTGCATGTGTCCCTTATTTAGAGTTCACTGTAAGAACTCCCACACCGGTTTCGGTGACGGCGGCCGGTTGCATTGAAGGCAAGAAATACAGGAGTAATTTTATAGTGCCCAAGTGTGTGCGCATTACACAAAAACACTTACTACTTCCTTTACTCTCATAGCCCAGTGGGACGGAAGACCGACACGACTGGAAAGAGATCAGGCACAGGACCGACTTTTTCATGCCCATCTGACGCGTGGATCATTTTACTTGTCAGACAATTAGGTGAGCAGCTTGAATTGTCCTAACCAAACTAGGAAATAACGCGGGAATCGAACCCACAACCTCTGAGTAAAGAGCTACGCTCTAAACTGGATCACGTTATGAATTTGCCGCCGCTAATACTTTCACAGCGAACTTGATATAGGATACCCATGCACACCCTTTTTTTGATGCGCAGGAGAAACCCTCTATATGGGTGCCCAGGGTTGGGGATGTACCTCAGTTAGCTGAAGCACCCCGGGGTTATGTAGAGTATACCAACTAAAAATTACCAATTAAAACCACCTGTGGTTTGCCTTCAGCCGTATATACGGAGAGATATCTTGGATCTGTCTTACACATGATATCCCTCCACAGTCCACACCCATACACACCCTAAAGTATTGTCATTTGTTTTTGTTACACCCTGTATAGAGGTTTAATATTAACCGTTACTTAT
Source organism: Polyommatus icarus (assembly GCA_937595015.1). NCBI lineage: Eukaryota > Metazoa > Arthropoda > Insecta > Lepidoptera > Lycaenidae > Polyommatus > Polyommatus icarus. The sequence continues at coordinate 20,061,562 of OW569328.1, read as the reverse complement.
CCAGAGCGTGCCGTGGTTATTTTGTTGCAATAAATTCTAAGTTACATTTAAGATTTGAAGTCATGAGTTGATGAAGTGGGTAACTTATTAACAGACTGCAATTACTGTTAATTTCCGATTAATGACGATTGAAACAAGTCACTTGATGTTAAGTGAAAAATGACGAATAGTTAATCAATTTTAAAACCAAAATTATTGTAAGCAATATTTTAACTTATCAACCCCCATAAGGATACCGGCGACCGCGACAACAATAGAATATAACAATAGATTTCCAAGAATCCGCGATCGACGGATTAAAACCGTAACATACAAAACGACAACAACGACAGTGACATATTATCAACAGTAATTGGCCTCTTTGTCTATAGCTGTAGAACATAGATTAAAATATGAAATTTACGCTTCCTCAAAACGATAAAATATAATTACATTTTTTTAAATAAAAAACAAATTTTAAAAATAATGAACTAAAAATGGTTCATAATGAAGTCTTTGAACTGTTATGAAAATGCTTTGTTAATGAGCGAAGCAGCCACATGCGGTTATAATATTGAATATTGAGTTTAAAAATAACATCATGCTGTTAGCGGTTATCCAGTGATCAGAGTGTAATTTATTTTTAGTTAATTAATTGACACGACACAACAAACTTTTTGCTGGCCACTTTCACAGCACCGTTATAAATTAAATCATATTTTAAAAGCCTTATTATAAATTATGTGAACTAACAAGCTTTTCTAGTCTTCCACTTAATGAAAAAATTATTGTATTCAATATTTAAACTTGGACTTTAACGTATCAAAAATGTATTCTGGGGCAAAGTTACAATATTCTAGGATATGGGTTAGGAACAATAATTAGTCAATAGGCGACGCGTACGCCGTAAGTGTATCGTTTCGTATATCACAACATCTTCACGCTCTGTGATTTGATATACAAGATGTCGCGGGAAACTAGCACTTAAGACCCAAGCAATCGTGTTTTCCTATTCGGCGCGCAGGGCAAGTGTACTGTCGGCCACCTAGTGTCCCCCATGGCATTTAAGGCCGTCCCCCGAGCAAACGACCTTGGCCATACATTTGCCGCGTTGCCAAAATCGCGCCAAAATCCTATTATTTTTACTTATCTTAGTTCAAAATTGTCCTAAAAAAAATTTAAAACGGCGAATATGTAGTTTATGATATTGTCGATCTATTGGCGTGAGTTTCAAATAAAAGTAATTTGTAAATCCTAAGGAGATGCTGAATGTATGCTTGAATTTTAACAAATTGGTATTACTTTGGAAGCTGATATCATGAGTATAAGAAACAAAAATAGAAAATTTAAAACGACAAAAGGAATGTTGATATACTGAAGATTATTGCTGTATTTTTATTATAACTTTGTAGCTTTCAGATTATGAGTTTATACGGTTTTAAATACGGTCAATGGGGATTGTCCATTTTTTTTTAATTTTGCTCATTACAAAAACATTTCGAGGAATAAGGTCAGTGATCGTTTTTCTGTATATAAACGAAAAAAATACCCATTAGTTACTTACATTTTTGAACAAATATGTTTAACCTTAGTTTGACCTTCAATGGCGTTAAATTAGCAATAAATTCGACCAATATTACGTTTCGAACTTTTGGTAAGCTTTTCGTGTCAGTTTTCACATAATGAAAACTTGCATTTGACGAACCAGCCATTATAATAAGATTGAAAGGAAATTTAAACATACTGCAGAGGTCAATTGGCCGCCGATGATGACGTCAGAGCGAAACTTTAAAAATTTATTGAGAAAAAACTAGCCAATGAATTTCAAAATTATTTAATTTATATTCTTAAAATACCCTATTTTAACGAAAAAAAATATAAAAAGTACATGTGATTTTTTTTGGACAATGCCCATTACGGAATCTCCGGACGGAACGCCCTTAACGTGCTAAGTGCTACGAGACGCACTAACTTCGTAGCAGTTCCTACGAAAGTTCATAGGTCTCTACGACCGTAGAGCATAAAGGTGCCGGTTGGCAGCGGGCGATATGAAGCGGCGGCAGACGACGTGTCGTCGCGACACTACTGGTTTCTATATTGTATTTCTAGCTTCGTGTCGCTAGCTGCGGAGGGTATTTCATAGAAATATACAGAAACTAGTAGTGTCGCGACGACACATCATCTGTCGCCGCTTCGTGTAACCGGCTTCCAACTTGTATCTTTATGCTAAAATCTAAAGATAAAGAGCTAATATTAGAAATGGTGCATTCCTCTTTCTAATAAAAATTTTGTCTTAATTATTAAAAATCTTGTCTTTGTTTGATACGTTACGAAAGTTGCTTTAGAACAAAAATATATTGAGTAACTAAAATTTGGAGTAGTATTTAAAAAGTTTTATGAAATCTTTCTAAAATTAAAACTAATGGTAGTATAACTACTCGTAGCAAATTTTGTATTACATTGATAACGAAATACTTTAAATACCTTTATTTGAATAAAACCTTAAAAAGCTTACGTTCAACAATAAATTGTAATCAGTAACGAAATGTTTCATTACGAAGCTATGAAAACAACAAAACCATGTTCTATCTATAAAACTGTAAAATTTACCCTTTTATTCTTGTTATAAAACGAGTATAAAGACGTGAATACATTAGTGTGGTGACATAGTTACCTACATGCATTGACTTATAATTCTGTCGTAAAGACAAGCCCTATCTACACTTAAGTGTCTTTAACTTAAGTGCCCCAATTGGGTGCTACCTGTTGTCTACAGTTTGAGAAACTCAAAAAAACACTTTATTAAGATGCATGTAAGTATTCTCGCTGTGATGTATATTCCCAACTTAAGTAAACAGATTAGAAAGGCATTTCAACAGAAAAATGTATTAGGATTTTTAAAGACAGTTTTATAAATGTCTTCTTAGTACAGTCATTAATTATTATGCATTAGGGGGCATCCACAAATTACGTGAGGTGTTTTTTTGAATTTTTTGACCATGAACATGACCAATTTGTGAATGATCTTAATCGTGTATCGATTAAATCTTAAGAATACGTACAACCATAGAGGTACAAGTGGTACAACCTAGATGAAATGAACCAAAATAGTATTATTTTGTTGAGAAAAAAATACGTGAGATTAGATGGATTTGACTCGACACCCCACCCCCCCCCCCCCCCTAAACACCTCACGTAATTTGTGGACGCCCCATTACGTCATATTCCTGAATCTTGACTGCATAATATAATTTTATAGTATGATTTTTAATATTACTTAAAAATTGTTGCCCAAAACTCCTTAAGGACAGCTTTAGCATGTCTCTTGGGCTCCTCAAAATCATGTCAAAGTGTTTTGAAAACGGTAAAGTTAAACCAAACAAGTACACAGAATAGGTGGCGTGAATGTGTGGGCCCGCAATGTCCGTAAAAAAGTAGATTTTTTTTATTTAGATAATTATTTTTATTTTCATTTTTATATTATTCACATAACATTTTTATATTCAGATAATATTGTTAATATTCAGATAATAATTGTGAGGTCTTGACTCTAGAGTCTAGAGTACTCTAAGCAGTGGCCTGTCCTTACTTTCAAAATCTTCGCGTACATGCCACACTGATAAAGTATTCATACGGCGACAGCGCTTAAATTATTACGAGCGGGAACTTAAATTGTTACGTTAGTTATCATGTGGGATATTTTTAAATTACTCTCGTAATACGGCTTATACAGTGTGTTCTAAACTTTATTGCATAGAACAAGCGTATTGCCGTTAATGATTTCTATTTTCTTACTTTGTTGCTCTTGTTGTCGCACTCAGGGACGAATATTAATTACTCAACTGTAATTTAAATAAAAATTTGACATAAACTTATTATCTGTCAAACTTTTCATTATATTGTAGTTTAATTACTATCATTAAAAGTCTCTGAGTACGACCGATATTGTACTTGTTATATTTACCGCATTAGTAAAACTATAACATAATATGAACATTAAAAAAAATACAATGGACTGGGTTTATTTAAGTAAAAAAAAGAATCTAGTACATAACATAATAACACAAAATAAAATGAAAATCTTAATTTTTAAGTAGCCCGCAAACGATCAAACATCAAACACGTTATCATCATCATTTAACACAATTTCTCACACAAACGTCAAACAGTTTAGCACCGACCACAAAAATACAAAGCAGACGTTTTATAAAACGGTGAAGGAATTATTTTCATTCCTCTTATGAGAGGAGTAATAACGCGTGGACGAGTTCGTTAGACCCCTAAGTACGGTCTCATAAAAATGTAATTGTTTTGTTAAATTAAGAGGAAAAAGGTTTCCCTGGGCATTCCGTGAAATGGCTACTATTATTTACACGACGTAACATATTCTTATAATTGTGTCAAGAGGTGTTTTGTTTGTGTAAATTGGCTTTTTTATACAAAATTAAGGGGCAAGCGAGTAAACGGGTCACCTGATGGAAAACATCTATCGTCGCCCCAACTACTCTCAATATCAAAAGAGTTGCAGGTGCGTTGCCGGCCTTCTAAGACTATCTTTTCTTGAAAGTTTGCAGGATTTTGAGCTTAGAGTATTTTTTAAACAACTTTAAAAATAGGGGAAAAGTATTGAACTGAATTATTATTATCGTCATCATGATAATAATCAATTACAGTAACATTTAGGTATTTTCTAAAAGACCTACTTAGCATACTTGAAGTGTCCTGGTTTAAGCCCCAGAGGGTAAAATTGCCAAATGTTTTGTTTTTAAAAATTACGAAAATGTTAATTTTTTTCATTCTTAGCCTAGCTGTGTTGATCTATGAGCTTTGCCTGAAAGATAGTCTTTACAAAATCGTCACCCATTCGTTTTGCCGCGCAGGCACAGAAAATTTTGCAGTAATAAACATAGTACTACCTTTTGCGTTTAGGCTCTTAGGCTAGCTAAACACTGATAATATCTATAGTGAATATAGCAATTTCGCTCACAAGCTATTGAATGAGTCAGTTAGATGGCCGCTTGACTCGTGAATGATTATGTTATGCGAGTTTGGCCAACTAAAGCCTGCCCCACAAAGGAGGTCAGCAGGATCTAATTCAATAATAACACGGAATGATAGGCTGTAGTCATCATCGTCTCAGGTTGATTGAGCCTATCTAGCTATACAGTATACATGTATACTAATAATATTATACGAAAGTGTGTCTGTCTGTCTGCTTTCTGTCCTCTTCACGCCCAGGTCGCTATGCTAATTTTGATGAAGTTTGGTATGGGGATACTTTGAGTCCCGGGAAAGGACATAGTTTACTTTTTATTTCGAAAGAATGTACGGTTCCCACGCATTAAACTTATTTTGGCGCAATGGAGCGGGCGAGTAGGAATCTTTCCACTGCTATGCAATAGAAGCGGGACGGCGATATTTTTGCAGGTGAGAGGAACTAAAAATATTAATCAGTTCTTTTTTTTTGTAACATGATAGTATTTTTTTCAATTTCATTTTTTCAAGTTAGATACTTTGTGTAGTATCCAAATAATTGACTAAATGTTAATTATTATTATTTTAAACCTATACTCGAACTAAATGTTTGAATCATGTTTTCAAGCTAAGTGCTCAACGTATATTAGTGATCGAAGGCTCAACGTAAATTATATTCGTAAAAGTAAATTAATTATTATTAATAATAATAATTAATTCGATTATAGGTTTAAATTATAGTTTAATATTAACTAAATAATTGATGCATAATATCATATTTTCAAGCTAAGTGCTCACTAAAATTATATTCGTATAGAAAATAGAAATTAATTTAACAAATACTTTTTTATGTGTTATCGTGTTATTTAAAGTCATTTTAACCATCACTATACTTTACAACAATATTTTTATGACTGTTCGTGATAATTACTTTAAATAACTTGCATAGTGGACTGTATTAGATGTTAAATGTAAATTATAAAATAAATATAAGTTTATAGAAGAAAAGTAGTTGCGTCCATGGCGGACGTTAGACGCATAAAGTTAATATTATATGCCTCTACGTATATTAACTTTATGGTTAGACGTGAAGATGAAGTAAAGATGACGTTTAACTATCTGGCGCGTCAGTTGGATATACTAGCGTTTTGACTCATTAATGTGACGCCTCGTTAAAGTAAAAAACTGTGTAAAGGCTCGTCCACAGTATCATTTGCGCGATCAGATCTCCGATCAGGTGCCTGAGTCAAGGCGAATTCGTAATCGCTTCGTTATAGAATCGCCGATGAAAATGTATGGAATTGACATAAGCGTTCGTTAAAATGACTTTGACGTTCGACTCGTCTTATGTCAATTCCATACATTTTGATCGGCGAGTCTATAACGAAGCGATTACGAATTCGTTTTGACTCAGGCCCCAGATCTCCGTCGCGATCATCGCACCGTATCAAATATGCGTGTGGACGCCTATAAAATCATTCTGCCGATCATGCGCGTATTTGATACGACACGTATCAGATACGTGGTTAATAGCAATCGGGGCGTATCAAGAAACTCAAGATACGCGTATCATTTTGATACGCTTCGATGATGCGCAACGGAGATCTGATCGCGCAAATGATACAAAATATGTAGACATAGCCTTATGTATGTTTTAGATTGCTTGTTTTCTATGAGAGGTCAGGGCGAAACAAGCTATGGAACAGCAAAAAATGGATAGGGCGTAGCGACAAAATGGTTTTTGTCACGTAATTTAAAAACACAATACATGTCATAATATTATAAGCTGTGGGCAAATTAAAGTGTATGCTTGAACTTGAAATCTATGTACAAATTTTGGAAGCTTAAATCACTCTCCTCTGTTGGCAAAATAGGAATCCCTTTTTTTACAGAGGTATTTTTGATTGATTATTCTGTGTTATAAAAGTCGACCAATCGTGTTCTGCTATGGTAAATGCAAAGACAAAGACATAATGAATACTGACAATCAGCTTTTATTTCTTAGCTTTAAGGGAGAAGACCTAATGGCAGACACTATAAGGAAACATGAAACATTCGAATGTTATAAAATATATAATTTATGAAAATAAAGGATTGATAACTTCTTCCATGTCTTCAGTAACTCTTACAAAATAAAACTATTATAATTATTCTCTGACAAATCAATAAAAAAACATATTATTGGTATTTTTGTAAACTTAGTCATAAGTACTAATAGATGACATCACAATAAGCGAACAACACTAATAGTAGACACCAATATGAACTAATAGTTGACATTAAACATTAAATTACATTTTACATTTTTCATATTATTAGGCCTTTATTTGCCGTTTTTCAAAAGATTTCATTTACTTTATCATAGTAACTACATGCATCAGAAATATTATCCACGTTGTCTCCAGATTATATTCATTCTTCTTCCATGCTGAAACTATCTTTCCTTTTATTTTTATTTTTCATATTTTTTTCCCAGCAAATTTATTTTTAGTCTTAAGTCTCCATGCTTCTTTTGCTTCTTCTTTTTTCTTCTTTTTGTTCTCAGTTCTCCTTTTTCTTCTTTTTACTGCTACAAAACTAAAGCATCGATTTTTAGATCAGTGCAAGGTCTAATATTAGACACCATGTCCATTTTTAGGTACAGTAGTTCTAAGTTCTTAGTTTGTTAATAGAATTATATTTTTAGAGAATAGTGATGATATTTGCAGTAGAATAAAGTACAAAATAACTTTAGTATGTATTGAAAAACTAAAAGATGAGATCCATGTCATCTATTAGGTTTTTTTACATTTTCAAGAACTAATAGTAGACACCCTTTATATTGTTAGGGAAAATGGATAAAAGATCATAAATAAACATTAATTAGTGTAAACAACATGACCATTAATCCAATGAAGTCAATAGAAATTACAAGAAATCTAATAAATGTATTCAAAACTTACGTGCAAAATTTCGCCTTCCTTAACCTATTTGCTAAGAAATTGCCGGGTGCGTGTTGACGCGGTCACATAATTTACGAAAACTGATCCCATTTTAAAATTTTGTTCCCGAAGGCATCCCTAATATATTTTTTCACATCAACAGATAGCATAAGAAGCTTATAAAATTTACAGTGTTGAGAAATAATTAGAATAATTCTTATTTTTATGGCATTTTTGTCGTAAGTGTCTTCTATTAGTTCAGTGTCTACCATTAGCGCCTTTCCCTTAGTCATTGCTGAGAAAAATCTATATCGCTAACAGGCTACAGCCAAATTTAATTATTAAGGCGTCGCCTTAAAAAAGTTATGACCGTGTATGGTCATTCTAAACGCGTAGTCACGTACAATGACTGACGAATTGTTAAATTCCCCAGAAATGGTCTTCGTGAATATACAATATACATAAAGGAGATACCTGAGAAATACAGAATTAATTTTATTATTTAAAATTCATGAACAAATACAAGTGCATCTTGTAGTGAAGTGCCATTCAGCGCTCGAGGCGCCCACAGAAATGCTAATAAATGTAGAATTAATTATGTTTCTACCCCCGTTTTATACTAGTCCATTTGGAATTTAGTTACGTGCCAATTTCCAGCGAAATTTGTGCACATTTTCTTGGAAATTTTGTGACACATTGTACGTGTAATGTATATTTGCCCAAAGCACTATTACAATATTATGCAAATACTAGATATTGTTCACAACTTTTTTATGCTAGTGTTGTTTGGTGTCGATATGCAAAAAGAAAACTGATGAAAGCAGTGCATTTTACGGCAGTATATTATAGTGATGAGCAAAGCAAGACCAAGACCAAGACTCAACCAGTCTTGGTCTTGGTCTTGGTCTTGCTTGTGCAGTCTTGGTCTTGGTCTTGCATGCCTAGTCTTGGTCTTGGTCTTGCAAAAAACAAGACTCTTGCAAACATTTTTCAGAACTTTTTGTAAACGTTTTAATTTTCTCGAAAAAACATTTTCAAACCTAAATTATCAGACTAGCTACATGTAGCTAGATCTAACTTAACTTGATATGAGAATTGATTCTTGAATTGAAAATACTAATGAATTGTCGAAAGACATCCAGCATAGGCTGATCTTTGAAAATGAAAATTTTGAAAAATAAGAACTTTCCCTCGGATTTCTTCTAGAGTATTTTTAGGGTTCCGTAGCCAAAAGGCAAAAAATGGAACCCTTATAGATTCGTCATGTCTGTCTGTCTGTCTGTCCGTTCGGAAGTCACAGACACTTTTCTCCGAAACTATAAGAGCTTTACAATTATTGAAACTTGGTAAGTACGTGTATTCTGTGAACCGCAATAATACTTTTTAATTTCATAAAATAAACCTTTTTGCTGCTTCGGAACTCTTCATGGGCGAGTCCAATTCGCACTTGGCCTGATTTTCTCTCGCTTGAAAGATCTTCTTTTTCGGCCGGCGTATATTCCCATTTTTTTTTGTTCAAATGCAAGGTTATTGGTTACATAATCAAAAGGGTAAAAATGGGACCCAATTACTTACACATCGCTGCCTGTTCGTCTGCCTGTTTCCAGGCTGTATCATAAGAACTTAAAATTCATGTTAATTAGATAATGTTATAAATATTTTTAATTGTTATAAATATTTTATCTCATATTATAGTCACTGCGACTAAGTAAACATTTTTAGCAAGATTCTTGCATGGAGCAAGACTCTTGCATAGTCGATCTTGGTCTTGGTCTTGTTCTTGCACACCTAGTCTTGGTCTTGGTCTTGGTCTTGCTAGTCTTAGGGTAGTCTTGGTCTTGGTCTTGCAATTTTTGCAAGACCAAGACCAAGACTGCAAGACCAAGACCAATTTTGCTCATCACTAAGTATATAGCTGTTATACCCTAAGTGCCATGCCACACGATGCGGTGCGGCGGCGGTGCGGCGCCGCTCCGGTTTTCTATATCATATAAAATGTATGGTATGGCTAACGGTGCCGTCCGGTGCGCTCCGGCGCTGCACCGCACGCGCACCGGAATTGAGACGAGGCGGGTAGTCGGGGAGCTCGAGTTCGTCGCTGCTACAGTACTGCAAAACGTTGCGGTGCCGCTCTCACCGTGTGGCCGGAGTGGGCTCCGGTGCGTCACCGCAACACGTCGTGTGGCATGGCTTTAAGAACGTGCCCGTAGTCTTATTTATATTCATACATACTTATCAAATCAGCACTTTTGCAGTACTTTGTACAAATAACCCAACAACCAAACCTTTCCTTATAACATTAGTAAATGTATTCAAATCTCTCAGCGTATAAATATTGACAATAAAAGCGAAATATACGCGAAGACAGAACCGTGTCACCTACTTTCGAACAAATAGAGGAGGCGGCTTCCGTCAGAAGACAGGGTAAAGGACGCCTAAGATGATCTAAATCCGGGATCAATCGGGAATGTCCCGCGGGAATGTCACGTCAAAATATTTGTCACGCTGCGATATTTTGACGCGAATCACTTTTGTTAGTTTTGGGATGGGAAAATAGTGGAATATCGAAAAAGTGAATGTTTTCTGAACGGTTATTGGATGTATCAACGCAAAAAGTTTGTAGTATGTGTATGAATATCTCTTACAACACAAACACACAAGAGTTGGTCAAAAATGGGCATTGTCCAAAAAAAATCACATGTACTTTTTATATTTTTTTTCGTTAAAATAGGGTATTTTAAGAATATAAATTGAATAATTTTGAAATTCATTGGCTAGTTTTTTCTCAATAAATTTTTAAAGTTTCGCTCTGACGTCATCATCGGCGGCCAATTGACCTCTGCAGTCTTCGATCACTAATATACTGCAGTATGTTTTTTTTCCTTTCAATCTTATTTATAATGGCTGGTTCGTCAAATGCAAGTTCTCATTATGTGAAAGCTGATACGAGAAGCTTACCAAAAGTTCAAAACGTAATGTTGGTCGACTTTATTCCTAATTTAACGTCATTGAAGGTCAAACTAAGGTTAAACATATTTGTTCAAAAATATAAGTAACTAATGGGTATTTTTTTCGTTTATATACAGAAAAACGATCACTGACCTTATTCCTCGAAATGTTTTTGTAATGAGCAAAATTTAAAAAAAATGGACAATCCCCATTGTTTGTTTTAGTAATAAGATTTTACATACTCACATGATAGAAAACCATTTCACAAAAGCTGAGTCGCATCTTCAATCTTTTATTGAAACTAAGGAAATTCCAAGCCAATAACTGCTGAATAATACTATCATAAGATCCATCTAACGAACTCAATGAGTCTTGAGACCTCCGGAATTAATATTTTAACCTCCAAGTCTCTATCAATTCACGATTATTTACTTTATAAATCTGCTAAGGTGGGGACTGGGAAAGTGGGTAGAAGTGGGGGCTAGAGAGGGGAGCGGGGGGTAGTTGAGAAGTAATTTGTTAAACACACAGCCATATTGATCTAGCTCTGTAAACCACGTGTAATTGGTTCCGATGGCTTTTAACTCGAAAGTTGAGGGTTTGAACGCATTGGAATTTCATCGTTTAATATATTTTGATATTTCTAAAGGATTGTACAAAATGATGGTAGTATCTATAAATCCATACTTACCTAATATTATAAATGCCAAAGTTTGTCTGTCTGTAACCTCTTCTCGCCCAAATCGCTGAACCGTTTTTGATGAAAGGCATAAATAATATACTTTGAGTGCCGGGAAAGAACAAAGGATACTTTACATCCCGGGAAAATGTACGGTTCCCGCACGATAAACGAACTTTGCCGCAACGGAGTTGCGGGAGTCATGTAGTATTATAATGAGTGGGCAAAAAGTGGGTTCTTAAGGCTCAAGAACAGAATACATATTATTATTTTAGAACTAAAAAGTAAGAAAGTTCATGTATAAGAATTATGCGCCAAAACTTAAAAAATAACAATTTTGCAAATAGAACAATATGCTATTAATCATACGCTGACCCGAACCCGTACTATAGACATTGACATTTATGTGAATACCACTTTGCTGTTAGGTTGACTGTAATAAAACTAGCTAAAAGCCGAGCTTTGTGAGGGCTCGGATCGTCACACTCACACCTTGACTGACTGATGATAATTGATAACACATCTAAATATAACTAATGACTATGTTAACGCACAAATCAATAGGCGTGATAGTTTTTCCGTAAAGTGTAAAGGTACTAGAGCTCGCTTCGCTTGCCCTGATTATTCAGATGTATAATATTAAGAGAATTCACCTTCTGTTTTCTGTAATATTAGGAAGTGTTACTTCAGAACAGCGTCTAACAAACATTTGGCTAATGGAAAAACTATATATAAGCTCGCGTTTGGCACAAGTTAGTCTCAACGCTCATTATGTTAATAGTTAGGAAAGTGTCTTAATGTACACTAATAATAAATTATTAGTCTATTTGGCACTAATTGAAAAAATATTATGCCTCTATAGAATTTTCATAAAAAGGCGTTACGGTGGGCGAAGATGTTATAAGGTAAGATAAAATCTAATTTGCTGCAGAATTATATAAAGGTTAAATAAAGATAAACAATAAATAGTTTTCAATTAAGCTTTTGGCTCTTATTTTAGTCATATTGTAAAGTTCAAGAAATTAAAATAATGCATCTCTTATCCTTCAAGCCCCATAAGAGCATCGGTGATCGCGACAACCATAGAATACAAAAGCATTTCCAAGAATCCGCGATCGAAGGATTAAGAAGAAAGAGATACATCTATACTTAATATTATACATGCCAAAGTATGTTCACACTTAAGCCACTAGAATATTATTTTTGGTATAAAAATACTTCCTAGATTACAAAGTGTGATTTTTATAATAAAAAAGTACGGTAACTGTACCCTGCAACATCTAGTAACAATAAATTAATCAACAGATCATTGAGATCGTAATAAAACACCATTAACTCAACACGTTATACAGAGTGATATAAATTACGCGAATATAAAACTCATTACGCACCCTGTATAAGGTCACGTGTGAGTTAACAATTCGTACACGAATTCAATTTAACTAAATTGAATCCTGTATATAATGAAAAATACATTTACATAATGCCCGCGACAGCACTTTTGGTTTGCCAATTATTTTGATTAATACAAGTAATTTATTATAATTGTTTATTGATTGGGGCAGTCGGTAGGATGGAGTGCCTACCGTATTTTATAATTATGGTTTATGAAACACTAGTCTTTTTCCACGGCTTCACCCGCGTAGTATTCTAGGCATATAAACTTATGACACTTTGAAAAATCCTTTCTAAGCGAATGCCTTCATAATAAGTTTTTAAATCTAGCCGTTCTTGTTTCTTTAAAAGTCTCTATTTTATTTATGTCCTGTCTTCGTCACTTGGAGTAAATTTTTTTCACCAAGCGAATGATGATGATGAAGAATGGATGAAGACGGAAAGTGTTTAGAAAAGCATGCAGCTGCTATTACTATTAAGCTTAATTAATATTAAGAAGCATATTTTGATAAAATTTAGTTTATTATTATTTTTAGCAATATTCCGCGAAATACACTTCCACCTTTAAGTAAATGAAGGTTGAACACCACCACACACTCCTGTTCAACCTTCATTTACTTAAAGGTGGAAGTGTATTTCGCGGAATATTGCTAAAAATAATAATAAACTAAATTTTAAGCTATGGATTTCCGCAAAGTAACGCCTGATTCCATTAAATATTTGCATATTTTGATGTTTTAGTAAAACTAATGAAATAAACACTCATAGCAGCTGAATGCTTTTCTAAACACATTCCTTCTTCATCCATTCTTCATCATCATCATTCGCTTGGTGTAAAAAATTTACTCCAAGTGACGAAGACAGGACATAAATAAAATAGAGACTTTTAAAGAAACAAGAACGGCTAGATTTATTTATTTTATTTATTGTTTGATAGGTTGGTGTACCACCAACCAACTTATCAAACAACAAATAAAACAAACGCAAAATGCGACACAAGCCGAATTCAGACCAGAATTTATCAAACAAATATGAGCACAGCATTATACGACCTACAAGGTATATTTTATTGAAAAATCCTTTTCAATTTTCCGTTCCATTTGAAAGGGACTCGAATATCCACATTTAGTTAATATGTGGCCAAAGGTTGAGACGCTCTATTAGTTCAGTTACATATTATTATTGGCCTTTCTTGGAACTTGGAACCTTAGTTTTGGCTGTAATATAGATTTGTGCTTTAAAATTGCCATGTACGAAACCTTAGTCTCAGTAATATATAGCTATGTGCTTTCAAATGGCAATGTACCTTAGACTTGCTTTGTATTTTGTTGTATTTGAAGGCCTTTTCACCTAACTACGCCAAAGGAGGCTGATATTTTTTGAATATTTGTGTAGGTATTTTTATTTTAAACTACTTTGTGCACTTTTTTAAGATAGTAAAATATATTATAAGACTAGCGTGAGGACACATAATTTGATTGAAAAATTTTAAGATAGAGTGAAGGTGATGACACTATATTATTCTCTTCACTTTCTACCGCGCTGCGTTTTTAGGGTTCCGTAATAAACGGTACCCTATATTGCGGGGGCCCGACACGCACTTGGCGGGTTTTTTATCTTCTGCAGCACTTCCAGAGTGTACTCCGTTTTTTTCTGTTTGTTTCTCTAGCTTAGCCGTATTTTTCTTTTTTTTTTGTCGCATAAACAAAGAATTTTAGGGTAGTGCTATTTTTGCCAAGTTCCTCACCTACATACTTATGTAGGCGATGGAAGTTGAAAGAAACGAGCTATATACTTGTATATCTACAGAGGTACATAGAATTTTCTCGTGAACAACAAAATCCCTAGCGAATTTCAGCTTTTCCCAGTTTTGTTACCTGTAAAAAGGTTTTTTAGTATTGCAAAGCCTAATGCACTTGAACATTTAGGCCGTAGTTTCGCTAGTTTTATAGTCTTTGTGGAGTTACAGAGTGGCGACTTGAACTCATTTTCGTTTTTAGAGCGTTCTCATTTAGACTCCGTATGTAGTAACGTGTTAATTATAATATATGAAGGTTTTTATTTTTGAGATAGTTTATGTGAAAATGTATGCAGGTACTTTATTGTATGATTATTCTTTGTTCTATTGTAAACTGAGTATCAGCCCAGATTGGTAATAATGACATAGTATTGGATTACTTATTTGAATAAGAGGTATAATAATAATTATGTAGATTGAGTGAGAGGATTACATACATATTGGAACGAAGTTCCTTATTGCGCGTTGCGTAAGGGGGCTAGACGGAACGACACTTTTTGACCGACACTTATTTTAGTACCTGCGAAGTAGTACCTGCAGTGGGCGTTGATGTGGCGATGACATCACTGGCGGAAAATTTAAAACTTCGTTCCATCTGGGTGTCCCTTGACACCTCTGAAGTTTATTATATATAACTAAATGACGCCCGCAACTCTGTTGCGCTAAATTTCGTTTATCTCGCGACAACCGTTCATTTACCAAATTTTAGTAAAATCGGTCCAGTAGTTATGGCATGAAGACGTAACTGATAAACTTTTATAACATAAAAAATCAGTCTCTACCGTCGCTAGGCAGGTACAATAAAAGCGCAAGCAATATTTCAATAGCAATATTAATCGCTAGGTTTTCAATCATAAAAGATTTTGTCCCGGGCTATGTATCAAGTCAATGCTCACTGAACTGAACGGATCAGCGAGCCGTGAACGAACGATGAACGAATGACCTCTCCGAGTGAATGAAAGTGAAACTTGTGTTTTGTTATTCCCTAAAGTTTGGACGTCTGAAACAATGATATTGTTATGTATTGACTTTATATGAGGAGTGAAAGCTCTGCTCGAGGCGAAAAAGTTTTGGTGGTTCAAACATGTTACTTTTCTGTCAATGTTACTATTCATGTCACAAAGACTTAGCAAGTATTTTTGAGAAACTAATGCCGCCATATTGGAAAACGTCACTCGGAAGACTGTTTTATCACACTGTTGCATATTAGGTAAAAGCTGCCTAATTTTCAAGCCCCACAAAAAGATCCTTTGTGGTCTGTGAACTAAGTTACGTCTGCTTTACCAATATTAAAGACAAGAACAAAAAAAAATAGAGTTGCCCTTAACGATAGACCGAATTTTGCAGTCACAATATCAAAATATTAAAAATTTTACTGATTTTAGGTATTAACTGTAAGTATTATCAATGGGCATTGTCCAAAAAAATCACATGTACTTTTATATTTTTTTTTCGTTAAAATAGTGTATATAAGAATATAAATTCAATAATTTTGAAATTCATTGGCTAGTTTTCTCTCAATAAATTTTTAAAGTTTCGCTCTGACGTCATCATCGGCGGCCGATTGACCTCTGCAGAATGTTTTTTTTTCCTTTCAATCTTATTTATAATGGCTGGTTTGTCAAATATAAGTTACCATTATGTGAAAGCTGATACGAGAAGCTTACCAAAAGTTCGAAACGTAACGTTGGTGGAATTTATTGCTAATTTAACGTCATTGAAGGTCAAACTAAGGTTAAACATATTTGTTCAAAAATATAAATAACTAATGGGTATTTTTTTCGTTTATATACAGAAAAACGATCACTGACCTTATTCCTCGAAATGTTTTTGTAATGAGCAAAATTAAAAAAAAATGGACAATCCCCATTCTAATTACAACAAGCTTTCAAACTAATTTTAATAAAAGCATTAGACTAAATTTAATTAAAATATGTACCGAAATATTTACTAAATAATATTTTTAGCTACATGTAAAACTAATAGGTAAGGTACTTAATAGTTGTAATTTATTATAACTGTAATTCGAGAGGTCAAATGCCTGAGGAATAAGTTAATATTCTATTTTTATTTATCAAATAAAGGAGATGACTTCCACTGTCCTATTTAAAAGTTTTTTCGAAGTTAAATAAAAGTACTACAATTTATAAATAACGTTTTATTTCCACAACATAAACGGCAAAACAACGTCTGTCAGATCAGCCGTATAATAAGAACATTGTTATACTAACCTCAAGATGTAACTTAAGATAAACAGAAACAACACTTGAGCTCACTAAAGTTTTATTTTCAAACCAAATAAGAATGTTTTCTAACCACTATCTCGAAGGACTTACAAAGGATTCAAAGTTTTTAGTGTTCGTATTATCATATAAAGTGGAGTTTTCGTAATCACTGTAAAATATTGCTTAGTGTTTTGTGATACGAATGAAATAGAAAAAGATCGTATTCTCACAAACTTTAAATGCCAAACGACTGACTTTTGGAGCTTTGACCAATCACAACTCGTAGTGCTTTCGTCGTTAATTATAATACCGGAGCATGTATTTTGACTTCTGTGGCTCAGTTGGTTAGTGTGTCTACTCCGAGGCCGAAGGTCGGGGGTTTGAATCCCGCCGAGACGACAAAAAGTTTTCAATGTTCCTCGACAGTCAACGAAATGTCGTCAGCAATATTGCCGGACCTGCAAACCTTCAAGAAGATACGCTATCTTCTTGAAAGTTTGCAGGTTGTAAAGGTTCCTCCTAAAAGGTCGAAAACGCACTTGGAACTCTTATGATGTTGTATCCATGGGTAACGGTATTCGCTATCTATCAGTTGATTTGTTTGCCTGTTTGTCCCCTAGTTTTGATAAAAATAAGGTTTTCGAGAACTTAGATGTGGCCATTGCAGTGGCATAATATTTTTATTATTAGACTAGATGGCGCCCGCAACTCATACCGTGCATTTTTCCGGGATAAAATGTAGAAATTTCAGAAAAATTGGTTTAGCAGTATAGGCGTGAACAGGTAACAGACAGACAGACAGACAGCCAGACACACTTTCGCATTTATAATGATAGTTTGGACGTTTTAAAGTAATAGCGAAATCCGGATGAAGACAAAAGTCCCGGTTTCTAAGTTTAACTACTTATCCCGTCCCATATCGGGTCTTTTAAATACAGTTTGTCCCAAGCCTGCCAATAAATTACTATCGGATAGGTTCTATATCTTATTCAATCTCACCCCTTTTTAAGGCTTAAAATGGGGAATTAAAAATAGAAATGCCAAATTAAAAAATAAATGTTTAACCAGATGAAGCCCGCAGCTTAGTTGAGGCAAAATTTGTTTATTGTTAACCGTACATTTTCCCGGACAAAAACTATCCTATGCCCTTTTTTGGGACTCAAAGTATTGCCATACTAAATTTCAGCAAAATCGATTCAGCGATTTCACCGTGAAAACGTAACAGATAGATACACTTTCGTATTTATAATATTAGTAGGGATGGCAAGTAAATGGCAAGTTATAGGGGCCTGTTTTACCACTTCCTGATAAAGTGCCAAATATATATTTTTGACAGATTCTCCATTCTCTATATTCTGTCAGGTTATGTGGTGAATGGCCTTTAAACGAGCCTTTAAAGTGGTAAAAAATTCAAAACAAGCCGGCAACGCACCTGCAGCTCTTATGATGTTGCAAGTGTCCATGGGCGACGGTAGTTGCTTACCATCAGGTGACCCGTTTGCTCGTTTGCCCCCCTATTTAATAAAAAAAACAATTTCTGTACAGCAAAAGCCATCCTACTAATATTATAAAGGCGAAAGTTTGGATGTATGGATGTATGGATGTTTGTTACTCTTTCACGCAAAAAGTACTGAACGGATTTTAATGAAACTTTACAATAATATAGCTTATACATCAGAATAACACATGGGCTACAATTTTAACCCACTTTCAAGATGGAGGAGGTGTTATGTTCGTTTTTTTTATATTTAACGATTACTCCGCCGTATGTGGACCGATTTTCAAAATTTTTCTTTTGGTGTATAGGGCATCATCCTAATTTAGTACCCCGTTCACAAAAGTGGTGACCTGATAAAGGGATCCATTAGTAATCGAGGGAACTCTTCAAAATTTATATGGAAACATTTGATGACTTCGGTTTCGTGAGAAGTATTCGAAGCATTAGTAAGCGAAGCGAGTATGATTTTGCACCGAAGTATATCATGTTCGGAAGGTGCTGAGGGAACTCCTGATTCTTTATAGATACAAGTTTGGGAGTTTCAATGTTGTTTTAAGAACGGAAAGCAGATACTACTATGCAAATTTCGCTCATCATCATCATCGTATTATTAAGTATAAAATTGCCCTTACGGTATAATTTATTTTCGATATATCGCCTTAAGATATTGACCCGCTATATCCTTTTTATTGCAATCGCGACAGTGTTTTCGACAACCACACGAACAAAGTAGCGGGCACTGCTATAATTTATATGGCAAAACAACGTTTGCCGGGTCAGCTAGTACAATATAAATCAACATGGAAATACTTCGTATTTTAATAACATTTTGCTTCCTCAAATAATCCGAAGCCGACCCTTGTATGAAGGTATTTAATAAACAAAACCCTGCGGCTTAAGCTTCATTACAGTTAAGCCGCTACAAAAACGCCATCACACAGCTTATGCTGCATCGCTGTAAGATTATACCATGGCTTATGTATGAACAAGCTCGTACGATATTTACTGGTAACGAGGCGGACTTTTCGAATTATGTCAGGTGAAACACAAATTATTTTAGCACTCTCAGAGTACAGAAAGTCCTTTTAAAAACGATTAAGGATAAATAAAATAATTATAAAAATCTACATGACTGTTGCGCCTAAAATCTTTTATCGGGAACCATGCATATTTTGTTGGGGATAAAAAGTATCCTATGTCCTTTCCCGGGACTCAAAGTATCACCTTAATATACCAAACAGCAAAATCGGTTCAGTTGTTTAGGAGTGAAGAGGTTACAGACAGACAGACACACTTCCA
The DNA here is from genome assembly GCA_937595015.1 of Polyommatus icarus. NCBI lineage: Eukaryota > Metazoa > Arthropoda > Insecta > Lepidoptera > Lycaenidae > Polyommatus > Polyommatus icarus. Next base: position 20,041,845 of record OW569328.1, on the reverse strand, counting down.
CATTTATAATATGATTAGTATGGATTAACGATTAAATTGTTTGACCTACATCAGAGACGGTTTGACATAACATTGCTTGATATAAATCGACCAGTAGGGCTCCACCATTATCGCTGAATTTGTGTTTTTCAAAATATTGTATTTTTACATTCTACACTACGAGGTATAATTTAATCAATCTACTATCTGCTTAAAATTGAAAAAAGTACAGAAATCTGAAAAAACAATAGACACCAAAATATTATAATATTATAATAATAATATAATATGAAATCTGTATCTAATCAAGAGCGATCAAACGTAGAAGCTGGCATTTTTTTCCCTTCATTAGCAACATGACGGAACGTATTCGCAAATAGTGTCTATAAAAAATGAGCAAAAATAGAAGCGTATGTTTACGTATTTATATACCCTTACATACAGTGCATAGCCTACAAGGATATTGGATGACATTGTCACGGAAGCGTGTATGCGAAATGTAAGCTGTCAGTTGTCACTCAAATAGCACCAGTGATAATAATTGGTAATATTCATAAAGTTAATATACCTAGCGGAATAGAGAAACAAAGGCCTGAGCAAGCGAGATGCCACTATCAGTAACACCGCGTGGTAAAAAGAGACGTGTGATACATGACAGCAGTACTCTTTTTTTGACGTCCAGTCGGCACGTGCCGCACGTTGTCAATATAATCTCATAGAATTCATGTTCAATCATGCTTGTGTAAGTGTATACGTACACATATTTTTCACACAGATGAAAACCAATTTTGGTTACGTTTGACAGCTCGAGATTGTTGCTCTATTCCGATAGGTATATTAACTTTATGGTAATATTACGCATTGGTCGGAGCAGAGGGCCGAAATAGTAGCATACAGTAAATAATACCGTACGTCTAACGTCATGTTGTACACGTCATATCAGTATATTGACGGAAATGTTGTCAAACGTCGAAAAAAAACTTTTGTTTACAGTCTATGCTCGACGCTGGTGCTGCTTCTATTGTAAAATCCCATTCGTGATTCAACTAAATTGGCACATGGATGACATTTTCAGGTCTTAAGTGACACATTACAAAGTGGCAGCGTTTATTATAATTTCAAACGTGTCTTAACTCTACACGCAAGAGGGTATAGAAGTGAAACGGGCCTCAAGTGACATGCAATGCAAATGACATGCAAAATCATACTTGGATGACATACCTACCTGTCAAGTATGGGTGTGTAACAGCTCTCAAATGACACTTTACAAGATGGCGACATGAAGGACTACTTCCATTAATAGTTTCTAATATCTATGTACGTAATAGTGGCCCCACGGAAGTAGTTTCAAACTCGGGGCTGTCACGAAAAGTTGTAACATCGAACACTCAAGTGCTGACGATTTGGAAATTGGTTTGGGAAATGTGCTCATTGAATTTGTTTGTATTATGTCACCTTGAGACACATTTTTTCTGTATTCCTTGGAATATAATATTACTCCTGAGTTATCTTATTTGGTTGAGCCTAGGAGGTTCGCTCCTATAAATTCTGTTTTGCTTAAATGTAAAGACGATATTTTTATGTACTGTACATTGTACAACTCAGTTACAATATATTATTATTTCCAAAATAAAATCCCATATTATTTTAACCTGCAGGAGGGGCTGTGCTAAGTGCAGGGACCAATGTAGATACGTCTTGTATGATATTTTAAAATATTATGAAATAAATGAACAATAATAATAATTAATAATTATTATAACATTAGCTGTCCCGGTGAACTTCGTGTCACTTTAAAACCTTCCCTGGACTTCTACGAATATTTTAAGACTAAAATCAGCCCAATCCGTTCAGCCGTTTTCGAGTTTTAGCGCGACTAACACATTTGAAAATCCATTTTTATATATAAGAGATCTTACATTGAAACAAGGAAAAGAGATCATATCTTTAGAAGTTTGTATGTGTTCCATAAATAGAATTTAGAATGTAGCAGCACTGAAAAATTTACTTTTCTATTTAATGCCTGGCAAGTTGAATGAATTAAGGTCATTTTTATAGCACCATAGAAGTCGAAAGCAGCTCTGGATTTATGTGTAGACCGTATTATATAGGCCATAGCCTATGGGCGGCAGCTTCCTATGGCGTCCTAAGGGTGGCGACAGCGTCCCAGGATTGCGACAGAGTTTGTACCATCGAGGAAATTGATTCCTAGGCAGATAACAGACCAACGTCATTTAGTCGGATCATGTCAATTTAATGTTAATTATTGTGATCTGTCAGCTGGGTTTGACGTAACGCGACCAAACTTCGTAGGTCCCCCATCTGCCTAGGAATAAACTTCTCTTGTAGTACATAGTGGCGACAAAATTAAAGTGGCATATAATATAATACTCGGAATAAAAAATATAAATCCGGACTTAGTCGAAAGCCCTTTTCCTTTCACACTGAACTCTAGATATTTTTACCGGACTATAGATTAAATTTGAACATAGCATACGACATGTCGTGTCGTATCCGTTACGTGTGGAACACCACTGTAATCGGATGAGCGTGGCTTTGTTAGAGGTAAGGTCATTGTACCTTTCAACTTTGTTTGAGGTAAAGACAAACATAACTACATGACAACTCCTACAACAATAGAAGCAGCCCTACATGATTTCTTTGTAAGTACGTAACAAAGATCAAGTAACATACTAATAGTATAAATACGAAAGTGTGTTATCTATCTTAAATAAGAAATGGAGATACCTCAAGTCCCAAGAGGACGTATGTTACTTTTTTATCCCAAAAAAAATGCACGGTTTCAACATAGTTTCAGGCGTCATTTGTTATTGACATAATCCGACCACTTGCGTCGGCTAATACCATAAAAAAACCCGTACAAATTACGTAGGTCCGCCTATTGATTAAATTCCTCTAGCACAGCACATTAAATTATCTAGAAGGGATAAATCCAATGTAAACTTTAGGCATTCCGTTTAGTTCGTTAAAATTGAGAATACCTAACTCCTTAAACATTAATGCAAAGAAACAAGTATCAGGTGCCTGCCGCTCATTTGTAGCGAAACGCTAATCATATAACACGTTTGAATTTATTATTATCAAAATGAAAGTTTCACCCACTCCGTATTTGACTTTGATACCTGTTGCAGTAGGAATAAGGGATAGATTTGCGTGTATAGTGTGAGTGGAGAACTAGCGTTATTATTAATGTGTTGATGAGGAGGGGGTTCCAGGTCGTGTTATAACGTCACCGTCTGATACTCGCGTGTGGTCCAAGTTGTAGGCAACAGCGTGATGAAAAAAGTCGGAAACATCAAAATGTATGAACAAAATTTCATCTTAGCCACTAATATTGTATTCTATTTCGATGGAAATTATTAACATAATTTCTTTTGCAGCGTTTTGCACTGTAAGGAAAGGAGCACGCCGAAACGACGGAGAAAAGGAAGTAACCCAACAAACTATAAATAGGGTTCCAAAATCATTCCACATCCTTCTGGCTTATTTTGGCTGGTATTTAATGGCTTAAAATCCCTACTCATCTAAAACCCTGACCTCTGCACTCACTCGGAGAAACATCCATACTAATATGATAAATGCGAAAGTGTGTCTGTCTGTCTGTTACCTCTTCTCGCCCAAACCGCTGAACCGGTTTTGATAAAATTTGGTATGGGGATACTTTAAGACTCGAGAAAGGACATAGGATACTTTTCGTCTCGGAAAAATGTACGGTTCCACAACGATAAATGAATTTATGCGCAACGGAGTTGCGGGCGTCATTAAGTTATAATATAAACGTTGTTTCACACAAATTTTCTGACATGCCGATGTAGCGGTACCCACAATTCGCCTAACATTCCTGCATCGCGCTATCGAAGTTTTCTGAGCGCGGCGGTATATATACGACAGCTGAAATGTATCACGTGGGCTTCGGCCTGACCGGGCATACCACCTCGCTCGGTCGTTCCGATCTTCCTTTGGCCTCCACGCATTATTCCCACACCGAGATAAGCCAAGCAATTCGTGTTGGAGCATAACTCTTCCACTTTAAGGGAGATCGCACCCGTCACACTTTTTGTGTGATTGAGTCTGCGGCTTATATATGAGATTGTATGCAATCAGATTGTACATAAGCCGCAGACTCGATCACACAAAAAGTGTGACGTGTGCGATCTCCCTTATTTTAATTCGACCTGAATAATATTACATGAACAATTTTCACTTTGGACCAAACACAAAAGCATACGAGTGAGTAGGAGGCGCATTCTTGAGAACACTATTCGCTTCACTAACTACAAAACATACAACAAATTACTAACTAATTTCACACCAACATACAACTATCCCTGAGGAAAAAGAGAGGGTAGTTCTACGAGATATTTAAAGGTTACTGAAATTAAGTGTCTAACACACTATGCTGAATTTCCGCGGCGGAAGTTCGGCATGATTATTGATAACGTCAGCAATGTCAAAAGTATGCAATATAGCGCGACGGAATTTTGGCATGGTGTGTACCGATGGGTAATTTAAAATACATTGCAGGCGGAATCATGCCGAACTACCGCCGCGGAAATTCGGCATGATTACGTCAGCAATATCAAACGCATGCAATATGACGCGATACGATGGAATTTCGGCATAGTATATCATGACTCATGAGTCATCGGTAATTTAAAATACATTGCAGGCGGAATCATGTGGAAATTCCGCTGCGGAACTTCGGCATAGACACTGACTGTCAAAAGTCATGGTTCCTCTATATTAAAATTTTGAGGATCAGTTTATCACTTTAATTTTTAACCCTGCCAGAACATTGTTTTGTCGTATTAAAGTAAGTTAGTTCATTATACACGCCTCGACTGTTTTAGATGATTTTTTATAGAAAATAAGGGGGCAAACTAGCAAACGGGTCACCTGATGGAAAGCATCTTCCGTCTAGCCGTCCCATTTGTGCCGAAGCATGGCTCTCCCACGTTATTATGTGTGCATATTCTCAAATCCCAAACCTACGCAAGGTTTGGGATATTTTTATATCCAAAATAATTTATCGTAGTGGACCAAACAGATCTTATTTTCGTTTCTGAGATAGGAACTCTGAATTGCCAACGCTCTTTGAGAGTATTAAATATCTTCCTATAATGCTCTCAAAGAGCATGTTCCTACAAAGTACAAAGTATTTATTATTTTCTAGATAGCTAGCCAGCTAGTTTTTTTATAAAATTCTATTTTATAAAAAATTATATTCTATTTTATGAAATTCTATGACATAGGAACAATGGTTCGTTACGTCTGATTTTAAAACGTCCGCGAACAAGCGATTAGGCAAATTCTTTCTACGTTTAGTTTGTGATGAGTCTCGTTTATGGTGATGTAAGTGTATTGTAATTTGCAAGTAATTAATTATGGTCTGATGTGCGTTCACAGGGGTGGTCACATATTTTGTGAAGCATAATAATTATGATCCCTAAAAAGTAGGCAATCGATACTACTATTATAAACGCAGTAATTCCCACTTAAACCACTAATCTGATTTTGATTAAATTTGGTATGCCGGGAAAGGAAAGGACATTTCGTAAAAATGTTTCTGCTAGATAAACTTTAACGATTTGCGCTTAAACCGCGCGCTTAAGCTATTTAGATTAAATTTGGTATAGATATGCTTTACATCCCGGGAAAGGATTTGGACAGTGTTTGATATCGGATATATTGAATTGTTATTCCCGCGAATTTTGGAGCAAAGGAGTTTCGGGCATTATTTAGTTACTATATCAGTATTTTATTTCGACCTATGTATTGTCCCTTCGACATTTTGGAAGGTATATAATATTATATTCTTGAAATCTGGTGATCATAAAATCTATATTATATTTTCGATACTTCGATACAAAATCTATGCAGGTTGTTCGGATGAACACCGTTATTCTTAAAACTATCAAATGCTTTAAGGATATAATATTTTGATATTATAACTTTAATGACACAACTATCGAATGCATTTTGACTAAGTTTGCTTCAGCTGATAGTCGACTACAAAACTTTCATTGGTATCAACACGCGCGGTGCCATGAATATTATTTTTATGTACCTATAAAACTTTAATACACTTCGCACTTAGAATTTTACTCTATGCACAATATAAAATGCGGTAGAGTAACTTTACCGTATTCTAGAAATCAAAAAATACTCACGCACTGCAGCATCATTTTTCGCCTCTTATTAATTGTCTTTTACGCCATATTATACTATTTTAAAAGAACATTATTGGAACTTCGTAATTAGTTTTTATTATTCGTAGTTCGTAATATTTTAATAGAACCTCGAGACACTTTCCTTTCTCTACAGTACAGTCGTCGTAGTTATTCTTGTCACTCTGACAGATCAAAGTGGCAAGAATTAGTATCGCATCTTCGTTGCAGTACAGTAACGCCAAGTTTGGTTTCAGCTTGATAGAACACGTACTGAATCGAACAATAATCGGCCAAGTACAAGTCGGACTCGCGCACGAAGGGTTCCGTACCGTTATAGAGCAAAAATAGGCCCAAAATTGTGTTTTTTGTATTGTTCCCCTTAAATTTATATTTTATTTAAATAATATCATTATTAATTATCAAAGTATACATATATTTAGGGCCTTTGTGAAAATTTCAAGTGCTTACCTGTTGCCATTATTGATATCGAGCAAAAATGGACAAAAAAAAACGTTTGTTGTATGGGAGCCCCCTTTAAATAATAATATTATTTGTTTTGAGTATTTGTTGTTATAGCGGCAACAGATACACATAATCTGTAAAATTTTCAGAAGTCTAGCTATAGCGGTTCTTGAGTTACAGCCTGGAGACAGACGGACAGACGAACAAACATCGAAGTCTCAATAATAGGGTCCAGTTTTTACCCTTTGGGTACGGAACCCTAAAAAACGAAGCTGCAATATTGCAATATTGCGCCAGATTCAACCTATTACAAGCTGTGTTTACTATATGATGTTTATATTGTGTTCAACGGACTCTTTAATTATTCAATGAACAGTTCATAGAAAAAACTCTATAATGCTAAAAGCTAAAAGCGGTTGTAGTGCACTCGCTCACTTAGGCTTTGTCACGTTCCGGTCCTCGTGAAACAGGTTAGTCATGTCTAAACTGACGGTGGTTGCCAAAACGCCTTTTTTGCAAATTAGCAGCTGTGACCCGAAAAAGAGGTAGTCAACGGCTGGGTTCATTTGTAGCATCTTGACGCGTAACGTTGAGGAGTATTTGTATACTTATTAAATCCATATTATCAAATTATTAGTCTGTATTTGATAAAAAATCTTCCAATATTTACGTTATTATTAGATGACGCCCGCAACTCCGTTGCATCGAAATAAGTATATAAGTAGGGTACATTTTTTTGTAACAAATACTATATCCTTATATCCTTTTCCGTCTCAAAGAATTTGCGCAAACCATAGGCTACTTGACCTATATTCAATTTCATTGAACAAATGCATATTTCTAGTACAACTTGGCCTAGGAAACCGTATTTCACCCTTATTATCAAATAAAAGCTTATGATTGATAAATAAAGTCGATTTGAAAATATGATTTTATGAAAATAGGAATTGTACTGACGAAAACGCTTTTGCGGTACTTCCGATTTGGATGTGACGTCATCCTCATACTAATTTAATATCTTTTATTTATCGCGCTCGCTATATGTAAGTTTATTTGTACATAAATAATAAGAATAAGCCTATTATATATTTTCTTCAATAATTCAAATAAAACATCAGTTTTATATATATTATCTCATTTATTGTAGACGGGAAATGAAATGGTCAAAACTTTTCTCCAAAAGTTTTCAACATTACAAATGATTTCTAATTTCTTATATAATTATTTTATAATTTTTGGGCACTTTTAGATTCGTACATTTAGCACATTAAAGAAATTTCAATAAAGAGAGTTTAAAATACAAAGCGTATGACGTCACACTATGGCGGACAGTGTTTTCGGCGCCATTTAAGAGGCATATTTTTCAATAAACATTTTTATGGGTTTCTACTGTGTAAAATATTAAAATATTAGTTTTTTTTTGTAAAAATGAATGATTATGAAGCGATTAGCATGAAGAAAAAAATTAGGTCAAGTAGCCTAATACTTACATCGGTTCAATCGTTTAAGTGTGAACAGGTAACAAATAGGTAGATAGACATACTTTCGCATTTATATTTATATTAGTAAGGATGTGTTGTTCTATATGCGTATCAATAATAATAATCAAACACTTAGGTTGTGACTTAGGTGTATGATGACATCGGTTTGAATAAGGGCCCCCGCGCATTAGGCGGCCAGGTCGTGCGGCCAGGTCGCTGCGACCACCCCGCGCACTTTGCAGCCACGTCTGCGACCACACTCGTATGAGTAGTGATTTGATGAGTAAACTTTGAATATTATTTTGTTTTCTGTATACAAAAAAACGTGTGGCCGCGGCGACCAGTGCGCACACACTGAGTAATTTCATACAAATTTCCGTATCTCGTTGGCCGCGGCGGCTAAGTGGCCGCGTGTGTGTCGCGATGTTTTTCGTTGGCCGCGCGACCAGAGCGTGGCCGCTGGCCGCTGGTCGTGTAATGCGCGCACCTACATATTATATCATAGAAGAATTAGTTAGCCGCAGCGACCTGGCCACGCGACCTGGCCGCCTAATGCGCGGGGGGTCTAAGGCAGTATCAGATTCATCTTAATTATGTCATTATCGAGTATCATATTGCGTATAAACTGGAGATCATGTATCGATACTACGCACCGATACAATAGAAACGATATACTGAAATGTAAGCCCAGGGTAGACCTTTGGTTCGCACTCGCAGAGAGTGCACGTTCGATCCCGGGTGGAGGCTTGTACCAAATGAGACATTTTCTGATCTCAAGTAAATAATACGGACGCTCATACGGTGAAGGAAAACATCGTGAGGAAACCCGCACATAGTTCGTTCTAGTCGTATTGACTAGTTCTTTCCTCTGGACTAGGCCGACTATGTTGCGAGAATGTCGTATGTGCTTGGGCAACCATAGAAACCATACGGACATTTAAATCTTGTCCCAGGCACTACAGTATTTGAGGAGTAGTTACTTCGCTCTGAAAACGCTATACAAATTACTCACAACGGATGCAAAGGCCTAGTTTTTTTAACCCAGGGTGAGTAACATACTGTAAAATCTCTTGTTGGGAATAAAGTACGTTATTTTAAACGTTTAAATGTTATTTCAGTTCTTAAACTTAATATTTGATTATGAATCTCAAGCCAAACAAAAAATTGCCTGGAAACAGACAGACATAGTACAGACAACGAAGTCTTAGCAATAAGGTCCAGTTTCTACCCTTTGAGTACGGAATCCTAAAAATAGGCTAATTTAAGTGGGCATTAGACTATGAGATTCCTATCTAGAAATGTATTTCTTCTGTTTAAAATAAAATTTGAATTATGAACATAATCTCATTGCTACCCGAAAACATGGCTTTTCGAATTGTCGCCGCGGGCGAATGCGTACTGATTATATCGTCCTCCCTACTCGTACATCCGGGCTCCTATTAATAGTAATTGGTTAAACAAGTCCCCATAATGATCGATCATGTCAGCTAAGTCTACATGTTATGTCAGATTTGTTAGTATAGACAACATTATCATCCTTACTACAAGCATGATTATTAAGAGTGATATAGAATATTTAAACCATATTTGGCAAAGTAATCCATACTAATATTATAAATGTGAAAGTGTATCTCTCCGTCTGTATTTCTATTTGTCTGTCTACCTGCCTTTTACCTCTTCATACAGAAACCACTGAACCAATTTTGGTCAAATTTGGTATAGATACTTTGAGACCCAGGAAAAGACATAGAATACTTTTCATCCGGGAAAAATATGCGGTTCCCGCGCGATAAATGAATTTTATTTCCAACTCTAAATAAGCGAGTCTTTTTTGCATCCGTTGCTTTTGTTATTGTAGAAATACATAATATACGATATTGATTTAAAATATATCTAAGGCTTATTTTAAAAATCGTCATAAGAATCTGACACCTGGCAAAAAAACATTTTATTTAAACAAGTATTTGTACAAATCGAATAAGGATCAAAATGTATTGTTCTACAATATATTTGATTTGTATTTTATAGTGAAACTAAGCAATAACTTTAACCTAATTCCGTTCTGCAGTCGGAAAGTGCTATCCAATTATGAGCTTCTCAGAAAGATGCTCGTCGCAGTTTTTATAAATAAACCTGACAGACTCGAGTAAAATCTAGATATCTCATAAAATACTACTCATATTTAAAATTTGCTGCAATTTTTTTCTCTTTCCTACCTTTAACCTTTCAAACTTGTAAAAGTCTTGCATTGTAACTGAATATTCAATAATGAACGTTAAATAAACAAGCCAGCCAACAGGGCCGTGCCTGACGGGCGTTCATTGCGTGCACCGCACGCAGGCGGCCGAAATTAAGAGGCGGCCAAATCGTTACAAGTTGTTTACTGGGCAAAAATACAATCGGTTTGTTTTCATTAAGATACGAAGTAAAAACAGTTTCTCTAATCTAATCTATCTAAAAAGAGTTTCTCAGAAATAAGAAATGTATAAAAACTGATTATGTCGTTGTAGTATTTATATACCTAGTCATGCAGCGAATCTGAATCTTTAAATATTCACGAAATTGCTGAATCTTTAAATATTCACGAAGCAATTGACGATTTTGTCAGTAAAAAATCCCGTAGGATTAACTTTTAATATGTACTTTATTTAATAATTGCTTCGTGAAGATTCAGCAATTTCACTTTCAATCGCGATAATTGAAAGATTGAAAGATTTCCCTAATTAACCGGTAACCTAACCGAAATAATTTTATGAAACCGGTTAATTAACCAAAAACCTTTACTATTTTCAATATCAATAAATAATACGTAAGATTTGATTTTTTAAAATCAAATAATTTTAAATTGTCACTGAACGACACCTAGGATTTTAAATTATCGTATTCCTATGTTCTTTATGTTTGATAATTTTGTCTGTGATTATAATACCAATACCATAATTACTTTTTTTCATGTTATTATTAAAGTAAGTAAATTAATTCTATTTTGTATACCTCCCAAGTTGCAAGTCAGCCCAGATCTGCCATTGGCCACTGAGCTTTGTTATCCTAATATGTTAGTATAGATTTAAGGGTTATTCCTTGTTCTTTATGTTTGATAATTTTGTCTGTGATTATAAAACCAATACCATAATTTTTTTCATGTTATTATTTTTGTTTAAATTTTAAATAAAAAAATGTTTATTTTGTGCATTTTTTTTCATAAATTTCATCCAAACATATAAATCTCATAAAACCGGTTTTTAGCCGGTTTTTCTTTTCAGAAACCGGTTTTGGGAACAAAACCAATATTTTTTTTCGTTCTCGATTTTACACATTAAAAATTAAAGTAGTTTTTTTTAATGTTATCCTGGGGGCGGCCATACAGACTGGCACGCAGGCGGCCATACAGACTGGCACGCAGGCGGCCATATACCCAGGCACGGCCCTGCCAGCCAAAATAATCGTATGTTATGGCTGGTTGACACGTATTAAGTAGATAAGTAGTCAACTAAATTTGAACTTATGACTTTATGCTTATTGAACAAATTTGAACTAGCTACATGCTAATACATTTTATGTTAAATTAAGTTTTGTAAAATAAATTTAAAAGGCGACGGGTCATTTGTGACCCAGGCCCGACAGAAACGAGACATATACCATTTTTTCGTTGTATTATGGGTATCCAAGATATGTAATTTTTATATTCAAAATCAATGGCTAACATGTTATTTTATTGCTTTCTTTTTTTCTTCAGGCGCAGTATGAAAAGTGCTAAAACGAAAAATAAGAAGCGTTATTTGCATGTAATTATGTTCAATATCAGTGGCTAACACTTAGAAATATATTATTTTATACCGTGCGTAAGAAAAACACAAAACCATAATAAATATTATTTTGTTTACCCTAGGTAGGTACAATTTAAAAAAAAATACACTATCTTCTAGTATGTTTCAAACATGTTATATTTTATCACGCGTGATAATTATAACACTGGGGACGAGACAAAACTCTATAGATACCTACATAAGTTTTTCTTTAGCTAATGAACATGAAAACGAGATGTCTAGCCTATCCTAGGATATAAATAGCACTTATCACGTGTGCACAACTTCCTAATGTTCGCTTTCCATGATAACATGTTATTGTATGTCAGATATATTCATTAAGGGCGTTCCGTCCGGAGATTCCGTAATTGACCGTATTTAAAACCTTATAAACTCATAATCTGAAAGCTACAAAGTTATAATAAAAATACAGCAATAATCTTCAGTATATCAACATTCCTTTTGTCGTTTTAAATTTTCTATTTTTGTTCCTAATACTCATGATATCAGCTTCCAAAGTAATACCAATTTGTTAAAATTCAAGCATAAATTCAGCATCTCCTTAGGATTTACAAATTACTTTTATTTTAAACTCACGCCAATAGATCGACAGTATCATAAACTACATATTCGCCGTTTAAAATTTTTTTAGGACAATTTTGAACTAAGATAAGTAAAAATAATAGGGTTTTGGCGCGATCTTGGCAACGCGGCAAATGTATGGCCAAGGTCGTTTATCTTCCATCAATGGTGGGATTGTACATTACTATGTTTTATATTTATTATTTATATTATATCATACATTTTTGAAGAAACATGTCGTGATTGCATTTTACATCAAATAAGTGTATTTACATGTTAGCCAATGATATTGAATAAAGTTGCTTAATATTTGCACTTTTCATACTGCGCCTGGAGAAAAAATAAAGCAATAAAATAACATGTTAGCCACTGATATTGGAAATAAAATTACATATCTTGGATACCCATAATATAACGAAAACAATGGGATACGTTTCTTGCGTGTCGGGCATGGGTAAATTTTGTATGGTCCGTACTTATCAACTTAATACGTGTAAACAAGTCATTACAACGTAACTTACTGTTTATGATATAAGTATTGATATTAATCAGGATTCTAACCCATAATAGATAAACGAAGAGAGTAGGGAGTTCCTTTTCAAATAAAAGCGAGGCCATACCCATCACCGTAGAGTGAGGGGACCGTGCTATTATTTTTGCCAAGTCAAATAATATTATTACACAATTTACCGCTATAAAATATTCCGTGTAACTTTATTTCTTCCTTTGTCTTTTACTGTAATAAAATTACCCCAGAGACAAAATTTCAGCAGCTTCGGGCCTTTGATGGTTTTTTGAGTTTTAGCTCACGGCTTAGATATTTAATTTGGCGGACTCTACCGTCCGCCATTTTGGAATATTTACGTGGAGAATTCCCGAGGCCTTTGAGCTGGCCGTTTATGATTTTACGAGTATTTAAGTAAAATTCCATGTCCACTTTAATCATATTTTATTATACTTTCGTAGATATTAAATACCAACTGATCTGGCAAACGTGGTTTTGTCATCACGATGTGGGTAAAAAGCTAACATTTATGCTTTGCACAAACCTACGCGACCACGTGACTGCGAAGCGGCAGTGTCAATACTAAACACACAATATTCTATATCACTCTTAATAATCATGCTTGTAGTAAGTATTATTATTATGTAAATAGTAATTAAGTAAGTATTATGTAAATAGTAATTAAGTTTAAGAAAAAAATTATATTGTGTATTTTTTGTTAATGGCTTTTTGTGAAAAATCTAGCAGATTAAATTGGTTCTTTTTTATTTTTACAAGATAGAGGAAGTTTTCATCGCTGAGGAAGTTTTCATCACCGAGAAAAACTAAAATGGCTGCCATTTTACAACCTTGAGAGAGAAAAAAAAATTTGAGGGCCAATTTGTCGATAAAATATGCCATAGACTTAGAGAGACATTTAATATCATGATATTAAAGGATCGAACACCGGTGTCGGGACTCGGGACACATTGTACATATAAGATTTTATTACATAACATAATATTAGAGCTTGTTTACAATGAAAAATATAGTGATATGAAAAAAGTATTTGACAAACCTTTGTAGATGAAAAAACATTACACCACGCGTTTCCAAAAGTAAGAAATGCAGTGAAAAAACCTAACCCAATACAAGTACGAGAGCCGGAGACAATTTGTAGCCTCGTGTGACACATCTCGGCCCCGATACAAAAATACACGACACATCGCGACGTGTGACAACGCCGCAAACTAATTCCCCCGAGTGCGGCCGCTTACATCGCATGATATAAGGTCACGACATACGACATCGTGTTACTTTACCGTAACGTACTATTGCAAATTTTATTCACACCAAAACGAGACCAAACGAGACATTATTTGGCGATGTAAAATACGGATTAAAAATTTAAATATCAATCGGCGTAACTTTTCAAATTTGTTTTACCTTCACTTGCCTACTTCGGTCACACTTTAAGTATAGTTTTCACAGAGCCAGTACTGGCTGCCAATACGACTGGCAGCCAGTATTGGCTTGGCATATGCCGCGTGTGAACAGTTTGGCCTGGCTTGAAAAACTGTTCACACGCGGCATATACCAAGCCAATACTGGCTGCCAGTGTTATTGGCAGCCAGTACTGGCTCTGTGAAAACTATACTTTAGTTTCAATTGAGCCTGTGAGTGACTAAAAGATGTACCCTGAAATATGACAATAATAATCTATACTTCTATACTAATATTATAAATGCGAAAGTATCTCTGTCTGTCTGTCTCGCTTTCATGCCAAAATTACTGAACCGATTGTAATGAAATTTAGTACACAGATAGTCTAAAGCCTGAGAAAGGACATAGGCTACTTTTTAACTGGAAAAAGGGGTTGTAAGGGGGTGAAAATGCGTAAATTTGTTCAAATTAAGTTAGTTTCAAAAATTCATAACAAATGGCGCTAAGAGTCGCCTACATCGCGCTGTCGCTTGCTCATAAGTCTTTCTATAAGAGGTGGTACCATGTCAAGTTAAGTTATTCGATTGTTATATGTACACGTTATTAGAACAACTCATTACTCAGTACTTTATCTATGCAGTGACGTAACCTTAAACCTACCAATGATAAATAGTTTATGGGTAAAGCTAAAGTTGTGTAATGGGGGCTAAATAAGCTTTAATTTGGTATAAATAAAGTTTAATTTTAAAATGAAATATTATGTGCACACTGCACAGCTGTTTTTGGGTATTTTTATTTGAGGGGTACCAGGGTTTTAAAAAGCTTTGATACCAATTTTGTTGACACCGCGCGCTATAAACTGAAGTCCACGCGGACGAATTCGCGGGCAACAGCTAGTGTTATTATGTAATAACAGAGAAGTTGACTCCTAGGCAGATGGGGGACCTACGTAGTTTGGTCGCGTTATGGCTGGTTTACACGTATTAAGTAGATAAGTAGTAACTAAATTTTAACTTAATTTGAAGTGCCTGCCCGAAATGTGTCAAGTGACAAGACCCCCCTGCCAACTTAACAGAATAGTCAAAATTCTAATTTCCTTGTTTAGTACTTAACTAAATTTTAACTTGCTACTAAATTTTGTGTTTACATACAATAAATAACTTAAAATTTAGTTAACTACTTATCTACTTAATACGTGTAAACCAGCCCTTACGTCAAACCTAGTCGATAGATCACAATTAACATTGAATTGACACGATTCGACCAAATGACGTTGGTCTGTCAACTGCCTAGGAATCAATTTCCTGAATGGTATAATAATTATCATGACTTTTTAGTAGTGCTATATATAATTGTAATTTGTAACATTTACAAACAGAGGTTTCGATCAATTTTATAAAATAAAGGAAAGAATGCGTATATGGTCGATGAACGAAAAAATATTTTCTGTAAGACAAATCGTACAGAATATAACAATCGAGTAGTGACCAAAGACGTTGAATAAAATGTAATACGCAACTGCAACACGTAGTTGACTTACAGCCGATCTTTTCGTATTCGATCTTTACTAGTGGTATATACGATAAATTGATTCGATATCGTATCGTACGCATTAAACGTGTCCGCGTTCCCCCGCGTATATCCCAGGTATTCTAGTTTCCAAACACTTTTTTCTTCCCCCATTAATATTAATAAATGTCGTGTCATTTCTATTGTATGGCTAAGTGATTCTGGTCCGCGTACGAGTGTCTCATGTGACGTCATTTTATAGTTGAAATTTCACTTGTTTCTGAGTATGAACCAAATTTGTTTTACCCTCTACTGCATTAGAAAAAGTGTATTGTTTTTCTTTTGTGTCTCTTTTAAGGGTTTTTGGATATTTCAATTACCGCTGGGGGCAGACTCAATACACACGAGGCGCCGTCTGGTGCTTGGTGGACTCATGTTTTCAGAAACTACCAATAAGAATTTTCCGACACTTTTCTACCTATCACTTGCTACTAGGAGCTACTAGGTGGATAGACTAGGTGGAGCAATGTACCTATAGGGTCTTTCAATTCGGCAAAGTGAATAAACACAAATTGTAACAAACGAGTTTAAGTAAGGGTCAGCTCAGACAACGTGACGCATGAAAACGTGGAAATGGCAGATATCAATGCAACTCGCATGAAGTCTCACGCAATTGTAGTCTATACCAATTCAATACAAATTTAGAAATGCGTCTCAAAGCCAGTCCACACGGCACGTTGCGTCAGCGTTGCATCGACGCAGTCGTTGCATGGTGTCGTCACGCTGCGTCGTCGCAACGCACACATGACGGACAGCAGCCCCCGAGAAGCGAAAGCGGCAGGGTTGTTGTTGACGTTAAGACTGCTCTGCGATGGCGCAGCGCCTGTGTGGCCGGCTATGCGTCAAAATATTATTTGCATTGCGACGACGCAACGCAACGCGCCGTGTGATCTGGCTCTCACGGCATCTACACGTCACGTTGCGTTTTTAGCTGACCCTAAAGCTGTGAGCAACATCTCATATCATTTAATATGTATCCAAAAACTTTTCTTTTATGTTATTGTGACATTTCATAATTAACATCGTCGGGATTGAGGAAAACTCATTAGGGGAGACTCGTGCTAATGATAACAAATGGGGGGCTTGTAAACATTCGATTAGCGCGCGTCATTGTCGACTAATTGACTTCATTCATTTTTTCCCAATTAAGTATATTTTGGGACACGCTGTCGGCTTTTTATGTTATTGGAATCACCGTCTATCTTGTGGTTGGAATATGAGAAGTAAAATATCTTTTCTATTCAAGTTAGGTATTTTTATAACGTCGTTCACGTTGGCCTTTGATGGACTAATTCAAGTAATTACGAAGGTGTAAATGGCATATTCGTCTATGGTTCCCATAATCGACGTTGATTATACAGGATGACAGCTTGCCAATCATGGTGCTAATCATGGCTTAATGTAAAGAGCGGTCTATATTACACAATCATGTTTAAGAATAAATTTTCAATGTGAGTAAAATATTAATTTAGTGTTATAAAAATATTCATTAAACCTATTAAAATTATTCAATACGAATAATAATATTACTATAAAACCCTTTCTCCTAACAAACAAGTATTAAGGAACATACTGTACCTATATCAGAATTCAAAGGTAGTTTGCATAATATCACGATATAACGAGAAAATATTTCAATAAACATGTCCCTGTTCTACGGCGTAGCTCATATGCTACAAGGCTACGAATAAAGCTACGACAGAGCGTAGCTTAGTTATTTTTGACGATAGAGATGAGAGAGAGAAATGAGATATTATAGCGCAGCGCAGACGACAGACTATCCGTGACGCACTTTTTAGTATGTGGAAAATAGAACCTATGCAATTATAGTATTATGCAGTAACGCACACAATGCGCAAAAAGTCCGCATATAATTGCATAGGTTCTATTTCCACAGACAAAAAGTGCATCACGGATAGTCTGTCGTCTGCGCTGCGCCTATAACCGCCCTTTCAAAATGCAATTTTACCGATGGTATACTTAGTATAAAAGTACTTGATTTATTGTATTAGAAGTGTATATTATCGACAGTCTCAATGACAAGGATAAAATATAAAAATATATAGATACATAGATTTTTCTTTTATAAAATAAAAATGGAAACTTAAAACTTCATGACACGAAAAGATGCTGCAATAAGCAACAAGAAGATTTCCGATTTGGTACCGCAATTAAAAGTACGCGCCTCGTCACACCACATCGCATCTCGAACTAATACTAACACATTTGAGTATTAAAGTCACATTTTTAAGGAATGTGTGCTATCCATAGAAATATCATAAATGCAAAAATGTGTCTGTTAACTATCTGTCTGTTTATCTGTTACCTCTTCACGCTCAAACCACTAAATCGATTTTACAAAAATTTAATTACGGAGACCCGGAAAAGGATAAAATATATACAAATACACATCTTTATTGTCATAACTTAATTAACAAAATGTTTTAAAAAGTGGCAGTCCCCCAAACTAGGCGCAGCCTGTGCTATGGGGGAATTATTAATAACGAATTACAGCAAAAAATAACAGAAAATTAAATTTAAATTAAAATTAACAATATTCTGGGAATTAGTAAAAATAATAATAATACTTAATAAAATCATAATACAGCAACAAAACAAAATTTGTAGGTTAAATAATTATTATATTTGTTATTTATTAACCATAAATCATAATGGAGTGTATAGGTGTGTAAAAGTGCGTGTGTTATTGTGTGTGTGTGTGTGTGTGTGTGTGTGTGTGACCAGGTTAGTATGGATTTAGTTGCTGTGCCAAATACTGCTTTAAGTCAAATAAATTTATTAGTTTATTGTAAATGTAGGGATATAAGAATGTTCCGAATCTATAGGCAAATGATGTGTTAATGGGAATACTGGGTATTCTGGAAAGTCGTCTGCTTAACATTTGTGTGTAAGTATTTTTGGATTTTGTAATTGATTTGTGAACTGATTCCATGACCCTAACGTAATATAGTTTTCTAACACTTATAACCCTTGTCTCCTCATAGAGTTTGTTCGTGCTGTACTTCTTAGGTTTCTCCAACGCTACCTTAATTAATACGCCTCTTTGCGCTCGCTCGAGCGGAATAAGAGTTGCTGAAGAACACCCACCCCACCCCATACTTTTTATTCCTGAAAATGTACAGTTCCCGCGTGATAAACAATTTTTGGCGCAACGGAGGTGAATCTCTCGGTCATAATGTTTATTCCAATATCTATTATCTACCATGTTTTTCTCGTATCTTTCGTCACCAAACAGCTTATAATAAACAATACCGAAATCGTTTATATTGGTATTCGATAAATCATGTGTCGCATAAAAACTTATCAGAAAAATTTGCATGTGTGTATTTATTTTATATCGGTGTTTCTAAATCGAATCATGCAAAAATATACCTTAAGACCGTTGTGGAAAGTAGAAGTTTGTGGTATCAATACAAATTGGCTTTTCCCATTCAAATTAATGCAATCACTTGGATTTTTCTAATTAACATCGTAACGAGCTGGATATAAGATAAGCGAATGCCAGAAGACAGTCATCATCATCAGCTGAACACACATGGTACTCAGCTGATCTAATCACCAAAAGTTTGAAGACATCTGTCATGGCTCAGTGGTACGTGGCGCTCAAACTGCGAGTTCGAATCCCGCCGATGGAACAAAAAGTTTTAATGTTTGTGGCCCATTTGTATGTGTTTTAAATATGTGCAATATGACTAAAATCTTAAATATTCCTATAATATAAAAATATGAAATATATTCTCGTTATATTTTGGACGCCAGATACTTACTTACCACGGGCTAGACTGACGTGGTGTAGGTAAAATGTGAAGCGTCAATAGATATTTTTTATAGCCTGCGTTCATTCGAGGTACGAGAATCGAACCCATCTAAATGCCGATAGAATCACAGAGTTTCTAATTAATAGTCCACAAAGTTCCCACTTTTTGATGCTCCAATAGCATCCCCGATTCCTATTTCTGCCATTTGGTGAATTCCGCACTCACTGATTGACTGCACTTAAATGCAAATGTACTCTTCGATGCTCCTTTTTGCGAACGAGGTTACAGCCATGCCACACGACGCGGTGCGGCGCCGCACCGGAGGCCATTTCACCGCACTACCGGCCACACGGTGAGTGCGGCGCCGCAACGTTTTGCAGTACTGTGTAGCAGCGACGTACTCGAGTTCCACCAATACATACAGTATACACCCCTTCCTGCCTCGTCTCGATTCCGGTGCGCGTGCGGTGCAGCGCCGAAACGCACCGGACGGCGATGTGTACCATACGATACATTTTTATATGCAGGAAACCGGAGCGGCACGGGTAAGGCGCCGCGCCGCCGCCGCACCGCACCGTGTAGCATGGCACTTACACAGTAGCTTTAAAAAAGTATAAGTTTGCTAAAATAAGTCACAGGTTATACCGCGAAACCAATTTATCTGCATTTCTTTCAATTTTCATCTCAAAGTTAATTTTTTTCGTTGGACTTTTTTAGAAAGCTTTTTGTTTACTCATGCAAGTGATGATGTTCGGGTAAACTAATACTAAGATATAAAGTAAATAAATCTAAAACAACATGACTTTTATGCATTACTTCTGAAATAAATCAGCACATAAAACCTAAACAAAAGCGAGAGCAAAAATCCTTTCCTTTTTCATTTATCACTTCACGGGAACAATAATTAGCACAATCTAGAAAAATCTCGTATCCTCTCTCATTACAAACCTTTTCTTTTCGTCTCTGTAAGGCTACCGTATATTATTACGTGATGCTATGAAAAAAAATGCTAAATTACGTAATACTGAAGTTTGTATAAAAAGTCATATTATTATTAACATATTGTATACTTAAACATATTACTATTAACATATTGTATACTTAAATATTATAATATGTATAGTATAAAAGTATTAAATATATTTCCGTTGTCTTGCGGGTACCAGTCCCTCAGGTACTTACCACGGGACCAAACTGACGTGGTGTGAAGCGTTCATAGATATTATTATTATACTTCTAGAAAGCATAGTTTAAGGGTCAATGCACATTACAACGAGATAATGCTATGCAGTTTCAACAAGCCTTTTAAAATAAAAATATTCAGCCTAACGCCGTAGGTGCAGGTAAGTCACTTACTTAAATGTGTCGTAAATAAAGATCAGTTTTGAATTACTCATTCTTCGCCTCCTTGCTTCTAACACAGTACAGTACTCCCAAATTAATAATGCGCATGAGTGGCCGTGAATAATGACCGTGTTACAAAAGCTACAGGAATATCACGACGAACTTTGACTAATACATGTATCTTAAACGCAGTGCAATTAGAAAATGCAATATCGTCTACCGTCGCTCGGGAAATACAAGCGTTGCCGAGAATTTTCGAAAATTTCTATGTGCATTATCACTTTAGGAGCACTGTATTATGGTACATGTTTATAAGAATTTATATCAGCATCTACACATTGCACAACAAGCACAATAAAAATCGATGATCCTAACATAAAATACTATAATTTATGTGAATATCCTTGTCCTGAACAAAATTTATTCATGGTTACTGAAAGACCTTAGAGCAAAGTGTCCAATAAAAGACAAAGTTGCATTTAGCGTGGTGGATTTGGACATTTTCAAAAATGTTACTCCACAGACTGGGAGTAAATGTTACAGTGTTTAGCAAAGATATAAATTGTTAGATGTGCCTCATGTATCATGTTCAAGAATAATGGTTTACTTTTACATATGCACTGATATACTACAAATCTTTGATACAAAAACTTACACATTGAAAACTGTGTAAAGTAATAAAAAAAACTCCATATTATAAGTATTACGCTATGGAGCTAGCGCTTAATAAAACAGAAAGGGTTTCTGTGATAGAGATAAGAGTCAAAATGCAAAAAAAATATAATAATTTTAAGTGCCTACGATAATCGTAAAAAAATCCTAACCTGTAAAACTGAGTATGTATATTTCATGTAAAATAAATAGAAAGCTTAAATTGTAAAAAAAGCTTTCTTTTAACGCAATGCTCCTAAGCATTTAAGCAATCAGCTGTTTGTTGTTATGAATCTAAAAAAGATAATAAGTAGTTGAGGTGTGGTACCACCCGGTAAGCAAACAAACAACAGATTATTATTTAATATTAATTAAGAAGGCACATCTGATACCTTAAATCTTTGGTATTTATCTTACAACGCCGATCACGTGCGCGCCCTATTTCTGTCATAAGCTGTGCTGTTAAAATTTTCATGCCCGAATAAGAAAATTGTAAAAAATTTGTAAAACCCCCCAGTAATCTAATCTTTGGAATTGAAATGGAATGGCTAAAAATGTCTGTGGAATATTTATTTTTAAACGGTAGTTTGCATTTCTCGGTTCAACCAATATTATAATATATAAATGAATAATATTATGTTATCAATTATCATTCACGCTACTCCGGGTTTTTAATCGTTTTGTAACAAACCAAATAAAATAATTTTTCTTTTCTTTAATAAATAGCTCTTTATGCAAAATAAAAACTTTTAAAACATAAAAATTACTTAGTTAAAAGCAAATAATCCGAAAAAGGATTACATGGCAGCTTACTAGACCAGAATATGATAGATACGAGTCATTATTTCACTTACAACAAGATTAATTTGATTAGAACTTGTAGGCTTCATAATGACGTGTTCGACATTATAAAACCTCATAATAGGGAAGGTAGTGCTATCGTTTACTAAGTGATTTCATACCGACCAAATTTTTGCCCAGCGGTAGCTTAATATTTATCAATCAATATAATCAGCGTGAGTCGCCGCACCAGTGGTGGAATGTTAACTGAGAGTATTTCAAAGTTGTAAAAAAAAATAGTTGTGAAAAGTGATTTTATACCGAATGAAACTTTGATGGATGATTAATGAGGTCATGTTTAACCAAAAAATCACCGTCAGCCGTATTGCAGACGGGGGATTCAACGTCAGTCGCGTTACTGAACATGTAAATTTTTTTGGAATATAAAGTCATTTTATACCGTACAAAATGTATACAGGTGAATGTTTCTACTTTGTAAATAATAAAGAAAACCGTCAGTCGCTAATACGATGGTGGAAAAACCGTCAGCCAGCGATATAAGCTATGGCCAATATAGCCCTACTTCGCGCTCAATATATCCTAATTCGTAGGGCGTCGCGTAGACGACATATTCACCTGCAAACATTCAGCTGACGGCGATTTTCGTTTGAATTATCTATAAAATTAACTCACATAGCAATTTTAAGTAATTAATTCGATAGTCAATATTTGTGAAGAAGAAATAATACATTTTACTTTAAAAGCGCCATCTGTTTTTATGTACTAAAACTAAAATAAAACCTACCCAACCTAAACGTGTATAATCTAGATATGAACCTTTATTGGGTGCGAATTGGGATCTTTTTAATGTCAATTAAATACGATTCCCAACAACAACTTTGAGATGCTCTCAATTTTTATTCCACCCATTATGAAGTGGCTGGCGATCAAAGCTATTATGTATTAGTGGAATACTATTATTGCAACGATTTTCGCTCGGTATGAAATTACTTTTTAAACTGAGCGCGACCTCCCCTACTATCATACAAATTCTCATTGAAACATAACGAAAAGATGTGATGTATTTTTATTTCGCCCATATAAGTAGTATGAGTCATAAGAGGGGGTTTTTGTAAGTTAATTATATAAGGTTAATAATATCCTCATAACTTTTATTTTGAAAAATATTGTATACTAACTTTTAAACTTAGGATAATATCAAACTAACAATACCACATAATAATATGTACTTTTAATTTACAAGAAATATAAGTCTTTTTTATTTT
This sequence comes from Polyommatus icarus, assembly GCA_937595015.1. Lineage (NCBI taxonomy): Eukaryota > Metazoa > Arthropoda > Insecta > Lepidoptera > Lycaenidae > Polyommatus > Polyommatus icarus. The sequence goes on along the minus strand of OW569328.1, from coordinate 20,018,008 downwards.
ATTTTATTTATTATAGTATGAGTCATTTACAATTATGTAGAATAGGTAGGACGCTGCGGACGGCATGTCATTCATGATGACGTAGTAAGTAGAATTCAGTTTTGAATGGGTACTTTTCAAAATTAATTTCAACGAAAAACTGACCCCAACTGCCTATTATTATATATCGGCCTTAACAAAGCCATCAACATTTTATTTGCCCAGCATACGGCTTACTCGGTGCTGCAAATAGAAAATGGCGGAGTGAATTGATACTCATATCGACACTTGAAATTCCAGCCGGCCGGTATTGGTCGGAATCTATTGAATTTCGATCAATTGATGCTTCACACTTGGCTGGATGGTTGGTGTTAGTAGAAATATGTAAATATATAGGCTTAACATATAAAATTTAGATATTGTGTCAACACAGTTTCAAAATAATAATAATTGCTGTCACGTAACAAATTGCAATGGTGGAGCTTGTTTAGTACGTTCAAAGAGTTAAATTAAAATATTAAAATATTAAAAATTAAAATGAATAATTTTTTTGTTATAATAATGTGAAGTTTCCATAATAAAGTAAAATAAGTTTACGCGTTTTTGGATTTTATCATATTGGAAGCAGCCATCCATTTTTGCACGTAGATGATCCGTCCTGTAAAAAATGATAAAACAAAATATTATTATGATTTACGAGTATGTTAGCTTCGGCAAAAATGAAAAAATACTGCGTTACGTTTATCTAACAAAGATCTACGGCGTGAAGTATCACCGTTAGTACTTTTGTTTCAAAGTCCTTATGTCCCTTTTTCACTATGGCACTCAGGGCCAACCCACACGTACCACAACCACACGACAACCACAGCCACACCACGTGGTCGGGAGTACTTACATAATATTATGTCGTATTGTAAGTGAACTGGACCATTCACACGTACTACATTTTGCAGTCGTTGTCGACCACTCGTGTGATACCGACCACATCGCAACCACGGCCGACCACATCGCAACCATAACGTTGCGTCGATGCAACGAAGGTGCGCGCACACCGCCCGCGCTCTTCCCCCCTCCGTTTCATTGACTTTCGTACGTAACCACATCGCAACCACTGGCGACAAAGCAACCACGTCGGCATTTTGTCGGTTCCATAACACAACTACAAAAAGCTACAGCGACACTATTCACATGCAACCACTGCTCGACGACATTTTGTCGTTACGATGTCGTGTGGTTGTGGTACGTGTGGGTGGGCCCTTAAGTATTAACCCACGTCATTTGGTCGGCTTGTGTTAATTTAATTATAGTAGGTAGTGATCTGTAGGTTTGTGTTTGACATAATGCAACCAAATTAAGTAGATCTGCCTAAGGATAAAATTTCTGATGGTACAAAAGGCGCATCGAAGCGCAAAAACCTTATATAAAATGTCAAAATTAGTATGAAATTATGTGCTCAGGATCGTCCTTCTGATTATAGCACAGTATAATATCATGCAGTAGAGTAAGTCAACAAACCAACTTTCAAATATTTTTTAACACTCACCGGCATAAACAGTAAACGAATAGTTTTGTTCGAGCTTTGACAACGTTTCTGTCAATATTCTAAAGTGACGTCGGATAGTTTACTACATGTGCTATTAGCGCCCTCTTCACCTTCGCGTAATATTCCCTATTACGTCCGCTATCAGCCTATAAATCGCTCTGATAGTACAATGGTCAATGAGTCTATAGAACGGAACATGACGATCAAACGCGGCTATACCAATAGAAATGAAATTTAAACGTTGCGTCACACAGCCATCCCATTCTCATTATATCAGGGAATATAGGTGTAGAGCTAAGAATGTGTAGATATGACAAATGACAAATTTATCGGAACACGAAATGACTAACTGCCGCACTCAAAGACGTATATTATTACTCACCTGTAAATAAATTGAGTTTTTGACATAAGCCCCATAAGCTATGTCCACACTGTACACTTTCATCTTAAATTTTCGTCATTTTCTTTCATTCAGCTTTCGTATTGGCGCATTCAAAAATTGAATGTGTCAACGAACGCAACGCCAACGTTGTCAATTTTGTTCAGCTGCAGTGTCTATCAGCTTGTTGTAACATGTGCGTTTTGCGACGAAAACATTTTACTGGGTGGAATATTTGTGCCTTATTTGGTCGAAATTCAGAAAAAAAAAACAAAGCGAAAGTTTTTGATACGGTCAGAGGGCATGCGTCGCGGGCATGCCTCACGTGCGCAGTTGACTGCGCTATGCGTTTAATGAACAAAAAAGGCATAGCGTGGACATAACTATACAATATTTCCAAGAATCCGTCTTATAAATATCTTTATCGTTTTTGTCCATTTCTATACATTTTTATATCTACATCTCCTGAGTCGGGAGCAAACAATTTATTAGTACGTACAAGCACCCTTATTGTAAAACGAAGATTTAACAATGGCCCGATATAGTGCAGCGAACTGCAGTTCCTTATTGAACATTTTATTCCTGTCTTGAGAGTCCTTACTAGTTCTAAGGCCCGTATTAATAAACCGCTCTCACCGCTAAGATCATGATCGATCTTGATGTGCTGTTTTGTGTTAGTTTTTTTACATCCTGTATACGGCGGCGGTGAGTGTCTAAAAACATTAGGCCGAATTACGCCAGCGTAATTTACGTGGCCGAAATTACGTTCAGCCGCTTACGTCTGATGCGACACACTATAAATTACGCATAGACCCGAAATTTCGCGGCGTAATTTCCGTTGCGGATCGCGCGCGTAATTGAGTTTTTAAAATTCTCAGATGTAATGTGTGTGTTGACGCTTTGGAGTTAAGGTTGGATTTGCTTTGTTCAGTTTTGATAATTCCGTTGCGAATAGTGTGTTGCTATACAAAACATTACCGCCGAATCGCTGCCGAACTTTACGCTCGACTCGGCTCGACGGAAATTCGACTCGCGACGAAATTTCGACATAGTGTGTCGTCTGTCGCGTTCCGTCCGTATTTTGTATTCGTTTGATACACGGCGTAAACGCGGCGGAATTTACACCGGCATTCGGCCTAGTGTGTTTCGTCACTAAGAGAGCCAGTCCGCCGCCTAGACTGGCCGAAAATTTTTTATACCGTCTCAAGTATTTGATTAGAAGATTTTAATAATAACATCCTTTAATAATAATTACTAAATTAGAACTCGTAAAAGTATTACTATCGTAACTTAATGAAATACCTCACAGACAGAGCCATAGACAATATAGAGGATAGAGATAGAGAGTTGCTGGAGTGTGTACAAATCACATACCCACGTACGCTATTTGTTGGTAAAAATTATTTCGGGAGCCAATTGTGTCAGACAAGGGTTGCTCGCAAGGAGGAATGTACAGCCACGCACATAACGGTAAAGTAAGATATTGCTCGTTGAGATAATAATATTTGAACGGACTTATCCTACTAATATTACATGCTAAAAGCCGAGTTTTGTGAGGGCTCGCGTCGTCACACCTTGACTGACACATCTACATAACATTTTAAATAAAAATTACTATGTTAAAGCATACATTAATTATAGGCGTGATAGTTTTACATAAAGCGTACCAAAAATGTACAAGCTGTGGGATACACTAGTGACTAGGGCTTGCTTCGCTCACCCTGATAAATTTAAATGTGTGTCTAATGTCTATCTACTTAAGTGTGTGTTACTTCCTTACGATGAGATGAAAATTGGTATTAAAGTTCCGCCCTCCACACTAATATTATAAACTAGCTGTCCCGGCAAACGTTGTTTTGCCATTTAAAGTATTTCTACTTCATCAGTTGATACTAAATCTTACCCCCTTTAGGAGACCCCTTTCGGGAATGATAATCAGAGATATTATATTGAATATTTATTGGGCGCAACTAATCGCGCGCACCTCCACCCGATGACTGGCTATACTGCCGTTTACATACATGAACAATACCCATACAATATACATAGAATACCCCTACAATATTCCCCCCTTTAAAAAAAATAAAAAAAAAATAAATACAAAGTCAAGTGAAGAAAAAAAAAAAGTACCTACGTCCTACCAAGATACAGCTTAAATGCATTTAAAGGTCGCGCAGTATACATTTTAAGTTATAACAACACAATTAATATCATGTTATATCATAATAACTGATTACACAGTGTGCATTGCAATGGAATGCGAGTTCATTTATAATCAAATGTCATGCACGTGTGCATGCTACCTAGCCCTACGACCGAAGTCTTGGGATCAGTTTACAACTGCTAGGAGACACAACATAACAAAATATTATACACGTACAACTTACAATTTAAAACTTAACTAGCACATGAACGCATGACACAATATAGCACTAGTATCATCATTCATCACTATACTTGCTGCACGGTATATGGGCGCTGATTTGCATTTCCCCCTTGACTCAGCCCAAGCGACAGAGATGATAATCCAACTTGCTTATTAAAAAGCTTAATGGTATGCTTCTTATAGTGCTGATAGAGCACATAGATGTACAGCATGACCACCGCTGCTATTACACAAAACAACATCACGTACACGTGGTTTATCTTACTCTCCATTGCAATTTGTTGAGCGGACGCACTGTTCGCTCCGTTCTGAGCAATTATGATCTCTTGCTCTTTACTTTGGTTCTTTCCCATTATGCTCGCGAATATAGCAATGTTTAACTCGTAAAGTACTGATAATAAATGTGAAACAATTTCTGAAAAGCTTATATTAATTGGACAATTCTATTGCGCAACAATACAATACTTGCTAAATAATTTAGAGCTAGAATCAGCGTTTACGTTTAGCCTCCTTAGAAGCCAAAAAGGCAGGTACACACTATCATAACAATTATTTTTTATTCCTATTCAAAGTCAAACCTAACAGGCCGTTTGATCAATCTACCGTGCCGGGAAAATTTGGGCTGTACTGTATATGACTTACTTGAAAAATCAGGACTAGGAGTTTGACTCTCGTTATTTGTAAATTGCTTAGCTAAACTTACCTGCTCATTCGGAGTGTGATCAGGTACCGGATGAGTCATCAGGTAGGCTGGTTTGAGTCTATCTATTGAAACTCGAATCTGCCTTTGGGGTAGCTGCACGGTATATACTTTACCACTTTTTTGTAATACCCTGTACGGGCCATCATACGGCGGTACCAGCGGTTGCCGTACTGCGTCATTTCTTATAAAGACATGGGTACATGTCTTTAAGTCAGGATGGACAAAAAACGATTTTGGAAATTGGTGACCCCGACGTGATCTTTGTGTGGAACAATGATGAACCCCACTGTGGCTGGACAGTTTTCGCCGAACCCAGTACCCGCCAATCCGACGACTCAGGCAGTAATCAAGACAGAGGAATCCAGTTTAGCCACAATTTCGGTGTCGTCGAGAATTCCCGAATATTGGGTGGAGCTGCCAAGATTATGGTTCACTCAATTCGAGGCCACGATGAATCCTCAAAAACAAGGTGACGACTGTAAGTTCCAGTTGGTGATATCTAAACTCGGACGCGACGCACTCCAACAAGTGTCGGACATCGTGTACAAGCCGCCAGACAGCAATAAATACCAGGCACTGAAGGAGAGGCTGCTTCAGGTATTTGAGGAATCACCAGAGAGACAGTTCCAAAGGCTTGTGAGTGAATTAGACCTCGGCTCGCAGAAGCCCTCGCAGCTCCTCAGAAAAATGCGAGAGCTCGCGCGAAATTGTCAAGCTAGTGAAGAGACGGTACAAAGCTTGTGGTTCTCCCGTCTTCCTCCAGCGGTCAGAGCTGTATTAGCCGCTAGTGCAGACCAGAAACTGGACAACTTGTCGCCGATTGCGGATAAAGTTATGGAGAGTATGCACCAGACTTCCTTAACGGGTGAGCTGGCCAATATAGGATGCCATTCCGTCCAGGCGTCTATTGATAAGGAATTATGTACGCAAATGAACAACTTGATGCTGGAAGTAGCTGCTTTACGGAACGAGGTTCGAAGAAAACCACGTTTTAACTTCAGGGGACGCTCAAGATCAAGAAGCAGGTCGAGGTATGGGTCTAACCCTGTGGCTAGGACCCCCGAGAGTCCCGACTGGCTGTGTCACTATCATTTCCGGTTCGGAGCCAGGTCCAGAAGGTGCGAAGAGCCGTGCAATTTTAACAAGAGATCGTCAGCGGAAAACTAAGTGAGGCGACCTCCGAGGAGACGGGAGATACATCCGCCGGTATGAAAAATTATCGTCTCTGTATTTATGACTCTAAAAATTCATTGAGTTTCCTTATTGATACAGGAGCTAATATTTCAGTTGTACCAGTGTCTAAAGTTAGTAGATATTATAAACGTAAAAATTTCCCATATAAATTGTACGCCGCTAATGGGTCAGAAATTCAAACTTTTGGTGTAATAAACTTAGAATTAAATTTAAACTTAAGAAGAGCCTATAAGTGGTCTTTTGTAATAGCTAACGTGAGTCAGCCCATTATCGGAGCAGATTTTTTGAATTATTATAAGTTGTTAGTCGATATTAGTTCGAAAAAACTTCTCGATAAAATTACTAATTTACATGTAACAGGGCCCTTGATCAATGGTACCGATTCCTTTTTAGTGAGCACTTTTAATTTAGCTAACCCTTGTTCCGATATTTTATCTAAATATCCTAATATAACGAAACCTTATAATTTTAAAGAAATACCTACACATAATGTCTATCACTACATAGAGACTACGGGGCCTCCGGTTCACGCCAAGGCCCGGCCGCTTCCGGCCCAGCGTTACGACAAGGTAAAGAGTGAATTTCAGCACATGCAGGAGGTCGGCATCTGTAGACCGTCGATGAGTGAGTGGGCCAGCCCCCTTCATGTGGTGCCCAAGAAGAACGGAGACATCAGGCCGTGTGGTGACTACAGGCAGCTGAACTCCATCACCAAGCCGGACAGGTACCCGATTCCGCGGGTGCAGGATTTCACGTACGGATTGGCAGGTAAGTCGATATTTTCTAGGATTGATGTAAATAGGGCTTTTCACAATATTCCCGTTAATCCCAGTGACATCCCTAAGACAGCAATCATCACCCCGTTCGGGCTGTATGAGTTTGCTCGTATGACCTTTGGCCTGTGTAACGCCGCCCAAACGTACCAGAGATTTATGGACAATGTGATCACAAAAGGCATCGAGCAAATTTTATGCACCCCGGAAGACGGTGATAAAAGTAAAAAATCACAACTCTTTTGCTATATTGATGACGTCATTTTGGCTAGTGACTCAGTCGAATTAAATAAAAAACATCTAGAATTATTGTTTGAACGTTTCGAAAAATTTGGTTTAACTATTAATGTGTCAAAATGTGAATTTGCTAAGGATCGAATCGAATATTTAGGTTACGAGGTTTCAGCGAAGGGCATAAAACCTCTGAGTGAAAAAGTAAAGGCTATTATTGAAATGCCACGCCCTAAGACTATCGAACAGTTGAGAAGGTTTTTAGGAATGATAAATTTTTATAGGCTTCATATACCTCAGGCAGTCAAACATCAGAAGGAACTAAATAAATATTTAATTAATTGTAAGAAAAAAGATAAAACTGAAATTGTATGGTCCACCGCCGCGATAGAATCGTTCGAAAATTGTAAAGTCAGCCTAAAAAATGCCGCTACCCTAGAGTACCCACTAGCGAGCGCCCCTTTAGGTCTGATGACGGATGCATCGGATACTTGTGTAGGAGCAGTATTGCAACAATGGAACGGCAAAGCGTGGGCTCCGCTAGGATTCTTTTCTAAAAAATTATCCGACACTCAGGTTAAGTATAGTACCTATGATAGGGAGCTACTCGCTATGTATATGGCCGTCCACTATTTCAGAAATCAGATCGAAGGTCGTGTGCTATCGATATTTACGGACCATAAACCTTTAACTTTTGCATTCACTAGAACTACGAGCGATAAAGAAACTCCGAGGAGAGTTAGACAGCTATCGTACATAAGTGAATATACTACGGATATTAAACACATAACCGGTAGTCAAAACATCGTAGCAGATACATTATCACGTCGGGGTCACCAATTTAGGAGACCCCTTTCGGGAATGATAATCAGAGATATTATATTGAATATTTATTGGGCGCAACTAATCGCGCGCACCTCCACCCGATGACTGGCTATACTGCCGTTTACATACATGAACAATACCCATACAATATACATAGAATACCCCTACACCCCTCTTTTGTCTCCTAAGAGGGTTGGGGTGAAAAATTTTATACGCCAGATGTTAAGTTGGAAATAACAGTTAATAATATGACGTAAGTCCATTAAAGAAAAAAGTTTGATTCAAAGTCTGACCCCCTCTTTCGTCCCTTTAGAGGGGTGGGCGGAATTTTTTTTATAGACCAGATGTTAAGTTGCAAGAAGACAAATATATCTGCGAAAACCGCATTCAAATCGGATCAGTAGTTTTCGTGTGATGCTGGAACAAACATACAGACAGACAGACAGACAGACAGACAAAAAAACTAATCACATTTTTGGCTTCTATAGCGATGTACACCCCCCGCTTATTATTTTTTGAATATCTTTAATGTAGAGAATTCTCATTTCTACAGTTCTACAGTTTTTATATGTATAGATTCGAATGTGTGACTATATTCTATTTGTCTGTCCGTCTGTTACTTCCTCAAGCATAGACAGCTTCACCAATTTTAATGATAGTATTTGTATAACTATACTATAGTTCCGCCTTTCAGATTCAAGTTTTAAATTGAAAGTCCCATTTTTCTGACATAAAACAGCTGTCCCTATCTTTTAAAATGGTTTTTGTTTTGTATTATTTTTTGCTACTGATACTTTTATTTTATACTAACATTTTTTTTTATTTATTATTGGAACTCACCAACTTAAAAGATCACAAGACTAAAGAAAAAAAAATTTCTTTATGTATAAACCTACTGACCCTCGGATACTGTATCTAATTGATTATTATAAATATGTTGCTGCATTTACAAAAAAAGTATGAATAAATAATAGTTTACTTCTTAACACTTGTGTTCACGACGGTACATACCTCTGTCACGTCATTGTCAAATACCAACACGTATACTCCGTCCCTCAGAGCATAGCGAGAGAAGTGATCCAGTTCACGCCCCCAGCTATTCATCATCATCTCGGTGATGAAGTCTCATTCATGATCATCACCATCATCACCCGTAGGCTTACACACATTCTGTACATACTATGTACCCTAGTTACAGAACATTCTAGATTCCGAAGATAGCAATGGCATTACGAATACAAAACAGTATCTTTCATCATCATTAGCCTATCACAACTCACATGGCTTTCCCTTTAAACATGCGGTGTGTGCATTGCACAGCCATAACCAATCACCCATTAGTTTTTAAGTATTTCAATGTTATATGTTAGTGCGTCATGTCAAATTGTTGTTATTCTTTTGTGTTATAAACTCTGGCTGTGCTCTGTCCTTGTATGTTTAATAAAGATATTTTTATTTTATTTTTTATTTATTTATCACCGTACGGGGCTGTCTCTCTCAAAGAATGTCAACCATCCCGATTATAATCATAGTTATGTATGTTTAAATGTTTAATCTAACTCAAAACTCAAACTCAAACTCAAAATTTTTTATTCAGAATAAATTTTTGCAAATATTTTCTGAAAGTCTACAAAAGAACCGGCGTAAGAATCACTTTAAAATATGTCCTTAGGTAGTCCTAATCCATCCGCTACCAGACTTCTTCAAGATCAGTGGACGTATCAACGAAATTAAATATTTGTGTGAATTGTAATGCATACTATTCGGTTTTATTAATTCTTTTAGATGGATTAACAAAACTGAATAGTTAAGCTTATAGAACAATATCTAGTTGCACGTAGTGCCTTGCCAACATGAGCAAAGCCAAGTGCAAAGGTTTTAATCTAACCTAAAAAAACAACTTCACCGTAACCCTACCCTGAACCATATAAATTTTCTATATAGCAGCAGTCATAACTCAAAACAAGTTGTCCCAAGAGGTAAAAGATTATAACAATGCGTATAAACGTAATAGCTTAAACACATTAACTTTATAGTATGACACAGAAAACTAATAATGCACCTGAGACTCAAAGGTACGGGCACAAAGGCCATTAGAGGGAATGAAAGACTTTGTACGTCTTAGAAAAGTAACGACAATGTACATTGTACATGTGCACTATGATCGTGGACTTTAAACGTTTTTCCATTCATTAAATATAATAAGCAACTGGTTTTTTCATAATCATCCTGTTCTATGTATAACTGACGCGATGCCGGCCTACGAGAAAATCTCGAGATATCTCACTCTCGTGTGTAGTTATATTGTAGATTACGACATAATATCAGAATCATTTTTTGACATTATGTCGATAGATTTTGACAACAGATCTACATAAGAAAAAATTTATGTCATGTTAATGTCAATAGAGATGAAGAGAAACGCCATCAAACATCGAGAAAACGTGTAGACAATTTTTTCTCGTTGGCGTATGCTAGAGGGGCTGAACTCTCTTGAGCCAAAATCGCATCTTTTTCGCGGGTAAAAAGTCTCCTACATCCTTTGCCGCGACTCAAAATATCTCCATTATTAGATTTCAGCAACATCGATTACTCAATCCATACTCAAAGGTAAAAGTGCGTATGTCCGTATGTCTTCCGTCACCTCTTCACGCCCAAACCAGTAAACCAATTTTGCTGAAATTTGGTACTCAGATATTTTGAGTCCCTGAAAAGGACATAGTATATTTTTTAACCCGGAAAAATGTAGTTTCCGCGCGAATTTTGGTGCAACGGAGTTGCAGGTGTGATCTACTAACAAGTAAATTTAAAATGCACGTTAAATTCAAGCAGTAATCATGAACATTTATGAAAAGCCGTCCATTCCTCGTTTAGCTGTTCACGCGTAGTTTAGATTCAGAATGGGCATTGTCCAAAAAAAATCACATGTACTTTTTATATTTTTTTTCGTTAAAATAGGGTATTTTAAGAATATAAATTAAATAATTTTGAAATTCATTGGCTAGTTTTTTCTCAATAAATTTTTAAAGTTTCGCTCTGACGTCATCATCGGCGGCCAATTGACCTCTGCAGTACGTTTTTTTTTTCCTTTCAATCTTATTTATAATGGCTGGTTCGTCAAATGCAAGTTCTCATTATGTGAAAGCTGATACGAGAAGCTTACCAAAAGTTCGAAACGTAATGTTGGTCGAATTTATTGCTTATTTAACGCCATTGAAGGTCAAACTAAGGTTAAACATATTTGTTCAAAAATATAAGTAACTAATGGGTATTTTTTTCGTTTATATACAGAAAAACGATCACTGACCTTATTCCTCGAAATGTTTTTGTAATGAGCAAAATTTAAAAAAAATTGACAATCCCCATTGCAAATGCGACTAAACTAGTTCAGAGCGAAATAAAAATGTGAATAAATCGTCAGCTGACATCTGTCAGTGGAATAGTGGGGCAATTTAGCCAGCCTGTATAGAGCTTAGAATAATATTATGATATACTAGCTGATCCAGCATGATATTTTTTTGGATTGAAGGTTAATTTCATTTTTGGAAATGAAATAAACCTTCAAGAAGATATTGTATTCCCTCTTTAAACTGCAACCTGCAGCTCTTCTAAGCGAGTGTCCATGGGCGACAGTAGTTGATTTCCATCAGGTAACTCGTTTGCTCGTTTGCCCCCTTATACTTATACGTTGTGGGAATATTCTTGAGTCTACTGTTATAAAGCTAGTTGTTGTCCGCAATTTCTTCAGACTTGTGAATTTTTATCGCGCAGTCTGAATCGTACTTTTTTCCGAAATTAAATTATTATCATATTTCCTTTCTTAAGACCCAAAATATGTCCTTCTAAATTTTATAAAATCGGTACAGAGACACTTTCGCATTTACAATTAAACACGAAGTTATGTTACGGATAGTCATTACTCTAATAAATAAAATTTGGCCAAAAATCATTTTGAGTATTAAGGAAATCTTCAGTACATTAGAACTAAACAAAAGTTTAATATTATAAGAAATTGAATACCGGTTCAAAAAGTAGTAATCGCTTACATACACAAATAATACAGCCTAATAAACAACTTAATTTAAAAGTATATTAAACAGGTGTACATAGCACTTTATTTTTATTAAAATAAATGAAATAGTTTCTTATTTTCAATTAAAAATACTCCAGAAGCACAACAAAATATAACCAAATATTAAGTTGGTTTAGGAAAAATAAGACCTGTTTATTCAGCGCGTTTGGTTCCACAACACACAGACAGGAAAAATAGTAACAATAAATTATATCTCTTAAAACTATAAAATACAGTACAATTAAGACATTGGTCACCAAAAAAAATATATATATATATCCACAGCCGAACATATAACCTCCTCGTTTTTTGGAAGTCGGTTAAAAATAGTTTTACTGAAAGGCCAAGGAGCCTTCTATTGAGGCCATTTTGAATTTTTATATTGACGGAAATGGCTTAATTTTCTGGAAATAATTAAATCGGAAGCTGTATAATAATAATAAAAATCTTTCATTATGATAATGCAATTAGCCTACTATAAAACTAAATAAACAAAAAAACTATGAGCAAACTGTTTTGGCGCTAAAATTAAAGCGCGCTTATTCGACCGTTTAACCGCGGTCGCGTTCGGCCGAAGAATGGTTTTGGTATTTCACGTGAGTAATTATTATATGTATTTGAATTTAAATGACGTATTTCATAGTGAAATAATTTATATCATTATTATTTACTTTTTGCAAATACTGCTGCGAAGCTAAAGTGTTTTCTATGATTATATTATAACTAGCTGACCCGGCAAACGTTGTTTTGCCATATAAATAATTTTTGGTATGAAAAATAGATGTTGGCCGATTTTCAGACCTACTCAATATGCTCACAAAATTTCATGAGGATCGGTCAAGCCGTTTCGGAGGAGTACGGGAACGAACATTGTGACACGAGAATTTTATAATATACTAGCTGTCCCGGCAAACGTTTCTTTGCCATATTATAGTTTAAGTACATCGCCCGTATTATTTTACCTATTGTAGTGACTAAATTAATATGTCACCATGGCAACGCCCATCGCTATCATGGTCGTCGTTTTTCTCGAGTTGTAATAATTTACTATTATTTATTCAACAAAGTCACTTATCAATATAATAAGTACCAAGTAGCCGATTCTCACACCCACTGAATATGCATATAAAATTTCGGAGGAGTTCGTGGACTAACATTGTGACACGAGAATTTTGTATACAAGATAAGATACATTATATTTTTGCGCAACAGGAAATATAACAAAATCAATTCGTACTCGTAACCGGAACGAATTTCAGTTGCTTTGCTGTTGTGAAAGTATGATATGGATATAGCATATGGATGGATGGATTTAAAGGTATCTTGTAGTTCTGAAACTTAAAGCTGAGCTGTAAGTGTAAAAGACTCTATTATGACTGAGAATCCCGGGAAATATCATGAGATATTTTTTTTACCAAGAGAAAATGTACAACTACGAAAAAACAATAAAGCAAAAGTGGTAACGTTAACCGAAAAAAATCGTTTCAGTGTTGCCGCTGTCGATCGCCCCAACCCCAACTAACATTAATTAAAACATTCCGAGCTGTCAATCTGTAAAAATCAAAGTTTGGTCCGCAATGAGTCGCGCTTTGGTCGTAGTTCGGAGTTCGCAAACACATCGCGTTCCGTACATAAATCATCCAACAATCAGGCCGCTAAGAGGTTTCGGCTTTGCGACACACACGGACCGACAATTGTCTTAAAACCGTCAGGGCGTTGGGCCGTCATGAATCATGATGATTGGTTACCACTGTTGTAGTATGGTGCCACAGTAGTTGCAGTAGAAAGAATATGTGATAGGCCAATAATTGTCAGTTAAAAAATTAATAATATGATTGCCACCATAGGATTGAAAATCTCTATAGCATGCCCGGTTGATATAGATTCTAGAACTCTGGAACGAACTGTCACCAGCAATATTTCCGGACCTTGAAGAAGAGAGCGTATTCCTTCTTAAAAGGCCGGCAACGCACCTGCAGCTCTTCTGGTGTTGCAAGTGTCCATGGGCGACGGAAGTTGCTTACCATCTTACAAGCAACAAAGCAAGCAAGGAATACGCTCTCTTCTTCAAGGTCCGGAAATATTGCTGCCCATACAAATTGCCCGGATCGGCAATTTCAAATTTGTATGAGTATGACGACGGATTTTTTTGAGTGTGTTCAACGGTGTTCACCCGAATAAACTTTTTAAAGAATTATTTCGTAATTTACTTGTAAATACTAAATATCATTTAGCAACTCAGATGGCAATGAGGCACTAATTATGTCTAAAATTACACCTAATGATGTTCATTCCAGTGGATTAGGTGCGGAATTTTGAAAGCTATTTCGAAATGGACTTCTTAAGTTTTCGCGAGTATCACTCATGATATTATAAGTTTAAACACTTACGGATTTTGTCGCGGAGCATTTATATTAATCCCGACGTTTCGGCTGCCTTACAGCTGCCGTGGTCACGGGCGGACTGAGGTGACAGGTGTCCAATCTCTTGAAGTTATTCAACTACCCTACGATTCATCATTTTTGTTTGCGTTCCGATCTACGCAGAACGAACTCACAGTGTCTTGAAGCCGAGGAGTCATGGATTTGTGCTTGAGTTTGTTTATTACTGGATCCCAACTAGATGGCAGCACCCAACCATCTTCACAGTGTCTTGAAGCCGAGGTCCAAGGCCCAAGAATGATACGCGAGGCCATAGAAATTAAAAAACACCCTAAGTTTAACCGTGAAGATGGTTGGGTGCTGCCATCTAGTTGGGATCCAGTAATAAACAAACTCAAGCACAAATCCATGACTCCTCGGCTTCAAGACACTGTGAGTTCGTTCTGTGTAGATCGGAACGCAAACAAAAATGATGAATCGTAGGGTAGTTGAATAGCTTCAAGAGATTGGACACCTGTCACCTCAGTCCGCCCGTGACCACGGCAGCTGTAAGGCAGCCGAAACGTCGGGATTAATATAAATGCTCCGCGACAAAATCCGTAAGTGTTTAAACTTATAATATTTCGAAATTCAAGATTTTCAACCGAAAACATTTGGAGTATGTTTTCTAAACAAGGCCTAGTTAACATCGAATTTCTCAGAACATTTCCTTTTAATTCACAGGATTCAAAGCTATAATTATTTATTTGAAGGGATTTGTTGTTTCCTCAAAATATTATCGAGTAATTTGTTTACGTACTTATACTATGAATTAAAGTTATTGCTTTTAACGTAAAGTATATATTAATAAATATAAATATAAAATAATTAAACATGTTTATAATGAAAAAAATCACATAACATGCCTATAGAGTATAAAGTATCAATAGTTGCCAGTTAATTAAAAAATCATAAAGAAGAAATAATACACAATAAATGATTTTTGGTTGCTTAGATGAATTTGCTGCAATGCAATAATAGTAATAAATTAAATCAATCAATAATATTAATTAAGAAATTCACGCAATTAACTACATTATATGGTTCGATATTTTTAACCTAAAACATGAAACAAACCCGTTTTAAAACTAACTACAAACCCGTGTGTTTTCAATGTTATTCAAAGTCGAAGTAAGTTTCGTTTTTTTTACGAACTTAATAAAGATTTCCGTTGTGTCAGAAAATGGATGTACGATAAACTCATATTTTAATATTAGGGGATTCGCCTTCCATACCGCTTAAGCTCTGGTAATAAAATTGTGTATTGCGTTTGTTATATGAATGGCGTAATCGGCTTAGGCCACGCGTACACATGCGACATTGCAACTGTACCGCCACATTACTAGAATCACTATTACTTTAGAAAAAAAGGACGGGTTGCACTCCGGGAGTGCCGGCAGAAGTGAAAACTTGATTATTAACGTTGTGCATTATTTTTTTTAACCCATTTAATATGAAAATCGATTTTTAAAAATCTTTTTTTTTTTATTAATCGAAACCCTTACAATCGGTTAAATTTTTATCCCATTTTTTATGGAAATCGATTTTCAAAAAATCGTTTTTTTTTTAATTAATCCAAACCCTTACAAATTTTTTAACCCATTTTTTATGAAAATCGATTTTTATTATTAATCGATTAAAAATAAAACCCTTACAATCGATTAAAAATATCGACAATCGAAAAAAAACAATCGATTTTTCGATTAATCGATTTCGATGTTACAACACCACTCTCCAACCGTCTTACGGTTTTTCGATCAGCACGAGAATCTGACGCGAGTTTTACAGTTTTTACCCATCCCACAAAAGTGTTCAACGCCGCTAAAGAAGTTTTCACTTCAAAAACAGTTCTAAGGGATACTTTAACCAAACCAATACTGTAAAGTTACGTAATTTCCAATGTGTTTGATCACAATAATGTGACATCACACACATTACTCTGTATAAAGGTCCAGACTATGTCATGGTTGTGACCATAAAGTTAATATACCTATCGGAATAGAGCAACAATCTCGAGCTGTCAAACGTAACCAAAATTGGTTTTCATCTGTGTGAAAAATATGTGTACGTATACACTTACACAAGCATGATTGAACATGAATTCTATGAGATTATATTGACAACGTGCGGCACGTGCCGACTGGACGTCAAAAAAAGAGTGCTGCTGTCATGTATCACACGTCTCTTTTTACCACGCGGTGTTACTGATAGTGGCATCTCGCTTGCTCAGGCCTTTGTTTCTCTATTCCGCTAGGTATATTAACTTTATGGTTGTGACTGAAACTACTTGTACTATTATTTATTCTGAGTTAAAACTTTATAACATGACTAGATGAAAACCCGGCTTCGCTCGGGTAAACTTGTTACTCAATACACATCTAGGTACAAAATGTAGGTTAATATTTGTGTAGTCTTCATTTCTCAAGAAATATTAAAGGAAAGCAAGACAGAAGAGACAGAAGAGATGAAATAACTATGTAATACCAACTTTTATATTGTATTTGTGTTATTTTATAACCACATCTGCGAATAACACTATCGCAGCATTGCACAAACCTCATTGGTTTTAAATGCTGTTATAAGTTAAGCTTTTGTAACTGTATAATGTATATTATGTTTTATTTGGTGAATAAATAAATTTATACGTGGGAGAGCCATGCTTCGGCACGAATGGGCCGGCTCTACCGGAGAAATACCACGCGTTCTTACAGAAAACCGGCGTGAAACTGCGCTTACGCTGTGTTTCCCCGAGTGAGTGAGTTTACCGGAGGCCCATTCCCCTGCCCTATTTCCTTCCCTACCCTCCCCTATTCCCTTCATTTCCCATCCATACCCTCCCCTATTACCCTTTTCCGTCTTAAAAGGCCGGCAACGCACCTGCAGCTCTTCTGACGCTGCGAGTGTCCATGGGCGACGGAAGTTGCTTTCCAACAGGTGACCCGTTTGTTCGTTTGCCCCCTTATTTTATTTAAAAAAAAGACGGGTTGCACTCCGGGAGTGCCGGTAGAAGTGAAAACTTGATTATTAACGTTGTGCATTTTTTAAGCCATTTTTTATGAAAATCGTTTATTAAAACATCGTTTTTTTTTTTATTAATCGAAACCCTTACAATCGATTAAAATTTTAACCCATTTTTTATGAAAATCGATTTTTAAAAAATTGATTTTTTTTTCATTAATCGAAACCCTTACAATTCAAGTTCGAGTTTTCGAGTTCGAATTTTCGAGTTTTCGAGTTCGAGTTTGAGTTCGACACAAACACTACTCTCCAACCGTCTTACGGTTTTTCTATGGTTTTTCGATCAACACGAGAATCTGACGCGAGTTTCACAGTTTTTACCCATCCCACAAAAGTGCTCAACGCCGCTAAAGAAGTTTCCACTTCAAAAAAACATAGATAGGTACGTATATAGCTTAGTTCAGGGGTCACCAATTAATTTTGCTCGGGGTCCATAATTATTAAGAAATGCAATGACCTTCGCGGTCCAAACATAAAAAAAATTAAGCAAGGATAATAATATATTTAATTATTTACAAAGGCATATCAATGAGAAACGTGACATTTTTTTATTTTTGTAGGCTCTAATAATTATTATAGACTTTCTGAAGTTTGGAGTGAAATATTGGTGCAAGCTATTGACATTAAATCCTAGAGATGATCATCAGTAAGTCGAGACCGAAATTTATTTTTAACGAAATTCATCTTCGAAAATGCTTGGTCCGCACACAGTGGGTCGGCGGCGGTCCGGATGCGGATCACTTTCCGCCATTTGGTGACCCGTAGGTAAATATAAAAACTGCAAAAGTTTTAGGTACTTACATTTAAAATATTTTTATTTCAAATCAACATTATCTAAGGTTAATTTCTCTTGCATTCGCCATTCAGTCTTTTTTTGATTTCTTTACATTGGCAGGTAAGTAAGTACTTACTAATTTTAAAAACAAATAGTATAGTATTTTAACCGACTTCAAAAAATGAGGCTATCAATTCGAACCCTGTTGTACAACTCGACAATCGGGTTTAAATTTCTTAAAAACATTACTATACAACCAACTTTTAATTTTAGAATGTGTGGTGGTAGACCTGCAGGCGTTATAGAATTTAGGAACTGTACAGGATAATTTAAAACATCATTATAAACGTCCTCAACTATTTACTATACATACATTACAACTATACATTATAAATATACTACACCTACAGCGTCAGAACACTCACAGTGGTACTGAGAACTACAAAAAAAAGGGTCTGCTAGAAAATGAGAACTCAGACATTTTTATGTTGGCAACTCTGTCTTTACGTCAATGACACATGTGGCATGTGTCAGTTTACAGCAAGATGGCTCGTGAAGTTTGTTTAGAATTCAGTGTCAGTGCCATTACATTTTAACGAAATACTCCAAAATCCGAATTTTGCGGATATAAGTTGTCGATTCGAAATCAATTTTTTTTTTATTTTCTATTATTCACATAAGGTTTCGATCGAGTCTACCGTACCCCTGAACGAAATTATTAATATAGATAACAATTACCATGAAACAAAAACACACTTCTGCAATGTCAGATACAGCAACAGTGATCTGGATGAACTATAAATAATTATAATAAGATCATTGTAACCAATTTCTTGGAAATAAAGACTTACTTACTCACTTACTTACTTACCTACTCTAAAAATTAATATTAGATCTGTATCTTCGTAATTAGATAACTCACAAGTTTTTGATTTTGTAACAACTGGAGGCAACACATGGCTTAATCTACAACATACAAGTACAAGAAATATTATGATAAGTTAGCCAAAAAACCGAAGTTTTTCACTAGAAATTTAGTAGCATCTGTGAAAGGGGCCTAAATCGTCGAAATGGCAGGATTAACGTGGCGCTTGTTACTGCACTAAATTGTTTTGTCATCGATACTGTTATATCATGCGTACAGCTTATACCCCATTTGCATCCACTAAAATGTATAAAATGAAATAAGCATAGAATAGCATACATAATATAATTAATATATCTTTTTATATTAAGTATATAAAAATTACAATTTTTATATAAAAAAAAAGATACATATAATTATATAAAAAATTCTCGTGTCACGATATTAGTCCGCGAACTCCTCCGAAACGGCTTTACTGATTTTTACCAAATTTTATATGCATATACAGTAGGTCTGAGAATCGGCTACTGGGTACTTTATAATTTATTGATAAGTGCATTTGTTGATTATATAATAGTAAATTATTACAACCTGAGGCTGACGGCCACCATTGTTTGTGCGGCGGGATAGCGATGGACGTTGCCATGGCGACATACTTATTGAGCCACTCGAATAAAATAATATGGGCGAAATACATAGAGTTATTATGTACTACGTACTTATATTATGACAGTGGCGAAAAACTTTATATTATGGCAAAGCAACGTTTGCCAGGACAGCTAGCTGTTATATTATATAATAATATTAATATGTTTCTCTACTTGTATGGTAGACATAGCAAAATTAAATTAAAGGCAATAGTAATTTTACCTAACGAACAACGGTGGTTCAATACCACCAATAAAGAATGAAATACTTAAATAAAATTGCTTATTTCTGATCATTACAATGAAATAATAATTGTCATCTTTAGCCAAGTTACATACGATAATTTCTATGAGTACCATGGCGGTTGTGACCGCTTAATGCTTAATCCATAAACTTTTGATAATTATAATATAAAATTTCAGTATTGAAATCGAAAACTGTGAAGTTAATCTATCAGAAAACAAGTTTTCTCATAAATAAACTAAGACGTGAGGTAAGAACAGCAGAAATGGGAGCTTTAGGGCCTGAAAAATGATATGAAATAAAAAAGTTAAAAAGTTACCAGGTTTGTTCAAATTACAGCGAAAAAATCAGTAATTGTCCGTTTGATATAAAATGTTAGTTACTGTGTTTTTCCACTCACGTCTTCAGAGGAATTCATCTCACATAATCCGACAACGTAACATAGATCCATCTACGTATCAATAAATTTCTCTGACAGTACAACTGACCCTTTGTTATGTCGCATGTGTGTAGAGAGCCTAATGTGTTTATGCAGCGGACTTAACGCGCATTAGCTCGTAATTACTGCGTCCGAACCCCTATGTATAGTGCGCATACGATTCGTGACAGATAAACATTACTAATGTATAGTATACGATTACACTATAATATTAATAGATACTTATTATTAAACTTTTAATTATATTTATCGTGTATCGACATCAAAATGTCTAAAACTATATTTTAAATGATCCGCAAGTAGGCCTTGACCTGCAAACTCCCTCTTAAAAGGCTGGCAACATCAGAAGAGCCGCAGGTTTGATGCCGGCAACGCAAGTCGCAAGTGTCCTTGGGCGACGGTAGTTGTTTGCCCCCTTATTTCCCCTTAAAACAAAGAGAAATCAGAAAGTCAATCTGCAGTACCTTCGACATGAAGACTTAGGGCGGAACTCGGAGAACCACGAGCACAAGATGATCGAACACATCCTACTCCATCCATCATCAGGCAATCAGGTGATCAGCCTGTATTGTCCTAACCAAACTTGGAAATAGCATGTTTCTAACGCATGAATCGAACCCACGACCTCCGACTCAAGAGCCGAGCTCTGAACCACTGGACCACGGAGGCGACTATTACATATTCCTATTATGACGTTGTATGTCTGAAAAACAGCAAGATTTACAAATAATCGTGTCGAGTTTGTATGCGACCCTTGTAGCACCCACAAATGAAGCCCTCCAAACGTCCTTTAGGTCATCACACCATAGTTCAAGCTATAAAGTTCAACTTTATAGCTAATATAAAACTATATTATAGCCTATCTAGTTTTAGATGACGGTCACAAGTCACAACTCAGTTGAGGCAAAATTCGTTTATTACGCGAGAACCGTACTTATATTTTTCCGGAATAAAAAGAATCATAATAATATTATGTCCTTTCCCGGGACTCAAATTATGTCCATACCAAATGTCGGCAAAATCGGCTCAGAGGTGCTGTCGTGAAGAAAAAACAGACAGACTGACAGCGACATAAATTTACAAGAGTTAAAAAAATACTCTTTCAGCGCTGCTACTGTCACAGTGAAGTATATACAGGGGGCTTATAAATACCCTAACGTATTATCTCTTTATTTTGTTACACCATGTTTAAAAATGGTATTTGACCTATTGGTATAGCTTGTCTTATCTGTGGTTAACCAGCCTTTGTACAAATTGTAATTTATTGATCTAATATTGTTGAAAAAACCTGCTTGGCATATCTAAGTTATTTTTCAAGTATCATTATCGGCAAATTACAATATAGTTATTTACATTTCAGAGTTGAACTTCAGCATAAATAGGACGACTCGATCCATACCATGGTCTCAAAGAAAATAGACGAGAAATAAAGCTTATCTTGTGTTTAGCTAAGAGATTTTTTCAGTTTCAATATTCTCTAATTGGTTCAAAATGTTGCATACGATTACATAGGTAAAGACTTTTGAATTACCTGCCCGGCTGAGCTAGACCCGGTGCCGAGGGTAACGCTTCAGTTTGCCGAAGCATTCCCTTATTTTGTAGGAAGTCCGGTCGCTTTGAAGTAGACCGGCCGGTCGTGGAGGGAGTCCTGTGTTAGACAGATCCAGGACATCCCTCCGTATACGGCTGAAGGCAAACCGCAGGTGGTTTTAGTAGGTAAGAGTCCCACATATCCCCGGGGTGCTTCAGTTTACCTGAGACACATCACCAACCCGGGGCACCCATGATGGGTTTCCCCTGCGTATCAAAAAAAGATAAAAACTTTTAAATTCAATTATTATAAAGCTACATGGTTACTATGTTTCACACATAGAAGTGTAATCATTGCCTCTACTCGACACGATTACATCATACTGAGTGCCGCCTTTACAAAATTTCATATTTTAATAATTTAAAGTTAATTGTAATTCGACAATATTATTTCTCAAAAGACTTTGTGGTATATAGTGTGTTATAAATACAGGCATTATAGTAATTATACAGTAATTATTTTCAAGCCCTGTTTGAAATGAAAATGAACAAAAATAAAAATCTGTATTAATTAAAAGTATTTTTAAAAAGAGGTTTAAATGTGCATTAATTGTATTTACTGCAATTCTGTACGATTTTATTTATTTAATTTAATTAATTACCTTTGATGAAAATTACGTCGTCGTCATATTTGTGTACATTTAATTTAATTATGATATTGTTCACCCGTATGTTGTAGGCATTTCAGTATTAATTGAAATATTTACCATCTTTTTGGTAAAAGGTGGCCCCGTGCGAGTTTCTTACGCCGGGTTAGTTCCCTAACCGATGGTAGGTCTCATGTAGACTTTCTAAAAGTGTTAATTTTTTCATTTCATTTCATTTCGTGGTTAATCATTGGAACCATTATTCAGTAGAAAAATCCTAATGATACAGTCTGAATAATCAGAGCAATAGCAGTTCTTACACTTCTTAGCACTTTTATATGAAAAACGTAATAAAAGTACAGTATAGTGAACTACAAAATAATAAAAAGTTACGTAAAGTACGACTACATATCATTATAAAACAACTCAGTATCAAAGTATGAAATTTTGTGACATGTTATTTAGATTATCATCTTGTTTACCTGAATCAAAAATTGTTTTACAAAGAAGCTACCGTGATGGAAGAAGAAAAATAGGAAAAAAAATTATATAAGGAACCAATAAAAGAAAAAAAAATTAAATGTATTACAATTATTACGTTTCGTTTATTCGTAGGCACTGAATATCACTTTGCTCTCAAAATATCGAATGCTACCGTGCTAAAGGTTTCCAAAAGCAACTTAGAAATGTCCGAGTAAGTTTGGAGAAACACCTCCATCAAACCAACTACTAAAACATTCAGAGCGGCCAAATGAAGCAAACGTGGAGAGATCATTAAAATAATTATCCTCGGAATTGGTAATTACGCGACGCTTCAGGGACGCCGCACTTCAGCCGCCGAGAAATGGAGCCGTTGTGGAAAATGGTCATGTTAAAACGAGCCAAGTCTACGGCAAAATGAAAGAGAATTTGGCTTAAAAAGCAGGAACTAGCTATAATAGAATGAATTGACACTTTAGCCGTAGAGTAGTGGAGCATTTTTGGAAAATGGTCAATGGTCATGTTAAAATGAGCCAAGTCTACGGCAAAATTAAAGAGAACTTGGCTTCTAAAGCAGGAAGTAGATATGAGGAAATGAATTGATACTTTAGCCGTCGAGCAGCGGACCACTTGGAAAATTGTCATGTTAAGATGAGCCAAGGATATGGTAAAATGAAAGATTACTTGGCTTCAAAGGGAGGTAAAACTTACTGAATAGGTGAATGATAGTTATCAATGATAGTCTTTATACTACCGTAGACTTTTCTCTACAACTGCCAAGTAACAGAACCGTTGTTTAAAAGGTATCATAATACGAGTATTGTAATGAACTAAGGCCAATCTTGCTACAGCGTTAACAATATGTGAATATAAAAGCTTTTTAAAAACATTTTAAAAGACGTCATACAAAATGCTTAAGAAACCTATAACATCGTTATTGTCTTTAAGCTTATTCTTGTAATTATTATATAAGGAAGAATTAATACGCCCAAGTAAACTTCAAAGGAGTCCAATGTTGTACTTTTGAAACAAAAGGATAAGAAGACAATGTGCAACTTATTAAATCATGTTTTACTTCATTTACCACTCAATCAAGTTTGTGTTGAAACAATCTGAGTTATAAAGTCTTAGCAATCGAATCAGAGACTTGGCTGCGGCGCAACCCTGTGACCAGATACCGTGACTCTAAGCTCGTTTGAGGGTATAAATTGCCCGACGCAATTAAAGACGCCAGACTACGTAATGAATAATTTGTCAATTGTAAAGCTTGGATCACATTGTTTGAATATGCAGGAAATTATGTGTGAAATGATTATTCATTATTTGATTAATGTGTTTAATTAAAATGTAATTTGTTTTTATTCGTTTAAGTAATAATTGTATTCAATATTTATTATAGCGTTGGGTTAAATGTAAGGTAGATATACACATACTAATGAGGCTTTAGGCCGACACATTATGGCGACTGAAGCAGTCGCCGCTACAAACGAAATGTATAGAGATAAAGCGCAACCAAACGGACACTCCGTTAATGGACCTGTTTGGATGTGAAATACAGCAATAACTGGATCAGTTACTGCAACGTTTTCACGCCAGACGGCAGCACAAACACAGACAGTAAACAAAAAGTTTACTTCAACGCTTGACAACGTTTCTGTAATTCTGCATGCACACTACATATCAGTATATTGACCGAAATATGTCCGGTTTTGGTCGGATTATTTACATACATGCTAGTAACGCCCTCTGGTCCAATCTTTGCGTATTATTCCCTATTATTCATAAGTTGCTGTTCAAACTAGGTATATTACGTCATAACTGCTGGACTAACAGAACAACAATAATTTTAATGAAGGGTTCAGAATTACGGTTTTCAAAGCAAGCATAACTTATTGTAACATTGTAAATGTGTAGAAACACTTAACTCGACTTGAGGGATAGCGGAACCAAACTCACAAGTCAGTGTTATTTGTTGAAACAAAAGCGTAGCACCTCCGAGTGGAATAATTCTGAATATCTAAGGCAGAGTTTTTCAACCTTTTAAGCCATTACATGGATTTTATCGCAGGATTTGAGCGCGGCGACCGAATCAAAAAATTCCGTAACGAAAATAAACCTAACACCCCCACTCCGACCGGCACAGCGGTGCGGCGTTGCTGGTATCGTCTAACAACGTTTCAGTTCGGCGGATTTTGGCAGGGTGTGTGCGTGTGACTAGACATAATATGCGAATTATAATAATTGCATAAGTTGATAAAATGTTTTGAAATAGCTATACTGCGGCATTCCCCGAGTGCCACACTTTTTTCTAAAACAGTTCTCTTGACCTCGGGCGACCCTCCTACGAAAGCTATGCGACCCCCCCAGGGGTCGCGACCCACAGGTTGAAAGATACTGATCTAAGGTGAAACGAGAACTCGCGCATACTTTAATTTAAAAGTTTTGCTCGTGTAGACTGCGCTTTATAGTTAGTTATTAAATAGAGCAATAAATATAAAGGTTTAACAAGAAAATTCTGGGTCTTGTATTACTTCCGTAACTTGATAAGACAACACTATACTTATGTAGTGAATTATAGTTTGAGAGTATAACAACAGTGGCGTAGCTACCGCCGTATATGCCGTATCAATTATACATGGCCCCGGCCCATAGGGGCCCCTAACGTGCGCAAGAAAAAATGTATGAAATCTTTCAATTTTTAATTTACAAAAGTCATGAAAGGCCAGCCTTACTACGGGCCGCCAAACAAATTCTTATATGGGGCCCAGGCACAGGCTCGCTGCGCTTCTGTATAACAGCAAACTGATGCCTCCTTGGTTTAAAGCGTGGGTATTGACGGTGGTCGTGGGTTTGATTTCCATGTTAAATTTTTTTAAGAGAACTAGATAATGGGCATTGTCCAAAAAAAATCACATGTACTTTTTATATTTTTTTTCGTTAGAATAGGGTATTTTAAGAATATAAATTAAATAATTTTGAAATTCATCGGCTAGTTTTTTCTCAATAAATTTTTAAAGTTTCGCTCTGACGTCATCATCGGCGGCCAATTGACCTCTGCAGTATGTTTTTTTTCGTTTCAATCTTATTTATAATGGCTGGTTCGTCAAATATAAGTTATCATTATGTGAAAGCTGATACGAGAAGCTTACCAAAAGTTCGAAATGTAATGTTGGTCGAATTTACTGCTAATTTAACGCCATTGAAGGTCAAACTAAGGTTAAACATATTTGTTCAAAAATATAAGTAACTAATGGGTATTTTTTTCGTTTATATACAGAAAAGCGATCACTGACCTTATTCCTCGAAATGTTTTTGTAATGAGCAAAATTTAAAAAAAATGGACAATCCCCATTATGTTATTGTTTCCTAATTTTATTTTTTAAAGATTACGTTAATGCCGACTTAGTCTTTAAGATGTATGACCTTTATAAATTAAATAATAAAAAAACAATAATATTATGTCTTAGGTAAGTTAGGTAAAGACATACAGGGTGATCACAAGAATGATCTATGCGTCGGATGGGCATATAAAAAGTTGGTTCAGTCCATCATCCGTCCACTTGGTTATTAGGGTAAAAGAAGTGACAAGTCTTGTGGTACTGAAATTTTATAATCCAAGTCCTATATTGGACTTGGATTTAGTCAGGCTAAACTTTAGCTTGTGATAAAACGAAAATATGATAAAAAATAACAATAATAATTGTATATTCGCTAGCTACGGCCTTTTTAATAAAATAATAATGGCACCGAAACTTTCTCGAATTTCCATTTAAATCAAAATATTATAAGAATCGATCACTAAACTCCGAACAGATTTTCCTCTGAAACTTCGACAATTGAATAATTGTATTATTATATAATTTAATTTTGCGTTCGGACGCGACGGAAAAGTTAGAAAAGTGTACGAAATGTATTTTGTAGCGCCGCAGGACCCGAGCCGGAGTTGTTCTCGCAAAAATCCATTAAATATTGTACAAGCCATCGAGATAACATCTAAGGATACCCCATAATTTACGCTGTAAGTTGTCACTCACAAGTCACAGCGTGAATTATAGGGTATCCCACCAAAAACATAAATGTAAATATGCTGAGCCAAGTTCCATGCAAACATTATATTTCTTGTCTATGGACTTCGCCGTAAAAAGGATGGAGATCTAAATGAGTGCCAAGTTCCATGGAAAATCGAAATAAGTACGTATAGGAACCAAATAACATTATAAACAAATAATAGTCTATTTCTTTGCTTTATTAAATGTCTATAACAATTGATGTTATTTAAATAATGTGAGATCTTAAACTAGATTAGATTTTACTTGGCTAGTTTTCATCAGAATTAAAATGTTCAATAACTTTATGAAAAATGACTGACGTAATGAAAACTTGCCAAGTTAGATCTAATCTAGTTTAAAATCAATTGTTATAGACATTCAATAAAGCAAAGAAATAGACTATTATTTGTTTATAATGTTATTTGGTTCCTATACGTACTTATTTTGATTTTCCATGGAACTTGGCACTCATTTAGATCTCCATCCTTTTTACGGCGAAGTCCATAGACAAGAAATATAATGTTTGCATGGAACTTGGCTCAGCATTTTTACATTTATGTTTTTGGTGGGATATCACTACTTTTTGTAAAGTAAACTTTCCGAGCAAGGGTAGACACCTTCATCTTCCCAGTTTAAACATTCATAATATTCGACTATATTCAATGGCAATTCGCAACCTTAATGTGTCGTTTCACCACTTCCCGACAAGTGCCGGCTATGCTATCCGCGACTTATCTGGCAGGTACTACAACTATCAGATAAGTTGTGGATAGCCTATCTTAAACTTATCAGGAAGTGGAGAAACAGCCCCTAAGCCTTGTTGAGACGTGAGTATCATACGAATAAAACAAAGAAAATACAAGCGAAGGGAAAATGCAGCTACCATCATAAGGCATTGGAATAATATGGTATAACACAAGTGTATTTCCAACCAGTAACTATATAGTGTACAACTTACTATGCGGAAGTTAAGTAGCTATTATTATAGCTGTCTAACAGACAGACAGACAAACGGACGGATGGACAGACAAACGGACAGACATATTGAAATAATTATATGTCTATTCTCGGGACTCAAACTATATCTCTATACCAAAGAACAATCGGTACAATCAGTTTAGGCGTGAAGACGTAACAGACAGATAGACACACTTCATAAAGTCACCTTCTACACATTTCAAGTTTTTCCAATTCATAAATAAAATATGTTTACGGGGAGCTCCCATACAATAAACGTGATTTTTTGCCTTTTTTGCTCTAAATCAATAATGGCAGCCGAAAGGTACTTGAAATGTTCACAAAATCCTTACCTATATTTCTTCTTTCATAACAAATAATAAAAGTAAAATGAAATAAATATTTAAGGGGGGTCTCCATACAAAAAAACACAATTTTCGCTCTGTACGACTCGCACTTGACCATATTTTTTGTTTTCGGATTTTTCCCTACGGTTAGACACAATTATCGAGCTGGATTCCAAATTTCAGCTTTCTAGGTCATCTGGAAGTGGGTTAGAATTTTGATCTATAGGTCAGTCAGTCAGTGATAAAAATTTAGATTTTCGGACGTTAATATCTCAACCACCGTTTAAGCTGTGCTTATGAAATTTAAAGTATGTATTTATCTCGCAAGTCTCATTATATGAGCTAAATTTGAAACGTTTATGTGAAATAGTTTCTGAATTATGAGGGGGTCAAAAGTAGCTGCAAATGGTTCGTGTAACGGTGCGGCTCGCCATTCTGTCATCCCGGAACTCGGCTTGACACTCTGCCGCGTGTCTAGATCATGTATGCCAATAAACTTTATAGTTTGGCGGGATATGAGTGTAAGCTACTAATGTATTATTTTTGAATAAAAGAGAAAAAAATATATAGTGTCTAAGAAAAGCTAATACGAAAGGTATAGAAAATCACTTTTTTTTTAAATACAAAACACAAAATTCTCGGAACTCGAATTGTAAGGGTTTCGATTAATTAAAAAATCGATTTATTAATAATCGATTTTCATAAAAAATGGGTTTAAAAAATGCACAATGTTAATAATCAAGTTTTCACTTCTGTCGGCACTCCCGGAGTGCGACCCATCTTTTTTTTACCAAAAATGTATCCAATACTTTCGAGGTCGCAGTTTGATACCAAAAACTTGTTATAGGATATCTCTAGTGCGTCACAGTGCCACATAGTAGTTTTACTGACAAGAGAGCCGAGAGAGCAAGAGAGTTTTTTTATACGAACGTGACGTCCCTACATATTGAACATCAAGTAGGCAACAGTAACAGAATTGTCCAATTACAGTACCGAGAGCGCTCCTTATGCAAATGCCGGTACATTTTAAGCGTTTTTAGTTATTCGCGGGTAGTTAGAATTTTTGGTGCTGCATTAACTGTTTCGGGGAATGACGGTGAAGTTATCTTTGAATTTGTAAAGAATACCTCAGTAATACGATCAAATTAATAAAATCAGCGGAAATATTTCGTGTAGTTTTGAATATCGCTACAGTTATTCCTTGTGATATCCAGATGAACATGTCAAAAGTCCTCAAGGGTGGGGGGTGAGCTAAGAGTGTAGGGGGGGGTCAAAGGACCCTTTTTTTAGGTTTTTGCTCATAAGTAAAAAACCTGCACAAATAGCATTACGGTTACTTCTAGGAAAATTTTCTACATAAAATTTCCTCTAAATTATGTCCTATAAATTTTTTTGTACGGTCGATACTTTAGGAACTACAGGGGGGGTCAAATTCCTCAAAAGTGCGAATCGCGAAAATAACACGAATCGAACGTCCGAGACTAAGAAAACAACTTATTCTGATTCAAATACCTGCTATTCACAGATAATTATTTGTCCTAGCTGCTATTATTACAAAACGTTAGACTAGTCACCATGGAATTAGGAAGTACTATACAGCTGGAAGGCTTACTTCATCATTTTGAAATATTAAAATGAACCTTACTTCCATGCGCTAAAGTATTATTTTTATTAACTAATATCTCCTTATAGTAGCGAGCACGAGCGAGAAATCGATTTTCTTGGTTTGTCCCTTTCGCACAATTGCCATGTAAAATATACGATAATACATAATTTCAGTCTTGATATGAAAGTTACAGTTCAACAAGAGCATTTCCTAGCTAATGCGAAAAACAAGTCTCGACTTATATAACTCCTCACAGAAAAAATGCAGGCAGAGCAAATTGAAACACGAGTGGCACCTGATTGTACAATTATAAAAAATGCAATTGAAAAAGTCGCAAACTATCCTGAGGTTGCTGTTGTTGGGGAAGATATAGATTTAATAGTCCTTCTTATGGCTCTGTCACCACCAGATAAGCAAATATTCTTTGTGAAGCCAGGAAGAGGTAAAGTGGAAATGCATAATATAAATATTTTCCTCACAAGAACTCCAAAAACTCTCATTTTGCTCTTCCATTCTTTTCCTACATAGCTTCAGCGGTTGCGACACAACTTCAGCTATTTATAGAAAAGGCAAAGTGTCAGTTGTTAAGCTATTTGATCAAAAACCAAAAATCTCTTCTACAATCCAACATCAACATCTGAAGAAATAGCAGAGTCAGAAGAAAGGATGTTTTTGACGATGTATCGTGCAGCCACTGATAGGCTTGATCTTAACAGACATCGATACTCAGTTTTTGTCAAATCCAGCACCAAATCCAAACCAGATCTTTCCTCTCTCCCACCTACAAAAGGATCAGCAAAATTTCACTCATTCCGAGTGTTCCACCAAGTACAAGAGTGGTTAGGTAACGCACTGCCTCCTGAAATGTGGGGATGGAAGCGAGGAGCTGATAGAAACCTCGAGCCTGTTACCACTCATGATCCTCCAGCTCCTGACACCGTGCTGAAGTCAATATTTTGTCGCTGCAAAAGTGATTGCACTGGTAATTGTGGATGCCGAAAAGCTGGTATCACGTGCAGTCTAGTATGCAACGGCTGCTTGGGTTCGTGTACAAATGGCGTACCTGTAGATTTGGTAGATATAGAAGGTGAAGATGATGATGATGTAGTAGAAGAAAATTATTGATTTAATTAAGACTGTCTAATTATTATTTTCTAGTTTTGAATACATTTTGAAAACATACCAATTTTATTTTATTTATAAAACCGTCTCATTTTTTATACCTATATAAAGTTGAACACTCTGTAACTTCTAAAGTATCGACCATACAAAAAAAATTATAGGATCAAATTTAAAGGAAATTTTATGTAGAATGTTTTCCTAGAAGTAACCGTTACGCTATTTGTGCAGGTTTTAGACTTATGAGCTAAAATCTAAAAAAAGGGTCCTTTGACCCCCCCCTACACCTTTAGCTCACCCCCCACCCTTGGGGATTTTCGATATGTTTATCTGGATATCTCAAGGAATAACTGTAGCGATTTTCAAAACTACACGAATTATTTCCGCTGATCGTCCATTTTCGGCTTAATTTTCTTAGGCTACAGTGGAATATGAACAATTTAGAAAATTCTTCAACATAAATGTACGACACCCATACTAATATTATAAATTAGAAAGCGTGTTTATTTTTCTGTCTGTCTGTTACCCCTTTACGTCTAAACCACTAAACCGATGCTGAAATTTGGTAAGGAGATTTTGAGTCCCTCAAAAGGATATAATAGATACTTTTTATTCCGAAAAAATTTACAGTTCCCGCGTGATACGTGAATTTTGCCGCAAAGGTGTTGCAAGCGTCATCTAATGAGTTATAAAAATACGATAGCTGACGCGACAAACCTTTTTTGCCATAATATAATTATTATAGTGGTTGTGAGATGCATGCGAGTCTGAAAAGATTATTCTACCGAGCAAGAAGTTATTTCAGAATTTCTAAGGGCCAACCCACACGTACCACAACCACACGACAACCGCAACCACACGACAAACACACGACGTGGTCGGGCGTATATTTCGTATTGTAAATGAACTGGACCATTCACACGTACCACATTTTGCAGTCGTTGTCGACCACTTGTAAAATACCGACCACATCGCAACCACGTCGCAACCACGTCGCAACCACATCGCAACCACAACGTTGCGTCGATGCAACGACACGCCGCCCCCCCCTTCATTCATTTCTTCAGGGGGGCGAAACTTTAACGAGGAAGAAAGAAAAAATTCCACGCCTCTTTTAAAAGGCTATGGGCAAAAATGTATGGGCTCCGTCCCCACCTACCAACAGTCATAGAACTGATACCAACGTGTTCCTAAAGTACCCCCTATTTAATTAAAATCCTTTGTTTTAGATAAATCTGTGGGAATATATATTAAAAAAACAACCATATTACTACTAGACCTTGCCAAGATCTAGTTACAACTATACGGGTCCATTTTGTCTAATATTTCATTTGGAGCGGTTAATAGCGGCTGTAACATAGTGATAACTTCTGCAGCCCCCACCGTGCATATTATCTTTTGTATTCTATGTTTTTATTTAAATAAATATTTTTTATCATTATTTTCTATACTTATTCAAATATAGAAGGTGTAACAGAACTAAGTGGTAATACTTTAGGTGATGGAGCGACGAGCATATTGCTACCAGCTGATGATAAGCGTTAACGCTTGCAGTGTTCTAGGTTTAATTTAATTAAAAAAAAAAAAAGATTTTATGGTCCGGGTTCCCTAGAACATTTTTTTAATAAAGCAAATTTTTCGTGAGTAGTTCTTCATTTTGATAAGACGAACAACAATTTCTTCTGCGAAATTCTTGAAAGTGGTAGCTAACAGAGATAGATAGGATTTAAAATTTCGTTTTGATGGTCCTAAAATATGAATTGTTCTTTTTGTAGGACAATATTACTCTTAAATAACTGTTAACCTATCAAATATACTTTGGGCAAGACGTGTTTCCGCTATAAAAGCCGGAGTCGAACTACAACATTTCGACTTGCACACGACGCAACCACGTCGCAACCACATCGCAACCACGTCGCAACCACAGGCCGTCGTGTCGGTACCACAACGCAACCACAAAATGCTGCAGCGACACCATTCACACGTAACCACAGCTCGACGACATTTTGTCGTTGCGATGTCGTGTGGTTGTGGTACGTGTGGGTCGGCCCTAAAACAAAATTATATTATGTCATGCCGATCTAAGAAACTTTGACACATTGTACACTGTTTGGTACCCTACGACGTTATTTCATACCCAAAATAACTACTATCATCCGAACTAATATTATAAATGCCGAAATTGTGTCTGTCTGAATGTCTGTCTGTCTATTACCTATTCACATCCAACCCGCTGTACTGACTTAGCTGTAAGATGGGTTTAAAAGATTTATTATACTTTATTAACTCCGTTGCGCCAATATTCCTTAATCGCGTGGGAAACCTTAAATTTTTCCGAGATAAAAAATATCCTATGTCCATTCCCGGCACTCAAAGTATCTCCATACCAAATTCTATAAAAATTCTGCGGTTTGATTGTGAATTAGTGATAACAGACAGACAGATGGACAGACACACTTTCACAATTATAATATTAGTATGGAAGTAGAGAAGACTAACACAGATTGATTATAAAATCGTTCGACATTCATTTCTCGTTTAATCCTTACGAAGCGATTTTATTCGCAAAAGTTTAAGAGTTAAGCTTAAAATAAAGAGGAACTACAACATTCATGAAATTCAATAGTATGCAAAACTCATACTTTACAAGAAGTTC
Source organism: Polyommatus icarus (assembly GCA_937595015.1). Taxonomy (NCBI): domain Eukaryota; kingdom Metazoa; phylum Arthropoda; class Insecta; order Lepidoptera; family Lycaenidae; genus Polyommatus; species Polyommatus icarus. Next base: position 19,984,124 of record OW569328.1, on the reverse strand, counting down.
TTTTATTCATATCGCTTTTTGCGTCGGACGGGAGTGAAAGAGAGGCCACCGAAAGAGATGGACTATGTATTGAATAAAAAGCAAGCTCATTTGATTTGAAATCCACTAAGTGGTTTCGAGGCTCAGGCGTTTGATGGGAAATAAAAAGCATTTTGGCAGCGTATTTTTGAGTGATTTCGTTTTTATACTCTTTTCAGATAGAATTTTTTAGAAACACTATAATGGGTATTATCTATTAAGTCCCAATTTCACCAACGTCTGCTAGTGTTAACAGCTTGTTAAAATGTAATATTGTCTTCTTTTTCATTAATAAGAAAAACGAAGTACGGTAAGGTAAGGTGATACTAATTCAAGCGTTAACATTAGCAGTCGTTGGTGAAATTGGGGCGTCTATTAAATATAGGGTTATTAATTATTATTGTTGTACATTTACGTTCATAATCATTTACTATTGGCATAACATTTAATAATGTATTATATATTACAACTAGCTGTCCCGACAAACGTTTCTTTGCCATTTTATATAAAGTATATCGCCCGTATTATTTTATTGAATTAGTGACTAAATAAGTATGTCACCATGGCAACGTCCATCGCTATCCCGTGACTCGCGTCGCATAAACAATGGTCGCGCTTTATAGACAAATAATTTGCAATAAAATAAAAAGCTATCCTATCTCTCAAGTTGGAAAAAGCACACATTTAAAAAAAAACATTAAAATCGCTTAAGTAGTTTAGGAATCCATCGCGGACAAACATCGTGACAGGAGATTTATGTATATGGTTCAACTTTCAAGGCGTGGTTCTTGACAACAAACTTTGTTTGCATTGAATATGCTCCGAAACTACTGAGACGATTTTGATGAAATTTTGCATAGACGAGTAGGCCACGGGCAAAGAGAAAGACACTTTTCATTACGAAAAAATTCAATAACCCGGGATACAGTTTTTACGAAGACAGAGCCGTTCGCAACTTTTCGCTATTTATAAACTATATCAGCACTGATCAAAATACTACTGAAAACTAATAATAATATTTATGTGTCCCAAAGTTTGGTCCGGCGCAAGTACACACAATGGACCAATTACGTACAAACTCCATACAAGTCCATACAAGTTGTACGGACGGGCGATAATTAGTTTGTGCTTTGTATGACTTTGTATGAGGCTCACCTTTGTTGAAGTAGACTTACGAATTTTCTTTTGAGAATTCTTCCGAACTTTTAAACTCACAAAGTCTTTCTTTATTACGTTAACAAAGCGGTACTAAGATTCTTTGTTTACATTCTTTTGAAGTTTTTAATCAAAATGCAGGTAGTAGATTTAATTTTAGTTAGTGTGAAACTTAGATTTAAAAACGACGAAACAATATTATGGTTTAGAACGTGAGTCAGGATGTTATAGCATTTTTTTTTTCATTTGAAATAATATACAGGTCACAAAACTATGTTACTAAGGAAAATGTATGTCTGGGTCTCTGGTGATAATAATTTAGCGCGTGTATATTGTGTTCCTTGTAGAGAGTTCACTGTAAAAGAAGAAGCGCTGAAAGACTATTTTTTTCATTTCTGTATAGGCAAGCGCCCTAGCGTCACGAAATACCCATACAAAAATAAAAAAATAGTTCTTTCAACGCTGCTACTTTCACAGTGAACTCTCTACGAGGAACACGTACACACCCTAAAGTATTTTCACTTAGGTTTTTACATCCTGTATAAGTAAAAGACTAAAATTCTGAAAATATTAAAACTTTTTTAGAACCGATCCAATTAATGAATTTCAAATACATGCTAAAAATATTCATCTAAAAATTTATTAGAGACGTAAATTATGCTGAAAAATTAACGATTTCCAAACGCCAAACTGCGCATTAATAAAGTCTGTTACACACGCTCCGTCGGGGCCTCGGGGCGCCAGGGGCACTGGGGGCACTAGGGGCACTCGGGGGCATCGCTCGGGGCACTCATTAGCAGGCGGCCGGCGCGTCGCACAGGTTGCCCTAATGTCTTTATCCTAGTAGTGTCTTATTTAAATTTATCGCTCACTCGAGTTCAGCACCCCTGCTACATTTTATGGGATTAATGAGCGTATCGAATACAAATTATTTAGCGAAGTAATAAATTATACCAAGGCAGTGGTATGTAACATTTTGTGTAATAATGCCTCCCACACGGGTTTTGGTACGGTGGTCAGTGTAATGCAAACCATGCCAGCTGGAGCTATTTTATAATGCTTATATTGTTTGCGCTGCAAGAGCACTCTATCTTTACTTTCAATACTCAGTGATACGGATAATCCGATGCGGCTGACGAAAGGTCGTAGGACCGACGATGATAGTGGGGCCCATCCGACACTTGTCTAATAAATCGGATGATTAGCCTGGCTTGTCTTAAGGTTCCCAGATATGGAGGAAGGCCGATGGATCAGATCACTGATCGCAGGCTGACATGGCGTGGGCCAGGTCAGCCTACTGGGCTAGGCTAGGGGTAGTCAAAATGCACACGCCAGTTTCGATGGTGAATTTAGATCCCATACATTTTTGACATCTAATCTCATTAACAAAACTGTCAATTAATGTTTTTTGATTTTTGACTAAGCACTCTGACTGACATTGTGCATTCATACATGCATAAAACTAGTCCTGTCAGATCAGTCTAAAATCTGTCAGACGAAGCAATCGGCCTGTCACCTTAAAACTGGAATGAACTGTCACCAGAAGTATTTCTGGACAAATATGATCTGCAAACCTTCAAGAAGAGAGCGTATTCCCTCTTAAAGGGCCAGAAACTGCAGCTCTTCTGATGTAGCAAGTGTAAACCATTTTCCATCAGGTGACCCGTTTGCTCGTTTGCGTCCTTTTTTTAAAATAAGACCTATACTTGGAAAAAATCTGTTTTTTTTCATAATCTGTAGTCGAGACCCCTGAGGCATTAACGTTACCTATCCTCAATATAGATGGTTTATGATATTTACTCTGAATATAATTAACCCTAGTTTAACTAATCTGTGTATTAATACGCGGTAGATCATAATTAACCGTCTCGTCAGCGTACGTCATCCGTCTTTGTCGCCTGCACTCTTAGATAGCACATTCATTATCTACAGTATTCAGAACACTTGAATACATACACTTAATTATAAGGTGTGATATAAATTACCCTGGGTTTAGCTCTTCTGCCTATGTGTAGGCATTTAGGTAGATAAATATTTGTCAAATAGGGATCTCTCTTCTATTTTATAAAGGTGTAGTAATGATTCTTTATCCTATAGACTATAGAGTATAGAGGCACTTAAATTAGCTTTGAATTTTGTAGAGGATCTTAGACAAAAAATATTTTTCTAACAGTTACTTTTCATTTCCTTTTACAAACACTCCGTGGGCAACAATTCACTTTAAATGATTGACAAATTGTAGCATGTTGAAAACAGGATTTTTGCTGGCATTTTTCGATCTAAAAATAAAAAAACAAACGATCGCTTAATTCAGCTATGAGTAAAAATTGAGACTCACTGTTCTCAATTTGAAATGGAATGCGACGGCGACACTGAGCGATGGCGCCGATGAATTGCGAAGTTTTAGAATTCAGGCTGTTTGTACACTGACGAAACGCAAAACGCAGCTGTAGTATCATAATCAAAATCGGAAATCAAAATATTTCTTTCTAAATAGGTTAACAAAGTTAACACTTTTAGAACGTCTACATGAGGCCTCTATATATCGTCTCATACGCCAAATAACAACACTTTTTCGTTGGATTTACTAAACTACGAATCGGAGATACTTTTAACCAAGGAACTACGCAACTTTCGTTAGATTTCATGCTACGTTTTCTTTAGAAAATACAATTCTTAAGAAAATATAAATGATTTTGAAATTGAATTAAAATATTTCATCAAATATAATAGTATGCATGGAATACTTAAATAATATATAGTGTGTATTTAAAATATCTACATACTGTCTCATGAACTACGAGTACATATTATTTATTTTGCCTAAATGTTGACCTTAGTTTTAGGCGGTATAAAATAATTTCTTTACAACATGTAGTCGAAATTGCATGGTTTCTATAAGAATATCGTAACCAGACCGTAAAACGTAGAAAATATCGCATCGCAGCTCCTTTTGATTTTTGCATCTTGCGTTTCGTGCGTCGCAATGTGTAAGGCCCTTAGATGGAGCGGAATAAATTTTTACACGTCAACAAAGTTGCGAGATGAACTTTTACGATCCGTTTTCAATCGTTGACATTCTCGAAACAGGAATGCGTTGCCATTTGTTTCGATATCCATCTACGGCCGCTATTGTAAATGTGAACTAGGCTTTTCTGTGAACTTTATAGCCAACGGCTGCATTCATATATATTTAATGATTACTAAATTATGATAATATAATAAAGATGATGATAAAATTTTTGATATTTTTATCAAACGTCTAAATCCTTAATTAAAAATTTGATGATTACTAAATTATAATGTAATGAAGAGTTGATAGAAGATTTATATTAGATTTATTGTTAAAATCTTTGATTGAACTTACAATGAAGAGTTAATAGAAAATGTAATATGTATCTATAGATTTTATATTAAAATCTTTAATGAAATCAAATATCATTCAAATAATTTCTCTGCGTGCGACTGAGGATCATTTCCGACAATTCTTGCAATATGTTTACTTTCTGTATAGATAAAACATAATAACTATTGCTATTTCATCAGCTCTCAAAAAATTGTTTTGAAAAATGTAACTGATTCCCACAATTTACCAACAACACCTATTTATAAAAAAATTGGTATTGATTTTGGATGAGGTGAGAAAAAAAAAGACCTAAGAATTTCATATAAGTAATAACCCTTAAATTCTAGAAAATGTTTTTTAGGAATTCGCTTAAAGCGAAATTGTAAGACGAAGGCGCGGTGACTCACAAAACCGTAATTGAAAAGTTTCTTCTATTCTGAGGGTTAAATACGCCATAAAATCTTACGGCGCTAACTTCCCTAAAAGTAGGAAAATTGAAATTATACTGGCAACTCCGTGACGTTGCAACTGTGTGGTTTTTATTTAAATAGTTCGGCGAGTTCACGCCGCTGTGTTGCTTTATTGAAATACTTTTTACCAACTTTTGTGAGAGTTTTACTAAGTGACAGGTATAAAAATAATAATTTTAAAGATTTCAAAAATGAGATAGATAAGATTATTTAAGTACTAGCTGATGACGTTTGCAACTTATCCTATGTCCTTTCCGGGACACAAAGTAGCCTGCAAAATCGGTTTAGCCGTTTGGGCGTTAACAGATAACAGACAGAAAGACACTTTCGTATTTATAATATTAGTTTGCATTATGCACACATCTGAAGATCTTTGAACTAGGGCTATTTATCACTTGAGACAATAATTAATATTTTTACTATATAATACTTTTAGTTTTTAGGGTTCCGTACCCAAAGGGTAAACGGAACCCTATTACTAAGACTTCGATGTCATGTATGTATTTATTAGACTCGTGGATAAGTAGTTATGATTTAACCAAATGTATTATAACGAATGTGGAAGGAATTGTAACTTGCAAAAGATCTGTTGATAGGAATGAATTACGATTAGTTTGTGAGAATTATATAGATAAGAAATACAATGAATGTTATAAAATTTTTACTGATGGGTCAAGGGACGAGCGAAGGACCGGTGCAGCGTTTTATGACCCGCAGACAGATGTAGATATTAAATATAAAATAGAATGCAATAGTATATCTATAATGCACTGTGAACTGCTTGCGATTTATAAAGCCTTAAGGTACATTAGTTCGAAGGATTTTAATAGATGTGTTTTACTTACTGATTCAAAGAGTGCGTTGTTACACCTGGCTAGGTTAACCTCGAGTTTTCGATTTCACCCTATAGCCTATAGCATTTTAGAACTTATTAGTAATATGCAAAAAGATAACCGTCATATAACGCTGCAATGGATCCCTTCGCACGTCGGTATCAGGGGAAACGAGGAGGCAGATCGCGCGGCCAAACAGGCTTTGACTGAGGGAATCGTTTATCGCTGTCTTCCCTTGCACAGTGAATTGCTGGGTAAAGTTAAAGTACAATGTCGACAACTATGGCAAGAATATTTTGATGAGCGGTCGCTGAGTAAGGGAATATGGTACAAAACAATACAATGGGAGCCTCCTCGTTACCCGTGGTTTGATAGATTATCTATGCCTAGAAAAGATATAGTGGCAATGTTAAGATTGCGCTCCGGTCACATTCCATCAAACGTTTTCAAATTTATGATGGGTAAGGTTGATTCTCCAAATTGTGCATTATGTGGAACACCTGAACATGTACAACATGTATTGATGGAGTGTGGTCGGGGCGAATCCCGACGTAGTAGCCTCGGTGATGATCTTTTAGGAAATATAGGAGTCTGTAATAGTTTCCTAGCCTCACATAATTCAAGGGAAGCCCGTTTCCTACTAGACATATATTTAGATTTCGTTGTAAGTAATAATTAGGTATAGATATTAGTTTATAATATTATGTTGTGGCAGATTTGTTTATAAGCTTTATGGGGGTGGCATTGTCGGTCACCGACAAAACCCCTTAAATAAATTGATGAAAAAAAAAAAAAAAAAAGACTTCGATGTCTGTCCGTCTGTCCGTCTGTCTGTCTGTCTGTCACCAGGCTGTAACTCAAGAACCGCTATAGCTAGACTTCTGAATTTTTCACATATTGTATATATCTGTTGCCGTTATAACAACAAATACTAAAAACAAAATAAATCAAATATTTAAGGGGGGCTCCCATACTACAAACGTGATTTTTTTGCTATTTTTTGCTCTTAATCAATAACGGCAACGCATAGGCAATTGAAATGTTCACAAAATACCTAATTTCATTTGTATACTTTAATAATTAATAATAAAATTTAAATAAATTAAATGGGGCCCCCATACAAAAAATACCATTTTTAGCATATTTTTGCTCTGTACGGAACCCTTCGTGCGCGAGTACAACTCGTACTTGGCCGATTTTATTCAAAATTACTCCAAGTCAAGTCTGCAAACTGGTAGATAAGTAATTTGTTTCAACTCCCTTAATTATTTCTAGACATCCATATTATTATTAATTTTACTAATCCTTACATAAGAATATGTATGTCTACCTGTCTGTTACCTCTTCAAGATTCTGCTCTTCATATCAAGACTGCTGAATTAATTGAAGTTTTACTTTTGGGGATTCTTTGAATCCCAGAAAAGGACATAGAATATTTTTTTCCTGAAAAATATACTGCATTATCATGTGGTAAAAGAAATTCGGTGCAACGATTTTGCAGGCAACGATATAAAGATATCATTCAAAATATTGAAGATCACGATTTTTCATTAATCGTTCGATCGTGGATTCTTAGAAATCTATTGTTATTCTATTGTGTCTCGCTTATCGGTGAGCTTATGGGGCTTGATGGGGTTGGTATTCTGAGTGATCGAAGAAATTGATTCATAGGTATCCATTCTAAGTTTAATGCATGTAAGTCGCGATTTGTTAGCTGGGCTTACGCCTAGGCGTAATTTGTGCAGGATATATCAACATAACCCTACCAAATAACGGAGGTCCGTATAGGAATTTCTCTGATAATACAATATTTTTGATTTTGTTTTTTTTTTTCGGATTACGACCAAATGGCATAGGTTCACTTATGGATTTTTCTGACAGTGCAATGTGTTGACATAGTTCTCTAAAGAAGAATTCCCTAAAGTGAATATGCAGGGGAATATCGGGAGGAACAATGCGGGCGCCGGCGGGTATGTTCGGAACATTTTTCGGTCCATTTCCCAGTTTTACTTATGCAAATAACTTCCAGCGGCCGGTGGAAGCGCGAAATGAAAGCGTTTGTTTCGTGAACAGGGATAGCTGTAGAGTGACGTTACTGGTATTTTATTTCATCTAAATCCGCCATCGCTATAGCTTGCTGTATTTCATTTGTTCCTGAAAGAAGCTTTTTTTTAATTTAGGGTCCATTTAGAAGAACTAAATCACCAATTAATAATTTGATTCATTATTGTCTGATTACAAAAATAAGTTTAAGGCTTTGGCCAAATCTACGCGTTACTGACGACACACATACAAGACATAGGACGCGAATGGGAGGCGAGACGGGAGCGTCTGCAACGCAAAATTAGTGTGCACACCTGCGCGACTAAGCTACGGTGCGAAACCGTAGATTATTTCGCTCTGCCGACCCGAACGTCCCGCGTTGCAGACGCTCCCGCTTCGCATTCGCATTGGTCGCGTAGATTTGGCTGAAGCTTTAAAGTTCTTGTAAATTAATGTTAAGACGTTAGCGAACCATATTTTGCAAACAAGAGATCATGGAGTGTGATTAATTACTAGCGTGTTTGTTAAAATTATGTAAAAATTGTTGGTCTACGTATCCTATTACAATTCGAGTGGTAAGCCGTATTTTCATTGAAATCTAGTTCTTGTCTCCATTTTTTTTCTCTCTTTCTTATGTCCCTATCCTGATAGGCTACTGCTTCTATAATTTTCAGCCAAATTATTTCAACTTAAGTTAGTGAAACTAATACGACCATCTTTTATATATTATGAGTAATCCTACACATAAACCTTATTGAACTGGTCCTGTTAACGCACGAAAACATCCCCTGTCCTGTCACACGCCTAAAATTATTTCAATAAACAGTTTGACACAATATGAGCATAGTTGTAATATATTGATCGTAAATCTCATAACACCAAATTCATATTGTTTACGTGACCGTAATGCGAAGTTTGCGGATCAACCGGCATATTAAAAGACCCATGCTTCCGTATCTATCCACACTTCCATACTAATATTAGAAGTGCGAATGTCTGTCTGTATGTCTGTCTGCCTGTAATCTTTTCACACCTAAACCAGTGAACCGATTTTGCTGGAGTTCTCTATGGAGATACACTGAGTTTCGGTACTTTTTATTAGTGCTACGCAGCTACGCCGTAGCCAACCGTAGCCGGTCTACAACGCGAAGATGTCTACGTTACCTTTTAAAAACTTCGGTTTTTTTGCCACAATTTGAATCTATGATTAATAAAACAAAAATAATATCAATTTAATTAATTCCTTATGTACCTATTACTATTAAAATAAATAAAATGTAATAAAACGATAATGATTTTGTAATTGTAAGATTTATCAGCAATAAAACAGTGTGTTTTGGATGAATGTCGTTTATATTATACCTGCTTGTGGTTCTAATATGGATTTTAAGGAGCTTAAAATTTTAAAAATCTGAACTTCGAAATCTATTTTCATCTTCTGTTCATTGTATATGTTTCTTCGATTTTAAACTCAATAACCAATTTTGATTAAACTTGCTACGGAGAAGCGTATGTGTTACGTTGACTTCAGCAGCTTCAATAGCACGATTGGGTGCTATTTGGTACGCTTTAATATTCCCAAAATGGCCTTTTTTGTGCCATCTTGAAGTCTCTACGCCTTGCCCCGTTTATTCAATGCAAACTTATCGTGGATGTTACTGAATCAAGTCCTCTAATGACGCAGTCTCGAATATTACTGACTACTGTATACAGTCTGCAGATTTATAGTCCTGATCCGTTTAAGCCAGGTTTTCCTAACCTTTTTCCTATTAGGTCCCCTGAGATTATAAATAGTCAGCTTATTGTTATTGTTTATTCTTTATTTTATAATGGTCATACGTCATAAAGGTTAAGCCGACCTTAACAAAAATGCACAAAATAAATTCAGATACTAAATTTATGCCACCATAATTTTCGATCGATCCATCGATAGTTCCATGCATAATTATTATTTTAACAAATAACCAACTTCAAACAGTAACTCCTTATCTTGGAAACCACCTTTGAAGTATCTTTTATTCCAGCAGAAGAAAGAATATTCATAACAACATAGAATATTCACAAACATAGAAGTTATCCACGAAGAAACAAAAAAAAGTATATAAGGTCAAATTGAGAAAATTGGAGGCTCAGCGCCTCCTTTTCTTTAAGTCGCTTATAAATTATTAAAAGTACGCGCATGCTTTGTAAATCTTCTTTATGGTCAGTTGTAAAGGTGCAAGGTCAGTTTTAACCGCAAGATGATTTTTATAATCATAACAAAATCAACTCTCTAGGATGCCGCGCCCCACTGGTTGGGAAGTCCTGGTTTAAACGCTCTTTAATAGAGTAATGAGTTTTTAACTGTTACCTGCATTTCTACGGTTTCAATGGGTTCCAATCCACCTTTATAGTTGAAAAGATGAGATTTTAACGATGTCATTTATACAGTAATACCCATAAAATTATAGTGCGGAAAGTTTTCTTGAAGTGCCTGAAAAATCTTATTTGGTAGTAAAAATTTTTACTGCTTTCATTTCATATTTAAGTTGTTTTCAATCTGAGCTATGAAATCCATACTTTCATTATAATATTGAAAATTTACGTATCAATCTGTCTGTCGTAATATAGCTAACTAGTAGTAATTTTTACGAAACTTCGTTTGCGTACTATGAATAATAAAATTGCGTGTCATCGCTTTTGTCTGGTGGTAATATTTTAATTTTAATGTTTTTTTTTTTGCAGAAAAACATAAATAAAGTTTGTATAATATACTAGCTGTCCTGGTAAACGTTGTTTTGCCATATAAAGTATTTGTCCATATTATTTTATCGAAGTGACTACTCTTAAATAAGTATGGCACCATGGCAACGTCCATCGCTATGCCGTCGCACAAACAATGGTCGCCGTCAGTCTCGAGTTGTAAATATAAAATACTTTTTATATTTACAACTCGAGACTGACGAATATGCGTATAAAATTTGGTAAAAATCAGTAAAGCCGTTTCGGAGGAGTATGGTAACTAACATTATGACACGAGAATTTTAAAGCAGATTTTGTTGAACTTTTACGCATGTGGGTGTCTGTATATCCGTTAATAAATTTACACACTTTAGAATTCAATAAATTATAACGGAAGATTAATTTTGTTTAGTCTTGAATATCACAAACGTTATTCGTTCTAAAGCTAAACAGTGAACACCCACAATATAAAGCACACGCACACACGCACAACTCACAAGCAACAAACAAAACCACTTTCCAACATAAAGCCCATCTCCAATTCCAAATTTAGTGTAACAAGTGTCAAGTGGGCGTCGTGTAACTTTACAAATTACATTTTACATAAATAACGCTTAATTTACAGTTTACATAACTCTATTTACACTTACGTTGTTACACTAAAAATTAATTCAGGCTCCCTTGTTTACGGAATGTCTAATTGGCGAAGCGTGAGTAGCTTTTTATGTCGTGAAATACGAGTGTTTACTGTGTTATAATTAGGAAGGAGGAACTAAATATATAAATGTGGGATGTAAAAATATGTATTTTTTCAATATATTTCAAGTTTAAATTGGAATAGATACCTATACAGAAAATATTCTGTAATGCAACTTATTATTTCTTTTATGAGATATAACTTCGCAAATTGTATAAGCAAATCTATTCTATAAAAAAAGAACAAGTAACTAACAACTTTAAACAAAGAAACTCCAAGAATCTCACAACTCCAAATCTTCGACGTTATTTTAAATTATTATACCCTACTGCAAAAAACATTAAAGTAGTAACCAACAACAAAACCAAAGTAAAGAGACAAAAAAATCTCCAAGAATCTCATACCTCTAAAACTACTATCTCAGTGGGGATTGTCTATTCTGGAACATACGTAGACTAGGGGAGCGATAATGCATTCAAAATGATATTTTATTTGTGAGAGCGGAGGAAATAACCTCCGATGTGCAGACACGAATACGGAATTTCACAATTGCCCCGTCAACCTCCCTGCTCTGTTTACTATACCCTACTCGACTCCCCGACAAAAAAGAGGGTTGTTATAAGTTTCACGTGTCTATCTGTCTGTGTGTGTGTCTGTCTATCTGCCTGTGTGTCACCCGTGGCTTCGCAGCATCCAGACCGATTTTGAGCTGTTTTTTCTTTGATGGAAAGCTGACATTATCGAGCGTGTTCTTATAATAGTTCAGCCCGCTCGGTGCAGAAAAATTAGATTTTGATCTACTTAAAATTTTTGAATCGGGGGTTGTTTTTGTTTTTTAATCTATAAGTATAGAGTTCATAGTAGCAAAAGCTGTTGAGATCGAATTAATTCTAAATTGAGCCGCATCATGATCGAGCGGTAAGACGTTGGTAGTGGCTAGTGGCAAAAGCCGTTCAGAATGGTTCGATTCTGATTCTGTCGGGAGTAAGGCAGCTGATTATGACTTTGGTCCAAATCGTGTGAAAGATACAACATAGTTTCTTAATTATAAATAATCGTCTATTTTTTATTTACTTATTATTTCGTCGTTTATTAACAGCTTTCATTGAATAGATATGAATACAGGTTTATTAAGTTTAGGTTTGGGCGTGAAAAGTTAACAGACAGGCAGATAGATAGATAGACAAACTTTTGCACTATATATATATATATATATATATATATATATATATATATATATATATATATATATATATATATATTATAGTATTGTATTATAATTTATTTTTTCTAAGGCCAGTGCTAGCATCAAGTATACTTGCACTGTAAACACACCCGAACCGAACATGAAGCGAACCCTGGGGAAATGTGGTTTTATGCACAACACAAACGTCTAAACTCAGTTTTAAGAAACTGGGTGTACTCCAGTGGACCAGATAGGGTTGAGATGAAAAAATATCGATGGTTATAGTCGGAGTGAGATCCCAGGCTAGCAAAACACGCAAAATACTACAAGGTAAGAAAAATAACATTATTATAATTTGTTATAAATTTTATCTTATTTTACCTTTTATATGTACTATCAGAGAAGTTGATTCCTATGCAGATGGGGGACCTACGTAGTTTGGTCGCGTTACGTCAAACCCAGCCGACAGATCACAATTAACATTGAATTGATTTGATCGACCAAATGACGTTGGTCTGTCAACTGCATAGGAATCACTTTCCTCGATGGTACATAACTTTTAACGTATCACTATTATTGTCATTAGACGTTTGAATATAGGGAACGTGCAGACACTGTATACAATATGTCAAGTAAATAATTCAGTACAAGTTTTGCTCATCAGTTAGCACGGCACTAGTCAGGCCAAAATTTCCCGTCAAAGTTAAAAACCTGGGGCCTGTTTATGTTTTTCCATTTAAATGGCCGCTTTAGCAGCCTGAAGATTGAAATAGAACATTTTTAGGAGTCTAATTTTTCCTAAAAAGTCTTACACATGGTTTTTGGTTTATTCAAAAATTGTATAGCTCAAATGAAATATTTTTAGATTCCTTCTAAATTGTAGACGCCTCTCATTGATTATTATTACTATCGATAGCAAACGAAATTATTTATTACGTCTCAGCTTAAAAATCATTTAACGTTGCTTTAACGCTTCAACTCCCGTAAGGCCCAAGTGGGCCGCGATAACAATTGAAAGGCTATTGTGTCTCGTTTTTCCACGATCGAAGGACTGAAAAATACGTATGCCACTCGGGGATTGCCGCAGTAAAGCTAGTGAATTAAATTTTTTTTTGTCAATTTATGCAATTATAATTCGCAAACGTCTAGTCTAGGTAAGTAATAGACGATGCCGGTCAGAGGATTAGCCCGTGTAGGTTTTTTTCGTTACGGAATTTCTCGATTCGGTCTCCGCGCTCAAAGCCCACGATAACAGCTATAATAGCTAAAAAATATCGATAAATCCCATCCCTATTACATCTGAGTGACCACGTGTCCACTATCGACTGCCCTCTCGCGGTGGATCGCGCACGGTTGCGGCAACCCGCATTCGGTCGCCGCGCCGAGCACGCGCCATTTTATTTCCCCCTAAACTTTTAACGCGTCGACAAAATTCTCAAATCGGATATCGGATTATCCATAGTTTTTGTGAACTTCGTTATTTTTATATACAGGTGTAAATATATGTGGCATATAGTACTTTAAGGGTTGGTGGAGGATAAAAAAATATATGAAGCGTTAAATTTAATTGGAAGTCTTTGCCTCGATGACGATTGTAATAAGAACGGTTCTAATTTCAATGTATAAAAATTTGCTACATTTGATTTCTAGGATAGGTGACGCATTTGCTCACACATTTTTTAATGGGAAAATGCTTTGCGCATCTCCGGTGGATTTGGGGATATCGGCCGGAGTATGAGGGACTCTCCGGACTAGGATCTATCCACTAAAACCCGCGTCAAAATAGGTCGTCCCGCGGGGTGGCCTAGAAAAGCCCACACGTGGGCCACGATGTGCAGGAGCACCATACGTATCCCAGCTCTCTCTGAGACTTGTTGCTCACCAAAAGTAGATAATAATATTATCTTAATCACAAAAATTTTCATCTAAATAGTTCAGGGTCTGAAACGTTAAGACAGACACAAAAACTTTAAAATTTATAATATTGAGTATAGATTTCATAGTCGAAACGTATACAATACAGTACATAAACTAGACATAAACAATTACATTTACAATACAATATCTGAAACGTGCCACGATAAGCGATACACGTACAACTCCGCTTAAACGATCTCTAGAGGAGATTCCACGTGTGTGTGGGCTGAGCAGACGAGATATTACATTTGGTTCCAATTTACAAAGATATAAGCTACGAATATAATATAAAAGTCGCATTTAAATTGGCAAGTGGTATCAATATCAGACGCGCTTTTGGTTTTTTGTTTGAAGTTCTTCGCGAAGGATATTGTGAAAATATCTTGTAACTTGTAACTTATCTACTTCATAACCTAGAGCTAATGTATCTAGCTAGCTACACAAATAATTCGTACTTCTATTTTTTCCGTATTTTTTCCTGCCCTAAAGCCTCCATATAAGCAAAAAATCGGGAAGTTTTTTCATGTTACTTACCTTATTCATTCACTCACGTCTTGAATTGTCTTCAACTAATCTTTGGCAACTACCTCTATTACCTACTAGGATTAATATCGAAATAGTGGGATATAAGTACGTGCATGCATTTGCATACCCCATCCCCCATCTATGGGGTGGAGGCATTATGAATCGTTATGTAAATCAGACGGCGATTCTACATGTCAAATAAGATTTACATTTACGCATGCTAATGTGTGTTGCCAATGATTGAAGAGTGCCTGATATTCGGGAAATGTAATGCGTGTTCGGGATTTAAGTAACATAATTCCATCTAATCATTTGATGAACTCTGGCAAGGAAATAATAAGAATATTTAAAAAAATAAAACCGATTTTAAAATTCCCCTACTCGAAAACTACTCAAAACAATCTTGATGAAACTTGCGGTATTCTTTAAATTGAACAATACCTAGTTATAAATTTATGAAATCAGGGGGTCAATTTATGAAAACGGGCAAAATATGGGTCACCAGCGAAAGCAATTACCGTCGCCCAAGGGCACTCAAGCTATCAGAAGAGTTGCAAATGCGTTGTCGGCATTTTAGGAAGGAATACGCTCTCTTCTTGAAGGCTTGCAGGTCGTAATGTTCTAAAAATACTGCTGGCCGCGGTTCATTTCGGAGTTTTGTAAAATTGTAATGTAATAAAATGAATTAAGGTTATAAAGTTTCTTATTTCCAAATAAAGCCTTTTTTTAAAAAACTTAATTATATATTAACAATACTTAAAGTCAGTTCAGCAATGTAAAGTTATAAGTTTTTATAATTCTATATAACTCACTGCTGTTAATACTTAAGTTTTGAAGTATTCGGAGAGTCTTTGAGCTGGCAACACCTGCACCATCAAAATAAACCGGAATACGGCTTTGAGACAAATAACGAGCTTATCACTAATATTTGTCCGAGTAGCAAAGAGCACTAAGTCAGGTTTCCCTAGAAATTCACATTTTGTAGTAATAATAATAATAATATCTATGGACGCATCACACCACGTCAGTCTGGCCCCGTGCTAAGTACCCAGAGGACTTGTGTTACCAGACAACGGAAATATATTTAATACTTTTATTATAATTATACTTTTATTAAAATTATAAATATACTCGTATGTATACGAGTATATTTAAGATTTTTATTATATCATACACATAATATTTAATCCTTCGATCGGAGGCTCTAGGAATTCCCAATGTATTCTTTTGTTCTCGCGATCACCGGTGCTCGCGCGGGGCCTGCAGGATTAATACACATCCAGACCCAGGAACACTGAAAACTTTTGTTCCGTCGGCGGGATTCAAACCCGCCCAAGCAGCAACCAAGCATAATGAACACCTAAAAAGCAGCCAATATAGCACTTAACGCTGTTTTAGAGCTGTATAAGAGCATTGAAGAGATATCGTAGTGTTATAATGACGATTTAGGAGTAATTATTCAGCTCTAGCTATATTAAGTCTGTATTAAGTAGTCAAAGTACGCTTAAAGTTCTAAATCAGTGTATCGAAACTGTCATGTACAGCTATAAGTTTCCTGTAACGCTTTAATCCGAATTTTAGTATTAAAGCTGTACAATAGCTGTATTATGCATACCGTCACTTACTTAATACAGCTTAGAGCTGTATTATGAGGGTCCTCAAATCTTATTTCTGTATTATGGAGTAGCCAAAATCTTTTCTACAGCTTCTTTTTATGGTGTAATTGTACACCCTTTTACAGCCTAAAGCTGTATAATTTCTCCCTTTGAGAGTAATAAACAGCATTAATAGTAAATTTATTCCTTTATACAGCCCATCAATCGCTAAAGCTGAATTTTGCATACCGTCACTTACTTAATACAGCTCTAAGCTGTATTATGGTGGTCATCAAATCTTATTTCTGTATAATGGAGTAGCCAAACTCTCTTTAACAGCAATAATAGTAAATTTATTCGTTTATACAGCCCATCAACCGCTTAAAGCTGAATACTATATCCATTATCTACATAGTACAGCTATTAATGCTATAAGACCATCAAAATAGAATTTAGGCTGCTTAGCAAATTGTCGCCATTTTATCAATTACAAATCGAAGATTACGAACACGAGTACATAAAAATTAGACGAATGTTATTATATTTATCAATATTTTAAGTTTGTCCAACAACCTTTTATACACCAACGAGGCTCTACGTCCATTAATACAAACTTTTTAATTTCTAACCTATAAAAACCATATTTAGTAACCTTATTTAATATCTCTTCCTTAATTATTTTACTGGCGCGTTTATTTTTTATCACAAAACATATATATATATAACCACAATAAATTTATTTTTGCACGTTAATGCACTGTATCCTGTCCCTATCGAATCTTCTTAAACACAGCGTTTATATAATATGTTACTTTAATCAACAGTATTATAAACGCCATCATTAAAATATATCTTCTGTTTCGTTTTAGTTCTTTTGTTACTGTGTTCAACAGACTTTTTACAGCGTAAAGCTGAACAAGTGAGTTACAATGGAATAATTGGAGTGTATTAGTTTCTTCGTACACCATAATACAGCCGCAAAACAGCTATTATACAGTCTATTTATGCTTATACAGCTACTGTACAGCCAATATAACGCAAAATGCTGTATAATTTGTGCCCATTTCAGGAGTATAAGGGCTGTATAAGCGCTTATACAGCCTTTATGCAGCCTGGCAATACAGCATTAAGAGTATAAACGACCTTTAATACAGCTGTTATGCAGCTTGTGATGCTGCTTGGGCGACCCCCGGCTTGAGCTACCAACGCGCTCACCACTGAGTCACAGAGGAAGTAATACTACATAAGTTCGTAAAGTTTTCAGCAAATTGTCTGTCAATTTGCCTGAATGTTGGGGAAAAGCATTAGCTACACAAATCAGTACTTTATTCTATGAAATAAATTATCTTAGAAATCAGTTATGCAATCACAAGCTTCAAATACCCAACTATGTATTCAAACCATCCTGGAACTGAATACACACGGTCAATTTTCTCAAAATTAGTCCAGCCGTTGCAGAAGAGTTTGACAACTAATACGACACGAGAATTTTACATACAAGACATTCCATACTTCCATACTAATATTATAAATGCGAAAGTGTGTCTGTCTGCCTGTCTGTCCGTCTGTCTGTCTGTCTGTCTGTTACCTCTTCACGCCTAAACCACTAAGCCGATTTTGCTAGGCATGGAGATACTTTACCTAAGTTCCGAGAAGGGATATAGGCTTTTTCTCCCAGGAAAATGTACGGTTCCCGTGCGACTAACGAATTTTGGCGCAACGGAGTTGCGGGCGGCATCTAGTAGATTATACACTCAAAAGACAGACGAGATGGCCCGTAGCAATCTCCTATAGCAATCACCTCTAAGTTCCTTGAGTAAATAATTCCGTTTGGCACTCACACCAGCGCTGACTAATTACTTAATTCGGCAGTATGTACAGTAAACAGATTGTGTGTACAGTCAACACTGATATAGATTACCGGAAATTAGTTGGTTAATTCACTAGTCTTACGTAATACTGACTGGTAGGGTGAATGTCTTAAGTTTTGGCAAAACTCTTATGGCTGGTTTACACGTATTAAGTAGATAAGTAGTAACTAAATTCGAATTGTCATTTAGTTTAGCACTTACTAAATTTTAACTTGCTACTAAATTTTGTGTTTACATGCAATTAACAACTTAAAATTAACATGAAATTTAGTTAACTACTTATCAACTTAATACGTGTAAACCAGCCATTAGTGCCGCACTAAAAGACATATTTTAATAGTGAACTAACTTTAATTTAATAAAGTGTTTGACAGAAAATATATGGTGCTTATGAAAAACTTTGATTAACTTAGTTAAGTTATCATCAAACCAAATGACACCCGCAACTTTGTTGCGCGAAAATTCGGTTATCGCGCGAAAACCTTAAATTTTCGAAATAAAAATTAGTATCCTATGTCCTTTCCAGAAATCAGAGTATCTACACACCAGATCTCAGCAAAATTGATTCAGTGGTTTGGGCGTGAAGAGGAGAGAGGACAGACAGACAGACACACTTTCACATTTATAATATTAGTAAACGTCTTGCAAATCTGTCAAATCCATACAAATTTAGAAATGCATCTACGCGTCGCGTTGCGGTCTGAATTGACCCTAATGCCATGCCAAGTTAAACTTAGGGAGATCGCACACGTGGTCACGTCACACTTTTTGTGTGATCGAGTCTGCGGCTTACATACAATCTGCATGGCGCGCGCCACTACACTTTTACAGGTCTTTAATATATCTCCCTTATGAAGATATAAAGACCTGTAAAAACCTCAGAAAGGAAAAAAAGTTACGACAGGAAATAAATCTCCATTTTTATTAAATTTCTACGTAACATACAGTAATGCTAATACCAGGAACATAAAGCTAATGCCCGTTCAGGAGCTTAGCTTTATTAGCGCGTTTGCCCGTCAAACAGCTTGCATTTGATGCAGCTTATTCCCATTTTCACGGAGCCGCTAGCGATTCCAACGATTACGAACTTTGTGTTCTGAATTCGAGTAACTTCAAAACGTGCGTTGCCAGTTATCAGTTATCACTGTTAATTTTATAATAGTAATAATACAAGTTCTACTAATCCAGACTAATATTATAAATGCGAAAGTCTGTCTGTCTTCACGCCCAAACCGGTGAACTGATTTTACTAAAATTAGGTCTCCAGGCCCTGGGAAAGGATATAGGATCCTTTATATAACTCGAAAATATGTACGTTTCCCATGCGATAAACGATTTTTGGTGCAACGGAGTTGTCTTCGTGTGTAATTTATGGCTGCGTCCCCATCAGACACGGCACGGCGCCGTCACCGTGTTACGGCACGACGCCGCCACCGTGACACGATACGGCGTCGTACCGTAACACGGTGCCGCGTACAGTGCGTCCCTACTCAGTCGATATTTGCACTCGAACGAGATTGCTTGTCTGCATATGGATCGCGAAAGAATCATTCTCTTGTTGTTACTAAAACGAAGATTGAAAAAGAAACAGAAACAGGGGAAATTTTGCATACATTCATATTACAAATTACTTACAAACTTAATAATTAAGGGGGCTCCCATACAAAAAACATAATTTTTTGGTTATTTTTCTCTATAATAATGGTATGGAACCCTTCGTGCGCGGACTGCAATTTTTCGCCATCGTCCCACGCGAAAAACATACCATCCTCATCACCTTGATGAGTGGCAGTCTTCCACAGTGCGTTTTTCGCGTAACTTTCTGCCGCGCACTGTAACACTCTGGAACGAACTGTCACCAGCAGTATTTCCGGACCTATACGACCTGCAAACCTTCAAGAAAAGAGCGTATTCCCTCTTAAAAGGCCGGCAACGCACCTGCAGCTCTTCTGACGTTGCGAGTGTTCATGGGCGACGGTAGTTGCTTACCATCAGGTGACTCGTTTGCTCGTTTGCCCCCTTATTTAATAAAAAAAAACCTAAGTCGCACTTGGCCGATTTTTATGTGTTCCAAATAAGTGCCTCGTTTAAGTTTGGACAAAATTTTTGTTCGGAAGTTTCACCCAGAATAGGGGCGCGTGGTGCACCGTACGCGGCGCCGTACCTACCGTGTCACGATGACGGCGCGGCGCCGTGCCGTGTCTGATGGGGACACAGCCTATGTGTCTATTCATTTATCTGGTGATTTTTAACGTGGCTACATACTAAAAATGAGAATGTTAAATTCCACACTCTAAATTAAAAAAATGTCAAATCAGCCCGGCTACGTTTATTTACTAAACAGTCATAGCTAACATAATTACCTACATAATCGTAAATTCTTAACTAGTTGTCTTTTTCTTTTATTCTTATTTCGACATTAAGAACATTTTAACTCATAAAAGTCTATGACCATAAGGCTTAATGTAACACGGCTTTATCAATATATTCTGGTATACAACGCTGTGTATTAAACAAATAACTCCGCTTTTATAGCTCTGAGCCCTAAAGCTATAATATATCATATAAGTCAGTCATAAAATTCCTCATATCACCGATGTGCACCCTAAAAATTTGCTCCCGTTTGGTTGAAATTATTGTTATATGCGAAAGCCTCGCTGACACACTGAAATTGCTATAATGCGATGCTCTTTTGTAGGACAAACCCTAGTCAGTTTGTAACGCATTTTGGCGCCACAAGCATATTTTAAGGATATTTTTTATAAAACGAGCAAATGGGTCACCTAATGAAAAGCAAAGTTACCGTCGGCCATAGACACTTGCTATGTCAGAAAAGTTGCAGGTGTTTTGCAAGCCGTTTAAGAGGGAATAAGCTCTCTTCTTGAAGGCAATTCAATATTGTTGCACTTGGACAACATTGACAGTAGGATGTGGGTATAAAACAGATGTCTCCTAAGGTTTACATATTTTCCAACTTCTTTTTGGTCCTCTGATTTTGAGCCACTCTCCAAATAATGTTTATAGAGCCACAGTAGATAATTTTTTCTTCGATTATTTGTAGATACCCATATTATGCTCTAACCCCCTCACTAATAAAAATGTTAAGACAGAAAAAAACTGCTTGTCTTTCTGGCATATTGGAAACGTGACATGGCAGACAAAGTTTTGTTTTTTTTTGTCTACAATGTAAGGTCCACTGAGTACTTACCTTAAATAGTTTCGAGATCAAGTCTTTATAAGAAAGGGCTACGCCCTAAGGGTAAGCAAACAACATTAGAAAAAATTTCTACAAAATACAGTAATAGTGTTTGCAATTTTCATTTATAATAGAACCATTATATTACTAAGTAAAATCTAGATTTTAGTGCATAGTCCATACCTAAACCGCAGTAGTCACATAACTCCTGGTCTAAACGCGCTAACCACGCGTGATGGTTAATGGCTAAACTTTCAGTTAAACACAGTTAGAGCTGATGTATTGCTCCCAAACACTGGTTTTATTTGTACAGTAAGAATATCTTATTAAACTGTATTTTGTCGCTTCAAAAGTAGAAATAAATATCCGACTTTTTATAATGCACGATACGACATTGAAGAATCTTTTGCGCATGTGAAAACTTCTTTGACAAGGTTTTTCACCTTTTTTTGATGAGTCAAAAGATATTATACTCGCATCAGAACACGTTACCTGATCGAAAATTCGTAAGGAGGAGGTTAAGAGAAATGTAGAAGAGGAATCATAAGGTGTACCTCCTGTAATTCCTTTTTGCTCAGCTCGCACTCTTGTGGCGGTACCCACAATTGAATGAATGAATGAATGAAAATCCTTTATTGCACCAAAACAACCATGACATATTACAGAACTTATGAACTATGAGTAAAAAGTACAAAAGGCGGTCTTATCGCTACAAGCGATTTCTTCCAGGCAACCTATATAATTATAATATTATAGTAACAGTAGTAATAGATGGTAGGTGACTACATAAACAGCTAAGAGTGATTTTTCCTAAAATATAAGTATAATATTACAAATACATACATATAACATATACATATACAATATATAATTATACATACATACTAAAGAATATATACAAATCACATAAATAAATACAACAAACATAAATAAATGGAAATAATAAAATATATCGATTATTATCAGTTATTATGGATTCGCCTAACAATCCTGCATCGCGCTATCGCAGTTTCGGAGAACGGCAAGATATTATTATATTATTATACAACGTCTGAAATGATGTCAGTGGGCTTCGGCCTGACCGAGCATGATATCTTTCTCGGTCGGAAGATCTTCCTTTTTGGCCGCTATTCACATCGTTAAAGTCTCTTTCTACTTTACTGTAAATCCTCCCATACAACGGGTTGCATTTTTCAAGTTACGCTTCTGATGGACTACACTTCCTCACATTTTATAACACACGACACGACACGACACGATATTGAGATTTGTAGCTTTGTTTATTTTTTGGCCCGGGAGCCAAGTAAATTTTTGGTCAATGATTTCCTCCCGGGCGAAACTTTGTACAATGCATAAGAGACTTATACTAGGAATACTAGCGACCGTCAGCTGTGACTCCGTGGGTGGGGTGGGCACTGGGCAGTGGCAGCCTTCCACCCATGAAGAAAAAAAATTTTCAGTAATTTCCTCTCATTTGAAAAATTATCAGAGTATAGTTTATGTAGTATTTTGAAAGAAAAACATAGTCAGCTAACTATAACACGGTGGATTATACGTCAGCTGGCTCCTTGAACATGAAAAAAATATTTTATTTTCAATGATTTCCTCTCAGCTAAAAATTTACCTGGTGATCATTTATATGCTACTATGAATGAAAATTAATGTCAGCTCGCTGTATCTCAGTGGAAAGTTTGTCAGCTGGTACCTTGAAAGGTGTAAGGCAACAGCGTCTATACCTACTAAAACTTATCAGCTGACGACTTTTCCACTAACTTACAGCTAGCTGATTTTTTTAATTGTTTACTAGAGCATTTTAACAATACTCTGATAAATTTTCAAATGAGAGGAAATGACTGAAAAAATTTTTTTTTTTCTTCATATTTGGGAGGCTGCCACTGCCCACCCCACCCATGGAGTCGCAGCTGACGGTGGCTAGTATTCATAGTATATGTCCCTTATTCATTTTACGAAGTTTCGGTTGGGAGGGTCTTGGTCATGAAAATCTGTTACTGGTCCCAGGTCTATTTGTTTTTAACGTCATAATCAACTTGGGAACAGGCATAAAAAGCTTGGCTATTGTTTTGGCTAAACCAGAAAAGATAAAAACGATTTATACCCTATCCAAATCATGCGTATCGAACCTAAACCCAGGCCATAAACGGTTATGGACGTGTCGTACAACAAATTATTCGGCCGCGATCGATTCTGCGGTCCGTGGCCGTTTGTCCTAATTGTTCAATATATTGTGCGCTAAGCCTTATTACATGTGTACAGTCACGCGCAAATGTTGTAGGAGGAACTAAAGGCCTGAATTCACTTTGATTCCTGATAAGTGCAGGTGATTAGTAATCAGGAGAAATCAAGTGTGGATAGCGACTGATTAGTGCAAGCTATTTATTTTTTCCTAATCAATTATCACCTGCGCTCATACCAATCAAATTTAATAATATAGGCTGTAGGCTACAGGAAGAAGAATTTTCAGAATGAAATTCTTGATGCACGAGAAAGTCCATATTTTATTACGGAAACTCAAAATACACTTTTTATAAACTAAATCTAAATCTTATCCGCCGACATTCCTTTCCTATTTTTTAAACAACTGAACAAAGACTTTTATTTTTTTAGTTTGATTCGTCCCATTCAGGACAGGCAAAAGGAAAAAGCCCATACAGCCATGTCTTTTGTAGTACGTTTTCATGTATCGTCAGGTCTAAACTCTAGTCAAAGTCTAAGTAAAAGTCAATACAGTCAAGGAGTCAAGTCGGTCGATTCAGTAAAGTGGTAGACGCTTTACTGAAACTTTCGATGGAGTTTTGGAGGGAACACAAAATAGCACGTTTCTGGATATTGTTGAATGAACTTGTGCATGAACATGAATATCTAATGGTTAATATTCTACCAATATTACACATTAAAAACCCAGCTAACACAATTTTAGGAACATAATATAAAAACACAACAGCACTCTTTCACATGCCCGCCAAAACTCCCTGAACAAAGACAATTGAACTTCGAGGCGTCGCTTCGCCATAGACAAAAAATATAACTTCCTTTTCCTGAGAAACATAGACATTAACTTTTTTACATAGGGTAAATTACTAGTAAATTGGACAGTACTAGTCATTGGACAAGGCAGAAAAACACAATAATATTTATTAAGGTTGCTTCAAAAATTGCCTATTCTTAAGTAATAGAACGCCTGATTTTAAAGAAAAACAGGCAGTTTTTAAAGCAACCATGATAAATATTGTGTTTTTGTACTCTGTCCAATTACTAGTACCACGCTAGTACTGTCCAATGACTAGTCATTTATCTTATATCTAAAATGTGGCAAGGTGCAGTACGGCGGCGGTCGCGTCGCCAACAATAGTATAGGCCATAACTTTGTATTGTACTATCATAGAAGTTGATTCATAGGCAGATGGCGGAGGAATGAATCAATTTCTTCGGTGGTAGTAACCTCTCTCAATTACGATATTCTTGGGGCTTGCGGGTGCTATTAGATTTTTTGTACAATACTTTTATTGTACAAAAAATCTAATAGCACCCTGTACGATATTATAATATAGCTTGCAACAAAACAAAATTATGATACTTTAACTCTCTTCTTGAAGGTTTGCAGGTCATAACGGTCGGGAAATACTGGTAGTAATATTAGCCACTGCGGCCGAAGTGTAAAGGGGGCCTTACAATATTGTTTTGTATTCAATCGGGAGTTCCTGATTTCGGTCAAAGCAAAAGCGAAAACGAATGATAATAATTACGAGCTTAACCCAAGATTCTAACATTTAGTTTGTAACAACCAGTATTAGGTATTGCATATCAATACGCTCAATACTCATATTATACGAGCAGATTTCACTATTACGTGTAAAATCCTGATTTCTAGCTAAGATCAGTTTATGTACGCGTTGAATTATAATTTAGTAGATGACGACCGCGCCAAAATTTGTTTAATCGGGAACCGTATACTTTTCCGAGAAGAAAAGATTTTTCAAATATGTATTCTCATACCAAATAATATCAGTAAAATCGGTTTGGCAAAACCGGTGTGTCACAGACAGATGAACAGACACACTTTCATATTTATAATATTAGTAAATTTAGATTATCGAGTAAAGTAACTTGTATGAAGCTCAGACTTTTAAGGGGAGCTAGTTCAAGAAACGGACGATTGTCAAGATTTGAACAGGACAGGAGATATTAAAATATAGTAATTTAAATTCTGAAAAAATATATGTGTTAGTTAAGGATCTAATAAATTGTAATTCATTTTCTAATTCACAATATTATGATCTTTACTCGTTAGAAAAAATCCCGAAGTTACCTCTTCTTTTAACAAAATTGCCATGCTATGTCCAAATTATTTTTTTCTATCGAGTTATGTTCATGATATTGTGTAATGGAATATGAATTCCAATGTGTTAGATCTAGGTTACATCCTTAACACATTTTTTTTTTAATTTAAATTACTATATTTTTATGTCTTCTGTCCCGTTTAAATCTTGAAACTCGTCCGTTTCTTGAACTAGCTCCCCTTAAGGCGTATAGAGTCGTGAAATGGTCATTTTGTTTTTGTAACTACTCATTCATTTCTGGCAGGAAAAAGTTGAAAAAAATATATGTGAAAGATCAGTTCAACAACTAATATATCAACATTTTTTTTCTGCTTTATGTCTTACCCTTGCTTCAATAAAAAAATAATACGTGACATCGATTTTCGTTTTAAAATCGGGACTCCTCCTAAACGGCTGTGATATACGGTATTTTTTTTTGCGTAGATATATTTAGAATCTGTTTTTCTTGAATATCAGCATTTTTTATAAAAATCAAACAATATTTTCTTTGAAAAGATATCGAAAAACAGTATTTCCGAACGATTTGGTTCAAAGGTGGTCTGCGCGGGCGCGGGCGGCAGTCGTCCGCTAGCATTCAGACGGGGAGGCTGTGTCACTCGTTGCTAAATCTTGCGCCTGTGTGTGTGCTATCGAGCGTCTGTTTGTGTGCATTAGATCACTACAATATTTGCATGAGTGTTTATGTAGAGTAGTTAGACTTAGAGTACAATCAACGTAAAAAGGTTGTAATGTGGTTCGCTCATGGACGCTCTTATGAAGAGTACCTAAATTGTTATTTACTTCATGATTATTTTTAGTTAAATAATATAATATCTAATATAATATCTATGTACGCTCACATCACGTCAGTCTGGCCCCGTGCTAAGTACCTAAAGGACTTGTGTTACGGGTACCAGACAACGGAAATATATTTAATACTTTTATACTATACATAATATATTTAAGATTTTTATTATATCATACACATATTTAATACACATCCATGACCCAGGAACATTGGAAAACTTTTTGTTCCGTCGGCGGGATTTGAACCCGCGACCCCCGGCTTGAGTTGCCACACACTCTAACCATTGAGCCACGGAGGTCGTCAAAGTTATAAGTTGATTGTTCCACGCGTATAGACGTTATAGTATTAATATTTTAAGTATTTAAATAAAACAAGTGTATAGGTGTATGGACGCTCTTATAAACAGTACCTAAATTGTTATTTACTTCATGATTTTTGCAATTCGCGTTTTTAAGATTCAAACTGTTACTGTAGATTATCATTAAACATGAACACAGTTATTGGTTGATTTGTAAAGCCTAATGTAAATTTGAAATTGTGTTATATCATCCAAACGGCCTACCGTTTGGATGATATAACACAATTTTAAATATTTTCAATATTTTCGCCAAAATTACAAGATGACCGTTTTTACGCTCTGTCAATTCAAGACTCTGTCAATTCAAGACGAGTCTTGAATTGTCAGCGTAAAAACGGGTAAGTGGTACGTGTCCGTTTTTACGTTGTAAGAATAAAAATATTATATTAGGTCCTAAATTCATTCAACACTTTATAAAATTAATCTTATTGTCATAGTTTATAATATTTATGTAATAGAAATATTGGCTCTTCAGTAAGAAAAACTAAAAACACAGACATATCTTTCTATACGCTGCTAATTTAAGAATTTTTTTCTATGTTATAATGAACGAATAAAAAGACACGTCATCATCTATAGGTCCATAGTGAAAAATTCTAATAAAATGTGATTGTTTGATAAGTTAAACTGTATAGTTTTCAAAAGTCTACAAATTTTAGTATAAAATATGTATTCACTAATTATTCTGTTTTCACTAAAGGGTAAAACTAAACATCATAATGTTGATGTTGCCTTTTTCTTCTTATTGGTCTTTTCGGATACGTCTTGAGCAAGGTAAATTTTTACTGACTCTTAAGAATTTATGAAGGTCATAATTTTAACCGACTTCCAAAAAACGAGGAGGTTATATTATGTTTGGCTGTGGATATATTTTTTATTTTTTATTTTTGTATGTTCAACGATTACTCCGCCGTGTGTGAACCGATTTTCGAAATTTTTGTTGATTTCGTGCAGGGGTACGATAGACTCGATCGAAACCTCATGTGAATAATAGAAAATATTGATTTCGAGTCGACAACTTATATCCGCAAAATTCGTATTATGGAGTATTTCGTTAAATTCTAATGGCACTGACAAACAAACTTCACGCGCCATCTTGCTGTAAACTGACACATGCCGCATCATGTGTCATTGACGTAAAGACAGAGTTGCCAGAATAATAAAAGGCGCACCCTTTTTTTGTAGTTCCCAGTATTACATGCCTATGTCGTTATAAAAAATAGAAGTATAAAGTTTTAGCTGATGAATCCTGATGTATTTATTTTGTATTTCCATTGGCTCATAAATCATAGTACGTATGCAAAGTTTAGAATAATTATTAATTCATCATGCAAAGAAGCCTCAGGCCTCAGCCTCCGTCGCAGCTATTATATAACGTCGCAGATTATTTATAACACTTAAATATTCATATTAGTCCAAATTTGATTGAATGTGTGGCACTAGTCCCACTAAAAACGAACAAAAATCTTATAATAACTGAACGTAAATGATAACAAGTCTATAAATAATTCTCTACCTTAGAGGTAGGAACGGACAAGTACGACATGACGCGGAACGGCGCGTAATTTCCAACGCGGTACAAGACGGTAAGTATAGATGTCCGCATCTACCACAGTAAAATCTAATAAAACTCCCAACTTGTCGTCGTTTACGTCTTTTTATCTTTGGAATTACTTGTGACAGAAAAAAAATGTAGGAATATGCGTCACATTATAATATTATGGAAGTGCATGATGCAATAAAAAAATTGCTATTATGGACATGACCTTTTATACGTAGGGACCGTCGATAGAAATACGTCGTTACATACGTCGTTACATACGTCTTTAAAAAAACGCGATTGCCTAGCAAATAAACAAAGGACTACCTGTTTAATTAATATATCGAAGAATGAAGCAAAGAAATATAACTAATGTTAAAAAAGAAAAAAAAACCGGGTACCCAGTTTTCAATCAACAAAAACCCGAAAACCCGGGTTTTAAAAATTGGGCCCGGGTTGCGATGCCCTAGCTTAGGCAAGACAAGCACGGACCTAACTAAGACAGCCAAGACTTGAAAAATTATCTAGATACCTACTGATTAATTTTTCATTTTTTTTCAGTGCCTCTTAATAAATTAGACATAAATATTATACTTGATACTAAGCGTAAATCGTAATTCGTGTAGCATTAAACGTATTAAAGTCATTCGTCAAACATCTATTTATTCACAATAGTAATTCATTTTCATATAAATTGCACATTTTTAAAGTAAGTAGTAGGTAGGTAGTGGATTCGAGTAAAATAGGCAGTGATAAGTCAGGAGTGCTTCTGTTCGTCATACGCGCGCTTAATCTATGTACGATGTTTTCGTGCGGGGAGTGCAGAGCAGGGGGACCTAAGCCACGCCCAAACGTCCAAGGTTATCGACGACTCTATGCGCCTTAACGTGGCAGCACGTCAGGTATTCTGTATCCGGAAGGCGGAAGCTAATGTTGTAAATATTTTTTGTATAGGATTACTCATTTGCTTACATAGATTTTAACTGTATGATACGACACACTTATATTTTCTACGTACATAACATAACTCATAACATAACAAAAAACAAAAATACAACCTTACAACATGATAAATTGGTAATTGCTAGGTTGAATTAAATTAAACGCAATTAAATCTCATACGTTAGAACTAAATTTTTTAATCTAGTCACAGAATATATATTAGTTGTACCAACAGAATTCCCACTGGCGAAACCCGTTTAAAGAATAACGACTCATGCTACGGATACTATAAAGTTCAAATTCCGACCGCGCAGTGCTAGGTGCGCCTACAATTACATTTGCCTACATCTCCGCTCTCTTTCTATCGCATAACTCGTACCTTTTCTGAAGAAATTAGGGTTGTCTCTTTTTAAAAATAATATTATAATCTTTATATTTAATTAGCTACTTACATTTTATTTAACTCAAAATAATCGAAGATAGTTTGTCTCAGTACTACATAGATTTAATAATTATCATAAATTCGCGTGTAACTAATTACGCGTACTTAGATTCGATAAGTACCGTTATTTATTCTTAATCTTAATTATTCTTAATAATTGAAACCGGTCTTATATTACCTACTTAAAGTGTTTGTATAACTTAGTTATTTTTGTAAACAAATGAGGTTTCGAATAGTACACCTACGATGCTTACTAACTATTAGTAATAAGTAATAACTAATAATCTTATTAATGTGTTTTTTTGAGAATGAAATACCTTTAAGTAGACGGCATTATCGTTTAAACGATAAAGTCCTTTTTTGTATAGATAAAAAAAAATACCTTTAAGTATTAATTATACGTCTACTAATAAAGGTACTACTTCAACTAGTATTTATTAAATCATAAGCAATCGTAATTTTACTCTATAATAAGTTGTACAAAATTTAAATTTTAAATCTATAATAATTAATAATAATAACAATTTAAAAAAGTTCTTACGGAGCATAAAGAAAGTTAAATTTGGTTCACATTCCGTGTTGAGACAATTAAACACTGCGCAATATTTATTTGCCTTTTTTTATTGTCCATTGTGATCTGATTAATTTATCAATTCTGTGACAGCGAATGAATAAGTACGTAGGTAGGCATGCAACGATCAACTCAAAAGTAATAATTATTATTTTTAACAAAAAATTAAAACCGACTTCCAGAGTAAAAAACAATAATAATTATTATATAATGAACAAAAAAGTATGAAATAATTCTTACTCTTAATAGTGCCTTATGCAGAATACTCCTAAACCTCTACTATTTCTGTACACAATCTTCAATATTTTGAACTCGATACCAGCTAAGAATGGTGAGTTCTTAGACGAAATATTTTTAATTTTAAAGACTGGTACCGACTTCAAAATTATGAAGATTGTGTACAGAAATAGTAAAGGTTTAGGAGTATTCTGCATAAGGCACTATTAAGAGTAAGAATTATTTCATACTTTTTTGTTCATTATATAATAATTATTATTGCTTTTTACTCTGGAAGTCTGTTTTAATTTTTTTGTTAAAAATAATAATTTCACTCTTTTTAGTAATTTAAGTAATTTATAAGGTTTTCTGTAAATACTAATGTGTTCTACTAAGTGACTTTGGAGCCAGGATACATATTTATGATATCTGAATATCATATCTCTCGGAATAGAGAATTGCATAAGAAACTCCAAGAATATACTCGTATCACTGTATAATTAATAATATTATAAGCTTGGCGTTAATCAAGCAATGATAAAATTAATGTTCATGCGCCTATCTCTAAAGGCTCTAAAGTTCTGTTCAGTGACTTTATTTCTATCACAACGCTCCTGGAAAGTCATTAGCTCACTATAATGTGCTATAATATTCATATAATATTATGCTTAAACTACTTAGAACTACGTTAATATAACTATTTATTTTGTCCCAATAATAAGGAGTTTCCTACATACGGACATACCTCATAATTCATAGATCTCATGATCAAATTGCTAACTTTTAACACCTGATCACCAAGTTTGAATCATTTACTTTGATTAATTTGATATAACAACATAATTTTTGAAATCGTTCAACAAATTAAGAGTTATGATTTAACTAGATGATGCCCGCAACTTCGTTGCGCCAAAATTCGTTTATGACGCGGGAACCGTGCATTTTTCCGAGATAAAAACTATGCTATGTCCTTTCTCGGGACTCAAAGAATCTCCATGCCAAATTTCAGCAAAATCGGCTCAGCGGTTCGAGCGTGAAGAGGTAACAGACAGAGAGACAGACAGACAGACAGACAGACAGACGGACGGACGGATGGACGGACGGACAGACAGACAGACACTTTCGCATTTATAATATTAGTATGGATGATTCATGGTGTGGTGACTGGTGGTAGTGGTGATGATGATGATGAATGTAACTTGCATAGTAGCATATGCTTTGAGTTCTTAAACCAAAGCCGAAACCCTCAAACTTGCATCTATAAGGAATCCGGAGTTCTCTTAGCACCTTCGGAACCAAGGTATATCTTAGTGCAAAATGTTGCTTTTTGGTAGCATTTGCTTAGGATACTTCTCATAAAATCGAAATCACCATATTATGTTTCCATGTAAATTTGGAGAAGTTCCCTCGATCACTCATGGATCTTATCATCAGGTCGAAATAATAAAATCATTTTCAAAATAGCTTATCTTTTTACAAAACAATGTTTAAAGACATCCGTGATCCGTTTTGATCTAAAAATACTATGAAAAATACCCACCAATTATAATAGGGTCATAATGTGAAGGTGTATGGTGGAATGGTGGTGATGATGATGATGATGATTAATGTATTAAGCTTAGTAGTATATGCTTTCAGTTCTTAAAACAACGCCGAAACCCCCAAACATGGATCTATAAGGAGTAAGGAGTTCTGTTCACCACCTTCGAACCATGGTATATCCTGGTGCAAAATCTTACTTTTTGGTAACATATGCCTGGAATACTTCATAATATGAAACCAAAAAAACCATATATTTCCATTTGAATTTTGAGAAGTTCCCTCGATTACTCATGGATCCCATCATCAGGCCACCACTTTTGTGAAAATGGGACCAAATTGGAATGAAACCTAATACAACAAAACAAAAATTTTTAATATCGGTTCACAAACGGCGGAGTAATCGTTGAACATACATAAAAAAAAATATATATCCACAGCCGAACGTATAACCTCCTCGTTTTTTTGGAAGTCGGTTAAAAACTCGTGCGCGCGCGTCACCGCTCGCCTGTGAGTCCCTACTGAAGGGCTCCCCTAGAGGAGTACTTACAGTTCGATGCCTACAGGCGCGAGTGGGACAGGCCTAATCTAGTTTAAAATAGATTGTACAACTTGGCCGTGCATGCAATACCTTCCCGGTTTAAACTTGGCTAACCGCACCGAGCCCAAAGCCTACGTTTGGCATGTGACTATACAGCTAAACATACCGCATGTTATAATACCTTACATGTACAGTCGTAACCAATAGATTCCGCATAATATTTCTTTCTCAATGATAATAACATATTACCTATTTACTAAAAAGTTGCACGTTTGATGTGCCAATACATCTCTAATATTCATACTTTCTATCAAACCAATCACTAAAGATTATAGAAGCTTGAGTGCGAAGATTTATTAAACAGACAGACATCATCGTATTAAAAAAATGGATTTTTTTAGGTCAAATAAAAAGTAAAATATTTTTATTTTCTTACGTATGTATATATATATATATATATATATATGTGTGTAATCCGGAAATGTGTGTAATCCGTCATTGTATACAATTCCTAAAATAGTACGGAAATGTGTAAAATTTATTATATTAGACACATTTCCTAGGAAATCTATACATTTCCTAAATAATAATCGGAAATGTAAACATTTGAGATATCAATGGGTACGCGGGGATAGCGCGGCGAGACGGCAGGGGTCTGATCAGGCAATTACCGCGTAAACAGTTGTTTATGTTCAAAAAATGTATAGTGCTAGATTAAATCGTCAGAGTGCTAAGAAAAACCTACAACAATTATAGACTGAAAAAATGCTGAAATCGAGCGAAAAGAAGTTTGCCTACGTATTGGCATTTCTGTACGAATTGCACTTCCAGAGGTTGATAGAGGACTTGGAGAATGGTGAGCCCGAAATAGTATAGGTCTGGTATAGGTGTAGTTTTGGATAAAACTGATAATGAGCTCTATTAAATTGGTACTAAGAACGGAATCTTAAAATAATTATATTCTCAGTCTCAGATTAATGTGTGTTCATATTGAGTTCTCCTTGATGCACAGGATGTACCGAATACGGAGATAGCACTACGGTCAGTTGCTAACCTACAATCAACCGAAACCGGCCAAGGACTTTTAAAGAATGCTTTTGCAAGAAAAACTGTACTAGAGAAAGATGTCTATGCTTTAAAAAAATATTGTGTACTTCCAAGTACTATTCCAGCATACCCTGCAAATTAAATAGTCATATGGCAGTCTATGTGGCTATGTTAAAATATCTCATACCAAACGAAAGTTTGAATTTATAACAATAATATTATAAGTCTATTTCGTGATAAATACATTTTTAAAAATTACAAAATGGTTAATTTTTGAGGCTTTAATGAGTAAGTGTTAGCGGATATCAATGGACAAGCTACATAGTATTATAATTATTTTATTTAAATCTGTATATTATGTTAGTCACTATATATAACTTTAATTAGTAATTATTATATTTTGAATAGTAGTAAGTAAGGTAATTGATTTTGACAAATAGTTAGTTATAAATGGACAGGAGGATTATTTACTTCCGTTATAACTTCCTCTTCTCATATTTAAGTAAATAATTATATTAAATATGAGAAGTACATTAATTAATATTTAGAATTATATACCCACTTATTCTTAGCCATTCTTATTTTTTTATGTATTCTTTAATGATTTTACTATATTTGAATTGTTAACGGAAGTTAGTTTCTTTTGTGTAAAATGGTATAAAAGCCAGCCATATTGCATTGATGGAGGCATTCTGTAAATAACTTCGAAACGTGTAAGGTGAAACTCTGCTCGAATAAATACCGCTCTATGTATAATTTTTCAAGACTTTTACTACTCCCTAATATTTCAGAAGTGGGATATTTCAAAAATGTCCGGTCCTTATGCTGCGGGACTTGGCAAAAGGAGAAGAACGCCCAGACTTGTCCTGACTCTCGACGATTGACGGCGAAGAAAGTGATTTTTTTTTTTTCTTCTTTTCGAACATAAACAACAGTGATTGTGATAGTGAACCAGTGACAAAACGATGCAGAATTACTCAAGTTGATGCAGAAGTGATACCAAAGTTTGAACCAGAAGGCGACGCTTGTAATGAAGCTACATGGGTGCATAAAATCGACCAGCTAGGAGGTTTACGGATGGAACAGTATAACCGATTGACAATTCATCGTGCAACTGCGGTTACGTGGGTCCGCTACGCAAAAACTGCCTTGAAGCTTTTCAACGCCTCGGTCATACGACGGTTAACTGCTGGTTCGCGAATATAGCAGGAACAACTCGGCAACCGCAGAATTCAACAAGTAAGTAACACTTTTTTTTATACTTCAAGTCAAGGACGTTGAAATAATAGCTCAAGTAATATCTTAGTAAATAACATTTACAAAAAATTGTGTGGGTAGGAGCCAATGAACAAGAATAATGAAAATTAAATCTAAAGTTTTTACCTTATTAATACTATATTCTTCTTATTAATACTAAATACTATATTAATTAGTATATTAAAGTTTTTACCTTCTAATAATATATTGAAGGGTTTTGGAGATAAAATAAATCAAGCCATATTATAGAGACTGTAAAACAACTACCAAGCGACATATACTTAATAATTATTGGGCAATAAATGACCAACCAGCCTGGTATTAGTTACTACAGCTAATTCTGCCACTTTTACCGAGACTTTAATTTGTTTGACAGTTACAAACAGCTGATAAATATAAGTGATAGGTATAATGTTTTGCTGAAGCGTGAATATACAATTTGATCTAAAAATAGTTACTGTAATATTGATGTATTTGTAGATATCGATCCCAATGGAAAAATTCAATAGAACTAATCCAGTTTGTGTGCTATATAATTCCTGGAGGAGCTGTCAGTGTTGAGGGTCATTTAAAGGCTAAACATTGGTGAAATTGAAACAACTTGGCCTGCACATACGTTAATTGCCCGGGCTGAAATTGTTAATATTTATATCGACTCGAATACCTCTACTGAAAATGACTTTATCGATTGAATCACAAATGGCATTAGAATAGAATAGAATGATTTATTGCATAAAATGTAGTACAAAAGGTCTTACAATTTTACTGAAATGGTTGAAACATTCTGCCTAATAAGTGACGTGCAAAATAATTTTTAATAATTGTAGGTATAGCATTAACATCATAATAATTATTATAAAAGTTCTAAGATGAATAATAACTCATTTAATTAAACATAACATTAATTAAATCCATTTAATTATTGAGAACTAATTAAATATAAAAGTCATAGGCGTTAAACACGAAATAAATTTAAAAAATAAACAAACAATCTCAAATTGAGAATTAAAATAGCCTATTCCCTACCTTTGCATCTTTGTAAACATAGGTAAACTAAGCACTTGTTAACGTTAAACACAATAATTTACAATTTATTATAAAGCATAATATTATGATTAAAATAATAATAATAATAGAAAATATGAAATTATGTTGAAGAACAATAATTCGTTTTGTGACAATTCATTTGCTCCAGATTTGCTCGACAACAAGGTACGTTTTTGTTTCCATTACTACCTACTTATAGAATATTCTTGTTAACAATAATGTTCTGCGTTGTCCTAAGCTTTGTTTATTATTTCAGCATCCAGATTACAAACTTTACATGGGGATATTACACATATACATTCATTCCTTTTAAAGATTGTTGTGAGTTGTGACATTACACTTGGTGCATAAAATACATTGAATCGGGAATTAGAGGGTTTAGGTAAGGTAGATATTGCTGAAAGTTAAGTATAAAAAAAAATGATATTAATTTATGCACTAGGAATACAAAAGATTTAGGGTACACAGATTTATTACAAATGAAAATATAATGCAATAGTTGATGAAAAGGTTAACGATCTTTCGGAAGATGGTATCATTTGTCACTCTGTCTGAATATTGTCCAGTGATTTTAGATAAAAAGAAGGGTGGAGATTACAAGCTGTGCATTGATTACCGAAATTTAAATTCACAGACACTCAAGGATTCGTACCCTTTGCCTCATATTGAGGACCAAGTATCAAAATTGTCTGGCTGTGATCTCCAGGTTAATACGGATGCTAGTAAACTAGGTTTAAGGGGTATAATAATCCTTCGATCACAGGACCTAGGAATTCCCATTGTATTCTGTTGTTCTCGCGATCACCGGTGCTCGCGCGGGGCCTGAAGGATTAATACAAAACAGCAGGCAGGACAATAATTATGTAGTTAAGGCCGTCCCCCGAGCAAACGACCTTGGCCATACATTTGCCGCGTTGCCGAGATCGCGCCAAAACCCTATTTCAAAATTATTCAAAATTGTCCTAAAAAAATTAAAACGGCAAATATGTAGTTTATGATATCGTCGATCTATTGGCGTGAGTTTCAAATAAAAGTAATTTGTTAATCCTAAGGAGATGCTGAATGTATGCTTGAATTTTAACAAATTGGTATTACTTTGGAAGCTGATATCATGAGTATAAGAAACAAAATTAGAAAATTTAAAACGAGGAATGTTGATATACTGAAGATTATTCTTGTATTTTTATTATTATTTTGTAGCTTTCAGATTATGAGTTTATAAGGTTTTAAATACGGTCAATTACAGAATCTCCGGACGGAACGCCCTTAAAGAGGATAAACTGTTCCAAAAAAAACTCTAAATGGAGAACGATTTGCCGTTCCCAAATTGGTAAAATATAACTTAATGCAGCTAAATGTTATCATGACCCCCAGCTGACATGAATTACACCCTGGCTTTGACCCTTTGGTTTCCAAAAATGACCCGATATAATAAGGAAATTCATCAATTCTTGCCTTCAATAATATGTTCTCGGTAAGGGTAATTATCGAAAATCTAAAGGAGAAAAATTTACATCTTATAGAAAAGTACCCGTATCTATGCACACCCTTCATGCCGATAACTTAGGATCATTTATTAAGACTAGGGAATGGCACAATTTGTTTTGCTAAGCCCGACAAAAAAACACTAGTTCCATAAAAACCATAAAGTACTTAAAAGGACTGGAAAGTAATATCTTTCCAGTTTACAAACCCAGTCTGCATAATAGCATAGAGGCAAAGCATTTCCTAGCCGATACCTTAACTAATTTATAGAACACATGCAATTAAAACATGTCCTTAATGCTATAGCTAGTCCCAGATCAAATGGCCCACTGAAAAAAATAAATGGTACCAATATTGATGGACTGAACACTGCCTGAAAATGAAACTGTTTTGGATGATAAATTAATGGATATAGTATGGGGTATAAATAATACACCTAATTCTACTACTTCCTTCCTTCCATTTAAACTTATGTTTAGCCATGATAACTCTAAATTACCAGCTATTCCATTCAGTGGTCCTAGTGACCGTACTTCACAACGACAGGCATTAACTGAAAGAACAGCAACAGCAAAACTTCTAATACAAATGTAGGAAAAATTCAGTCAGTGATCTAGTGTTGTGGAAATGGCGAACCCCAATGCCAAAGAGACCCAAAAATAAAAAAATAAGAAGTTTTCAGCTATAATAGGGGTGAGGTATTAATGCCTTATAAATCAGCAAATTCTGATACTAACAGTTCATCTAGCGATGCTGAGGTAGACACGGTGATCTAATTGATTGATTAGAAAGTTATTTTAAATATAATTTTTGTACAGTATAACTAAAGATTAGGGATAATAATTTATACAGTATCATGTGTACAGAAACAAATTTTATTGATCGAATAGGTATATACTTTAATAACTATTTTATTACTATCACACTTTAGCTTTTCTACTTCTATTGTTCTTCACAATTGATAATATAAGAAACTGGTCCCGAAGCTGCACCTAAAAGAAAAAAAATATTGACATAATTAAAGTCTGTGTGACCTACTCACTAACAATATAACCACTCAATGTAATAATTCAAGACTTTTACCAGGCTTGTCTCACTTCCATACAAACGGCGCGAAATCACCGAGATATTTACCTACTATTCTGGAAAACAACCTAATTTCAATCTTTTGCATAGCGTTTAGCGTTCATAGTACAATAACGGTCTGCCGTCTCACTTCAATCTGCCAGGGCTGTCAAGCGATCGGCGGCGGCGGCGCGGCGGGCGGCGCGGCGGCGGCCGGGTACTATTACTTTTGTTTCGCGGATGACGTGTGCGCTGCGTATGCGACAAGTCGAGCGAGTTATCATACCTAAACTCGGGAGAGAGACTTCTGTACCGTAAGGTACTATTATGTATTCTGTGCTTTTACTACTCTCTAATAAATATTATCTATAGGATGGCTGTGTGATCAAATCCTAAAATCAACGCAATAATATTATCTATAGGGTGGCTGTGTGATCAAACCCTAAAATCAACAATAATATTATTATCTATAGGGTGGCTGTGTGATCAAACCCTAAAATCAACAATAATATTATCTACAGGATGGCTGTGTGATCAAATCCTTAAATCAACAATAATATTATCTATAGGATGGCTGTGTGATCAAATCCTAAAATCAACGCAATAATATTATCTATAGGGTGGCTGTGTGATCAAACCCTAAAATCAACAATAATATTATCTATAGGATGGCTGTGTGATCAAATCCTAAAATCAACAATAATATTATTATCTATAGGGTGGCTGTGTGATCAAACCCTAAAATCAACAATAATATTATCTAGAGGATGGCTGTGTGATCAAATCCTTAAATCAACAATAATATTATCTATAGGATGGCTGTGTGATCAAATCCTAAAATCAACGCAATAATATTATCTATAGGGTGGCTGTGTGATCAAACCCTAAAATCAACAATAATATTATCTAAAGGGTGGTTGTGTGATCAAACCCTAAAATCAACGCAATAATATTATCTATAGGGTGGCTGTGTGATCAAACCCTAAAATCAACAATAATATTATTATCTATAGGGTGGATGTGTGATCAAACCCTTAAATCAACAATAATATTATCTATAGGATGGCTGTGTGATCAAATCCTAAAATCAACGCAATAATATTATCTATAGGATGGCTGTGTGATCAAATCCTAAAATCAACGCAATAATATTATCTATAGGGTGGCTGTGTGATCAAACCCTAAAATCAACAATAATATTATCTAAAGGGTGGCTGTGTGATCAAACCCTAAAATCAACGCAATAATATTATCTATAGGGTGGCTGTGTGATCAAACCCTAAAATCAACAATAATATTATTATCTATAGGGTGGCTGTGTGATCAAACCCTAAAATCAACAATAATATTATCTGTCGGCGCACATTAAGATGTCAATGTCAAGAGTGACAGTTTGTCACTGTCACTCTAGCGGAGCGTCGAGTCTATGGTAGCGGGGCGGCCATCTTGGGACGACAGTTCTGAGAGAGCGGTCGCAAGCGCACCACGTCTTCGACGAATCGCTATTTATCTGGTTAATCGAGAGACATTTTAAAGTGATTGTGTGATAATTGAAGTTTCAGTGATTATTGTTAGACAATCTGATTATTATTTCGAGTAAATCGTTGAAGTATCCAAGACGACGTTAATCTTTTATTTCGATCTACCCCAATTGGACTACCCACATACCCACATACTCACGGGACATGATGGATAATTCTGATGAAGGCCATCCTGAGCTTTCATCAGAAGTGGGATTCGATGGGGAACAAAATGAAGCAAAGCAATCAGATTATAGAACTGCTGAGAAGCTATTGAGCAGCATGGAAGCGTTGCTTTCGCGGGTTATGGCAGCCCAAACACCGTTGCAGAGTACGAATCGCACGACTCTCTTAAAGTTCGATCCAGAGGAGCCTGATTCAGATATTGATGGATGGTGTAAATTGACTGATTTTATTGTGCAACATAAAAATCTGGAAGGTGTTAATTTATTGATGGCGTTGACGGAGGCGCTGAAAGGAAGTGCAGCAGCGTGTTTAACGAAGCTTAATTTAGACACAATTACATGGGAATCAGTTAAAGAAATCCTAATTGCAAGATTTTCAAAACCGAAACTTCTGCAAGACTATTTCGATGAAGTTTTACGGTTCCAAATAGGCGCTAAAGAGACTGCATCTGAGTCTGCTCTACGGTTATGGAATCTCATCGAACGAATACCTGAAAGCATGATGCCTGAGAAGGTAATTACTGGATTTGTGATATCTGTGTTAAGTCAGAAGGACAACTTGATACGTCGCGAGTTAGGCGCACAAACGATAACGACT
This sequence comes from Polyommatus icarus, assembly GCA_937595015.1. NCBI lineage: Eukaryota > Metazoa > Arthropoda > Insecta > Lepidoptera > Lycaenidae > Polyommatus > Polyommatus icarus. Next base: position 19,943,053 of record OW569328.1, on the reverse strand, counting down.
CGAGCTCAGTTATTTCGAGTACTTGGCGGGGTATCACTTAAGCGACGTATGGATACCGAAGTTCAAGAACCAGAAGCAAAACGTGCTCGGATAGCAGATAAATTCACCGGAAAGTGTCACTATTGTGGGTTAACCGGACACCGTATCGCCGATTGTAGAAAACGACGAGATGAAACTGGAACAAAGGCGCAAGATACTTCGAGTTCATCACGAGCCGTGGAGAAAAGGATGACCCCGACCTGTTTCAAGTGTGGTCAACCTGGACACGTGGCAACTGTGTGTCCAGGAAAGAAGAGCGGCAGTGAAGCTGCGGTCAAGGAGGTCCGTCAGTGTGAGCACCGCACCTCCAAGAGCACCTTGGAGACATCTTCCGGTGAGCGAGTTCCTTTTTTATTTGATAGTGGATCATCATGTTCTCTTGTAAAAGCAAACTTTTGTGACAAACTTATGGGTACTGTGCGTAATAACCTCGTTTATCTGAGTGGCATAGGCGGTGAGGATATTCAATGTACCACTCAAATTCAAAGTGATGTAGTCATTGATAAATTTTCCATTAAATTGACTTTTCACGTAGTTCCTGAGAGGCTTATTTCTGATCCGATTATAGTGGGGAGGGATGTTTTTGATCAAGGCTTGTGTGTTAAAATCGATAATGATAATCTTACGTTCTTTTCTAAAAAATCTAGTAATTTTTGTAATTTAAAATCAAATAAGCAGGATTTTACTCAAATTAACACGGATTTGGTAGGACAGGATAGGGAGATGCTAATAACGATCTTAAACAAATATGCTGATTATTTTACCGAAGGTGTTCCTTCTCGTAGGGTAACGACAGGCGAATGCCAAATAAACTTAATAGACCCTCACAAAACCGTACAACGATGCCCCTATCGACTGGCACCAGCGGAAAAACTTATAGTCAGGGAAAAGATTAAGGAATTGCTTGACGCTGGGGTAATTCGCGAAAGTTCTTCCCCGTTTGCTAGTCCCATATTATTAGTTGAGAAAAAGGACAACTCGTATAGGATGTGTGTGGACTATCGGGAACTAAATTCCAATACGCGACCCGAACACTATCCTCTGCCACGTATTGAGGAGCAGATAGATCAGCTTGCTGGGGCTAACTTCTTTTCCTCCCTGGATATGGCATCAGGGTTTCACCAAATTATGATGCACCCTGATTCCATTGAAAAGACCGCATTCGTTACACCCGAGGGCCAGTACGAGTATCTCGCAATGCCCTTCGGTTTGCGGAATGCTCCCTCAGTGTATCAGAGATGCATAACTAGGGCTTTAAATCATTTAGAACACAAGCCACTCATTTATATTGATGATGTTTTGTGCTATTCGACTGGTATTACTGAAGGTTTGCAGCGTCTAGATGATAGTTTAAGAGCCTTAACAGAGGCTGGGTTTACATTCAACCTCCAGAAATGTAAATTTATGACCCAAAATATAGAATATCTAGGATATTCCCTTCAATCTGGCGAGGTAAGACCTAATTCTAGGAAAATACAAGCGTTGGTAGATGTCCCTCAACCAAAAACTGCTACGCAGGTCCGACAGTTCCTGGGGTTAGCCTCGTATTTTAGAAAATTCATTCCTAATTTCACGCGTATTGTAGGACCTTTATACCCTCTAACAAAGCTCAGAGGACCTATTACATGGGCTCAAAAGCATGAAGAAATACGGAACGACATAATACGCATACTCACATCTGAGCCCGTTTTAACTATTTTTGATCCGGAATTGCCAGTAGAGTTGCATACTGATGCTAGCTCTGATGGATACGGAGCGATTCTCATACAACGGATAGGTAACATACCACACGTCGTGGAGTATTATAGTCGCCGAACCTCGGATGTAGAATCTCGATACCACTCGTACGAACTGGAGACGTTGGCAGTAGTACGAGCGGTCGAGCACTTTCGCCATTACCTTTACGGTCGACATTTCGAGGTCTATACGGATTGCAATTCGCTCAAGGCATCCAAATCAAAAAAAGATCTTACTCCTCGCGTCCACAGGTGGTGGGCAATCTTGCAGGCTTATGACTTCGACATTATCTATCGTGAAGGTCGCGGTATGGAGCACGCGGACTTTTTCTCGCGTAACCCTCTTCCTGATGATAATGACGGTGGTAGAGCAAGCAAGAGCCTGTCCACCCAACAAGTTCAGTATGTTGAGTTACATCACGATTGGCTTTCGGTCGAACAAAAGCGTGATAGTGAAATACAAGACCTTATCTCAAAGCACGAAAGCAATAGTTTCCCTGATACTGTAGGACAGACGTATGATGTAAGGGATAGTATCTTATATAGGAAAATCGTTCGCAATAAAACAGTCTCCTGGCTGCCAGTAGTTCCCCGATCTTTGATTTGGACACTAATAAACCACGTTCATAATGAATTACAGCATTTAGGAAAAGATAAAACCTTAGATAAACTCTATGAGCAATATTGGTTCCCCGAAATGTCAAAGTGTGTGCGTAAATTTATCGACTCGTGCATTATTTGCAAAGCATCAAAGGGTCCATCTGGGGCCCAACCCGTTCAGCTTCACCCGATCCCCAAAGCTTCATTACCATGGCATACTATACATATTGATTTTACGGGAAAGCTTAGCGGGAAAAGTGATCGCAAAGAATATTGTTCGGTGATTATCGACGGTTTTACAAAGTACATTTTACTAGAGCACACTGCTTCTCTTGATGCTAGGAGCGCTGTACACGCGTTGCAGAAAGCAGTCTATCTTTTCGGTGCCCCTAAACGCATTATAGCGGATCAGGGTCGTTGCTACGTAAGTTCCGATTTTAAGAATTTTTGTGACGAACACAAGATTCATCTTCATTTAATTTCAACTGGCTCTAGCCGAGCTAATGGCCAGGTCGAGAGGGTTATGCGGACTCTCAAAAGCCTGTTAACCATTGTTGAAAACGACCCAAATAAGACGTGGCGAGATGAAATAGGAAATATTCAACTTGCGCTTAACAGCACCCGATCATCCGTAACCAAGTATTCTCCTACAGAACTTATGTTAGGTATTCGTGCTCAGTCATTAGGTATGTCCCAAAATTATGACCCAAAATATAGAATATCTAGGATATTCCCTTCAATCTGGCGAGGTAAGACCTAATTCTAGGAAAATACAAGCGTTGGTAGATGTCCCTCAACCAAAAACTGCTACGCAGGTCCGACAGTTCCTGGGGTTAGCCTCGTATTTTAGAAAATTCATTCCTAATTTCACGCGTATTGTAGGACCTTTATACCCTCTAACAAAGCTCAGAGGACCTATTACATGGGCTCAAAAGCATGAAGAAATACGGAACGACATAATACGCATACTCACATCTGAGCCCGTTTTAACTATTTTTGATCCGGAATTGCCAGTAGAGTTGCATACTGATGCTAGCTCTGATGGATACGGAGCGATTCTCATACAACGGATAGGTAACATACCACACGTCGTGGAGTATTATAGTCGCCGAACCTCGGATGTAGAATCTCGATACCACTCGTACGAACTGGAGACGTTGGCAGTAGTACGAGCGGTCGAGCACTTTCGCCATTACCTTTACGGTCGACATTTCGAGGTCTATACGGATTGCAATTCGCTCAAGGCATCCAAATCAAAAAAAGATCTTACTCCTCGCGTCCACAGGTGGTGGGCAATCTTGCAGGCTTATGACTTCGACATTATCTATCGTGAAGGTCGCGGTATGGAGCACGCGGACTTTTTCTCGCGTAACCCTCTTCCTGATGATAATGACGGTGGTAGAGCAAGCAAGAGCCTGTCCACCCAACAAGTTCAGTATGTTGAGTTACATCACGATTGGCTTTCGGTCGAACAAAAGCGTGATAGTGAAATACAAGACCTTATCTCAAAGCACGAAAGCAATAGTTTCCCTGATACTGTAGGACAGACGTATGATGTAAGGGATAGTATCTTATATAGGAAAATCGTTCGCAATAAAACAGTCTCCTGGCTGCCAGTAGTTCCCCGATCTTTGATTTGGACACTAATAAACCACGTTCATAATGAATTACAGCATTTAGGAAAAGATAAAACCTTAGATAAACTCTATGAGCAATATTGGTTCCCCGAAATGTCAAAGTGTGTGCGTAAATTTATCGACTCGTGCATTATTTGCAAAGCATCAAAGGGTCCATCTGGGGCCCAACCCGTTCAGCTTCACCCGATCCCCAAAGCTTCATTACCATGGCATACTATACATATTGATTTTACGGGAAAGCTTAGCGGGAAAAGTGATCGCAAAGAATATTGTTCGGTGATTATCGACGGTTTTACAAAGTACATTTTATTAGAGCACACTGCTTCTCTTGATGCTAGGAGCGCTGTACACGCGTTGCAGAAAGCAGTCTATCTTTTCGGTGCCCCTAAACGCATTATAGCGGATCAGGGTCGTTGCTACGTAAGTTCCGATTTTAAGAATTTTTGTGACGAACACAAGATTCATCTTCATTTAATTTCAACTGGCTCTAGCCGAGCTAATGGCCAGGTCGAGAGGGTTATGCGGACTCTCAAAAGCCTGTTAACCATTGTTGAAAACGACCCAAATAAGACGTGGCGAGATGAAATAGGAAATATTCAACTTGCGCTTAACAGCACCCGATCATCCGTAACCAAGTATTCTCCTACAGAACTTATGTTAGGTATTCGTGCTCAGTCATTAGGTATGTCGAAGTTAAACTCAGAAGCCCATGGTCAATCAGAACGTCTTAACCTTGATGTTGTTCGGAAAAATGCATCTGCTAATGTCCAAAAGGCAGCAGAGCTCGAAACTAAGCGATTCAATCAAGGCCGTGCAAAAATTAAAGCTTTTTCAAAAGGTGATTATGTTTTCCTTAAAAGTAGCGAACGAAACCAGACAAAATTAGACAGAAAGTTTAAGGGTCCATTTGTTATAACAGCGGTATTAGATAATGATCGGTACGAATTAAAACGATTAGGTAGTTCTCATCGAATTTATAAGTATGCCCACGAGAATTTACGTTCAGTACCTCACGGACACGAAGGTTTGCTTGAAATAGCTTCTAACCTTTTGAATTATGATGAGGCCGAGTCGGCGCCAGAAGATGTAGATGCCGGATATGACTTGACGAATGACAGTGACACCTTGACTGCATGCTCTGACACTATAACCGCCGGCTCCTCTACTATTACCGGTAATTCAGACACTCTTAGTGTGCACTCTGACCCTGAGACATGGGATATAGATGCCGAAATCGAAATTGGGAATGAACAGGACATTCCGTAATCATAGGTAGGTATGTTTTATGTCTGTTGGTTACATCGAACATTATTCAACCTAAAGTTGCCTGGCAGAGTGTCGTCCGAGCCACACCCAGTGGGGTTGGTTGGAGGGATGCACTCGTTCGATCTAGAATTTGTATCTTTGTAGTCTATCCTGGTCGGAGAGAGTGTCGTCCGGGCCACACCCAGTGGGGTTGGTTGAAGGGATGCACTCTTCCGATCCAGAAGTAACATCCGTATAGTCTATCCTGGTCGAAAGGACAGTGTCGTCCGGGCCACACCCGATAGAGGGTTGGTTGAAGGGATGCACTCGTCCGGTCCAGATGTGTTGCCACTTGCCGCTGATCGATAAGTAGACGGGACCAGATCCGTTACAGGCTAATTGCGTTTAGCTTTGTGTTTGACTGAACAATAATTGAAAACCCATGTAAAGTACTGCAGGATGGACGAGCGGACTTCTTGGTGATTAAACGTTGTTTGTTCCAGGAATGCAATAACGCCCGAGGACGGTCGTATGTCAGTCTGGCCGTGTCGGCGCACATTAAGATGTCAATGTCAAGAGTGACAGTTTGTCACTGTCACTCTAGCGGAGCGTCGAGTCTATGGTAGCGGGGCGGCCATCTTGGGACGACAGTTCTGAGAGAGCGGTCGCAAGCGCACCACGTCTTCGACGAATCGCTATTTATCTGGTTAATCGAGAGACATTTTAAAGTGATTGTGTGATAATTGAAGTTTCAGTGATTATTGTTAGACAATCTGATTATTATTTCGAGTAAATCGTTGAAGTATCCAAGACGACGTTAATCTTTTATTTCGATCTACCCCAATTGGACTACCCACATACCCACATACTCACGGGACATGATGGATAATTCTGATGAAGGCCATCCTGAGCTTTCATATCTATAGGGTGGCTGTGTGATCAAACCCTAAAATCAACAATAATATTATTATCTAAAGGGTGGCTGTGTGATCAAACCCTAAAATCAACATAGTAATAATATTATCTATATGGGATGGCTGTGTGATCAAATCCTAAAATCAATGACTGGCGACCATGTGACTGGCGTCTATGTGACTGGCGTCTATGTGACTGGTGTCTATGTGACTGGCGTCCATGTGACTGGCGTCTATGTGACCCATGTTTACGTGACCGATGTCTATGTGACCGATGTCTATGTGACCGATGTCTATGTGACCGATGTCTATGTGACCTTACAAATATTCTAAAATTGAGCTAAATTTAATTACTACAATACAACTATATAAGTCTGCGTTACAAAATATTATATTACTGATAACAAACAATACAACAAAAATCAAAATGCATAAATTCGCGTCTTGAGGGTCGAGCGCTTGGAGTCCCGCCACAAAGTGAATTTTAGCTCCTTTGTGGTGAGAATCCCGACGCACCATCTACCGACGTTCGAGAAGGAGGAGTTCTGGCCGTCTATAGGAGATTCCGGGGACGACTTCCGAACACGTCGCGCCCCACGTCGTCGCAGACAATACGTGTTTAGTGTTTTAGTGTTAGTGTTAGTTTTTAGTATAATTGTATGTCTATGTTAGTCTATAAGGTATTTATAATATGGGCCAAGATGCCTGAGTTAAATAAATAAATAAATACAAATAAAATAAATTACATAAATGCATAATATAATGGCTTTAGAAATGCCATGTGTTGGCTATTGGAGATGAGATGTGAATTGTGATACTAGATTTCTCTGACATCAATGCATACCTATATTATTATTTTTTTGTTTACAAAATACTGTTCCGATGTCTTCATCTGTTTCAGACCACTGGCAGTTCTAGCACTTTTACAGCACAGGGTAGCAAACCATGGGAACGTCGTGGGACACTCCTAATGCAGGATGGCCGAGTGTTAGCGGATATCAATGGACAAGCTACATAGTATTATAATTATTTTATTTAAATCTGTATATTATGTTAGTCACTATATATAACTTTAATTAGTAATTATTATATTTTGAATAGTAGTAAGTAAGGTAATTGATTTTGACAAATAGTTAGTTATAAATGGACAGGAGGATTATTTACTTCCGTTATAACTTCCTCTTCTCATATTTAAGTAAATAATTATATTAAATATGAGAAGTACATTAATTAATATTTAGAATTATATACCCACTTATTCTTAGCCATTCTTATTTTTTTATGTATTCTTTAATGATTTTACTATATTTGAATTGTTAACGGAAGTTAGTTTCTTTTGTGTAAAATGGTATAAAAGCCAGCCATATTGCATTGATGGAGGCATTCTGTAAATAACTTCGAAACGTGTAAGGTGAAACTCTGCTCGAATAAATACCGCTCTATGTATAATTTTTCAAGACTTTTACTACTCCCTAATATAAGATAATATTATAAAGATTATTATAATATTTTTACGACATTATGATTGTTACCTGAACGTTGATTTGTCAACGAGTGCTTAAATAATTATTATTTTTAACAAAAAATTAAAACTGACTTCCAAGGTAAAAACAATAATAACATTAATATGAACTAAAAAGTATTAAATAATTTTTGCTATCTAATAGTGCCTTTTTCCGAATTCGGCTAAACCTCAACTATTTCTGTACTCAATCTTCATAATTTTGAAGTCGGTGCCAGTTTTGGAACTTTTCAAATATTTTATATTATATATAAAATATTCTGTCAGAGGACTGAAGATTCAGCTATCTGGTACCGACTTCAAAATAATGAAGATTGAGTACAGAAATAGTTGAGGTTTAGCCGAATTCGGAAAAAGGCACTATTAGATAGCAAAAATTATTTAATACTTTTTAGTTCATATTAATGTTATTATTGTTTTTACCTTGGAAGTCGGTTTTAATTTTTTGTTAAAAATAATAATAATTTCACTCTTTTTAGTTACACTAGTAGGTAAACCTTCGCGTATATTTTACGTATCGAATTACAATTTGTTAAGAGTCAGAATTCACACTCACAAAATAATATATTATCAGTGAAGTGAACATATTGTGCTAAGTAAATTAACAATTTTAATGCTTCAAGCCCCAAGCGGTCACCGGCGATTGCGGTAACAATAGAAAGGCTATTGTGTCTCGTTTTTCCACGATCGAAGGATCTATCAGATAAAAAATTGTATAAACTTGCATAGGATGTAGCGTAGCTACTCATAATATAATATAATATTATCATAATTATTGACAGCTGTTCTTGTAATCAAGAATTCAATTTCAAATCGATACTTAGTGCGCCATCTATCGATTAATAAGTATACTTAACTAATTAAAAAGACACTTAATTACTTTATTTTGTTAAAATGCTTTTTTAAAAATAACTTTATTTTAATTCTATTTGCCTATTAAAATTTTATAAAGTAGTTAGTAAAGTATTCGATCTGTACTTATATATAAAGTAGTAATTTAGTAAAGTATATTATTCGATCTGTCGTCTGCCGCCACTCGCCGCGCCGCGCGATGCCGTCGCCTCCGCGGCGCTGACCGCCGTGTATTAAACAAACAGCTGTTGTTATAAAGTACATAATTATTATTATTATTAGTATATCTATACCTATGCCTTGTACTATTATCTATTCTGTGCCATGAGACATTGGTGACCTTAACACGACGTGGTAATGATGATGACGATGATGATGATTATGATGATGAATATGAATTGCATAGTAGCATATGCTTTCTGTTCTTAAAACAACGCCGAAACTCCCAAACGTGTATATATGGTATACCTTGACCCAATATTTGACTTTTTGGTAGCATATTCTTAGTACACTTCACATAAAACCAAAATCACCATATGTTTCCATATAAATTTCGAAGAGTTCCCTCGATTACTCCTGGATCCCATCATTAGGTCACCACTTTTGTGAACATGGTACCAAATTGGAGTAAAACCAAATACAACAAAACAAAAATTTCGAAAATCGGTTCACAAACGGCGGAGTAATCGTTGAACATACAAAAAAAAATATCCACAGCCGAACATATAACCTCCTCGTTTTTTGGAAGTCGATTAGAAATGATTATTCTAATTGTACCAACGTGTTTTATTACAGAAAGCATTGTTTTTATACATTTCCTAATACGATGCAGGAATTATATACAATTCCTAGGAATTGTACACATTTTCTAGGACATTTATGTATTAAATAGTTTTAGAAACAATATTTTATACGTTTCCTAAATAGTTTCGAAATTATATACATTTCCTAGGATTTGTATACAATTCCTGGATTTCATACATTTCCGGTAACATATATATTATATTTAAAGGTCTTTGGTATATAACATGTTTGCAAAGAAAGAATGGGAATTAAGATAGAACTAATCTGAGTCGTTATGGACTCAGGTCGTGGATGAAATAATGTACGAAAGTAAACGTGGCTGAAATATGTACCGCGAAGCCAGATTAATGGCGCATCAAGAGTGTAGCATAGGAGCTGACTGGGATATGGCCAAGGTATTATAATCTCAAATAATATAAGTAATTATAAAACACCGGTTTCGGTGACGGTGGCCGGTTTCATTGAAACCAGGCCGGTTACGCAGGAGTAATTTTATGGTGCCCAAGTGTGTGCGCAGTACACAAGAGCACTCTCTATTCCTTTTCACTCTCATAAGTCATAACCCAGTGGGACGGAAGACCGACACGACTGGCGAGAGATCAGGCGCAGGACCGACTTTTTACATGCCCATCCGACGCATGGATCATCTTACTTGTCAGACAATCAGGTGATCAGCCTACATTGTCCTAACCAAACTTGGAAATAACATGTTTCCAACCCACGACCTCCGAGTCAAGACTCAAGACTCAAGACCACTGGACCACGGAGGCGCTAAGGTATAATGCATAGATGAGATAATACTCGTATCGAAGAGTCGCAATATAAATATTAGCCTTTTCTGGTTATAACAGCAAATAATCTAATTTTTTCCCGACTTGGAGACTTACAATTTATTTTAGTAATATTAATATTATAAGTATCTGAATAAATCCCGAAAAATCCAGTGAACAAAATAACACGCGGCACATAATATTATTCAGTAGATAATGTACTTTCAAGATCATTAATGTTTAAAATTATTACAATAAGCTTAGAAATTAGAATGCGTTATACATAAACAAAAAATAATTATAAAAAAACAAGATAGACGCGCGTTATCTCAATAATTATAATTATTGAGATAACGCGCGTCCATGTCTCGGCCTATACACACTATCGCACGCACCTTTCCGCCGATTTATAAGAAGCGAAGAAAATTACGGGACATCATTTTTGGATGTAGGTTGTGTATCCGTGGCCTAATGATATAACTTCCTAGTTTGTTTTATAATTATTACTTAAATCAGAAAGTGTTTGTCTTTTTAGTTAGACATAGCTACATTAAGGGTGCATCGACTCGACACTGTCATGGGGCTTATATTCGAAACAGCTGGAGCTAAAAGCTAAAAAATAAAACCTGCCAAGTGTGACTCGGACTCGTGCATGAAGGGTTCCGTGCCATTATAGAGCGAAAGGGGGGAAAATGGGCTTTTGTTTGAGAGAAAACATTGATCACGTGGCGATAAAAAAAATTAATTACTGTGATAACAAACTGTTTAAACTTTAAACCATAATAGACAAAACACGCGTCAATAGACTATAAAGACAAACAATATAATATAATCTATGTAAGATATGGCATTTCAAGGCAAAAAGGGTCAAATTAACGAGTTCTGCGTTGTTGGGTATCACTGCAGATCTCCAAGTACTACTGGAGGTCAGTGTTGGGTATACATTTAAAGTATGGCATTGAAGGTACATCACGTCATATTTTTTGTGTCGATACAAAAAAGCTTGCTTGTTTTGTCAAAATATGTAGGTACCTCCGTCGTACCATAATATCAGTATAAGTATATCTATACATATTATAAAACAAAGTCGCTATTTTTTCCCTCATGTCCCTTTGTTCCCTTTAATCTTTAAAACTACGCAACGGATTTTGATGATTCTTTCAGTGTCTAATCTAAAAAATATTTTTTAGTATTTAAATATTGAGTAGTAAATTTAGTATTTATTTATATATTGTTTAGTGTTTTACTCTATTTTTTAGTGTTTCAATATTTAGTAGTAAATTTACTAAAAATAAATTTAAACAATTTTTTTTTGTGTTTAAACATTTTGAAGTAAATTTTTGTGCAGGAACCTAGGTAATTACTATTCTAAACTGAAAAATAACTCAGACAATATGTTAAATATTTTTGTATGTGAAAATTATTTTGGTATTACGTTTGTATGAGAAATTCCAAGGGTACCCGGCCTCTTAATATGACCCAATTGATTCAGATCCTCCAGGACAATCCCTAATTTGTTCACCGAAGGCGACATGAAATTTTTTATAAAAGCTGTGTTATTGAACGAGTGAACCTGAAACCTCCTTCGTCGGTTACGACATGGGGCGAGATTAGCTCAAACGGGAATGGTCTACTACACGTGGTTGAAGGAACCATGCGTTAAGACCAATATCTGCTAGTTTCACAAAGTCATCTCCATCTCCAGATGGCCGAATAGCAGCCAAACGGGACCTGCATACGAGTATGTATGCAGGACTCTGCACCTTACCATAAGGCTAAAAAAATATTAACTTTTTTAAAGATAAAAATTATTCCTTATTAGGCACAAAAACGCATTGTTTTTCAAGCGAGTATAATAATTTGGCCACCGACGGTATTTTACACCCGTGCGACACCGGGGCGGGTCGCTAGTATTATAAAATATTATTGTTCAATTGAGCTTGCATTATTAAAAAATGGGCCAAGTGCGAGTTGGACTTGCACACGATGGATTCCGTACCAATATAGAGCAAAAATTGGCTAACAATTGTGTTTTTGTACGGCGAAAATAAAACTAAGTGTAATAAATTTAGTATAGAAAATAAAATGATTTGTATTTATTTCATTAAAATATGTAGTTTAAAATATAAAATCAAACAAAGTAAACGCATGAATAGTAATAAAATCAAAACAAAAATCATAACAAACAGATTTTACAATTTCTCACCAAGCATTTAACGCGAAGTATCATTTTAGCCATCATTTTCAATTTATATAACTTTATCACTTTTAATATCTTATCGGTCGATGAACTCCAAGTCTACATTTTTTAGCCTCGCAGAAAGGAGGTGCTTCTCAAAACCGATCTTCTTGCCTGATTTCTGTACAGCATTCACTTTGAAGTGTCGCATCAGATGAACGATCCCCGCCTTGGCTTGTACCGTAGCGAACCTCTGGCCGATGCACTTTCTGTTTCCCTTACCGAAAGGCATGAAAGTTTTGTCTATTATGGGATCCTTGTTCTCCTTCGAAAACCTCTCCGGCTTAAAAATTTCCGGCTCCGGATAGTGTCTCTCGTCATGTTGCAACGCAAACACAGGAATAAATACGGTGGTTCCCTTATCAATTTTTATATTGCCCACGGGAAGAGTCGTATTCTTAACGCACAGCCTACCCATAAATCCGATAGCGGGGTAAATTCTCATGGACTCGTTCAGAACCATTTCAAGGTATTCCATATCCGAAATGATGTCGAAGGTCATGTTTCCTTGGCTCTTCTCGAACGCTTCGTCGACCTCTCGATGCAGACGTTGCTGTACTTCCGGGTGCTGTCCAACCAGGACGAAGAAGTTAAATATTGTCGTCGCCGTCGGTTCCACGCCAGCGTTGAAGAAAAAGAATGCTTGCGCCGAAAGAACCTCGTCGGTCGGCTTCATTTCCAGGCCCGTTTCATTGTCCCTTAACACACCTTTCTCTTGCAAAGCCACGCAGAGATCTCCAAAGTCGTGTCTTTTAACGTTCGACTTCTTCCTTTCGCCGATGATCTGTTTGATCGCTCCGATGAAGAACGCCTCGTGTTCTGCGGCTAGTTTCACATTGAATAGCCTCGTTATGAAGGAGCTGGAGATAGATATCACAAATTTTAGGTTCTGCCAGAACGTCGTGAACGCAGCTCTCTGCGCCATCTTCAGAAACGGGGAGTCGAAGACTGAATCTGTGGTGATACCGAAGACGGCCGCCCCTATGGCCGCGCTGCAGAACGTGCAGAACGTATTGAATGCGTTACCTTTCTTCAGTTTTGGATTATTTTTCATGTACGACACGAAGTCTTTGGCGCTCTTGTCCATAATGTAGTACATCGACTTGAGTTTGGAGGACGTGAACAGCGGCGTCATGCTCTGCCGCATCAGCTTCCATTTGGCACCAGTGATGAAGATCAGACTGTTGGACAGCGTGTCCCTGCTGTTTGGCGCGATCGACCGGTCCATGAAGGAGTTGAAGTCGACGATTGTCACGTGTTGGACGTTCGTTGGATCGGTCACAATAACGTTGGGCGAAAACAACGACCCGATCCCCACAGCCGGCGCGTTGCGGAACTCGTAGTAGACATCCTCCATGTGTTCGAACACACTTCGATCTCCCTTGAAGTATTCAAAGAATATTCCGAGCGCTCTACTCTTTTGGTAAAATTTGACGCCTCGTTTTCTCCAGTATGCTTCATTATATACACCTCTTAGATAGATAGCGGTTAGCAGAGCCGCGACTGCGACTATCAATGTTAACGTTATCATTTTGTCTGTGAGTGGAGCATTTGGCACGAACTTTAAATACAAACTGTTATCCATGGAGCAAAATAATACACCTGTTATCTTGTAGTAGGTATTATTGTTATAGACAATAATGCTTGTCATCGTGACGCAACTTCTTGCTGGAAATTCATGTATCACAGTAGTAATTAGTAAAACTTATCAATTAGCATGCACTTATTCTACTTTATGAATATATTTTGTTACAATTTTAATATTTTACCAGACCGGTTTCAATAAAATCATCTACTAAAGTTTGAAAAGCAGACATGCCAAACCTGGAGAAAACTTTAAAAAAAAAACTATTATCCAGGAGTATATTATATTATATACATACTCTGCAATATACAGTTAACACTAGTGCTGGGGGTCAGAGGTTTCATAATGTAAAAATGTTTGACTAACGCAAAAAATCAAACATCATCCTTCTCTCTTCACATTCACTCGTCTTTCATATTATTCCAGATAAAAAGGGCGACGCGGATTCTCAATGATAGAATTTCATGCAATGTGTTAAAATATTAACTTAGTTTAAGACCGAGCTCCCTTTTTTGATGTGTTTTCTAATAAGTATTACGAACCCGAAAGACGATTGACACAAATGAAATTGAGATTTATTTAATCATTGTATATTTATCTGATACTTGCCTCACGGAAAACACGATTCACTTATTTTGACTCGATAGTTTTATTTTTCGAAATTATGAATTGTTCTGGGCTTTTTAACAAATATCTGTTACACTTATTGAGTTACTATCATTAAATAACTTGCACTACTACAATCACACACTTTATAAAATACTAGCTAAAGGAAATATTAGTATGGTATTTAAGTTTTAAGTAATCATCAAAAACATTTTTGGGACTAGCGAAATTTACTTTCGTGCTATAATGCGCCGGATAGTTGCTACGCGATATTGTTCACTATTAGCTACAGCGCAAAATACATTTCATGCAAGCACGAATCATGGAATTATTGTATCATGATTGGACAATAGCGGTCTGTGTAGGCGGGGCTAGCATTTTGACAGCAGGCTCTTAATGCACGGTTATGACAAAATATTATATGAAAAATTTGTGAAAATTTGATGCATCGTTGTGGTTTTTTCTATTGAGAAAATTTTACGATATCGTGTTTTTGCTAGATCGGATCCTCGGAAATATAATGTAGTATCTATGTTTAGAAAATGAAACAATTCGGGGCTTATTTTCAAATATAAAATGAATTATAAAATCGACAATTTAGGGTTAGTCGCCCCCTTAAATAAAGATATTATATTATATTATTCTATTTTCCTTATTCAGTGCTTGTGTAATCGTTAGCGATTAAATTTAATGTTGTTAAATTTAATCGCTTACGATTACTATTTTATTACGACGCAAAGTTAATGTTGAAAACAAATTATATTTGTGATTAGTCACAATTATAATTTGTTTTCATTCATCACTCTGCTAGATCATTTATCAATTAGGTATAATGGTTTTTTGTCCATTTTTTTTATTAAGTTCTCATAGTATATTGTTTAATACAATATTGAATGAATGAATGAATGAATATACTTTATTGTGCACATCGCAGTAATTACAAACACACACATGAAATAAAAACACAATAAAATGATGAGCGTGCACAAAGGCGGCCTTATTACTAAATAGCAATCTCTTCCAGGCAACCTTTGAAAGAAAGGAGCAAATTGCTGGAGAGAGGGTGATGTGCTTAAAGTATTTAGAACTAAAATTAAAATAATAAAATAATTCTATCCTAATTAATACATACATAATAGATAAAATATACAATACTACATACAAAGTAATATTAATAAAATAAATACTTTATAAAAATAAAATAATACTATATTATAATATATATATATATATATATATATATATATATATATATATATATATATATATATATATATATATATATATATATATATATATATATATAATATTAATTTAATTAATATACTATACACACATATATAAATAAAGTAACATAATTACATAACACATGAATTAATTATAATATAAGTGAAGTTCCAAATTACTTAATGTCGTGATAATTATAATATTACTAACACTTATTGAGGTAATATTCTTTAAGGGAGGACTTGAATGTTCCTAATGTTTTTGAGAGTCTCAATCTTGCAGGGAGGGAGTTATTGTTATTGTTTTGAAAACTCTCAACTCGTGTTGACAAACATTTGAAAACATAGGTGGATGAAATGGGATGAGTAACATTTTATAACATAAGGACAATATTATTCCTTACTTTTCCCTCATTCTTTGTAAGTTAACTACTTCGTCATCTCACATCTGGCTAATATAATCTGGGTCCGAAATCGATTTTTTTCTATCTCAAATCATTTTCCCGCCCCCAAAGCCTCCATTTATGCAAAAAAACAACAGTTTTTAAATTGTTAGTTACAATAATAATAATAATGTTTATTTATTTTCCCCTAAAAATTACAATGTACTTAGTAATTTGTGGGAGACTTGGAGCCCAAACTAAGCCGAAGCCTATATATTGGTGTCCCAGGCCCCCCTCTCAACTATTTTAACTTATTTTAACAATTTAGTGTAGGTATTTTAACTTATTTTTAACCGACTTCCAAAAAACGAGGAGGTTATATGTTCGGCTGTGGATATTTTTTTTATTTATTTATTTATTTTTATTTTTTTGTATGTTCAACGATTACTCCGCCGCTTGTGAACCGATTTTCGAAATTTTTGCTTTGTTGTATTTGGTTTTACTCCAATTTGGTACCATGTTCACAAAAGTGGTGACCTGATGATGGGATCCAGGAGTAATCGAGGGAACTCCTCGAAATTTATATGGAAACATATGGTGATTTTGGTTTTATGTGAAGTGTACTAAGAATATGCTACCAAAAAGTCAAATATTGGGTCAAGGTATACCATGGTTTCGAAGATGCTGAGAGAACTCCTGACTCCTTATAGATACACGTTTGGGAGTTTCGGCGTTGTTTTAAGAACAGAAAGCATATGCTACTATGCAACTCATATTCATCATCATAATCATAATCATCATCATCATCATCGTCTTCATCATTACCACGTCGTGTTAAGGTCACCAATGTCTCATGGCACAAAATAGATAATAGTACAAGGCATAGGTGTGGATATACTAATAATAATAATAATTTTATACTGTATAACAACACTTTGTTTCAATATACACGGCGGTCAGCGCCGCGGAGGCATCGGTATCGCGGCACCGCCGCGCGGCGCGTGGCGGAAGACTACAGATCGAATATACTTTACTACTTTATATACAGATCTAATACTTTACTAACTACTTTATAAAATTTTAATAGACAAAATATAGAATTAAAATAAAGTTATTTTAAAAAGAGCATTTAAACAAAACAAAGTCAATAAGTGTCTTTTTAATTAGTTATACTTATTAATCGATAGATGGCGCACTAAGTATCGGTTTGAATGGATTTGAATTCTGCTGTTCTTGTAATCAAGAAAAAATTCTTGATTACAAGAACAGCTGTCAATAATTATGATAATATTATATTATATTACTAGCTGTCCCGGCAAACGTTGTTTTGCCATATAAATAATTTCTGGTATGAAAAATAGATGTTGGCCGATTCTCAGACCAATATCCTCACATAATTTCATGAGAATCGGTCAAGCCGTTTCCGAGGAGTATGGCAACGAAAACTGTGACACGAGAATTTTATATATTAGATGAGTAGCTACGCTACAACCTATGCAAGTTTATACAATTTTTTATCTGATAGATCCTTCGATCGTGGAAAAATGAGACACAATAGCCTTTCTATTGTTATCGCAATCGCCGGTGACCGCTTGGGGTTTGAAGTATTAAAATTGTTAAATTACTTAGCACAATATGTTCACTTCACTGATAATATACACACCGGCAAAATTAGCGGAACATAATAAAATTTTATTTTTTTTGAAAATTAATCGCTGTTTTTTATATATTTATTTATTAATTTAATAATTTATGATTAAAAAATAAAACTTATATAAATTTAGGGCATAAAAACGTGTAAAATTAAAAAAATCTGCAAAAATCTAAAATTAAGAAAAATCTTTGAAATTTCAGTAGTAAGTTTTTAAGTTAAATTCTTCATTTTTACTTAAGAAATGCCATGTTAACAGCGTGTAATGCCTTCTATGGATCTGAAGAGAGTCTGGATACGCCATTACATGCTTGCATTTTGATTGTCAATCATTTCCTGTGGGATATTCTTCTACTCCTCCAGTAGCGCCAACTCGAGCTCCTGAACACATTTTGAAGCTGGAGTTTTAATTCGTACCGTTCACCCATTGATGTGCCATACGTTCTCAATCGGATCCACATCCGTAGACCGTGCTGACCTCTCCACCTGGGCTACACTAGCATCATTTAGGTCATAATGCCCGATTTTTTTACTCTATGGACGCGCAAAAAATTGAAGTTACTACCTAAAATTGTGTAAAAGGCACAACATGCAGTTCTAGGATGTCTGTGCTATTGCCCTGTACTGTCAAAGTACCATCATTAACAATCATCAGCTCTGTGCGGGCTCCAAATCATATGCAACCCCAAACCATTACGAAGCCTGCATGATATACCACTGTTTCCGTTAAGTTTGATGGTCTATAGCGTTCCTTACGATTTATCCACATTCTTTATCGCCTGTCAATAAAATTTACACAGTATTTGCTCCCATCACTGTACAGCACACGATTTCACTCACTTGTCAAATTTTGATGTTCACGCGCAAATCTTAGCCTGGCTCTTTGGTGCCCTGTCTCAAGTTTTGATGCCCTTGCTGGCACCTTTGAGTTGTTTTAACTTCTTTGAGTCTTCTTCTTACTGTACAATCACTTACAGGTACATCTCGGACCTGTTCCTATAGGTTTCATCTCTGCAAAGCAGTTTAAGGTCGATTTCTTAAGGCTTGTACCCTTACAAAACGGTTATACTGAACCTTTGCCACCCGATATATGCCTTGTTTTCATCTCCGAACGTAAGATCCAGTCTCTTTGTAGCGTTGAAATTTACGATGGACCACGAAAGCCGACACACCTAAGGCCTGACTGACCGAACGGTAGGTGTGACCTTTCTCTATCGTGGTTACAGCTCTAGCTGTCGTAGATGCTGGAAAATCCACTAATTTTGTATCTAAGCAATGTGTTCTTCCAAAAACCAAACAATCAAATGAGCTGGCATGCCTTGCACCCCGCTAAAAACGCCATTCTTATCAGAAACACCTACAATGTCAATCATCGAAAAACACTTAGTAGGGCATAATTGCAATAAAAATCTGTCAACTTGCCAGTTTTGTTCAATATTTTATTTCTTAAATGAGCTTAGAAACTATAAAAAAGGATTTCACACAGCCCGACCCACTTGAATTCAAGTTGTGGCCCTTTTTACTTATGTTCCGCTAATTTTGCCGGTGTGTGTATATTATTTTGTGAGTGTGAACTGTGACTCTTAACAAATTGTAATAAGATACGTAAAATATACGAGAAGGTTTACCTACTAGTGTAACTAAAAAGAGTGAAATGATTATTATTTTTAACAAAAAATTAAAACCGACTTCCAAGGTAAAAACAATATTAACATTAATATGAACTAAAAAGTATTAAATAATTTTTGCTATCTAATAGTGCCTTTTTCCGAATTCGGCTAATTTGTGGAAAAATGTACTGTAAGTTCGAGTTTTGCTTTTGCGAGTAAATTGTTACTGGCAACATTTCGCTTGGTAACTAGGTATAATCGCCGAATGTCTTGCAAAGATTAAGGGCCTGTTTCACCTATCCGCTTAACTTGACAGATCAAGTATGGAGAATCTGTCAAAAAAGTTGTGAATGTCGTAGGTTACACGGTCAAATTTTCATCAATCTGATCCATCAATCCGGTAAAGATTGACGAAAATTTGATTGTCTAACCCACGGATTGATGGATTGATCGTATTTTTAATATGAACTTTTTATAGTTCCATTAATATGAAATTATACGATATTTAAACTTTATTTCGTGCCTACTTAACTGTCAGGCTTTTTATACGTGCATTCTATGGGTGAAACATACGCTAGCGGCTTAATAGTGCCCTGCGGGTCCAATATATTAATGGGTTTCAGGCACTGAATATGGGGTTGCCGCGATTCTGTAGCGCGTCTGGGATGTTCGCGGACGCCGGAGTGGACGGCTTTACAGCAATAATGCGAAAAAGATCCGATCTGATGTCTGATGAGAAGAGTACGCGGCAGCTCCAACAGTTACCTACTTATTACCTACATCTCATGGCGGGTCGAATGGACACTGATTGTCCATTCATGATGAAATGGACTCAAATGCGTGCACACTGTTTGTAATAATTTTTGTTGTGCATTTATTGTGTGTATAATAATATGGACTATGGTTGGACTATAATTTGTCTGAAATCTGAATTAAACGATTTGAATTTGAATATTCCGTCAATCAGATTGATGGATCAGATCGATAAAAATTTGACCGTCTAAAGTCTAAACTCTAAACTGTGTCTATAGCCTATTCGGCAGTCAGCACTTTATCAGAAAGTGGTGAAACAGGCCCTAGGGATTGCTTTTTGCTCTAGGTTAAATGGAATTTCAGCATTCTTAATGGTAAGTGGTAAATAATGTTATCAACAATAATTAAAATATTGTAATATTTGACCATTAAACCAAATTGTTCACATTTTTAGACAAATATACATTAAAATGATTAAATATAAATATAGGAAAAAGGCTTTTTATTGCTTATTATAAATTTTTTTCAAAACCCAAATTCAAAATTTGCATTATTATATTATTATTTAAGTTCAAGTATTGCAATGTGGCATCCAATATATTTAACTCATTATAATCTGTGTACCTGTATAATATTATATTACCAGTTATTTTATAGTATATTTGTGTGTTATAAACCTTATAATATGATTTACTTGTCTGTATTTACAACACTATTCAAGCACAACAATGATTAACTCGCGTAAATTAAAAATTGGATTTCTCAACCCTGGATCATTGGGCTCTAAGCACGACGAGATCATAGTGGCTTTAAGCCGGCACAACTGTGACCTTGTCGCGCTCAATGAAACTTGGCTGCGTCAGGGTGAGGAGGCGCGCGCGCCGCGTATTCCGGGCTATCGTTTGATACATACGCCGAGACATGAAAGTGTACGCTCGCGTGGTGGCGGCGTAGGTTTTTATTTATCTAAAGAGCTAAAAACGCAAACTATAAAACACCACAGCTCCACCGTTTCCGTCGAGCAGATGTGGATATCTTTCAGATCCGGCGGTAATCTTATTTATATAGGCACAGCGTATCGTCCACCTTGGCTATCAGTTACAACCTTTTTAGATGAGCTCAGTGATACAATAGGCAATTTGACGGGATACGATGACCTATACTTACTTGGAGACTTCAATATAAATTGCTTGAATACTGACAGTACACAATACAAAATTCTTTCTGATTTCTTGTCTGTACATAGACTGCGTCAACGTACAACAGAAGCCACTCACTTCACTGCTAACACCGAAACTTTGCTCGACCTTGTATGCACTAACACAGTCTTGGATCGTGTCTGGGTTGACTATATACCTGCACTTAGCAGTCACGCTTTTATTTCGTTCGAAATTAATTCTCCTAAATCAAGGAAAGTAAGAAAGAAAATTATGTACAGATCCCTGAAAGATATCGACGATAATGAATTCAATCTCCTTATGAATAGAATCGACTGGGATTACATTAAACAGTTACCAAATATAAATGTAATGGTAGAAGTGTTTAACTCTAGTCTATTATGTGTTTTCGACTGCTTAGCACCACTCAAAACGCGTTACATTAAGGAACGTCGCTATCCTTGGATAACTCACAATATCAAAATGATGATGAATAAACGGGATGCTGCGCAAAGACGTGCGCGCAAAACTAAATTAGATTCTCACGTCAATTATTATAAGGAGTTGAAACATGAGGTGTCACGTGCCCTGACTCGCGAAAAGGTAGCCTACTTTAATGACTATATTAACTCTAATATTAATTCGCCACGTACTATGTGGAAACATCTAAAGGAAAATATTAATCTGCGCAAACCTAAGTCAGACACAATAATACCGGACAATCTTTTTAACCCTAATCTTATTAATGATTTCTTTTTGGATATTCCTGGTGGTAACTCGCTACCCACGGCACCTCCACCAATTTTGAATCCCCAGAATTTTGTTCCATCCACGTTCAGGTTGTCGACGGTTAGTGATAGTGAGGTACTTAAAATCCTGAAAACATTAAAATCTAACGCTACCGGTGCCGACGGCATTAATTTAGATATGCTTCTACTTGCTTGTCGTCTTCCTATGTGCCTTAATGTAATTACGCATATAATTAACACGTCCATTACAACGAGTACGTTCCCTGAACTATGGAAGCGAGCTATAGTTAAGCCGCTCCCAAAAAAAGACTCAGTACGGGAGCTAAAAGACCTTCGGCCAATTAGTGTCCTGCCGTGTATGTCGAAGCTGCTTGAGAAGGTAGTGTGCAGCCAAATGAGTTTACATCTTGAACAGAACAACATATTACCTAACATGCAGTCTGGCTTTCGTTAGCACCACAATACTACTACTGCCTTACTGGACGTCGTGGATAATATTCTTACCGGACAAGACTCGGGTGAGGTTACTATTCTAGTTTTATTAGATCTTTCACGCGCATTTGACACTATACATATACCTTTGCTCCTTTTAAAGTTAGAACAATACGGATTTGACGAAAGTGTTATTAAGTGGTTCTCTAGTTTCCTACTCAACCGTTCGCAAGTGGTTGAGCTAGTTGACGGTAACGGTGAAGTAGTATATTCTGAGGCACGCGACGTAGACCGAGGGGTCCCTCAGGGCACCGTTGCGGGCCCATCAACGTTCTCCACCTACTGCGCAGACATTACTTATTACATCAAGCACTGTAGATTTCATATGTTTGCTGACGATATACAGGTTTATATAACTTTTAAGACCTGTGACACTGATGTTGCCATTCGTAAATTAAATGAAGACTTGCAACGAATTAAGGCTTGGTCTGAAGCAAATGCCTTGATACTCAACCCGGACAAAACGAAGTTCATGGTGCTAGGTACCAAAAATCAACTAAAAAAAATATCCGAAATTCCGCTTCCAATACGCATACAGGATACGGTTATTGAGCGAGTAAGCGAGGTGCGTAATTTGGGAGTCCTAATGGACGAGCAACTCAAGTTCGAAAAACATATAATTAATGTAGTGAGCCGCTGCTTCTATCGTTTAAAGGTTTTATACAAAATTAGAAACTTAGTCTCTGAGAAGCTGCGTAGCACACTCTGCGAGTCCCTTGTTCTCTCAAATTTAAACTATGCGGACGCAGTCGTGGGTCCCTGTCTACTTTCGCGGTCTAAAAAACTAGTACAAAAAGTGCAAAACGCATGTGCGAGATTTTGCTGCAACATTCCGCCACGGACACACGTCACACCGTATATTAATAGTCTACGCTGGCTTAAGATGGACGGACGCAGGCAGGTACATTTTGCTACTCTCTTATTCGGCGTGGTTAAATTTAAAATTCCTTCCTACCTCTACAACAAACTACAGTGGGCTAGTGAAAATGAGCTGACTGTCACCACTAGAGGCTCGTCCTTCCTGATGGTCACGCCGCTTCACCGCACATCCAGCTTCAGGGGTAGTTTCAGATATCTCGCCAGCAAAATCTGGAATAATCTTTTACCACCTCTTCGTGCTCTGCGAACAAATAACTCTTTTAAATTAAAACTTAAGTCTCATCTGCTTAGCAAGCAAATTGAGAACAACTCATAAATTATACTCGTTGACGACAAAATCGATATTCTGCCTAAATAAATATTTAATAATATTATTAATTCATTGACTATAATATAACTTGTATACTTATTTATTGCATTCACTTTAATTATTACTTATCATTATTTTATAAATTCTAAATATTTCATTTAATTTGCGTAGGTATATATTTTTCTTCTAGGTCCTAATTAAAATTGTTATGAGAATTGATATCAAATATTAGTAGCAAGTATATAGTTATTATAGCTTTATTTAACACTAGGTATTTGCCTTATAAGAGAACAGTTTTCTTACCTCTCGTTTTGCAAGCCGAAGCGGGGTGGTATTTTTATTGGTTCGCTGGATAATATCATGATTCATATTCTATAATAATTATTATCTATTATCTTGTGGTCCAGTAAATGCGCCGTGCATCCTGAGTACACCTGCGTTTACTCGTCATCTTAGTCTCTAAAAGAAATGTTTATCTGTTTAATATATACACTACAAAGTAAACTTATATTACACAAATGTTTAATCTATTATATATATTTATCACGTTATTATTGTACTGATCACACACTTACCCTATCGTTGAAACTGCAACATTGCTTAAGTTGTTACGTGCACGGTAAAATAACGTATAATTATTAATAATAATTTAATAACAAATAACAGGTGTACGGACTGCCTCGGTCAGGCTTCGTTCACGGTATGCTGCGCGCGCGTCCCTTATCTCGTCGCTATGTAGGTCAGTCGCCAGCCGGGCGCCACCTTTTGATCTATGACGTGACGTCATATTGCAGATGGGATGTGAGGGAATTCTTATATTATACACTATTTTATTTTTACACTATAAAATGTATATATGCATAATATGCCTATTAATGTACATGTTCTTTCAAACCCTTCTTAGGCTTATCTACTTATTTATTTGTTATAAGTTAAGTAAGTATTTACTATCTTATTGTTCACTTTGCGCTGGCGCCAGTGTGCATCTGTCGAGCGATTGACAACAAGGCCCCACAGAACACCAGGGATCGCGGTGTAGGTACTATACCGTGATCGTCACCTGAGTGGGGTCCTTTTCGGTGGAATGCGCATTGCACTACATTGTCGTTTGCTATCTTTACCCAAATAGATACCTACCTACAGTATATTATGTTCATCTGGCACTTATTTGTTAATGTTCCTTTTTTATGTTATTTTTGTTTTTTAAAATATTATACTTAGTGTCTTTTTTGTAAAATGTTTATTGTAATGTGGTGTAATGTGTTTGTACTGAATAAATGTTTACTTACTTACTTACTTACTTACTTACAAAAATTTTTATTCAAAATAATTTTTTGCAAATATTTTCTGAAAGTCTTCATGATGCCTACCACCGGTTCTTTATATATAATATATCTATCGTTATTTCTAAGTACTAGGTTAAAATTATACTTTTATCATTCGTAATCGTATTTTATTGCTAAGTACAGATTATTGCTAAGTACTCACATCATACTCACATACGGTTTTACTCGATCGAGCAATCACGTAGAGTTTTAAACCACGGCTCGGGCTTTCATCCACACACTCAGCATTACTCGATAGTTTTACTCCAAATCGAGTAAAACTATCGTGTGAACCGCAAAACTCACACGCATAACCTATAAATCCCTCCTCAATTCCCTTCCTTCCTCAATAAATTGGCTATCTAACACTGAAAGAATTTTTCAAATAGGACCAGTACCTAGTTCCTGAGATTAGCGCGTTCAAGTTAGCCCTTTCAAATAATTTTCCCCGTTTCTTTCCACATTTTCCTCTATTTCCTCGCTCCTATTAGTCTAAGCGTGATAAAATATAGCCTATAGCCTTCCTCGATAAATGGGCTATCTAACACTGAAAGAATCATCAAAATCCGTTGCGTAGTTTTAAAGATTAAAGGGAACAAAGGGACATGAGGGAAAAAAGCGACTTTGTTTTATAATAACGTATAGATGTATAGATATGAATAATATGACACCACATAATATTAAGAAAACTAACTAACTGTTCGCCAACCGAAGTCGCGAACCCTGCGCTTGAAAGTGTCTCTGG
Source organism: Polyommatus icarus (assembly GCA_937595015.1). Lineage (NCBI taxonomy): Eukaryota > Metazoa > Arthropoda > Insecta > Lepidoptera > Lycaenidae > Polyommatus > Polyommatus icarus. The sequence continues at coordinate 19,917,224 of OW569328.1, read as the reverse complement.
TTTTTGACATCCTGATTTCCTGAGGAAGGGCATTCCAGAGGAGAACAGCCTGGATATTGAAAGAAGAGTGGACAGAACTAGACTTATGGGATGGGCAACTTAGAAGCAGATTTGAAGTGGATCGGAGGTTTAAATCATCTCTTTTGCAACGGTATTGAAAGTGAGGGGCTTTATTATATACCTACCTACACAAACAATGGTCGCCGTCAGTCTCGAGTTGTAATAATTTACTATTATTTATTCAACAAATGCACTTATCAATATAAAAAGTAGCTCATAGCAGATTCTCAGACCTACTGAATACGAGTATGCATATAAGGTAAGAATCATGTAAAGCCGTTTCGGAGGAGTACGGTTACTATCATTGTGACACGAGAATTTTATGCCTATTTAAGATTGTTATTATTATTTCAATCATATCTTTCATGACGTCCTAGAAATTTCACTTATGCTTAAATAAGTTTGACTGCTTATGAATTAAAAGCAAAAACAATTTTAGTTTTTTTTCTGTAATCGTCAATCGAGCAATGCGATGTTGCGTAGCCGCGTAGCTCTACGAGCCGCTACGAGATCCGCGTAGACCTCACGTAGCGTTTATATTTTTACTGAAATTCATTGTTTTTTATCCGACTGCCAAAATGAGGATTATGTTTGTCTAGTGTTAATATACAGCCTGACTGGTGAGACATCTTCAATACTTAAGGAGTACTCAGTGGTTTGGGCTGATATTATAGATCACCATGTCAGTCAGTCACCTTTGAGTTTTATATAGAGTAAAAAGAATTATTATTATTTTTAACAAAAAATTAAAACCGACTTCCAAGGTAAAAACAATAATAACATTAATATGAACTAAAAAGTATTAAATAATTTTTACTATCTAATAGTGCCTTTTTCCGAATTCGGCTAAACCTCAACTATTTCTGTACTCAATCTTCATTATTTTGAAGTCGATACCAGATAGCTGAATCTTCAGTCCTCTGACAGAATATTTGAAACTTTTGGAACTGGCACCGACTTCAAAATTATGAAGATTGAGTACAGAAATAGTTGAGGTTTAGCCGAATTCGGAAAAAGGAACTATTAGATAGTAAAAATTATTTATTACTTTTTAGTTCATATTAATGTTATATTGTTTTTACCTTGGAAGTCGGTTTTAATTTTTTGTTAAAAATAATAATAATTCTTTTTACTCTATATAATAACAATTTAGTGTCGGTATTTTAACTTATTTTAACAATTTAGTGTATTTTAACTTATTTTAACAATTTAGTGTATTTAGCTTATTTTAACAATTTAGTGTATTTAACTTATTTTAACAATTTAATGTATTTTAACTTATTTTGACTTAGAAATCTATTTTACTTTTTTTAACTAAAAATTATTATTAGTAAGTAATAGTTATTAATGCTTTATTCTGTACTTTAACATGAGTATAATAAACTTTTACCATATTATACATTTAGTTTATCATATTCGTCTCATTAATAGATTTTCGGTATCCTGATAATTTAACTAGCCAGAGTGTCACTTTTTGTTTACACTTGGTTCTATTATTGTGATAAATTGACAAAATTTCATTGACCTTATTGTATAGGAAACTACCAAGAAAGCAGAAAAACCTTTGGGCAAAACTAGTTTTAAAAATGTGATTTATGTTACCTTTAATCTACGTCTGTGTCACAATGTGTATTTAAAATGTACAGCTGCCAGATATAGCATATTTTGTTCATATAAAACTGTTTCATTATGCTATTTCTGCTATTTCTGTAAGTTTTAAGCTGGCGATATAGTCATTAATAACATGCGCAGATGTTCCGAGCTAAGCTGTTATATTAAATCGGCGATCAGAATTGGAATGGTATCGAGACATAAATCTTCCGGCTGCCGGTCATCTGTCTCCGTCCGGCGGTTCCGGTCATCATCATCAGCCAACAACTGAGATGGATTTCGCCATCATCAGCCACTGCTAACAATTGAGATTGGATTTTGTCGATAATAATCCTTCAAGCCCCATAAGAGCACCGCAAATCGCGACAACAATAGAATACAACAGCATTCAAAGAATCCGCGATCGAAGGATTAATACAGGGTGTAAAAAAACAAAGTAATAATACTTTAGGGTCTGTATGTGTCCCTCAATATAATTCACAGTGAAGGTAGCAGCGCTGATTATTTTTTTCATTTGTATGGGCAAGCGCCCCGCGTCATAAATGTTTCCATACTAAGGTGAAAAAAAGTTACTCTGTCACCGCTGCCACTTTCACAGCGAACTCTATATTATAGGAGACCCATACACACCCCAAAGTATAATCACTTTGTTTTGTTACACCCTGTATATTGTGCTAAGACCGGTATTCAAAAACCACTCTTACCGCTTGCTTAAAATCATTCTTGAGATGCTGTTAATGATTTATATTATTAAATCGTACTCAAGTATGTACCTACGATAGATGAAAATATGGTCAAAACTTGCTTTTGATATCAAAGTTATTTATCTAATATTTTTTTATATAATATTAGGGGCCAAACGAGCAAACAAGTCACCTGATGGAAAGTACCTCCATATACACTCGTAACACCAGAGAAGTTGCAGGTGCGTTGCCGGCGTTGAGGGAATACGTTTTCTTCTTGAAAGTTTGTGGGTTAATAATTATGAATTTAGCAAGGCAAACATGTGTGTGCCTACTGCCTATATAATATTATGTTAACACCTACATCGTGGGTGTCGCAGACACAATAGATTTTCAATTGCAATGCGGCAGCTGGCTGCCGCTTGGGGATTGATGGGTCAAATAATTACTGTCCCTAATATTATTGGGATAATAAGAGGCAATGCCATTAAAAAATCTAAAAATAGGACCAGTTCAAAACGCTGCGAGCGTATCTGCCAAGATTTGGTATTAATAATTGGTAAGTGCGGTTTATTAATACGGCCCTAAGTAGAGTCTGAGAGCTACTATTAAATTCTGAGCATGTGCTTGAGACAAGTTATCTTGTACTATTGTATAACCCTACTGGGACTCGTATTTCCACAAATGAAGTGATGTGCCGACAATGGAGCATGTCTCGAGTCAAGAAGATAGGTTCCTTGCACATCCACCATTATAAAATGAAATTATTTAATTATTAAATATATAGAAAACAATAATGTACTAAAAACTTTATAGAAAGGACTCTAAGTGAAACAAAGTGTATATGCATTCTAATAATAAAAATGCGAAAGTCTGTCTGTCTGTCCGTCCGTCTGTCTGTCTCTGTTACCCCTTCACGCCTAAACGGCTGAACCGATTTGTTGAAATTTGGTACCTATAGAGATACTTTTGAGTCCTGGGAAAGTACCTACATAGGATTCTTTTTATCCTGAAAAATGCACGGTTCCTACGTGATTTTGGTGCAATTGAGTTGCTGGTATCATCTAGTGAGTGTATATTATATATTATTGTGTTATTTTTTTAGGTAAAGAATTACAACAAATTCCCTTGTATGTGCCTGCTTTACAATTTATTTAATTAAAGTTATATTATTCAGAACTTTTATTGCTACTTGCTTTATACTGAGCGACAAAGGCAAAACATGAGGAAAATCCATTTCTAGTTGAAGGAGAAAGTGAAACAGCGTTTTTAAACATTGTTTAACTTTTTATTATTTTATAAAAGTCATTCTAACAATATTTTAGTTATATACTCGTAACTTAATCTAAGTCATAGTGACTAAGTGAAAACATGTAAAAATAATATTATTCAGTTATTTACCCTCCTGATAAAAAAACTGCCTAAAACTAGTCTGTTCCAAGATTTTTTTCCACTTAAACTGATCAGTGATCGCACATATTGTGTCAACTGTCAGCTCCACAGAACACATAATATGTGTTCTGTGGTCAGCTCTCACCGTACAGCGCTATGCAATAGCTTAAACTTTATTTATTATTAGGCGCTTGCAGCTAATGGAGAGTCATTCATACATGATTCCTAATAAGTTATTGTTTAATACTTCTTTATCTTCCTAAGTATCTATGATTAATATCATAATAATATGCCCTGAAAGTCTTTCGTGATTTTAATATGATTTACAGATAGTATGATCATAATAAGCCTTAAATATCATTAATCATTCAAGCCCCATAAGAGCACCGGTGATCGCGACAACAATAGAATACAATAGCATTTCCAAGAATCCGCGATTAAAGGAAATCATCGAATCTAATATTTTCACTCCAATTCTCAATTACCAAGCATTTTATTTCAAAAAGCAATTTTCGTGAACCTACATCGCATACACATAGACAATCTAATATTAACAAATGATATGCCTTCGCGTTGACGGGCCAAGGAATTTCCATCACAGAATGTGTTTTATCATGGGGGATAAAAAATAATGTGGCGTAATAATTTTCGTTACTCCCTTATAAATGTGCGAAGGTGCGATAGTGGGTATAGTCCAGGTGTTGAGGGTTATTTTAGCGACCAATGGTAGAATAAAATTACTGCTTCAAGCCCCAAACGGTCACCGGCGACCGCGATAACAATAGAAATCTATTGTGTCTCGTTTTTCCACGATCAAGGGAATAAAAATATATAAAAACAAAAATTATTTTATTTCTGGGTAGATTTAAAACAAATACTTTCAGAACGTTGGTGGTACTGGTGCCTACCAGTTTATTTACTTATTTAGTTTATTTATTTATTTCAGAAAATGTCAGTCTTCTCTTTACTATTGTACCACTAAACAGATTTTAAACAAATTTAGTATGATAATACGATAAATATTTAGTATGAATTACGAACAAAACTTATAGATTTCAGTAAAATATATGGTTCTCGCCCGAAAAACTAATTTTAACGTAACAAAGTTGCGTTAAAATTTGCTATCACTAATTCTCAGCTATGCTTGCTATATTATGCTATTGCTTTCAGTTTTCACATTAGGAACTAATAAGCTAATAACTAATTCATAAGTTATTAAAAGATTGAAAAAAGAGTAGCCAAGGACTCTGCGATTATCCACTGTTGTGGTAAAAAGGAAGAGAGAATAATTCTCTCTCATACAATATAAATTATTTGTGTGACAAGTAAATGTTGCGTAAGATATTGGTTTAAATATCGAAGTAATTACTAATTACATGAAAACAAAATTTTCATAACCAGCTCCTGTACTATATTCTTTATGAGCCATTAATCTGGCTCCTTGGTCCATATTTTACTGCTTTTTCCACACATTATATCGCGACCTGAGTCCACATAATATAATAAAGCAAAGAATTCCCGACTGTCAATAGATTCTAAAATTTTACAACCAATAGTTATGAAACTTTAACTGCCGCACTCAGAGAGGTACAGCTATTTAATAAAATTTAAAGATTTATAAAACAAATAGTCATAAAACTTTAAGGGTGTGTTTCCACTGGCGCGGAGCGAGGCGGAGTCGGAGAGGAGCTCAGAGGTGCCCGAAATTGACCAATCGTGCTATTCCAGCGGAATGACAGCGAAGCAGAGCGAACATTTCGAGCATGGTGATTGATCAATTCGGCACCGCTAAGCTCCTCTCCGCTCCGCTACGCGTCAGTGGAACACGGCCTAACTGCCGCACTCAAAGACGATTATTAATTACATAACTGTAATTAGATGAAGAATTTGGCAGATAAAGTATTTAGCCTATGTTAAAGTTTTTATTTAGTTATAGTTAAGTAAAATTATTATTCGTATCTGAATGCGACCTTGGGGGTGAGCCAAGATCTTTTTGCTATCGCTACTTTATAGAATCGCCGATCAAAATGTATGGAATTGATATAAGACAAGTCGAACGTCAACGTCATATTAACCAAAGCTTATGTCAATTCCATACATTTTGATCGTCAATTCTATAACGAAGCGATAACGAAAAAGTTTTGGCTAAATGGCCTTGTTTCTTACGTCAAAGGAATGCGACAGTGAAACCTATATTATGGAATAGATTTCGAATGCTTGAATTCATACAGAACAGGTTTTGAAACTGTAGAATAGTGAATAGAATCCGAATCTTTAGAACCAACATTAAATCTAGGTTCTATAACTTTAGAACTAACTAGCTGTTGCCCGCGACTTCGTCCGCGTTAACATAGTATAAGAAAGTAACAAAGATGGATAGTTTTCCCCTCTTTGTGGTTCCTTATAAAAAGGGTAAAAACGGGACCCTATTTAAGAAAACGTCCATAAACTTTCATGTTTCTAACTCAAGAAATGACGGACTTTCATTGAAACTTTCTACCCCAATTTCACCCACTTGGGGGTGGTATTACCAGAAACGCTTAAATAAACGTATCCATTCATTTTTAATCAGTAGCACAAAAATATAGTTTCATGTTTTAACCTCAAGAAATGACGGACTTTTATTCAAACTTTCAGCCCCAATTTCACCCCCTTGGGGGTAGAATTTCCAAAAACGCTCAAATACCTATCGATTCATTTTTAATCAGCACTCCAAAAATAAACTTTTATGTTTCTAACTTAAGGGGCCGGGTACCCTTGGAATTTCTCATACAAACGTAATACCAAAATCATTTTCTCATACGAAAATATTTAACATATTTGAGTTATTTTTCAGTTTAAAATAGTAATTACCTAGGTTCCTACACAAAAATTTACTTCAAAATATTTAAACACAAAAAAAAAATTTTTGTTTAATTTTTTTTTTTTAGTAAATTTACCACCAAATATTTAAACACTTAAAAATAGAGTAAAACACTAAAAAATATATAAATAAATAGTAAATTTACTACAAAATATTTAAATACTAAAGAATATTTTTTAGAGTTTAAATATTTTGTAGTAAATTTACTATTTATTTATATATTTTTTAGTGTTTTATTCTATTTCTTAGTGTTTAAATATTTAGTAGTAAATTTACTAAAAAAAATTTTAAACAAAAAAAATAAGGAAGAGAAACGAAATACCTACCAGTCTCGTTACGATAGTGATCATTGGTGAAAATGTTTTCACACAATAATTGATCTTCTGGAGAAAGACGAGAGGAAGAAGGAACGTTATCGATTTCCCAGAAACGTTGAACGATAGTATTTAAATTATGGTCAAGAGCCTGAGAAGCAGGCATACCTAACAAACACGAAGAAGCGAGTTTACTTTTACCTAAAAGAAGCCATCCGAATATAGAATTGAATGCCTGTGGTTGATAAGAGGTGCCCTTACGTTGCTCAAGAAGCGACTCAGCGAAAACATCGGCACCTAACAAAACATCGATAGGGCCAGGAATGTCAAAACCAGGATCAGCAAGCGGCAATGTTTTAACTTCCCACCCATTCGTGTTGAGTTTCGCTATCGATTGTTCCAAACATATGTTTGGAACAACGAACATATCAAGTCGGAATCTATCGTTATTGTTAGTACCTACATCGCAAGTAATCACGCCGCCCACCGTGGCAGGATTGCCTCCTAGGCCAAGAATGTTGACGTTAGTAGCGATAGGCTGCAAGCGCAGCTGTTGTGCAGCTCGAGCCGTTATAAAGTTGTTCTGGCTTCCGTTATCAAATAGCGCGCGAAAACTATAAAATTCGCCGGATGCGTCGCGAATCTGTATTATGGCGGTCGCGAGTAGCACCGTCGTCGGAGACGGAGAAGAAATTTCTCTTGATACTAAGGTCGTTGACCTTGCCTTGTCATCGGATGACACAAAACTAGTTTTCGGTAACTCGCGATGCAGAAGAGTGTGATGCTTACGTTTACATTGTTTACATGTAAATACTGAAGTGCATTGTTGCACGAAATGTGATGCGCTCAAACAATTATAACACCATTTCCAATCAGTGGCCACGGCCATACGTTCATCCGTCGATTTTGAAAGAAAAGATTGACATGCAATTATGCTATGCTTATCGCCGCAATAAGAGCACTTACGACCAAGCGGTAGTGTAGACGATTCCTTAGTAGGGCTGCCGTTCCGTGCAGCGCCAGTATTAGTATGAGAAGAAACTAGTGTGACATTTTGTCGCTTCGATCTTAACGAATTTATCGGAAACTTTTTAGACAATGGCGCGGACTTATTATTGACGCTACGGTCGGTAAAATGAGTGTCACGAATCAAAGCTTCACATTTCGAACGCAAAAAATCTTTAATTTGAGTATAGGATGGGAGATCCACATCACTATATTTTTCTTCTAATTCGCGTCTTAATTTAGGATCGAGCTTCGCCAAAATGTGATAGCTAAGAACGAAGTCCTACTGCTCGACAGGCAAGTTTAATTGTTTCAATATAGTTAAATTTTCTTCGATAGAATCGAGCGAGTTTCGAAATTCGTGAGCGTTACCTAATTTAAAATTAACTTCTAAAATGTCACGCCAGCATGTAAAAGCCAATTCGCGCTTATTCTCGTATCGCTTTCTTAGCGCATCGTATGCGCTAGAATAATGCTCTGCTGTAACAGGAAATATTCGAATTAATGATAAGGCATCACCGCGCAAAACGGAAACTAAATAATGAAATTTCTCAATATTAGTTAACTGAGAACATTCGTGAATCAAGGCGTTATAAGTTGCTATGAATTCGGGCCACTCCTTGATAATCCCTGAAAACGTCGGTAAAGTGATCTTCGGTAGGCGTATATTACTAGCAAGTCCAGCGCCCGAGTTGCGGTGCTGGTCACTTGGCTGATCACACGGTTCAAACTTTCGCTGCAACGTAACGACCCGAAAGTACGCATCTTCGAACTTATCCTCAATTTCATCATCCTTGTCCTCGATGTCATCTTTCACAAGGTCTAAAATGGCAAAATGCGCCTCTTGAAAGTCACTAGCAATAGACTTTAATTCTTGACAATACGAAAGAAGAAGCAGTGTCTGAATAGACACTGCACTATTATGGAAACTATTCAATGTCTATGCAAAATTGTTTTACGAAATTTACTTCGATAAATCGACTAATCGACTAATCGTTTAGGAATATCGATACGAATATTGTTTACTAGAAAATAAATTAACTTTACGATAATTACGTTATGAGATGGAAATTCCAGTCGTTAAGTGCGATAAGCGCATCTACTGATAATACATCGATGGCTTTGACGATAATGAAATATGAAATACAATACGGTAAGCGGTAAGTACCTAATCTATGCCTTGGTGGCTGGTGCGCGGTACGAATTGTTGCAAGTTCGATACGATACGATATTTGTTAAGAAAGGAGAACAAGCAACGTGAAATGAAATAACACTTCGGCAAAATAATTAGGTATTAGTTCGGTAAATTCGGTATAGGTTGGAACATTTAACCTTTGAATAGAAATTACGAGAACGCTCGATAACTTTTTTATGAAAACGAAAGGCGGTAGTTATGAAAAGTGATGGACCAAAGAATTCGCTATTCTTCGTTAATTTAGAATTCTAAACTATGTTTTTATGAATGATTACGAATGAATAAATCGGTATTTGGCAGGCTGAATGTATTTTACTCAAAAATCCCGGGTTTTTCGGCACCAATAAATGTTACGAGAACGGCGTGGGTTGAAGTTAAATTTACGCTAAACGCCAGACTGTCACATTGGGAGACATATGATGATTCACATGCAAAACACTCCCCAAAATCAGCCAGGGAGCCCCTGCTCCAAAGGTCTCTAGTTCTAGAAGGAGTCCTGGCCACCATTCAGCTGGCCAGCTGGTTCACACACGAATCACGATATACACAGTCTAGATTGTAAGGTCCATACACAGTGCACAAAATATGTTCTTAGTCTTTATGCCGGTTGAATCTGCGATCACGTGAAATGCGCAATGATTATCTGCACACGTTAATATTAAGTTAATATTAACGTGTGCAGATGTGTGTAAGCGTTCTTTTTATTAACCGACTTCCAAAAAACGAGGAGGTTATAATATGTTCGGCTGTGGATTTTTTTTTTTTTTTTTTGTATGTTCAACGATTACTCCGTCGTTTGTGAACCGATTTTCGAAATTTTTGTTTTGTTGTATTAGGTTTCACTCCAATTTGGTACCATGTTCACAAAAATGGTGACCTGATGATGGGATCCAGGAGTAATCGAGGGAACTCCTCGAAATTTATATGGAAACATATGGTAATTTTAGTTTTATGTGAAGTGTACTAAGAATATGCTACCAAAAAGTCAAATATTGGGTCAAGGTATACCATGGTTTCGAAGATGCTGAGAGAACTCCTGACTCCTTATAGATACACGTTTGGGAGTTTTGGCGTTGTTTTAAGAACAGAAAGCATATTATGCTACCACGCAATTAAAATTCATCATCATCATCATCATCATCATCATCATCGTCATCATCATCATTACCACGTCGTGTTAAGGTCACCAATGTCTCATGGCACAAAATAGGTAATAGTACAACTTACAAGGCATAGGTATGGATACAATAATAATTATTATGTACATAACAACACCAATTATTTATATAGGCTGTTTATACACGGCGGTCGGTGCGGCGTCGCCGCACGCCGCCGCGCGCCGCGCGCGTAAACATCGCGGCATTGCGTCGTACCTATTCAAGTTCTAATGTCAGGTAATGCCGCGCTGCGAGCATTTTGAGTGTCATAATATGATTTTAAACTTTATCTTCATTAATGTAGTACAATATAGTATCGCTTGAGAAAGGCGCAGGCGGCCGCGAGGCCGGCTTTCCAAGTTTCTCATGCGATAGTACTATGTATTACAATAATGAAGGTAAAGATTAATATCATAATATTATTATGACACTGAAAATATACTCGCCGCGCCGCTGGGTGTGATTCGGCTCATCCTTCGATCGCGGATTCTTGGAAATCCATTGTTCTGGCGGCCGCTTTGGAGTTGAAGCGTTAAATTGTTAAATTACCTAGCACGCATAGGGTTGTGTTCACTTAGATTTTTTTAAATGTATTATTTAAATTTATCTACCTAATATTTGGGCCTTGGGGTATTACAAATTGTAATAAGATACGTAGAATAACTAGTACCACCGACGACCACTTATAAACTCGCGGACTATGACGGAGGTCATCTTGGAGGGTTAATTAATATTTCTAATAACAATACGAGATCAATAATTACCACTCAAAATGTTGACAATTCAAATTTCAATGCTCACTGCTCACACCAATGGTGACACATTTCTGATTTCACACAGCCAATACAACTATATAAAACTCCTACGTACAAGCGATACTGCGATTCAGGAGCACCTCAGCGAAACCTAATGGAATACATCGTGTAACTAAAACTATATGAACAACAATCGGAGTTCGGACAAGCGATAGCGCCGACAGAGCGCCTCAATGACATAATATAGTGAAGACAATATAAAACTATTTTTTATACAATGTAAATTGGCACTAATTATAGTTTATCTACTAGGTAACTAAAAAGAGTGAAATTATTATTTTTAACAAAAAATTAAAACCGACTTCCAAGGTAAAAACAATAATAACATTCTTATAATATGAACTATAAACTAAAAAGTATTAAATAATTTTCCTCTCTAAATGTGCCTTTTTCCGAATTCAGCTAAACCTCAACTATTTCTGTACTCAACCTTCATAATTTTGAAGTCGGTGCCAGTTCCATAAGTTTCAAATTTTATGTCAAATAAAATATAAAGATTCCGCTATATCTGGTACCGACTTCAAAATGATGAAGGAAGGAAATAGTTGAGGTTTAGCTGAATTCGGAAAAAGGCACATTTAGAGAGGAAAATTATTTAATACTTTTTAGTTTTTAGTTCATATTATAAGAATGTTATTATTGTTTTTACCTTGGAAGTCGGTTTTAATTTTTTGTTAAAAATAACAATTAAGTTAATAAAAAGAACGCTTTTGAACCTCGCTGGATCGAACGCGTCGCGTACGCGTTCGATCCAGCGAGGTTCAAAAGCGTTCATTTTGACAATATGGTGATCCTTTCAGCCGTGGGCGGGAAAAGCGACCTCTCCTGGCGTCATACAGGCTTTGTGTAGCACGCAAAACCAATCATACGTCGCATGATCACGTGACAGATTGGCGCGCGGCGAATTAAAAAATTTGACATTGATATGAAAACGATACAGAGTGCGTACACTTATCATATTTGTTGAGTTATTAGTTATTACGCCGAGTGAGTCAGGACTCATACTAGTGAATAATGTTATGTAATGATTATTTTTATATAATATTAAAGTTTTGAAATGTTAATTTTTCGCCGTTATTATGATTTAAATTATGTGTGCTTTATTTTTAAACGTAAACCTAACTGCAGCAACACAGTTTTAGCTCGCAATGTTAAACGAAGTATATAACAGATAACTCATCAAGTGGCAACTCTGTTTATAATAGGTACTATGAGATTAGCTGATTCATAAGCAGATAACCTACGTTATTTGGTCGGATTAACCTATCAACCCCCACAAGGACACCGGCGACCGCGACAACAGACAACAATTACAATAGATTTCCATGAATCCGCGATCGAAGTATTACAGTAGTTCAGACAATACTATAATCATTAAATTTGTACTTATTTAGTTTAAGTAGCTCTAATATAATATTGTATCTCACCATTATTGTAAATACTGAATAAATATTACTATTATTATTATTAAGTCAAATACTTGACATTACCCGGCCAAATAACGCAAGTTATTTTTATTTCTTTCTTTACATCACAAAAACAAACTCGGTGACACAAAAATGAAAAACTGAGGGGTTTGTCCAGCGACCACTTATCCCAATAGACGCCTAATGTTTTGATTTCTCTTAACAAATAATTGTGTCAATGCGCTGAGGTAAGCGACGCGCGGGATGAGGGAAGAAATGCATTACGATTGGCCAATTCAAATTCACGGCATGTCATAAATCATAACTAGTGATGGGAAGTACGAGAAGCGCTGGCCAAAAGAAAAAAAAACAGTACATAATATTTATTTTATTTTTAAGTGTAGAATGAAGAAAAGACTTTTATAAATTAATATTTAATCATTTTTAAAATGAATTAACTTCGTATAAATTCTCCGAACTGCAGGTTTCTGAACCGAAGATTTTGTAAGAAATACCAATCTTGTAGTTATGTATTTATACATCACACTATTTGCTAAATCCACCACATGATTGGTTTCTTCAAAATGAAATTGATGGAAACTTATTTCTGAAAAAAGTTGTTCACCAATAAAGCTGCTTGAAGTTTTATTGACTAAAAACTCTGCTTGGTTCACTTTTCTTTACGCCTCCAATATACAATTTCATGATAACTTCACAGCGACGGCAAATTTTAACAACACTTTGTGATGGGTAGATTAAGCCACCCATGTCTCTGTAAGCTATAAAACTGTTAGCATTTTCGTTTAAAGTAATCAATGCCCCTATGCAGGTTTTACATTTCAAATGCTTTATTAAAGAGCTAGCAACAAAACCTGCTATGTACTCAATAGTATTTTCAGCAAACTGAGATAAGCAAATTGATTCTATGGCACTGTCTAAATCTTGATGACTTTCGGTGCCGAACTGAATTTCGCTCTTATCTTCTGCCGTTGTAGTCAAATTTATTCTTTGCAGTGCAGATGAGCAGTTTAGAATTGATATATTCTCTAAAGGTATGCAGTTACCCGTAGATACTTCAACCAGTTCTGTGTGTATCAATATTTTTTTAACACGACGTGGTAATGATGATGATGATGAATTTGAATTGCGTGGTAGCATATGCTTTCTGTACTTAAAACAACCCCGAAACTCCCAAACGTGTATCTATAAGGAGTCAGGAGTTCTCTCAGCATCTTCGAAACCATGGTATACCTTGACCCAATATTTGAATTTTTGGTAGCAAATCACCATATGTTTCCATATAAATTTCGAGGAGTTCCCTCGATTACTCCTGGATCCCATCAGGTCACCGCTTTTGTGAATATGGTACCAAATTGGAGTGAAACCTAATACAACAAAACAAAAATTTCGAAAATCGGTTCACAAACGGCGGAGTAATCGTTGAACACACAAAAAAAAAATATCCACAGCCGAACATATAACCTCCTCGTTTTTTGGAAGTCGGTTAAAAATTTAAAAACACATACTTACACACGTTTACAAAAACAATTCATAAAATATTACTCTTTTTCAACAACATGAAAAAAAAAACAATTTGTTTAACTGATAAAAAGTCAATCATCGCATCACTAGTGACGCTTGACTCGGCTTGACAGTAATGAAAGAAAGGATAAGGATTACTAGTTTGTGTATGATAGAAAGGGTTATAAACAAACGTTTTCCTTGACGTATTCGGACCAGCGTAAGTTGAGCTCTGAAGAAATTGATTCCTGACAATATAAATCTTAAAATTGGCTTACCTATGAAAAGTTATGCCGTCTTTGCTAAAATTAGACGATTGGCTACATTTTCCACACCATTTTACTGTACAGGGAGCCATATTTCGCCTTTATCGTATTTTATTTAGTAGTAGACGCATGAGATGTACATAGGTCACGGAAGTGGTCGATAATGAGACAGATTTCGCTGTAATTGTCTCAAGTAAGACCTATTAGTCTTACATGTTGCCAGACAGTATTTGCCTTGCATTAGGCGTCTATTGGGATAAGTGGTCGCTGGGTTTGTCCGTACACCGGTACATAACATCCGTCTTCAAATGCTCACTATTGCCATGCTGTTAAAATTGAATTGAATCCTCTGGCAGTGAATTAACTTATCTGATTTGTTGTTTGGAAATCATAAATATGTACTATTTATGATTTCCAAACAACAGCACACCGAACACCGAACGAGCCGGTACAATATTTAGCTAACAAGTTTTGCTCAATAGCGATTGCTGTTAAGGTTTAAACTTAGTAAACAGGCAGCAACTTACTCGGGAGTTTAATTAAAATTTGTTGCAGCCGATGAAAAAATATAAACATCTTTGTTTAACTACGTCAAAGCTTAATTGTGAAAGTTCGGAACGATTATATCGGAGCTTGCGAAATTAATTTTTTATACCTCGTATGTATTAGGCGCTTCGGACGTTTAAAGTTCGCTGCTTTGTGCGAAAGTTTTCGACCTATTACGTGTCTTAGAGTCTAAACACACTAGGCCGTAGTTACGCGGCGTAAATTCCGCATGATTACGTCCGCAATGTCTAACGCATACAAAATACGGACGGAACGCGACGGAATAGTGTGTCATGGGTAATTTAAAATACATTGCAGGCGGAATCATGCGGAGTTTACGCCGCGTAACTTCGGCCTAGTGTGTTTAGACAATGTTTGCCCGACTGAGGCGAAAAAACATTAATTATTATGTATTATATGACACCAGGGGAATTTCAGCAAAATCGGTTCAACGACTTGAAGAGGTAACAGCCAGATTGACTTTCCCATGATTCAATCGGCCTCTCCCGTAAATACTATCAAAAAAGTTGATTCATAGGCAGATGAGGGGCCATCGTAATTTGGTCGAGTTATGTTAAACATAGCCGACGACTAAATGACGTAGGTCCGTCCACTACCAGTGAATGTCCTATGAATCAATTTCTTCGATGGTACAGTAGGTAGATAGTTACAGAAATAAAGGTACAATATAGGCACATCATAAGTTACGTATGTAATTAGCAGTTCCACTATAACGCCTAAACTACAATGGGGATTGTCCATTTTTTTTTTAAATTTTGCTCATTACAAAAACATTTCGAGGAATAAGGTCAGTGATCGTTTTTCTGTATATAAACGAAAAAAATACCCATTAGTTACTTATATTTTTGAACAAATATGTTTAACCTTAGTTTGACCTTCAATGGCGTTAAATTAGCAATAAATTCGATCAACATTACGTTTCGAACTTTTGGTAAGTTTCTCGTATCAGCTTTCACATAATGATAACTTGCATTATGTCGGCACCACAAATAGGCGAACGCGTTAGCCAACGCATTGGCCAACGCGTCGGCCAACGCGTTCGCCTATGTGTAGTGCCGACAAAACGCGTCGGCCAACGTCTAAATACCTACCGCCAACGCGCGAGTCGCCCGTTCTACACATTGGGCCGACACGTTGGCCAACGCGTTGGCCAACGCGTTCGCCTATATGTAGTGCCGACTTTAGACGAACCAGCCATTATAAATAAGATTGAAAGGAAAAAAAACATACTACAGAGGTCAATTGGGCGCCGATGATGACGTCAGAGCGAAACTTTAAAAATTTATTGAGAAAAAACTAGCCAATGGATTTCAAAATTATTTAATTTATATTCTTAAAATACCCTATATTAACGACAAAAAAATATAAAAAGTACATGTGATTTTTTTTTTGGACAATGCCCATTATAATACTTAATATATATCTGATTTTATTAAACGAGATATTTTATTTGTGAGGGCTAAAAATATTCAACTTTAGTCTCGATAATTCTCAGGAGGCACTTTCATTTATTTTTTAATCAAACACCTTCAGTTGATGCTAGAGTGCTAGACGATGGTCTTGAAAATTCTCAGAATTTAACATTTCAATGATTATCTTGACTAAAATTTTCTTAACTAAAATCTAGCCCCTCGTTGAATAATATTACATAATATTATGTTATTGTTCCTATTTATATCAGAACTTATATTAATATGCTATGAGAAAGCTACAAACTGGGACTTGTGCTTGTACTTTTTGGTACAACTATTTTTGGAAAAAAAACGGATAGATACTCTGCAAAATCTCCTAAATTAACTTTAAAATGAAAAAGTTAAATTGTACTAGTTATTATAATCACGCGCTACTATGCGAATTACCATACCATATATTTATACTTTATTAATATTTTTATCAATATCCTCTGAAAAAAAATCTGAGTAAGTGAGTGAGTGTACGCATGGGCATGCCGCATGCCTATGCGTTACAGCACCTCCGTCGTAGTTAAAACTTATAAAAGGAGGGGATTATGCCTCCGTCCTTCACACTGCCTATTGTTTTGCGGCACCCTCTGTTTAAGTTTTTAAAAAAAAAACCCAAAGTTCACCCTAACTTATTTATTTTTCCAAAATTAAAATTAGCTACACTTTGCTACGGATTATGACTTCTCACACCTTATCAGTCCGGCTTCAAGATTCTAACTGTACATTAAATTGAACTAGAATTGAATGCTAAATGAAAACTGCAACGCAAACGGAAAAATATGGAAGAATAAAGAAATGCTTATTAAACGGAATGTACTAACTAACTAGGGATGTAACAGCTCCCCCCTTTTGACGAAGCTTTATCTTTTTAAGATAAGCGAAGTTAAAAAGATAGAGACATAAAGTGTGCGAAGTCTACAGAACATAAAAATATAAAACACAAATGAAATAGAAAGTAAATATCTAAAAATAAAACATCATTGACATTATCAAAAACATTGGTAAAATATCAACATACTAAAACATCATAAAATTCATAAAACAGAAAAATCGTAGACTCCACAAAAATATAGAAATTGAAAATAAAACGAGACAAAATATGAATTGTTTCAAAATTAAAATAAACAAAATTATTTTGAATTAAAAATTTAAATTTCTTTGAGAAGAAAATTGACTTTTGTCAAAAACGTTTGTTTGATGTTGCAATGGCAAGGATTTAACAGATTGCCTTTCTTCATCTGAGGATGAAATCTGAGTCATCTCAATAGAATTAGAAATTTTAGATTTATTTCGAATATTTTTCTTATTATTACATTGATTGAAAATCTGAATGCAACATCCTGATTCATTCATTGAATTTTTACTTTTAAAACATCTGAAAATCTTATACACAAAATACAAAAACAGACACACAATTAAAATATAAGTAAATGTAGAATAATATTGGCCATATTTAATAAAATGAGATTCCTTTTCTAAATTGTTAAGTTCAATTTCTAAATTATCCATTTGATGAGAAGCATACTTTAAAGAGTCTAAATTTATTTTACTTAAGGAAATAGGAGATAAATGTGGTAAACTTTTATTAAATATGTCCTTTTTACAACAGTCGTCTTCGGTAATATCAAAACTTATATCTAAAGGAGATTTAATCATAAAAGAATAAGAATTTGTTGGTAACAATTGTACAGTTTTAGAATAGCCGACACAATCAGCTGTTAATTTTACAATACCAGTACCCTGGATAGAAAAATCATTAATTTCATCATCACAACGAATAGTTAATTTATTTGGTTTTGACTGTACAAAAATCCATTTATTGTTTTGCAACTTTTGCCATATATCGATATTACCGTATAGAATTTTAGAATTACATTCAGAGGGCAACGAAAGTGTGACCTCGGTTAAGATTTTTGATTCACAATTTGGATTACTTACACAAGAGTAAATGTTGAACAATTCACAAATAGAATAATTACTAGATATTAATTTACAATCATTTAAAGAGCTCAGCATAGCATAATGTAGTCTGTCGTCGCTCAAGGCGATATATGAGTCAGAGGGTTGAATTAACGCGAAAGTATTATGAGCATCATCGTGAGGCGTTGGCAAAGGAATATTTTTATACACCATAAATTTTTCAGGTGTGATTAAAGGAATTTGTAAAATAAAAATTATTTTATTATTTAAGAAATAAGAACTAAGTTTAGAAATATCAATTAAAATATGTATATTTTCTATACTAAGAGAAATTGGAAACTCCAATTTTTTACTTATTTGATTGCTATGCTTAATTAACTCATTATAGAGACTTATAGGACTAATTACACTAGGATGTAAAACATTCACTTTGGAAAATAAAATAGAATTTAAGGTAGTATCTAGTAAATTAGAAATAGTATGTAAAGAACCTTGGATAATACTAAGTAAATTATTTAATTTAGAATTGTATAATAGTAAATTATCTGTATCCGTAATTTTAGAAAGAATATTATTCATATTATTAATTTGCGTATTTAATTTAATTTCATTTTGATTGAGCTTGTAAATAGTAGTATTAAAATTATTAATTGTAGACTTTATAACGTGTATATTATCACGCATTAAATGAAACATTTCAGATTCGCTCTTCTTACAAGACTCAATTGCAGCATCATATTTTCTAGCATCGTCAGCATCTAACGTGCCGAAGAAAAACTTTAAAATTTCGCCACCAAATTCTAGTGAGCGTTTGACTTTAGTAGTTTTATGATCAGAAATAATATGAGACAAAGATTGTAATTTAATACTGTTACTATGAACTAAGACCTCGATAGGGCTAGATATGTCTTTACAAAAATTTAAATCTTGCGATTGAATCTTGTTACAAATATCAATTGTATTAGATAAAAGACTTTGTATTTTATTTAAATAAGGTTCAAGAGAAAATAGATCGATATGCGTAACAACTTTCCAATAATCATTATAAAAATTAACATAAGTAACAGGTTCAAAATAGATTCCTGGACTATGCGATATAGGAATGATATTTGACTCCGCGTCGCTGCGGCAAAAGCCATGACAGCATAATATTCTGAAAAGAAAGAGACGAAATATGTTTTTATAACATAGAGATAGAAATTTAAGAAGTGGCAGGCTTGATTTCATTAGTATGATGTTTGACATTTTTGCGACCTATTTGTAGAGTCACATTATGTTTGTTATGAACTTTAATAATTTTATATGGGCCTTTCCATATAGGAGATAAGGCTTTTCGTAATCTGTGATGGTGTTTTAAATACACCATATCACCTGACTTATAAGAAACTTCGCGAGAATTAGAATCATAATATTGTTTTGACCTTTCTTTACTACTGATAAGGTTTTGAATTGCTTTTTCACGACTAAAGCGCATTCTATATTGTAAAGCGCGAATATATTCGTTATAAGTAGTATTACTATTACTCTCGTATAAGGAGCTAGGAATAGAAGGTTTGTAGCCGAACAATAGTTCATGTGGCGTAAAATTAGTAGAAGAATGCGGCGTCGTATTATAAGCTAAGATAGCAGTAAATAAATAACAATGCCAATCGTTTTGATTCTCATTGACAAAAGATTTTAAATATTCTTTTAAAGTTGCATGAGAGCGTTCTAGTGCGCCATTTGTTTGAGGATGATAAGGAGTAGTAAATAATGCTTTGACTTTTAAAATATCAGTTAATTGTTTTAATAAATCAGACGTAAAGGGCGTACCTAAGTCTGTTAAAATAGTTTTAGGAAATCCGAAAAGAGACATAAAATGAACAAGATTTCGAGCTATTTCGTCACTTGTCGACGAAACCATAGGATAAGCGCTAGTGAATTTAGTAAGATCATCTTGTAACGTTAAGATGAATTTAAAATTTTGGAAACCCGCGTCGGGAAGAGGGCCCACAATATCGAGAGCTAATCTCTGAAATGGCCTTGTAGAAGTAGAAGTTATCTCCATTGGAGCTTTATTAGATTTACGTAAAGGCTTGTTGATTTGGCAGAGTTTGCATTTTTTAACATAATGCTCAATATCAGAGCGCATTCCTTTCCAGTAATAACTGGCTTTAATTCTTTTATACATTCTTTGAGAACCTGGATGACCCGCAATAGGGGTATCATGATTTTCCTTTAAAATTTTAGGAACTTCTACCGGAGTAGGATAAATTAATTGATTTTTGTAAATATAAATTTTAATATTAGTATTATGAAAAATATAGGAAATCATGTTATAAATTTTAGTATAAGATAACTTAGAAAATGGATCTGAAAAATCTGAAATAGCAAGATCCGTAATATTTTGGCAATCGACTAAAATATTTCTTAATTTAATTAATAGATTAAAAACATCTTTATAATGAGTTTCATCAAAATGATGAATTTTGGTAAAAAGAAAATAGTAATTTTTATCTTTAAAATTATAATGTTTTATTGTGAACGGCTCACGTTCAGAATTTAGTAATTCGTCAGCATTTTCTAGCTGCGATAAAATTTCTTCGCAATGCGGAATAGAATTGTCGAAATCTAGAGAAACTGGACACGCAATATTATTTAATTTAGATAAATGTAAACTTTGAGTACATTCTTCGATAATAGTATTAGAAATAGAAAGTTGATTAGTAAATTGACTTTTAAAGTACTTTTCATATGTTAAATTATTTAAGTTGTTTATATTAAGTGCATTGACCGGACACCTAGACAGAGCGTCGGCATTAGAATTGAGACGACCTTGTTTATAAATAATCTCGTAATCATACTCCTCAAGTTTCAAGCGCCAGCGAATGAGTCTGCTACCTGGATCTTTTACATTAAATAACCACACAAGTGGTCTGTGATCCGTAACGATTTTAAATTTATTACCATATAAATATGGTCTAAAAGTTTTGACGGCAAATAAAATAGCTAGAAGTTCTTTTTCCGTCGTAGAATAATTGCCTTCAGGCTTATTTAAAGTTCGCGAGGCGAATGCTATAGGTTTGTCCTTGCCTATGGGACCTTGAGATAGAATTGCGCCTACAGCATAATTACTAGCATCTGTAGTAACATTAAAAGGCTGAGAAAAATCGGGATACTGGAGAAGAGGAGCAGAACATAATTTTTCTTTTAAAAATTCGAATGCTTGTTGCTGTTCCGCATTCCAGTGGAATACAGCATCTTTTCTTAAGAGACAAGTAAGAGGCTTAGTAAGCTTTGCAAAATTATCAATAAAACGGCGATAATAGCCTATTAGACCTAAGAAGGATTTGATATCTTTAGGATTTTTGGGAACTGGAAAATAGGAAACGGCCTTGACCTTATCAGGATTCGGAGTGACACCTTTATCGGTGATGATATGACCAAGATAAGCGACTTCATGTCGAAGAAATTCGCATTTATCTGGTTGAAGCTTTAAATTGCTTTGACGAAGTTTATCGAAAATGCGCTTTAATTTTTCAATGTGATCTTGTAAATTTTGGCTAAAAATGACAATGTCATCAAGATAAATGAAACAATCTAGACCTTGTAGACCTGATAATACGGTATTCATTAACCGCTGAAACGTGGCTGGGGCATTTTTCAACCCAAAAGGCATTCTGGTGAACTCATAATGTCCAGACATGCTTGAATTAGTGCTAATTGTAAAACCCGTTTTTGGGGCGTCCTTGGGACTCATTTTTAACTGGTGAAAGCCACTTGCTAAATCTAAGGTACTGAAATACTTTGAATGACCTAGTTGATCTAGGATGTCTGTGATAAGAGGCAGTGGATAAGACTCTGAAACAGTGGCGTCGTTAAGGCGACGATAGTCTATGACAATTCTCCACTTTTGTTTGCCAGAAGCGTCTATTTTTTTCGGGACTACCCAAACTGGGGCGCTCCAAGGCGAAGAAGAAGGCCGGATAATTTTCTGATCTAGCATTTTACGGATTTGGGAATCGACCTCTTCTTTGTGACACTCAGGAAAACGATAGGACTTAACATGGATAGGAGGAGTGTCACCTGTATTAATACTGTGTTCAAGGACACTGGTACAAGTTAAAGGCTCGCCATCTAAATGAAAAATATCTGTGTAAGACGAGACGCAGTTTAAAAGAGCTTTTCTTTCTTCATTATTTAAATGAGAACATCGAATTGAATTTAGTACTTGACTTGCGCGATTAGATTTAGAACTAGAAATAGAATTTACGCTAATACAATTTTTAGAATTATTTAAACATTCATTTTCGAATGGTGTTAATTTTACGTGATAATCTTTAACCTCAATATCGGACTCTGTAGTATTTAAAATAGTAAGGTTCACTTTCCCATTAGGTTTGACCTTTACTATGCAATTAGCGACATAAACACCTTGACTTAAGGTATGATCTAGAACTAGAGCCTCATTGTTATGATAAAGCTCGGGCAAGAAATTTGATACAGTACACTCAATACAAGCTTCCGCACGAGCCAGAATGATATACGTTGGCTGAGTGTAAACAATAGGAATAGAATGATTATTTATAGTCATAGATTTAGAAGAATAATCAATGTTAGACTTAAAGAAATTGCAAAAATCGCTACCGATAATACCATCGTAATTACTTAAATTTATGTCGTCATTTGTCACATGAAACTTGTAATTAAATTGTTCATAAGATATAGAAAATTCGAGTTGAAAAGTTCCTAATGTCTCGACAGGATTTTCGGAACTGTTAATGCCTTTTAGCTTAACGATTTCATGTGAAAGATCTGGAATTTGTGATAGGCAGGACCCCTTGATAATACTGATGGCTGATCCCGTATCAACTAGAAAACATAGCATACCCGATCCCGGTGCATGCTTACAATGCAAATAAGTATGAGGCAATGACACCTTCTTAGTATAATTATTAATTTCGTATATAGATTTAGAACTTGTACTAGGATTTATGTTAAATTTAAGTGACTTATGATTAATATTAGAATTAGTATTTTGGACAATTTCGTCCTTAAAATTAATTTGACTCGGTTCATCTGACCGAGATGTAGATTTAGGATTATTTAAGTTTGAATTAGTAGAAATTAATTTATTAGACTGAGACGATTGAGGCGATTGAGACGATTTAGAATTAATTGAGTTAGAAAATGAGACATGTTTAGATTTAGAATTATTTTTACACATTTGGCAATTATTTTGGCCATTAAAATTTAAATGACTCTGCTCTTTTGACAGAGATGTATTAATTATTTGACTCGACTCTTTTGATCGAGATGAGGATTTAGTAGGACCCAAATTTTGGGATGAATTATGACTCAACATATTTTTATTTTGTTGAGATGGACTCAGCATCTTGGGCTGAGATGAAGATTTAGGAGAATTTGATTGACTCAACATGTTCTGTTGAGATGGATTCAGCATCTTTGGCTGAGATGTAATATTAGAAAAATTTGTTTGACTCGACGTTTTTCGTCGAGATGGACTCAGCATCTGCGGCTGAGATGGACTCAGTAACTGTGACTGAGATGTAGATTTAGAAAAATTAGTTTGACTCAACATTTTCCGTTGAGATGGACTCAGCATCTTTGGCTGAGATGGACTCAGCATCTGTGGCTGAGATGTAGATTTAGAAAAATTAGTTTGACTCAACATTTTCCGTTGAGATGGACTCAGCATCTTTGGCTGAGATGGACTCAGCATCTGTGGCTGAGATGTAGATTTAGAAAAATTAGAAGGTATCGTATGACTCAACGTTTGTCGTTGAGATGGACTCAGTAACCTTGACTGAGATGGACTCAGCATCTGTGGCTGAGATGTAGAATTAGGAAAATTATAATAAGATTTAGAATATATCGTGTCCTTATGATTTACGTTGGATTTTGGCAGACACGGAACCAAAATCCTTTTTAATTTAAATCATCGTGCTTGGATTGAGTCTGATGATCATTATTAGCATTATATTCAAAGTCACATGTATGTGAAGGAATATGACCGTCGTCACGTTGTGCGTTGCCAGCGTTTACGCGGCGTTTCATATTAAATTGACGCTTACGACATTCCATGATCGTGTGACCGACGTTTTTACAATAATTACACGATTTAGCATGAAAATTAGAATTATTATTTGACATAGAAATAGAATTACTTTTAGGATAAGAATTAGTATTAAAATTAGAATTTGAGTTAGAATTGAAATTATGTTGAGGATTTACGTGATAAGATTTCTGAAAAATAGGCTTTTTATTTTTATAACATTCAGAAGAGCCATGCCCGAATTTATGACAGATAGAGCACTGTTTTTGAGCCCTAGTGCTATTTTTAGATAAATTGAATAATTTCTCCTCATCAGTGGCATATTGAATTGCATCACTGAGGGTTTTAGGATTTTTACACCTAACAATAATAGAAATAGAAGAATTTAAGCCCAATAAAAATGTATTTAAAGCGAGTTCTTCCATAGCCGCAATTCGGCCGGGAAGTTCTGTCTCATCTACGCAACTATAATGAATATTAGATTGAATTCGAGTTAAAATTTGTTCTATTCTTAGTGAATATTTTATTACATCCTCATTAGACATTTGCTTACAATTTTGGAGATCAGATAATAAATGAATTGCGTGTTTCTTTTCGCCGAAAGTTGAGCGCAAAAATGATTTTAATTCTGCCCAATTTGAAAATGTTTTTAAACTACAGGCGACTTGTGCCTTTCCTTCTAATTGAGAAATAATAAATTTGCATAAAATTGATTGCTGGTCTGGGCTAGCTAGTAACATAGCATTTTCACAGTTTGTGAGAAATGCAGGAAGTGACTCTCTGTCACCAGAATAAGGTTTAATAAAATTAGTTAAAAATGAAAGCGTTAATTTTTCGGACATTTTGTCTTTAGATGATTCTCCTTTGACTGACATTATGAATTATGTTATGCTGAACTTGTATAAAAATTAGAAATAATATAGCAAAAATTTAGAAATTAAAAATAGAATAAACTAGGATTTAGAATTATTATTTTAGACTTAAGAGTTTGTAAATATTAGATTTAGAATTCACTTCACGATTTAGAACACTTTTGATTTAGCACGATTTCTTGAATTTAGTAGAAACAGAGGATTTAGAAAAATTAGGAAACACTCACAGGAACACGACGAAAACCTGCATGCCGTGGAGACTGGAGTGGACCCGGAGTCGCGTGCAGAGGCTACGCTTTACCCGGAGCTGGGGGCCGATGATGTGGCCTTGACGAGTTAGACTGGAGCGGCTCAGACAGCACAGCACCGCTGTTGAAACTGCTGGGGCTGACCGAAGTCCTGGTGGGGTTGTAGCTGGAGCGGGCTCAGGCTAGGGCCTGAGGCTGACCGTCGTCCGAGTGTGTGAACCGGTTGGAGCAGGCTCGCGCAGAGGTGCGGAGGCTTACTGTCGTCCAAAAACGTGGTGCGGGCTCGCGCCTTCGGTGGCGGAGTCTTACCGTCGACCAAAAACTTTAAAACACGGGTGCCACGGGTTCGTGATCCCTAGGTCTAAAACGTTAGACTTTCTTTTCGGGATCAAATTACTGCACACTTCTGACACCAATTTGTTTTGCGGCACCCTCTGTTTAAGTTTTTAAAAAAAAAACCCAAAGTTCACCCTAACTTATTTATTTTTCCAAAATTAAAATTAGCTACACTTTGCTACGGATTATGACTTCTCACACCTTATCAGTCCGGCTTCAAGATTCTAACTGTACATTAAATTGAACTAGAATTGAATGCTAAATGAAAACTGCAACGCAAACGGAAAAATATGGAAGAATAAAGAAATGCTTATTAAACGGAATGTACTAACTAACTAGGGATGTAACAGTACACTCGCATGCAAGAAGATGCGAATTGCGAACGCCACCACTTTACAAGCAATTAATATGTTATCTGTATTCTGTATGGATCGAAAATTTTGGAATACTGTAATTTTTTATGTAATGGCTTCCATAAAAGCCACCGCCTTGATTTTTCGTAAAAAAAATTACCCACTTTTCGAAACCTCCACCTCCAATGGGTGCAAATGTTATCGACAGATTAATTTAATTCTTTAACAATTTTAATTAAACAAAACATTAGAAACTAATCAAAAGTTACAGAAGCTAATGATTCGTTATTGTGTTAAGTTATGGAATTTTGTTTTTCGTTACAATATGAACTCCTTACAAAACAAAATTTTTATGTTACCGTGAAAGTTTGAAATCTGTAAATCGTATACAATTCCTAGAACATTAGTTACAATACATTTACATATATATACAAGCTTTAAAATTTGCACAACGGGAATGTATTGAAATGTATACGCTTCCAAGATATGAAAATCTGAAATTGTTCTAGACTAGAATATGTACAATACTGACGCCTAAAATAAATATTGTGCACATGAGGAAAAAGGCCAGCACGATATAGGAGACTGTAGTGCTTACAACTCCTCCTATCTTCTGAATAATTTATTTTTTGATTCCAATACAGTTCTAGATTTTTACACGGGTGGTATTCCAAGGTTTAACGGGTACGTTTCTAGTGAAACTGCGCTTAGCTGCGTTGAAAACTTGACAGAAATATTATGTATTTTGAGAACCATAGGATCGCTTCATGTGCCTGACTTCTCTTAATACCTCTATCGTGGGAATCGCAGACACAATAGATTTTCAATTGTTATGCGACAGCTTGATGCCGCTTGGGGATTGATGGGTTAAAGCACTGAATCTATTAAAACTTTCAAAACATATTCCTCACAATGTAGCCTAAGTGGCAAGACTCAAAATAATCGGACGAGAATGCCGCGTCCTGCTCTAACAACGTCATTTCACGTTTGTTAGAGTAGGACGCTACATTCTCGTAGGATTGTTTGAGTCTCAAAACTGTTTCGTGGTACGGGCCCTGGTTTTGTAGTTACAGTGGTGGAAATGTGTGTTGGGCCAATGCCCGTCAAAATACAGATAACTCTTAATTAATTAATTAACACATGTTACTTACTCTTGAATCATGATGGAGAGTGAGCTATCTATATTACTGTTATTTCCTTTAAAAATTAAGTACTCAAAGATAAAATATAATAAATAGATAACATTTTATCTATAATCTAGGCAAATAAAACACTTCGTAGCAACAATGTCTACGCGAAGTGACTATACTAGTTCCGTAGTCAACAGTAGTTAGGGATTCGCCGGTTCTGGCTCACTGCCTCAATGTAGGGAAAAATGTGATTTTAGATGACCATACGCCTAAAAAAAAAGGAAGTTTGGTGTCAAAATATAGGTTTTCAACTATGCCCGTTCGATATATTATGCTATCCGTTTTTACGTATTTGCACTATTTCCAAAGTTAGTTTTTGTGTTTAACCCTCATTATCTACTATCTCCATGCTCCATTGTTCCTTAATAATTACAATGGCTACTTATTGCATTGTTATGCTCGCCTCGGTGTCCTATTGTTCTGACTATCGGCTTATCGCTTACGTCACCTCACTTTCTTACAAGATTTTAAATAAATATGAATGATAATTAACTAACTAATGAATAATTGCAAATTAAAAGTACTTAATAATTAATTATGTAGGTCATCCGATCATTCGATGGACTTCGTAAACACACGACGACGCGGTGCGCAAACTGACACGTTTCGCTCGTCAGCGAAATCCGACGAGTCATCGACCGCCGCCGGCACGCTCGCCGCTGCCACCTGCATCTCGCGGCTCGCGTCGAAGTGCAAGTGTAAATACAAAGCTCGCAACACAAAAGCGTGCCCTGCGAGTCGCGAGCCGCGCCGCGAGACGGGTCGCAAGCTCAAGTTTACCCTCTCGGCTCGTAGCGCGTCTCGCGACTCGCAGGGCACGCACCCGCTCGCCGCCGCCGCCCGCTCGATGCCTGCGACCGAGTCGAAGCCGAGTCCAGCTTCGCAAATGTTGCTGCTCACCCCACCGCACCCCCGCGGGTGAAAACAAGGAGGGTAATGGATGGCTGCAAGGCAGAACCTCCTCGACTCAACAAGGACGAGAGCAGGAGGTGCGATGAGGAGGGCTTCACACTAGTGAAGAGAAGAAAGAAGAGGAAAACCACCGTTCGTAACCACTGTGACACCGCACCTTACGTACCCGAGCTGTGTGCAGCGAGGTGCCCGCGATGCCACTCTACGTGTCGCGCCTGCACTGCTCCGCGGAAGTCGAGGACATCGTAAACTACATCTGTGAGAAGACTACCTTCACATTGAGGTCGCTCTACGTGTCGCGCCTGCACTGGTCCACGTAAGTCGAGGACATCGTAAACTACATCTGTGAGAAGACTACCTTCACATTGAGGTCGCTCTACGTGTCGCGCCTGCACTGGTCCACGTAAGTCGAGGACGTCGTAAACTACATCTGTGAGAAGACTACCTTCACATTGAGGTTGGGCGTCTGTACTTTCGATACAAAGTTAACTTCGGTTCCTTTGTGGTGAGAGTACTGACAAAACTTATATTCTTCGAAAATAACTACGACAAAACAAGTAAATTAAGAAAAAAAAATTATAATTCAAAAAGGGCGGCGCATTTTTACCCATAATTTTTGTTTCTATTTTGAGTCGATTGATTAAATATTACCTTGTTTAAGATGGAAAATGCTTAAAAAAAAGTTATCAATTGAGCCGTCTTATTGAAAAGTTAAAACATCGTAGGAGTGTGGAAAATCCTTTATCTCGGGGTAAAAATGTGACGACGTTTTGTCGTAGTTATTTTCGAAGAATATCTCTATATTTGTTAAATAATTTTTTTCTCCTTTTCTTCGAGTGGTACTTTAAAATGTAGAACGTTATGAATACACTCACAAATGCAATTTATTTCTTCGTCATCACAAGATTTTAAAGGGCCTTTAATATATTTTGGTTTCTACAAATTGATTTTGTGTTTTATAAAGTTTGATATATTTAGAGATTATGATAAACGTGTTTTATTTATTTTTTGAGTGGAAATTCTATGTTTGACTTGAATCTCAACATTGAGCATAATTGAAAATTTTTATAAAAATAAAAAACACGTTTTTTCGTGTGTGTGTGTGTGTGTGTGTGTCGTAGTAATTTAATAAGTATTGAAAATTTTTATAAAAATAAAAAACAAGTTTTATAATTTTTTAAAAGATTTTTGAAAATAATGAAACAAGCTTTAATAAATTTGAAATATATTAAATTTAAAAACACGTTTTTTTAATTTTCTCAAAAGCTTTTGAAAAAAATGAAACAAGCTTTGATAAATTTGAAATAAGTTATATTATTCAAATTTAGATTGAAACTCATATGAGTAACATAATTTAAAATTATATGTTTTTAAGAAAATCTTGATTAAATATTATATTTTACAATGTTGTTATACAATGAAACTTTAAAAAATAAACATTCAGTACAATATTATACATATAAAAGTATAATATAAAAGTATGGTTACTCGAAACATAGTCTTACAATCTAGTTTACAAAAGAAAAAAAAATCTTTAGTATAAAATTATCTCATAACAAAGTACGTTTTACAGTTAATAACAAGAAAACAAATTTATGATATTGATTAAGCTTAAAAATACAGTTTCACGTTACAATGACAAATCACATATGAACACAAGTTTTTTAGCCATACCTAAATTATCAGAACGATAATCAGATGTATCAAAAAATTTATGAAGATCCTGCTTAATATCATCAATTATTGTATAATTTTATAGTTTTAAAAAGACTGTTAAAGTAGTAATAGTGTGTGTGTGTGTGCGCGCCATAATGTCGAGAAATAAAAATAATGATAACATAGATATTGACATTAGGTATGTAATAGACATCGATGGCTTCCCCCTTAAGAGTGACATATACTTCAAAGAGGTTGGTATTTATGATATTTGGAAAGAGGTGATGCACCTGCACTATATTAAACCGTTATGGTTTCTCCATCTGGGGAAAAGTAAGGAAATTGCATTCTGTGAACGCCATGTTCATGGAATGGCGTTCAGAAATTCCGATGGAGACATAACCCAAGAAATTTTAGTGGAGAGTTTACACTCTCTCGATCCAAATAAACAATATTTATTGGCATATAAGGGGGGCACAGTTGAAAAAAAATTGCTATCAACGTTGGGCTTCAGACATGTAAACATTGAAATGTTTGGGTGCCCCAAAGTGGAAAAGGTGATGGCAGAGTTGGACTGGAATAATTCAAAACTGTCAAACTGCCATCGTCATACCAACTTCTCCAAAATATCTAAGAGAAGTTGTCATTGCAGCGGGGTTGAGGTGGTAGCTTTCGGTATGTGGTTGAAGGCCAACGTTGATAGAATTCAAAGATGATAAATGTAAAATATGTATCTAGGTAACTATAAGGATTAAGAAAATATATTATTGTACTCTATAATAAAGGAACATAATATTCTAATTATATGCTATACGATTAAGAATATAATTATTTATAAAATTATTATGTGTTTTTTGTGTTATAGAAAACTTAATAAATATTATTGTGTATACTTTTTTTAATTTAAAAATGACAATATGAGATTTTACAATCTTATCTAATGTTTATTCTTTTAAAGACTCACAGGAATAATCAGTAAAGAATGTGAAAGTGTATCTATTGTATGCTTTACCATTAAATGGATGTTTAGGATGACTCAATAATTGTGAATAACGTTTATGATATTTATTTAGGTACGACTTTCCACTGATGAGAAAAGAAAACGCTTGATAATATTCTTGGGGCAAGTACTCAAAAGATAAATCTTTTCTCATCATAGAATTTGTAAATAACGCAGCATTTAATCATTAGTATGAATCCTTTCAATTTTGAAAATTATGGTATGAATTCATATTGTTTGGACAACACATGCATTCAGAAACTCTACAACCATTCTTCAATGGTATCTAACAAGTATCTAATATGTTCACTTTAGTCTCTCATACATTATTTTCCGGCACTGGTATATCAATAATTGATTCTAGTCTCTCTCAAACGAGTAACTGTATTGTATTTGCAGAGTTTGATAATGTTATAGAAAACTAGATAAAAACCGTAATGTAACTGTAGGCTATAGAAGCTAAGAAAAGTCACATGTATAGTAGCATGTATGATATATTTGAGTTACAATGTGTAACGTGTGTGTGTGAGTGTTTACCTAATAGTGTGTGGATATTATGAAATAAAATATTGTACCAAAGTTATATTTCTTTTATTCATCCATTATTTCACATGTAATGCCCCTCTTAGTATATACATAAAGCATACATTATACGGATAATATGTGACATATATTATTATACAAGATCCATAAACCAGATTGGTTCTGTTATAATACAGTATGAACACAATAGAGATCTGTAATCATTCGAGAAGAATTTGTGAAGATTTTGACTTAAGAAGATAATGTATACGCTGCGAATCGTCTGCCTATATTATATTAATATTATATGATCAAACCCCTACATAAATTTATTAGCAACTTGGATCCTTATAGTAAACCAGGATCCTACTGGATAGCCATACACATCAATGAAAATGGCAATACTTTGATTCGTTTGGGTGCGCTCCTATGTGGTATCACAAGGCTTTTATGGGGCGAAGCTGCAGGAGATGGGATTTTAACACGTAGAGATTACAAAATGATTTCATATCAGTTTGTGGACAGTATAGTTTAATGTATTTGTATTATAAGTTCAATGGGAAAAGCTTAGTAGAGTTTCAAAAGTTACTTAGTAGCAACACTTTGTGTATTAATATAATATTGTACAGTATGTTCAATACATGTTTTAATGAAATAAAATAAATGTAATGAAAAATTTTTCAAGTTTTATTATACACAACAGCACAAAGTAGACAGTGACATCACGTCGTCTAAGCCCACGCTAAGTTGAACTTGTGTTATAGCAATCAGACAACCGATGCACACCGACCAGTCTTATTCCAAAGCATATTATTATTGTCATTTGTCACAACACTCTCACATTCACACTATAATCATGTAGTCTTTCTTGGTGGTGACGTGATGCACGCTTCATTGGAGAGCCTTCCCCGAAAACTTCGGTAAACTACACCGGTCAACCAGAACTCATCCACCTCGAGAGTGGAAAGAAGTTTTGTCAGTACTCTCACCACAAAGGAAAGTTAACTTTGTACCGAGAGTATAGACGCTCTACCCCCAATGTGGAGGTAGTCTTCTTACAATAATTATTTTACAATGTCCTCGACTTCCGTGGACCAGTGCAGGTGCAACACGTAGAGCGATCTCAATGGTAATGGTAAAAAAGGTAGTCTTCTCACAGATGTAGTTTAAGACGTCCTCGACTTCCTTGGACCAGTGCAGGCGCGACACGTAGAGCGACGTCGCGGGCACATCCCTGCGCAAACGCAGCTCGGGTACGTAAGTGTCGCAGTCGCAGTGGCTGCGGAGGGTGGACTTCCTCTTCTTTCCTCTCTCCACCAGTGTGCAGCCCTCCTCATCGCACCTCCTGCTCTCGTCCTTGTTGAGTCGAGGAGGTTCTGCCTTACGACCATCCATTACCCTCGTTGTTTTCGCCCGCGGGGGTGGAGCGTGGCGAGCATCAACATTTGCGAAGCTTTTGCTGAGTTGGACTCGGCTTCGACTCGGTCGCAGGCAGCGAGCGGGCGGCGGCGGCGAGCGGGTGCGTGCCCTGCGAGTCGCGAGACTCGCTACGAGCCGAGAGTGTAAACTTGAGCTTGCGACCCGTCTCGCGGCGCGGCTCGCGACTCGCAGGGCACGCTTTTGTGTTGCGAGCCTTGTGTTTACACTTGCACTTCGACGCGAGCCGCGAGATGCAGCGGCGAGCGTGCCGGCGGCGGTCGATGACTCGTCGGATTTCGCTGACGAGCAAAACGTGTCAGTTTGCGCACCGCGTCGTCGTGTGTTTACGAAGTCCATCGAATGATCGGATGACCTACATAATTAATTATGAAGTACTTTTATTTTGCAATAATTCATTAGTTAGTTAATTATCATTCATATTTATTTAAAATCTTGCAAGAAAGTGAGGTGACGTAAGCGATAAGTCGATAGTCAGAACAATAGGACACCGAGACGAGCATAACAATGCAATAAGTAGCCATTGTAATTATTAAGGAACAATGGAGCGTGGAGATAGTAGATAATGAGGGTTAAACACAAAAGCTAACTTTGGAAATAGTGCAAATACGTAAAAACTGATCGCATATATCGAACGGGCATAGTTGAAAACCCCTATTTTGACACCAAACTCTTTTTTTTTAGGCGACGTCGCCGCTCGAACCGACATAAAGTGATCGAGAAAGTTTGCGAGCCGCGAGCGAGGGAAGAGGTGGACCCAGAATCGTGATCCACAATCCGCGAAAACACACTACTCGCGCGAACGCGACTGTTGGCTACTGAGAGGTGAGACAAATCTGGCGGTGAAGCGCCAATGTGGTTTTTGTTAAATATCTTAAAAAATATAGAGAATATTAAAAATCCGCTAGAACGAATCCTCGGTGATAGAATTTTATATGATGTGTAAAAATATTAACTCAGTTTAATGCATGGTTTTGGCAATATAGGAAAAAAATCGTCAAAGTTAGATGCATCTTTGTGATTTTTTTCTATCGAGAAATTTTTACGATATCGTGTTTTTGCTCAGATTTAATTCTTGGTAATATAATGTCTATGTTTACAAAATTAAACGATTCGGGGCTTATTATCAAGTGCAAAAATGATTTATAAAATCGACAATTTTGGGTTAGCCTCCTTCTTAAGTAAAATTATTATTCATATCTGAAACTTGGGGGTGAGCCAACTGCCAAGATCTTTTCTCTATCGCTTCTTTATAGAATCGCCGATCAAAATGTATGGAATTGATATAAGACGAGTCGAACGTCAACGTCCAAGCTTATGTCAATTCCATACATTTTGATCGGCAATTCTATAACGAAGCGATAACGAAAAAGTTTTGGCTAAATGGCCTTGTTTCTTATGTCAAAGGAATGCGACAGTGAAACCTATATTATGGAACAGATTTCGAATGCTTGAATTCATACAGAAACGGTTTTGAAATTGTAGAACCAGTAGTGAATAGAATCCGAAACTTTAGAACCAACATTAAATAGGTTTTATAACTTTAGAACTAATAGTGAAGGAGTTTCTGAAATGTTAGAACCAGTAGTTAATACGCTTCAAGATGAAGCCCGCAACGTCGTTGCACAGAAATTATGCATTAATGAACGAAAACTGTGCATTTTTTTGGGATAACAAGTATCCTACGTCCTTTCCCGTGAGTCAAAGTATCTCCATACCAAATTTCAGCAAATTGGTTCAACGGTTTGGCTGTGAAGAGGTAACTGGGGTTTGGATGTAAATGGGTTCTGACTTCTTAAACCAGTATTGAATACTTACTTACTGCGGCGCAGCGACCCAAATTGAGTCTTGGCCTCTGACACAAGCACAGGCCATTTCTTCCGATCCTGTGCGACATCTTGAAATTATTCGGCTCGTAACGCCTTGTCCTTTTCTACCTCCAGCGGTATCTGGGACGGCCTACCGGTCGTTTGCCAGTGATTTGCCCCACATACGCTTTTTTGCCGCTCAGTCATCATTCATTCATTCACGTAGAAAGAATTGAATAGGTGTTAACATTTTATCAATTTCAGTAAATTATAGCCAGTTGTAGCTAGTAGTTACAAACAAACAAACTCTCTTTCCTAATATTAGTGACATAAAACGCCCAATCATTACAAATCTGTATAATTTTATCTTCCAAAACAATGTTGATAAGAACGTTATGATGAAAGAGGTTTAAATATATCTCATTATCAACAAAACAGATCGGCCTGTCCGGCGGTTTGTCTATCACCAGGCTCGTAAACTGATAGGTTAAGTCCGGTTACCAAAGTCTGTATCGATTTTGATAGAACAGTTCA
This sequence comes from Polyommatus icarus, assembly GCA_937595015.1. NCBI lineage: Eukaryota > Metazoa > Arthropoda > Insecta > Lepidoptera > Lycaenidae > Polyommatus > Polyommatus icarus. The sequence continues at coordinate 19,882,063 of OW569328.1, read as the reverse complement.
CATTGCAACGTGACAAGGCGATGCATTTTTAAAATAGATGACTAAAAAGTTAAGGTTAAATTATTATTTTACTTTAACTTTATTCACTACTAATGGTTTATTACGAGTGTCCATGGGCGAAGGTAGTTGCTTTCCATCAGGTCACCCATTTGCTCGTTTGCCCCCTTATTTTATTTAAAAAATATATATTCACTTCAGATGTGGTGAATGTGTCCGGTGTCCGCGGAATACCTACAGCATTTCTCGGCGTTAAAAAAAGTTGCAACTGCATGGTTCAATGCTGTCTCAACCTTCTATAATGCCTTCAACGTGAGCTCATTGCTGTTATTATTGTTTAAATCCTGTAAAAAACTCTTTTTAACATCATCGGCATGGGTTTATAACTTTTTTTGCCGCAGAGCCAAGTCGGGATGAGCCGTTAGTTTTTAAAGACTGATAAGCACTGTCCGCGAATTTATTTGTCTCTTTATAAAAAAAAGGAAATAACAAAACACTATCGGACATAGTAAGAACAGACCATATCAGCATGAATTGATAATATTTAATTTTGATACAATTAAACATTATCAATTCATGCTGATAAGAGTCTATTTAATATTATTAGAATAAAAACTAGCTTTTGCCTACATTTTCGCTCTCGTGAAATAGTATACCTACCCGGGATACAAACTTTCATCCCTTATTGAACTCTCTAAGGGTGGAACTTTGCAGGAGCTTTTCTTAGTGGATGCCTATGCCTGCTAATAATATAAATAGATATCGCTCGCGATCTACCGCCAATAATATAATTAAAAGAGCTCCCAAACATCAAACTTGATTAATTATTGTCTGCCGAGTGTTCTGACTTCTGATATTACATCTCACGTCCACTCCCTTTTTCACTCCCTCACACTCTTCTGCTCCCGCTACCGCTCCCGCACCCACCTCCACTACCGCCTCCGCCCCCGCTACCGCCTGTGTTTTATACTAGGTGACACCCGCAACTCCGTTGCGCCAAAATCAATTTATCACGCGGGGACCGTACATTTTCGGCAGCAAAAAATATCCTATGTTTCCTGGGACACCAAGTATCTGCATACCAAATTTCGTTCAAATCGGTTCAGTGGTTTTAGAGTGAAGAGGTGACAGACAGACAGACAAACAGAAACACTTTGGCATTAATAATAAATATTTCTGTAGTTTGCAATAAATAGTGTAATATTAATATTATACTATTTATTGCAAAGTAGCTGAAATAATAATTGGTCGATAATCCTCCATGTGTGTACAGGTGTACACACATGGAGGATTATCGACCAATTATTATTTGTATGAAAGCTAGTGTGGCGGTACCAACAATTCGCCTAACATTCCTGCATCGCGCTATCGAAGTTTTCTGAGCGCGGCGGTATATATACGACAGCTGAAATGTATCACGTGGGCTTCGGCCTGACCGGGCATACCACCTCGCTCGGTCGGAAGATCTTCCTTTGGCCTACACGCGCATATCCCACACTAGTAACTCAGTCAGCATGACTTAATGTTATTCATTAATGTACGAAAACAACTGATAACAGATTGAGTATATATAATTAAGACCCCTCAATAACTTACTTAGTTTGCAAACAAAATGATAACACTACTCTTGTTAGTTCTAGTGTCGCTTTTAGTAGCGACAGTGTACTTGAAGGCTAAATACAATGAAGCCTATTGGAAGAAACGAGGTGTCGCCTTCTACCCCAGAGGCAAGGCGTTCGGAATATTCTACGACTTCTTCAGCAGCAGCAAGAGTCTTTACCATAATCTAGAAGATGTCTACTACCGTTACCCAAATGAGCCAGCCGTTGGAACGGGATCGCTGTTCGCGCCCAACCTCATAGTGACAGATCCGACAAACATACAGCATATCACATCAACAGACTTCAACTCCTTCATGGACCGATCGAACGCGCCCAACGCCAGGGACATACTGGCCAACAGCTTGATTTTCCTCACTGGGAACAAATGGAAACTGCTGAGGCAGAGCATGACGCCGCTATTCACATCAGCGAAACTCAAGTCGATGTACTACATAATGGACAAGAGCGCAAAAGACTTCGTGCCGTACATTAAAAACAATCCAGAATTGAAGAAGGGTAACGCTTTTAACACGTTGTCAACATTCTGCAGCGCCGCCATAGGAGCAGCGGTGTTCGGCATCACTACAGAATCGGTATTCGATTCGCCCTTCTTGAAGATGGCAAAGAAAGCATCGTTCACTTCGACATGGCAAAACATTAAAGTGGCTATACTTTTAACCAGCTCCTTCTTAACCAATTTGTTTAATTTGAAACTGTTTTCTGAGCACGAGAATTTCTTCATAAGTGCAGTCAAACAGATCATCGGTGAGAGAAAGAAGACGAATGTAAAAAGACACGACTTTGGGGACCTCTGCGTAACTTTACAAGATAAGGGTGTATTGAAAGACCACGACACGGGTTTGGAAATTGAACCTACTGACGAGGTGCTATCGGCACAAGCCTTCTTCTTCTTCAATGCCGGCGTGGAACCAACTGCGATGACGATGTTCAACGCTTTGGTCTTGCTTGGTCAATATCCAGAAGCACAGGAGCGATTGTTGAAAGAGATCGATGAAGCATTTGAGAGGACTGAGGGCAACATGAGCTTTGACACAATATCAGAGATGGAATATCTCGATATGGTGATGAATGAATCCATGAGAATCTATCCAGCTATCGGTCTCCTGGGCAGACAGTGCGTTAAAGACACAACCTTGCCCGTAGGAAACATTAGAGTCGACAAGGGGACGTCAATTTTCATCCCGGTGTTCGCGTTGCATCGCGACGAAAGACACTATCCGGAACCTGAAGTTTTCAGGCCGGAGAGATTTTCAAAAGAAAATAAAAATCCGATAATCGAGAAAACTTTCATGCCCTTTGGTAAGGGCAACAGAGTTTGCATCGGCCAGAGATTCGCCCAGGTCCAAGCTAAAGCTGGCATTGTCCATTTGCTGAGGAATTTCCGAGTGAATGCAGTGAACGCACCTGGCAAAAATATATCTTTTAGAAAAGATATAGTCGCTGTGAGACTGACCAATGTAGATCTGGAATTTATCGATCGCTAAGTGAAAAGTGATGAGGACAGACCAGATATTATATTGTATTGATAATAATTAGCATTTACAAAATAAGTTTTAAATTAACACTAAAATCAAAGAATGTTATGTAAATCATTAAAATCTATAATATATAAATCTCCTGTCACGATGTTTGTCCGCGATGGATTCCTAAATTACTTTACCGATTTTATTGTTTCTTTTTTTTAAATGTGTGCTTTTTTCCAACTTGAGAGATAGGATAGCTTAGATCTTTAATTATAGTCGCAATTTTATTTTATTGCAAATTATTTGTCTATAAAGAGCGACCATTGTTTATGCGACGCGGGTCACGGGATAGCGATGGACGTTGCCGTGGTGACATACTTATGTCACTAGTTCAATAAAATAATACGGGCGATATACTTTATATAATATGGCAAAGAAACGTTTGCCGGGACAGCTAGTATTATATATTTTGGAATCATGCAATGTTAATAATACTTATTATGATTGTAGAGGTAAATAAAACATTTTTTTTTATGATTTCACAGCATCTATTTTTACATCTCTTTTTATGCTCTTGCATAGCTTTTATAACGGGCTTTGAGTGCGGTGACCGAAACAAGAATTTCCGTAACGAAATATCCTAACATCCCGCACTCCGATCGGCACAGCGGTGCGGCGAAAATTTTTCACAATGTGTGTGTGCGTCATTGACGTATGCAAATAATTGCATCAAAATGCTATACAATAGCTTTACCGCGGCAGTCCCCGAGTGTCACTTTTTTTTCTTTACATCTAACTCTACGACGAGCTCATGTATGTAGTAAAGTCATCGACTGAATAATCTGAAGGCATTCCGAAAACCTAACTGCAGCAACACAGTTTTAGCCAAAGAATTCTATTTAAACTGAGTTTAAATAGAATTATTTGGTTTTAGCTCGCAACGTTTAACGAAGTGTGTAACAGATAATTATGAGATAACTCATCGAGTGGTAACTCTGTAATAGGTATTATGAGAGTAAGGGTCAATTCAGACCGCAACGTGACGAGGCGAGACGTCGAGACACAGCGCGTCATAAATTTGAATAGATTTGACAGATTTCAATTGCGTGAGACGTCTTGCGAATCTGTCAAATCCATATATGAGTGATTCTTCAAAAATGATTCTCCGCGTCACTTTCGTGGGATTTTTTTATTTTAGAGTTATCTTTAAATAAACAAATGCCAATACCTTTAAGGTGCTCTAAAAATAATAAATACGATCTTTAAGGCACGTAAATCGGTCCATAAACTACTGAGATAATCAAATTTGAAATTTCGGTCCCCACGAAAGTTGCGACAAACTCCACGAAAGTTACGATTGCATTTTCTAGGAACAAATTATGGATTGAAATCTTTTTTTTCTTAAAAAATAAAATAAATTATTATTTAATCAAGTTTTTATTAGGATCGACAATACTAAAGAGCATGGAACTTTAATTTGTTGCTTAATCTGTCAAGTAACCGGTTCTGAAATGCTGTGATTTTTTCGAGGTTCAGGTGATGTTATTTGAAGTTCTTGAAGATTAAGTAATTTAGGAGGTTATTATAAAAGGGTTTTTAACTAAATATGGAGATTCAGGACACAAGATCATAATATTTTTAGTTTGTGACATATATATGAGGGCTCGCTTCGTTCGCCCTGATATTAAGTCTGAGTATCGTATCGCTTTGCATTTGGATTAAGGATGTAATATCAGTTGTTCATGTAAAATACTGATATTCAGGTAAATCCACTAGAATAGAAGCAGACCCAATATAATATTTGGGGAAAGATCAGAAGGTAGATTGATGTATAAAGCCACATGTTTTCATTTTCATAAAAAGCTTGTAGAGTAATTAACAAAAAATTAAAACCGACTTCCAAGGTAAAAACAATAATAACATTAATGTGAACTAAAAAGTATTAAATAATTTTTACTATCTAATAGTGCCTTTTTCCGAATTCGGCTAAACCTCAACTATTTCTGTACTCAATCTTCATTATTTTGAAGTCGGTACCAGATAGCTGAATCTTCAGTCCTCTGACAGTATATTTAAAATTTTTGGAACTGGCACCGACTTCAAAATTATGAAGATTGAGTACAGAAATAGTTGAGGTTTAGCCGAATTCGGAAAAAGGCACTATTAGATAGTAAAAATTATTTAATACTTTTTAGTTCACATTAATGTTATTATTGTTTTTACCTTGGAAGTCGGTTTTAATTTTTTGTTAAAAATAATAATAATTTCACTCTTTTTAGTTACACTAGTAGATAAATCTTCGCGTATATTTTACGTATCTTATTACAATTTGTTAAGAGTCACAACTCACACTCACAAAATAATATAATATTATCAGTGAAGTGAACATATTGTGCTAAGTAATTTAACAATTTTAAAATTTCAAGCCCGAAGCGGTCACCGGCGATTGCGATAACAATAGAAAGGCTATTGTGTCTCGTTTTTCCACGATCGAAGGATCTATCAGATAAAAAATTGTACAAACTTGCATAGGATGTAGCGTAGCATAATATTTAATATTATCATAATTATTGACAGCTGTTCTTGTTATCAAGAATTCAAATCGATAAGTACTTAGTGCACCATCTATCGATTAATAAGTATAACTAATTAAAAAGACACTTAATGACTTTGTTTTGTTTAAATGCTCTTTTCAAAATAACTTTATTTTAATTCTATTTGTCTATTAAAATTTTATAAAGTAGTAAAGTATTCGATCTGTATATTATAAAGTAGTTAGTAAAGTATTCGATATTCTGTCTTCGCGCGGCGGCGCTGGGCGGCGACCGACGCCGACCGCCGTGTATTAAAAACAAACAGGTGTTGTTAATTGTTATACAGTACATCATTATTATTATTAGTATATCCATACCTATGCCTTGTACTATTATCTATTCTGTGCCATGAGACATTCGTGGCCTTAACACGACGTGGTAATGATGATGATGACGATGATGATGATGATGATTATGATGATGAATATGAATTGCATAGTAGTTTATGCTTTCTGTTCTTAAAACAACGCCGAAACTCCCAAACGTGTATCTATAAGGAATCAGGAGTTCTCTCAGCATCATCGAAACCATGGTATGCCTTGACCCAATATTTGACTTTTTGGTAGCGTATTCTTAGTACACTTCACATAAAACCAAAATCACCATATGTTTCCATATAAATTTCGAGGAGTTCCCTCGATTACTCATGGATCCCATCATCAGGTCACCACCTTTGTGAAAATGGGACCAAATTGGAGTGAAACCTAATACAACAAAACAAAAATTTCTAAAATCGGTTCACAAACGGCGGAGTAATCGTTGAACATACAAAAAAAAAAAAACAAAAAAAAAAAAAAAAAAAAATATCCACAGCCGAACATATAACCTCCTCGTTTTTTGGAAGTCGGTTAAAAAATGAGTTAAAGGTACCAAAACCATAGCTGGAAATACTATACTATAGCCAATCCACATAGGAAAACGGTGTAACAAATAGCCTACGTAGCTTTCGTAGGTCGCTAGGTAACTTTCATGGGTAAAAATCCACGAAAATAGTGTCACGAAAGTTACGAAAATTTTTCATTTTTTAGAATTGCGATGGAAGTAATAGGTAAATAAACAAACAAAATACTAGTAAATAATCTCGATCATATACCTTAGCCCCTAATTTGATATAAGTGTCACAATTATAAATTATTATCATTCAAAACATGATCGCAAAAGTTACGTGACTACAGCCACTTCATAATTTTTAAGGAATATCTTCCCTTATAGTTTTGAAGCGACGAACGTTTGTGTTCCCTGTACTGATGCTGGAAAGACACAGAGCATTGGTGCAGCTAAAACTTGTAACCACAAGTCGTCGCGTTTGGAAGATAGGTGCAGTTTTATTACCCGCTCGTGAAACTAGCAAAATCGTGTGACACAGACGTTATGCCCATCAACTTTTTTAACTTAAGATATAACATGATTTTATTTTAGTTATTAGGTAGCCCAGTTAATCTAGATTAATTTGATGTATCACACTCCATGCTAATGAATATAATACAAAAGTTATTAAAGCTTTCCGTAAACGCGAACAGAGTGTGACACGCGGAGAACACCGATTTTGCCCCCGATTTCGGCATTAAATTATCAATTGAACAAAAACTATAAATAATTATAGATGTTTTTTATTAAAATCAGATACTTAAATAATTGAAGAATAGCGTGTTTTTGGTCCTAAGACTGTATGTTTAATAGGGAAGTAGTAAAGAGCGTGTGACCAGATTTTTAAGGGCCTCGGAGAATTACTCATATAAAAGAAATGCATCTACGCTTCGCTTTGCGGTCTGAATCAACCCTTGATTCATAAGTAAGTACATAACTACGTTATTTGGTCGGATTAAGTCAAATACCGCTGATCACGACTAGCATTTACACATTACCCGGACAGATAACGCAGGTTATTATTATTAATTTTATTTTTCCACATTAGGGCTCCATTCTACCGCGGCGCCCGGAGAGGCTACGCACGTGCGTCAAGCTTCGCTTTGTAAGAAAATACATGCGACTGTGTCCACTGCAACCCACGGACACGCTACGCACGAATTGACTCAACTTAAAGAAATAAATCCGTGCACATCCACGCGTGCGCGTGGCCGTGCACAACGTACGCCGCGGTGGAATGGAGCCTTTACAAAAACAAACTCGGTGACACAAAAATGAAAAAACTGAGGTGTTTGTCCGTACACCGGTGCATCCGTCTTCAAATGCTTACTATTACTGTTAAAATTGAATTGAATCCTCTGGCAGTGAATTAATTTCTCTGATTTGTTGTTTGGAAATCATAAATATCTACTATTTATGATTTCCAAACAACAAAACACCGAACGCCGAACGAGCCGGTACAATATTTAGCTAACAAGTTTTACTCAATAGCGATCACTTAGTAAACAGGCAGCAGCTTACTCGGGACTTTAATTAAAATTTGTTGCAGCCGATGAAAAAATATAAACATCTTTGTTGAACTACGTCAAAGCTTAATTGTGAAAGTTCGGAACGATTATCGGAGCTTGCGAAATTAATTTTTTATACCTCGTATGTATTAGGCGCTATGGACGTTTAAAGTTCGCTGCTTTGTGCGAAAGTTTTCGACCTATTACGTGTCTTAGAGTCTAAACACACTAGGCCGTAGTTACGCGGCGTAAATTCCGCATGATTACGTCCGCAATGTCTAACGCATACAAAATACGAACAGAACGCGACGGAATAGTGTGTCATCGGTAATTTAAAATACATTGCAGGCGGAATCATGCGGAGTTTACGCCGCGTAACTTCGGCCTAGTGTGTTTAGACAATGTTTGCCCGACTGAGGCGAAAAAACATTAACTATGTATAATATGACGCCCATGACCCGTTAATCGCGCCAAAATTTGTTTGTCGAGGGGAATAATTTCAGCAAAATCGGTTCAACGGTTTGGGCTTGAAGAGGTAATAGACAGATAAATATACTTTCCGATTCAATCGGCCTCTCCCGTAAATACTATCAGAAAAGTTGATTCATAGGCAGAGGGGCCATCGTAATTTGGTCGAGTTATGTTAAACCCAGACGACGGATCACAACTAACGTCAAATTGACAAAATCCGACCAAATGACGTAGGTCAGTCCACTGCCTATGAATCAATTTCTTCGATGGTACAGTAGGTAGATAGTTACAGAAATAATATAGGTGCACATTGTACGTATTTTCGTATGTAATTAGTAGTTCCACCATAACGCCTAAACTAAAATAATTATAATATACCTATCTGATTTTAAAAAGCGAGATATTTTATTTGTGATGGCTAAAAATTATTCAACTTTAGTCTCGATAATTCTCAGAAGGTACGTAAGTTTGAACTTTCATTTATTTTTTAATCAAACACTTTCAGTTGATGCTAGAGTGCTACACGCTATTCTTGAAAATTCCCAGAATTTAACATTTCAATTATCTTGACTAAAATTTTCTTGACTAAAATGTAGCCCCTCGTTGAATAATATTATTACGTTTTCAATCCAACTGGCAATATATTTTGCACTATTTATATAAGAACTTATATTTTTTGTTATGAGAAAACTACAAAATATTTTTGTTACAACTATTTTGGCGATAATACGGATAGATACTCTGCAAAACCTCCTAAATTAACTTTATGAATAAAAAGTAAAATTGTGCTAGTTATTATAATCAGGCGTTACTATGCGAAATAGTTACCATAAATTATAGTTTACTATTATTTTTCTCTATATCTTCCAAAAAAAAAATGGGAGTAAATGGGTGATTGCACGCGTTACAGCACCTCCCTCCTTCACACTGCCTATGCGTACACTCACATGCAAGAAGACGCGAACTAGTCCATTGAAATGTTACAATTTTAGGACCGAACATTGCATTTATTAGAGGACGCAATTTTATTTTTGGAATATGTTAGGGGGGTCAATAGAAGCTTAACCTCAAGTTTGTGGGGTCGCCACTCTTGTTACCCCGGCCGCCATCTTGAAAAAAGGGGTGACAACACTATTTTCTTGATATCTCGGAAGCTATAAGTCTTACAGAAAATTTTTTAAGAACATAATTTGTTACAAATGATTTTGCCTAAAAATATGCTTATATAACTTTTTACCCTAAATTAAAAATTTATAAGCAAAAAAGTGAGAAAATTTTTGAAAAGGTTTATTATCACTTTTTAACTTTGCTTAACACATTTTACAATTTTTTTTACATTTTACAATGGGGGAGTGGTAAAATTTGCGTTGCAACTGACATAAAGATACCGGAATTTCAATGGTGCCATCTGAAAAAGTATCATTTGTACCGGATTGTACCCGTTTTTAAAGTATTTTTTTTTTATTTAAAAAAAACCAATTTTTTTTTCTCTAAAAATAAGGCTTTGTATGTAGTAGAAGGAAAGAAAGTATATAAAGCAGTACAAATGAGTAAAAAAAGTTTTTTTTTTTTAATTACTCCACAATAATTCACGATCATTATTTCTTCTTTCAATGTCGTTTGTGCTTAATTATTGTGGAGTAATTTAAAAAAAAATAACTTATTTTACATATTTGTACTGCTTTATATACTTTTTTCCTTCTACCACATACAAAGCCTTATTTTTAGAGAAAAAAAAATTGTTTTTTTTTTGTAAAATAAAAAAAAAAACTTTAAAAACGGGTACAATCCGGTACAAACGATACTCTTTCAGATGGCATCATTGAAATTCCGGTATCTTTATGTCGGTTGCTAAGCAAATTTTACCACCCCCCCATTTCTACCCTATTGAGGTACAAACGATTTTAATTGCGGTACAATCGGGTACACTCCGGGTACAATCGAATGACATACATAAAAATCATTTTCCTTGAACTCGGTTGCTAACTTCACACAAGGTCCACCTCCAATGGGAGCAAATGTTATCGACAAATTAATTTAATTCTTTAACAATTTTAATTAAACAAAACATTAGAAACTAATCAAAAGTTACAGGAGCTAATGATTCGTTATTGTGTTAAGTTATGGAATTTTGTTTTTCATTAAAAATATATTAAATTCTTACAAATCAAATTTTTTATGTTATCGTAAAAGTTTGAAATCTTTAAATCGTATACAATTCCTAGAACATCAGTTACAAATTACAATACATAATATATATACAAGCTTAAAATTTGCACAACGGGAATGTATTGAAATGTATACGCTTCCAAAAAATGAAAATCTGATATTGTTCTAGACTAGAATTAAGAATATGTACCATCGAGGAAATTGATTCCTATGCAGTTGATAGCTACCAACGTTATTTGGTCGAATATGTCAATTCAATTTTAAATGTGATCTGTCGGCTGGGTTTGACGTAACGCAACCAAACTACGTAGGTCCCCGATCTGCATAGGAATCAACTTCTCTATAGTACAATACTGACGCCTATAATAAATATTGTGCACATGAAGAAACATAGGCGAGTATGATATGGGAGACTGTAGGACTTCCAACTCCTCCGATCTTCTGAATAATTTATTTTTTGATCCCAATACAGTTCTGTCTTTTACTCGGGTGGTATTCAAAGGTTTAAGGGCCTACTGTCTAAACGCTTGCCCCGCCTACACACAACGCTATCCTCCAATCGTGATACAATAATTTCATGAATCGTGCTCCCGGGCAATGTGTTTTAGGCTGCAGCTTATAGTGAACAATATCACGTAACAACGGTTCCCGCATTATAGCACGAAAGTAAAGATCGTAAGTCCCAAAACTGTTTTTTTTGATAATTACTTAAAAACTAAATACAATACTAATATTTCCTTTAGCTATTATTTTATAAAGTGTGTGATTGAAGTATGATAGTAACTCAATTAGTGTAACAGATATTTGTTGAAATGTCCAAAAAGATTAATAATTTCGAAAAATAAAACTATCGAGTCAAGATAATAGTCTAAGATCCCACTGCAAAACTGTGCAGGTATCGTATACACGCTTAAAACCACATTTTTACAAATATTTATGATAAGGAGAACCTATTTCTACTGGGGTGCCAGTCCAAATGTGGCCGCAACTATTTACAGCCGGCACCCCTTATTTGCGGCCAGATTTAATTAGGCACACCTTTATTATAATAATAAGAGGAAAATAAGCTTCCATTTGATATATAAAATATCAATATACGTTATGGATGCAAAAACGTTTCGGAATGGTACCTGTTCACACCTGGTTACGACAGAGTTGCGGCCGGGTGCCTAACGGCACACCGAATTTTTCTAAATCTCTATATTCATTGCCATGAAATGAACCATGTTTGCTTTCAATACCCGATGAAAACATTTTATCCCGCGAACTCAATTGTTTTTTAAAAATTCAAAAATAGTTGCGGCCACATTTGGACTGGCACCCCAGTAGAAATAGGTTCTCCTTATCATAAATATTTGTAAAAATGTGGTTTTAAGCGTGTACTCGATACCTGCACAGTTCTGCAGTCGTATCTCGTACTATAAGTGTTTTCCGTTAGCTTAGTATCAGATAAATATACAATGATTAAATAAATCTCAATTTCATTTGAGTCAATCGGTTTTCGGGATCGTATTGTTAGAAAACACAGCAAAATTGCACAGCCCGCTCCTAAGATGTACGTTTCTAGTGAAACTGAGGTAAGCTGCGTTGAGAACTTGAGAGAAATATGATGTATTTTGAGAACCATAGGATTACTTCATGTGCCTGACTTCTCTTAATACCTCTATCGTGGGAATAGCAGACACAATAGATTTTCAATTGTTATGCGACAGCCGGGTGCCGCTTGGGGATTGATGGGTTAAAGCACTGAATCTATTAAAATTTTCAAACACACATTCCTCACAATGTAGCCTAAGTGGCAAGACTCAAAATAATCGGACGAGAATGCCGCGTCCTGCTCTAACAACGTCATTTCACGTTTGTTAGAGTAGGACGCAACATTCTCGTAGGATTGTTTGAGTCTCAAAACTGTTTCGTGGTACGGGCCCTGGTTCTGTAGTTACAGTGGTGGAAATGTGTGATGGGCCAATGCCCGTTAAAATACAGATAACTCTTAATTAATTAATTAACACATGTTACTTACTCTTGAATCATGATGGAGAGTGAGCTATATTATCTATATTACTGTTATTTCCTTTAAAAATTAAGTACTCAAAGATAAAATAATTATAATAAATAGATACCATTTTATCTATAATCTAGGCAAATAAAACACTTCGTAGCAACAATGTCTACGCGAAGTGACTATACTAGTTCCGTAGTCAACAAGGAACCCTTATACGTTGTCGTCCGTCCGTCCGTCTGTCCGTCTGTCCGTCCGTCTGTCCGTCTGTCCGTCCGACTGTCCGTCCGCAGTTTTGCTCAGAGACTTATAGAGCCTACAATTTAAAAACCGTATTAACTATAATATTGGCTATTTAACCTATCAAGCCCCATAAGAGCACCGGTGATTGCGAAAACAATAGAATAACAATAGATTTCCAAGAATCCGCGATCGAAGGATTAAACTTCATAGATATGTCGGGACGACATCCGTCGGGCCCGCTAGTCTTGACTCTTGTAACATGATTGTACTCAAAATAATTAGGTTTTTGTTATTGTGCGTCATTGCTTACTTTTAAATGACAGGCGTTACTAGTCTAGAGTTAAGTTAAATAACTGCGCATAATAATAATTATTACTAACTTTGTATGTAAATAATCTTACAACGCCATTAAAATCTATAAATCTACTGTCTGTAAAAAAATTTGATGCTAAGTTAGTATCCTTACACTTCAAGACAGAATAAATAGGATTAAAAATACTTTTTAAAAGAACAATTATAATTCTCCTCATTTTCGCGCTGACGATTGTATGGAATGCCTCTTCTAAAGGTTATAATTCTATGTCTCATCTTGCGTCTAAAACATTGTTAGTTCGTGCAAGACTTAACCTCTACTGTTTTCAGTTTTTAAAAGTTGTAACGAGGCATGAATCTGACCCGGACCCCTCATTAAAAGTTGAGTAAACAAAAAACAAACCATTAGCCATGTGCTAACATTTTCTAACAAGATTCCAGCTTTGATGTCAAGCGACTGCATAATTTTTAATTAATACACCTTTCGTTAGAACTGAAAGTCGGTTGCGGAGGGAAATTAAAGAAAACTCGTTTAGAAACTAACATGAACATTAAAATAAAAGATGCATAATAATTTAGATAAAAAAAACGTTAAAATTAATATTGCAAGATAAAAAAAGTGTGTCAGCTCCGATGCACGACTGGAGTTTACTCCTTAAACCCTTTCGGTTCGGCCTACGGCTACAGTTCTTAGACTGAAACTTAAAATATGAATCTTCACGCGTTAGAACGTTGTAAAATATTTTTATTGAAATAAGATTACTATAAAAACAATCTAGACTTTTTCTAATGGATGAAATCTAGACTTTTAACCATGGGACAATATGTCCCACCAGTCTTGAAACCCATTGTATTTGAGTAGGTTTTCCATATATTTTTTTGGAAATATTATAAATTTTATTTTATAAATGAAAAAATAATGTTATATTAACTATTTATTGAATGTAATTTAAAAACATTATGTCTGCTTAGCTAGATCTTATTTCTGTGCTGCTTAGTAATTTAGGATAGTAAAAAATTATATGAATTAAAAAAACGGGAGCAGAGGGCAAAATACTAAGATGAGATATGGGCATCAGAAAAGGTGAAATGATGCAAAACAGTTTTTACATAAAAAAACTATCTTCTCTCAGCGATTTTTTTATAACTTTGCGTTTTGAAGACATCCTGAAACAAATACACAATCATGCAGAAGCAGCAAAAGCAGTATTTCCATAGAAATTGTAAATCCGCATATGGCAATGAAATCTCCTTCAATCTACGGATAAGTAACTTAAAAAAAGACTGATGGGATCCAGTGTCCCAAAATCAAAATTGTTTATCAAAATCCCAATGTTTTGCAAAGAAAATATCTTTAACATAAATTAATTGGCTTACAGAACGTAATAGATACAAAAACTTACCTGAAAACAGCCATACAACAATTTAAATCTTTTATCAAAAGTGTAACGTCTTTTCCGTGTCCTTTAAAAATTATCACAGACTAAAAAATAATGTTGCCAGACAAAAACTACCATTGTCAATGTATAAAGTGAAGATCCATTTACGATATGGGATGTATAATCCCGTTAATAAAGTAAATATAAAGCCTCAGTCCTCAGTTACATATCCATGGGATTTTATGTCCCAACAGTCATCTGAAGTATGGGACATATACAGATATACATACCAACAGGTCCGAAAGGGTTAAGTACGAGTATCTAACCATACGCAAAAAGAGTTTATTCAACTGAAAAAAGATTAATATCATATGAAATCAGATGTTCCGGCAATATTATCTACACCCCTTTCTGCCATAGTTATTTCAAAATACTTTTAGTTCACTTTACGTATATATATACATAAAGTGAAATAAAAGTATATATAAATAAATAAATATAATAATAATATAATATAATATTCCGATAGGTATATTACTCACTCACAGCCAAATTAGAAAGTTGCGCGCTAAAAGTGCGCACTAAAAACGTGACACGATTTTTCGTTACTTGTTAGTAGGTTTTACCCCTCGGATTTTTCTCATACCGGGCGCCTTATATATGAAGGAGTAAACTCCAAAAATAAACTAATGAATAGTTCTAGAAAATATCAATAATGTCAGTCTTAATTTTTATACAAAGTCAATGTTTAAAATATAAATCAAATTAATTATAGAATAATTAAATTAATTATTAATTGTTAATAGAAAAAAGAAGAGTCAAGTGGGTAAAGTGTCAAGTGTCTTATTTCATTTTAATTATATCATTAGCAATCAATATTCAGTTAAAATAATCTTGATTATTTTTCCGACCCAAATATCGACCAATAGAATTGCACCATTCGACGTCACGTGGTACAACCTACATGGTATTATCACAGTATAGCAATATCCCTATGACATAATATGTAAATATAACACGCTGATTAAGCAGATTATATGATAATTGATTACATTACAAGTACAATATTTTATTTTTATTTTATTTCCCGTTTCGTGGCAACCCTGGCATATCTGCTCGGTACCAACACCGGTGTCGGAATCGTGCGACATCAAAGGCGTTTCGTAACTGCCGATCCACACTCGCGCGCGAAGGCACGCCGCGGATCGCGGCGCGGATCGCGGCGCAAATCGCGGCGCGGATCGCACATTACTACCAAATCCTCTCAAAGTTCGCGACATGTCCGCAGTGTAGGCGTTCTTTATTTGAAAAATTTCCCGCGCGTCTACTTTTTTCATAATATGGCACTCGGCTGTTTAAGAATGGCCAGTGTCAAGTAAAATATGGCGAGAAAAAAAATCGTGAAAAGTTTACAAAAAGTTGTTTTTCCAGATGATCGTCAAGTCAAAAGTCTAGTAAAAGTCTAAAAATAGTATTTTAAAAAGATAAAACCGACTTCAACGTAAATAATTACGTAGCATTAAAATTCCCTATCTCAAAAACTACTGAACCGATTTTGATGAAACTTGCAGCATTCCCTAAATTGAACAATACCTAGTACAACAAAAAAAGAATCACTTAAATCGGACTTGTAGTTCCAGAGATATGCGCGCACAAACATAAAAACATACATACGTACATAAGAATAATAATAAGAATACTTTTATTTCCAGCATCACACGAAACATCATAATAATAAACAGTATTGAGTGGTACAGTAATTGTGATCTAGTTACATTAATATCATAATATTATAATGCTGTGTGATGCCAAATACATACATACATAAACTTTCGAAATTTGGCACATTTGTTCAGAAGCTGCTATAGATTAACATCTAAAAAAACTGGACAGTTCTGGAAATATTACATACATACGCGTCGAATTATTGATAACCTCCTTTTTTTAAAGTCGGTTAAAAAGTAGTCAGTAAAGTCAACGAGTCAAGTCAGTTGTTTTAGTAAAGTGGTAGACCCTTTACTAAAACTTTCGACGGAGTTTTGGAGGGAACACAAAATGGCACGTTTCTTGAAGTTGTATCACTTGCCCACACTTGTGCACGACATCAAATTTTTAATGTTTTTTTATGAAATAAGGGGGCAAACGAGCAAACGGGTCACCTGATGGAAAGCAACTTCCGTCGCCCATGGACACTCGCAGCATCAGAAGAGCTGCAGGTGCGTTGCCAAGGCTGGCAACGCACCTGTAGCTCTTCTGATTAAGGGGTAATAGGGGAAGGTAGGGAAGGGAATAGGGGAGGGTACGGAAGGGAAAAGGGTAGGGGATTGGGTCTCCGGTAAACTCACTCACTCGGCGAAACACAGCGCAAGCGTTGTTTCACGCCGGTTTTCTGTGAGGACGTGGTATTTTTCCGGTCGAGCCAGCCCATTCATGCCAAAGCATGGCTCTCCCACGTCAACGCCGGTTTTCTGTGAGGACGTACGTAAATCTTAATACGTAATGGTTAATATTCTACCAACATTACACATTAAAAACCGAAATAACACAATTTTAGGAAAATAATACAAAAACACAACGGCACTCTTTCGTATTCCCAGCAAAATTCCGCGCGTCTACTCTTTCTTGACAGACTGTATTATCTGTTCACTAAACAATGCTGGCATGTCTTGTATGGCAAAAGCCCTTATTAAAATAAAGATTAAAAAAAAACCCTTTGTCGCGGGACAAAAAACCGACAACATTCGGGGAACGGGCCGCGAAGTGCGAGACATATGCGAATCGGATCCACACTCATGCTTCGCAGAAATTTCGCGGCGCCGCGGCGTCGCGCACGGTCCGCGTGCGAGTGTGGATGCGGCCGGGGAACCAGCCGCGAAGTGCGAAAAATATGCGAACCGGATCCACACTCACGTTTCGCGGAAATTTCGCGGCGTCGCGCGCGGTTCGCACGCGAGTGGGGATGGGGCTTAATGTAGGGATATTCAATATTGCTATACTGTGGTATTATACTGATAATTTTTTGAAAATTTTCTCTGGTAGTTGCTATATATATAAAAAACAAAACATGATCCATTCAAATTAACCACACGTCAAACTGACAGGTTGAAATTGGAGATTTTGCCATAAAGGTAATATACCTATCGGAATAGAGAAACAATCCCGAGCTGTCAAGCTTAACCAAAATTTGATTTACATCTGTGTATACAATTATGTTTACGTGTGCGTGTCAGTGATGTACAAACATCTTGTAATTCGACAAAATATCGATCATGGAATAATAATTGTAAGATTGTAAACATAATGCCGGCTGTACATTCTCGCCGAGACACAGCGAGGCGGCCCGAGTGCGAGAGTGTAAACGGGTGCGCTCACAAACTATATAGAATGCTAACGCATGGTGAATGGTCGTTTTCGTTCATCTTCTCTGAGTTCTTATCTGCGATTGAACTAAGCGAGAATGTACATGATCGCACTCGGGCAAGGGGCTCTCGCACGAGACTCTCGCCCGAGAGCTCTCGGCGAGAGTGTACAGCGGGCATTATAAAATGGGATAAAATAAAACTGCATAGATATAATATAATAAAATTTTAATTTTGAAGTAAAATGTGACTTTTCTTCAAAATGCTTGCTGCATAATTAAGTATGCAGCATGAATTTTTCTTCGGAGTCCAGTCTGGACGGTTAATTATTTTAAGCCATGAATTTCTGGTATCCAGGTCAGCAGGAAATCTGAAAAATTGGCCAAGTGTAAGTCGGACTCGCGCATAAAGGGTGACCGGTTTCAACCGGGCATTTTCTAAAACCCGGTACGATTCGACACGACAGGTTACGTCACGTGACATCAGTACCTACACGACACGACACGACTTCACTAGACCCTATTAATTTTCAATTCACTCTCAATGAGCCTACTGAGCCCTTTTATTTGATGCCCATCTTGCAGAAGTGCTTTCAACTATTTCCCTATCTTGAATTGAATGTAGAATGACATTACATCTGTGGAAATTTCAGAAGTCTATTACTATAGTGGTTCTTGTTATACAGCCTGAAGACAGACAGACGGACGGACGGATGGACAGACGGACGGACGGATGGACAGACGGACAGGCAACGAAGTCTTAGTAGTAAAGCGGGCTGCGGGACCCCACTACTAGGACTTAATTTTTACCATTTGGGTGCGGAACCTTAAAAATGATAAATTATGCATGATAGTATATAAACTAATTATAAACTACGGATGAGTATGTTATCATTTCAACATTCCTAGATAATTAGTATACTTAACTAAATATATTTTCATATCGACACAACTTATTGATAACTTGATGCAGCCCTAGTGTAAAATAGATGAAAATTGTTTACACAAAATATCTTTAAATTGTGCACCATGGCTAGTCAAGTTATGTTTTCCATATAATTAAACATATACAGAAGTGAACACGGACGTAAAAATACCAATAACTCGTAGGGAATTGGCAAAAATAAACTTAAAACTAGGTCCTGTCGATGTAGAATAATTCACCTGTGAAATGAATATTTGTCCGGGTTTTTTCGATGTGTGGATCCAGAATCATTCCACAAACACTTAACCATGTTTCTAGAGCAGTATTTCTTAAAATTATTCATTATTTAACTTAAAATCACAATTTTTCTGAGAGCCCAAATTGACAACTATCGGCCCAGGGGCAGACAGACTGTCAAACAGATGAAAAAAAAGCTATGCAACCTCAAATCACGCTTCTCTTTCTACCACGCTGTGTTACTGATAGTGACATCTCGCTTGCTCAGGCCTTTGTTTCTCTATTCCGATAGGTATATTAACTTTATGGATTTTGCATGAAAATGAGTCGATTTGGAGTTTGTTCTCTGTCCACCATCGATAAAAAAGTCAAAGGAAATGTTCCCAATACGGAGAAGGCAAAAAAAACAGTTTGGAACCAATTTACTACTTTTTGTACTGAGAGGGAATACACATTGAGTGCTGAAACGAGTGAAGCGCAATTGGCAAACATTATGAAAGATTACGCTTACAATATGAAGAAAATGGATGGAGAAGACTATAAGGAAGGTACAATAAAAACAATGAAATTCTTATTTGTTAACTGTACATTTCGTCTCATGGTGCAATTCTATTGGCCGACATTTGGGACGGAAAAATAATCCCCCGAATACCACACGAGCTTCAAAATTATCTGGCATTTCCCTCAAGGTTCCCTGCAAACAAATAAAGTCGTCAAGTTTTTCAGGAAAAATCACTCGCGCTTCGCGCTCGTGATTTTTTAACCTGAAAAACTTGAATCCTTCATTTGTTTGCAACGAACCTATCGGGAAATACCCGATAATTTTGAAGCTCTTGTGGTATTATTATAAGTGAATAATTGTAAGTACTGTCCTACTCCACAAGTTGTCAGCTATCGGCATATGGGGGAATCTGTACAGATGGTTCACCTCCTACGTACACAACAGATGCCAGACGGTAGCACTCAATGCTTAGTCATCCAGATGCTCTTATATTCCTTCGGGAATACCTCAAGAATCTCTCTTGGGACCCTTATTGTTTAACATTTTTATAAACGCCTTCCGCCTTCTCTTTCTGTACATTGCTTCTATTCGCCGACTATAATATGAAGATAATATTATGTCTAGTGAGAAATATAGATGATGCCGAAAAAATTGAAAAATATCTTGATAATTTTTACCGCTATTGTGTCATCAACAAATTAGTGCGACCGCACATTGGAGACACGACTGTACTTAGACAGTCTTGTCTAACATAGACAAGTCTGTCTTACGACACAATTAAGACAGTTGTGTCTATCATGTGGCCACAATAGACATAACTACCAGTAGTTCGACTGCAAAGAAACGGACACGTTTCAATATCTGTCAAATTCGTCGGGTTTCACTAGGATTATGAACGGAATGTGCCTCGCGCTGGCTGATATAATTTATTTTTAAATATTTAAAATAAAGATTTCAAAATTGGATTCTGACAATTTTAATCGCATAAACACAAACAACAATACGACCAAAGGGGAACACGTTACACGTCCAGCGAATATGTCATATAGTTTTGTGGCGGTACCCACAATTCGCCTAACAATCCTACATCGCGCTATCGAAGTTTCGGAGAACGGCAAGATATATACAACGTCTGAAATGACGTCAGTGGGCTTCGGCCTGACCGGGCATACCACCTTGCTCGGTCGGAAGATCTTCCTTTGGCCACCACGCATCTATTCCCACATTGGTGACCCTCGACAGAACACGCCTCCTTCATCATCATCACTCCCCGCCCCTCCGCTCCGCGCCAGCCAGCATCGCCTCATCGGGTACATCGTCCACTAGCCGCAGTTGTACCGCGGCCTGGGCGACTCCGCATCGGCATCATCGGGCTTTCTCACTACACCGACCGGTCAGCAAGCAGAGCACATCTCTCCTGGTCAGCACGTAGCATCGGCCCCGCACGGCAGCTTATCCGACTCACTGGATCCCGTGCAGCAGCTTACAGTTCCGACTCACTGGGACTCACTGCAACAGTTCCGACTCACTGGGACTCACTGCAACAGTTCCGACTCACTGGAACTCACTGGCACCGGCGACTCAAGCGACAAGACTTCAAGATTCGACCTCCGGTCTTCGGGGGGGAGTGATGTGGCGGTACCCACAATTCGCCTAACAATCCTACATCGCGCTATCGAAGTTTCGGAGAACGGCAAGATATATACAACGTCTGAAATGACGTCAGTGGGCTTCGGCCTGACCGGGCATACCACCTTGCTCGGTCGGAAGATCTTCCTTTGGCCACCACGCATCTATTCCCACAGTTTTAAATTCGTAGGTAACAAGTAAAGTTTTCGTCATAATACGTAAAATTTAAAAATTTCTAACTTCTTAGTCGGCATACTCTATAATTCTGTCTACTCTGTCCGGGCGTTCTCTACTGTTTAATATTATACAATTGTTTGCGTTGCGTCATAATTCTATCTACTCTGTTATCGTAGTCAAGGGGGCATCCACAAATTACGTGAGGTGTTTAAGGTTTAAGGTTGAGTCAAATCTCATCTAATCTCACGTTGGGGAGGGGGTCTCGGTATTTTATTTTCTCATTGTTACAAGAAAAATTATACTATTTTGGTCCATTTCATCCAGATTATACGTAGGGTTCTCGCGAGATCTCGGCTTTTTTTAGCGAGATTAATCTCGGACGAAAAAAAGGCGAGATCTCACGAGTTTGACGAGATTGCACCTGAGCATAAAAAAGTCTTATTCGAAGCTGGCCTAAGCAATTACTGTGCACTGTGATATTCAAGTAGGTCCTGAATTTTGACTTCTCGTTGTTTTGTTAGCTATAAAAGAACTGTTTTATTACTAAAAGATTTGTGTTTGATAATGTGCGCTTTTATAATTCTGGACGTCACGTTATGTTTTTGTGCGGTTCAGAAGAGTGTGGAGTGAAGACGTCATGATGTCCTCTAGCGTGATGTTTCCATACATTTTACTTCCCTATGTTATCGTTTTACTGTGTGGACGTTCACGATATTACCGCCACGTCCAAAATTATAAAAGTGCACATTAGGAGAGAAGACTGGTTGTTTCTCTCATTTGTTATTTGATAGATAGTAGATAAGTACTATGTAAAAGTTTACTACTTCAAAATTATGGACAGATACGTCAAACAATGTTTGATGCATAAAATTCTATTGAAAAAATTTGTGAAAATGAAAGTTAATCTTATAATATTTACTTATTACTTTTTTTAGTCATTTATTCAAATATTGAGATTATTTGCAAAAAAACCCACCAAACTACTAATCTCGCGAGATCTCGAAATTGGCGAGATCTCGCGGTATTGTATTTATAAACTCGCGGGTTCTCGCTTCAGCCCTAATCTCGCGAGATTTGCATTCCCTAATTATACGTATGCTTAAGGGTCCATTCAGACCGCAACGTGATGCGTAGATGCATTTCTAAATTAGTATGAATTTGACAGATTCGCAAGACGTCTCACGCTGACGAGATCTTTCAAATCCATACAAATTTTGTCGCGCCTCGCCTCGTCACGTTGCGGTCTGAATTGGCTACTACTTGTTATTTTACAGAAACCTACATTGTGAAAAATCTCACGTGAGATTGGGGGGTGGGGGAGGGGGTTGAATAAAATCTCACGAAATCTCACCAGGGAGGGAGGGTCAGAAAATTTAAAAAAACACCTCATTTAATTTGTGGGCGCCCCGTAAGACAGTTTTGACTTGGTGTGCGCCACAATGTGAAACAAGACTGTCTAACAACAGTCGTGTCTCAGGTGTGCCGTAGCCCTTAGATTTAAATGTGTCAAAATGTTACGTATTGTTACGGACTACGGACGGAGTACTTACTCTGTTTTTGATTTATGACAAATTATGAAACCTGCACGTTACCTAGTTAAGGTGACGCCGCGTTAAAGTAAAAAACCGTGTTGGATATGTTTTAGATTGCTTGTTTTCTATTGTTACGGATACGAACACCCAGTGCCATCTAGCGTCAAACCAGCGGAACTACTCGAGGCAACGCAGACAGCGTAAATCCGCTATTCGATACTAGATGGCGTTAGGCTTCTAGAAATATCTCATACTTGTTTACGCATATCGGGTTATTCTGGGATGTTCCGGTATATTCTGATATTCGATCCGGCCCATATAAATAGCCGCAGGTCTGGCCCGGAATTCAGTTTTATCTGAGCTATCTTCGAGGCGACTTCGGAGCGAAAACAAGTGATCAATAGTGAGTGATTGTGATTGTGATAGTGACACGGCTACGACCTAGGACAGTGATAGTGCTCAGTGATTTGGATCTAGTGCTTAGTGTTTGGACTCAGTGATTAGTGTGAGCTAGTGTTTGTGAATAAAGTCTTCAAGAGAGTCACCAGGTCTTTCATTCCGAATCTTCGAACCCCTAGCACGTAACAGTATGTTCCTTCACCCGTAAATCTAATATTATAGAATATCCCTACAAACTACGCGATACTACCATAGCGAGAGTAAATGCTACCAAGTACCAGGGACCTAGGTGTCATCTTTGATTCCAAACTTCTATTCGACTCGCACATTGACCACATAATTAAAAAAGCTCGTAAAGCCTTAGGATTTATATTTAGACTCTCCTCTGATCTTACACGCATTAAAACAATTAAAATACTTTATTGTGCATTCGTTCGCAGTCATTTAGAATACTGCTCGCCCGTATGGAACCCCAACTACGCTACCTACATTGATAGAATTGAGAATATTCAGAAAAAGTTTTTAAAATTTATACAGTTTAAGTCAAATACTCACCTGCCTAACTATATCGATAGATGCAAAAAATTTCACATCTAGCCTCTCGCCGAACGAAGAAACATTGCCGACTTGTCGTTGCTCTTTAAAATATTCAGTGGTTCAATTGTTTGCCCGAAACTAGTCAGCAAATTTGAGCTCAAAATACCCACCAAACTCCTACACGTTCCATAATATGCCCCTACGACCTACCGGCAAAATGCGTACATCGTGCGAGCTAGTAAAGCGTACAATGCAGCATCTCAAAGTACCGACGTAGATCTATTTAACCCTAGAACACTAACCTTATTTTTCGAGGCATTGTTACTAACCTTCGTCGTTTCGACTACGGCATTTTAGAAAGGCGATTAAAAGGTGTTAATGAAATTAAATGTTTACAGTTTTGTTTTTTATTTAATGGAAATGTTGTATTTAAATTATTTATACCACTCCAATAAAGTGATTTGGCATATTTATTACCTAAACAGCCTTATAATTGAGATCATAGTTTGCAATTTGCATGACAAGTCAACAATTTAAATCTTTACTACTACTATTTACGGCAATATTCTGGATAAAATTTATAAAATAATGGATGCGAAAGACTAATAAAATGAAAATAAATTGAAAAAAGTAGTTATTTATATGTTTGTGGCTTATGTCAAGTTTGTGCTCTCCGCACAATAATTTTTGCACTTGTTGCAAGTACTTTTAGGACATATGCCACATGTTTTCCTTCTTTTTGTACAAGAGGTATATAGGCTGTACTATTTTGTCCAGTTTCTATCGTGAAAATCGAAGTATTACTACTTTGCAAACATTTTATACGGCCACGGTTAAGCTGGATCAATTTCGATATGGCCTTCTTTCTCACTCCCTGTTGGATTTTGATTAGCGATTTCATCTTGTAATAACATTCAAAGTATTGTAGTTATAATATTAATAAACAACATCAATAAAATAAATCCGCAAAGGAAGAAAAATGCGCAAAAATTTACAATTACTCAAAATATCGCGTTAGTACTAACCCTCGTCGCTTCGACGAAACGTGGTTGCTGGTATGGCGCTTACAGTCCCCCCACGTACAAAATACTACCGTCCGTCGCGAGGGTAACGGGTCGATAGAGATTAGCTGAAGTATGGAAGAAGTGCGATCGCGCGCGCAAAAGATAGAACGATTTTTTTAAAACCGCGTCGTCGAATCGACGAAGGTTAGTAATCTAGGGTTAATACTAATATTAGAAGTCTCAGAAAAGTGTTAATAGACAATTTCTTTAATACTACCGATATAAGCTAATAATTTAGTTTATGATAATAATTTGCACATTACCAATACTGACGATCCAAGGATAAGCTATAATTTTTATTGTTCTCTTTTCTTTTTTTTTTTGTATATATATGTACAATTTAAACAAATACCTAGTCGCGAAAACTTTTAATTGGCATTTGTATTGTTACTTTTTAATTCTACCTTTGTACTAGCTGTAAGTTTTCCTTTAAAATAAAATAGTAACATTTTTCTAATACCAGTTACTTTATTTTTGAATATGCTATAATAATATTATATACTTACCATTGTCATTTTTAATTTTGTCTGGGAGACAATATTATAATTATGCGTTTTTGCTGTTGATTGCCAATCTCTGTATTGGAATGTTATAATTTTATTATTTCTAGTTTTTGTTATACTTATATATTTTTATCAAGTAGACAAAGATAAATATAGATAATACTATGATAACTCAATAACACTTCATAACAACCAAGTCTATGCAAAGTAATATTACTTAAAGTCTAATTGATAAAATAACCATACTTATAGTTATTTTATCAATTAGACTTTATCTTTCTTTCCACAAATTGGACGTCAACATTTTGTATTCTCACTTGTATTTGTTCTTTTTTGTATTGTATTTTGTCTCCAGTTTGTTCCGTCTTGATATTGAAGTTTCGCAGCAGCTGAACTAATCCAGCTTTAGCCTGCAATGTGGCGTATCGCATGCCTATGCATATTCTGTTACCTTTCCCAAATGGTAGAAAAGCTCTATCCACTAAGTTACTTTTGTTATCTCTAGAAAATCTTTCCGGTTTAAAGGCTTCTGGGTCTGGATATAATTTTTCATCGTGATGCAGCGCAAAAATTGGTATGAACACGGTCGTTCCTTTTTCAATTTTGATGTTACCGGCAGGGAGGACAGAATCTTGTATGCACTCACGAACAATATATCCAATCGCTGGATACATTCTGCTAGTCTCGTTAAATACCATATCGAGATATTCCATTTCTGAAAGTGTGTCGTAGCTCATGCAGCCATTATTTTTTGCGAAGGCATCGTCGATTTCGTCTTGTAATCGCTTCAACGCTTCCGGATGTTTTCCCAAAAGAATCAAAACGTTGTACATCACGTTGGCTGTCGGCTCCACTCCAGCAGTAAAGAAAAAGAAAGCCTGTGCCGCCAGCACCTCGTCAGTAGGTTTAATCTCCAGTCCTGTATCCTCATCCTTCAACATTCCACTGTCTTGAATCGATACGCACAAGTCGGCAAAATCATGTCGTTTAGTAGATTCTGTTCTTCTCGTCACCAACAGTTGCTTGATAGCTCCAATGAAGAATGGTTCATATTCAGTGAAGAATTTTAGATTGAGTAATCTCATTAGCGTCGGTGTGGTTAAACTTATCACAAACTTGATGTTAAATAGAAGTGTCGGCTTGAAAACTCTTTGTGCCATTTCTAAAAATGGCGAATCAAAAATTGACTTTGACGAGATTCCGAACACAGCAGCTGAAATAGCCGCGCTACAGAATGTTGACAATGTGTCGAACGTATTTCTCTTCATTAGTTCTGGACTGCTCTTTAAATATGGGACGAAGTCTTCTGCGCTTTTGTTTATGATATTGTACATTAATTTCAGTTTACTGGACGTAAACAGAGGCGACATACTCTGCCTCAGGAGCTTCCATTTCTTCCCGTTCAACAGAAGTATGTTATTTGCGAGTATATCGTCATCGCTTATTTCGAATCCTCTGTGATTGAACGCATTAAAATCAGTGGACACAACGTGTTGAATGTTGTTTACATCTCTTAAAAATATAGCAGGCTTAAGCATTGAACCTATACCGACGGCCGGTTCATTAGGGTACTGCTTGTAGATATCATTGAAATGCTCGAAGAACGCACGATTTTTCGTTAGGTAGTCCCAGGTAATACCCAAAAGTCTGTTTGATTTATGAAAAACCACACCTCGTTTCTTCCAGTACAGTTCGTTGTATACACCTTTCAAGTAGACGAACACTCCTAACAGAATTATAATAACGAGAACTTGCACTAACATGACTAGCGAGATTTGGTCAACTTGTATGAAGAGTTCGGATCAACTACTGGGCCTTTTATATATATTGCTAGTAGAGAATTAAATACCGGTTCTTATCGTGTTTTTATGTTACAGGCAATGTATGAAATTTAGGCGTTGTCTATTGTTCCTCGGCACTATACAAATCACTCGGTATGGGTTCTATGTGGTCTAGGTTAGCGGTACTCTATCGGACCGAAATATCATTGTGGCCCGCATAAAAAAATGTACGTGTGGGGCCACAGTGACATTTTGGTATTGGTGTCGCGGGCCACAACCAAATCTTGGGTAAAAATATTATCGTTCTTCAAAGTGTACGATTTAATAATGAAAAAAAAATCATGACTTTCGCGACGACTTTGCACTATTTTACCGGTGGGCGTAAAATTACAAACGGCTCTTGGGCTGCCGGTTTAGTATAGCTGGTCTAGGTTGTTAATGGTGTAGACCACGGAGCTAAAACAAGACGGGTGTAGGTGTAGAACGGTGTTTAAAAAACTATATATATATACCTACACCCGTCTTGTTTTAGCTCCGTGGTCTACACCATTAACAACCTAGACCAGCTATACTAAACCGGCAGCCCAAGAGCCGTTTGTAATTTTACGCCCACCGGTAAAATAGTATATATAGTAAAATAGTATATATATATATATATATATATATATATATATATATACTATTTTACTATATATACTATTTTACCGGTATATATATATATATATATATATATATATATATATATATATATATATATATATATATATATATATATATATATATATACTGTGAAATAATCCTTCAAGCCCCATAAGAGCACCGGTGATCGGATCGGAAATCGAAGGATTTTTTTGAAGTGAAAACGTCTTTGGCGGCGTTGAGCACTTTTGTGGGATGGGTAAAAACTGTGAAACTCGCGACAGATTCTCGTGCTAATCGAAAAACCTTGTAAAAACCGTAAGACGGTTGAAGAATTGTGTTTTGTGTCGAACTCGAACTCGAACTCGAACTAGGATTGATTGTAAGGGTTTCGATTAATTAAAAAAATCGATTTATTAAAAATCGATTTTCATCAAAAATGGGTTAAAAATTTAATCGATTGTAAGGGTTTCAATTAATTAAAAAAATCGATTTTTAATAATCGATTTTCATAAAAAATGGGTTAAAAAAATGCACAATGTTAATAATCAAGTTTTCACTTCTGCCGGCACTCACGGAGTGCAACCCGTCTTTTTTAATAAGAAGGCAGGTCACTATTATAGCCCTGACGTCACTGCGACCCATGAGGATCTATTGTGACTCCGATCGAAGGATTAAAAAAAGCCGGCCATAGGGTTCCGGTCAATATTTTTTAGTTGAGATTGACTATTACTCAATAACTTATGAAGTCTTCTGAGCCGTGTTTTTTTTTTTAATTCACCATATTTCCTACTCCTGTGAATTTTTGCACATTTCCAGAAGCAACCGTTTAGCTGGTAGAAGGGGGGACACTGGACTCTGACGATTTTTTTCCACTTTAAAACTTCATATTTAACAAATGGCTCACTAAATCGGAAAATGATCTTCGTACCTAATATTTTTAAAAAAACTATCCTACGACACCCCACACGGTGGGGTGGACGCGAAAAAAAAGGCCCTATAGTCTCTGAGCAAAACCGTGGACAGACGGACGGACGGGCAGACCGAAACTTTAAGGGTTTTTAGTTGACTATGGAATCGTCGAATACCGTCGAATACCGCCAACGGCAGTCGACGGCAGGCGACGGCAGTTGATGGCAGCCGTCAACACTAGTCGACGCCAGTCAAAGGCTAGTCGAAGACAAGTGCCGTTCGTCTGTATGCGCTCTAGTCGTTTTATATAACGACAGATTACCTACACACAATGCAAGTAACAACTAAATTATAGTTCAAGAGGATACGACGACGTAAATAATATGGCTGTTGCTCGTCTATTTTTATAACAGAATCATAACGTCATGTTGTGACTTTTGTGCATATTTTGTTATCAAGTAGTAGTAGAATATCTTATTAATTTTGGAAACTATACTTTTTGCCCTTGAACCGAATTCTAGGCCGAATTTGTTAAAATTCATGTCAGTATAAATAGTGCAGTTAAAGAATATTATTACTATTTTAATCAATGATATTCAACTTGAGTTTTTTTATATAATATCATTGATTTTAATTATCAAAATTCATAGCTATAATAATGAAAAAAAAAATGAATATAGTAAATACGATATTGAATGTACTGTCACTTCTCGGTAGAAATTCATGTTCAAATAAATAATTTTACACTATTCTTGCACTTATTCCACTTTATTTTAAGTTATAAGTATTGAACTATAGTAAATATAGTAAGTATTGAACTAAAGGTGTACCCTCTCTCCTCTTTTGAAAGTTTCCTGCATTCCCCAAAATGTCTTTGAAAGTATTTTTTGTTATGAAAGGGAAATTCCTAGAGATCAGTGGGTTGAGAAGGGCACCACAGTAGGGTTGTTGAGGAAGTGATTATGAGGAAGAGGAGGAGGAAGAGGAATTGTCACGCGCAAATTTAGAGGATGCGGATGAGGAAGAGGATATTTTATGAGGAAGAGGATGCGGATGAGGAAGCGGATGGGGAAGCGGATGATAGGAAATTATCAATTCTAGCGGACCCAACCCAAAAGTCTTTGTCCTGTATGTACCATCGAGGAAGTTGATTCCTATGCAGTTGAGAGACCAACGTCATTTGGTCGATTATGTCAATTCAATATTAATTGTGATCTGTCGGCTGAGTTTGACTTAATGCGACCAAACTACGTAGATCCCCCATTTGCATAGGAATCAACTTCCCCGAGTGTACATAACTAGGCACATACATTACACAAAATCGGCCAAGTGCGAGTTGGACTCGCCCATGAAGGGTTCTGCAGCAGCAATAAGGTTTATTTTTATAAAATTAAAAGGTTTTTGATTTATTTTTATATTTCAGCTGATTTAATGAAAGTTAAATTAAGTTTACCATTTATGACGTATAAAAAAAACTGTGTCAGCTCCGACGCACGACTGGAGTTTACTCTACTATATAGTAGAGTAAACTCCAGTCGTGTGTATATATATATATATATAATATATATATATATATATATATATATATATATATATATATATATATATATATATATATATATATATATATATATATATATATATATATATATATATATATATATATATAATAATATAATAATATAATTATTATATTATTTTATATTTATATAATATTTATATTCCGATAGGTATATTACCTTTATGGTCTTAATACACTCACAGCCAAATTAGAAAGCTGCGCACTAAAGGTGCGCACCAAAAACGTGACACATTTTCGTTACTTGTTAGTAGGTTTTACCTCTAGGATTTTTCTCATACCGGGCGCCTTATATATGAAAATCGATTCTTAATGAGTAAACTCCAAAAACTACTAGCTAGATTTCGTTCAAACCAATTTTCGTTGGTAGTTTTTATAGTAAAGTACATCATATATATTTTTGAGACTTATCATGCCCCTACTTTAGAAGTTAGAGGGGGGGACACACATTTTACCACTTTGAAAGAGTCTCTTTCGCAAACTATTCAGGTTAGAAAAAAATGATATTAGAAACCTCAATATTTTTGAATACCGATCCATAGATACCCCACACGCACAGGTTAGATGTTTTTTTTTGTTTCAGTTGTACCTGTGGGGACCTCTAAAATTTTTAATATTTTTTCCATTTTTGTATCAAAATCTTAATGCGGTTCAGAGACTTCATCTATTTACCAAGTTTCAACTTTCAATAGTATAGCTCTTATAGTTTCGGAGAAAAGTGGCTGTGACATACGGACGGACAGACAGACAGACATGACGAATCTATAAGGTTTCCGTTTTTTGCTATTTGGCTACGGAACTGTAATAATTAAAAGAGCATTTTCCAGTGGACCAAACTATGAATCTAAACCATTCTCGATACACACACAATAAAGAATCATCAAAATCGGTCCAGCAGTTAAGGAGTTTAGTAACATACACAACACACGCACACAAAAAAAGATGAGTGAATGATGTAACAATTCTCTAGCTCTGGCGTGTGCGTTGCCATGATTGGATACGCGACGCGCATGCGCAGTGAAATTCCTCATAAATTCCTCTTAAATTTTGAGGAAGCGATAGCGGAAGAGGATTTTTTTATTTTTATTTATGAGGATGCGGTAGCGGTTGAGGAACCCAAAATATTGCGGAACTTCCTCATTATGAGGAAGCGGAAGAGGAATCCTCAACAACCCTACACCACAGGAATGCGAAAGGAAGGACAATGTCCACTTTCCGTCATCTACAATCAAAACACGACACCGCTTTTATTGCGTTTGACACTGCCGCGATGGTATTTTTTGACCGAAATTATAGGTCTACCAGAATCTGATGGCAATTTAATCGGATTTATTTTTGTATTTGCATGTTTAACATACAGAATCAGCCCCTATTTGGAAAAAAAGGACCCAAATGTTTTATTCCAATTACCCCGGTATAGCTAGAGTCAATTTAATTTCTCACTTTTTGCCATCAGAATTCAGTTTCTGGTAGACCTATACTTAAAGGTGCTCCCTCACCGCGTGTGATGTAATATTATAGATTAGACTTTGAGCATGCTCGACTCTGTAACGTTACATTACAAGCGAATACTCCCGTTGAGGAAGCACCTTAACATGAATAAATTGAAGATTTTGGCATAATTATACTCCTGCAAAATTTTCTGTTGAACCCTTATTTTAAAGCAAGTTAAAACCCCCCGCGCATTAGACCCCCCGCGCATCAGGCGGCCAGGTCGCTGCGACCAACTAATTCTTCTACGATATAATATGTAGGAGCGCGCATTACGCGACCAGCGGCCAGCTGTCACGCTCTGGTCGCGCGGCCAACGAAAAACATCGCGACACACACGCGGCCACTTGGCCGCCGCGGCCAACGAGATACGGGAATTTGTATGAAATTACTCAGTGTACGCGTACTGGTCGCCGCGGCCACACGTTTTTTGTATACAGAAAACAAAATAATTGTCAAAGTTTACTCATCAAATCACTACTCATACGAGTGTGGTCGCAGACGTGGCCGCCAAGTGCGCGGGGTGGTCGCAGCGACCTGGCTACCAAAGGGCCCCCGCGCATTAGGCGGCCCATTATTTGACCCATTATTCAATTGTTTTAATTGTAATGTTAATTTTAATGTGTACCTATTTTGTAATTAGGTTATATTTTTACATTAAAGAGCACCGTCTATCCTATCGTTTTCCTAGGCCCTTTCAATCACCTCAAAATACTACTAATGCTATAATACCAGATTCAGCTACTTCCGACACAGTTGATTCAAAAAGAAATGTTGATGAAAATTCCATAGTCACACCTAGCAATAGAAAAACTCCTTCACGTGAAATACCCTCACCAAGCATTAGAATCAATATTTAAATTTCTTAATCTTTTCTAAACTTCAGGAACATAGGCCCCTGAAGTTTATTCTACCCCGGGGAGGTGTTATAGCTTTAGTATGTATGTAACATCCCTTAGTCAGCCCCTTTCCTACCTATCCAGCATTTCCTTTGTGTAGCAGCTTCGGTTGCATTCCCAGTCCCACACTCTCCATCCAGTATCCAACCGCGCTAGACGTGTGCATCAAAAATCAAAATTGTTTTTTTTAAAAAGCCAAAATCCTTGTGCGTTGTAACATTGGTGGCAGCGGTGGGATTTTAAAAGTCCCTGGAAACGTCTTCCGAAAACTCTTCTAAATCCTCAGTATTCCTAAATCTTCTATATCCAGTGAAAAGTGTTTCGTGAAAGTGCTAATTCCAATCAACCACAAGTCGAACTCTTACATAAAAAATAATTATTCCTATTCTTGCACACTTTAAGTCTAGTTAAATATTCGAACTTTAATCGTACTGAAATACGTCGTGCATTTCGCCGAAGTAACCTGACCCGCCGAGCCCGACGACTGCATCGAGATAAGCCGAGCTCCAGTCTAAACATGATAAGGTGCATCGCCGCAGCCAGATTCCTGTGAGTGATTTACTATTCTATTTCTGGTCATTGCAATTTAATATTAAGAAATATTTTTGTTTTGTTTTAAAGAAATTACAGCTAACTTCTATAAAATATAATTTAAGATGTCGGAATCTAGAGCCCCTAGCCCTAAATTTGAAAGACCTGAAATAAATGTGAATGACATGGATGACGAATCAGGTCCGTCCTCCCAACCGGGACCGGTCACTAGGTCCCAGAAAAAAACTAAAAATACTGCTGCACCTAAGGTAGAGTTAGATTTATCAACATTATTAAAATTTATAAAGCCTTACGACGGTGCTAGGGAATCACTAAATTCTTTTCTAGTAAATTGTAGCAATGCCCACGATCTCGCTACAGATAATCAAAAAGATATTATATTTAAATACATTTTATGCCAATTACAAGGGAGAGCACAAACTGCATGTTCTATTAAGGAATTCGTTAATTGGGCGCAACTTAAAGAATTCTTAAAGACGCAATTTAGTGAGCGCAAACACTACGCCCACTTACTAACCGATCTGCAAGAATGTAGACAGCAAACTAATGAACCCGTGAGCCAATATGCCCTAAAGGTAGAAACGTGTTTGTCACAACTATTAACAGAAATTTCAATTGCCCATGGAAATAAAAGTAGGGAAATGATAGGTCGTACAGCTGTGATGGAGGAACTAGCACTTCATCACTTCCAGATGGGTCTTACGCCGAGAATTTCAAACATCGTCCGGTGCAAAGCACCACGTACTCTTAACGAAGCAGTGAATTTTGCCATATCCGAGGAAAAACTCCAACAATTTATTTATAAAAATTCTCAATCGCAACCGCGACCAGAAAGACCGCGAATGATTAAGCCAAACCCCGGTAATTTCGTTAGCAACCAACCAGCCTTTAGATTCAATCGTAATAATATGCAGCCGCGATCGCCACAACCTAATCAAACAAGCAGTGGGTCAGAGGTCATATGCAGATACTGCAAGGCACCCGGACACACCCTAGAGGATTGTAGGAAGCGTCAATTTAATAATGAAAGATTTAGGCTCAATCAAAATCCGAGATCGCAACGGGTGAATTTCATATCCGAACCTGCCGAAATTGATTCCGTCGATGACACTAACCCTACTGAAGGCTACGACACTGTCGATATCGGACCAAAAAACGTGTAAGCGTCTCGTCCTGTTGCCGTGCGGGACCTAAAAAACTTCAAACCGGCACAAAATTATTCTCTGTTTCCTCTGTTTCCTCTAGAGTCACGCAACAGGGTAACCAGCCCCAAACTGAAGACTCCTTAATTAATAAAAATAATAAATTATCCTCTGTTTCCTCTAGAGTCACGCGACAGGGTAACCAGCCCCAAACTGAAGACTCCGTAATTAATAAAAATAATAAATTATCCTCTGTTTCCTCTAGAGTCACGCGACAGGGTAACCAGCCCCAAACTGAAGACTCCTTAATTTATAAAAATACTAAATCATCCACTGTATCCTCTATAGACACGCGACAGGGTAACCAGCCCCAAACTGAAGTCTCCTTTATCACTGATAATTCGCCGAATCAAAAAAATAAAACATTGTCAACATTTGAAATTACTAATGACCCAAGCATTATGCTCTTACCTTATGTACTAGTCGAAACTTCTATATCCAAACTTCCTATATCCTTGCTTGTAGACTCAGGTTCATCCGTAAGCCTAATTAAACATTCCTGCCTACAGATTCATCCATCCCTTAAAAAAGAATTTATCCAACTCAAAGGCATTGACTCCTCCGAAAATCCTATCCTTACTAATGGACATTTTGAACTCAAGCTAAAAATCCAAAAATCCTCCGTATCTCACACATTTCACGTTGTCGATAAAATCCATTTACCCTACGATGGTATTATCGGGTCGGATATGCTCAATACTCTTAACTGTAACATAGACTATAACAAGGACCTACTTTATATCGGTGAATCATCACTAAAACTAAATTTCAATGAACCAGCATATCTGATTCCACCCAGGACCGAACAAATTATTGAGTGTTCAGTATCAAATCCTGAAATAAAGGAAGGTTTTATTTTAGATCAAAAAATTTCTGACTCCTTATTAATTGCAAACTGTGTTGTTAGTGTAAAGCAAAATAACAGAATAAATTTGTCCGTCGTCAATCTTTCAGAAAAAAAAGTTACTCTTAATTCAAATCTTAATTTAAAAATAATACCGATAGAATCCAATAATTTAAACTGTTGTCACACTGCCTCTGTAAATCATTTAAGTAGCTCACCTCCTAATTTTACAAAACGCACTGAAAAAGTTCTACAACAATTACGTACTACACACCTTAATGAAGAAGAGGCTAATGCATTAATGGAGCTTTGTTCTGATTATTCAGACATATTTCATTTACCTGATGAAAAGCTTACTTATACAAATGCTCTTAAACATGAAATTAAAACTACTACCGACATCCCGATCCACACGAAAACTTACCGGTTTCCTGAGGTGCATAAAGCAGAAGTCCGTAATCAAATCAACAAAATGTTGGATCAAAACATAATTGAACCATCCAATTCACCATGGTCTTCCCCGATTTGGGTGGTACCAAAGAAACTAGATGCGTCAAACGTTCAAAAATGGAGAGTCGTGATAGATTACAGGAAACTAAATGACGTGACTATTGGTGACACATATCCTATCCCCCAAATTACTGAAATCCTGGACCAACTGGGTCAAAGTACTTACTTTTCCACGTTAGATTTAGCATCAGGCTTCCATCAGATCCCTTTAAATGAAGAAGACAAATCCAAAACTGCATTCACTGTACCAGAAGGTCACTATCAATTTCTAAGGATGCCGTTTGGACTGAAAAATGCACCGGCAACCTTTCAAAGACTAATGAATAACGCACTTTCCGGATTGCAAGGCTTACGTTGCTTTATTTATTTAGACGATATTATCTGTTATTCTCACGACTTGTTATCACATATTAAAAATTTAGAACTCATTTTCCAAAGAATAAGAAAATTTAACCTGAAGTTGCAACCCGACAAGTGCGAATTCCTGCGTCGTGAAGTTTTATATTTAGGCCACATTATCACAGAAGATGGCGTTAAGCCAAACCCTAATAATATCAAATCTGTTGTCGAATTTCCTATCCCGCAAAGTCCTAAAGACGTCAAATCCTTCCTCGGCTTAGTATCCTATTACCGAAGATTTATCCCAGATTTTTCGAAACTAGCTAAACCTCTAACCAACCTTTTAAAGAAGGATCAGCCCTTTATTTGGGAAAACCAACAGCAGTAACCCTAGAAGCACTTAAAAATAAACTTACCTCCGCACCCGTCCTATGTTATCCCGACAATACCAAACCCTTTATACTAACAACAGACGCTTCAAACTATGCTCTCGGAGCTGTCCTTTCCCAAGGCCCCTTAGGTCAAGAACGCCCCATAGCCTATGCCTCTCGAACCCTTAACAGGAGCGAGAGTAATTATAGTACGACAGAGAAGGAGTTGCTAGCCATCCTATTTGGTTGTAAACAGTTTAGACCGTATCTATATGGACAAAAATTCCAGATAGTTACTGACCACAGGCCTTTAAAATGGCTTTTCAATCATAAAGATCCGTCCAGCAAATTACAGAGATGGCGTCTCAAGCTCGAAGAATATGACTATGAAATAGTGTATAGGAAAGGAAAGCTCAATTCAGCAGCGGACGCCCTATCAAGATATCCAGTTAATCCCATATATCCTGAAAATCCTACACCAACTGAAAATAACAATCCTATACCCCCTACAGAGCCATATTCTGACGTTTTCAATGATAACGAATGGACCACAATAACGTTTAGCCCAATAGACGAAAAAGACTTAGACTTCTCACCACTGAACCCTCCTACTCCGGTTGAATCCGATCCTCTAAATCAGCAATTTCAAAATCCTGTAACTGACAATCTTGACCCTGACTTGAATTTGACATTTGATCCACAACCGTCAACCAGTAGACAAACTACTGTACAACCCGAAATCGATAGCCCTGTAGTTAGTCACGCTCCCTTGGTGCCAACTGATCAGTCGGAACAGCCTTCTGCACCTCAAGAACGGTCAACGACACCGGATGAAACCTATAACAATTTCCTTAAATCACCTTCTAGATCTTTTAATACCCGAATTTTAGAACATAACAGCAGCATCCTGAAAAGTAATTATAAGATCATAATTATACCAACTTCAATAGACATGGACGAAAATATACCTTACGTCCAAGAAATTATCAACAATTGTCCTGCATCTATACGCAACGACTTCGAAAAACTTGAAAGGACATTATTTGAATATTTGTCACTCGAATACAATAATAAAATATATATTTTCCTGTTTACAAAAGTACACCATTTCGATTCTTGCACTTACCCGGACATATTCAAATCGCTCAAAACTATAAGAGATCAAATAATGATAAATCACCCAACCGTTAATGATATTAGTATAACAGACTTCCGAAACCCTTTTGATAGGATATCGTATGTAAAAATATATAATATACTTGGTCACATTTTCGACGGAACAAATATTTCCATCCACATTTACCATAATAGCTTGATTTATCCTGTTCCATCTGAAATCCAAAAAATTCTTAAAGAAAATCACGATATTCCTATTGCTGGACATTTAGGGCAGAGCAGAATGCTTAGTCGCATTAAAGAAAAGTATTTTTGGACAAACATGCGTAGCGATATCGAAAATTATGTAAAAAATTGTTCATCATGCCAAACAAATAAGGCCTTAAGAAAAATTAATCGCGCACCCATGGTTATTACGTCTACTTCAACATCTCCTTTCGAAAGGTTGGCAATAGATATTGTGGGACCTCTTCCCGAATG
Source organism: Polyommatus icarus (assembly GCA_937595015.1). Taxonomy (NCBI): domain Eukaryota; kingdom Metazoa; phylum Arthropoda; class Insecta; order Lepidoptera; family Lycaenidae; genus Polyommatus; species Polyommatus icarus. The sequence goes on along the minus strand of OW569328.1, from coordinate 19,843,858 downwards.
CGGCCCTGCAAAATTGAAATACATTTTAACGATGCAAGACGACCTTACAAAATTTAGCTTAGCATATCCGATGCGGAGCATCACCGCTGAAGAAACCAGTGAGTGTCTCGTACACTGCATTTCATTATTCGGAATTCCCAAGCGCATACTCACAGATCAGGGCACAAATTTCACTGCAAAGTTATTTAGTAAGACATGTGAACTGTTCAAAATCAAACATCTTTTCTCATCTCCTTATCATCCCCAAACTCAAGGTGCTTTGGAGAGATCGCACTCCACTTTAAAAGAATACCTTAAATCATATATTAATGAAAATCAGGACAATTGGGCTCGATACGTATATACAGCTGTATTATCATATAACACCACTGTACATTCCACTACGCATTATTCACCTTATGAATTATTATTCGGACACAAAGCCCACATCCCGACATCAGTTTACGACGATACATCATCCACGACCTACCCGGAATACGTTAAAATGTTGCAACACCGTTTAAAATATTCCCACGAAAATGCTTTAGAACATATTAGAAAGTCTAAACAAACATCAAAAGATTACTATGACTCGCATACTCGCCCAGTAGAATATAAAGTCGGAGATTTTGTATATCTCAAAAATCATTTAAGACTAAGAAAAGCCCTATCTCCTGTTTGGAAAGGGCCGTACAAGGTAGTTAAAGTACACGGCAATCACACATTGTCGCTACTAATTAACAGACGTCATGTTAAACACCATTATGACGAAGTAAAACTTGCAGAGATCCAAGGAGATACTCCAACCTGAAAACCTGAAAAGCCTGAAACCTTTACATATTTAATTTACACTTTATACAAAATTATACAATATATATATTACTTACCTATTATACATTATACATACTTACCTTAGTCGATAAGGAAATACCTAACGGAAGCAATCATCTTCCCTTACAGCATACTGGCTCACGCTTTTCAGGAGTTTACCCGTCGAATCGACACGAGTCCGGGCATATATTTTGATCCAATTGGCGAACTCAAGATCAATGTTGGCCGCTTAGATCTTATCACACCTTATGATATATCATATATGGAACCGAACATTAAGATGATTAACTCAATCTTAGGTACAGTACGTTTTTTATGTAATCAAGTTCAAATTGAAACAATAAAAGACCTGGAATGCCATAATATTCTGGAGCCACTTAGCGTAAGATACAATGATGTTGTTTCGGAATATTCTTCCATTTCACATCTTATTAGTAATAAGAGATTTAAACGTGCTTGGATAGGTGCCGTAGGATCTTTGTCTAAAACAGTATTTGGTACTTTAAACGAAGATGACGCTATCAGATACGATAACGCCATACGAGATGTACAGGATAACGAAAAAAGACTAAGTTTATTGATAAAAGAAAACATATTGGTTACAACTTCAGTTTTGTCAAAATTTAACGATACACTTTTTAAAATAAAGCTCAATGAAATTAGTCTTACTGAGGCTGTCGACGACCTCTCACTAAAGATGAAAAATATTTCAAAAAATTCTATGGAACTTAACTTTAAAACTAGCATTGATTCTATATTAACAAATCTGGAAGCATCACTACTAACACTGTCTTTCCAAATGGAAGATATAACAAATGCCATTCTTTTTGGTAGCCGAAACATTTTACATCCAGCTATTTTGCCCCCAAAACAGTTGTATAAAGAGCTCGTCGACAACTATAGGCACCTACCAGCTGACGTTACATTACCTTTAAGTTTAGAATTAAGAAACATTTATAAACTATTAAATGTGTCTAGTATAAGTTGTTTTAGCCTAAACACTAAGATAGTATTTGTAATAAGATTACCTTTGGTGTCCCCTAAACTGTATGATCTATATCATAATATAGCATTACCAATGCCGCATGATGATGTTAAACCAGACACTTTTAGTCTTATTAGGCCCAGTAGTAAATTTATCGCAATGACCAGAGATAAATCAGAATATTGTAAACTCGATTCACTCACGGACTGTCTGGCAATCGACGTCGACGACTACATCTGCAATGTGATGACCGTCTCCCCAACAAGTGCAAACCCCAGTTGTGAAAGTGAGTTAATGTCAAAAGTTATCAGTGTGTTACCAGTGCAGTGTCAAACCGATTCTATTAGTGGAATACTCAACGTATGGAAACCGATTTCCGATAATAATTGGATATATGTACAATCCGAAAACATTAAAGTATATCTTGACTGTATTGACCAAAAAATCATAGAGCTAGATGTAATTGGTACAGGTATCTTGAAGGTGCCGCAAAATTGTGTAGCATTCTGTAAAAATACAAAATTAATACCTAGATATGCTGATGTTAAACTTAATGTTACAGTTTTTCACCCTACTTTTAATATAATTAAGGATCCTTGTTGTATTCTAGATAAGATCCCTAAAGTCCGTGATGAGTCCCCTGTTAAACTTAAAAATATTGATTTAGACATTCTTACATCAGACGCCAATTCTAAATTTAATTCCTTATTGAAAGAAACAGATGAAATATTAAATCAGCAACCAATAATAAAATATGGGACCCATTATTCAATTGTTTTAATTGTAATGTTAATTTTAATGTGTACCTATTTTGTAATTAGGTTATATTTTTACATTAAAGAGCACCGTCTATCCTATCGTTTTCCTAGGCCCTTTCAATCACCTCAAAATACTACTAATGCTATAATACCAGATTCAGCTACTTCCGACACAGTTGATTCAAAAAGAAATGTTGATGAAAATTCCATAGTCACACCTAGCAATAGAAAAACTCCTTCACGTGAAATACCCTCACCAAGCATTAGAATCAATATTTAAATTTCTTAATCTTTTCTAAACTTCAGGAACATAGGCCCCTGAAGTTTATTCTACCCCGGGGAGGTGTTATAGCTTTAGTATGTATGTAACATCCCTTAGTCAGCCCCTTTCCTACCTATCCAGCATTTCCTTTGTGTAGCAGCTTCGGTTGCATTCCCAGTCCCACACTCTCCATCCAGTATCCAACCGCGCTAGACGTGTGCATCAAAAATCAAAATTGTTTTTTTTAAAAAGCCAAAATCCTTGTGCGTTGTAACATTAATAAATTGAAGATTTTGGCATAATTATACTCCTGCAAAATTTTCTGTTGAACCCTTATTTTAAAGCAAGTTAAAACCCCCCGCGCATTAGACCCCCCGCGCATCAGGCGGCCAGGTCGCTGCGACCAACTAATTCTTCTACGATATAATATGTAGGAGCGCGCATTACGCGACCAGCGGCCAGCTGTCACGCTCTGGTCGCGCGGCCAACGAAAAACATCGCGACACACACGCGGCCACTTGGCCGCCGCGGCCAACGAGATACGGGAATTTGTATGAAATTACTCAGTGTACGCGTACTGGTCGCCGCGGCCACACGTTTTTTGTATACAGAAAACAAAATAATTGTCAAAGTTTACTCATCAAATCACTACTCATACGAGTGTGGTCGCAGACGTGGCCGCCAAGTGCGCGGGGTGGTCGCAGCGACCTGGCTACCAAAGGGCCCCCGCGCATTAGGCGGCCAGGTCGTGAGGTGTGTTTCTATGTTTACAGATAATATCAAACGTTGAAACGAAAACCAATGTTCGCTAATGGGCATAAATTACTAATACAGAATGAGTAAAATGTTCCTTTATACGCATCATAAAACATAATGTTAATATCGCGCTGAAACCGTACATTTTTCCGGAACAAAAAGTATCATCTGTCCTTTCCCGGGACTCAAAGTACATTGGCAGTACTGTATGATGTGTATGAGCCCCCTGAATTGCATTCACTAATTATTCGAAGTAGCAGCGCTGCAGGAAGGGCAACTTTTTTTTTACTTTTGTGTGGGAAAATGCCTGAATGCTTGCCCATACAACAAAAAATTTGATCGTTTAGCGCTGCACCTTTCACAGTGAACTCTTTATAAGGGACACATAACACAACACACCCTAAAGCAATATCACTAATTAGTTTCGTAACATTCTGTATTATACAGTATGGATTGACATTATACTGTGTTGGGCGTTTATTGCCACAAAAATGACGAAGCAATTTATGCAAGCGCAGAAAAACTTTAATTGTACCTAATTATTAGTCTACTTAGTATTAAGCAAAAAGACTTGACGAAAATTATTCTAGCAATAATTATTAGGAAATCCTTTGGCAAAATAGGATGTTCTTTCATATTATACAGCATGTAACAAAACAAAGTGATAATATCTACTTTAGGATGTGTATGTGTATTGTGTATGTATAATATTATTATACAGTATAGGGTTCACTGGGAAAGTCTACCAGAATCTGGTCTACCAGAATCTGATGGCAAATTTGGATGGCTTTTCAAAAAATATCCTTGATCATTACGTCATAAATTTTTATACTTGCATGTTTCACACACAGAATCAGCCGCTATAAGGAACACAAAGGATCAAAATATTTTATTCCAATTACCCCGGCATTGCTAGTCAATTTATTTTCTCACTGTTTACCATCAGATCCTGGTAGACCTATCTAATATTATGAACAAGAAAACTTTTAATTTTTGTCTGCAAAGAATTCGCAGGAATCTAAACTTGGGACACAATTCACCATATTCACGTACCAAATGCCTAGAAATAATTAATAATAAACGCTTGTTGCTCATTGCTATTATTTATAACAGGCGTAATATTTTTTCCAAAAGAATTGTATGTTGTTACTAGCTAGACAAATCACTCATATTTTTAAACAATTGTCTAGTAACTTTCATATTACAAAACATATTAAGGCATAATATGGCACGGACGGACCGGAATACTAATTTAGAATATGATTATCAAAAGCTACTATAACTATACTCACTGAGCCAGCCTCGGATATATAAATAGGCCGTTATAGGCCACGGCCTAGGGGCGGCAGGGTCTATAGAGGCTGATTTCATACATAGGGGGTAAAAAAAAACAATATTTCACTCAGAAAAATATAAATTCGGCACTGTACTGAGCAGGTGCCAACAGGCGCTACTATATTATGTGCAATGTGTGCAATGCACACGGGCGCCATCTTTAGGGGCGCTAAAACCAAGGACCCAAAACATTCGCCTAAAGGGGCACCAAAATCCTTTTTTTGCACACAGGCGCCAGTAGCCTTTACGGGGGACCTGGGTGCCAAAGACCGAATCCAATGACTGGTGCCTACTAGGCTGTATCAATGTAAAGCCTCGTGCCTTACATAATTTTCCTTAATATGTAGCATTTTTCCAGCGGTTAGTCAGCTCATTTTGATAAGATTAGTTTAATTTAATCCACTTGACTATAATGTAATGACAGTTAATAAATGATAAAAGTATGCCTAATTACGATAATAAACAAAGAGTTTGTTAACTTTAATGTTATCAAATAGTAATATTAATAGTACATATACGTTATAGTGATAACTTGACTAGTGAGTCAAGGCAAAAGTCTAATTTTACTGATAATACTTGTAACTAGATGACGCCCGCAACTTCGTTGCGCCAAAACTCGTTTATCGCGGCGGAACCGTACATTTTCCGGGATAAAAAGTATCCTATGTCCTTTCCCGGGACTCAAAGTATCTCCATGCCAAATTTCAGCAAAATCGGTTCAGCGGTTTGGGCGTGAAGAGGTAACAGACAGACAGACAGACAGATAGACAGACACACTTTCGCATTTATAATATTAGTATGGATATGGATTAAAAAATAGTAGTAGACAACTATAAAGGCCTCGAAAACTTCAATAGCATAACGCAGAAATTAACGAAAGTGTGGACGGCAATTTTAGACACAAAACTTCTTAAAATGCCAAAGAGTCTGCGATACGCGGACAACCACTGCCCTGGTAGAGTTACGGTGGGTTGATCGTGCTCAGAACTTGGCCTAAGCGGGGAGTGGAGCACCATCATGGCCCATGGGGAGATCCTACGGGGAGTCCCATATACCCCGACCGATGTCCTCAATCCGAAGGGGATGCGCAAAGCATTACCCCATGTAAAAAAAAGGTTTTGGTAAAGTTGGTCCGTCAAAATTATTTTTTATAGTTTTTATATTTTTCTGCTTCAATGGTTACAGATGGAGGCTCACAATGGGCGTTGTCCAAAAAAAATAACATGTACTTTTTATATTTTTTTTCGTTAAAATAGGGTATTTTAAGAATATATATTCAATAATTTTGAAATTCATTGGATAGTTTTTTCTCAATACATTTTTAAAGTTTCGCTCTTACGTCATCATCGGCGGCCAATTGACCTCTGCAGAATGTTTTTTTTTCCTTTGAATCTTATTTATAATGGCTGGTTCGTCAAATACAAGTTCTCATTATGTGAAAGCTGATACGAAAAGCTTACCAAAAGTTCGAAACGTAATGTTGGTCGAATTTATTACTAATTTAACGCCATTGAAGGTCAAACTAAGGTTAAACATATTTGTTCAAAAATATAAGTAACTAATGGGTATTTTTTTCGTTTATATATAGAAATACGATCACTCACCTTATTCCTCGAAATGTTTTTGTAATCAGCAAAATTTAAAAAAAATGGACAATCCCCATTATACTTCAAAACATTCTATGTTGAATGTTGACTTTTCCGAATTGAATTCTTGTTGACGATGTTTAAATGGCATAGGTAATATTATGTAATATTGTATGACATAATAGTTTGTAAAACACTTTAAAGTTTAAACTTAATATTTTATTGTTAAGATGAAGTGGCAGGGTGCGCATCGTGTTTCTGAGGGGGTGAGGTAGGAAGCGTGGCGGGAGCATGCGCGGGGCAACTATCTTCCGCCCCGCGCTTTCTATGCGCACGCCTGGTAGTAGGTGCGTATCTTATTATCTTGTTTTAGACAAATTTTTTCCTTAGTAGGCATAAATGAGAATAAGGGTCGCCGCACACTTGACCGGGTATAGTTATTGGTATTATATGTATTGTTTTTGAAATTTTTTTTCCTTAGTTGGTATTGTATGAATAGAAATAAGGGTCACCGTACACTTGACCGGGTATCGGTATCGGTATTATCTTGTTTTGGACAAAGTCTATAACTACTAAATTAAATGACCATACAGTACGACGTTCAATGTTATAAGTTCGGGCGATGTCGGCGAACGATTTGCGACAATCGAGTTGCTCACCGGCCGCCGCGTTTTGAAGTTATTGTACGTCGGTGCAAAAATACACCTAATCGAACATTTTTACGTCTCGAACTTTTTGATTCATGCTTTAATAATTTGGTTTTGCGATTGCAGATTTTTATATAATTGATGGTTATTTAGCTGTTCATTACATTTTCGTTATATTTTATTAAATATACCTATAGTTTTTTTTTAAATAATTAGTTAAATCCAAAAAAGGTCCTCGGGGGCACTGAGGTAGTAATCTTGTTCTTGTTTTTGTATAGACTTTGTCCCTGGACATGGTAATACCAGTTACTATTCTTGACAATTGATGTGTTCCCGTCTTTTTTTAACCGACTTCCAAAAAACGGGGAGGTTATATGTTCGGCTGTGGATATTTTTTTATTTTTATTTTTTATTTTTGTATGTTCAACGATTACTCCGCCGTTTGTGAACCGATTTTAGAAATTTTTGTTTTGTTGTATTTGGTTTCACTCCAATTTGGTACCATATTCACAAAAGTGGTGACCTGATGATGGGATCCAGGAGTAATCGAGGGAACTCCTCGAAATTTATATGGAAACATATAGTGATTTTGGTTTTATGTGAAGTGTACTAAGAATATGCTACCAAAAAGTCAAATATCGGGTCAAGGTATACCATGGTTTCGAAGATGCTGAGAGAACTCCTGACTCCTTATAGATACACGTTTGGGAGTTTCGGCGTTGTTTTAAGAACAGAAAGCATATGCTACTATGCAATTCATATTCATCATCATAATCATCATCATCATCATCGTCATCATCATTACCACGTCGTGTTAAGATCACCAATGTCTCATGGCACAGAACAGATAATAGTACAAGGCATAGGTATGGATATACTAATAATAATAATAATTATGTACTGTATAAGATAGATGGCGCACTAAGTATCGATTTGAAATTGAATTCTTGATTACAAGAACAGCTGTCAATAATTATGATAATATTATATTATATTATGAGTACACCTAGCTACGCTACATTCTATGCAAGTTAATACAATTTTTTATCTGATAGATCCTTCGATCGTGGAAAAACGAGACACAATAGCCTTTCTATTGTTATCGCAATCGCCGGTGACCGCTTGGGGCTTGAAGCATTAAAATTGTTAAATTACTTAGCACAATATGTTCACTTCACTGATAATATATTATTTTGTGAGTGTGAATTGTGAGTGAGACTCTTAACAAATTGTAATAAGATACGTAAAATATACGCGAAGGTTTACCTACTAGTGTAACTAAAAGAGTGAAATTATTATTATTTTTTAACAAAAAATTAAAACCGACTTTCGAGGTAAAAACAATAATAACATTAATATGAACTAAAAAGTATTAAATAATTTTTACTATCTAATAGTGCCTTTTTCCGAATTCGGCTAAACCTCAACTATTTCTGTACCCAATCTTCGTAATTTTGAAGTCGGTGCCAGTTCCAAAAGTTTCAAATATTCTGTCAGAAGACTGAAGATTCAGCTATCTGGTACCGACTTCAAAATAATGAAGATTGAGTACAGAAATAGTTGAGGTTTAGCCGAATTCGGAAAAAGGCACTATTAGATAGTAAAAATTATTTAATACTTTTTAGTTCGTATTAATGTTATTATTGTTTTTACCTTGGAAGTCGGTTTTAATTTTTCGTTAAAAAATAATATTATGTTTTAATTATGTGTAAGTCTCACCCTTCTAAAACTTGAACAGAATTATCTGAACATTTTTTTTTTATATTTGGTTGCACAACCATAGCTCGATATCTCTAAGAAACATAATAACATTCTTCTTCATTCTATCTCTTTGGTCTTCAAAAGCAAAAGACAAAGCAAAATACACATTACCATCCTATTTGTTGGGAGTCCCTAAATGTAATATAATAATAATAATAGCTCCCACACCGGTTTCGGTGACGGTGGCCGGTTTTATTGAAACCAGGCCAGCTACGCAGGAGTAATTTTATAATGCCCAAGTGTGTGCGCAGTACACAAGAGCACTCTCTATTCTTTTACTCTCATAACCCAGTGGGACGGAAGACTGACATGACTAGCGAGAGTTCAGGCGCAGGACCGACTTTTTACATGCCCATCCGACGCATGGATCATCTTACTTGTCAGACAATCAGGTGATCAGCCTGCATTGTCCTAACCAAACTTGGAAATATCATGTTTCCAACGCGGGAATCGAACCCACGACCTCCGAGTCAAAAGCCGCGCTCTATACCACTAGACCACGGAGGCGTACAAATGTGTTGCTCTAGTAACTGTTTAATATTGTTATTGATACTGGACAATACCCTTATTCTCATTTCTACTCATTCATACCTACCTACTAAGGAAACAATTCTGTCAAAAAAATATTATAAGTACCGATACCCAGTCACGTGTACGGTGACCCTTATTTCTACTCATTCATACCTACTGAGGAAAAAAATAGTCTAAAACAAGATAATACCGATACCGATACCAGATCAAGTGTGCGGTGACGCTTATTCTTATTTCTACTAATTCATGCCTACAGAGGAAAAGAATAGTCAAAACAAGATACCCAATACCCATACCGGTACCCGGTCAAATATGCGGTGACCCTTATTCTCATGCCTACTGAGGAAAAAAATAACGTCAAAAAAAGATAATACTGATACTCAGTCAAGTGTACGGTGACCCTTATTTCTACTCATTCGTATCTAATGAGGAAAAAAACTAACTAAAAAAAGATAATACAGATAATACCTATAAGTACTCTGTTCTTCTCTTATCGTGTGGACTTTGCATGGTATAAGTACACTTGCAAGCCCTAGTCAAGTCATTTTCACATTAAATTCTCGTAAAGAGCGGGCTGACGAGTAGTACGTGTGTGCTTGCGACGAGGCTCCGCGGCCGACTGAATCGCCACCCCGCATCCCCGCCGCCCTCATACAGTGCGAGCGTTATAGGTATTATTTTATTTTGAATGACTAACTATCATTTTAGTGAAAACCATAAATACTACCTTATGGGATTTGATGAAAGGTTTATGAAAACATAAATTTTTTACTAGAATTGTATCTAAATTCGCCGTAAAATCGAAAAATTGCAATAAAATGGCAATTTATGATGATTTTCACGATTTTTTTCTATCGAGGCAAATTACTGTAATCGTGTTTCGAAGAATATAACGTTATTAGGCATATCTTTACCCTTACGCCGGTATGAATAACATTGTATGAATTTTAGCGGTTGATATCTAAAAACAGGTTTAAAGATACCCTAGATCGCGATATTATACGCTTCTGGCCCTACCACTTCATCTTAACAAGATGATGCCCGCAACTTCGTTGCGCCAAAATTCGTTTATCGCGCGGGAAGCGTACATTTTTCCGGGATAAAAATCAGACAGACAGACAGACACACTTTCGCATTTATAATATTAGTATGGATAATAATTACTAATTAACTTTTAAGTGTCGTACAATGATGTAACAGGTTTATTATATATATTATGTTATCTTAAAAAAACCACAACAAAAACAAAGTATGTGTTAAAAAAGCAATCATAATACAAAAACATTCTACAGAATATGTATTTATTTTAACGTTTTTGTAGATTTTAGATTTTAGTATTACCTCTACTTTGTAAAACGCTCACAGTTTTTAAATATGTACTTTCAGTCAGAAAAATAACCCCAAAACTAAAAAAAAATATAAATAATTGTCTCTCATTTCAAGTTTCAGTTTCAGTTATCGACCTCACAGCTCATTAGGGGGTGTCCACAAATTACGTGAGGTGTTTAGGGGGGGAGGGGATCGAGTCAAATCTCGTCTAATTTCACGTTGGGGGTCTCGACTCTCGGCAAATCTCGCGTAATTTTTTTCTCAACAAAATACATAATACTATTTTGGTCCATTTACGATTAATCGTTATACGATTATGTAGTCTATGATTCACAAATTCGTTCTAAGGAAATTTACTGACCGTCAAACCAAACGTTTACGTAAAAACCCACATTTTGAAAAATCTCACATGAGTTTTGGGAGAGGGTTGAACAAAATCTCACGAAATCTCACCATGGGGGGAGGGGAGGTCAAAAAATTCAAAAAACACCTCACGTAATTTGTGGACGCCCAACTTACAACTTACAAAATAATAACAATTTAATCAACTTAAAAAAAGCAGTATGAGTCAATAATCTTCTGATTCTGGATGAAACTGGATTTAATGAAGAGTTTGACAAATACAATATTATAATAATGTAATACTTACGAGTATGAGGCTTGTGTTAAAATCTTCATTTAATTACTGTTATGTTATTAATATTTGTCACGTGCGGCAGTTAGTCTTACAATTACTAGTAGTTTGCCCTACAGCTACAGCTACAGCAGCCGAGGAGCACGTTATAATTCATATTATCATTTGAAATTGTCCAGTGTGTCTAGGATGTAACCGTTTGATACGAAGCAATACAATAGAACGAAAGCAGCTTGTTAAATAGGTACAATCAACAAAAATATTACGCATTGACGTTTTTTTACTCTTCTTTCGTCTGTTTGTTATCTCTTCGCGTCCAAACCGCTGAACCGATTTTGCTGAAAGGTACATTATAGATACGTTGGGTCCCGGGAAAGGACATAGGATACTTTTTATCCCGGAAAAATGCAAGGTTCCCGCGCGATAAACGAATTTTGAGTTGAGAGCGACATCTAGTACCTACAATATAACGAGTAGTAACAGGATTTTAGGAACTTAGATTTTCCTTGATCAAATCTTAACTTTTTTCAGCATCTACGTGTTGCCATCGTTTCGGGAACTAACTCGGCGAGAGAGCCATCGTCGTCGTAAGAAATCCACCATAACTAGATACCATTATGTTACCTACCACATTACCTACTATTTCGCCTAGTCCATAATATCTTTAAAATATTTTTAATTATTTTGTGTAAAAAGATTAAAAATAAAGATGTAGCACTTAAGGATTACATTATTGAAGCAATTTTCTTTGCTAACTGTACTCGTACACGATAAGTAAACGTGAACAGTAGATTGTCGATTGTCTCAGTGTGTACTTGTGTCTAGTGCACTTCAGACGTGTATAAGTAAGTTTCTTTTGTTTATTTATAAAAAACATACAATTAAAAATTATACGTAAGTACTTCGACGTGGGAGAGCCATGCTTCGGCACGAATGGGTCGGCTCGACCGGAGAAATACCACGTCCTCACAGAAAACCGGCGTGAAACAGCGCTTGCGCTGTGTTTCGCCGAGTGAGTGAGTTTACCGGAGGCCCAATCCCCTACCCTTTTCCCTTCCCTACCCTTCCCTATTTCCTTCCCTACCCTCCCCTATTACCCCTTAAAAGGCCGGCAACGCACCTGCAGCTCTTCTGATGCTGCGAGTGTCCATGGGCGACTTAAGTTGCTTTCCATCAGGTGACCCGTTTGCTCCCTTTTTGCATAAAAAAAAGTACCTACCTATCAAAATATTATTGAAAGTTCTTGTTTTCATCGAATAGGCCTTAAAATTATTATTTGACTAGTTTCCGAATTCTAAGGTTTTTGACAGGAGTTTGCTCTTTTTTTTTTTTGCCCAACCTCAAAATATAGCTAATCAACTAAGCCTTCAATAAAAAAATCAGAAACCTGAATTTGATGGTGATATGGATTCCAATTCTAGTTTTCCACGGGAAAGGACATAGGCTACTTTTTAATCGACTTCAAAAAAGGAGGTTATCAATTCGACTTGTGTGTATGTAATATTTCCAGAACTCCCCAATTTTGGTATAATATGTTAGTCTATATCAGGATCTGAACATTAAATGTGCTAAATTTCAAAAGTGTACGTATGTGAGTAAGTATGTAGGTATGTATGTTTTTATGTTTGTGTTCGCATCTCTGGAACTACAGATTTCCGGAATTTCTTTTTTTGTTGTCCTAGGTACCTATTGTTCAACTTAGGGAATAGTGCAAGTTTCATCAAAATCGGTGCAGTAGTTTTGGAGATGGAGTGTTTTTACTCAATTACATACAATCTCGAAGTCGGTTTTATCTTTTTAAAATACAGTTATTATTGCGGCAGGATTTTGCACAGACGGAGTCCCAGACAACGTGACGTCTTGTAATAAGAATATTAATTAAAATAATAAGTAGGATCAGTTTCATAAAATTAAATAGCCATCAAACGTTTTTCCACGGAAACGTTAAACGATGTATGAAAAACAATTCTCAAATGTTTACGAGTTTTTACCGTATTATTGTGAGAATTTTCAGTAACTATAAAATTCTTTTGTTATTACTTATTACTATTTTAATAACTGTTAAAAATAACCGGAAATCATTTTATGGATTGTGTGAAAAATTGCATCCAAAAATTGCTTTAAGTATTGTTTCTTTAACAAGTTTTTTGCGAACATCATTTACTTTATACAATATTTTTATCGCCTAATATTTATATAACCTCAAAGTTCAACATTATTTACTGACTTTTTAATTTAAGTTTGTTAATCCTATCGTAAGATGGCCGTTCATAATCCACGCCAAGCCAAAGGGGGGGGGAGTCGTAACGCACTTTTTAGTCTGTGGGAAATAGAACCTATGCAAATATATGCAGCTTAACGCACACGACGTGCAAAAAGTCTGCATACCTATGTTCTATTTCCACAGACAAAAAGTGCGTCACGGACAAAGAGAATATAATCACTATGGTCACGGATAACGTCTGTCGTCTGCGCTGTGCCTTTACCTTACTTTTTTTACCTTACCTTAATTTTTGTCTAAAAATGGGTTTTCAGAATGAATTTTTCGCTAATGGAAAACTTGTGGTAACTACCTAAGTATAAAATTTATAAAACCCACATTTTTCACATAAAAACAAAATTTATAAATTCTACCTTACTTTTATCTTTTGTCTAAGGGGGGTATTACATTATCATTTATATTGGATCATTTATAGTATCATATATTATAGGATCCAATCAAAAATGATTATTTGATCAAATAATCATTTTTGATTGGATCCTATAATATATGATCTTATACTTAAATGATCCAATATAAATGATAATGTAATACTCCCCTAATGGGTTTCCAGAATGGGTTTCACGAGGAACTGGGATGCCTCTTGTCCCCGGGTGTGGAAGGAGTTCGAGACTGGGGGGAGGAAGTATGTAGTCCAGGACCTGGCTCCGGAGGACGACGGACGGGCCATGGAGATCCTGGTGGACCACCTGTGCACTGATGAAGTGCTATGCAATTTGAGCAGTAAGTGATTTGAGCTGATTGGTAGACTGTATATACATATTTATATACCTAAGTTATAACCTTAGACCCCAGCAGAAAAGTAATATATTGGGAAACTTTGTAAAAAAAGTTTCCTTTGAATAATTATGCAGTTTATGTTAAGTAAGTAGTTAAGTACTTATAATACCTTACCTAAAAAAATAGGTTTTCCTTTTTCAAAAATGTTAACTAATTTTTGCATTGTCATTGGTTCTTAATGCGTAGATATCCAAAGTTTAGAATTAATTAGACTAAGTAGGTAGGCAAAAATCGTGCCAAAGATCGTGTTACATAGTTACCTACATAGGTCCAGCCCAAGCTTGTTAAAAAGCAACGAGAATCTTATCCTCGATCGGTTAAGGTACTATGAAAAAAATAATCTCAGGTAGGTAACATCAAACTACATAGATGTCCCTTACTTTTTTTAGTCAGAACTCAGAAGTCAGAACCACGTCAGAACCGACATATAGGGTCTGCATTTACTCCACAATCGTAGTCTGTTTCCTTTGAAAAATAAGGTAGTTAGGACAATATTATGCGTCCAGGGACAGCGAGCCAGAATAATGCTACAGTATTATGTTGTCTCCCCATATAGACAAGCGCACCGGATGGATGTTGACTGATTATGGTCAAAATCACGAGGCGAGGCTTAAAAGTTAAAACTTCCGTGACATAGGCTCGTTCGTGGTTCGAACCGCAGTTTCTGTGTCAAGTTCACTTCCTGATCAAAGCAAGGGCGACTTTTACGTTTACCTACGTAGTTGAATGTATTCTTTTGAATGAACGAACGTATGTTTTTTTTATACCCTATTTAAGACTTTTTAGGGTTCCGTACCCATAGGGTAAAAAGTTTCTCAAATCTCAATATTATGCTGTATCTCAAGAGCTCTCTAAAATTAAGTTAAGAATTAAGGTACCTATTAAACATCTAAAAATAACTAATACTTACTACTTAGTAACTTTTATATCTTGTAATCACTAACTAGATTTTATCTGTCTGCATTGTCGTAGAAGATACTTAAGAAATAAATAGGTATTTAGATAAACGTTTGAATACTTGAGTCTTGATTACACAATACACACATTCAGATTAACATAAAACTCGTATCGGTTATCACATGATTATCACATTGACATTTTCTATGGAGCGTCTTGGGAAGGTTTATGTGATTTTCGAACTGTTATATCTCGGAGAGTTTTTAAGTAATCAGAGTCATTCTTTCACCGATGTTCCTATTTTTAAGAGTTCCTTTACTTACCAATAACAAAAAAAAATATATCATCATGCCTATGTGATGGCATTTTGCAGCATCGGTTCCCACTTTCTCATCGTTGCGTTATAAATGAAACCAATTTATGATCCGATACTGATTTGCCGTCATATTGGACATCAAAAACCGCGTTTCTCCGAATTGGGTAGCGTAAGTCGGGGTATTACCACAAGGCACAATAGACATAACGTATTACTGTATTTCAGATCTATCAGACGACGCCGAGAGTGTGGAGGGCATCAAGGCGTTCTGGGAAAAGTGTCTGGAGCAGCGCGTTAGCCTGGGCTGTTATACCGAGATCGACGGGAAGCACACGCTGGTCGCGCTCAACGTGTGTGTCGTCGACACTGTTGACGAGAGGACACCGGATGTAGAGGTGAGAGACGTTAAGGCGCAGCGCAGACGACAAACTATCCGTGACACACTTTTTAGTATGTGGGATATTATGCAGTAACGCACACGACGCGCAAAAAGTCCGCATAATATAATTGCATAGGTTCTATTTCCACAGACAAAAAGATCGCGTCACGGATAGTCTGTCGTCTGCGCTGCGCCTTATGATGATTATTCGTCTAGAAGTGTGTTCTTTAAGAATATTGAGAAAAATTTGAGCTGTCTCAAGTGAAAATTTACAATGTGGCCATGTTAGTCTGTAATCTGTACCTTGCAGTACACTTTTCGTGCGGGTTTAGTCACAAGATTCGAAACTGTGCACTATTTAGATTAAATGACAATTTTTGAATGTTTTAAGCCACTGGTGGGCAAACCTAACTCACATAAAAACCCTGGTGGCGGATGCAATATCTAAAACTCTGATTGAAAATTATAATTTTCTATTCTTTTCTGCCACTAGGTGGCGCTTTGCACAAATTTTAGTAAGCCTTGCATTTTTATTTTCAGATTGTTGGGGAGGCGTGGAAAAATGTGTACAAAGCCATAGAGATTATGGAAGAAAGATGTGACGTTTTCAAATACCTAGGCTTAGATACAGTACTGCATGCACTGGGTCTAGTAGTATCGAGGGATTTTAGAGGCATGGGCCTCGGTAGTTACATTTTAGACTCAAGGTAATTCTCAGGTTCTATTTTTAAATTACTTAACACTGGTTTATTTTATACTGTTCCGTGTTTGGCGTGAAACTTTTTTTAATAAAATTAAAGAAAGTTACTTAATGTAAAAGTCCAAACTAAGAAATTATTAATTCTTGTGTTTTGGGCGAATATCTAAAAATGCTGAAAAAAATTGATATCAAAACACTACTCGAAAATAACAGTTCTATATTATCTAATTAGTAACTTTTTCTGTTTTCCAGGGAACCACTAAGCAAGGCCCTGGGTGTAAAGGCGACAGCAACAGTATTCACTGGCCCGGCGTCTCAGAAATCCGCTGAAAAAGTCGGCTTCACTACAATCTACACCATGTCACTCAAAGACTTCGTAGATGCCGGCTTAAAATATCCCAACGACGAAAACAGATTGGTCAAACTTATGGTGAAAAAATATTCGCATTAAAATGTTGCACTAGATCAGCTATTCCCAAAGTGTGCTACGGGGAGTCCTGGGGCTCCGCGAGCAATACATAAATTGTTTTTAGACATGTCATCAGACTCCAGCATGGACACAATTCATTCAAAGAGAAAACTATTTTTTCTCGGGGGTCCTTCAAAATTGACGCTTTTAAAAAGTTTGAGAACCGCTGCACTCTATATTTTTTTCGAATCGCAGAGCATTAGGCTGCGTTTCCACCAAAGATGTGTTGCGAGGAATATGTTTTTATCCAATAGAATCACTGCGGCTATTGGTTCTCAAAAACAACGCAGTGGTCGAATCGGGCACATGCACACAAAAGCGTGAATTCACGTAACTTGATGTAGAACAGTGCTTTATGATGTCGCACACGCGTATGTCTTTTCTCTGTGTTGAGCGAGTTTATTTGAGTTTGAGTGGTTGAACTGTATTTATAAATGTAGAAATAAAGTTATTGAACGTTGTTTATGTTTACTTACTGTCCTATTATCTGCAGATTCAAACGTGATTACTGATTATGCAATATAATATTTACAATGTTTATGATAATAATTATTCATTACACGTCATTCACAATATAAATTGCTTGAGCTATTGATGATATTATTGTTATATAATATATTGATAAATATATCATCAATATATTATATAACATATTGATATATATATATATATATATATATATATATATATATATATATCGCTAGTATAATATATTATGTCAATAACAAGTTAATTTAAACTATAATAATATTGTAAATGAAAAACCGTGTCTGTAATATCTTAATGCTTAACGAATTTGATGCAATTTAGAGATATTTTGAGTCCTGGGTATTAAGAGCCCGTACTATCTTTTCTACTGCTCTCTTCACACTCACGCCCGTCTTTCATATGCCAGGTGAAAAAGGACGATCGCCAAGTTAGCGGGCAGTTATAGGTATTCTGTTTTTTAAAGGGTTTTTTATATTAAAGTGGTAAAAAGTTATTCCAACATTGTATTTATTAGACGACTTTCTCAACAGTACATTGTATTTTTTTCATACCGTTAAGACGTCAATACAATCCATAAACAGGTGATATTCTAAACCTTTTACAGCAAAAATCACAAAACTGTCGCGGGTTTGAGTTGGATTATTTAAAAATACTTTTAAAAAAAATCTAGCTGCAACATTAGATTATAATTGAAATGATCTTACATGTTGTGCATTAAAACTTATAGAAATACTGTATTTTAACTGTTAAATCACGTTTGTTAAATGAGCGAAATCGGCAAAATTTCGTATACGGACTCTTAATGACCTGCAATAAAAATCTATCATAAACTATACAAGAAATTTTTTTGGCAACCTCTAATTTTACAATAGAGAGAAAATTAAAACAATATTATGTTAATATTATGTATGTACAAATTATTTAATACAAGCAATTTAAATATAGTTTACATACTAAGTCATACTTAAAACCTAAAGCTAAAAGGCACCAAATTCAAAACGGATTTCAGTCTGAATTTGTCTGCATTACATTCAGTTTTTTGGCGTCATTCACTAGAAGGATAAGCGACGCGTAAACATAATAAAATTCAATACGCATAGCTTATACTTTTTCAGCCACGGGCACCTATGAAGTATTAACTCAAGCAGACAGACCCCCTTAATAAAGTGAACACCAACAAAAATGGATTATAGTCTGTCAAGAAAGTGAAGAAAATAAAAAGTGGCAACATCGTAGTGTCATCCCTTTCAAATCAATATAAGAAAAAAGGGATGACACTACGATGTTGCCACTTTTTAATTTCTTCACTTTCTTGACAGACTATATGTATGGTCCAAACCGCGGACCCCCAAACATATTATGGGCGCGGACCCCAGGGGTCCTCGGACCACAGGTTGGTAAACACTGTTTTATAGTATTGGGGCCCTAGTTTACAGTGACTATTTGTAGCGATGCAATCGTGCGTTAGCAAAACTAATATATAACTGAGTGTGAACATCAATGTTCATGTAATGTTTTCAGAATGCTACATAAGTTTTTCGGTTAATTCTTTAGCTTCCCTCAACATATTATAACAAAACTCTAACTTCAAATCTTTTGGCTAACTCTCTACATTCAAAACCCAACTCTATCTCCAGGTCATTTAGGTCCTAACTCCAATATACAATGTTCTATTTTCTTGGGTCGTCGTCTATAAGACATGAGCTGAGCCGCACGGGTGGTCTTTTGGCTAACTCTCTACATTCAAAACCCAACTCTATCCCCACGTCAATTAGGTCGAAACTCGGGTAGGCAGTGTTCTATAGGGTTAGGTGGTGTCTCGTCTATGAGGTATGAGCTGAGCAGCACGGGCGGACATACGGGGATCCTGTGGGACACCAGCCACGCCGTGTCACGGTCCGTTATCGGATACCGCTTGATGTCCGCGAAGCACACGGATATCGTTTCGTCCGTGTAAGGGGGTCTGAAATAAGAAAAAAGATAATGTATATCAGAACACAGCAGATTCCAAGTGCTAGATTAGAATACGATAATTTGGGGCATGTTTCAGTACTTTCTGATAAAGTGCCGAACTCTCCATAATCTCTCCATACTTCATCTGTCAAGTTAAGTGGTGGATAGCCTATTCGGCACTTATCAGGAAAGTGGTGAACATGCCTTTAGAGTTGCATAATTTGTGTTTGAAATGTTTTACTTCGTCACAAGTCACAACTCATGTGCTTATTCGACTGCGTATACGCCGCTCCTTTTTTAAAGGAACAGCATTTGACATTGAACATAATATGCATACACAACTTACATGATACAAAACACCTTCTCAAATAAATTGCATTAGAATTTTTATAAAAGCAAAACATGCATGCAAACATGTAACAATTAGATTTTAAAAGCATAGCAGATAGCAGCTATTCGCCAGCGGTGCAAGGTTTCACGCAAGGAGTACTCTCTCTCTACTTATTCGTCTTCCACCGCTTCTCTCGCACGCAACAACCTCGCAAACAGCCTTGCTCGGGGCTGCGGTACGTGCAACAACGCTCGCAAACCCGCGAACGGCGGCGAGCGAGCGTGAGTGCGCGCCGTACGCCAGCGTGCAATATCTAACACACGGAGTATTCTCTCTCTCTTTCTACTCACTCGTCTTCTACCGCTTCTCCGCCGCCAGCGCGCAACAACCTCGCAAACAGCCTTGCTCGGTGCTGCGGTACGTGCAACAACGCTCGCAGACCGGCAAACGGCGGCTGAGCAATCATGCGTGCGCCATACGCCAGCGTGCAATATCTAACACACGAAGTATTCTCTCTCTCTCTCTCTCTCTCTACTCACTCGTCTTCCACCGCTTCTCCGCCGCCAGCGCGCAACAATCTCGCGAACAGCCTTGCTCGGGGTTGCGGTACGTGCAACAACGCTCGTAAGCCCGCAAACGGCGGCGGGCGTGAATGCGTGCGCGCCGTACGCCAGCGGTGCGCCGCACGAGCGAGCGCGCCGTCACCGCCGCTGAGTGTTGGCAAACACGACGCGAGAGGGTTGCCCCATTCGAATTCATCCTCCTGAGAATAAACAATGAATTGCTTTGAACAGATGTAAAATTTTGAGATGAAGCACAAAAATTTACATTAAGCACAAAATTTATATGAAGACTCGTGACATGTTTTGAGGTAAGTAATCCATACAAATATTATAAATGCGAAATTGTGTTTGTGTTCTATCTCGTCCTGCTTAAACGTCTAAGCTGAGTTTGTTGAAATTGGATAATACAGTAATTGTAAGTCGCAAAGACTCCGTCTTTGCAACTCACGCGGGGTGTAACAACACTCACCCACCACTATTGGCCCAGCAATTTCTTCTCCCTCCCTCTCTCTATCTCACACACACTTCTATCTTTTTCTAATACTAACCGGTAGAAAACGCCCCGCAACTCTGCTCCTCGCGACCTACGCGGGGTGTAACCTCCACTTGCCCGCCACTTTTGACCCCAGCAACTTCTTCTCCCTTTCTCTCTCTGTCTCGCACAAACACATCTATACTCGCGACGTACGCAGGGTGTAACACCCATTTGCCCGCAGCTATAGACCCAAGCATTTTTTACCTCTCTCTCACACACACATCTATCTATCTCTTTCTACGACTAACAGGTAGGAACCGCTCCGCAACTCACTACTAACTCACTACTAAATAAAGAAATATGAATATGAACTCTGCTTCTCACGACGTACGCGGTGTGTAACACCCATTTGCCCGCCGCTATGGACCCGAGCATTTTCTACCTCTCTCACACACACATAGATCTTTCTCTTTCTACTAACCGATAGAAACCGCCCCGCAACTCTGCTTCTCGCAACGTACGCAGGATGCAACACCCATTTGCCAGCCGCTATGGACCCAAGCATTTTCTCCGAGCGGCCGGGCGCGGCGCAAAGCAGGTGCGTCGCCTGCGGATCCATTTCCGCCGCGTCGCTCACTGAACCGCCAAGATGTAAGATGGCGGCGGTGATCTCCTCCCGGTTCTAGGGAAATTTTAGAAGGTTTTTAAAGTAAAAAAAAAAAGCAGGATGATAAAATATTAATTAAGTTACAATATACCTACATGTCTGATGAAAGATGACTAAATATTGTTTTAAAATATGATGATATCTTTCAAAGAACGAGAGATACTGGTTGTAATAGTCTGCAATAAACGTATTTTATTTTATTTTATTTATTTTATACTCACAAAAATTATCACACACTGTACTACACAATGCATTGTCCTTGTCTGATAATAATTTGGTAGTGGCTCGATAAACGAGGGCACGAAGTAATTTTGAAATCAACAAAATTAAAGTCATATATAAACAATGTCAAGTAATTTCAAACTAATCCAAGCTCAAACTTTCCCGAATGAAACTATTGTATTTTCTAATTAAGGGGCCGGGTCCCCTTGGAATTTCTCATACAAACGTAATACCAAAATCATTTTCTCATACGAAAATATTTAACATGTTTGAATTATTTTTCAGTTTAAGATAGTAATTACCTAGGTTCCTACACAAAAATTTACTACAAAATATTTAAACAAAAAAATTTTTTTTTTGTTTAAAAAATATTTTTTAGTATTTATATATTTAGTAGTAAATTTACTATTTATTTATATATTTTTAGTGTTTTACTCTATTTTTTAGTGTTTCAATATTGAGTAGTAAATTTACTAAAAAAAAATTTCATACAAAAAAAATTATTTTGTGTTTTAACATTTTGAAGTAAATTTTTGTGCAGGAACCTAGGTAATTACTATTCTAAACTGAAAAATAACTCAAATATGTTAAATATTTTCGTATGAGAAAATTATTTTGGTATTACGTTTGTATGAAAAATTCCAAGGGTTCCCGGCCTCTTAACTAGCTATTTCCCACTTTGCTCGCGTCAAATAGTATCCCTGGCACATTCTTTACAACAATTATTATTGTCACTCACATCGACGTTGGATGACAGCATGAACTTTCTGTGCGGCGCGGGCGGCGCGGGCGGCGCGGGGGGTGTGTTAATGACGGTTACGGCCCGTGAGTTCTCGGGCGTCGTGTCGTCCCACCCCACCGTGTTGGGCTGCGACTGCGGCGCCGTGTCTATCTCCGCCACTGTACGAATAAAAGCATGATAAAGAATTCTGTGTATGGATGATGTCAGTTGGCAGTTGGCACAGTACAGTCGTACAAGGGATCAAATATTATATAACACTAGCTGTCCCGGCAAACGTTGCTTTGCCTATAAAGTACCTATTTCGCCCATATTATTTTATTGAAGTGACTAAATAAGTATGTTACCATAGCAACGTCTATCGGTATCCCGTCGCACAATGGTCGCCCTCAGTCTCAAGTTGTAATAATTTACTATTATTTATTCAACAAATGCACTTATCAATATATAAAGTACCCAGTAGCCGATTCTCAGACCTACTGAATATGCATATAAAATTTGGTAAAAATCAGTAAAGCCGTTTCGGAGGAGTTCGTGGACTAACATTGTGACACGAGAATTTTATATATAAGATTAAGTACCTCTTATATACTGCGTGTAATGTATAAAATGAAACGTAAAGGTGCAATTTCGTGCATCGCGATCAATCGCGGCCGCGCGCGGCATACGACTTTTGTCGGCTGCTCACGACAACAGTCAGAACAATGTATGGCACTGCTTCCGTGCAGACGAGCGCGGCCGACGAAAGTCGTAAGCCGTGCGCGGCCTTTATTATAGACATTTCAAAAACGCAAGTATCTATGTGTAGAACGTGCCAGGTTATTCTAACTCTCTTTCTCTCAACTCGTCGCTTGACGCCTTGTTCTCTTTCTCTCTCTTTAATTCTCAAATACTACGCCGCTATTTCTACATACCTGGCGGCGCGGACTCCGGCGGCTGCGTGCGGCGCTGCGGCGTGCGCGCGGCGAGCGCCGCGCTCAGTCTCCGCAACTGTGCGTCAACGCCCGCCAACTCGCTTACGCTACTCTTACGAACGCTCTCTTCGCTTGATATGCTGCCAGCGCTCTGTAAATTAATATTATTGTTATAAAGTATTCTTTTCTAGAACAGCCTTTTTTACGTGCAAAAACAACATTAGCAACAAGGTTAATGAGATTAAATGTCTGTTTCACAATAATCTTATACTTTCTATAACTTAATGGTTTTAAGAAAGTTCTTTCTCCGTCTACCATTATACGAGCAACGAAATAACTTCTGGCTAGTAAAATAGCTCACCTGATTTTCTGATACTTTCGCAATCTTAGCTGGGGGTGTGTCCGATTGTTCCTGCAATTTTAATACTTAATTTACTCGAAAGAAAAATATCTAAGACAATAATTTAACTGTTCACTAGCGATTCTCATGGGCTAACATCAAAATATTGACTTATCAAAAATCCCCAGAAACTGGGTGTGTTATTATTTATTCGAAAAACTTAACAACTTACTTGCAATTGTAGTTTCCTTGGCGCCATATTATTGTGATCGGCTGGCGGCGTCGAAACGTCCCCGTTGAACTGCGCTAAGAAGCGGTTGCGGATTTCCGATAATGGCTGTAACAAAAATATATCAATGAAAATCTAGGAAACTTCATTTTGAATTAGTAAATAAATAGTAAAATGAGTAAGTTAATAATCTGACGGTAAAATTAGTAAGTAAGTCATAAAATAAATAAATAATCCCTGATTTCCAATTGCAGATCACACTACGACTTTAGTGGCGAAGCCGAGTGCTAATGCTTGATTGGAACGTGAATTAGTTTGTTTGAAAGTGCCTGATTGTGCGAAACCTTGCTGTAGTTAGATGACGACCTCCGTGGCTCAATGGTTAGAGTATGTGGCAACTCAAGCCGGAGGTCGCGGGTTCGAATCCCGCCGATGGAACAAAAAGTTTTTCAATGTTCCTGGGTCATGGATGTGTATTAAATATGTGTATGATATAATAAAAATCTTAAATATATGTATAGTATAAAAGTATTAAATATATTTCCGTTGTCTGGTACCTGTAACACAAGTCCTTCAGGTACTTAGCACGGGGCCAGACTGACGTGGTGTTAAGCGTCCATAGATATATATAGTTGAAACATTCAACGTTGAGAATTTTTCCGCAGTATGCGGTCTAGAGCTGCTTTTGGGAAACAGGGAACACTATCATCATTTGTCTGTCATGTAAGAGGCAGGAACATACCTTCAAAGAAATTAATTCATAATCATATGGCGATCCTACGCACTAGTCATTAAGCAGCGTTATGTCAAGTCCAAGATAGTCATTATCTATCTGCTTGGTTTGACATAAGGCGACCAAATTACGTATCTCTCTGACTATGAATCAACATCTCTCTGACTATCAATCAACACCTCTGAAAGTAGTATATATTTAAGAATGTCACCGTCTGTCTGTGCGGCGGGTCGGGGCGCTCGGGCAGGTCCTGCACGACGCTCCACAGCCGCTTGCGCGCGTCCGGCGTAAGCGCGTCGCCCGCGCGCAGCGCCGCGCCAAACGCGCTGTCCGGCGTCGCCACCGATGAGACTGTTTTTTTTTTTTTAAGAATACATACATAGAGAAGGTGTCTACACAGGAAATCCATACTTACTTAATATTATAAATGCGAAAGTGTGTCTGTCTGTCTGTTACCTCTTCACGCCCAAACCGCTGAACCAATTTTGCTGAAATTTGGTATGGAGATACCTTGAGTCCCGGGAAAGGACATGGGATACTTTTCATCCCGAAAAATGTACGATTCCCACGCGATAAACTAATTTTGGCGCAACGGAGTTGCGGGCATCATCTAGTCTTGTATACGTCGAATGCAAGCTCTAAGGAATTGTACAGAATCACAGAGTAGATTATACTCCCCCTTCAATGTAGGTAAGTACTAAGTGTTTTATTACGTCATAGGTTTCAACTATCAATGCATCCTGTCCGTGGATCGTGACCCAAAATATTAAGACCGTGCTTAGGGTGTTTAAAACGCTACGACATAACTATATTAACTTACAAGGATCAGTAGGTGTTTTAATAGGGTCAGAGGGCATTTCCCCGCGTCGCACCGCCTGCAGTCGCCGGCGGGTGGTGGGACTCAACCCCATGAGGTTGGGCGTCGATAGCGCGTCTTCTAACGGCGGCGTACGCACGGCACATTCTGAGGAGTAAATTTAAAATTTTTAAAGACAACATTTAATTAATCTTTCGATCGCGGATTCTTGGAAATGTTATTGTATTCTGTTGTTGTCACGATCACCGGTGCTCTTATGGGGCTTGAAGGATTAATTTGACATTTAAATAAAAAGTTATACAGATTCACCTTATAGCTTTAAAAGTTTAGATATTAGAAAAAAGGGAGTGCCTCCGCTGCCGGCGCCGATTGCCGTAATGGCTGCCGGCGCCGGTTGCTGAAATGGCTGCCAGCGCTGTTTTCCGAACTCCGAAGTTTGCCGAAGTCACGCGATGTTTGTCGAATAGGCTGCCGGCGCGTATTCGGCAAACATTGCTTGTCAAATGACAGAATATTTATCAAAAACATCGGTCTTGAGCTAAAGGACTATGAAAAGTACAAATAATAAGGTCATAAATAGTCATATTGTAAGGATGCATATATATATATATATATATATATATATATATATATTCTCGTATGGGGCTTGAATCTTGATGGGTTAATGGTGGTATTGATGATGCCGATAAATGTGATCTGCATAGTAGCATAATACAATATCTTTGCTTCTTTAAACAACGCTGAAACTCTCTAATATGTATAAAGAATCTGAAGTTCTGTTCAGTACCTTCGGAAGTATACCACGGGACTTATAACTGTAGCTGTGGTGCAAAATCTTACTTGTTTGAAAAATTGTAGGTAAGGTAAACCTAAGCTAAGAAAATGCATCACAAAAAACTAAAATATCCACAGCCGAACAAATAGGTAAGTACCTACTTAACTAACTTTCAAAAATGTACTAAGGTCTTGCTTCAAAAACTGTTACGATTTCAGTAGACGAGTCTGGGCCCGTACCAAGAAACGGTTTTGAGAGTTGAGACTCAAAAAATCGTACGAGAATGTCGCGTCCTACTCTAACAAACGTGAAATGACATTGTTAGAGCAGGACGTGGCATTCTCGACCGATTGTTTGAGTCTCAAAACGGTTTCGTAGTAGGCCTGCTGACTCGATGTCGAGTTTGTTTTAGCTTCGATCGTGATCCGAACTCTAATCAAACACAAAACAAAATGGATTTCGCGTTGAACAAACGTCAAATCACCATCCTGCTTAGTTACAAATTGAGCCACCGCACGATCGTGCGCTAGTGTAGATGTCGAGAGTACCAAATGCTACTGAGTTCGAGTTGATTCGATTTTCAATTGTGTCCATCATCCATACCGTGCAGTCTAAGATTATACGCACGGAACCACAGAAAACCTGACGAACTCAAGAAGCAGAAATGGATCCCAATTTAAAATTTTCAATGGTTTCGGAGTAAGAAGGCTGTTTTTACCCTGTTTGGCTTCATCTTTGATCTCCTGCAGTCGTTTGGGTGTCTCCTGCGAGTCGCCACCGAGCAGACCCTGTCGCGCCATCGCTATGTACCGCGACGCCGGCGACATCTCGTCGTCTGAAGAAAGTTATATATGCTAAATATTATTACATTTTCCGTTGAAGTAGACAAAAATGTATTTAAAAGTTTACAAAATCTAAGGCGGTACTTAATCTATGACATATTTCTTAATGAATTAAATTATTTGTTAAGCCTTGTTGCTCCAATTGTTACTTTAAAACACTGTTCTTTGACATAGATAAAAGTTTAAAGTAGTTCAACTCACTTGCTAAAATTTCAGTTAAAGTTACCCCTGAGCTATTATTCAACCTGTCTTGTTCTTCTTCGCATTTATGCAAGAGACACAAGATATTTAACATGAGGTAAACTTAATCCAGACAGAGCAAGATGCCCTGAAAAATTTATTTAATAAGACACAATTTTGTAAATACTTTGTAACTTACCATTACCAATCTTGCCTTTGGGCGTGTGCTCTCTGCTGGCCGCAGAGGAACGCGGCGCGGCTCTAAGCGGAGGCTGCATAGCGTTCTCCTTGTCTTTCATAATGCCGTCCTTCTCTTGCATGACATTTTCCTTGTCTTTCGATATGATGTCTTTGCCTTTTGTTGTCTTGTGCGAGACGTCCTTGTCCGAGACGTCCTTGTCTAAAGTTATCTCGTGATCTTCTTTGGTTGGCGGCAATAGCGGCGCTAGAATCATTTATAGTTTGTGCGTTTTAAGATGATATGGGTGACAGTTCTCATATACCTTGCTACGGATTTTTTTTACAAGAAAACAAAAAAAATCTAAATGTAATAATTTAAATTCCATGTTGCATTCAAAAGTTGGTAAATGCTAACTTCTTAGTGTAAAATTATAAATATTAACTGTGAAATAGGAGTATAAAATGATTGCCACGAAAACATTTGAAAAATGTCAGATGCATGAAACGGAACTTATGTCAATAGAGATAGCCACTGTTGAATCGAAATCAAATCGATAAAAAGGGCGGCCATCTCAAATCGCCGGCGCCACTCTGAAACATCAGCACTAAATCGATAATTTCGATTGCAATTCCTTTACGAAGTGATTCGATATTTTTAATTTATCGATTAATTTTTTTAGGTAACTTCAATACTATAGTGAATTATTATGTGTCACGCATATCATCTTAAAACGCACAAGGTATAATTTGATTAGTTAGTCCAAGTATGAAATCTCAAAACTTTCAATATCTGTCAGGGTATATTGTCACAATATTATACTTGGGCGTTATCGATCGAGGTAAAGTTGTTTCACATTTCTTTAGTTGTGTATACATGTAAAAGATTACACAGCTGATGGGCTTAATATTATTAAAAAGTTTCGACATGTAAGTTGGGGGAATCTTATCGCCAGTTACCGTAGGACGTATCACCTCGTCCTACACGCTCACCTCTCGTGTCCCCGATCAGGTACGGTCCCTCGGGCACTCGTGTCCCGGTGGCCGCGCACGCCGTCAGCCAATCGCCGCGCACCGCCGGCAGGCCCCACTTCACCGCGCCCAGGTACTTGTCGCCCACTGCTGTCGGGCATATGAGGTGGGTGGACGCTGACGACTGGGCGGTGTTGCGACGACAGAAGCGGAGCTGCGTCCTGGAATCATCGTCAGTATTTTAGTGCCTTATTAGTTATGACATTAGCGGTTTACGTAAGAGCAGTAGGCGCCTACACACTAAGCTTCGCGAGTTTTCTCAATGTTCGCCTTTGAAATTCTGAAACTTGAGTGTGGAATATCATAGAATATAACGTAAATATGTTAAAGTTACATAAGGTAAGCCGTCGGAACTTCCCTTTCATTTTCTACGTAAAACGCTCAATCACTCACTTAGCGCCCAACAGCTTGGCCAGCTCGTCCAAGAACGCTCGCTCGACGCCGCTGTACGTGCTAAGACTGGCGACGACGCCCGCCAGCGGCCCCGCCCCGCTCGACCCCGCCCACTGCGGCAACTTCACGGTCCGATAGTACTCGTAGTACTCCACGGGTAGTACGTAATAAGATAAACCGTCGGAACATTCCACAGACATAGATAGTGCCATATCGCGTTCCCAAACGACGAGCAATGCTCGTCTTTCTAAAGTCTGTTCTTTAATCTGCGCTCCACCGTTAAAAAATCCACCTTAAAAAATGCCTAAATGCCTAATTGTGCCGTATTGAGCTGTAGAAGACGAAATAGTAACGTTGGCCTAGGTAATAGACACGTTTCTTATGATCGGTATGTTACAGTAGGTAGGAATAAATGGCACGCTCGTTGTCATACAAATGGAGGGACATGCGGTATCTATCTTGATCTATGTCTGTGGAACATCCCTTTATTTTCTACATAAAACGCTCAATAACTTACTTAGCACCCAACAGTTTGGCTAGCTCGTCAAGGAACGCTCGCTCGACGCCGCTATACGTGCTAAGACTCGCAACGACGCCCGCCAGCGGCCCCGCCCCTGCGACGCCTCCCGACCCCGCCCACTGCGGCAACTTCACGGGCCGATGGTAGTATTCCACGGGCAGTAATTCTTGTTGTTGGAGACAGTCTTTCTGTGAAAATAATGTTTGTATTTTATTTACGGCCTGTTTCACCACTTTCTGATAAAGTGCCGAATAGGCTATTCCCAACTTTTTTGACAGATTCTCCATACTTTATCTGTCAAGTTAAGTAGTGGATAGCCTATTCGGCACTTATCAAGGCAAGTGGTGAAACAGGCCCTTAAAAAATTTTCTTAAGTTGATCACACATTTATTGTAATATGCAGTGCGTTCGGCGCGTACGGCGCTGACAAAAGTCCGATCAGCTTTAGTCAAAACAGTTAAATACAATATTATGTTAAACATCGATATGCCAATTACAAGTTGTTTCAAATAATAAGTTAAAGTTAATTGAACTGAAACTGAAAAAAATGTAAGGCCTATGCACGAATTTTCGACAATACTACGAGTATAACAATTTTACGAACTTTTACATAGAGTAGTGCTCTCTACAACTCACAATCCAGAACACAGTAACACAATCATCATCAGCATCGGGCCAGTCAAGGGGGACCAACACTCGTCCCCCCGCGTCCCCCCGGCCAAGCGTGAGTCGGCCGCCCGCAGCCGCCACCTCCGCGCCGATCTCGCTGACTGACTCCTCGTCTAAGCCACGGACTTCGATCTTCATACCTGAGAAAAGAAGAGTAGAAGTTTTGGCAGGCATAAGGGTTAATTCAGACCGCAACGCGACGCGTAGACGCATTTCTTTTGTACTGAATTGACAGACTTGCATGACGTCTCTAGCAATTAAAATCTGTCACCTCATACAAATTTAGAAATGCATCTCCACGTCGCGTTGCGGTCTGAATTGACCCTAATACGTTTAGTGGCGCGTAGCTTTGCTGCAGCATAGTTTCGCATAGTGATTAGTGCTGTCTTAACTGACAGTTTATTCAGACTTATAAAACTTTGGACTGGAAAGTTATTTTCTCACCTTTTAAAATCCATAAAAGTCAAATTAAAATAAAGTGGGAGCCAGCGAGAGCCAGACATTTGTCATTTTATAAAAGGTAAAAGTTTTTCTGTAGGTGATTTTTAAACAGCCTTTATAGAAAACTCAACATCACGCAAGTCAATGTTTTGGGTCGAATTGTCTAAACACATTAGGCCGAAAAAACGCGGCCGAAGTTCCGCATATTTACGCAAGCAATGTATTTTAAATTACCGATGAGTCCGATGACACACCATTCCGAAATTATAGTCGGGGCATTTTAATAGGCCACATTTGACAGTTCATCAAAATTGCACCACGTAACCTTGTAGCGACGTGCATAAAAAATAAATATTTTCGTTTTGTTATAACTGCACAATTGATTAACTTTTTTCAATTACGATTACATATAATTGCACGTCGTTACAATGTTACGTCAGCTGACCTTTTTTCTTTTTAAACTCTAGGGATGTTACTCTAAAAATCGAAAGCTAATAAATAGTATCGATGCATTTATTACTTGTAACGAAATATCCCCATAAATCAATAACCACGTTGTGAAAAGTAACACATATTTATGGGAAATGAATAATGATAATACTAAATTTAACAATTTTTATAATTCAAGCGAATAAATGCAATGTTTTTTGTAAATTATGTACTTGTCTTATTTTGGTCCTTGAATTTGCAAAGAATGAGTAATAAAGGGACAGGAATTTGTTTTTGGTTTTACAAATAACGTATAAAATTCAAATATTTTATTTCAAGTCCGTATCGATTTATTCGTTTTGGTCGATGTTTTTACGCAGTTCACCTCACTATGGAGATTAATCTGACAGATGTCAAATGTGGCCTATTAAAATGCCCCGACTCGTCGTCGTCTCGTTATATTTTATGCGTTTGACATTGCTGACGTAATCATGCCGAACTTCAGCCGCGTAACTTCGGCATACTTTCTACCAGTAAACTTTCATCATACCTCTGAATATCTGTTCCACCTCCTCTGTGGGTTCGTCTTCTAGGTCTTCTGTGACATCAGACTGTTGAGGCTTTTCTGGTTCCGGGGTCTTCTCCCGGGGCTCCGGGACATTCTCTGTGAATATTACAAGTTTTTTTTTTTTATGTTTCTTTGTAACTTTTCTATTTTAGTTCTAATCGTCCATTAGTTTGTGATAACATTTACATATTATCCTTACGAATATTATAAATGCGAACTGTGTCTGTCTGTAGAAAAAGTAACAACCTCTTCACACTCAAACCGCTAAACTGATTTTGCTGTTTGGTATGGAGATATTTTGAGTCCCGGGACAAGATACTTTTTGTCCCGAAAAAATGTACGATTCTCGCGCGATAAACGAATTTTGGCGCAACGGAGTTGCGTTATCTAGTTTCAAATGTTTAAACTGTTTAACCGTTGCTATACTCACGGCTCAAATAGTGGTGTACTATCTCGTCCCTGGGATCCGGCACGTCCGGCACATCTGGTACTTCTGGCACTTCCGGCATCGGTTCCGGCGGCCGCAGCAGCTGCAGGTTGCGGCGACTCATCGGCGATGCCGCCTCCACTTGCGGCCTCTTCTTCACAGGCGTCATGGGCGCGGCCTCTTCCATTAGGTACTGGAATTGTATTTGGTTTGTGTCAGTTTTCTGTGTGTGCAATGTTAGAGTTTTGGAATAAATTATTGCGCATCGATTATTTATTAACATATAGATTATAATAAAAATGTAACATTAACATTCTAATAAAAAAATCGATGATAAAACCCCCTTGGTTTGATCATCGATTTTTTTCCATTGCTGAAAAATGTTCCTCGAGTAAATTATCTCTCGAAGGCTATCAGAAAATCAAATGAAGCAAAAATTATCTTATAAAACTTGTATCAGGTAAAGTTGCTACTATTCTCCATACCAATATTATGAATACGAAATATCTGTTTGTCTGTCTGTTACCTCTTCAGGCCATAACCGCTGAACCGATTTTACTCAAGTTAGGAACTTATTGAGTCTCGGGAAAGGACATAGGATACGTCTTATTATCTCGGAAAAATGTAAGGTTCCCGCGCGATACACAAATTTTGTTGCAACGGAGTTGCAGGCGTCATTTATGGCTGGTTTACACCTATTAAGTAGATAAGTAGTAACAAAATTTTAACTTAATTTGAAGTGCCTGCCCGAAATGTGTCAAGTGACAAGACCCACCTGCCAACTTAACAGAAAATAGTCAAAATTCTAATTTCCTAGTTTAGTACTCAACTAAATTTTAACTTGCTACTTGCTACAAAATGTTGTGTTTACATGCAATAAATAACTTAAAATTTAGTTAACTACTTATCTACTTGTAAGCCGGCCCTTGTAACTTACCTCGGCCTCGCCGAGCACGCACGTTGCGTATAAGCCACGCGGCGGACAGTACGGGCGTGCGCGGACACCGCCGCCGTACGCGAGCCCGCTACTACATATGCGTCACGCGTGCGTGCGCAGCGTCGTACCCTGTTGTCATGACGACGACATAAGACTCAAGGTGTACGTACCTCGGCCTCGTCCAGCACGCGTCCCGCACGCACGCTGCGTACGAGCCACGCGGCAGACAGTACGGGCGCGTGCGGCGCCGCGGCGCGCGCGCTCATCGCCGCAGCCCGCGAGCCCGCAACAACGTGCGTCACGCGTGCGTGCGCAGCGTCGTACCTAATTAAAAGGGTGATTGTTATGTAAGATAAAACCGAATAATGTATATAAGTTTTCGCTATAAATCAAACTATGTAATACAGTTATTATCTATCAACAAGGAAATATTATTAAAACTAGCCGTTGCCCGCGACTTCGTCCGCGTGGACTTCAGTTTTAAATAGCGCGCGATGTCAACAAAATTGGTGTAAAATTAAGCTTTTATAAAAAAACCCTAGTACCCATTAAATCAAAACACCCAAAAATAGCTGTGCACATAACTTATTTCATTTTTTAAAATTAAACTTTATTTATGCCAAATAAAGTATATTAAGCCCCCGAATTACACAACTTTACCCATAAACTATTTATCATTGATAGAGTAAGGTTACGTCAATGCATAGATAAAGTACTGGGTTATTTAATAACGTAACAAATAAATAACAATTGAAAAAATCGAAAATCTATTATTTAGATGATACCACCTCTTATAGAAATACAATTGAGCAAGCGTCATCGCGATGTAGAAGACGGCAAGGCGCCATTCTATTTCTATTATGAATTTTTGGAACTAACTTAATTTGAACAAATTTACGCATTTTCACCCCCTTACAACATTTTTTTCCAGTTAAAAAGTAGCCTATGTCCTTTCTCAGAGTAGACTATCTGCGTACAAAATTTCATTACAATCGGTTCGGTAGTTTTGGCGTGAAAGCGAGACAGACGGACAGACAGAGATACTTTCGCATTTATAATATTAGTATAGATTACCTTACGCCACCACATCTGGACACCGCGCTCGCCGCGCGCTCTCGCCACGCTCCCTCTACGCCGGTCAGCCAAATCTAAACAAATCAAAACACAAACTAAAAGAATAATCAAGGTTACAAAAATAATTAAACAAACTAGAAGAATAATGAAAATTCACATTCCCAACGGAAACGTTACTTGTGTGTACTCACACACAGTACACACTACACACACACTACACACACAGTACACACACAGTACACACACAGTACACACACAGTACACACACAGTACACACACAGTACACACACACTACACACACACTACACACACACTACACACACACTACACACACACACACTACACACACACACTCTTACTAATAAAAAGTTACACAGCGTCTATAGAGGATGTATAAGATTCTTTCTACTAATAATCATTTTTTTGACATAAGGCCTGTATAGTGTTGTTGTAACTTCCATACAAATTTCCACAACGTTAACACAAGGCATCACCCTAGTATAGTGGTGTAATAGAGTGTCAATAAGATCAAGATGGTGGATTTTCGATACAGCTGATTAGTTAGAATCGTATGCTCTAAGCGAATTTGTGGTTTCGAGTGCATCTGCTAATTATTACCTATATAAAATGGAATTTATCAATACCTTCGATTTATTTGATGACCTAGACGAAATAGATTCTGGATCCAATTCTAGACAAAGTAAATTATATAAAATTCGTGAAGATCCTTTTCAGCTCAGTGATTTGGAATTCAAAAGGAAATACAGGTTTTCAAAACGATACATAAACAAGATCGTCGATCTTATAAAAGACGACATCAAACAAAGCCGGCGAGGAGGTGGGATTTCACCAGAATTGCAGGTGCTTACGGCTGTGAGGACATGGGCTCGTCAGGAAGTACAGGACGATGCGGCCGATCTGCACGGACTGAGTCAGCAGTCCGTCACTAATGTGTGCCGAAGAGTTGCCACAGCATTAGGCAGACGAGCTGCAAACTTCATTTATATGCCATCTAGCATATCAGAACAGGAGGAAGTAATTTCAGGATTTAGGGAAATCTGTGGCTTTCGAAATGTTATAGGTGCGATCGATTGTACACATATCCGCATTAAAAAGGTCGGAGGTGATTTGGGCCAATTCTATATAAACAGAAAAGGTTACCCGTCACTAAACGTGCAAGTGATATGTGACTCAAAGTTAAAAATACGCGATATTGTGGCCAGGTGGAGGGGCAGCACCCACGACTCTCGAATTTTCCGAGAGTCCTCAATTCGTGATAAATTTGTAACAAACCAGTTCTGTGGGCGACTCATTGGGGATTCAGGATATGGCCTGACTCCATACTTATTTACCCCGGTACTTAACCCGGCAACACACAGCGAAGAGGCCTATAATAAGGCTCACATTAGGACAAGGAACACGGTGGAGCGGTGCTTCGGTATTTGGAAGCAGCGATTTCGGTGTTTGCTAACTGGCTTCACTGTGTCGCTAGAAAATGCAAAGCTATATATTGTAGCCCTGGCAGTTCTCCATAATATAGCTATCGATATGGGTGAGGAAGTGGAAGATATTATGGGTGAAGTCGTTGTATCCCAACCAGAAGTTGCACGACCCTTGTTAAATGTTCCTGACACACATAACGAGACCCGATTAGGACAAATAGCACGAAGGTTATTTATAGAACGCTATTTTTAAATGCAATTAATTATTATTGTTTTGCAAGTTCATAGGTATAATTGTAAATTTTTAAAGGTCAACGCTTCGTAAATATGCCTTTACAATTAATTCACAGAAAACGTTCAAAAAATTTGTTACTATATTACTGCTATAATATCAATGGTTTTATTAACAACTAGATGACTCCAAGTATCTCCATACCAAATTTCAGTAAAATCAGTTCACCGGTTTGGGCGTGAAGAGGTAACAGATAGACAGACAGAAAATGTGTCAGCATTATCGCATTTATAATATTGCATGTAACACCTGGGAGTAGGATGGCTGGCTTGCAAGGCTTCCACTTCCTCGCCCATATTGATTGATTCTTTTATTTTATTTTAAATTACAGTGGGGTCCTCACATTGTTAATCTTGCAGGTAGGCTGCATATGCTGCAGACAGCATATGCAGTCAGAAAAATTAAGGAAATTTCTGACGAACACAGACGATTAGTATGTTTTAGTTATTTTCATAGTAGGATGTCATATGGAATCCTTTTATGGGGATACGCTGCCAACATACATTAATACAATATTTGTGCTGCAGAAGCGAGCCATTTGTTCTATTTATAAAATGTCTGCTTTATAATCTTTCAGAGATAAATTTAAAGTAATTGGTATTCTAACTGTTGCTTCTCAATACATTTTGGATAATGTAATATATTATGTTATAAAAAATATAAGTAAATTTAAAGTTAAAAGTGACATTCACTGTAGGAATACTAGAAATAAGCACAAGCTAGATATGCTGGTGATCAGACTTAGTAAAGTCAGTAAATCGTTTGAAGGGTAATGTATTATACACCTTTACAACAAAACCCCAGAAAACGTTCAAAATCTTTCCATTAATAAATTTAAAAAAGTAGTTAAAGAATGTTTGTGTGCCAAAGCCTATTAAGGTCAATGATTTCATAAACGATGGCACACCTAGTAGGATGGCTTCTTGCAAGGCTACTTCTACGGTATTATAGGACTTACAATTATGTATGTGGATATTGTATATAATATTAAGTTAAAAAATTGTAAACTTTATTTTCAAAGATCATGTAGGCCATTCTTAAAATATTTATTTTATTCAGAAATAAAACAATTTTGATTTTGATACACTTGTGAGGTGATTATGAATGAAGGAAGAGGATAAATTATAACATATTATTTAAAATATAATTTTATGTATTAAAATTGTGATATCTGTCTTCTTTTAGTCACATAACATTATTAAAATTATTAAAACTTAACATTTATTATTATAACGCTTACATAATTATTATTGCAGCATAGAAACAAAAGTATTTCTATTAAAGGACACACTTACAAGTAGGAGATCTTAGCTGGCACAGATAAATTATAGTTCACTCAATTTTATCATAACTGTTAACAAAAAATCGACAAAGTACGAGTTGGGCTCAGGCATAAAGGGTTCTGTACCTTTTTATAGAGAAAAATTGAGTTACTTTTAATATTAGAGCCCCTCTTAGTTATCATAATTATTAAATTTTGTTATTAATTATTAAAATATTGAGGATTTTGTGAATAATAATTATAATAAATTATTATAGATATTCATTAAAATATAATTTTATGTATTAAAATTGTGATATCAGTCTCCTTTTTTCACATAACATTAAAATTAAGTATTAACATTTTACATTTCTTATTATAACGCTTACATACTTATTATTGCAGCATAGAAACAAAAGTGACACAAGTGTACATGATTGAATAAAAATCTTAAAATCTCAAAAGTTTACTGGTGTTAAGTATTATTTTTAAACTACTGTATTTATGTCTTTTATTTCGTTTTCTAATATACTAATTTGTAATTTAAGATGCTGTATTTTAAGTTCATGCTCTTCTTTTGCCCATTGATGGGCCTCAGTCATCTGTTTGACTTTTAATTCATGCTCTTCTCTTAGGCATTCAATTAGGACCATGTCTCTTCTTTTAGTAAATTCCACATTGTTTTTGCCCTAAAACACAGGAAATATTAAATTAAATTATTTGCTATTTTTAATTAACTTTTTGTTACCTGAAATAATAATTATGACTGTATATTATTTATAATCATGCTACTTACAAAATTTCTCAGTTTAAAGTCAGGGCATTTTGTTTTTGATGCTCCTGGCTGTCTTTCTAATGTAATCTGCAACAAAAACAACGTTATTAAGTAAAAACTGAAATAAACTTTTTTTTATTTAATTTCACAATGTTCATATTTAAATATAATTTTACCTACATTATTTGTTTTATCAGGCCATATTTTGTCTCTTGTATCATGGTCTGCCCGCCTGCTACTTCCTGCTTCTAATATTACCTACAATATGACAATAATTACAATTAAAAACTTTTTACTTTATTACAGTTTTCATTTTTCATTTATTGCACTCTGATCAACCCATCATAATATTATCTAAATTACTGTATTAAATCAATTGAAACAAAGCCATGGCCATACCATACCTGATTATCAATATAATTGTTATTTGTTTTATCAGGCCATAATATAATATTGTCTCTTGTATCATGGTCTGTCCGCCTGCTACTTCCTGTTTCTAATGTTACCTATAATATGACAATAATTACAATTAAAAACTTATTACTATATTACATTTTCATTTATTGCACTCTGATCAACCCATCATAATAATATCTAAATTACTGTAATATATCAATTGAAACAAAGCCATGGCCATACCATACCTGATTATCAATATAATTGTTTTATTTTGTTTTATCAGGCCATATAATATTGTCTCTTTTATCATGGTATTTCTGCCTGCTACTTCCTGCTTCTAATGGTACCTATAATATGACAATAACTACAATTAAAAATTTATTACTATAATAATTACATTTTCATTTCTTGCACTCTGATCAATCCATCATAATAATATGTATTATTTATCTAAACTACCATTTATTAGGGTTCCGTACCCAAAGGATAAAAACAGGACCCTATTACGAAGACTTCGTTCTCAAGGACTCTATAATACCTAGAAAGCTTCTGAAATTTTCATAGATTGTTTATTATTTATTATATATAAATTGAAACAAAGCCATGGCCATACCATACCTGATTATCAATATTATATTTGTTGTCAGTGTCATCAAAAGTGATATTATCTAAATTTGGTTTTTCTTGCTCTACCTAAAATATAATGAAAACATAAAATAAAAATTTGTTGTATGACTTAGGGCCAACCCACACGTACCACAACCACACCACGTTGAAACAACAAAATGCCGTCAAGCAGTGGTTACGTGTGAATAGTGTCGCTGCAGCTTTTTGTAGTTGTGTTGTGGTACCGACAAAATGTCTATGTGGTTGTGTTGTCGCCAGTGGTTGCAATGTGGTTAAGTAAAGTCAATGAAACAGAGGGAGGGGAAGAGTGCGGGCGGTATGCGCACACTGTCGTTGCAACAACGCAATGCTGTGGTTGTGATGTGGTGGCGAAGAATAATTTGAATACCAATTTTAACACATGACTTTTGAATCAATAAATATTTCAGTGACTATTGAATATTTTCTGCTTACAATTATTAGTATTAAAAAGTAAAATAAGAATAACATACTTACTAAGAAAGGAACATTGTCACTATCATATTTGTTATGATCTTCCTCAAATTCATGGGGAATCATGTTTATGATTTCCTGTACATCTGGTGGTGGACTTGGTGGTTTTTGCCCACCACCAGTTTGTCGAAGAGACTTTTTGTAGACAGAGGCACATTTTTTAGCTTCTAGCTTAACAGACCTCCATTGTTGCTTTATTTCGACAAGTGCTCTTTCTTTTTTGTTTAATTCATTGAATCTAAAAAGAAAAACATCATCAGCTCTTCATTCTTATGTATAAATTATAATAGAAAACATAGATCAAAGGTGTTAAAATTATTATGTGCTCCTTTCACCTTCGTAAAACATGCATCCAAGCTTCTTGCTTTTTTTTATTAGTATTTGTGTCGCAAGATTTACTCTCTATTATCTTTAAATTTTCTTTGATGCATTCTTTTAACAATAACTGTAAAAATAACGCTAACATAACGATAAAGCCTCAACAAAATTAAACAAGACAAGAATATTACATATGTACATAATACTTATAGAAAACTTACTTTTTCCTGAAGGTCCCAGTTTGCAGAACGTGATCGTTTTGGTTTTTCCATATTTTCCAACAGAATAGTAAAAAACGAATAGTTTTTAATAAAGTAAATATAATAATAATTGCAATTCGCGGTATTTACTTCTTCTTCTTTTTTTATGTTTACTTTGACCAATGACAGTGGTGGCGTCCGGCGACCGGCAGTGACAAGTGACAATTTCAAATTTTCATAACTTTGACATTAGCGTTACGTTCAAAAACTTTGAAATAAATGTCATAGTCAACCATTATATTATTTACGAAATTCACGTACTGTACTGATTAATATGTTGTAAAATATGGTTCAATATCAATCTTGTGTACAAATAAAATTATCAGGTTCATAAAAACAACTTTAATGTAAATTTTTGTCATCAACACCCGAACATCAGATAGCGTGTTACTTAATTCCTGAACGTTTTCCTTTGAGTCTACAGTCTATGGTATATAGTGCGATTTTAGTTACACAAGGTCTTGAATGTTATTATTAGTAGAGCTCTGTATAGACCCTGTGCAACGTGTGTGTAACTTACACACTCTGTGTAACTATTCATACGTTAAACGCGCGTATAAGAAATTTTTATTAGTAAGGGTGACAGTACACACACACTACACACACACACTACACACACACACTACACACACACTACACACACACTACACACACACACTACACACACACTACACACACAGTACACTACACACACAGTACACACACACTACACACACACACTACACACACACTACACACACACTACACACACACTACACACACACTACACACACTACACACACACTACACACACACTACACACACACTACACA
Organism: Polyommatus icarus; assembly: GCA_937595015.1. Taxonomy (NCBI): domain Eukaryota; kingdom Metazoa; phylum Arthropoda; class Insecta; order Lepidoptera; family Lycaenidae; genus Polyommatus; species Polyommatus icarus. Next base: position 19,803,028 of record OW569328.1, on the reverse strand, counting down.
CACACTACACACACACTACACACACACTACACACACACTACACACACACTACACACAGTACACTACACACACACTACACACACTACACACACACTACACACACACTACACACACACACTACACACACACTACACACACAGTACACACATACTACACACACACTACACACACTACACACACACTACACACACACTACACACACACTACACACACACTACACACACACTACACACACACTACACACACACTACACACACTACACACACACTACACACTACACACACACTACACACACACTACACACACACTACACACTACACACACACTACACACGCACTACACACACACTACACACACACTACACACACACTACACACACACTACACACACAGTACACACACAGTACACAAATTTTATAAATGCGAATTTGTTAGTTCATCATGTTAGTCAGTTATTCATGGATTAACAAAAATTTTAGTTTGTCATGTGGATAAAGAGTATAAAATCCGGTACTGGAATAGAGTCGGGCTTTCCTACCTTCAATATAGTTTTATAATATTGAATATCTTATTAAACTTTCATTCACTCACACAGAATCCATCGAAGATAGGTCCAGCCTTCTTGATATCACTCATGTCGAGTTTTTCAAACTCTTCCACGATCTCCTTGTCCATAGACGAGTCGGATGTTCTCTTGGTGTCTTGTGAAAGCTAAAAACATTTGTGATTAAACACAGATAAACAAAAAAATAGTCTGTCCTAGATATTTTAGCCAACCCATTCTTAACATGTTTCCTAATATGTAACAACATTTGTCATAGAATATTATATTAATAGAATCCATTATAATTTTATAAATGCGAAAGTGTGTCTGTCTGTCTGTCTGTCTGTCTGTTACCTCTTCACACCCCAACCGCTGAAACAATTTTACTGAAATTTGGTATGGTGATACTTTTAGTCTCGGAAAAGGTTATATTATGATAAAAAAAATCCGGAAAAATTGACGGTTTCCGCGCGATAAACGAGTTTTGGCGCAACGGAGTTGCGGGCATCATCTTATATGTTATAATATTATGTTAGTTCAACTCCGTAAAGGTATTCTTAACTTCAGTTCTTCTACTATAAAAAATCTCCTCTCTTGGTACTACACACTTCTTGTATAACAATATTCATACAAACCTTCATCCTCCCTCCAGATATCGTCGATAAATCAACAGTTCTGCTCTCGTCTACATAGTTGCTTGGCGGCCTAAGATTTGTTATCCGGGAGAAGTTTAGACCTAAAACATTATGATATGTATAATATATTATAGTAGTCACATTTTGTAAGCCAGTCGCTAGTACATGGATATTAAGCCTTCAACACAACTTCTTTACTTATCAGTCATCACTCATCACATCACTCATCAGTGATGACTGATGAGTGATGAGTGATGACTCATCACTCGTATATTACGCTCACTCATGTACTACACTCACTCGTGTACTACATTCACTAGTGTACTTCACTCGCTCTGTACTACACTCACTCATGTAGAACACTCACTAATATTCAACTCACTCATGTACGGCAAGCGGTGGAGGCGCCAGTGATGCGGTACTTAACGGGCGGGAGACAGACCCCGCGCGCGGCGGACTCCGTCATCCACGTGGGCAATACGCACATCTTGTATGTACTACACTCACTCATATACAACACACTCATATTATACAACACACTCATATACAACTCACTCATGTCCGGCAGGCGGTGCTCGGCCAGCGGGGAGCTGGTGGAGGCGCCGGCGACGCGGTACCTCGCCGGCGGGAGACAGACCCCGCGCGCGGCGGACTCCGTCACCCACGCGGGCAACACGCACATCTTGCCGTACTCCAGCGCGGCTTTGTATTTTTCGCTGCCTACGCCCTCTCTGGAAGTGGTTGAATGGATATTGGAAAAGTGAATTATACTAAAGTATATTATATTATATATAGTAAAATGAATGACTGTTTTAATAGTATAAAGAATTAATTGGTAACACTGAACTGCACTTTATTTGAAGGCTTAGCTTACAAGTGTTACTCTGTAAGGTGTTTATGATAATTAATATCAAAGAGTTGTAGCATTGGTCCTTTAAGCAGCCTAAAATAGGTAAATAAATAAATGGTAGCCTGACTACAATTATTAATATTATATTATAGACAAATTTTATTATTACGAATCTTTTACCACCTCTTGCAACTAAATTGAATCAGTAATTATGGGCTGTGAAATATAGGGTAAACAATACGATCAGAGCACTATTGTTACTTACTTAGTCAGTACTACAACATCTGTTGTCTCGCTCTGGAAAGCGCCAGTGAACACGCCGCCATTTTCATTGACGAGTTTCATTATATTTTGTTTCTCTTTTTTAGTTATTCCCGATGTTGTCACCTGTAAAAACAATAAACACACTTTTAAACTTTTTAGCTCTTTTATGCCTGCTATGTAAGACTTGAAAGAAAGAATAAAGAACGAAGTTTAAGGACTCAGCCACGAATTTTGCGGTAAATAGCGCAACGACGATAAGGTGCGCAGGCTAAAGCTTAGCGCAAACCTTCGCGACCAAAGCGACTGCGAAGCGGTAGCGTCTACCGCGCGGCGGACGCTGCCCATGTAATCTTATGGAGCTGTGCACACCTGCACGACCGCGACACGAAGTGATTATATTCTCTTGGGACCGCGACGCGAAATGTTCGTGTCGGCAAGCGGAACGTGCGCGTCAAGTTGTCAGACGCGTGTTTTGAAGTGTACATAACTAGACTTCTTTTTTAAAACCTTTTTTATATTATTTTGTACTACTCTTTAGTTTATGATTTCTTGATTTATTTACGTTTTGATAGATTGTGTCATGAATCAAATTGCCCGATGTATTATTTTTCTCTATGATCATGATATTAGTAGTCGCGCAGGTGTGCACGCCAAGTTTCGCGTTGCAGACGCTCCCGATTCGCGTACCGCGTCCCCTTTCACTGACGCGTAGGTTTATTTTAAGCTTAAGTCCTTATTAACTGACAAGAGACAAAATAACTTTCTTGGAAACATTAGTAACAATGCAATACTTATACTATGTTACTGAAGTCACTAGTTACGGCATAGTTTAGCTACATGGTGCCTTGTATAATATCTTCTATAACTTCATACAAGAGTGTGTGTATGTTAGCGTGATACATAATTTAGTTAGAGAGCTTACCTGAAGATTGGCGAATGGTGGCAATTTATGTCCGTCAAAATCACTTGATGATCCATTCACATTGAGACGCAGGGATGTCTCCCACACTGCTTCCACCCAACTTTCCTTCATCACTGGTATACCTCTCTCAACAGCTTTCTGAAATAAATAAATAAAAACTTTCCCATTTAGAAACATTACACAACCAATGTGTTATTAAAACAACAAAAAATTACAATTCAATAAAAAAAAAAAACAGAAAATACAGAAAATAGAGCGTCAACAAGTATAACTTAAAAACTAAATACCCAAGTAAGTAATCAGAATAATTTTTAATAATTGGCAGTACAATGCCAAAATGAGGAAAAGGGAACCACTCAGGTTATGACAGCGACAATCGCCGCTGTCCCTGGTCTTCTGTGATCCTCTACCCCAATCAGACAACTAAAAACAAAATAGAACAAAAACAAAAATGTTCCAAGTATAACTCTCGCACTATTCTATAATCATCACTTATCAGTATTTCAATCAATAGGTTTACTTCTCTGCATTGTCTGGTCTACATAAAAGTATGTTATCACAATATGTATTTTGAAATGTGCAACTGATAACACATTACACACAACATGTGTTCGTTAAAAATAAAATCATGGGTTTGAATGATCCACAACCTGCTCAACATTTATACTCCTTTAAAAGATTAAAAGATCTCTTGGTTTACAAATGCACATTGGCCAAGCATTTTAAATCACCCAAGTGTATTTATTTGCCCAAAATTGGTAGTATTGTATTTTCTTTGTCATCTTACTTTATATTAGAATAGGCATAGGCAAGTATTTTAAAAGGAATATATTAATCCTTCGATTGCGGATTCTTGGAAATCTATTGTATAGGTACGCTGTCGAATTTGACCGCTTGGGAGTTGATAGGTTAATTATAAAAACTCACATTATACTTATCAGAGAGTACAGTATCTGAAACAAGATGTGTAGTTTCCTCGGTAAGAACGGTGTTATAGAGTCCACCCATCCAGTGGACTTTTCTTTTTACATTATCCTGAAACCAAACAGAATTTTTAAAATGGACTTTTGCATCATTATTTTGTAATAAGCTTCTTACACAGTCTAAAGCTTAGAACAAACCTATGCGTCAGTGACAGAGCGTCAAGTTGCGTCAAGTTCTCAAATGTGTTTTTCGTATACAAAACACACATTTGACAACTTGACGCAACTTGAGGCTACGTCACTGACGCGTAGGTTAAACCTCAGCTTTACTTCTGTTATTTATTAAAATATGTAAATCTTCTGGAATAAAGTAAACAAATCTTATATTTAAGTAATTTATGAAATGATTCAAGCCCATATTCTTCTCTGTCAAGAGTCATCAAACATAATATTAAACAAAGAAAGAACATGAAATATCAAACAAAATTTTATAAAAATTTAGTAATAGTCTACGAATAATAAAAACTAAGGAAGAGTAACTCCGTCAAAAAACATGCTCCAAAATACTTGTCAGAAAAGTGTACCTTAGGTACACATTTCAATACATTTGCTATATTTAGGTGGCCTTGAGCAGTTTTAAGGCTGACGTTATTTGACAGTTCGAAAGGAACCAAATTTTAAACAGTAATAGTGTGAGAATTACATTTCCTCAGTTTTAATAATTCATAGGTTATAGTGATAATTTACCTTATGTTGCTTGGTGAGTCCACTTGCTGTGACTACTAACCCCTTCATTGCGATGGTGAATACCGGCTCTGGGCCAGATGGTATTGCAGTTCCTTCCATAAAGCAACATGACAAACATCTTGGTCCAACCAGTCTAAAACAAATATTGTATGTTATCTATACTAATATTATAAATGCGAAAGTATCTCTGTCTGTCTGTCTGTCTGTCCGGCTTTCACGCCAAAACTACTGAACCGATTGAAATGAAATTTCGTACACAGATAGTCCAAAGCCCAAGAAAGGACATAGGCTACTTTTTAACCAGAAAAAGGGGTTGTAAGGGGGTGAAAATGCGTAAATTTGTTCAAATTAAGTTAGTTCCAAAAATTCATAATAGATGGCGCCGCACGTCTCCTACATCGCATTATCGCTTGCTCATGCATATTTCTATAAGAGGTGATACCATGTTCAGTATCGTTTTTTGATTCTTGCGATTGTAATGCACGTCAATAGTGAATAACTCACTACTCAGTACTTTATCTACGCAGTGATGAGTGACGAAACCTTAAACCTACCAATGCATTGCTAAATAGTTTATGGGTAAAGCTAAAATTGTGTAATTGGGGGCTAAATAAACTTTAGGTTTATTTTAAAAAATGAATTATTATGTGTGCACTGCACTGCTGTTTTTGGGTATTTTGGTTTAAGGGGTACTAGGGTTTTAAAAAGCTTTTAAATTTGACACCAATTTTGTTACCACCGCACTCTAGAAACTGAAGTCCACGCGAACGAAGTCGGGGGCAACAGCTAGTTTTATTAATAAGTCAGTTATATCATAATAATTCTTAACTAATATCTCTTGAGTCCACTCATGGAGCACATGGAAAATCATGTATAAATTCAATGCTGTCTATATTTTAGACTCAACTACAAAAATATTGCTAATGTTGCATACCAATAGAAAAATGTAAAAAAAAATGTTACAAATTAAAGGAAGCTGATATAGAATTGTACAAAAATTACTCACAGACACTTGGAATTTTTGAGTTTATTAAAGAGTGGCCCCTCAAACTCTGACAGCACAAACACATCCTTTTTACTCAGCCCGTCAAACTTATTCCATTTTGATTCATGGACCCATTTGGCTTTTATTCCACCACCCGAGTGTTGCTCACAAGCCTGAAATTTAAAATAATTAATATAAAAGCTGGAGGTACTTGTAATGATATAAGCTAGCTTACTTGTAGCCAGAAGAATTGAAAACATTCAGAACATTAGGGTTAGCAATTATGCGTAGTAAGTAGTATACACAAGTTTAACTGATAGCTGGCTTCTAAAACTAAAAACTTATTAAGTTTTACCGTAAAGGCAAGCAACATTTCTTCAGAACATTCATCTTCAGAGTCACAATCCAGTGGTATTATGAATATCACTTTTATGTCTTCAGACATTTTAAATACACACAATTTTTGATGTCAGCCTTCGCTTTTATAAAATATTTTACATATTCTGTGTAAAATTTATGGAGGCTTTGAAATATTTATATTATTATTCGCTTTTAACAAAATCCAAACTGGCGCGGAGATTTGTATTTTGTTTACCACTGACATTATCATTTGTCAATGTGAAGATTTTTTTTTCTTCTTATGGCGCTCGGCTTTTCAACCATGGCCAGTGTCAAGTAAAGTATTGGCGGGGAAAAAAAATCTCGTAAAAAATGAGGAATTTTCTCAGCTTTTTAATTTGACTGTCAAACAGCTTCCATTTTAGTAACTAGATGGCGTATGGGTAGACAACTATCGGTAATACCAGGGAATACCATCAATAATTGCTACATAACTGGATAGTGTAATATCAATCAAAATATCATACTCCTAAGCGATCATTGGCCTAAGCAATTAGACCAGTATACTGGTAACAGCTTAGGAACACGCTTGCACTTGTCAAACTGAAAACATGATAACTGAAAGAGTTTTCTACTTCTACTTTTTAGTGTCGGTGTGGTTTTTATTATTTTTTTCCAAATTGTGTTATTTGGGTGTTTGATGTTAAAATATTAGCCACTAAATATTTGTTATCTTGCACAAGTGCAGGTAAGATGTTGTCAAAACCAAAATGTATAATTCCTGTGACATTTGGTGTGAACAACGGTAAATAGGGCTATTTCTTCCGTGAGTTTTAACTAAAACATCGTTATTATATGTCCTTGAAACACATATGTTAATTAGAGAGAAGCTGTCTACATTGCCTTGTATGGTCATACATTTTGTACTTACCGATGGCGTTTAGCTATCCCCCTCGCTCTCATGGGGATATTGATTACCTTACTCTTTCCCTCCAGCCGGCTCCGACACACGACTGCCATATTGTTCTCATAGCGTCAAAATACATTGCCGAGCGAACATCGAATTTCGCCTTTCGGTCAAATTGACAAATTTTAGTGTAAAGTATTAAGTTATAATTTAATTAATCCCTATTTATAGAAATTTCAAGTGTTTTGAGTATAATATATGTACCTCATTTATCTAGTTTTTGAAATAACTAATTTCTATCTTAGTTTGTTTGTAAACAAAAGGGTTGCACGTGGTGATAAGTAAATATTATAGGGAGTTTGATTTTCGAGCTCCGTGAGTGATAGCTGATAGGTGTTCTGTGATTTCGAGAGACACAGGGAGTGAAGAGAGTCAGGACTGGTCGTCCTTGGACTTCGGAGGAGGATTGTTCAGACTTCAACCACAGGCGCAAAGGTTGGCGTTCCTCCGATCAGGTGAATAACCTAGAGAAAGAGGTGAGTTACATCTCAGAATACGCAACACCATTCAATAATTAAATTTTACTCACACCTACTAGATACTCAAAACACACTAAGGTATACCTACAACGTCTTGGTCTCAGCCATTCCTGGTAAACTATAACAAGTTGTAATAACACAAGTTTAGAACATAATACCAGAGGCGAGAACAGAAGGCAGGTATAGAAGAGATCGAGGATCTCTAAAGATTTAATTCACAGTCCTGGAGGGGCATTCGCTGTAGCGATATAGCGAGATTCTATAGATCTGTAGATCTATCCTAAGATCTGTACTCTGCCACTACAACCCTTGTGGCGTTAAAGATTAATGAAAAACAAAACCTACAGAACTTTGTAGACTGGGCTGTACAGGATCTAAAGCTGAAAACCTTGCTTACTATGACAGCAGACCTTTAGGGCCCTAACTCTGAAATCGGGTCACTAGGTATATGACAGGTAAAGGACCAGAGCAGATTAGCTGTGGTAGGAGAAGTAGAATACTGAACATTTATTTAGTCAAGGGAAACTACAACTTTTAGACAGGACAAAGATATATAATATAATCCTAGGAGCCACACCAACAAGGATACCTAGGTACATAGGTAGTAGGTACTCAGCAAGATCTAATAGGGTACAAATAATTCAGAACAAACTATAAAGAGTAACAATTCCTTTCCTACAAGAATAACCAGGGTAGAAAAGAAAAAACCAGGCCATGTTCAACGAACAGAAGTAGCCATAAAAGTTCTGGGGGAGGCACTGACTTATAGAAAGCTTAGTCGCAGGGAAAACACTTGGTTGTAACAAGGTTATACTCTAGTTATACTCTACTTTATTTATAGGATCTTACATTCCCTTTAGGAATAGATCACCTATATATTTTCCCCAAAACAATTAATATTTAAGGTAGTTAATAAGATAATTAGGAGGTGACACTATATAGTGTCAAATATTTCAATAGCAAAGGAAATCAATTTCAAAACCTAGATAGATTTTTCAAAGATAATAGGTTCGTGCATTGTGAGCTTATGCCAATGATTGTGAGTGACACCTTAAGAATTTAACCTTCTGTTAGCAGAAAGGACATAAGGATAAGCAAACTCATAGGTCAATTATCAAACAGGAACAGCTGTACTGTTAGAGAACTACAATCCACAGGGGGATCTCTACACTTTGTAAACATCTCAACACCTCACAGCTGTTGACATCGTCAATACCCTGTCAATAGGTTTTCCTAATAAATTTAAGGACAACAGATTAAAGCAAACGCTTTAAATACTAAAGCAGATGCGAGACTTACAACCGGGTGACAGGCCTTAAAAACAGCTCTATAAACCTCTATAAAAAGGGAGGTATTCCACTTTCTGACAGCGGATGCTGCAGACACAAGCCGAGGTGCCATGCTAAGACACAAGTAGTTATCAGGAGTTTAGTGACCACACCGGAGAGGGTGGCACTCAAACAAAAGCGAAATGTATGCAGCTTTGGTAGCAATAACAAAGTCTCAAAGACTGCTCATACATAATATGCTATTCATAATATACTTAGAGTCATACAACAGGACGCTGATAGCGTACAGAGGAGTCAAGGGACAGACACGCTCCTTAGACCGTTTAAACCTCACATTAAAGCTGGCAGAAAAGCAAAGAATTTTGTAAATTTAGCTCTAATTATATGCTATTAATTTTCATTACAATATTAGATTGTTAAATATAACATTATCAACAGTTTTTCTGCCAGAGAGACACAACAGCAGAGTAGATATACTGTCTCATTACAAACCGGTGCCGGAAGTGCACTTGTTACACCAGGCCTTAGGGGCCAGTTTAATAGGGGCTGTCCTAAGGGTGGCTATCGCACGACATAAAAGCACTGGAAGGGCGCCTGTTACCCTAGCCCTCGAAGGCCATTTTCAATAAGGGGCGATATAAGGGTGGATATCCCACAACAAACCCATGCCGGAAGGGTATATGTCACCCCAGGCATGAGAGGCCATTTGCAATATAGGGTGTCATAGGGAGGTGGATGTCTCATAACATACCCGTGCCGGAAGGGCACTTGTTACCCCAGGCCTCGGAGGCCATTTCCAATATGGGGTGTCCCAACGGCTAGACTTGCTCGATTAGAGAAGATCAGCCATGGCCCATGATGCAATCGCAGGTTACCTGGGACTTGAGAGACGGTGCTGCCTTACCTTTAGTCAAGGAGGGCAGCACCATTAGTTTGGATATTTCCACCAATCTCCCAAATAATACTTTAAGAGCTGCACTATAGGTACGGTGCCAAAGAAATAGTTCCTCAATAGAAGCAATGCTTCTTGGGGCAAAAATCCATAATTTAAGACTCAGGTATTACCTAGGATTACTTTCCCAGATATCAGGACTCGCACAACAGGCCCCCACTCAGGCAGACATAATACAAAAATAGCCTAAAAAATTAGGGGGGGGGGGCAGTCGGACAAGGGAACCATTCCTCAGAAGAACTCAGAAGTTTTTGTGTACACAAGTACATTAGAGGGTGAGGGATGTAGATGGATCTCTAGCACATTTAGATCTAAAAGACAACCTAGAGTCTAAGACTTGGTTGTTACATAAATCAGTCATAAGTCATAATAATTGTGCTAAGACTCCAGCAATACTACCAAGAAGTTTTAATATACATCTTTATAAACTAGATACTTAGAGCAATAGTAGAACTAACATATTATTTACAGGGATAATTGTATTCAAAGAAACACTAATTGAGATATCTAAGAAAACAGTAAATAATAACAACTAATAGTACTCTTGGTAGCTGGAAAACAGGGACAAAACCTAATATTTTCGAGGTAGCTAAGGACAAGATTTTGTCTCATTAAGGAGGGCACAGTTACAGGGGCGTAGCTACCGCCATATATGCCATATCAATTATACGGAGCCCCCGGGCCACAAAGGCCCCCAAACGGAATATAAACTTTCCATTACTTTTATTGAGTTCAATTAAGTTCAAACAAGATATGAAAAGTGTAAAAAAAAAAAAAAAAAAAAAAAATCCTTAGGGCCCCCAAACTAATTTTGTATGGGGCCCCGCCAGGGCACGCTACGCCTCTGGCAGTGTGGCCGGGAGTTGACCATAGGACAGACTCTGATGGACATAGGCTATTAAAAAGGGGGGGGCTAATACATCAGATAAGTTATAATAATAAATTAATTAATTAATAATAATAAAAAAAAAAAAAAAAAAAAAACAAAAAAACAGATATGTCCTGTAAGGTATATAATATTAAAATACTAATAAATCTTACACAACCCTGAAGACATTAGGTAGCTACTGCATCAAGTAAGATTAAAATAAATGAGGTACTCTAAGAAGCTAATTATGACAGGAGTAATGAGAATCTACTAGAAGATAAAAATTGCAGAATTTATAAATGCTGATTTATTTCAGTCCATTACTATTTTAAAAGGATTATGCTTTCTAGCCTAATAATATTAGGTGACTTATTTGCCATACTCAGAGATATTTAAATATGATTAATATTATTGTTAATTAATTAGTTTGACAGAATGAAAATAGAGCTTAAATCAAAACGTTGAAATAATTACATATAATGTTTTAAGTAATAAATGTTTCAATCTTAGTGTAGCACTGAGAGAGCAGACTGTGTTCTTACCAGAGACATTTAATTATGATTAAACTTAAATTTAATGAGGAGTTTGATAGATAATGTAGGATCAGGGCTTATGCCAAAATTTTAAATTAACTACATTAATAACAAATAATGATCCACTCGGCGTACAGTTGTTAGACATTTAAAATAAAAGCTTTGTTTTAATTTATAGTAAATAAGAAATTAACCTTTAAATTTAGAACAGTATGAGTAATAAACTAATTTAAACAGTAGGAGAAGTCATATTTCGCAATCTCGGATATAATATTATATTAAAATATTAATAAAACTTAATAAATATACTTTGTTTAAGAGACAACAACTATTATTAAAAAGATCAAGGAATAACAAGCAGAGGAGTTAAAAGGGATTTTAGGAACACATTATGTTACCAGTCATATAAATTATTTTCTTCCCTTTTTGTGTTTACCATGTTTATCGTCCAAATTTGCTGATAAGGAATAGTATTATATTATAAATTATTTTTGCTTCAAAAAGGTACAAGGATAAAGTAACACCAGAGACATTGTACCATGTAGATTTTATTAGATATTGAACTCAGAATCACATAGCGTCATTGTAGTAGATAAGAATAACTAATCGATTCTACTCTTTCACCAGCAGAAATCAAACAGGTCTCTAATTAACATATGTGTTTCAAGGACATATAATAAAACTGTTTTGCACTACAACAAAACAGATATTATATGGACAAGAAACACATATGTTAACAGCAAGCTCTTGCTGGTTCATTAGAGACTGCTATGAGAACAATATGGCAGTCGTGTGTCGGAGCCGGCTGGAGGGAAAGAGTAAGGTAATCAATATCCCCATGAGAGCGAGGGGGATAGCTAAACGCCATCGGTAAGTACAAAATGTATGACCATACAAGGCAATGTAGACAGCTTCTCTCTAATTAACATATGTGTTTCTTGTCCATATAATATCTGTTTTGTTGTAGTGCAAAACAGTTTTATTATAACTTTATTATCCTATTCATTGGAATATTATTGTGTCTTTTTCAAATTGAAATGTATCAAGTTTTACATGCTTTTGCCCAGTTATGTAGCAATTATTGATGGTATTCCCTGGTATTACCGATAGTTGTCTACCCATACGCCATCTAGTTACTAAAATGGAAGCTGTTTGACAATCAAATTAAAAAGCTAAGAAAATTCCTCATTAGTGAGTATCTACCGTCGCGCCGTCTGGTGGAGATGATAAAAAGAAAACAACCCATTTCGTAAAAAGTCGTTCTTCCAGATTATTGTCAAGTCGAAAGTCTAGTCAAATTTTAGGAAAATAATACAAAACACAGCGTCACTCTTTCGTATTCCCGGCAAAACTCCATGATTTGTGTTGACCAAAACCAATATTAAAACCAATATATACTAATTGTAATCTGTGTAATAAACTACCTACTTAATAAATATTATGTGTGGTGGTGACAACTGTAATTTTTTGTTTGTCACTTGTCAGATGGGCGACATTTGTGATTTGAGGTTATGTGTACAATTTTTCGTGCTAGTTTTTAAACAAATGCAATGTTTTAATAAAAAGCTTTAGAAATACGATACAAAATGTTGTACGACGACTTCAAACCCGTAGTGGACTTAGTCCTCAACAACTGGACGGCGTTACAGCTTGCTGTCGAACATGGAATGGGCGCTCCTGGTGGAGAAAAGGTAAGCTTTTTAATTAATTAGGATTAAGAAAAGGGATTGAAACAAATTAAGGCTAAGTGTAATTAATCTAAAATGTAATTAATCGAGGTTGCCTGCTTGATACGCGCCAATGATAATCGATTTGAACTTGGGGTAAAAGTAATAGATTTGTGTACTATTTTTGTTTCAGACTGCGCAGCTTATGTCGGTGTATGTAGCGAGGTATTGTGTAGAAAATGTTGCTGATGTGGACGATGTGACCGAATTGCTAGAAGACTTAATGGATGAAGAATTCGAAACTGTATGCCATGATAATTCTCCAAAAGGTAGATTTTCCTAGTTAGCAAGTACTCATCTTTTGTATGATTTAGTTTTATCTTATTTTTTTACAGAATATATATCTTAATCCTTGGATCAGGGATTCTCGGAAATGCTATTGTATTCTATTGTTGTCGCGATCTTAGGTGCTTGTACGGGGCTTGATGGGTTAATATAAAAAATAAGTCTACTGTTACTTAACAGTTTTACTACCCATTTTCTTCTTATAATATCTACCAAACTACATACAAAGGAGAGTTTAGTTTTATTATTGTGTATTAATTATTATGTATTATGTATCATTTCATGGTACATTCAGGAGGTAGCTTACTTTAAAATGAATGACAGGGTCAGGGGACACTCATGACTCATGAGGCATCAAAGAATTTGTGTTTTTACTTTTTTGTAATCGTGTGATTCTTGTATAATAACCTGAATGTTTTTTTTTTCAGAGGTGGCATCACTTCTTGTATTTTTCCTAACTCTCCTAAAAGAGGGAAGACATGAGGAACTCAGAAGCAGAATTGAACAATTACCAAAATGTCAAAAATGGCTCAGCGTCCCAATACAGGAATCTGTACCTCCACAGGTAAGTGGTGAAAAATCACCAAGTTGTTCATTATGTTTGCAATGCAGCGTCATTAGTAAAAACCAAAAACTGGCTTACTTTAATATTATCTTATATATAAAATTCTCGTGTCACAATGTTAGTCCACGAACTCCTCCGAAACGGCTTTACTGATTTTTACCAAATTTTATATGTATATTCAGTAGGTCTGAGAATCGGCTACTCGGTACTTTATATATTGATAAGTGCATTTGTTGAATAAATAATAGTAAATTATTACAACTCGAGAAAAACGACGACCATAATAGCGATGGACGTTGCCATGGTGACATACTTTATTTAGTCACTTCAATAAAATAATACGGGTGATATACTTTATAATATGGCAAAGAAACGTTTGCCGGGACAGCTAGTGCACTTATATATTAACCTATCAACTCCCAAGTGGTCAAATTCAACTGCGTAATCAATAGATTTCCAAGAATCTGCGATCAAAGGATTACCCACTTACTTACAGCAGACATGATAAGGCTAGAATTTGTGCCTTTGCTTTCGAAATTCACAACTATTAGTTATATTTGTACTTAGTAGGTAGAAGAAAGCCCTTAATACTTTATTACACAAAAAATAAACATGGTTTTTAATACTTACAGTGTCATGGAAACCCAGATGATGACACAACTAGCAGTGGTGAAGATGATGATGATGAAGCCATTGATGGAGAGCCATCTTCATCAAATCAAAATGATGCTCCGGAACCTATGGATGAGGATGTTGAACCTGGATGGACAGTAGTGCGAACTCGTAGAAGGAAATAGATGTATTTATTCAAGCTGTTAAAATAAATCAAAACATAAGTCTAAGCCTATAGTAAATGTATATTTTTATTTCATGTATGTACTGTACTACTCTTACATTGTGTAGATATAATTTTATTTTACAGTGTTTCTTAAATGTTTGTGTTTAATAAATTATTAAGTGTTGTACTAAGCTTTTGACCAATTATTTTCATCAGTATTATATATTTAGTATTTTGATAAACTTGAACAATGTTATTCTTCAACTACAATAACTGTAATGCATACTCGTACCTGTAAAAGTAGAATTTATTATTTAATTACTTTACAGGACCCAGATTTGTAGATAAACCTAGTTTTCCAATTAGAGAGCATAATGCGACTCAGTGGCGCACAATGCCGAATAATGCTGAACAAAGATATTTTAAATGCTGAAACTACTTTTCTGTCACAGTAATTATTGTTATTCATTGCACGCATCAAGCGAAAGCACTACTTTAGCAGTGCTCTATTGTGCGAAGCGGTGTTGTTGTTTAAACATTCAACGTTAAGCATTATGCCGCATAATGCGCTTTAATGCTCTTATTGGAAAATTAATTTTTAGAAACACTAATTTTTTCGATGTTATAAAATATCATAAAGGTAATATACCCATAAACGTATGATGCTAAAGACCAACAAAGAGTGCGAGAGAGAAGAAAATCCGTTATGGAATTATAACAAGATGAAAAGAGAGAGGCAGTCTCATGAAAACTTTAACCACTTTCATTTGACAGGTCGTCAACAAGTCGTCACACGTTTTTATGCCCTTTCGGTATTTGCAATTTATTGTTTAAATCCTTTATTATTTTCATCAAATACTATTACATATAAAAATGGTAACTTGTTCTGTGAGTGATTGCAGTGTAAATCATAAGAAAAATCCTGAAAAATATACATTTCACAGGTAATTAATCTTCATGTCCTAATTGCTACGATGTGTTTATTTTCGCTATATTCTGTCTTTAGTTCTCTATTTCAAATAAAATATTGTGAATCCGCCCTTTTACTTTCATGCTTTGCGTAACTTAAGGTATTATTGTTCTTATATTACACAAATTTTGAAGAAAAAATTTTCATTAAAATTTTTTACATATACGCTAGTGTTTGAATCAAATTTATCGATATGCTTATCGATATTTCACAATAACATAAACTAAAATAAAAATCATTTACCTTTATATTTATCACCTTAAAAGGACATATTATCTTATTTTAACGATTATTTTTAAATATTATTAATCTTTTGACATACCTAGTATAAAATCAAGGTTTCACAGATCAGTCACTTGAATCTAATACTCATTGAATGCAGCTTTCATTAATATAAAATAAATTGCACCCATGCAAAGCAGTTTGCTTGTTCATAATCATTTGTTTTACAGATTCCGTCAAGATCCCCTAATAAGAGGAAAATGGCTAAAATTGATTGGGCGTGTTGGTTGGAGTCCCACGAAAAATTCAACAATATGTAGCAAACATTTCATTGAAAATTTTAAAAGAAAAAGTAGAATAAATACAATTTTGGCTAAAGGAGCTATCCCAACATTATTCGTACCAGTAAGTTTGACATACTGTTGCACTTGTTACTGAAGCAATTATTTTTGTCTTTTGCATAAAATTCTTGAGTCTCATTGTTTGAAAAGTTCATCAAAACAGCTTGACATTTTTTTATGAAATTTTGCATAATAATAAACAAGAATAGGTTCTAAGCTATTTATCAATAACTTTTCACACATCACCTATAGCGATAGGTTTTAATAGTGTACGTGTAGTGTTTTAAGAATAAAATATAATATAGTACTATGTGTGTTGTTTACTTTCAACGTTTACTTTCAATGTAAGGGCTGATTTACCAGATAGATTTTACCTGAGTAATAAATAAGTAACTTTATAATGTGTTATGTCATATGTGTTAGTATATTATTTACCCCTATAAGAACCTCATGTCATAACATATCCGACGATTGAAAAATCATTCCAAACGAAAATGTGTATCACTATTAAATTGTCACCTTTTTTGCCAATAATTAAAATTTATGATACCTAATTTGAAATACAAAATCTGTCAAAGTTGCATATTATTTGTTTCATATAGAAACTCAAGTAAAATAACTCGAACGGACTATACTATCGATAGCAAAATACTATACTATCGATAGTAAAATATACATCACTAGCACACGCACACATTGACAGATCAAAAATCGTCACGCATTTTCGGGTTGTCAGGTGATCTATACGTCAGTATATTCTATATCTATGAATATACCTATCGGAAAGTAGGTAGCTAGGTAATATACCTATATTAACTTTATATAAAATGTAAATAAGAAGGAAACAAGCTTTTGCCGCTTATACAAGATTACAAAAAAAAACATAGTGACATGAGCGTCATTGACGTTGAATGTCAATGTCAAAATTTCTTAGCCCGTAATCGTTATTTTAATTTAGGCATTTTTTAAATTTTAAGGTTTATTTAGGTATTTACGAATAAACTCTGTTATTATTTATGACTAAAGATCGATATAAAACTAAAGAATGCCACTTACCGCACGACAAAGAAGTATTCATAATAAAAATGGAGCTAGAAGATCGTCGAGTTTCAGCAAAGGCAACCGAGGTCGAAAATCCAGCAAAGGGTAAACTACCAGCTTAAACGCTATTACTATTTGTGTTTGCATCGCCGTTGTAATAGTAGCCGCTTTATAGTGTCCAAATTGCTGTTGTATTCTTAATTTGCTTATAACATAACCTTGTTTTGGTAAATATTTTGATTTTATATGCTTGGCCATGAACGTAGAAAAAAAGGCGGACGGAGTCTTAATATACACAGAACTGTGTATTCAGAGTCGGCCACGCACACATTCTGACTGGATTGATGGACTAGTGTAATAATGTGTGCGTGGGGACCGTGTACATACAGTCAGCTGGCCGACTCTGAAGGACACAGTTTTGTGTATGGTGGGACTCCGTCCGCCTTTTTTTGTAGGTCCATGGGCTTGGCATATTCTTTCGTTAATGTCAGTATAAAAAAACAGTGTTTAATAAATTTTCAGAGAGTTTCTATTCCCGAGTGCTCCATCAGACTTGAGAAGTATAGCTTACCCTGGTGGAGCTGTGGCACTGACTCTAATACTAGGAGCCCGCCTGATTTCAGCTTATTGGGGTCAAATCTCTGACTGCGATGAAACATACAACTACTGGGAACCCTTGCATTATTTAGGTGACAAAGAAATCTAATAGTACTGCTATTACTAAAGAAATGCTTAGAAAAATGGTGTTACTAGTATTTGTTAATCTTTTCATGAAGTTATAAGTAGCTATTCAGTTATTTAACATCTTATAGAAGTTCTGTGCCAGTAGTAAAAGAATCCATGTTGCTGTTTTTAACCAACTTGTCTTACATAATTAGATAAACTTATATTCATTGGCAATGATAGCTACATGGACTACCACAAGCATAGAGTAAATATTTTTATTCAGGAAGTAATTAGTTAGCTAATGTTTATTTATTTATGTTTACAGTGTATGGTAATGGCCTACAAACATGGGAGTACAGTCCTAAATATGCACTTCGATCATATTTACCACTGTGGCTGTTTGCCGTGCCGGCCAAAATGCTGTCACTCATTATGTCACCTGTGTCAGTTTTCTATACGCTCAGAGCTATTCTTGCCGTGCTGACATCATGTGCAGAACTCATGTTTTATAAGTGAGTATTTTGTTTTATAGTAAACTTATATTATCAAGCTGTTAAGAAAAAGCTTTTTAATCTTTGTTCTTGAATAATTGATAATCTCTAGGAGTCTAGGGCTTAACTCAGTAGAGTTAAGCCCTAGAGATTGTCAATTATTCAAGAACTATCAATTCTTGTTACTTAATTCAATACTTGGAACAATGTTCCATTGAAAAATCTAGGATTGAGGCTTTTGTCAATAACTGATCTTGTTTAAGATTTATTTGTGTCATTATTATGAATGTTTTGTGTTTTTCAATACAAAGTTTTTTTTAATATAAATTTTATTAACTATATAAAAAGCGAACATAATAATATTTTTTTTATTTACTACAATAATTTATTTTTAACTACATTTTAGGCTGTATTTTATAATTATACTATTCAAGACAGCATTTGCTTAAAGGTTAACTGTTAATATTGTAAGAAGTTAAAGAAGAAAGCTGTGAGTTAACTGTTATTGAGTTTGTGGTGTGGTTACCTATGAATTATGATTGGTTATACAATATAATAATGCATGATACCCAATGAGTTACATTAAAATTATACTACAAGTGATACAAGTAGTACTTACAATTTACATTAAAATAATTTGTATTTTAAAGAATATCGAGACAATTCTAAATGATGAATCAGTAGATGTAGAGCAAAATCCCATCATGTTTAAAGTCTAAACACACTAGTGACTAGGCCGAAAATACGCGCCCGAAGTTCAATTGTTAATTGAAAAGTGATGACTGATGAGTGATGACACACCATGCTAAAATTACGTCGTGTTATAGCGTATGCTTAGCGCATATGCAGGTGCAAGCATGGCGAACTTCAGCCGCATACTTTCGGCTTTGTGTATATTTTAGACATAGGCTCTGTGACAAAACCCATTGTATTAATCAATCAATCTTCATTTGAAAGTAAGGCTGCAGGGAGCAGACCGGCCTGCTTTGAAGTTCCCATATTATGTTGTCATCAAACAAAAGTTTTTTTATACATTTCCTCAGCCCTCTTATCTCCTTTATGTATAGACATGTATGTTAGTTTGTTCCTTATAATTTCTATAAGCGCACGTCAGGAGTGTCAGGACAGACAATAATTGGAAAATGCTGCCAGTCCCACTGCATCCAATGTCCAAACATTATGTGTGCCCTACCTACCTTTATCATTCAAAACTTATTTTTTTAATCTATTCGACCTGTACTTATACGTAATACTTCCAGAAATGCCCAGTTTTCGTATATATATAAGTCTATATATTATATCAGCGTCTGAACAAATGTGCCAAGTTTCAAAAGTATATGTATGTTTTTATATTTGTGTTTGCATAAAATCTCCGGAACTTTTTTTTGTTGTACGAGGTATTGTTCAACTTAGAGAATACTGCATGTTTCATCGAAATTGGTTCAGTAGTTTTTGAGATATGGAATTTTTATTTTTAATTAGAATTTAAAAGTCGTTTTTTTTTTTTTTATATTATTATTAAACCTTGGTTTTTCCAGAGCGGTATGTCACGAGTTTGGAGTCCACGTCGGTCGGGTATGGCTGGCGCTCGTTCTCCCGGCTGCTGGCAACTTCGCGTCCACCGCGGCGATGCTGCCGTCGGCGTGGAGCAGCGCGTTGGTGACCGCGGCTCTGGCCTGCTGGTGGCGTCGCCGCTACCCCAGCGCTATATTGTTGGTTGCTGCTACTTCTATACTGAGTATGTTTATGTGTGTTTCTTTATGATTTATAGTTGGTTTAAGGGCCAACCCACACGTACCACAACCACATGACATCGCAACGACAAAATGTCGTCGAGCAGTGGTTCGTGTGAATGGTGACGCTGCAGCTTTTTGTAGTTGCGTTGTGGCACCGACAAAATGCCGACGTGATTGCTTTGTCGCCAGTAGTTGCAATGTGCTTGCGATGTGGTTACGTACGAAAGTCAATGAAACGGAGGGGGGGCCGAGCGCGGGCGGTGTGCGCGCACTGTCATTGCATCGACGCAACGTTGTGGTTGCGACGTGGTTACGATGTGGTTGCGATGTGTTTGGCCGTGGTTGCTTCTGACAAGTTATCTGACAAGTGGTCGACAACGACTGCAAAATGTGGTAAGTACGAATGGCCCAGTTCATTTACTATACGAAATATACGCCCGACCACGTTGTGTGGTTGTCGTGTGGTTGCGGTTGTCATGTGGTTGTGGTACGTGTGGGTTGGCCCTTACAAGGTTTTACCTAGAAAATAAACTATTTACACTATCAGCTAATATTATAAAACGAAAGTATTTGAGATAGTATCTTCGTTACCTCTTCATGCTTAAACTGCTGAAGTGATTTTGATAAAATCTGATGTGCAGATACCATTATTCCCAGAAGAAACATTGTACGGTCCCTATGAGATTAACAAAGAGTCAGTTGTGACCAATATCTAGAGATAAACTACGATAACATGGCGCACCCTTCCAAAATTCAAAATGTTTGAAGTGCGTTGTCAAAACGTTTGAAGTGCGTTGTCTTGCGCGGTCGGCTAGTTATGATAAGTTGACAACAAATCTTGGTAATTAATAAGTGACATTAAGTGAAATATTATGATTGGTTGAATACTTACTACATACAAACTCTTTCATAAGGATATGACTACATTGAAACAGTAATTTGGAGGGGCGCGCCATGTTATCGTAGTTTATCTCTATTATCATATAGGTCATGCTCAGGGCCGTGCCTGGGTATATGGCCGCCTGCGTGCCAGTCTGTATGGCCGCCCCCAGGATAACATTAAAAAAAACTACTTTAATTTTTAATGTTTATTATTATACACAGGGCATCAAACCGGGAAAAAAATCAGTTTTTGGTTAAACGAAATCGAGAACGAAAAAAAAATATTGGTTTTGTTCCCAAAACCGGTTTCTGAAAAGAAAAACCGGCTAAAAACCGGTTTTATGAGATTTATATGTTTGGATGAAATTTAAGAAAAAAAAATGCACAAAATAAACATTTTTTTATTTAAAATTTAAACAAAAATAATAACATGAAAAAAATTATGGTATTGGTTTTATAATCACAGACAAAATAAACTATTGATTTTTAAATTTTAGATTTTGCTTTAAAATAATTGAATGAAATTTTTGTAATTTTGATAATATTTTCGTAATATGAAGGCCCCGCGTTACTCTACGTTAAGAGTACACTCTTGAGGCTCTGGAGGCTTGTAGGTATCGCGCGGAAGTGAGAACGTAAGGGGGTGGTGGGAGGCGGAGCTTTTCGAAAATCAGCTCGATCGTGCACGGTCGCGCCGACCCCTGCGTTAAATTAAAGACTTTAATAATATCGGATCACACACAGGACACAAATAACGATTTATCCTCGCTAGTCTATAGACTAATACGACTAATAACTAATAAGACGAATAAGACCGCTTACGCGACGCCGGTCAATTGAAAAAACTATTTCGGCTCTTCGCTCGTGCAATGTTCGAAAAAATTCGGATTCGCTGCATGACTAGGTATATAAATACTACAACAACATAATCAGTTTTTATACATTTCTTATTTCTGAGAAACTCTTTTTAGATAGATTAGATTAGAGAAACTGTTTTTACTTCGTATCTTAATGAAAACAAACCGATTGTATTTTTGCCCAGTAAACAACTTGTAACGATTTGGCCGCCTCTTAATTTCGGCCGCCTGCGTGCGGTGCACGCAATGAACGCCCGTCAGGCACGGCCCTGGTCATGCTTATATTCAACTTACTTATTACTCATAACTCATTACAATAACATTATTTATTTCAGGTTGGCCCTTCACGGCGCTATTGGGTGTGCCCATAGCATTAGACATGTTGGTATTGAAGCAACAGATATTCGAATTCATCAAGTGGTCGGTGATAGCTCTAGTCATATTCCTGGTGCCGACTGTAATAGTGGACTCATGGCATTACGGTCGTCTGGTGGTGACTCCGTGGAATATTATATCGTACAACATATTTACCGAACATGGACCGGACTTGTATGGGGTTGAGCCGTGGACATATTACTTTGTGAATGGATTTTTGAACTTCAATATTGTTTGGGTAAGTTCTGAATTCTGAATTTGAGCACATTCCGTATCAGAACTTCTGATACGGAATGTGTGTATTGTTGGGTTGGTTCTTTGTTATACATCTGTATTAATAGTACCTTGCAAGACTCCTTCATGAACGTAGAAAAAAAAAAAAGGCGGACGGAGTCTTATCTCACAGAACTGTGTCTTCAGAGTCGGCCACATACACAATCTTACGCCTGTCAAATGGTATGGACTAGCGTAATAATGTGTGCGTGCGGACCGTGTACATGCAGTCAGCTGGCCGACTCTGAAGGACACAGTTTTGTGTATGGTGGGACTCCGTCCGCCTTTTTTTATACGTCCATGGGTTCCATACTCAAAGAATACAAATATTACTAAAACTTCACCGTCTATACAGTCATCAGGTTGTTTCCCTAGGACCGTGAGAACTAGACAATTATCATAAATAATGTATTTCAGCGGCCACTATAACAACAAATACTAAAATCGTAGTAAATCTACAATCGCGCGTTTGCATTGCTACAGTTGTACGTGTGCATCGCTACAGACGCGCGATGCAAATGCGACTAAGGGCGAAGCCAAACGAGCGTAATTTGTGAGTTGTGAATCGCAGAATTTCGGTTCCCCAGAATTCTGCTGCATTCAGTTTCATACAAAAGTCATCTTTGATTCACACGAGCGTTATTTTGTGAGTCATGATTTGTATGAAAAGATATATTTTACGCGGCAGAAATTCTGCGACTCACAACTCACAAATTACGCTCGTTTGGCTTCACCCTAACGCGTTTTAGTAGCGATACATCTTCTGGCAGTCACATCTAATATATAAAATTATCGTGTCATGGTATGCGTAATTGAACTCCTCTGAAACGGCTCGACCGATTTTCGTGAATGTTAGCGAGCATATTATATCGGCTAGGGTTGGGAATCGAACATCTACTTTTTATATTGATAAGTGCATTTGTTGAATAAATAATAGCAAATTATTACAACTCGAGCTTGACGGCGAACATTGTTTGTGCGACGGGATATCGATGGACGTTGCCATGGTGACATAATTATTTAGTCATTTCAATAAAATAATATGGGTGAAATACTTTAAATGGCAAAACAATTTGCCGGAGCAGCTAGTTTATTCATAAATTCCTCTAATAAACATGCGTATGTGACAGTGAGTCTCGCTCACACAGGTGCTGTCTCTATCCTGCCCGCTGTTGCTAGCGGCGTGTGGCGCGGTCGCCCGCTCGACAGTCCGCGCGTCGTTCTGCGCTCCATACTGGCTGAGTCTTATGCCGCTTGCTCTATGGCTGCTGGTGTTTATGGCGCAGCCGCATAAGGAGGAAAGGTCAGGATATACAGGGTGTAACAAAAATAAGTGACAATACTTAAAAAAAAAAAAATTCACTTTTGTATGGGGAAACTCGTGACGCTCTTGCGGCGGGCCCTTGCCCATACAAAAGTGATAAAAAAGTTTCGTCTTTCAGAGCTGCCACTTCCACTATGAACTCTCTACAAGGAACGCGTACACACCCTAAAGTGTTATCACTTATTTTTGTTACCCACTGTATATGGTTTTGTTACTTTTATTGTATAGTTTTACGTCATAAGAAAATACTGAGAAGAATGATTGATTCTCTTGAATTTAGTTTTGTAACTATCACTAACTGCTAAGCAAAAATGATCCAAGCTGAAGCTGGCATATTCTTTTTAAAAATGTGTCTGCCTCATCTGGAAATACAAACATACATTTTGTCTAGATAAAAAACTAAGCAATTTCTCATTATTATGTTTTAAAAGCTTGTATTACAAATAATAATTAAACTTCTTGGTTCTAGAACATATCAAAATTCCATTTATACATTATCGTATAAAACAAATTATTGATATATAAAAAAATATTTTAAACACATAATCTAATTCAAAATTATCATTTCCAGATTCCTATATCCAGTATACAGCGCAATAGTATTAGCGGGCGCGGTGTCTTTAGACTGCGTACAGAAACTGACGTTCGCGCTCGGCACGGAACTGCTCGGCTGGCGGAGGGAGAGAGAGAGAAGACACTATCTCGCTTACACCGGCCCGCTGGTCGTTGTGTGCGTGCTGTTGGCTGGAGTTGGCGGTGAGTACATGTCATAGATTAAAAAGAGATAGCAAGAGATGTAAGACCACAGAAATAAATCAAGATAAAACGGCGACGCGTGTGCGTTGCTAAGGAATTGCGCGTGTCAATTTTTGCTTTGCATTTAGTTAGAGCAAATAACATACCCGTGGAAAGAAATACCTCCTTTTGACCGATTCGCTTTCGTACTTCTGTTTTTACTATTAGACACTGCACAATGAGTCATTTTTCCACAACCGCTCTGGTGTAATCAAGCCGAGACGTGCGCGCTGACCGAATGAACGTTCAACGAATCTTGCCCACTTGTGCAAGATTGAAACACGCGTACTCCACCCGCTTAGCCGTTCTATCTTGATTTATTTCTGTGTGTAAGACGGCGGAGGGAGCGAGAGAGATCAGACACTATCTCGCTTACACCGGCCCGCAGGTCGTTGTGTGCGTGCTGTTGGCTGGAGTTGGCGGTGAGTATCTCTACTCACCGCCAACTCCAGCCAACAGCAACAGCGTATAGAAAGAGATAGCAAAATGGAGAGAAAAAAAAGGAAGCGTACATCCAGTCGGCTGTCGGGTTTTTAAGGACTGGGTAAACTCGGGTTCCCCTCGGCTTACCCTATCGGCTGACCTAATTAAGTAGAAAACTACAGTGCTCCCAAAGTGATTAATTCGCATAGAAATTTTCGTAATTTTCCGGCAACGATCGTTTTTCCCGAGCATCGGAAGAAAACCTTTTATTGCGCATGTCCAAATCATGTCATGCCATAGCAACGCCGCAATTTGTTGGTGGCGTTGCCATGGCATGACATGGTTTGGACCATAGACTTATAATATATACTGTCGTATAGACCACCTGACAACCCGAAAATGCGTGACGATTTTTGATCTGTCAATGTGTGCGTGTGCTAGTGATGTATATTTTACTATCGATAGTATTGTCCGATCGAGTTATTTTACCTGCGTTTCTATGAGAAATAAATAATATGCAACTTTGACAGATTTTCTAATTCAAATTAGGTATCATATATTTTATTTGGCAGTAAAAAGGGGACGATTGAAAAGTAGATACACATTTTCGGTTGGGGTGATTTTTGAAGTGAAAACTTCTTTAGCGGCGTTAAGCACTTTTGTGGGATGGGCAAAAACTGTGAAACTCGCGTCAGATTCTCATGCTGATCGAAAAACCTTGGAAAAACCGTAAGACGGTTGGAGAGTAGTGTTTTGTGTCGAACTCAAACTTGAATTGATTGTAAGGGTTTCGATTAAATAAAAAAATCGATTTTTTAATAATCGATTTTCATAAAAAATGGGTTAAAAAAATGCGCAACGTTAATAATCAAGTTTTCACTTCTGCCGGCACTCCCGGAGTGCAACCCGTCTTTTTTTCAATCGTCGGATATGTTATAACATGAGGTTCTTATAACGGTAAATAATAATACATTTTAAAGTTACTTACTTGTTATTCAAGTAAAAACTATCTGACAAATCAGCTCTTACATTAATAGAAATGCAAAGATAAAGTTGAAAGTAAACGACAAACATAGTATATTATTTATTCTTAAATTAAATACATATCATAATACCCTTACACCCCCATTACATTTTTAGATTAGTTTTATGTTCTTGTTAAATACCGATAGGCATATCGATAAATTTGATTCAAGCCCTAGCGTATATGTAAACAATTTTAATGAAAAATTTTTCTTTAAAAATCGTGTAATTTAAGAACAATAGTACCTTTAGTTATGCAAAATATGAAAGTAAAGGGGAGGATAAACAATATTTTATTTGAAATAGAGAAATATAGACAGAATAAAGCTAAAATAAACACATCGTAGCAATTAGGGCATGAAGATTAATTACCTGTGAAATGTACATTTTTCAGGATTACTCCTATGATTTACACTGCAATCACTCACAGAACAAGTTACCATTGTTATATGTAATAGTATTTGTCGAAAATAATAAAGGATTTAAACAATAAATTGCAAATACCGAAAGGGCATAAAAACGGGTGACGACTTGGTGACGACCTGTCAAATGAAAGTGGTTAAAGTTTTCATTAGACTGCCTCTCTCTTTTCATCTTGTTATAATTCCATAAAGGATTTTCTTCTCTCTCGCACTCTTTGTTGGTCTTTAGCATCATACGTTTATGGTTTGGACATACTTGATACTTACTATGTCTACTTACTTACGTTTTATAGATTCGGGTGTTTCCGTGATTACGACAATTTGCGAAGATTTGCATACGCATTATTAATTTGGGACTTGGGAGTACTGAAGTACTGTGTAGCATAAAAAATGAGCTGTGTTAGGGCCAATTCACACCGGAATGGCAGAGGCGAGGCGAGCAGTTTCAGTGTCATATGATTTTAAACGTTATCTTCATTATTGTAAGATATCGGCGGCGGCAAGATGCCACGAGCGGCCACGAGCGTCCACGGGCGGCCGTAGATTTCTCAAGCGATACTATGTATTACAATAATGAAGATAAAATCATATGACACTGAAACTGCTCGCCTCGCCTCTGCCATTCCGGTGTGAATCGGCCCTTATAATATAACTTATGATTTATTGGGACCGGTTTTCTGATTTATAAAGACGAGAAACATTCGTCTTGATTCTGATACATAATCATAATTTTTATGTCACATTATTATATAAGTAACTAGCTGTCCCGGCAAACGTTTCTTTGCCATATTATAAAGTATATCGCCCGTATTATTTTATTGAAGTGACTAAATAAATATGTCACCATGGCAACGTCCATCGCTATCATGCCTGCCTAGTATACGCCAACGAGATATCTCTCTCTACATGTTTCTCGATGTTTGATAGTTTGTATCTTCATCTCTATTGACCCTAGCATGACAAACATTTTTTCTCGTGTAGATCTATCATCCAAGAACACATTTTTATAGCGTTTTGTCGAGATAATGTCGAGATTTTGACATTATGAGACGAGTAGTTTTTAATTATCTCGAGAGTGAGATACGAGATATATCTCGTTGGCGTATGCTAGGCAGGATGGTCGTCGTTTTTCTCGAGTTGTAATAATTTACTATTATTTATTCAACAAATGCACTTATCAATATAATAAGTACCGAGTAGCCGATTCTCAGACCTACTGAATATGCATATAAAATTTGGTAAAAATCAGTAAAGCCGTTTCGGAGGAGTTCGTGGACTAACATTGTGACACGAGAATTTTATATATAAGATAAATAATTTCAGGTTTGTCCCGCATAGCGGCGTTGTATCAGAACTACCACGGGCCCATGACGGTGCTACGCCCACTAAGCGATCACGTGACCAATGACCACGCGATCGATGATCACGCCAGTGACCACGTGATCGTGTGCTACGGCAAGGAATGGTACCGCTCCCCGTCTCACTTCCACCTACAGAACGCCCGTATACGCTTCGTGAAAAGCGAGTTTGACGGACAGCTACCCGCGCCTTACGATGAGCAACATAATGGTGAGTCAATAATCCATACTAATATTATAAATGCGAAAGCGTGTTTATCTGTCTGTCTGTTACCTCTTCACTCTACATGTTCTCGATGTTTGATAGTTTGTATCTAAATCTCTATTGACCCTAGCATGACAAACATTTTTTCTCGCGTAGATCTATCATCGAAATAACACATTTTATAGAGTTTTGTTGAGGTAATGTCGAGATTTTGACATTATGAGAAAAAAAAGAAGAAGACATTATGAGAGAAGTTTTTAATTATCTCGCGAGTGAGATATCTCGTTGGCGTATGCTAGGCAGGATGCTCTAACAACGTCATTTCACGTTTGTTATAGTAGGACGCGGCATTCTCGTACGATTGCTTGAGTCTCAAAAGTCAAAACAATTTGTGGTACGGCCCCAGAGCCCAAACTATTGCAATGCCAATATAAAAAAAAGACGGGTTGCGTTGCGGTTGGTTCACGCCCAAACTGCTCAACTGATTTTGCTGAAATTTGGACTTATGGAGGTACTTTGAGTTCCGGGAAAGGACATAGGATACTTTTTATCCCGGAAAAATGTACGGTTCCCGCGCGATAAACGAATTTTGGCGCAACGGTGTTGCGGGCGACATCTAGTTTATACATTTATATGCAAATTACTTTTTGAAAGGAAATTATTGACTTCGCACTAATAGTGACTCACCAGTCACCATAATGTTTTGAAGTATTCTTTATCCTTAATTGGCCACATAAGATATTCAATAGACAGTTAACAATTTCAATCTTTGTCTGATTTCAATTATTTATTTTCAGCTACCCGCATAATACACCCGCATTTCAACGACATGAACAAAGGCGACAACCGGACACTACTCAAGCCATCAGAGTGTCACTATCTCGTCGACTCGGACTTAGGAAGTCCTACCAAACTAGAACCGTCCTACCACAAAGATGCTACCTGGGAAGTGATGAATACCGTACCTATACTAGACGCGGCGAAGTCACATAAGATTTTCCGAGCGTTCTACGTTCCGTTGCTTTCTAGTAAACATTTAGTCTATGGTAACATGTATTTGTTGAAGAATAAGGCGCTCGCATAGTGTTGATAGTAGCACAGTTACTAGAGTTCGGTCACTGAACACGTAGAAATTAGCCATTGAACCGCTACTTGTGTCTCACTCGAACACGACGCGCGACGTAGCTATCTCCGTTCCACAAGAATCTGAAATTATGCGTGTTTTATGCCCGCAAAAATAGAACACATCTGGACATAAAAAATGCACATAAGAGTCTGTATACGAAATTTTGCCGATGAATACGAAATTGCAAAGGTTCTCTACAGAAATATTATTAGGTTTTAGCCCCTTATTATACTTAAAAAATATATATTAATTATTAGATTTAAAATATATTTAAGCGAGGAAAGCCAACTCGAGCCTTGCGGCGAGTAATATAATGTGAGATTTAGGTTGTTTTGAATCGTGTTTTTTGTCACAATTTGTTTTTTTTTTTCTTTTTTCTCGAATTGGATAGAATTTTATCTATAGATTATTTCTGTCGTTTTCTTTTTATGAATTACAGCTCCAAGTTGCCGAAATTAACAGCAATTCTTTGCCCATTTTCTCTAAAATTTTGCCGAGTTACATATTTTTTTACTCAACTATTTCATATTAAAGTGGTAAAAAGTAATTCCAACATTTTATAGACGACTTTCTCAGTACATTGTACTTTTTTCATACCGTTAAGACGTCAATACAATCCATAAACAGGTGATTTTCTAAACCTTTTACAGCAAAAATCACAAAACCGTCGCGGGTTTGAGTTGGATTATTTAAAAATATTTAAAAAGAAACTAGCTCCAACATTAGATTATAATTGAAATGATCTTACATGTTGTGCATTAAAACTTATAGAAATACTGTATTTTAACTGTTAAATCACGTCTGTTAAATCAGCGAAATCGGCAAATTTCGTATACGGACCCTTAACTCTCAAAAAATAAAAGTCTTCAATGGGGGCTTACTACTGGCTCTGCGTAGCTAGCTACTTGTCGAATATATAATATCTCGTAAGTCTGTGCATGCTTTTAGGTAGGATACTGTTAGGGTCACGCCAAACCGGAATGGTAGCGGCGCGGCGAGCACTTTCAGTGTCATAAGATTTTAAACTTTATCTTCATTATTGTAATACATAGTAGGTTTCGCTTGAGAAAACAAGCGGCCACAGGCGGCCGTAGACTTCTCAAGTGATACTTTATATTACAATAATGAAGATAAAGTTTAATATCATATTATGACATTAAAAGTGCTCGCCGCGCCGCTGCCATTCCGGTGTGGTGCGGCCCTTAGTGAAATATGTAGAGATATATTTTAAAACGCAGTTATCAAGCTCAACATTTTAGATATTTAAATGAAATAGTGCAATACAATTTTAATTTCATAAGTGGTAATACTAATACTTATAATTTATATCATAAATACATAAAGAAGTAAAAACAATAATTAATGAAGTTAAAAGCGAATAGTTCTGCTCTAAGATAATACAAGCAATAAGAAGTACAAGATAATTTATGGTGTAGACTTTAGAGATAAGAAAATGTACTTAAAACGAATGATTATCGAAAATAATAAAGTTAAACTTTCTACGAACAATTTAAAGTATAGTTTACATCGAGCCATTAATCTTGGCGCCAGTCTTGCAGAAGCCAGCATTGGCCTGGCGCCTGTTGTTTAGACCACGCTATCGCATTCACGGGTTTTCTTCGGGTGTCCACAAGTTTGCAAATAAAAAATATTAAATTTGCGGCATAGTTTGCTGTAGAAGAAATTTTAAGGAAAATATCTGCACTATTATGAGATGAGTTAATTGCAGTATTAAAAAAAAGAAAACGGAACTGCTTTGGATAAAAAAAAAAGGTTAAGCGATAGGCCTGGCTTGAAAAACTGTTCACAACAAGCCAATATTGGGACATTTCCTGCCGGCCTTAAAGACCATAATATACTGTGATTTTTTGGCATTGTAAAGCAAACCATGTGAGACAGCGTATTTTTCACAAACACCGAGTAATGTTCTTAATGCACCGACAGATGGCGCCAGCAGTACCATGTCGTCCGCGTAGCTAATATTGTTGACGCACACGTTTCCGATATGGCAACCGACACGAGTACCGCTAAGCTCCCGTATCAGTGAATCCACGTACAGGTTGAAGAGCCGGGTCGAGGTCTGCCCCCCCCCCTGCCTCACCTGCAACTATGTGTCAAATATTCCGAACCGTACAGGATGTACGGTTCGGCATATTTGTCAGCCCATCTCACATAGTTCACCTGATTGTACCAAAATTTGAGCGTCGGTAAAACCGTCGCGTCGGGCAAACTAAGAGTTTCCAGTTTTCGCCGCAAGATGTCGTAGGAGACGAGATCGAAAGCCTTGCTGAGGTCGAGGAAACAGGCGTACACAGGTGTGCGCCTGCTCGTGTAATATTTGACAGTGTGCTTTCAGTCTTCATTTCCGATAAAATATTATCATACAAACATATTACATAATATGTTAGTAATAATTTTGCGTCTACGCAATGAATTTAGGAAAAAAAGTTCTTATCATCGTCCTAAGATCTTTGTAAGGTAAACTAGTCATAATTTTAGATTACTAGATAAATAAATTAAGAGTTTATATTGTTTTCTCAGATTTTGTTCTAAAAAATTTGGATTAAAGTAGATAGCAGAGGTTTTATGTAATTGTAAATTATATTTTTTATCCACTTCTTATATACTTATGTTATAAACTTATAAATTTTATATTTTCTTTCAACTTTTGGTTACTGTATTTTTCAATGTGAATTAAGGAATTTTGTCAATGATAATAATGTAAAATATTCATGAGTTTATTAGGCATAAGACCACCAAAGAGAAAAAGTGTTTTGCATTTTTGTAATAATTGTAATTTTAATTGATTACAATGTTTTTGGAAATATAATTGTTTTATTTTTCTCTATTTATTCTAAATCTACCTTTTGTGCCGTGTGATGTGAAAATAGGAAAAAATTAAAATTTTGTATGCAGAATGATTTAGCCAACCTGATTTAGAAAATGATTTTATTAATTTTTGTTTTCTTAGTTTATAAGTCGTGTAGCTTTATGTAATTTTTGTAAATTTGTTTTGTATATCGTTGTTATATTTATTTTATTTTATTTAATAAATTCTCAGTATTAAATTAATAGCAGGATGAGGGAAATAGTTCACGTCCAGGTTGGAAGATGCGGGAATCAAATTGGTGCAAAGGTATGTTTAATTTTATTAAAAAATACGTTATTAGGCAGGTGATTTATTCATATAGATATTCTGCAAAACTTTTGTTAGACTACGCCTTTTCATATTAAAAAAATTTGGGCCCTTCACTGAAGTGTTAAAAGTTCGCATCTGGTAATTTAGTTTTGGGGCATTATTGTACTGTTTTCTGTTCTTATCTAGTAAAATGGAACTGCGTATGAAACTATAGCAATAGTTCTTTGCGCGGGTCAAAGTGACAAGTAAGGTACACATAGGCACCATCAGAGAAGTTATCAGACCTATCACCTAAGTAATTTCTACGCTATACTTACCTTAAATATTCTCAAACTTTTCCAGTTCTGGGAGGTGATATCGGACGAGCACGGCATCGGCCCCGACGGCCGCTACTCCGGTGACAGCGACCTCCAGCTGGAGCGGATCAACGTCTACTACAATGAAGGCGCGGCCGGCAAATTCGTGCCGAGGGCCACCCTCGTCGATCTCGAACCTACGACCATGGACTCCCTGCGAGCCGGACCGTACGGCGAGATATTCCGACCAGACAACATAGTTTACGGAGCAACCGGCGCAGGCAATAATTGGGCTAAAGGATACTACACGGAAGGCGCAGATTTGCTCGAACCAGCTCTAGATGTGATCAGGCGCGAAGCTGAAGGCTGCGATTGTCTTCAAGGCTTCCAATTCATTCACTCCCTCGGTGGTGGCACCGGCTCGGGCTTGGGAACGCTACTCCTTAACCATATCCGAGAGGAGTACGCGGATAGGATCATCCTCACGTTCTCAGTGATACCCAGTCCCAAAGTATCGGACACCGTGGTCGAGCCTTACAACGCTACGCTGGCGGTTAACCAACTACTCGAGAATTCTGACCAAAGCTTCTGTATAGACAACGAAGCGTTATACGACATCTGCTTCCGAACTCTCAAGCTGAAGACACCGACGTACGGTGATTTAAATCATCTAGTGTCATTAGCTATGTCGGGAGTCACAACATGCTTGCGGTTTCCTGGACAACTAAACGCGGATTTGCGGAAGTTGGCAGTGAATATGGTGCCATACCCGCGTCTACACTTCTTCATGCCTGGTTTTGCCCCACTTACCTCACGAGGCAGTCAACCTTACCAGGCTCTTACGGTCCCAGAGCTGACTCAGCAGATGTTCGACGCGAAAAACATGATGGCCGCCTGCGATCCACGGCACGGCAGATACTTGACCGTAGCAGCGGTATTCAGAGGCCGAATGTCTATGAAGGAAGTCGATGAGCAAATACTAAACGTCCAGAATAAGAACAAGGATTACTTCGTCAAATGGATACCCAACAACGTGAAAACAGCGGTGTGCGATATTCCCCCAAGAGGCTTGAAGATGTCTGCCACCTTCCTCGGGAATACCACGGCGATCCAGGAGATTTTCAAGCGGATAGCGGAACAGTTTGCGTCCATGTTTCGAAGGAAGGCCTTCGTCCATTGGTATACTGGGGAAGGGATGGATGAGAGTGACTTTTCAGAGGCAGATAATAATATCAGTGATCTGATATCGGAGTACCAGCAGTACCAAGATGCGACGACCGATGATGATGAGTTAGAAGAGGAAGAAGAAGTCGTAGAGGAATGAGTTTTGTATTGTTTTGTTAAAGTATAGTAAATTATTTATGACAGTAAATGGAAATAATAATATATCAAAAACCCGACTTGTTTTATAGCTCTAGTAAACAGAAATTAGGTTAGGCATAAAGGTCCAGGTTTTATGGACTTCATAAAGCATAGCTATAATGCCAAAAAAACGGCTCAGCCGCATAATAATAAAGTGTGCCATCAGGCGATATTTATGTGCTTACTGGCCCTTTTATTATATTTCGTAGTAGCTGGTAGTATAGCCCAGTCACCAAAAAAGTTAAGACATCCAACCTCTTTATATTTTTGACATCCGTTTTGAATAAAATATTCGAAGATCGAACATTTTCAAATAATTTTTATTGGACAATTGTCTTTTGGACATTCTGAAAAATTTTCTCGTACGATGCACATGCAATAGTTTTTTTTTTGTATTTTTTACTATTTTAGAGATAAGCTTATTCGAAATTAAATCGTAAAGTCTCGTTTATTTTGGGTCTAAATTCTTCGTGCGTGAAAATGAGGGAAATCGTCCACATCCAGGCCGGCCAATGCGGAAACCAGATTGGAGCCAAGGTAACTAAACGTAACTCATACTTATGTTAAAAATCTTTAACATAATAATATAGCTTTTCCCGTCACGGAAATCTAGGAAAGCGTAATGTATCCAACCTTTAAATTTTTGCTGTTCACTGCTTATAACTTAGCTTAAGTTTAGCCGATGCATATAAGTCCATACATTTAACTAGGATAGAAATTATACGTCCCATTACGAGACGGCATACACTTTCAAAATCTACATTATTTACATGGGCCTGTTTCACGACTTCCTGATAGGCTATGCACCATCTAACTTGACAGATAGAGTATGGAGAATCTGTCAAATAAGTTGTGGATAGCCTATCTGGCACTTATGGCACTATTGACACTACTGGCGCTGGACGAATCTTCTGTCGACTTTCGAGGCGCCGGAGTTCTGGCCGATGGATGTAGTCTACCGGAGGTTCCGGGGGAGACTCCGGAACGAAGCGTCGAGTCACGTCGCCGGCAAAAATTAGTGACAGTGTTAGTTTATAAGTGAATATAAAATATGTATGTTAGTTTATAAGGTATTTATTATATTATTAATATGTATAGATTTAAGGTATTTGTTATATGGGTCTCCGATGCCCGAAATAAAGATGATTTGATTTTTGATTTGATTTGACTTATCAGGATGTTGAAACAGGCCCTAAGACTTATAAACGATATTTAAAACTGCAACACCCACTCTAAACCCGTAGGTATGCGACGCCGTCAGTATCAAAATGTTATTTTTTTCAGTTCTGGGAGGTGATCTCCGACGAGCATGGCATCGACGCGACCGGCACCCACACGGGCGACTCCGAACTGCAGCTGGAGCGCATCAACGTGTACTACAACGAAGCCTCCAGCGGAAAGTACGTGCCGAGAGCCATCCTCGTAGATTTGGAACCAGGCACCATGGACTCCGTAAGATCTGGGCCTTTCGGTGAAATATTCCGCCCGGACAACTTCGTTTTCGGCCAATCAGGCGCCGGCAACAACTGGGCGAAAGGACACTACACGGAAGGCGCGGAGCTTGTGGACTCTGTGCTGGACGTCGTCAGAAAGGAGGCGGAGGGCTGCGATTGCCTGCAGGGATTCCAGCTAACGCACTCCCTGGGCGGCGGGACCGGCTCCGGTATGGGCACGCTCCTCATCTCCAAGATCAGGGAGGAGTACCCCGACAGAATAATGAACACGTTCTCCGTCGTGCCTAGTCCGAAGGTATCG
This sequence comes from Polyommatus icarus, assembly GCA_937595015.1. Classification (NCBI taxonomy): domain Eukaryota; kingdom Metazoa; phylum Arthropoda; class Insecta; order Lepidoptera; family Lycaenidae; genus Polyommatus; species Polyommatus icarus. The sequence goes on along the minus strand of OW569328.1, from coordinate 19,767,295 downwards.
GATACTGTCGTGGAGCCCTACAACGCCACCCTCTCGGTGCACCAGCTCGTCGAAAACACGGACGAGACGTACTGTATAGACAATGAGGCGCTCTACGACATCTGCTTCCGGACCCTGAAGCTAAACACTCCCACGTACGGTGATCTCAACCATCTGGTGTCGGCGACGATGTCTGGCGTTACCACCTGCTTGAGGTTTCCCGGGCAATTGAATGCGGATCTACGAAAGTTAGCAACCAACATGGTGCCGTTCCCGCGACTCCACTTCTTCATGCCCGGCTTCGCGCCGCTCACGTCGCGTAGCAACCAGCAGTACCGAGCTCTGAGCGTGCCCGAGCTGACACAGCAGATGTTCGACGCGAGAAACATGATGGCCGCCTGCGACCCGCGCCACGGGAGATACCTCACGGTCGCCGCCGTCTTCCGCGGCCGCATGTCCATGAAGGAGGTGGACGAGCAGATGCTCAATATACAGAACAAGAACAGCGAGTACTTCGTCGAGTGGATCCCCAACAATGTGAAGACGGCGGTCTGCGATGTTCCCCCGCGGGGACTCAAGATGTCCGCCACATTCATAGGGAACACGACGGCCATTCAGGAGCTGTTCAAGCGGATTTCGGAGCAGTTCTCGGCTATGTTCAGGCGGAAGGCCTTCCTCCACTGGTACACGGGCGAGGGAATGGACGAGATGGAGTTCACAGAGGCGGAGAGCAACGTCAACGACCTGATCTCGGAGTACCAGCAGTACCAGGACGCCACCGCTGATGATGAAGGGGATTTCGAAGATGAACAGGTAATAGAGGAGTAGTCTTGTCTGTCGTTTGTTAGTGTTCAGTGCAATATGTTTTGTGAAATCGTTTTGTTAATAAATATAAAAAAAATATTTGAAATAGTTTTACTACGTGCTTAGCGGGCACCTAGGGCCTAGAGTTAAAATTGTACAATAATAATTGATCGTCTACTGCAGCGGTTCCCAACTTTTTCAATGTCACTACCCTTATGAGCAAGTATGGGAATTAAGTTTACCCCTAGCTAATTTAAAATAATTCAACCATACAAATTCGACCAATAGACCTGCGGGACTAGCTTGTTTTGAGGTGTTAAGTTTCAAAAATTCTAGTTTCTAAATTTTTGCACACGGATGGAGTGATATCTTATTAGGTTATTTTTAAATTTTGTGTCATTTCTGATGATAGGTTTTTGAGAAAATTAAAATTTAGTGGTCGATTTTTTAAAATTTGTATAAAACTAGCCAGCAAAAACTTAACTTAAAAATAACAATAGCATCATATCGAGATTAGTCTTCGGATTGTAGGTATAGTTCTTGCAATCTACGAGTGCGCGTCGCCTTTATTTGTAGTTGGAAATGTGAATAGACATTTTCGTTAGTGTGCGTAGGTACCCGACGGAGCAGTCAGTAGTTCGATCATAACTTTTTTTGGTTCCTTTAGGTATAATTAACCTCGAAGTAATCTGTGGTCGGTAAAATAATCAAAATTATTGAGAACTCCCACATTTGAGAAGAGTTTTGGTTTATTTGTAGTTATGTAATCTATCTCATTTCTAATTTTGCTGTTGGGAGATTCCCACGTCCATTTCCTTCCCTGTTTCTTTTTATAAAAAGTATTCATAATATGTAAGTTATTTTCTAACGCGTAGTTTACAAATCTTTGTCCGTTATCGTTTCGGTTGCCAGTTGTATATAATCCAATTATTTTATCTTCGTTCTTTCCTTTTTGGCCAATTTGACTATTAAAGTCTCCCATCACAATAACGGTGTTATACAGGGTCTCCATTGTCTCATTTAATTTTTCGTAAAAGCTATTTTTAATTTTCTTTTTTGCTACTTCAGTAGGAGCGTAAACTTGATTGATGTGGGGTGTTTGTAACTAGGAAGATTAATGTTTAGGATCGCTATCCTGTCTGAAACTCCAATAAACTCTATTATGTTATTTTTCAGATATTTTTTTACTAAAAATACTACGCCGTATATTCCTTGTGTTTCGTTTTTGTAGAATAATATGTTATAAGCCTTAAACTAAGGATTTTATTAAACAAAAATCAGAAACAAATGATTTTAATTAGCAAAACAAGTTACACTTAACAATTAGACAAACAATTATAGAACAAAGTTAACATTCATTACACGAAAGTTATAAAATCTACCCAACTACACTTTTAAACTAAAAATTAGTTATATACAGCACAATTTAACGTTAACACAATAGTGGCTCACTAGTCCTATTCTACACGCCCTAATACAATCCCTAATATCACCTGATCGTTGTTGCACGAGCAAAGAGAGCGAATCACAGCACATAACGTCTTATATAGGTCACGAGCATGTCACTTGTCACAGCACTAGTTTGACAGTTGATAGCTGTCAAGAAATCGAACTTGACAGCTTATAGGTGTTGCCAAGATGTTCCGCTAACACGGCCTCTCCTGACGGTGGGTCGTCCACGGCCCAAAATGCGGTGGACTATGGGTCCTAGGGTTCAACATTGTCTTCCAGTGATGCGTCGGCACTTCCACATGGATCTGGTGGAGGTAAGGCAGGATCAGTTCCAGATCCCGTGCTGCTGGAGGTTGCCTGGTCCTCGTTCTCACAGTTTTCAGGATCATCATCTGCGAACAAGAGCACTGAGCATTAAAAACGTTTGAAGACAACACAAAAACTTTTTTTTTTTTTTTTTTTATTCCTCTGTCACATATCTTTCAGTCAATTCATACATCTGATACAAATTTCACTTATAACACACTCGTCATACACAAACATAATTAAAAATATGTCTCATCTGCCGTCTAAACTCAGACTGGTCAAATACAATTGACCTGAGAAATGCAAAATAGCAATTCCCCTGCCGATGGACATCCTAGTGCCGTCTACTTGACATGTCGCATATCAAGTCTGCCAACAGCACCCATTTGCCGTCAACCTGATAAATCGTTTATCAGATCTGCCAACGACAACCATCCGTCGTATACCCAACTTATGAGTGGGTCTGCCAACCATCTATTTATTTAAATCCACATGTCAGACACAACGCCACCAGCTGCTATTCTTTTGTAACGCGATAGTAACTAGTGGAGATGTGAGTGCTGGGGATGAAAATAAAAGTGGTCAATTACTTACTATGAAAAAATGCAGCACACGTCTCCGGGCACCACTCGCCATTCCAAGGCACCATGAACTGCGCTGCCGCCTGGGTCGTTTTTCCGTAGCTGCCGCTAAGTAACTTGAGTTTGTATCGACCCCTCGGCAGCACATCGATAACCTTGTACGGTCCTCGGACACCGGAATCTAATTTTCCTGTAGACTGGGAAAATTTTATTACAAAGACGAGATCATTAACTTTGAACTGACGAGGTGGGTGCTTGCTACGATTTTCGTGAGCATCTTGACGTGCTTGATTATCATCAAGATGCTGTTTAGCTTTACGTCTTGTAATTTCACGCAATGCTTCTCGATTCGGTCCAGGGCCACTTGCTGCTAAGTCTCTTACCAGCCCTTTAATAACTGGTGTGGTGGCTTCTGTACCTATTAAAAGGTTAAGTGGAGAGGTGCGCGTGGACTTCTGCTTGGTGATATTGAGAATCAGTTGAAGCTTCCAGAGTACGTCCGACCATGAGGCACGTTTATGATTCACTTCTATGCGAATCATATTTAACACTGTTCTCACGTACCTCTCGACTTGACCATTCGCATGGTGCATCTCCGGCGTGATGAAGTGAAGATTACACCCGAGGTCGTTGATCCACGTAGTAAATTCGCTGGACTCGAACATCCTTCCTTTGTCAGTGACCATGAGCGAGGGAACCCCGAACAACGAGATAGATTGGGTTGTTACTCGTTTTAGCTCACTCACGTCTTGACGGCGAATCGGGTGTAGCAGACAGAATTTTGTGAATGCATCGACCATAATAAGAAGAAATTTGTACCCATCAGATACAGGTAATGGACCCAATACGTCGACATGAATCGTATTGAAGGGAACATCTGGCTTATCCCACGAAGTGATGTGCTGCTGTGGAGCTCGAGGTACACGCTTCTTTGATAAACATACCAAACAGTGAGCCACGTACTTGTTTACAAAATGTTTCAGCCCCGGAAACCAAAAATGTTTTAGAATAAGATCGATGGTCTTGTCCACACCGATATGCTCATGTTCGTCGTGGAACACTCTTAATAAACTAAGTCTATGTCCCTTGGGGACGTAGCAGAGGAGTCTAGACTCCTCTCCCACTGGAGTGTATCGGTAGTACAAAACCTCGTTCTTAGATACGTACCTATTTGGATCTAACTTACCTTCCTGTAGACTTTCCAAAAGTCTCTGTGTGTCTTCGTCAGCCGCCTGAGCTATCTGAGCCCAATTGCGAGGCTTTGAAATTTGGTTAGCTAAATAAGGAGGGTTACGGCTTAAATAGTCGGCATGTGGCATCATTATTCCCTTTCGATATTCGATCGTGAAATCAAAATCTTGGAGATAAATCCACCACCTCGCGACGCGTGGAATTAAATCTTTTTTTCGTTCCGTCGACTTCAGCGCATTACAGTCAGAGACGACGACAAATCTCAATCCTACAAGGTAATGGCGAAAATGTTGTAGTGCTTTAACTACCGCCAAAGTTTCAAGCTCGTAAGAATGATACTTGGCTTCAGCTCCCTGTGTTAATCTACTAAAGTAAGCAATAACGTGCTTCTTACCATCCTGATGCGTCTGAAGAAGTACTGCTCCGTAGCCTACGCTGCTTGCGTCTGTGTGGACTTCAGTACTTAGATCGGGATTGAAAATGGCTAAAATTGGTGCACTTGTTAATTGCTGGATTATATGCTGGCGGGCTGTTTCCTGCTCATTTCCCCAGTGAAACGGAACAGATTTTTTAGTTAAACCACTTATGCAAGAGGTTTTGGTGGCATAATCTTTAATGTAGCGACGGAAATAGCCCGCAAGACCAAGAAATTGTCTTACCTGCTTGACATTCGCTGGTGGAGAAGTATTCACCAGAGCTTCAACCTTTCTAGGGCTCGGCTTAACCTGACCACTGCTGACCAGTCTCCCAAGGTACTCTACCTCGGTAGACATAAATGAACACTTACGTAAATTAATAGAGAACCCAGCCTGGGTTAGGGTGTTGAGCACGCGGTGTAATAGCTCCACTCCGTCAGGAATTGTATTGCTCAAGAGCAAAACATCGTCTACGTAAACCAAAACATTACCTTTATCGATGTGTTTTCGCAGTGTATCATTGATGATCCTTTGGTATACTATCGGAGAGTTGGCCAATCCGAACGGCATTTTAACGTATTCAAAATGGTCTTCTGGAGTAACAAAACCTGTAAGATGAATACAGTCCTCCCTAATGGGTATCTGGTGGAAACCAGTCGCCATATCCAAGCTGGTGAAAAATTTGAAGCTCCCCAAACGATCAATGTGATCATCAATTAAGGGAAGGGGATACCTGTCTTTGACCGTTATTTTATTGAGGGCTCTAAAGTCTACGCATAGGCGATCTGAACCATCACGCTTCTTCACAAGGATTATTGGGCTGGCATACTCAGATTGAGAGCGTCTAATAATTCCTTTCTCTAACAGATCGGTTGTTATACTGCGAACCTTGAGTTTTTCTTGGTAAGAAAGTCTGTACGGTCGGTATACAATAGGCGTAGAACTAGTAAGTTTAATTTCCATTACTCCCGTAGTAACGGTTGTGGTAGCCGTACCGGAAATCAAGAATTTGGAAAACTTTCGGATTACTGACATCAAAATTTCCCGTTCCTCACCTTGAAGTGGTGAGTTAACTTCTATATCAGCCGACTCAACCGCGTGAACACTAATAACATTTGAGTGCGTAAGATATTGATGATCTTTAGTGCGAACGTAACACCATCTCGATTGAGTACGTCGGTACCAATAACGATAGGGGTATTCATGCACGATTCTGGTACTATTACTAAATCTACTTCTAAAGATATATCGTTAAATTCAAGAGTAACCGTTACGTAAGATGTACACTCGATTTCCTTATCGCTAATTCCTTTTATTACGCATCGACGAGTTTCAGGTTGACACGAGAGATATTTTAGGGCACTAGAGGAAATAAGTGAGATATTAATTGCGCCACTGTCGATTAAGACGTCCATAGGGATGCCATTTACAACGGCTACGGTCACGTCCTTAGTTTTAAGTGAGTATTTGGAAAGATCTGAACATAAATTAACGTTTTGCTGGTTACGATTCTCAGAACGAATTTTAGAAAAGCAATTTTCTTCTTTATGGCCAGGTTTTTTGCAAAAAGTACACGTCATACTTAAGTTCGATTTCATGCGCGGGGCTATGTCCGTATTGGTTTTAATTTTTTTTGGACAATTACTTCGAACATGGCCCTTTTCACCGCAATTAAAACATGATTTCTCACCACTAACGATTGGTTTACTTTGATATGGGCGTTTTTGAGAAGGACGATTCAACGTAGGAAAATTATTATGCTTATGCGGCTTAGAATAAATCGACAGAAACGACACTAGCTTATCAGAAGTTAACTCGGCATTAGCAGCTGCTGCTCTTATTTGAGGGTTATCAATACCGCGAATCACAATAAGCGTTCTTAACTCCTCGCTAAGACCGGTTACTACTCGAAGACGTAACAACGTGCGACGCGCGTATTCAGCATAAGTCGTATATTTATCAGAAGTATTTTTCATGGCTTCAAATAAAATATTAGCGAAATCTAATTTACCGGGACATAGAGGAATAAATTCTTGTTTAAAATTAGACCACGTACGATCATTCGTTACCCACTCGTTTAACCAAATTTTCGCATCCCCTTTAAGACAAGCGGCTACACGAGATAAGCACTCATGGTCACTCCAATTATTCGTATTTTTAGCGAGCTCGACCTCCTTACACCACGTGTCGATATTGTGGATTGAAGGGTCAAAGTTAGAGACAAAGTAATTTTGGGACCTCTCTGGCCGAATAGTAGAGATAGCTTTGATAATAGCTTGTGCCAGTGTAGATGATTCGGAAGCTTGAAACGAACCGTAAGATTGACCACAATCATTAGGCGTAGAATTTACTGGACCGGGTACAATCAAAGACGAACGGACGTGTGTATTATTTACCAGAGAATTGTCGTTATCGACCACTTGTAACACTTCAGTATGATCACGGTTTTGATTTGTGATATTTGGCGAGAGAACGGGCGTTTCCGTACGTCGAACACTACGAGTACGGTCTATTTCCGTTAGACGCCGGCTTGGTCTTTTTGAATTACGATATTCGTTATTTGAAGCACTATTATCGCTGCTACTGCTAGAAGAAATCGAACGTTTACGGTTCCTAGTACGGGAACGCGTTCTATTTTTAGAATTACGCGAATACGAACGACGTGTAAGCGAACGTGAATTTCTTTCAGTGCGGCTACGCTTTTGTCCCGAATTATTCTGTGACTTTTTCTTGGACGGGCTTCCCGAGCGTCGATGCGTTCGTTTTATACGTTTTGATCTATTACGCGACCTACTACGCGACATTGTGTTTTAACTTATCACTTAGTGTAAGTAACGGAACAAATATAAGCACTTAGAATTCACACAAAAGAAAATAACCGTTTTAAAAACTAACGAGCGTTTGAGGTGGGTAGATTTAAATAACTATTTGTTGTATTGTGGGCTTTATGAGGGCTTATTATCCCGGTTCTGATATAAGCCTTAAACTAAGGATTTTATTAAACAAAAATCAGAAACAAATGATTTTAATTAGCAAAACAAGTTACACTTAACAATTAGACAAACAATTATAGAACAAAGTTAACATTCATTACACGAAAGTTATAAAATCTACCCAACTACACTTTTAAACTAAAAATTAGTTATATACAGCACAATTTAACGTTAACACAAGCACAGTGGCTCACTAGTCCTATTCTACACGCCCTAATACAATCCCTAATATCACCTGATCGTTGTTGCACGAGCAAAGAGAGCGAATCACAGCACATAACGTCTTATATAGGTCACGAGCATGTCACTTGTCACAGCACTAGTTTGACAGTTGATAGCTGTCAAGAAATCGAACTTGACAGCTTATAGGTGTTGCCAAGATGTTCCGCTAACAATGTATTATTTATGTTCTTCTATATTTTCTTTCGATCTCCGTACATCACTAACACCAAGAATATCCCAATTAATGTTGTTCAATGCTTGTTCTAGTTCTGTTGAACATTCCTCTGACTTTAATGATCTTACATTTAATGTTGCTATATGGAGCCTTCTTTTCTTATTATTATTTGTCTTATTTTCCATATCTGATATTGTATTTTGGGGGTGTTGGTCGGTAACCCTGCGGTGACCAACCGTTTTGGGGTTTTCTTAATTTTTTCTTATGTTATTGTTTTTATATAGTGTTCTTATTTTGTTACCGGTGTCTAGCAGTTCCTATGCGTTATGTTGTTGGGATGATTTTTCAGTCGATGACGTAGATCTTGCCCTCAAGTACTCGAACGCATTTGTTTTTTTAACCGACTTCCAAAAAACGAGGAGGTTATATGCTCGGCTGTGGATTTTTTTTTTATTTTTTTTTATTTTTGTATGTTCAACGATTACTCCGCCGTTTGTGAACCGATTTTCGAAATTTTTGTTTTGTTGTATTAGGTTTCACTCCAATTTGGTACCATGTTCACAAAAGTGGTGACCTGATGATGGGATCCAGGAGTAATCGAGGGAACTCCTCGAAATTTATATGGAAACATATGGTAATTTTAGTTTTATGTGAAGTGTACTAAGAATATGCTACCAAAAAGTCAAATATTGGGTCAAGGTATACCATGGTTTCGAAGATGCTGAGAGAACTCCTGACTCCTTATAGATACACGTTTGGGAGTTTCGGCGTTGTTTTAAGAACAGAAAGCATATTATACTACCACGCAATTAAAATTCATCATCATCATCATCATCATCATCATCATCATTACCACGTCGTGTTAAGGTCACCAATGTCTCATGGCACAAAATAGGTAATAGTACAACTTACAAGGCATAGGTATGGATACAATAATAATAATTATGTACATAACAACACCAATTATTAATATAGGCTGTTTATACACGGCGGTCGGTGCGGCGTCGGCGTGTGCGTAAACATCGCGGCATTGCGTCGTACCTATTCAAGTTCTAATGTCAGGTAATGCCGCGCTGCGAGCATTTTGAGTGTCATAATATGATTTTAAACTTTATCTTCATTAATGTAGTACAATATAGTATCGCTTGAGAAAGGCGCAGGCGGCCGCGAGGCCGACTTTCCAAGTTTCTCATGCGATAGTACTATGTATTACAATAATGAAGGTAAAGATTAATATCATAATATTATTATGACACTGAAAATATACTCGCCGCGCCGCTGGGTGTGATTCGGCTCATCCTTCGATCGCGGATTCTTGGAAATCCATTGTTTTGGCGGCCGCTTTGGAGTTGAAGCGTTAAATTGTTAAATTACCTAGCACGCATAGGGTTGTGTTCACTTAGATTTTTTTAAATGTATTATTTAAATTTATCTACTTGATATTTGGGCCTTGGGGTATTACAAATTGTAATAAGATACGTAGAATAAACGCAGTAATTCGACGCGTAGGGTGGTATGGTCACTAAGTCACTACTCACTAGTTCACTACCACCGACGACCACTTATAAACTCGCGGACTATGACGGAGGTCATCTTGGAGGGTTAATTAATATTTCTAATAACAATACGAGATCAATAATTACCACTCAAAATGTTGACTATTCAAATTTCAATGCTCACTGCTCACACCAATGGTGACACATTTCTGATTTCACACAGCCAATACAACTGTATAAAACTCCTACGTACAAGCGATACTGCGATTCAGGAGCACCTCAGCGAAACCTAATGAATACATCGTGTAACTAAAACTATATGAACAACAATCGGAGTTCGGACAAGCGATAGCGCCGACAGAGCGCCTCAATGACATATAGTGAAGACAATATAAAACTATTTTTTATACAATGTAAATTGGCACTAATTATAGTTTATCTACTAGGTAACTAAAAAGAGTGAAATTATTATTTTTAACAAAAAATTAAAACCGACTTCCAAGGTAAAAACAATAATAACATTCTTATAATATGAACTAAAAACTAAAAAGTATTAAATAATTTTCCTCTCTAAATGTGCCTTTTTCCGAATTCAGCTAAACCTCAACTATTTCTGTACTCAACCTTCATCATTTTGAAGTCGGTGCCAGTTCCATAAGTTTCAAATTTTATGTCAAAGAAAATATAAAGATTCCGCTATATCTGGTACCGACTTCAAAATGATGAAGGTTGAGTACAGAAATAGTTGAGGTTTAGCTGAATTCGGAAAAAGGCACATTTAGAGAGGAAAATTATTTAATACTTTTTAGTTTTTAGTTCATATTATAAGAATGTTATTATTGTTTTTACCTTGGAAGTCGGTTTTAATTTTTTGTTAAAAATAATGCAGTTTAAAGGGTGCAGCAGTATTTTTAGATCCACTGGGAAGTGATGTGTTTATGCTGCTTGGTGATGTCGACGTCTCTCTCTTTCTTTTTTCTTTGTCTAATGTTGCTTTAAAAATTATTTTATTGTTTCTAATGAATGCGTTCTTTCCATTCTGTTTTTCTTGTTTAAGTTTTTCTTGTAGGTTCTTTCGCATTTCACAAATACATTAATATCTCTTAAATACATACAAGGCAATGGTAAAATGTGAAATTTTTCAAATAATGGTTTACAGTCTATCCAGTGACCACGCTCCACATATTGCTCTAACGCACTTTTTTGTACTCTAAAAGCTCTTTCAACTTCAACTGAGTTGCCCCACAGTAAAAGACCGTACGAAAGTACAGAGGATACATAAGCATGGTAGGCATTTAGAGCTGCTTCAACCGATACCAAAATTCGTAATTTTTTTATTGCGTAGATTATTTCTAAGTAATTATTTCTAATTTACTACATACAATATTATGTTCTACGTGTAATTTCCAGTCGGAGCGATTATCAATGATTAGTCCTAAAAAAATTGTGTTATTTACCATGTCAATGTTTGTATTATTATATTGTATGTCAAGATTGATTTTTTGTGTTTTAGTGTGTCCGAATTGTATAATTTTTGTCTTATTTAGATTTACTTTTAAGTTGTTTTCAAGCCATTTTAATATTTTGTCAAGTATGTTTTCAATTAAGTTTTGAAATACTTGATTATTTTTACATTTAATTGCCAAAGTTGTGTCATCTGCAAATAATACTATTTTATGATCAATAGCATTGGGAAGATCATTGATATAAAGTAAAAACAGAATTAAGTATAAGACCTATGTTTTTCACGATTGCATTATTTTACCATTTAGAATAAAACATGTTAATTTGATATTTATTACACACACTAACAGCTAGGAAACGCAAATATTTCATTGACAATTATACTCATGTGACCCTAGCCCTAGAACCGTACCCATCTTAAACTTTATCTAACGGTACCCTGGGGTACTAGCGCACCCCAACAATAATAACATATTTTAAAAAATATAATAATAAAGTTTATATTATTAAATCAACTTACATAGACTTTTTAACAATAATCTGTCTTTCTGAACCTAATTAAATCGAATTAATTAGGTACTATGAAACAATGCGGATTATGATTTATGACGTACTAGCTGTCCCGGTGAACTTCGTGTCACAGGTCACTTTAAAACCTTCCCTGGACTTCTACGAATATTTTAAGACTAAAATCAGCCCAATCCGTTCAGCCGTTTTCGAGTTTTAGCGCGACTAACACATTCAAAATCCATTTTTATATATAAGACTAGCTGTCGCGGTGAACTTCGTGTCACTTTAAAAACTTCCCTGGACTTCTACGAATATTTTGAGACTAAAATCAGCCCAATCCGTTCAGTAGTTTTCGAGCTTTAGCGCGACTAACACATTAGAAAATCCATTTTTATATAATATATAAAAATGGATTAAAAAAACTACTTATCTTTGTCCAAACGCCTGATGGCAACCCTACTTGCAAAGGTACTGAAACCAATTTGTCAGTTTCATTTTACAAATACATAAAATTCAAATCATCGAACAGTGAACACGATAAAGCCGACTTCCAAGGTAAAAACAATAATAGCATCCTTATAATATGAACTAAAAAGTATTAAATAATTATTCCTATCTAATAGTTATTAATAGATGTCCGAATTGGGAGAAGTTGGGAGTTGAAGCGTTCGAGACCGGTTTCCTGCACGATACTTATTATTTGTTGCTAATACCTAGTTTGTATCCTTCGATCGTGGATTCTTGGAAATCTATTGTTATTCTATTGTGTCTCGCTCACCGGTGAGCTTGTAACAAGATACGTAGAATAATATTATACAGGTGTATTATTCTACGTACATAGTAGGTACGCGATAGTTTACTACTGATACTGATTGAGGAGCTCAGCAAGCAGCATATTGGTTGCCATGTAATTGTAGATGGAGTATGTTTCAATAACATAAATTATGCGGACGACATGGTCTTGCTGAGTGCCTCAGTCTGTGGTCTCAAAAAGTTACTTGATATTTGTGAGCGTTACGCAGCGGAGCATGGGCTGATATACAATAGTAAAAAGAGTCAGTACATGGTCTTTCACAGTGGAACCAGAAAGGTGGATACAGTACCGACTATTTTACTAAATGGTGTTCCTTTGGTTAGAGTAGAGGAGTTTAAATATCTAGGACACATTGTGACGTCCACTTTGAAAGACGACACTGATATCGAAGGGGAGCGAAGGGCGCTGGCGGTTAGGGACAACATGGTTGTCAGGAGGTTTACAAGAT